>CP126893.1:36017500-38618750 GCA_030440675.1 Furcifer pardalis
AGGTTTGCATATTTTTACTGTTTTGGCTCTTTGTTTTACCATAGAGATCAATTTCGTTACAGTGAGGCATTTGAATCTAACACCTAGCTGTATAACATCTATAGTTACTGTCTGTAATGCAACAAACAACCATAATAATTGAGTCTGCCATGGTTTGTTCTTGGCTTGTTACAGCAGTTTATTGGGGGAGGGGGAGACCACCTATAGTTTCTTGTTTGCATGTTTAGACCAGGGGTGGCCAAACTATGGCCTGTGGGCTGGATCCGACGCACAGCACCAAATCATCCAGCCTGCGCTGCTCCTGGAAGCAGAAGTAAAATGTGCCTGTGCATGCGCAGAATGCTGCCGCAAATGCACCCGCAGCATGTTTTTACTCCTTTTGTTGGGTTCTCTGGTGTCTCACTGCTTGTGAAATCCACTGTCTGACAAGGGGAAAACATGAAAGGGAAAGTAGAAAGCCTCAGTAAGCCATTATGAACCAAGACAATAACAAGATTTTAAAAATATCTATTATTTATGGCAGGACTAACAATGGGATGAACTATCACAAGTACATCTATGAGCTTTTGCAGACAATGGCACTGCTAAGGAGAAGGGAAGGCAGTAACACAGAAAGGGATAACCTCTGATTTGCAGTCTGTATGCTATTCCTGGAGGCCCTTAGTGTGACCTTGTGAATCCCCAGACTGCTAGCATCATCCTGCTAACAAATTTTGTTCTCTAACCACCAATTTTACTTTAATGTTTGACTACTTCTTCCGTGCAGAAACTGCCAAAATAAAGCCACCTTATGGTGAGTTCACTCTGCCGTTCCTTTTTGCCCTACCTTGTGTGAGAAAGATTAGTCGGCAACACAAGGTGGCTATTGCCAGGGGTTCACCTGAGAAGAAACACAGCCTACACATCTAGGAGGTTCAGATTGGTAGCACTGCTGGAAGGAAAAGTGAAAGAACTGGAGGATCAAGTGGCCATGCAGAAATGCATAATAGAAGATGAAGAGTACAGACAGAACGCTTGAGTAGCATCAGCAGCAGACACTGGGCACGGAAGAAGAGCAAGACAGAGCAGAGGAGGATAAAATTGGCACACACACAAAAACGCAGAGGAGGAAGGACCAATGGGAAAGTGTCACAGCTAGGGGTCGAAGAGCAAACCCCAAGCAGTGTAGGGTTTCTGTTTTGGGGGGCTGGGGTAGAGTGATTTCCTAGCACAGGGGTCCCCAACCACCAGGCCATGGACCAGTACCATGGGTGGGTGGCACTAGAAGCCCAAATGGCAGCCTTCTGCCCACAACATGCTCTGCCGGGTCTGCCTGGCGAACAGAGAGAGAGCACAGGCTTTAAAGGCAGCAGATAGGCAGGTGGCTGGTCCCCTTCTCCAAATTGCTTAACTTCGGTCGGCCCTTGGAAAAATTGTTTAGCATGAAACCAGTCTGTGGTGGGGAAAAAGTTGGGACCCCTGAACCACTAGACAGGATGCTTCAAGGGAGTTCACACCTGTTAACAGTGATTCTTTCCATTGTGATCAGGCACCTGCCTTTGAAGCTGCCTAATTGCAGAGTCATGAAGAGGGAGATCTTGGACTTTGACATTGCTTATCTATAGTTGAGTGTCTAAAACAGCAGATTTAGCAGACACCTGGGCTGGGTCACCTGCAGGGTCTTAGCCAGGATTCTAGAGGGGGGGTTTCAGGAGGTGCAACAATGTCTCACACACGCACGCGCACGCACGCACACACACACACACACACACACACACACACACACACACAACATTAGAACTTTGCAGGGGGAGGGGCTGATAGCTGGGGGGAGCAGTTCACCCCTGGCTACTGCCCTGGTCACATGATCACAATCTTTCTCACTGAAGTAAAATATACTGCAATTCTGTTTTAACTTATAAAAAGTCATGCTGGGTTTTGCACATACAGTATAGTAAAAACTCGCATAAAGAGTGCCTCACTTAAAGACTTAACTCGCTTAAAGAGCACAATTTTCTCTGAATGGTCTCTTCGTTTAACAACTAAAACCAACCAAAAACTCGCTTAACAAATAAATTGGGGTTCGCAATTCCCCCCCCCCCCGCCAGAAGTCACAATTAGTCACTTACAATGGTGTTTCGCTTAAAGAGCAAACTTGCTTAAAGAGCAAACTCCCTTAAAGAGCAATCCCATGCAACGCATTATGCTTTTTAACGAGGTACCACTGTATATCTAAATCGGTACAGTGATTTTATGCAAGTAAATTTTGTCCTCCTTTTTGGTGATGAGTGAGTTTCTGAGGGTTTTATATGTGTAATCCATTTTAATCATACAGTTGTACCTCACTTAAAGAGCATAATGTGTTCCACATGATTGCTCTTTAAGTGAAACACCATTGTAAGTGACCAATTGTGACTTCTGGTGGGGAGGATTGCAAACCCCGATTTATTTGTTAAGCGAGTTTTTGGTTTTTATTTGTTAAGCGAAGCGAATATTCAGAAAAAATCCTGCTCTTTAAGCGAGTTACTCTTTAAGTGAGGTGCTCTTTATGCAAGGTTTGACTGTAGATTTATTTAATTATTATTTGCCAGTATCCTGCCACTTACATACTGCAATATAAGTTAAATGAGATACACCACAGTGGTGAAATTACTGTGAGTTAAAATGCTGGGGCTTGTATTCCTTGTTGCATGCCAAGTCATGCAAATGTGCTTAATGAGGAATGCAAGCCTCACCTTCTTAATTAGTGCCAGTTTGCCAATGTGATTTATGCTATTGTACATAGGTCATACAATTCTGGCTGTTACTTAAACCTGGAAATGCCCTCTATACACCTCTTCCTCATTACCTGTTCCTCCATACAACCACCACTTAATATATTTGACTAAATTATGTAGCTATATGGGCACTTTAGGGATGATTCATTAGTAGCCCAATTCTAACCATGTTTATTTAGAAATAAAGCCTCTGGGTTGAGCTACAAGCTGAGTAATTATTGCTTTTCTGTTCTGGTCAATAAGTGAAAGTAAAATAAAACAGAGGAACAGTAATCTCACTTAGATGAAACAGAGTGTGAAAGTAAGTTTAATAGTTACTTTGGGTTAGAAGGCTAGGAACCCAGGGCAAGCATAGGCTTCCAGAGGGGGGAAGTAATTCAAAAAGAGAAGACAATTTCTGCATAACTTCGGACTTAAAGAACAAAAAAAAATAACATTTGTAGGCTTGATTACCACCATAGGTCATACTTTCTGCAGAAGCAAAGTAAAAACACTGTCATTCCCTTCACATTCAAAACAACCGGAAATGGTTTCACACTGCCTCATAGTATCATGCCCACATTGCCAGCAGGAGAAGGCTGTCAAACTGTACATAGTAAAACCCAGCCTGAATGCTGACAACATCAGTATCAGCCTTCCAAATAGACTCTTTCTTGTGTTCGCTACCATTGATGTACTACGGCAGCAAAGTAACAGTATTCTGTGTGCTCCAGTGTCTAGTCATGCTTGCCACATGACCACAAAAATGTCTGCAGACACAGCACTGGCTCTTTGGCTATAAATAGAGATGAGCATCGAACCCTAGAGTCAGATATGACTGGCTTTCAAGGAAGGGTGAGCTAATCATGCTTTGAATGTATACAAAGCAATTGTCACAGTTGTTTTCCCAAACTTTTCTGTTTATTGCTTGCAATATCAGAAGTATGCATTTGTGCACTTCTAACGAAAGGACCCTCATGGCCCTATATTCAGAACCTATGAACTCTTGATGCAAGAGACCAAAATACCGTTTTGTAATGGAGGTCTCTTGAGTGTCATGCCGTTGGCAACATGTCAATCTCCCATAAACGCTTTCCTACTATATCTCCAGATTAACTGTTTTGGAGCTGCTGCTTTTACATTCAGAGAATGGAAGCAAAGCACATACCTTTTCTGTATATGTTACCTGCAAAGTATTGAAAGGCTGCTGTGTGGACGCAGCATGGAAACCAACCTGCCGATTGCAAGAGAGTGGCATGGCTTTTCTTATAGAACAAGGCCCTCGTGTGGAAGACTGCAAGGATTGGTTACAGATGCAAGGCTGTAAGAAATGAAGGTACAGTAATCAGTATGTAAGAGGCTGCTCAGAAATCAACAGGGAGCAAAATATAACTTAAAGGCCACAGCATTAATTGTGAAAAATGATTCTTCGCTTTCTTTCCTTTTCCATGAAAGCTAGCTACAGCAGTCGTTGTAAAATGTTATTGTCATTGCCTTTCATGGAGAAAAAGTAACTGTTACCTTGGCAGTTTAAAAAGGAATAGCTACATTAACCTAAATAGCTTCTCCTTTGGGTTGGGGGATACAGCTGGAAGGGGATGAACGGAAATGCTGAATGACAAACCAGCTGGAACCAAAATGATAGAAGGAGCTGCTTTTATGATTTGCACACCTGTTGTGTGTCCCGATTTCAGCCTCTTACTATCTCACATTTAGCTTCCTTGCCAAACCAATCCTCACTCTGTGGAGTGAATTGCACAACTGTTTTGTGTGCTTGGTTGTTTACACTGAATTCGTTGTTTTAAGGCTTGTGAATTATTGCTGTTGTTCTTGCCAAGCCCTGAAAAGTAGAATGTCCCCAGCTGTCTTTGGCCCCATCCTCTTAAAGGAACCAGAGCATGGTAGATCGGAGCTGGCTGATGGATGCTGTGTAAATCTGGCCCCTGCCAAAGCTCAAAGGAAAGGTTGCTTGAGTCAAATGTGGGTGACAAAGCAATACCTATATCTAAGGGACTGTGGTGGCTTAGTGGTTAAGATGCTGAACTTGATGACTGGAAGGTTGGTAGGTTAGACGTTTGAGACCTGAATGCCGCATGGTGGAATGAGCCCCTGTCTCTGTCCAAGCTCCTGCCAACCTATTATTATTATTATTATTATTATTATTATTATTATTATTATTATTATTATTATTATTATTATTATTATTATTATTATTATTATTATTATTATTATTATTATTATTATTATTATTAATTAAATTTAATACCCCGCCCCAATCGGGAGGACCCGACTCTGGGCGGCTTACATCCAAAATAAAAACAAAAATAAAACCCAACACTAAAACGTCAGAGTTAAAACCATCAGAAGTTAAAAACAACACAGGGCTATATTCCAATGTTCCCAGAATCCAACCCAGGGGGGCAGTCCTTATATGAGCCATTTGGTATGGGAACCCATGTTCCCGGGTCCCCAAACCTGTCCTGCCAGCCAGGTTTTTAAACCCTTTCGGAAGGGCAGGAGCTCTGTCTGAAGGCGCAGTTCGGTGGGCAGGAGCTTCCAGAGGGCCGGGGCGGACACGGAGAAGGCTCTCCTCCTAGTACAGGCGAAGTGCGCCTTTCTCGCCGAGGGAATAACAAGGGAGCCTCTCCGATCCGCCCTAGTGGGCCGGACAGATGTTCTTGGGGTGACGTGGTCTCTTAGGTATCCTGGCCCACTACCATATAGGGCTTTAAAGGTAATAACCAGCACCTTGAATTGCACCCGGAGACATACTGGCAACCATTGCAGCTCCCGGAGCAGCGGCGCAGCATGAGCATAACGCCCACACCCCACCACTACCCGTGCCGCCGCATTCTGGACCAGCTGGAGTCTCCGGATGGTCATCAGGGGCAGCCCCATGTAGAGCGCATTACAATAATCAAGTCTGGAGGTGACCAACGCATGTGTGACCTAGCAGTTCGAGAGCAAGAAATTACAAGTAGATAAATAGGTACCACTTCATTTGGAAGATAAACAGTGTTCTGTGCACTCTGGTGTCTAGTCATGCCTGCCACATATCCATGGAAACATCTGTAGACACAAACAGCGCTGGCTCTTTGGCTGTAAACTGAGATGAGCACTGAACCCTAGTGTCAGATACAACTGGCTTTCAACCAGGGTGACTTTTACCTTACCTTTACCTATATCTAAGTCTCATGGTAATCACAGTAGTCTGCCCTAGTTATTTTGTGCCATTTTTAAGGACGTTTGGCCAGTGGTGGGCTTCAAAAAAATTTACTAACACACTGTGGGCGTGCCCATGTGAGGCCTGTTGGCCATGCGACTGGGTGGGCATGGCCTGTGGGCAATGTGACTGCTCTTCGCTATAGAGAGATGAAAATAGAAGAGCCTTCGGAGGTTCACCTCTGAAGCCATTCCAGTAATGGGATGTAACAGGCTCTCACCAGCTCACCAGAACTGGTAGTAACTTTTCCCAGTGTCCTGGAGAACCGGTAGCAGCTTTTTTTGGGGGAACCACCTTCAGGGCTTACATTTTCACTGGTTCCCCCACTGTGCATGCGTGCCAAGCACTTGGTGTGCATGCACGCCTACAGTGCTTGCCATGTATGCATGGCCTCCTTGCTCTCCTCCCAAGCGGGGAGGAGGAAGAGAAGCTGCTAGCTTGAAGCTCCCTATAGCCTGCTCCCCAGGGTAAGTGGCTCACCTTTGGATGTGTTGTGTCTTTGTGTATTTTAATTTGTATTTAATACCTTTACCTATATTGACATACTACCACAGTTCCTAAAAAGGCCTGGCAGCTTGGCTTGGGGTTCTTAAGCAAAGTCTTGGAGTTACCTCATCAATAAACTAGACCTGTGCTGTTCCAATTGCTGTTCCAATTGGAGAACCCTTAAGGAGGTACAGCTGTTTTACATTTACTTTAAAGCATATTATCCTAGAGAACTGGTTAGGCAAAGACTTAGTACCTAACTTCTTTAACTGTTGAAAAGTTGAAAAGTGCCAAAATGAAGCCATCTTATGGTGAGTTCATTCTGTAATTCCTTCCATCTGTCCTAGTGTGAGAAAGATTAGCCAGAATAAGCTTTAAGCTCTGGTTTAAAAGCTCTGGTTGATTTGTGTTTTGGGTGGGTGGATGTATTTTTATTTATTTATTTATTTATTTATTTTATGGGTATGTGTTGTGGGTGGGTGGGTTGATGTGTGTGCATGCGTGTGTGCGCGTGCTTATTTTTATTTTATTTTTTATTATTTTTTATTTTATTTTATTATTTTTCTTTGGCCCCGCCCACAACGTCATGACGTTAAACCACTCTAAAGCTGGGTATCCCACTCCTGTCTTGGATCAAATAACCAAGAAGATGGTTGATGGTCTCAGAAGCCAGCAGAGGCCCAAGAATACTAGCAAGAAGAATGTACTACTCTATCTGCCAAGCTGAGCAGGCTGCTTTTGTTCTCAGACAAAGATGGAAAACAGATTATTTTGAGCTGCTCTAATCAGTACATTCCCTACACCCATTCTTCTAGGGTCATTAGTTCATAGAATTTCCCTAAGATGTGAGTGACTTGATAGCACTTAACATCATGGTTGCAGTCCTCTAGCTAGTCTCAGCGGAGCTGATTTCTGAGTGGGCATGTTCAGGAGCATATTGTCATACAGTATCTAAAAGTGGTTCCAGTCTTTTGCAAACTTACCTGGGAATAAGCCACATAGAAGATGGTGACACTTTAGACTAGACATGTCTAGGATTGCACCGCAGGGTTTTGGATGTTTTTGTTTTGTTTTGTTTTGGGACTCTTTTTTTTCATGCTGCAAGAAAAAAATAACTATGACCTTTGTCACGTAGCCCTGCAATGTCACATGTAATAATCATTAGACATGAATGTGTGGGTTGAGGATTGCATATTAAGAAAAGAAGGCACCCATTGCCCCAAAGGCTGAAATTATGTGTTAATGATGCAGAGTAGAAAACATACTATAACTTAGGAAACACATAATTAGGAAGCATAAATTATACCCTTCTCTTTGCAGGGGACATTTAATCAAGCCTGCTTTGCTGAATCTAACAGACAGCTGTGTATGATTATATGAATTAGTCCATAACAGGGAAGTGGGAGTAAGCATCATTATGTAGAGCCATTAAAAGGAAGGAAGGCACACACTAGAGCTAGGAAAGACAGCTCTAATAGAAAAATATTTATCAAAAAGGGCTTTTAATATATCCTGACAAAGAGCAGGTGCAGAGAGGAGAAAATTCCATCATATGAACACCCAATGCAACAGATTCATTTAGGCCTATGTTCAACGTGTGACACAAAGTGATGCTTTGTGTCCATTCACTTTTTGTAGGGTCTGAAATCATGCAGAGTCCCATCTTCAGAACTGTGGCTTTCAGAGCTTAGAAAATATATCCATTTGGAATCCAGGGCGTAGAATTTAGCCTCCAGCATGGCCAACCGGAAACTGTATTTCAAAAAAGTAACTCTTCCAAGTTTTATACGTATTTATTGTGGATCATGTACATCTCAGAAGAATTATTGCCTTCTCCATTTCATCATTTCATTCAATTGATTATATGCAAAATGACTGTGGAAACTCTTATTTTAATTGTTGTCAACCTTACCTAGATTTGCTGGTGGTGATAGATGATGGAATCTATCCTACAACAATAGCTACAGGTTTCCTAGCTCTAGCATGTGCCTGCCATCCCTTTAATGGCAAAATCAAACCCACAGTCAGTCAGTCAGTCAGTCAATTCATGATCTGATTCTGGATTAGTGTTTTCTCCGGGTCTGTATTACAGAGCTCTTGCTGGATTAATCTGGGTAGTTTTACCCATCTGGATTTTCTGTGCAGCAGCAAGCAGAAGGTGAGTGTGGGGAACTGGCAGAGAAGCAGAGTTGCAATGATCTGTCATGACTTTATCCCTTTCACCAGGTGCCATGTCCCAAGACTTAAGTAAATATATCCAAAGGCAGGATTTTCTTTCTTTCTTTCATGTCCTGATCAAATCCTGGACTGCCAAAATGAAGCCACTTTCTTTGCTTTGTTGTTGCCCAAACCCACATCTTCATCAGTGCATATCTCTGGCAGCGATCAGCAGACCAGTAAATGGCCTCTATGGCTCTCCACGTTCATACCATGTGTGGTTGTCCATTAGCAGCCCCCACTTGAGCATGATGGTCTTGCATTTAGGAACTCCAACCCTCAGCCTATTCAGGGTCCTCCAGGTGATGTAGTGGAGATTGAGGTCTTCAGCTATATCCACCTTTAATGATGTTCCTTTCCCAGTGAGCTCCTCCCTCCATCTTCTAACTTGATTTTGCTCTTGTGTACCCTCAAGAATGTTTGTTCTTGCCATAAAGCTCTTCCTGGATCTAAGACAGCGGATTTGAGGCTCATATCCATTCAGAGGGTGTCGAGGGTCGATCTCTTCCTTAGTTCTCTCAGCATCTGCTGCTACTTCTCTCCTGATCTTAGGTGGCCCACTACCTTTGTTTCTGCTGACACCACACCTGCCCAGAAGCACTGAAAATGCACCAAAACCCGGTGAAAACACATGTTTTCATGCGAGAACTCACATGGAACCATGGAACCTGCCCACTTAGCTGTCTGAGTGGAGTGATCCAGCCCACGGCCAAAAAAAGGTTGAGAAAGACTGGCATAGGCCAATATAGCAAAGTTGTCACTCAGAAGTGAGAGCCTTTGTGGATTAAGAGACTGAGTGTTGGAAGGAGATTTGGCATACCTGAGCTCAAATCTCTTTCTCACACACACACACACACAAACACACACACAAAAGCCAGGAAACTCATGGGGAGGATTCAATAGCAATTTATTTATTTATTTATTTATTTATTTACAGTTGTACCTCGCTTAAAGAGCATAATGCGTTCCACAGGATTGCTCTTTAAGCGAGTTTGCTCTTTAAGCGAAACACCATTGGAAGTGACCAATTGTGGGGGGGATTGTGAACTCCGATTTACTTGTTAAGCGAGTTTTTGGTTGGTTTTATTTGTTAAGCGAAGCGAACATTCAGAGAAAATTCTGCTCTTTAAGCGTGTTACTCTTTAAGTAAGACACTCTTTATGCGAGGTTTGACTGTACAGTATTTACATTTGTACACAAGAAACAACTCCTTGAATATTTTGCTTATCTCAAAAACCATATTAGTGTCACCACGCCAATTGGAAGCAACTTGATGGCACATAACAAGGGCAATCCAGAGAAAGTCCCATCATCTGCTACCATTGGTTTTGCTTGCTTAGAGGCTGATGGGCTCTTCAGGCCAATACCAAGAGGTCTGTGGATTTCTGGAAGTACTTGTCCAAAAAATGTTCCAAAAACTAGTCTGAAAAAAAGTAACTTTCTCAAACTCAGCAAGGTACCCAGCCCAAGACCAGAGATCTTGGCAACTAGGAAGCAGTTTCTGCCTCTTGCCTGTCAGAGAAGCTGGTGATAGAGATATAGATGGTGCTGTGCTCTTATGACTGCCTTCACTGTGCATCACTTCCTGGAATTCAGAGATGAAAGCTGTGGATCTTTTTTGCTAAAATAATAATAATAATGATAATAAATGAGTTTATAAACAACAGAGGGAATGGAAAAAAGCAACAACTTGGTATGCAGCGTTGCCAGTAAATATTCTGCACAAGGAAGATCAAACATTCTCTTGAACTTAGTCTGGAAATGTTGCATCAATTTGGATTATGAAGACTAATGAACAGATAAGAGAATATTGCTTTTATGTAAAGCCCAAATCCCAGTGAAGAAGTTTGTGGCCCATTTATTGTGACACTGCAGCCTGTTGAGTATTGAGACATAAATAAATGCTTATTTAGGGATTATTTCAGTGACACAAAGAGTGATTCATGTTCTCTGCAATGCATCCTAACTACTACAGTACTAAGAATGGCCATTATACATCACCAGGAAAGACAACAGGTTGGCACAAGATTTACTCATAGTAGTAAAGATTTATTTATTTATCCAAGTTTGAAGCATGAATTTTTAATTGTACACCGTACAGTACTGCATAGTGCTTCAGTAGTGGAAAATGCAGCCATTCAGGTTTTCGTCAACATTGCCTGGGGTACACCTGTTTGTTAATCTGTAGTTAATCTGTATTATGTAGATTAGGCCTGACTTCATCTTCTACTGCTGGATTAAAGGTCAAGGTCTCCAGTTTTGCATTCGTCTCTAGGGGATGGTGCTCATTTCCTTGTTTACAGCCATAAAGCTTTAGGTCATGTGGCGGGCATGACTAGACACCGAAGCACACACAACACTGTTACCTTTCCCGAAGCAGTACCTATATAACTGCTTGCAATTTCTTGCTTTCAAAGTGCTGGGTTGGCAGAAGCTGGGACAGATGATGGGAGCTTACTTACTCTGCCGAGCAGCACTCGGGTCTCGACCTGCCGACCTTCTGTTCATCAAGCTCAGTGCCTTAACCACTAAACCACCACAGCCCTATTGCTGGATTAGCTCCTTTTAAAAAAAAACAGGTGATTTCATAATACTGTACTGTACTTTTTTCTGCCTGCAGGTTGAAAAGGCTGAATTGAATCCATCCATGGCTATTCCCCACCACCACCAATGCTGCTGGAGTCTTCTATGTTTTCAAGCCAGCAGAATTCAAAAATACCCTTTTGTACCGCAGACAGTTGCTTTGATGTGTAAAAGGACAGAGGTGGAGGCTGTCTATAGGTGGCACTGTGGTGTGAGCAACTGTGCATGATGTTAAAGGGCTTCAAAAGCACCTTTCTCCCTTCTGTCCTGATCTTCCTTGAGAATCCCTGTGAATTTAAAAATAATTTCTTGGAATAAACAAAGAGATTGCTGATACATTCTATTAATATCTCAGATTATTAGCACTAGCCAGTTCTGCAAGAACTGAAGGGAAGACCAGGTTTGTTGTTGTTGTTGTAGCTGCTGCTGCTGCTGCTGCTGCTGCTGCTGCTGCTGTTGCTGTTGCTGTTGTTGTTGTTCAGTCGCACAGTCGATTCCATCCCTTTGCGACCCCATGGACCATTGCCCTCCAGGCATTTCTGTCCTCCACCATCCTCCTCAACCCGCCGAACTCTGTGCCCATTGCATCTACAATACCATCTAGCCATCTCATCTTTGGCCACCCCTTCTTCTTTTGCCCTCCAACTTTCCCAGCATCAAGGCTTTCTCAAGTGAATCCTCTCTTCTCATTTGATGTCCAAAGTACTTTAGATTCATCTTTACTATTTGACCATCTAAGGAGCAGTCAGGGTTGATTTCTTCTAAGATTGACCTATTTGTTCTCCTCGCTGTCCAGGGGACTCTCAGACCTCTCCTCCAGCACCACATTTCAAAGGCATCTATTCTTCTGTGCTCAGCTTTCCTTATGGTCCAGCTCTCACAACCATACGTTACCAGCAGGAATACAATTGCTTTGACTATGTGAATTTTGGTTTGCTGTTGTAGATAGATGGATAGATAGATAGATAGATAGATAGATAGATAGATAGATAGATAGATAGATAGATAGATAGATAGAACAGTTATACCATGTTCAGTTGATTCTGATTTATGGTAATCCACCCAGGATTTTCTAAGTACAGTATAAAGTACTGTACTCAGATGTGGCTCACCAGTCCCTCCTTCAGGTGATGCTCTGAAACTGTGCAACTAGTTCAAGGCCATGCAGGTGGCAGGGTACATAACCTCATTTGCCACCCATGTCCCTGGTGATCTTCGCTGCTCCCTTTCCTTCCTAGGATGCATGGTGGGACTCCTACCCCCGGAGCTATACCAGCTTCTACATTCTGTATCAGAAACAGTTCCTAGCATTTCAGCAGAGATATAGCCAAAGACATTGTCACCCAAGTAAGGCAGACCATGACCCAGTGGACTATGCATCTGCTGTCCAGTTGGTGAACAAATTCAAGGCATAGTCCATGGAGAAATGTAGATAAAAAGGTCAATAACATAGATCAGTCCAGGTACAGTCCATGTTAGGTAATCATGATGTGAAGGAAAAAAGCATAGTCCCACAGGCCAAGGTCTTAAGCGATTGAGATCCAAAAACCAACTCCTTCCTCTCTCTCCAAGATGGAGATTCTAAACCATGTGTCGTGTTTAGGCCAATCAGAGACAGTTAGAAACTTTCCCACAACATAGGATTGTTGACACACGTGTACAGTCAGTGCTCTAACATATAGTCACAACATCAGGGAACTCAGATAAGAGTGCTGGGAACACTGAACTAAAAACAATCTGTCTCATGACACATAGTCTTGTGAGACAGAGAGGAAAGGATTTTGAGGCCTAGTTTAAACTACAACCTCTCCAAGCTTTGAGAACATTAGAAAAAATGTCGTTTCCTGACACCTTACATAGAGGACCACACTTTCTAAAGTCAGATGTATGGCCACCGTACATGTCCTTGTACATTTAATCACATTGAGGACTCTCAGATGTTATGCTAAGCCAGGGTTCCACTGGATGCTTGTCTTATTGGGGACAAGGCATAGCTAGATTACTCCCATTTTCATCAGGGGCAGTTGAAGAAGGCATAGAGCAAGGTGTATATATTTTGTTATGTTTTATAATGTGTGCAAACACAGCAGCCAAGCACAGATATTGGTAATCAAGACCCCGGACTCCTGTTTCATTTTTTGCTTTGTACTTAAGGTCTGGCCGGACATCCCACTATAGTAATGGTGCAGACTGTACAGCCAGCAACTCAACGCCAAGTGTTGGGCAACAGTAAATAACTTGGATCCCCAAAGGGGCCAATGGCTAAGGGTGGATGAGCCTCTTTGGTGGGGTGATGGTCCCCTCAGTGGAGGAAATGTCATGGGAAACCATCATATTGGACCCAATGGCAAAATGAGCAGCGGAGGAACGCTGATTCCCAACGATCATGGAGGTGGAAGAGGCCATGCCAGATGGACTGGCTGTGAAGGCAAACCTTGATAATTTCCTCAAGTCTGTGGCAGTCCATTGCCATCCCGGTGTTAAATCCTGCATGCCTCATTTCATATGTGCTGCAGGGGATGGCTCCGAGATCATAGTGTGTGGGTCACTTCATGGCAAGATGGGATCCACCTTAAACAAATCCATGCCAGTGGGATTTTTCCTGCTTGCTTCAGAGGGTGAAAGTGGTCCAGAACCTTCTGGCCTCCAAGACCAGATCTCCCAGCGCCCTGGGGCAGGGAAAAACATATACTTGGATCAAGTCAACAGTGACGATGATGACTTAAGGTTTGATCCTCTTTATGTGACCATCTGACCTTCTTTCTCCATAATGCTTGAGTATATTCTTTGAGATCTTCAGAGGAGGCTCTTTGCTCAGTCCCATGGCTATCAGAGGGACAATTGATGGAGACACAAGAGAGGGTCTCCTTTTGTTGAATACTTCCCCTTAGGAGGTCAGATGGGCCTCTCTTTTATCCTTCTGTTGAAGACCCATCTTCTTAGGCAGCCTTTTAATAATTATAACTGAATTCCCGGATGCTGGTTTTTACCAGACTTACCGGTAGATCTGTTTTTTAAGATACAAACAGTTTTTTTTATGTTTTTAATCACTTAATGTATTTTAATATTTACTATAGATTAATTATTTATTATAATTTATTGTGTTTTAATTTATTTTTAAAAAACACTGTGAACCGCCTTATCTGCCCCATTGGAAGAAAGGCGGCTATAGATGTGACACATAAATAAATGATAATGCAGTAATACCTCGGATAAAGTTTACCTCGGATAACACTAAAATCGCATAACGTTAAGTAATCTGGGGAGGAGAATTGGATCGAATAACGTTAAGGTCCTATGGGATGCATCGGATAACAACCGCTAAAGCCTGTGCAGTTACAATGTATCTCTATGGAGCTTTAACGTTATCTGATCCATCCCATAGGATTTTAACATGCATCGGATAACACTAAAAATCGGATAACATAAAGACTTGTGGAACCAAGTCTTAGTGTTATCCGAGGTATTACTGTACAATAGATCACTTGACATCAGAGTTTGCAGATGTTACTTTTTAGGAGACTAATATTCCCCAAATCCCTCAGCCAGCGTAGCGTAGCCCGTGACCATATTTTCTGGGCAATCCTGCGAGTCATGCCTGAAAAAGTAATTTTGCCAAGCTTTGGCTTATACCACCCTTTTGTGTATGGTTGGTGGTGTTTGGATTCTATGGAAATATTGCCACTTTTCCCTATAGATTGGAAAAAGAAAACAGCTTGATCAAAAGTAAACTCTTCTGCAAAAGATGCTAAAACCAGTAATATCACATCTCCATATACTATCTCACTTTTTGAGGATGCTGAGAAATGTGACAACCCTTCTATCATCTTTAAAGCAAAATTTAGAGAATCCCCACTGAGAATGTGCATGTAAAACCACATGATAAGCCTAGTAATCATTGGCAAATCCTATAATCCGTCCATACCTACAAGAGGAAGACTCTGGACTAATTATATGAAAGAGTTTCCAGTTCAGTTCACAAGGCAAATATTTATCAAGCAGGCTTTGCCACCAGAGGTCAGAAGTGACTTAGTGCTCACATGGCAGGCGGTTTTGCTTTATAATAGAGAGTTGGTTTTGAGGATGTAGAAATGTTAATTACACTATAGGAAAATAGCAAGACATGCTTTGTTAATGAGCAAACATTCATAGTCTTTTCCAGAGGCTTCAGGGTCACTCCATCGAAGGGAGAAAGTTGACTAATTGTTTCATGCAATCAGTATTACAAATTCATTATTATGCAAGCTGACTTTAATTTGTGATCTGTGTCCTTGTCAAAGCTTGCCTATTTTGTGTGTTTTTAGATATATAAGAATGACTCTGTTAGGAGTCGTGGTACATTTGTACACCTTTAACTAAGGAGCTTCTTCCTTCCTTCCTTCCTTCCTTCCATCCATATGGAGTATAGAACTCCTTACCTTGAAAAAACCTAGATTAAGTTGGATAATGGCTCAAAAATACTTGGTGCAGAAACAAGGCAGACTAGGGTGACAGCTGTGCATGCACCATGGTCCACCAGAGGATCCCCAGGAAAAATGTTTTGGTTGCAAGCTAGGTGAGAACAACTGAATCTGGTGTTGGCCCAGAAAGAAAGATCTGGGATGCTTCAGAGATGTCAGCCTTCCTGCTGCCCACTATTCTTGAAAATGATATCTGAGGCAGTCTCAAGTGGAATGGTTGGGGAAAGGAAGGACACTAGTCCTAGATGGCTTCAACATCCCTAATGAGTATTTTCTGCAGGCAGTATAAGAGATATGAGCTGCTGTCTTGGTTGAACCACCTTCTAGTGAAGGTTGGAGTTAGAGCAACAGTTCCTATAAGTTGTGGGAGACGTATTAGGATGATCTATTTCTTCATGAAAACCAATGGATCCCTCTGTGATGCAGTGGAGAGAGTTGGTGACCTGGTTGAGGGCCTTGTTTTACAATGCAGATGTGATTCATGTACAGTCACGTAGGCAGATAAGACAGAAGCGGTTCTATGTAATAGACAGTGAGTCACATAGATAAATAGGAAGAGGATGTAATTGGTAATAAGCAAAACATATTTACAAACAGCTGTCTGACTTTGTTAGAATTTGTTCAAAGTAATTGTCTAGCAATTTATAAACTACTTCCTTTTAGAGAAGCACTTACAACAGTTTGTTGGGCTCAACCAAAAGGGTAAAAAAGTGTGGGTTCTGCTTTGCAGTTGTGTTGCCAACAAACTGTCCTTCCAAGCAGGGGTGGGCTCCAAAAAATTCACCATCCTACTGTGGTCATGGTATGGTGGGCATGGCCAGGGGAAAAGCCCTGTGTTTCACCCGAATTAGGACTATTTTATTTCAAAACTTGGATGCATGGGGCCAGCCAGAATTTCTGCTATCGGTTCTAACGAACTGGTGTGAACCTGCTGAAGCCCACCACTGCTTCCAATTCTCTGTCTTTGATGTTCACTTCTACAGTAAAGAGTGAAAGGCCATCACCACGGCTGCCCCACAGGCTCATATACCTCCCAGTATTTAGGTGCAAACAGTAGAGTAGGTTGAACAACAAGCGACCTCCACTTGCTCCAGCATCATGGCCCCCATCCCGGCCCAGGGCTCAAAAGCCGCTGTGATGGCAGAACTCCACCGCCCTCCCTCGGACTCCTGTGCGGACGGGGCGGGGAGGCTGTCACACTGCTGGATGCTGAGACCTCCATCTGCTCCGGCGTCATGGCCCCCACTCCGTGACCAGGGCTTGGAGGGTCACTGCAACTGTGCATAGCAGGACTTCGCCATGGGGTGGAAAGCCCGGGGTATTGTTGTGTTGATGCTCTGTTTATGTATTTTTTAAATGTTTTGTATGATGTGTTGATACAGTCTTTTGAAATTGTTTTGTTATCTGATATTTTGTTATATGACATTTGTAGCTGTGATACTGTATTTGCTGGCGTATAAGACTACTTTCCCCCCCCCCCTGAAAAACATGCCTCCAAGTGGGGGGGGGTGTCATCTTATACGCCGGGTGCACTTCAGTTGGGATAGGCATAGCTGCCCATAGTGGCCTCCCAATGCCCGCCCACCTCATTCTACATACGCCAAGTATATAACAAACTCTATATTTTGAGTGGAAATGTTGGGGGGTCGTCTTATACGCCCAGTCGTCTTATACGCCGGCAAATACGGTATATTGTTTCATTGTAACTTTGATTGAGGAGTTCTTGAAATGTTCTTGTTTTTGATACTTTGTTATTTGATATTGTAACTGTGATGTATTGTTTCATTGTGAGCCACCCAGAGTCGCTATAACCAATTGGGGTGGCATATAAATCAAACAACAATAACAATAACTAGGCTGCAGGCAAAGGACAGCTTGCTGTGAAGCTAATGGTTAGATATAGCCATGCCTATCATGTGCCTGTAGTCTCCACCAATGCCGATTGGTGGATAGCCATTTCACTATTTGTTCTATTTGTGTCTGACAGCCATGGCTGTTATAGAAATCATAGCCAACTCTATTCCAGCATGTGGCCTTTTCCTGAGAAGGTAATGGAAAGAACTAGACAACCCATTGGACGAGTTGCTAGGGTAACCACTTCTTTTGCTCTAGGACACCATATAAAAAGGCACCAGTCACAAAAAAGGGATGCTTAACAGTAATATCTCTTCCCCCAACATCTGTGCCAGGAGAATGGATTGTGTTAAATGCACAAGGATATGAAACCACTGCAACGTAATGGATGCCTCATAAACTCAAGACCCCAACAAATATGCACCAAATATTTCCCTTCTGATATCTTATTACACGGTAGCATGAAATAGGTGGTACAGCAGTAACCTGTTTCTGCAAAGGATGGCACAAAGAAAGAAGGATGAAAAAGAAAAGAGCGAAATAAAATGTTTTTGCCAGTAACATAGAAGTATTCCTCAGGAGAAAAGGTTATGATTTTCTTACTTTTCTGCTGCGACACTTGTACCTTATCCCTTAAGCAGCTGAAATGCCTCAAGGCATAGCACATTGTGCATGAATCCTATTTCCTGGAAGTACAAATTTGGTCTCTTGGACAGCTGGAAATCAGATTTTGGTAAATCAATGAGGTGGCTGATATGCGTAAGATCCTCTTGTTCCAAAGACAATGAAGTTGATGCAGAAGTCATAACAAATGAAGCTGTGTGTGTGACTAAGATCCACTTATATTTCTATATCTCATGTCAGTGGAATCGTGTCCGCCTCTCCCTCCCACTTCCTTTGTAACTTTCCATGGTGTTTCCTGGTCCTTTGGAGCAGGTTTGCAGGCTTCCCAGGGAGCTTCAGCGGGGAAGGGTAAGAGATGAAGCAGGATCTAGTGAGAATAAATCTCTGCACCCTTGCGTCTCTAGGTGTATGTATGTATGCAGGCAGGCATGCCTTTCATTTCACAGTTTCAGTAACTGGAAGGGAATGCTGCACCACCAGCTCTGAATAGGGTTAAGGGTTAATTGCAGAGAATAATCAGGAGTTTCCTAAACTGAGCACAGAGGTGTTTTCTTTAGAATTCTTTTCTATGTGCCTCCTTATGATTGCAAGAAGGTTGTGCTCTAGTGTAGGCCATAAATTCTGCCTGTGTACCAATATCATATTTATAAAGGGCAAGGCTGGTTAGGCCAGGGTATCCTGCTATGGTAATAGAGTAGACTAGGGAAAGGCAACCTATGATCTGTGGGCCAAATCCAGCCCACGGTGTCAAATAATCCAGCCCCCATCCTTGCTCCAGCCACCACCAGAGCCACCGGAATCAGCCATGGATGCTTTTATGGCAACTGTAAATGGCAGGGGGACTACCAGTCTGCCCCCTCAACTATCTGAGGGAGAGTGACCCGGCCCCTGACTCAAAAAGGTTGGCAACCCCTGGAGTAGACGATACTGCCAGCAACTCAAGGCTGAGTGACAAGCGGAAGTTAACTAACCTGAAAACCCTGAGGACTAGTGGCCTTGGGTGGCTAAATCCACAGGAAAGGGTGATGGTCCCCAAGTGGATTAAATCGCACTTGAATCCATTTTGATGGAGGGCAGCAGCTTCATCAGTTCTGGCCTGGGGCTGAGGAGGACTTTGTGTGCCAAAAGTAAGTGATTCATGGAACTGGATCAGTGTCATGCTGTGATGTGGAAGGCAGATGAAAGGCCACTGCATTATGTTCTTAGGAGAGTCTTCATGGATGATCGCCATGAGGATTGCTTATACAGTATTCAGATTCAGATACAGCAGCAGAAGAAGAAGAATAAATGGCAAGGCTGACATTCTGATGGCTGTTTTGCAAAACCATATTCACTACAGCCCACAGCTTCTGTGCTTCTCATAACCTCACAGAAAAGGCAGCCCTTCAAGAGACTGTATTGTGGTATTCCTAGAGTCCCCAGCCACCCCTGATGACTAGCCATGCTGGCTGGAGGACTTTGGGAGCAGGTTGCCCATGATGCCATGTTGATGCAGAGGTGAACTTAATGTACCGACAGGAATGGTATCTCTTGGACAATCTTAATGGTGCAGGGCCCTTCATCTTTGGCATGTGATCACCCACTCTTAGACATTTTATGTGTCTGTACCACCAATCAATAGTTATGATTTGGAAGTGGGAGTAGATAAATCACATGGAAGTATACCTAAGTGCATGTTTTTGTTGCTGGTGGTGGAGGTTAAACTATAATATTTCCATGAGAGCTTTCACGTAACTGTAATCAAGGGAAAGTTTACTGTCCGTTTAGGCAATTCAAAGATAAGAAGGTATTCCTGCTTCTTTTTGTGTGTGGAAAACTGGGACCAAGCCAGCAGTACAGTATCATTGTGCCATGGTATATTCCAATAAAACTTTAAACAGAACATGATGTGTCCCGAGGAACTCAGTAAGGCCCCCTGACCTTGATTTTGGTGATGTTGGATTAATTGTTTGAAGTAAATTTGGACCCATTTCTTATATAAAATTCCATACCCTTCTGCTGAGTTCTATGAGCCTTACTTCTAATAATATATTTCTATAATATTATTTACATCTACTTTTAATATTATAGATATATAATGTTAGTTTCCAATTTCTGTTCCACAGGGGGCCAGCTGAAGACATTTTGCTAACTGAGGAGAAAACCAAAAACAAGCCAACAAGTACCATGTATAAAAGCCAGCTAGTAGGCTTTCTTCTGGTAAAAGCAGTAGTGGGCAGCAACAGGTTTGCACGCACGCCCCCCGGAGGGGATAGCAAAACTGGGTGGCCTCTGGACAGGGTTGTGGTGAAATTGGGTAGCCTGCAGGTAGGGGTGGGGTAGCAAATTTGGGTGGCCACACCCACCTCCCTGCCCTGCCCCATCAGGTTTTGTCCCTGCAAGTGGTTCAAGGTCTCCCTTGCTCAAAAGCCAGTCATATCTGACTCTAGGGTGCAGTGCTCATTTCCATTTACAGCCAAAGAGCCAATGCTGCCTGTGTTTGCAGATGTATACATGGCCATATAGCAAGCATGACATAGGCTCCACCCATGATGTAGGCTCCTCCCACAGAGTAGTAGCGAAATTTTTTACTGCCCACCACTGGATAAAAGCATATGTTCCATTGTACCTGAAGGCAACAGGCTATCTTAGAAGGAACATGCCAGGTTGCTTAATACACAGCTGTGATCACCTCGCTTAGACTAATGGCAGAGTTGCTGCATAGTTTAAGATTTCAGGCAGGAAAAAAGTCCTTTTAGATGAAGCACAGAGTATCATCTTCAGTAGTATGCAACTATACAAGTATGTACACACAGAGAGAGAGAAAAGCTAGGCTCCAAAGGCTAGGAAATACAAGTAGTAGCAGTAGGAGTAGGCGGTAGCAACTTGTGATGTTTGCATGTAGAGACCAAGCGTGGCAGAACTTGTACCTAATCCCATCATTTTCCTTGAGAACCACTATCCCTCTGAAATCTTTAAAGCAACCTGAACAAAAGTTTTGAGCAGCAGACTTTGTTGTTTTTGGTTTCGTTTGTCTTACCTCTGTTGACCAAGCCTTGGTGAAATATGAAGGACCTAAATAGGCAGTGTTTAATGGTTCACTGTTAGTAGCTGTGTTGATACTGATCCCAGATTAAAGTAAAATGGCACAAAGGTATTCCCAAAACATTGCCATTAACTGCAAGAAAGGTACATTTGGTGTTCAGGACTTCCACTTGAATGCAAGGACATTGACCACACTGCAACAAGATACTTACCCCTATAAAAATGTCTTTGACAAAACCACTTTAGTACATGGTCTCTTTGGGCTTAAACAGAGAAATACGGCTGCACACTTTGTCTGGACACAGCAACCTCACATACATAGGTTTGATTTGATAACCGTTATTCTTAGTTATACATTTCTTATATACATAAACAATGAGAACTGTAGTTCTATAACAGGGGTTCCCAACCTTTTCAAATTGGGGACTGGGTCACGCTCTCTCAGTCAGCTTCGAGGGCAGGATGGCCATTTTGCCCTGCCTGCACGATGGGGGTGGCCATTTTGTCCCAACAGTTTCAAAGTAGTGACCATTTTCTTTCTTGAATGCCCTTGGAGGGATGGGGGTGCACATGAAATGGCGCCGTGGGCAAGATCCAGCCCATGGGCCTTAGGTAGGAAACCCATGTTCTATAAGATACTCAGGTTAGTCTAACCTATAGATAATTCAAGGACCTTCTTTTTAACACAAAGGGGATTATAAGTGCTAAATATATCTTCAACCACATCAAAATGGGCTCATCTGTATTAGCTGGCCATGGTATTACAGTGAGGAGATTTTGGCTTTGAAACCTTACAGCAATATAGGCAACTTGTAGTTCTCCAAACATCATTGGATTACAAATTTAGTAACTCTAGTCAACAATGGGATAGCAGTACAACAACTTCTGCTAGTCTACAAGATGCCCACCCCTTACCTTACCATTTTCCTCTCAGCCCTGCAGTTGTTGAATAATGTTATATTGCAATCCTAGGCATAGTTGCTGGGGAGTAAACCCCACTAACCAATGGGACCTACTTCCAGGTAGATGTATGCGTAGATGTGTATTGCACAGAATAGTGGAATGAAATAGATTTCTAGGAAAACGTAAAGGTCTCCCTTGCTCGAAAGCCATTTGTATCCGACTCTAGGGTTCAGTGCTCATCTCTGGTTCAAAGCCGAAGAGCCAGCACTGTCTGCTTCTGCAGACGTTTCTGTGGTCCATGTGGCAGGCATGACTAGACACTGGAGCTCACGGAGTGCTGTTTACCTTCCCACCAAAGTTGTCCCTATTTATCTACTTGCAATTTCTTGCTTTCGAACTGCTAGATTGGCAGGAGCTGGGACAAAGACGGGAGCTCATTCCATCCTGCAGTACTCAGGAATTGAACTGCTGAACTCCCGCCTTCCAGTCAGTGTCTTAGCCACTTGAGATCAAAAGCTGTCTCTTTTTTCAGTTACAGAGTCTGGAGTATGATAAGAAAGAAAAAACAGGTGGTTTGTGTACTACAATTATTTTCTACACAGCCTTGTTTCCAAGGTTCAGCAGAAATGCTGCAGCAGGTCATGTGAGAAAGGATACGAATCCCTCCATCATCTCAGAATGGGGAAAGAAAAAAAGTCATAGGAAAAGGTATTATGAAGACAACCAAAGCTCTCTCCACAGCCAGTGAGATGTGCCATACACACTGTGAATCACACATTCCTTTTGTTGGGAGACACAAAATCAAAATCCTTTTCATTGCAAGGAACATTACATTACAGTACTGTACTTGTAACTTAATGGCTTTTTCTGGCCTTGAGGGCACAACAACCTTACCTCTGCTAAATGATGGAGTCATCTGGAGTATCATTGCTCTTTGAATAATTTATCGGCAAGTCCAGAACATCACATTTTGTGGCGTCATTTGGGAGCTCTTCCTTTACATTTTAGAAATGTTAAATGTATATTGAAGGCAACAGAGGCAAAGGCATTGTTTAAAAACAAGAAGAAGTGATGAATTGTTTGCTAAAAAATAATGCTGCAGACTCTGTGCAGAATCCCAAATATTATTTGGTAGATCTGGTTTTGGCATTAATGGACATGCCTTCAAATGTGGAGTGGGAAAAGAACAGCCCTGCCCTAGCTTCCTTTTTGGCAGCAAAACAGTTAAAACCTGGAGAGTCTAGAGTAGTGATGGCAAACCTTTTAGAGACTGAGTGCCCAAAATGCAACCCAAAACCCATAGGTTCGCCACCACTGGTCTAGAGTCACCAGAGGTTGCAATACTCTACACTTTTTAAAAATAAGCAGAATGGATTTGTTTGTTTGGTGAGATTTGTATAGCTGCCCAAGCAACAGGCGACTCTGGGTGGTGTACAGCAATTCAATACAAATACATAAAATCCCCACATTTCCTATAAAACCCTTAACATTCTTAAAACACTAAAAGGCTGCCACCACACACACCAATTATAAACCTTATTAAAAAGTGATTAAAAAATATGAGAGGTCATCCTCTAAATGAGCCTGTGTGTGTGTGTGGGGGGGGGATTGCTCCTTCCCCACCTCCCCATATCTGCCCTGCCAGCCAGGTTTTTAGCTCTTTCCTGAAGGGCAGCAGCTCCTTCTGGAGATGCAGTTCAACAGGCAGGAGGTTCCACAGGGCCAGAGCAGATACTGAAAAGGCTTTTCTTCTCGTGCTAGAGAGTTGAGCCTCACTAGCAGATAATACTTTTAAGGAGCCTCTCCAGTCCGCTCTAGTGGGACGGATGCGGTCTCCAGAGGCATAGCTACCGCCGTATCAGCCGTATCAATTATACGGGGCCCCCAGCCTACGGGGGCCCCCAACGGCAAAAAAAAAAAGCAAAAATTTACTGCGCATGCGCAGAAACTCAATCTGACGCATTGCGCATGTGTCAGATTGAGTTTCTGCGCATGCGCACTTTATTGGAGCCATTTTTGGCTCCAATTTTAAAAAATAAAATTTCGGAGTCGGAGCCGCAGCTTCTCAGAGCGGCTCCGATGGTGGCCCTCAGAGGAGAGCACCTCCCCTGGGGCCGCCCAGCTCCCACAGGCAGGTTGAGGCCTGCCCGGGCTGTCCGCTGCTGCCGAACCCCCATGGCCTGGGGACGCCTGGCAGAGTGCGCCACCGCCTCCTCCGGGTCTGGCGGTGGTGATGGCGGCGGCGACAGTGGCAAGCGGCTCTGGAAGAGGAGGAGGAGGCTGGAGTCGGGGGCAGCGCGCCTTGCCATGCAGCCCCAGGAGGGTAAGTGAGGGTTTTGTGTTTCGGGTGGGTGGGTGGTTTATGTGTGTGTTGGGTGGGTGGGTGGATTTTTATTAAATTTTTATTTTATTTCTTTATTTATTTTAATTATTTAAGTTATTTACGGGTTTGTGTTGTGGTTGTTTGGGTGGGCGGGCGGGCTGAGGTGTGTGTGTGTTTGTTTGTTTATTTTAATTCTATTCTATTTTATTTATTTATTTATTTATTTTTATTTTTGGCCCCGCCCACGACGTCATGATGTCATGATGTTGGCTCCCCCCACGATGTCATGATGTCATGACGTTAGCTCCGCCCCGCATATAAAGGGCCCCCAAACAATTTTTATACGGGGCCCCGCCAAGGTAAGCTACGCTTCTGGCGGTCTCTTAAGTATCCTGGCCCACGACCACATAAGGCTTTAAAGGTCATCACCAGCACCTTGAGTTGCACCTGGAGGCACATTGGCAACCAATCCAGCTCTCAAAGCAGGGGTGAGGCATGGGCATAGCGCCCGCACCCCAACACTATACGGGCAGCCACATTCTGCACCAGCTAAAGCCTCTGAATGGTCACCAAGGGCAGCCCCATGTAGAGCACATTATGATAATCCAGTCTGGAAGTGCCCAGAGCATGCGTGACCATGAGCAAGGAGTCCCGATCTAGGAGCAGGCATAACTGGCGTATGACACGAAGTTGTGCAAAAGCCCTCCTGGCCACGACTGCCACCTGCTCATCGAGCAGGAGTTGTAAGTCCAGGAGGACCCCCAGATTACACACCAGGTCTGTTTGGGGCAAGATAGCCCCATCCAGAACCAAAGATGGTAGCTCCTGAGATAACACAGGGCCCCTGACCTACACCCACTCAGGATTCAGTTACAGCCCACACTATTTAACACTGAAATATTCCATTGTGAAAGCTGGAAGTGACCCAGTTTCATACCTCTTTTTGTATTCTTAACAGCCTGCATCCCTCAGAGGGTCCCAGGCCACCAGATTTGCCAAATTTGCCCAACTCACCATAGATAATGATTAGCATCAGATGAAAACAAGAGCTCAAGATTTCTCATAAGCTTTCACTTCTGTTTTCTAGCTGATCCCCTGCCTATATCCAGTGCTATTTTATTTTGTCTATCACTAAAATGTATTAGCTATAAAGAAGATGGGAAAGAATCACGCCACAAATTATATTCAAATTATTTATTTAATAAAATGTCTTATCAGTTTTGTGTAATAACATCTGGACAGAGAAGCATGAATAAAATTCTCCCAAGTACACTACTGAGAAAAATGTTTAGTGTTTTTTTAAAGGGGGAGGAAAAAACATACAGTACAATTTCTTGGAATAGTAGCCGTGTTAGTCTGTGGTTCAGGCATATCAGAAAACAAAATAAAATAAACAAAATAAAATAAAAATAAAATTAAAAACACTGTAGCACTTTAAAGACTAACTGCTTTATTTTTATTGTTAGCTTTCGTGGATCAAGTCCACTTCTTCAAGACTTGATCCATGAAAGCTAACAATAAAAATAAAGCAGTTAGTCTTTATAGTGCTACAGTGTTTTTATTTTTATTTTTATTTTATTTTGTTTATTTTGCTTTCTGATATACCATTTCTTGTTTTATTAGTTTGCTTTTGCAGAATTTGCCTATTTTTAAAGAACACAATAAACAAAACTTGAACAAATAGAATCTCTCTTATTGATATGTTGTTGCATAACATTAGAGATAACTAAATCAGTTAATCATCTGCCTGTAACTGCTGAATTTCCACTATGTGACATTTAAGAGGATGCTTTGATTTTTATGGAACTTAAATTTATAGGCTAAAATACTGTTGCTTAGCATTGGAAATCACACTATAATAGGCCTATAGAATCAATGGGGATTCCACAGACTTATCATGAGGAAATTCTCCCTAATGATTTGCCTGAATCTCTTTCTCTCGTAATTTGAACCCATTGGTTTAGGTTTTATCTTTTGGAGCAGCAGAAACACCCTTTCCCAACTTCTGTGTGACAGACATTCAAATGTTTGAACACACCTCTGGTATTGTGTCTTAGGCTTCCTGTATAAAAGAATATAAGTGTAAAGCACTCAGCCGTTTCTGATGGTACTGAATGAATCTGATGGTTTGCAATCATAAGCATTTCAGCTGGGAGAGCCACTGCCAGAATGTCCTGTAGTCCCCAGACATCATAGAGAAGTAGCCATAAGTTACACCATCTTTTCGAAGGCTTACAATTTTTCTATAACTATTTAAAAGATTTTTTAAAAATCTCTGCCAGTTGTTTCTCACTGGCTTGATTTTCAAACTCTTTATTCTCTTGGTGGCCCTGAAGATGTACTTTACCATCCTAGTATCCTACTAAGCTCTTTTTTGTAGCATAATACTTAAGGACTTCTTCATCCCCTTCTTGTTATGAACTGTCTGCTTCTCAAAGTAGACAGAAAGCAGACACTTTGTTAAATAAATAGAAGTTTACATTAGCACTTGATTTAATGTTGAAACCTTCTGCTTATTTGTTTGGAAATAAGTCCCAATAAATATTAGGACCATTTGCTTTCAGTAAAATATGTGTAGCATCTGACAGTACGTATTGCAGTTTTACATATTTTAATAATTGTCTTAAAATGGCATGCTTTTGTCTTGGACTTTATGCTTGTTTCTGACTTCATGCAGCATGAAAATTGTATTGGTAAAAATCCTAATGGTTACATCTACTGGTGTAAATTGGTGTAAACCATGGAGGCAGAGTTCTGAAAATTGAGAAGTTAGTGTAGACATTTACAGTTGTATGCCACATGGTGAGATGTAGTGAGCAAGAGCAAATCTGTATGTTAATTTGTGGCAGCTCCATGACAATAAATACAATAAGATTGGGAAATATATATTACAAAGAAATACTCATTTTATCCTTCTTCTATACATTTTTCAAAACTTCCCACCAATAAAGCAGAGTCAATTATGCATTATGAAATTTTGGGTTTTAGACTGAAATGACTGTAATCCATTTGTTATTCCCCCCCTCCTCCTCCAGGTCTGGAATTAATCCTGATCTTCAAATATTCAAAGACTCAGTATGATATTCTCAGCAGAGGAGAGACTAGCTTGGAAAGATCCCTGGAACTCTTATGCAAAATGTAGTTCAGGGATAATCTCAAATTCCAGCACAATGACTATGGCTATAAGGATTATAGTATGCAGATGCTTCTTTGGGAATAGATTTATTATGTATGGGAACAGTAAGACACTCATACTTGCCAGAATGAACCTTCCTCCCATCTGTGTGTAAGAGTATGACTACTTGGTTAAATATTGAAGGATTTGCTCTGTTTATAAAACAGGTGAGTTCAAAGTGTTTTTTTTTTTAAATTGACTGTATGATGCAAAGGCTAATTCAAATTGGATTGGCCTCTTTTGCTCCCAAATTAGCATGGTTTTTTTGGTGGCACCCAGGGGGGGCTTTTACATTTATAAGTTGAAACAATTTAAGCAAGCTTTTTCCTGTGCAGTTACTTGTGGTACATTCTGGAAGATAGGAGCATGTGTCTGTAGGTGGTGTTCAAAGATTTAAGCATTTGGGGCATGATATTCAGGCGAAGGGAGGGGACATGCAAAAGCAAGCACTGTGATTTTAAGTTGTGGGATCCAACAAAGAGGGGAATCTTGCGGTGGAAAGAAGGGCTAAGGTCAGTGTATGGAAAGAATACATAGGAGAGCTATTTATTGATGGAAAATGGTCACAGCACTGAAGAAAATGGGTGTAGGTAATCACCTTTATTGGAATCAAAAAGCTCTTTAAGAGCAGCTAACAGAGCAGGTTCAAATTCGTGGAAATGTGCGACAAGGTTGTGTGTTGTCCCTGACACTGTTTAATATATTTGGAGAGTGTTTTTTCAGAAGCACTATCAGATTTAAATATTGGCACTAAAATTAATGGAAAATACCAGAATAATATCCAATATGCTGATGACACAGTGTTGTTGGCCACAAACCTTGCAGGTCTTCAGTTGATGCTGGATAGAGTTAGAGCTTCAAGCTCAGAATATTCTTTTGCTCTCAACACCAAGAAGATTAAATGTCTTGTTATAAGCTGAACACCAACTCACAGAAAGCTAGTGGCAGGAACCCAAGAAATTGAAAGAGTGGATAAAATTGTCCTTTTGGTGAGTATGTTAAATGAAAAGTAGGATCCTGAGGTCGAGATTAAATTACGAATAGAAAAAGCAAGATCTGCCTTCATAAAAATGTGATGACTGTTATGGAGTAGAGATCTAACTCTTGCTACAAAGATCCAAATAGTGAGGTGTTATGTATTCCCAGTGTTGCTGTATGAAGTCAAAGCTTGGACATTGACTAAAACATCTGAAAAGAAAATAGAACCTTTTGAAATGTGGATCTACAGACGGCTGCTAAGGATATCACGGGTTGACCATGTGACTAATAGAGAAGTGTTGTGCCGGATGGATAAAGAACAAGAACTGTTTAAGACCATTAAACAAAGAAAGCTCCAATACCTTGGCCATATCATGAAGAACAATGTGAACTATACAATACTCCAACTTGTTCTGTAAGGAAAGATCCCTGAGAAGAGAGACCCTGGATGTAGATGGACTTCATGGCTGAAGAACCTGAGAGACTGGTGTGGCATGTCCTCAGAAGAACTGTTCCAAGGAGTTAATAACAGGAAGACTGTCACCATGATGATAACCAATATCCGGAACAGATTCAACACTTGAAGAAGAAGAAAGGATTGGGTGCTAGTTCTGAATTATGTTGGACACTGTTAATCATTTAATTGACAGATCTGAATGTGGTCCTGCTTATGCTGAATTTTTTTCAGTTCACTGTGAAGCTGCTTTATTTAAAGTGTCAGATTACTACATTTATCAAAAACTTTTCTATGGAAAAATAAAATGGAAAGGTACCTCATAGAGCAATAGAACTTTGAACAGTAATTTTGCAAAAATACATCATGATTTACAAATCAGAATGAATCTATGTGGGATCACTCACTTCCCATCACCTATCTGTTACTCCTTTCCCTTGCTTTCAGTAATGCATGCAAGAATTACCTCATCTCTGGTCACATATGGTTTTGCACTAATTTAAATGACTCGGTTTTTCCAGTGTAATCATAAGTAAGAAAAGACCAGTACACACACTGCAGTGCATGTAGCTGACTGATGGGATTTCTGGGACTTATGGTCAAACATGTTTTGAGAGCAATAACTCTCAACGATAGAATGAAACACAAGAACTGCTAAGCCTATTTGGTTCCAACAATACATTGACAGTTGTTGTTTTAAAAAGATATTGCACTTTGAAAAAAGGACAGCCCTTTAAAGTAGTGTATGTGTTTATTGTACACCTTTAAGAAACTGAATATTGGAGACAGAAGGGGAGCATGTTAATATCTTTCACCTATCTGTTTAGAGAAAGTAGGAACCAGCTACTCCATAAAATCAGAAATACCCAAACTATAGCCCGTGGGCCAGATATGACCCCCAAAGGCATTCTATCAGGCCCGCAATGCCCTCGCCAAACCAGGAAGTAAATACAGACTCTTCTGCGCATACACAAAAACAGGCCATTTTACTTCCTTGTTTGGCACAGACGCTTCTGTGAAGCAAAATGGCTCCTTTCGTGCATGCACAGAAGCATCCGCATCAAACCAAGAAGTAAAATGGCTGCTTTTTGCACATGTGCAGAAGTGTCTGTGCCAAACCAGGAAGTAAAATGGGCACACATGCGCGAACACACCCTGTTCCAGAGATGTGGTCTGGCCTGCTCAACTGTTCCTGGGGTGTGGTCAGGTCCTCGGCCCAAAAAGATTCAGCACCCACCCCTGCCACAGATGATACAAACACTATGTCAAATTTCAAATGCCAATGCTAATTCCACACATGAAGGTTTTTGCCTATGTGACAGAATTATGTATAAAGCACTGCTCAGTTTGGAGCATTTAACAATTCTGATGTTTTGCAATCGCAAGCCAGATCAATTGTCAAAATGGCCTGCAATCCTTGGGGAATCATAGGGAAGTAGCCATATGTTGCTTCAAATTTTAAAAGGCTTTTCATCTCTCCATAAAACATTTGAAGTTTTTAAAAACAATATACATGAAAGATGATAAACAGTTATCATATGTACACATCTTGTTGTCCAGTATGGCATTAAAGCAAATATAGAACAAAGACAGTATGGAGTGTACATCATAAGACTCCTATGGCAGAACAGCAATATAACTATACAGTAGATCCTGTATAGAGATTAGGTTTACCCCACAGGGGTTACCAACAGCTCAAGCAAAACACGATTTCAGAAAGCACCTAAATGCTGCAGAACATTTAGATCTTGTTTTTGTTGATGCTTCTTCTTCAGTTTTCTAAGTTTCATCAGGAGAGACTGCTATTCTCTGTAAACAATAAGATTAAAACGTTTTTAAGCCTCTTAACATATTTGACCCATCTCAAACACACTAAAATAACTTAAAATACACTATTCCAGGCATTATCTTGAATGGCACATTAGCTATAATTATAAGTAAGGAAAATTACTTCTCACAAGTTAGAAATGGTTTCTATTCCTTTAAAAGCTCCGGCTCAACAAGAGATAATTTCTACAAAATTACTGAGGCATGGAAGAAATATCTAAGGGCCCATTTAGATGTGAGAAGTTGGAGTGAATTGGTTCATATTTAAAAGGTTCTTATCTTTGGTACAATCTATTTTATTTCATACTTGAGCAATCATTCCATTTGTGTAGGAGACATTTCTTGGAACAACTTGTCTATTGTAATTGTCAATTTCTCCTCTCAAGATCACAAAATTAAATATTAATTATGCCCATGCCCTGGGAAAAAATCACATTCCTTTCTTAGATGCAGATGGGTTCTTAAAAACAGAAGTTTCTGCAATTTGTTAATGTACAGTATTTAACTTTTAACCCACTTTTCATCCAGGACTGGAGAAGACACCCAGAAGTTCTTGTTGAATAAAAGTAGAAGATATCTGAGGTTGTGGATTGCTAATGCTATCCTGAAAGATGGCTTTTTAAGATCTTTACTAATTTGTCACTTAATATATACACTGCATTGGCAAATTTATAAATGTAGCTTTTATGTCGGTCCAGAGAAAGCAAAGAGTCAAGTTAAGATGACAGAGAGGAAAGAGTTAAAGAGATGGTAACATATGAAGTCAAGCTGTACCATTGAAGCAAGTCAAGCACAATGCCAAATTAGTATTTGGCAAAGTCGTTGTCTCATTGTTATAATATTTCCTTTTAATATGTTTTCATAAACTAGCAGTAGCTATTAAATAGTACAGAAAGATTGCCAGCTCAGATTCCAGGAAGGAAATCCCCACCCAGTTCCCTTCTGAGTAATTCAAAGTTTGCTTGCAAAGGCTTCAAAACTAGTTTGAGATAGAATTCTGTATGGTGCAAGGAACTCATTTATTTAACAAGTCTAATCTAGGAAGTTTAATGTACCCAGAATTCTGAGGAAGACCCTTGAGTTCAAACATTGGCTATCTGGAATACATATATCACTGTGCTGGTCTGCAACTGTAATAAAATATTATGACATTGTAGTTATCTTCAGCACTAGATATATTCAGATCAACTTAAGATCTCCTTTCCTCGTTAAATTTAAATTAATTAGGAACTGGCTCCATTTGAATTTAAGGTACAGTACTGTAGTTTAATTCAGATTGAAGAAGTTCAATTCATTAATGTTTGAGTGCTGTAGTTCTTTGTTCCTATGGTTTTGATCTCTTTTAAGGTTCTGCTGAAGTTTAACCCTCCATAAATTATAGATTTAAATTTTTTATAGTACCCACTTTTATCCTATACGGCAAACACGTGTACTGAATTGTGTGTCTCCCAAAAGGACCTTAGAAAACCAGAGGCAACCACAGCGCTTTACAGCAATTTTTGGTAGTGAAAATGCAATGAAGAGTTGTGTTTACATCTCATTCATACACTAACAGGGTGCATGCTAAATTTTATGACTGGAAAACAGCTCTTGAACTTGCTTCTTCCTGTCTCCTTCCTTAAATTAAATGAACCAAGCTTGGGATCCTGTTACATTGTGGGAAAGTCCCTCCCCAAATCAGCTTGTAAATTTAAAAAAAAAAACACCAGAAGGTGAAGAAAGCCAACAGCAGGAATGTGATTCCCAGATTCAAATCTGGGGAATAATCATATGCCTTTAAATCTCTCCGTGTGACAGCCGCACAACAAGCAACTCATTCCATTTCCCTGAGATGCCACAAAGCAAGCAAGGGAGACAGCTGGGCAGAGAACAAATGAAGAGGAGAATCTGTGTTGGTTTGATCCTACACAGGGAGAGTTAGGCTTGTACTAGATAATATTATCAGCATATCATTAGAAGCTAAAAGATGATAAAAGATTGCTGTTTACACTAGTACAAGGTTGCCTCACTCACCTTTTTTTTTTTTTTTTTTTTGCAAACTAGCTTCTTTCGTTTAGTGATTGGTCACTGGGAGGTAAATATGGGCTGTACAGTATTTGCAAGTCTGTTTGTGCTCTGAAGAAACTGTGTGTCTAAAGGGAAAATGTAATAGCAGGGAGTATTTATGCAGGAGAAAGGTTATATTTCTCTTAACATGTGGTTTGATATTTAAAGGTTTAAGGCTGTTTTCTGGTTCTAAATCTGTTGACCCCAGTGACACAATGATAACAGAAAGTTGAACATGGTAAGTCCCTGTTGGTTCAGTGCAAAAAACCTGTGTGCATGCTTGACCATCCCATTAAGACAAAGAGTTCTTGGCAATCTAATCCTAAACACGTGCAATCAGAAACAGTATTTCTGAATAAAATATCACCATGTTTGGTTTTATCTGTTACAGTGATTTTAGGAACCATTTTCCTGCAAAAACAGAATAACTAGAGGCTAAGAGCACTCCTATCTCCCCCCCCCCCCCCAAAAAAAAATAGCCTATCATTCAAGGAACACTGTTTTCTGAGTTCGTTTGTGGAATCATAGGACTTGTCTTTGAGCTGAGTGGAGTAGGGGGAAACAGGGCTGCTAGGAGGTCCATTAAGCTGTTTGGTACAAATGGCATTTGTACCTCAAGTGATTCTGTTTGGTCCCCATTAGCCCACTATCAGTAGTGGGACAAGACAAGAGAGGCAATGAAGGGGATTTTTATATGCTTTTCTCTTAAGATACCATGCATCTTGTTGTAGATAGGTACCATGCATCACGTTGGGGAGCAACATGTCTTGGGTCAGCCCAGACCTCAACAGTTTTGGGCTTTATAGAAGAAACAGAATCTCAAAATATGTCTGAGAAACTACTGGAGGCCAACAGAAAGGGAGAATGGTTTTGGCAAGTGCTTTTTGTCAAAGGTTTAAAGATCAATGCCTCCGACAAATGGATCCCTTGAAGGACAAAACAACCAAGAACAGACCGTTAGCATTGCTTCCTAACTACTGTGATAAGATACTAATTGTCTGATCTTCTGAATGATTTGTGTTCCTGTTCATCATTCTTTCACCCATAAAAAAGCATTGGCCCAAGAGAACTACTTTAGAGTAGGGCTGGGGAGGGAGCGGGAGCGGGAGCGGGAGCAGATGGGCATGTTGTTTTTTCTGCACTCCTGGACCAATGCTGGAAAGCAAAGCTGAATGAAAAGTTAGGAATTCACAGCACTGCAGTTATTACCCAACAGAGGGACAGTAAACATTGAGAAATCATCTTTCGCACATTAAGAAGCAGGCGTGGAAACATGCTTATCATAGCATAGCCACACACTCACACACAATGGCTCCACATGACAAGCCTCTATGCCAGTGTTTCCCAACATGGGCCCAGGTCACTCTGGGGGGCAAGGTGACTTCAATTCCCAGAAGCCTAAGTCAGTACTTTGGCTGATCAGTGCTTTGGGGAATTGACTTAGGCTTCTGAGAATTGAAGTCATAAACCAAAGGTTGGGGAACACTGGCTTACAGCAACCACCTTTTCCCTTCCCTGCCTATAGCTCTACCTCCCACCCACCCCAAAGTTAATTTAGGAAGACTCCTTGGTCAAAGGCTCATAGAAACCTGGAACTGTTCCTGTCTTGATAGTTTTCATACTGCTGTGGAACTCCTTCCTCTTGAAAGAAGGCCAAATCCTATTTCTGGGGGATCTTTTAGCAACAATGGCAAAATGCCTTGATTTGATCTAGCTCTAGAGTGAGCAGCAGCCCTTTGAAGAGCAAAAGACCTAGGGCAATCAAAATTAAAACAATGGTGAGGTACTGTTCCTCAATTGAAAGAGATCTGCTTATTAGAAGAGTCTTAGTGACCTTCAGTCTTCTGCCAAACGGATATAAACAATACAGAGAGGTTTTTTTGCTAACCCCAGGAGGATACGAAAGCGGACAAGAATCCTTTGTACGAGTGTCCAGGTTAAGAATGTTATGTCATGGTTGATACAAATGATATTACTTTGACAATATATTGTACATATAATTTTGTTTGATTAAAAACAAAAACTTTCAAACAAGAAATTGTTCTTATGATTTGTGGACATATCACATAACAACAATTTCCCATTGACTCCATGATTTTCAAGTTAGTGTGAATCAGGTTGGAGTTTTTCCGTCTTAATCTGTTCCCCATCCCCCTCTGCCACTGGCATTTCTAATTTTTTTTAGAACTGAATGCCTTCACGTTGTTTCAGGTGGTGTAATCACTTGAGCTGATGTGGAGACATTTGCAGCCTTTGCAGTGAAGGCCATTCCAGCTGTTGTCAGTGAGAGGCAGGGAGATTTGGGTTGGTTCATTCTAAATGTACCTCCTTCAATCTAGGAAGCCAGAGCTACTTCAAGAAGCTGGAAAGATGGCTGAAGTTAAAACTTCCTTACGTCTCTCTGCCAGTTACTTCCCCCCCCCCTCTCTCTTTAGTTTCCTAGTCTGCCTATGCTAAGACAATAAAAAGAAGGAAGGAAGGAAGCGAAGGGAAGGAAGGAAAGAAGACCTAAGGCACCAGCAGCAGGAAGGAGGCTGATTTCCTCCCCTCTACTTGCTGACTCCTGTGTGGTTGGCTGAAGGTTATTAATCAAGTGAAATTAATCTGGTTGCGACTTCACAGTGGATCCATTCACACATTTCCTGCAGGGTAGTTGGAGCCCTAGACCAGGCCAAGTTCTTAGCTATCAGATCACATGTAAGAATTGCCACAAAGCAATGTTCAGCTTACTTCAGACAATTGGTTTATGTGGTCTGTGTTAAGTCTAATTATGTTTATGATGGTCACTCCATCCAAGTTCTCAATCAAATCCAAATTTACTCCTGCAGGTATGTAGCACAACCTACCGTTGGAAAGCACACTAAGTGAATGTTCTTGCCTTAGTATTTTCTACAGAAAGAGACACACAGCTGATAGGTCACTGGGAAATGGTTTGAGTCTTATTTATCTCAGACTATTGCACAGAGGTGAGATGTCATCAGAAAAAGTGAAAGATCTACCTCCATTCATTTCTAGCTAGGAAAGCTATTTTTTAAAAAAGAACTGTATTGGGAGAGGGGCATTGTGAACATAGGTGAGACCTCTCTCTCTTTCTGTGTGTGTGTGTGTGTGTGTGTGTGTGTGTGTGTGTGTGTGTGTGTGTGTGTGTGTGTGTGTGTGTGTGTGTGTGTGTGTGTGTGTGTGTGTGTGTGTGTGTGTGTGTGTGTGTGTGTGTGTGTGTACATGCTCTCCATGTCCTCCCTCGTGAGGCAGGAAGCAAGGGGGAAGGTGCTTTGCCAAAGGACTACTTTATGTATATTTACATGCTCATTTGGTCTTTTCTTTCTGCATCAGAGAAAGTGAAAGGATCTGACTTTTAAAAAATAGAAGGGCCTCTGGAAAGGAGGAAAAACTATGGATTGGGGTGTTGGACTCTAGGCTGATTATTTTTTTTCCTATGCAAGGTGATATAGCACTGCATTAGTACTGTATATCAATGCATTGACTTAGTGCTATAAACATTTATTTAAAAAAATTCTGGGACACTTAAGGGGCAGATCTTGGAGATGGGTGATTCTGCAGTACTTAAACATTGCACTTGTAGGACTAATGTGGCCTAAACTTTATAAACATCTACTGATTATGCTGGTACAAAGTCTTTAATCAATGTAATCAATAGATACGTGTGTTGCATTTAAGATGTGTCCAAGTTGCTATTATGTACTAACAGCCTTTTTTCTTTTTAGATTTGTCTAAAGGTTATAGTTATTGTTCTCTAAAGGTTATTTTATATTTATCTAAAGGTTACTGATTTGATAGAACAACAGATTATTTTCCTGATTCAATTTGGTTGCAACGGTTTGGAGATGTGAAGAGAACGCATTCATTTTTGAATCCATCTAAGCTTCTTTTTCAGATTTTTGCCTTTCTTGAGGACTTAGCTGTGCTTTTTCACACTCACATCCTTCTCACATGCCATGTGTCTATCTAGGAAGTCTTTAATTAGTTATCATGAAAAGAGCAGCAAACATTTTCCCAGTTTCATTCTTCCCTCCTTTTTTTTTTTTTTTTTGCTCACAGGAGGAAACCAATCTCACATACAGAACGTGTGTACTCTTAAATGTTGAAATTCTGCTCTTCAAAAGCATCACAGGCCCTCAGACATATAGGAACAAACCTATCCTATGAGCAAAATGCACCGGCCTGTGCTTCCTTCATTTAATTAATGGTCAAATTCCCTTTCATGCCACTTTAAATTCTCATGGTTTAGAAGAGTATCATTCCCCTCCATGGTAGCCTGGCAACCGACCAGTGGTGGCCATCAGCAAGTTCGCACCAGTTCACCAGAACTGGTAGCAGAAATTCTAACTGGCTCCGCCTATCCAAGTTTTGAAATAAAGTACTGTAGTCCTAATTTGGGTACAACGCAGGGCTTCCCCCTGGCCATGCCCACCATACCACGCCCACAGAGTAGGGAGTAATAATTTTTTGGAGTCCACCCTTGCAACTGACCCCTTTAGCTGGCCAACATGCAGGGCTTACTTGAGAGTCGGGCACATGCTCACAGCAAGAACAAGTGGCACATACTGACTGGTTGCACCCATTTATAGCAGAAATAGCTAAACAAGCCACGAAGCTTCACTCTGTGTTGGGTTTATTGTGTCATCTGGCCACAGATAGCTTACATTTTCTTTGATCTTTCCTCATACACCAAATAAAAAATTCAGACTTTGTTGTTTCCCCTGATCCTTACCCACTCCTGTAGCTGTGGATCCCCTGTGCATTCTCTTCTATTTGTCACATGGTGAGGGCAGCCCCACCCCAGAAGATGAGTACCGTACTGGAAACTAGATCAGAACTTGCCAAATAAATAGGTAGGCTAGCCATTGTTGATTTCCATACCTATGCCTGCACTAATGCAACAAAGCAGCAGTGAGCCCAACACCAAAGGCCACGGTTTTTAACATTTTTTAACGTTTTAGGGATCCAATTAAGTTATTATTCTGTTCAAAATGTTATTTCTACAAATACGTCACCTGGCCACCTTTTCCTGTTTTTTTTTAAAGTTTGTTTGTGACATGGCTCACTTGACCTCTATTAGCCAACTGCTTACCACCACCACCCCATTCGGCTGCACTTTTCTGACTGCAAAAAACCCTCCCTTGATATGGGCCCGGCTTCGTCTCAAGAAACCTTCTCCCAAATGTTAGATTGCTCTGTTAGAGCAGGGAAGGGGATGTCAAGTTTGGGGGAAATGAGGGTATATCAGCTGGCACAGCTAGGACTCTACCGGGGGACTCCATTTGAAATGTTACTGAGGGAATGTCAGCAAATGTTTATGACAGGGCTGGGAGCCAGGTGTGAACTAGTTCTGGTTCTAATCCATTGCAGTCTCTATTATTTTGAGTCTTTAATTACCGGTTATTAATTATTAATTTTTGCTGTCATCAGCTGGAATGCAAATAAGGCTTATAAACAAGATACAGCGCAAGAATATGTAATTAAATGCAATATGCTATCCAAGGCATTGAGGAACAAAATGGAGGCAACTTCACCTCTGCTTTGGTCAGCAAGGAGAACTTCAAAAATTTGCGCTTTTGGAGGGGGGCTGATTATATCTGGCCCCATACTTCACCCAGCCAGCATGAGCAGTTGTTGTTGTTCAGTCGCACAGTCGATTCCGACCCTCTGCGACCCCATGAACCACTGTCCTCCAGGCACTCCTGTCCTCCACCATCCCTCTCAACTCACTCAGCTCTGTGCCCATTATCTCCACAATACCATCTAGCCATCTCATCTTGGGCCGTCCCCTTCTTCTTTTGCCCTCCACCCTTCCCAGCATCAAGGCTTTCTCAAGTGAGTCCTCTCTTCTCATTTGATGTCCAAAGTATTTTAGCTTCATCTTTATTATTTGACCTTCTAAGGAGCAGTCAGGCTTGATTTCTTCTAAGATTGACCCATTTGTTCTCCTCGCTGTCCAGGGTACTCTCAAAACTCTCCTCCAACACCACATCTCAAAGGCGTCTATTTTTCTGCGCTCCGCTTTCCTAATGGTCCAGCTCTCACAACCATACATTGCCACAGGGAATACCATTGCCCTGACTATGCGAATCTTTGTTTGCAATTTAATGTCTCTACTTTTCACTATGTTCCCCAGGTTTCTCATCGCTTGCCTCCCGAGAATCAGTCGCCTTTTTATTTCATGGCTGCAATCACCATCTGCAGTGAGCTTTGATCCTAGGAAAGTAAAATCTGTCACTGCCTCTACTTCTTCCCCATCTATTTTCCAGGGACTGATAGGGCCTGTTGCCATGATCTTGGTTTTCTTGATATTTAGTCTCAAGCCAGCTTTTTCACTCTCTTCTTTTAACCTAATCAGGAGCTTCTTTAGGTCCTCCTCACTTTCCGCCATTAAGGTGGTATCATCTGCATATCTCAAGTTGTTGATGTTTCTCCCAGCAATTTTGATCCCAAATTGTGATTCCTCCATTCCTGCATTGCGCATTATGTGTTCTGTGTATAAGTTGAATAAGCAGGGTGACAAAATGCAGCCTTGTCTTACTCCTTTTCCTATTCCAAACCACTCCGTCATTCCATTTTCTGTCCTAACTGTTGCTTCTTGATTCATGTACAGATTTCTCATGAGGCCTATAAGGTGTTCCGGAATTCCCATCTCTTTAATTACTTGCCACATTTTGTTGTGGTCGACACAGTCAAAAGCCTTAGTGTAATCAATGAAACAGAAGTAGACTTGTTTCTGATATTCCTTTGTTTTTTCCATGATCCATCTTATGTTGGCGATATGGTCTCTAGTCCCCCTGCCTCTTCTGAAACCCGCCTGCACTTCTGGTAATTCTCTCTCCACATACTGTTGCAGTCTATCCTGTATTATCTTGAGCATCACCTTGCTAGCGTGAGGGATGAGCGCAATTGTTCGATAATTTGAACATTCTTTGGCATTACCCTTTTTGGGGAGTGGAACGTATACAGATCTTTTCCAATCCTGTGGCCATTGTTGTGTTTTCCAAATCTGCTGGCATATAGAGTGCAATAATTTGATTCCATCATCTTGTAGTGCTTTGAAAAGTTCAACTTGGATGCCATCAACTCCACTGGCTTTGTTGTTTGCAGTGTTTTTTAGGGCCTTTATGACTTCACTTTCCAGAATGTCTGGCTCATGTTCAATGTTCTCATCATTGTGATTATCAGGGGTGTTGAGGTCCTTTTTGTAGAGTTCCTCTGTGTACTCTTTCCATCTTTTCTTAATCTCTTCTGCATCTGCTAACTCCTTGCCATCTTTGTCTTTTATCATGGTCATTTTTGCTTTAAATGTTCCCTTGAGTTCCCCAATTTTTTTGAAAAGATCTCTAGTCCTACCCCTGATATTGTTTTCCTCTATTTCTTTGCACTGTTCGTTCAGGTAGGTTTCCTTATCTCTCCTTGCTTTTCTTTGAAATTCTGTATTCAAGTGATTGTATTTTTCCCTTTCTCCAATGCCTTTTGCATTCCTTCTGTCCTCTGCTATTTTAAGAGTCTCATCGGACAACCACTTAGCTTTCTTTTGCTTCTTTTCTTTTGGTATAGTTTTCCTTGCTGCCTCCTGCATGATGTCCCGCATCTCTGTCCATAATTCTTCTGGCTTTCTGTCTATCTGGTCCAAGCCATTGAATCTATTCCACACCTCCACTGAGTATTCCCAAGGAATGTTGTCTAGGTCATATCTGTCCGGCCTAATTGTTTTTCCTATTTTCTTTAGTCTGAGCCTGAATTTTGCAATCAATAGGTTGTGATCTGAGCCACAATCTGCTCCTGGTCTTGTTTTTGCTGACTGTATGGAGGTTCTCCATCTTTGACTGCATAGTATGTAATCAATCTGGTTTCTATGTTGGCCATCTGGTGATGTCCATGTGTAAAGTCTCCTCTTGTGTTGCTGGAAGAGAGTGTTTGCTATGACCAGTGCGTTATCTTGGCAGAACTCTATCATTCTTTGGCCTGCTTCATTCTGTGTTCCAAGACCAAACTTGCCTGTTATTCCATTTACTTTTTGATTTCCTACTTTGGCATTCCAGTCTCCTATGATAATGTGTACATCATTTCTTGGTGTCTGTTCTATGAGGTGTTCTAAGTCCTCATAGAACTGGTCAATTGTGGCTTCATCTGCACTAGTGGTTGGTGCGTATATTTGGAATACAGTGATATTGAATGGCTTGCCCTGTATTCTGACTGACATCATTCTATCATTTTTGAGATTATATCCCATTACTGCTTTTCTCACCCTTTTATTGACAATTATGGCTACTCCGTTTTTTCTGAGGTTTTCTTGTCCACAGTAGTAGATATGATGGTTTCCAGAGCTGAATTCACCCATCCCTGTCCATTTTAGCTCGCTGATTCCTAAGATGTCAATGTTTATTCTTTCCATTTCCTTTTTTACCACTTCCAGTTTTCCCTGGTTCATAGACCTCACATTCCATGTCCCTATACAGTATTGCTCCTTGCAACACTGTATTTCTCCTCCCCCTTTCCTGTCCCTCCCCTTCTTTTGATCTGCTGTGCTAAGCATCCTGTTTCATCTAAATTGCCCCATTTGTTTTGCCTTTTGTTTTGGTCCATAGGGTTCTCTTGGCAAAATTCCTGACGTTGGTTTGCCGGTTTCTACGTCAGTATCCTCTCATCATACATATTATCACAGTTTAAACAACGTATTTTCATGCATATTATCTCAGTTTAAACACTATCAGTCTACAAATCGCTAATTAGCATTGGTTATATAAAGTTATAAGTCAGTAGTAATTAGTAATGATCATTAATTAGTGTTGGTTATATGTAGTTATAAGTCAAGAGTTTCTAAGTATCCTTGTAATGAAGTCCAATATATCAAGTCTCTACTGTAAGTTCACTATAAGTCTCTACTGAAGAATCAAAATCAGCTACATTAGAGAGTTACTTATCCTATGCATGCAGTAAGTTTCAGCTGCCCAGTGGTCTTTCATCGAGTTGCGACTCCTCTGGCGCTGGTTGGAATTCCTCTGTCGTTCGGTCTCCTCACCCTGCTAGCTGTCCGGTGGCCGCCGAGGTTATCCTGTTGCGTTGGTGAGGTGCGAGTCGTCGGCGCGCTCTTCCTCGCCGCCCGACCCGATGCTCTTCTCCTCCGTCTCCTTCCCTCCGGCCGTGGGTGAAATGGCCGGAAGGGCTCAGGTCGGCAGCGCGCTCTTCCTCGCCGCCCGACCCGATGCTCTTCTCCTCCGTCTCCTTCCCTCCGGCCGTGAGGGAAATGGCCGGAAGGGCTCAGGTCGGCAGCGCGCTCTTCCTCGCCGCCCGACCCGATGCTCTTCTCCTCCGTCTCCTTCCCTCCGGCCGTGAGGGAAATGGCCGGAAGGGCTCAGGTCGGCAGCGCGCTCTTCCTCGCCGCCCGACCCGATGCTCTTCTCCTCCGTCTCCTTCCCTCCGTCCGTGAGGGAAATGGCCGGAAGGGCTCAGGTCGCCAGCGCGCTCTTCCTCGCCGCCCGACCCGATGCCGCCCGACCCGACCCGACCATGAGCAGTAGCTATTCTGAATTGAGCATTAAGGAACTTCTACTCCAAAAAGTAATTTTCCCAACTTCTGTAACCATGAGTCAGATAATATGCATACTTACGGAGTGTCTGCTTTCTCCAGTATCTGAAAAATTATAAAATACACCAATAGTTTAGGTATGTAGTTTAGAAACCAAAAAGGAATAGTTTGAAACTCACCAAAATTGACAGATTAGGGTACAAATAAGTACAGTACTATCCCGCATAACGAAAAAGCTCAGTTCCACGAAGCTCATTATACGGTTTTTCGTTATGCAGATCCAATTGGCAATACCCCGCATAACGAAAAAAAAATGTTAAGCTGGGTATACCCTGGTTAACAAAATTCTAATACAGTTATACCTCCCTTAAAGAGCATAATGCGTTCCACAGGATTGCTCTTTAAGCAAGTTTGCTCTATAAGCGAAACACCATTGTAAATGACCAATTGTGTGTGTGTGTGTGGGGGGGGGATTGTGAACTCCAATTTATTTGTTAAGCGAGTTTTTGGTTGGCTTTATTTGTTAAGCAAAGCGAACATTCAGAGAAAATTCTGCTCTTTAAGCGAATTACTCTTTAAGCAAAATGCTCTTTATGCGAGATTTGACTGTACAGTATAACAATTTTTTCCCTTTATGCAGGGAATCATAATTGCCTAATGAACGCTTCATTGTACAAATTTTTTGTTATACGAAACGTTCGTTATGTGGGGTACCCAGTATTGGGCTCCAAAACTTTTTACTACCACACTGTGGGCATGGTATGGTGGGTGTGGCCAGGGGGAAAGCCCTGCATTGCCCCCGAATTAGGACTACTTTATGTCAAAACTTGGATAGGTGGGCCCAGCCAGAATTTCTGCTACCACTTCTGGTGAACTGGTGTGAACCTGCTGATGCCCACCACTGGAGGTACCACTGTACATGGATTTATAAAGAACAGCTGCAGGATCCATTTTATTTTAGTTGTGATAATAATTTCATCATTTCATGCAATACGTTTATCTGAAAGGTCCAGTAAAGTTTGCCTATTACCTCAGGCTAAATTTAAACTTCTTACTATATATCTTATTACTAAGTTCTTACTATTAAAGTGTATTGGGATTATTTAATTATTTAGCAATTACTTAATTATTTAAGGAGAAACATAAAAAGGGTCTTAATATTTCAACAAATCTTTATTAGCAGCAGAACAGTGGCACAGTCTAGAATAATTCTTGATGATGTTCCACTTAAGTATTCCCCATCACATAATGAAACCAGAGGGATGGAAGTGAGGATAGGTGTGGAGGAAGGAATATTTATTTACTTATTTATTATATTCTTTGTTGCACCATAACAACCACTCTCTAGGCAGTGTACAAACAGGATATCATATTATAAGAACAATGACAAAACAGATGAGCATGTTAATAGTCAACAATAGCAAAACAACAACAATACACCAAATAAAAACAAGGAACATAATATCCTTTGTTAAATAAAGTCAATTAAATTTAAATAAACTCTAATCTAATATCCCAACTTAAAACTAAAATAATATGGCAAACACTCTTTTACTCTTATGAAGTGGACTTGATCCACAAAAGCTCACATTTAAATATAGGAGCTAGTCTTTCAGGTGTTGTTTTGTTTACTCTTCCATATGCTTGCACAGACTAACACTGCTACCACTTCAAAATTTTCAACTGTCATAGATGTTCACAGGTTTTTCAGGTGCAAGACCACTAAAACCTGCCCTAAAGGGTTTGCCGTTTAACATCTTTCTCAAGGTAAGAAGGGATGCTGCTTGGTGAAACCCTGAGGAGCCAAGAAGATGGGCAGATGGCTTCAGAGGGAGACATTTTGATAGATATCAAGTTACTAAACCATTCAGAGCTTTATAGGTCAAAACCAACACCTTGAATGGAGCACAGAAGCAGACAAGCCAGTGGAAGCAAACCGGAACTGAGGAGACATGATTGCATCCACTAATACCTGTTGTCTGTCTAGTTGCTGTATTCTGGACCTCAGGAAGCTTCTGTGCTGTTTTCAAGAACAGAGATTACCAAAGGAAGTACTATAGTATGGTTTTTAAGGCACTTTTTCCCCTGAAAGTGGTAAAGGTGCAGGTGTGGGGCACCAGTAGGTGTGGGGCACCAGCAGTGCTGTGCCCCCAGTCTGCTGGCTGATTTAAGAGCACCCTCTCCTTCTTTTTTAACTGGTGGGAAGGTAGGGAATGTTTTATGGTAGTTTTTAATGGGGTTTTAATTGTGATTTTAAAATTGTGATGGTTTTAATATCTGAATACCACCCAGAGTCTTTGGAATTGGATAGCAATACGAATCCTATAAATAAATAAATAAATAATAAATAAAGTTAAAGGTCAGCCTTGCTCGAAAGTCAGTCATATCTGACTCTAGGGTTCAGTGCTCATCGCTCTTTACAGCCAAAGGTGTAAAGGGTTCAGTGCTCATCTCTCTTTACAGCCAAAGAGCCAGTGCTGCCTGTGTCTGTAGAGACTGCAGTGGCTTAGTGGTTAAGATGCTGAACTTGATGACTGGAAGGTCAGCAGGTCAGCAGTTTGAGACCCGAGTACTGCACAACAGAATGAGCTCCCGTCTCTGTCCCAGCTCCTGCCAACCCTGGCAGTTTGAAAGCAATAAATTGCAAGTAGATAAATAGGTACCATTTTGGTGGGAAGGTAAACAGCCTGAGAGCAGTAAAAAGCAGCATATGCACAGATCATGCCTACAGAGGGCAGTGAAAGAATGTACATCACACAAAGCCCAGTGCACAGCATTCTGTGGTCAGGAGAATGGAAAAGAAATAGGCAGGCACAAAATAAGAAAGACATCTAATTTCCCCAGGGTTCACTTTCTCTGCTTTAAAACAAACAAAAATGCCTCCTAAAGTCAAGGCAAAAGGTTGGGGATCCCAGTTCTGAGCTCCGCCTAGCAAAACAGAGAGTTAGGCTCTTGATGTAAAGCTAGGAGGGGAAAACAATGCCTCAATGCCTTTATCTGGACTGACAGGATCAAGATAAAATATGCAGAGCTGTTGAAACAGAACAGCAATTCCCTTCACCAAGCGTTAGTTCAAAAGGCTCTTTGAAATAAACAAATGTGAAATAAATTACTAAAGTCACATTTAGGATGCCAAGTAAGGAGGAAATTGTAAATTTAATGTATTCTCCAAACTTCAAATGAAGGGATGAAGTTTGTTAATTAGGAATATGATTGGAGGAAAGCAACAGATATCCCGTGTCTTGCCCTAGATGTCTAAAGCCTGCCCATTCTGGAATTAGAAGAGGCTCAGTTTTAGGGGCTAGAGATGGTTTAATGTCATTTGTTCAAACACTTTGTATTAGTGCATAACAGGAAGGTTGAGCTGTAGGTTTTTGAACCTGATAGTTCTTTGCCGGGTTTCAACATGGTGATTATTTTCATTTTTGGATTTCTTTGCTCGCCAACAGTTATTAGACTGCTGAAGGAGCCTTCCCGTTGTGTTTTGACCAGAATATTTAATTTGCTTGAGCTGGATACTATCAGGTCCCACTGCTTTGCCATTTCTACATCTTCTGATGGCTTCCTCCATTTCCACCAAAATGATGGCAATGGAAAGTTCTTCAGATTCACTCTGAATATCCCTTTGATGTTTTATTTTTTTTCTTATGGATTGATAGTCCTTCCCTGCCAAAAGCAGCTGGTGTGCTATTTGGTTTGGGGTTTTATTTACATACAATCAGTGGTGGGCTCAAAAAAAAAATTGCTACCACACTGTGGGTGTGGTATGGTGGGCGTGGCCAGGGGAAAGCCCTGTGTTGCACCCGAATTAGGACTACTTTATTTCAAAACTTGGAAGGGTAGGGCCAGCCAGAATTTCTGCTACTGGTTCTGGCGAAGTGGGATGAACCTGCTGATGCCCACCACTGCATATAGTGTCCTTTTGTTTGAATCCTTGCTCAGTCTTCTCTATAGCACTATTCAGCTCTGGACCAGGAGTTCTCAACCTTCTAAAGCCACGGGCCAGGTCATGCTCCCTCAGACAGCTTCAGGGGCCAGATAGCCATTTTGCCCTTCCTCCAACACATGGCACTTACTGGTGTGGTGGAGATGGGGCCACATGAAATGATGCTGCAGGCCGCAGGTTGAGAATCCCTGCTCTAAACTAACAAAAAACTAGATCTGGATTGTAGCTTTTCTGCCACCTGCCACTATTAAATGAACTGGGTATTTTAAAATTATGTATAAGACAAATTGAATGGGATTGTGCCTGTTTTATAATAGTTTCACCATTTTTGTCATTGTGTTCATAGCCCCAAGGTTTGCTATGGTTGCTGAAATGTCCATGTAAAAAGTGAGTGTTTGGGTTTTCTGTATTAGAATAGCCATAATAATAATAATTTTGTGTCAGAAATTATTCTGGGTTGAAAGGATTTTTGCTGGAGGAACTCCACTCAGGGGATGCTCCAACGAGGCTCCTTTCATGTCCCCAAGATCTTTTCCCACCGAAGAGGTCCCTATTTATCTACTTGCAATTTCTTGCTTTCAAACTTCTAGGTTGGCAGGAGTTGGGACAGATGACAGCTGCTCATTCCGTTATGCAGTACCCAGGTCTCAAACTGCCATCATACCAGCCTTCCAGATAACAAGGCAAGCTTCTTAACCACTGTGCCTCCGCAGCCCCCTATGCAATGACACTCATATAGCAATGACCCTTATATAGAAAGGACATTTATATACCGCTTCATATCACTTAGTGCACTCTCTGGGCTTCTTAAAAACAGAATGATCTGTTATGTGACTTAAAAATCAGTGTAACTATAAATGCAGCTACAGTATATGCAGCTATTTCAACTGTCAATATTTCTATGTTGTCCTCTTCAGTAAAGCCTGTTGAGAGGATAAAAATATTTGTTTTACAAAAATGGCACTTCTGCAATGTTGTGCAGCCTCTCCGTTACTAGACACATCTCAGAAACCTTTAACTTGATGCTGATCAGTTTCTCTGTTATTGTCTTGGGCACAAAAGACGGCATGTTCCTTCACAGCAAAGTGAAGCCAATACAGTCAAACCTCACGTAAGGAGCGTTTCGCTTAAAGAGTAACTCGCTTAAAGAACAGTATTTTCTCTGAATGTTCGCTTTGCTTAACAAATAAAACCAACCAAAAACTCGCTTAACAAATAAATCAGGGTTTGCAATCCCCCCCCCCCCACAATTGGTCATTTACAATGGTGTTTCGCTTAAAGAGCAAACTCGCTTAAAGAGCAATCGCGTGGAACGCATTATGCTCTTTAAGCGAGGCACCACTGTAGTTCCTATTTGAATGAAGAGATATCCTCTATATTTATAGGGATTATTGCCATGTGCAATCCTAAAAAGGACTGTTGAGTCGTTTTGCTTGTCAACAAGTTCCTGGTGCAACACTTCTCGATGGGAAAGAATAACCAGCTGCATGCAGTTGCCCAGAGAACACCTGAGTGTACTTGCAATGCTTTCCACTCTTTGAGGAAGTTCCTTCTAAGTCCTCTAAATGGCAACTGAAAAGGAACAATGTAAATCAAGAAGCAAGGACAAGGCAAGGTGGGTGAGAGGAATACATTTTAGATTTTGATTTGAATTGATCTGCCCAGCCTGCTATTTGAGTGTAAGCTTCACAGCAATATTGGTGTCATCAAATATTTCTGTAAGCACCCTAGATTTCCTTTTCAATTCTTCCAAGTATTTTTTTCATTGACAACTTCATGCTATAAAGATCAGGATTTGTTTACCTTTAGAAGAAAACCTAGATTTAGACTTTGTTCAAACACAACGAAGCCTAAACACACACACACACACACACACACACACACACACACACACACACACACACACACAAAAGTATGCATTTTTGCATGGGGAGGTGGGGTGGGGTTTCCTGTTGCTGAGATGATCCGTACCTTTCCCCTCCTTTTCCATGTTTTATTTATTTCCATGAAAGGGTGGGGTTATTATTATTTTTGCAGGGTTTTATTTTTAAAATGCACCAGAAACAAAGCTGTAGCAGGAAGTGGTTTTGTAGGGCTCTCCTGTCTAGATGAGCATTTTTGGAAGTGGCGTGCAGTAGTGTGCAGTAGATGCACAAAACCTTGTAAACTGCTTGTCTGATTTGGGACACTTGTTTTGTCCATCTAGTGAAGCTGTTAAACAACAAAACTGGAGTGAAAAGCAACATTGTGAAAGCTGCATGTTATAGGTTCACAACTGGCAGGTGGGAGAGGAGAACTGTCAATTATTTTGCCAGTATAATGTAATCATTCAGATTACATAAAATATAAGCCAGTCTTTGCTATATAATTCTATGGGAGCTGGCAGTGTCATGAGAACTCCAGGAATGTTACAATTTTTAAAAGTTACCTTTCATTTATTCATATGTATTAGTGTTAAATAGGTTGAGAAACACTAGCTTCAATTTAAAGTGCGACATTTCTCAGTGAATACCAAAGCACATTCCAGAGACACCATGTCACTCAAAGTTAATGCCCCTAGCAGACAGACACCTGTTAGAGTCCCAGGAGCATGCACAACCTTGTAGAGGGCCAGGAGTGAACTTTTGTAACCCTCAAAGTTCACTCAGTTTAACTGTAGGTCAATCACCTTGATTTACGAGTTGGGAGGGGGAGCCCAGGAAGGGATACGCTTCACCCAGACCCAACCTTTAACCAGGACTTTTGAACTCTCAGACCCAGGAGGAAAGGTTGATGGGGGACCAGTTCACCTGAACCAGTAGTGCCCCATCAGGAGGGGTCGCCAGGGTGGTGGTATAACCCTGGGCGACCGGTTTGGTCGCCTCTCCGGCCCCCTACAAAAATGTTTTTCTGGGCAGCCAAAATGGCTGCCCGGAACTGCGCATGCTCAAACGTCTGTTCGATGCATGTGCAGTTCTATTTTTAGTGTGCATGTGTCAAATAGCAGTTTGACGCATGCACACTAAAAAAAAGAACTGCACATGTGTCAAACAGAGGTTTGACGCATACACATATTTTTTATTTATTATTATTTTTATTGCTCCGCCCACGATGTCATGACATCATGACATCGGCTACGCTCACAATGTCGATGATGTCACGGTGGGGTAGCGAAGATTTTAACAACCCACCACTGCCCAGATAGCATTCTGGGGGCCCCACTTGTGAGAAAGCACCTGTGAGCAAGTTCCTATGAAAGAAACATTCTTGAGGGGGAGAAGAGTGCACAAAACAGTATAAAAACCCTAGATTTTAGGCTCTCAAAAAAGTAACACCTAGGAGACAGTGAAGCTGTTATCACTTCATCATCTGATAATGGCAACACAGCATCAGATGAAAAACTTAGAATAATTTTGGGACTTGGAATGGGGGCCAAGTGCCCAGAGAGATTGAGAGAGAGAGAGACAAAAGGCTTTGCTAAAAAACCAACATCAGCTACACTAAGTCTCTGAGAAGAAATGAGGATTTTAGTGAAGCTAGTACTTTATTATTTTCTTTAGATTTCTAAGTAATAGAGTAGATTAGGGGGTCCACCAAGGACAATGATAGCATAGAAATAGGGAAGAGTATTTTAGGTAGAATTATTGCTTTCCTATTCACTTGCTTTTTGAAATGGACTATTACTGCTTTTTCATCATTTCTGCAATAAAATCATAAAAGACGTTGACAGCTCATCCTTGTCTGGAAAGGAGGATTTTGAAGTGGTTTCTTCAGCTGAGATAAGATTCCTGCGTAGCCGAGGCTTGGCTATTTCCCCTCCACAGGGGACCCTTGTCAATGGCCGGGGGCAGGGAAAGAGTGGATCTTCAAAAGAGACATTAGCTCAGGATGTTGATAAAGTTGTTAGGGCCCTAATCCCTGAGCAGGCCTGAGAACAACATCTTGCTTGTGCTTCCTAAGAAAAGGAAAAATTAAAAAGAGGTAGTTCTCATGGTTGGGTCCGCTCTGTCTCTGGTGGCAGGTGGGCTTCAAAGGACTGCAATCTAGCCTAACCACCCTGCTCACCCTTGACCCCCACGGAAAGCTGGTTGCGAGAGAGAGTGCCTCTAATTAAAAAAAGTTTTTTTTTAATTTCAGGGTGCACACAACTTAATTATATCATTGCCTGCCTCTATAGCTACCTATATGAACATCTCTCTCTGTCTGTCTGTCTATGTGTGCAAAATCTGCACTTTTGCCAATGGTTCCAACCACCATTTGTGGTTATTCCATCTGCCACATCAGGCACCTGTTGTCACTGAGCCAGCACATGGCTCTCCTCACGTATTGATTTTAACTATATTTTGAACGTCTGAATAGAACGCCAAAGCCATCCACATACATGTAAAGCAGGGATGCCCAAACTATGGCCTGTGGGCCGAATCTAGTCCCCGACACCAATTCATCCGGTCCGTGTCGCTCTTGCTGCTCCTGAAAGCGGAAGTAAAACACACCGATACTTCCACTTCTAGGAGCCGTGAGGGTGGCATGGGCCAGATTAATTGTGTCAGGAGCCAGATCTGGCCCATGGGCTGTAGTTTGGGCACCCCTGATGTAAAGTATTTGATCCAAGTTGTTTTTTTTAACACACACACACAAAAAACAAAACAAAAAAAAAATCCAAAACCCAGGAAGGTCAATTATTGCTGCGGCATTTTTTAAAGGGTGTCTCAGCTTTAACAAATGGACCTTTCAAAACAAAAGTGTCTAGAACTTGGAAGCCAGTTCTTGTAAAGCAGTTCTTGTAAAGTTCTTGAGGCACAAGTGCATTTTCATCCGCTTATTCCAAATTCTAAAGTACTGTACAGCAAAGATTTCTCATGCCTCTTTCTGCTTGAGAATGTTTGTTTTTCCACAGCATATTGTGGATGGCCATGGGATCTCGAGCCGTTTCCTGTCTCGACACTGAGACTGACTCATTTTTCCACCATGGAGTAGCTTATTGGTTAGAACAATTGCCAGAAGGGTTGTCATGTTAGTCCATTGCAGCAAGCCAAGAAATCACATTGCGGTGATTTGTAGACTTTTAACATGTTTATTATGGCACAGCCATTTCAGCAGATTCACAGAGGGCAGCTCTACACTGGCAGGCATTATATGTACCTGTAGACATGGCTGGGGCTGGTGGGAAATGGAGAAGAGCAAACCATGAGGAAAGCAAAATGCAAAGTGAGCAACTAGCACACTCATGGTGAACCTTGGCACTCCAGGTGTTCTGGAACTTCAATTCCCAGAAGCCCTGATCAGCAGGAGTGCTGACTTGGGCTTCTGGGAATTGAAGTTCCAGAACACCTGGAGTGCCAAGGTTTGCCATCACTGACCTAGCAGTATTCACGTTAAAAGGAAAACAGTGACAGTGACAGTTAATGAAGCACTGTTGGTGAGAACAAAAAATATTCATGTAAATTAACCTAAACTATATTATAAGGCAAGAACATCAGAATACAGTATCCTGATAAATTGCAATTCAATTGGATTTTTGTCTATGAAGCTTCCATTGTCCAATAGCAAGCACCTTAAGGTCAACACTAAAGAGAAATTTGCTACGTTGACATTTTCTCCTACAGGTTTCTAGATATTGGCACCAGCATAATAATGTCAGGCTATTTCTAAGCAAGACAGGTAAGCACAAAGCAAGAATTTCTTAAGGACAGCCATCTGGCCTGGTGCAGATAGAGCCTGTCCAGACAGGCATCAAGTCCACATTCTGGTGTATTTGGGGGAGGGCTGGTCCACATTTTAAAAAAGTGTTCAGACATGCTGGATGCTGAGTGGTCCCAGTTGCCCACAAGGTGCACCTTTTGACACCCTTTCAGGGGGTGCAACTTTTTTGGTGTACTTTCATATATGCTATTCCCATGCTGGGACTCTTGCAGCCATCAAAGACTGTTTCTGATGTAAATATCTGGTATGCTAAAAGATCAAAATCATAGCTGTGAGCAGTTTCTCTATAAAGAAAAAGAAAGGAATATATATTTCTCTCTCTCTCAACAAATGCAGCACAATAACGATCAAAGAAGAGGGAGAAATAATTACAGTTTCCTGATTCCTCTGCAGAAGAGCAGGGAAAGTGTTTAATTTGCCCATATTGTGAAGTGAACTGTCAGCCACTTCATGATACAAGCAAAGGCTGCTTATGCTGTTTAGATCATTTAGTTCCTCTTCCTCTCTTCAAGCAACCCTGAAAACTGTGATCCCAGATCCCATCTCAGGAGCAGTCTGGAGAGGTTTCTAGTTATAAATGGCAATGTCATTTGGGACAGTCAAATAAGTGTGTATGTATGTTTTCATATATTCAAAATAGCTTCTCAAAGATAAAATAACAGACAGCTAATTATCAATAACTGACAAAACAGCAAAAAAAAAACACCCCACCACAAATAAACAACCCACCTACCATTAAAATAAAAAGCCAGAAGCATCAGATTAAAATATGTCTACTTGGAAAATGCCAGCTTGAAAATAACAGCCTCCAAAGCCATCCTAAAAGTACCCACTTTTAAAGATGGCCAACTTAGCAGCCCATGCTGTAAATGACAACAGAGAAAGAGCTTCTGTGTCATTCGCTGCTGCTCATGTTAAAAAGTAGGGGGGAAACCTCCCAGAAATGCCTCATAATCAGAGTGAAGTTCACAGGCATGCTTGTAGTGGAGGAAGTGATTCTAAAATGTGATGAGGGAAGGAGAGGAGTCCAGAATGTCCCATTTCCCACAGCTCTGGAGCTGCTTTTGAAAAGGAAAGGAAGGAAACTGTCCCTGGGTGCAAGCGACTGGGTGAGGGTGGGGATGTCTGTCATTCACTGTGAGGGTTAGAAGATAGCCCCTGTCCCAAAACCATGTTCAACCTGTTAATCTTCGCCAGAGGAATCAAAAGAGCCATAACTCCTTGCAAGGGAGCCATGCAGTGGGGAGTATTTATTTATTTATTTATTTATTTATTTATTTATTTATTTATTTATTAGTAGACACCTTGTGACCGGAACAGACCGGGGTTGGGGTGAGGGAGCTCTGTAAATGTTGGGTAACTTCCCACATAAACATAAACTACATCCAAAAGTCACTTCAGGTTACTTTTCTCTCTCCTTCCCACTCTTCTTCTGGCACACATCCCTTCACACACCCCTTCAGTCACAGTGTAAGTACACCAGGCAAGGGTCACCAGTGGGGTTCTGCCCTCCTGTGGGCAGGCTGGCCTGAGACTGAGTGAGACTATGCCTTGTCTGCCCTAGCAGACCAATTATTGAAAATCAGATCATATTTTAAAGCAGCATTTCCCAAACTATGTCCCTCAGAACATTGGTGGACTTCAATTCCCAGACTGATCATTGATTTGGGAAATTGACTTAGGCTTCTGGGAACTGAAGTCCAAAAACCCAAAGATTGGGAAACTCTGTGTTAAGGCAATACACTTCATTCCTTCCTCTTAAAAAGTTATCCCTCTTCACACACAAATATTTCCTAGCTACCCACATGAGAAAACAGACATGAAAAAAAGCTGTGCTTATGTCCTAATATCTAGTAATAGAATCAAAATTCATACTAATTGTCAAATGCAAACTGAAGCTAGTTGAGGTTAGAATAATCATGTAGTCTTTCACTTCTTTAGGGAGACCTGCTTCTAATGGTTGTTGCAGTTACTGTATATACTCGAGTATAAGTCTAGCTGTTTAGCCCCCAAAATGAGGTCCAAAAAGGGGACTTGACTTATACTTGGGTCAACTACCTTGAAGGTCCCAAAACCACCACGTTGCAAATGCAAACATACAGTTAAAAAAAAGCACTAACACTTCCATAAAAACTCAAAAACATACCCACACAAATATCTAAATTAATTAATTTTACCATATTTTCATGTAAAGTATTTTAATTATTAAAACTCACTAGCAGCTGCAGCATTTTCCACCCCTATCTTATACTTGAGCCAATTTATTATCCTAGTTTTAGAGGTCAAAATTAGGTACCTCGGCTTATATTCGGAATGACTTATAGTCAAGTACTGTATATACAGTAAAGGTAAAGGTTTCCCTTGCTTGAAAGCTATCCAACTCTAGGGTTCAGTGCTCATCTCTATTTCAAAGCTGAAGAGCCAACGCTGTCTGCTTCTGCAGACGTGGTCATGTGGCAGGCATGACTAGACACCGGAGTGTTTACCTTCCCGCCGAAGTGGTCCCTATTTATCTACTTGCCATTTCTTGCTTTCAAACTGCTAGGTTGGCAGGAACTGGGACAAAGAAGGAAGCTCATTCCATCCTGCAGTACTCAGGAATCAAACTTCTGACCTTTTGCCTCCCAGTCAGCGTCTTATCCACTTGAGCCACTGCAGTATGTACCATCAAATACAGTATGTACCATCAAATTAGAAGTTGATCCTAACAGGACATTCAATGTAAGTGTGATATTTAAGAAATGGTTTTACCAGAGCTACCTCCCCAGTGAGTTTCATGGCAGTGTCACTCTATCCACTACACCATTTCATGTGCCCCCCACTGCCTCCACCACACCTGGAAATGCCATGTGGTGGAAGAAGGGCAAAATGGCTATCTGGTCCCCAAAGCTGAGGGAGCATGACCAGGCCCGTGGCTTAAAAAGATTGAGAACTCCCGCACTACACCATACGTAAGGGAGCTCTGCTTCTAATCGTAGGTTAACCGTATTGTTAATTCAACCTTGAGGAGGAGAATAAGAACAAAACTTGTTCCTTCCCATTAGTGCTCCCCACAGAATCAAGCCTGCTCCTATCAGCATAGTCTGCTTCCTTAGATTCTCTTCCTTAGTTACAAAAAAGCACAACAAAATTGCATTAGAGATGTGTATTAAGCCTGTAGGCTGGGAGAATTGTACAAATATAGGGGAAACTAGATGTGTGTTGCCGTCCCCCGTCTCACTATGCAGTCAAATATAAGGTGTCATTGCTATTTTTAATATTATTGATTTACTAAGTAGAACCAACCAGCACATAGGGACAAGAGCAAGGAGCAGCTGGATAGAGTACTTCAGTGTCCAACCACAGTCTAACTACAAGGATTAGGAAAGAATTGGAAAGAGAGTGGAGGCACTGGAAAGTAGGGAATGCCCTGAATCATGTCATTACAGGATACATTGCCGCCCTGAGTAATTCGTGAGGAAGGCAGCATAGATGTCTGACTAAATAAATAATAAATAAATAAATACATCACCCCAGACTTAGGCTGATACATAGAGCTTCAGAAGCAAAATAAAATAATTACATGTCACCCCCTCTTATCCACAGGGGATACCGTATATACTCGAGTATAAACTGATCTGAATATAAGCCAAGGTACCTAATTTTACCTGAGAAACCAGGAAAAGTGATTGACTCGAATATAGGTTAAGGGCAAGAAATGGAACAGTTACTAGTGCGCAGAAGGGAGGGAGGGAGGGAGGAAGGAGCTAGAGAAATCCACTGCAAGCCTTGCCATACCAGGAGGCGAAGGGGGAAGGAAAGGGTGAGGAAGATCACTCCAAAAATAGCAATTTCACCTGGACAGCCCCCACTGCCGATGGCTGCCAGGAGGCAATGGGGTGGGGGAGGATCAGGTGAGAAAAATCGCACCAAAAAGGAGCTCTCTCACCTGACCTGGCCCCAGCGCTGCTGCCCATCAGGAAATGGCTCGAGTATAAGCCATCTGCGTTTTTTAAAAGCACATTTTTGGAGCTGAAAAAATCGGCTTATATTTGAGTATATACTGTACATTTGAAAACCTACCATGGATACCCATAACCACGGATAACAACGAACCCTATATTTTACATTGCAGATAGTGGTCTCTAGTAACATACTATACTGAGCAAAAAATGTCAAGGTTGAACACAAATTGTGTGTCATTTGGATTAGTAGAAGTCATCTGAAAAAAGCAAGGCTCTGTAGAGAGGGTATAACACTTGTCTAGTTTCCTCTGAGTTATAAGCTAGGAAGTTTCACCCTCTCTTGCTGCATTCTTCCTCCTTATGGGCCCCAAAGCCATACCACATCTGGTACACAGGCCATGGCACAGATGTTATCAAGGTTCATCTCCACAAACAACATCAACATGGTTGAATTTTAATAAACAAAATAATAAACAACCAAACGGGCCTTGCTCTTATGTGCTGTCCTGCTTATCTGCTTGAAACACTTTTCCTGTATATCAGTCAGGAAAAGCAGACATAATTAGAACAATAACACTGTGACTACATTTCCAAAAATAACAGACGCTGCAGATGGCTTTACACAGCAGAGATGGCGGAATGCAAGATTAAGGAGCCCTTGCTTATTGTCAGTCTAATCCAGCTCACACTCTTAATCGAGTCTCATTTAGCTGGACTTCCTGCCCTACAACAAAGTATTGATTTTAAGGGATTTTAAATAACACATGCCCTTCTCAAACTCATTGGAGCTGATAATGTAGATAACAAAAAAAAATTCTTTAGTATAGATTTCTATACTATAAGCTACTTATCTGAAAATTCATCTCAGAAGATATGGCAACTCCTACTTCAGAGGCGGTTCCAAGGTATTTTGGGGCAGTCCACGTGAACGTGAATTGAATGGAAATAAAAAAAATCAAGGGTTTCAAGATTAACCCAGCTGAGACTGAGGGCAAAAGCTTTAATATCGAGGTAGGTGGAAAGCAGAGCTATTAAAGTAAATGAAAGGAGGCCTAAAGACCATTTAAGAGAGGAATCAGCTTTTTATAGAAATGTGAAGATACTTATTTTAACTCTTTAAACTCTTGTTTTTAAGGATTTCTCCTCAGCAAATGCTCATATTTTATATTCTCTATTGTTCTTATCTGGGAAGTTCTTATCTGGGAAGTCTTTGTTAAATATCACAAGTGTGGATCTGATATCCCTTCCCGAGACAGTATAAACATGTAGTATGGCTGGTGCAGGGAGAAATCATCTCTCTACAGGAGGTACATGTCTTAAAGAGGGTGTATAACAGTGGTGGCAAACCTACGGCATGTGTGCCAGAGGGGCACTCAGAGCCCCCTCTATGGTCACGTGCGCTGTTGCCCCAACACAGTTCACCCCACCCTTTTACCTAGCAGCCCAATGTGAGTGCTTCCTCCCTCCGTCCAGCACAGAGTTTGCCCCGCCCCTCTGCCCAACAGTCCAATTGGAGTGCTTCCTCCCTCCCCCCAGTACAGAGTAGATTTTGGGTTGCATGCTGGGCACTCGGTCTCTAAAAGGTTTGCTATCACTAGTCTATAAGGCCATGCAAAAAGGCAAACATTCAATCCATCTGGCTCTTGATGTCCTCGCCCTCGCTTCTCCTGGAAGTGGAAGTAAAACATGCACCATGCATAAAAAGAACGCTGCTAAATGCATTCTGCACATGCATGGCACACGTTTTGCTTCCACTTCTGGGTGGGAGGAACCACATGACCGACCCGATAAGCTGCCCAGGAGGTGTGGTCAGGCTGAACTGGAGCATTCATTCTCACTCATTAGAATCTACAAATTGAATGGTATGCTTGCTAAAGATTAGTTCCTCTAAATCCCCTAAGATTTAGTATGGATTTCAAAGGTCAATAGTTGTTTATTCCCATACAACCTACCATGATAATTTACACCATCAGCCCAAGCAGCTGAAATAAGGTAGCACCATTTTCCTGCCCTCCACCATTGCTGAGAAATTTAATCTAGACTGGTGGTGCAGACAAAGGCAGGTTGTGTTCTCAGGTGCTTCCATACAATATTATGGGAGTGAAAATACTGCAGTCTGAGATACATTGGAGAAGAACTGGCCATCTGCTCCAGAATCAATTACTGTATGTAGTAAGCTCAGTTTATGACCCTACTCTATAACTCTCCAATTTTCTCCCATATAGGAGAAACTATATGTTCAAGTCCTACTTAGAAAAAAAATAAGTACTTATCCTGATGAAACAATTACTGTACTGTATTCATAATGCTGTATGATGCAGGCCATGGAGCCAGGCGCACCAGGAGACAGAGGTTGTAACACATACATTTAGGGCATTAAAGTGAACCAATGTTACATTTAAAGTAAACAGTATGTGTGGGGTCAGGAGGTAACAGCCAGTTAGCCAGCTTTGGTTTTTTGTAAGTGACCACATAGAGCTTTTGCTCTATAAGTCAAAGTGCCAAATCCTGAATTTCTTTCTTCTTTTTCAAGGAAACAGACTGCTCTTTGCACTTCCTCTCCTCTAATTCCTATGGCCACCCTTGACTTGGCCTCCATCTTGGCCTTCACCATCCTCATGTACACACACAAGTGTGCTCTAAGGACTTCTGAGCTCTAGTCTAGGTTTCATCTGGTATGGCTTCCTCAAAACATTAGACATAGTATATACATTTTCCTTTTGCCTTACTCTCAGCACCCAGAGTGATTACTCTTAATTTACAGCTATAAGCCTGCCTTAGTAGCCTGCTGCACTCGGCTAACATAAATTACCACAAATGTCTTCACTGGGACTTAGCAGGTAGAGCCCTTCTTAGCGGTGGGTGCCTGGCTTAATTTAAAGCATCTCACTGGTATTTGACTAAGTGACTGTGACAGAAAAGGGGAAGAAGGCACAGCAAAAAGAAAAGTGAGAACTCTTTGCTGTATAAAAACAGATGCTGGAGGTTTTATAACCACAAATCATTACAGACTAAGCATTTCACAGAGGTTTTTGCTCCCTATGATGTTGAAGTGATTTACTAAGATTAAGGAAGTAAGAACAACCCAGTTAAGAAAAAGGGATGTAACGAGGTCTTTTATGGTTGCTCTGACATACGGGGTCAACAGCATGAAGAGGAGTTTTACAATAGCTGTTTTAAAAATTAAGATTTGTTACATGAACTGTTTGGCAGCCCAATCCTATACATGTCCACTCAAAAGTAAATGCCACTGAATGTTGGGGCCTCATTCTTATGTAAAAGGATGTAGGGTTGCAGCTAGAGTTGCTCTCCTGTAAATTGACAACGGTATCATCAAGTATGCCTCTACTGAATAGCAAGCCCCCTTGCCGAAACCCTCTTGTGAAGTATCACACACATGTAAGAGCAATCGTGAAAATGGTTTTAGAACTCATCTGGCCACTGTCCCACACCCAGGCCATGGCAAGAACAGAACCCAATGCACAGCCCAGGTATGTCTGAACCAACTGATCAGATTATACATACTACATGCATGATTTCCGGTTTATCCTAGACAATACCTCCAGGATTATGGACCATGAATTCATGAGGGAGTACTCCAAGGAAACAAATGCAAGATTGCAGCACTAATGACCTGGATTATGTTGTGCTTTTAAAAAAATTAAGAAAAAGGCTATACATACAAAAATAGCAGAAAGGCACTTTTGTGTACTTTATATTCTACTCACCATTAGCTGATTTTCGGATTTCAGTATAAACTGTCTCATTTTTATTTGTTACAGGAGCTAGAAAAAGTGTCAGTATAGAATCAATTACATTCTGGTTTAACAAGGTCCTCCAATTGGAAAAAAATGTTTTCACCGTCTAGAGACAGTTTCTACTCTAAGAACAGATAGAATGTTTCTCCATTGTTACTAAGGGGAAATTTAGTTACCCCAGGTTAAAACATGTGAGTATATGAAACATATACTAGTAATTTCCCTACTATTTATCTTTTATTTGTTTCATCCTGAACATAACTATATTTTCTTATGCACATTTCTTACATTTACAGTATCATTTCCTGAAAATGCAAGACTTTTTGTCTCCACAGTTAGCTGGTGCAAAATAAAGCACACTTTACACATATCCCCTCCCACTTCTTCTGCTGAATAGTCTGTCATATATATAATTAAAAAATCAATATCCTATTTTAATCACCTGTTAAGTAATATTTTTCTGCTCAAAGTAACACAGTATGTGACACTAAGAGAGAAACTATTTGTTATAGATAACATGTTACAGTATTAGAAGAGAGATATCCTTAACCGCTGAAGCATCAGCTTTCATGTACAAGCTTTTTCCCCCTTGTGGAATTTGAAAATTAGCTAGCTTTGTTTTGTAATTAGTCTTCAGAAGCTAACAATAGGCTTTATTTGAAAGTCCAATTTCTCAGACATGTAAGTCTGACTGTAGCACACTTGTAAAATATTAATGTTATTTAAGCTGTACTGACAGGTTATCTATTAGCTTATAGGAGTGGTGGGCAGCAACAGGTTTGCAACTACCCTGGAAGGGGGGGGGGGGCAAAATTGGGTGGCCTCTGGGCAGGGTGGTGGTGAAATTGGGTGGCCATGCCCACCTCCCTGCCCTGCCGCGTCAGGTTTTGTCTCTGCAAGTGGTTCAAGATCTCCCTTGCTCAAAAGCCAGTCATATCTGACTCTAGGGTGTAGTGCTCATCTCCATTTACAGCCAAAGAGCCAGTACTGCCTGTTTGCAGATGTATACATGGCCATATGGCAGGGATGACTAGATCGCCCATGACATAGGCTCCACCCATAACTCCGCCCATGACACAGACTCCACCCATAACTCCGCCCATGACACAGATTCTGCCCATGACACAGGCTCCGCCCACAGTGTGGTAGCAGAATTTTTTGCTGCCCACCACTGGCTTATAGTTTGGCCCTTAGGTACTCACTCCTAAGTAAAACTGAGCAAATGCTCTATTAAACATTTACAGTTCGCTGGCAACAGTGGGTGCATTCCTAAGTCCCATCTGTGTAAGAAAACATTTTTATATGTTTCAAAACAGGAACCCTTTAAATTATTCTGGTATACTGAGATCCTGTAAAATAACAGAACCCTCACGCTCAGCCTGGGAGTAAGACACTCGGGCGGGTTTCACTGAGAAAGGAAATCAGGGAAAGTGTTATGATGACAAATTGGAGAACCTTTAACCTTATTAGGCATTATGTTTAAAATATCCTGTGAGATCATCACAGCGCCTTGCAGTGCGCCGACAGTGTCCAGCATGGGTGCGGCTCAAGTTTCTTTCTCTTTCCGGAACACTTGTCAAATCTAACATGAACAGGGCACATTCCTCCCAGTCTACGGACTTTAATTGTTCCAGGCACAACTAAGTTGCAAGAGGGTCTTCTGAGAGGGTGGCCTGTCACACCCTGTCACCACTTAAGTCTTCCTGTATTGCCACACAGTTTAAACTGGCAATTCAAACTCAAGCTCGACTACAACTGATATCTGAGAATGCATTTCCCCCCCGAAGCAGGAAACATGCCACTGGCATGAATTTGTTTAAGGTGGATCCCATCTTGCCATGAAGTGTCCCATACACTATGATCTCGGAGCCATCACCCACAGTATACATGAAGTGTGGCATGCAGGATTTAACACCAGGACTGCAATGGACTGCCGCAGCCTTGAGGATATGGACAAGGTATGCCTTCATAGCCAGTCCATCTGGCATGGTCTCTTCCACCTCCATGACCATTGGGAATCAGAGTTCCTTCTCCACTCATTTTGCCATTGGGCCCAATATGATGGTTTCCAGTGGCATTTCCTCCACTGAGGGTGACCATCACCCCACCTGAAGGGGCTCATCTGCCCGTAGCCATTGGCCCCTTCAGGGAGTCAGGTTAGTTAACCGTTGCCTGACACTCAGCATTGAATTGCTGGCTGTTTGGTCTACTCCATTACTGTAGTGGGATGTCCGACCAGACAGAAGGCGATCCAAATACATCTCCTGGGCTCAGGTGGCAAATAAGTAACCTAATACAGTAAAACCTCATATAACACTAAAACCTGGTTCCACAAGTCTTGGTGTTATATGATTTTTAGTGTTATCTGATGCATGTTAAAATCCTATGGGATCCATAGAGATACATTGTAACCACACAGGCTTTAGCGGTTGTTATCTGAAGCATCCCATAGGATCTTAATGTTATCTGATGCAATTCTTCCCCCCAGATTCCTTAATGTTATGCGATTTTAGTGTTATTCGATACTAATGTTATATGAGGTATTACTGTATACTGTATTCCAGCCTCTGAATACAGTTCCAGGATGATAAGAGACTGACAGCTGCCATCCCGATTCCAAGAAGGGAGAAGCCTCCTTAAGCTGGGTGGCATTTAGAGATTCTGAAGACAGACCATGCAGTAAGAGGGTGAGTTGAGAATCCTAAGACACATCTAGTAGGCACAGCAATAATTTTGTCCAGCTGCTCCTTTTTTGCATGTATTTTATTAGCCAGTATGTAGCACAAACATACTTTCCAGGGATGTCATTTTTAGTGTATAATCAAAATGGAGAATTAATGCTACCATTTTGTCTGCAAAAGTGGACCACAACGGTAAATGATGTTTGTATTGAAATAGTAAAGACTCAGGCCAGCCATTTCCAAACAAAGGTCTTGAGAAGTGCATAACTCATTGTGCATGATCATGGAATGCATGATAAAGGAAGCGTCCCTTTTCTGTCAAAATAGGGCTGGGGTTCCCAACCTTTTCAAGCCATGGGCCGGATCATGCTATCTCAGTTGGCTTCGAGGGCTGGACAGCCATTTTGTACTGCCTGCATGATGGGGGATGCTATTTTGTTCCAACAGCTTCAAATGGGTAGCCATTTTGTTTCTCAAATTTATTTATTTATTTATTGTTCATACTTGATATCCCGCCCCAATCGGGTAAACCCGACTCTGGGCGGCTTACATCCTGAATCACAATACAAAAGCCTTAAAAATTCATAAAATTCATAAAGAATTTAAAAACATTCAACAATAAAAGCAAATAAACACATAATAACTGATACAAATGCCCTTGGTGGGATGGGGGGCACTTAAAATGGCACCATGGGCCAAATCCAGCCCACGAACCTTAGGTTGGGAACTCCAGAAATAGGGTACATTAATACCCCGGATAACGATTGCACCGGATAACGCTAAAACCGCATAATGACGACAAATTTGGGGGGAAGATTTGCACCAGAGAACGTTCATTTTAGCGTTATCCGATCCATCGTATTAAAGAAGTAAAGGAGGCCAAAGCTCCTCTCCCTGCCACTTCCCTCCTTTCCCCCACCCCCACCCCCAGCAGTTTGGGGATTCCCCACACCCACCCCACTGCCTGCTCGGGAGAATCCAGCCCAGCCCTGGCCCTGTTTACCTTCAAGCCACCAGCAAGCTTCTCTTGCTGAGCTGCACGCTCCGACGATCGCTTGAGGCTTGTGTTTTTCTCTTTCACTTCCTGTATTGACAATACAGGGAGGGGGAAAGAGAGAGAGGTGATTGGTTCTCTAGAGAATTAATCACATTTCTCTCTTTCACCCTTCCCTGTAGTTTAAATACAGGGAGGGAAGGGAACGAAGGGGACGAAAAAAAACCAAGCCTCCAGCGATCGGAGCGTGCAGGTCAGCAAGAGAAGGTAAGCACAGAGAGAAGACTGCAGTAGAGTCGGGGGGAAAGGTGCTTTCCCCGATCCTACTGCAGTCACAGCGGTGAGGGGTGGCTTTAAAGGCATCCCACTGCCTGCTTGGTTTGTCCCTGAAGTCAGGGCTTTTTTTTTTTAGCGTTGTTCGATGCATGCATCGGACAACGCTAAAAATTGGATAACGTCATGACTTGTGGAACCAAGTCATAACGTTATCTGGGGTATTACTGTATTTGGATTTGCCTGTGGCACATAGGCTGGTTCACTTACATAACCTATTCCAGTGATGGCAAACCTTGGCACTCCAGGTGTTCTTGGACTTCAATTCCCAGAAGTCCAAGTCAGCACTCCTGCTGTGCATCTGAGACACCACCTGTTTCACACCTGCTTTCAGACAACTCACAGTTTAAAAAAAAAAACAACCTACTGTGTTTTATTTGGAAGGTGTAGTTTCTGCCCTGATTGTCTTTGGGGGCAGATGCCTGTTTTTCATAGTGGCCAGTGCAGGTTTATTATACAGTAATTTAAGACAGAATCCTGTTTTTTCTGAAATGAGCTATAAAATGACCACACTGGCATCACTCCCTAGGGAGGCCCGCTGCTAAGTCTGCCACACCATTTCACAAGTCCGGTTTCTGAATTACCTCTGTAAGGAGCAGGAACCGAGACTTCCACTTCAGTATATTCCACCTCAGAATTCTCTAGATCAGGTCCTGTCCCCAAAACAGAAAGAACATGTTTCTTTTACAGCACTCAGAACTTGCAACGGTACTGATTCCTATTACTAGCGCAAATCATTTTAGTGGGTAGCAAAAAATTAGACATCTCTTAAGGGCTGAGTCACACATTTGAGTCTGCTTCAGAAATCCAATGATAAAGCCCAAAATCTCCCATACGACAGTGGCCAAATCAGACATGGAAAGATAGAGAAACTGGTAAGGACAGCTCACCCACCCATCCCCAACACACACACACACAGACATGTACATGAAAAGAAGCAGATGGAATTTTTCATCTTCAAAACCATAAGGAATAGCTAACTCCTTTAAAGCTGTGGTTCTTTACTCTGTTGCCAACCACATTTGCGTAATATAAGACAACCTCTAACACTTCAAAAACTTTGAACAAGACCTCCCACAGTCCTGTACCACTGGCCATGCTGAGTGGACTGAGGCAAATTGTAGACCACACTATCTGGAGGCTAAACATTCCTCATCCTGGTCTAATAGTAATGGGAGAGTAGTTTTTACTCTCTTAAATGAAGTGCAACTGCTTCAAAGGCTCAGGTTGTGCTTCAAAAGGCCAACGTGGTGGTTTTACTGCGATCTTTCTCGTTTTTTTCTTCTTTGGAAAAACAACAAAGAGCACATGTTTCTAGAACAATACAATGATTGGCAGCACATGCGATGGTTGCAGAAGAGAAAAATAATGACTTGAAAATAATTTCCAGTGGTTTCCATTCGATTCTTAGGTTTAAGACTAGGTTGAGTGCCATATTGAGGTGAACATTGTCTTTCCGTTTGTGATCCTGAAATAAGAGAAGGCCATTTCGAATACACACATGTGATTCCTTTCAGGCGAAAACCCTATTTGTTTGTCTAAGTGTGTAAGGGCACTTGTGTAGTCCTCTCCTCCACAGGTTCCCCTTTGCACGGCCAGTTGTGCACCAGTTGTGAAATAAGGCGTGCACTCCATCACATAAGGACATCCTGCTGTGGAGAAAAATGGTACTATATACCAATATGGTCCACAGGCCATCTTATTCAGCGATGTATTATTTTAAAAACCTTGTTGATCTGAATTGAAATATTTTTGAGGTAGAGGAATAAACAGCAGCTAAGCTAATTTTAAATGAGATGGTCACCTTAGTATGTATGGGACCAAAAAAAGGTCTAAAAGCAATTAACGTAGGATTTTTGTTGTTGATTCTAAATCTGTGGGGAGTGGGTAATAGTAAAACACAAGTACTGTATCAGATTTGATGGGCCAAGGGTTTGAGGCAACTGACTATGCTGCTAGTCAGTGTCTTTGCTCCCACCTTCCAATATTTACATGCAGAAGGGGTGGCTGGCCTGTGGAGGGGTAGAAGAACAGTCACCATATCCTGTCTGCTCTTTTCAGAATGGCAAACGAAGGCAAAACAATTACAATAGAGAAGAGTGGGTGGAAAGCTCCTTCCAAATTACAGAATTTTAAAAACTCTTGTCTATTCCATATCTGATTTCTCAACAGAAATAAGATCGACTGCTTCATTTGTTCCATATTTCTAAAGTTATTTTCAAAATATTTTTCATTACTTGGCTTATAAACATTAAAGAAATAGGTGGGGGGGAAAGAGTGAAAACAATACAAAATTCAGGACTGGAAGATTAACCATTAGCATAAATAGACGGAGCGCTGTCCTTCAGCAAAAGTGGGTGGGGTACACAGAAAGGGCCTCGACGAAGAATGTAGTATTGTTCAACCACAATCAGGCATACCCCGGGGCAATGGCAACGTTGTTGTGCTGGCTAATGCTTCTCATACTAGGTCAGGCGAAAGGAACTGCAGAATGAATTCACCAAAAAGGTGGCTTCGTTTTGGCAGTCGAAAGTCTGACCTAGACATGAAAGAAGCAGCAGCAAAAGTGGATGAAAAGGGGGGAAAGGCTGGCCCAGAGCTGTAAGTAGGTTGAGGCAACAAGTGCTTGACCTACAGAGCCAAATTGAAGGACTGCACCCCTTTATCCAGGCTGGTCTAAAGGGGAACAAAATATCCTAAGCGTGGGAGTTCCCTAAAAAAAGGACCACCACCGAGAAGCCCCTCTCCCTGAAGCCTGCTAATCTGACTGCTCCTTCTGGCAGACAAAAAGGTATGGTTCCCTCTTACAGTTCTAAAGATGAAAATATACAAGCTGTGCATTAGGTAACTTGGCCTTCAATTGTTTTTTAGGACATGGATACCCAAACTACAGCCTGTGGGGCAGATCCGGCCCCTGACCCAATTATCTGGCCCACACCACCCTTGTCGCTCCGTATGGGCACATTTTACTTCTGCTTCCAGGAGCGACAAGGGCAGCGTAGGCTGGGTGGATTGGGGTCAGGGGTCAAATCTGGCCCACAGGCCATAGTTTGACCACCCCTGGTGTAAGCAGAGAAAATGGCAGCCTAAAATCTATCTCATCCTGTTGTAAAGCATATCTGTTGCAAAACAGATTGCAAGGCACCTTCTACTTCCACTTCCGGTGGGAGGAACCATGTTTCCGGCCCACTGAACCGCATGACCAGCCCACTATATCATGTGACTGGCCCGTGTCCCAAAAAGTTTGGGCACCCCTGTTTTAGGGTTTTCAAGCCTAGTTTGGTGATAAAAGATTCCACATTTATCTCAAACAATATCTTGAAAAGTTGGAAATACCTCAAGAAATTATTATCAAGACATTACCTTTATTGTTCTCATTTGAGTTTATGTGATTTTTTTCACCATCTTCATTATACTCTGACCCTAAAAAAGCAAAATGAAAAAAGAGGATGAGGCAACAGATTTACTCGAAGTGAATTCTAAAATTGCTACATCTCCTCTTGAGGGATGGCCTTTTTCATCACCACATGCCAGGTTGGGAAAACTTAAAATTTTGAGTGTTGTCCTCTACAATTCCTAATGTACTCCATTTGAACCCAGAGCTGCAGGACAAAACTACCTTTCTTTTTCTTGAGCTGACTGGGCTGTTTGTATCCTGGCTTGCTGTTAATACTTTCAGAGTCACAGTCATGCATCTTTGGCTGAATATTTAAGTCAGAAGTTCCCAACCTTTTCAAGGAGAGGGCTGGGTCACACTCTCCCAGTCAGCTTCGAGGGCCAGACAGCCATTTTGCCCTGCCTGCACAGCGAGGGTGGCCATTTTGTCCCAACAGCATCAAAGGGACAGCCATTTTGTTTCTCAACTGCCCTTAGAGGGGGTGGGGGCTGCATGAAATGGCACTGGGACCCGGCCCCGGCCCACTGCCCTCAGGTTGGGAACCCCTGGTTTAAGTTGTGCTTTGGCTATCTTGGTCTACTATTCACGGCACAGCTCATTTGATAAATGTATCCTTTCTACTTTCCTTTACCTCCCTTCACTAGGCTGAATCAATTATTTGACGACATCTTTGTCCTTTTGATGCAATGCATCTCATGAAGACTGTCCATGCTTGCCAACATTTGGTCAGCCATCATTGTGACAAATAATTAATGTTTCCTTTTGAAGAAAAGATTGGAGCTAGCTTTTAAATCCTAGTTTCACAGCACTCTTGGTTTGAAAGGAAACTATCATTAGCAAAGTTTGAAAGCCAGTCATGTCCTGCTCTAGGAGCCAGTGCTCATCTCCGTTTACAGCCAAAGAGCCAGAGCTATCTGCATCTGCAGATGTTTCCGTGGTCATGTGGCAGACATGATTAGACACCAGAGCACATTGAATGATGTTACCTTTCCCGCTGAAGCAGTACCTACTTATCTACTTCCAATTTCTTGCTTCCAAACTACTGTGTTGGCAGGAGCTGGGACAGACAACGGAAGCTCACCCATTGTAATCTTAAATTACTACACTATAGTTAGAATTGGTAATTTAAGATTACACTGGGTTCATGGTAAACAATAGCTGAAGCTATCCAGAATTGGATTGGAGAAGAAGTTTGTCCAAGACTACAAGGTTCTCCTAATGATCAAGCTGCAGTCTGATCAACAGACAGGATGACATGGAGAGTATGATGGTCATGGTTCCTCAACCTCTGATCTTTTTCCTTAAAAGGAAGATACTTACCACGTGTGGTAGGCAGGAGGGGGTAGCAGATCCCACTGCTGTTAGTAGCAACTACAATGACTTATGGGACAACTAGGGAGAAAGACCCACACACACACACACCATGGGTGTGATTTTTTGAATGCTATTGGTGTGTGGGTACTGCAAAGTACAGTATTCATTTATCGAGAATCATCTCCGATTGTCACAGCCAAGGCTTCTCCTGCCTGAGTGATGGGAGTTCCAGCTCAACTCCTGTGATCTCAATGTTACATTATTTGTCTGCAACTGACTGCAAGTTTATTTAATGTATTAAAAAGACTGTAACAGTAATAAAACTGCATATAATCTATAATTCAGTGATGGCTAACCTTGGGACTCCAGGTGTTCTTGGACTTCAATTCCCCAAAACCCTGATCAGCAGGAGTGCTGACTTGGGCTTCTGGTAATTGAAGTCCAAGAACATCTGGAGTGCCAGCGTTGGCCATCACTGATCTATATCATCCCATTAGTTTCTTAAGTTTGGTCAAATTCTTGTATGCTAGCTTTGATAACCTCCTTTTTGCTATACTGCCCATGCTCCTTTTGCAATATGTTACCACATTAAATAAAAGGCTACTCCATTTATATATGCTGGGATATTAATAAAAGTCTCTTTTAAATTAAAACATAGACATTTTAAGGCAGGGCTTCACAACCTATGGCCTGCAGGTCTGACCCGGCCCATGGCACCATTTCATGTGGCCCACCAGTCTCGCTCCCACCACTGCTGGAGGAGGCAGAAGCGGCAAAAACAGCTTAAAATGCACTGTAAATGCACTGCAGCTGTAAATGCGCTTAAAATACATTTACAACAGCCACGGACACATTTTATGGAAGTGTTTATGGCAGGGGGAAACACGGGTCCGGATTGCTCAGCTGTCTGAGGGGGTGTGGTCCAGCCCATGGCAGGAAAAGGCTGAGAGCCCCTGTTTTAAAACAATGGTTGTTTTTAACATAAAATAACAATTAAAACAAAATTAACAAATTACCGTAATAAAATTCTCCTTCATTATTCTGTCCTGATGTCAGCTTTCCACTAGATGAATTGGTTGCTGGTTTTCTAAGAAGGAAATGATCCAAGCATAGAATAAGAGGAGACACTGATATTTTGATAATGTAAATTCATCTCTGTATTTCCCATACTACTATAATATTGACGACAATGATAATGACAACTATGATGTCACAGAGCTGGAGAGGATTGTGTGGTTATCAAATCCAGCCCCTTCTTCTTCCGTCTCTAGGCCAGATGTGAAACTGCCAAAATGAAGGAACCTTTTGGTGAATTCATTCTGCAGTTCCTTTTGCATGGCAAGAAGGCATAGTGGGGAATTGAACTGCCAACATCTGGCTCTGCAGCCAGATTGGTAAATCACTGAATTATCCAGCAGTTATGTCAGAGTGTACTATGCAGATATGCATTTTTAGATGACAACTCCAAGAATCCCCCATCTGCCTAGGGAATTCTGGGGCCTCTAGTCCAAAACTACAAATTTCTCATCAATAGCTATGAAGTAAATACTGTATCTATACTACCCAGTTGCAAAAATTTGATTCCATCTTAATCCCACATGGTGCCTATGGATTCCCCAGATGTGTAATCTGGTGTAAGAATACTCTGGGACAGGGATTCGCAACCTACGGCACGTGGGCCTAATCCAGCCCACAATGCTAATTAATCCAGCCTGTGGTGAGGACCCAGGTGCTGCCACCAGAAATGGTGGAAGTGCTGAAAACACACTGAAAACACACTGAAAACACACTAAAAATGTACAGAAATGGGCTGCTCTTGCTCCCACTGCTGCTCCCACAGGAAGTGGGGCAAGCAGCAAAAACGGGCGAAATCACACCATGAATGCACCCACCACTGCCACCACCAGAAGTGGCAGAAGTGCCAGGAGGAACCACACCTCCATCCCGCACACCTGTCTGGGGGTGTGTGGTCCAGCCCGTGGCACGAAAAGGTTGTGAACCCCCTGCTCTAGGAGGACACTAGAGCTCTCTACTGTAGAAGGGAGTTCTAATCACACCAAACTACCAATACTAGGATTCGCTAGAATGGAACCGTGGCAATTAAAGTAGAATCAAACTCCTATAACTTCCCTCATAGTTCTGGTGCAGCACTGAAGGCATCTGTGAGCATATGGACAGATGAATGCCCATGAGCCTCTAAAACAGGCTGTATGGATCCAATCTACAGGTCCAGGAAATCAAGGGGGAGGGCAGGACTTCTAAGTCCTGAACCAGGAAGACTGTGCCTATATAATTGGATAGAAGAGGCTGCCTAATGAGGAAACAGCTGGAGGAGACAGGACTAGTAAAGGTAGAGGTAGAGGTAAAGGTAAAGGTTTCCCTTGCTTGAAAGCCAGTCGTATCTGACTCTAGGGGTCAGTGCTCAACTCTGTTTCAAAGCCGAAGAGCCAGTGCTGTCTGCTTCTGCAAATGTTTCCTTGGTCATGTGGCAGGCATGACTAGACACCGGAGCACACAGAATGCTGTTACCTTCCCACTGAAGTGGTCCCTATTTATCTAGTTGCAATTTCTTGCTTTCGAACTGCTAGGTTGGCAGGAGCTGGGACAAAGCCGGGAGCTCATTCCATCCTGCAGTACTCGGGAATCAAACTGCTGACCTTCCGCCTCCCAGTCAGCATCTTAGTGACTTGAGCCACTGGACTAGCAGACATTTAAAAAGGAGAAAGGCCCGGGGGGGGGGGAATTAATCATCATTACTGAGTGCAGAAGAAGGGAACGTTTTGGAAGATGCAAAAGAAGGCTGGGACCCTGTCTTTTGTGTGATGGCAGAGGCGAAGGAAGAGGAAATGCTGGGCTCCCTCTTCTCATCCAATTTGCCTGCTTATGGCAGACAACAGAAGCTAAAAACTCCAGCCTCACCTTTGCATGTGGTAGCACCCAAACCAAAAGAGATGCAGCAGTTGAGAGGTAAGAGAAGCACACCAGGAGAGAACCTGGGAAGAGAAAAGCCACACAGCCTGGCTCCTTTCACCCATCTGTATCAGCCTTCCCTGTGAGGAGAACACCCCAGTGTGAAGCACAACCCACAGGGCTAGCCCTATGAGACCGGAGGGCAGGGGAGTCGTCGTGCCTTGAATAAAAGTTGTTCCAAGCAAAGAAAGAGACCTGGAGCTCACAGAGTTATTTTCAGAGGACCCTGCCTCCTCCATTCCCAAAGGAGGGGTGGCCAGCAGGGTGAAAAACATCACATCTAAAGAATCATGGAGAGTTTACCCTCTCTGAGGTCTCTTGTTTTTATAATCAAGGTTGGCTAAACCCACGTGGCTCAGCTGGTCTTAAAAATGCAAGGTTCCATGAAAAACACAAAGAATTAAAGCAGATTTGTTATAAACAAATATATATAATTCTGCCCAGTAGGATCTCCAAAATGTTCCAAAACAGCAATAAAAATTAAAAGAATCCAACTGTAAAGTGGTAAAAAAAAATCCTAATACCTGTACAGGTATGTTTGCTTGGGTTTCTGAAACATGGTCCTTAGATATAGCAGGCTTTATTAATGAAAAAGGCTTCCTACCACTCAAGTTGTATCCACTGCTTAGTGGGCCCAAGAAGACACCGAGCTATTTCCACAGATTTTGAAGACATCTTTGGATTTTTGTCATTACTATTCACCGAGGGGTGATCAACCGCAATATGAAAATTTAATTTTTATTTTGATCAGGCTTAACTTGATTCGTGTATATTTGTTTGTGCTAGCATGCCATTCCCTTCGTACAGGGGTACCCAAACTTTTTGGGCCATGGGCCAGTCACATGGTTCCTCTCATCAGAAGCAGAAGTAAAACATACCCGTGCATGTGCAGAATGCTGCTGTAAATGCACCTGCGGCTGTCATAAAGGTTTATGACAGCCGCGGGTGCATTTATGGCAGTATTCTGCACATGTGCGGGCGCATTTTACTACCGCTTCCAGTAGTGAAGAGGGTAGTGTGGGATGGATAAATTGGCATCAGGGGCCTGATCTGGCCCACAGGCCACAGTTTGGTCACCCCTACTTTAGTAAAATGTATTCTAACCTTCTCCCAGCATGAAGTCTGCTTCAATTAGTAATTGAGTTTATATTTGTTCAGAAAAGAGACATACAGTGCGGTAGAAGGGATATATCATCGTCCTATTTGTAAGAAAAATAAATCTCGCTGTCAAAAGTACGAACCTACCTGTCCAGCTCCATAAATTCACCTTTACCTTGAATTGAGAGGGAAATATAATAATAAGAGTTACTATGTAATAATACAGACAGGGAAAGACAATTCAGTAAGTAGATGAGCAGTGACAGTGATGGACAAGAGATTCTGGATTCAGATGGTTCCTAGATTACTCCAGCAAAACATTAGGCACTGGATAGTGGTTGACAGTATTAAAAATTACACCAGAGTTTAGCATATTACTTTTAAAAGATTAGCTGTAGTTGCAAAGCTAAAATTACACTAAATTGTTTTTCTAGTTACAATCTTTAAAAGAACCCTACTTACTTACTTACTTATTATAAAATAACCAAAATAGTTTCTTTTCATGCGTTCTTAAAATGCTATGAAACCTTGCTCAATGGTAGAAAACTCATCTCAATAGAGAGACCACAACTTCTCCCACAGTTTAGTAGCTTGTTGCAAATTCTGCCTATGCAACTGGAATCATATTACTTGCAGCAGCAAATTGTTGCTTGTTGAAGAGTCCACAGTTCGATTTGGAGTGTGCACAATTCAAAGTCATGCACACTCCAAAACAGGTGCTGAATATCTTAACAACCACCTCCCATTGGCAGTGATCTTATTCCCGCTGGAAGTACCATTGGATTGTTTCTGACATGACCAAAGGAGATCAGAACAGCAATATTCAATTATGACCCATATTAAGAAATTAATTTCATTTAATGCTATAAAGTTTACTTCAGATCACAAAAGCTGCAGAAATCAAGTTATTGTCTAGACTGGCCAAGATCCACTGTAATGCTGGTAGAAATAAACACTGTACTAGCTTACTGGCATTTCCCATCAGGTAAATGGAAATATACAGATGAGCTAGTACAGTACCTTGAACTAGTTGAATATACTGTGAACAACACAGCTTTTTATTATTATTGTTATAAATTATAATTTTATTATAATAATAATTTTGTGTCAGAAATTATTCTGGCTTGAAAGGATTTTTGCCCGAGAAACTCTACTCAGAGTACACTCGAGTGAGGCTCCTTTCATGTCCCCAAGATCTTTTCCCACTAGAGTGGTCCCTATTTATCTACTTACAATTTCTTGCTTTCAGTCTGCTAGGTTGGCAGGAACCGGGACAGAGACAGGCACTCATTCTGTCATGCAGTACTCAGGTCTCGAACTGCCGACTTGCCAGCTTTCCAGCTAACAAGTCAAGCTTCTTAACCACTGAGCCACCACAGTCCCTTACAAAGATTAAAATCTGCATTAGGCTTCCCCACCCCAGGCTTCTGTTAACATTACATTACATGTGTTAACATTACATTACGTGTTTCTGGAATGATATTTTTGGATTCTGGGCTCCTTCCTCCCCAAAACATGCAACGTTTTCTTCTTTAACAGACAACTTTATGACCAATAGAAATATCTGAAATATCTGGAGCATCAAAAGTTCGTAGTAACAGATGTGCAAATCGCACCATTAATCCAGGACAGACATGTTTGATCAATCAAACAACATTTGCAGTGGCTCAGTAGTTAAAAAGCTCGCCTTGTTAGCTGGAAGGCTTGGCAAGTCAGCAGTTTGAGACCCGGGTACTGCATGACGGATGGAGCGCCTGTCTCTGTCTCAGCTCTTGGGGACATGAAAGGAGCCTCATTTGGACGTTTCCTGAGGTGAATTTCTTCTGCAAAAATCCTTTCAACCATCATCATCATCATCAAGCGAGACTAGGAAACTAGACATACCCAGGAGGCTTGTGCATTCTTTTCCTTTCTCTCTTGCTTATTACTGTATTTTTCGGACCATAAGACACACCTGATCATAAGACGCACCCAGGTTTTAGAGCAGGAAAACAAGAAAAATATTCTGAACCTTCAGACCATAAGACACACCATCGTTCCCCCCCCCCACACACACACACACACTTTTGGGGAGAAAAAAAGTGAGTCTTATGGTCCAAAAATACAGTAATTCTTGCCTTTAATTTTTGGAGCTAAACACATGACATCAGTAGAGCTCATTAATAATCTCACCAACCCCCATTTCTTTTCATCACTGGTTTGCATGAATGGTTAAGTATAGGTTTGATTACCTTGGTTTCCAGCTAACAGAAGTTAGGAAAAAAATCAAAGCATTTATAATAAAAGATGATAAATTTTAAAGAAAGAATTGGGTGGGATGAGCTTTATATAAAATTAAGGTTTTGCCAAATCATTAAAAACTCATTTACCTTTTGCCTTCTTACGGAAATACCACCAGAGAGGTATGGCAGCGGCAATAACAAGAAGCAGCAGTATGACAATGGTTACTATGAGCATTTTCTTCCATGAAGCCAGAACAACTACAAATCCAGAGAAAAGCAAGTCATGATTCAGGCACAGTATACTATCAGCTGTTACTGCATCAACACACTGCTGTAACGTACAAGAATCAGCTCAAGTACTTAGGGATACAAATCTATATGCAGTAGTTGTGTAAAAACACTGCAAATATTGCTGCCACCACCCAAAAAACTCCATTCCTGTCCTTAAGATTATATAAACAACACTGCTGTTGCCCTCAAATGTTTCTGGGAGGTTGCAATGAAGAGGCTTTCAGTATGGTTATTTCCTGAAAAGCTTTGCTTGCTCCAGAAGTATTCTTGAACTGCCCGGGTAATCCCCTTAGGGTTAATATTGTTGGGAAATCAAAGGGCAGATCTTCACAGCCATCTGTAATGTAGAAACAGCCCCTGTGCAGTAGCGTAGCGTGGGAGGCCCCAGGGGGGCAGCCTGCCCCGGGAGGCACTTTTTGGGCGTATGGGTGTTCTTGGACTGCAATTCCCAGAAGTCCTAGTGGGAGCAAGCACCAGCATCCTAGGCCACCACCAGGGGGCGGCAAATTTGGCTTACGCCCCAGGCAGCTGAATCCCACGCTACGGTACTGCCCCTGTGCCTATGGTTGACTCAAAGCCATTCCTCCAGCACATAACATCCATTACAAGTTAATTAAATATGTTTGAAATTAGTGGTAACCACTCCCCCCCCATCAGATCCCACATAAACTTTGTGATAGCTCCTTGTCATGGAAGAGACACAGTGATCATGCAATGATGAACTCATTTTCAGAGAAAGGAAAGTGCTTTGCTCTTGTTTTGTTGCATTTAATATTCAATTTTCTTCTTTCCCCCCATACTTCAGTCTCTAGTAAATTAGTTTTGTGGTGGTTTTTTTCCTTTCTTAGAACCTCAGGAAATATCTGATGAAATGTAAAATTATCTCTTTTAAAGACAATCAACACTATTCCAATGGAGGTGTGTATGTTTTTGTAAGAATAGTGTTACCCGTTCCTTCACATAAGCCAGTGATGGCAAACCTTTCACAGACCAAGTGCCCAAACTGCAACCCAAAACCCACTTATTTATCTCAAAGTGCCAACACAGGAACAGGGGAGGAAGGAAACACTCCCATTGGGCTGCTGGGCAGAGGGGCGGGGCATACTCTATGCTGGGGAAGGAAGGATGTTCTCCCATTGGGCTGCTGGGCAGAGGGACGTGGCAAGCTCTGTGCTGGAAGGGAGGAAGCACTCCCATTGGGCTGCTGAGCAGAGGGGCAGAGTGAACTCTGTGCTGGGCGGGAGGAAGTGTTCCCATTGTGCTGCTGGGCAAAAGGATGGGGTGAACTCTGTGCTGGGGGAGGGAGAAAGCGTTCCCATTGGGTTGCTGAGCAGAGGGGTGGGGCAAACTCTGTGCTGGGGTGACTGCACAGGTGCCCACAGAGAGGGCTCCGAGTGCCACCTCTGGCACCCGTGTCATAGGTTCACCACCACTGACATAAGCCATTCTCCCATCTATCCCATTATCTTGTCATCAGCCAGTATTTTCTAGCAGGCCACCAGTGCCTTTTTAGAAAGTTCTCAGAGATTTCCTTCTGATTGGTCCTCTGACAGTGGCCAAGAATGTCACTTCTTAATGGCCAGACTGGGTGCTGATTTTTTCTGTTTAAAAGAACTCAAGGTACCTTGACTGAAAAACATTTCCAGGTTTACGATTCCTTTGGAAGAATGAAAGATACTAAGACCAGTTTAAGTCTATATAAGATATTGGCCTTTAAACATCTGATATTTATTTATTTAATCATATTTATATGCTGCCCTCCTCATCTTTTTAACTTCTTTTCTTTTCCTCCCCCTCCCCCATGTCGGGGGAGCTCTTATAACCAAAACATGGGAAATTATATTTGTAAACTACATCCAGTGATGCTGGCTTGGACAATTCTGGAAGCTGTATTATTAAAAAGTCACTTTTCCAAGCTCCACTTACAATAACTTGAAAGATACTCAGTTATATCCCTAGGCATTTATTTATGTATTTATCTCTCTCTCTTGATTTGATTGATTGATTGATTGATTGATTGATTGATTGATTGATTACACAAAGACTCTATAAAAAGAACTTACTGCTGACCACTACCATCTTGCTCTGTAGAGGTGATCTGGCTTGGTTATCAGCTCTGCAAAAGTACTTCCCTCCATCTTGATTTGTGAGTCCTCTCTTGTGCCAAATAGCTCTGGGCGCTGTGTCAACCTTTTTCTTGTGTAAAACCATTGCATGATTTTCTCTAAAAAAGCTGAACTCAATAGGAAAAGATCCAGAACTGACTTCACAAAAAAGTACCAGATCTTCACCATCTTCTACATCCCCTTCAGGACGTTTTGTAAGGGTTATGTTGCCAACTGGAGCTGTGAACAGAAATATGCAAAGATTGGGGTTCCAAAGGTTGTTCCAAAGTTGGAGGTTTTAATTTTAAAAAACAGACAACCTTCTGTTAGACATACAGTACTTTGATTTTAGTTCCTGTATTGAGCAGGGGCTTGGACTCAATGGCCTTATTAGCCCCTTCCAGCTCCATTTTATGATTTTTTTGGGCAGTGACCTCCAGAATTTTTGATCCTTGATTCCAGTAGTTGTTGTAGTCCAAGAAAACATGTACAGTGGTACCTCGCTTAAAGAGCAGAATGCGTTCCACAGGATTGCTCTTGAAGCGAGTTTGCTCTTTAAGCAAAACGCCATTGTACGTGACCGATTGTGACTTCTGGCGGGGGGGGGATGTGAACCCCGATTTATTTGTTAAGTGAATTTTTGGTTGGTTTTAGTTGTTAAGCAAAGCGAACATTCAGAGAAAATTCTGCTCTTTAAGCGAGTTACTCGCTAAGCGAGGCGCTCTTTATGTGAGGTTTTACTGTACAACCAAAGTATATCCTGCTGTTTACAGTGTGGCTTAAACAACAGGCTGAAAAGAACATTTATTTTTAATTTAATTTAATTTAATTTAATTTTCAAATTTATATCCCGCCCTAACCAGGTGAACCCAACTCAGGGCGGCTTACATAGTCATAAAGCAATATATACAATAGATACAATATAAACCAGAATTTAAACGGAATACAATAACAAAAATACATAGTGGGTACAAAGTAATAAAATAAATGGGTGACAGACATGCCACTGGGTTTAGGGAATGTGTTCATCAGATCAGAAGCTACATTACAGAGCAGCACAGACCCTTTGGGAGACAAATTTGGTCCCTAGGGTTTCAGTGCCCTATTGATATTTGCCATGTCAAGAACAAGAATAGGAAGGTATAGCCCTCTGGAGGTTGTTGGACTCAAATCCTATAGGCCTCCTTGTCAACATAGCTAATGGTGAGGAGGAGTTAAGAAAGTTGCATTCAAGGGCATTTGAAGGGCCACAGATGCTCCTTTGAGTTTTAGCACATATGGCCTTCCTTAACTAATAACAATGGACCAAGCACTTACCTATCACTGTGATGTTTAGATCCAGGCTTCGTTGGGAACGTGAGTGGCCATTTTTAGCATGACACCAGTATTGTTGAGGACCATGCGTACTAGTCGCTTCGACCTCAAACTTTGCCGCTAGATTTCTTTCTGCCACAGTCTTGTTCTTAATCGCCACATTCCCTCTGTACAGAGTATAAGTGATAGGTGGAGTTCCATGCAAGGAACTGCAGTATAAAACAAAATGCTTCCCCAACACAGCAACTTGGGAAGCTGGTTGGGAAAGGCCTGGCTGGGAAACTGGTGCTGAAAAGAAATGCAAAACTGGCCGGTAAGTGGCTGTGTGAGTAAGTTAAAGCAGAATTGTTTTATGAAGTAGTTAAGAATACAGTACCTCGCTTTACGAATTTAATGTGTTCCACGGGATACTTTATATTGAAAAAAAATTGCAAAGCGAAACATGTTTTACCATAGGAATGCATTGAAAACCAATTAATCCATTCCAAAAAATTCATAAAGTGAGGCATTATTTTCAATGGATTTTCATTCGTAAAGCAAAAATTATGTTAACTAATGCGTTTGTAAACTGAGGTACCACTGTACTGATACTGAGAAAGGTAAACACACAATTAATTATTATTATTATTATTTATTTATTAGTTCAAATTTATATTCTTCAATTATTGAAGAAAAGAGAGCTCTCTGTGGGTGAAAATGTGCCAGTACCATTCCTATCCCTTCTATATTGGGATCGCTTGTCACAACGTACTCTACATGTGCTCAAACATCTGCCTCTTTTCCAAGCTCAAGTTGCAAAGGGACAAAAATCTCTCAGGCTAATAAAGACATGGGATTATGGCGGCTTAGTGGTTAAGATGCTAAACTTGATGACTGGAAGGTTGGCAGGTCAGCAGTTTGAGCCTTGAGTACTGCATGACAGAGTGAGTGCCCATCCCTGTCCCAGCTCCTGCCAACCTAGCAGTTCAAAAGCAAGAAATTTCAAATAGATAAGTAGGTACCACTTTGGTGGGAAGGTAAGAAGCATTCCGTACAGTGTCTAGTCATGCCTGCCACATGTCCACAGAAACATCTGCAAATTCAAACAGTGCTGGCTGTTTGTCTATAATCAGAGATGAGCACTGAACCCTAGAGTTGGATATAACTGGCTTTCGAGTAAGTGCAATTTTTAGCTTACTACCAGCTCCTTTTACTAAAAACAGATTCCGTGACTTTGCCCTACTAAACCACTCCAGTTCTCCCAACTCTCAGCTACTCATAATCAGGACCAGCATAGCTATAAACTATCCATGCAAAATAATTAGGATTTATGAGGTTGGCAAGCCAGCTTACCATAACGAAGCAGACTTGGGCTGGACATCGCACCCTCCAGCCACACTGACTGGGTCCAGCCCTTCAGAAATGAGGAAAACCAGGACCACACAGTGCCCTGGATCCCCAATCCTCGAAGCCTTTCCAGAAGGATACCATGGTCGACGGTATCAAAAGCCGCTGAGAGGTCAAGAAGAGCCAGGATGAATGGATGTCCCCCCTCGCCAAAGATCATCCACTAGTGTGACCAGTGCAGTTTCCATGTCATATCCTGGCCTGAATCCTGGCTGAAAAGGGTCTAGATAATCTGCTTCATTCAGGACTCCCTGTAACTGCCTTCCCCAAAACCTTGCCCAAAAATGGCAGGTTGGACACAGGCCTGTAGTTGGCAAGCTCCATGGGGTCAAGCAATGGTTTTTTCAGGAGGGGTGCACCAAAGCATGTTTTAAAGTTGCTGGAAAGTCCTCCTCCTGTAGCAAAGAATTTATGATAGCTTTGACCCAAGCACCTGTCACCGCCTTGGATGTTTTAACCAGCCAGGTGGGGCATGGATCTAATGCGCACGCAGTGGCACGAACAGCTCCAAGTAGCCTGTCCACTTCATCAGGGACAAATGGATCAAACCGATCACAGATAACATGGCACATACTTCAGATCTGCATAGTTCATTTGAGAAGGCTTCTATTGATTTCTTAACTTACCATACACACGAAGCAACACTGGGTCACTCTCCTTGACAATCTCTTTTACTTCAGCCCGGCACGAATAGGCTCCACTGTCAGAGACCTCGGCTTTTTTAGAATAGACACTATGGTTTAGCAACACCATGCCGTCCTTCACGAGTGAGATCTTTATTGATGGAAGTTGGCTTACCCAACATCTGACTTCTAACCAGGTGTTTTCATCAAAATGTGGCTTTGTAAGTAGCTCTGGTTTGGAAAACAGTTCTGCAAAATATACAGGGTGGGGGTGGGGGAGAACATATAAATAATCCTCTTGAAGTCTCTCTCTACAGGATCAATGTGTAATATGAACAGTGTACAATTATTGTGGAATGATGGCTGGTGGGTGGCAATTCTATCTCACATGGAGATTAGCATTTATGTTGTAGAACAACATACATTTTTTTCACCACTTCAGCAGTGATATTTGTTGATAAGAAAGCATGACTTTACTCCCCTCTAACATTTACTCTTCAGCAGTTTATGATGGAGTCATAAAACAGGAGCATTGTGAGAGAGCCTTTTAAAAATGACTCATGCACTAAAAAACCCTTACTAGAAAGTGCCTGTAGCTTTACTGACACTCCAACAATAGTCTTCTTTAGTATTATTTACTATTATGGATACAAACATTTGATAGTTGAATCAGTAGGTTACTTGTCAAACATTTTAAGGCTGGGCACACTTCCCTGGGAGTAAGTCCAATAAAATTCAATGGGGCTTATCTCTGGGGAGACATGTCCAAAATTCTACCAAAAGTGAAGAGTTGGGCCACTTTTTGGTCATGTGGATGTGTGTTAGTATCACACTAGAGACAGCAATTTGCATTTAGAAGCTGATGCCACTTCATTTTTCCACTGACAATATTTTCTTACTGCCAAATGGCAAGAAGCCTGACTTGCAAAAGCAATCTAGTTGTGAAAAAGAAGGCATGAAGCTTGTGCCATTATGAATAGATGTCTTCTAATACTTAAGAAAGTCCTCCTTCTACTTCTGAGTCTCTTTTTTTATTAACGAATGGGCATAAAACTTTCTAAATAATAGAGATTCTAACAGTATACTGTATATAAAATAGTAATCTTGGCACTCCAGATGTTCTTGAACTTCAATTCACAGAAACCCTGATCAGCAGAAGTGCTGACTTGAGCTTCTGGTAATTGAAGTCCAAGAACACCTGGAGTGCCAAGACTGGCCATCATGAGCTAACATCTATTTTGAATGTTTCAGCCCCTACCCCCTTTGCATCTTAAAACTGCAACCAAGGGCCTGTCTACACAAGGGAATGTGGAATTGTTTACTTCCATACTGGAAAAAGCTTCTTATCTATATCGCAATACATTTTATCTTTCATTTGAGCAAGCCTTCTGTTCAATATGGGGGGAAATGTTCTACCATAACAAGGGTCTACATTTGTCTTTGGATCACTTCAACTGTGCCCTCCTTTGATTTATGATACTCCCCTTATGTTAGATCAGTGTTGGCGAACCTTTTAGAGACCAAGTGACCAAACAGAGGGGTGGGGCGAACTCTGTGCTGGGGGGGGGAGGAAGTGCTCCCATTGGGCTGTTGGGCAGAGGGGCAAAGCGAACTCTGTCCTGGGGGGAAGGAGAAAGCCACCTCATCTGGAAGCAGAGGCAGACTGCAGCCCTCACTGTGAATTATGGAAACAGTAGACATTGGGAATGAAATGGTGAGACCTGTGCTCCACTCTTTTCCATCATCATCACCCAAGACAACTCTTAAAGTTCATCATGCTCAGGATGCCTAGCAGTTATTGCAGTATAGGAAAATCAGAACTCTTGTCTGCTTCTTTAGACTTTCAAATGATAGATTTAGGTCCCATCCACTTCAAGAGAAACGGGAGACATAAATGTCTGTTCTGAGTGAAATGAAAGAGAGGAAGTGCTTACCAGCCACCGCCACATTTACTGTGCTGATTTTGGACACTCGCCCAGATTCTGCTTTGCATGTATAATTGCCATTATCCTCCACTGTGGCTACTTTGGAGTATGTCACGGTCTCTCTTCCCTTTGTGCTGTTAAGAATCATCCTGTTTTTCTGGATGATAATCTCAGTTTGACTCTGGGAGCCCAAGACAACTGCACATTCTATGTAGATTCTGTCTCCTTCTGTGATATTCTGTGGTGGTTGGACAGTTAGTCTTGGATTAGAAAACGGTTCTTCAAGAAAAGGAGAGAAAGAAAGAAATGAAGGACACAAATAATACACGAAAGGATGTTACTAGAACATAATTTAAACATTGGGTGTTCATTCCTACTAGAAAACTTTATATCAATAAAGGAACATGTCTATAATTCTATTTGGCACAAATATAGTTTTGGGGGTTGCTGGGAAGCTTCAGGAATGAATTTATTTATTTATTTAATCAAACTTTTATGCCGCCCTCCTCACAAAGACCCAGGGCGGCTAACAAACTTTAAAAACACTTAAATTCAGTGTCTTGGTAACAAAGACATTTGTTTCTGCTACTTATTGCCACATTTTTGCAAATTTCTGAAATCCAGAGAAAGATATATCTTTAATTTAAAAATAAACTACATAAATCAAGACTATTCCACATGTAACACATTCCTTACAAATGTAAGATTTTAAACGCACACGGTTGCAATCTAACCTTATCAGGTTTCCCGCCAGTATAGTCACAGCTAAAAAGTGACTGCCATCTTCTGAAGTGCTCCCAATGTTACTAATATTAAGAAGTTACATTTATATTTTGATATTTATAAAGGTTTCCCTCTTCATTCACATATCTGTTCAAGGATACATGGGCACAGAAGCCCTGGAACAGTTGTTTACAGAAACACCACACCAAGGGGATTCATTTGGGAAATTTTTGGAAGAAATATTATGTGTAGATATATCTTAAGCATTGGTTTTCCTTATAAATTGCAATATAATAAGAGGCAAAAACTAACATTTTAAATTTGCTTCCTGTTTTAGAAGGTCAAATTGAAAAGGTCAAATTAGGAACAAAACCCAGAGATGTTTCTGCCATCCTAGGAAAGCCACCTGGCTGTTTGGAGAAGCCAGGGAGAACAATAGGTGCCATTAGGAAAAACAAAGAATGAGCAACTAATCCCATCACCCACTGGAAGAAAGCAATTAATGCTGCCTGTGTTCCAGTCCACAAAGGAAGATGACAAACAACCAAGGAGCTTTGAAGTTGGGCATCTGGATGAAACTACATGCTTCTAACCATATATGGACTAGCCTTTGTCCAACTCCTCCTTCATCCTGGCAGTCCTCTATGTTGAGCACATGGCAAGCTCCTTTTAAAATTGTGATGGTTTTAACATTTGTATGCCGCCCCAGAGTCTTTGGAGTTGGGTGGCAATACAAATCTGCAAATAAATAAATAAAATAAAATAAAATAAGCTCCTCCTACCTCTCCATGTGACATCCTGGACCAACCAAGTTTGGGGGTGGATGTCTCCCCTTCCATGTGGAAACTCCTAAGCAAATCAAGTATGAGGGGCAGACCCCCTGCCCTCCCATGTGATCCCTTGGACCAAGGATCATTGTGCAAGCCCCTTTCTGCTCCTTGCTCTTTAGGTCTGACTGCACATAAACCTGCTCTTTTCCTTTGATGACATTTTTAAAATCTGGACTCATGGGAAGAAAGTCTTAAATAAATTCACCAGGATTTCAATAACTATTATCTGAACATCAATCTCAGCTTGGACAAATTTATACAACAGCTGCATTGTCCAGACACCATTGTGAAACCACAACATGATCATCTCAGTTCTAAAATATGGCTAAATAACAAATCAACTGAGCAAGACCCAGAAGCAACGTAGTGAAGACCAATCCAGAAGAGATAATGACTGGACAGCACTAGTTGTCACTTTCAGCCCCCAAGAAAAACTACTCATACACATAATACTGTATATTTTCGGCAACTCATCCAATGCCAAGAATACTTCATTCCCTCAAGCCCAATAAGGGCAGACTCATACTTACTTACAGACAACTCCCAATATCAAGTAAGTATTGACACACAACAGGCAACATAATTCTGAAACCAGGACAAGGATCTAAACCCTGCTAAAACTTCAGATGTTCAAGGCTGACACAGCCTTCCATCCTCCTGAGGTTGGCATAATAATAATTTCATGTCAGAAATTATTCTGGGTTGGAAGGATTTTCGCTGGAGAAATTCCACTCATGGGATGCCCAAATGAGGCTCCTTTCACAAGTCCGAGATGTTTTCCCACTGAAGGGGTCCCTATTTGTCTACCTGCAATTTCTTGCTTTAAATCTGCTAGGTTGGCAGGAGCTGCAACAGAGACAGGTGTTCAATCCATCATGCAGTACCCAGGTTTCGAACTGCCAACTTCCCGGCCTTCCAGCTAACAAGGCGAGCTTCTTAATCACTGAGCCACTGCAGCCCCCCTTAAATTACACTGGAAAATGGAGTGTGTCTTGTACTGTATATAGTGGCCTATAGTGGGCTATTTTGGTAATAATGAGGTGCATCTTATATTCCAATGTGTCTTATACACTGGCAAATACAGTAAGTGTAATCACTATTGCTATAGATAGCAGAGAACACAGGGGATGCTATGTTTGATTGTACCAGAAGTCTATACTTTCAGGAGCAGCTATACAATTATACAGTTACTCAATGCATATTTTTGTTAGTAAAAATTGGACTGATCCCTTAGGACAAAATTAGCCAAGATACATGAGACTCATAATGGACCTCTGTAATATAATGCTTTGGTGAATCAGGTTTGGAAGTTCTACACTGACAATTGAATAAATAAAGACTGATTTTGGCTGAAAACAAGGTTCTGTATACAGTATCTGGGTAGATGGGGATTTAATCGAACCAAACTAAACAACACACATTCACCTTTCGGAGGGCCCAGCAAAAAGACAAAAATCATCATAAAGAGTCACTTTTAAAGCAATCCTTTTGTATGAGCCTCATTGTGCCAGCCCATTGCAAAGGTGTGGGGGGGGGGGGCAATCCTTTCTCTTGACCAAAAGAGGATGGAGCAGCATCTGGCAAGTTTCTAATTTGCACTATGTTGTCTCATTACTGGCAAATAAAGTGAACCAGACTAAGTTGTCAATGCTCCAAAATGCAATCTAAAATACCATCTGATCACACTCAAATTCTGACTTTGTCTGCGTGTCAGGACAGATGGTGGAATGGGCTTTTAAAATCTATATTATTATGATAAGAAGACAAAAAAATACAATCTATTCTTCATTTACATACTCTGCCTTCCTTAAACCATGGCTTATTGTAAGATACAAACCCACAACTGGGGCTGATCTTTGGTTTGTTTACTAAACAATACACTGTAAAACAGAAGCTAACAGACAATAGGTGAAGAGGAATAAAAGAACAAATAAACATAAAAAGTTAAAAAGATAGTTAAAAAAGATCTAAGTAAAAATTAAATTAGTAAAACTTACCAATAACAGTAACCATTGTTTTGTTACTGGGCTCAGATATCCCCTTTCCCATTCTTGAAGTGATTTCAACCGTACATTCAAAATGCAAAATCTTGTCCCCAGCATCAATGGGGAATTCAAGCTCAGCAAATTTTTCAGACACTGGCCCCAGCGTCTTGGTTTTCCTATGTGAACTTGAAGACTGTATGATTTTAGAAAACGTGAAAAAAAATGGAGGTTCTTCTTCTGGTATTTCGCAACGCAAAGAAACTTTTTCACCTTCTATTACTTCTTTTTTCTTGACACTCAGTCTTGGTTTCATTATCCCTTTTCACAAGAAAAATAAAATCACCAGACATTACTCACAACCAAGTCTTCTGGAGAAGAAACTCAAGCAACAGCAACAGAAGGGGTGAAAAATAACCCTCCAGATGTTGTTGGACTGCAGTTTCCATCAGCACTCCCCAGTACAACTGGGGGTGAAGGATTGTGGGAGCTGCAGTTGGAGACCCCCATTGTCTTTATCCCTGAACTAGATGTTACTTTTGAGCATCCTAGCACAATTCCTGTTCTAACAAACTACTTCTCTTAATGTTTGTGCTAACTAAAATCCCTTTTTCAAATATCCATGGGACCTCCTTGTTTATTATTATATTTGATAAGAATAGCAAAAGCATGGATGCAGATTGTCCTGGGGAAGTGTGTGAGACTAAGAACAGCTCTGTGGCCTCATCACATTCAAGAAGGCAAAGGAGAAGTAACCTCTCAGGATGACCTCTCAAATGCATTTTGAAAGATGGCATTACTCTGTAGAGCTGTATTAGTTATTTGCTGTCAAGTTGAAACCAACTTCCAGAGACCCTAACAGGGCTTTCAAGGTAAGTTAGATATTTAAGGAGTGAGTTTATCAGTTCCACACACCCATTGAGTTTCCATGGCTGGATGGGGATTTGGTCTCCAGAATCTTAGTCCTTTATCTACTACACCAGGGTTTCTCAACCTTGAGCTCTCCCCATGTTCTTAGACTTCAATTCCCTGAAACCCTAATCAGTAGGTGTGCTGAGTTGGACTTCTGGGAATTGAAGTCCAAGAACAGTTGGTGTGCCAAGGTTGGCTACCAGGGCCCTATATTATGTTCCTGTAGGCCTGCATACAGTGGAAAATGTAAATTGCTGCGGTTATTTGAGAAGACATAGTCTTAGAGAAGATACACCTTCATGTTCAAATATACCAGGGGTTCCCAAGCTATGGCCCCTGGGCTGGATTTGGCCTGCAGGCTAAAGTCATCCAGCCCATGGGCCAAATTGCTGCTGATGCCAGAAGTGCCCCGACGTCACCGGAAGTGCTGAAATTGCCATGTTTTCACACCAAAATACTGCAAAAACTCAGCAAAACAATTCAAAAACGGTGCAAAAATGTTTCTTGCTCTCCCTTCCAAGGGAAGTAGTGGAGGTGGAGAAAACGTCCAGAAATGCAGTGCAAATGCACATGCTGCCGCTACTGCAGGGAGGGGGGAACCAAGTGATCGGCCCATTCAGCTGACTGAGGGGGCATGGACAGGCCCCTCGTGGGAAAAGGCTGGGAACCCCTGAAATATTTAAAGCAAAAAAGAGGGAGAAAGGAGAAATCATACTCAGGGCCTTTTTTGATGCTAACACCCGAGTACTGAACATCTTCCTTTAAAATCTTATCCTGGTATGGGTACAATGGAATCTTAGGCATTAAGTCCAAAATGTTGATTCCTCCAACTTTTCAATGAACTGAAATCAGTACTTTTTTTATAATGGCTGCTATTTGTTTTTCTGATGATATGTCATATTATTGTTGTTTTATTTGTTATTCTTCATAACACTATAATGTTGGAAAGCATCTTGAATTTTTTAAAAGCAGAATAAAGGCACAAGTATGTTAACCAAAAATAAAGGGAGAAAGAAAAGGATTGTACTTAAGAGCAGGGCAGAAAACCTGATATTCATCCAAATTGCATTTGACCCATAATAGAATGTACAGTATGTGAAAAAGTGCCAAAAAACAAGGAGGAATTATACAAAAAGCAGAAGTGGAAGGGCAGAAGAAGTAAACACAGAATTAATGTGTGTAAAAACAATATTATGACCACAGAATAATGGAGCTGGTGAAATGTAAAGAACTAAAGACACAAATTCTTCAGACAATAACAAAGGGTCAAACTAAACATTATAGGGGTGTGTGTGTTCAGGGCAATTAACCTGTCCGAAAACAGAAAGACTGGAGAAACAGAAGGGAATAACCATCATTTTTACAAATGAACAAGGAAAATACAGTATAGTGATCAGTCTTTCACATGCAACAGTATTATTTCACATGCAGTATTATTCTTCACTAGAGAATGCCTAGAAAGAATGTAAAAACACCTACCATTCACCTTAATAGTCACAGGATCACTGGACTTTGTCTTCCCCTCAGCTTCCAATGAACACTCATATTGTCCTGAATCAGAAAATCTCGCTTTTGAGATGGTGTACTGTGCTGCTTCTTTCTCCGATGTGATGCTGGAAAGCATTTTGCCATACTTAGAAAATGAAAAAGTGTAATTCAGCTGGAAGTGATCACTCTTGCTGATATCCGCAGAACACCGCAAGGTGACTGGCATTCCATTCTGCACCTCATCAGAATGATTAGCACGCAAGGAAACATCATTGATGGTGAACACTAGAAAGGAAGGAGATGTTAATCACTTTAGTTTCAGTGAATATCTTTGGCAGTTTCTTCAGGAATGGTTTGGTTGTACGGTATAAGAATCTACAAGATCAGGACAATTCATCCCATCTCTAGGATGTTCAATATATTTCAGTTGATCAATGTACTCTAGTATATTTCACATGACTAATCACTACAGCAGTTAAATCTGCTTTCATTTATATAAGAATGAAACAATCTTCTTGAATAAGAGGTAGTACTTTCTATGCATTTGGACCACATACATATATTTTGTAAGAACAAAGAAACAAAACCTCAATTTACTGTCTATGATGAATGAAGTCTGATAGTTTCTCTTTTAAAGGCACATTAACTGATTTTATATTGACTTTGCTAGTTCAGTGTATCAGCATGGGGACTCCACACAAGACTTCTAACAAAAGAATCATCCTCTGAGTGAGCCTCTTGCCATCCTCCATCTTCCCAAACAAACCTCATCAGGTTAGCTCTTGCCCCAGACAACTTTTACTCCAAACAACTATATATAGTGGCTTCTAGAGAGGGCCAGAATCCCAGCACTTATTCCCCTCCAGAGCCCAAAGTCCTTTCAGTTAGCTTGGTTCCAGTTATTTTCATGAGACCCCAAGTTCGCAGGTACTATGGGAGTGTATCTATATCCAGTGTATGTGGCCTTGCAGTTGGTTTCTGTTGGGTGGTGGTCCCACCACTGTTGGGTTTCCAGGGTTCCCCCTCAGACCTTTTGTGCTGTTGACATCTCTCCCTCCATCACCACTCTCCCCACTAAAGAAGGCTTGCCTCCTTTTGTTCCTGAGTCTGCTGGACATCCTCCTCTTCTGGTACCCACCACTAAACCCAGGCCCCATACTGAGGATCCTCCTTCATGCACTCATGTCTCCTCCAGATCTCCTCCACACTTCACCTTGTTTCTCCTTTGGTTTGATCAGGTATGAGAGCAAGAGCATAATCCTATTTGAAGATGGAGAAAGGAGCTCACTGAACAAAGAATAACATTAAAGGCAGTGATGGAATTTAAAAAAATTTACTACCTACTCTGTGGGTGTGGTACATTGGGCATGGCCTGGGGAAAGTCCTGCATCATTTCAAAACTTGGATGGGTGGGGCCAGCCAGAATTTCTGCTACCGGTTCTGGTGACCCGGGGCGAACCAGCTGAATCCCACCATTGATTAAAGGAGAATATGGCTGAGGAACTCAACCTCCCCTATGTCATTTGGAGGACACTGAATAGGCTGTGAGTTGGAATCCATAAATGTAAGACCAACATACTCAAGTGGGGGCTGCTGGCAGACAACAACAATGCACTGTGAACATGGAGAGATACAGAATTCAGCTCATTCGCTAGTTTGCTGATTACTACCAGGAACATGTACCGATGAGTTAAATTTGGCCAACAACAAAGCCAAGAAAATGGCTTCATTTTGGCAATCCAGGGATTGATTGGGAAATGAAAGAAAAAGAAGAACCTTGTTTCTCTCTTTCATTTCCTGCTCCAAAACCCTTTTGTATCCTCTAGTCCCCAGGTGTCCACTACCTCCATCCCTACCAGTTATCCAGAACTTTCCTCTTTCCTTGGGAAGGCCTCTGCTGCCTCAGTGTCCTCTGTCCACAAGTGGCTGCTGATATCTGGGGGGGGGGGGAATGCTGGGTGAGGGCCACTGAGGGTAATTGACCACTGGCTCTTTGGACTTCCTCCTTATACTTTAAAATGCTGATTCCTTCTAGACAGGCTGCTTGCTTTTATTAATACTTTCAAAAGCAGCCTTACTGCCTTTCCACAACCTGTGGAAAATTTTAGGGAAGCTCTGCCTATCCTAAACTCTCAAAGTTAAAACCTAATAGTTTTCCCACCTAAACCCTAGCTCTCCTCAATCAGATCCAACCCCTAACTGACTTCTCTGATACCCAAGCCCTCATTGTCTTCTACATTAATTGAATAGGTTAACTACCTCCTAGGTTTCACTAGCTGTTTTGCTAACCCAAGTCAAAAACAGATGTTGGAGATGGTCTCTAATTAGGGTTGAAACCATGTTATTGTTATAGAGGTGCTGAAAGCAGTTTTTTGAAAGAATCCTATGCTTAAACTCAGAAGACCAATCACCAAAGGAAAAAATATCAGAGAATAAACAAAAACATAAGAACCGTTGTGAAACTTTAAAGACTAACTGCTGTAGTCTAATGTTAGCTTTCATGGATGAAGTCCACTTCGTCAGACATAAAAGTGAGACTTCATGGTATCAATTTATACACATCTGGTACAGAGGTATAGAATGGTTGGTTAGCATAACAGATAAGTATACAAAGCAGTGTGGCATTTTACAACTAGTAATAGCAGAAGATCTCTGGTTGTTATTCAGATTAGGTGTGAAGTTTTGTCCTGTTGAATTGCTGTTGATAGTACTGTATAGTGTCTCAAATGTGACCACTCTGCTTGGGTGACCTTGTTAGAAGCTCAGGCTCATAAAGGAGTCTGGCCTACTTCCAGCATAGATCTCAGCTTCACTGACACTCTCAAATCTCTTTATCACATTAAGAAAGGGAGCCTAAAACCTATTTACTAATTAAACTGCCAGTTCTTTCCTTCCAGATCTCCATCTCTGGCTCCCTCCCAACTGGCTGTGTTTTGTTAAGATATAAAGCACATTTTCTACATCCCTTCTTCTAAAGAACTGTCAGAGAACAACACCCAACCTACCAGTTTGAAAGCAAGAAAATGCAAGTAGATAACTAGGGATCACTTCGGTGGGAAGATAAACAGTGTTCCGTGCGCATGGGTGTCTAGTCATGCCTGCCACATAACCACAGAAATGTCTGCAGAAGCAGACAGCACTGGCTCTTCGGCTTTGAAACAGAGATGAGCACTGAACCCTAGAGTCAGATATGATTGGCTTTCGACCAAGGGAAACCTTTACCTTCATGTAAACCAACACCCTCTTTATCCTTCCTCCTTTTCTCTCTGTGTGTAAGTCCTCTCCTTAATTGATACAGTCCCATCCCCTACTGGTTGATCAGACTGAAAAATAATTTTATCTGGACACTCCCAGGTTTTTAACCTTCTCCATAATGGCTTAAGTTGCTAAGACACTGGTTGGAAGGCAGGAGGTCAGCAGTTCGATTCCTGAGTACTGCAGGGCAGAACGAGCTCCCGTCTCTATCCCAGCTCCTGCCAGCCTAGCAGTTCCAAAGCAAGAAATTGGAGGTAGATAAACAGGGCCACTTAGGTGGGAAGGTAAATAGCATTCCGCGCACTCCAGTGTCTAGCCATGCCTGATGCATGACCACGGAAACATCTGCAGAAACAGACAGCACTGGCTCTTCAGCTTTGAAACAGAGATGAGCACTGAACCCTAGAGTCAGATACGACTATCTTTTGAGCAAGGGGAACCTTTATAATAACTTCCCATCCTTTGTTGCTCCTAACTGAACCATGTTTCCACTGTGAAAACTTTAGGAAAGTTGTCTATAGTCAATAGAGTGGCCGAAATCCCATCGCTTAGCACATTTAGTAGGCCCACAGAATCAACAGATATTAAGTGAGTCAATTCCCATGTACATTCCATTGAATTAAACATGTCTACTTGAGCTGCAACTGACTACACTAAACAACCATATTTCAGCACTGTTAACATCTGCACTGTTAACAATGGAACCAAAGTGCTTGCTTGTCATTGTTGCTGTGGTTGATCTTGTGACTTTATTAATGTGCTACTTTTGAAAGAGCACAGAGTAAAGCAAGCAGAGCCCTAACAAGACGCAGGGGGGTTCCTTACATCTAGGAAGTATCTGGGAACCATCTCAGAACTATGTTGTGTGCTTTCTTTCACACTTCTGCCAATATTTTCCATGTGTCAAATCCTGTCATGAAAGGTTTGTTTAAGCAGGGTTTAAATAAAAGCTGTTATCTCAAGACTATTATCCTGGGATAACAACTTGCCTCTTTATGAGTAAAGATTTCCAGTGACGTTGCAGCCGTAACCCTTTGCAGAGTCACTTCACCACTGCATGTCTCTAACAAGACAGAAAGAATATTGTTTACAAGAATGACTCCACCTCAGTGTTTCCCAAACTTTGGTTTTGGACTCCAGTTTCCAGAAGTCTTAAGTCAATTCCCCAAAGCACTGATCAGACAATCTACTGACTTAGCAGCTCCCTCAGTAGCTTAGTGGTGAAGACGCTGAGGAGTAGTAGGAGTAGCAGCAGCACTTGAGAACATGAAAGGAGCCTCATTCAGGTGTCCCCTGAGTGGAGTTTCTCCAGCAAACATCCTTTCAAACCAAAGTAATCTCTGACATGAAATTATTATTATGTACTAACTTAAGTTTCTGGGAATTGATGTCCACTTGTGCCCCAGGTTCGGAACCACTGCCCTACATAATTGTATGAGAGAGAGAGAGATGCCTTTAGAGCAGGGATGCCGAAAGTTTTTGGGCCAGGGGCCGATCATGTGGTTCAAGGAGCCGGTCACTAAGGCCTAGGGGCCGGAAGTGGAAGTAAAACACGCCCGTACTTAGGCCCCCGGGGCCTTAGTTTGGGCACCACTGCTTTAGAGAGCTCCATATTGCTGACAGCTGATAATGATTTTAGTATTCTAATCCACCCAGAAAAATGGCAGCAAATCTAAAATAGAAATGAATGCCATGATTTTTCACCTTACAATAACCGAATAAGTGTGCATTCATATTGGAAAAGGTTGCATTGCAGGAAACAACCTACTTTAGAGTAAGCTTTCTATCTATCAGGAAACCAATCCATCCTGAATCCAAAGAGCAGTACAGTATCCCCACAGAGGGACCAAGAAGATCCAGCTTGAGCACAGATCATAGTCTTCACAGGGAAATAGACTGCACCAAAGGGGCACGTTTTACTTACGCTTCCGGGAGCAACAAGGCCATCGAGGTGTGTGGATGAATTTGTGTTGGGGGCCAAATCCAGCCCACGGGCCATAGTTTGGGCACCCTTGATCTAATCAGTAGGACTCTCAAAAAAGAGAGAAGGGGAAATTGTTTGTCTACCTGGGACTACTTTTAGACCTACAGGTTAGATTATATCCTGCGATTACATCAAACACAACCTCCCAACATTTTTAATTTTTCTGCAGAGCCAAAAGACATGGAGGGAATTTGCCTGATACAATTTTCATTATTATTATACTACTATAAAAACAACAACTCTATTTCCGCTTTTTCTAGTAAGGAATGAAACTAGGTCCTATGAAGCAAAGACAAGTTGTGTGATCCATATGTTAAATCAAATAAATGTAGGAGGAAGTGATACCTTTTCTAGGATCATTTTTTAAAAAAATTAAAAAGTAATCCTAGAAAAGGTATCACCTTCCTTCTACATTTATTAGGTCCTATTAGTTACTTTAAAACACTCATTTCTGTTCAGTAACCCATCACAAGTATGAACCAGCCACACCAATTTCACAATCCTCCTCTAGTGTTTAGAAATAATACCACACCCATAAAATTATTAAAAATAACTAATTACTGTATTCTAGTTAAAAGAACAATTATTAAGCAAAAGGAGTGAAGTTATTCCACATTAAGTTACAGACTTATACCAACTGTTGTTATAGAAGGAAAGAAACTAATAAAAAGTAATTCATAATTGCAATGAGTTGTTTTTGGTCATAATGACTATAAGAAGGTGGAAAAGAGAGACAAAAGGGTTGAAAAGGACACCTCTGAGGAAATACTAGGAGGAAGCTGAATGGAGATGTAGAAAGGAATCAAGATAATGGAACTGTGGCAAAAATTTCACATGTGTTTTCTATTCAGGAAGAGCAATATGGCATTGGTTGAAAGAAAATGGACAAATAAGGGATTAATGGGTCTTAGAGGATGTTGGCCAGGAAGCCACGTAGCCTCTTTGGGATAAGCTCCAAATGTGAAGAGGCTTGAGTATCTGAAATGGCTATGCTGAAGCATAAGTTCTGTCAGATCCAGTTTCTCCCATCGGAGCAATGATGTAATGAAGGTCACCGTTGGTTTTGTTTTCCCTATGGTGTAGCTTTTAGAAGGGACCTGAATACCCAGCGACCTCTAAAACCCAAGATGCTTTGAACAGATGGCTATGTTTGACTAATGGCTGAACCAGTTGAATCTAACAAGAAAGTTAGTCCATTAAGTGAAGCTTAGCTGGGCTACTCCTACCAGGTTCTTGAAGAAGAACTTGTGAGGTCGTGCTGGTCAATGACCATAATAAAGAGATTTGAATTTATGAGGGGCTGTCACAGGAGGTCTCAGCAGTGGCACAAACCTTTGTTTCTCCTTCCTTGATGGTGACCTTAGTATCCTAGCTTGTGAGGGAAATAGTTGACCTAACCACTGAGGCCCCAATTAATCATTTCCAGGAATTGTCCAGGTGCCACAAATCCACATCACCAAATGTGTAGGTTTTAAAAAAAACACTGTGACATCACCATCCAAGGGTTTCCTCATCCTGGCCCCTACAAGCAGTAGTCAAAAAGGCAGAGTGAGGAAGCATGGGAAAAATAATACTGCTATAGAATAATTTCTTACATTAAATTATTATTAGCCTTTTGGCAAGGGGAAAAAGTAGGGGAGGCAAAATATTGTGGGACCTTAACGACTTAGCAGATTTTTTTGTGAGGTTTTGTGGATCAAAATCCACTTCCTCAGCTAAGATTTGTTCATAATCTTGTCAATCTGCATCCACAAAAGCTTACAAAGAAGCAGTGAGTTTCATGTGTGCCACCAAACAGACTACAACGTATGGCAATTGTTCCCATTGCTTTCTATGTAAAGAGCATTCAGGCATAGTGTACCATTCCCTTCTTCTGGGGCCATTTTGGGGCTTTGTAGCCGTTGCAAGCTCTTCTAAGAGGTCCAGTGGAGAACCGGACTCCTGATCACTGAGCAAGCCATGAATAAATATTCAGTGGTACCTTGCTTAAAGAGCATAATGCATTCCATGGGATTGCTCTTGAAGTGAGTTTGCTCTTTAAGCGAAACACTTGGGAAAATCGCTGCAACTGCCATTGGAAGTGACCGATTGTGACTTCTGGCTGGGGGGATTGCGAACCCCGATTTAGTTGTTAAGCAATTTTTTTTTGTTTTTAGTTTTTAAGCGAGGGTGACCATTGAGAGAAAATTCTGTTCTTTAAGCAACTTAGTCTCAAAGCGAGGCGTTATTTATGCAAGGTTTTACTGTATTTTCATTTGTTTATTTATCAATTCATTTAATTTTAAACTTGCTTTTCTCTCCTAGATGACACATACTGTATTTGCATTCTCTGTGCCTGAAGATATAGATTTTGAGCTATGAACGCTCACACTTAAATGGATTTGTTAAATCACCATGATATTTTGCTCTCTCTCTTTCTCTCTTCCCCCATTTTCCTCCCCACTTCCCCCAGTCTCTTGCATATGTGAAATTTGGCTGTAGAGTCTATAAAAGCAATCTTGGTTCCTCTCCTTCACATATTGATTGTATTCACATTAGTTGTTTGCACAGGTTAAAGATAGACTATAGCAGTAATGGCGAACCATTTAGAGACCGAGTGGGGGAAGATGGGCAGCAGGCATCATACATACCGGTGATGTCACGCGGGTGCATGCACACCCACCTGATGTCACCAGCATGCTTCAACTACACACATGCATACACATGCACACCACCCCCACACCACCAAGCTTCGCCCCCCAGCAAGCCGCCCCCCAGACAAGCCACTACCATGCCAGGACCCTCCCCCACCCAGACAAGTGCTACATGGCCACGTCAGGCACCGGAAAGGCTTCCCAGCCTCCAGAAAGCCCTGTGCCGCCTTCCCACCCCTGCTGGGTCTTTCCACCCCCTGTCAGGCCTTTCCACCTCCTGCTAGGCCTTCCCACCCCCCACCGGGCCTTCCTACCCACACCCACCCCCCACACCTGTCAGGCCTTCCCACCCCCATGAGTGCTCCCCACTTTACCTCTCTCAGCCACAGGCCCCCAGCCGGGATTTCAATCGTTGGCAGAGAGAGTGGGGTGGTGGGGAAATGGTGCAGGCCAGGTTGCATGGGGCAGTGATTCCCTTTAATGGCACACATGCCAGGAGAAAAGCTTCTGTGTGCCACTTCTGGCACACGTGCTTTGGGTTTGCCACCACTGAACTATAAGCAATGGCAATTACACTTATATACTGTCTCATTGCACTTAGAGTATTCTCTGGCCAATTCACAAATTAAATAGCATTTACCATAGAACATCCAGACTAGACAAATAGTTCTTCAAATATACAGTTGTATACAACACATATTACTGGACTGGCTGTCTAGTAGAAATAATTTATCTGGGGGAAACATTATTTTGTTCCCAGGACAATCTTCATGCCAGGCCCCCCAGACAGCTGAGCGGGCCAGATCTAGTCCCCCAGAAGCGGAAGCATTTACAACTGTCATAAATGTGGCCCCTTCCAAGTTTACAACAGTCGCACACGCATTTATGCATGCACAGGCATGTTTTACGGCTGACATAAGACACGCCCGCACATGGGTAAACACGTCCGCCTCCTGGATGCAGTGCAGGCAGCGATGAGCCAGATGAAGTGACATCAGGGGCCAGCCCATGGACTGTAGGTTGGGAACCCCTGTTCTAGTATCTACTATAATAAAAAACAGAATTGATCCAATGCATTGATTGTAAAATTCATGAGAAGTTCTTATGGACTACATTTTAGCCGACATGTTCTTATTTTAGCAACTGATACTGTTCTGGTATTTGTTCTAGTGCAATAAATAATAAATGTTTCACAACAAACAATAAATTATTCATCGTAAACATTAACACTGGTGGAGAAAGTCTTACGGGTCTGTGTACTGTAAACCATGGTGAGACGGAGGGTGAAACATTTAGGTCCAATGGTGTTGTTGAACTGAAGTTCCCCTTAACCACAACCATTGACTGTATTGGCTAGGACAGTGATGGTGAACCTTGGCACTCCAGGTGTTCTTGGACTTCAATTACCAGAATCCCAAATCAGCACTGGGCTAGGACTAATCCAAGGCCACATGTTTTTCTGTTTGGCTGCAAATCTTGGGTGTGGACTGTGCTTCCAAATCACAGACCGCACCCTAGTGGTAGGATCTGACATGGCTTTTCATACTTCTAATGGGAATCCCTGGCTCAAACAAGCCAATCAAAGTGGGGTAAAGAAGGAATGGTGCCTAGATGCCACTGTCTGATTTGGGCCTCTTTTCCTTACAATCAGAGCTATCCGTTAGAGATGGGTATTAAGGCAGAGTCATTTCCAGCCAATTGCATATGAGATTTCAACAGAATGTGATTATCACAAATGCTCAAACTGTGTGTGTTGTCACTTTTGAGTGCAGCAAGAAATAGCTAAAATTGGGAGGTTGGAACAGAAACATTAAAATATAGCAATATAAAGGACAACTGAGATAAGGGTCAGTGAGAATTAAGGAAAAGAGAAAGATAAGATACAGATCTGTGCTGGAACACAGTAAACAAAATTAATTAAGAGAAAATAAATACTGTACTGTATAGGGCAAATGTTGTATGAGAGGAGTGGGACTAAGAGAGAGAGAAATTAAAAGAACACTCCAAAGAGTACAGGGGGGAGGAGGAGTGTGGCAGGTACAGTCTAAGGTCACTACCGTCAGGGATTTAGTTCGTGAATTCGATTGTGTACTTTTTATGAGTTGCCACAATTAAACTACAGCACTGACGAAAATTAGGATTATGCCATATGAAAGATTGTCTCGGTGACTTTCAGGAATTCTAGGACTCAATGGCCGGGAATGCAAATTGATGACGTCATTACACTTGGAAGTTGCCCTGTAAAAATGACATTTTTGCTAGGGGCGTCCAGTTGTTGGTGAGTCAGCGACCAAACCATTCAACCGATTGTAGTAATCCAAAGTGTTTTAGATAGAGGATAAAATAACCTATGTTCTGGCACTATTAGAATTTTGTTTGGGCTTTCAAAAAAGTTTTTATGACAACATTTATCCAAAAGTCCTCAACCAGAATCCCCCCCCAATCAAATAAAAGGGACAAATCTGTCTGAAATCAACCAAAACCACTTCCCATGGTTGATAGAGGTTGCTGATGAGGACGTTGGATGGTTTTGCTTGGTTTCCAACAGATTTGTCCCTTTCATTTGAGCACTTTTGTGATGTCATTCAAGGTTTTTTTTTAAACGTTGTCATAAAAACTGCTTCTGTAGTCCAACCCAAATTCTAATAGTGTCATAACAAAGGTTATTTTATCTTCTATCTAACGGACTTTGGGTCACCTTGATTGGTTGTGTGATTTGGTCTCTGGCTCACTGACAACGGGATGCCCCCAGTGAAAATGTTGAGGCACTTTTCGAGTTTAATGACATCATCATTTTGCATTCCCAGACTTTGAGTCCTAGTATTCCTGAAAGTTGCCGAGATGATCTTTCATACGGCATAATCCTTATTTTCGTCAGTGCTGTAGTTTCGTTGTGGCAACTCTCAAAAGTACACAATTTTCATTACATGCCAAACACAGTCAGACCACCCTACCGAACGTAAGATGTTCATTGAATTCATGTCAAAAAGAAAGAGGATTAAAAGAAAATGAGTTAAAAAGAGAACAAGTTACAGCTGCAAAACCTTTTTCCTCTGTGGTCAGTATAGCAATAGCACCTGGCTGAGTAGTTACAGAATGAAACATGGCATAATCTGGATATAACATATTAGAACATTAAAATGAACGATAGCCTACCTGAACAGTTGGCCACTCATGTTATAACTCTTTCCCAATCGGCACAATTATAACTGGCTAAAACACTTCCAAAGGTAATTTTCATAGGGCAGAAAGTTCAGGCATCCCTAAAATAACAATTTATTTTGCCCAAAGTGGAAATAAAAACTTGTGGGACAGTATGTATAATTTTGCCTTGGAAAGTGGTGCGCAGATAAAATGCTCTTCCAAAACACAATTCCACCTCTAGTTTTGATCAGAAGACATTCAGCTGCCATATAGCTCAGAACATTAGCTTCAGTAGGGTATTCTGACTAAGGCTGAAAATAACAATTAGCTACTTGGGATTATAATATGAAGAAAGAATGATAACTGCATTTCAATCTATTGCACCTGTTAAAAAGTTCAAATAAATAACAAAATTGAAATTTCTGACAGAGTCAAAGTCATATCCTTTGCATATTTAATCAGACATTCTTTGTCTCATCCTGCTCCAGTATCTTGCGAGTCCTTAGACAGCAAAGGCATACATTTTATAAAGTTCCAAACTCACCATTGTCTTGAGCTTTAAGTTTGCAGCCTGAAAAAAAACAGGGGAGGAACATTAGACTAGTCCACTTGAGAACAATAATAATCATATCAGTTATTGCTTTTGGAGAGTATTTCGTCCTGACTTACAATGTAAGAGGATCAGCAGCAAAACCCAAAACATCTCGTCATGGGAATGAGGGCATAAAACTCCCAAATGAAGGACTGTTCATTAGTTCTAATGGATCTCTTCTTCAAAGACCTCCAACCATGACCAACTTTCAGTTTCTGTTCCAAAAGAATGATAATGTGGCTTTTCCGTAGAAGACTCCGTAGAAGGGATATGTTGTTTCAGGTCCCAAGCGCTACACACTGGATAGATATTGGTCAAGTAATCATTCCCATTACTGGAAACTGGAAGTGGCAAACAATGAGGATCTATCTGCAGTGAACAGGCAGATTACTGCTCAGGAAGTGACTGGCCTTTTCCTGAGGGACTCAGTGAGCACATTTTGCTTTGTTCAGTTTCTTAAGGTACATTCAAAACAAGAAGTACCAATGACATTTTTCCGGTGACTCTGTTCATTATTATAAAGCACTCTGCAACTGTTTTGACTTCCCAAAGAACAATGCATTATAATACTTCTTGATTCACGAGTAATTCGTTTTACGTATTTTTTCCCCTAGGGCTCAGAGGCAATCTGTGTCTTTTTCTACCCTGTTTTGTGTAGAACTAGGCAGAACTTTGCCCAAGCAACAAACAGGAATGGTGTGATCCAAAACCAAGTGTATCTGTAACATATTTAAAGTGCTGTGGAGATGCTTCGTTCACTGAAGCAAACTACAACAAATCAGACAATAACCTGGTTAAGACACTAGATTCAGCCTTCCACTATTGTAGACACCAGGAGCATTATAATGTAGTAACATTAAAAGGGGTCACAAAGACATTTGACCAATGACTTAGCAGAAATAGGAGCTAAAGGTATTTCAGCATAACAGCATTTCTCCAGGGTTGCTGTGCGCAAATCTGCAATGGGGATCAGTGTACAGAAGCTGTTTTCCACAAAGTGAACCTGCTTCAGCAGCCTTCAGGATGTGATGCGTCATTGATTGCAGTGGCTCAGTGGTTAAGAAGCTCGCCTTGTTCACTGGAAGGCCAGCAAGTTGGCAGTTCAAGACCCGGGTACTGCATGACAGATTAAGTCATGGAACAAACTGCCGCAGCTGTGGCCGGTGAGGCATTTCCCCCCCCCTCCTCCCTCCGGGACCTCTTTCCACCTCGGCCCGGAGGCCGATAAAAGACTGGCGGCGGGGGTGAGGAGAGCTGATTAGGAATAGCTATTCCCCGACAGCTGATTAGGAACAGCTATTGGCGGGCATACGTTATACTTGTGAAAGTTGATGATATTTGTATTTGTATTTGTGACTTGATATTTGTATTTATGACACTGAATCATATTTGTAATGCTGATTGGAATATTATCTTGCTATTATACTGTTACATTTTTTATATATTGTATGTTTCTGCCTTTATTGTTGGACTCTATTGATCGACTGTATATTAATTATGTTGTACACCGCCCTGAGTTGGTCACACCAAGTAGGGCGGTATAGAAATCCAAAAAATAAATAAATAAAAATAAATAAATAAGTGCTTGTATCTGTCCCAGCTCCTGCCAACCTAGCAATTTGAAAGCAAGAAATTGCAAGTACTGTACAGTATATGAACAGGGATCACTTAAGTAGAAAAAGATCTTGGGACATGAAAAGGAGCTTCATCTGGGTGTCCCTGGAGTGGAGATTTTCAAGCAAAAATCTTTTCAACCCAGAATAATATCTGAAACAAATTATTATTCCTAATTGTCACTGTAAAGCAGAGTAATGCCTGTGGAATGTTTTGCTTTAATGCAGGTTCATATTAATGAACTGAAAACCAATGTTTGGCTGATTTTATTTATTTATTTATTTATTTATTTATTTATTTATTTATTAGTTGCACTTACTATCCTGCCCCAATCGGGTAAACCCGACTCTGAGCGGCTTACATCATGGTTAAAATATAGGATACACCTACATTAATGCTTTTTGGATTTAAAACTTAATAAATAACTTTAAAATCATAAAAGGTTAAAACAGTATACACAATGCATACTGATGAAAAGTTTACAGAGATTTTTAAATGTCGAAGTAAGTGAAGCCTGAGTTTCTTTTGTTCATAAGTGTTCCTGTCCAGTTTCTCCCACACCCAGCGTATGGCCAGGATCAGAGCATGTTTATTTTAGCTGAAGTAGTTTTTTCCATAGGCTCTGCTGACAAGGTTCTGCAGCTTGTCATTCCTAGCTATTCCACAGCTATTCTGAAGACTGGAGGGAGAGTTTCCAAACAGCATATTCAGATCCATGACATATCTCCCCAAGCAACTCTGTTTTGTTGAAATGAAGATGTAATACTGTACAATGCTCTCTACAAGGGGCTTCCTTTGGGGGCAATTCAGAAGCTGCAGCAGGTACAAAATGCATGCACCAGGTTAGGGGCAAGTGGCCAAATGTTAAACCAAACCTCCCCAATCTTGGTCCACCTGCATTGGTTGCCTGTCAGCTTCCAGACCCAATTCAAGGTTTTGGCATTAAACTATAAAGCCCAGCATGGCCTGGAATCTTGGTAACTGACAGAGCATCACCTATGAACAAATTCAGCCCCGACCACCCTGTCTTCCCAGGCATTAGAGCTTCACCCCAGGAGAGGCCCAGAAAATTATGACAAGGAACCAGGCCTTCTCAATGGTGGCACAAACAATATGGAGTGTCTTTCCAATATACATTCTCCTGGCCCCCTCCCTCCAGCAGTTCCAGAAGGCTCTCAAGGCTGAACTTTTTAGAGGGGAATTTTGTGATATTTGGCCTCTCCCTGCTGAACATTTATACTTATTGTTGCTGCCCTGGTTATGTGTAATTTTTTATTGTTTATTTTAACTTGGGACTGTGATGGTGTTGTGGTTAAGACGCTGAACTTTATGACTGGAAGGTCAGGAGGTCAGCAGTTTGAGACCCGAATACTGCACGACGGAGTGAGCTCCCATCAATGTCCCAGCTCCTCCAAACCTAGCAGTCTGAAAGCAAGAAATTGCAATTAGATAAATAGGTACCACTCGGTGGGAAGGGAACAGCGTTCCATGCATTCTGGTGTCTAGACATGCCTGCTACATGTCCATGGAAATGTCTGCAGATGCAGACAGTGCTGGTTCCTTGGCTGTAAATGGAGATGAGCACCGAACCCTAGAGTTGGATATGACTGGCTTTCAAACAAGGGCAGCCATTACTCTGAGTAACCATATATCTTTGATGCTTCCTTTATTTACTTTCCATTTTGTTAATTTAAAAAAAATGTTTGGGACAGTGAATTATATTTTCTGATGTTTTATTCAAGGTTAGTGGGAAAGACCAATAAAAACAAAGAAAGTTTGACAACAACTTAATCTGTTTCCCATGTCACAATGGGAGATACATACCTCAGCAACCGATTCAGCTCATGTATCTTCCAATAATCAAACCCAACACAAAGCAGGAAACAAGGTTTCATTTACCGAGTGAGGGAAGTGATACTTTATGATACTCAGCTATTTTTCAACAACTAGGGGGAAATTGTTTGACTGTAAGATCTACTTCCTTCTGAACACAGTTTTCTCGTTCTTTCTTAAAGTAAATTTCCATAATTATGATACCGTACACTGTATTAGGATTGTCAGCAACCTCAAGGCCTTGAACAAGTCTGCCACAGAAAATAAAACTTCTCCGAAAACCTAAGGATCAACAATCACACAACTGGAAGGAAGTCAAAAGGATATCCGTAATACCTACTACCCAAACAAGTATCAGTATTTTCCATGCTACATGAAATATTGGGGGTGCTACAGCACTCCTTAAGGTGACTTCATTTTGGCGGTTTCATGTCTGGCCTAGACACAGGAGAAGTTCACAGTAACACAGGTTTTTGTTGTTCAGTCGCACATTCGATTCTGACCCTTTGCAACCCTACGGACCATTTTCCTCCAGGCACCTCTGTCCTTCACCATCCTCCTCAACCCACCCAGCTTTGTGCCCATTGTGTCTACAATACCACCTAGCCATTTCATCTTTGGCTGTCCCTTTCTTCTTTTGCCCTCCACCTTTCCCAGCATCACGGCTTTCTCAAGTGAATCCTCTCTTCTCATTTGATGTCCAAAGTACTTCATTTGATGTCCAATGTAACACAGGTACATGGGGTCATATTAGTAACACACTTTGTGTTAGAACTGCACTTTAAAAATGCCCAGAAATTGCAAACGGTGTAGAACAGGCATTCTCAGCCTAAAGCCTGCAGGCCAGACCCGGCCCCTGATGCCATTTGATCTGGTCCCTGATGTCCTTGCCGCTCCCAGAAGTGAAAAAAAATGCTCTCCACACATGAGCAGAATGTAGAAATATGTTCTACGCATGCGTGGGACACATTTCACTTCTTCCGGGGGGGGGGAGGAACCATGTGACTGGCCCACTCTGTTGTCCAGGGTAGCATGGTCCAGCCCCTGGTGTGAAAATGTTGAGAAAATCTGGTGTAAAATGTTGCTTCCAAAGTGCTTTTCGCAGCAGGCTATTGTCAGCATGTTAGTCATAGACAGGTTGTACAGTTTCAGGACACTCCAGAAGGAGGCAATGATGAAGTACATTGGAGTATTCTACCTAGACCACACTGGAAATGGTCTCCATAAACCTGACTTGACTTGACTGCATATTGTTGTTGTTGTTGCTGAATACAAAGTGAACCATTTGATTCATAGTCGAGGACTGAAATAAAATTAACACTTCAAGCCCTAACCAAGGACCTAAAAACTATTAAGATAACATCAGGCTATATAAGCAGTTCGTACTAGAGTTGTTTTTTGGAGAATTAGGATGTTCAAGTCTGATAAGTCCAAAATTTCCAAATATCTAGGCAATCCTTTAGGTATTGCTCCAAGGTCTCCAATCTCTATGAGAACAACAGCAGATTTCTTCCTCCATAGACACTCAACTTCAATTTGCAAATCACAATATTTTGTGATTTTCTCCAGTTCTTTGTCTTCAATTCGTGCATCTCCTCATATAGCAATGTCAATAAACCAGACCTTCTTCTTTTCAACAACAGTTACTGTATATCAGGTGTGTTTGAGGCAGATGTCTATCTGTTTGAATGTTAAAGCCCCACAGGATCTTGACTCTCTCATTTTCTAAAATTTATTCTACTTGATGTTCCCAATAATTGTTACTGCATTCAAATCCAAACTTCTGGCAGAGTTTCCAATGGATAATTTTTGCAACCCTGTTATGGCATTGCAAATAATTCATCTGTGAAATTTTGCTGCATCCACTGATCAGATGGTCTACTGTTTCTACCTTTTCATTACAAAGCTGGCATTTACTATTGTTGGATACATGCTGTATTTTTGTCTTCATACAACTTGTTGGCAAAACTTGTTCCTGAGCTGCCAAGATAAATCCTTCCATTTCCTTTTTCAAAATTCCTGCTCTTAACCATCCCTGTATCAGTTTTGGGTCAGCCTTGCCCTTGCCTTCTGTTTGTGGTTGAAAGTTTGATTCCCCACTGTGCCTCCAGGAAGAAAAGCCAGTCTGTGAAGTCATGGGCGAGTTGCACAGTCCCAGGATGTCCTCAGAAGAAGGGAGTGGTCAACCATTTTTGAGTACTCACTACCAGACAGGCCTGGAAAGTGTCAATGGAAATCAGAAATGACTTCACAGCAGCACATTATTATTATTATTATTATTATTATTATTATTATTATTATTATTATTATTATTATTATTATTATTATTATTATTATTATTATTATTATTATTACTCTAAACCCAGAACCCTTTTCCATTGGCTTTGTTTGATTCTCAATGTTAAAACAACTGCACATTTTCTCTTATAATATTCTCTCTTCTGGAATGCAAATAATTAGGGGTTATGGTGTGAAACAGTCTACATGCAGAGAAAGCTGTGCTGTCTCTCAGATGACCAATTACACAACCAGGCCATCTTATTTTGCCTTTTAAGGCAATTCTCCTTCTAATGAGCTGCTAACTGAATTGTCTAATTGGCTGGGAACTTCCAGGAGCCAGTTGTTACCTTTTACAGATCTAAAGCATTTGACTTCAGGGATTTAAGCAACTGTTTCCTCCCACATGGTTTTGTCCACTCATTAAGACCATGAAAGGAGAGGATGGCGACACACCCTCATACACTTTGCTTATCAAAATATAACTAGGCTCTTCTTGACAGCTTCCTTCTCATCCCCATAATACCACCCATTAGACCAGGGGTGCCCAAATTACGGCTCAGAGCCCGGATTCAGCCCCTGATGCCAATTCATCTGGCTCGTGAAGCCCTCGTCGCTCCTGGAAGAGGAAGTAAAATGCGCCCATACAGGCACATTTTACTTCCACTTCCAGGAGCGATTAGGGCTTCATGGGCCAGATGAATTTGTGTTGGGGGCCAGATCCAGCCCCTGGGCCATAGTGACCAGCTCCCAGAACTATGTGACCAGCCCATGGCCCGAAAAGTTTGGGCACCCCTGCATTAGACATTGTTCAGGGTCTCTCATCTGCATGATGCATGCTGAAGTATGGAATGGAGGTGGGGAACATTTATGGCACATTTAGTCTCATAAGGGATCAATCGTATTTAGTATTTGTGCAGGCAGTTCAGGGGAAATAAGAATAGCCATGATCTGGCACTGGGCTTGTGTCTTTAGTTACCTGCAAGTGCATTAGAACAAGGCTGGCGAACCTTCATAAAAGGGGGGGATCCAACGCCCTCAGGGGGAGGAAAGAGGAAATCACTAAGGTCAAGCACTTGCTCCAATCATTTCAGAAGGAAGAATTTGTCAATTCAGAAGAATTTGCCTCAACTTTCCTCTTTTACTGAAATCGGATTGAGGTATCATCTGGTGTGTAAGCAGACCAATCTCATGTGTTCTATTTTAAACTTGTGTATGATCCAGTCTTTTCCCATACTGTATGTGGATTAGAGCTCTATTATCCTTCTAATGTCACGTTTCTGAATTTAGCACTGCATCCCTCTGCTCAAGAAAGGGCATACCTCACTATGGATACCTGATAGACTCCGTGCAAACATGTGTGTATGAGGTTTGAATGTATATAAGACGTGTGTATAGTATATGTATTGGGAAATTATGTATACAAACAAATGCAAGGTTTCTTGCATTAAGAAAACTGAGGTAGAAACTGGGTGGAACAGGTTTAGAAATACAGTGGAACCTCAGTAGACATAATTAATGCATTCTTTGGGACATTTCTTACAGTGAAAATTACTTTAACCAAATTTCCCATAGAAATGCATTGAAAACCAAAATACATTAACTGAAATGCAGTTTCCCATAGGAATGCATTGAAAACCCAATTAATCCATTTCAGGAAAAAATTCTGAAAACTGAGTCACTATTCTCTATAGATTTCCTTTTGTTATGTGATTTTTATGTTAACTGAGCCGTTTGTTAACCGAGGTTCCACTGTACATGTACAAGACAAGCAGCTTGGGACTGGATTGATTCACCAGCAACATGGTTTGCAAAGGGTTCATTAGCCATTATTTAAAAAAAAATCAGAGAAGCAATTTAAACTGCAGCATGTATTAGCCTTGGGAAGTATCAAGCAAGGAAGTTTTAACAGCCTTGGGCTTTGTTCTCATAGCTTTCCCTATAATAAGCCCTCCTTTGTTTCTTTCCTGCACGTGAGAAGTGTTCTTTCCAAGCCTAAAGCTTCAGGTGTAATCTGGGCTATAGTCTTTTTCGTTGCCTACATTTTGCAACAGGAAACAGGAAGGAAATATTCTTCTGTGCAACGAGTTCTAGCCAGTACCTCGGTCACCATTTAACAAGCAGGCAGGGCGGGAAAATAACACAGTAGCCATGGCAATAAATGATCAGGAAGTAACTTTACCGGCTTGTTACCCTGGTGTTTATGTTCCTTATCCTGATTTTTGAAAAATATATTAATCACCCAGCTTGAAATGTGGACCAGGGGTCATTCTGCTTCTCTAGAGCAGGACAAAAGAAGGGAGTGGGAGAACACATATACACTTCTTCAGGCACACAACAGAATCAGCTGATGCGGTGTAGGAGTTAAGAGTTATGAATTTTAGGGCTCTGGAGACATAATTTAAACTCACCATTCAGAAGTTAAACTGGGAGAGGGGGGACCTGGGGATGATCATTACCTTTCAGCCTGAGAGAGTTGCTGTGGCAATCAAATGTGTTTGAGAAGGACTGCATAAATCACCTTCAGTTCTCTCAGAGTCTAATCCAGGGATTCTCAACCTGCAGACTGTGGGCCAGATGTGGCCCACAGTGCCATTTCATGTGGGCCCCCACTGCCTCCACCACACCAGGAAGTGCCATGTGGTGGAGGAAGGGTAAAATGGCCGTCCGGTCCACAAAGCAGTCTGAGGGCGCGTGACCCGGCCCCAGGCTTTAGAAGGTTGAGAAGTCCTGGTCTAATCAAAAGTTAAGGGGACATGCTGTTGCATAACAAAAGTTGCAAATAAGGCCTATGTTTACTCTGCCCCAATATCCCGTCACAAAGGAAAAGGAAGCCTATTTGCAACATATGGAGTCAAACAAGCTTCTCCTTCTTCCACGTCTAGGCCAGATGTGAAACTGCCAAAATGAAAGCACCCTTTGGTGAGTTCATTCTGCAGTTCCCTTTGCCTGACCTAGTGTGAGAAAGATTAGCCTGGGACAAGCAGGTGCCTTTGATAACTATAGGAAATTGTGTTTGTAATGAGATATTGACTCTATCTTGTAATTATTAGGGCCTAAATTTAAGCCATCAAATGGGCCCAAGGAGTAATAATTAAAGATATGTATGGCAAAAAAAATTGCACTTCCCTGTTGGCTGAACACAAAAGAAAGGATTTCTCAATGAGCTTTCCCACATTGAACTTTACCTAGTGTCATCACCAGGTTTTAATTTGAATCCGTCTGTGCCCAATCAGGTGCAAATGATGGGGGTAAATGGTCAGTGCAGTTGCCTGATAACTTGATGTGAGTATTCCTGGGAATCACTATGAGGGAAGATGTTGATGTTACAACGTAATTGTTTGTTTCTACAGCTATTCTCACTGTGGAAGCAAACATCATCACAAATGTGCTACCCTGCCATTAGCCCAAGCCAGATCTGAGGAAACATTTTTCTTGGCATGACAACTCTCAGAATCCTAAAACAACGTGGCCAGATCCAATTTCTGGTAGATGAGGATTTTTGGCTCACTTTGTCTCTCTGTGGTCAAGGGAAAAGCTTGGGAGACAAGAATTTCAAACTGTTCTGTTTCAATGGGAAATAGTCACATTAGGTTTATCTCTGTTTTAAACCAACCTCATGTCAAATGTTTAACTTTGGCTGGACTGTATCTTAAGTCTCTCCTTTTACATTTAATGTAAGGCTTTTTAAACAAGCATCTTGGAGCTCAAAATCACAAGTTAATCTTAAGAGCATGAAGTTCAGTAGACAGTCTTAAATAACTGGGGAGGGACAGTTTACATTCTCTGACATTTGCTTGGCAAGATGTGTGATGCAAATACAACAATGGCTATTTTCTTTCCAAAGATGTAAGCTAGAAACAACCTGCTATTTTAAGTTTCAAATAGCTGCTCAAAAGCCTTGAAGCTTGCCACATAATCATTACATTTTTAGCTTAAAAAGTAGGTGTGCATATTTCAGTTTTGGAAACCATCAGGACCAACTTGAATCTGAGATGGGCTCAGGATCATCTGGGAGATTACTTGTATTTACAAAACTGACAACCAATAAAGCAATTTAATGTAAAAATGATAAACTGATACAGAAGTGAATGCCATCTTTAAACTTTTGGAAAGACAAGTTTCAAGATTACATACAATTTATATCTTTCTTCCCCAAACACTGAAATGTTACAGGGGTGCGTGCGTGCGTGCATGTGCGCATGCGCATGCGCACAGTGGTTTTAGCAGACTGCTCTGGTGTTAAGGATAAGATGCAACAAGAAATCAACTTCCACTTCACCATACATGTGATTGCCTTTATTCACAATAATGACATATAAAGAAGTCGAGAGGGGAGTCCTCAATTGGTCACTATTTCTAATAAGCCAGGCCATTAATGTATGGGTTGGAGAGTGCTTATTATTATAGCTCATTGATGGGATATTTCCAAAGTTGGTCCATCATTGTCTTGGAGTGAAGGATTGTCAAACACTGCTTTTTAAACTTACCGACGGGCACTAAATCATGAAGGTAGCTAATATTTTGGAACACAGGATCAAGATTCTAAGTGACAGGGGTTCCCAACCTACGGCCCATTGGACGGATCTGGGCTCCATGCTGAATTGCTGCTGATGCCAGAAGTGCCCCAACATCACTGGAAGTGCCAAAATCACCACATTTTCATACCAAAATGCTGTGAAAATGCAGAGAAAATTCAAAAATGGTGCAAAAATGTTCCTCGCTCACTCACTTGCTCCTCCAAAGGAAGTAGCAGAGGTGGGAAGAAATGTCCAGAAACATGGCACAAATGCACATGCCACCACCACTGGGAAGAGCCATATGACCGGCCCCTCAGGTGACTGAGGAGGTGTGGTCAGGCCCCTGGCAGGGAAACATTGAGAACCCCTGCCTTAAGAGATGGAAGCATGTAGTGAAGAAAAAAAACCAACTGTCTCAACAGAAAAACCAAATACAGAATAAGAATGGAAAGGATCTAGGGGTTTTGGTAGACCATGCACTGAACTTGAATCAACAGTTCTTGCCATGTAATGTAGTGGTAAGAAAGAAAGAAAAACACACTATTTACATCAGTAATGGCCAACCTTGGTGCTCCAGATGTTCATAAACTTCAATTCCCAGAAGCCCTTATCAGCAGGAGTGCTGACTTGGGCTTCTGGGAATTGAAGTCCAAGAACACCTGGAGAGCCAAAGTTGGTAGAACATGGGAGTGACTGATATCTCAAGAAAGCCAAACAGGAACAGCAGTAAGATGGCAAAGGATGGGGACTGACCCGCAGATAAGGAAATAGCATCAAATTAGATATATCTACAAAGTAAAAATCAATGCACAAACAGATCCTGCACTGGAGCAAATCAGAGCAAACCAGGGCAAAAATACATCATCGCTTGGTTTGCTTTCCCACTTGGACTCTGTTAGCACTAGTCTCCCTTTTGCATTGTGTGGATAATTGATTGTAATTCTGATATCAACAGTGCAAGGAGAATACTGTAGATCAAATGCTCAGTGTAGATGCCCCACCTGGTAGCTGATCTTATTAGGATTTCTGCCCATGTTTCTTTTTAAAGCCCAGCTTCCCTTCTCAGAAATCAGCAGTCTCTTTAAAAAAAATCAGATCAAATGTTTTTCAAAATTTGAAGAACAGAGGAATGCTTTAAAATCCTTTAAAAGTACCTTGTCTTCTGGATCTGTTTCCCCTACTTGCCTTTAATAGACAAACACCTAATCAAAAGCTGATGGCAAACATCAGTTTAATTTCAAACAACAATTTGTAGGGAACTTACAAATGTTGTTTTTCTGCTGGATTTTTGTGTGTGTTGTGCTAAATTGAATGTGTCTACCACAGCAGACCACTGCTGCTGCTTCATTACAAGAACCAATTCAATTTAAATTCCCTCACAATTCCTTAAAGAAATCTTGCGGAATCTCTTTCTAAATGATCTTCTTTCTTTGTTTAATAGTAGAGTACCACTAAATCAAAAGCTTCCACTAGGTGATGTTATTGTTGCCTGAATTCTGCTGCTTATACATAGTGAAATGGTAGTGGTAGAAGAAAGAGAAGCAGCAGTAGCAGCGACAACAAAATAATCCGGCCTGTGTGTGCACCAACTAATCCAGCCTGTGATAAGCATCTAGGCATTGCCAGAAGCTCCTCCCGCCACTGGAAGTGTGAAAACACAGTGGAAAAAATTACAAAAATTCAGCGAAAATATTCTGCCCTCCCACTGCTGCCACGGGAAATGGCAGAGGCTACAAAAGCAGCTGGAAAAAAACGCCATGATTGCACCCGCACCCGCCGCCACAGAATGAATGGAAACTGTATAGGCAATCCCATCCCTGCAAATAATGTAAAATACACCAAACATTATTCATCCAAAGTTAGGTGCCACATTTGGTTTCTAACACTCAAGGTGAGGACTTAAAAATTAATTGAATTAACAGGCTATCATGGTGGTTGGTTCTCTCTGTACCCTATCTTGTTACTGTAAATCTCTGTATGTGATGTTCCCACAGATATATCTGGTTTTTTAACATCAACTTTCCATTTCAATTTCAAGTAGTGTATGTTGTGAGTAAATTGCAATGTTGAATGACATCAAATCACATCATTAGAATAGTTACTTAAAATCTACCATATTGTTCAATGCCACCATCTAGAGGAAGATGTCAGGCTTGCACAAATTGTGAAGTGATCTGTTTCTCTCCACGCCAGTTTCTGTCCAGCCAACTGGAGTTACTTCGTCTTGGGAGAAACTAACCAAACCTGTCTCTCTTTTGCTCCTCATCCTTCAGAGGATTATGTGCATCTAACCAAAATGGGATGAATGTGGTTTAGTTGTGGTTGGCTAGACTGGTCAAGTGATCTTGATCTCTCTGTGTGTGTTTCAACTCAAAACTAGATTTGCTTGCAACTCCCACTTGAAAGCACAGCAAGGCTTGGCCCCAGTAATGGGATTGACAATGGCAACTTTGGGGTGTCAAAGAGCCTGTCCACACAAGCATATAGTTCTCTATTTAGATTGCTTTTGATGCAGTTTGATTTTAATCAAATTACAATGTTATTATACCAACAGCAATTATACTTATATACCGCCCCATACTGTTTAGTGCACATATGTGTTTTGAGCTAGAGTGCTCTATCCTGCCCCTTACTAACGGTGTCCTGCTTCTTTCTGGCACAGCACTAGGGCTACAATTGTATGTGTGCGCGCACATGTACACGTGCATGCAGTCCTGATTACTCCTGTTGGGCAGCCTGTGTGGATGGTTAGTTTGCATCCAAATAGAACTGTGGACACTGTTGGCTGAGGTGACAACCCTGTGATGTATGCAGTGGGTTGTGACATTAAAATGGATTACAGAGAAATCCCCTTCCTCTATTTCTGTCTTATCGAACTTTTTTAAAAAATCTCCTTAACTAACACAGCACAATTCTAGATGCAAAATAATATGTGTACCATGCTAGGCAGATGCACTATCATAGCAATACAGTATGTCACTTTTTTGCAAGTAAGGTTTACCCAGTTTATTCATTAATAAGGTCTACCTGGCTTACTCACAAGTAAGTAGACAGCACAGCAATGGCAGTGGAGGACAGTAGAGGCCTAGCAAGCTTGCAGCAGTCAAAGGATACCTCCAAACACACACACACACACACAGAGAGAGAGAGAGAGAAAGAGAGAGAGAGAGAGAGAGAGCAATCCAAGAAGAAGAAGAAGAAGGCACAAATGTAATAAAACTTTAGCTTAAGCTCTTCCCTCAGAAAGAGACACAAATCTTGGTTTGAGCACTTGAAGGCCTGTAGAACAACATATGGCAATTGCTGGCAAAGGATGGCATAGATCCAGTAGTGGGCATCAACAAGTTTGCACCAGTTTGCCAGAACAGGTAGCAGAAATTCTGGCTGGCCCCTTTGCCCATCCAAGTTTTGAAATAAAGTAGTCCTAATTCAGGTGCAATGCAGGGCTTTCCCCCTGGCCACACTCACCATACCACGCCCACAGTGTGGTAGTAATTTTTTTTTAGCCCACCGCTGCATAGATCACATTACCAGATGAACAAGTAAACAAGTCCCAGATGTGTGGATGATATTCTTAGGGCCTATAATTGTGTTGCCAGAGTGCAGAGTTTAACATCTATTCTAGGGTCACAATGGGGTGGATTTCCTATCTCTGTATTCCTGGGTTCCCCCTCCTCAACGTTTAGTGACAATCATTGGAAACAACATTACCCATATGATCACATGCACAAGAATAAATTTATCTGTATGACTAATACAATCAATTCCTATGTCTATTAATACATGTATTCCATCAAGCTTAAAAGAAAGCAGACCAATGCCCAGCCAGCTTCTCAAAATGTCATCCTCTTCATTTAATTCCAAACTGAAAATCAACAATGGGTGATGTTGTTACATGATGTCAAATTACCCACAATTTATGGCAATCCTATGAGTAAGCAATCTCCAATACAGTATATCTTGTCCTCAACAGCCCTGCTCAGCTCTTATAAACTCAACCCCCCTTTTTATTTGCTCTTCCTCTCTTCCTGTTGCCTTTGTTACCTGAAAATTGAGGTCAAACACTTTATTTTGTTTTATTTCCTTTAATCAAACAAAGTTTACAACCAGAGCTTCACTTTACACATGAACTAAATGTACAGGGTACATGGAGAAGCATTGCAAATACAAAAGGGAAAAAACAGCGCTTAATAACAAGAGAAATAAAACTAAAAAAAGTTATAAGGCTTGATATCAAGCATGCCTAAAAGCCCTTGCAAAAGAGGCTTGATTAAAGAGACTCTGCATGAGTCACATACGCAAGGAATGCAAACAATTAAGGCAGATAAAACCATTGATTAAGAACTGGTTTTCCCCCCTTAAGACACCTGACAGAAAAATAGCTAAACAATGGACGCTAATCAATCTCTTATCTCCAAATCTCCGGAGCACTGTCAGTTTCCAGCCTGCGGAGCTGGAAATTGCAAGTAGAGAAATAAGGACCACTTTGCTGGGAAGGTAAACAGTGTTCGCTGTTTAGTCATGCTTGCCACATGTCCACAGAAACATCTGCAGACGCAGACAGCACTGGCTTTTTGGCTGTAAACAGAGATGAGCACCGAACCCTAGAGTAGGATACAACTAGCTTTTGAGCAAGGGTGACTTTTACCTTTACAGGAATCTCTTCATTGATGATAGCTATGTTTACTGTCTGTTGTAAGCAAAAAAGAGGAACTGGTTGTTTCTTACACAATCATGTTATTTTTTTCAATGTGTGTAGAAAATATATGACAAAGAAGAAGACCTCTTAATAGTCAAAATCCTGTTTTGTATCGTAGTAGCTCACAACTAGAGTAAGCCCATTGAATCATTGAAATCCCACTAATTTAATAGCTCTAGGTCAGTGCTTCCCAAACCTCTGGTTTTTTGGACATCAATTTCCAGAAGCCTAAGTCAATTCCTCAAAGCACTGATCAGTCAATGTACTAATTTAAGCTTTTAGGAATTGAAGTTCCCCAGTGGGGTGTGGGGCCCACTTTGGGAACCACTGATCTAGGTGCAACTTACTCCGCTAAACTGCAGGATTACAACAGATTAACCTGTTTTGGCCAAATTGTAGCAACAAGTTTACTTCAGATACACTTAGAGCTTATCCATGGTGGGGGGGTTGTCCTAAGATGTTCCAGGGTTCCTCCGGATTCTTTTGGTCCCCCTTTTGATCACTGGATGGTATTTATTCTGGATAAGCTGGTTGGCTGGAGAGCCAGAACTTGGGTGTTCAATTCCCCACTGTGCCTCCTGAGAGACGACCCAGCCTGTATGGCCTTAAGCAAGCTACACAATCCCAGACACACACAACCCTTCCAGAAAAAAGGAATGATAAACCACTTCTAAGTATTTTCTGCCTAGAAAACCCTGGAGAGAATTGATATAAGTCAGAATTGGCAAACAATGGCATACAAATATTATGCTGGGATGTAGTAGGTGTTGTCTCAGTATCACCTGTCCATACACATCTGAAAATGCTTCCTGAGGACTCATTCACAGCACAGATTGCTCTCCCTTTTGTCTATCCCCTTACCCCTTGCAAATTCTGTCTGTGCATAGAATTACATCATCTGAGATCCTCTTCTTCTTCTTTCATGTTCCAATCAAACCCCGGACTGCCAAAATGAAGCCACTTTCTTGGCTTTGCCGTTGCCCAGACTTAAGTCCTCATCAATGCATGTTTCTGGCAATAATTGGCAGACCAGTAAATGATCCCGATTTTGTGTCTCTTCACATTCACACAGTGTGTAGTTGTCTGCCAGCAAGCTCCCACTTGAGCATGTTGTTCTTACATTTAGGCACTCCAACCCTCAACCTATTCAGAGTCATCCAAGTGACGTAGGGGAATTTGAGTTCCTCAGCTATATCCTCCTTTAACGTTGTTCCTTGTCCAGTGATCTCCTTCCTCCATCTTCCAATTTGGTTTTTGCGCTTGTGTATACTCTCAAGAATGTTTATTCTTGTCACAAACCTCTTCCTGGTTCTGAGTCGGTGGACTTGAGGGACATATTTTATTTATTTATTCAATTGATATAGCTGCCCCAATCGACATGTGACTCTGGGTGGCGTTCATAAAATCCCCAATATTTAAACTATAGAAACCCTTAAAATTACTAAAAACACTTAAACGCTGTAAACACTTAGTTTAGAGCAGTGGTTCTTAACCTTGTTGGAAGTACTGTACTGAACTCCACAAGTTTCATAAGGGCATTCACCGAACCCTTTGTAGAATTTGCCATAAATACCCTGGTGAATGAAACACACACACACCTCCACTGAACCCCCAAGACTGACTCACCAAACCCCTGGAGTTTGATCGACCCCAGACTGGCTCACCGAATCCTTGGGGTTCGATCAAACCCAGGTTAACAATCACTGGTTTAGAGGGTGTCGAGGGTCATTCTCTTGCTTGGTTCTCTCAGTGCTTCTACTTTTCTTCTGACCTTAGGTGGAGTGATACCAACAAGAGGGTATATTTTCTCAACTGTTGTAGGTTTGAGGCATCCTGTTGCTATTTGATCCTATTTGAAATTAGGTGCTTTTAACTGCATATCCTGATCACTTACCTCTCTGCTGCTACAGAAAATCACTAGTACTACTTCTACTATTCAGGATTAAACCTTAAACACAGGGCTCCTACTCAGTGGTGGGATGTCAAAAATTTTACTACCCCACCGTGACGTCATCATAGTGTGGGCGGAGCTACCATCATGATGTCATGATGTCATGGGCGGGGGCAAAGAAAAATAATAAATAATAAAATAAAAATAAGCACACATACACACACCTCAACCCACCCACCCACAACACAAACCCATGTAAATGTAAAACAGCTGTACTTCCTTAAGGGTTCTCCAATTAGAACAGCAATTGGAACAGCACAGGTGTAGCTTATTGATGAGGTGACTCCAAGACTTTGCTTAAAAACACCAAACCTGTTACATCCCATCACTGCTCCTACTCCTGTATTTATTGCTATGTGCTATTAAATTACTTCTGGTATGTGAGATCTTCAAGGAGTGGTTTCACCATTGTCACTCCCTGGTGAATTCCCATGGCTAAGTAAGGATATGAAACCTGGTTTCTTGATTCCTAGACCATCATTCTACCTACTATACCATACTGGCTGGCTGCTGCAAAACCATATTATGATGCACTACCCCGAAAATCTGCCATGTCTGCTCTTCCCTGATACAGACGGGACACCCTCTCTTTCCTTCTTGCAATCATTTTCTTTGGTAGTCATCCAACTTCCTCTTTCACAAGGTAAAAATAAGCCTGCGACGGAAGCTGCAAATTGCAGCAAGGGGTATAATGATGTTGCTTGCTAATAGAAGGTTGGCCTTTAAAAAGTCAAAATTCTTTTTTAAAAAAACCCCAGAATTCATATTTCAAATAGTTACCGTAGTACTGTACCTTTGTTTTCATCAAGATATTGTAGATGGAACTTAGTTGTAAGATAATTGTTATACAAGTTTGCTCAGAAACCACTCCAACTTCTCAGTAAATCAACTTCCTCACATTTGTTACATCACATTCAGCAGCTCAAAAACTGCAGTTTTTGCAAGAAGAAGTTAATTTCTCCATTTGTATGTAAGATGCTGAAGTGTCTGGGCCTTGCATTTCTCCTTTGTGCATCTTGTAAGGACTACTCTTGTTTTTGATGGGACAAGTCTTCAAAAAAATTCCTTTGTATTAATCTTACTTTTCTTCCTCAGCGCATTTAGGTTCACAAACTAGGGGTAGTGATGGTGAGGACAATGATAACAATAATAATAATGGTAAGTCTTTTTCTTTCTTTCTTTCAAAACTAGCATTAGATTTATTTACACTGAAGTATATGACATGTTCAGTTGTCTGTCATAAATATATCATTTTAGTGCATGATAGATTATAATAGCAATAGTTCTAGTTTTTTTTAATGAGAAACATACAAACACAAATCTGTGTAAAAACATGATACTGTCTGTTCTGATTATTCTAAACTATTTATTAATATTTAAAGAAAAAGGAACTGGCAATGTAGGACTATTTGTGTTTATTAGATCCAGTAAAGTTGAAGATAGATGTAATAAATTCAAAATTAGTTATACAGTAGTTTTAATTTTGAATGGAGAGGTATGTATATGTTTCAGTTCTCAGGAAAGAAATTAATTTTTTTGTTTTGATACCTCTCAGGACCAGAGTTTTCATTTATGATATCAACACCAAAGGGAAAGATTAACTTAAAGGTGTCAAAAGATATAAATAATAGAACACACACACACAGAATATATCACAGAAGGGATAAGACAGATGTGTTAGAGCTTCATAAATTTGGAAATATTTCAGATGATTCTGCACCCACTGAGAGTTTTGTGGGGTGATCTTTTTGTGTGTGACGAGAACAGGATTAGGACCAGAGCCTGCATTTGTTAGATGATGAGTTCTCAACCTTTTTAAGCTGGGTGCCGGGTCACGCTCCCTCAGACAGTTTTGGGGGCTGCACAGCCATTTTGCCCTTCCTCCACCACATGGCACTTCATGGTGTGGTGGAGGACCACATGCAATAGTGGCATGCGCCACATCCAGCCTCATAGCCTGCAGGTTACAGGTTGAGAATCCCTGTGCTAGGTCAACAATTCAAGAGCAGTCTAGCAGAAAGTGGTTTTTAAAAAATTAAATAATAAATACAAACAAAAAGAATAAGAAAAATACAACATATATAAAACTTAAACATCTGTGTGCTCCCTCCACCCGTGGGATTTATAAACATTTTTATATACTGTAATTATTTTCTATATTTTCTCCATTGCTACACTTACACCACTTGACGTCAAAAAATAATACTACTGTCTTGGCTTGGCTTTATCCCTTTCCCTTTTAGTAGCACATGATCCAAAAATTCTCCCAATCTATTTCTAAATTCACTTTCTTTCTCTACTCCCTTTTTTACTTTGATTTCACATGTTAATTTATCAATAATAGCTACCGTATATTCCATACCTCTTTATACCAGTCATCAAGCTTAAAATCAAAATCTTTCAATTTTATGAGTATAATTAATCTTACCCCTCATACTAATGCAACTAATATTAGACTCATTTCTCTTTTTGCCATTCTAATTGTATAGCCCCAAAGCAACATTATAATGCTATTGTAGGACAGATTATCAAATTAATAGTCAATATTTCATTGATCTCCACAAAAAACCTCTTCCTATATTTTCTCCACAGTCATATATTCTCACCATAAATGAAGATATGATTCAACTTTTTTAAAAAAATCTCCATTAAAAAAAATATTTTATATCATAATGGCTTAGGCTTACTGGAGTCGGATACCATTTCAATATTATTTTATAACAATCCTGTTTAATTCTGACACACCTATTTTTTCATAATTCTTTATTTCCATATCTTAACCAGTTCTTCCTCCTAAACCCATCTCGGAACTTACTCTTAAGTTTTGTTGTTCTTCCTCAGATTCTAACAAAATTTTATACTTTTTGATTACTAAAACTTTTATTGTTTTGTTTCATTCTGTTCTATCTGTAGTATCAATTCATCAAAGGTTGTTAGTTGTCCACAATTCCCATATTGTTTTACCCAATTTCTAGCCCATTTCTCCTGTTATATGTTATACTAAGACACTCTACTTTCCTTAAATATACCCCTTATATGATCTCTATGAGATACAGTACCTCACTTAACCAATCCCTCAGTCTTATTGCCTTCTTGTTCTTGTTCAGTCACACAGTCAATTTTGACCCTTTGCGACCCTATGGACCATTGTCCACCAGGCACCTCTGTCTTCCACCATCCTATTCAAGCCGCCCAGCTCTCTCCAAATCTTTAAATTATCCTACATTGAAGACCTCTGGAAATTTCTCTAAATCCACTATTTGAACCAAACGTGATATTCCTGTGCTAAATATTTTTTATATTTATACCAAATTTGAAAAATATTACTACATAATGAGTTTTAATATCTTTTATTATTATTTTTATATTCTTCATTAAGAAACCAACCCATATATCTATCTCTAATTTCATATAATTTAATATCTCCCCAAATCTATTAATCTTGTATTGGGAACATTTCTCAATTGATAAGGTAGATAATAATTTGATATATTTGAAATGCCTATTCCTCCTTCCTGTTGAGATACACACCATACCAGTTGGTGCCACTTAGCAGAAAGTGTTTTAATAATGTTAAGAATGGTGCTAATTTGTATTCATTGTGTTCTCCAATAATGGCAACAGGTCCTAAAGCAGTGATGGCTAAACTTGGCACTCCAGGTGTTCATGAACTTCAATTCCCAGAAGCCCTGATCAGCAGGAGTGCTGACTTGGACTTCTGGGAATTGAAGTCCAAGAACACTTGGAGTGTCAAGGTTAGCCATCACTGTCCTAGAGGAAGAGTTAACTTGCTATTGCTTCGTGTGTGTGTGTGTGTGTGTGTGCGTGCGTGCGTGCGTGCGTGCGTGCGTGCGTGCGTGCGTGCATGCGTAGTGTAATTACTACAATAGTCGTCTATTCCATTAGTGTCCTTGCACATTCTGCCACATTTGTTCTAAACTTTTCTGAGGGTGACTGTAGAAGAGTGGACTATAAATGCATTATTTATCCAGAAGGAGGAGATTCTTATTAGTGGAAGTAATTTTGTTCTAATCCTAGATGAATTTTAATTGCTGGTACTATTCAAAAGAACATTTCTGAAAATTCACTGGAAATCATTGAGAAAAGGGTGAATCAGTATTTCGTATGCACTCATTCAAAATGAAACAGATCCTAGAGGATATTGTTAGCCTTCTTCTTCTTTTGTGTCCTGATCAAACCCTGGACTGCCAAAATGAAGCCACTTTCTTGGCTTTGTCGCTGCCCAAACTCAAGTCCCCATCGGTGCATGTTTCGGGTTGTAATGGGCAGACTAGGAAATGAGCTGGATTCTGTATCTCTCCACATTCACACTGCATGCTGTTGCCTACGAGCAGTCCCCACTTGAGTATGTTGGTCTTGCATTTATGGGCTCCAACTCTCATGCTATTCAGAGTTCTCTAAGTGAGGTAGGGGAGGTTGAGTTGCTCAACTATATCCTCATTTAATGTTGTTAATGCAAAGCTGTGAAGCAAACTATGGTTTGTATAAGGATAATTCCTGCTTATAATTTTTCAGACTGCTCCTCAGATCAAAAATGTTGGCATGGGTCCTAATATCTATTCACATGGTATTTATGGCAAGTTTGTGTTGTTAAGAATACAGTCTATCTGAGTGACTGAGAAAATAAACACTATACAAGTAAGAGCCCTATTCATTTCATGTTTGAAGATCAGGACTAGTCTTCTGATCCCAGAATTAATAACTAATTAGAGTTCTTACATTACTTTTGTTGTTTAGTACTCAGTTATGTTGCAAGTAGATACAGTATTTGAAAGTTAATTTTGTTCTATTTTGTTGTTGCACAGAACCTGTACCTGATCTCAACATCTACAGTCCCTCTTCAGAAACCATTATAGGTGGGAATGTGATATTGGAATGCAACTCAACAGACAGTTGTCTGCCAATCAACTTCACACTGTTCTTAAATAATAAAACCATAGGTCAGGCAATCAAGAGAAAGGCCGTGGAAAAGATTGTGTTTAACTACACCATCAGCTCCAGAAGTGATCTTGGTCAATATAAATGCAAAGCTCAAAGCAGATTTAATAATGTGTCCAAAGACAAATACAGTAAGGGTTTTAACTTTACACTAAAAGGTAAGTGTATTTTCCAGGTGGAAGAAATAAAGTTTTGATTTTATGATTTAATCTGAAGAAATCACTAATTAAACCCAGGCATTTAACAATTTGAGGTTTAGTTGCCAATTTCTTATTGCATCATAAGCACCTATTATCAAGGACAGCATCTGCACATTAAAAGACCTCCACCCAACCTTTTGCAAGTTGGCCACACATGTCTTGTTGATTGGTTGGTTGGTTAATTGGTTGATTGCATTTGTATACTGCCCATCTGGTAGTTTCTCACCCTGGGTGGTTTACAAAATTAGAATAATAACATATCAACAGTCATGCCTTAATAGGGTTTTCAAGATATGCAGGATATTCAAGGAGTTCTTACAATATTCTTCTATTATATGATTGAACTTGTGCACCATGTCACTTCTGTTCTAAACTAATCTTAACACAGCTATAGACGAGCAGACTATAGAAGAATCTTTTTTCATGAAGAAGAAAATACTGTATTGATTTGACAGGAATCAATTTTATTAAAACCAAATATTCATGTTAGAATAAGGCTGTCTTTTTCCTGATGTCTACTCTGACAGTAAGCCAAAGAAAGAACCACTGTCAGTGTTCTCTACAACATGATTCGTACTTTTAGTAGAAATAATTTCATTATAATCCTAACCGGATTTTGAACACTATTACTGGTATCATGCAAAAGAACAACACTTCATAAAATGTGCTAGAAATAATTAAGAATGAGATAAATCAGTATTTCATGTACACTTATTCAAAATGAAACAAGTCCTAGAATTAGAACATATTGTATGTACTTTTGTTGTTTTTGCTATTTAGCATGCAGAAATTTGAAAAATAATGTTGCTCTTTTTTGTTGTTCTTCTTCTTGTTGTTGTTCTTGTTGTTGTTGTTGTTGTTGCTGCTGCAGCAGACATGCCTAGTCCTTGCAAAGATTCTGTAAGCGATCTCAACATCTACAGTCCCTCCTTAGAAACCATTATAGGTGGGGATGTGATCTTGGAATGCAACTCAACAAACAGTTGTCTGCCAATCAACTTCACACTGTTCTTAAATAATAAAACCATAGGTCACGCAATCAAGAGAAAGGCCGTGGAAAAGATTGTGTTTAACTACACCATCAGCTCCAGAAGTGATCTTGGTCAATATAAATGCAAAGCTCGAAACAGATATAATAATGTGACGAAAAGCAAATACAGTAAGAGTTTCAACTTTACACTAAGAGGTAAGTGTATTTTCTAGGTGAAAGAAATAAAGTTTCTATTTTATGGTTTAATCTGAAGAAATCATAGAGACCTCCTTATTAAGCCCAAGATTTAACAATTTGAGGTTTAATTCCTTATTGCAGTGATGGCAAACCTTTTAGAGACATGAGTGCTCAAACTGCAACCCAAAACCTACTTATTTACCTCAAAGTGCCAACATGGCAACCAGAGGGAGGAAACACTCCTATTGGGCTGCTGAGCACAGGGGCAGGATGAACTCTGTGCTGGGGTAGGGAGGAAACACTCCCATTGGGCTGCTGGCAGAAGAACGGGGTGAACTCTGTGCTGGGGGAGGGAGGAAACATTCCAGTTGAGCTGCTGGGCAGAGGGGTCGGGCAAACTCTGTGCTGGGGTGACCATATGGGTGCCTACAGAGAGGGCTCTGAGTGCCACCTCTGGGACTAGTGCCATAGGTTCATCATCAGAGCCTTATTGCATCATAAGCATCTATTATTAAAGACAGCATCTGCACATTAAAAGACCTCCACCCAGCCTTTTGCAAGTTGGCCACACCTGTCTTGGTGATTGGTTGGTTAGTTGGTTGCATTTGTATACTACCCATCTGGATAGTATCTCAGTCTGGGTGGTTTACGAAATTAAAATAATAACATACCAACAGCCATGCCTTAATAGGGTTTTCAAGATATGCAGGATATTCAAGGAGTTACTATGATACTCTTCTACTCTATGATTGTACTTGTGTACTGTGTCACTTCTGTCCTAAACTATTCTTAATACAGCTGTAGAAGAGTAGACTATAAAAATATTTTTTCCATGAAAAATAAAATTTTGATTTGACAAAAGAAATAAATTTTGATCTTATGATTTAATCTGAAGAAATCATGGAGCACTCCCCATTAAGATAAGGATTTAACTATTTGAGGTTTAGTTGCCAATTTTTTGTAGAATCTTTAGCGTTTATTATCCAGGACAGCATCTACACGTTAAAAGAAGGTCTCCACCCAGCCTTTTTGCAAGTCAGCCACATGGATCTTGTGACCTGGCTTGTGATATTTTTTGAGACACAATAAGTATGTCTTCTAAAAGATATAAGATGCTCATGGAGACATTGGTGATTATGTATGGCTACCTGTTTGTGACTAAGTTTGTGACTATGGCTGAATCAGGCCTACATTTGCTAGCTGCATTTCCAAGGCTGAAGCTCTGTCCAGCAGAAAGAGAGTTTAAAATCATTACAAGTTGGACACTAAATTACTGAGACTTCAGTCTTACAAAGACACACCTTTTCAGTAGATAGTGTGGAGCCTGCATAGTTTTGAAGAAAATATGGATTGTTACCAGAGCAAGTCCTTCTTATACCCTTAGCGACTTCATCTGTGGCTTAACATGGTTGGTTTGGCTTTTCCTTTCATTATAAAAACATACCGTATATACTTGAGTATAAGCCAAGTTTTTTAGCCCCCAAAAGGGAACATGGCTTATACTCGGGTCAATGACCACGAGGATCCCAAGACTGTGCAGGATTGAGATGTGCTGACAATTTAATAAAATTTACCTTATTTTCATGTATTTTAATTATTGAAACTCATTAGGAGCTGCAGCATTTCCCACAATTGGCTTATACTCAGGTCAATCTATTTTCCTGGGTTTTCTGGTCAAAATTAGGTACCTCGCCTTATGTTCGAGTCAGCTTGTACTTGAGTGTATACGGTTGTTTTGTTCATTAAATGTGCATTTGGTGTCTACTCCTTCCCCCTTTCGTCTTTCACAAACTCTGCTCATTGGGAATACTGTGAGAAATGCAAATAGAGATAAAAATTGGTGAAATGCCTTCTCTCCATTTCAGAACAACTTAGATCTGAGGTACTATATTATCAATTCATTCTGCTTCCAACTGTTGCGACTGAACTCAACAACTGCTTCCAAATATCATATTGAACAGGAAACTTAACCATGTTTACCTCAACATTCATGTTAATTTCTTTCTTCTCAGTAGCCACAGAAGAAGAAACGAACAAACTGGTCGTGTTCATTGTTGCTCCTTTCCTTCTATTGCTGCTGCTGCTAACAAGTGTGGTAGCATTTCGCTTTCTAATCGTTCCTTGGTGTGAAACTAGTAAGTGTGGCTTTTCCCACAGGGATAATCATGGCAGTCTGGGTGCAATCAGATGGGCTTTTTGTTTGGAGTGGAATGGTGCAGAATAAAATTGCTTGGAGGAGTGATATGCCATTTGATATGATCCTCACATCCAAGTAGCATATTGGAGCAGGCTTCCTTGTTAGATCTAGCTTATTCTGATTGAAATTTCTGATACCACAAAGTGACGTAATAAGCCAACCACTTCAGGATATTGGCAAACTGGACACTTTCTTTGCTCCTCAGTGGAGCAAAAAAGAAATGTCAATAAAGAAACCTAAATACTGTAAAAGGAAAAATACTTTCTTTCCAAAGAAAATCTTTCCCCAGATACAAATCTTATATATCTTATGAAATGATAAATTATATTAATAAAGAACAGTTAATTAATGTCTTCTCTTCACCAAGATAAGAGAGTTTGACTCAAGAACTGCTATGTTTTTAACTCCCAGATGACAAGCAAATAAAATGATTAGTTTATCTTCCCCCACTGAGGTAGGAGTCCTTCTCCCTTTACTGCACATGTGTGTTCAGGTATCCAGAATCCTATGTCCCAAGAAGTCTGTTTCAATTTGCCTTTAAGCAGAATAATCTTCCCATGTGAACAGGAATTGGCAGTTGAATGCCTATGCCACTCCTGGTGTGACATCTGAAACAGAGGTGGGGACCCTGTTATCCCATACATGTTAGAATCTAAATGTATCCCCAGACAGCAATGGCAGTGGCCATGGATGAGAGATCAAAGGACACTCATCCTGACTTGTTTGAGAAAGCCTTCCCTTTCCAAATATTGATTGCATTTTCTCAAGAGAATTAAGATAATACTGAGGAGAGGATGTAGTTGTACAACAAGCTCATTTTTCTATAGCTAGATCCCCGCCTCCTCATTTTCCATTGGTATCATTTTTTTTCAAAACCACATTGATATTTGGTTTCTTTTACAGAAAAAAGGAAGTCAGCCAGCAAATCCACTAGTTATGTGCCAGCTAATTGTGCAAGCTCTGAAAACTATGGAACTTATGACGATGGTAAAGTCTCACCATTTTTCCTTTATGAATATGCAAATATTATTTTGGGTTTAATAATACATGGAGATAGTTCTGAGCAGTGGTAGGCAGCCAAAAATTTTACTACCACACTGTGGGTGGAGCCAACATCATGGGTGGAGCCAACATCATAATGTCATGGGTGGAGCCAACATCATGATGTCATGGGTGGAGCCAATGATGTGGGTGGAGCCAATGTAAAAAACCCATTAAAATAAGTACACATAAAAGTACAAATTAAATGGACACAGTAAAGGTAAAGGTTTCCCTTGTTCGAAAGCCACTGGCCTTGTGTCACTTTAAGGCAGGGATTCACAACCTAATGCCCATGGGCCTAATTCGACCCATGGTGCCAATTAATCCGGCCCACAGTGAGGACCCTTGCACCACCACTGTAAGTGCCACAAGTGCTGAAAATTTGCCACCCTCACTCCTGCTGCCACCACAGGGAGTGGTGCAAGTGGTGAAAATGGGTGACAACTCACCGTGAATGTGCCTGCCACTGCCACTGCCGCCAGAAGTGGTGGAAGCAATGGGAGGAACCATGCCTCTGGCCCAAACATCTGTCTGGGGTTCGTGGTCCAGCCAACATCATGAAAAAGTTGCAAATCCCTGCTTTAAGGACTAACCAGTTTTGTTCAAAAGATGCCAAATGGGCCACAATTGACAAAAGGTTCTACTGAATAAACCTGGATACTTTTAATGAATGAAATATGAGTCTTGCAGTCAGACAAGGCACTATACGTTTCCCAAACGATGTTCCACAGAACTCCCGGAAGGCTAAGTCAGTCCACTAGCTGATCAGTGCTTTGGGGAATTGACTTAGGTTTCTGGGAATTGAAATCCAAAAATTAAAGATTAGGAAACACTGAAGACTCGGGCTTATTTTTCTTTTTATATACCGTACTTTTACATGTTTTAAGCTATATTCTGTTAAGACAATTTAAAAACGGACTTAATTTTAGGATCTGAGAAATAACTTTGATTTTTGTAACATCATTTTACTTTTGAAATATGATGCATTGAATTTATATATTCTGAAGCATTTGATATGTTCATTTGAGTTATTTTCAGTTCTATTAGATCAGTGATGGCAAACCTTTTAGAGACCGAGTGCTGAAACTGCAACCCAAAACCCACTTATTTATCACAAAGTGCCAATATGGCAACAGGGTTGGAAGGAAATGCTCCCATGGGGCTGCTGGGCAGTAGAGTTCAGTCTTGTTGATAAGCATCTGACAGGATGAACAAAATAACTGAATATGACACCACAAATTGATTTTCTAAGCTAAGGAGGAGAGGTTCTCAACTCTGTGTGACCGATCTGAAAAGCTTTATCTGGCAAGCTGGAATTGCTCTTTATCCTATCCTTAATCATTTCTTGCCTTCTGTACAGAATATGGAAAAGAGGGACAAGTTGAATATTGTGATGTAAAAATGAAGATCGAGAAGGAGGACTGCAGAAAAGGTAAAATCTTGCATTTGTGAAGTCGAACAAAATCAGACTGAATACAAATGACTGTGTTGAAAACAGATCTAGTAAAACAACCAATTTTTCTCTCTAGTTGTGCCATTGCTCAACGATGCAATAGTCAAATTTACACTACAATGTGATTGCGGTTATCACTCACAAGTGTTTCAGTCCCAAACTGGGACACATTTGTGCCTGTGCTGCCCCTAAGTAAAGGCCGCTCTTGCTCGAAAACCAGTCATATCCAACTCAAGGGTTCAATGTTCATCTCTGTTTATAGCCAAAAAGCCAGCACTATCTGCGTCTTCAGATATTTCTGTGGACATGCGGCAGGCATGCCTCAACATAGGAGTTCATGGAACGCTGTTTAGCTTCCCACCGAAGTTGTCTCTATTTACCTACTTGCAATTTCTTGCTTTCAAACTGCTAGGTTGGCCGGAGTTGGGACATAGACAGCCGCTCACTCTTTCATGTCAAACTCCGACCTTCCAGTCAGGGAGTTCAGCGTCTTAACCACTTGAGCCACCACAGTCCCTAGAGCTCCTCTATTGGTTACAGTGATCTCATTTGTCAATCATCATGACATGACAACAAGAAAGTAGCAGGGAGTACAGACATCAAAATTCCTAACTACCCAAAGCAGTGCCTTTGCTTTCAGTGGGCCTTCAATGTATTTAATGCTGTTTTCAAGACAGTTCTGTGATTTGGTGCCTGGTGATGGAGCCAAAGGTAAGGGGTTCCATTGCCTGCTGTTTCTTGTAAGAGAAAAGGCCAGCCTGAATACACTTGACCAATGTACACCGTCCCCTGGGCATCCCCAGAAGGGAAGAGTAGACCATTTTTGTGTATTCTCTACCTAGAAAGCCCTGAAAAAGTTCTTCAAAGGCCAGAATTGACCTAATAAAGGTAAAGGTCACCCCTTCCTTGAAGGCCAGCCGCATCTGACTCTAGGGTTCAGTGCTCATCTCTGATTCATAGTCAAAGAGCTAGCACTGTCTGCATTTGCAGATGTTTCCGTAGTCACGTGGCAGGCATGACTAGACACCGGAGCTCATATTAGTATTAGTATTATATTACACATATATCAATTGCTGGTTCAAAAACTTTGTGTGCCAGCTGAATGGGCTAAAAAGAGACATGCATAACACAATTTGTATACAAGGACGTTCATTCAAATGCACATTTCCTGAAACATTCAGACACAAGTGCCTTTAAAACAAAAAGACACCACTAAAACAGTATGAAGGCTACCCATTTTGAATTAGAATATTAATATTATGATTTCATCAAAGTGTAACCTCACAAAGCATAATGTTCTTTCGCTCACAACAGAAATAGCCACAAGATAATGGGACACTGTAGTGCAGGTCAAAGTGCAGAGTCCTGTACTTACATCCGTAAACATTTTCCAAAACCGTTTTTAAGAATATGTACTGAAAGTAATATTTATAAATACAAGTTGTAGCACTAAGTGGTGAAACAAACATTAAAATTATTTTTAAGAGAGTAAACAAAACAACAAAAAGACAAAACAGTTGTGGCACCTTAAAGACTAACTGTTCTTTAAATGTGAGCTTTCGTAGATCAAGGTTACTTGATGTGATGAATACCAATTTCTGATTTTTCCTAGAGGTATATATAACGCTCTTACGGAGATGTTAAAACATCAGACTTTCTGATCTAACAGAGCCATGCATGTGATTAGCACTATTACATTGCACTCAGTCTCTCCAAGATTTAGGTCAGACAAGTCTGTAGACATATTCAAAACAATTAAACAGAAGAACCTGTAAGTAACAAATTACCTTTGCTGCATTACTGTGTGAATGATGTATAGCCTCATATGTAACTTTCTAAATGATAGATACTGTATATTACTTAACTAAGTTTCAAGTTGTTTTTGATGTCTCATTTATATAATGAATCCCCATGTCTTTACCATGAAACCAATTTCTAATTATTCTAGAAACGCTCAGTGAAGATACTGCAGTGACTTATGCAGAAATCATGATCAGAAGATAAAGGAGGTACATTAATTTCCTCTGGATTTATATGGCATTTTCCACTTTTTATTAAGTTTTGATCATGTCACTTTGTAACTAATATCCTATGGCACAACTGATGTCTGGCAGGGGGAATTTTTTGTAATTAAAAATTCTCTACAGTTCCGTGGCAGTTTTTACTCCCAAGCAATGGCGTAGGGCGGGTTTAGGCGCCCAGGGCCCCAAGCCAAACTTGCCCGGGGGGGGGGGCGGTGGTGGTGGTGGTAGGAAAGTTCTACCTTTGGGAGGTTTGCTGGGCTAGGAGGCGGGGCAGCCATGCGCCTGGGATGCCAATGGTGGTCTCACCACAGGGCCCACGCAGCCCCGCCCCAGTCCCTCGCCGTCAGGGTCTCAGGCGGCAGCGGCACCCAGGAGGGCGGGAAGTGAAGCCGGCAGTCGTTGCGCACGGAGCAGCGCCGGCCAGGTGTTGGCCTGGCCAGTGCTGGGCTGCGGTGACCGTCGGCCCTGCTTCCTACCTTCCTGGGCACCGGCGCTGCTTAAGGCAGATGAGCTGCTGCCACCGGGCTCAGAGGGCCCACGCCCTCCAGCCTGGCAGTGACAGAGGGTCCCGACGCCTGTCCCAGCCGCCAGGAAGTCTGGGCAGTGGCGTCGCCACCCCCCGCAAAGTGGCACCCGGGGCGGGCTGCCTCCTCGCTACGCTTCTGCTCCCAAGTAATCTCTTTCATCACATGGAAGTCATGAGAGTGGTGGGACAGGAGGAGGAAGTCTTTAACTACCACAGCATCTCCCTCAGCTGGTAACACAATCCATCAAAGTTGATTTTTGGTAATTAAATACTTTTCCTTCTGCATTATAACTGCCACTTAATGAAAATAATTAATGAGTTGGAAAGGCTATGGAACTGATGTAAGTTTTTAATCACCCAAACTTGCCCCCTACCATTTATATCACCACCAGTCTGCAGGTGTAAATTACACAAAAGCATTTGGGCTCAAAAATGTATCACATTAGGATGGATACCAAACCTCATGCAGTTGTTTTTGTTGTGTTTAGAACAGTAATCATCTCTTTTGAAGAGGTGTTAGATAATCATTGTCAACAACTGATTATCTGCAGAGTTGGGTTTTTATCCGATTGGGGCGGGATAGCAAGTTGGAATAAATAAATAAATAAATAAATAATACAAACCATTGTTTGCTTTTGTTATCATTAGGTCTTGGGCTATGATTTCTCCCTGCACTATATCCACTACTGCAAACCATTTCAACCAAATAGTTGCTCGCCATATTAGTTATTTCGTATCTCCTGACAGTTCATATATGTTATGGTACAAATCTTCCCTTCCACTCCCTCCAATTATTTCTCCAGTGAGAAATAATGTGTTATGCCAGCTTTTTTTCAAATAGGATAGTTTCCAGTTTTGCTCGAGGACTTACTAGAATCCTGTGGGTCCTCAGTCTTAAAAGACCACAAGCTGACCTGCTGTTGGCCACACAACTAGCAGAGAAATAGTGATGGAAAGCTCTGTTGTCATCCAGACAAACTTCCCCCATCTCCCTGTGGAGGGAGAAATCTACATGAGCTTATGTTTTCCAGCAGGGCAATCTTAGGTACCACAGGATTTCATTGTGAGGTTCATCCATGTAGCATCTTAAAGACTACTTGTAATGCTGTACAATAGGTTGGATAACAAATCCAAGGTTTTGTGTGTATGGGGGGTGGGTGGGGTGGGTGGGCAGGGAGCACAAATAGTCCTGTCCTTCATGACTGTGATGTTACTGAAGGCAATTTATCTTTGCTATAATCCCCACCAATCTCTCACTAATCACATTTTTTTTTGCTGCAACTGCCACAGTAGTGTCCTAATTTCCTTATGCAGGTCTATCAAAAGATACTTCACATGTCAATTTATTACTAAGCAGCAGGAATTCTGGTATCAAGTAGGTTATCTCAAACAACATAGACAATAAGAGATCCTGAAACTTTCCCCCTAATTTATTAAATACTTACAGTATTTCTGTTTGCACTTAAAAACCTGCCTATAAACCAGTTCTTAACTTTTTAAAGCCGGTGCCTGGGTCACACTCCCTCAGACAGCTTTGGGAGCTGGAGGGCCATTTTGCCCTTCCTCCATCAAATGGCACTTCCTGGTGTGGTGGAGGCGGTAGGGGGCCACATGAAATGCCACCGCTGGCCACCGGTTGAGAATACCTGCTTTAAACTGTTAATTTTGCTTGAAGCTGTGTAGAATTCACATGTAGACATCAAGACAATACACAGAAAATTTCCTGATTCCACTTCGACATCATAGTTAATTCAATACACTGGCCTTGGATTATTTAAATTAGTATATGTTAAAAATTGGTCTTGAAAAGGGGCAAAGATTTAATTTGGCTAAACTACTTCAGCCAACAGCAGTCTCACTGAACTTAGTTCATCTCCGTCTGTTCATCTAGATTATTTGATGAAAAACTAAAATAAAAGAATTACTGAGTAAAAACGCACCAATCCCTTCCCTCTTAAGAAGTTGTGATAAAATGTGACTCCTCTGTAGTCTTCAAAGCTTCTTTGAAGACCAGCATAATTCCTGTTCATATTAAATATGACGCTATAACATTATGCAAAACGTAAATCTGTGTCTTAATTTTCAGGGCTTTGTCTCAGATGCTGATTCCTTCCATCTTGTCATACTGCACGAAAGAACTTCCTAGAAAATACTGCAAAGTATTAGGGAAAAAATCCACGGCTTCCACAGAGGATGGTGAAATGCCACTCAGAAAGGAAGATAGACAACTGTCTTTATTGTAACTCAAAGATTTTTAGCTGCTGAAATGTACTTTGTTAAATAGTCCTTTAGTCTTGATATATGCATCATTTCTTTCATAGTGGTGTCCCTGCTTCTCAACTGGACCACACCATTCTCTAATGTGGTATCACTGACCAGGATGGTGAAAAGCACGCTCATTTCATCATACCTGTAAATGGAGAAGAAAAGAAAGTCCATGGCGATTCTGCTCTTGTATAGGTAACAGCAGTACAAGATGTTTTGTATTGAGGTAGCCTACTTACAAGAATCTACTAACTAGAAGGGCTGTTCTTAAAAGGCAAATCAAATCCTGATTCTTCCACAGATTTTTCCCTAATAACTCTGTTTATAAACACTTTGTTGGGGGGAGGGATTAATAATATTGTAGTTACCACAGTTAACCCAGTAGTAGTTCATTAAAAAATAATTAAAGGTAATCCAGACATGTGACTTAGCTCCCACACAAGGAGATAAGTAGGAAATCACTGCTTGAGACCACTCCTTCCTTGGCCTGGCCACCACTTACTATGCTTTGCTACTCCTGTCGGCTGCCACTGTATCACTCCTATTATTTCTCAAGGACAAGACAAAGGATATATAAATACACACTGTCAGGATATCATTACAGCTAGTGAAATCCCCAGCTGAAAGCAAGATTACATACAGACTAGCGTCATGGTCATAAATGATGTGGGCCCATTACATGTTGGTGGACTATGATCCCCCCACCCCCAGTATGGATTATTAATTCCAAAAGCTATTCTGATATTTTCCAGAAGGCAAATGAGACTGAATGCCAATCTAATTAAAATACAATAGAACCCCGGACAACGTTATGACATGGTTCCACGAGTCATGACGTTGTCCATTTTTTAACGTTGTTCGATACATTGATCCAACAACGCTAAAAAAAACCTGAGAAGAGGCGCTCGCACGTGCGCGAAAAGGCGCGCCAGCGGGAGCCTCTTCTACCAAATGGGTATAGCAACGGGCATCGCACGTCAAGGCAAGGTATCAAAGCGGGGGGGGGGTGCCACCCCCTCTTTGATCCTTTACCTTAACGTGGGATCCCCGTTTCGCGCACCTGGGCAAGTGTCGGCTTTAGGGGGGAATTCGGAAAAGCCGACACTTGTTTAGGCAAGCGAAACGGGGATCGCAAGTCAAGGCAATTGCCTTGACTTGTGATCCGCGTTTAGGCACTTTGCGATGGGAGTTTGGGCACCCAAATAGCTGTTCTTGCTAACTTTAATAACAGAGTTTAAAACTGAAAAGAACAGTGGCGGAGAAGTTTGAGTGCCCAAACTCCCATTGTGAAAAGCCGACACCAACGCACGCGCGCCTGCAAGCCCCCTGAGGTTCCGAAAATATAAGGATCTTTACCCTTTTGGAACTTCGGGAGAGGAGAGGCGCCTTTCCGCGGGGTCTCCCCGGCTTGGGAAAGAGGCGGCTTGGCCGAAATTCCCTCCCTCTGACCAAGCCGCCTCTTTCCCGGGCACGCTATAGCAATGCGAATCGCACGTCAAGGCAATTGCCTTGACGTGGGATCCCCGTTTCGTTCGCCTATGTGAAAATAACGTGAAAATCGCGTTATTCGATACAAGATTTTTCCGAAAATCTTGTCACGTTATGCAGTTTTCACGCTATACAGTACTCGCGTTACCTGGGGTATTATTGTAGATTTTAACAAGTTAAATGCAACCACCAAGCAAAGCAAAGCAAATCACACTTATATACAGCCCCATAGTGCTTAGTGGACTCTCTGGGTGGTTCACAAGTTAATTAGCATTTCTCCCCCAACATGCTGGGTACTCATTTTACTGACTTTGGAAGGATGGGAGACTGAGTCAACTTTGAGTCCTGGTCAGGATCGAACTCACAACCTTCTGTTTGCAGTACAGCAGTTTAACCACTGCACCACCAGGGCTCCTTCCTATCCAATCATTTTGATTATGTTAAGGTGAAGATGGTAAAAAGACCACTTGACAATAAAATTACTATTTTTAGCAAATGCAAGGTTCCAGCACTCAATTTCTAGACTGGGGGTTCTCAACCTTTTCAAGCCGGGGGCCAGGTCAAACTCTCTTAGTCAGCTTCGAAGACTGGATGGCCATTTTGCATCATGGGGCAGCCATTTTGTCCCAATAGCTTCATTGGGTCAGCCATTTTTCTCGAATGCCCTTGGAGGGGTGGGGGTGGGGGGCACATGAAATGACACCATTGGTCAAATCTGGCTTGCGGGCCTTAGGTTGGAAATCCTTGTTCTAGATGAACGTATCCCATTTTCACTCCTTACTTTATATATAGCTGTTCCTGAGTCAAGTGTGTTGTTTCAAGATATCCAGGCCAGACAGAAATCCCATTTTCAAGTAATTCCTTGAACAATCCCTGGCATACCTTTGATGGAAAACACTGTCAATTGTTTGAATCATGAAAAGGGAAAACAACTTTGTATTTTTACGTTACACTTATTATCAACACCAATGATGTATTGAATACATTTAAGTTAGCAACAGCAAATACTCTCTTGTAAGAATTCCCAATAGATTAAAATCAAATTCAGACAAGAATAAGAAAGCCTTCAAAAACTATTGGCAAAATCCTATTGTGTAACTTTGCACTGGCATAAATAAGATTGGGACACTGGAAGTAATCAATTTAAATTGATTTAAATATTTCCTATTCCCCTGTTTCATCTTTCAAGACTCTTTAGAGCTGCATTTTCACTTTGGGAACCTTGAGATCAATGAGGTTGACTTTAGCGATCAAAAATTAGTGCCAATGGTTCCAATGCTATCCTCAATGTCATAATGCTGAAATTGTGAAATGGAGTTTACATACTATGAATCATAAATAAATTTAAAATGTACACGAGAAGTTAATTGTGACACCTTCTGAATAATGTTATAAGCTATATTAAAACGAAACACAATTAGAATCCGAGTTTACTCTATTGTATCTGCAATTTTGTTATGGTGCCTGCTAATTCTGTGATTGCAATCCAGACATGTCCAGTAATCAAAATTATCACAAAATGTACTGAGGTTAAACGGCAGAAACGTCATACAGACCAATATGTTTTCAGGTGGAATATGGATTAAGGAGGGATTGCTCCATCCAAGCACCCTGTTCCTCTCCATCCTGTACTTTCTAATGTGGGGGAGTCTATATTCATTCCAAGACTCTCCCTTGTCTTACCCTGCTTAGTAATTGACTGGAATTCCTCAGAGTCTCAAAGCAAAGACTCTTCCTATCCTGTTCTGATTACAACAGAACAGAGCAGTGTGCAGCGTAAAGGCAGGCAGGTGGATCACACAATTTTCTGTTCTGCGCAATTTTCTGTTCTGCTGAAAGAGCTATCTATAGGGAAACCCTTTTATTTTACATTCAAGTCACTTCTCTGAATTGGGATACTGTACAGGTCATGTTTAAACTAGACTGTGTCCTATCATCATGAAATTAACACTTGCAGCATGACTACAGTTTTTGAACTAATGTTATACAGATGAGTTAGAGAAAGAGTTCTCAGCCTTTTTAAGCTGGAGGCCGGGTCACGCTCCCTCAGACAGCTTTGGGGTCCAGATGGCCATTGCCCTTCCTCCACCACATGGCACTTTCTGGTGTGGTAGAGGTGGGCCACATGAAATGGTGCCACAGGCGGCTTCTGGCCCGTGGGCCACGAGTTGAGAATCCCTGAGTTAGAGCAAAATGGCTAAAAGAACTATTTGATCCCAAAGAACTGACATTGTGGTTAGCCTCATTCAAACAGCTTAATAAAGAATAGGAAGAAAAACTTCATAGCTCACCTGCCTCAACTCTGTTCGGCCCCTCGTCACATCCAAAGCTACTTTGATTGGGGTTAAAGATGGGTGAAGCTTAAGAACCTGGAATTCAACATTATCAAAATAAACATAAAATAGCATTTTAAAAAAAGCATTTCCAAATATATCCAATAGTGTAAAAAACATTGTTTTGGATCCAATTTCTTTTGTATCAACTGTATTTTCTGAACGGATCTCTGCTTGGAGGAATTATACAAAAAGGAAAAGTTTGGAAGGGGATCTTTGTCAGGTGGTCTCTCCTTCTCTGCCACCTTATCTACTATTTCAGGGTCTCCCAATCTTCTGGAGCAAATAGGGGAAGGAGGAGCGTTTAGTGTAAGAAAGAGGTATCAGAAACCTAGCGTAGATGACAATTTTCTGCCACTGAGCAAAATTCAGCTATAATTTTGAATAGGCATTGGATTTTTGGACTTCATGACACATCCGCCAAAAAGTCTGCATGAATTCCTCCAGAATCAAAGTCATAATACTTTCAAGTTCTTAAGCTAATAAAATCAGACTCTGCCAGACCTTTTCATCTTGTGGCAAAAAGAGAGAAAATTGGTGGGCACAGCTAAATTCTCTAGAAGGACTACAGACTGCAATGGCTCAAGTGGCTAAGACCCTGACTGGAAGGCGGCAGGTCAGCAGTTCGATACCCAAATACTGCAGGAGGAAATGAGCTCCTGTATTTTTCCCAGTTCCTGCCAACATAGCAGTTTGAAAGCAAGAAATTGCAATTAGATAAATAGGAACCACTTCGGTGGGAAGGTAGTGTTCTATGCGCTCCGGTATGTAGTCATGCCTGCCACACATGGAAACATCTGCAGAAGCAGACAGTGCTGGCTCTTTGGCTATGAAACAGAGATGAGCACTGAACCCTAGAGTCAGATACAACTGGCTTTCGAGCAAGGGTAACCTTTACCTTTACCTAGTCACTGCCCATCAGGCTCTGGATAAGAAACCTCAAAACAATAACAACATAAGACTCATAGCTTAAGAACTTGAAAGCCTCCGTTAAGGACTTTCATTTATCTGGTGAGCATATTTCTGTTGACTTTTGAGGGCTGCAGTCCTTGAATCCCAAAACTCCCATGGCTATTTCTGGTCTGAGAAAAATGTAAAGTGGAAACCAAGGAGACAATGAAGTCAAAGCAATATTGGGCAGAAGAGACAATACTACTGTAAAGAGTATTCCACATTCTCTTAACAATTCAGCACAAGCCACATACTCATAAACACACACTGCTCTTCAGTTTTGTGTACATGTGCAGCCATCTATGTTATAGCCTGCCTTGGTACATGGATTATTCAGCCTTTATGTAGGCCTTCACATGCAATAAATTAAGAGGAAATTCACCTTTCTCTGCATCATTTTCTTTCTGGTTAAAGCATTTTCAGCTAACTGCATTCCATCAAAGAGATATGCTATCATCCCATTGTCCAGATTGCTACTTATAGAGAGGACATGAGGGACAACATTCTTCCTCCCATCTCGACCCTATCGGAGAAATATCAAAATGATTACTTGGGAACTCCCCCCACCCAAGTTATTGTTTATATTGACATTTCAGCATCATGCTGTAGGCAAGCTCAGACAGACAACAACGTTCCGTAGACAGCAAAGACATGTTGAAATTAGATTATAAAGTATATAAAAATACTAAATAACTAATAAAATTAGGGTGACATCTCTTCCAAGGCAGGAAACTGAGCTTGCATTCTATCTCCTGTGATATACTGACCTCCTAAAAAGTGTTCAAAGCAGGGGGAGGAAATGAAGTGATACACACTCAAGTGTATTCCAGAAAAGCTGGTGTGCTAGAAGTATATGTGGAGGAGTCTCCATATTTAACCTGTGTATTGCAAGGGGTTCTTCCCCTAAAACTACCTTAAGTAGCTTGGTCCACATCCATTATTTGCACTTTGAATAAAGCAAAAACATAAAATCATTCTTGACATATTTAGCTATCATGATGTCATCTCTGTTTTAGAAAGAACCTCATCTTGTTCATTTTCGAGCATGACACTTTGCCTCCCGCATTTTCTGGCAAGGTTTTTATCATGCCTGAATTTACAGTCAAGCAACTCTAGTAAAACTCACATGCAGTCTTGATTCTTCTCCAGGATACATTTGCAGAAGTTCGTTATCTCCCAGATTCCTCAGAGTTTCTATTAATTCTGTTCCCCAAGGAAAACTGTAATACAGGTTGTTTCCTCTTTTTCCTTCTTCATCGTGATAATCACTGCTGCTGAAGTTGGAGGGACTGACGGCAAACTAGGAGAAAATGACAGAAGGAATTGATGAATATGCAGATTAAGGTATATTTTAATTAATATGTTCTGACTAGATGTATTTTAATCAGTATTTATGATCTATGCATCTGGGAAGTGGCCATCTCTTCACTTCAAAAGAAGCAATGTTCTCATTCATCAAGAAAGGCTGTACTACATACTGGAAAAACAAGACATAACATTAAGATACTCTGCCATAAAATGCATAGTTAAAATTTGCTGCTGTTTCATACAGTGATAGCCACCAAGTCAACAGAAGACTGAAGAAATTCATAACATTATCAATAGTTACTTGCTAGGTAAAGGTCACCCATGCTCAAAAGCCAGTCATATCTGACTTTAGGGATCAGTGCTCATCTCCATTTACAGCCAAAGAACCAGCACTGTCTGCATCTGCAGATGTTTCTGTGGTCGTGTGGCAAGCATGACTAGACACCAGAGTGCATTGAACACTGTTTACCTTCCCACTGAAGTGGTCCCTATTTATCTACAGTACTTGAAATTTCTTGCTTGCGAATTGTTAGGTTGGCAGAAGCTGGGACAGAGACAGCTCACTCCATCGTGCAGTACTCAGGTCTTGAACTGCTGACCTTCCAGTTGTCAAGTGCAACGTCTTAATCACTAAGCCACTGCAGTCCCTTAACATTTAGATACTCTGCCACAAAATGCATAGTTAAAATTTGCTGCCATTTTATGCAGTGATAGCCACCACGTCGGCAGAAGACTGTAGAAATTCTTAACATTATCAATGGCTACTTGGTTAGGAGGGCTATATATTTCCTTTAGGATCAGAGGCAACACGACAATAGGGAATGCCAGTGCATGAGAGGGTGCTGCCGACCTTCACATAAACCCACAAGCATCTGGTTTCTACTGAGGGAAACAAGGAGCTGAAATACACAGCCCTTTGGTCTGGTATAGCATACTTTTCCTTATGTTCCCATGTGCATCTTTTGAGAAAGAAAGTCACTGGAAATTTTACTAAAGATTTGTTCACAGGAAGCACCGCTGGCCTTCTCCTGCTGCTTTGACAAAGACTCACCCTTTGGGCTTAAATTTTTTGGTTAACTGAAGCTAATTTTTATTTGCCACTGACCCAGAATCTATTTGCAAGATCAGATTAAGGATCAAGCTAACTATATATCTTTTCAATTAAACAGATTACTACAATTCAAAATACTGCTGAGTAGCTAAAAGCCAATTTGTTCAGTGTAACACTAATTTCCAGCCAAAGGTCTACATGTGTTCTTCCTAAGAATGTAAACCAGGTTTGAACCCTCTCTGCAAGAGACAATCCAACTTATTTGCAATTTAGGAACACCAATGTAGGCACAATAATCACATTCGACGGTACCTTTCTCCACCATTGGAGGCGCTGGCGTAACCAGTAGTCAAGCCATTGTCCAGCTGTTCTGGCAGAGCTGTACCACACAAGGGAGGCCACTGTCCTCTCACCTGTTCTTTAAACAAAAGCAAATGGCCAGCAGGTTAACACTTAAGACACAAGCAAATACAAGACATTCTTTCCCAGAAATGGGACACCACACAGAGCTAAGCAAGTATGAGTGGAAATGTTATGGAAAAGGATTTTGGAACCTGTAATACTGTACCTCACATGATTCTCTTTTTCAGTGTTTGGCACTGGGTGAAAACATACACCGATCTGAGCAGCTCCAAAAGGCAGTCTCTTGTTTACCATTTCCAGGCATTCAACATAGTGCTCTAAGGTGCCTAACAAAAAAGGAAAAAGGGGTTTGGTACTCATGGAAGATATTGTGATTGCTGTGGATTGATCTAATGTATAATACAGGAAATAAACACAAGAGAGTAAAATTTAGCAAAAGCAAATGAAAAAAGTTAAATTTAGCAACTGCATCCACTACTGATATAACCAGTGGTGGGCAGCAAAAAAATTCGCAATCATACCATAGGCGGAGCCTGCCATATGGCCATGCATACATCTGCAAACAGAGGCAGCACTGGCTCTTTGGCTGTAAATGGAGATGAGCACTACACCCTAGTCAGATATGACTCGCTTTTGAGCAAGGGTGACCTTGAACCACTTGCAGGGGCAAAACCTGATGGGGCAGGGCAGGGAGTTGGGCATGGCCACCCAATTTTGCTACACCCCCTGCCCAAAGGCCACCCAATTTTGCCACCCCCCTGCCCAGAGGCCATCCAATTTTGCTACCCCCCACCCACCCTCCTGGGGGGTGCAAACCTGTTGCTGCCCATCACTGGATATAACTACTTGTTTAGCTGCCTGGATAGCTTAGTGCAGTGATGGTGAACCTTTTAGAGACTGAGTGCCCAAACCTCAACCCAAAACCCACTTATTTATCACAAAGTGCCAACACAGCAACAGGGGATGGATGAAGGAAATGCTCCCATTGGGTTGCTATGCAGAGATGGGGTGAACTCTGAACTGCAGGGAGGGAGGAAATGCTCCCATTGGGCTGCTGGGCAGAGGGGTGGGGTGAACTCTGTGCTGGGGAGGGAGGAAGCACTCCCATTTGGCTGCTGGGCAGAGGGGTGGGACAAACTCTGTGCTGGGGTGATGGCATGGGTACCCACAGAGAGGGCTCTGAATGCCACCTCTGGCACGCGTACCATAGGTTCGCCACCACTGGGTTAGTAAATTAGAATCCAGGAGTTGATAGTCTGATTTCCCACTGTCCCTCCTAAGAAAATGCCAGCCTGTGTAGCCTTAGGCAGACTGAACAGTCCCACAGAACTGCCAGTAGGTAGCACTGGTAACTATTTCTGAGTACAGTATGTCGTAACTATAAAACCACAGCACGAATGATTTTAAATTGATTAATGTCCAATTATTATTATTATGTAACTTTCCCATATACACAGAATTAAAACTTCTTATTTATACTGCTTCTTATTTATACTGTAAATTGTATTATATTATAATAACATGTATTTATATTATTTTTAAACTGTATATGTAAAAATTATTATTAATAATAAGTTTAAAAATCCATAGAAGAATAGTAATAAAATAGTAATACAGTACAATCCATTGTTCAGATCTTCATATACGAGAACACAAGGTTTATTTGTAAAACTATAGCTCAGATCAACTTCAGCACTAGCTTAGAAATGGGGAAGAGGCATTTCAGCCAAAATAGGTATCAAGTTATACTGGATGCTGGTGATAGTTTCAGTTTTGACTTTAACAGCTAGAATATAAACATACAGTATTTGTAAAATCAGTACAGTATCCCCAAATTTCTAAAGGGCTGCATTTGTGAATGAGTAGAGGTAGGTAACATAGTACAAAGCCTGAATAGTGGGGTAGAAGGGGTTTTTGTTGTTCAGTCGCACAGTCGACTCCGACCCTCTGCGACCCCATGGACCACTGTCCGCCAGGCACTCCTGTCCTCCACCATCCCCCTCAACTCACTCAGCTCTGTGCCCATTGTGTCCACAATACCATCTAGTCATCTCATCTTGGGCCGTCCCCTTCGACCTTTCCAAGCATCAAGGCTTTCTCAAGCGAATCCTCTCTTCTCATTTGATGTCCAAAGTACTTTAGCTTCATCTTTATTCTTTGACCTTCTAAGGAGCAGTCAGGGTTGATTTCTTCTAAGATTGACCTATTTGTCCTCCCCGCTGTCCAGGGGACTCTCAAAACTCTCCTCCGACACCACATCTCAAAGGCGTCTATTCTTCTGCGCTCAGCCTTCCTAATGGTCCAGCTCTCACAACCATACATTGCCACAGGGAATACCATTGGTAATGTGGATCAAAATAAGACGTGAGATGGAGTGCCGGCACATAACAGATTTCTAACGGGCGGGTCTTGGGGACATGAAAGGAGCCTCATTCGGGCGTCCCCTGAACGGAGTTTCTTCCGCAAAAAAAGAAATCCTTTCAACCCAGAACAATTTCTGCACATGAAATTTTTATTACAACAGGGACATTGATTAAACATGGATTAATTAAAACAAGGAGCTAAGGGACACGTTCCAAGTCCCAATTCTTTTTAAACAGAAATCAATAGCAAGTTACCACCTTCATTTCATGGTAGCCCATCATTCCTGGACTCTAAAACGCTTTACCTTCGCCAATGAAACCTAAGACAACAGATGGTATCTGTTCTCCCCCACCCGCAAAGCTTAGACGAGTACTCTGCCTATCCCTTCCCCACCGAGGGCAAAAAATAACCCGGGGGGGGGGCAGAGAAAACCGGTGGGGCGAAAGGGGGCTACCGTGGAGAAGGCTGTCCCGCAGCATCGCAGTGGCTTCGATCCTCTCCTGCAGGGAAGCCGGCGCCTCTTCCCAGCTGGACTTCTGGCCCTTCTCCAGGGCTACCCGGGGGGCCACCAGGCCAAGGGCTTCCGTCTGGGGAGGGGGGCTTCGGGGGCGCAAGACGGAGGTCTCCACTCCCAGCACTTGCTCCCTAAAGCGGACCACCGACTCCCACCACTGGGCAGCCAGGTTCTTCTTGAACTCCACCCCGAGGGCGCCCAAGCCCAGGTGGTCCCCGCGCAGGTAAGGTTCCCAGGCGTCTTTGGGGGTCTCCTCCTCCGCCCCTCTCCCTCTGAGGAAGTGGGTCCGCTGGCAGAGGTCCAGGAGGGCTTCGGGGACCCCACTGCTGCGCGGCTCCCCATGGGCTCGAGGGGGGTTGGGGGGAGAGCTCGTGCCATAAGGCAGCTGGGCGGAGGAGGAGGGCGCCGCCAGAAACCCCCGGGTCGCCCCGTGCTGCGCCCGTCGGAAGGACCTCTGCTGCTCCGGGCACCGGCTGAAGGCTCGCTTTAGGACCCCGAGGAGTCCGCGGGGCCTCCCGCAGAGGGAACACTCGAACCCGCGGGAGGAGAGGAAGGTGACAGCAGAGCCCACGCCGCGCGCCCACATCATGCCTGTCGCGCGCAGCTTGCCCGACGGCTCTCCTACCCCCCCCCCCGACTCACCCGAGAGCGCCTGCGCGGTTTCTCCCCGGCCGGCGCACGTGGTGCAACGGGGCGGGGCAGAGACGAAGCGACCAGAGAGGTACGCGAGGGTTAGAGGAGCAAACCAACTCACCTTTCCGGTTCCCATGCCGCTTCCTTTCTGTCTTTCCTCTGCGCCCAGGCTAGCCAGTGATGGGATGTAACAGGTTCTCACCAGTTCTCTAGAACCGGTAGCAACTTTCCCCAGTGTCCCGGAGAACCGGTAGCAGCTTTGGGGGGAACCACCTTTGGGGCTTACCTTTTCACTGGTTCCCCCACTGCACATGTGTGCCAAGCACTTGGTGTGCATGCCTGCCTACAGTGCTTGGTGCATATGTATGGCCTCCTTGCTGTCCTCCCAAGCGGGGAGGAGGAAGAGAAGCTGCTAGCCTGAAGCTCCCTGTAGCCTGCTCCCCAGGGTAAGTGACTCACCTTTGGATGTGGTGTGTCTGTGTGTATTTTAATGTCTATTTAATACTTTTACCTATATTGACGTATAGTGGTACTGTAGGTGGGTGGGTTGAGGTGTGGGTGGGTGGGTGTTTATTTTATTTCTATTTTTTATTTGGCCCCACCCACATCATGATGTCATGATGTTAGCTCCGCCCACACTGTGATGACACCACGGTGGGGTAGTAAAATATTTGACATCCCACCACTGAGTGGCTCCCAACCTTTTTTTCGAGAATGAGTTAGGCACAGTGAATGGCATTTTAGGCTTGACTCCGCATAGTCAAAGCAATGGTGTGTTCCCACTAGTAATGTATGGTTATGAGAGCTGGACCCTAAGGAAGGCTGAGCGCAGAAGAATATACGCCTTTGAAATGTGGCGCTGGAGGAGAATTTTGAGAGTCCCCTGGACTGCAAAGAGATCAAATCAGTTGATCCTGAAGGAAATCAACCCTGACTGCTCCTTGGAAGAACAAATATTGAAGATGAAGCTCAAGTACTTTGGCCGCCAAATATGAAGAGAGGACTCACTTGAGAAGGCCTCGATGCTGGGAAAGATGGAAGGCAAAAGGAATAATGGGCGGCAGAAGATGAGATGGTTAGATGGCATTATTGACGTGATGGGTGTAGAGCTGAGCGGGCAGCGGAGGATGGTGGGTGCCTGGCGTGCAGTGGTCCATGGGGTCGCAAAGGGCTAGACTCAACTGTGCGACTGAACAACTGCAACCCCTAACTTTATAAAAAAGAACTTTATGAGGAACTGCCTATATATCCTTACTTAGACGCTGCCTTGGCAGTTCTTAGGTCCTTGGTTAGGTCTTGAATTGTTAATTTTATACCAATCTTCGACTGTGAATCTAATGATAGATTTTTTTAATTTGATGATGATGATGTATTTATTTGAACACCGCCTTGCCGGACCAAGGACACAGGGTAGAATCTATGAGTACTTTTGGACTAGGAGTGTCAGTGGTGACAGCTATACTGTTTAGCCTTCCTAGGTCATCTTTTTTCCTTTAGAGAACCTGAAGGAAAGCTAGGAAGATTAGCCATGTGATCTATTTTCAAATTGTAAAGATGCAAAAGATACAAGAGGCAGGTGATCCAATAAAGGTATCACCCGCCTCCTGCATCTTTTGCATCTTTACACTTTGAAGGAAAGCTGTAATTCCATTCAGGGTTGTAATGCTTGAAGTGGTCTGGCTGGACATCCTGCTACAGTAATGGAGTAAACTGTACAGCCAATGGCTACGGGCGGATGAGCCCTATTAGGTGGGGTGATAGTCCCCTCAGTAGAGGAAATGCCACTGGAAACCATCATATTGGGCACAAAGGCAAAATGAGTGGAGCAGGGACTCTGATTTCCAATGGTCATGGGAGGCAGAAGAGGCCATGCCAGATGGACTGGCTGTGAAGGCACACATTGATAATATCCTCAAGGCTGTGGCAGTCCATTGCAGTCCCAGTGTTAAATCCTGCATGTCTCATTTCATATGTGCCACAGGAGATGGCTCCGTGATCAGTGTGTGAGTCACTTCATGGCAAGTTGGGATCTGCCTTAAACAAATTCATGCCAATGGCATATTTCCTGCTTCAGGAAAAAATGCATTATCACATACAAGTAGCAGCCGCCAATGTCATTTGAAGTGGTAGCCATGCTAGTCTGTGCAAGTATATCTGAGAGTAAATAAAACAGAACAGCAAAAAACAACAACAACAACAACAAAATGTTGTGGCATCTAAAAGACTAACTCCTGTATTTAACTGTGAGGTGTGTAACTCTACAGTCTTATTTCTATGGTTTCTAAGACTTGGCACAAAAGTGACACATTGTGTGCTTCTCCATTTTGTGTGGTAATAAGTCAAAGGAGGGAGAGTGTGAGGTGCCTTCAGTCAATTAAACATTAGCTTTGTGATCCATCCTAAGGAACAATTTAGCTAGATCTGTCTTTGCATAACCTGAAAGCTGAGGCTTGTGTGGACCCATATTGCTTTACTCTGAATTCTGGATTGGAAGGGCTTACCATGTAATGTCATTTGTTGATGAGTGCTTCTCTTACCATTTTCAGTGGCGCTTAAAGCAGTTTTTCTTTCTGAAAATGACAGCATTGAGAACAAAGCCTAGCTGCTGCTGCTGAAGCGCAGTTGCCATCATCTTTCATTGAGGACTATGTTGTGTAACCAGGATTGACAAAAGTTAAAAACCTAATCTCTAAAAAGCCTCCTGTTCCCCAGACTTATCCGTGTGAATGAATGAAATAAACCATCCCAGAGCTGCTAACATGTCACTAAGGCAGAGATCATACATAGTTCAACCTGAGAATAAGCCTCACTGAGATGAGGAAGATGTACTTTCTGAGTAAATATATACACATGTGCATTTTTAAACACACGCTGTTAGCAAAATTAAAGGGGGAAATGAAGAGATCATCTATTCCCACGGGGTGAGGTATCATCAATATGCTGATGATACCCAGCTGTACATCTCAGCCCATGGGGACCCAAGCTATCCAGTGGAAGTCCTTTCCAGGTGCCTGGAGGCTGAGAGGGTCTGGATGGGGGACAACGGGCTACAACTGAATCCCAAACAAGACTGAATGGTTGTGGGTCAGGGGCCCTGTGTTAACTTGGGAGCTACCATCTTTGGTTCTGGATGGGGCAGTCTTGCCCCAAACAGACCCAGTGCGTAATCTGGGGGTCCTCTTGGACTCACTACTGCTCAAAGAGCAGGTGGCAGTCGTGGCCAGGAGGGCTTTTGCACAACTTCGTGTTATATGCCAGTTACTCCCGCTCCTAGACCGGGATTCTTTGCTCATGATCACAAATGCTTTGGTCACCTCCAGACCTGATTATTGTAATGCACTCTACATGGGGCTGCCCTTGGTGACCATTTGGAGGCTGCAACTGGTCCAGAATGTGGCTGCCCAGGTTGTGATGGGGTGCAGGCGTTATGCTTGCACCTCACCATTGCTCAGGGAGCTGCACTGGTTGCCAGTATGCCTCTGGGTGCAATTCAAGGTGCTGGTCATTACCTTTAAAGCCCTATATGGTAGTGGGCCAGGATACCTAAGAGACTGCATTGCCCTAAGAATATGTCCATCCCACCAGAGCGGACCGGAGAGGCTCTCTGGTTGTACCATTGGCTAGAGAAGTGCACCTCTCTAGCACTAGGAGGGCCTTCTCCGTGTCTGCTCCTGCTAATTGAGCTACGTCTCCAGTCAGGAAGGGGGTTAAGACCTGGCTGGCGTGGGTCAAACAGTTGCGTTGGCTTGTTGGCTCATCTGACCCCTCCCTCTCTCAATGTATGAATTTTTTGATCTTTTACCTTTGCTTAGTTTTAATATTTTAATATTAATTTTAAACTGGATTTTATATTGTGTTTTATGTATCTTTTTAAACCTTTGTTAGCCTGTCTCTTTGAGGAGGGCGGCATATAAGTCTGATTAAATAAATAAACTAAATAAGAACCATGTGAAAAAGTCAACATTTTGTGGCATTATAAAGATTAGCTGAGTTTTGCAGATCAAAAACTGACTCAAGGTCGTACAAATGTTTTGTCCTCCAAATCTACACATATTTTCCTGGTAGTGATGTGGGTCATGACCAGGTGAACATAAAAGGCAATAGATAAAATGACAATGCATCATTAACATAGGAATGGGCCTATCAAGGTGTTAATTGTTTGAAATTGCAGGCCATAAGTACACACTGTGTATTGTACTATGCAACAGATTGCTTCATCTATAAACCTACCTTTAAATATGCATTTCATTAATAGAGTCCAAATAGGTGACAGTTCTTAGTCTTACTATATTACTACCAGCAAATCTCTGTGTACCAAAGATCTCATCCAAATTTCCACTGTTAAAATAATACTTGCCATCCAGTTGATTCAAACTTATAGGGATCGTTTCCATAGCTTTCTAGTTACAGAGTTGTCAGAAATAATTTTCTAGCCTGTTCTTCTGGAATTGCTTTAGGGATGCTGTATCTTGCCTAAGGCCACATAAACTGTAGTATTCTGCAGATTTTGTCATTGTATTGTTAAATATTTATGAAACTATGTCTACTCAGAACAAACTCCATTTGATTTCCTTTAAAAATCCAGGAAAGTAGGCTTAAGGATCACAACCACAGCTTTCCCCCTCCACCTTAGATAAAGGTCGCCCTTGCTCTGAAAGCCAGTCATATCTGACTCTAGGGTTCCGTGCTCATCTCTGTTTATAGCCAAAGAGCCAGCGCTGTCTGTATCTGCAGACATTTCCATGGACATGTGGCAAGCATGACTAGACACCAGAGTGCATGGAACACTGTTTACCTTCCCACCAAAGTGGTACCTATTTATCTACTTGCAATTTCTTGCTTTCGAACTGCTAGGTTGGCAGGAGCTGGGACAGAGATGGGCGCTCACTCTGTTGTGCAGTACTTTGGTCTCGAACTGCTGACCTGTCAATCTTCCACTCATTAAGTTCAGTGTCTTAACCACCAAGCCACCACAGTTCCCACTGTTAGCTTTATAGGGATGGATAAAAGCATAAAGTAGCAATGGGGAATGTAGACTCTTCCAAATCCTGTTGGACTGCAGCTGTGAAATACCTCACCCATTGGCTATGCAGGCTAAGTCTAAAGGAATTTGCAGCAACTGAAAGGTGATGTTTTTTGCAACCGCGTCATGAAAAATTCTCTCTACCTGTTAAAGGACACCTAAAGCTTCACTTCACTGTGCAGCCAAGAGGATGAACACCCATTAAACAGTAAACTAGCTGGCTCAGGCAAGTGGTTTTTGGCATCATAAAAGAAGTTATTACATTTAGTTTTACTCCAGGACTGGGAGTGACAAAGGCAGCTTGGGCTGGATGAATTGGCATTGGTGGCTGGATCCGGCCCACGGGCCATAGTTTGGGCATCCCTGGTTTAAGCAGAGAAAATGTCAGCTTAAAATCTATCTCATCCTGTTGCAAAACAGACTGCAAGGTGCATTTTATTTCTGCATCCGGTGGGAGGAACCACATGACTGGCCTGCTGAGCCACATGACCAGCCCATAGCACGAAAAGTCTGGGCACCTCTAAAAAAATAAATTTGCAAGAGGCAAGGATTGTGTAATAGCTTAATAATTGCTATTCAGTCACTTGGTTTGGCTCGTAAAAACGCTATGTTCTCTCATCTAGTCTCTTGTGATGCTTTAGTAACATAACATTACAGTACAGGGGGGCAAAAACATGCCCTCCAGTTAGATAATTCTAGGCTAAATTGCTTTACATACATGTCATTTACAAGAGGCACAGAGACATAAGAATAGTATCTTGGATTCCCAACGAGGACTACCACCACGGCTTAGTAATTAAGACGCTGAACTTGATGACTTTGGCAGATCAGCAGTTCAAGACCCAAGTACTGCACAATGAAGCGAGCTCCCATCTGTCCCAGCTTCTGGGAACCTAACGGTTTGAAAGTGAGAAATTGCAAGTAGATAAATAGGTTCCTCTTCGGTGGGAAGGTAAACAGCATTTCGTGCACTGTTTAGTCATGCGTGCCACATCCAAGCAAGTTATACAAAATAATAAATTGTACTGAAGAACCTCAGAATGTCCTTAAAAGAATGTGGGAGACAGATTTAAATATAAACATTTCTGAAAAAAACTGAAAGAAAAAGTGGAAAAACATGACTATGTGAAACTTTTCCACAAAAGTCAAAGAACTACAAAATTCTGTGGCGGTGGTATGTGACGCCAGTTCAACTAAATCAAATAGATAGTAGCAACTCGAAGAGATGTTGGAGATGTCAACAGGAAATTGGGACATATAAACATATGTGGTGGGATTGTAGAATTATTTCCAATTTTTGGCAAAAAATTGAACAAGAATAGCTAAAAATTTAAATTTTAATTTAAAGTTGAATGAAAAAATTGTTTTATTGACAGACTTAAGAGGATTTGAATTTAGAGGAAAATACAAAGGACCTATTAGCTATTTTCTTAACTTTGGCAAGACAACAGGTGGCCAGAAATTGTGGAAAGGTGCTTTGAATTTAGAACTGAGTAAATGGTACACTGTTTGGGATATGGCGCTTAATGAAAAACTTACATGGGATTTAAACATAAACAGGGGGATATTAAAACAAAATAGATTTTGGGACATTTGGAAACCTTTTTTGCAATATACATTGAGGGAAAATAAAGGAGATAAACCTGTACCGAATGCAATGTGTTTTTGGCAGAACAATTTTGTTGTAAGGACAGCTGGCAGACTCAAGGACCTTAGTGCACTTGGGTGTTATATGTACTGTGTTATAAAAAGTTGTAATACAGTACCATGAAGAGAATTGGAACAAAGTGTAAAAGTATATTTTATATATCCATATTAAGTAGAATGGTTAAGAGATAGATTGTATTGAAGATTTGCATTATTTTTTCCCTTTCTTGCCATTTTGATACAATTGTTATTTTATTTCTTGTCTAGCAAGTCATGTCATTTTGTAATTTGTTGCTTCTTTTAATATTTTTGTTTAAAAACTTTAATTTTTAAAAGCGAGAAATTGCAAGTAGATAAATAGGTACCTCTTCGGTGGGAAGGTAAACGGCATTCTGTGCAGTTTAGTCATGCCTCCCACATCCACGGAAATGTCTGCAGATGTTGGCTCTTTGGCTATAAAAATAAGCACTGAACCCTAGTCAGATACTATTGGCTTTTGAGGAAGGGCATCCTTTACCTTCCCAATGAGTCCAGGATCTGCTAGCCTGCCCCCCTTGTATCTGCATCTTCTGGGCTTGCATTGGACATTAATTACCTTCATGTCCATCAATGAGCCATTTGTCAACCAACTTTCATTGCTTACTTATTTTAATCCCTAAACACAAGCTTTGAAAAAAAAAGTTTGGTATACAGAATGGTGTCTGAAGAACTGTACACCAGATTCACAATGTAGCCCTCAATCTGTGGTTGTATAAAACTAGTTGTACCAGGGCTGTCAATTTCATTTAGTCTCCAGTCATTCTGACTCACCAGCAGGCTAGTGGAAACTTCCATCATGCAACATTTACCAAATCATGCTTATAACCCAGTTCCATTGGGTGGAGCTTAGAGAAGCTGCATTTAATCCACTGAGCCTGTTATGGAGAAGATGGAAGTCAGCCATTTTCAACTTCCTGTGAATCAGAATACTGTAATCCTATTATGGGTGATTTGAAACGCACTTTGTTCTTGCAGTTTTTCAAAGATTCAAGTGAAGTACCAATACTCTGGGGAACTACAGCTTTGCCAGTTAAAATTATGAGATTATGAAGTATGTTTGAATAAGGGAAATCCACTGCATGGTTGCAATTTTGGATCCCGTTTATTGTGTATTGGGAGACACATTTATTAAACAGTTTATACATCCATTTGATTTGAATTTTAAAACATTATGAATATGAGCAGCTTGGGTTTGATTCCACTCTGGAGCAATTTATCAAGTTATTTATATGCCATTTCCAAAGGCTGTAAAGGTTGAAGCTCATGGTCACTACAATGTATCAAAATTCCTATTTCTAGTTCTTAGTAAGTGCAAAAAGATCAACCATGTAGCAGTTTCCTATCTAGCAGAAAAGAACAGGTCCTTCTTAAAACCTTCACTCTCAATTTCAAGAACTTATAATTGAGATGTTTGTTGGATATGGATTCTAATTTTAAAGAATGAATTTTTAGGCTAGCACTCACTACTTTCATTCATTTCATGTTCTCTCCATGTTAAATTCATGAAATGGATATGTGCAAGAATGTACTTAAACGATAGCCCTCTCATATTTGCTTTGTGAAGCTAGATAACCCTTTTTTGGTTATGCTTGATATGAATTTAATCAGTAAAGGGATGAGAAAAATGGATGGACATCCTAAATGCACTTAAAACATACTATACGCTCGCTTTGTTATCTTGAAGCCTGGCCAGTCTGCAGGTCAAGCCCCGGGTATTGCATGACAGATTTGTCTTCCTCAAAAATCCTTCCAACCCAGGATAATTTCTGACACAAAATTATGAGATTGTGGAAGTTCTTTTGATGGGTTTTATACACCACTCAGGCATCAAATAAGCAAATTCTGTTTTCAAATACCTTTATTGGAAGGCCATGCCTTGCCCCCCCGTTGTATTTCAAATCACTGTACATTTACTTTGTGAAAACACAGTCTGCATCTTCTAGTACAAAAAACTAAAAATTGTTCAGGAATGTAGAGAATATTCAACTTAAATAGCGAAAAAGTGCACCAGGTACTGCTGCACTGCAGACATTTCTGCATGTTCCATAAGATTTTAAATAACTATGTTGTCTCAACACACAATATAAAGAGCAGTTATGAAAAACAAGACACTTAAATAGATACTAAGTTATTGGGTATAGTTTGCTGGCATTGGATAGCCTATCATTGGTGTTCCACCAGTTGTAGGGTACGCATACTGTTGTTGGTTCATTGCACCGTGCATATTTGCCATGTTATTTCCATACTGTTGGTCATAACCATTCTGATATGCTGTGGTGCCAGCCCTAAATCCACCCTGCATGTTGGCTGCTCCAAAGTTGTTTCCAAAGCCTGTTCCATTACCAAAACCTTGAGCACCATAGCCACCATTCTGAGCTTTTGCACCGAAGTCTCTCTTGCCCACTGCACCATAGGTTCTTTCAAAGTTTTCCCTTTCTCTAAAACCAAATCCACCTCTTTTGCCCGCAGAGTATCTGTCACGTCGGTCACCTCTGGAACGACCTGTAAAATTCAGAAGCAAATATTACCCTCAACCAGATACCCACCTCCAAATAAGCAGACTTCTCCCCATCTATATCCCACCTCTTTCCCACAAACAGCTCAAGTATCATTATCATGCTTTTAGTTTTAAGAGCAGAGATACACCAATTTATTCCAAACACGGCTTGAAAAACAAAGTCACTCTTTTGATCATTGTTACGACCTACTATTATGCTTTAGAAATAGAATCCACTTTTGGCATGAAAATAAATTCTTGATGTAGAGGCAGTGCACACTAGAAATATCACAATCCTACCTTAACCCACTATACTGTCAGGATCTGTGCCACAATGTGCAAGATCAGAAGAACAATCCTAGCAGGTCCATCAGCTAAATAAAATACTAGTGCTACAGCATAGGTTTAATAATTGTAACATTATTGATTTTATGTACTAATTTAACTCTGAGCAGAAATGTTCCTTTTTAAGCACCCTCATTTTAATTTCTATCTCTTGATATATTTTAAGTGCCCCCATTTTAACTTCTCCTTCTTTTGCTGTACTATGCTGGTCTTGGACCATAATATTGATTTGATTTTGATTTACTTAAAAGTATGTGTAACAAAAATAAAAATCACAGCTCTTTAAAGATGAACACACACAGGATGTGAAAACCTCACACTAATAAAAATGTCTTTCAAAATAGGCTAACACAGACTGTTTTGCTTAAAGACAGTTAAGTAAGATGAAGTAAACAATTTACCTGAACCTCTATCTTCAACCAACTGCAGCAATTTTGGGTTGATTGCCTGATTAGCTTCACGAAGTACAGAGATGAGGTCGCTTACTTGCTTTATATTATTAGGTGTAAAGAATGTGTAGGCTGTGCCTGTTTTGGTGCTGCGGGCAGTTCGTCCAATTCGGTGGATATAGTCCTCAGAGGAGTTAGGGTAGTCATAATTGATGACAAATTTCACATCTTCCACATCTGTAAAGTGTTGCAGTGCAGCAAAGCAATATACCAAATTTTGCACACCACAACAGCCAGATGAAAAAGCAAGTTAGTCAGTAATAGATTTTAAGAAGCTAATGGCTGTAAAGAAGGTTAATTATCTATTCCTGCAAAAAAAGGAAAACTGACATAATGGATGTAATCTCTCCTCTGAAAAGCTTTGTAATAATCCCCATGATCTAAATCCTTACCAGAGTGCCCCTATAATTCAAGTGACATCTGAATGCTTCTTGCAGTAGGACCACTAAGTTCACAGTAGCCTCTTCGTGTGCTCTCAAGGACCTCCATATAAAAATGAGGTCTTGTCACACAACCAGAAGCTCAAAAAGAGGGCCACACTGTTCGTCTTGCCAAGACCTTTCAACCGCAGCTGCAAGAAAAGCATACCTGTCCCCGAAAGGTCATCAAGTTGTTTTCATGCACTGTGTCTCGTCTAGGCAAGCGCTTCCAAGAAGCCAGCATTCACTTGAGTGGGTCTCTCTCTCTGGCAGGTCTCGACATGACGGTTAGGATATAGGTGACGGAGGAACTCCAGGTTTGAAAAGCCACTGCTTTCCCACCCCAAGTTGTAAATGAGAGGTGGACTTGCAAATTTCATGTGCCAGTACTCACCAATTTGTACAAGGCTCAGTACATTTTAAAGCTGCTCTCTCCATGTCAAAGGTTGGGGGAAAGAAATCAGAAACCACTGATGTTTAATTATTCTTCAACATTTCAGCAAACTCACTGAAATCCAAAGACTCACGGACCACAGCAAACAGTATGCGCACGGACTAAACAGCAGTGCATCATAGCAGTCATGCAAAGCATGGAACAGTAGAAATAACCGGGCAAAAGTGAACCGTGAATGAAGCTACCATTTGAGAGAACAGTTTATAGGGTCGTAGTTTTTGTCTTTGCCTTTTGAAGATTACTGGCACACAATGCTCAACTTTCACCTCTCTATTGGACTGGAAGCGTCCAGACGATCACTTCCATTAGTCCTCCAATCCCCCTCGAGTCCTCCGATTGTCATGCCTAGGCCTTGCCACAAAGACTGCACCTTTATGTGAAAAAACTTAGAAAAATGCAGAGGTTAAAGAAAGCAATAAACTTTCTTTAAAATGTAGTGCATTACCTACAATTAGAATTGTACTAACCTAGACCTCTGGAGGCAACATCTGTGGCAATCAGGATGGGAGCCTTTCCATGTTTGAATTCTGAAACAAAGAAAAGCTTATTAATTCCTACCTAATTTTCAGCGTTGGACAGAATAAGGGCCAATCTGAACCAACAGTTTTACAAGTTAAAGAATTACTCACCATTTAGAACCCAGTCTCGCTCCTGCTGACTTTTGTCACCATGTATACCCATTGCTGGCCACCTGCAATTATATTTAATAGCTCATAAAGCCCTCATGTTTTCCTCAAATGCTCATGTTACTTAAAAGTCCACCTATTAACAACCTTCATCTTTTTAGTTGAATAGTAATTCACGTGATCCTTGCATCAAATTATTCCCCCACTTACATCAGTAAGAATGAACAAATATTTTCATGGTTGTGTACTAATCAACTAGTATCTTTACACATTCAAACTCTTGCAAAATAATGTATCAGTATGAAATATAGTCCTTTCTAGCCACTATCAGAAATTCAAACAAAACAACTTAGAAAGAAAGAACTGTATGGAATGATTTGCTCTAATCTGTTAGTTGTATTCCAGGGGCAATACAACACATGAACAAAAAGACAAATTCTTTTTGTTGTTGTTGCAATCCAGACTGCTACATTAAATTAGCTGTGCTAAGTCAAGTTAAGGAACACAACATACCCATCTCTTCTCATTTTTCTGGTAAGATCATCACATCTTCTTTTGGTCTCCACAAACACAATTGTCTTATTTTCTTTTTCACTCATAATTTCTTCCATCAATCGAATAAGCCTATCACAACAAGAAGTCTTGTTGGAGTGTTTGCAAAAACACATTTAACATTTTTACATAACACTGTAAATGTGCACTTAGTGGAAAACCTTTCCAACTTAACTCACTTGTCATCTTTTTCTACATCATGACACACATCCACTATCTGCAGAATGTTGTGGTTTGCACTTAGCTCCAGCGCACCAATGTTGATATGTACATATTCTTTTAAAAAGTCCTCTGCAAGCTGCCTCACCTCCTTAGGCCATGTTGCACTCCACATCAATGTCTGCCTATCGGGCTAGAAACAAATGGATTTTTAAAAAACATTGAACAAGTCATCTTGCTTCCCCCTCTTTTAAATTGTAATGCTGAAAATTGAAACCTACAAACCACACACTCACACACGAGAGTGTCTAAAAATTTACACTTACTCTAATCTGGTCTACAATTTTTCGGATTTGAGGTTCAAACCCCATATCAAGCATTCTGTCAGCTTCATCAAGAACAAGGTAAGTACATCTCCGGAGATTGGTTTTTCCAGTTTCCAAAAAGTCAATAAGTCTACCAGGTGTTGCAATACAAATTTCCACACCTGAAAGAAAAAGCAAGGAATCCGATAGCTACAGGAGTCTGAATAAGCACAGAATCATAAGGCATTATTCAGACACTGTTACTTTAACTGTCATTTTAATACCTCTTTCCAGGTCACGTATCTGTGGTCCCTTGGGAGCACCTCCATAAATACAAGTAGACTTCAATCGGCAGGCTCTCCCATATTCCGCAGCTACTTGCTGCACTTGCTGAGCCAGTTCTCGAGTTGGTGCCAGCACCAAACACTAGGAACAGAAGTAGCAATATAGTTAAGATATTGTGAGACCGACATTAATGTTGGTCCTAATAAAACGTTGTGGAAATTACCTTTTTAAACATAAGGGGTTGATACAAGTTAACTCCTTTGAGTTGGCTTCTTTAGCAAATTTTCAATTCTAGGGTTTTAAACATTGCTACTAAGAATAGCAATTCATTGGTATGGACCACCACCAACAACAGCAGCTATTCATTGGTATGGACCAACAATAATATTTTCTGATTTTATTCAGTTGGGGCAGGCAGAAACCAATCAATGCTGCAGCAATTATTGAGCATTGGTTGCCACCCCCACGCTCTATCTGGAGCATTCTCGAGGAAGTAGCAGGAAAGTCTGGAAGCAGGATAAGGAGAATCTGTTGCTTCCTTCTCTCTGTAGAATTTTACCATAAACATTCTGGACACCCTGGCTCAGTTTCAGACTACTACTTCAACCGACTCGCTATCCGATTTTAAACTCAGGGACTCAAGATATTCAGCACAATTCTACCCACAGCCTTTCCTACTGAAAAGGTAATTCTATTTCTTCAATGCGGACAATTATGTTTTATTTTTTGTAACCTTTTGATTGTGTTTCCTTATTTTGAAGTTTAATATAAAAAACAAAAAAGAAAAGGTAATTCTAGGAACAGTCAAACCTCGAATAAAGAGCACCTCGCTTAAAGAGCGCCTCGCTTAAAGAGCAAAATTTTCTCTGAATGTTCACTTCGCTTAACAAATAAAACCAACCAAAAACTCACTTAACAAATAAATCGGGGTTCACAATCACTCCCACCAGAAGTCACAATTGGTCACTTACAATGGTGTTTTGCTTAAAGAGCAAACTCGCTTAAAGAGCAATCCTGTGGAACACATTATGCTCTTTAAGTGAGGTACAACTGTACAATGGAACCTCAAATAATGCTAAAAATCAGATAATGATGCAAAATTTTGACAAAAAAATTGCATCGGATAACGATATTTTTGCGTTATCCAAGGTAATCGTACATAGCAGTGGTGTGGCTGGGAAGCTGACCGGGGGCTACCCGTTCAGCTTCCCAAACACGCACCACTGTGCCCTTTGATCCAGGTGGGTGGGGTTTTGGAAGAGGATCTTTCAAGCCCTTCCAAAAAAACCCTGCCTGGATTGCTAAACCCTTGGCGATCCAGGCGGGTGGGTTTCAGAGGGGCTTGGAAGATCCCCTTCCCCCTTCTGAAGCCCACCTGCCTGGGTCGCCAAGGACTTAGCGATCCAGGCGGGTGGGCTTCAGTAGGGGGATCCCTGCTGCCCTTTCCAAAGAGGCAGGCAGATCGACCCCTTTTCCCTTTCCTCTTTGGAAAGGGAACCAGGGTTTTTTTAAAACGTTGTGCAATGTATGCATTGCACAACATTAAAAAAACCCGGGTAATGATGAGACTTGTGGAACCAAATCTTAGCATTATCCAAGTTATTGCTGTAAATGCAATTGCTTCCTTTCTCTTTAACACATTTCACTCAATACTTACAATAGGCCCGTCTCCTCGCTCTAAGAATGGCTGGTGATTTATATGCACTATGGCAGGCAACAAATACTGTTAAGAAAAGACAGAAACAAGATTTATTCCTGTAGTCATTTATTAATTAGCTTTAAACATTAACATTAAAGCATTACACAAAACCATTACTTACAGACAATGTTTTTCCTGAACCAGTTTGTGCTACACCAACCATATCCAATCCACTCAAGGCAACAGGCCAGCCTTGTGCTTGAATAGCAGTTGGTTCTGTAAAGTTCTGTCTGTGGATTACTTCCATAACATTTGCTGCAAAACAAAGCATTGAATGGATTAAAAGCCAGACACTCATACTAAACATAAAATTGTAAATTGTGCATTTCTCTCCTGTGATTACTACTTACCAGGAAAGTTAGCTTCATAAAAGTTCATCACTGGTTTTGGACAATTATGGCCTTTAACTGTAATCTCTTTGCCTGCTCTGTATTGTTCAATCTCTTGCTACAAATAAAGCAAAAGCCAGAATTACCCTTTGATTATACTAGTGATGGTGAACCTTGGCAGTCCTGATCTTCTTGGACTTCCAATTTCCAGCAACCCAAAGTCAACACTCCTGCTGATCAGGGCTTCTGGGAATTGTACTTTATTTTTATATTGTATCCTATTATTGAAACTATGTTTCTTAGGATGTTCTAATCTAATGTTTTGTAATTGTAACTGATATTGGACACATATATACTGTATACGTAATATTTGTAATTTAGTATTTGATATCTGTAATTGCTCTTGTGCTTTGGTATGTACTATGTACAGTAAAACTTCATATAACACTAAAACCTGGTTCCACAAGTCTTGGTGTTATATGATTTTTAGTGTTATCTGATCCTCTATGGGATCCATAGAGATACATTGTAACCACACAGGCTTTAGCGGTTGTTATCTGAAGCATCCCATAGGATCTTAATGTTATCTGATGCAATTCTTCCCCCCAGATTCCTTAATGTTATGCGATTTTAGTGTTATTCGATACTGTTATATGAGGTATTACTGTAATTGTAGCTGTTTCTTCTGTAAGCCGCCCAGAGTCGCTCTGCGAGTGGGGCGGCATATAAGTCGAAAATACAAATACAAATACAAAAATGTTATGTATATGTAACTGGAACTGTACCCTGTAACCTTATTTTGCAGTGTCATTTTGTTTTGTTGCACTGCTTACTGTATTGTTATATTTATTGCATTATACTGTATGATTTTTGATTATGTTTATTACCTCTGATTGTCCGATATGTATGGTTTCTGTAAACCGCCCTGAGTCGGTTGCACCGAGTAGGGCGGTATACAAATTGAATAAATGAAATGAAATAATGAATGAATTGAAATTCAAGAACAGCTGGAGTGACAAGGTTTGCCATCACTGGATTATACTATCCATATAGGCTACAATAATGAACAGTTTCAGTACCTAAGTACTGAACAAACAACAGAGGATTGAAACCTTTTAAATACAGTACAAAAAAGAGATCAAAACAAGATACATTACCATAGGGCGTCTAGCAACATCAGGGTGTTCTTGATAGAAGTTCTTCTCAAATTTGGGGAGCTCGTCTAGATTCCATTTCTTCTTAGTAAGCTTTTCTCCAGGGTTTCCAAACTTCTTTCCACCTAAAGAACCTCCCCGACTTCCTCCGAAGCGAGGGCCACCAAACCTGCCAAAGCAAATTTGATCCAACTAAGCCGTCTTGAGAAGGGAGGGCTTAGCAACACAAGCCCTGGCCATCTGCAGCTTTCTTCGCTGCAACAACTAGAGCGCGCTAGAGAAAACAAAGCCAGATAGTGGAAATAACCTGAATCCTAACTGCACTTAACCACCCCCAGTAATTGCCAGTAATTGATGACGCAGAACTGGGAGTGTCCGAATGGGCGGGGAGGATTACGAAACCTACCCGGTTCCAGTAAGAAGTCTACCGACAGACGTGGTTTGTCTTAGTCTTCAGAGGAGGATAAAACTCTCCTTTCCAGAAGGCTAAGAAGATTGGGGGACAGGCATTTGTGAAGTACCAAAAGCCGGCCTAACTAAACCCCAACTATGTCTGCCGGGGAGGCCCCTCCACCCTCCCTCTGCTTTTGTCTCCCGGCCCTAGAGGAGGGGAGGGAGACCGGAGGCGGCCACGAACCGTCTCTGGCCTTTTGTGCCTTTTTCCGTCGACGCCACATTTTCTCCTCCGCGCGTCCATTTTAACGCCGGGGCGGGGAAAGCGGCGGGGAGGAGGAGGAGGAGGAACAAAAGGCAGGCGCCGGCATTTTGCTTTTCCCCGCAGTCGCCGCATGGCGGGGCCAGCCCCTCCACATCCGCTCCGGAGACAAAAGGCAAATGGAAGCCGATTCAACCTGAGCTATTGATCCAGAGCCTTCTTTCTCTACCTCACCCGCTTCCTCGCCTCAGACTGCGGCCCCCGCTCCGTTACCCCCCACCGGTGCACCCCCCCTCCCAATATTTCTCTTTCCCACCCCCTCTTTCCTCAACCCCAGTCTTGGGCCGCGGCCATCCCCCCCCCCAGCTGGCTCGCCCTCCCTTCTTCCCTTTCCTTCAACTGGGAGCGGCTCATTCATCCGCCTCGCGCCCCCCCCCCCGGCTTGAAATGGCTCGCTCCGCCGCCATTTTAACTTTAACGAAGGAAACCCCCACCACCACCCACTCCCCTCACCCGATGCTTAACTAAGCCTAGCCTCCATCTAGACAGAGCGCTCTGAAACCCGAGTCCCCGCGGCTCACCCGCGATCCCTCTCACTGGAATACCCGGGCATGTTTGAGAACGGCGATCTAAACGGGCCTGTAGAGCGGAGATCGAAAGGAGGGACCAGGTCGGGAGGACGCGAGAGCCGAAGGACGGGGGGCAACTGAACGGGGAGTGTCTGGCTCGGCGGATGCCGGTTATATACCCGACGCGCCGCGAATGCTGGGAAAGCCGGCTCGTGACGTCACTGAAGGGGCCCCGCCCACCTCCCGCGGCCGAGATTCCAGTTCTAGCAGGCTGGAGGCGCGCTGCGTTTTCTTCTTGGCCGGCGGGGGCGGGGCTTCTCTGCGCTGAGGCCTGAGGCCGGCGCCGGGTTTTTGAGCCAGCGGCCTTGCCTCCTCCTGCAGCTGGAGGGAGGAAGGACCCCCCCACACACCGCCTTAGTTGCCGTCGCTCTGGATCTCTTGGCTCTTCACACACACACACACACACACACACACCCGCTCTGTGTTTCTCTCTCTCTCTCACACACACACACACACACACGCACACACACACAGGGAAGGGGAACCCCCAGTGCCAAAACACTGACTCACTCACCTAACTATATACACACACATACAGTACTTTAATGTGCTTTTTAAAGCGGTAGCCATGTTAGTCTCTGCAAGCATACCATAGTAAACAAAACAAAACATGTAGCACCTTGAAAACTATTTTAATATTAGCTTCTGTCAAGTCCACTTTGTCAAATATGATGTGGCATAATCACAATGGTGAGGTTGGCCTGGACTTGGGTCATAAGAAGTATATGTTCCCTGATTGCAAATAGAATACAAGTAATACCTCATATAACATTAGTATCGAATAACACTAAAATCACATAACATTAAGCAATCTGGGGGGAAGAATTGCATCGGATAACATTAAGATCCTATGGGATGCTTCAGATAACAACCGCTAAAACCTGTGTGGTTACAATGTATCTCTATGGATCCCATAGGATTTTAACATGCATCAGATAACACTAAAAATCATATAACACGAAGACTTGTGGAACCAGGTTTTAGTGTTATATGAGGTTTTACTGTATGTTGCTTAAATTTCCTTTGAGACCCCTGTAATAGGTAAACAAATGTTATGATGAAAGTAAGAAATAATTTGTATAACCTGACACTAACATGCCACAGCAATAAGGTCAAGAATGTATTGGGTAAACAATATGTAGGAAACTGTGTATAAAATGTTCTGTCTTTCACTGTTCAATATTCTCATCTTTGGAGTGACAACACTCATGAGAATCATTATTATGCATAATAAACTCTTCTCTGTTTGACCAAAGGAATGCTGTTTTGTCCTACCTTAAATGCTATAACAAATATAAGAGTGAGACTCCATGGCATTATTTTTACATATCAACTACAGAGATAGATAATGATTTCCTACCTACGACCATAGCTATTTTTGTTGTTCAGTCGCACAGTCGATTCCGACCCTTTGCGACCCCATGGACCACTGTCCGCCAGGCACTCCTGTCCTCCACCATCCCCCTCAACTCGCTCAGCTCTGTGCCCATTGTCTCTACAATTCCATCTAACCATCTCATTTTTGCCCGCCCCCTTCTTCTTTTGCCCTCCACCTTTCCCAGCATTAAGGTTTTCTCAAGCGAATCCTCTCTTCTCATTTGATGTCCAAAGTACCTTAGCTTCATCTTTACAATTTGACTAATAACAAGATCTGTGTGGCTGTTTACAACTAGAAAAAAATGAAGATCCCTGATTGGGGTTTAGATTTATTAACGTGAAGTTTGTTTCTCTTGAGTTGTAAATGGTTAGTGGATGGATGCAAAATAAACATTCTGGAATGGTGGTGTGAGTGAGCTATTGCCATGTTCTGTGTGGCCTGGAAAACATCATATACGCCCAGAGTTGGTTCTGTAAGTTACATCATATAACAACCTGTTAGTTGTGACATTTTAAAGTGATAATGTCCCAGAAACCCTTGACTAATATTCAAGACTGAGATGGGTGTCCTGCATTGTGTATATATTTTATTGCTCCTCTGTATCCTTATCTTGTAATTTTTCAGTTCCAGAATGGCAACTTTCAAATCTTGTGTGGAGTACCCAGCTAGATTGAAATTATTTGGGAAAGGTTTCTGTGTATTACCATTCCTGATGTCTGATTTGTGTCAATTAACTCTTTCATGAAGAGATTGTCCAGTTTGTCCTATGTAGCATGCAGAAGGGCATTTCTGGCAAAAAATGGCATAAATTACATTAGCAGAGGAACAAGTACAACTGCCTTTAATATTGTGTGTGATGTTGTTGGGTCCAGTAATTGTGTTCTCAGAGTAAATGTGTGAGCATAGCGAGGATTGTAGGAGAGTTTGGTTCCCACCTGTTTCACTATTGTGTAGTCTGTTGTACTGTACTGTATATCAATACGTTGTATTATACTGTATGTTAATACATTAATAATTGTGGGCCTTCAAGTCAATTATGAGTAATGGGGTCCCTTTTCAGGGTTTTCTAGGTAGAGAACTTATGGAGGTGGTTTACTATTCCCCTTTTCTGAAGGTGCCTGGGATTGTGCACCTTACCCATGACTGGCTTCTAAGTCAGAGTCGGGAACTGAGTTCTCAACCTCCTGTTCCACAGCTAGATACCGAAACCACTGAGCTATCCAGCCACCTGAGGGTGCCTTTTAAGTACTCAGTTGAAGAAAGCTTATCAATGGGGCTAATCCTTATTCAGTAGTCACCTGATAACTGTTATATTTTGTGAATCATCACAAGTTAATTTAAACCATCAACACTGCCAGAATCCAACATTATAGAAGTTAGTGGATTTTAAGTGATTCATGGACTGTGACAATATAGGAACTGAGGAATTGGAGATGGTTACAAAACAGTAACTTATGTGAATGGACCTTCATCACACTATGGATGCTTCATTGTGCCATCAGTTCATACTCAAATGCCAATAAACATGTGACATCCATGCTTAAGATCACCCTCAAATTATGCAATGGTAACACATAAGTAATTCTAACATTTCCCTGCACCTCAATAAATAGTAAGTCAACAGTTAAGTCAATCTATCTTCAGTTTGACAGCATCAGAAATGCACAATCAAAATGTGCAAAGCACAAGCTTTGTGAAAGAGTCCTGACTATGAAATAATGGATTAATAATTATTTTGGGTATCTCTTATATACTAAAACATAGAACAGCTAGATTCCCTAGATAGCTAACTGCAACTGCATCTCAATTTGGGTTATTGAAATTACATCCTTAAAAAATAGGGAACCCTAATCTGTGAGATTTCTATTATTTAATCTCTTTCCTGTGAACACTGGGATCAGTTTAAATTCTATTTAAATTTGTTAAAGGGCACGATAGCCCTGTCAGCAAAAAAACACAACAGTACTCTGGTAACATCTTTCTATAATTTCTATAATCACACCAAAATGAGCAGCTTCCAAAAAATCTGACCCGTACAGGTCATTAGCAGCAATCCTATAATAGCCCTGCATTCTTTCTATGATAAGAATATGCCATTTTATTAATTTTCTTCATAACCATGTGTGCAACCTTATTTTAACTGCTATAAATCTGATCTATAAAATAATGTTTCAGCAAAAGTAGCAATATACTCACACAAGAAATCAACACTTTGTCACCTTGCATACTTTTAGTTGGAAAAGAATCGAAACAAAAATAGGAGTAATCCTGATTATCTTATATAGATCATAAATTATAATGTGTTACAAGTCATTAAATCATAACAGGGATAGAGGCAGCACATATAATATTGAGGCAGCACAGAAAGAGTCTCCTCAAAGATTGTATTTTTGAACCATAATTGGGCATACCCTGGTAATGCCAACCTTCTGTTGCTAGCTGATCTTTCTCACACTAGGTCAGGTGACAGTAACTGCAGAATGAACTCACCAAAAGGTGCCTTAATTTTGGCAATTTCACGTCTGGCTTAGACACGGAAGAACAGCAGATACAAAAGAAGCACATAAAGTCCAGGATGGGCAATAACAGTACATACTATTTTTGACTGTTGATTACTGTGTCTTCTGCAATACCAAAATACCAAGAATATTTGCTGGAGTATAAGAAATTACTGAAGATGCACAGATAATCTTTGGTGCCAGCAGTAACCAGAACAAAAGACTGTCATGTCACTACGAAGGCACAGTAAAAACAATTTAATAATGATTGACTATCTCATAAAACCTTTATGCATCTTATAAAGATTCTTGTGGAACTCTGACCTCAACAAACATTATCATGTACAAACTCTAATCTTAAGAAAAATGGAATTACTATAATAACAGATGAAACACATACATTTCTACCTCCCCTATATAGGCAGGGATATAAAAGGTATACTGTATATAGAATCACCATTTGCCTCATTAATTGAGCGTGGCAATTTAGGTTGTTTTTTTATCATATTAGAAGCACACAAAGGTGCTTTCTGGGTTGAAAGGATTTTTGCTGGAGGAACGCCACTCAAGGGATGCCTGAATGAGGCTCCTTTCATGTCCCCAAGCAGTGCTGTAGCCAGAGGGGGGTGAAAACCCTCCTGAGCTAACAGTCCCCCCACCTACCCAGGGATGCCAATGTTATGTGTGTGTGAGAGAGAGACACTGTTGCCCCTCCTGAATTTTTTTGCAACCCCTCAAACCCCCCCCCCCCCAATAAATGTAGAATCCTGGCTACAGCCCTGTCCCCGCGATCTTTTCCCACCAAAGTGGTCCCTATTCATCTGCTTGCAATTTCTTGCTTTCGAACTGTTAGGTTTGCAGCAGCCGAGCCCATCATGCAGTATTTGGGTCTTTAACTGCAGACTTGCCGACCTTCCAACTAACAAGGCAAGCTTCTTAACCTAGGAACCACCACAGTCCCTGGCACTCTAGGTGTAAACCACATATTTTTGTTTCAAATAAAAATATGTACAGGAAGGGCAGGAAACTCAGGGATATAGGTGTTGCACTCTGATCATGATGCTTTACTTTGGCTATTCTGGCAGGGCTTGTAATGTAGTGTTATGTGTTTTCGTGTCAGAGTATACTCAGCTCTCTTAAGATCCTCTTTTGCCCATCTTAGCAGAAATTATTTTTAAAGAACATGCAAAATCCTCCAAAAAAATGACTACTAAAAAGGAAACAGCTGGGAATTCTAACCAAAAGGTAATGTAGTTAATATGCTCTTGCTCATTGGCATCTATCATTTTAAATAAAATCATATGCACAGCATATTTGATTTGACCGACAAAATGCTCCAAGAACGCCTTCAATACCCACGAATAAATATCCTCTCCCTCCCTACATCTCCATCTTTTCCACAGTTAATCAGAAGAACTGAATTAGCTTTTGAGGAGGCCGTAGTTAGTAGTAGAACAAATATTCTCTGACTTGAAAAGAAGCCATTTTAGTTCCATTCATTTCCAGTGAGTGAGCAAGCGAGCGAAAGAGATGGCTGTGCGGTCTTGCAGGGGCTCTTTCCCCCTTCTTCAGAGGCTCCACATCTGAGGCTGAGAGGCGGCCCTCCTCCTGTTTGTGGAAATCCCTGGCGGAGGAGTCCGGCATTTTGCTCTTATTAAACCGCACAGATGTGACTAACAGCCTCAGTTACGTGGCTTGTTTATTATACTGTATACACGTCTAGTTTGGCCTCCAGCCACGACGTTCTCTGGGCTGACCTCGTTTCAGTCCGAGCGCTCTCGCCCAGTTTAACCGACATCACAAGACTGTTGTTTATTTATTTATTTATTTATTTACATTCATACCCCGCCCTTTTGGTGTTGTGTAAGTCAAATGGACATGTGGTGCAGGGAAGAGGGCACCCTACAGACCGCCCTGGGGCCTCAGGTGGAAAAAGACAGGATTAAATATGTGTGTGTGTGTGTGTGTGTGTGTGTGAACTTGACAGGCCCTCCTTAATAAAAGAAGGCTGAGTTCCAGGTGGAAAAAGACAGGATTTTTATATATATATATGTGTGTGTGTGTGTGTGTGTGTGTGTGTGTGTGTGTGTGTGTGTGTGTATGTGTGTGTGTGTGTATATATATATATATATATATATATATATATATATATATATATATATATATATATATATATATATATATATATATATATATATATATATATATATATATATATATATATATATATATATATATATATATATATGTGTGTGTGTGTGTGTGTGTGTGTGTGTGTGTGTGTGTGAGAACTTGACAGGCCCTCCTTAATAAAAGAAGGCTGAGTTCCAGGTGGAAAAAGACAGGATTAAAATGTGTGTGTGTGTGTGAAAGAGAGAGAGAGAGAGAGAGAGAGAGAACTTGACAGGCCCTCCTTAATAAAAGAAGGCTGAGTTCCCGCCCTGCCCGGGAAAATAAGCGCCGGCCTTCATTCGCCTCGGCGAGGAAAAAAACAGGCCTCTCCGTCGCCACGGCAACCAAGCCGGCTCGGGCCTAAACAACGGCAGAGCCTGTCACGACGAAGTGTGTCATTGCCGGAACTAGGTTAGCGGCGCGAGCTATTGCGGCGCGCGAGGGGGGGGGAGGGAGGGAGGAGAGAAGTTGGAAAACCGAGGTATGACGAATCCCTGAAGAGCATAACAGGAAGTCCCGCCTTTTCCGCTCCCCGCTGGCCAATCGCGATGCAGAGGGGCCTGTAGCGGCCAAACGTTTAAATCGCCTGGGTGGATGAGTTGTGTGGGGGAGGACGGTTGACGTTATTAAAAGGTCACCCGTCGTCGAGGAAGGGCGTCGGCCGCGGAAGGGCTCGTAAAATGGGTAGCGCTGAGGAGAGAGGTGGGCCGGGGCCGAGGTTCCTAACCCGTGCCTTCGCGGGCACCCCTATACCACCAACCCCCCCTCTGTGTGCGAAACTTTTGCTCCGGCACCCGAGTCTGAGGAAACGGCGCTCATGCCTAGTCTTGGGTGGCTGCGTTACTCTCAAAGGGGTTTTTGGTCATGTTAGTCTGTGGCAGCAGAAAAGCTGCCTTCCAGCCCCTTAAAAAGCAGCAGCAGCAGCAATAATAATACAGTAATACCTCGGATAGTGTTTACCTCAGATAACGCTAAAATCGCATAAAGTTAAGTAATCTGGGGAGGAGAATTGGATCTAATAACGTTAAGGTCCTATGGGATGGATCGGATAACAACCGCTAAAGCCTGTGCAGTTACAATGTATCTCTATGGAGCTTTAACGTTATCCGATCCATCCCATAGGATTTTAACATGCATCGGATAACACTAAAAATCGGATAACACCAAGACTTGTGGAACCAAGTCTTAGCGTTATCCGAGGTATTACTGTAATAGCAAATTCATGTCAGAGATTACTCTGTTATAATCTTTGAGATGCTTGTTGCCATCCTTACTTTTGGGAATTGCTCGATGGTGGACGTAGGCGTGTCGCGCAAACCAGCAGAATGTCAGAAACACAACAAAAAAAGAGGGGGACACCTTGTGGCTCCTTATAAAGACGAACTGCTATATTTTAATGTGCGCTTTCGTGGATAATGTCCACTTCGTCAGACCTAAGAAACTTCATGGCATCAGTGTATACATATCCGGTGCAGAGAACTCGACAAAACCAAACTTCACAGTAATAAATGTGAACCCCAGTCAGGGACCTTCTGTTCTTACTGGTTGTAAAAAGCCACACTGATTTGTAAAACTTAACCGTTCTATTTTATTAACTTAACCGTTGTGTGCCTTTCTATACCTGATATGTATAATTTAATGCCATGAAGTTTCACTCTTACGTGGACTTGATCCAGGAAAGCTAACATTAAACTACAGCAGTTAGCCTTTAAGGTGCCACAATGGTTTTTGTCTTTTTGTTTTGTTTACTCTGAAATATTTGCACAGATTAACAGGGCTACCCCTTTGAAAAATTCAGTATCATTGTGAAAGTTAGTCTATGGATACCCCCCTCCCCTCTTCCTCCTGATGTGTAATTTTAAATGTTCTTACAATTTGGTCTGATTGGACTGTTGGCAAAACTATTCTAGAAGGAATTTGATCCTCTTTATAGACTTTACAGTTAAGAGTTATGGCAGTTGAAACCTTTGCAATAAACAAACACAAGGCATTCATTTTTAACACCCAGTGATGTGCCTTGCACTCCTAAGGCAAAAAAATTTTTTTTTTTCTTTGCAATAAGTTGCATGATTTTATTTGGGAATGTTCATAGAAGGATTTTATTTATTTCTGTTTTGTATACTGTACTTGCATTTTGTTGCAGCCCTAACATCTTTTAAATCTCGTTAGATACCTGAGTTCCATGCTTTTTTGCCTTTTGTTGTGTTATTATTTAATGTTAAACCTTTATATTTGAAATCATATTTCCCCTCTGTCTGTTAAAAATGCTTGATATATATTGACAACACTATTTTCTCTGTTTAACCTGATAAATTACTGAATTCTGTAGTGTTGTAAGTACTCATTCAGAAACATGGAGTTTTTCTGCTTCTGCAAACACACAAGTGAGGACATAGTTTGACGTAGAGTCTGATCCTGTATCCTCTTAATGGAAAGCACTTTTTTAGTACCTCTGTACAGGCCTGTGCTGTGTAACATTCCTATTCTTAGAAAAGTAAATGTGTAGTGTTTTCTGATGCTTTTATTTTGGCTACTGCATTTGGCACTAGTGTAAGGTAGTACTTGGCATCCCACTGTAGTCTTTTCTTAGGATATCCTTCTGCAAAATTGAATTATGGCCAAATAGAAATCAAAATCTGCACAAACTACCCAGTAACTAGCACAATTCTGTATATCAGGAGTTCTCAACCTTTTAAAGCCGAGTGCCGGGTCAGGGGTATGCTGGCTAAGCTAAAAGGGCACTGGACAGGGAGTGATGAGGATGTCTAACACTAACAAAATATATACATTCCCACTCACCTTCTAATTTCAACTCCCCGCTAGGGATTTGAACCAACAACCTCCTGCTTACAAGGCTAAATTGTTAAAGCCATGGTGGCTCTGCTGTCAGTGGAGCTGCTTTTGTAATCTTATCTTTCACAGCACAAGAGGAGGAAGGCAGCCAGAGGAACATGAAGCCCCTCTCCTTTGCTTGATAGTTCTGGGCATCACAGCTCGGCTTGGCTCTTTGCATTGGGACCCAAGGGGGGCACCATCGTACTGGGGGGTGCCCCAGGCTGAATTCCAGTTGCCCGATGGGCCATCCCACCACTGGGCTGGGTCACAGTCCCTCAAACAGCTTCGGCAGCCGGGCAGCTATTTTGCCCTTCCTCCACCACATAGCACTTTCTGGTGTGGTGGAGGTGGTGGGGGCCGCATGTTGAGAATCCCTGCTGTATATGAAGGTTTTGTTTATTTAATGTACAACACAGTATCTAATGGCATTTAAGGAGAGTTTGTTGGCACAGAAACTGGTGCTGTATTTGATTAAAAGTGCTTTGTAGCCTACCGGTGTTAGCATACAATGTATAAAAAAACTGCTGTGTACTATTATAATATTGGTTTGAGAGAACTGATTAAGTAAATGAAAGCATTTATAGTGGCATTACAGTGATTGTCAGTTTTAGTTTTCTGCCACAGTATACTGTAGAACTAAGAATAAATTAGGTGGTAAGTGGAGTACTGAGATTACATTGTTCTCCCTCCCCCCCAAACTGATAAACCGTAGTTTCCCCAATGTTTTATATGTAAGAACATATTGGCATCACACTAATGAAAGAAAAGCCAAATATTTCTTTTGAATGCATCCAACTGAAAATTTCAGCTTAAATTTTAGCTTCTTATTTCAAGTAATTTCTGTAAGCAGCATCACAGGAAAGCTGCAGATATTAAACTTGATATTAGTACCACAAACCACTTCCTGAACTATCTGTGACATCATGCAGTTAATTTAAGTTTTTCACTGTACCTAGTAGCTATGTCTGTCTGACAGATGAAATATATCTCAGATTGAAAACCAGTACTTTATAAATATTTGTAGTTGCAGTGCAATAAGTTATGAAAAGCATATACTGTACAGGTATATCACCTTTACAATATTTAATGTTACTAAACTTGATGTTACTATAAGTTTATCTTAATGCCTAAATACATTTTTTCTCACCAGTCCGGGTAATGCTGATGTGGAATGGGCTATGAATATGCTTATAAAAAAATTACCTGCCAATTTAATTGTAGAAGTTTGCTATATAATTGATGTCATTGATAGTTAACAGGTTTTGGTCCTAGTTTAGTCAGAAAATGGTAAAGGCATCTATTTTTAACATTGAATATGTCTATATTTAATTCAGAATGGGTCGATGTTGCTAATGATCTTCTGACAAAATGTAACCTAAATCTGCATTTGAACCGTCTCTCTGAATGTGGAGCTGAAGTGTTCATTCGTCTTTATCAAGCAATATTGGGAGAAAGTGTTCCAGGTCAGAATACAGTTTTTCATTTTTAGAGTAGTGTTTTTCCAAGCATCTTTATTTATACTTGTAATACATATACTGTACAGTAATACCCCGGATAACGATGCAAGTTTTTTTTGAAAAAAATTGCATTGGATAACGATTTTTTAGCGTTATCCGAGGCAATGGTCTGCCAATCCACCCCCCACCCGCAGCGGTCTCTGCGACTGCAGTAGGGTCCGGGAAAGGTGCGCACCTTTCCCCCGACCCTACTGCAGTCGCAGAGACTGCGTGAATGAAGTAAAGGCAGGCAGGGAAAAAAAGAGACGTGATCGGGTCTCTTTCTTTCCCTGCCTGCCTTTAAAGCGGTTTGTCCCTGAAGTCAGGGCTTTTTTTTTAACGTTGTTCGATGCATGCATCAGACAACGCTAAAAATCGGATAACGTCATGACTTGTGGAACCAAGTCATAACGTTATCCAGGGTTTTACTGTACTCTGTCCAAGAACTTTTAAGAATATTTATTTATTTATTAGTTCAAATTTATATTGCCGCCCACTCGCCGTGGCAACTCAGGGCGGCTTACAGGCAATACATTACAATACAATATGTTGGGGTGGGCACAGGGGGAGGGGTGGCAAGGTCCTCAACCTGTCCTGGCTTCTTCCCCTGGCAGTTGGTGTAGGCACAGGGGGAAGGGCAGCAAAGTCCTCAACCTGCCCTGGCTGCTTCTTCCCCTGGCGGTTGGTGTATGCTGAAAGAACACATACATATTTTAAAATAAGATATAAATCGCGAAAAGGCCACCCAGAGATGTTTATCTTGAGTGCCTACAGCTATCCCTCCTTTTAGGATTTTCCACTACTTACACTCCCCCCTTTCCCAAACCTGGAACTTCTAAGCCACTCTCAAGGTAGCAGTGTCTCCAAGTTGATTGCTAGCTGTAGGTTGCTATATTATACATACAGGTATATACTATACACAGTAATAACTCGGATAGTGACTGCATCGTATAATGCTAAAATTGGATAACGATGCAAAATTTCTAAATAAATTTTGCATCGGATAATGATCTGTTAGCGTTATCCGATGCAGTCATTCGTAGCAGCAGGGTGGCTGGAAAGCTGAACGGGGTTCTCAGTTCGGCTTCCCAGCCACCCTGCAGCTGCGGAGGCAGGGGTGGGGTGGCTAGAAAGCTGACGGGGGGGGCTCCCCTGTCGGCTTCCCCAGCCACCCCACAGCTGTGGATCGGGTCCCCCAACCCCCCCCCCCCGGAGCCAACAGGGGGGGCAGAGAGCCCGAAATGGGTGGAAAAATGGATATTTTTTTGGTCCATTTCGGGCTTTGACCTCCCCTGCCAGCTCCGGGGGAGGGAGGGGTCGGGGGACCCAATCCACGCTGTTTCCGAAGTTCCCCACCTCTCTGGCTGCTGCAGTAATCCAAAACGTCGGGATTCGAATCCTGACATTTTGGCTTGCTACAGTCTCCAGGGAGGTGGGGGAACTTTGGAAATAGCACGGATCGGGTCCCCCAACCTCCCTGGAGCCAACGGGGGGGGGGGGGAGGGGTCAGGTAGCTTGAAATGGGCGGAAAAAATGGACCTCCCCGGAGGTGGCAGGGGTGGCAGAGAGTCCGAAATTTCGGGCTCTCTAACACCCCTGCCCCGGGGAGGTCAGGGGACTCAATCTGTGCTGTTCCCAACCTATCCAGGCACTGCGATCACAGCATACAATCGGCGCTTGGGTTGGAGGATTGAACGGGCACGCGCCTGGTTCAACCCCCAACCCAAGCAGCTGATCCCACACTGTTATCTGCCTGCCTCTTTGGAAACGGCAGGGGGGATTCCACTCATGGAATCCCCACTGCCCTTTCCAAAGAGGCAGGCTGATCACTCCCTCTTCCCTTTCCACTTCTGAAAGGGAACAGGGCTTTTTTTTACGTTGTGCAATCAATGCATCGCACAACGTTAAAAACCGGATAACGACGAGACTTGTGGAACCAAGTCTCATTGCTATCCAAGGTACTAGTGTACCTGGAAATAAACTTTACTGAGTTTAGGAGCTCATGTGGTGCTGTGGTTAAACTGTAGTACTGCAGTCAAAACTTGTGAGTTCAATTCTTACCGTTCAAGGCTCACCCAACTTTCTAGCCTTCTGAGGTCAGAAAAATAAATGGCTAGCATTTTGGGGACCAAAAATGATAATTACATTGTGAACTGCCTAGAAAGTGCTCTAAGTGCTGTAGGTAATAAAGGTCACCCTTGCTCCAGAGCTAGTCGTATCTGACTGTAGGATTCTGTGCTCATCTCCTTTTATAACTACAAGTAAAGAGCCAGTGCTGTCTGCGTCTGCAGACATTTCCATGGACGTTTGGCAGGCATGACTAGACACCAGAGTGCATGGAACACTGTTTACCTTCTCACCAAAGTGCTACCTATTTATCTACTTGCAATTTCTTACTTTTGAACTGCTAGGTTGGGAGGAGCTGGGACAGAGACAAGAGCTCACTCCATCATGCAGTATTCAGGTCTCAAACTGCTGACCTGCCACCTTCCAATCAAGTTCAGCATCTTAACCACTAAGCCACTGCAGTCCCACTAAGCCATCACAGTCTATAAGAGTAATTGTTATTGCCAGTGTTTTTTTTTAAATAATAATAAACAGTGGATTACAGGCATAGCTTTTTCCCTTGGATCTACTTCTTCCATGTCTAAGCCAGACATGAAACTGCTAAAATGAAACTACCTGTTGGTGAGTTCATTCTTCAGTTCCTTAATATTATCAAGTCTGATATAATTTGTCTGTTACTTGAAATTCTAACCATGACATGACCAGAAAAGTGAATATACATGTTTAGCTCAAGTATTTGTTTTTGTTCTGCAGCTAGAATCCTGCTATTTATATACATTAGCATAAATCACTATGGCAAAATGTGCCAGTTAAAAAGTCATTGCTTGTATTCCTCATCAGATATCAAGCCTTTCAATTGGCATATGATGAGGACTATGGGTGATGACTCCTTAATTAGGGGCTATTTGTTACTGTGCTTTATGTCACTATTAGGCCACGAGGGAATGTAAGCAATAAGATTCTGGTCATTGTGTGTTACAATTCAGTGCCTTCCTCTATTAATCTGGTATATATGTTGCTATAGGTTTATATATATGGAAAGTCTGTGCAGATTTGCTCTCAGATTATACAAGAAGTGGGTTGGCTCTTGGGGTTATGCATTATAATGTTGTGTATAGTAATGGTATGATGCAGTAACAGAATGATGCCATCCTATTATTTTGTAGATCTTATCGCTGTACCCAGTTGTCAAGAAGATGATGCACACAATGTACAGGCAGTAATAGATTCTTTGGCTTTGGACTACTTGCAGGTCAGCTTATCTCACATAACGGGTGGGTATAGACAACAATTTAATAGACAACAGTTTCTTGTAAAATATCCTTGAGACACAATGATATGGACAGTTGACATTAAGAACAGTTAGAAATGCATGTGAATGATTAGTTGGGGTCAGCAAGAATTTATTTTACTCTGGCATGCATGTAAAATTGAATCTGCAACTTAGAAAATTTAGAGGTTCAGCTAGATGGCTCATTTAAAGCAGGTTGGTGTGGACTAAATAAGGTCACTTAAGATTAGGTAGAGGTCAGGTATGGCATATGGTGCATCAACAGAATATGTGCCCTTCAGGTGGCTCTATTTGACTTGCCTTCCCTAAGGAAAGGGAAAACCCCTCCTATTCCTCTCCTTTTGTGTCTGAGAATATTTCAATTTTAAAAAATTCTAAAACATACAGTACTTCAGCACTACTCTAACTGGCTTTAAAAAATGTTTCCTCCTTCTGCCCAAGAGCAGAGGAAGCATATTTTTAGTGTCCCAATATTGCCAGGGCACCAAGCTGTCTGTTTAAGCATGCATGGGGAATTGGAACCGGTTGGAAAATTAAAGCAGGATGTTCTACTTTGGTTCAATCTCAGCAATTTCATGTGCTGGAAACAAACCAAAATGGAGCAATCCTACCTGACCCTAAAAAGAAAAAAAATACCCCTGACACAGGCTGGAAAGGTACAAGTAGGAACATCTTTGGGGATGGACTAGTTTGCTCTAGAAAGTATGTCATCTGATTGCTGTCAAGAGGAACAAACCAGCCCATCCTTGGAGTGGACGAAGCAGTAGGCGAAATGCCTACATAGTCACCCTCTTAGTGTCATGTTTTTGAAGACTGCAGTCTTATTCTTGTTTGTGAGCAAGCTCGTGGAACATAGTATGGCTTTCTTACGAATAAGCAGACACAGTATCAGATTGAAAGGGATTTATTCCGCAGTAGTCTCATCAAAGTTGATGAAGAATCCTCAGTTGGGCCATTGGGAGTAAGTCGTCTTCTATGCATGTTTACTCAAAAGTCCCATTGAATTAAGTGGGGCTTATTTCAACATGAATTAGGATTGAAGCCCTCTTTTGTCTACTGGATCTTAAAACAATAACTTTGAAAATTAAAGTAGTTGAAGTGAAATAATCTTGTTTGTATAATATTGGCAGCACTGTTGTTTTTATCTAGTAGCATTGCATACAAGGTAGTGTTTTCCCCCTGTGGTAAACCTGAGAATTTGAGAAGTAGTAAGACTTGAGGAGTTCTAACTGTAGCACAGTGTATAATAGCCTCTCTTCTGTTCCAGTCAACTAAGACATGGTTAGACTTAGCAGGGGTGGTAGGTATGTTCCTGGTTTTATCTCAGCAACAAGGAGGAAAGTTTGACCATGTCCTCTCTGTGACTATGGCAACACAGAAAAAAATTATGGTAGAAAGTGTTAACAAAACTTGTGTATTGTATACAGAGTTCATACTTCACTGCTTTTAAAAAAAATTAGCCACTATCTAAAGCAGTGCTTCCCAACCTTGGTTCCCCAAATGTTCTTGGACTTCAACTCCCAGAAATCATGACCAGCACAGCCAATGGATAGGTTTCTGGTAGTTTCATTCTAGGGCAGTGATGGCAAACCTTGGCATGCCAGGTGTTCTTGAACTTCATTTCCCAGAAGCCATGATCGGCAAGAGTGATGGCTTGGGCTTCTGGGAATTGGAGTCCCAAGAACACCTGGAGTGCCAAGGTTCGCTGTCATGGGTCTAGGGGACTCAAGGTTGGGAACCACTGATTTGAAATAAGTGTGAGCCGAATTATTGCATTTCATAACTGTTTCAAGAAACATTCTTTAATAATAGTTTGCACAACTGAACCCTTTACCTGTTATCCTCTGCTTTAGTAGTAGCAAGTGATTCAAGGCTTATGTCATGAGAACTTGTCAGGAATCTTTATGTGACATATATTTAAGGTTTAGAATCATGCCCACTGGAAGTAGATCGCAACCTGGCACCAGCTGCATCTCCTTCTTGCTGATTCCTTTCCAAAAAGACAGTTACAAAACAGGGGAAGTCTTACTCTTGTACAGAGGGATTTCTCTGAGACGTTTTGTGCAGACTCCAAATGTTCTTGGAGTGTCTCAATTCAAAAACCACTCTGGCAGATTGAAGTGGAAAAAGTGAACTGCCTCTGTTTGTTTTTCCCTTCCAGTTTCTCTTTAGGAGCCAAAATAAACTTGGTACCTTCCAAAGGGACTGGACTATAGTTCTCACTATCCATACCTGTTGTGGTTGGCAAGCTTACTTGTGTGTCTATGTGTATGGAAGGCCAACCTATCTGGAGGGTCCCAGTTTGGGGGAAGTTGTGTTACATAATCTAACTAATGCTTTAAGTGAACTGTTTCATTTGTCAGAATCTATGGCTGCAACTTGAGCTCAGTCTATCATTATCCTTGCTGTAAAAAGGCATAAACATGTTTCTTCCTCTTATAAGAGATTAATGGAGATTTCTTTTTAAGGTGAGAACATTGTGAAAGGTGACAAGGAGTCCATTAGAAATCTCTTGGAGATATTTGATGGCTTGCTTGAATATCTTACTGAAGAAATCAGTGAAGCTGCATCTCGGAATGGCGGTGAGAGAAATGGTACAATAAACAGCTTGCACACCTTCCACATGTATAAAATACTCTTGTTTCCTTATATGTGATTTATGTTGTTCTGCCACGAGATCATGGTGGTGGTAGTGCTAGGAAGTGTTTCAATGAAATATATTTTATCAATGTGTCAATGCATGCCAAAATGAGAATATAGTCAGGCTAAAATTGTATGTTACAACGGGATTGTCACTGAAACAGTCAATCCCATGTCAAATTTCCCTCTTCCGTTTAGTAAAGCCTTTTTTCCTTAAATGTTCACAGTTCATGTGCAAATCCTCTGCAAAGTCAAGTTATTCCCATTAGCTGCTATCTTTGGTTCCCTAGAATACTTGGGCCTCATTTTGAGAAAAGAGAAAACATGTCAGTCTGCAAAGAAGAGAGAATGGAGCAACTAGGGAGAGAAAGTGGGTGGTACAGGCATCGGAAGAAAGTGCATACATGAAGAATGACATTCCAGAGGCAGGAAACAGAGCAGAAGAGAGAAAGAAGTGATTGAATGGAAGCATGAGCACCTATGTGCACATGCACTCACAGAGCGAGAGAAAGATTCCAGTAAAATAGATAATTTCAGGATTTTCAAATGTGATTTCTTTCCTGGAATGCTAACATGTTGCATATCTTATCTCTATGAATTAGACCACAATTCAGAGTACCATGTATGTTAATTCTTTCCAGTGTTGGCGTGGTACAAAATGTGGGCTTAAAAATACGGATTATTGATGGATCCACAGGTTGTGCAAAGCTTTCTGCCTACCAGACAATATCAGATCAAAGATAATATAGAGTTTTATGTTGGTTTTGTTGCCGTCCAGTGTAAAAAGAAGGAAAATCCATCAGGATACCAGCTTTGGAACTGTGATCATATGCCGTGGTGACTTTGACAAATGCTGGGTGTTACTTTTCTAGTTTGAGTAAGTTCAGTTGTGCTAAAGGATCGCTTAAGGATGGGTAGATGCTTGGTATGCTGTTTGGTGTGATCCTTACTTCTAAATGGCTTGTGCACCTCAATTGACTATTATTTGTTCTGCCTCTCTTCAAAAAACAATTAGGGGGAGAAACAATTTGTAGTTTTTCATCTGTGTGCCTGACAAGGTCTGTTTAGCTCTTAGATCATAATGTTTCTTATAAAACAGATAATCACAATCAAATGGCTAGAGGTGAAGCTCAAAGTGGTGGATTTGAAGAGCAAGAGGATCACCAGGAAATATCAGTTCCCTCCCTGAAATTACCATCAGCTATGGGGTAAGGCAGGTTCATAGCTATCAAGTTGTCAATATTTCCCTGCATGACTTATTTATTTATTTTCATTTATATTCCATTTCTGCCAATTCAACACAAGGCAGCTTATAATGTGGTGGAACATCAGGTTTAGAAATGGAAATCTTCAATCTGCAATTAAACATGTAGTAATATTAAACAACTATTAAACATAGAACAGTAACAACAAAAACTGCATACCTTTAACAAAGTTTTAAATATTAATCAGCGTGCATAATGATGGTGACAATTGCTTGTTTGTGGAACAGACTCATTTAGTTGTTCAGAAATAATACATGTCCTGATTTTTCTGATTGAAAAGTCACTAGTAAAGGTGGTTTGGGGGATAATAAGAAGATGAATTTGCTATCACGGCACTGTACCCATTGTAACTGGAGATGTGTGGTGCCTTACCATAATGGAATGCCATGCATCTTCCCTAATGTTGGTATAGGTGAATGTGGAAATTATTGCCAGCAGATAATCAACCGGGCCTTTGAAAATAAACTGTTGTAATGTTTATGTTACCTGAATTTTTCTGTTGTTTTCCCTATCCATGTTGATTGTATTTGGTCCCAAGATTAAATATTTATTGTCAGAAAATATTTCAATTTATCTTTTTGTTCTCTTCAGTCTAAGCTATTTACTGACTGAAATACTGTTGTTTAGCTAGTAAGTTGCAGTTACTTACAGTAGAGCCAAGGTTGACTCAGCCTTCTATCCTTCCAAGGTCGGTAAAATGAGTACCCACTATGTTGGGGGCCAAATGCTAATTAACTTGTGAACTGCCCAGAGAATGCTCTAAGCACTATGGGGCGGTATAGAAGTGTGATTGCTTTGTTTTGCTTTTGTATCAATAGAATTTCCAGAGACCCATTGATTCATCAAGCCTACTCTAGTACAATTTACTATGCTAAGAACAGGATTTGGGGTGCTATTTCAGAAATGAAGTCAGTCATACTGAATCTGGATATTATAAAATTATTCATAGTTGAACATTTCAGAATTTTTGGTCGTTGTATGTAAAACTCAACAGAGTGGAGTTGTATATACAACTGTTATAACATTTTGTACACTTTTGTAAGGACAGGTAGAAGGGATGTAATAGTTTGTAGAAATATTCACTAGCAATCTGCAGAAAACCTTTGTGTATCAAGCTTGTCTCATTTTGATGAACTTTTGGGCAGCAAACAACTTTCTAACATTTGTCTTCTGACTAGTCATTGGATGTTCTTATAGTAACTAGGTCAAACCCTAAATCCTAAGTTGTTACTGCAGTGGCTCAAGTCACTAAGACGCTGACTGGGAAGTGGAAGGTCAGCAGTTCGATTCCCGAGTACTGCAGGACAGAATGAGCTCCCGTCTTTGTCCCAGCTCCTGCCAACCTAGCAGTTCGAAAGCAAGAAATTGCAAGTAGATAAATAGGGACCACTTCGGTGGGAAGGTAACAGCGTTCAATGCGCTCCAGTGTCTAGTCATGCCTGCTACATGACCATGGAAACTTCTGCAGAAGCAGACAATGCTGGCTCTTTGGCTTTGGAACAGAGGTGAGCACTGACCCCTAGAGTCGGATACGACTGGCTTTCGAGCAAGGGAAACCTTTACCTTTACATTTCCATTATCTGTAGAAAAGGTGTACATTTCTTAAATGCTGAAGAGAACATCATTGCTACTCCCTTCAACAGAATTAATTTCTTTTTCACTAGACTACACTACACTAGAAAAGGGGTCCTTTTGAACACACACACACACACACACACACACACACACGAGAGAGAGAGAGAGAGAGAGGAATTTTGTCTTAATCTCCTCTCCTTCCATGGGCACTTTGTACACTGGCTATTATTTTTAGACTCTAGTGTAGTGTAGTGTAGTGTAGTGTAGTGTAGTGTAGTGTAGTGTAGTGTAGTGTAGTAATCTAGTCAAAAATAACCAGAACTTGATAACCATGGCAAGATCTAAGCAGTATATAAGCTGGGGTGGTGGTGGTGGTGTTTCTGCCCATTTGCTATCTGTGCCATCTTAGATGGTCAAAGAAAGAGGAGGTATCCCCAGCTTGCATATGTTTCTTAGAAAAGGGTGCAGTTAGTTGTTCCTAACAATCCAAATCAGCTCACATCCCAATTTGCGAAATCTCGGTCATTCCAAGACTAGATTCTGGTTTGTTCTCTCTCATCCAGCCTGTGATCTGTTCAGAAGTTCCACACCCTCACTGCAACTGTGCTGCTTCTTATGTCATCACAGTTCCTTGAAAAGAAGTTTGTTACATAACTTTTAAAAATCCATGCAATACATTCATAATTGACAGCTTTGATCTTGTCTGGTTCTCTTTCCAAATTAGTGTGAATAGACTTGCTTGTGAGATATGTCTGTCTTCATTATGGCAAAAAGCTTTCCTGTGGTTAAGGCGATGGCATAGCCCTCCTAAGTTACTGAAGATGTTGTAGGGATCTGTGGTGCTGCTTAAATTGTGTTCTTTTCAGCCAAATATTCCATCTTGTGGCCAAGTCGAGTAAACACAATTCCGTCTCTGTGTTCTGTTCAGATCTTCTGCGCCGTCAGAGATATTTGCACCCTGTGGGGAAGCAGATGGTTCAGAATCTACAAGTGAGCTGATTAAGCTGGGTGACACAGCTTATTTATTTTCTCTAAGAAATGCAGGTGAGCTCAACTTGAGATAAACATTACCCACCAGATGTGAGTAACCAAGTATTTTAATGTGACAGGAACTGTTGCCACACAGAAAATGACTGGCAAAAACTAGCTTCACCACAGGGACTGGGCAATGTCATTTGTTTACTCTACCCACTTCCCCCAACTGGCTTTCAATGTGTAGGCAGAAGGAAACAGTTATGCAATTTGTTTCACGATCACATTCTCTATTGTATTAAGACATTGTAAAGTCTGACATGCCAAAAAATATATGCAGTAAAACCTTGGATAACGCTAAAACTTGTTTCCACAAGTCTTAAGTGTTATCCAATTTTTAATGGTATCCGATGCATGCATCAGATAATGTTAAAATCCTATGGGATGCATCAGATAACATTAAAACTCCATAGAGATACATTGTAACCGACACAGGCTTTAGCGAACATTATCTGATGCATCCCATAGGATTTAACATTAGGCGATGGATTTCCCCCCCCCCCCATTGCTTAACATTATGCGATTTTAGCGTTATCTGATGCAAATATTATCCAAGATATTACTGCACAGTGGAACCTCGGTTAACGTAATTAGTGCATTCTCCGGGACATTTCTTACAGCGAAAATTACTTTAACTGAATTTCCCATAGGAATGCATTAAAAACCAAAATACTTTAACCAAAACGCAGTTTTCCATCGGAATGCATTGAGAACCAATTAATCCATTCCAGAAAAAAAATCGTAAACTGAGCCACTGTTTTCTATGGATTTCCTTTTGTTACACAATTTTTATTTTAACTGAGCCATTTGTTAACTGAGGATCCAATGTAGACTGAATTATAATCAGAGGCAGGATAAATCAAGAATCAATAAGGAAACAAGAGTTGCATCAGTTCCAAAATAGAAGAAAGCTGAATTCTCCATCTTGATGGCTCTTCACCACACAGACCACAATTTCTTCTTCCCTTGCTACATAAGATTGATTAGACTTGCTGAGTCTAAAGCCCTGCAGGGATCATTACTCTTAGGAATTAAGAGAAGGTGTGTTTCCCACTTGTTTTTGGTTTAACTTGGAAAAAAATTCCTCCAAAAGGAGAAGAATTCATAATGCCACTTCAGTGACTGGCATGGATTTCTTACCATTTTGAGGTATGGCCAGAGAATGGGGTTTTTGGGGGGGGACCCAGTAAATCCTCTCATCTACTCTTAACCCCTAAGCCAGGGGTTCTCAATTTTTTCAAGGTTGGGGGCCGGGTCACACTCCCTCAAACAGTTGGCAGGCCAAACTGATGGTCCAGCTGCTGCTGGAATCAGCTGTGGAGTCATTTACGGCTGTTGTAAATGAGTCCGTGGCTGTTTATGATGGTCATAAATGAAACTGGGGCCTATTCTGGTGGCAGTGGCTGGAGCAAGGGTGGGGGCTGGATTATTTGGTGCCGTGGGCCAGATCCGGCATGTGGGCTATAGGTTGAGAACCCCTGCCCTAAGCTGACTGCCAGTAGAGGACAGTTGGCAAGGAACCCATGTCAGCAAGAAAGGTTTGGCATAGTTCAGGGAAGATGGCTCTGGGTAGACATCATTTTCTGGTCATGGGTAGAGAGGAAGCTCTTTCAGTAGTACCCTAGCCAGCCCTCCCAGGAGTCATAGGGACTTCATGGAGCAACATTCAAAGGCTACTAATACAGTGTTATTTTCTCAAAGAATTACCGGCAGAAAGTGTAAGATCAAAAAGGGCTACAGAATCTGGAGATCCTGAAGCTTTTAACGAACTGTCTAGTATGCTCCCCAGGAACAGAAGAATTCATATTACAAAAATTGAAGGTAAGAGTGTTTCTAGGATCCTCAAAAACATTTCAGGTCAAACTGTAATAGATTTCATATCTTTAGAAAAAGGAGTTCCTTAAGTGTTGAAAACAGGGTTGTCACAGCTTTTTTTAACCTGTAATTGAGAAATTTGCTTGCTTATTGTTGTGATTGGTCATTGAGAGATAAATATAGAACTTGCTTGTGAGCCCGATTGCTCAGCTGTTCAGGTGTGCTGGAATCATATATTGAACACAAATGGGATTTTGGTTTCTAATAACAGTTTAATGGTAATGGCCAAAATCCTATAGCTTCCTTGTAGTCATTTTCATTTTGTGGGAGCCATGGGATAGAAGGAAGATGTTTTTAATTATTCTTAACAGCAACTCACAGCTGTGGATTTTTCTAATGAAATAAAATCTTCCAAGTATTGTGGTTAATTAAGATAGGAATTAAAGAAAAATAGTTGTGTTTGAGATGTTCTGACATAACAATATTTTAATCAGCATTTCCTAATCCCTGTGTGGGATTTGTTTCCTTGCTGGATCCGGTGTTTCCAAAGGAAATGGTTTAAATGTGTGCCTAAAGTGCATTAAAACTAAATTAAGCCTCTCAACTCTTTTGCTTTAAGGAATAGCAGAATCTACTGAGTTGTCTAGAGAGCAGATGAGTTCCAGTGCTAAAAAGCTTGGTGAACCAATTCGCCCAGCAATTCCTCTACAGCCACCCTATCAGCCTTCTGCATCCAGGTCCCTGTTCCCAGCGGAGAGAGACGGTGTAAGCTCAGCCAGAGGTTCACCACCTCCACCATCTAAACCCCAAAGTCTTGTATCATCTGATGTAAGTGGGAAATCTTCCCATGTTTCTTTCTGTGTTGTCAGCACCTATTTTTGTGACATGTAAGAACGATGATGGCTTGGTGTACCTGTTCAACCTTTTACAAGGAAAGGGATAAACAAGATGATAACTCTCATGAGGACTATAATATCTTACTTTGGAGATACATCTATGCATGTGATGAATCAGAATGTATTACTCAGGAGTTCCCAAACTACAGCCCATTGGACAGATCTGGCCCCTGACATCAATTCATCCGTCCCGTGCCACCTTCATTGCTCCAGGAAGCAGAAGTAAAATGCACCCATACAGATGTATTTTACTTCTGTTTCGGGATCAACAAGGGCACCATGGGCCAGATGAATTGGCAACAGGGGCATGGATCCAACCCACAGGCTGTAGTTTGGATACCCCTGTTTTAAGCAGAGAAAATGGCAACTTAAAATCTATCTCCTCCTGTTGCAAAACAGATTGCAAGGCATGTTTTACTTCTACTTCCGTTGGGAGGAACCATGTGACTGCCCCACTGAACCATGTGACAAGCCCACAGCCTAAAAAGTTTGGGCACCCTGACATTACTGATGATTCCGTACAGAGAAACTTGCACCAAATAAATTGAAGTAGATGATAATGTTAGTTTCCTGGTTATTAATTTTTGACTGAAATCCTGTTGTACAACTGCATTATCATAAATGCTAATGATGCCATCAGCAGCATACATCAGGTTCTGAGGCTCCTTAGGGGATTTTTTTTTGTTGAGCTAGGGCAGGGATCAGCAAACTTGGCTCTCCAGATGTTCTTGGACTTCAATTCCCAGAAGTCCTGATCAGCAGGCATACTGACTTGGGCTTCTGGTAATTGAAGTCCAAGAACACCTGGAGAGCCAAGTTTGCAGATCCCTGAGCTAGGGAAACCTTTAATATCTGCAGTTTGTGGATCTTTCTTCACTTGGGGAAGGCTTTTAATATCCAAATATCACTGCAGGCAGTCCCAATGGAGGAACAGGCAGTGGTTATTTTTGTTTATTCAAGTCTCCCTGCTTTCTCCAAGGCTCCTAAAAGGCTTTCCCAGGCTGAAAGATATCCCCAGAGAGCTCAGAGCCTGAGTGAAAGGAATAGGAAAATTTAAAGGTTAACATCCATGACTGATAGCACAATCACCATTTATTACCATGCTGCTCTGCCAAGAGTTTTGAGCTATTGTCTATTTGAAAAATGAAGATAAATTATTGAGTGATCCATGTTTAAAGTGATTTTGTAATGATGGGTTGTCGTGGCATCATCTTTGAATGATTTTTTTAGGGGTGTGTGTTACTTTTGTAAAATATGAATTTTGAACTTCCTTTGCAGTTTGTGGAGCCCCCTGACCAAGAGTCTGCGGCCCTTCCAGGTACCATTTCTCTATCAAAGACCACATCTGGTAAGAACAGATTTTGATTAATTATGAAGTATATTTTAATATGATTTCAATACTAGTGTTTTGTTGGGTTCAACCAAGTCATAACGTTATCCAAGGTACTAGTGTACATTAGTCTTACGTCTAAGCCATGTATTGCACTGTGAAGCCATTTAGCATAGGTTGAAGATTAAGTGCAACATTAATGACCACAAGGGCACCATTTTTTTGTAACCTGTCAGATGTCTACCCAGTCTGTTCTTGTCAAATAAAGTGCTGAATGTGCATAGCAGGACAGCATTGCCACAGAGTCACAGTTCCAGAGTCACAGTTCCAGAAAACATTGTTTATCAGTTTCTGGTAGGAAACAGGCAGAGAAAACAAGTACAGTAAAACCTCAGGTTACAACCGCTTTGGGTAACGTTTGCTGCAGTTTACGACGGCAAATCGTATGGATATGGCATTTCGGGTTATGAATTTTTAATGGAATTGTTTCAGATTTTGACAATCAATTCACGACCATTTTTTACATTCTCAATGCATCCCTATGGATGCTTCGGTTACAATTTTTTCGCATTACACTGGAGGCTGTTAGAACGGACCTCCGTCATAACCCAAGGTACTTCATGCTTTTCTCTTTTGAGGCTGGATTTGCTTTAGTTTTCAGATGGAGATAATGTTACAGTAATGAAGTCTGTAGATTTGAGGTTATCGCTTGCTGAGGTTTCCTTGTACTTGTCTATGCAAAGTGGGTTTCCAATATTGATTTCTTGTTGTTTCTGTTGTCTGTTAGCTGGAAATGATGAGCAAACCTCAGATGGTGGTGCAGAGAATGTAGCAGATAAAACTGTGCTAGAGGACGGAGTGGCTGCAAGAAAGGTAGCTGCCATCTGTGACAAGTAAAATGCATCTGTACATATCAATAAAATGTGTGCTTATAATAGTTAGGTTGCTCTTTTATCCCTAGTGATGTACAACACTAAAATAAAGCATAAATATCTTTGAATGTTGCTAAAGATCCTCTATGAGATAACAGTGTTGCGATGGTGTGTGTTATGGGCCACAATTCTGTTGGGGATTTATATCTGCATCTGTGCAGTTGCATAGATTGTGGCAGTGAACTCCTGCTGATGCACATGTTGCTGCTTCCACTCTTTATCCTCCACAAATTGCATTACTAGCACATGCTTAGGAATGTGAATTGGCAGAAATCCACCACCACTATTAACTAACTATACTTATGCTAGAGTACATTTCCTGTGGGATTCTGGCTATTGTTTTTATGTGCCTGTCAATGGTGCTTTACAAAATACAGTAATACCTCGGATAACGTTTACCTCGGATAACGCTAAAGTAATCTGGGGAGAAGAATTGGATCGAATAACATTAAGGTCCTATGGGATGGATCAGATAACAACCGCTAAAGCCTGTGCGGTTACAGTGTATCTCTATGGAGCTTTAAAGTCATCCGATCCATCCCATAGGATTTTAACATGCATCGGATAACACTAAAAATCGGATAACACCAAGACTTGTGGAACCAAGTCTTAGCGTTATCCGAGGTATTACTGTAAATGAAAGGTCTCTGCCTCAAACTTGCAGTCTAAAATTCATATCAAAGGCTGTGAATGTGGTGAGGATAAAAATGGCAGAGGATGAGTTCAGTTCAGTTCCATGCACTTAGCTTAGTGCGAGGAGAGGATGGTGATTCCAAGACTATTAGAAAATATGAATTTAAAGAGAATTTGCTAGATGTTGATGATAAAAAGCTAGAATCATTGGAGGAGGAGGAAGCCTTTTCATGCTGCTGTTGCAGTTGTTCCCGAGTTTAAAACGGTGAATGTGTCTGTGTTGCACCTGATTTATAGTTGAAATGTCCACAGTTCGTAGGGTGTTCACCATCTTTGATGTGGCAGGTTTTCTCTGCCTTAGAGCAACCTGCAAATCATTTCCATAATAAATCATACTCTGTCTGAAAGCTTTGTGACATGTTTTGTCCAAGACATGCTGGGCCTTGAGAAGACTGATTTTTTGATTTTCACTTTGAACCCTTTAGCTTTAAAAGAGGCAGGTCACCTGATGCTGGCTACTCAGAACGTAAAATATCTTTCTTGACTGCAGTCCTACTAATAAATGCTGTGATTTGAAGGACCGTTGATGCCTTGAGCTGCTTTACTATGATAGCAATCCTATTTGGAAGACCTTGCGAAGGCAGGGCAATCCTTGTTGTTGAACTTCAGCACCAGGTATTTTCTTGACTGTATCCCTGACTTCTCCAGCGTGAGCCTTTTTCTTCCCTGTCTCAAAGGAGATGCTCTCAAAGGATGAAAGTATTCAGTATACACCAACTCCTTGCTTTCTGGGCACACGGCCCAAGTCTACATCTTTGAAAAGCACAAGACCAAGACAAAGGAATGTGCTCTTTGAAGAAAGGTATGTATTTTGTCTAGACTGTGTACATTGGTGATATTTGTTTGTTGTATTTAGAGCTTATTCGTAGTTCCATACTTTACAAGATGGGCGTCATCCCATAGATAACATTCCCAACTCTGGGTCTCCTTGATGCTCTCAGACTACAATTAAATCTTGCTCTTTTCATTTATCTTTGTCAAAAGCACTGGTTGTGGAAATGGTGCCCTGATTGTTAAAACAGTAGCCCTCCTTCCCGAGGAAACTGTATGTCAGTTGCAAAGCCAAAGTTTTTGGGACACTAAAGGACTTACTGTGACTCGTGAGTGAACTTTCGATGCAATGACTAAGGCTGAGTACTGGGGGAGACCTTCTCCTTGACAGGAAAGCGCACCACATCCTCCTAAAATGAATGTACATCTTACTACTGAACATTGTACACAGCTCTGGGATAAAATATTAAAAACAGAATTTTGACCTGACAATTTCTGGTTTTTCAGTCAGAATGAACTCAGCACTCTGACAGATTCACTGGACGAAGAACCTTTTCCTCATAGACGAGCAAAGGAAAAGCTGTCTCAACAGGAGCTGGACAAAATGTCAGAGAAACTTTCCCGCAGACTGAATGAACTAGATGTGGTAAATAAGTGTCATCCCTTCTTGCTAGTACAGCAAAACCTCAGATAATGCTAAAACTTGGTTCCACAAGTCTTGGTGTTATCCGATTTTTAGTGTTATCCGATGCATGTTAAAATCCTATGGGATGCATCGGATAACATTAAAACTCCATAGAGATACATTGTAACCGCACAGGCTTTAGCGGTTGTTATCCGATGCATCCCATCGGATCTTAATGTTATTCGATGCAATTCTCCCCCACCCCGATTGCTTAACGTTACGCGATTTTAGTGTTATCTGATGCAAATGTTATCTGAGGTATTACTGTACCTTCACTTAATGTAGTGTAATATTCTTCCAGAGTTAACAGATGAGAAGATGAGCAAATGGTATAGGACAGTGGTAGCAAACCTATGGCACGTGTGCCAGAGGGGGCACTCACAGCTCTCTCTGGGCACACATGCCGTCTCTCCACCACAGAGTTAATCCCGCCCCTCTGCCCAGCAGCACAATGGGAGCACTTTCTCCCTCCCCCCAGCACAGAATGTGCCTTGCCCCTCTGCCCAGCAGCCCAACAGGAGCACTTTCTCCCTTCCCCCCAGAACAGAGTTGGTCCTGCCCCTCTGCTCAGCAGCCCAATGAGAGTGCTTCCTCCCTCCCCCAGCATAGAGTTTGCCCTGCCCTTCTGCCCAGCAGCCCAACGGGAGCAGTTCCTCTCTTCCCCCAGCACAGAGTTCACCCTGTCCTCTGTTTGGGCACTCGGTCTCTAAATTGTTCGCCATCACTGGTGTAAGATAACCCACAACTGTATGCAACAACTTCTGGGAGTTTTCTTTAGGCAGCCCCAAGCTAGTTAGAGGAAGCTATTGGTTTTTCAAATCTACATCTTAGTCATCAGGCTTGAGCCTAAAGGCTTTTAAGTATTGGCCAGTTGTGTAAGAGAAGTGCACAGTTCTTCTTTCATGTCTAAGCCAGACTTTAAACTACCAAAATGAAGCCATTTTCTTGACTTTGTCATTAGCCAAAATTAAGTCTTCATCGGTACATGTTTCTGGCAGTAATCAGCAGACCAGCAAATGAGCCGGATTTTGCATCTCTCCTCATTCACAGAGCATGTTGTTATCCACCAGCAGCCCCCACTTGAGCATGTTGGTCTTACATGTAGGCATTCCGACCCTCAGTCTGTTCAGGATTCTCCAAGGGACACAGAGAGGTGGGAGATTGTCTGTTTTTCCAGTCGGGGAAAAGACACCGGGGGGAGGGGAGCGAGCAGGGTCATTTTACCATCTCTGTTGAGGGCTTCTAGAACCACACCTCCATTATTTCTTCCAGGTTTTGGGTTTCTAAATTAAAAGCCTGAGTGCTTGGACTATTTTGTTTTTATTGGTTGCAGTTAGTCCAGTGGTTTCCAACGTGGGCCCCACTGAGAAACTTCAATTCCCAGGAGCCTAAGTCAGTCCATTGGCTGACCAGTGCTTTGGAGAATTGACTTAGGCTTCTGGGAATTGAAGTCCAAAAACCAGAGGTTGGGAAACACTGATATTAATCCATTCTGGGGACTTTTTTTTTTGTTAATAAAAAGGGTGAAATATACAAATAAATACTAGGCGAACATTTTGGAGATGTTCTGGAATGATTTTTGAAAGAAAAGATGATTCTGTTTAAATCACAGATGTTAAAACTTGCTTTGGGTGAACAACAAACCAGGGAAGAGTCATCAACTGATGAGGACCAACTTTCTCAGCACAGTGATAGTGTCATGGATTACCGGGAAATGAAAGCAGAACCGGGTAACTGTTCTGAGAATTACCTTTATTTCATAATAATCAGCAGTTGCTCTTTGATTACTTGTCAGAACCTCTTCTGTAAGTAAAAGGTGTTTCCTGCACTTGGATGCATATCTTTTATTTAGTAGTTGCCATGTATACATACTCAGTGTTATGACCGTGTTTATCTGAAGACTGAAAATGAGGGGTGGGTTTTTTGCTCCAAGGAATGAATCTAATTGCTAAACTGTAACCTGGGAATACAAAATGCATTGTTTCCAAGAGATTTGTATTGTAGAAGCTTTGAAAACAAGAGTTTTTATATTTTTGCAACACCATTTAGCTTCAGTGGAGCATCTCCTCTTCCCTGAATGCTTGTAGCTTGCTGTCCATCCAGGTGGAATTACTAGAAGTACTTAAAGTTTGGTTTGTTTTTACAGCCACTTCACGCCTGAGGAGAATACCCAGTAGGCGACGTTCTGTTTCTACTTCACCCCCTCCATCCAGCCACCAGCTGTCATCTGAGTTGGGCAGAGGGCTTTGGAGGGATGCGAGAGGGCCAGTGGGAAAAATACGGGAACACTTGCAAAGAGAAGAGGACCAAATGAAACAGAGAGCAAAGGTAATAACGGCAAGCTTGTAAACGACACAGCTGGCTGATCACCTTACTGGGCAAGCCAATTCATTAGCTTTCTCAAAATGGAAGAGGCTGCACAGATTGGAGTAGAATGGTGGAAACATTGTCAGTTTTCCCAGAGAAGATCTGAAAATAGTTTTCTGGATGATGATTATTTTTGTAACTGAGGCAGAATTATACTGTATATACTTGAATATAAGCCGAGTTTTTTAGCCCCATAAATGAGGTCCAAAAGGGGGACTCGGCTTATACACAGGTGCAAATACAGTAAAAAATTGCACTAAATTAATTAATTTTACTATATTTTCATGTATTTTAATTATTGAAACTCACTAGCAGCTGCTGCATTTCCCACTCTCAGCTTATACTCGGGTCAAACTATTTCCCTGTGTTTTAGGTCAAAATTAGGTATCTCAGCTTATATTTGGGTCGGCTTATACTCAAGTATATACGATAGTTCTCAACAAATTTTAGGATGGATTCATAATGCTTGCCTCAAAATGCCTATGATGGGGTAGTTCCAGAGTACTAGCAGCCTGCCCAACATGTTGGCAAAAATCCTGTTGTGTAAGTTACAGTATGGAAAGGTGATGTTATCACCAGCAAGGGGAGATTTGCAGTGATTAAAGACTTCTTCCTTCTATCTGTCAGTTCCCACAGCTTGTACACAATAAAACTGATTATACATGTCAGAGAAACTTCAGAATAGAAGGAGGAAGTCTTTAAAGATATGCTGGTGATAGCATCACCCTTCCACAGGCCTTCCTTACACAGTAGGATTTTGACCTTTTCCTCTTTTGGACTAGTTATGTGGTTTGAGCAAGATGCTTTGTTTTTTTCCTAAACTCTGAAACACATATTGGAGTATTATTTTTATTAGGTCAACCAAGGAGGTATTAAATTGTGTGTAGGGTTTGGAGACCCTCCCTACAGCTGGGCTACTTTTGCATAACAACTGAGCCAGAAACCTGCCTTGAGCCAGACGTTCTCAGTAGAGCCCCAATAGATCTCCATGGCATAGCCCTCTTTTCTCCAGCAGAGACTGGTGCACCAGCCGCCTCTCCTCCAGGACTTATTTGTATATTGCACTATACAATGGAGTCAGGGTTAGAGATTTTTCAGAAAGGTCATTGAGGCCAAAATACAGCCACTAACTACTAACTGACGTCACACGCTGGTTTTGAAGCTCTAGCTGCCTGGCTCTTTCTGCATGCAGTCCTGGGTCCTGGCACTGACTTTCAAAACAAATAGTGGCTTGGGAGCCCGGGTATTTAGTGTGCAGCAGGATAATTCTTGGAAGGCCCTTTACTAGCCAACATTACCTGCTGAGGGTGGATAAATGGCAAACAGGAAAGGGGACCTTACGTTGTCTCAACTATGAATTAATGTACTTGAGGTGGCTGTTCATTCCCCCTCTCTGATTCCTTTGTGTTTTTCAGAACTTTTAAAACTATCATCTGACCTTTGTAGCCTCTGTTTCTTTTCTTTTTTGTTTCAGCTGTTAGCTTTTTCATCCTCTATTGCTGCTTATATGTCTGTATAATGAATGAACCAACAATTAACTTGTCGTGAATATTCCTCAGGCTTTTCTTTGCCTTCTAGCTCTTGGCTAAAGCCTATGAAGATGAATTGAGAGCTTATGACGCTAGTGAACAATTTAAATGTACAAAGCTCAAAGCAAAGGCCAAGGAGATGGTAAGGGGGAAGACAGATCTCACTGAGTTTTTCTTCTGCTATGTTTCTTTCTGCTAATGTTCCTGGAGATGATTTACCACCTTTCAAAAATCATCTAGTTAATTTGTGCTTTCACCCATGCATGAAAACCATTAAGTCAAGTATGGTCATGCCAAAATCGCTAATCTTTCCGCAGATGACATACAGAGCTGACTTCTATGAGTCTCTGTATTTGTGGATGTTGCTGAACAACAGGTCTTCTACCTACCTTTTCATGTTCTCATGTTTCTGTGTTCCCTAGGTAGCTCTCGACAGTCCCTTAACAGGGGAAATGATATTCTAGATTTGATCCTTTATCACACTCAGTGTTCTCTTTAAGCTGCAGTGCAGGCCTCTTAGATATCATGGGGAACAGGGGAGGGGGAGGAGGAATAAACTAAGTTTTAAAGTTCATGTGGATGCTTGTTTATCCAGATGTGTTTTTAGTGATAGCGATTGTGTGCTCTTTGAAGGATAATGGTTATTAACAGGTTGCCTCTGGGATCTTATGACCAAGCTAATGATGGTATTCAAAAAAGCTGGAGCCTTGCCAGGTATTATTGGCCCTAATAAAACTGTGCTTTGGCTGTCTGGACGGCTGCTGTTTTTGGGAGCTGAATATGAAAACATTTCTATGATTTATTTGGCAGCCGGAGTTAGAAAGTTGCAATTTCCGTACTGGTGTTGGCAGTGTCTGATATGTCTTGAAGGCACAGACTTGATTCTAAAAGGCTCTTACAGGAGCGTGGATGGCTAAATCGTCCTGCTCCTTATCCTTTCACATTGATCCATGCACTTTCATTTTCGAAGGTCTTTCAGTTCTCTGTAATTAGGTTCAGGATGAACAGGGACTTGAAATGGGGGCAAGATTTGAACTCTTTGGGGAACCTTAGGGTCCAAGCTGCTGATTCACCTAAAACTTGAAGAAGTAGAACTTTCTGCATTCATAAAGTCAAGTGAACCCTTTTTTGTCCACAACCTGCACGTGATCAGTTGCGATGGGGCTGTGGTGGCTCAGTGGTTAAGAAGCTCACCATGTTGGTTGAAGTGCTAGCAAGTCAGCAGTTTGAGACCCAGGTACTGCATGACGGATTGAGTACCCGTCTCTGTCCCAGATCTTGGGGACATGAAAGGAGCCTCATTCAGGCGTCCCCTGAGTAGAGTTTCTCCAGCAAAAATCCTTTCAAACCAGAATAATTTCTGACACAAAATTATTATTATTATTATTATTATTATTATTATTATTATTATTATTATTATTATTATTATTATTATTATTATTATTATTATTATTATTATTATTATTATTATTATTATTATTATTATTATTATTATTTAGGATACAAAGGTTACATTTTTTGAGATCAACCAACACATTTCATAGCGTAAAATCTTGACATGCAGAAAAATGCTCAACACTTGACTTTCATCTCTTTGCTGTATAGCAGGAGTTCTTAACCTTTTTAAGCTGGGCCCCGGGTCACTCTCCCTCAGACAGCTTCTGGTACTGGATGGCCATTTTGCCCTTCCTCCACCACATGGCACTTCCTGGTGGTGTGGAGGCGGTTCCCCCCCCCCCCCCCAATAAAATGGTGTTGTAGGCTGCAGTTAAGAACCCCTGTTGTACAGGAAGATTTTTGGCTTAATCTGTTTGCAAACTCCAGAATTGTTGTTGTTATACTCAGGTAACTCTTCCCCTGCTGTGTGTTTGTATCTAGGAGCGAAAGCACAAGGAGCATGTGTTTAAAGCACCTCCAAGAATCTCACAAGCAGCCAAGATTTATTCTCGAAAAACTGGATCCAGGAATCCCAAGTTCAGCCAGTGGATTTCAAGGGGAGGCTTTGCAAAGGCCAAAAAAGCAGCTCCGTGTAAGAACCATAGAACATTCCTGGGTAGAAAAATCTGGAATCTCTTGAAAGCATGGGCTAAGGGCCAAGGCAACTGACAGCTAGCCTATGTATACCAGTGAAAGCATTTCTCTTATGACCACCATATGTCTGGATTTTGTGCAAAGCAAGCAAAATTCACTAACTACTACTTAACCAGGAGCACCCGATTGAGGCTGTTCTCATAGCTCACCATCTCATAAGAAGCCTTTCCGGAAGAGGGCAGACTCCTCATGCTGCCCTTCCTTTGGGCCCTGCTGGGTCTTTGAAGCTCTGTATGACTAATTGGGGAGGATTTTCTGTATTAACATTTGCATTCCAGGCAAAGCATAGAAGAGATGCTTGCACAGCTTGGAGTTCTTCCCAGAGAAAAAAAAAAACCATTTGTGTCAATACCTGCAGCCTGGTTTCCCTTTCCGACATTCCTGGGACTGACTTGGAAAGCAGCCCCTCTTGCTACAGGCTTGGCTCATGCTGCGTGAGATGCAATTTATCGCAAAGCAGAGGCAGAAGAGATACAAAGGACTTGCTCGGTTTTGTCCTATGTATTCTCTGTTTATAGTGAAAGAGGCTGGATTCTCTATTCCTGGTTTTATGGAGTGTTGTGCAGAGTTCAAATTTCAGAACTTTTGCCCCCCCCCCCCTGTTATGTGAATACCTAAATCCTATGACCATTCAAATCAAATGTACCGTATTTGCCCACATATACGACACATCAGAGTGTATGACACACTCCATTTTTCTGGTGTATTTTAAGGGGGTGCACTTATATGCTGGCAAATATGGTATTTGCCAATTGGAGATGCACTCTGTTTTTCAAGTATATTTTAAGGGGTGTGTGTGTGCTTTATATGCCGGCAAATAGGGTATATGCATGAGTACATTGTTAACACAGGATAATCACATCTTAGAGGGCAGGGCGAAGTATGAAGGAAGAGAAGAAGGTTTAGAGCATGGGTGCCCAATCATTTCCTGCCACAGGCCAGGCCACGCCTCCCCAGTCAGCTGAGTGGGCAGGAGGCATGTTTCCTCCCATCACAGTGGCAGTGGCGGGTGCATTCATGGCACATTTTTGCTACTTGTGGTGGTGGGAGCGAGGGCAGCACACTTTTGTCTCATTTTTATCTTCCCCCCCCCCCGCATTTTTACTGCGTTTTTGCCACATTTTGACACTTCTGGCAGCAGCAGGGCACTTTCGGTGTCGGCTGCAAATCCACTTTCCTGTGGTGGCAGGAACAATGGCGGCACATTTTCGCCACATTTTTTATTTTTTGGAAGGTTTTCACCGCTTTTTTGCTGCATTTTCAACACGTTTGGCAGTGGCAGCAATCCGGCCCATGGGCCAGACAAATTGGCATCACGTGCTGGATCCGGCCCATTGGCTGTAGTTTAGACACCCCTGGCTTGGAAGCATTCCTGGGTTCCCATCAAGAAGGAGGGAGAAGTGGAAATATTTCCCCTTCCTTTTTTTAACACTGTCTCTCCCATTAACTGAGTGGCACGGGGAATTGTGTACAACAGCTCATGTCTAGGAAGGTCTGTGGGGCCTGTTAGAGGCAGTGGGCCCAGACGAGAGAGTGCCAAAACTTTCTTGAAACGTGTGACCCTTCTGAAAAGGAGAGTTTTGGGCCCTCCCAGTGTAGAGGTTTATCGGAGGAGTGTGACGGCGCTGGTTTCTTGGGGCTCAGAGAGTCTCCCAGTGCTTTGTCAGAGATAATGGGTTGCATGTATGTTTCTGATGCAGCTGGATAGGTTTTTAAAGACGGAATCTCTGTTTTTAAGGTTGGCCCTTTGTTCCCCATAGTGTGGGAAATCTGAAACCATCTGTGGCTTTCTTGCTTCTTACAAGAATTTGTAAATGGTCTGAAAGGATTGACTATGGGTAACAACTGGTATTTATTTTTTGAAAATGTGCTTTTTTGGCCTCTATTCCCCGGAGCCTTCTGGCCAAAAATGGTTAGAGTTAAGAGGGCCACCAAGCTGGGGATTGGGAGTGGGGAACATGCAGAGACCAAGCTTTTTCCTAACTTGGGGTGTGCACCAAGCCCAAAGGGATGGCTTTGTATGCTGTGCATAGAAGGACACTGCTCATTGAAAGTCAATACACTTTATGCAGAAGGATCCTCCCCCACCCCTCTGCGCCATGGCTTAGCTTGTTCGGGAGAGTCAGGTTTTCAGGGGTGCTGTCATGGAGAGGCAGAGGTGGGAAGGCCCTCTACTCTACTCTCACCTGAGCTGCATACTTGTGAATTTGGATTCAACTCAAAGGTGTACAAGGAAAGACAATCTGAAGAGGTGATGCTTTATAATCGGGTTCCCAACCTCTCCAAGCCGGGAACCGGGTCATGCTCTCTCAGTCAGCTTCGAGGGCTGGATGGCCATTTTGTCCTACCTGCATGATGAGAGTGGCCATTTTGTTCCAACAGCTTCAAGGTGGGCATTTTGTTTCTCAAATGCCCTTGGAGGGGTGGGAAGCCACATGAAATAGCGCCATGGGCCGGATCCCTTGCTTTATATACACTAGTACCCCGAATAACGTTATGACTTGGTTCCACAAGTCCCGTCGTTATTCGGTTTTTAACGTTGTGCGATACATTGAACACACAATGTTAAAAAAAGCCCTGTTTCCCTGGAGGCTGCAGGAAGCGAGAACATCGGGATTTGAATCCGGACATTTTGCCTTGCTGCTGCCTCCAGGGAGGTGGGAGAACTTTGGAAACAGCTTGGAGCGGGTTTCCCCACCTCCCTGGACCCGGCGGGGGGGGGGGTCAGAGCCCCCAAAATTGGTAAAAAAAACGTCCTTTTTTTAACCAATTTTGGGGTTTCTGACCCCCCCCCGCTGGGTCCTGGGAGGTGTGGGGACCCGATCCAAGGTGTTTCTGGGCTTCCCCGACGTCCTGAGCCAGTGCAGGAAGCCAGAATGTCAGATTTCGAATCCCGATGTTCTGGCTTCCTGCACTGGCTCAGGACGTCGGGGAAGCCCAGAAACACCTTGGATCGGGTCCCCACACCTCCCAGGACCCAGCGGGGGGGTCAGAAACCCCAAAATTGGTAAAAAAAATGTCCGTTTTTTTTACCAATTTTGGGGGCTCTGACCCCCCCGCCGGGTCCAGGGAGGTGTGGGGACCCGATCCAAGGTGTTTCTGGGCTTCCCCGACGTCCTGAGCCAGTGCAGGAAGCCAGAACATCGGGATTCGAAATCTGACATTCTGGCTTCCTGCACTGGCTCAGGACGTCGGGGAAGCCCAGAAACACCTCCAGAGAGATCAGACGACCCGATCTACAGCTGCAGGGTGGCTGGGGAAGCTGACGGGGACTCCCTGTCGGCTTCCCTAGCCACCCGCCCATGCCTCCGCAGCTGTGGGGTGGCTGGGGAAGCCGATGGGGGAGCCCCCCGTCAGCTTTCCAGCCTCCCCACCCCTGCCTCCGTAGCTGCAGGGTGGCTGGGAAGCTGAACGGAGAACCCCGTTCAGCTTTCCGCCCACCCTGCTGCTAAGAACGACTGTATCGTGTAACGTTAAAATCGCATTACTCGATACAAGATGTTTCTGAAAATCTTGTAACGTTATGCGGTTTTAACGATATACGGTACTCGCGTTATACGGGGTATTACTGTACTCACCTAGGGGAAAAAACATAGTAGGCCTTATATATGAGGAAGCACGTGCTGGATTGCATTTTTGAGTATGGTCATGCTTTTTCCACCTCTATATCAAATGAATGAGGCGAGGGTGAACGTGGGGCACAAAATACATGCAGAATAGACCATTGTATTTCCAGTTTGAGCCTTTTAATTTTTTAAATATGAAAAGACATGCCTGTATACACTGGACAAAATCATAGATTTCAACCAAACTGCGAATGGGGAGGAGGTCCCTAAATGCTGCTTTAAGAAAGTAGTATCTTTAGTTGTTTTTCAGATATCTCCAGCACTGGGGCCTGATGTAGTTCCACCAGCAATGCAAATTAAAGACCTGGCAATTACACCAATGTGTGTCATGTTAACTACATAGAATGAAGAAAAATCCAGGATATTTTAGTGCAGATTTATGCTATTTGCATACACACATATTGAAGGGGAAAAAACATACAAGAGCAGAGAACTTTAAAAAGCAAAACAAAATTAAAGGGAACTGCTGTAATAAAGGAATTCAGGGATGAGGGATCGACCTATAGCATATTTATACAAGGTTAGGGGACATGAGGCCCTCGAGATGCTGTGGGAGTCAAATTCCTTGTCTCCTGACGGCTGGGTAGCTTAGCTGAGATTGATGGGAATTGGAGTCCTACAGCATTTGGAGGGTCACCTGTTCTCGCCCCTGGCTCTGGGAAATATGCTGAACGCCTACAGAGCAGGCTCTGCCTGGGCTGCATCATTTCGAAGACTGGTCGTCGTTGCTTATGTCTGCCTTCCTCCCACAGTGAGGATCCAGGAGGACGATCTCTTGCCTCAACTACTGGAACATTTCCCCCATCTGCACATTTCCCGCCCAACAATGAATAAGATGTTGCAGCAGCAACTGGCACAGATAGAACAACTGAAATCTCCTGTCCATCGTAACGAGCTGAAGTTTCAAAGTGAGGTAAGTTGTCTTTCAAGGTTAAAGCAGGCAATCGTTGCCTTTTAAAGAGGAGGACTGGTGGGGGGGACCACAGTGGCAATGGCTGGAATGTTGCTCACGCTTTCTTGACCATGCAGTAGAGTGAATAGCACACTGTAAGTGTAAACGCACATCCACTGTTGCTGGATTTTTCACTGCAGCCCTATTAAGACTGTGAAATAGACCCACACTCTGTTTTCCATCTCCTGTTGGAGTAGCTGAGGAAGTTCCTGAGCAATGTCTTGAACATACAGTAATACCTCAGATAACGCTAAGACTTGGTTCCACAAGTCTTGGTGTTATCCGATTTTTAGTGTTATCCGATCCATGTTAAAATCCTATGGGATGGATCGGATAACGTTAAAGCTCCATAGAGATACATTGTAACTGCACAGGCTTTAGTGGTTGTTATCCGATCCATCCCATAGGACCTTAACATTATTCGATCCAATTCTCCTCCCCAGATTACTTAACGTTATGCGATTTTAGCGTTATCCGAGGTAAACGTTATCCGAGGTATTACTGTATGGAACTTCTCCTTTTTACAAGCAGACCAGCTTTCAACGTGACTTAATTTCTATTCTGACCTAAAATGTGTATGAAGGCGGTGGCAGCTGGGTGGTGGTGGTGGTGGTGTCTGTTAGAGGCAGTGGGTCCAGGTTAGACGGTGCCAAGACTTCCTTAAAATGTGTCGCATGATATGGAAAAGATTGAGATCTTAAGGACCCTCTTAAATGTGATCTGCATCTTTTCCCAGGTACTAGAAACCCTTAAGAAGCATGACCTCCTGGTTGACCTCATCAAGAAAGAACAAGCGCATAACAGAAGGCTGGTAGGTCTGGGGGAAGAAGCTTCTGATTGATTTCTAAGCAGATATTTATATGCCACTTTCCTGGAAGGCAACAGGAAGGATAAATATAATAACTGTGTACATGTGCATAGATACATGTGTATGTGCGCGTGTGTGCATTTACTGAATGGATGGATTTATGTATACATGTTTTATAATAGACAAGCAACACTTTAACAGTAGCCCCAAGACAATTTAGTAAACTATAACTTGACTGGCATAAGAGAAATGGCTATCCTGTGACCTTCCAGATGTTGTTAAATTGTAGCTCTCCCTCACCTTTAGCTGTGCTGCTGAGGCACTGATGGGAGCTGCAGTGGAACAGGATCTGACAGCAGGAGATAGCCTGCTTTGCCGTAAAACAATAGGCTGTGAGGGCGATCTGGCTGCGGTATCTGTGGATCGCCAGGGTTGATTTGGCTGGCTAGGGAGATGTCCCCTCCCTTCCTCCCTCCCTGCTCCATGTGCGTCCCTCCTGACGTCCCAGATAGAAGGAGTGTACCTTTCTTTGGTCAAGGGTATATGATAGCTGCACTCCCTTGCTAGAACCTCCAAACAAGCTCAAAGTCTGTATAACAATAATTTCTAGAACGACAGGAATAAACTGCTGCATGGCAGATGAAATGCATGTATTCCAAGCTGTTTGAAATGTCTCCTGCAACATGAGAGCGATGAGAGATAATTAAGACAGCCCAGCTCATATCCCACCATTTTAATGCGGTTCTCCAGCCAGAAGGCCTCCCAAGCATACATTGATTCATTGATAAATTAATCATGTCCTCTCTACTTGATTCTAAGTTACAGCAATCCCTTGAAGAGAGAGGAGTGTATAAAGTGGTTTCCCAGTCTCTCCTTCTGAGGCTTGATGAAATCTTTGCTTTTAAACTGCCTGGCCCCCAGGCTGCCTTGCACAATTATTATTCTAAGAAAATATTCTAATTAATTATTCTAAGAAAATAATCAACTTCAAATTCATCTTCAAGTTGTGCAAGGCAGCCTGGGGGCCAGTCACATTCAACAGGGCGGATATACCCACTCTGTTGTGGGGGTGCCCAAACTTTTTGGGCCATGGGCCGCTCATGTGCTTCAGGGGACTGGTCACTACAGCCCTGGGGGTCCGATCTGGGGGCCCCCATGCCAATTTATCCGGCTCATGGTGCCATCGCTCCCAGAAGCAGAAGTAAAACGTGTGTGTATGGGTGCGTTTTACTTCCACGTCAGGGAGCAGCGAGGGCACAGTGGGCCGGATGATTTGGGATGCCCCTGGGCCGTAGTTTGGGCACCCCTGCTCTATTGAGTCTGCAGATTGGTAGGTGGCTTATCATGCAGAGCTGGTTCCCCTATGGTGGTGGAGGGGACAAGAACATGAATTGCACTGGCCACATTCTGCGCTTCCCAGAAAACCTGCTGCCGCCACCTTGCTCTTGCTGTGTCCTACTCTTGGCTCTCCATGCTCCTGTAGGCCACCCTTAAGAGGGAGACCCTGGTTTGCAGGGATAGTAGTTTGGGGTGACCAGTCGCTGGGTGTTCTCCTGCCACAGGCAGCTGGACGGTTGGCTCATGTGGCTTTGTGCCGTTGTCTTAGTCACACAAGTTACCGAGTTGGAAACAAGAATATTCAGTCTTTGGAAAAAATCTCTGCTGGTTTGATTTTGTTGTGGCTTGTCTATCAAGTGGAAGAAGTACATCTTTTCAATTTCTGTTGCTGCTCTCTTTCAGAAAATGGCAAAACCTGTTTCTTTCGTGGAAACTTAGTCAATATATATATATTTGTTGTTTTTAGCAAGAGTTTAAGCAGCGTATTCATCGGCAGAAATACACTCAGCATAAGTTGAGGGAGAGACGGCAGCAAATTGCCACAGCCAAAAAGTATTACCAAGATTACAGAGTCCAGTTGCGGGCCAAGATGATGAGGTCCAGGACACGGGAGGAACAGGTACGTGATGGGAATCTCTCACCTTGCCTCCGGTAGAACCTTTGCTCTAGTTCTCATCAACTGTGCTGAGACCAGGGATGGGGGAGAACTTTGCTCAGTCCACACTTTCAAGCAAACCAACCCATTTCACTCTCCCTGAATTAACATGCAGTTTGGAGCACAACTGTCTTTTAGAGTGTCAGCTTCTCCGGTTTAGGTGAGATATGAAATTTAAAATGTACAATTAGAGGAAGTTGCATATGAAAGTGCACTTTTCTATATATCCCCCTCCCCCCCCCCCAATTTTTTTTTTACAGACAATTGGAACTAAGTAGGAATACACACTTGACTAAATACAACAAATCTTACCCAGGCCAAAAATAGACTTGACACATTCATCGTATTTTATACTTTGGGCCAATCTCTATGATTCAGCTGCACTGCCCACTGGTAATCACAGGGACAAGCTGGCATATGAGATACTTCTTTCACACTTGTGGTGATGATAATTGAATTGGGATGTATTGTGCAAAGATGCCTCAGTGATCAAGCCTGCCCAGGAAGCGAAGACGCCTCCTAAATTAGAACTCTTTGTCGTGATGTCCTTCTCTAAAAGAAGTTAACTCCCCATGGAACTTGTGCAAAGCTGTGAGGGGCGGGCACTGAGCTGTCTTTGTAACAACAGGAACAACAGCAAAGGGTCTAGTGGCATCTTCAGAGTGAGCAAGTTTTATTTCACATGATCCTTCATAGGACTGCAAGCCATTAGATTCCTCGGAGTATTGCCCAGTTGGCAGACATCTGTACATGTGCTAGCAGAGCAGGTTGACAAGATCCTTGGTGGTTGTGGAAAACGGCGCATGACTAACAACTGTTTTGGGCAGAGCAGATTTTAAAAAAGCAGAATTACCCTCGTGACTGTGCATGTTTTGTCTAACAGATATTTAAAAACCTGTTTGAGGAAGGATTGAATATTCAGAAGCAAAGGCTGCAGGAGCTAAGAGCCTATGCCAAGGAAAAGCGTGCAGAACAAAGGCTGCGACACCAGGATGAATTAGAATCCATGGAGAACTATTACAAGGATCAGGTATGAATTCCCCCTTCCCATCACATAAAGCAGGGGTGGCCAAACTTTTTGTGCCGTGGGCTGGTCACATGGTTGAGCAGGCCAGTCACGTGGTTCCTCCCGCCGTAAAACGCGTCCGTGGCTGTCGTAAATGCATTTATGACAGCCATGGATGCATTTACAGCATTATGCACATGCACGTTATAGGCATGTGCGGGCACATTATATGCATGCATGGGAGTGCTTTACTTCCATTAATGGTGAGAGTGGCGCAGGCTGGATGATTTGGTGCTGTGGGCTGGGTTCAGCTTGTGGGCCGTAGTTTGGCCGCCCCTGAAGCAAAGGGTACTGTTTGGTCCATCTATGCAACATTAACTTTCTTTGTGTTCGGTATAGTTTGCAATGCTGGCAGAAGCCGTTTCAGTAGAACATCAGGAAATCAAAGCCAGAGAATGCGCACATGCAAAAGTAAGTCGTCACCTTGAACTTTCAGAACTATTAATGAAGTGATAAACTGCTCAACTTAATCCTAACTCTCTCTTTCAGACACTGAAGAAAGCAAAAAGTGAACTAAAATCAAAGGTGGAAAAAGAAATTAAAGAGCTGCAGGATATGATCATGTGCAATGACGATGATTCATTTTTCAGAGAACTGGAAGCTGATCGACTGAAATCCAGACTCTTGGTGGCTTCCTTTCAATACAGCAAAAACCACCAATTCCTTTAAGCCTTTGCCCTCTCTTACAAATACTTGTGGGCTTTATTTTAACAAAGACACTGTTGAAAGAAATCACACCAAAAGGACCAGAATAAGGGGATAAAGTGAGATTTATTTATTTTTTTGCTATTGAGCTTATTTTTATCATCAAGAAAATACTGAACTTGTACTTTCCAAAGACTTTTTAATAGACTGTTTTTCAATAAAGATTTCTTGGAAACAAATAAAAATAAAGATGTCTAAGCTCTTTCCTAAAGTAATTTGTAAGTTCAAGTCCACTTTGCTCAAATCTATTTAATTGGCTGTAGAGAAATCCAGAGTGGGTTGATTTGGAAAACCGTTCCTAGTACAGTAAAACCCCGGGTTATGGACGCCTCGGGTAATGGATAACTCAACTTACAGAAGGAAATTCTGAGGAAATGGTGTCCTGATTTACAGGGAAAAAAACCTCATGATACAGAAAGTTTTTTTGGGTGTTGTGATGTTTCCCAGGGTGGTGGGAAGGTGTTTGGAACATTTCCGCTCCGTTTTTGAAATTTTCCGTCGCTTTTTGGCTCCGGCAGAAGGTTTTCCTGCAACCAGAAAGTGCTGGAATTTCCCCCTGCCCCATATCAGCTGTTAGGTGGGGACTTTTCCTGCAATTACTAGGGGTGGCCACTAGACGGCGCTGATGGAAATGTGATGAATACGCCGGGGGGGGGGGGGAGATCAGCTCCAAAGGTCAGTAAAAAGCAAAAAACAAACACCCATGTTTTTTTCTGTTCCACACTCTTTCTGAAGTGCACTTTGGAATTTTTGGCTGTGTTTTTGCCACTTTAGGTGAAAATGTTTTGAACATAAAAATTGGGTTTTTTCACTTTTTTCTAACCTCCAGAATATTTTTTAAAAAAATTTCAATGCATTTCTAAGGGAAATTGTGCTTTGTGTTAGAGAAAAATCACTTTACAGAAAATGTCCTGGAACGGATTAATTCCGTAACCCAGGGTTCCACTGTACTTGTAACAAATTATGTTGCAGTTAGTAGCCTTGACAAACTTTTAAGAATGATTTAAAAAATTCCTCACCTGATGGGAGGATATACAGTGAAACTCTGACATACAAACGGTACAGCTTACAAAAAATTCGATATACAAAGAGAAATCCTGGCTAAAAAAAATAACATAACAGTAATACCTCGGATAACGATTACATCACATAATGCTACCGTAAGATTGGATAACAATGCAAAATTTTGTAAAATTGCATCAGATAACGATCTGTTCGCATTATCCGAGGTATCGTTCGTAGCGGTGGGGCAGCTGGGAAGCTGAACGGGGTCTCCCCATTGGCTTCCCAGTCACCCCGCTGCTGCAGGTGCAGGGGCTCCCTTCGCAAGCAAAGGGCTACTCCAGCATCGGATAGCCCTTTGCTTGGGAAGGGAATGTGGTTTCCAACGTCTGCAGACCTACTCGGGTGTTGCTGTAAGGGTTCTTTCCCTGGCATTTTGCCTTGCAGCGCCCAGGTAGGTCTGGGGACTTCGGGAACAGTGTGGTTTGGGTCCCCCGACCTCCGCAGGGGCAGCGGAGAGCCCGAAATGGGAGAAAAAACTCCCATGAAGAATGCTTGAAACTTCATTTAGGATTGTCTCTTCCTAATCATAGTGTCCCACAATCTTTAAGTATTATGAGCTAAGATTAATAGATACTAACTTGAGACACAGTTTCTTTAAATAATAATAATTTTGTGTCAGAAATTATTCTGGGTTGAAAAGATTTTTGCCAGAGAAACTCAGCTCAGGGGACGTCCGAATGAGGCCCCCTTCATGTTCCCAAGATTTTTCCCACCAAAGTGGTCCCTATTTATCTACTTGCATTTTCTTGCTTTTGAACTGCTAGGCTGGCAGGAGCTGGGACAGAGACAGGCACTCATTCTGTTGTGTAGTATTCAGGTCTTGAACTGCCATCTTGCCAGCCTTCTAGCGTACAAGGTGAGCTTCTTAACCACTAAGCCACTGCAGCCCCAGCTTCTTTTAATATCTCATAATGATGTATTATCCATTGTGTCATCTGGCTTATCCATCCACTAGTTCTCCATAGGCAGGAGAAGATGATGGAGAGCGCAAGGGAAAGAACAGTCCTAAAAGCTGCATTTAATCTTTAAAGATAATGACTTGGACTCCAAATTCAGAATAAAAAGGGAATCGGTAGTGCAGGAAAATCCCTCCTAAGGCTGGTGTCACTTTTCTCTAGTGGGAAGTAAAACAAGAAACAAATGTGTTTTTAAAAACCATTGATGCTGTGGCAGTGCAAACAGCATACAATTTTTATTGCTTGATTTCGGCATGGGTACATACTTAGAAAACATTTTATACAGATGCATTTGTTAAAGCTCGTGTAACAGCTTGGTGGAAAATACAATGGATATCAATACTAAAAACACTCTGCAATAAATACAATAGAAATGCAATTTTAAAAACCTGTCCGTCTGAAAGGAAGGGAAATCATACCAAATATAGTTGTTTTTTTAGCTACAGAGAAAGCTTTTAGAATTTGACAGAGTAAGAAATTTACTATTAAAGAATGTGTGTTAAATGCAACTTGCACCTGTTAACTATAAGATGCAGTTTCATAGTCTGAAGCAATTTGGTCAGGCTACGTTATGTTAAATGATACAGGAGCAAAGCTCTCACTTCCATTAATACAGCGAAGTCAAATGCACCAGAGGTTTGACAGATGTAGTATTGTGGAACAATAACAATTTTTAAAAAAATTAAGTGTTCTGGACTGTAGTACAATACAACATTTTGGTAAAAATAAAATCAGTTTAGGTAAACTGAACCTATGTGCAAAAAAATACATACTATACAAAGCACCATTACCAAGACTTTACATCTAGAAATTAAATCTGAAACGGAGTCCTGTATAGTTGGAACTATCCAAATAGTCACTATCATCAATGTTAACACATTCGTTTATGAAAATACATTATGAAAATGTGAGGTGATGTCTCAGCCACTTAATGCAAATTCAGAATGGATAAAGAAAGTGGAGGAAGAGGGAGATGTTGGAAATAAATATTCACATTTAAATCTGGGATGAAAATCCAAAGGGCCGATAGAAAGGCCTGGATTGAGCAGTGGGAGACGGGGAAAGGCTACAGAGCTACAACTGACGTCTCCAGAGAAACTTTGGGCAGCTTGTATGCTTCAAAGTTTTTGATAGTTAAGCAGATAAAAAGGCACTCGGATGACCCAATATTTAATTTGCATCAATTTGCTCGGAGTATATCAAAGAGGTGTGCAAAATTGTGTTCCCCCAGCCTGGCAATACTGAAAATTAGATTCATGAAATTAGCCCTGTTATGATGGAAGGCTCTCTGGACACAGTACTAGAGCAGGATTACAATAAAGTTAGCTTTAAACTTAAAATGTGGAATTACACTGGACTTCTTTTGTCCTTCCCAAACCTTCTGAATGAATGCTTCATTAAGGCCTATTATTTAAACCAGGGGTGCCCAAACTTTTTAGGCCGTAGGCCAGTCATGTGATTCAAGGAGCTGTTTACTATGGCCCGGGTGCCAGATCCAGGCCCTGACGCCAATTCATCCGGCCCGCGAAGCCCTAGTTGCTCCTGGAAGGGGAAATACAGGTGCGTTTTACTTCTGCTTCCAGGAACGATAAGGGTTTCACAGGCCAGATGAATTGGTGTCGGGGGTCGTATCTGGGCCCCAGGCCATAGTTTGGCCACCCCTGATTTAAAATCTCATTTGCCGTTCTGGAGTTAGTTGACTGCACCTCGTCACAGACAGTATAAAGTCAAGAAAACATAAACCTGATGCAAAATGGGTGCAGCCATAGAATTGTGAAACTTGTGTTGACTGAAGTAATTATTCTGCAGTAAAGAGAGTACAGGTCTGACCTTCCTCATGCAGCAAGGCAAGCTTTTTACAAAAACATTTCCCAAAGAAAACTGGACAGAAGGAAATCTTCACAGAGGTCCATACTAGATAGAGCAACCTCTGGCCATCTAGATATGACCCAACCAGCACAAGTCAATGGTAAAAGGACTGGTTGAAACTGAAGTTTAACCACCTCTGGAAGGCAACATGTTGCCTACCCCTTCCCTATATCAGCAACGGTGAGTATGGAAACCAATACTATTCTTGAAAGAAGAGCTAGAACAGACTGAGAAAAACCAAGAGTCCTCCAGCAAGTTTCAACATCTGACAGGTTGGCAGTCAAACAAGACCCCCTATGTTGGCCAAATCAGCTGTAAACTTACACCACCAACCAGTGGTGGGATTCAAAAAAATTTACTACCTACTCTGTGGGTGTGGTATGATGGGCATGGCCAGGGGAAAAGTCCCTTCGTTATTTCAAAACTTGGATGGGCGGGGCCAGCCAGAATTTCTGCTACCAGTTCTGGCGAACCTGCTGAATCTCACCACTGCCACCAACCAGACAGAGAACAGTGCATTTATTCAACAGCTCTGGATGCAGGCCATGGGCAAGAGAACCTGATTTCATATCTGCTTGTTCCTACTGTTTAATGATAGTCACAGACCCACCAGTGATCACTGCCTGAGAATACAGCTGATGCTACACAAACTACAGGATATGCTCACATGTTTTGTGTTTGAAAAGGCAACATACTCCCTAGTGAATTGGCCTAGCCCTGCCTGCTTTCTCTTTTCCACATTCTAGACCAGGAGTTCTCAACCTTTTAAACCCAGGAGCCAGGTCACGTTCCCTCAAGGCAGCTTCGGGGCCCCGGACGGCCATTTTGTCCTTCCTCCACCACATGGCACTTGGTATGGTGGAGGCAGTGGGGAGCCACATGAAATGGTGCCATGGGCGCCATCCAGCTCACAGGCCACTGGATGAGAATCCCTGTTCTAGACCAGTGTTTTCCAACCTTGGGTTTGGGGACTTCAATTCCCAGAAGCCTAAGTCGATTCCCAAAAACAATGACCAGACAATCCTGACTAAGGCTTCTGGGAATTGAAATCACCCTGTGGTGCTGGGGCCCGCCTTGGGAAGCACTGTATCTAGACAGTTGTTTGAGGAATGCTAGACAAAATCAACAAGTCTGCAGTTGTAGTTCACAACCAATGTCAATATCCTTGGAACTCTTGCTTATCCATCATCATCGCAGAGAGCCATTTCCCTTAAAATAATTTATTACGCCTTACAATATTTTCTGTCCCTTGCTTTTGGAGCAGGAAAATGAGCAGCCAAACTTTGTGCTAGTGAACTGTAGAACAAAGTTCTTGGCATTGCTGAGAAAGACAGCTAAATCCTACATTAGTAGACCTATGGAATAAATGACACCTATTAGCTTTTCGCTGGCATAGCCAGCTTGACTTCAACAAATACCCTCTTATGTAGGTCTAATACTGGATTTAGCTTCTCGTTCCCCCATGCAATCTCTTACTTGTTTTTGTTACTTTTTATATAGGTACATAAAATTAAAGAGAAATAACAGCATTAATTAAGAGTACACGCCAATACGGTCAGCATGAAACTGTAAAATAGGAATTGCACTTTTCTGCAGCGTCCGCACACACAACTAAAAGGAGAGCTTATGTATGTTTATAGTTACTTAACAGGATACCTCACATAGCCACCATCAACAGTGCATTTTATTCCATCTGAATGCCCCCTATATATGCTAATTTTTCTGTATATACTTACGTTCATTAAAAGAATGACTCCTTCCGTGTACCAACCTGCCTTTTATCAGACACATCTCAACACATTCACATTTCAGATCAAGGCTGAGCATTTACAATTTTCTGTATCCGCTGCACCAACTTCTTTCTCAGTTCTAGCTAACACAAACCCACATGTCACAAGCGGTAAAAATAAAGACATTTTTAGCCCAACAGGATTATTTAACAACAGTTAATACAAAATACAGGGTGTCAGCATATAATTAAAAAAAAACACACACACAACAACTTTGGTTGGTATGAGATCCACAGAGAATTTTGAAAAGATGAACGGATGACCTGGCAGAAGGCAGTTGATATCATCAACATATATTTAGGAATTTTAAAAATGCAGCAGTTCCATTTAAAATGGAAAGCAAATTTTAAAAAAATCTCAAGTATTAACTTTTTACAAAAATGCTCATTTAAAAAAAGCAAAATACCTATCATTCTTAAAAAGGGCTCTTGACATTTACCACAAAGTACTGTACCAAATGCAGTGCAGGTTTGCTCAGATTAGAATTCTACTAAAGATTTTGCAAGAGAAAAACAGGACCCCAAACCTGTAGAGTTCATGCTTGAGGAATATTAAAAAAAATTCTTAAACAAGGGACACTGAAATTGAAGTCAAAACACAGAATAAAATCATTCACTGTAAGAAAAACACAGTTTACCTGTTAAGTGGCCTTAATTTAAAAGGTCTTTGATTTTTGCTAATTTTATGCAAAAACTAGAATAATCAAAATATTTTATTTTTAAAAAATAGCAGGTAGAGGTGCTGTTCAGTATCACATATCTAAGCAAGTAGGCTGGAACAAGACTTGTACCGACAGGTGTATCTTGGACCTGTGAGAACAGAAATCAGGTAGGCAAATAGATCAGATCTCCTTTTACAAAAATAGTAGTCGTCTTTTAAAGAGAAGAATGCTGCTTAACTGTTGAAATGAAGGAAAAGTCAGCATTCTGTATGTTCAAGACATTAGTTTTTTGTTTGTTTTTAAATAGCAGCTGAATAATTCCTTGGCAAGAGCCACAGGACATTTTCTTGAAAGAAGAATTCCAAAAATTGTCTTTTCCCTCATGTTGTCCTAAAGCAGAAAAGGGGGAAGAGAAGTTCCTATATTTCAAGCATTGATTGTGTCATGGCTGAAGAGAGGATTTTCTTCTTGATGAAGAAAGAATGCAGATGAAGTTGCAAAGAAGTCAGATAATGTTCATTCCACAGCAAACCCACACGTTTCTTCAATGGCGGTTAGCAGCTTTTCATAGAGCTTCTCAGAGCTTTCATAAGGAGGAATGTCTATCCGATTGAAGCTAAGAGGAAAGAGCAAAAACTTAAAATTGGTTTCAAATGATCGATTTAATTAAACATCCACCCATGAATGCACTACAGTACAATGCAACCCTCCAGAAATGTAATCTGATGAACTATGGTTTAGATTTCACTAAATTATATCATGTATAGAATTTCTACTGCCTTTTTTTGTTAATTACACAAAGAAAGAACAAGGATTAAGTCTTAATAACACAGTAGGAGACAGAAAGTGCTTGGCATAGGAGATATTATGGTATTGTTCAGCAGTAACTTTTTTTTAAAAAAGCATCTCTAACTTCATACGCTTTGGGAACATCAAAATAGCAAACAGCTTTGTTATTGTGCTGTTAATTAGGATATTATCTTGGAATAGAGCAGAGGTGCCCAAACTTTTCAGGCTGTGGGCCGATCACATGGTTGAATGGGCCGGTCACGTGATTCCTCCCACTGGAAGCGGAAGTAAAATGTGCCTGCACACGTGCATAACGCTGCTGTAAATGTACCTGCAGCTGTCGTAAACGCATTTATAACAGCCGTGGGTCATTTACGGCCGCGTGCTGCCATGAATTTTATATCATTGTACCAAAGGCAAGCAATATGTGACCTGGGAATTCATTCCCAGAAAGTCCATTATCTTTACAGTTTTATCTTCAACTCACAAACTATCTCTCTCTAGATCATGTAAAGAAAAATAGAGTATCCAGTTCCAAAAGACTATTCCTTCCATATGGAAATGTTGTAAACAAATGATTAGGAAGTGGGGGAAATCATTGTCATTAAGAAAAATAATAAATGATAGCTGCAAGCTTTGCTTAATAAACCAAGTCAGCAAACCAAACTTAACTTGGTTAACATTTACCCTTTGGTAAGCCTACATGCAATAACTGTGAGGTTTGGGTTACTGTGGCATTTACCCCCATGTAGGTCACAGCTATGCATTGTCACAATTCTTCAAGGAATTTATAAATATGAACAAGGTAAGTGGGCTTGAGCTCTTTATCACAGACTGCACTGAAGGACAGGATGGAAAAATCCACCAGCTCATATGATACTTGCAAATAAATATAGACTGACTTCCATTTCGTGTCATCATTTTTATGGCTCAACCTCCCCCCCCCCCCGGATATGCTAATATATGCAATGGGATTAATAATCCTGGTTTAAAGACAGAAGATTTCTGAATTATAGCTTTACTTGTGCCATGATTTCCACATGAAAAATAATAATGCAGCACTGCTTATGACTTACCACGTGTGGGCTTTTGGCAGGTTATTTGTGCTAGCGTCAATCTGGTGAATTGTAAATAGTCGTGGGCCAGCAGCACCTACAAAAAATAATGTTTTTCAGTTCTGTAAAACACAGCACAACACACAAATATACCAGATATCCAGTAGAGAGAAACAAGCAGAAGGTAACAAGAAATTAAAACTAAAGGTGGAATAAATGTAATCTGTAACCCAGGGGTTCTCAACCTTTTCAAGCCGAGGGCAGGGTCATGCTCCCTCTGGCAGCTTTAGGGGCTGGACGGCCATTTTGTCCTGCCTGCCACACATGGCACTTCCGGGTGTGGCAGAGGCGGTGGCAGGCCAAATGAAATGATGTCATGGGCCGCATCTAGCCCCCAAGCCGTAGGTCGAGAACCCCTACTATTACTGACAGAACAGACAGAAACTTTCCTCCTCTAAACACCTGCCATTATCCTGAGACTTTCTACAATATACTATTAAAAACTACACACAACACCCCAAAATGGGAGCACATTTCTATTGCTAAATAAAACAATCCAGGGGGCTTTCTATTGACTCGCCTCAATGCTAGTTCTGCAAACATTTATGTTAAATAATGCTTATGCCATGCTGGATTATTTCAGAAAATACATTAATTGGGGCAAAACAGTGTGTTCCCAACCTTTGGTTTTTGGACTTCAATTCCCAGAAGCCTAAGTCAATTCCCCAAAGCACTGATCAGCCAATGGACTGACTTAGGCTTCTGGGAATGGAAGTACACCAGTGTTCCACAGAAAATAGTTAGGGAAACACTAGGATTTGAAGCAGCAATACATATGAGACTAATATCTACACTTGAGTTACCTTGTAATGCTTTGAAGCCCTGCAGAGGCACTCTTGACGACCCAGTCACAAATTGCAGCAATCGGGCTCTTCTCTCTTCATCAAAGAGCTCCACGGCTTTCCAGAACCATTTCACAATGTTGCTCTCTGGCGTGCAGTGTTTTAATCTTGTGTTGGCTTTCCAGTCATTTACATCTATCTTCCCGAGGCCACAAATGATGAGCTACACATTGGCACAAATCAAGATCAGTGGCAGAAGCTATGCACAGTCAAAACTACACATATAATGATGTGGCTTCTAAATTAAAAGGAAAAATAGTAGTGGATTGTTTTCATTTTATGGTAAGAAATTAGAACAGCCAGGATACTAGAGTCGGTTTCAGTTTTTAAAGTTTTATGTCAAACTCATTAATCCTGTTTTTGAAAGCTATTATTGATAAAGAAAGTACAATGTCTCTTCGCTATAGTTACCATCAAAGAATGAAAACAGACTTTATCAAAGGTGATCAGGCTAGAGATTATTATTTTCTTCCATGTCTAGGCCAGACGTGAAACTGCCAAAATGAAGCCACCTTTTGGTGAGTTCATTCTGCAGTTCTTTTAACCTTCACCTAGTGTGACAAAGATTAGCCGGCAATTGCAAGGTTGTCGTTACCCTAGACTGTGGTTCAAAAACACCACAATCTTCAAGGAGGCTCTTTCAATGTACCCCGGTAGAGATTATAACCCCGCAGAAAATTGTAAAGAAGTTCAATAGTCACAAGGAGCCTTGCTATCTAGCCACTTCTTGACTTATGTGTGGTCCTCAAAGTGCTTGTTCATTTCCTGATATTCTGTAGACTCTTCCACAAGAGGTAAGTTTGTATTGCTGTGGTGACCAGCAATTCTCTTCTGTCTTTCCCTCTTAGAAACTTTATGTACAGCCGCATACTACAGCTGATCTATGTGAAATACATTGTACAGTATTCCAGAACAGCCCAACATACAGTGGAGCTTCAGGCCATGAGCAGCACTGGCTTGTTTGCAATCTGGCCAGTGGTGGGATGTCAAAAATTTTACAACCCCACCGTGATGTCATCACAGTGTGGGCGGAGCTAATGTCATGATGTCATGGGCAGGGCCAAAGAAAAAAATAAAATAAAATAAAAATAAGCACACACACACACACCCCTCAACCTACCCACCCACAACACAAGCCTGTAAATAAATAAATAAATAAATAAATAAATAAATACATACATACATACATACATACATACATACATACATACATACATACATACATACATACATACATAAAAATACACCCACCCACCCACCCCAAACACAAATCAACCAGAGCTTTTAAACCAGAGCTTAAAGCTTATTCTGGCTAATCTTTCTCACACTAGGTCAGATGGAAGGAACTACAGAATGAACTCACCACAAGATGGCTTCATTTCGACACTTTTCAACTTTTCAACAGTTAAAGAAGTTAGGTACTAAGTCTTTGCCTAACCAGTTCTCTAAGATAATATGCCTTAATGTAAATGTAAAACAGCTGTACCTCCTTAAGGGTTCTCCAATTGGAACAGCATTTGGAACAGCACAGGTGTAGCTTATTGATGAGGTAACTCCTAGACTTTGCTTAAAAACCCCAAGCTAGGCCGCCAGGCCTTTTTAGGAACTGTGGTAGTATGTCAATATAGGTAAAGGTATTAAATACACATTAAAATACAAACAGACACACCACATCCAAAGGTGTGGTGTGTCTGGGGAGCAGGCTATAGGGAGCTTCAGGCTAGCAGCTTCTCTTCCTCCTCCCTGGTTGGGAGGACAGCAAGGAGGCTGTGCATATGCGCCAAGCACTGTAGGCATGCACGCACACCAAGTGCTTGGCGCACACGCGCAGTGGGGGAACCAGTGAAAAGGTAAGCCCCGAAGGTGGTTCCCCCCAAAAGCTGCTACCAGTTCTCTGGGACACTGGGAAAATTTACTACCGGTTCTGGCGAACTGGTGAGAACCTGTTAGATCCCATCACTGAATCTGGCACTAATGACTCTCATCATCATAGTAGCAGAAGCTATGTATGGCCTCCACTTCCTGGGCTACTTATGACTCCTTGCTTGTGATTGAAGTGGCAGGGATATGAAACAGCAGTAGCAGTAATAAAGAAAGCTTTGACTGACTGACCGACTAATTGAGCTACGTCTACAGATGGACTTGCTGTCTTTTAGGAAGAACTTAAAAACATGGCTGGCGGGATAGGTATGGGGTCCTGGCGGTACCATGACCCCAGCTCGCTGGCTTGTTTGAGCTCCCTCTCCCCCTGGTCTTTTAATCTTTTATATTTAAGTTGTTTTTAACTTTTTAATTATTATTGGGACCTGTTGATTTTTATAAATTTAAAAAACTTTTTAAATTTTATAATTGTAATTTTGAAGTTTTTAACAATGGGTTTGTGTTGTGTTGTGTTATGCTTTTATGATGTTGTAAACCGCCCTGGGCCGCCCCGGTGAGAAGGGCGGTATAAAAATGTAAAAAAGTAAATAAATAAATTAGTTAGTTAGTTAGTTGGTTGATTGGTTGGTTTTTCATCAACGGTGGAAGAAACATGAGGGGGTGCGTGTGACTGTATCAGGGTCTCAGAGAGAGACAAAGGTATACTGGCATGTTGACAGTGTCTTTCTGCTACAAACGTGCCTACCTTCTACAAACAGAGTTAATGGTGTTGGGGACAAAAAGGTCATACCCTTGCATGAAATGTTTCATTGAAATATATGTGAAACTGTTACCTGAACAGACCTGTAGCCGAAGACAGGCACTTACTACACACCTATTCCATACCTTTAAATTTTCTCTGGACAACCGTACTACCTACATTTGTTTCCATAATTATATAGATCACTTAAACCTTTCTGCTTAACGTATGGCATCACAAAACACATTAGACTGTCACATTAAAGCTTGACAGAGGTTAACAAAAACAGCCACCCAAAAGGCAATGCATTCAGTGAAATCCAGATTTTTTTAAAAAAAAAATGGTAATGTGATGAAGAGCTTTACTAAATTCAGCTACTCAGAGAGGATATAGAAGATTCAAAGAAATAAAATCTTGTGCATCTTAAGTACTTTGTGATCTCTCTTGCTAATTGTGATTGTTCCTTTTAAATGGTCTGCAAATCCTTTACAAACAGAAACAATGGGAATCAAGTGTGCAGTATTATGTAACTCAAGAATGTTTCCTATCTCACTGCAATTAGTGACACAACATAACATTAATACACTGACCTCTAGCTCCTTCTCATCAAATGTCTTCAGCAGATGTTGTGGGATTACTTCATTAAATCCCTTCTGCAAGGCCAAAAACTGAGCTTCAATCCCTCGTAAAAACCGCCAGTTTACATAAAGCCTGCAACAAAGTGCATGTTCTGTTTTCAAAGTGGTTATCTGCACCAGTGACATTTTTTATTTGTGCACTCAACCTTTCAGATATTATCACCAGAAAAGAAAGAGTAACTGTTAACAATCTGCACAACAAATGCAGACTATATTTCAAAGAAAGCAGAATACTCTCTAGATAGGACACTGTAACATTAAGCTGTCTTTTAAAACTATGCATTTATTTTAAATACCTCACATATTCCTTTTTATTCTCCTCTGTGACAGGAATGCTTTTACCATTTGGCTTAAGTTCATGCTGTATAATTTCACCATAAGCATTATGTTCCACACAAAAGGTATGATCCAAGACTCCTGTAATATCATTCTCACTGAAAGAACAGATAAAATTGAGTTAAATAAAGTAAACTCTCAATGTCTAAATACATTCTGAGTCTGCTGCAAACCAACAAAACATGTTTATTCCTGTTCATTTCTCTTTGCGCTAACAATCCCAGTAGATCACAGCCTTCCAAAAACTCTTTTGGGTTATGAGAAATAAAGATATATTCTTCTCTCCCCCCCATGCTTTCCAGAACTTTCCTAATATTACAATTGATTGATTTCTGTCAACTGAATTTGAAACATGGTGTTTTATTCCATGGCAAAGATAGGAAAGATTATGCCTGAGGGAATGTCTAAAATGGTGATAATACTCTTTTGAGGAGAAAGAGTAAAAAACTATTTATTTGTACATAGCTAGCAATAACATTTGCCACCTCTGGCCCCCCACCAACAGCCAGAGGGAGAAGACACCGTGGCCTGGCGGGCAGCTGAGGGCTTCGCCACCACCTCTGGGCCCACACCAACGGCTGGAGGGAGAAGATGCCATGGCCTGGTGGGCGGCTGAGGGCTTTGCCGCCACCTCCAGGCCCCCACCTCTGGCTGGAGGGAGAAGACGCCATAGTTTGGCAGCCGGCTGAGGACTTCCCTGCTACCTCTGGGTTCCCACGAACTGCTGAAGGGAGAAGAGCTATGGCCTAGTGGGCAGCTGAGGACCACCTCTGGGCACCCACCTATGGTCAGAGGGAGAAGACGCAGTGGCCTGCCAGGCGACTGAGGACCACGCTGCCACCTCCAGGGCCCCACCAACGGCCAGAGGTGAGATAGTCTGTGTTTTGTTTTGGTTGTTTTGTGGGGTTATATTTTATGATTGTTACTGTACTGTTGTTGTTTTGATTGTAAGCCACCCTGAGTTGGTATGGCAAGTGGGCAGAAATATACATCTGAACAAACAAAAGATCCTGGTTGTACTGGAGGTGGCGCTATTATTGTCATTAATACCATTAATGAACTGAACTGTCTTGCCAGGTTATCCTAATATGGTAATAGAGTAGACACTACTGCCAGTGACTCAATGCTGAGCGTCAGGTAGCGGTTAACTAACCTGACAACCCTGAGGATTAATGGCTTGGGTGATGGTCCCCAAGTGGATTAAATCTCACTTGAATCCATCTTGATGGAGGGCAGCAGCTTCATCAATACTGGCCTGGGGCTGATGAGGACTTTGTGTACCAACAGGGCTCAGGGCCAGAAAGTGACTCGATGAACTGGTTCAGTGGTACTATGGGTGTCATGCTGCAATGCGGCAGATGAAAGACCACTGCATTATATTCTCAGGAAAGTCTTCACGGCTGATCGCCATGATGATCACCAGCCAATATTTGGATTTGGATACGGCAAAAGAAGAAGCAATAACATTTAAGAAAAAGATCCTGCTTGTACTGGAGGTGGCATTATTATTGTCATTAACATCATTAATGAACTGAACTGACACTCAAGCAGGAAAGAATTACTGAAAGAGAGAAGGTATGTAGCTATATTGATGAAAAAAGAAAGATTTTGAACCAGAAGGCATATGGAAAGTCTCTGACCCCATTTACCACTGACATTCAGCCCCAATAGGATTATCCTCAAAGGAAGGAAGTCTAGGAGGGGAACAAGTTCCTCTCTACATTTTAAAGTGACCCTTAATTAATCTACAGGGGTTTTTTTTGTGTGAAATTATTTCTATAAGTCAAATATAAGCCAACTGAACAGCCATTCTAAATGCTTATCAGAATTTTTGAAAAGATCAGTACTTACAGTATCCATACTAAGCTGTTGTGAAGATCTGGGTCAACTAATTCCATGTCATCCAGGGTAATTGGCTTTCCCAGCAATTGTTTATAAAAAGGCAATGTGAAGCCCCCATCAATGTAATGACCATGAAACACAGCCATCCCCATGATTCGTCCAACAAAGTGGAAGTAGGATAAGTGTTCCTGAAATTGAAAGAACAAATGTACAGTCAAACCTCTCATAAAGAGCACCTCGCTTAAAGAGCAACTCGCTTAAAGAGCAGAAATTTCTCTGAAAGTTCTCCTTGCTTAACAAATAAAACTAACCAAAAACTCAATTAACAAATAAACCGGGGTTTGCAATGCCCCCACAATTGGTCATTTACAATGGTGTTTCACTTAAAGAGCAAACTTGCTTAAAGAACAATCCTGTGGAACGCATTATGCTCTTTAAGCGAGGTACCACTGTAATCAAATAAAGGTTTAAAAAAATATGATTTATCCAAATTAGAATTTGTACTGGGCATTTTAAAACACACATTAGATTGCCAAATGCCACAGAAATCAGGACAATACAAAAACAAAACCCTTAGAAGATAATAAAAATAATAATAAAAATACTTTGGAACATTCCCATGCTACTTCTAAAAGATATACTTTATCTATCTATCTCTCTTCAGGTAGCAACATTTTAAATTCTTTGTTCACTATTTTTATTGTACTGCTTTGGCAAATGATCCTTTGAATTATTCTCCACATCCACAGTTAACCTTGGCAGAAAGACTCCTGATACAAACAAGTCAAACAAGTTACGAGTACTTTTGTCATTAGCAGGACAGGTGGGATAACACCCTAAATTGTCTTAACAGGCCTATCTATGCCCATAAATGATATTATATACAGTCGTTGGAAAACTGGTCCCCAATATTCCTAATGGAAAATGTTTCTCAGGTAACTATTGGCCTGAAATCACAAATATTTTGATACTGAGATGGGAGCTCAAATAACACTGAATATTGCTATACAGTACAGTAAAACACCGGATAACGATTGGATCGGATAATGCTAAAATCGCATAACGTTAAGTAATCTGGGGAGAAGAATTGGATCAAATAACGTTAAGGTCCTATGGGATGGATCGAATAACAACCGCTAAAGCCTGTGCGGTTACAATGTATCTCTATGGAGCTTTAACGTTATCTGATACATCCCATAGGATTTTAACATGGATCGGATAACACTAAAAATCGGATAACACCAAGACTTGTGGAACCAAGTTTTAGCATTATCCGGTGTTTTACTGTATGTTCAATACTGAAGTTACAATAACTTGCATAGTTGCTGCCTTGTAAACATTCCAAAATCCGAAGGAAAAATGTTGTTGAGTGAGTAAGTTTGTATTCACTCAAAAGAGGGCACAAAAAGTGTTCTGAAGTAGATTTTATCTATAAATTAAGCTAAACATTACAAAGTAAATTTAGGTGTAACATGAACATAAAAATTGAAGAAAAAAATACATGCTGGGCACACACAACTTGAAGAATTTAAAAGTACTATTATACCGGATTAACAGCAGAATCAGGGTTTATCTGTAGTGTATATATATCATCACGTGAATACTGGAAGAGGCCATAATATGGATTTAGCATTTCATGCGATAATAGATAGAGCCATTCCCTGAAGGAAACACAAACACTTAAGTTCAAACAAATGTTGCAGAAAAATACAGGCCTCAAACAGCAAATGTACAGTAAGGACTTAAACATAACACCTACAGAGATTCTTGCCTTAAATTTACATGCAGATGGTATTAATTTACACAGAGCAGCTTCAATACCAAATGACAAAACAGCTTTAGTTAAAGGGATATGACTAAATGTCACAACCTCTTCCACTTATGCAGTACAAACCCAATGGTACATCTGTATGTACAAGTGGAATAACAAATTTTAAAACAGGAAAAGATGATTATCATTCCAATCATATTTTTTATTAATATGGGTATTAATAACTTAATCAACGCTTAATTAGCATTTTGTGCTGCTTGCAGAATTTCTCGCTACAGAACTGCAACAACTTTAATACAGTCTTCTTGTTGTTGCTGGATAACATAAACACAACCCTGATCATAACAAAATAGCATATATATAGTTCCTCTACTAAACAGTTCAATTACAGTACTGTATGCTAAAATATGCACAGTACCTGAAGGAGTTTTACTTTAAAAACTTACATTTGTAAAGTGCTAAATAAATCTGCTCCATTTGATAAATGTTGGCTTTACTATGGGGGGGGGGGGTTACACAGAATTCTACACTTGCTTCTGCAATTTACTTAGTGACTCAGGTCACTAAGGGTTTAATTTCACAGCAAAGGGAAAGCAAATTAACTCACATTCTCTTACTGGGAAGTTGCATCGGGGCATTTACTTCTCTTCAATTCAGTAGCCACACAAGCAGAGGTGGGGGGAACTTTTATTTGAAGTGCCTGCAAGTGGCACCGTTCAAATTAACTATTTTAAGAAGCCTTTCTGTTGTAAATGATTATTTCAAACACACAAAAGCCCCAAGATATCTAGCTAGAAAAGCTGTTTAAAAATAAGTGGCTTGAGAAAGAGACTTTGCAGAGAGAGGTGAGTACTGGTAGATTTGCATCACTTTGTATGTGCTTGTGCTTGGTTGATCTTTCCTTTTTGTATTGGAGAAAGCAAAAGGATCTGGCTTTTAAAAAGCAGAACAGTATTGGTGAGAAGAAAAAACTAAGGATTAGGGTTGTGGGACTCTGGGCTAATTATTTTTTATTCTGTCCCAAAGTGATCTAGTACTAAATTAATCCATCAAGGCAATGACACAATGATACCAGTAACTTGTTTCTTCACTCCCTAAATATTATGCCAAATACCTATGTCACCACAACACCACTCTCCACCATTCAGCAGTACAAAATAACTCCTTACACAAGGAAAAGATCTTTCAAACTTCTATATCCTGAAAAAAAGTATAAACCCACCAACAGTTCAGAAAAAACTCTGGGAGCAAAAAAGGACCAAACTGATGCAATCTGGCCTTTGTGTCATACGATTAGTAAAATAATTCAAACCCATCTGTTTTATATCCAAAGCAAATCCCACGATATTTTATCATGTAGTTGTTAATTCTGACTGGTAACAAGTCAACCTGTGTCAAATTGAACTGGCAATGTAAAGAAGGCAACTGTAGATCTCCATATCACCTGAGACAATCTTGTTTGGATTCTGCTTTTGAAACTGATATGAATAACTGATTACAAACATTTATTCAGCTGTTAAGTGTTAGTAATGAAAGATTTAATGAGAACAGTTTATATCCTGTGGGCTGTCAAGAGGAATGGGGAAAAGAATGAAAGAAACATTTGCCTCTAGCCAGGGCCCAGTAAAATATCAGCTGGAGCAAATAAACAGCAAAGTTGAGCAAACATGTGAAAATTAAACATGCATCTGGATAGAACTGTAATCTTACCTGCTAGTAAAAGAAATTGTGGCAAAAGACAAAAGAAACCCACATGCAATTTGGAATTTATTTGTTAAAAGATTCTAAGATCTGTTTTTGTCTTTCTCTCACCATATACCGCCCTATGTCCCTCCAACTTTCTTTTGCTCTCTCTTGCTATCACTCTTTTACCTCTTTTCCTTTTCTTTCCCTGATCCTTCTTTTTTTATCAGCCCAGATCAGTTTCTTGTACCAAATGATACATGTTATCCACTGTTAACTAGTATTCCTTTTATTTATAAGCTACTTTTCCATCTGAAACTATGAATCCTGGCAAGACTGAGTGGTTGTGGGTCAGGGACCCTGCGTTATCTCAGGAGCTACCATTTTTGGTTCTGGATGGGGCTATTTTGCCCCAAACAGACCTGGTGCGTAATCTGGGGGTCCTCCTGGACTCACAACTCCTGCTCGAAGAGTAGGTGGCAGTCATGGCCAGGAGGGCTTTTGCACAGTTTCATGTTATACACCAGTTACTCTCGCTCCTAGATCAGGACTCCTTGTTCATGGTCACGCACACTTTGGTCACCTCTAGAGTGACTATTGTAATGCTGCCCTTGATGACCATTCGGAGGCTGCAACTGGTCCAGAATGCAGCTGCCCAGGTGGTGTTAGGGTGCGGGCATTATGCCCGTGCCTCGCCACTGCTTCAGGAGCTGCACTGGTTGCCAGTGTGCCTTTGGGTGCAATTCAAGGTGCTGGTAATTACCTTGAAAACTCTACATGGTAGTGGGCCAGGATACTTAAGAGACCGCCTCACCCCAAGAACATCTGTCCATCCCACCAGAGCGGACTGGAGAGGCTCTCTAATTGTGCCATCTGCTAGAGAGGTGTGTCTCTCTAGCACTAGAAAGAGAGCCTTCTCAGTGTCTGCTCTGGCCCTACAGAACCTCCTGCCAATTGAGCTGCACCTCCAGATGGAGTTGCTGTCCTTCAGGAAAAGGCTAAAGACATTGCTGGCAGAGCAGGTGTGGGGCACCAGTGATGTGGTGAACCCAGCCTGCTGGCTGATTTAGTAAGAACATTCTCTCCCTCTTTTAATTTTAAATCTTTTAATTATTTGTCAGTAGTTTTTAATGGGTTTTTATTGCTTTTAAACTTGACTGTTTTCTGTTTTTTGTTTCTGTGAGCCGCCCAGAGTCTTCGGAGTTGGGCAGCAATACAAATTAGAAATAAATAAATAAAATGTGGGAAATGTGCATACAAAAATAGTAATCCATGAAACACTTCTTCATTAATTACATTTATATAGACCCATCAGGGAAAGGGATTCCCCACTCTGGGAGGTTTACAGCAATAAATCAAAATAAAGCCAGTAGCCATAAAACAGACAAAACACACCCAAAGATAGCAATGCAATGTAAGTAAAAACAAAAATAAAAGCTGTCACTAGGTCTGAAAATAAATTAGAATCAAAACCCAATTAACCATTGCCGAGATATTTATGAATGCCTCTCTAAATAATTCTGTTAAGACATTTGTAAAAATGTTTAAGGAGTGAGCCTGATGTAGCTCCACTGATGAACTGTTCCACAGAGTAGATGCTGCCACTGAAAAGGCTCTCTTTCTAGTTGCTACCTTCTTCACCATTCTTAGTGCTGGTAACTGGAGCTGCATACTCTGCGAGGAACAGGTTATGTAGGCAATAGATCTTTGGGAGACATAGGTTACAAGATCACAAGGCATTTAGGCTTTTGTACAGTGGAACCCCGCTTTATGGATATCTTGCGCAATGGAAAACTCACAATACAGAAGGAAAATCTTGAGGAAATGATACCACAACTTACGGGAGGGGGGGGGGTCTTGCCATACAACAGTTGTTGGGTTTTTGGTTTTTGGTTTTTTTGCATGGCAGGTGCAATTGTTCCATTTTTTCAGCTGCTTTGGCAGCCCCGGCCACTTCCCACAGTGGTGGGAGGGTTTTTGGAGCATTTTCGCTCCATTTCTGAAAATTTTCATTGCATTTCTGCTGCATTTTGGCATATAAAGCACAGAGTTCGACACTTTTGGGTGGCTGGAGAGCTTAACAGCCGATTGTCAGGACATTACCAGACCTGGCCACTGATAGAAGTGCTGGAAATGTATAGGAATGTATGGAAATCCCTAGCGGAGGTCAGAAAAAAGTGTGGGGGGGGAGTCTTTTATCTGTTATAGTTAGTTAGATAGATAGATAGATACCTGTAGATAGATAGATATTCTAAGGTCTGGAATTTTTTTTAGTTTTCAGTGCATTCCTGTGGGAAACCGCGCTTCACTTTAAGGAATTTTCACTATAAGGAAAACCCCACGGAACAGATTAATTTCATAAAGCGGGATTTCACTGTATATTTTAAGGGGACTGCAGTGGCTTACTGTTAAGATGCTGAACTTGATGACTGGAAGATCAGCAGGTCAGTAGTTCAAGACCTGAGTACTGCTTGACAGAGTGAGCTCCCATCTCTGTCCTAGCTCTTGCCAACCTAGCAGTTCGAAAGCAAGAAATTGCAAGTAGATAAATAGGTACCACTTTGGTGGGAAGGTAAACAGCATTCCATGCACTCCGCTGTCTAGTCATGCCTGCCACATGTCCACGGAAAAATCTGCAACCACAGACAGCACTGGCTGTTTGGCTATAAACAGAGATGAGCACTGAACCTTAGAGTTGGATACGACTGGCTTTCAAGCAAGGGGGACCTATGTTAATATTATCACCTTATGCTTGACACAATCTGCAACAAGAAGCCAGTGTAGCCAGGCAAGGGTTAGAGTGATATGATCAAACTTCTTCACCTGGAAATCAACCTGGTCGTAGCATTCTGAACTTGTAGGAACCTACATATAGAGCAATACAGTAGTAGTAGTTGATTCCTCAGCCTATCAATTAATGGACCATTTTTGTCATAGAATAAGAAAATAATTGAGTTGGAAGGGTTGATAAGGCCACTGAGTCCAACCCTATGCTCATGGACCTTCTGTCCTAGTACAAGTGTAGTTGGGCAATCTGACATAGATGGAAAATACAGATCTGGTCATGGCGGTGATCTGATGTTCCATATTAAGCACCAGATCCCGTTTAATAAAACTGCAAATCTGATCCCTCAGAGGGAGGACAGCTCTATCCAAAGAGGAGACTAGGCCCCTCAATCTGAAGAGCCACCCTCCCTCCCAAGGATCTATGTCTTTCTGGGATTCAGCATCAACTTGTTTGCCTTTGTCCATTTTATTTTTGAGGCCAGGCAACCCTCACAGGACCAGACCATGTATCGATGACAGCAAAGTCCAAATCTCCAGATTGGCTTTACATAGATGTTGAACAACATCAGAGAAATAACTGACTCTTGAGGAAACCCACAAGGTATCTAATGGGACAAGATAACTTCCCCAAATTAAACAATTTGAGAGCAGCAGTTAAGAAAGGATCAGTCATTGTAATAAAACTCAACTTCCCCTACCAAACCTAGAGGATCCTAAATAGGTTGAAGGCTGGAGTGCCTAAATGTAAGACCAACATGCTCAAGTGGGAGCTGCTGGCAGACAACACGCTGTGTGAATGTGGAGAGATACAGAATCCGCCTCATTTATTGGTCTGCCAATTACTGCCAGAAGCTTGCAACAATGAGGACTTGAGTTTGGCCAACGACAAAGCCAGGAAGTGGTTTTATTTTGGCAGTCCAGGGTTTGATTGGGACACAAAGAAGACTTGTTGGCCCCTCCCCATGAAGTAAAGGTGGCAAAGACACTGAGTGCTTGAGGCAGCTGCAGCAGTTTTATCTCTCTCTCCTTTCCTTTTTTGTTCCCCCTTTCCCTTCATGCACAACACATGCTCCCTCTTCTGCATTCTCCTTCCACTCTTCTCTTCTTTTTGTTTTCCACCAGAAACACACAAAACACTGCTGGAACGTCAGTCAACCTGGGGTAAAATTCCAGAGACATTGGAATTTTGCATTTCAGAATTGGCAACTCTTAGCTAAAGTAGTAAACCTTTTAAATGGCTGTTCATTATTTACCTGGCAACTCCTCCATAATCAAGGCCTTCTTCCCCACGAAATTTTATCATTAATCTCTTCCATAGATCTTTTGGCCTCATCTTCATAACTTGCCTGTAAGACTCCTGGAATTACATTAGATGCTCACTTATAAGTATTAATGTAAATGTTATATCTATCATCAACTTGTGTACTTACAATAATTAACCCAAATAGCTACAATCCAGATATCCTTATGCTTTTAAGAATTAATACATTGTAAATATTTTCTCCATAAAGAGGAACATCTAGATTCAGTGCAATATTAAACTGTTCAATATCCCATCACACATCAAGTGTTCTGACCAGTCTGTAGAAAATCAAATACTAAACTGAGATGGTTTCCACAATCCCTTCATAATGTGGGCTCTAGAAATCACCTTTGTCCAATACAATAGGATGTTTATCCATTACAAGAACAATATGAAACTAGCAATGAGGGCTGGCCCTCTTCCTTAAATCACTCGTATAGCCTGCAAGCAGCACACTGGTAATTCATGTACAGTATTATGGTTTCCCAAAAGGGAGCAATTTATATATTGTTGTACTGAACTACTGTAAAACGCAATTACTCCAATGGAATGAACAAGGAATAACATTAAAGGAGGATATAGCAGAGGAACTCAGTCTTCCCTATGTCATTTGGAGGACCCTGAATAGGCTGAGGGTTGGAATCCCTAAATGTTAGACCAACATGGTCAAGTGGAGGCTGCTGGAGGACTACACCATGCTGTATGAATGTGGAGGGATACAGAATCTGGCTCACTTGCTGGTCTACCAATTACTAATACAAACACATATTGATGAGGACTTACAATGACAAAGCCAAGAAGGTGGATTCATTTTGGCAGTTTAAAGTTTGATCTGGACATGAAAGAAGAAGACTCAGATGGACATCCCAATAATTAAAACAGGACTTAATTCCCTAAAAGCATGATTAGGTTTGTATATAGAGAGAAAGATATGCCAGAGGTACATAAAGAAGACCTTATCTCCTTAGGTCATCTTGTAACCCAAATCAAGTCTCAGATTATGCATTACATCCCAGAGACTTCTACTACCTTTCCTCTATTTACATTTAACTCAATAACAGGTTTCTCCTACTTTTTTTCTAAGACATTTTTAAAGTTACCTCAAAAATTTCTTCCCTGGAGACTTCTATGCGGCAATGTCCAGCTTGGGGCTGTTGCTGGGAGAGCTCTTGCCTCAGAATCTTAAGTTTTTGCACCAGGTCCCTCTTGTACCTTGGCACAGTCAGGCACTCGGCCTCGTCTGGAAGTTGGCACAGAGATACCACCTGCTGCTGCTGCTGCTGCTGTGGCTGCTGTTGCTGCTGGTCTTTAAGCTGGTTCTGACGGCTGAAGAGAAACACACACTAGCTTTAAGTTATTCAAGACCTCCATATTTATTTTCCTCCTCATAGCAAATTAATTTGCACAGGGATCAAAATGATGGGGCAAATATATCAATTATTATACTTAACGGTCCTGTCCAAGACATCTGAGCAAGACACACTATACCAGGGATTCTCAACCTGTTGTCCATGGGCTAGATGTGGCCCTCGACACCATTTCATGCTGCCCCCCATCCAGTGGTGGGTGGGAAAAAAATTACTACCACACTGTGGGCATGGTCTGGTGGGCTTGACCAGGAGGAAAGCCCTGCATTGCACCTGAATTAGGACTAATTTATTTAAAACTTGGGTAGGCGGGGCCAGCCAGAATATCTGCTACCGGTTCTGGCGAACTGGTGCGAACCTACTGATGCCCACCACTGCCCCTATCGCCTCCACCACACCAGGAAGTTCCATGTGGTGAAGGAAGGGCAAAATGGCCATCCAGCCCCCGAAATTGTCTGAGGAATTGGGGGGGGGGGCACCCACCGGCTTTAAAAGGTTGAGAACTCCTGCACTATACAGACACAAATGATCTCACATGTTGAGTCCACAGAAACTACAAAGAAGAAATATAATTCTGTGTCTTCTATTACATTGCATGTTACGTTGTTTGTTTCGCTTTTTCAATACTGTAAGCCACCCAGAGTGGGAGTCCATCCCAGAGGGGCAAGGTATAAGTCCAATAAATAAATAAATAAATAAATAAATAAATAAATAAATAAATAACAATGTTGTGCACTGGCACAAATACAGTGAGCAGGCTACAAAGTACCCAACCTCAAATTCTGTGTCCGGTTGCTCAGTTTAATCTGTATTGCAAAGCTCAAGGATCGTGGCTATGAGAGTTCAGAAAAGTCATAACAGGCAGCACACATTCTGGTCTTTGCATATAATACACGTTTTACTGTATTTTATTTAGTATAGACAACAAAATTCGAATTCTTGGAATCTAATTTCCATTTTAAAGTCTTTTCTACAGCTTAAAAGATGTAAGGACATCAAAAAAGGATTTAGGAGTGTACATTCATTTAAACACTTTTTTAAAAAAAATAACCCTGTCATAATTGGGTTTAGTTACACTTCTTAGAACTGCAATGAAATATTCAGTTGCTCTTTAAAGACTCTCACAATTCTTGCTCCAGGACCAAAAGCAACACTAGGTGGCTGCCTCAGGTCTCATTTTGTACAGTACAGGATAACAATTTGTCCATCACACCAGAGGAAAAAGACTTTCCAAGAAAAAGATTCTTCTGTAAATCTCCTTCTGAAGAGTCTTCCCAAGAGGAGGCTGGGTTGCCTGAGCAAGTCAGCTGCAAGGATGTGTCACCAGCCATGTCCTCTACATAGGATGAACATGACCTATATACTTCTCATTCCTTCCAAGTTATTCAAAAGTCAGCCTGGATAGTATAACCTGCACCTTCTCAATCATTTGTTTAGCAAATAACACTCTTGTTATCCTTTTAAAATGTCCAACTTTGTGTTAAAAACTTTTTTGTTCTACTTAGTGATAATTTTGCTACTGTTACAAACCTGTGAAAAAGTCTCCCTTGCTCAAAAGCCCATGTAGGGGGTGGTGTTTATCTCCATTTACAGCCAAAGAGCCAGCACTGTGTGCGTCTGCAGATGTTACCTTCCCCACTGAAATGGTACCTATTTATCTACTTGCAATTTTTTTATTTTCAAACTTTTATAAATTTAGGCAGGTCTAAAAGGTTCCAAATGTAACTAAAACATTCTAAACGTGTTTACTCTTGAGTGGAAAGATAGCTGGGTTCATGTATTTCAAAATAGACATCCTTTCTTTAGAACGGATATTTTTAAAAGCTTGTTTAAGAATCAGAATCAGCAGGTGCCTGTTTTTCTGGAAAATAAGGGACAAATCCTGTTTGGTACAAAAAATGAATAGACACTACAGAAAATTTATCAAACTACTGATTTTCCTGAAAACACTATTGGCTGAAGTTTCCATATCCATTCACAATAAAAGACATGTGTATTAATAAAAAAGCTGAAATATATACAAATGTCTTGTAAAGTTCAAAAATGTTCTCCCACCACCAACAAAAGACAGCACTATCTCTATTGATAGTGAAGGAGCTATGAATTCAATGCACTGAAGCTCCTCAGCCTAAAATAGTTTGGCAGGTATCAAATATTACCAAGAACGTGCAGCAGCAACCCGCACAATATCTAATGAAGATAAACAGAGTGGCCAAAGCTGTATCATTTCAGACTCTATTAAGAGATGCATTACTGGAAAGGACAGCAAAGGTAAACACCACCCAGGTGGAGCTTGATATGACAGCAGAAAGAAAGGATTTTTGTTCTTTTTATGGAAAGTGAGAAAAAGTTTAAGAAAATAGGAGTGGAGCAGAGATCTTTCCAGAGCTAAGATGGTGGAAGAACATGGAGTAAATCGGGGTGGGGTGGGTGGGGTGTTTCTACTTTATTAAGAGACAAAAGTTTAGTCACATGAATCCCACCAGTCTACTTTCCTTTACAAAATGGAACACAAAATGATTAACAATAAACTAAAGTGAAGTAAACAAAATAATTTAATTCATAATTTAATTGAGTATTTAAAAATAGAAATATACGGCTACCCTGATCTGATCCTGACTTTACGTTTCTGTGGTGCAAAGAGAACCCATGCCCTACAACAGCTCAAACAGCCTGGTAAAGTCAACAAAATAGCAGTGTCTTAACAATCCACATAAATCTTTTAGGTACACTAAACATTCAACACACCTAATGGGTAGTGTATACATCCAACAGCTACAAATGACAAACCACCTTGATTATTTTCAACGAAAAGGTGAGAAATAAACAAACAAACAATATACAAATAGTAACATGGTCAGGTCTTCAAGCACAGAAGTTAAAGCTTTGTCTGTCCTTGCTTGTGTATAATCATGCTCCTGATCCTGTTCCTTCTTTCCCACTATATTGGAACTGTGGCTCATATAGCCCTATACTCCCCTACCACAATATACCATGGATTTCTCAGGCTGTACTCAGATGCATATTTTGTTAGGAATAAACTCCACTGAACTCAGGAGATCTATTCTGGAGCAGTCACAAGCGAGCTATGAATTTAGAGCAGAGGTGGCCAAATTTTTCGGACCGCAGACTGGTCACAAGGCTGAGTGGGCCAGTCACATGGTTCCTCTCACCAGAAGTGGAAGTTAAACGCACCTACGACAGCCACAGGTGCTTTACAGCAGCATTTTGTACATGCATGGGTGCATTTAACTTCTGCTTCCAGGAGCAGTGAGGCCTGCATTGGCCAGATTATTAGGCAATGCAGGCCAGATCTGGCCCATGGGCCGTAGTTTGGCCACCCTGATGTAGAGAATGTTAGAAGCACAAGTTTAGTAAGGACTGAAAATACTAATGACAGCACAAACTACTATTATTGCGATATAAATTTTCTTTGCCACATTCCATTAGCAGTACATGTGTATTTCATACATCCCCCCCCCCCCCCCGGTACCTTAAGGCCGCTTTTCTCAAATTACACAACCTTTAGAACAACTAAAGTTAATCCAAACAAGTTAAATAACACAAGGTGGCAGAACTGTCCTATGGTTCACATGTGCCTTATACAACTACTTCTATACTTTAGTCATTTGGTGACATAGTCAACTCACTTTAGAACCAGGTGCAAGTTAGCCGATAGCCGTGGGTCCGTAAATTGCGTTGTTCGGTTGTTATGGTCAACAAAATAAACTCTGCCTGTTGCTGTATTTCGAATCTCCCATCCAGGAGGCAAAGGACCAAGCTCTTCACAGTTGATGTTGCTAAGATCCCTGCAGAAACAAACATAAAATGAAAAATACTTCAGCATTTAGTCTGTGAGCCAAACAAGCATAAACATAACATAACAATTCCATGAAGTCTGAGTGTACGTATTGTTTCAGAAACCTGATCTGTTCAGCTGGAATCTGTACTACCAAGAACAATCCCACCAAAGAAAAACATATTCTTACCAAAAACAACAACAATAACAGAATACTCTATTACACATGTCTTGGGAAAGTTTTAATCACAAACCCTACATTAAAAAAATCACCAACAATAACTTGTGATACTGACTTAAAAATAAACCTTTAAAAGCTTATAGAATAAGCATGTTTATTGTGAAACATGTTTAATATTAACCTTTTAAAACTAACAGGATTAGATTTTGAAGTTTAAAATAGAGCTCTGAAATCTTAATACATTTAATGAAAATGTTGCAGCATAACCACAGATAATTTTAGACAACTATGAAAACTAGCCACTAAAATGTGATTAAGAAAATGTTACTAAAAGACAAGTCCAAACTGCCATAGACCAAGAATAGGCAGCAAGGCTTCCTCAGACTGCATTTTCCTTCATTTATTTTGGTGAAGCCTGTGGCCCTTTGCTACCGCCACTATCAAATCTAAATCAGTGGAAAAAGTGGCACTTTGATTTCTGAAAGCAGTGTTTTCCTTCTTTAACAAGGCATGGGCTCTCTATGTACTTTGCTTACATGCAAGTTATTTTAGAAATCACTTCTGCTAATGATTAAGAAAAAGAGAGAACATATATCTTATTTTATAGGCAAATGCAGTTCTTGAACCAAATAAGTTGCTCATCCAAGCCAAAGACACACAATGACATCGTGTAATTCCACAATTGCACAGTTATGAAGAGTTGCTACAAGTTTTTATTTTTATTCTTCCTTAAAAGTTAGTTTCCAACTTCAGATAATATAGTCGCCTAATATGACAGTTTCTGTGATTGAATCTCTGCTGCACTGTTTAAAAAAGAAGTATTAAATTCATTTATTTACTACATTTGCACCTTTCTTTTTGTACAAAAGAGTTGAAGATAGCACACCACAACATTTAATCTTTACAGAAGTCTTCCTCCTCTTCCTTCTGCCATATCTGAATCTGAATATTTGGCAAGCCTTATGGTGATCAGCCATGAAGACTGTCCTGAGAATATAATGCAGTGGCCTTTCATCTGCCTTCCACATTGCAGCATGACACCACTACTACAGATCCAGTTCCACGAATCACTTTCTGGTCCTGAGCCTTTTTGGCACACAAAGTCCTCCTCAGCTCCAGGCCAGTACTGATGAAGCTGCTGCCCTCCATCAAGATAGATTCAAATGGGATTTAATTCACTTGGGGAGCATCATATTTCCCTGTGGACATGCGACCCCCAAGGCCATTAGTTTTCATGGTTGTCAGGTTAATTAACTCTGCTTGACGCTTGGCATTGAGTCACTGGCAGTTGGGTCTACTCTATTACCATAGCAGGATAACCTGGCCAGACAGTCCTGTGGGGCAGATTAGTACTGGCCATGACTTGCTCAAAGTCTCCTACTGAGTTTCATGGCTGAATGGGCATATCCCTTTGGATCGCCACATCCCTGAGAATTACTCCCTAGCAGACTAGTCCCACAGAGGAACTGAAGGAAATTACTTTTAAATATTTTAACACAGTTTGGTATACCAAATTAATTTTAAACTTAATAACAAAATAACATGAACACTCTTATATACATATTGTTGTGATAGAAAGCAACAAGAGTGTATAAATATAGACCCAATTACTAAAGAGGTTGGCAACCTTTTTAAGTCGGGGTCTGGGTTACACTCCCTCAGGCAGTTCAGGGGGCCAGACTGGTGGCTGCAAACACTGTGATAAATGTGTCCACGGCTGCAGTAAATGCGCCAGCAGCTGCTTCCAGCAGTGGATGAGGTAAGGGCACAGGCTGGATGATTTGGCACAATGGGCCAGATTTGGCCCATGGGCTGTAGGTTGCCAACCCTTGCATTACTACATATAAAATACAGTACATATAATAATAGTGAATTAATTCATGTTCTGACATATATTGCTTGTACAAGATAGTCCTCAAACAGAGAATATTTCAGACATTTAATATTATATTTATCAGTTTAATATCTGATGCTGAGTGTTTATATGTAATATGCATAAGGACTACCATTATGCAGTAATCACTGTGTGTGATTAATCAATCTATGTATGTGCTACCACCACAGTGTTTTGTGCATTAACGATATATAACACCCACACTTTGGCAGAGAATAATACCACCTTACATAGATTATTTAATATGCCAAGGTCCATGAATTTTCATCAGTCTTGTTAGAAACAATACATGTCTACATATACATATAAGAATTGTAATTTAATTTATTTTTTATATTTATATCCCGCCCAATCAGAGGATATCCAACTCAGGGCAGCTCACAGTCATGCGCATATATAATCAGAATGCAATCCATAAACAATACTCAATGCAGAATAAACAATGAAATCACAGTATAATCAATAGCTAATACCCAATACAAAAATAATCGATTCGACAATGTACAATACAGTAATACATCGGATAACGTTTGCATCAGATAACGCTAAAACCGCATAACGTTAAGCAATCGGGGGGGGATTGCATCGCATAACATTAAATCCTATGGGATGTATCGGATAACGTTCACTAAAGCCTGTGCCTGTTACAATGTATCTCTATGGAGTTTTAACATTATCCAATGCATCCCACAGGATTTTAACGTTATCCAATGCAAGTTTTAGCATTATTCAAGGTTTTACTGTATACAATACAGAATACCATTCCAATGTTAATCTACATCCTCTCTACCACAACCGTAATTAAGGATATTATTATACATATATTCATATGTGGTAGCACAGCCATTTGATAAATTTCTTTTTCTCTGCATTACATATAATGTTGTGTTACAAATAACCAAGGGGTGTGTGAAAAGAAGAGAAGAACAAAGAGCACAAGGCAGACCCAGAGGAAGGTGGAGAGAGATCAGAGAAATATTCCAAGAGCACCAGGTGGAGGCCACTAGAAATGTCAGAGCAAGAACCTTGTATCTCCCTCCACACCTGAAATGGGGCGGGGGGGGGGGAGCAACAACATAGATGTGTAACAGTGGGTGTGTATTACTGCCTGGATAGCCGAGTGGTTTAGGCATCTACCTGGCTGTGGAGCCAGGGTTTGGGAGTTCAATTCCCCAGTGAACACCCTGGGAGAAGAGCCTAGCCAGTGTGGCTTTGGACAAACTGCAAAGTCTCAAGGTGCCCCCAGAAGAAGGGGATGGTAAACAATTTGATGAAGTGGACTTGGTCCACAAAAGCTCACAGTTAAATACAGTACAGGAGTTACGTCTTTAAGGTGCCACAATGTTTTTTGTCCTTTTTTTGCTGTTCTGTTTTATTTGCTCTCTGATAAACAATTTCTGTATTTAAACAAGACCCTGGAAAGGGATGCTGCAAGTTGGAAATGTCTTGACAGCACTCAATTATTAAGTGTGTATTAGAATTTTGTTAATAGCGTCACATCACTCTTGTTCCCTTTTGGTTTTGCTTAATGCAATAATTATGTCAATGTCCATTAACATGAAGAAAAAATATCAGTTTTACAACCTAGACTTAAAGTTACAATAGTACAGTAAAACCTCATATAACACTAAAACCTGGTTCCACAAGTCTTGGTGTTATATGATTTTTAGTGTTATCTGATGCATGTTAAAATCCTATGGGATCCATAGAGATACATTGTAACCACACAGGCTTTAGTGGTTGTTATCTGAAGCATCCCATAGGATCTTAATGTTATCTGATGCGATTCTTCCCCCCAGATTCCTTAATGTTATGCGATTTTAGTGTTATTCGATACTAATGTTATATGAGGTATTACTGTACAATGTATATTTTGCTTTTTAAAAGAGAAGTATTCTGTGTCCCTTCAAAAACAATAAGCACCAAATAAATTAAAACCTGTCAGGAAGCAAAACCAAAAACACTGCAGCCTTTTAAAGACTAACTGCTATATTTATATTTTAATGTGAGCTTTTGTGGAGCAAGTCCACTTCATCAGACGTAGGAATGAAATAGCAAGGCATGAGCTTATATACACAAGATACAGAGTCAGAGAGTGATTAAATCAGAATGACATCATCATGCAAATCAATACAGCTTCCCACAGCTAGCAGTGGCAGATGATTTCTGGTTATTTTGGATCTACTCTAAATGTCCCCTACTCAATTTTAAATGTGGGGAATTACAAACAAGCACATAAATGTACGTACAGTAAACCCCTGGAATACAACTGCCCTGGGTTGTTTGCCACAGGTTAAGACTGCACATTTAATTAAAAAAATTCCCCAGGTTATGACCGATTTTCAGTTTATGACCAAAAATTGTGCTACAGTATTTTAAACTCTAAGATGGTAGCGATCTCCCTACCTTTTCCATGCCATTTGGGGACCTTATCCAACAACGCCAATGGCACCTCCGCAGCAGTAAGCACAGCACTGTGACTTCAGGTGGAAGGGGTGGCCCCTTTTGAATTCCACCTGAATTTGTTGTCGGATAAGGTCCCCAAATGGCATGGAAAAGGTAGGGCGATTGCTCCGTTGCTTTTGTGGGGGACGGGGACAATCATGTCTGGCATTTTGGGTATTTTTTTATGGGGTGTTTTCTTTTTTTCTTTTTTCTTTTGGTATGTGTGTATTTATTATTATTATTTTGTTCTAGTTGGGACTTTTAAAAAACATCACTGTATTCCTATGGGAAAATGTGCTTCAGGTTATGATTTTTTCACATTATGATGGAGGTTGCTGGAACAGACCTCTGTTGTAACCCGAGGTTTTACTGTAGGCTTTTGTTGGAAAATCAAACCAATCTAAAAAAGGCTGCAAGGCACTCAGACCTTCTCCTTCGCAAGTGGAAATGAAAAATGTGAATTTATTAGGCACTACAAATACCACCCTGTCCTTGCTTTTAACTTTTCCATTAAAAACAGAGACTCTTTGAGTGCTGGCTTTTCTGACCCATATTCTAATTGTGAAAAACACAAAGCCTAACCAATACACCAATTTGATATTATGTAAGTATACTATTAAATGCAAGTACAGTAAAACCCAGGATTACGGATTCCTCGGGTAACGGAAAACTCGACTTACGGAAGGAAATTCTGAGGAAATGGTGTCCTGATTTATGGGGGGAAAACAACACATGGAAAGTTTTTTTTGGGTGTTCCAACACTTCCCAAGGCAGTGGGAGCATGTTTGGAGCATTTATGCTCCATTTTTGAAAATTTCCGTCGCTTTTTGGTTCCAGCAGAAGCTTTCCCCACAACCAGGAAGTACTGGAAATCACCCTGCTCCTGATTAGCTGTTAAACGGGGAGTATTCCTGCAAATAACAGGGCTGGTCACTAGATGGTGCTGACGGGAATGTGATGAATATGCCTTGGAAATTTAAAAAAGTCAGCCCCAAGCTCACTAAAAAGCCAAAAACCTTGTTTTCTCTGTTCCAAACTCTTTCCAAAGTGCACTTTGGATTTTTTTTGCTGTGTTTTCACCACTTTAGAAAGAGTTTGGAACAGCAAAATTACCGGGATGGGGTGGGGGCTCTTTTCTAACCATTTTTTAAATTTTCAATGCATTCCTATGGGAAATTGTGCTTCGCATTACAGAAAACATCTGGGAACAGATTAATTCTTTAACCTAGGGTTCTGTTGTAATGGTTTAGCTTAAAGCATCCAACATAGATACATGATTCTCTTACCTAGGTACACGAGGGTCATGCCAGGTACTGACGCCAGTTTGAGTATGTAGAAAATACACCTGTCCCTGCTGAGTTGTCCTTTGTTCTGTTCATCATGAAATATGAATGTGAAAATAGATAAAAATACTCAAAACTATTGTTCTCTTTTAAAATTGCAAGAAACAGGAAATCAGACATACACCACAGGAATTGACAATCCATAGAACTCTCTTCCACTAAAGGTCTATCCAAACCTAAACTATTAAGCATAGTTCTTGATACACAATCTATTCTCCCAACTTGCTATTTTTGCAAGATTGTGCTTTTTGTTTAAATTGTTCTCATATATTCTTGCAAAGACTGAAACAGAACAGAATAATTTATTTTAAAAGACAAGGAGATATACAATTGGTTTTGCTATATTCTAGATCTCCATATATGGTATCAAAACTTAATGGGAGAATAATTAAGCATCAAATCTAAGTAATCTGCACACCTAAGGCCTTAACATTAAAAGTTAATTTGTACTAGAAGAACATCTTTCAGAAATTTCAAGAAAATGAGTTATTTAAAAAACCTTATTATCCTTCAGAAATGCAAGGAATAGCTCGGTATGTGCACTGTCTGAAATAATGAGAAAGGATTTGTTTCTTGTATTTCTGCACTTTCAAGCTAAGAACTGTTAGTGGTGGAAGGTCATCTGGAAACAACACTACAAATCGCTACCCTCCTCTATCCCAGGCTCGCACCTACCCCTCTGTATTAGCTACTGATATTCTATATCAAACTTATCTATTACCACTCTGAACAAATACTATCCACGCTCATGCATTTGTTTCACCAAGGTTCCACCCAATACATCCTGGAAGAAACACCTGCCTACCCTCATTTCTATTTTATTTTCAATCACTCTTCACAATTCTAGAATTCTACTGCATTTAAAGCTCCCTTTGTTACAATGAGACAATCACAAAGAAATGTCTCCTCTTCTTATCTAAAAAACCTTCTCCAATCTTTTCCTAGCAAAACCCAACCATGAATGTGATAGGAGACAAAAATCCAGCTGCCACAACCATAACTAGCCCAAATGAATTCTTCACAGGACAGTAAGATTCTGCACATGGTTGAACTTTGGGGCTGGATCTAGTACATGTAGGAAAAGAACATACACTGTATAGCATAGACTGCATATACACAAACCACATACTCAGTGCTTCTTTCTGGCTTGGCTGTAAACATTGCCAACTGGTCATTAGATTAGTTGTATGTGTGTGGGTATTTACACTTCCCCTTTCAAACTATCATGAAGATGATAAGTTATATCAGGTGACATTGCTTGTTACAACTTAGAAAGGAGAGTGCATTCACAGCCCCGCTGTGTGCAGAATACACTCTGGATCAGTTCTTAAGTAAGTGCATCTAATTTAAATAATTGGCAACTAAAGCATTTCTATGTTTTTTTGTACAAACAAATTACATTTTGGCAGGTTGTTCTCAACCTGAGAGTTTAAATTTGACAACATAATTTATACATATAGTAACATAAGTAAATCTCAAGTTGCAATGTTTATCTAACTAGAATGTTGGGGAAATTGTCTTCTTTACAAAGAAATGTAAGCCTTATATCCCAGAAGTTATGAGAAACTATTTAAACCTTTGTATTCAGCATCTATGATTCACTCAGAAGTTTGGTAATGTTCCTCAATCAGAACAGAAATATTAAAGTTTTCTCTCTTTTCCCCATGATAGAGGTATCTTTTCATGATAGAGGTATACTATAAAAACATCTTTTTAATTTAAAAAAGATCCTAGTCATTTAGTTTAGCAGAAATATGCTAGGTATGGTGTGAAAGACAGATGTAGTGTGCATAAAATAACAATTTTTCCCTCATGTTTGGAGACATTGGGACTGCAGTGGCTTAGTGGTTAAGATACTGAACTTGACGACTGGCAAGTCAGCAGTTCCAAACCCAAGTACTGCATGACTGAGTGAGCACCCGTCTCTGTTCCAGCTCCTGCCAACCTAGCAGTTCAAAAGCAAGACATTGCAAGTAGCTAAATTTTGCACTCTGGTGTCTAGTCATGCCTGCCACATGTCCACAGAAACATCTGCAGACACAGGCAGCGCTGGCTCTTTGGTTGTGAACGGAGATGAACACTGAACCCTAGAGTCACATACAGCTGGATTTTGAGCAAGGGCAGCCTTGGAGACATTGCAGACTTTTTTCTCTTTAGGAACACAAAGAGGAAAGCTACTCTATAATACAGTAAAACCCCAACTTACATATGCCTCAAGTTACGTGAAATTCAACTTATGTAATGATTTTTCCACTAAAACCATGTCCTGATTTAGGTAAATGTCCCGATTTAGATAACACAATTTCCTACAGGTTTGCTTCGAGTTATGTAAAAATTTCATTTTTCCTATGGGGTTGCTTCGATTTATGTAAAAATCATTTTCTTATGGGTTTGCTTTCAGTTAAGTAAAAAACTGATTTATGTAAAGGCCTAGGAAATAGACTTTTTAGGTAAGTAGGGGTTTTACTGTACTCTCATCTATCTTCTTCAAAGCACTTGAAGCTCTCCTTCCATATTACAGCAAACTGACTAGATCAAAAGCAGGTTATTATATGGACAATCAATCCCACTATCCCATTTACCCACAGTGTCCTAGAAAACAGAATTTTTTTTCTGACAAAATTCTAGCATCTGATATATTTGTACAATTATCAAACCACTAATACTGGACCAGTAACAACACCAAGAGAAGGGAAGATGCCTTCTAGACATCTTCAAAAATGAACGTATGTCTTTGGCCTTTCTAAGAGGCTGAACAGGATATGACAGAATGTTTGAAATACATACCATATCCTTCAGGTAAGTCGGGAGGAGTATGTAGATGGGTCCTGCTCATATAATTTCTGTGTCTCTGAGATCTCACTCTTCTTTCTGCTACCCTGGGGTCTGCTGTCTGTCCACATGTGGCCCCATTTATTACCGTAACGGGTGTGTTCTCGTCTACAAAGCAGCTAAGTGGCCGACCAGGACTGGAATATTCTGATGCTGGCCTATTAACATAAGAAAGTATGTTTTCTTTACTGACATAATTTTTTTGTTAAATGTTTGCTTTAATTAAAACTTTAGCTTTACTTAAAGCACAATGACTCACTGACATTATACGAATGCCAAAAAGTTAAACAATTTAAAATGAATGAAGTTCAGATGCGTGGTAAAAGGAGACAATGACTACTTGTGGTTACAAAACACCCAACACAACTTTAGGGATTTGTGGGAAACCATTGTGGGATAAAGGGCTTAAGTGGTTGCATGTCTGAAGTAACATGATGGATGCATTGAGAAGTAATGATGATGAAATGTTCTAAAATACCCTGGCTTAAAATCCACAAGGACTCACTCCTAAATTCTTCTCCTTGCAAGACTGTTTTACTTTAAGTGTTACCTGAAGCAGACACCCTGGCTTACTGATTCTTTCATAAGCAAGCAGTTCATTCAAAAGTCACATTTTGTCAAGATTTTAACCACGAATATGACTAGTTCGCCTTCATTGAGAATAATCTAACACAGGGGAGCCCAAACTTTTTGGGTCGCAGGCCAGTCATGTGGTTCACCGGGCCGGTCACATGGTTCCTCCCAGCGAAAGCAGAAGTAAAATGCATCTTGCAATCTGTTTTGCAACAGGATGAGATAGATTTTAGGCTGCCACTTTATCTGCTTAAACCAGGGGTGCCCAAACTACGGCCCGTGGGCTGGATTCAGCCCCCTGTAGTTTGGCCACCCCTGATCTAGCATGTAATATTTACAATATTTGATACATGAAGTAACAGTCTTGTATGACTGCCAATATGCCATCTGCCTGTGATTGTAGGCTAGGATCTTGGTACAGTTGTGACCATTAAAAAACCAGCCATCTTCTCTCCCATGTAATATGGTGGTGACAGAGGATAGTTGATATAAAGGTGAAAATATTCAGTATAGTAAATGAATAGAAAATAACTGAGGTAACATGTGACTATATTATATTTTTCCCCTCATTTTTAATGCTGTAAGATGTACTTGGGATTTTTTTTTCATATGTAACTGGTTTTTTGTTTTTTTGTTATGGTTGTTTGTTTGTTTTGTTATTTTTTAAATATTGTTGAAAATAATAATTAAAAAAATGACTAAACCTGGAACAAAATAAATAAATAAATAAATAAAATGCATTTCTTTCCATGAGACAGTTTATTCAATAGGAAGGACAATGCAGTTTCTTCTTCCTATTTTGCTGCTTTCAGTTCCTTTGACCTAGAAGTGATACACATCACAGGAATAAAAGTCACTTCTCATTACAGTCAAAACAAAATTTTACAGAGATATATGTTGGAGAACAGAAAGGATTTACATTACAGAAACAATAACTAGGGAGGATTCTCATAAATAAAAATGGTAATACTGTACAAGCAGCAGTCAGAACTGGGAGTACAGGTGTGTTGCACACAGCAAAGCAAGTGTAGGAATTCTAGAAATGGTAAATCCCCACTAAACCTGATAAACACCTTAGGGACCCAGAATCATTTTTACACATTGTAAAAAAGAATTCTTACCGTGTTGGCCGTTCCCACTGTGTTGTTCGTGTAATATGATTTAAATACTGAATTCTTCCAGATGCTGTCCGTCTTTCTTCCCAGCTAAAATGTATATATTGATAGAAAAACATATTTAAATTATAATAAGTTTGTTTGGATAAGATTTTCAATATTTAGATAAGAATCTTAATTAGAGATTGAATCCAGATTTAGATGTCTGAAACAGAGTTGACTAAATTATCTTCTCATTTTCTTAGCGGCCAATCTGGGATACACAGAGAGAGCCTGCTCGAAGATTGTGGTATTTCTGAAACACAATCGGGTGTACCTTGCTAACAGCAACCTTGTGTTGCTGGCTAACCTTTCTCACACTAGGTCAGGTGAAAGGAACTGCAGAATGAACTCACCAAAAGATGGCTTCATTTTGGTAGTTTCAGGTCTGGCCTAGACACAGAAGAGGAAGAAGAAGAAAGCAGCCAATCTGACTTTTTTAAAATGCTGCACAAATTCTTATAGAGTTGCAGGCTATGGTAAAGGGGATCCTTGCAAATCAAGTGGACAGGTCTTACACAACCAGAGGTGCTCTAAGAGTAAAAGATAGGTAATGAGTCTTATCTTTTTCATTGCACCTTCCTTCTCTCATCTTTCAACAGTAAATGTGATTAAGTACAGAGGGATAAGATCAAGAGAAACAAATACATGTTGTCCCAAAAGTCGGCATACATAGAAAAAATGGGAAATTGTAGCTAAATGTAACTTTATTGACAAAATATTCATCCCAAGTTTTTACATTGTTTTTTACAAAATATTCTCTACGTGTTCTTACAAAAATCTAGTCCTTCTAAATTTAATATGTGTTAAATTTAACATGTGTTAAATAAATGCATACATGCACATATGCACTGATACATTTTCAACTGCTTGTTACAATCAAGGGAAACCTAAACATAGTCTGACAATGCCATAGTGACACAATACAAAGAAACTGTTTTCAACAATGTTCTTATTACTGCTTTGATACACTTAATAATTATTAAGCCACCCTCCCATTTTGTTAAAAGTGTTAAATAACAATCACACAAAATCTACCAAAGATTTAGGAAGAGGGTTATAGCCTATCCTTCCATTCTCAAAATACTATTCCAGGTAGCTTGCATCATTTAAAAACACCTAAAAATTATAACTCTATAATAAACAACTGAACAATAATAGAACAGAGAAAATGATAGCAGACATCATGCCTCCTTTGCATCTTTTTTTAAAAAAATGAATCTTAAGAAAATTGTTATAGAAGGTAAATAACAAGTTGTTATATTAAACGTTTACTATATTTTTAAAAATTGATGTGGCAAAAAGAATGAAAACCTTTGTGACAGAAAAACCAAATCAAGATTTTCTTATATGTTATTGGTTACTACTGATAAATGCAAAGACATACAACAAAGTGTTTTGAGGCATCTTAGAGATGAACAAGTTTTATTTCATATAAACCTTTTTTCTTTGACAGAATAAAATTATTACCATGTTTGCCAGCAGATAAGATACACCTCCCCCTCCTCCCCCTTAAAATACACTGGAAAATGGAGTGTGTCTTATATGCCACTAACAGCTTCCCTCCCTGCTGGTGCGGTTTGGTGGCTAGAGAGGATCAGTGGCAAGAGACAGGAAAGGGCTATTTTGAAAGCCCCCTTAACCCCCCCCCTGCTGGAGGCAGTTTGGCGGCTGCTGCTGACCAGTAGGACCCGGTCAAAAGGTGGCTTCCAAAGGAGCTCTCTTGCCTGGCCGATCCTGCCCTCCCAGCCTCCTGACGGTGAGCGGCAGTGGAATGGGGTGGAAACAGGCTTAAAGGATCCATCTCCGCCCCCATCCCCCTATCTCCTGCTGTTGGTGGGAAGGAGACGGGACAGGGTAAAAGGGTCCTTCTTTCCACCACCACCCCCATCAGCCAGGGAGAGTGCGATGGAGGGGGTAAAAAAGGATCCCCCCAATCCTACTCTCTCCAGCTGGGGTGGGGGAAATGGGCTTAAAGACTCCTTCTCTCCTACCCACCCCACTCTCCTCAGCTCCTGGTGGCCAGCAACGGTGGGATGGTGGGGAAACAGGCTTCAAAGGATCCTTTATTCCCTCCACCATCCTACCCTCCCCAGTTCCTGGAGTTAATTTTGAAAATTCATGAAAAAATGTAGAAAATTGGTTTCCCCCCCCCCCCTTAAAAATGTCTTTACAAATGGGGGGTGGGGGTGGGGTCTTATACTCTGATGTGTCTTATATGCCAGCAAATACAGTAACAATAGTAACTTATTATATTACTCACACCAATGCCAAATGTTCTTAAACGGTTCAAATGCTGATTTGAACCTTTTCCTCCTAAGTAATATATATGAAGCAAACATTTATCCCTAGTATCACTACAAATAATAGACATCATTAAAATTACAGTTAAAGCCCACAATGGGCAAATTCCTATTCTGTAACTTTGTGTCTGGCACTATTCATACAAGGCACTTGAAATATTTAATTTATAATAACTAAAGGAGTCATTTTAGATTCCAAGTCCCTATGGCTACCTTTGGGAGAAGGAGTTCTTAAAAGTGAAACATTTCTGCTGGATCAGTGTTGATGCTGGTGACCGCAATCCAGTAGCAATTTTTGACTTTTACACAGTCTCCCACCCCTACAGTCCCAAGTCCAGAGGCTCCCAAAAACTTCCCCAGGGCAAAAGCTAGCCCTAGGGAATCTTGGAACCTAAGGCAAGAGGACAGGAAGTTATTAATTCATTTAAGTTAAACATTTTCCATGCCTGTTCTATAATACGTCAGATGCAAAGTTAAACAACGAATTTTACATTTTTCACTCTATACATTTTCTTGCAAGATTTTGCCTTAAAAGCATTAACTTACCCATCAGGTAAATCATTGTCAAACAGTCTACTGCAGTCCACAACTTGCCCACCTGTACCTATCCTGTCTCTGGACTGAAGACTTACTATTAAAGAGGGGAAAAAAGTGTAACTAAATATTACAATATAGTACAAGTTCGTCAGAAAAAGAAGTGCAATATTTACAGGTGTCTTTTAAAAAACAATATATCCCAGCAGTTTTTTTAAAAAAAAAAACCTTAATAATTTTTAAAATAAAAGTTGTACCTCGCTTAAAGAGCATAATGCGTTCCACAGGATTGCTCTTTAAGTGAAACACCATTGTAAGTGACCAATTGTGACTTCTGGCCACCTTGCATGTTGGTAAATGTTGGCATCCTGCTTCTATCCCTGTTAGGCAGGGGTGCCCAAACTATGGCCTATGGGCCAGATTTATTTATTTATTTATTTAGATTTATATTGCCGCCCATTTGCCGAGGCGACTCAGGGCGGCTTACAGTCAAAACAACCACAGTACAATAAAAATTATAAAATGCAACCACATAAAACAACCAAACCAGAACACAAACTAACTCCTGTCAGGCCGTTGTTGTAGGCCCAGAGGAGTGGGCAAGGTCCCCAGCCACTGCTAGGCCTTGGCATCTTCTTCCTCGGGCTGTTGTTGTGGGCCCAAAGGAGGGGGCGATGTTCTCAGCCACTGCTAGGCCTTGGCATCTTCTTCCTCAGGCCAGATCCAGCCAATGACACCAAAAGCGGAAGTAAAACTCACCCAGCTTCTGGGAGTGGCGACAGTGGAACGGGCCAGATAAATTGATGTCAGGGCCAGATCTGGCGCACAGGCTGTAGTTTGGGCACCCATGAACCATGTGACTGGCCTGTGGCCTGAAAAGTTTGGACACCCTTGCTGTTAGCTTTTAAAACTGATTCCTGTGCACATGACTCCATATGGCAACTCTGTATGATGGTAAATGTTGGCATCCATTTGGGGCTTCTATCCCGCTTAGTTTTTAAATTGGAGTCAGGACATATTGAAAGAGTCCACCCCCTTCCCCCCCTGTCTGCTTTTGCTCAGCTAAACTAGTCTGACTGGTTTGGCAAGCTTTTTTAATGTGTGATTGTTATTGAGACCTTGCAACCTTGAGATAAAGAGAGCAGGCAGCCCCCTCCCTTTCTCCCAAGAGAAACTGGTGAGTCACAGCCACACCTCAGGGAATTTGAGGCAAACATTAGCATCAGAAATAGTTAGGTTATCTGATGCATCAGATAACGTTAACATAATGGTTAACATAATGTTATCCGATGCAAATGTTTGCCTCAAATTCGCCAACGTTATCCGATGCAAACGTTATCCGAGGTATCACTGTATAGGAAAATCTAGGTAGTCCACAATGTCACATGATTCGCTTGCCTTCTAGCAGGAAGGGACAAAGTTGGGCCCTTCAAATATTGTTGCCACAACTCCTCTTAACCAAGCCAACATAGCTAACTGTGGGGAATTCTGGAAGGTGCTGTCCAACAAAATCCAGAGGGTTACATCTTGTGTATCACTGCCTTTTAGGAACCAAACTAACATATAAACAGCTGATGACTTACACCCTGTCCATCATATTCAGATGGGCTGTACTAAGCATAAAAAACAGACAAAGAAAGGATCCTCTGAAACTGGCCTGAGGTATGAAAAGCAAATACTGTACTGTACTTTTCTTCCTGTCTACTAGAATTGTTTCTGTAGGAGTTAGATCATCTCTATAATCAATCCTGTCTACTACTGCAACAATAGTACATTTGAAAACAGGGTAGCAGACATTATGCTTGTTCCCTTTTTTCGTAGGTCAGTGGTTCCAACCTTTTTTTTTACCATGCATCTCTAAAATCCTGATGCCTGATGTACAGCACTTAGGTAAACTATCTTACCTATTCCCATTCAATTTTCCACTTTCCCAGTGAATGCAAGATATCAGAAAGAATGGCAGAAATACAGGGAGGAGGACAAAGACTAGGAAGGAATTCAGCTAGACTTATACAGGCATATTTTACTTCCACTTCCAGGAGTGGCAAGGGTGGTGTGGGCTGGATGAATTGGTGTCGGGGGCCATATCCAGCCCCTGGGATGTAGTTTGGGCATCCCTGGTTTAAGCAGAGAAAATGGCGGCCTAAAAATTATCTCATCCTGTTGCAAAACAGATTGCAAGGCGCATTTTACTTCTGCTTCCAATGGGAGGAACCACATGACCGGCCCGCTGAACCACAGGACCAGCCCACAGCCCAAAATGTTTGGGCACCTCTGTATTAATCTCTAGTTTAGTCTCTAAACAAATTCATACTTTTACTCTCTTACCACACATTTGAAAGGTTGCAGATAATGCAGAAATTATTTTGATGGATATGTTGCTCCCACATTCTTTTAAATCTTTGTATGATAAAGATCAAAGAGGCCATTTATAAAGTTGTATTTCCTATCAGCATAGTTGTTCCAATGTTTTCTCCATTTCATCAAATTCTGGTCAGGCAATGGAAATGCCAAAACATCTGGAATTATTAACATGATGGATGAGGGCCCCTGCACAGCACGGTCTCCGCAAGAGTCAAATTCTGTGGGTAGGTGCTGTGATTGGAAGTATGATATTGCATCTCCCTAAAAATACTGAGTAAGCAATCTGGGCGTGCTCGCTCGTGGACATTCCCCCAAACCAAGCTGGGGATCAGACACTATGATTCCCAACTTGGTTGGGGGAAACTGCTCAGACTGTCCGTTTCCTTGGGGTGAGAGCCCGCGCGCAGGCTCTCACCCCAAGGAAGCCGTCCCCCCGCCCGAGCCTCAAACCCACAGGGTTGGTCTCTGCCTGGGAACTGCTTCCCAGGCAGATAACATCCCGGTGGGATTGAGGCTGAGATCTCCGCCGGTAATGTACTTTTACGAGACAAGCCTTGCAAAAGCAAGGGTACATTACCTCCAGAGATCTCTGCCTCATACCCACAGGGTTGGTCTCCGCCTGGAAGTCTACCTTCCCCCAAAGGCAGCCTGTGTTTGGACCACTCCCAGCAAGCAATCAAGCTTTGCTTGCAGAGGGAACACGCCTTCCCTCTGCAAGCAAAGCGAAAATCACCCGCTGGGCTCAGTGGCAGCATGTTTGGGAAGCCCCCAGTCAGCTTCCCAAACACACCACTGCTACGCCCTTGGTAGCACTGGCATGGCTGGGAAGCCAGAGTCCCAGGGCCGGATTCTTAACCACGCCACCGCTACCAAGGGTGCAGCAACGGCGTGTTTGGGAACCTGACCGGGGAGTCCCCAGTTGGCTTCCCAGCCACGCTGCTGCTCCGAGCTTCATAGCGCCGGTTTGGTTGGGAGGAGAAGGGGCGTGCCTGATCTTCCCCCAACCAAACCGGCGGTCTGAACATCGGTAGATCTCTGACCCAAAGCCCACGGGGCTGGTCTCTAGCCCTGAGGGCTTTGGGACAGAGATCAATGTTGGGGAATTTGACACAAACATTTGTATCGCACAACGTTATCTTAATGTTGTGCAATGCAAATGTTTGCCTCAAATTCCCTGACGTTATCCGATCTTAGCGTTATCTGAGGTAATCATTATCCAAGGTACCACTGTAGTTGACTAACACCGCATAAACACAACCATGTATTACTTTTTGTAATATCTTACAGCACAATCAGAATAAGAAAAACTTTAAATACTACATATAGACTTCACATTTCCACTATCATATGTAAATAAATTAAAAATGATAATCTTTATACAACAATAATAACAACATATAAATATATAATTATAGTCCTTAGTTAGGGCTTAAACTGTTAATTTTATACCAGTCCTTGATTGTGAATCAAATGGTAAATTTGTATCAAATAATAACAATAATGATGATGTGCTTTAGTGTTTCAAGTGCTGTAAATAGTAAAATAAACATTGCCTGTGAAAGCTTAAGTAGTCTGTTTATTTTACAAACAAGTCAGTCAAGGATGAAACTGAACACATGACTTGGTGATTTCTGTGGCATTAAGATTAATATGCTTTTCCTAAACCTTTTTAGATTGGAAATGAAAGCTCATGTCTAGACCAAAATGAGCATTTATTAAGTAAAAGATTACAGAGAAACCAGGTTCCACCGTAGGCAATGGCAAACTAACATTCTGAACAAGGGCACCATTTACTTGGGGAGCCTTGTAACTCCACCTGCTAGAATTCATATTCTTAATACAGTATATAGACAAGTGACAGATGTGCAAATGTGTAAATCAACCTACTCAACTAATGATTAGAATGAACTAGCATTCTACCCTGTCCTTATATTAAAAATCAAAGCCAATTTACCAGCCCATCCAATAAAATAATATTTCCAGCATTTTCTGATCAAAAGCAGTTAGCAGTAGTTAACCCAGTCTGGCCAAGTTATCCTACTATGGTAATAGAGTAAACCATACTGCCAGCGACTCAACAATGAGTGTCAGGCAGGGGTTAACTAACCTGACAACCCTGAGGACTAATGGCCTTGGGTGCAAGAGTCCACAGGGAAGGGTGATGGTCTCCAAATGGATTAAATCCCACTTGAATCCATTGTGATGGAGGGCAGCCTGGGGCTGAGGAGGACTGTATGTGCCAAAAGGGTTCAGGACTAGAAAATGGCTCACAGAACTTATCAGTGGCATGGGTATCACGCTGTGATGTGGAAGGCAAATGAAAAACCACATCATTGTATTGTTACCAGGACAATCCTCATGTCTGATTGCCATGAGGATAGCCAATATTCAGAATCAGATATGGTACAGGAAGAAGTAGTAGTTAACAGTTCTTTGTCAGCTCTGGGACTTGTAAATTGCCCAAGGCTATATTGGTTGGATTTTCTCTTAAGAGGTCAGCAGGAAATAAAAAAACCCAACTTTTGACTGTGCAACAAGGTATGCACTTCACTGGGCTATGCTATTTCAATCCAAAATTGTTGCTTTGGGTCACAGAACCATGAAGCTGTAAGTATCAACGCATCAGTTGCTCCAATATTCGGTATTGATTAAGTGCAATGGAATAAGATATACAGTAATCTATGTTCTTTAACATGTTAACAAATGTTCTTTAATTAAAATTCCTTCCAGGTGGTTGAATAACTCAGTGAATTAGGTTTCTGCTACAGTGACAGAAGCTGGGAGTTCAATCCCTCCTGGGTCAGCTGTACAGCTTGAGTGCCCCCAGGAGAATAAAACAGGGAACCTCTCTAGAGCATGTTTTTCTTGGCCAGCAGAGCTACAGCATGGGGGGGGGGGGGAGGAAAGTCCTACTATGCAGTTGCTAGATACCAAAGTACACCACTGAACTGTGGCCTCACTGAGTAATTTAGTATGCTATAATTTTCTATGTAGATCTGGGGCATCTATGTATGTCTGTAACCAGAGCTGTCTGGAACAATTCTTTGGCAGGATTCTTGAAATTTCCTTAAGTTTTTTATCACTAACTCTCTTTCGCAGAACAGAAAGCTTCTCAAGAGAAACGATTCAATAATACAAGTAGGGGATGTGCCTCTCTGAGTCTTGTGGCCATCATTTTTTAGAATCAGTTTGTCTGGGTGGCACTTCTATAACCAATTTTATGTCTCCTTCAATGATTCATGGAGAATCTCTGCACTACTACAGAAGTCTTAGAATAGCTATACTGTATTTACATGCATTTTTTTTGCATGATCTGACACTGGATTGCAAAATTACTTTACTATTGGGTCCTTTAATGTTTGCAAGGTGAAACATATTCTTATACCTTTACGTTGGTGCACTTAATATCCCCACTTGTATTCGAAGCTCCTCCAAAAACTTTACCAACCAGTTCACAAAAAATTTATCCATGCTTCGGTACTCTGCTAATTCTTTCATGTTGTGATTACACTAGTTTTCTGATTTTCAGCAGCTTAAGTGTGCTGTTGAAGATTCTCAGGAGAAGAGACGCCTTTTGACCTGCCTTTTGTTACTTCATATCTAAGTTCATTACATCATTAGCATATTTATCCATCACTTTATCCATAGTTTCTTTTAATAAGAAGTCCAATCATGCTGAAGGTCATTGGGGTTTTTTTATGTCCACCGCTGGGCCTGAATGCTCTTGTGATATTTTGGCTGTGTTCTTCCACTTCGTTGGACTGGAAATTTAACTGTTTGGGCTGGTATAATAAAAGCAATCTTGCTTGCATTATCACTGGGTATCAGTGGGAGGTGTCTTTACAGCCCAATGTGATTTTTTTAAACCACTAACTATAGGTACAAATTTTCTATCCATGCCATCTGAGAAAAACTCCTGTCCCACTTCATGTTTTTGGCTTGCTTTCATTGTTTTGCTGATAGTCTCTCACCTTCATCTAACCATGCTTTATAAAGCAGTAAGCATGAGAATGGTCTCCACATGCTGGATAATCCATTTTCCCTATTTTTCTTATGACTGTAACTATAGATAGCTGCTGTACGTAAATATACTTTTTTCTACTTTAAATGCTTCAAGAGTATTTTATCACATACAGTGCTACTCAGTGTTGCTGGAGTGGAGTTAATGAAAACTGAGCTGCTCTCTCTAAATTTTTCTGTGCTGCTTCTTTGGTTTTTATTTCATCCTCTGCTAATTAAGATGAATAACCAAAATAGCCCACCAAAGCTTACTTCTGCCAATTTTACTCAACATAAGACTAGATCAGTAATTACCAACCTTTGGTTTTTGGACTTCAATTCCGAGAAACCCAAGTCAATTTCCCAAAGCACTTATCAGGCAATGTACCAACTTAGGCTTCTGGGAATTGAAGTTCCTCTGTGGGGCATGAGGCCTACATGGGGAACCATTGGACTAGATTGAAGATTAATTTAAGACCTTTTATGCCTATTACTATACTGAAAAAGAACCATCAGGAGAAACAGAACTAGAAAAAAATGGCAGAAGAATAATTCCATGCAAAGGCAGTGATCTGTAAAAGCTTACCAGACCACCAAATTATGTACCTGTTGAATGCTCTAGAGCAGTGGTGGTGAACTTATGGCACGCATGCCAGAGGTGGCACTCAGAGCCCTCTCTGTGGGCACACATGCAGTTGTCCCAGCGCAGAGTTTGCCCTGCTGCTCTGTCCAGCAACCCAATGTGAGCACTTCATCCCTCCTCCAGCAGTTTGCCCCACTCCTCTACTCAGCAGCCCAATGGGATAGTTTCCTCCCTTCCCTGTTGCTGTGTTGGCACTTTGCGATAAATATGTGGGTTTGGGGTTGCAGTTTGGGCACTTGGTCTCTAAAAGGTTCACCACCACTGCTCTAGAGCAGAGGTCAGCAAATTTGGCTCTCCAAGTGTTCTCGGACTTCAATTCCCAGAAGCCCTAATCAGCAGGTATACTGACTTTTGGGCTTTTGGTAATTGAAGTCCAAGAACACTTAGGGAGCCAGGTTTCCTGACCCCTGCTCCAGAGAAATCCGATGGATTTTCCAGGCTTAAATCACAAGCTAAGCTGCCTGGATCAAGGAACTTGTAAGTCTGAGGCTTAATTCTAAAAAAGATTGTAAAAAGAAGATGTGTGCTTTTAAAATGAAATTTGATAACTTAAGTCTGAGTGGTTTTGAATTTGATAAATAAAGAGTGGGCTTCCTTATAGGAACAACGCATGAAAATCTGATGCTTTTATTTCTGTTCTTGATGGTAAAGCTGAATTACAATGTGAATTATCCAATATTCTAAGGCAGGGATTCTCAACCTGTGGTCCACGGGCTAGATATCGCCCCATGGCGCCATTTCATGTGCACACACATCCCGCCTCCACCCTACCAGGAAGTGCCATGTAGTGAAGGAAGGGCAAAATGGCCATCTGGCCCCCGAAGCTGCCTGAGGGAATGTGACCTGGGCCCCGGCTTAAAAAGGTTGAGAACTCCTGTTCTAAGGGATATGTTATATGTTCTTGATTTTGAATGTAAATGTTTCTTGCCTAATGTTAATTTGGTCAGGGTCCATATCTATCTCAATTGTGTGTAGAGCTTCTATCACTTCTCTTGCACTGTCTTGCTATCTGGCTGCTTCAGCTTGTGGCACGTGTTCAGTTTCCTCTCAGGTCTCTGGATTATTAATCAGCAATGACTTTGTAAGGTAGGTGAGGTGAGGAGATGGTACTCCTTTCTTGAGTCATGAGGACTATCACAGCTGCCTCTGAGGCATGTTGTGACACTGGTGCCTTTCAGTTCTATAGCCTCAACATGCCTATCTATGTTTCCTTCTCTTGGGAACCCAGTGTCCTCCCTGCTGTTACCCTGTGTGTCATTCTATTCTTGTTCTCTGTTTTACTCAAGTCATGAAGACATCAGCACTGCTGTACCTGGGAGGGGTTCAGCATAATGATCTTGCCATTCAGAAGTGTATAATGCAGTCCTTCTTTTGTCATTCAAAATGAACCACATGTCTTGTGCTGACTTCACCTGTTTTTTAATTATTTACTTTATAGACTTTGCTGTCAGGGCTGTAGCCAAGCAAAATAGTCTGTTCTCTTCCAGACTTCATTTTATGCCTTCTCTGTTTTGGTATGTAGACATAAGAGATGAAACCTACTTTAAATGCTTCTAGAATATTTTTACCATACACAATTCTAGTCAGCTTGATGAGGCAGAAATTAATGAGAACTGAGGCAACCTCTCCATGTTCCTCTGTGCTGCTCTTGTTTTTTGTTCTTATACTCTGCTAATTAAGAGGAATAGTCGAAAATTTCCCATGTTGTGCACCATTTTAAAGGAGTGTTATTCAACCACAAAAAAGGGCTCCATGTGCATATCTGTGCTTACAAATGCCTTTGAGCTTGTCAATACTCTAACTGAAGCATTTGCAACCCCTGGGCCACAGTCTAATCCGGCTCATGTATCTCATTAATCTGGCCCATGGTGGCCACTCAGCCACCTCTAGGACTGCCCCCAACAGCTGGGAGTCACGATACATCACTTACCATGTTGGTGGTGATCGTGTCAGTTTTGTGGATTTTTGCACAGTCTCTGCTGCTTTTCCTAGCAGCGGGAGACTTTGGGGAGCATAATTGCTCTGTTTTGGGATCTTTCAGATGCTCCTCCGTGGCATGTCGGCAGGGAAAGCACGCCATTCTGGGACTTCCGGTGCCGGGCGGAACTTACGTCAGCACCTGCGTCCCCAACACGGAACCAGGAAATCCCAGAACTGTGTGCTTTATCTGCTGAAGCACCATGGAGGAGCGTTGGAAAGACCCCCAAAATGCACTGGGAGCAACCCGCTTCCAGAACCCATAGCTGTGTGTCGGGGCATGTCTGGCCCATGGCAGGAAAGCGTTTGCGAAAGTGTGGTCTAACTCTAACTGAATGATCATGAAGATTAGGTTCCACAGTTTATTTGTTTTTATTATGTCAATGTAGTAATTTCTTTATTAATACTGAAAATCAATGTAGGCTATACATTTGCCAACCAAATAGAGGCAACAATGGTGCAAAAAATTGCTGTCAATGTACATAATTTTTTCTTTAGGAAAACATTATATTGAAAGTAATATTCATAAACAGAAAGAAAGTATTACATAGGGAAAGTGGATTGAATGTAACAGACTCTTTCAGTTTACAGTACGTAGTATGATCAAGTGGAGACTTCAATAAATTGAAGGGGGAGGGAGGCTACATTTCTCTCTGATATCCTGACCCCTCTAAATCAAAAATACCTGGGGTGTTCTAGGCATTCATTTTAAGTACACATTTAAATAACATAGGCACTTACCTACTATCTGTCCTCTAACAGTATCATTGTCATTTGGCCCAAGTTTGCACAGATCTAACCTTTGATCTATAAATAAAGAGAACAGACATAGATTTTACCATAAGCAACTACCTTTGTATGTTAAGATGCTTCAAAAAAAAAATGAAGTCATGCTTGTTTTCATGCCCCAAAGACTTAAAGATAGATAACTTTCATGTAATGCTACACTTCCAGCAGACTCTTTAGGTTTGTTCAAGAATAGATAAAAATCTGCATTTTGTCTACTCACAACCAGTGTCTTTAAGGCGGTTGATAACATTGGAAAGAAGTCTCACACAACCCAGAAAACCAGCTCCCTGTTTTTTATGAATTTTCTTGTGATTCCATACGCTGATTGTTATTGAATCTGACTTCCCAATGTATCTGGGGAAAAAAGGAAAAGAATCAGAACAATGCAAATTATGTTCATTGCATATATTTGGGACAATCTATGGAATAGTTTATTTCTGACTGTAAAACCTTTTTGAGGCAATGAAGCATAAGGACAATATTGTATTTAAAGGAATGTCATGGTACAGATTGGCAAAAGATTAATGAATAATTTATTTGTAAAATGCAGTTTACCTGATGAAATTTAAAAGGATTTCAGAATGTCTCGCATAAACCAAGCATAGCCAAGATCCTTTGGCTAGACAATGACAGTATGTCTAAAGGGAAATGACTGGTATATCATGGGGTGCTTAATTCTGGAGCGGAATATAACATTTAAGAATTACGGTTGTCTCTGTGAGATGCTTAGCAGTCTTCTTCCATTACATATTCCCTGTCAGTACAAAGCTCCAAGTATTCACTTACTAAAATACATCCTCCTACATCCACCCATTCCAATTATCTACTTCCCCTTCCCCCACAGCTGCAAAACATATTTTATTATCTGGCCATAAATGAAGCTGTCACAACCCAGAGACCAAAAATCAAAACCACCTTCCGAGATTTACAGTGGTCGTTCTTTCCCAGTGAGTGTCTGTGTAACCCTTACTCATACCTTGCCTCTTCCCTATATGCCTACTTTCTTCCAGTCAAAGTTTTAAGATTTCAGAGGATTGCCTGCATACAGGAACAGTGAACACAAGTAGGATGGAGAACAGTGAAACTATACTGCTGTAGCGCTGATTAAGAACGTGTTCTGGCTAAATTCACATTAAAACTCGCTGAGTTCGGTTTTCAAACAAACTATTTTATTAGCACCAAAGGAAATGAATGTAACATTTTGACATGCCATATTTTAGCAATGCCACTTCATTGCTATTCAGAAGGCAAAAGTGCCAGATGAACAATAGAGAAAGTAAAGCTAACTGTTGAAAATCGCTGATAATCGCCCAGCGATCTTGTTCCGGGTGACCAGGTCCCTCCTTGGTAGAGGGGGGCTGGGCCCTGGTTGGCAGGAATTGGCTGAGGCTTTTTCTGATTATCTGGTGGAGAAAATCGCTCAGATCCGCTCGAAGTTTAATCCCAACGTGGAATGCATAGAGCTGGGGGTTGACCGGAGCACAGTCTGGCCCAGTTATCTGGGATCAGTTTCATCCAGTTGGCCCTGAGGAAGTGGACAGGCTACTTGGATCTGTTCGTGCCACTGCCTGTGAATTAGATCCATGCCCTGCCTAGCTAGTCAAAGCATCTGTGGCCGTGTCAGGCGGTTGGGTCGAGGCGATCATAAATTCATCTTTGAGGGAGGGGTGTTTTCCAGCACCCTTAAAACATGCTTTGGTGCGTCCCCTCCTGAAAAAGCCATCCCTCAACCCTACGGTACTTGCTAACTACCGGCCAGTATCCAACCTACCCTTTTTGGGTAAGGTCGTGGAGAAAGCAGTGGCGCAGCAGCTACAGGAAGCCCTGGATGAAGCGGATTATCTGGACCCTTTTCAGTCAGGATTCAGGCCCGGATATGGTACCGAAACTGCACTGGTTGCATTGGTGGATGACCTCTGGAGAGAGCGGGATGGAGGTCACCTGTCTGTCTTGGGTCTTCTCGATCTCTCAGCGGCCTTCGGTACCGTTGATCACGGTATCCTTCTGGGTAGGCTCCAAGGATTGGGGATCCAGGGCACTGTGCTGGCTTGGTTTTCCTCATTTCTGAAGGGCAGGACCAAGTCGGAGTGGTTGGAGAATGAGAAGTCTAGTCCTAGGTTGCTCCAATACGGGGTACCTCAGGACTCGGTACTCTCACCCCTCCTATTTAACATCTACATGAAGCCACTGGGTGAGATCATCTGTTCCCACAGGGTGAGGTATCATCAATTTGCAGATGATACCCAGCTGTACATCTCGGCCCGTGGGGACCCAAGCGGTGCAGTGGAAGTCCTTTCCAGGTGATTGGAGGCTGTCAGGGTCTACAACGGGCTACAACTGAATCCTGGCAAGACTGAGTGGCTATGGGTAAGGGGTCCTGCGCCATCGCGGGAGATGCCATCTTTGGTTCTGGATGGGGCAGTTCTGCCCCAAACAGACCCGGTGCGTAATCTGGGGGTCCTCCTGGACTCACGACTACTGTTCAAAGAGCAGGTGGCAGCCGTGGCCAGGAGGGCTTTGCACAATTTCGTGTAATACGCCAGTTACGCCCACTCCTAGATTGGGACGCCTTGCTCATGATCACACATGCTTTGGTCACCTCCAGACTTGATTACTGTAATCCGCTCTACATGGGGCTGCCCTTGATGACCAATCAGAGGCTACAGCTGGTCCAGAATGCGGCGGCTCGGGTAGTGATGTGGTGCGGGCGTTATGCTCTCGCCTCACCTCTGCTCCGGCAGCTGCACTGGTTACCAATATGTCTCCGGATGCAATTCAAGGTGCTGGTTATTACCTTTAAAGCCCTATATGGTAGTGGGCCAGGATACTTAAGAGACCACGTCACCCCAAGAACATCGGTCCGTCCCACCAGGATGGATCGGAGAGGCTCTCTTGTCATTCCATCGGCTAGAGAGGCATATCTCTCTAGCACTAGGAGGAGGGCCTTCTCTGTGTCCGCCCCGGCCCTTTGGAACCTCCTGCCAATGGAACTACGCTTACAGACAGAGTTCCTGCCCTTCCGGAAGGGCCTAAAAACATGGCTGGCAGAGCAAGCTTGGGGATCCAGGAATGTGGGATCCCATGTTGGGAGGATGATCTGATCAGACAGCCACCCTCCTTACCCCTTGCTGTTTTAACCCTTTTAACTCTTAGAATCTTAAAGTTTTAAATTCTTTTTAGTATTTTATAGATTACAGACGGAATTTTTAAGTTAGTTTTAAACTAAAGTGTAATGTGCCTAGGTAGGAGGGGATTGCTCAGTTTGTTTTATAACTATAGGATTCTGTATTCCTGATTGTGCTTTTAACTCTGATGTTTGTAAGCTGCCCAGAGTCAGGTTCGCCTGATTGGGGCGGGATATTAAATCTAAATAAATAAATAAATAAATAAAATTCACATAATCTTCCATACCATAACAACTTACATCAATTAAGAAAAAAGCATGGTAACCCTGAAATTTTCTCCTGTAAAAAACAAAAACTTTCTTCATACTATGAAGGTATCAGGCTAGAAAGCCTATTGTCTGACCATATCCCTAAGAGCCCAATAGAGTTTAATAGACTTCTAGGAACACTCGGAAGCCTGTGTTCATCACAGTTGACATTTATCTCAAAAAGGGTTAATTTCAGTATGAGACAGATACAAATGTTATACCTTGTATAATTTAATTTTTTCTGTATATCCTTTAGATCAGGAGTTCTCAATCTTTTTAAGCCAGGGGCCAGGTCATGCTCTCTCAGACAGCTTCGGAGGCCAGATAGCCATTTTGCCCTTCCTCCACTACATGGCCCTGGCGTGGTGGAGGTGGGGCCACATGAAATGATGCCGTGAGATGCATCTGGCCCATGGGCTGCAGGTTGAGAATCCTTGCTTTAGATTGTTTCCCCATGCAAGACAAATAAGCTAACTGTCCAGAACAATCTCTAGTTTTCTTTTTACTGAACAAGCATACATGGGTAGAAGTGTGACACTATTCTTGTACATTTATATTTACAAACTTGATGTGTCAGAATTAGAACCCTGGTGGGTGCAGTGGTTAAACTGCTGTCCTGCAACCAAAAGGCTGAGTTTATTTTATTTATTTATTTATTTATTTATTTATTTATTTAAATTTGTTTATCGCCCTCTTCCCAAAAGGGACCAGAGCTCAAGGTTGAGTCAACCTTCCAAGGTCGGTACAATGAGTACCCAGCAAGTTGGGAGAAAAATGCTAATTAACTTGTGAACTGCCCAGAGTACACTAAGCGCTATGGGGCAGTATATAAGTGTGATTGCTTTGCTTTAGAACAATAGAAACTTAACTGAAATATTTCAAGTTTCAACAAAAGTAATGAAAGAATATTAACTAAGTTAAATAACTCTCAATTAAGTAAGTTAAATTAACAATTACACTTAAATTAATATATTACCTTAATAAACTAAAGCATAAGCAAATAAAGGTCAGATCAGAATAGCTTTATAATGTTAAAAAAAATGTTGCTTGCCTAGCCTGTTATTTATACTTTTTTATCTATATTATCACCTCATCAACTGGTGTGTGTGTGGTGTTTTTTTTTGGCTGTGCCAGTAAATTCTTGAGCTCTGTACATGGTTTAAATATTTTCTATAAAAATCTCTGCTGTTATTACTGGAAAAGGAAACTATGGCCTTTGTAAACTGAGGCTGGTAACTAGCCATTATGGCAGGTATAGACTTTGTTTGATTAATTTGGGCTTGAATCTGGAGGTAAGTGAGATAAAAAGTCAGAAAACAATAGGTTACTGATCCAGTAATTTACCATATCAGTAGATGCCATTTATTGTCACACAGATACATTACAACATTCTAAACAATACAAACTAGATATTATTATATACAGTACAGTAATACCTCATATAACATTAGTATCGAATAACACTAAAATCGCATAACATCAAGGAATCTGGGGGGAAGAATTGCATCAGATAACATTAAGATCCTATGGGATGCTTCAGATAACAACCGCGAAAGCCTGTGTGGTTACAATGTATCTCTATGGATCCCATAGAGGATCAGATAACACTAAAAATCATATAACACCAAGACTTGTGGAACCAGGTTTTAGTGTTATATGAGGTTTTACTGTACTTCAATGCTATGGCCTATGCATCATTTGCAATCTTGACAAAGGGACTTAGTAAATACACTTAATGGCAAAAATTCTATTTGAGATTTACATTGTTGTAAGCATAACAGCATTAACTGCTATCGCTAATTGCTGCTAATTAATGAATTGCACTCAAATTCTTCACCAGGGACCGAGTTGTGTGACTGGCATGCCTCAAGGAATGTGAATGTTAATCAACAGCAATTCACTGTAACAATTTAACTAATTAAATTTACACTGATGTAAATGCCAGATATAATTCTGGCCACTTTTGTAATTTGTATAGAGGTAAGTATAATTAGCTATTGTAATATTTTAGTAAGGCGTAACACTCAAACAAATAAGGCTTCTGTGTCTAAAGGCACTTCACAACTGCTGAAGAACACACTGTTCCAGCTTCTAGAATAAGAACCAGGGCAAGCACTCTTGCCAAATAAAGAATGTTTTTCCAAAGGAAGAAAAACATTTCTTTCATGGTTGAACTGAGTTTTGTTGGAAAAGGTTCTACATTTAGACTACTGTGTATCTGAAGGTGGATAAAAGTAGAATGGTTTTTATTGCAGGTAACTTGGAAGAACAGTCCACAGTAAAAACATTACTTTTCATTTGTTTCAGGATCAACCTGAAATAAGACTCCAACATAAAAGCAAATTTTGAATTCCTGTTATTAAATGACCACTTTATTTAATGCTCATATAATTTACCAAACATATGATCTCTTGCATATCACGCCAATAGCAATTCAAAACAGTAACAAGTGGGGGAAACTGCTGAAGTATCTCACTTTGCTAGTACTCAACAACATTTCTAGAGTACAAAGCAAAAACTGGAAAAAATAACTTCTAATTTTTCATGCAAGATTCTACACACCCTGCCTTCTTTCATAATGCTATAATAATTTAACCAATATCAAAAGAGATTTAAAACCTCCACCAATAGACAAATGATAAGTCTTCAAGAACTGGAAGAGTTAAAATGTACAGTCAAACCTCGCTTAGCGAGCAACTCGCTTAGCGAAAGACTCGCACAACAAGCGGGTTTTTCAAATAACGGCCTAACTTGCATAATGAAAATTTTCGCTATGCGTTGGACTTTTCCTATGAAAAAACTCGCAAAACGAGCATTTCTATGGGAAAAAACTTGCATAACGAAAAATTTTCACTATGCAAGTTTTTCCACAGAAATTTTCATTATGTGAGTTTTTCCATAGGAATTTTTGCTATGAGGAAAAAAACCTCGCATAGCGAAACACTCGCATAGCGAGCAGCCTCGCAGAACGAATTAAATTGTTATGCGAGGTTTGACTGTAATACAAAAGTAAAATAGACATAAGGAAAATTCCTATATTCAAGATAATATATGGATGACACTTTTTAGATCAATTTTGAAACAAATACACTAGAACATTGGATAACGTTATGACTTGGTTCCACAAGTCATGACGTTATCCGATTTTTAGCGTTGACCAATGCATCCATCGAACAACGCTAAAAAAAAAGCCCTGACATCAGGGACAAACCACACGCCTAGCCTAGGGTCAGCTTGACTTCGGGGACAAACCAAACAGTTTGTCTCTGAAGTCATTGCTGCGGATTGCTGAGCTGTGCTAGGCTTCTTCCGAACCCCGGGCAGACCAGATGGGGTTCGCAAGAAGCCTAGCGCAAGCCCAGCAGGGCTGCGCTGGGGTTCAGAAGAAGCCTACTGGACTCTTAGCGAGCACTAAGAGTCCAGTAGGGTGGGGAGAAGAGGCACCCGCTGGTGCGCCTTTTCATGTGCAAGCAGGTGCCTCTTCTCCAGACCCTACTGGACCCTTAGCGAGTGCTAAGAGTCCAGTAGTGTTGGGGGAAAAGGCGCCTGCTCACGTGCCTTTTCGTGCATGCGTGAGCGCCTTTTCCCCGACCCTACTGCACTCTTAGGGATTGCTGCGGGGTGTGTGTGTGTGGATTGTGTCCAATTCTACCCAATCCACACACACACACGACGATTGTCTTAGATAACGCTAAAGGATCGTTATCGAGAATCGTTATCCAATACAAGTTTTTTCCAAAAAACTTGCATCATTATCCGATTCTAGCCTTATCCGATTCAATCGTTATCCAAGGTATTACTGTACCAGATTTCCCAGGGGAAAAACCCCTAAAAATCAGAATCTGCAGACAAATTCCACTAATTCTCATCTCTGGTGTCTCTTATCACAGTTCAAATTAGAAATAACATTAAATTTTTATCAATGCAAAACTTGTAGGGGGGGAATACTTCTATTAGAACAAATTGAAAATAATGTGAAGCAATATGTAGTATTAAAAATTAGTGCAGAAGAACATGTAGAGTTCAAAGTACAGTACTGGTAACAAAACTTCAAACACTGTTTTAAAAACAAAACTGAGCAAATCTATTTTGCACTTAAGAGACACTATCCTTATGGGGCTGGTGAGTCTTAATTTCTTTGCTTAATGTCAAGCCAGGTACTTTCATAACTAAAAAGCCACCACAAAGCCAAAAGACTGACTTTTTTCCATTCAGAGAGAGAGAAAATATTTTAAATCAGTATTTTTCATCCCTAAACACAAAAAGGAAAAATAAAAGGAATTTTATATTATATCAGTTCTAAGAATGACACATATTTGCCCCTTCCTCTGGCTGATCACCAGTGTTCTGCAGCCACAGAGACCAAATGGTCATTTTGCTACTGAGACACTGTTATCCTTGGCGTGCAAGCTATTTCCTGTAACAAAGAGTGTGTCGTAAGTCAAAGACCAGCGTTCCCATGCAATAGTGTGTTGTCAGGGTAAACATTATTACAGTGCCTTAAGAACGCACTAAATGATTATTTTCAGAACAGGATAGCAAAGGAAATAATCTTACAGACTGGAGGATTAATCACCAATGTTTGGCAGAATATTACATTCTATCCTTATTATGGTATTTCCTAGTCTTCTGCAAAAGAAATACTAAATATTTCTTCAACATAGGGAATTGGGAAACTGAAAGAAAGTTATGTAAAAATATATGTACTGTACTTAAATGACATGGTGAGTAAAAGTAAGCCATACACACACACAAAAAGCTCGACACGCTTGGCTCAATAAAGATCGTAGTTGTTATGTGCCATCAAGACACCTTCAACTTTTGGCTCATGGGTTCTCTCTCCAAGGGAAGGTGGGATGATATTGACCAGGAATTGAGCCTTCCGGTGGTGGGTTACTCCTATTGGAATGTCTTGTTCTACAAGATACATCTGGCCTCTCCCCTTCAGTCCTTTAAAATACTTCTAAAAATACATCTCTTTAGAGAAGCATTTGGAGAAATTCTCAACTAGGTATTCTCTGAAATGGCTGTATTATGTACGCTGATCACTCCTCATGCTGCTTCTTATTGTTACCATTAAAGTTCTGCTATTGTTTTATTACTATACTTTTTAAATCCAATTATTTAATACTATGTTTATGGTTTGTTCCGATGTTCTTGATGTTGTTATGGTGTAATCCGGGGTGCCCAAATGACAGCCTGTGGGTCAAATCCGGTCCAAGGTGCCAATTAATCCAACTCTCACCATTCCCAGAAGCGGAAGTAAAATGTTCATGCGCAGGTGCCACGGGTCATTTACATCACCATTTACGACAGCCATGAGTAATTTACACTAGTGTTCTGCGCCTGTGTAGGCATGTTTAGCACCCACGCATGCACATTTTACTTCTAATACCAGGTGGGAGGAACCAAGTGACTGGCACACTCAACCATGTGACCAGCCCACTGCCGAAAATGTTTCAGCACCCCTGGTGTAATCTGTCACTTTTGATTTATACTTGTGCATTATTATGTTGTAAACTGCCCAGAATTTTATAAATCATCCAGACTAATTCTATAGCTGGGCGGTATGTAATTCAAATAAAACAACAACAACCAACAAGTAACTATAAATAAGATTTTCTGAATGAGCGACCTCCAAAATGTTGTGTCTTCACCAACCCCACTCAGCTCTGGCAAACTGAAGACTGTGGCTTACCTTTAAGAAGTCAATCTATCTCCCACTTGACCTTCCTCTTTTCCTGCTGCCTTCAACTCTTCTCCGCATTACTGCCTTTTCCAGAGAATCTTGTCTTCTCATGATGTGGCCAAAGTAGGATTGCTTCAGTTTCATAATTTTTGCCCCCAGAGGTAGTTCAGGCTTGATTTGCTCTAGGATCCATTTGTTCAGCATTCTGTAGTCCAAGGTATCCACAAAGCTCTCCTCGAGCACCTTATTTCGAATATATTAATTTCTTTCCTATCAGCGTTCTCTACTGTCCAGCTTTCTGTTTCACACTCATACATAGTTATTGGCAATACAGTGCAAGAGTGTGGATGGTCTTGGTCTCCAGTTACACATCCTTACACTTGATAATCATTGCTAATTGCTTCATTGCTGCCCTTACTAGTCTCAGTTGTCTTCTGACTTCTTAGCTTCATTTGGATTTTTGATTTAACCAAATCTTTAACTATTTCAATTTCTTCACTGTCAACACTGAAACATTTTGGGGCTGTGTGACTGAAAATATCCCATTCCAGCTCACTAGTTCACTGACATAAAACATTGCAATGTTTATACATTCTATTTCTTGTTTGATGGTTTCCAGTTTGCCTTGATTCATTCTTCTCACATTCTATGTTCCGATTATATGCATCATGCAGCACTGCATTTTCCTTTTGCTTCTGTGCATGACAGGCACTAGACTTCACTTCAGTTTAAATCTCATTGAGTCATTGGAAGCTGAACTATTTGTACTTATCTTTTGATCTTCCTTGTAGGTGACTGTCTTCCAACCTGGGAATCTCATCTTCCAGCACTATATCTTGTCTCATTTTGGACTGTTTCATCATAGGGCGGGGTGGCCAACCTTGGTGCCCCAGTTGTTCTTGGACTTCAATTAACAGAAGCCCAATTAAGCACACCTGCTGATCAGGCCTTTTGGGAATTGAAGTCTAAGAACACCTGGGGTGCCAAGGTTGGCCACCCCTGTCACAGGGTTTTTAAGATGAGAAATTTCAGCAATGGTTTACCATTGCCACCTCCTACACAGTAGTAATAAGTTACCTTGAGTGTTACTGTCACTGCTTCCTTTGCCAGTTACACCTTCAGCTACCACTGGTGCTCTTTAGCTGTGACTTCCATTATCATTGCAACTATTCATTCTTTTCTACTGATTCAGCAATTAACTTGAGGAAGGCAGTAGGATCTTAGTCTGTGACCATTCCAACCTGGGTAACTCCAAGGAGACTGGCCTCCTGATGGCATTGCTCTCAGCCTCACCAACACACTCAAACCATTTCACCCCTTTAAGGTGTTCATTCAAGGAAAAGCAGCAAAGTTTACTGAAGAAAGTATAATCCCAAGTAAATATATATAGTCCATGTCAGTGATGGCAAACCTTTCAGAGACCAAGGGCCCAAACTCAATAGGCTGCTGTCCGCGCCACAGAGGGGTGGGGCAAACTCTGAGCTGGGGGGAGGGAGGAAGTGCTTCCATTGGGCTGCTGGGTAGAGGGGCAGGACAAACTCTGTGCTGGGGTGATGACGTGCATGCCCAGAGAGGGCTCTGAGTGTCCCCTCTACCACATGCGCCATAGATTTGCCACCACTGGTCTATGTCAAAGGAGCAAGGTATATTAATTACATGGATTTTAAAACCTCTCCTATTGCTAGATTTTGAATTTGAGGCAATGTTAAACTTTTCCAAAGGAAAAATAGCATATCACTCAAATTAAAGGATATTAAACTTCTTTAATTATGCCTACTGTTTGAATTAAGCTGAAAGACAAGCAGAATTAGGAAAGAATAAGACCCTTCAAATCTTTTCTCTTTTTCAAATATTTGGTACTACTTTTTATCAACCAACAGTGTCATAGACACACATACTGATATAGAAATATGAATTACCACATTTGCCGGCATATAAAACGCACCTGCCCCCTAAAATACACCAGAAAAACAGAGTGCATCTTATACTCCAATGCATCTTATACACCAGCAAATACCGTATGTGCGAGATTCTTGTGACCTTCCAAAGGAAGCCTGTTGCCTTTACTCCGGTGAGGGGACCCAAGTCTAACACATGCACTGCTTCATATATAATACAAGCAATAAACTAAGAGAACTGTAAATAATTACAAGTCAGGCTAACAGTAGTTTACCTGGCACAAATGGTGATGATGTCACCACTCTACAATGCTAATTTTTATTTTATTTTAATTAAAAATGTCCTATTCTCTCCTTTAGGTTCTGAGACTTCCTAGAGATGCCTTTTACTTGGGGAAGCCTTCAGGAGCCTCAGGGACAGGAGGGGGGAGGTTATATTGGCAAATCACTTCCTATGGTCTGGCAGTAGGACCACCAGCAACAATTTTCTGATATTGTTTATTACAGACTTCCCACTCCATCCCAAAGACTTCCCCATGGCAAAAGGGATATCTGGGGAGGTCAGAACTTGAAAAATAAGTTGTAAATCAAATTGAAATAAAAAGTAACATCATTGTTGATGATAACATCACTATTTACACAGCAGACTAGCCACTTCTTATTATTTAATTATAAATTAGTCAGAAACAGGCTGGTTAGCTAACTCTCTGTGAGTTAGCTTTTGGTTGTAGAGCCAGAAATTGGGAATTATATTCCCCACTTTCTCCACTGTGCATGTCAAAATGGCCAGCTAGGCAAACTGCACAGTCCCAAGATGCTCCAAGAAGAATGGAAGATTAAAACATTTCTGAGCATTCTCTACTTAGAAAAACCTGAAAAAGTTCATCATAAGTCAGATTTGACTTGACAGCACACAATTATTATTATACAAAAAAGAAGAAAACGTAAGAACAACCATCCTACACTTGCTCTTGCTTTAACCCACTCTTTTTGCTTCTGTTCTCACTTATTTCATCTTAGTAGGATCTAATAAAAGTAGCTGGATATACCTGTCCAAAATGAATTGAGGAAACAAGTGCACTTCCCACCAAGCTAGCAAGTTTGTTAAGCAAGCAGCTATATATTTTAAACCACTAAGTGAAACAAATAAATAACAAAGAGAAAAAAGAAAGAGTAAGAGAATTAACAATGTTTCATCCATTTTCTAACTGCTCTTACTTATTTAAATTCTATAGGAACATAACTATGCCAAGACAATTCCAAGTTGACTGACATCAGTACTAAGACACTTTTTTGGAAGGATGGAGAACATGAGGTCTTTTGATGGTTCAATCTTTCCACATGCATCCATTAGAACAGGGGCTCACAACCTATGGCCCGCGGCGCCAAACAATCCGCCCTGACCTCACTCCAGTGGCCCCCATAGCCGCCAATGGAATTGGCCACGGACTCATTTACAACAGCTGTAAATGTGTCTGCAGCTGTCATAAACACATTTACAAGAGCCGCAGACATGTTTTACGGCACCAGTCCAGCCTGCTCAGCTGCCTGAGGGAGTGTGGTCTGGCCTGTGGTTGAAAAACGTTGAGAACCCCTGCATTAGAATGATTAGATTATGGGCAGCTAATTCCAGATTAAGATACTCAATAAACATGGACTTTACTGTCTCAAATCTGCTTCTCTCTAATCTCTTAGTAATTCTAGAATTTTGGTTAGTTTTTCACAATCACCACAACCTTTACTTGACTGTACCAGTCCTGTTTATTTATTTATTTATTTATTAAATTTAATACCCCGCCCCAATCGGGAGAACCCGACTCTGGGCGGCCCACAATCAGAATAAAACAAGAATAAAACAAGAATAAAACCATCACTAAAACGTCAAAGTTAAAATAATCGGAAGATTAAAACAACACAGGGATAGATACCAATAAAATTGTAATTAACATTGCTATTTCAAGTTCAGTTATCACTATCAGAAACATGATAAGGCCTCTAAGTCAGAGACAGCTATTGTTAAAGCAAAACTTATTTAGTGGTGTGAACTGTGGCAATCTGTTGAACACTAATACCTTTGATTACTGAGAACATCTCCTTCCAGAAAGTTAAGATATTGCACTCTCAAAATATGACACTAATGGTTGACATCCTATCCAGCAGAGTGGGGAGCATGAAGTTTGCATATAAAGATTCTTAAAGGAGTTAAGTGTGAGCAGTTTATTAGCAACAGTATCTTGAAAGCATTATTTCTTTTTTTTAAAATGCATTCTCGGATACGAGTTGCAGTCAACGACAATTTCTTTTAGATTATATTTTATGTAGCTATTTTTGGTTTAAAAAAATCAAGATTCCTCAGGCATATCAGAAAACAAAACCAAAAAAGTAATAAACCAAAATAAAAACACTGTATATTTTTATTGTTAGCTTTCGTGGATCAAGTGGACTTGATCCATGAAAGCTAACAATAAAATGATAGCAGTTAGTCTTTAAAGTGCTGCAGTGTTTTTATTTTGGTTTATTACTTTTTTGGTTTTGTTTTCTGATATGCCTGAACCACAGACTAACACGGCTACTATTCGAAAAAATTCAAGATTCCTCGGGACACTCTGTCGGGGAATGAATGTCCAAAGCAAGCTGTGGGCAGACCCAGAGAAGAATGTGAGCAGAACACTTTTATTCACCTTGCCATCCTTTTCCCCTTCCCTCTCTAACACCCTCTTTTCCTTTCTCTTTCTTTCTACTTCTCCAGCAAGCAGCTTGCAAAAGAACAGACTAACTTGAAGTAACTGTTTACATAGATCAGGGGTGGCCAACTACGACCCGTGGGTTGGACCCGGCCCATTCACTTATCCAGACCAGAGACAGTTTGTTCAATTACAACTTCCATCATTTCTGACACTTGTAGATGGTGGGAGTTAAGATCCAACAACAGAAAGTTACAGATTACATATCTCTAATCAACAGAGGTAAAGGTAAAGATCACCCTTGTTCGAAAGCCAGACATGTCTGACTCTTTAGTCTAGGGGTTAGCATTCATCTCCATTTACAGCCAAAGAGACAGTGCTGTCTGCATCTGCAGATGTTTCCGTGGTCATGTGTCAGGCATGACTAGACACCGAAGCACACAGAACACTGTTATCTTTCCTGCTGAAGTGGTACCTATTTATCTTGCTTTTTAACTGCTAGGTTGGCAGGAGCTGGGACAGACAACAGGAGCTCACTCCACCATGCAGCACTCAGGTTTCAAACTGCTGATCTGCTGACCTTTCAGTCGTCAAGTTCAGCATCTCACCCACTAAGCCATCACAGTCCCCTGACAGAGAATTAATTAAACTAGTTAAATCAATGTAAGAAAATGTTACAAGAACAGCCAAGCTAATTGTATGCTCAAAACATATTGTATAAACTGAGTGAAAAAGCCAAAACTCTGCTCAGAATCTGAGTTCAATCCCAAAAGGCTCAAGATAGACTCAGCCTTCCAAAGTTAGTAAAATGAGTACCCAATGAGTTGGGGACAAAATGCTAATTACCTTGTGAGCTACCTCTAAACATTATGGTGTGGACAGAAGTGTAATCGTTATTGATATATAGGGTGGAAAATAGCTCCCTATACATTCATTTCAGACACAAGAACAATAATACTTACCTTATCTATTAAGCTTAGTCTTATATCACAGATGAAAAGAATCACATAAGAACTAGAGGACTTCTGTTTCAGATTTTTTTAAAAAAGGTAAACTACACAGATTAAACAAAACAGCTAATAAACTCTTGGTCACTTATAAAGTCTCAAAATAATTATCAGAGACTATCTGATTTCATAAATCTTTATTCTGTTAGTAAATAACCAGCTCAAAGTCTGGCTGTAGTTTGATTATTTTCTAATGACACCTACAAGTCATAATGCTGATTCCATTTTGGATCAAGGGTATTCTTCACAGTATCTGTAGAATGGCACTGACCAGATCCGTCAACCACCACTTTAGCAAATGGATCAGGAAGCCCTGTCGGAAGGGAGGAAAAACACATAACAAGATGGCCGTATAATTAAATTATAGCTTTTTTTTCATGACTGATTGCCATATGTCAGGTTTTGTGTTATAAGTACATAAGTCCTCTATGTCTACCATTTTATTCTGTTAACAGGAGTACAGTACTACTCTTATTATCCTCTTATTTGTTTCAAGAAACTCTGAGACATTTCAGAATCAGTTCCTTTATTCAATTATCTTCTATCTTGATTGTATCAATTCACATTCAAACAATGCAATCCAAAACAACATTCCTAAATGGGGAGAAATCTAGTAGAACTTTTTATATAAGGATGTTTACAGTCTTATTTGCTAATTCTTGAGGCTCTTTCAGGCGTCCCCTGAGCGGAGTTTCTCCAGTAAAAATCCTTTCAACCCAGAATAATTTCTGACATGAAATTATTATTACAACATATATGCCAGTCTGAGTCTGTTTGCCTGATCTCTTGGTATAGATAAGCCAAGACACAGTAGGCAACCATCATAAATGCTAAAAGAAAATGAATTCTTTAAAACTTTCTCAAAATTCAAGTAATCTGAAAAAATGGGAAAGATGTTCCTTTTTCTGTCATTCCAAAATCAACACACCTGAACACTTCTGAAATCCTCTTACTTTGTAGCCACAGATTAAACTTTATTCAATATAGTAATTACTATTTTATAAGTACACAAAGTCATAAACCAAAAACAAATCCTTGAATATTATCTCTCATAAAATTAATCAAAAGGAAATTGATGTGTAAACACTTCTCATGCAAGTCTGTTAATCAATTCGCGAACTGTTCTTATATCAGAAATACTATTATTAATTTGATTTGTTTAAATTTATGTCCCACCAGCAATTAATGCTAGGGACTATTTGGGGCAGCAAAAAACTAAAAATACACTAAATTTAAACCACAACAATATAATTATATATCATTTGAACAGACACATTTTGATTAAAGCCACAGCAACTCAGATCATCAGAGTTCTTAATGCTTGACTCTGACATACAACAGATAATATAAAGAAACAGTGATACTTTATGCAATATAACTTAAAGATACAAATGCAGAAGTATTTACTTACGGAAAAAATCCTTTTTCACCAGATTTTTTGCACAGAGAACTGTAAGAAAGAAAAACAAGACACACAATAAAAATATGAGTTTTAGTTGACCTGCAAAGCATTTCCAAGCATTCGGAAGTATCATTATAAGCATGTTTACTCAGAAAAAAATCCTGCAAAATTCAACGGGGTTTTGGATGGCAACCAAAGAGTAAACCATGCAAACTGCAACCCACAGCTCAAGAATCAAAGCCAATAGTCTGAGGATTCCTAAGAAGAGCATATGTAACTCCATCTTCCACTGATGTCACCATACAGAAAAGGATAATACAGTACAGTAGTTTGCACATAACCATTTCACAAATACAGTTGCACCTAACCTCACCTACACTCAAATTCCATCAGAGGAAGAGATGCCTGAATAGCTATATATTCCAAGGAAGATAAACCCCTCAAAGGAGAGGAGTTAGTTGCTACACACATTGTTAATCAGGCAGCATAGCCATCATAAATCTTAGCATACATCACTAGTAGCTGCACTTGTGCACACTTTAAGCAACTCACTCTTGTCAGTGACTCCTTCTGGACACATGCCCTACGTTACCTTAACGTTACCTGGCACTAAACTCCCTCCACCTCAGTCCCCTCCTGGGTCTCCCAGACACAGGCAGCTCCAGTTTGGGACTACTGAGACTCCAGGTCATTTTCCATAGAGTGCTGGTCCAGCAAAATATTACCTTTTGCTGCAACCTGGAAGATCCACTCTAAAAGTGATCCCCAGAAAATATTTAAAAGGAGAGAATGGTAGCAGTGTGGCCTCTCCTGGCTTAAGCTGGCTTTACTCTGTCCCCCTCCCTTCAATAAACATCTTATTAAACGAATTGAGGCTTATTTCTCATAATGGATATTAAAGATACATTGTTCACAAAATAGGTAACTAAATACGATATACACCACTACTCCAAAAGATTCAGGAAAAATCCATATGGTAATACCTCGGATAACGTTTGCATCAGATAACGCTAAAATTGCATAACGTTAAGCAATCTGTGGGGGAGAATTGCATCGGATAACAACCGCTAAAGCCTGTGCAGTTACAATGTATCTCTATGGAGCTTTAACGTTATCCGATCCATCCCATAGGATTTTAACATGCATCGGATAACACTAAAAATCGGATAACACCAAGACTTGTGGAACCAAGTTGTAGCGTTATCTGAGGTTTTACTGTACTTAGGTTTCTCCCACAACATAAAATAATCTCACTTATTCTAAATCTTCTGAGAGAGCAGGTTTTCCTTCTTTTCTTCTGATTCTCTTTTCAATCTCTTTAGATTTACCTCAGAATCACTTTAGATTCACCTCAGAACGTTTTCCTCAGTTTCACTCTGAGAATTTACTTCAGTGTTTTCCTCTCAGAAAACTTGCTCTAAGCCAGTTCTCTCCCTGGCTCTCTCTTATTTCTCTTCAGGTCCCCCCCCCCTCTCAACACCCTCTCTCTGCCTTTTTATACCTAAACATCCCTTCCTGCCTTTCCTCCTTTACATGAGCCAATCAGGTACTTCCCTGTATTCTTCATGTATTCTGCCCGGCAACAGAGTATTAGAACCCAGAAAAGAGAGATAACAATGCCTAACATATGGACTTTTAATCACATTTGGTGTAACTTGTGAGCCCTTGGTAGGCTCTACCATGACAACTCCCTCAAGTAGAAAAAGACAATATCCAGGCGAGTGGAGAAGCTTCTTCAACCAAAAGAAGAATTATGTTGGAAAAAGGATTTATCCAAAGGGCAGTCAGCAAGAAAGTCTAAACTTACTAATGAAGATTACTGTACCAACATTCTAGCATAACTATCAGAAGGGCTTTTTTAAAAGCTCACTTTTCCTCCTATATATGAGAAATCTGCAGCAAAAGCTACTACTATGTCTTCCACAAGCATTGTTGACACTCATGCATCAAGATGGAACATTTTAGTCACTCTCTAGATCATATTTCATTTCAGGATCCACAGAACATGAGACTGCAGTTTAGGTGTTCTCTAACATCATCATCACCTGAAGAGCTTTGAGCAATGTCCCCAAGTTCCAGTCAATTACTATGAAAAACTTTCTGCCTGTTCTTATAAACAAAAATTGTTTCCAATAAAACTGTTATATTTTGTAATTGAGATTCCCTTTTGCCCCAGCCAAACTCATATGCTAGCAGTGGGGGAAAGGGATATTTATTTTTCATTTTTGGCATAACATGAAGCCAAGCAGCAAAAGTGAAATACTTGTGTTATCAGTAGGTTATACTCATTTCAGAGGAATAATGTAATTCTCATCAAGAGCAAGAAAAGACAGAAGTGTATGTAAAATCTTGACTTCCAGCCAACCTTCCAATATATAGTACTTAAAATACCCTAGTGGTCAGAAACCTCATTCAATGCAAATGTTTTCCCTTAAAAAAAAGGCAAGGGAACAGTCTTTAATGTATGCTTCAAGTCATTATAGATTCCTCTTATGTTTCCATGTACCTAGAATATTTTTAAATTATATTATTGGCCATGAAAATGAAGTTGCTTCCCTCATAGGTCTTCAGCAGTAAGAAATAATGTTAGAGTAGCAAATGGGCGAGAGCCTTGTTGAGGTGCGTGGGGCTTGAGCAGTCTAACTAGGCACTGTTGCCCATCACTTGTCAATTATGTTAGGCAGGGACTAAGACTCACCAAAACGTTAATCAAGGTCATACGTCATGGGCACATGTCATGGTCCGCCTAGCCAGTGGGTAATGTGATTTCCAAATAGCTAAAAAACCGCATACAGATGGACTTGATTTCCCAGGTCCATTTGCATGTTCCTAATTTCATCGCGGAGATGGCTACCTTTGCGCAGACTCCTTACTGAATAACCACTCTAGGGTATCCAAGGTAAGCAAACAGGTCAAAAACAAAAATGGGAGCAACCTTTTAAAAAAAAAGTACACACATTAGACTGGTGGAGCAAAAGATGCTGGTTATTTTGCTTCTCTTACCAATGTAAAACAACCACTTCAACCAAGTCTCATAGTTCAGCATGCAAATTTTTTAGATTAGAAATATCGGGAGTCACCTAAAAAACTTATTTTATTTGCCATGAACTATTTGCATAGGATTATTTTCATTTAATCTGAAACAATACTTTAAAATATTCTTCTGTACTTATTTTAAAGTATTATTCAGTAAGAACTGAGAGCCAACAGATTACAGCTCCTTTAAAATTGCTTCTTCCTTTCCAATCCTTTTACATCTCTGGCATCACATTCAAGTATAATCAATGCAACAAAACTGGGATCCTAAAGTCAGGGCAAAATTCATGAGACTCATAAAATTGCTTTGATGCTTTAGATCGGGGTGCCCAAACTACAGTCCGGGGGCCCGATCCAGCCTCTGACACCAATTCATCTGGTCCACAAAGCCCTCATTGCTCCTGGAAGCAAAAATAAAACACGCCCATACAGGCACATTTTACTTCCGCTTCCAGGAGCAACGAGGGCTTCATGGGCCGGATGAATTGGCATCAGGGGCTGGATCCGGCCCCAAGGCCATAGTGACTGGCTCCCTGAACCACATGACAAGCCCATGGCCTGAAAAGTTTGGGCACCCCTGCTTTAGATTCACCATTATACAACTGGAAGAACGGTATAAACAGATGACCAGGTTTTCAGAGGCAAGGACTGCATCCTCTGAGGAAAACGCCAACAGCATGTGAAAAATAGAATCTGTTACTGTATATGCATGTGTTACAGCAATATCTAAATTCTGAGTCTGTTCCAAAAACTAAACAACCCTGTTCCAAAATAAGCAGAAATATTGCTGTGCAATAACTTGTTGTGTCTGGAGAAAAGGGAAAGCCTTCCTTTCCACAGTATTGCTACAAAAAAAAACACCCAAAAAAATGTATCAAGATTAGGTTTTCACTGTGACAGGATTCATCCACTTCTCTAAAGGATACTTGCAAGACTTCCCTATAGCGTTGCTCAGAATGTAGAACAGTATATGTGTCTGGTCAAAAGTAAGCTTGGCTGAATTCAGTGGGACTTCAGGATTGTAAACTAGAATATTGTGGATTGCAATATTCACAAACCTTTGCAATCTATTTATTTGGATACATTATTACATGCTACCTAGTATACTTAGTATCTGGGGATTTATCACTTTTTACAATGCCCTGAAATTATTTGCATTCAAGATAGAAATGCCGCAAGAAGTTTGGAATTCAATTTATTTGCTAAAGGGCTTGAAGCTTTTTTAAAAAGGTAACCATTATAATAGGGGTTCCGAACCTACAACCCGCAGTCCGGACCTGGCCCAAGACGCCATTCCATCTGGCCTGTCACTGCCTCCGCCACACCCAGAAGTGGGCAGATTTACCTCAGCTGTAAAATGGACCCACACATGCACAAATTCACCCACAGCTGTCATAAACGCAGAAGTGGGTGCATTTTTGACAGCCATAAATGCACCCTGCTTCCTCAGCTGTCCAGGGACATGGTCAGGCCTGCAGCATCAAAAGGTTGGCCACCCCTGCATTATAAGCATCTATTTTTAAAGTACAGTAACACCTCGGATAACGTTTACCTTGGATAACGCTAAAATCGCATAACATTAAGTAATCTGGGGAGGAGAATTGGATCGAATAACGTTAAAGTCCTATGGGATGTATCGGATAACAACTGCTAATGCCTGTGCGGTTACAATGTATCTCTATGGAGCTTCAACGTTATCCGATCCATCCCATAGGATTTTAACATGCATCGGATAACACTAAAAACCGGATAACACCAAGACTTGTGGAACCAGGTCTTAGTGTTATCCGAGGTATAACTGTAACATGGTTAAAGGAGACCTGGATTAACATAGAAACATGTTAAAGTCAATTTCTTTAGTCACTAAAGTTAAATCATAATGTAGCAGGTCAGGTTCAAGGATGCTTTTCTAATGTGTAGAATTAAGAATTACAAAAGAAATAATAAATTTGGAAGATAATATTATTGTTATGAAATTTTAATTTTTAATTTTAATTTCCAATTTATCTAGCCGCCCAACTTGGAATGATTCTGGGCGGCTTACAACATTAAAATCAGTACTACAATCTAAAAACTTAACACTGGTAACTGGTAATACTAACCAACAGTTTCATGTAGATGCTAAACAGCATAGGTGAGATGACAAATCTCTGCAGCACACCTTATTGCTTTACCCATGGGACCAAAGTCAAGTTGCCCAGCTGCATTCTCTGGACCCGGTCAGCTGGGAAAGTTCGGAGCCAGTCCAAAGATGACCTGATTACTAACCCCACTAACCTATCCAGGAAGATACTGTGGTCAATGTTATTAAAAGCCACTGAGAAATCTAAGAAGAAGAGCAGGGTCATATTACTCCTGTCAGCCTCTCAGAGGAAGTCAAGCAGGGAGGCCAATGCATTCTCTGAGTCTATGCCATGCCATGGCCTGAACCCTGACTGAAATGAATCAAAATTAACAATATCTTCCATGAATGCCTGCAACTGATTCATTAACCGCTCTTCCCACCAACTTCCCCATAAAGGGAACGTTGGCAACACCAACTACCACTACCACTACTTTGGATCCCAAACAGCTGTCTATTTTCTCCTGTTCTTTGCATCCAGCACTATTTTACCACTGTGTTGTGCCAGTTGTTAATAGTAAAATCTTAAACCACTGCCATTTTACTGAGAAGCCTAAAGTTCATAATAAGGAACATAAAAACTCTCCATAAACTCTACATTAAGACTTTCCAATAGTGTGTATGAAATACACCTATACAGCATACACATGAATTTTTAGCATTGCTTTCTTTAACGTCTTGGAAAACTGGTTTGAGTATTTTCTTCAGTGATTTTGTTCTCTCTCTTTCATGTAAACTTCTAATACTTGGATCCAGAACAGAAATGATTTAATTGCTTTTTGCAAAAATAAAGAGAGACTTGTGAAGTGCACTAAACTCTGCATAACAAAGAGTCTAAACTCCTGTTTTACAAAAAAAAATATTGTTTAATATGTTGTCCTTTTATTATCATAGTTCAGTTTATCAAGTTAATTTGTAAACCAAACTTTTTTTCCATTGCTGAAAGCTCAGTTACACACTGGCAGGATTGGATTTCAAAGCTGGTTAAAGAAATAATGGCTAACTGCTAAATCTGGACAAATATTCATACCTAGTCCAGCCCTAGGCCCCTGCAATACGGGGTGCCTCAGGGTTCGGTACTTTCTCCTCTCCTGTTTAACATCTATATGAAGCCGCTGGGCGAGATCATCCGTTCCCACGGGGTAAGGTATCATCAATATGCAGATGATACCCAGTTATACATCTCCGCCCGTGGGGACCCAAGCGGTGCGGTGGAAGTCCTTTCCAGGTGTCTGAAGGCTGTTAAAGGTCTGGATGGGGGACAACGGGCTACAGCTGAATCCCGGCAAGACTGAGTGGCTGTGGGTAAGGGGTCCTGTGTTAACCCAGGAGCTGCCATCTTTGGTACTGGATGGGGCAGTTCTGCCCCAAACAGACCCAGTGCGTAATCTGGGGGTCCTCCTGGACTCACGGCTACTGTTCGAAGAGCAGGTGGCAGCCGTGGCCAGGAGGGCCTTTGCACAACTTCATGTAATACGCCAGTTACGCCCACTCCTCGACCGGGACGCCTTGCTTATGGTCACACATGCGTTGGTCACCTCCAGACTTGACTACTGTAATGCGCTCTACATGGGGCTGCCCCTGATGACCATCCGGAGACTCCAGCTGGTCCAAAATGCGGTGGCCCGTGTAGTGGTGGGGTGTGGGCGTTATGCTCACGCTTCACCGCTGCTCCGGGAGCTGCACTGGTTACCAGTATGTCTCCGGGTGCAATTCAAGGTGCTGGTTATTACCTTTAAAGCCCTATATGGTAGTGGGCCAGGATACCTAAGAGACCGCGTCACCCCAAGAACATCTGTCCGTCCCACCAGGGCGGATCGGAGAGGCTCCCTTGTTGTCCCTTCGGCGAGAGAGGCGCATCTCGCCTGTACCAGGAGGAGAGCCTTCTCCGTGTCCGCCCCGGCCCTTTGGAACCTCCTGCCCACCGAACTGCGCCTTCAGACAGAGCTCCTGCCCTTCCGGAAGGGCTTGAAAACCTGGCTGGCTGGACAAGTGTGGGGACCCGGGAATGCGAGTTCACTTACCAGGTGGCTTATATAAGGGATTTCCACCCTGGGTCTGGAAGCGGGAGTGTGTATTGTTTTAATTTCTGTGGTTAAATTTTGATGACTTTTTAACTTGATGTTTTTATTGATGTATATTGTCTTCTGTTTTTTATTCTTATTTTTAGCCTCATGTAAGCCGCTCAGAGTCGGGTCCTCCCGATTGGGGCGGGGTATTAAGTGTAAATAATAATAATAATAATAATAATAATAATAATAATAATAATAATAATAATAATAATAATAATAATAATAATAATAATAATAATAATAATAATAATACCTACAAATCAATCAAAACCAATCCCAATCTGTTTGAACATGCAAATTACTCATTTGCAAGAAATCAGTCAACTTTTCCCTAACAGCATAATGCTATCACACACAGTCTTCTTCTTTGCTTCCTCTGTTATGTCATTGGGTGTCAAGGATTCATTTTATTGTGTACCATTAAACATCATCAGAAAATATATAAAAAATCAAATCAGTCTTCTAATGCATCATGTGTACATCATTACACTTTGATTTTGGCACTTTTATGCTCCAACTGCCACAATACCACACAATCTTCTGGCACGTGTTATGTCCCATCAAACTGAAGCTGATTTACAGCAACCTCAATAGGGATTTCAAGGTGAGATATTTAAGGAATAATTTTACCACTGCAGCCCCTGAAGTAGGCTTCCATGGTTGAATTGGGATTCAAACCCGGGCCTCGTGAGCCTGCCACAGCATCTACTACACTAAGTATTCTTATTGTAAAATCCTCACTTCCTCCAAGAAAAAACAAAAATCCCTGATATACAATTACATCTAAGTAACAATTTTCCTGATTTTTTAACCAATGTCTATTTCTTTGAGTTTCAAAAAAATGACAATTCTCCATTTGGAGAAGCTTTATTGTGTTTAATGGATGCACATCTATGAGTCGATACTGTTTTCCTCTTCAATGAAAATACAGTAGCTTGTTTTTACTCACAATGGACACAAGAAGGGTATACCAATGTGCCCATATTTGGGAAGAAAGTCTTGGATTGAATTTCCTTATCTTTTCCCCTCCCTGTTTTTTAAACAAAATAACACATAGATATCAACATTACAATCAGAAAGTCTATTTTTACTTTAAGATGTTGTTTGAAGCCACTGCATAAATAAAAGGAGCCATCAATTGAAATAAAAAATCTTGGACATTCTATACAAAGCATATCAATTTTGCTGAATCTCTGAGAAAACCACACCCACTAACCAGGAAAAGGGAACTGATAAAATAAATTTAATGTCAGAAATTACTCTGGGTTGAAAGGATTTTTGCTGGAGAAACTCTGCTCAGGGGATGCCCGAATGAGGCTCCTTTTATGTCCCCAAGATCCATTATGCAGCACTTGGGTATCAAACCCTGACCTTCCAGTCTTCAAGCTCAGCGTCTTAACCACTAAGGGGGTTGCTAAAACTCACATTTTAAACAGATGGGCCCTAAATATTGCCAGTTTTAAATCTGCCCACTACAGGGTACTGGTGTGGTGGTCAATGTTTTCTATTGGGAGACACACTGCAGGAGATGATGTGTTACACCCAGGTGTAAGGCACAAGCAGAGCTGTCAAGATTTCAGAATAAGCAGATACTGTATGAGATAGAATTGCAACATCACTGAATAAGAACCATGATAAAAAGATTTGCAAAAAAAGTGGGAGGGAACTCACTGTTACATTTCTTTCTACAGGAAAGACAGAATGAAACTTCACTAACCATAACTAGGTAAAGGTCACCCTTGCTCTGAAAGCCAGTCATATCCGACTCTTAGCTTCAGTGCTCATCTGTTTACAGCCAAAGACCAGCATGGTCTGCATCTTCAGATGTTTCTGTGGACATGTGGTGGGCATGACTAAACAACAGAGTGCACAGAACACTGTTTACCTTCCCATCGAAGTGGTACCTATTTACAATATCTCCTTGCAATTTATTGCTTTCAAACTGCTAGGTTGGCAGGAGCTAGAACAGAAGAAAGGAGCTCACTCCATCGTGCAGTACTCGGGTCTCGAACTGCTGTCCTGCCGACCTTCAAGTCATCAAGTTCAGCATCTTAACCACTAAGAGATGGTGGCTACTGCTGCCATGTAATATTGAACTAAAAAAAAAAAAAGAATGGAGATTCCCGTGTCCAGTAATTGTCCCAAAAATATCATTTTATAATTTTATACTTTTAATGCTTTAATGTCACATCACAGAAATGTTAAAAGGAACTATTTTAAAAGGTAAGAAAACTATTACCTTCCCTCATTTTCAAACAAGGACTCTGAAACATTAAAGCTGTCAACATTCATAAACACTAGGTAAATAAAAAGGTAAAGGTCACCCTTGCTCGAAAGCATTTGGGAGATTTATTCAGATTAAAGCATACTCTCTATTCGTTATCAGTACAGTACAATACACATTAACAGCAGCGTAGCATTGTGTTTCTAAAGCTGGGATCTATTTTCAATTATTATATTCCTTGTATAATACTGGGATGTGTTAGATAGGTTACCTTTGCTCAAAAGCCAGTCATATCCAACTCTAGAGTTCAGTGCTCATCTTTGTTTATAGCCAAAGAGCCAGCACTGCCTATGTTTGTAGACATTTCTGTGGACATGTGGCACGCATGCCTCAACACTGGAGTGCACAGAACACTGTTTACCTTCCCACCAAAGAAGTGGTCCCTATTTATCTACTAGCAATTTCTTGCTTTCGAACAGCTAGGTTGGCAGGAGCTAGGACAAAGACAGAAGCTCACCCCATCCTGAGTACTCGGGAATCAAACTGCTGACTTGCTAACCTGCTAGTCAGCATCTTAGACACTTGAGCCACTGCAGTCCCTTTATAAACAATAAATTGAGACCGTTCCAAATTTTAAATGTGTGTGAAACAACAGACAAAGTGAAAGAACTTTACATTCCCAAATAGAAGGTACCATTGCTATTTCATCTCTCCTTCTCAATTATAACGGAATGCTAATGTAATAATAACAATAACAATAACAACAACAATCATAATCATAATCATAATCAACCAGCATAAGCTTAAATCTTATGAACTAATGAACAAAAGCTTATTTGATTATATATTTTGTAGTGTCTGCAATGGGAAATACTGTGATCCTCATGCTGCCTGCAGACCACATACAACCACCCAGAAACCACCCAGAAACCACCTGGGGATAGGGGGTAGGATCTCGCCGCAGCCCCACCAGAACTGAATTGTGGTTGTGGTAGAGAGGATGTATATTAACATTGGGGATGATATTTTGTATTGTTAAACCGATTATTGTATATTATTATTATTTTGTATTGGGTATGGATTGTATTGTGAGTATATTGTTTATTGTCCATTTGGTACTGAATATTGATTATGGACTGTATCCTGATTGTATTGTGGTTATATTTATTTTGTTTTGTTACACTGTATTTTATATTGTATCATTATTGAACTGTTATATTGTATTTAATTGTATGTTGTGAGCCACCCTGAGTTGGTTTTCACCAAGTAGGGCGGCATATAAATTGAAATAATAATAATAATAATAATAATAATAATAATAATAATAATAATAATAATAATAATAATAATAATAATAATAATAATAATAATAATAATAATAATAATAATAATAATAATAATAATAATAATATATGCCTATATTCCTACATTGCAAACACTGCACTAGACACTACAGAGAGCTACATTAGGAGATATTTGAGGGGTGGGGGATTCCTAATTCCATTGCTGAAAGTATAGCAACAAACCTTTAGCAATAAGGATGAGCTACAAAATATTGTGGTTTTGTGATTATCTGTAGATGCGATAAATTCCATACTAGCAGATAACATTGGTTCTATATGGTCATTACTGGCAATTATCAATACATTTACAGAGAAGCAACCACCCCATGACTGCCTTTCTCTACATGGACAGTAATGAACTATCTCCTGTGTAAAACCCAAAGGAGAGCTGGAGTTTCCCATCTTCATAACTGCTGTTCTGCACAACGAGAAGGGGTGGGGACAGTCAGCCCTCTCTAAAGGTACTGATAACAAACAGGTATGTAAGGACTAAATACAGCTAACACTGTTATAGAAACATTATTTGGTCCATAATGAAGACCATGTTTTCTAATCCTCTGCCTTTCTGGTATCATCACCAGGAAAAACTGAAGCCAACCAACAGCTTTAAAACAAGAAAACAAAATATCCAATTATTGCACATCTTGGTTTCTTGCAATATGCATATTAGAACTGGTGAGGGAAAGCAAAAGCAAAAAAGATACATTATACATCACAATTCACACAAAAGTTCAGCTTGGGACAAAGAGTATCTATACTAACAAAAAAAAATATTGTACTTAAAATTAATTATTATAGTTTTACCTAACAGGTAACTCTGACTGGAAGGTCAGAGTTCGATTTCCGGGTTCTGCATGACGGAGTGAACTCCTGTCTCTGTCTCAGCGCCTGCCAACCTAGCCATTTGAAAGCAAGAAATTACAAGTAGTAGATAAATAGGGACCACTTCGGTGGGAAGGTAAGCAGCATTCTGTGCACTCCAGTGTTGAGGCATGCCTGCCATATGTCCATGGAAATGCCTGCAAACACAGGCAGCGCTGGCTCTTTGGTTATAAACAGAGATGAGCACTGAACCCTAGAGTTGAATATGAATGGTTTTCAAGCAAAGGCAACCTACCTAACACGTTCCAGCATTATACAAGGAATATAATAATTAAAAATAGATCCCAGCTGTAGAAACACAATGCTACGCTGCTGTTAATGTGTATTGTACTGATAATGAATAGAGAGTACGCTTTAATCTGAATAAATCTCCCAAATGCTCTGCCGCCACTTGCCAAAAATTCCCTCTCGTCCTCCAGACTGTGGTTGCATTCCAATTACACTGCTGACTGGAATGAAACTACTGGGGAGGGGTTCACAAAACAGAAAACTCTCTATTTCAACAATATTTCTTTGGAAATCAAGTAAAATTAGCAGTTTAAACAGACTGATAATTTATCTTCAAGGATTTCATGACATTTAATAGCATTTAAAGAGGGAGGGGGGAATTCATTGAACTAAATCTTAGGAAGCGAACACAGGAGACCAGCTTGATTCCATCAGTACCCAACCTCCCTTATTTTTACAGGACTGCTGGCATGTTACATAGCCCTTTATATTTTTGTGAAACTTGCTTCCAGAGTAGACCACAATTCCACAGAATTGACAAAGCAACATGTCTGAAGACAACTGTAGCAAACTAAAGACAGTGGACAATAAAACTTTAGCCATAAATTTCTGCATAGTATGTGGCGAAAATGGAATTAAGAGTTAATTGAAAATTTATCCATCTCCCAAATGTAAAAAGGCTTTCCTCCACTCCAGGCAATGGCACGATACAGTATTTTGCTAGAGATTCCTGTTTATTAATTTATATTATCTGACCAATTTTTATGTTTAGGTACTACACAAGTACCCCGGATAACGTTATGACTTGGTTCCACAAATCATGTTGTTATCCGGTTTTTAGCATTGTCCGGGGTATACACCGAACAATGCTAAAAAACATCGGGCGCGTTGGCGCATGCGCACCAAACGCGGTTTGGGGAGGATACGGAGGTTTTCTCCGTATCCTCCCCAAGCCGCATTTGACAGGCGCGCGCTTGCACGATGTTTCAAAAGGGTATGGGGGCCCATACCCTTTCCAAACATCGTGCGGCCGGGCCCTGGGGGAGGTTGGATTGGGTAGATGTTCTACCCAATCCAACCCCTCCCCCCCACGATTGTTCCAGATAACGCTAAAAATCGCGTTATTCGATACAAGATTTTTCCAAAAATCTTGTAACGTTATGCAGTTTTAGCGCTATACGGTACAATCGTTATCCGGGGTATTACTGTATTACTGTTCCATATTCTTATGTTTGTACAGGGTTCTAAGCCAGGAGTCATCAACATGCAGCCCCTGAGCTCTTTCTGGGTGGCCCTCCAACCTCCACTGTTCTTCCTGACTCAAATGGTACCATCTACTGTTGTTTTTCCTAGCAAAATAGCTTCTTCTGGTCTCAGTGGTTCCTTCTGTCAGTCCCCTCTTGCCCTTATCCTTCATACTAGCACTCTGGCCATTTTGGGTGCTATACTAGCTAGCACAGCTCAGATACCCATAACATTAAATTTCTTCATTGACTTCTGAATTGTTATTTTTCATCTAAATCGGAAGGTTAATACTTTTGTTACATTTTGATTTAAGATTTGGCTGTCTTTAGGCATTTGGCACTCTAATGTGTCCCAGAAGTTTGGGGACTACTCTTCCAGACTGTATTGACAAGACATGATTTTTCAAATGACACAGGGGACACACAAGGAAAGGGAAAATGGAAAAGTAATATTCTCTATATGGAATCAATTCAAAGTTCACTGGCTTAACAGTTTTTATGTTACGTCATAAATTAAATTTCATAGTAATGTTGTTAACAACAACAACAACAACAACAACAACAACAAACAACAAGAAATGTGCCATCAAGTTGACTTTGATTTACAATGACTCCATGATATATAGAACTCATAAGCGGTTTAACATTCCTTTCTTCTGAGGGCACACTGGGATGAATGAATTCACAGGTGACCACTAAAAGAACTACAATCACAAGTAAACAACTTGCCCCTCCCAATAAACAAGAGCATGAAAAGGTCCTAAATGAAACTAAAAACTGTAATAAACAGTAACAAAAAATATCTATGGAAAGTTTAAACCCTATCAGACCAAATCAAGTAAAGAAGAAAAAGGACAATAAATAAGGTCAGATAGCCACAATAGGCAGCCATGACAAAACAACTTGAAACAATACCACTTAAAGCTTTCTTAATAACTGGTCTTTACTCCGAAGCCCCTGCGACTGCTCCAGAAGAATCCACGCAAAGAGAGACAGTTGCAACTATCTCTGGTCAGCTTCATACAGTGCCAAAGAGAAGATGGGGAAATGAACAAGTAGAAGCAGTAACCTGTTTCTTGTAATTCATTTTCTTCTGACTCTCCCTCATGCATTTCCCCTAAAACAGTGGTCCCCACAGGGGGGCTTCCAAGAGGCCTATGTCAGTACGTTGGCTGATCAGTGCTTTGGGAAATTGACTTAGGCTTCTGCGAATTGAAGTCTAAAAACCAAAGGTTGGGAAACACTGCCCTAAAGAATGGGACAGACAGTGACTTGTTTCTTTTGCTTTTTGAGGACTGGGAGGGAACTAGGCAGACAGTTTGGCAAGCCGAAGATTTGGATGACATACTGCGTAAGGTCAAATTCAGCAGACACACAAAAGTGAGTTGCTGATAACATTGGGTAATTCTACTTGAATTCTGCTGTGAAATCAATTCATTCTCCACCCTGTTTTTCAGTCTTCCTCCGGGACTGTTGCACTTATAGGCAAGGTGATAAGTAGAGCTCCAGAATAAACATACAGTACAATATCACTGAACCTATTTTTGCTCATTAGGCTTTTATAACCAATAGACCCTACCTTCTGAACAATAATATGTATGAAAAGATATATAAATAAATGAGAGTCCACTTATGAGGTACAACTAAACCTATCTTAATAGATTTTCTCAAGCTACTTTCTGAAAGCCTCAGAAGAAATGAAGTACAGAAGAAAGGAGACCAGCTACTAGATTTCACAGCAGGACTTAATAACCATCCCCTCACACTTTACTCACATTTTAAGGCGTTTATGAGGAATCCCCGAGCTGTTTTCAAGGTGGGATTTCTTGCAATTAACTGTATATTGTGTAGTTAAATTTACCCAAATTTACATATATAATATACTAAGGTTTATTGCACCAGTCAATCACCATGGCAAATTAAAACAAGTAAAAGTAATCAAACTAGGATATAATGGGAGCACACCAATCAAAATTAACACAGTAAGATTAATACATACTGAGATTACATACATAATAGATAAAACAAGTTAATGTTACTGAAATGTAGATAAGAATGTTAGGGATGTCACTGATGAGTTTTATCAGCCATGCTACTGTGATTCCCAATCTCCATACTAATTTATACAGACAGAGTCCGTATACTTGTCCCTGTATCTGCCAGTCTTTACTGCAAATAAGCCAACATTTTTTTAATGCATTGATTTGTGCCTTGGAACAAGAAGTCCAAATTTTCTTTTGCTTCTTTCTCCTTAGAAGTTATATGAGAATAACACTTAAAAATTATGTTATGCAAAAGTAGTTTATTGCTACCATTAGGTAAAGGTAAAGGTCACCCTTGCTCAAAAGCCAGTCATATCTGACTCTAGGGTGTGGTACTCATCTCAATTTACAGCCAAAGCGCCAGCGCTGTCTGCATCTGCAGACATGCCCGTGATCATATGGCAGGCATGACTAGATGCAGAGTGCAGGGAATGCTGTTTACCTTCCCACTGAAGTGGTACTATTCATCTACTTGCAATTTCTTGGTTTTGAACTGCTAGGTTAGCAGAAGCAGGGACAGAGATAAGAGCTCACTCAGTTGTGCAGCACTCATGTCTCGAACTGCTGACCTGCCAGTCGTCAAATTTAGCGTCTTAACCACTAAGCCATCACATGCCCCATTCCTTCAATTAGATGCCTCTAAAAGTCTGATAATTCTTCTTATTAATATATGTCATGTTCTCAGTTTTTCAACTTACAGTATGTCTTATTTCTACTTGAAAAATCCTTGATAGGAAAAGGTACTACAGTATACATAAATTAACATAAGTGACTGGACAGTTTAAATTTTTGCACAACATAAACGTATTGTAAATCAAAATTGGTTTCTGAAAGTTAAAGATGTTTCAAGTGGAAGGCTCCTACCAAGACCAATCAAAACCCATGTTTAGCTGCACAATATTTCCCTTCTTAATTTTCTGTAAAAAAGAGAAAAAAGAAGCAAAATGAAAGCAAGAAGGTACACATATGAAAAACCATATTGCCACTCTTTCCTTCTAAATTTCTGTGACTGAGACAGAGCAACTGAACAATAACAATCTCATGTGAAGCATCAAATGCAGCTTGACTGATTACGTATTTCAAATGGTTAAATAAATTGGACAGAATCCTCTTAATCACAAAGCATCTGCAATTTCCCCAGAATCTCCAACTTGCAGTTGCACACCCCAGAGACTTGTTGGCTAAAAACAATAGGACCTACACATGGACAAAGGGGGAAGGGGAGAAACTCTCAAATGTTTTTTTAAAAAGACAATTCTAGCAACAGCAATTACACTTATATACAGTACTGCCCCATAGCACTTAGTGCACTCTCTGGCCAATTCAGAAGCTAATTCTAGGACCGTGATGGTGAACTTTGGCACTCCAGATGTTCTTGGACTTCAATTCTCGGAAGCCCCCATGAATCCACATGAATGGGTTTACTGCGATTCATCCGCGTCATACAGGCATGTTTTACTTCCGCTTCCAGGAGCGACGAGGGCGGCGCAGGCTGGATGAATCTCAGTAAACCCATTCGTGTGGATTCACGGGGGCTACCGAGAATTGAAGTCCAAGAACATCTGGAATGGTTCCAGGAGCTCATGATTAATCAACAATAGCCTAATTAGATACACTCATACAAAGTTAAAAAATTCTGAGTCCTGTTAAACATAAGAGCAGAAGATCAAAACTAAATGGAGCATGAAGTCCTTTCAAACCCACTACTATTATATTTTATATATACTGGGGTGGGGAGGGGAGAAAGAAAAGTATTGTGCAATTATTGTTAAAAAACAAAAATGAAACCCTTGCTGACCCAGTAATCTGCCTTTAAGTTTACTGAGTGACTTAGTGGACATTCCAATAGCCAGGTGGAGTCTGCCTGCACTTGCTATGTTTAGACTCCGGTTTTAAACATCATGTCTACTTAACAGTATTGTTCTAGAGTAAACAAAAAGCTTCCTTTTCCACCATTCCTCCCACTTTTTCCATTCTAAGCCAACATTAAAATAAATAGGCATGTTGAATTATTTGTAGACAGATCATATACTCATGTTTCCTTGACTCATTCTATAATGGATTCATATCACCACTGCACTATTTCACCTAATTTAATTGGGGTTTCCCTGTAGATGACAGCCTGTGTGAATGCAGAAAAGTAGAAACTACAGTATCTCCCATATGATACAATGCACATGATGCCCCTCAGCGTGCACTGAGGACCTTATGTTGGCAAGAGGAAATGCTGTTGATGCGGCCCAATATTGGGTGGATGTCATCTAGCCCTTTTCAATTCTATTTTGGTTTTTAGATGTGTTAATTTTAGCTTTGTATGTTATTATATACTGGTGGTGCATCTGACTCGAATAAAGAAAGAACCTAAATTAATACTACTGTCAAAAACATATGCCACAACACTAACAATGAAAGTGAATGAAAAGTGAAATAAAGTGAATTTGGAAGTAATGTTTTTGAGACCTTGTGAAACAAGCAGGAGACCCCTTTTCTTAGAGTTCTGTCCAATACGCATTTTCTCATCAATGATAACATAAAAGTTGTAAACACTGAAGATGAAAATAAAAATCCTACCTGTCCTGGACTCCGCAGAGATCTGATGTTATATTTACTCCTATCATACTGTGAATATGATTCCTCTGTGTTCATATTGTTAGGAATTTTACTTAGAGGGTTGGGTCTCAATCAACATGCAGAGATATACTTAAACCAGCAGTCCCTTAAATTTGAATTTGAATGACTTCCCAGTATGTTTTAAGAGAAGGACAGATAATGACCTTGAGGGGTCTGGAGGTCTCAGCATCTTTAAGGAAAAACTTAACTAGTTTCTTTAAGGATAAAATAAATGAATTCTAAGGCAGAGGGGCAAGCAACTAAGGAACTGAATAACAAGCAAAGGGCCAAACCTTCATCCTTCATGTAGACTAAGAAATCATAAATTGACACAAGTTAAAACAAGGCAAGTTGAGAAGGATGGGGTCGCAAAGGGTCGGAATCGACTGTGCAACTGAACAACCAAACAAGAGTAGTCACCAAGCCAATGCAACACTACACCACTAAGCCTTGTCACATTTTTTGCTTATGTCTAATTTAAAATTCTTGTAGTTCCTACACAAAAATCAATCTACAGTATCATATGGTCAAGTACATTAGTAATCACCAGTCACTTTGAAAAAATTTCCTGAATGACTCTGGGTGACTACTCATTTCCTTGGGCCACAACCTGCCAGAAACCAAATACCTGTAATACTATTCACTATTTTAGCATCAATAAATTATTTGCACTGTTGATTTCACTTTTCTTATCAAGCTGCCTCATTTTAAGTCAAGCCTGTGATCAAACTAACTCAGGATTTTAAGTCAGAGTCCTACATAGCTTTTCTTTAAGATGCTAGAGTTTGAACCCAGGGACTTTTTTCATGCATTCTCTAACAATGTGTCTGGCCTTCTGGTTGTTGTTGCAATAACAATGACTTATTTATCCCCTTGTATATATGCAATAAAATGCAAAGAAAATAGATTCCAAACCCCTCACCCTCACCCCTTATTTCTTCTCAGACAACCTAACTAAAGTGATTTGAAGTAGGTTTCAGACTTCCATGTTTGCTTCCCCCCTCTGCTTTCCATAGGAAAAATGAATGAGCAATGGAATAAGCAAATTATTTGAACATAGCATCTTCTCAGATGCTGGAAGATTTAACACTACAGTAACTATGCTTATCTTCCTACTTATAGTAGAATATGCTTTTAAGTACACACGTGTTGATTAAAATTATTTTTACTGATTTATATAAGAAATTCATTAGCAACACAAGTCATCAAACTAAACATAAAATACAATGTGACCTACTGAAGAATATATGGCCTAAAGAATTTGTTTGCTTGTTTGTCTCTATTTATATACTGCCCATCTGGGCAGTGTACAACATTAAATATGGGAAGTAACCATTTATTAACATTCATCCTATTACTGTATATCTTTCCACAGATCGGCATGTCACAGACTGTAAGTGACTATTAAAGTAAGAAGAAGAACTAAACCAGGTTTCATAACATTCATGCTTTCATTGTAATTGCCTCATGGTACTACACTTCTTTTTTGTGCCTATCCATTAATGATGTTTGCCACAGACTGATTTGTTAGTTATTAATACTGTTTCCTTTTTCCATTTAGCTTCAATTTGGCTGCCGCTTGTATTCTGTAGTGTTAATATCATTCATAATTTATAAATTCCAGCATGCCAACCTGCTGAATGCAAAAATATCTATTTCTCTTTCATATCTACACACCTCAGTTGCTTGCCAGTACTATTAATTAGTGACACATTTCTTTCACATTTCTCTCCTGCCTGCCAAATTCGTATCACAGTCTTTGTGTTTTATAAAGGGCATCAGTTTAGCCAAACAAAGTCAAATAATAATATGCTGTTTCATATTATTATTATTATTATTATTATTATTATTATTATTATTATTATTATTATTATTATTATTATTATTATTATTATTATTATTATTATATCCCACCCATGTGGGGTCACCCTTACTCTGGGCAGCTAAAAATAGCACATTAAAAACACATAATAAAATCGCATAATAAAATACAAATATCAAGAGAGATTCACAAATTAATTAATAATCTGACAGATGGTTGTTCATTCAAGAGAGAATTTGACAACTATCTGTCAGATCTGCTTTGGTTTGGATTCCTCCACTGAGCAGAGGGCTGAGCTCAATGGCCTAAAAGGCCCCTTCCAACTCAGTGATTCTATGAGTTAAATACCATGAGTCCATGCATTTGCAATCTCATCTTCTACTTAGAAACTAGGACTATCATATTTCTATGAAAGGTCTTTTCAATATATCTAGTAAAACAATTAAGAATTGTGCACAAATCTAATTACTGTCCATCAGTGAAACACAGAAGGCGACAACTTTCATTGTTTCCTTTACTGTTTTGTAGTCCTCTCTGATGCGTAATCTACCATCTTCTCAAAGATACCCCAATACTCATGGCCACAGAGGACTGGAAGTGGTGGGAGGAAACAGAAATCATTACCTGCTCCTATTTTACTGAAAAAAACCTGGGAGAAGCTGGTTAGATTTCAACCATGACAGAAAATTCTACAGCATGACCTGAAATATATTTAAACATGATTATGGTACATAGCATAGTTTATGGCATAATACCTTCTACAATGTACGCCTGCAGGCCACAAAGATGATTGTTTCTAATTTCACCTGCACTGACAAAGCATATCACAAAAAGAAGCCTTGCTCCAGCCCCTGAAGTTTTGGAACCCTTGGCTGCCTACCTCGGATTTCAGCCTGTCTGGGTGAAGTGGACCACCGGCTAGAGCGCTGGACTGCTCCACCTGGAGGCGCTTCCGGGCCCGTCCCCATGCCGGACTTAAGAGGCCGGTGCAACAGGACTTGCCCTGCCACCCTCGGACTTCAGGCCATCTAGGTGAGGAGGACTGCCAGCCGGGAGCGCTGGACTGCTCCACCTGGAGGCGTTCCCAGGCCCAGCCGCCATGCTGCACTTAAGAGGCTGGTGCGATGAGCCGCCGCTGCCTCTTTTGGAATTTGTTTGTGTGCCAGGGTGAGAGGCCTGAAACTACAAGAACATGTGTTGTAATACTGTATTACTGTATGCTGTTTTGTAATTGAATTATATATATTGTATTGGATTTTGTGTATTATATTATTGTGTATGTATTGTTTCTGGTTTATCTAAATTGTGATGATTTTTAATCCGTAGTATGATGTTATTTGATCATGTGTAACTTGTAACTGTATCTTGTATCCCTGTAAGCTGCCCAGAGTCGCTTTTGTGAGAGGGTGCGGCATAAAAGTCTAAATATTAAATTAAATTATTAAATGTAAATTTATATATATACACACATAACACCAAAACTTGTGGAACCAAGTCTTAGTGTTATCCGGTGTTTTACTGTACTGTTCTTATGTCAGCACACTCTCCTTCTGCAAAGAAAGAACTGAGCAGGTTTAGAAATCCTTTGGTGGAATTTACTTGAATTCCTATGCTCATTCAAGAGTCACTACCTCCACCATAAACAGTGTAAGTTATGCTTGAAAAAGAGAAGTTACAACTCTATTCACACACAGTCTCATTGGTACAGTGTTGTACCCTCAAGTGAGCAGAGAAATCTTTTCTGACATGTCTCTGTGTTTCGTCCATCCCAACAGACAGATCCAGGTAACTGAAATAAGTACTGTACTACCTTAGTATTTTTCAGAGGGATAGAACCCATTGCTTCTTTCTCTTAGTAGCTCTGGGTGCAACCTTAAGAGATGTCGTGCATCTAGCACAGCCTCACTTAATCAAATCTGTGCTCCTGCACATCATGGAAATATTTTCTCACCAAACCTAAAATCACTTTACTTTCACCCACTTAACACACACATTTTGTGCTCCTTCATATCCAGCATCTAGACAACTTGATATATTTAAAAGCTTGTTCACCATTTTGTAAGATTTCCTTTAGACCAAATAAAGCAGCTCTTTCACTACTGGATGAACAGATTACCTACAGCTCTCTACATCACAGAATCCAGTTCCAGGGCCATATTTTGGGGAACAGGAATATAACCTTTCTGCAAACAAGATCAATACTGTAAATAGCTAGTTCTCACTTAAATAAATGATACTCTAGTTTATTAAGGGCTTAAAGACAATCTAATGGAATGCTTTTGGCAGCCAAAAGAGAAGATTTGCAAAGCAAAATTAAAACCTGAGAGAAATGAAATTAGTCAACAAAGTATTATCTCAGAAAAATAAATTTTCTAACTCATAATTCCTTCTAGGAAGCATTTTTTAAAAAGCTCTAAAAATCCATGTGTCAAAACCAGAATGTGATTCAAGGGTCATGTATTCTCCTAAACAATCTAGTTGCTTAACAAACTCATATGACCTCTGCACCTGATAGATGAGCAAAAGCTACCAGCTAAATTTCTTAGAAAGAATATACAGCCAGTGCACCTTATGGCAAAAAAATTGCTTGCCACAACACTGTACCCTAGGTAATGAGACTGTGTGTGAATAAATGAGTGAAGGCGTTGAATTTAAATTATAAAATTTATTTCATTAATATTTTTTCCCATTTCAAAGTATAAAAAGTGCTTTCACAGATAAAAAATACTTGAAAATCCTTTAAACAGCCATCCTAAGATTACAAACCATAGTTTTAACATTATATTGCTAGTCCATAAAGAATCTATGTTTTACTATCTTATGGATAGCAATGCAAGTGATGTAAGTGCACAACCAGCACTTAGAATTCCAATATATAAATGGAAAAACAAATTGATTCGTTTAAAGAAACACAGATGATACAATAACCATGCAAAGGGATATGCAACCACAGCATTATCAGTTCAGTTCACAGGTACCAGAGAACTGCATCACACTGAGTATTTTGCATAAGAATACAGTGAGACATAAATTTGCTTTGCACATGAGAACCAAACAGCAGAAATATGGAAATGTTATAAATTCTCTACTTGAAAATAGTGAATGAAAAATGAAGGCATATAACTTGCTTACTCAGTCCAGACAGCAATAACTGTCACCAATGACTGGTAAATGTAAAGGCCGACCTTGTTTGAAAGCCAGCCATATCCAACTCTAGGGTTCAGTGCTCATCTCTGTTTACATCCAAAAAGTCAGTGCTGTTGTCTGCGTCTGCAGACATTTCTGTGGGCATATGGCAGGAACGCACAAACACTGTTTACCAAAGTAGTACCTATTTATCTACTTGCAATTTTTGCTTTCAAATTCCTAGGTTGGCAGGAGCTGGGACAGAGACAGGAGCTCATTCTGTCATGCACTACTCAGATCTCAAGCTGCTGACCTGATGTCCTTCCAGTCTTCACAGAGTCTTAACCACTTGAGCCACCGCAGTCCCTAATGAATTGCACATTGCAACCAAAAAAACTTCAACTGTGCTTGAGGAGGAAAAACAAGTGTGTTGTTATATTTCTACCAAAAACTTGTAAACTATAAGACCATAATAAAAAAGAGTTGAAATGAAAGAGATTTAATTGATTATGTGTATTTAGTCTTGCTTCTTCACAAATGCCACTGATCAGCTATGTATTTGCTTGTTGCATTTACTGTATATATTACCCTTTTGATAAATGTGTCATGCTGGGAGTTTTACAACCAATATAAAGTTCTCCTCTCGTTTATTATTTTATACTGCATAGCTGTAACACAATTGTTACTATGTTTTTGTCCTAGTACATCTCCTTATCATAGGGCTATAGTAGTAAGGAATGTGAAAATATAACAACTTCAGAACACAAGATCTCTGTGTTAGGCATTATGTGGGAATAAGGATACAGTACCTGAAATAGCATTGTAATTCTTATATTTTACAATGTTTCATTTTGCCCACATACACACTCCCAGATATACTTTTATCTCAAGCAATCCTACTCTTTCCTCCCAGGTCTTTCATTAGTCTTCCAGTTCTTCAGGAATCAAACAGCTGCTATAAATACATGAATACTTTAGAAACATTCCTATCCTGTTTCATGAATGCATATGTGCTTGAACATAGGAGTCTGCTACCAAAAAAACCTCAATATTTTTGTTTTCTACCACTTGTACTCTGAAGGTTTGGTAAAAATACATTTTTTAAAAATGTCCATACTGTACATGTTTTTTTTTAAATAAAAATTAAAAGCAATTGTTATTATCCAACACCCAAAACCCAGATACAGTAATACCTCCAATAACACTAAGACTTGGTTCTACAAGTCTCATCGTATTCCAGTTTTTAATGTTGTGTGATGCATACATTGAACGTTTAAAAAAAGCTTGGTTCCCTTTCCAAAGAGGAAAGGGAACAGGGGGTTGATCTGCCTGCTTCTTTGGAAAGGGCAGCAGTGATTACATGGATGGAATCCCCACTGCCCTTTCCAAAGAGGCAGGCAGATCGAGCCAAGTGCCGGTTTGGTTGGAGTGAGGGTGCGCGCGCCCGGTCTCCCCCCAACCAAACCGGCACTCTGAGCATTGGACTGCCAGTTTGGTTGGGGGGAGACAGGGTGCACCCATTCTCCTCCCAACCAAACTGGTGCTACGAAGCTCACAGTGGTGGGGTGGTTGGGAAGGAGACTGGGGGCTCCCCGTTATCCTCCCCAAACACGCACCACTACACCTTCACAGCAGCAGCATGGTTGGGAAGGAGACCGGGGGCTCCCCATTTGGCTTCCCAAAGACGCATCATGGTGCGCTTCGTAGTAGCGCATCTTTGGAAAGCCGAACGGTGGCTCCCCATTCGGCTTCCAAATGAAGTGAGGGTGTGTGCGCCCAATCTCTCCCCAAACAAACCAGCGGTCTGAGCCTCTGTAGATTTCTGCCCCAAAGCCTGCACGGCTGGTCTCTAGTCCTGCGGACTTTGGGGCAGAGATCAACATTGGAGAATTTGAGGCAAACATTTCCATCGCACAATGTTATCTTAATGTTGTGTGATGCAGATGTTTGCCTCAAATTCTCCAAGATTTTAGTGATATCTGAGGCAATCGCTATCCAAGGTTCCACTGTAATAATCTTTTCACTTTGGTTACTATGCAGCAATGAGAAAATTCTACCGTAAGCAGACAGACAATGGCTTATCTTTCAAGTGTTTTTGCCTTACTCACTTGCAACACAGGATCCCTAGCATGAAACATTTGTTTCTAACTACTAGTTTTATATTTCCAAAGGAAACACACTTGAAGAACATGAAGACTGTGAATGCATTTGGATGTCTCCCAGTCAACAACAGAATCCAGCAGCTGATCCTTCCACTGGATTGCTTCTGACAGGAACAAAAAGAAATTTTCCAGATAATCAGTCATTACATGTTTTACCCAAAGTCTTAGGTGTGCTGGATGCACAGGATTTTATGTTTTCAAAAATGAAGAACTCTACCATTGTTAAGTACAACAATCCTGAATGGAACCTAAAACATGCAACGCCTAAGGTGCTTTCAGACAAAACCTTTCTTCTGCAATCTCCTTGTTTCCATAAAACTTCATATATCTACCAACACTCTCACTATGCAGACCTTATACAGTAAAGTACTTGCAAACATATTACTGTACTATGAAGAATATATTTAACTGCTATTTAACAGTTGTGTACTAACACAGAGCTAAATAATGTACTAGAACACTCATTAGCCAACAGAGTTTGCAAACTTTCTGAGAGGTACAGTAAATGGCAAGTTGTCGAAAAAAGAAATTGTATGAAATTATATTTTTCTAGCAATTTAAATCATGGTACAAATCAGTTCCTTAAAGTCAACCCAAACTAATTCCAAGACCTCTAGCAAGGGGAATAAAAACAATAACAATGTTTCAAAAAAAGATCAATATATCAGAACCAGCTGATAGTTTTTCAGATGCAGGTTCAGTGCAAAAATAGCAGAATAGAACAAGCAAGTCAGTGATAAGGTCATTGTGGTTCCTGAAGTCAAGAACCACCAAGACCTCCTTACAATGAAACAAAAGTCAATATTTAGTGTGACTTCCCTAGGCTCTAAGCACATTCTTATCTCTTTTTTGGAGATTGTCCTGAAGTTTTCTGAAGTAATCTTCTGGTATATTATACCAGGTTTCCTTAGGCACTTCCCAGAGTTCTTCTTTAGACTTTGGTTGTCTTTTATTTATTTCTCCATCTAGGTGATCCCACACTACCTCTATAATATTGAAGTGTAGATTATGTGGAGGACAGTCCATGACTGCTAGTGTTTAATCAGATATTTTTCTCACAAAATAAGATTTCACTGCATTAAGAATGGGTTTGGGATCTTTATCACGCTGAAAAATAATCTCAATCATGTGTTTTACAGTGGTGGGCAGCAAAAAACAAATGCTACCACATCGTGGGTGGAGCCTACACCATGGGCGGAGCCTACATCATGGGCGATCTAGTCATGCCTGACATATGGCCATATATACATCTGCAAACACAGGCAGCACTGGCTCTTTGGCTGTAAATGGAGATGAGCACTGTACCCTAGAGTCAGATATGACTGGCTTTTTAGCAAGAGAGACCTTGAACCACTTGCAGGGACAAAACCTGATGGGGCAGGGCAGGGAGGTGGGCGTGGCCACCCAATTTCGCTACCCACACTGCCCGAAGGCCACCCAATTTCACAACCACCCTGCCCAGAGGCCACCCAATTTTGCTCCCCCACCCTCCCGTGGGGTTGTGAACTTGTTGCTGCCCACCACTGGTTTTCCAGAACAAATGGAATGACATGGTGAATTAAAATATTTCTGTATTTTTCAGCATTCATGATCGAATGGACCCCAAAATTTCAAACCTGGATTCATCACTCCATAATACTCTTTTCCACTGATCCTCATTCCAATCTCTGTGAGTTTTAGCACTTCATAACCTTTTCACCCTGTTTCCCTTCTGCAAAAGTGGTTTCTTGGCAGCTATCCTGCCACAAAGACCATTCCTGATCAAGCTTCTTTGGACTGTAGAAGGGCATCCCAAAGAAGCTGCCAGATGCTGAGCCTGGTCCTTACTGGACTTCCTCTAGTCTCTCAAAGTGATTGAAAGTTGTTCTTATTAGCAAGCTTCCAATAAATTACACTTAGGTTTACGGGACCCAGATGCCTACTCTTGTTCAAGAGTAAGGGGAAGTCACGCTAAATACATGCCACTTTAGTTATAGAAGCTGTTTGTTCTGATTTTTCCCCTTTTTAAATACTGCATACAAATTTCCTACTTTTTTATTGTATTCTAATGAAGAAACTGAGAAATAATTATATATGGTCATCATACTAATGCTAAAACAACAAATCTAATGCTGGCCTAAGACTTTTGCACAATACTGTTTGGTTCCAAGTCTCCCTGGAGATTCCTTTCACCTTAGGAAAGCCTTTGGGAATCTTGCAATATTGGGGAGGGGGGAGATTTTAATACTACAAATTGCTGCTAGGTCACCACTGGTGATCCTGATCCTTATATAGGAGGCTGATATAACTCTACATTCATGGTGCTCATATGGGAGACTGTGAAGAACTGTTGGTAGCTTAGAAATATTACCAGTAGCTGAAACTGGCAACAATTTTATACTCCCTCAAAAGACAGAACCACTTTGTACATATGACAAAGGGTGCTTGGACACACAAAAGAATATGAAAAATAAAAACTGGTTACTCTCATAAGTGGTTTCTCTCTTGAATGGACTCCTCTGGACCCACAACAACGGCCTGAGGGAGAAGACTCCATAGCCTGGCATGTGGCTGAGAACATCGCCCCCTCCTCTGGGCCCACAACAATGGCCTGAGGGAGAAGACTCCACTGCCTGGCAGGCGGCTGAGAACATCGCCGCCTCCTCTGGGCCCACAACAACGGGCAGAGGAGAGCTAGTCTGTGTTCTGCTTTGGTTGTATTTTACAGCCAATGTGCCAGTGATGTCTGAATTTCCATGTGTTTCCATGATCATGTGGCAGCCATTACTAGACACTGGAGTCCACAGAACACTGCTTACCATCCTATTTATCTACTTGGCAGTTTCTTGTTTTCGAACTGCTAGGTTGGCAGGAGCTGGGACAAAGACAGGAGTTCACTCCATCATACAGTACTCAGGTCTTGAAATGCTGAACTGATGGCCTTCCAGTCATCAAGTTCAGCATCTTAACCACTAAGCCACCACAGTCACCAGTAACTTGTAATTGGATTCCTGACTTTGCCAACAAAGATTTTAAAGAAAATTTATTTGAAAGCTAATGGAAGGACAGAAATAAAGGTACAGTAAAACCTCAGGTTATGATGGAGGTCCATTCCAACAGCCTGAAGCATCCACAGGGATGCACTGAAAATGTTAAAAATGGTCACAAATTGATTGTCACAACCCGAAACAATTCCATTAAAAATTCATAACCCAGGACAGCATTTCCATATGATTTGCCATCGTAAACCACAGCAAATGTTACCCGAAGTGATCGTAGCCTGAGGTTTTACTGTACAGTAATACCCCGGATAACGATTGTACCTGATAGCGCTAAAACCGCATAACGTTGCAAGATTTTCAGAAAATTCCTGCATCGGATAATGCGATTTTTAGCATTATCCAGTACAAGTGTGTGCGTGGGGGGGGGGGGAGAGTTGGATTGGGTAGAACATCTACCCAATCCAACCCCCTCCCCAGCGCTCGCCTGCCTTTCCCCCAACACTACTGCAGGGTTCCCTCTGCTTACCTTCCTTTCCTTTTTCCAACTCGCAGCTGATTGCAAAAGGCTTGGTTTTTTTAAACTGCAGGGAAGGGGGGGGAGCTGTTCTTGCTTTATTTCCTGAATTGAAAAAATACAGAGATGTGATTTTCTCTAGATCAGCTGATCTAGAGAACCAATCACATCTCTGTATTTTCCCCCTTTCCTGTTTGATTGGTTCTCTAGATCAGCTGATCTAGAGAACCAATCACATCTCTGTATTTTTTTCAATTCAGGAAGTAAAGCAAGAACAGCTTCCCCCCCCCCTTCCCTGCAGTTTAAAAAACCCAAGCCTTTTGCAATCAGCTGGGAGTCGGAGAAGGAAAGGAAGGTAAGCAGAGGGAACCCTGCAGTAGCGTCAGAATGGCACTTTCCCCGACCCTACTGCAGTCGCATGGGGGTGTCTTTAAAGGTAGGGAGGTCTCTTTCTTTCCCTGCCTGCCTTTAAAGCGGTTTGTCCCTGAAGTCAGGGCTTTATTTTTAGCGTTGTTGGATGCATGTATCGGACAACGCTAAAAACCGGATAACGTCATGACTTGTGGAACCAAGTCATAATGTTATCCGGGGTATTACTGTACTTTATTGGTGTATCAAGTGATCTTTTCTAGTTACTTTTGACTGTTATATTCTAAGGAATTTGAGATGCATCTTGACAAGAGTGCTTTGATTTTTATGTCATCCTCTTCCCAATTCTAAGGTTTATTTGTTTTTAAAGACACGTTGTGAATGTGGAGAGACAGAGTCTGGCCCATTTACTGGTCTGCCAATTGCTGCCAGAGACTTGCACAGATGAGGGTTTGGGCAATGACAAAACAAAGAAAGTGACTTCATTTTGGCAATCCAGGGTTTGATCAGGACACAAAAGAAGAAGAAATGTAATAGAAAATAGCAGAAAAGTAATAAGCAGCATAACATGTAAAAGTAATTATAGTCGGTTATTTTTCAAACACTATAAAAAGTAACAAGAATTACTTACTTTTAAACTGTAACTTTCTATGCTCTGTTGTAAAAATTATCCAGGCATACATCACAATGATAAAGTACTTGGTTTTTTTTTTTAAAAAAAATAGCATTAAAAATGGTTGAAAAAGCATGTCTGGATCATATGAAACCCAAATATCAAAAGAGCAGAGCCAGATCTAACAGCATTTCAACACCTGCAGATCTGCTCTTTAAGAAAGAATGGCCTCTCCTAAATCAGCTGCTGGAGAGGTAAATGCCCGAGGGATTTTTTAAAAGGGGGGGGGGAGATTATTCCTTTTTTTCGTCAATATCTGTTTCCAATTTTTCCATGGAAAAATTGCATACAAAATGAGCACTCATTTAATCATTGCTTCTAAGGACAAGCAGAAATCTTAACTCAGTGGTGGCCAAACTAAGGCCCGGGGGCCGGGTGCAGTGCCTGACGCCAATTCATCTGGCCCGCGAAGCCCTTGTCGTCCTGGAAGCGGAAGTAAAATGCACCCGTAAGGGCGCATTTTACTTCCACTTCCAGGAGCGACGAGGGCTTCGCGGGCAGGATGAATTGGCGTCAGGGGCCGCAACCGGCCCTCGGGCCTTAGTGACCGGCTCCCTGAACCACATGATCGGACCACAGCCCAAAAAGTTTGGGCACCCCTGTCTTAGCTGGTGGTTCAGATTAAATGGTTTAAAATATGCATGAAACAACTATGAATCAACATGCAGTCAAGGAGGAAGGAGTAGCTCATAAACCCAAGCACATTCATAATCTTTGCAATTAAGATTTCAAAGATCAAAAAATATGTGATAACTGACCTTCTGGTCAGTAATTGAACTCAGCTTTCCCTTTGCAAGTTATGATTTCACACTTTTCTACAATGAACTGACTAAGTTAATAGTGATATAAGCAGAATTGCAGTCCAGCAAAACATTCAACATACTGTATCTTCACCCTAGAGCTGAGAGTTCTCGCAAAGTACTGTGGCAGTTCTAAGATACTATGTAAACCTCACATATTGCTGCATTCTATTCACAACTAGGACTTATGAGATCACCAACACTTACTTTTGCTGCCAAAACCAGAACATCCTAACAGCATTTGTCTGTGTAATTATATTCTCCATTCTAAATCTACCAACATGACACTATACAGTTTACACCTGAGTCTAGCCCATATAATAAATAAAACTGACCACTGCTCAAAACATGCAGAGCAAAACTAAGGTCTTCATCATGTTAGTTTCTGTCCTATATATATCTGTCATACAGAAGTGTTACTGCTCCCTGTTATCAATCTTGAAATATTGAAAAGTGGCAGTTTTATGTTGCAAGAATAGGTTGTTTTATGCAAGCAAACAATTTGTGTTAGTTTTATTCAGAGTGAATTGCCTCCACTTAATACAGGAGGAAATAGTTCTGACAGAAACCTACAGAATGCTTCTTTTCATTTAACTTTCAAAAGTGAGAAAATGTGAAGAAACCACCCTGGCACTAACGTTTCACTCATTCCACATTATGGAATAACTGTGATAATCAGACTATCCAGCTAAATTCTGTTTGTAACAGGAAAATAATGCATATTCTACTCCTAGATTTGGCATTTAAGTTTAAACTGTTAAAACATGTCTATGAAAGGAATTGTACAAATAGAATGTCAAGCAAAATATGACCCAAAAAAGCAAAGAAACCTGAGAATGGAAATAATTTATTCTCCTAAATAAGCAGACCAACAGCTTAGTTTTATTGTACAGTACTGTACTTTGAAAGTTTGTGGGAGCAGACAGAAGAATGCATCTGAGAAATAGTGACTGACAGCTAAGTTAACAGTTTCACAAAATAGCTCTATCACAGTATCTGTTCCCTATTGAGATTCTACTGAGTGGAACATCCCACTACTGTAGTGACATGGAGTCACACCACCTGTGTAAGTGTTGCCACTTCTCTATAAAGAAATCCTATTCTTTATTCACTGGCAATATCAATGCTTATGCAAGCAATATGATCCCATGTTACTATGATGGCAGAACATTCTGGTCAGCAGAAGCTCCACAGGACACTGGCCAATAGTTCTTGGCTTAGTTTTCAAATGAATTTCAATAGACCGGGGGGGGGGGAGATGGATAAGGTTTAGACCTGGCTAAGATAGGAATCAAGGACGGACACTTTCATTGGAAAGGAAGCCTGTAACTCAATGGGATTTGGGTTGACAAAGGAATAGGTCCACATTGTCAGTCTATTATATATACTGTACAGTACTTTGATTCCTCATCGAAATCAGTTTTTGAATGTATTCTTCCTCAGTCAATTCCAATGTTTTTCTTCAAACTTAGCCAGTTTTAAGACTAGCTATCAACCCATCTATTTCACAACAAATGAGATTTACTGCTGCTTTTGCCAACATGCAACTATCTGGAGATTCTTTATCTAAATACAGTACTGTACATTAATGTTACCGCTGTGAAGCAATATTTCTAATCAACAGCAAAGCCCTGAAGTTATTTAAATAACATAGAAGCAGTATATTCTGCTTTTGCAGCGAAATCCAACAGTTTGTGCAATGTCTTTCTTTATAACAAAGGATTTTAAAAGTGCACACAGGTTTCAGTAGCACCATACAGTAGGCAAAATCCACTGAAACATAGTAAATATGAAAAAGTTTTTGAATTTGCTTGAAGCAAGAGAGCCTGGTATGTACATTTGGCTATAATTTGGGGAACTCTTCTGTTTTTTCTCTGCCTCCTCCTGCTTCTTAATGTCCAACATGAGAAACAATCCTGCAGGACTTTAAAGACAGTACAGTATCTGCTTGTGAGATTAAAGTTTTGGGGATTTTAAATATGTGAACCTATGACCAAAAGAGTCAAGTTGTTCCCCAGTTAAGATAACGGTCTATAGAACTAATAAAAATGTGACAACTGCTCAAGTTAATTCAATCTACCAAACAAATTTTACAGTCTTATTAAACAACAAAATCTCAGGTCCTGTTTAGAAGACAGAAAGTTTCAGATACAGTAATTGTAATGTAAATCCAACTCCCCCCCAAAAGTCAACCACTATACAACAAAGGATTATTCATACAAATACAGTACTGTACAGCACAATCTAAAGTAGTTTTGCTCTGAAGTAAACCTAGCTGAGTTTAATAGGACTTGTTCATTATATGTGCACAGGATAACAACTGTACATTTATCAATACTGAATGCCATAAATTCACTGAGGACTATGGAACAAAAACTATTTTAAAACTAATACACAATAATGTATTACTTACAGATTAAGGAAACTCAGACGGATTTAAGAGACAGTTTGGAGAAAAGCCTTCTCAAACTACTAGCCCCTTTTCAGAAGCTAGTCAGACACTACTGTTGTGGGCAATACTGAACTAATAGTAATAAAGTGCAAGATAATACCTGCTTGAATTATACTGCAGACAGGAACTGAGCTTTCATATTGCATATCATCTGTATCTGTATACAGTGTAATCTATTATACATTGTTTGTTGCTATTTTGACAAATAAGAAAAAGAAACACAATAAAAGATATAGGCCAGAATCCTGTTGTTCCACTGTCCAAGTGTTGTGCTTCACCCACAATGTTCTGCAAAATCTCCAGTTTTACCACAAGTGGTAAAATAACCCATCAGTGGGTTACAAGTGGAAAGTAACCCATCAGAAAGAATGGGGCTTATGTCTAGGCAAGGAAATGTGTATATACAGTATTTCTTAGCCCAAATAAAAAAGATGTTGATCCAGTTGCACAAAAGACCACTGTGCATGTGGATTGGATAGGATTCTGGCCCCTGAAGAACTATGGAACTGCAAGCCATTCAGTAAAAGAAGTGTGTCTCTACAGCAGTTACAGAACAGAGATTTAAATAAACTGTTAAACACTTAGTGCAAAGGTATGCCAAACATTTCTTAAACATTCTTAAAGCCTCACAAAGAATCAACCTTTTCTTCTAAATCAGGACTAGGCTAAATATTTTATTTGGCTTCTCAGGATAGACCAAGAAGTTAGGCATTAGCGCCAGATCAGTTCCTGGACTCACATCAAACACTATTCTGTCATGTATCCAGTTAGTCAAAACAATGTTTCCATCTTGAACTTCTGAAGTTTATGTCCTAAAAACAGCTAATTGAATCCAGTTTTTCCAATATATTCTTCACATTCTATACCATCATACTCTGAGATAATGAATTTGAAATAAATATTACATGCTGATTACAGAATTAGCAGAGGGGAAGAAAAATAAAAGCTAATAATAATAAAAGAGAACAGCTAGTTTCATAAAATGTGAAAATATGGCAAATTTATCAAAATTCTTACATTAAGACTGCTTCCTAACAGCTCAACCTTGTACAGTACTGTATATGATTTGTTATAAATAAGCTTCATTTAGTTCAATTAAGCTTACTCTCAAGCAAGTATGTAAACAATTGCAGCCTTAAGTTTTTCAATAACAAATAAATTTAGCATTTTGAAGTTCCTAAAGCATGGGTAATCCAAACCACAGAAAACATGAGGTTGAGGAATTCCAAAGCAAACCCTGGGAAAATTGCTTGTAACCTACTCCTAGACATGTTTATGCAGAAGTGTCACTGAGTCAGTGTGCTTACTTCCAGACTCTGTGTGCTTACATCTAAACAGATGAGCACAGGACTGTAGTCTTAACAACCACACTTTAGCACTTAAGGTTTTTTTCTCCCATAGGAATTTTGCTGAAGCATATAAAGTTTTCCTGTAGGAAAAAAAAGATTACATGCAATATCTATAGTTAACCATAACATAGAATGTCTCACTTCAATAATTCACTTTGATAAAACCATCATATCTGCTTATGCACTTTACTTTTATCTTTAGCAGTATTTTATCCCAAACCTTGGGAATCAAAGGACCTTACAATACTTCCTAATTCTTTCATGTAAACAAAGTACTGTACTATAATTTCTCTCCACTTCTCCTTCAAAGGTCCAATTCTAACAACCAAATCAAACTGGCTAAAAAGAGCACATAGGTTGTTACTATTGGGCAAAAAATACAGTAAGAAATAATTTATTCACTTGCTTCCTACCAATGAACACTCCATGGAGAATTATCCTAAGAAGAATCCAGAGGAATGACAAGGTTAACACATTCACAAATTGTGCCTGGAGAACTCAAGAGCACAACACAAACATGTTCACAGTTTGTTATCATCATCATTACCATTATTTAACATTGGTTATGGTCTACAATCCTATGTAAAATTACCTGGAAGTAAGATGTGCTGAATACACAGCCCATTCCCAGGACTTAGAGCACTGTAATCATGTGTAAGACTACTCCACAGAGTTAGAACTTGTATTTTCCTACTATTTGTTACAGAATTGTAAAATAATATTAACTTTTAATATATGCAAAAATTATGCTAACATTTTCACAAAAGTTAAATTAATTGTGATAGGTATTCACCATTCTGTTTAAATACATTTTCTTCCCTACGGCTGCAAATCCTAAATGCATTTAATTAACAATCATTCCCACTGAAAACATGCATAAGAATGGAAGATATCTATGTTTCATTCAAAGACAAAGTAAACTTCAGATTTATTTTGCAAAAGATATCTAAAAGTTTTCAGAAACAGCTTCTTTCTATCTTTCACTCTTCTACTTCAAACAGATTCACAATAAAACACTGTACAAAAAATCTTGGATGATCAACATTTTAATGCCCTACACTTAAGCATGGGAAACTATCAAGTTAAACGTACACTACCTTCACTAGTAAAGGTAAAGGTTTCCCTTGCTCGAAAGCGAGTTGTATCCGACTCTATGGGTCAGTGCTCATCTCTGTTTCAAAGCCGAAGAGCCAGCATTGTCTGCTTCTGCAGACGTTTTCGTGGTCACTAGAAACATTTATTTCACTCAGAGGCAGCACAGCATAGAAAAACAAAGAGTGCAAAGAGGCTAAAGACTAATTCAAGTTTATGGTGACAGAAAGAGAGGATAAACTATCTTCTGGGGCCCCTTGGCTTTGGAACACCGACATTGCCAGTTCATTAAGTTTAAGTGGCTGGTGGTTAAACTGCTGTGCTGCAGCCACAACATTGTGAGTTTGATCCAGACAAAAACACAAGGTTGACTCAGCCTTCCATCCTCCAGAGGTTGGTAAAATGAGTACCCAGCATGTTGGGGCAAAATACTAATTACCTTTTGAAACCCTCTTCCTCAGTGTGCACTAAGAGCTATGTGGTGGAATATACATGGAATTACTGTTCCATCACACGAAACATTACCTGAACTCCTACCTCACAAACAGTTTTATGCAGATTCAATGAATCATCCTGAATTCCTGAAATATTGGGACTAGGGGGGAAGGGATGGGGATGGGAGGAAGAGAGACCGTGTCCCATACACAACGCTTCCTGAGGAAGTACAAGAAGTTAACTTTTAACACATTCACAAATTGTTATTCTAAGGAACTCAAGAACACAACACACATTTTTCACATTTTGAACCAAACAGCCCTTCACGCCGGGCACCCCTTCCACCTGGGGACTTCACAACTTTCTGGCAGGACCACGAACTCCTCCGCAACAACTCACACACAAACACACACCCTCCAAAGCAACACACACACATACCGCCTTCCGCTGCCAAAGGCTGGCGGGGACGAGAAGTTTACTCCCCCCCCTTCCCGTGGCCCAGACAGACAGAGGCTTTTGAGAGAGAGAGAGAGAGAGAGAGAGAGTGTGTGTGTGTGTGTGTGTGTGTGTGTGTGAGAGAGAGAGAGAGAGAGAGAGAGAGAGAAGTCCTTCAGGCTACACAGGTTCAATCTCAAATACACACAGAAACACCTTCCCTCGCTTCTTCCCAGCCAGTTGCGTCCTCACACCCACCCCAGACACAAACACAGACCTCCAGTTTGGGACTCATCCTATTTCTTGTCTTCCCCCCCCCCCAAAAAAAAACCCCTTTTTTAAAAATAAAAAAAACCAACTGTGGTCCTCAAAGGTTCTCTTTCATATATACTGCATAAATAAATGTATACGTGTGTATGTATACACACACAAATGAAAGAGAACCTTTGAGGATAGATAAATGTATATGTATATATGGCCCTGCTTGCCCCATTCAAAGGCACACAAGTGCCCCCATCGATTCAGCTTCTTTGCCCCTTCCAAGCTTTTTGGGCTCCCTTTTGAAACCAAGGGGCTCCTTCTTCGAGGCAGGCAGAACCGAAAAGCCTTGCTTTTTCCCTCCCTCCCTGTGACCCCCCTCCCCACGACCACCACGCCGGCGGCGACACGCGTTTCCTCTCTCAGACCCTCTTGGACAACACAAAAAGCCCCCCACCCCACCCAGCCACCCACCCCAAGGAAAAGAGGAGACCTTCCCTTCGCCTCCCCTCCCTTTCCCCCCATTCTTCTCGGCCCGTTTCCTCAAGGCTAGCCAGCCAACCGCCCACTCTTCAGAGAAACCCACAAGGAAAACCAGGCCTCACACCTACCCGCCCCGCGTCTCGTGTGAATGGAGACAAACCCACCCCCACACCCCTTTTCCAATAATAATCCCCTTTCTCACCTGTCAGCCGTAGCTTGACGGGCCCGTTCCTCCGGGCCCCTGGGTTGGACATGACCCCCCGTGGGGACTCCCGACGGCGATGCCTTCCCCCCGGGGGCCCTCCCTTGCCCTCGGGGAGGAGGAGGAGGCAGAGAAGTGAAGAGGCAAAAAAGACCCGCTAATGGAGTCGGGCGGGACGCGGCTCAGAGCACCGGCGGCCGCCGAAGGAGATAAAGCCCGGATGTGCCCAGTGTCGCCATGAGCAGCAGCAAGAGGAGGAGGAGGAGGAGGAAACGCGGCCGCCTTTCCTTTCTTTCCGCCCCCTTTGCCCGAGGCTCAGGCGGCGAGCACAATAAAAGCGGGAGGGCGAGACGGAGAGGAGGAGGAGTGTGCGTGGTTAACCTGGGGCGAATGTGTGGCTGTTCACACAAAAGAATTCGCTGCCCCCCCTTTGGCCCGCGTCTTTTTTTTGGTCTCTCTGTGATAAGATGCCTCAAATCAGTTCTCCCCACACACTTCCTCCTCCTCGGCCTTTCCTGTTCCTTGAGGAGATGGAGTAAGGCGGGAGAAATCGCCTCAAGAAAGAGGGCCGAAAAATAAATAAATAAACACACACACACATATATATTTATTAAAACACACACTTTTCTCTCTAGCTACACGAATGGGGCGCCCTTTGCCTACAAGTGTTCCTAGCTGGCTCTTCTATACAAGAGTGTTTACGCACATACACACGTTCTGGAGTTTCCAGTGCTGACCGACCGTAAATGGGTCGGTCGCCCAGTGTCTCTGGCACTAAAGGTCACTCTTGCTCGAAAGCCAGTGGTATCCGACTAGGATTCAGTGCTCATCTCTGTTTAGAGCCAGCGCTGTCTGCTGTCTGCGCTTGCAGACGTTTGCTTGGACATGTGGCAGGCATGACTCAAAAGAGAGTACAGTAAAACCTCAGATAACGTTAAAACCTTGTTCCACAAGTCTTGGTGTTATCCGATTTTTAGTGTTATCCGATGCATGTTAAAATCCTATGGGATCCATAGAGATACATTGTAACCACACAGGCTTTAGCGGTTGTTATCTGATGCATCCCATAGGATCTTAATGTTATCCGATGCAATTCTTCCCCCCAGATTGCTTAATGTTATGCGATTTTAGTGTTATTCGATACTAATGTTATATGAGGGATTGTACATGGAATGTTGTTTGCCTTCCCACGGAAGTGGTCCCTATATGATCTACAGTACTTGCGATTTCTTGCTTTCGAATTGCTAGGTTGGCAGGAGCTGGGGCAGAGATGGGCGCTCATTCCGTCATGCAGTGCTTGGGTTTTTGGACTGCTGACCTTCTGCCTTAAAGTCAGTGGATGCCCTTTTAGGTTTTGGACTTCATAGCTCTAAAACCTTTGGTGTGGGTGGCAAGAAGCAGTGCCTACCCTGCCCAAAGAGATTTGGTCTCAAATAAAACGTGCACAGGACTTTTCTAAATTGTCCTAAACTTTTCCTTAAACTGTGGTAAACTGATACGTTAAAATAAATTGGCACTTTCTTTTCTGGGTGCGCTTATGTCAGGGTGCCCAGGAAGAGCTAACAATATCTTTCTTCTCTTAACACCCTTCCAGTGTTTAACCAGAATAAAGAAATACACAACTTGAGTGCAATGTAATACACATAGCCTTGCTAGTGAGTTGTGCACTTATGCACATTTACAGAATCAAAGATCTATTCCCTTCCAAAGTTGAGGAACATCTGGATGGGGTAGACACTGACCTGCTTTTATAGCCACAGTACTAGGACTGCAGTGGAAACTATTCTAATTGGAGCTTTGGAAAGGTCTCTGCCATCCCGACAAGAATTTGTAGGGGCCTTTAAGGTTTTTTAACCCAAAAACCTGCAAATTGATTGTTCTAGTCTAGCCCTAGGCTTATATCCTGATGGATGTCTGACACCATCCAGTGTCTTGCAGCTCACCAGTTTGAAACTAGGAAAGGAGGAATTAAATATGAAGGTGGTGGTTCAGGAAACATAGGCATGACCATTGCTAAGTGAAGAAGCAGATGTCTTGTTTGTGGAAAGCTCTGTGTTTACTTCCTCATGTTTCCATGTGGGAAAATTAAGCCATAAAGGGTTGTCCAGAAAGCAAAAGCAAAATTGCTGTTTATTTTTACAGTCATCTCTGTTTTTAGTTTTAAAAACGCTTTGAATCTGCCACTGTTTTACAATTTAGGCAAAATGCATTCTAGCTCACTCCCCTACTACATTAGTTCATGAAGTGTAGTTTCACTATTATTTGCTGTTCCTTTGAACTGCTCCATTTATTTGGGAATTGTTCCAAATTTGGGGCGAAGATCTCTTCATTCCTGTAGAGGTTTCTCATTTATTTTTAGTGGCAATCTCAAATTCTATAAAAATTGTACATTAAGATCTGAAGTAATCCTCTTAAGTCATCTTGACTGTTAATGGACAGTGATTTCCAGTGCCAATGAGAACTCTGTTACACATCCCAGTATGTCATAAAACAGACTGATGTGAAAGCCTGACAAGTTAGTTAAGTGGGAAAAAAATTATTACTCATCCTGCATGAGGTGGCATGTGGTTAACTTCAAAGCTAGTCTCATGAATGATCCACTGGTGCTATTTAAAATATTTCAAAAATTACATCACCCATGTTGTAATTCTGAAGTCATCCTACTGAAAAGTCACTTCCATACAGGTATATTAAGAATGTCAGAGGTGCACACGCAAGAGCTCCTATTTAAAGTCATAAGCAATTAAACATTCATTAGGAAAACACGGCAGATGGTTTTAAATCATTGTTTAAAGCAAATTGTCTTAAAGGAAGTATAACAAAACAACAAGCACAGTCTGTACATCTCTTCTCAGGCAACACCTGCTGCATTTGAATTAAATTTTTAAGACTGTTACACTTGATGGATCTTTGTTATGAGCTTAAAGATTAAGATAAGGAGGTTGTGTGTGTATATACAGTATTATTGAATGTGTGAGCGTAGATATTTTATGTGGGCAGGGTAGAGCCCCCAGTTCCTGTGCTATCTTGCTGACAAAAGTCTATAACCCTATTTAGGTATTATAATTCGAGTAAAATCACTATCTCTTGAATGTACCACCTAGTGTGGTAAAGGGGTTTGAGGTGTCACGAAAGGTGAGAACAACATATTCTCAAGACTAGACTCCATTATTAATCTGGACTCCTAACAGGGATGCCTTAGAATAGGGATCAGCAACCTTTTAAAGTCACGGGCCGGTCACGCTCCCTCCCTCAGACAACTGGGAGGGCTGGACTGGTGGTCACCCCATTGTAAACGCTGCTGTAAATATGTCTGTGGCTTTTATAAACATATCTGTGCCTGTTGTAAACGCATCTGCGGCTGCCGTAAATGCAGCCGCGGTTGCCGCAAATGCATTTACGACTGAGTAAACATGTCTGCAGCCACCGTAAATGCATCTGTGGCTGCTTCTGGCAGCGGTGGCAGCAGCAATGGTTGGAGCGAGGTTGGGGCCAGATGATTTGACAACATGGGCCAGATTCAGCTGGCAGGCCATAGGTTGCCATCCCTGCCTTAGAATGTTCAAGGTTGAGTCACTGGACTAAGATGTATCCATCTTCTTCAGGAATTAATGGTCACATTTGCAGATGACAATTAATATTTTCAGCAGTGACGAGGATTGAGAAATTCTATTACTACAACAGTAGAAACTGACACTGGTAAAGGATCTTTCAGATATAACAGCAGTGACAGTACTGCATAAGAGGAGGTAATAATAAATTGCCTCTGAATGCTTTATACCAGAGGTTCCCAAACTTTTCACGCCACAGGCCGGTCACGTGGTGGAGCGGGTCAGTCATGCAGTTGAGTGGGCCAGTCATGTGGTTCCTCCCACCAGAAGCAGAAGTTAAACACTCCCATGCATGCCCAAAATGCTGCCGTAAATGCACCCGCGGCTGTCATAAATGTGTTTACGACAGCTTCAGTCCATTTACAGCAGCCTTTTGCACATGCATGGGCACATTTAACTTCCACTTCTGGGAGTGGCGAGGGCAGCGGGGGCCATATTATTTGGCACCGTGGGACATAGTTTGCCCATCCCTGCTTTGTACATTGAAATCTCTAAGATGAATAATGCAGAATAAAATAAGGTAGTGTCAAAAGATGATACTCCCAGATTAGAAGACACTGGATCACCTGCTTGAGAATGGATAAGGATAAATACAAAGATTCTTAATGAACCAGCTGGACTAAAGCTGAAGCAATGTTCAGCTATGTGGAGAAATGCAAAATAAAACTCTGAAGCGCCATGACGTAGTTGGAACTTGAAATGCTATAAGTATAAATTCAGATAAATTCAGATAAGAAATGAAATGGAATGTATAAACATCATAAAACTTGATGTGAGTGAACTAACATGGTATAAAACCAAACATTTCAGTTAGCTAATTATAAAGTGTTCTACTATAGAAAAGTCAACTCAGAAGAAAGAAGGTGACTCTAATAGTGAGGAATGATGTAGCAGAAGCAATCATGGGCTGATATTAATCAATTAGACTTCATGGAAAGACTATTGAAGTACAGTAATCATCATTTAAATTTATTCTCCAACTACAGTTGCTAGATGTCAAAAGCTTTTATGTAAGTGTGCAGGAAAAACTAATAATACATTAGTACAGAATGTACTGATAATAATAGGTAACTGGAATACAAAAATTGGGGGGGGGGGGGATATGATCTAAGCAGTGCTGGAGGATTTTGGCCTAGAGAGCAATTCATAGAATTCTGTGGAACCAAACATGTTAATTGAAAATACATGTTTTGGTATATTATTATTATAAGCAAGGACATTATTAGATGGCCTATAGAGAAATCAAAAAAGTTATATAATTAGAAGCAGAATATAGTGAAGCTGTATTCTTTCTGCCAAAACAATATCACCATATCAGGAGTAGGAGTGGCACGGACTATGAACTTTTAGTGTCAAAATTACTATAATACTATAGAAGAACAATAGAAATATAATATACAATAATATAATTGAAATTATGTACTGTACCTGACAAATTTAGACAATACATGAAGCATTGAAGAATAAATGCTGGATTACTGAAGCTAAATCAATGGAAGATTCAGTCTTATGAAAGTTGGAATGATTATCTGAACAAACATCCCCTTTATAAAGGAATCACATCCACACTTTTTTCTAGGAAAATAAGAAAGCTTGTGTTTATCAGCAAAAGACATTTGTAATAGGAAGCATATCAGAGAGTAAACAAAATAAAATGACAAAAAGGTTGTGGCGCTTTAAAGACTAACTGCTGTATTTTTTAATGTTAGCTTTTGTGGATCAAGTCCATTTTGTCAGACATAGAGCGAGACTTCTTGGCATCAATTTATACACATCAGGTATAGCTCCATGGTGGTTCAGTGGGTAAAAGCACTGTGTTTGGAGACTGAAAGGACAGGGTTCGATTCCCCAAGAGCTGGACAATAGGGGCAGTGATGGGATGTAACAGGTTCTCACCAGTTCTCCAGAACCGGTAGTAACTTTTCCCAGTGTCCTGGAGAACCGGTTGCAACTTTTGGGGGGAACCACCTTCAGGGCTTACTTTTTCACTGGTTCCTCCAATGCACATGCATGCTAAACACTTGGTGTGCATGCACACCTATAGTGCTTGGCGTGTATGCACGGCCTCCTTGCTGTCCTCCCAAGCGGGGAGGAGGAAGAGAAGCTGCTAACCTGAAGCTCCCTATAGCCTGCTCCCCTAGATAGCCTAGAGAACTGGTTAGGCAAAGACTTAGTACCTAACTTCTTTAACTGTTGAAAAGTTGAAAAGTGCCAAAATGAAGCCATCTTGTGGTGAGTTCATTCTGTAGTTCCTTCCATCTGACCTAGTGTGAGAAAGATTAGCCAGAATAAGCTTTAAGCTCTGGTTTAAAAGCACTGGTTGATTTGTGTTGTGGGTGGGTGGGTGTTTGGGTGGATGGGTGTATTTTAATGTATTTTATTTATTTAATTTATTTACAGGTTTTTGTTGTGGGTGGGTGGGTAGGTGGGTTGAGGTGTGGGTGTGTGTGCTTATTTCTATTTTATTTTTTATTATTTTTAAATTTGTTTTCTTTGGCCCCGCCCACAACATCATGATGTTATGTTAGCTCCACCCACACTGTGATGATGTCATGGTGGGGTAGTAAAATTTTTGACATCCCACCACTGAATAGGGGATATGAAAGGAGCCTCATTCAGGCATCCCCTGCAAAAATGCTTTCAACCCAGAGTAATCTCTGACACGAAAACACGTTATTAGAATCAAAAGGTTATCTGTCCTCAAGTCTAAGAATATATCACTGAAAAACAAGGCCAAGAACATGTATACAGTACTATAATATTCTTAGTTACTCATGCACATGTGAAAGCTAGGCAATGAAGAAAGCTGACAGGGGAGGGACTGAATCATTTGAAGTTGTTGGGGTTGTTTTTTTTTAATGAAAGAGGGATGTAATGATACCGTGAACTACCAGAAAGATAAGTAAATAAGTTCTAGATCAAATCAAGCCTCTCATGGCAAGTTATATTTACTAAACAGAAGCCACCATCAGAAGTCAAGACTCAATGGGGAGAATTCTGATCACAGTCTTTCGGGCAGGAACTGGGAACCTTAGCGTCTGCGATAACAGTTGTGTAACTTGCTGCTGATAATTGCAGTTAATTGACTGCAGATTGCAGAATGTGTCTTAGTTGTGCAGTCATGCGCATGATCAGGATTATGATCAAGACATGTCCTGGGATACTGTCAGTAGCTTCAATTAGCTATAGCAAATGGTGTAAATCTTCTGTGAACGCTTGTAGGATTTTGGCCAATAATGCTTGAGAAAACTGGGGAGGCAGCAAGAAAAGAGAAAGAGTGAACATCAACAAAAAAACAACAAATTCACCACACACTCCCTAGCCTTTTTGCTATGTTGCCACATCTGTCACCCTCCTACTTGTCTAATGTGAGGAGGTTTGAAGAGGACTATCTCCACATGAGTCTGGCCACTGCAAAATCTATTCAGATATGTCACAGCACATATGTTACATGGTGACAGTTGGGGACTGAGGGAAGAGGAGTTAGAACATTCATTTGGCAACATTTACCAAAATGGTAAATGCCCATGTGTAACTTGAATCTCTGAAGAATATGGCTCTATAACCACATACCTCACTGCAGGATAAATGTTGCTTCTAGACTGTGGCATATATTTCCCTCATAGCTGCAATCCATTTCTGCTCTCTCTGTCCTTAAGAAGGATATGAAAGCACAGCTTTTTAAATTGGCCTTTCAATTGTCTGCTCTTTATAGATTGTAAAGGATTTGATTATTCCCTCCTGCTCGTTTTATTGTTTACTTTCTTTTTAGTATGATTTTAAAGATGTCTGTATGTTGCTGTGAGGGCTACCTTTGCATTGTAAAGGCAGGGTAGAAATTTAATTTTTTTAAAAAGAAATAATAAAATTGAGAAGTCTTATGTCACTGTCATTAGGGGGTTACTTCTCACACTATACAGATGAGCAGCTACAAATCTTCACATTGCATGTACTTGTTCTAATAAGTGGAAATTGTGTATTTAATTTTTAAAAAATCCATATACAGTACTTTATATGGTTACAGTTTGTCCTAGTCCCTTCGCTAGATGTATAGCCACTATTTTTCTATTTTTAAGAGCATGGCTCATGCTTATTATATGCATAGCCTAGATATCTATCAGTTAATCTCTGTAATTTGTAAAGTGGCTTCCATAAAATCAGAATCATATATACTACACAAACTTAGATATTTAGCATACACCATTCTGTATAATGTGAAGCCATCTGAAATGCAGCCTGCTCCAAATCTAGGTGCCAATATTATTATTATTTTAATTAAATATACTGTAAGAAATAAATGTCAGCTGATTTTCAGATAGTGCTGTGGGATTAAGGAAAATTCAATAGCATAGTCATGTATTTAATTGAATATTCTGTACTTATTTAAAATAAATGAAATAACATTTCCAAAGGTGAGATTGGCTTTGTATCTAGGAAATAAAACAACTAAAGAATTTGACTGCTTATTAAACTTTAATCCAGTTAAAGAGAAATATTTGAGGTAATATTAAATAAATTATTTAGCCTTCTATCTTTTAATACCAAATAAACCATGTAGCGCCTGGAGGACTGAAATTTGTGACTTAGAAGTAAAATACATTTAATATTTTAATCTAAAAGTGCTTTTCGTAAGGCACTGATGGAGCACAGATCAATAAAACCCTCCAGGTTTTCAGAAAATGGTGTAATAAAGTCTAAATTATTTCCAGGTTTCTGAAAAAGGGACATTTTAAAGAAAATTCAGTGATATACATGAAGAATATCTAAGCTTCCATTGTCTTCTTCTATTTACTGTATATGCTGGCGTATAAGACTGCTTTCCCCCCCTGAAAAACATGCCTCCAAGGGGGGGGGGGTCGTCTTATACGCCGGGTGCACTTCAGTTGGGATAGACATAGCTGCCCATAGAGGCCTCCCGATGCCCGCCTGGTGCCCATAGAGGCCTCCCGATGCCTGCCTGGTGCCCATAGAGGCCTCCCGATGCCTGCCTGGTGCCCATAGTGGCCTCCCGATGCCCACCCACCTCATTCTACATACCATCCAGTATCCCGCGGTATCCAGCGTGGCTGTGGCAAGCATCAGCAGTGAGACAGGGGTGCCAGCCTTTTCGGCGTGACCGGCCCGTTCTGCTTGGCGGGAAGCAGCGGTGCTCTGCCCCGCCCCTTGTCTACGCAGAGCTCGCACATGCGCACTTGCACACTAGTGCCGGCCACAGGGAGATGTTGAAATCAAATCTGATGTTCTTTTATGTTTTATTTGGTGTGTGGAAGGTGTGCGGAAGAGGGGGTAGTCTTAAACGGCGAGTATATAACAAACTCTATATTTTGAGTGGAAATGTTGGGGGGTCGTCTTATACGCCCAGTTGTCTTATATGCCGGCATATACGGTATATAAAGTAGTTTGACTACTATTTATGTAGCGTTCCTACTAAGCATTTTGAAAACAGTTATTATGCTGATCTGAAATGTTGAGGTTTTAACAAACAAACATGATCTGACAACTTGAACCAATGTTTACTACAGTACTGTTCTCATGAATTGAAAAGAACTTGGAGACTTCAGCTGCAATCCTATTTACATTTACCTGTGAAACTGTCCATTTGAAATCACTAGGCTGACTTCTCAATCAGACTGTATTCTAGTTTCGCTCTCTCTCTCTCTCTTGTGGTTTCAAAGGTTCTCTTCTTTATAACACCAAAGGTTCTCTTCTTTATAACACCAAGAAGGCAATTCACAAATAGACCAGTCTTATAACCATGTCATGAAAGTGAGGCTAGTGGGAGTCAGTGACAAAGTGAATTCTCTTTGTACAGAGTATTCCAAGGTTTTTGCCTATAATTTTGAATACTCCATGTGAAACAGAAATTTCACTCCATGTGAAACAGAAATTACTAGAGGCCACTAGACTGGGCTACTGTTTGCAATGCAACATTTACAAGGAACAGAAGCAGACATTTTGATAGCTCTCATGTAGAACAATGGAGGCATTTGAAGCCCTCCCCCACTTCTATGATTCAGGTAATTTTTTAAATATAAGGTTCACTGTTATCTGTGGTTTCAGGCATTCGTGGAAGGTCTCAAAACATATCCCCTATGGATATGAGGGGGGAGACCTGTATAATGCTGATAGAGTGATGAATCTGAAATGCAGCCTGCTCCAAATCTAGGTGCCAATATTATTATTATTTTAATTAAATATACTGTAAGAAATAAATGTCAGCTGATTTTCAGATAGTGCTGTGGGATTAAGGAAAATTCAATAGCATAGTCATGTATTTAATTGAATATTCTGTACTGGATTCTGAATAGATATGAACCTCAAGTCCACCATCTCAGATCCAGAAAAAGCTTTATGGCAAGAACAAACATTATTGAGAGTACACAAGAGCAAAACTAAATTAGAAGATGGAGGAAGGAGCTCACTGGGAAAGGAACATCATTAAAAGATTATATAGCTGAGGAACTCAACCTCCCCTACTTCACTTGGAGGACCCTGAATAGGCTGATTGTTGGAGTCCCTAAATGTAAAACCAACATGCTCAAGTGGGGGCTGCTGGCGGACAACAACACGCTGTGTGGATATGGAGAGATACAGAATCCGGCTCATTTACTGGTCTGCTGATTGCCGCCAGACATATGCACTGATGAAGACTTAAGTTTGACCAACGACAAACTCAAGAAAGTAGCTTCATTTTGGCAGTCCAGGGTTTGATCAGGACATGGAAGCTGAACTGTTGCTACTGTCTTTGTTTCCATACCTACCCTTCCACAACTACAACAGCAGCAGCAGCTTCTTCTTCTTCTTCTTCTTCTTCTTAGATGGAAAAGTGGAACAGGTAGCTTGTAGTACTTTCCTGACATTATCCTCTACATTTGCTACCAGAGGTAATTACATCATTCTGATGTTAGGGCTAGCTCTAGCATAGATTTGTGATTATGAAATATACAGTACAGTACTGGAAAACGTCTGAGTTTCTAGTTTTAAAAGTGTTGGCAGTGGAACCTGATGCAATTCTCTTTCTGTTGTACAGTTTGCCTTTTGCTACAAGTAGTCCAGGAAAGAGTGGGTGCCACATCTAATTTCAAGAAGATGAAATAATTGGCAGTTCACTTTTAATTCTCCAATGAAATAATGCAATGGAAAAATCTGTGACTCGTTAACTCAGGGTGTTTTCTGTTTGACTCCACCCTGTTTGACTCCGCCCTGCTCCCTCATCTTCCCTTTGGTAGAGGTATTGGTCCTTAAACTAATGTTTCAAAGGGCCTGAGAGGTATGAGGAGTATTCTGGCCATCAAAATAAATGTGTTCTTTTCACCTGTTACTGTTGTTTTAAATAGCACTGTTTATTTTGTGGAGTAGAATTTTGTGATGTGAACATTTAAGTTTTAAAATTAAATTCTGTCAAGCCATCTCTGTTTCAGTCTACACTGATATCACCAGGCAACACATCCTTTCAAGATGAGGTAAAGAGCAAAATCCCAGAAGGAAGGGAGTGCCTTGCATCACCCAACAGCTCACTTTTTGGATGAAAGCAACACTGACACACTCAGAAGGGAGTTCCTTCCAGTCATCTGCCAGCCGCCAAAAGGATAATGACTGAGCATGTGTGTCTCCAGGGTTGGAGGGAAGGCATAAAGGAAGGGAAAATGGCTGGATCTGTGCAAGTCTGTGACAGATGATGCGAGAGAGTCCTGAGGGACATATGAACAAAGTGTAAACCTTATTATGAAAATTACAGGAGCTCCCTCCAGGTTACATTTCAGAGTGAGAGAGTTTTTAATTTTTCCTTTATGATCACTAAAAGGAATTTATGGAGACTTGGGGGGGGGGATCTCCCATCAATGAACCCAATGTGGTTTTGTTAATCCTTCAAAACTATTCTGCTGAAGAGAATTGGATTTTAGTTCTGAAATTTCTTCAGGATCTTTGTGAGAGGATGGGTAGCAGCCTAGAGTAAGGGCCTTCCACAGTTCCTTCGACAGTTCTATTGAGTGCTGGTCAGAAGAAGGTGTGGGAGCTATGGGCATCTTTCAACTACTTGGATTGGCAAAAGTCCTCACTTGAAGTCACAGCAGTAAATGTGCTGGAACCAGATATGCCTAGATGTGGGAAAGCAAGAAAACCTTTTGAAATGGGAGGAAGTGGTGGTATAAAAGGAGAGGAATCCATGGCCAAGGGGGAGGAACGCACTGAGGAAGAGAAGGTGACTGGAACACATAAGCACCTATATCTTATTAATCATATTCTTGGTAAAGATGGAAAACAGAGTGCTACTCTACTAGGATAGTCATCTCTATTTCTTTATAGAGGACAGTCCTGTATTTTGTGTCAATCTCTGTCTGAAGACCTCTGTGGTCCAAGTAAATTGAAAGATGAAGAACTGTAAGAAGAGAGCACTAAGGCCTAGAATTTGACCTTCAAAATATTCTCCTGGTTTCCCTCATTTGAGCAGCATTTTGAACCACACCTGTATGCCCCACACTTGACCGTACATATCTTTTATGGGATTAATGGCCAGTGAATCTGAGATCAAGAGATTCTTTGATGGAAGCTCTACAGCTCCAGACGTGATCTCATGTGATTCATGAAAACATCAAACTATCCCACTGCAACATAACATTGGGATCCAGCAGAGGTTCCCCAATATGTTTTCATGGCCCCTGACCCCATCAGAGTCTTGTCACACACACCCCAAAATTATTTTCCTCATGGGGAGGAAGCTGAATTCCTGAAGGAGCAATTTACATTTCAAATAGGTCGTGGTGCCCCCTGCAGCAGTTTAACAAGAACACATACAGACACACCAAAAAGCCAATCCTGTCTTTGGTGTTTGTTTTGTTATTTTTTGGCAGTCCACCCCACCCCCACACTGGAGGGAAGAAAATTGTCATCTACCAAAGTTGCTCTCCCTCACACATAAGGAACTGAGCTAACCTCTTGTGATTTACAGATGATAATTTTTTAGTGTTCATTAACTGTATTAAAAACCTGTTCTTTCTTCAGAAGACAATAGCTTTTCAGAGAGCCATAGAATTTTCCCAAACTGCCTACTTTGACGCTCAGGTTGTACTTGGGACTGCATTTTGGCTTCATGTAAACTATAATTTCCCTGAAACAGGCAAGGTAGCAAAAGGGAACATTGTTTGAGCCCTCTTTTCTGCGTGCATGGGGCGGGGGGGGGGGGGCAACAACAACAGGTAAGACCTTTATGCATTAGCAACATCATTTGAAAACGATCCTAAATAACTGATGAGGCTTCTTCTGGCAGGTCTTCTCTGTTCTGTTTTCCAGGCACAGTGTAATGCTGTGGCTGTGCAAACTCGAAATGGTATTAGTTACTATCACAGCTGCTCAAATATATGGCACTCTGGAAACCACGTCAATTCACTAGTGGTTATACACATACCCCTGGCTCCCACATTATCCTATTCTCCCAAGGATGAGAGGATAGCAGTACCATTTATTCAGATAACTTGTGACATGTAACTCTTTCGTTTTCAAACTGACCTGAGAAAAGTTGCATCAAGATTGTAAAACACACAAGAATAATATTTATTCAAATCAGATGGTGGTGGTGCTTTGATTTTTTTTAAAGTCATGGAGAAATATGAGTGAAACTTTTATATATTCTGTAAAATTAAGTCAGAATGATGGACTGGAAGATCACAACAGCCTGGAAGATTTTATACATATAGTATAAACATGTACAGTACATATAAGATACAGTACTGTATATAAAACGTATGGATCATCTGAACCTGTTGCCAGCTTGCTGATTCAGAGACAGGAAAGAAAAGAGTAAGAAAATACGCCTAAGTCTACATGCCTCTGTGTTTTATTGCAACCCTGCCTCATATGATCTATAATTTTATAGACTCCAAGGTTCAGAAATTACATGAATGTCAGCGTTGAAGGAATCAACCTGTAAGTATGCTTTTGAAAACTTTATTAGTCTAAGACTGTGGTTTATATAAAGAGTATAGATTCACTTAGTGATGTAATGGTATCATAAAGCCAAATGTAACAAGCAATCAGAATGTTCTTCTCACTCTCCGTTGTTGTAATCCACTCAGCAGTATCTTTACATAATAATCATTATGAATACCATATGAAGTGCATCAGCATACATTTCTCCTCGCTCATGGCTGATTTTAGTTCTCCATTTCAAACTGTCAACTAGTTTTTTTTAATAGGAAAAACACATAAAAAACAAAACAACAATGCAAATAGAAAATGAGTCTTTTATTTGCCCCACTTTGCAAGAGGTGTAACCAGGGATGATCTGAGGCTGTTCAACAGGTGTAATTAAGTTGAAATTTTTATTTAAATCATAAAAGATAAACAAGGAATAAATTATATGGAATGTAGGCATGTTGTTCGCCATCTGATGATTTGAAACTCGGAGCGTACATTTTTGCAATTCCAGCTGTTATGTAGAGTCAGCTAACAAAGAGATGACAACAAATAGTCTGGTGGTTTCTTTTGTAATAATTGAAAAACCAAGCTACATTTTGGTTCTGCTAAAAATGCCTCCACCAAAACATGACAAACTTGGAAAAGTTTATTTGTTGGATGACACTCCCTAGAATTCCAACCAGTGACAATACTGCCTTGGAATTATGGAAGATGTTGTTAAAAACAAGCCACTTTCTCAAGCTCTGGTCCCTTTATAGCTATAATCTGGTGGTAAAGTAGTCTAGATGCCATGTCAAATGTGGATAAGAAAGGATTATCCTGTTGCTATCTTAATTTCTTTAAAAGCTCTCTTCAATAATCTAAACTTTCTCTTTAATAATGTATTGGGGTCATATATTCCATCTGATGTATAAGCAGGTAGATTGCAAGATGAATCTTGGCTTGAAAGATATGTGAGGGAAAAGACTTTGCTTGGGTTTGAAACTAGCACATTAGCACCATTGAGTCTGGTCTGAAGCTTTGAAAAGCCATGTGGCAGTATTGCTTTTAATTCCATCCAATGCTACTAAATTGAGGATACAGTACCTTGGATATCTTGGAGTCATTATTCAGTGAGGAGTCCACACATTGGTAGATGTCTCTGCAACGATATTCTGCACATGCAAACGGACTTGAAAAATCAAGTCCATCTGCATGTGGTTTTGTAGCCATTTGGATATCATGTTACCCAAGGGCTAGGTGGACCATGACGTAAAATGAGGAATATTTTGGAAACACCTCTCAAAGAATGGCTTGTTCCATACTGAATATGGAATGATGGAGATTGTGGTAAAAAATCAACAACATATTTCCCATCTCCAACCAGAGAGGTCAGGGCACAGTGTTGCCTGCTCCCGTTGGCAGATTAGCCCACCAAGATCTGGTGACCAAACACAGGGTCCACCCCAAAATCCTTTCCCAGAGGCTCCTCTAACCTCAGGCTTGTCTCTGAATGGAAAAAAAATGGGTTGGACCATTAATATTATCCTTAAAAAGTGATTCACATACAAAACTCATTTATGATTCCACACACTCACACCACCTCCCAGTGTCACAATATAAGTGAGCAACTAGTGCAAAGATATTAGGGCTTTCAATACTTGCGCTTTGATGGAGAAAACTATATGTATCTGGATATTCATCCTCAGTGATACCATGGACTTGATTCCTGTGTACAAAATGTACCATCTAAATCAGTGGTTCCCAACCTTTCCACGGCCATGCCTCACCTAAACATCTCTAAAATCCTGACACCCCACCTATCATGGTGACATATAATTCTTATTATTCAAAAAGTAAACTCTTATTCATGTGGAGGAAGCCTAAAAGGCCATTAACTGTTAACAACTTATTCTTGAATTGCCTCCCCCCCCCCCCCGTTTAAAAATCAAATTGCCCTGTGTGGGACATGTGCCCCATGTTGGGAACCATGGATTTTCTATGCTCAGACACTGCTACAGAAGAGCAAATGTTAAGTGCTGTGCTAATAATTTATCATTATTATTTAAATCTTTGTTCCGGAAATAATGTTCATTTTGGATTCAAGCCAACTCATTCTGGAGAGAGGCTGGAAAAGTTCCTTTTTACATTTAGTAACTGACTATCAGCACCCAAGACAGCATGGTGAGTGGCAGTACTAGCTGGAGGAATCTAGAAGTTGTAGCTCCCCCAAAGTAGCTTCTCCACACTCTGGGTCGATAGTCCGGTAGAACAGGAAAGGTGATGGGCAAAGAGCAGAGTTTGTGAAGTTCACAGAGCAGATGTTGAAGAAACCCCTGTTAATGACATACTGAATAACATGAAGATTATTAAACCTCATAGGCTGAAGTCAAAGAGCCACAAATTATAAAGGGATCTACGGTATTTTATAGGTCATCTACCTGTCATCGTCATATTCTAAATACTATATATCATCTTCTCTGTTTTTGTCATGTTTCTCCCATTTCTTTTGGGAGTGCTCAAAACTATGTTCTCATGGAAAGAACAGAACAATTATTGTGATCTTCATAGGTAAATATTGCTTTAGCCATTGCTACCTTTCTGTCCTGACGTAGGCTGTGACATTTCAGGTGTTGGTGTACTATTATCACATTGTGTTTCGGCCCTCCTTTTCTCTTTCAGCAGCATTTTTAAACTCCAATATGGGGTAAATAGAGGGCTCTAGGAAGGCACTCCTCCTGCCAACCTAGCAGTTCAAAAACAAGAAATTGCAAGTAGATAAATAGGGACCACTTCGGTGGGAAGGTAACAGCGTTCCATGCGCTCTGGTGTCTAGTCATGCCTGCCACATGACCATGGAAACTTCTGCAGAAGCAGACAGTGCTGGCTCTTCGGCTTAGAACGAGAGATGAGCACTGACCACTAGAGTCAGATACAACTGGCTTTCGAGCAAGGGAAACCTTTACCTTTACCTTAGGAAGGCACTCCAGTGTCCATGAGAGACCTATATTCTACTGTTCAAGTAGCACAGTCCAGGAACAGACCAGAATGAATTCTGTCCATTTGTTTAAAGTAGAACATGTGTTCTTGGTTATCCCAGACAGAAAGTATTTCAAAACTAGTCTGGACAAAGTACAGGGATAAAAGGAAAAAGGGAAGAAATGTGCATGAGGGATGGATGGGGCAATTTCTAAACCTCCCAGCACAACTTTCCTCCCAGCTATTTCTTCACTTTGATTCTTAGTATGATTTATTTGTCTGGATAACTGTTTACATAGGACAAGAGTGTCTCCCGACCATCATCTGTTCCTGTCATTTCCTCTCTGTTTGAACTAAATTCAAACCTTGCCATCACACCTGATTCTTGCCTTTGATGTCCAGCAGTCTTTTACCTGCTTTGTATGTACAAAGGCAAAAGGTGCTTTATGGCAAAGCAGGCCAATGGCCCATGTAGCTCCGAGTGGTTTGCTTATACCAGCAGATGCACTCCAGAATTTTATTTTTATCTATTTTTTTGCAGATGATGGTGCCGCAACATAATGAACTTCTTCTGCTCATGCATGACAATCCTTCAGTGTTTTCTGGGGAATGCAGCACATTTATCTGATACACACTCAAAAAACCAAGCTTGTACATACTGTACTTCTAAATCCCCGGCTTCCAGCTGTATAGCTCAGTGTTCTTGTGTGGTTCAAATCTTTGCAGTTCTTTCTTTATTCATGTCAGAGGCACCATCAGCATATATCTTTGCAATAAAAAACGTACAAGCAGCCATGCAGAAAAGGCCAAACTTGCCACTGGGTAGAATGAGGCAGAAGCCTTTTAAGCATAGGCAAAAAATTTGGGTTGTTATGGAAGGAAACCAAGCCTTAACTAATTAAATTTTTTATTACTGTACTTCTGTACTGTTGTGTGCTCATGAGCCTTCCGGAAGTTTGTTCTCTCTGTGAAGAAGGAGGAAGCCAACTGTGAATGAGGCAAAACAGACAGGACAGTTTAGTTTACTTACCACAGTAAAGGTACCTAGGATAGAGACCAAGACTGTGCAATCATACAGCATTTTCGTACCTCTTTTATACTTTTTTAAAGCTAGAGCAGGGATTCTCAACCAGTGGCTCATGAGCCGGAATCAGCCCGCAGCACCATTTCATGTCCTCCCCACCTCCACCACATCAGGAAGTGCCATGTGGTGGAGGAAGCCCAAAATGGCCGTCCGGCCCCCAAAGCTCTTTGAGGGAGCGTGACCCGGCCCCCGGCTTAAAAAGAGAAGTCCTGAAATAGAGAATAAGGGCACAACAACTAAATTTACCAATCAGCAAGCTGCAAGTATTCAGGAAAGCATTGATAGCTATACTGTAGTTAACATTTCTTCTTCATGTACTCTCAGGGAAAGAAAAAGATGGTTAGGGCCCTCTCCACTTAATCTGTTAAAATAATGTGATGATCTTTAGGTACTATGACTTAGTAAAGATAAAGGTTGCCCTTGCTTGAAAGCCAGCTGTATCCAACTCTAGGTGGCGGTGCTAATCTCTGTTTACAGCCAAAGAGCCAGCGCTGTCTGCATATGCAGACGTTTCTGTGGTCATGTGGCAGGCATGACTAGACACTGAAGTGCACAGAATGCTGTTACCTTTCCACTGAAGCAGTACTTGTTTATCTACTTGCAATTTCTTGCTTTCGAACTGCTAGGTTGGCAGGAGATGGTACAGAGACAGGGTCTCACTCCATCATGCAGCACTCGGGTCTCCAACTGCTGACCTGCCGACTTTCCAGTCTTCAAGTTTAGTGTCTTAACCACTAAGCCACCACAGTCCCCTAAGTCTGACTTAGATTGACCCAAAGTTTGTCTGGAGGAGGGAAATGAGGGAATCTTTTCATACTGAAAAGGTTCTTATCTTCATTGTGATCTAGTTTATCTCTTCATTGAGCAATTCTTCCATCCCCAAAGCAGATTTCTCTTCTCTCATGATAAGGGTCCAGAGAGCACTTCAGAGCACACCAGTTTGTCCCCTGTTTGATTGTTGACATTCCACTTCTCACCCCCTTCCCCTCCTGTTTTCCTGGCTGTCATTCACCAGTCCATGACAGCTTTCCTGTTTTAATTTGTAAAGTAAGTGCCCCAGTGCTACAGCAATGCCTCTTTGGAACTGTGGGAATTGCTGCTCTTTTGAAACTTTTCCAGTGAGAACATGCATTGTGGGATATTATCCCAGCAACATCAGTGGGTGGGATGTGCATACAAATCAGAAGCAGACAGCATTAGGATATTGAAAAGATCACCCACTTGAACCTGTACAAAGTTATCTTCTGACTCTTTGACCTTGAGCTACATCAGATACAAGCACCAAAAAGCACCCCCAATATATCTAGAACTGAGCTGCTTCAGTTAGGGAAATATTTAAAAAAGAATAGAGAAAATGAACATGTAGGAAAATAAAAGGTTTTCTCTGCCACCAGTTTAAATGTCCCAACCCAATGCATATGTCACAGAAATGTCACATTCAATCCATGTTCATAGCTGTATTTTGGTGGCACCAAACCATCCAAGCAGGCTACAAAATATGCTAATAGGAAGCACTCCACAAAGAATGAAGTCCTAACTATAAGTCAGAAAGCAATTGCAGGGGTGTGTGTGTGTGTGTTGTGTTAAAAGGGGTTAGATGGGGCGCTCTGTGTCAAAACACATGTGGATGCCATAACAGAGTTCAAACTGATGAGCATCAATGATCCTAATACAGTAAAACCTCGCATAAAGAGCACCTCACTTAGAGAGTAACTTGCTTAAAGACCAGAATTTTCTCTGAATGTTCGCTTCACTTAACAAATAAAACCAACCAAAAACTCGCTTAACAAATAAACCGGGGTTTGCAATCCCCCCCCCCCCACAATTGGTCACTTACAATGGTGTTTCGCTTAAAGAGCAAACTCGCTTAAAGAGCAATCCTGTGGAATGCATTATGCTCGCAAGGTACAACTGTAACAAGTTATATGCTTGTCAGGACAGACTCTGAGAGTAGAGCGGGGATGGCAGGGGACATCCGTCGTTAATTTCTGTCACATGCTAAGTAACTCAGGCGGGCATTCCTGTTCACAGGCCACTATTTTATTGCATGGATTCCTGCCATGTTGGTTAATATATCTCAGCAGCCATGTTGGCGGTCGATCAGGATGGAACATGCTGGGAGCATTCCCACAGGATGAGCTCTTTAAATGGCCTGCCTGGCTTGTAAACCCAAAAAGGATCTACAAGGACACAATTTATTTTCAGTTCACCATCCTGGTGTCTGTGAAGGTCTTCTTCTTCTTCTTCAGGGAGAATACCGACTGATCAGTGTGCAAGGCGACCTATGGCAAAGCAGAGGTTGGGGGAAACAGTGGTGCGAGGAGGAACTCCATTCTCCCAGATTGACCAGTGCTTCGAAAACGGGAATGAGGCCGTATGTTAGAGATATGGCAGAGGGAGTCAATCGTTGGGCGGTAAGGGCAAACACACTTAAGATTGCAGATACAGTGAGGGAGTCAAAGCGGGTTATTTACACTGAGGCCGTAGAGGAAAGAATCGCTAGGCCATTCAGGGAGAAGTGGGCTTCTAAGACTAATCTGCCGGAATATCTGCAGCCAGGGGAGGAGGACTTGTCTGTGTTTAAAGATGGGAATATACCCCTCTGTCTGTGGGAAACGAGGTGGAGGGCATATCATCAGGTACTTAATGTAGGAGCGACCTACCCATGGAAAAAGGAAGAGGAGCAGCAGTGCAGGAGGATAAGATGCCAGAATGTTAGAGGTGGGATAACAGACCAGAAACCCCCGAGAGAAACCTGTTCGCATTTTGCAAAAGAATGTCCTTCATCGCAAGAAGTTTGGGGAGCTCTGGCAAGTAAATTGGACTGGCCTTATTTAAAGGAACAGAAAGCAGAGACGATTCTATCGGGGACAGAGCCAGGAAAGGGGTGGAAGGGGCCGAGAAAGAAAAGGAAGCTGGAGAACTGGAAAGTGCCCTGGTCCTTGGTTCGATTAATCAATCTGTTTGCCTTAAGCGCTCTGATGTTCCAAAGGGGACAGGAAGGGAAGACGGGAAAGCTGGCAGATCCCAAACAAGTGGTGGGCAGTTTGGTGGCAAGGCTCAGAGTATATGCTAAAAGAATGATGGTAAGACAGAAGGAACCCGACAGATACAAATGGTGGCAGTGGTTGACAGAAAGAAATTTGGGAATAACTTAGAATGTTAAAAGTTAAGTTTCATGTAAATGACAGTATAATTGTAAATATCATTGTTCTTTTGGTATTGTATATAATGTATATTTCCTTCCACAATCACTATGTATGTAACTATGTTTACTGAGCTAAGTATTTGAAAGTGATGACAAGTTTATGTAGTTCACCTCGACAGATGGCTCTGTAGTAAGAATTTTATCAATAAAAAAATTCCTTCTAAAAAAAAAATAAAATTCCTTCTTCTTCTTCTTCTTCTTCTTCCTCTTCTTCATAATTTCAAATGTAAAAAAGAAAAAGAGGGAAGAAAGAGGCTGCATTTTGCTGGAATAGGTAAAAGCAGGGGTTCCCTACGTAAGGCTTGTGGGCCAGATCTGACCCATGGTGCCATTCATGTTGTCCCCCTCTCCTCCTAGGGCATTTGAGAAACAAAATGGCCACCTCTTTGAAGCTGTTGGGACAAAAAAGGCCACCACCCCATTGTGCAGGCAGGGCAAAGTGGCTGTCTAACCCTTGAAGCTGACTGAGAGAGCATGACCTGGCCCCTGGCTTGAAAAGGTCGGGAACCCCTGGGTAAAAGTTAAAGGTAAAGGTTGCTCTTGCTCGAAAGCCAGTCGCATCCGACTCTAGGGTTCAGTGCTCATCTCCATTTACATCCGAAGAGCCAGCACTGTCTGCATCTGCAGACATTTCTGTGGACATGTGGCAGGCATGACTAGACACCGGAGTGCACGGAATGCTGTTTACCTTCCCACCGAAGTGGAACCTATTTGTCTACTTGCAATGTCTTGCTTTCGAACTGCTAGGTTGGCAGGAGATGGGAGCTCATTTTGTCGTGCAGTACTCGGGTCTCGAACTGCTGACCTGCCAACCTTCCAGTCATCAAGTTCAACATCTTAACCACTAAGCCACCCCAGTCTTTGCTAGGATAGGCAAGTCCTTTCTCCTCCAGTCCTCTGTACAGAAACAATCAAACTGCTATCACTTCCACTTGGATACTACAGAGGGGCTTATTTACCTCATTCTTCTGAAGTTTGATTATTGTCTCCTCCCTTTCCTCCCAGCTGACTGCCCCAGTTCCTGCAGTCTGCAGTCAGATGCAACTGGGCAGTACCCAGAACGCAAACAGATGAGGAGGACACATATGCTTTGCTTTTGTGTCGAGAGATCATCGCTGGACTGCAGCCATTTGCTTTAGGATCACGACTTGTCCTTCCTTCAAAAGAACATTTAAAGTTCTAAGGATCCAAAGACTTTTGTTTACCCATTATTGCACCAAGTCTTCCCTTCTCAAGCCAACATTCTTCAACATTAATGGGATTGGGGGAGAGTGGGGCGGGGGGAGAGAGACAAACAGGCGAAGTTAAGAATGAAGTGTTCAACTTGAGATATGCATGTCAAGCACCAGGATTTATTTCCTTGGCTGTCTTTTCAGCCAACAGTCTGGGTAGGCTTTGCTCCTCTTTGTGACATTCACCCCCAAGGTAAGTGAGATTGGATGAAACCACGTTTTGGTCGTTTCCCAGCCATGGGAGGAAATGGAATTGTATGCAGGGGTAATTCCAATTGCTATCGATTCCTAGAAAGTCTGTTCAGAAAGGGAGAGTATCAGTGTTGGGGAACAAAAAATTTTATTACCACACCATGGGTGGAGCTTATGCATGGATGGAGCCTTTGATATGGACGGAGCCTAATGTCATGGGTGGAGCCTACGTCATGGGTGATCTAGTCATGCCTGCAATATGGCAATGTATACATCTGCAAACACAGGCAGCACTGGCTCTTTGGGTGTAAATGGAGATGAGCACTGCACCCTAGAGTCAGATATGACTGGCTTTTGAGCAAGGGAGACTTTGAACCACTTGCAGGGGCAAAACCTGATGGGGCAGGGCAGAGAGGTTGGCGTGGTCACCCAATTTCACTAAACAACACACACACACACCGCCCGAAGGCCACCCAATTTTGCTTCCCCCCCCCCCTCCGTGTGTGTGTGTGAACCTGATGCTGCCCACCACTGGAGAGTATCAAGTTCCCTCTGAATGTTGTCTCTGATTCAAAATTGTATGCATGTGGAGAAGTATGGAAAGAGGAAATTGCTGTTCCCAGGTAAACCACAGCATTAAGCAAATGGTTCCTTTAAATCCATGTTCAGGTAAGTTACTTACAGCGGGGCATTGGTCATTGTTGTGCAAAAGGCCATTCTTACATTTTGCTTCAGTATAGTGGGTCAGGATGAAATCATTCATTTTTGTGTCAGAGATTTTTGCAGGAGACACCCGAACGAGGCTCTTTTCATGTCCCCCATCATGCAGCTCTCATGAATTGAACCTGTCTTTCCAGTCTCCAAGCCTAGTGCCTTACCCACTAAGCCACCAGGGATACTAGGATGAAATTATTTCATAGAATAGTTGAGTTGGAAGGGGCCTATGAAGTCATCACATCCATCCTCTTGGCTTGATGGTGTTGGAAGATTGACAGTCTTGCATGTGACTAACAGTAGCTACCAATACAAGAGGTAGTCTTTAGGACCCTAAAGAATTCTCCTTTCTATTAGCAGCATTTTTATTGCACATCTGCCTTGCTTCTTTTCTCTTCCTGTTGGTTTTGCTTGCTTTGTTACTCTGGGCTCCCAGTCTTCCGACCATGTGGCTGGTGGAGAGACTCCAGCCTTTCTCTATTCTTTCCTTTTTCTGAATGTAACTGAACATTGCAATTGTAAGTAAAGATACTTTTTTTTCCTGTTTGAGATCCTTCAGGAGTGATTATTTTCTATATGAAGTGCTTATGGTTGTAAGAACCAAACAGGGATCAGGTAGAAGTTAAGATATTTTTGTTATTCTCCTTACCATTTTCCCCACTACTGCAGCTGGTTTTTGTACTTTATTCTCTATGAAACTACAGGAATAAATCAAAATTCTCCCAATGGATAATTAACCACCCTGAAGAATAAAATTCCACCACCCCCTGATAGTACAGTACTAGTGTATCAAATCCTATCTGTACAACTAACTGCACTTCCTTTGGTCAAGAGCTATTGCAACAACTAGGAATCCCATGTAGCATTTGATATTATAACACAATTACCGGGAAACACTAAGCCACTGAGATGGCTTGTCTTGCAGTAGCTTAGTGGTTAAGATGCTGAGTTTGAAAACGAAATAAGCCTCGTTTGGGCATCTTCTGAGCAGAGTCTTTCTAGCAAAAATCCTTTCAACCCAGAGTACATGAAATTTATCTACTTGTTATTTCTTGCTTTTGAACTCCTAGGTTGGCAGGAGCTGGGACAGAGGCATGAGCTCATTCTGTCATGCAGTACTCGGGTCTTGGACTGCTGACCAGCCGACCTTCCAGTCATCAAGTTCAGTCTCTTAACCACTAAGCCATTGCAGTCCCATGTTTCAATTGCCTCCACAAAAATGCATGAAACACTACCTGTCTCCCTCTAGTGGCCAATTCTGACGTTACAACTTGATGCTGCTGTGCCATCAAATAAAACAATAGAAACAAAATATTCCTTGTTTTGTCACTTACGATTGGTAAAAATATAAAGTTCCTATAAAAATGCCCCTCAGAATGCTTTAAAATGCCTGTTAAACATTTGAAAATAAATAGAAAGTGTTTCTCAATATAAAAAAAGAATAGCATTGTGACTGCTCATCAAATTTAGTCACAGTAAATGTAACTAGTTACATCCAGGCTCTGCAAATCTGAATTTGTGTGTGCCTTTGTGTATACACACATACTGTTAGCAATGATCCTGCTGCCACATCACTTATTTTTATATAACTCTCTGAAAACACTGCCTCTAGGCTAAATGCAAGAATCAGAGGATTCATGAAGCAGACTGAATACTCCATGTAGCTCACAGGAATGGAAGCAAATTGAACAAAGCATGTAGCAGAATTGGGAAGGAGAAAATAACTCTTCAGCTGCATATTGAGCTGACAGAATCTTCAAAACCAGCAGAAGCGTGTGTCAGAGCTTTTTCTATCACTTTTGAATGCAGAAAATTCTTTTATCTAACCAGGGGTTCTCAACCCGTGGCCCATGGGCTGGATGTGGCCCATGGGACCATTTCATGTGGCCCACCACCACACCAGGAAGTGCCATGTGGTGGAGGAAGGGCAAAATGACCGTCCAGCCCCCGAAGCTGTCTGAGGGAGCATGACCCAGCCTCCAGCTTTAAAAGTTTGATAACTCCTGCACTAAATGCACACTTCATGTTTCAGGTGACATATAATGACTCTTCAGGGAGATCCGGCTCTCTGGACATCACATTGATTCTGTTCACACAGAGATTCTTAGTCTACTCTCGAATTAATTAAATAGGTCAAGAAACACACTCCAAAGGCCTTGAAGTCTTGAAAGGAATCTGTTTGATCTCTGTTGACAAGATCACTTCAGCTTTTATGTGATATGAGAAGAAACTGCCCTATATGCCCTCCCAAACTGAGGCAGAAAGCTTGAATTTTGGGTTTATTGTTGCTATTTTGCAATGTTGTGGTGAGAAACCCCGGGGCACACAGTCTGTCGCTCTCTGCAAGTTCAAGCTGGGATTTCCTCACTAGCAGTTCGCTTGTCAGCAACAGTGATGAGAATACTGAAGGGGTGGGGGCCTTCCAGGTACAGGAGGTGAATAAGTCAAAGGAGGTAATGGATGAGAACACTCGGAGGAGGATGTGGTGAGGAGCTGGAGGACATAAATAGGTCTCTGACAGAAGTGGTGGTAGAAGAGAAGTGGTATGAGAGAGAGCCACAGGAGAGACAGCAAAGGGGGGGACACACCAGAGCAGAGATGAAGAGCAGAAAGAACCATGGAGATCGAGGGAGGGGTTGAAGAGTGGGCCACTCCATAGTAACCTCCTAAGGTGACCAGAGACATAGACAACAATTACCCCAGATGCCTCTGGAGGTGAACCTTTGTTTTCAAGGAGGAACCATGGACTGAGGAAGTGGTTTGCCTTCAGTTGCCGCTGGAGGAGGCTGAATGACACGCCCAAGAGAGGAAGCTATGTAAACCCTCCTACTGGGACGAGTGAGAATGACTGTCAAGATAGGTGGCCCAACTCCTAGAAATGGAGTGGATCCAAGGAGCGTTGGAAGGACCCATCCAGCAGAGGACTTGTTGCGCCCACTACAGGTATCATGTGACCTTAATCACAGAGTATCATAGAGATGGGCTTGAGGTGGGAGTCCTGTGAAGTAACAGGGACTCCTGGGAAACTGATGGACCCTCGCTTAGTGACGGTTGGGTCAGTAGTCTTTCAGTAATTTTGATATTAAAGTTCCAGTTTCGAGCAAGACATGTAAAGACCCATGACTTTGACTATGAAAGAGGGTAAAAGGACTAACACATTTAATTTTAAATAAATCTAAGATTGGAATTTGGAGTCTTGTTTTCATCTGAATTTTACTTTCACAATGATGTCCCCACACCAGATTCATATCTGAAACGGTCCCTCCTGGCTCCAGAAGTACAAATCTCCTCTACCCTGCTTGGGGAAAAATTGGTGACTGGATTTGAACATGGGCAAGTCAAATGTAATGGGGAAAGTTGTCCTTGGACTCTTTCCCGACTTTCATTCTGTGGAATATTTTCCCAGTGAGGAAACATTCAAATATGAGATTTCTCCTTCTGCAGAGTGAGGTGGTACAATTCATCTACTCCAGATGGATTTCTTTGATGTGTAGAAAATTTCTGAAGATGTACATAGATGAAAACCTTTGATGAGAAGCAAGAATTACTCCCTCTTCAGTTCTTTGTATCAGTGGCCCCAACTTTTCACTTGATACCAAGGCAAATGGGATCTGGGAAGCAGGAAGAAGCAGCAGTGGAATCTTACTTTAACTGTAATAGTCCAAGTAGTGCTGAAGCTGTTTTCCTTGCACAGGCTGAGGGAATGTCAGATTAACTGGACTGCAGGGGTTGAACAGTGCCTAGTTTAGTCATATTGAGCCCTCAGGATAATTCAAAACCAAGGCACATTTAAATGGGTCTATGGCAGGGGTGCCCAAACTTTTTGGGCTGTGGGCCGATCATGTGGTTCAGGAAAACAATCACTAAGGCCTGGGGGCTGGGTGCACCCCCCCCCCAGGCCTTAGTTTGGGCACCACTGGTCTAAGGCATGGCTTATTGGTTAAGACACTAAGCTTGATGATAAGAAGGTCAGCAGGTCAGGAGTTTGAGACCCGAGTACTGCACAACAGAGTGACATCCCATCGTCTGTCCCAGCTCCTGCCAACCTAGCAGTTCGAAAGCAAGAAATTGCAAGTAGATAAATAGGCACCGCTTCAACAGGAAAGGTAACAGTGTTTGTTGGTATAAAGCAGGTAGCAGAGTTAGCAGGCACTAAATGAAGCAGGTTACTCAGTGAGATTTGAGGGGGGTAAATGTTCTCTCACCAAAGGCACATGCATACATACTGCTGTCCAGTGAGTAGGGGCACCAAACTGATGCTGGAGGCTGCCATTCTATCTACTCGAGAGTAGAGCCACCAAGGTGCAGCAAATAAACTTTCACAGGGCATGGTCGAAAGGCTTCAGAAGTGCCCCAGGGCCCATAACCCGTGTTGGTATAAAGCAGGTACCAGAGTTAGCGGGCAGAAGTCTTGAATGCACCTGCTAAGATTTGGGCCCTTGTGGAAACAGACAGACAAACAGGCAGGCAGGCATGTAGTTTGGTGAAAGACAACTTAAAGCCAGTTTACTTGAGAGTAAAGTGCAGGAGTATTTACAGTGCAGCAAATAAACTATCCTGTTACAGTCACTGGTTCAGGCCAAGGCACCATATACTGTTCACACAATACAGGTCAGTTCAGTAGCTGTGGGTATGAAACAGCCACAGAGTTTCACAGCTATGGTTTCTCACTCTGCAGGCTTACCCAAGTCCTCCAGCGAAGAAAGCCTGCCGGGTGATGCCAGAAACCCAGTGGCGTAGCGTGGGGGGGGCGGGGGGGGCGGATGCCCCGGGCAGCGCCTTTCAGGGGGCGGCAAAATGTCCCCTCCCCACCCTTTTGCTGGCGAGCGCCCCACGTGCGCTTCGCCGCTTGCCACACACCTCCGTCCGCTCGCATCTCCATCCGCTCGCTCGCCCGGCTGGCCGTCGGGGGCTCTCCACCGCCTGTTGCCCCTGGCAGTGGCTTTCAGGGGGAGGCAAAATGTCCCCTCCCCACCCTTTTGCTGGCGAGGAGGAGAAAAAGGGGTTTTTTTTAGGCGGACAATTCAAGGAGGCTCCTTGAATTGTCCGCCTAAAAAAAACCCCTTTTTCTCCTCCTCGCCAGCAAAAGGGGGGGGAGGGAAGGAGGGGCACGCCCGGTCGCCCGCCCAGCTGGCCGTCTGGGGCTCTCCTGGCGGGCGGCCCGCGTGCGCGCGGACGCTGCTCGCCTCCGCCCGCCCAGCCACCCACCCAACTTGCCGTGAGACGGGGCGCTCGTCGGGGGGGGGGTGGCGCCGTGGCGGGGAGCCCCTGGGGGCTGGCTGGGCAGGAGGAGGTGGGCAGCGTGCGCGCGCACGCGGGCCGCCCGCCAGGAGAGCCCCCGACCGACAGCCAGCCCGGCGGGCGGGCCCCTCCTTGAATTGTCCGCCTAAAAAAAAACACTTTTTCTCCTCCTCGCCAGCAAAAGGGTGGGGAGGGGACATTTTGCCGCCCCCTGAAAGCCGCTGCCAGGGGCAACAGGCGGCGGAGAGCCCCCGACAGCCAGCCGGCCGGGCGAGCGGACGGAGGTGCGAGCGGACGGAGGTGTGTGGCGCGCGCGCGCGCCCCGCTAGTCAGCAGGGGGCTGGCTTCTACCTGGGTCGGGGGGAGGGGGCGGCGGCAGCGGCGAGCTGGGGGGGGCGGGCGGCGAGTTTGTTCTTCGCCCCAGGCGGCTGAAGACTGCGCGACGCCACTGCAGAAACCCAATCTCCAAGGCAGTGGGTACAGAAGCCTCACTGCATACGTGGCAGCAATCAGTGCAGGCTTTGAAGCAGGCAAAACAGCACCTGCAAATGGTAGGCTGGTAGCTGTAGGGTTGAACAGCGATGAAGCAGTCCCTCGAACACAGCTCCAGACATCAGCCTTGGAACGGCTCTGAGGATTGGAGATCCAGGGTGCTGTGTGGTCCTGATTTTATTCATTTCTGAAGGGCTGGACCCAGTCGATGTGGCTGGAGGGTGAGAAATCCAGCCGTAGGCTGCTCCAATATGGGATGCCTCAGGGCTTGGTGCTCTCACCTCTCCTATTTAACATCTACATGAAACTGCTGGGTGAGATCATCCGTTCTCATGGGGTGAGGTATCATCAATATGCAGATGATACCCAGTTTTATATCTCAGACTGTGGGAGCACTAGTGATGCAGTGGAAGTCCTTTCCAGGTGCCTAGAGGCTGTCAGGGTCTGGATGGGGGACAACGGGCTAAAACTCTATCCTGGCAAGACTGAGTGGCTGTGGGTATGGGGTCCTGCATTATCTTTGGTTCTGGATGGAACAGTTTTGCGCCAAAGAGATCCGGTGCGTAATCTGGAGGTCCTCCTGGACTTGCGACTGCTGCTTGAAGAGCAGGTGGCAGTCGTGGCTAGGAGGGCTTTTGCACAACTTTGTGTTATTCATCAGTTACGCCTGCTCCTAGATCGGGACTCCTTGTTCCTGGTCACACACACTTTGGTCACCTCCAGACTTGATTACTGTATTGTAATGTGCTCTACATGGGGCTGCCCTTGGTGACCATTCGGAGGCTACAGCTGGTCCAGAATGTGGCTGCTTGCATAGTGATGGGATGTGGGCGTTATGCTTGTGCCTCCCTGCTGCTGAGAGAGCTGTACTGGCTCCCAGTGTGCCTCCGGGTGCAATTCAAGGTGCTGGCTATCACCTTTAAAGCCCTACATGGTACTGGACAGGACTGCAGTGGCTCAAGTCACTAAGATGCTGACTGGGAGGCGGAAGGTCAGCAGTTCAATTCCCGAGTACTGCTGGACGGAATGAGCTCCCGTCTCTGTCCCAGCTCCTGCTAACCTAGCAGTTTGAAAGCAAGAAATTGCAAGTAGATAAATAGGGACCACTTTGGTGGGAAGGTAACAGTGTTCTGTGCACTCCGGTGTCTAGTCATGCCTGCCACATGACCATGGAAACGTATGCAGAAGCAGACAGCGCTGGCTCTTCGACATAGAAACAGTGATGAGCACTGACCCCTAGAGTCGGATACGACTGGCTTTCGAGCAAGGGAAACCTATGGTACTGGACCAGGATACTTAAGACACCACATCACCCCAAGGACATCTGTCCATCCCACCAGAGCAGACAGGAGAGGTTCTTTGGTTGTGTCATCGGCCAGAGAGGCGCACCTCTCTGGCACCAGAAAGAGGGCGTTCTCTGTGTCCGCCCCAGCCCTATGGAACCTCATGCCAACTGAACTACACATGCAGACAGAGCTGCTGTCCTTTAGGAAAGGAGTGAAAACCTGGCTTGCAGGTCGGGTCTGGGGGACGGGTAGTATAATGATCCCAGCTGGTTGGTCAATCTGACCCCCCCTTGCCCTTATCTTTTAATATAACTTCTCGTTTTAACCTTTTAATCTTTTTAATCTATTTTAGTTTTAATCATTGACTTAATAATTCTTTTATATTGGTTTTAATAGTTATTGATATCTTGTTGTGAAATCACCCTGGGTCCCTTCGGTGAGGAGGGAGAAAAATAAGTTTAATTAATAAATATAAATAAATTGCACATTGGGATGCAAAACTCCAGATTGAGAAGAGATCAGTTGGGATGTTGTGGGATTCCTGGTTCACGGCACTGGAAAGGTCTCTGTCGGTCCCTGGGATATGAATAGCAAGCAGCAAAACATTGCAGGGTGTGCGCAAGTTCCAGAAATGCAGGATGAGCCAGAGAAAGAAGTCCAAGGGATGCCACCCTGCTCTCTTATGTAAAACATTGCGGCAGAGCTGTTGGTGTCACTTTGGACAACACGTATTTCAGGTTCAGTCTGAATGCTCTGCATGCCATTTTTCACAACCAGGATCTCAAGCATGGTGATTTGATGATGAGACTCCCCACAGCTATTAAAAAGTCCTTCCTTGTCAGTGGAGAAGTCTTGGATCTGGTTGTGGGTGGCTGTAGTCCTCACAGGTCCCTTCAAAGAGAAATTGAGCTTGCACAGTTCTTAATATGGCAAACCAGATTTACCTAGTGGGCAGCTAGACTTCCAGTTTTGTCTAGTTTTCATAAAGGTACATCTGTTGGTATGATTATAAGCCTATTGGTTAGACTTTCTCCCAGAGAAACTACCCATAGAATATCTTACAAGGTGCAGCTCCTCCGGTGGGTTCATGGTTAAGGCATTAGGAGACTGGGAAAATGTGTTCGATTCCCGAGAACTGCACAATGGGGGACACGAAAGGAGCCTCATTCGGGTGTCCCCTGCAGAAAACTTTTCAACCCAGAGGACACAAAAACAAACAATCTCTGACACGAAGACAAACAGTCATACAAAGCTGGAAGTTGTTGACCCATATGGTGAGTACAGATGAGAAATAAAACACCAGCCAAAAAGACTGAGCTCGCAGCTCTCCTTATCCAGAGGAGTAAAGTGAGTTTTGTCTTTCCTCTTGATCTGAGAACCATTGTCAGAAATCAAGATTGTGAAAGGACAGTGGTTGGCCCTTTCCTTCACCACATTGCAAATCTCAGTTTGTTTTGGCCCAGGGCTGTTACACAAGATGTGAGACAAAAGGAAGCTGGACTAGATAATAACATCGGAACACTAGCCTCTGACAAACAGGGGTTTTGACAAGTAGAGGCTATAGTTTGACCTCAAGGTCAAGTGTTTATAGCTCTTTGGCTATAACCATAGATGAGCAGTGAATCCCAGAGTTGGATACGACTGGCTTTCAAGCAAGGTCATCCTTCATCTTCACCTTTACCTTCAACTTCATCTTTACTAAACAGGTATCTGAGGTGGGGGGAAAAAGATACTTATGTGATCATCAGATTGGACAGCTTTACTACTACAGAACATATACTTCTTTAAAAGCTCTTTAGATTCCATACACTAACAAAGTCAGTAAAAGGATAGTGGGCAATTACTGTAGGGTTGTTTATTTTTTTCAAAAAGTACTTTTAAGGGGGAGAAGAACAGGAATTGGCTGGAAACTAATTGGGAATGGGGGAAATCCTCAAAAATACTCAGCAAGAGAGAGAGTGACCAACGGAGACTGTTCCTTTGCACGTTGTTCACATGTGGTGGCTATGCACACAAAAAGTATGGAAGGGGGAGGGGAGGACAGGACCCCAGCCAAATTTCATGCAGCTCTCAAATATTCCAGCTGCAGTTTTGTGCAAATGCGGAGGCCTATACATAGGATGCACAGACACCATGAATAAGAAGAACATGCTGTTAAAAATTCTCACCAGTTAGGCAGACTATGATAACCTTGCTAGATGGATCTTGGCAACCCTCCCCTGGTGCTCTGATATAATCCCAATGAATAATGCACTGGGCTTTCCATACATTCTTTTTGGCTCATTAGCTTTCCCATGTAAAACATTTAATGGTAACTTAGATGAGATGCCGTTGAGACATCAATCATCCATTAATGCTGACTTGAAAATTAAGTTGATTAGGAATTGTCTAAATCAGGGTTGGGTGAAGTACAGGACCACCAGTATTGTTGGCTTGCAGCGAGAAGCCTCACTCCCGTTTATGCAAGCTCTGCTCATAAGAGTTGCAGTTCAACATCTAAACCTACTCCTGGTCTCAATTCAGCATGATAGAACAGTGGCAGCGCTGATGGTATCTTATAAAAGTGGATAAAAGCAAGATGTACAAGTCTTGTCCCCAGCTTATCAGAGTGTGAAGTTTAAATTTCCCAGCAAGCTAAGTTAATTCCATTAATTATGCTACATTTTCCAAAGTTTTGCTTTGGTTTTCCCTTTCAGTTGCAAAAGGAGCTAAGTGTTTAAAAGCTGGAGCAAAAATCCCCAAGTTTAAATTGCATGTTAAACCTGTTACCTGGTTATCAATAGTTGTAAGTAAGCTGTCTTGATATATTTTATTTGAGTTCTGTAGTTTATTGTTCTGCTCCTGGGCTGTTTCAAGCTCTCCTTGTAACCACTTTTCCACAGACCCAATTCTAAATTTATGTTAATGTTAATACAGTACTTCAACTGTATTTAGGATTATTAGCACCCTCTGGTGGAACAAATATACATTTCATATAGCTATGAGCCAGCCTGCCAACCCTTAATTGGTAGAGGCACCAATGAAGCAATACATACCCAAGAGATAGATTCCTGTGACAAGCATGAGATCAAAGAAGCTGGTGTTCATTGGGCTTGGACTAAGTGATGACCAACCTTGCCACTCCAGGTGTTCTTGAACTTCAATTTCCAGAAGCCTTGATCAGCAGGTGTGTTGACTTGGGCTTCTGGGATTTGAAGTCCAAGAACACCTGGCATGCCAAGGTTGGCCATCACTGGCTACTACCCTAGCCAGATAATCTGGCCAGATTTATGGCCAGCCTCCTGGGAGAGGGCAGTTGAGGTGACCTAACTGGAAAGGCAAGAAGGGTTCCATGTTTCATCACTCCACAGCCATGGTTCCCAACGTGGGGAATTCATTCAAGAACGAGTCAATAACAGTGAATGGCCTTTTAGGCTTCCTCTGCATGAATAGGAATTCACTTTTTGAATAGTAAGAACTATATGTAACAAGGGGAGGGGAATCAGGATTTCAGAGATGTTTAGGTGTGTTATGGTCAAAAAAAGGTTGGGAACCACCTTTTGCTCCAGAGGAAAGGAGATGTTGCCAGGTGCCATACTTTCCACTGCAATTTGATGAGCTAAACCTTCTTGCAACATTCCTCAGCAGCTTTTAAAGCCAGAGAGGAATTCTGACATCTGTTTTGCATCTAATCACAAGCCCATCATCTTCCAAAGATGGGATAGGGAACATTACACCTAGCGCAATGTTTCTCCAATTTAACCCTAGCCCTAGCCCTAGTCATAACCCTAGCCCAAAACTAACCCTGGCCTTGCCCTTGGCCCTAGATCTAACCTTATCCATATCCCTGTCCCTAGCTCTTGCCCTAATCCAAACCCTAACCCTTGTGCTACGCCTAACCCTAGCCCTAGCTTTAACCTTATTGATGTTGAAGATGACTGCAGTGCAGTGTGCATTCTCATCCTCTTTGTAGGCTTCCTATATGGATTTAAGTGGCCACCAAGTGGTAAGCTAGGCAGGTCTTTCATTTGAGCCAAGAAAACTCTTCTTCTCACATCTGCTTGACTTCTCCCCTTCTCCCAACATTGCAATTCACAAAGAAACAGTATGAGTTTTGACAATTCCCTTGTAAATATTTTTCACTGGAATTAGTCTCATGTATGACAACACAGGTTATCCTCCTATGACAATAGAGTAGATCATATTGCCAGTGACTAAACGCTGAGTGTCAGGTGCTGATTAACTAACATGACAACTCTGAGGAATAACAGCCTTGGGTGTAGAAGTCCACAGGGAAGGCTGATAGTCCCCAAGTGGATTATATTCCACTTGGATCCATCTTGAAGGAGTGCAGCAGCTTCATCAGTACTGACCTGGGACTGAGGAGGACTTTGTGTGTCAAAAGGGCTCAGGACCAGAACGTTGCTCACAGAACTGGATCAGTAGTATGGATCTCATGCTCCAATGTGGAAGACAGATCAAAGGCCACTGCATTATGTTCTTAGGACTGTCTTCATATCTGATCACCATTGCTGATCACCTATATTCGGATTCGGATACAGCGAATGAAGACGAAGGTGATGACAACACAATTTAAAGGTCAAAGTACACAGAACAGCAAATTGATGCAATTTGTTAATGAAGCCGAACAACATTTGGTTTTAACCTTGAAAATCCAACTTGGGGGATAAATCAAACATCTCCAGGCTTGAGAGACACATTGGTAGCATGCCCTGTACTGGCAGTAGATGTCCAGTGACTGGACACCTCTATGACAATTTCTCACAATTGTAGAAATTCTGAAATTTAGCTCTTAGCATTTGTAAGTGGCTTTGGAAAAACTGTCTGGAAATCTATACAACCATTGCCACTCAGTCTTAACAATACTGACCTAGATGGACCAGTCTAAGGTAGCTTCTTGTGTGTTCCTATGGTCTACATACAATTACACCAGCAATCCCCATTATCTTTCACAAGAAAGACCTGAAAATGCCCCCTTCAAAAGCTACCTAATAGGTGCAAATTCAATCCAGGCAGACTTTCCCAGCAAGGGGACGCAATAGCGGGGGAGGGGGGGGGGACTGCATCTGTAGCATTTCTGCTTGACATATAGCCATTAATCACAGGAACTCATCCAGAGAATGATAATTTTGTTTTGGTTCATGTATACTGTATATGTATTTTTCTATTTATAAGCCAAGGAGGGCATCCCTTAGAAAAAGATAGCAGTCAGAGGTTGCCAGAAGGCTTGGAGTCAGTATTAGATTATTTTTAATGAAAAGGAAATAAAATAATGTATTCCAAAGTACTGTACTAGCCTTTTATTCTCTCGGGTATGCAGCTATTCAGAGTATTTCCTGGACAGCTGATGTCTTTTAGAAACCTACAAGCATTTTGCAGTATTGTCCTGCATCACATTATTTCAGGAGGGAAAAAATTAAAGCAGATTTGAATGAATAAAATTTAACTGATACCTATTTAAAAACAAGTCCACTCTATAAGCCTGTAGACATCCAATGGTCCTATGGGAGTACTTCAGAGGACCTACTTGTGGCCCAAGCTAGGACTGTAGCCACACCAAATTGTTGCTGCTGCCACCATTCCAGAGGTCTATTCTGAGCTGGCATAATCTACAGTTGTCCCTCAGAGGGCAGGTTTGTAGCTATGGTCACTCACAAGGAGTGCCAGGCATGGTTTGTGTGTAAAAGCGGATGTAAGAGGGCATGGAAAATGGTACCCAGTGCTATCTTTAGTGTCTCTCCCATATTCTCTGGAAGTAGAGTTGCCATATGTTCTAGAAAACCAGGATTGTCCCGGATTCAAGGTCAGGAAACTTGTCCTGGCCATTATTTTTTAAAAACATGTTAAAGCCCCAGATTTACAGTAGCAGTGAGGTGGGACTGCAACACATGAAACACATGGAGGGATAGAGGGCGGGAAGCGCCTCGCTCTTAGTCCCTCCCTCTCTTGAACTCTCACTCGCCCACTCCTGGGTGCTCCGCGATACACCATGGGTGCCAGGGAGAGGTGGGTGGTGGCGGCAGCTGAGGTGCGGGAGTGGCACAGCCCCTTCTTCCTCTGGGTGGATTAATTGTGGCTGTGCCAGGCTCTCTTCTAGTCTAAGTCTGAGAACACTAAGGTTGGAGTACTTGGTGGTGAGTTCTTTTGAATATAGAGAGTTCACCAGTAAATGGAGGTGCAGGATTTTTCTATGAGGAACCAATGTCAAATGGCGGCCATTTATAGCTTTGAATGGCATTTTATTGGTACTATGGTACCCTGAGTTTCCCTGAAAAAAATGGCCTAGAGCTCCCCCCACCCAAAGCCCAGTGGGTGGCAGGGGGGCCTTGTCTGGGGCTTGGCATGTTGGCAGAGGCTTCTCCGGGGGCAGTGTAAATTGGGGGTGCGCATGTGCAGTTTGAAGAATGCAATGACATTACGTGGCTGTCCCGGTTTTGCAGGAGATAACTATGGCAACCCTACCGGGAAGGGGAAATTCAGATAGATTACTCACCTCTAATTGGCTGGGTAGGATTGGAAAAGATCAGTATATGTTCCAATCCCAAAAGCGTAATCCCAAAGAATGTTTAAATTATTGAACAATTGCGCTTATCCTACACGCAAGCAAAGTGATGCTCAAGATAATACAGGATAGATTGCAGCAGCACATGGAGAGAGAATTACCAGAATTGCAGGCAGGGTTCTGAAGAGACAGGGGGACTAGAGACCGCATTGCCATCATACGTTGGATCATGGAGAAAACAAAGGAATATCAGAAACAAGTCTACTTCTGTTTCATTGACAACATCAAGGCCTTTGACTGTGTGGACCACAAAATGTGGCAAGTAATTAAAGAGATGGGAATACCAGAGCACCTTATATGCCTCATGAGAAATCTGTACATGCAGGGATGGAGGAATCACAATTTGGGATCAAAATTGCTGGAAGAAACGTCAACAATTTGAGATATGCAGATGATACTACCCTCATGGAAGAAAGTGAGGAAGACCTGAAGAAGCTCCTGCTTAGGTTGAAAGAAGAGAGTGCAAAAGCTGGCTTGAGATTCAACATCACGAAAACCAAGATAATCAGTCCCTGGAAAATAGATGGGGAAGAAGTAGAAGCAGTGACAGATTTTACTTTCTTAGGATCCAAGATCACTGCAGATGGAGATTGCAGCCATGAAATAAAAAGGCGACTGATTCTTGGGATACAAGCGAAGAGAAACCTGGGGAACATAGTGAAAAGTAGAGACATTACCTTGCAAACAAAAATTCATCTAGTCAAAGCAATGGTGTTCCTGGTGGCAATGTATGGTTGTGAGAGCTGGACCATTAGGAAAACTGAGTGCAGAAGAATAGATGCCTTTGAGATGTGGTGCTGGAGGAGAGTTTTGAGAGTCCCCTGGACAGCGAGGAGAACAAATATGTTGATCCTAAAAGAAATCAACCCTGACTGCTCCTTAGAAGGTCAAATAGTAAAGATGAAGCTAAAATACTTTGGACACTGAACGAGAAGATTCACTTGAGAAAGCCTTGATGCTGGGAAAGGTGGCGAGCAAAATAAGGGGGCTTCCCAAAATGAGATGGCTAGATGGTATTGTAGATGCAATGGGCACAGAGCTGAGTGAGTTGAGGAGGATGGTGGAGGACAGGGGTGCCTGGAGGGCAATGGTCCATGGGGTCACAAAGGGTCGGAATCGACTGTGTGACTGAACAACAAAAGTCAGAATCAAGACTTTTATCATTACCCATTCCTACTCAAACGGTTGCAGACTGCAACCAGTGATAGTCCTTCTTCGAGTGCCATATCAGATTCCGAATATTGGTTATCTTCATGGCGACCAGATATCCTAGGATCAGTATAATGCAGTGACCTTCCATTTGCCTTCTGCATCGCAGTGTGACACCTGTTTAACTGATCCAGTTCCGTGAGTCACTTTCTGGTCCTGAGCCCTTTTGGCATGCAAAGTCCTCAAGGGTTGTCAGGTTAGTTAATTGCTGCCTGACACTCGGCATTGAGTCACTGGAAGTATGGGCTCTATTACCATAGCAGGGTGACCTAGTGATGATCCAGATCACCACAATTATAATAAAATGGAAGCAATTTTTTTTCTTTACACTACACCCACACATAATGAACACAAATATGAACATGGGTATCAACATGTGATTTACCATCTGGCACTCTGTGTCAGAAAAAAATATCAAGAGCATTTGAGGCACCTAGCATCAAACATTCCTTCGTACATGTTGAGGAGCATGAAGCATACTGACACAGGTGTGAGGTTGTCACACTTGCAATAATCTGTCAATAGAAGCCCAGTTTTATTAGGTTCTTCAGGACTAGGTCGCCCATGCTTAAAAGCCAGTCGTATCTGACTCTAGGGATCAGTGTTCATTGGTTTATAGCCAAAGAGCCAACAATGTTTGTGTCTGCAGGGGTTTCTGTCAAAATGTCAAGACACCAGAGTGCATGGAAGTTTACCTTCCCACTGAAGTGGCACCTATTTATCTCCTTGCAATTTCTTGCTTACGAACTACTAGGTTGGCAGGAGCTGGGACAGATGGAAGCTCACTCCATCACCATGCAGCATTCAGGTCTCGAACTGCTGACTTTCTAGTAAAGTTCAGCGTCTTAACCGCTGAGCCACTGCAGTCCCTCTTCAGCACTAAGGGGCTGCTATACAAAAGCTTGGCAATGGTCAACTGGATATATACTCAAATAAGTCATATTAAAGGACCATTAAACCTTACAGCACCCCCATATCAGTCTCATTCCCACGCGATAAATAGCAGGATCACTAGCCAGATCACATCATTTCCTCTTGACTTTATTCCCATCCCCAGTGGCATAACGGGTCACTAGTCATTTCTAAAGTGACACTGTAGCTTGGATTTGTTCTCACTACCCTAGCATTATAACTGAGTGCCAAGACACATGGAGACCCTTCTAATGGGTTTTCTAGGTAGAGTACTCAGAAATCATTTCATTCTTCTAGGAGCATCCCGAGACATTGCAGCTGGTCCAAGACTACATAAGCTGGGTCCACTCTAGGAAGGCAGAGCAAGGAACTGAACTCTCAAACTCTGCATCCACAGCTAGTTACTAACTCCCAGAGCTATCTAGGCAGCTAACCTAATATTGTAGACTGAAATACATGGTCAACCACTGTCCTGGCAAAAGTTCATGACCTGCTCCAAAGGCCAACAAAACAAAAGCAACAGTTAGTCTGGCTTCTGCAGGAAATACTGCCCTTTGTTGGAACCAGAGTAGCAATAATGCAATAGACTAGGTTCAGGGATTCCCAACCTATGGCCCATAGGCAAGGCGCAGCCCATGACACCATTTCACGTGGCCCGCTGCCGCACCTAGAAGTGTAAGTGGGGGCATTTACGACAGCCATAAAACACACCTGTGCGTGCGTAAACAGTTACAACAGCCGTAAATTTACCCACAGCTGCTGCAAACACAGAAATGGGTGCATTTACTTCCACTTTTGGGTGGGCGTGGTCTGGCCCACTCAGAGCTGTCCAGGGGGCATGGTCAGGCTCATGGTGTAAAAAGGTTGGGGACTCTTGGGTCTGGTTTCTGTAAGCAAACCATCTGTGGTGCCTGTAGTTCGATTTCCCATGCCCAAAATACTTTTAACGGTGTTGGTAGAGAGCTTCCCATGAAGCACCAGTGGCCAGCTGGAGGGCATTCCAACCCCATAATGCTCTGCACTTCTATATGGCTATGATTGCAAGTTTAATATTTTACACTACTTTTTCCAGTTAGGAATATTAAGCGTGCCATTTTGCATGTTCAAAAAAATACATGATACAGCTGTTTATTTAGATACCAGTTTATTATGCTTGGACAAGTGCTGATTTAAAAATTGAATGGAAGTTTCATTGGGGAAAATTCTCAGCAGCAGTAACCAGTTTGAGATGGCAGGTTTGGCAGAATATTTGTTATACAATATTGCTTCAGTTCTGCAAGGCAGTGTGAATGTTTCAAGAGAGATGACATCCATCTACTGGACACATTAAATCGGGGTAAATCCAAACTATGGAGGGGGAATCAGAGATTACAGAAACCAAAGATGAACCGACAGACAAACAAACAAAAAGACACACAGGTATAGAAAACAACTAATTCACAGGGCACATAACTCTACCGTGAACTGTTCAAGTAGTTTCAGTTGCAACAAAGTGCGACTTCACATTTCACACAGAAAAAAACAGGCAATATAAACGACGGAAGAGACAGACAAGACAGACTGGTGTTGACTGCTCTGCCCTACAAGAGATCTAAAAATTGAAACCTTCAGTGCTGTCTTGAATCTGGAAAGTGTATTCTTCCGTAGTAGATTGTGGAAGAACATTTTCATCTTCTTCCTCCTGTAAAAACAAAGGTTCAAATGCTATTATCACAATGCTAAAATCACAATTTAAACCAGGGCTTCCCAACCTAAGGCCTGCAGGCCGGATTTGGCCTGTGGCACCATTTAATGTGGCTCCTCAAACCTCCAAGAGCAATTGAGAAACAAAATGGCCACCTTTTTGAAGCTGTGGGGACAAAATGGCCACCCTCATCATGCAGGGCAAAATGGCCATCTGGCCCTCAAAGCTGACTGAGAGAGCATGACATGGGCCCTAGCTTGAAAAGGTTGGGAACCCCTAAATTAAACAGTCTCAGGAAGACGGGGGCAAAGCTGCAGTCCAGTTAACATGTATTGTTACATTACCCAGTGCTGGTTTTCACTTCACTTTAAAAGATACAGAGTGGACTTGCACACCTTGCAGTATTCTTCCATTTTTGCTGCCCAGGGACTTTTCACATCACTATATTTAAGAATAGCCAAATCTACCATTGAAAAAAACCTGATGTACTTTCAAATTAAAAGATTTAATTGCTGTGTTTTTACAGCACTTTTCTGTGGTACACAGAAAGAGCCTCCTCAAAGATTGTGGTGTTTTTGAACCACAACTGGGCACACCCCAGGCAACAGCCACCTTGGCTAATCTTTCTCACAATAGGTCAGTCAAAAGGAACGATGGAATGAATTCACCAAAAGGTGGCTTCTTTTCGGCAGTTTTACATCTGGGCCGAGACACGGAAGACGACTGCGCTTTTCTTAAATTTTGTTAGCCGCCCTAAACACAATTTTGTAGAAGAGCAAGGTATGACATCAAATATCCAAATACAGTCAAACCTCACATAAAGAGCAACTCGCTTAAAGAGTAACTCACTTAAAGAGCAGCATTTTCTCTGAATGTTTGCTTCGCTTGACAAATAAAACCAACCAAAAACTCGCTTAACAAATAAATTGGGATTCACAATTCCCCCCACAATTGGTCATTTACAATGATGTTTAGCTTAAGGAGCAAACTCGCTTAAAGAGCAATCCTGTGGAACACATTACGCTCTTTAAATGAGGTACAACTGTAAACATAATCAATACCATGCACAGAGAAAGAGTTACAGGCCTGTGTTAAGCCCCCAACTCACGGCAGCTGTTATGTAACAAAGATACCTCAGCTTTGCTGTCTGAGCCACACTCACCTCTGCTGAGAAATATTTCTCAATCAGACTGGCTGCGGCCTTGTACACCAGCTCATTTTCATGGGACTGCAGTGCTTCAATTTTGTCCAATCCACCACACTCTTCAATCATGATGCACAGCTTCTCGATCTCCCCTATTTTCTCAGCCGCCTGTGAACATACAGTGTGTTTAAAACATTTGGAAGAATTCGGGATATTCATCTTCATAAGGTAAAGGTTTCCCTTGCTTGAAAGTCAGTCATATCCAACTCTAGGGTTCAGTGCTCATCTCTGTTTCAAAGCCGATGAGCCAGTGCTGCCTGGTTCTGCAGACGTTTCCGTGGTCATGTGGCAGGCATGACCAGAGACCGGAGCGCACAGAACACTGTTAGCTTCCCACCAAAGTGGTCCCTATTTATCTACTTGCAATTTATTGCTTTCAAACTGCTCGGTTGGCAGGACCTGGGACAAAGACGGGAACTCATTCCATCCTGTAGTACTCAGGAATCAAACTGCTGACCTTCAGCCTCCCTGTCAGTGTCTTAATGACTTGAGCCACTTAAATGCAAGCCTTAGGCCACAATCCATTACACACTTCTCAGAAAATTATTTTAAAACTGAACTTGATAAGATCTCCTTTTAATTCAATGTGCACAGGGTCATGCCATTAAACAGGTCACATTTTCTGCACTCCTGGAGCTTCTGTTCATACAGAATGAAACTATCTAGTGAAGCCTAAAACATTTTGACAGTATATACTGCATTCTAGTTAGGGACTGCAGTGGCTTAGCGGTTAAGACACTGAGCTTGACTGGAAGGATGGCAGGTCAGCAGTTTGAGACCCGAGTGTTGCATGATGGAGTGAGCTCCCATCTCTGTCCCAGCTCCTGCCAACTTAGCAGTTTGGAAGCAAGAAATTGCAAGTAGATAAATGGGTACCGCTTCAGTGGGAAAGGTAAACTGCATTTTTGTGCACTCCAGTGCCTAGTCATGCCTGCCACATGACCATGGAAATGTCTGCAGACATAGACAGCGTTGGCTCTTTGGCTATAAAGGGAGGTGAGCACTGAACCTTAGAGTCGGATGTGACTGGGTTTTGAGCAAGGGTGACCTTTAGCTAGATAGGGATAAGTGTGTGCATTCTAGACTCCTAAGAACTGGTGAAGGCCTGCAGGTGTATTCTGTGCCCCTGGCCAAGCAGTTCCATTTTTCACAAAATAGGCAATTTCTACTCTCAGATGTTTTCAGAAGCAGTGGCTTTTGCGTCAGAAGACAGGAAGCGTAACCTTCCTCCAAATAAAACGCTTTTTACTGTTTTTTTTTTTAAATGGCCAAAACAGACTATTTCCAGAATCGGTGTAGCCTTCAGAAGGGGACAGAGCTGTCAATATCCCCCAAGCTTTCCTATACCAGTCTTAGCCATTCATAACTGTCGATGGGGGGGAATAAGTCTCTGTTATTAAGATGTATACAGGTTAGAAAGATCGACAGCTTTGGGCAACAAACGTTTCGTGTCTCTCCAGCCAGTGGATTTAGCCCTTAAAAACACCTTATAAAGAGGGAGACAGTGGTGGGCATCAGCAGGTTCGCCAGAACCGGTAGCAGAAATTCTGGGTGGCCTCGCCCGTCCAAGTTTTGAAATAAAGTACGGTAGTCCTAATTTGGGTGCAACGCAGGGCTTTCCCCTGGCCACGCCCACAATACTTGGCCACGCCCACAATACCAAACCACCCTGAGTCAGTTTTACTGAGTAGGGCGGAATATAAATTGAAGAAATGAAATGAAATACCACAGTGTGGCAGTAATTTTTTTGGGAGCCCACCACTGGGGTGGGTGGGACTAGAAAGGTTGATCTGTGACCTAAACTGAAGAACCAACCACGCAGTTTCTGTACTGGATGTTGATACTTTAGCAATTGTAAGTTATTATTCAACATTATTGAATACAGTCTGTCTGGCACAAGAAACCATGATTTTAGTGCAGAGGAAGAAACATGAACTTTTCACTTCTATTGGCTAGTGTTAAGTTCAACTGCACACAGAAAACATTTTTGTGCCACCCACCCCAAAAATGGATACCCCGCTTGCTGGTTTGTTTGTCAACTTACCATAAAGATGTTACTAATGGCATCCAAAATCACTAAGACAGTTTTGCTGTCTTTCACAGTCAGGAGGTTCAGCAAGGGTTCCATCACGCCAGCCTGAACAAGGTATATGATCTGGCCAATTGTCCCGCCACTTGTAAAGTTGGTTACAGCCCATACAGCTTCTTTCTGAGTCTTAAAATCCCCCTGTTGTCAACACAGGCAATAGTAAGGGAGACAGCACTGGCATAATTTGGAAGAACAAACAGTACAGAGGCTAAATGGGTAAAATTGTGGGAAATGCATATGCATATTAATCTAACCGTTCATAGTAATGTTGCAGTTAAGATTTTTATTGAGACTGTGAAAATGTAATCTAATTATCAAATGCAGTCAAACCTTGCATAAAGAGCGCCTCACTTAAAGAGTAACTCACTTAAAGAGCATAATTTTCTCTGAATGTTTGCTTCGCTTAACAAATAAAACCAACCAAAAACTTGCTTAGCAAATAAATTGGGGTTCTCAATCCCGCCCACCAGAAATCACAACTGGTCACTTACAATGGTGTTTTGCTTAAAAACTCGCTTAAAGAGCAATCCTGTGGAACACATTATGCTCTTTAAGCGAGGTGCAACTGTATTGAACGAATGTACTTTATGAAAGAACTGTTAGTGAACAGTATTTACTGCATACTACTTCTATGACTAAGAGGATTTAAAAAAAATTATTGACTGAATGGTTCATGGCTTTCCTTTTTTTAACAGCAGGATGTTAGGTTTTGAGTAGTATAGCAGTTTGTGCCTTCATTTCTAGTACCTGCCATTTTTTGTAGTAAGTTTATTGGAGGAAAATATTTAAAAATACTTCTCACCCAAGTATTTGAATCTAACATTTCTCTCCTCAAGACAAAGACGCGCACATGCATGGGAGTATTAGTATAGTTGGCTTAAAGAAGTGGGAGAAATTGTAGCAAAGCCTTTTCACCTACTTTCTTTCCACTAGCAAAAATACTGTGAGCAGAATGGCACTCAGAAAAGTTCCAGTGGCAAAATCAAAACACAAAATCCAATTTAATATACATTTCATCTCAAGAGTAGAAAGCAGACACGGCAGCTGATTAAATTCATATTTTAGAATATCAAGCAGCAACCAATATTTTGCAATTTAATAACTGTACTCCTCCTATCAAGTTGAAAGGTGTAGCAATGGCTTTAAAATACTCCGAGTGGATTCAAAGAAATATTTTAAGCATACCATAAGCACTTTTAATACATGAAACTCAAGCTTTCAATTCTGTTGCACTGAAAATAATGTCATTTCTTGAATCTTCCTTTATTTTGTTACCACACAGGAAGCCAAAGTAAACTATTGAAAATATGAACTGGATATAGCGGGGTTTTTTTCCATTTTGATACCCCAGGATTTATTGGAAGCAGCAATGGAAACAAGAGGAGAGAGGGAATACTAGATGCAAGAAGACTTTTGTTGGTTTCCTACCTTTTTCAAAACTCCAACAAGGAATGGGATAAGCCCATGCTCTACTACTTTCTCGATCTGGTCCTGCCGGCCCGCAGTGATATTAGACATAGTCCATGCAGCTTCTTTCTGAATATTGCTTTTGTGGTGAGTAAGCAGGCTCGGAAAGACAGCAAGTGCTCCAGAATCAATTACAATCTGAGTTTGCTCATCCGTCCCTGTTACAATGTTTCCAATGGCTCTTAATGAAGGAGTCTAGAAAACAAATTTTGGTTATTTACCAAGAGAACAGTTTGTCACGTGGCTGTATGTTACTCTGTACGGTAGCAGTCAACAAAAGGAACCCTTGCAACTTCTCCACAGTATTCTCACAACTGGGTAGAGAAGTACTGCATGATTTATTCAACATCAAAAGGCGACCTCACAAACAAGAGTGCCACTTTTAAATCACTTCACATTATTCACCCAACAATTTGTACATGCTATGGCAAGTTGAACTGCCATGGACCATCCTCCCTTCTCTACACTTTCTCCTTGGAGTAGCTTAAAGCAATACACTACTGACAGTGTAAGGGGGTCTTACACCGACAATGTAAAACTCCTTTAAGCTCTTGACTTCTAGCTGACTTCTGTTAAGGTCAGTATGCTGTCAACGTGATACAGTAAAACCCTGACTTACATATGCCTCAAGTTACATAAAATTCAACTTACATAATTATTTTGTGCTAAAACCATGTCCCAATTTACATGATTTCCTATGGGTTTGCTTCGAGTTACATAAAGATTCTTTTTCCTATGGGTCTACTTCGAGTTACATTAAAAACCCATTTAAGCAACAGCCTATGGAACAGACTTTTCTTTCGTAAGTAGGGATTTTACTGTAGTTTTGTCTAGAGCAGGGGTTCCCAACCTTCAAGCCGGGGGCCAACTCATGCTCTCTCAGTCAGCTTTGAGGGCCAGACTGCCATTTTGCCCTGACTGCATAGTGGGGGTGGCCATTTTGTCCCAACAGCTTCAAAGGGGATGGCCATTTTGTTTCTTGAATGCCCATGGAGGGGTGGGGGAGGCCACATGAAATTGCGCTGTGGGCCGAATCAGGTTCGTCGCCTTAGGTTGGGAACCCCTGGTCTAGAGCAGTGGTTTCTAAACATTTTTTGTCCATGCCCCACCTAAACAGCTCTAAAGTCCTGATGCCCCCCATCCTAGTGACATATAGTTCTTATTATTCAAAAAATGAACTCCTATTCATGTGAAGGAAGTCTAAAAGGCCATTCGCTGTTAATAACTCATTCTCGAATTGCACAAAAAGCACCTGACAGCAGCTAAATACTTTCACCAAGGTCCTGGAAAGGAGCTTCCAGTCAAAACCATTAAAGGGGGCACATAACAAGCTGCCTTTTACAGAGTGGCACTGCATGCTTGTGAGCAGCAAAACCTATCATCCTTTCTTCTCAAGAATCTGCCACTTGTATATTACACCCAGGGTGGTCCTGGAGTAGCACATATGAAGGATTTTTAAAACTGAACAAATTCTACTGATTTATGCTTCCTGATCTCTTACCATTATTGGAATCTCTCCACACCCCAGGAGCTTCACTAGTCGAGGCACCAGGCCAGTTTTCACCACAGTTTCAATTCTGTCATTTGAACCATCAGTTAAATAAGAAATTGCCCAACACGTGTCTGCCAAAACCTCGTGGTCATGGTGGTCCAGTAGGCGAACTAAAGTAGGAAGGATCTGCTGAACAGCTTCTATAGGTGGTGCAGGGTTCTTATTACGACAGAGGTTTGACAAGGTCCAGGTTATATTGCGCAAGTAGCCAAGCTGCAAACAAAAATTAGGAAACCCACGTTAGCAACGCTGCAGTTGGTAAAACACTGCTACGTCTACCATCAGAATTGCCACATCAATAGCCACACACTTACTCCTATGACAGAGAGATCAGGAACAGCGAACAGAGCCAAAAGCGGGTCAAGTGCACCATATTTAATAACTAAGTCTCGGTAAGCAGAACCATCACCTGAGGACAGAGAATGAAGACTGACATGAGGATGGTGACAAAATGCACATCAAACAAATTATATTTTAAAGAGGAATGCCACAGGACAACATTTGCATTATAAGAGTCTGTCTGGATAGCTAAGCGAGTTAAGGATCTGGCTGTGAAGCCAAGGGTTGGGAGTTTGATTCCCCACTTTGTCTCCCTGGAGAAGAGCCAGCCTAAGTGGCCTTGAGCAAGTTGCAGACTCCCAGGATGCCCCCCAAATGGAAGAGTAAATCACCTTTGAGTACTCTCTATCTAGAACATCCTGAAAAGAGTTGCCACCAGTCAGAACTGGCTTGCTTACAATGCCTAATTATATCTGCATGCCATCCGGTGCAACAGCCCATGAAAACTACTAGGTGGCAAAATCTGGAAACAGGTTTGCAATTAGATCATTAAATGTTGTGACGGGTCAATTGAGTAGTACATCAAAAGTGCCCACTGGTACTCCTCAACCTTGCCACATAGAGCTAACAATGGGAATCAGCTGTGGTCATATGGAAACTCAGCAGCTACAGCACTGCATAGTTGGGTCAGGCCACACAAATTACATTCATAATCAAATCGCAAAGTAGTTCACCTTTAGGGCACAGCAATTTGGGATCAGTAGAATTTTGCATTAAGCATTCTAGCTGGAAACTGACATGTTTACAAACGTTAGCTTCAGACTTGGCAGCATGTATAGTCCCTGTAGCTCCTCTTTCTGGCCTTTAAGGATCTCACAACATATCCATCCTTTATTTCCTGCCACCCTAATTCTTGTTAATGAGCTTAGAGTTTCATGAGAGATGCTTATCAGATTTAATTATGCAAAGTTCCCTTTAATACTCCGTGTCAAGGCTCAAAGATGAATATACTTCTTGAGAATGCAAGTAAGTGCTGGAATAAATATTTGAAGTAAATTCTTCCATTATAGTGCACGTACATTTATTGATAGAATCACATAGCCCCTGCAAGGAGTACTTCAGATGCATTGCTATACTATACCTGCAATATTCCCTAAAGCCCACACAGCTTGCTCACTGATGTGAGTATGGGGTGAAGGCAGAAGACAAATAAAGGCAGGAATCGCTCCTCCATCTACTACAGCTTTTGTCTGCTCCGATGTGCCAGAGGCAATGTTGGTCAGTGCCCAAGCAGCTTCAAATTGAATAGGACTGCAATCTTCTCTTGCCAAGAAAGACACAAATTTTGAAATCAAGCCAGCCTTGATTATCTGGTCTATAGGGGGCTGCTTTTCTCTGGAGAGTAGTTTCCTAGAAGACAGATCAAGTTAGTTTCGTCCCTTATCGCTCTACAGATTCATCACATCCACTGCAACTGTGTATCATTCAGTTTAATTGGTTACCCCCCGCCAGTTGTGTCAAGCATCAATGTTGCGCAACACCATACTGTACTTGCCAACAGTGCCTATTACTAGCCTAGAGTTTTTCAGTCAACTAAAACATGTTTACTTGCCAACTCCTGTCTCTCCTTACTTCAATGCCAATGTTCAAAGTGGAGATGAAAGGATGACCATTTGGTATTAACACCATAGGTCTAGCATTCTGAAGGAGACACCTGTGACTGAGTGCACAACTGTCCCGAATGTGGCCACCGAGCATCTCATTTGTCACAATACATTAGCTGTTACAATCATTTTCAGGCTTTATCATGACACACTCTAAGCTTTTCTGAGATCAGCGAGTTTAAATTCTAACAATCGTGTTCCAATACAAGTTCAGGCTTGTGTCATAGATGAGCTAATAGTTATGTCCCATATCCATTGTACTCTAAATAAATGTTTTGGATGAATCATAGCAGACAATCAGATATTTAGTTAAGAATAAAATCTGTTTGACACCAGGTAGATTATTCTCTTCATTGTTAAGAATGTCAATAAATCCTGGTAATTAACTAAACACTAGTCAGTGTAGAACTTAAAATCATATTTAGTGTTCAGATCTTATTCTTGGTCACTCATCTGCCAAAAATATGTTTTCTGGAACAATACTACCTATATACAGTTACCTAGCAGCCTGGGTAGCTTGTAGCTGAAATTCCAAATTACTGCTGTTGATGCCTTTAACAATGTCTTCAACAGACCAATGGACAGTAACCTGAGGAGAGGTGGGACAAAGAAAGCTATTAAAATGCAGTTAAAGCAGAGAGCATTAAAATATACATGCTGAATACATGGTTCTTCAATCCGTGACATTCTTCATTGGGAGCCACCTGATTCAGAATTACTTCTTACCCTAGAGATGAATTTCCAGTATGTATTATGCTCCAAACATGGGACCTAAAATACTCCTTTAGGCCAATTCTTAGACCCAGGATTACCTATTCCATACTCAAACTGAGAATCACTTTTAGCTAAATAGGTAGAGAACAATAGCTTAATGGTAGAGCGCATGTTTTTAGCACATGGAAATGTAGAGTTCAATTCCTGATATCTTCATCCAAGTTTGGGAAAGAATCATGGCTGAAGCTCTGGTTCTGCTAGAATGTAAAGCTGTCAGAAGGCTCCTACTCTTTTCCAAGTATGTATGTAGGAAAAGGCTCCCTTAGCAGTTTGAAGTAATGCATAAGCATTGCATGAGAAGTGCTGGGGTTATTTTCATTAACATTTAGCAGTAACTAGGTTGTTTTCTTATTACAAAAATAAAGAACAGTGACATTATTTTAAACATCTTCCATCAAAGTTCTTTCTATTATCAAAAGCCATCTTTCGGTTGCCCCTGCCAAATGGTTATAAGAAAGATCCTTTTTCATACCCTGCATTGAATGCTCCCCTCAAAGAGGAAAATGATAGGGGCACTAGGAAAAATACTTTGCATTCTCAAATGCAGGAAAAGGCAATACAGTAAAACCTCGGATAACGCTAAAACTTGGTTCCACAAGTCTTCGGATGCATGGGATAATGTTAAAACTCCATATAGATACATTGTAACCAGCACAGGCTTTAGCGAACGTTATCCAATGCATCCCATAGGATTTTAACGTTATGCGATGCAATTTTCCTACAGATTGCTTAACGTTATGCAGTTTTAGCGTTATCTGATGCAAACGTTATCTGAGGTATTACTGTACAGTAATACCTCGGATAACGTTTACCTCGGATAACGCTAAAATCGCATAACGTTAAGTAATCTGGGGAGGAGAATTGGATCAAATAACGTTAAGGTCCTATGGGATGGATCGGATAATAACCGCTAAAGCCTGTGCGGTTACAATTTATCCTTATGGAGCTTTAACGTTATCCGATCCATCCCATAGGATTTTAACATGGATCGGATAACACTAAAAATCGGATAACACCAAGACTTGTGGAACCAAGTCTTAGCGTTATCCGAGGTATTACTGTATCTTTATTGGAGTTTGTATTCCCATTAACCTTCCTATTTTTAGAACTATTTTTAATGCCTCAAGATATTTCCACATCATTCTACTGGTAGTTTTTTTTTACCACTGAGAAATTGTGCTGCATTAAACTATAACAGCTTTCTTGTTGACATTTATCGTGGCATTTTTAATTACTTATATATTGACAGAAAACTCCAGTTATCAGGTTATCCATAAGCTCAACGAACAAATAAATAGATCAATCCAAGGCAGCTTCTTATGCTCCAGTGATTTCTAATCAGACATTTACCTGTCCCAAATGGGGACCGAACCCCTCTGATCTACTTTAAGCCAGATGTTTACCTGATTACTCCGGTTTTCCTGCAGAGGTGAAGTGGCATCATCAGGGAAAGTACCAACATTTCTTCTCTTAAGCAGCTGGTCATCTTTTTTGGCTTTCCTCAGCTCCACATTTACTTCCATCCTCCGCCGCCTCATCTCCTGGTAAAAAACCACAGCATTTTAAAAAATGAAAATTTAAACTTCTGAACAGAAACTGAATCTATAGTTGGGCTTGTAATTACTCACATTGGAGTCCTTTCCCTTATTCTTGAATCTGTTGAGTCGGACAGTTCCCCCAGCATTCTCATTAGTAGACATTTTGATCTTGATGCAGATAAGTTTTTATCCCTAGAAAAGAGATTTCATTGTTCAAAGTTAAAATTTGGAGATGTAACAATAAGGCCACACATTTCGTGGACCTGAAGTGCTTTTTTCATTTAATTTGACTTGGTCTCTCAGAAATTAATAAATAACACAAACACATGTCTAAATACTCTGACCTTTAAAAATGCTTCAGTGTTTAATGCTGTGGTATTTACTATGGCATCCTTGTTGATTTTAACATATATCCTTCAGAGACACCCAGAGAGTGCACTAAGCGCTATGGGGTGGTATAGAAGTGTAATTGCTATTGCTATTCCCCCCTCCCAAACAGGGGTGCCCAAACTACAGCTCTGGGGCCAGATGTGGCCCCTGATGTCAATTCATCCGGCCCATGAAGCCCTTGTCGCTCCTGGAAGCTGAAGTAAAAATGCTCCCGTACAGGCGTGTTTTACTTCCACTTTGTGGACCAGATGAATTGGTGTCAGGGGCCGCATCCAGACCCTGGGGCCTTAGTGACTGGCTCCCTGAACCACGTGATCGGCCCGCAACATGAAAAGTTTGGGCACCCCTGCTCTAAAGTGATTTGGCAAGTCCCCCTCTGAGCCATGGAAACTCAATAGGACTGGTAAAACCACTCTTTAAATATCTCATCTGGCTTCTGATCACTGTAAGTCAGCTGTGACTTGACAGCAAATAATATACAGTAATACCTCATATAACATTAGTATCAAATAATACTAAAATTGCATAACATTAAGGAATCTGGGGGGAAGAATTGCATCAGATAACATTAAGATCCTATGGGATGCTTCAGATAACAACCGCTAAAGCCTGTGTGGTTACAATGTATCTCTATGGATCCCATAGGATTTTAACATGCATCAGATAACCCTAAAAATCATATAACACCAAGACTTGTGGAACCAGGTTTTAGTGCTATATGAGGTTTTATGTATAACGGTTTATGCCGTTGTGCTTTAATATGATTTTTTTTTTGCTGATATTTTATGTTCACATGATTTTTTTTAAAACTTTCTTATTTATTCTACATTGCCTTAATATTTCTTGCAAAAAAGCATTAAAGGTAAAGGTTTTCCCTTGCTGGAAAGCCAGTCGTATCCGACTCTAGGGGTCAGTGCTCATCTCTGTTTCTAAGCCGAAGAGCCAGCGCTGTCTGCTTCTGCAGACGTTTCCATGGTCATGTGGCAGGCATGACTAGACACCGGAGCGCATGGAACGCTGTTTACCTTCCCACCGAGGTGGTCCCTATTTATCTACTTGCAATTTCTTGCTTTCGAACTGCTAGGTTGGCAGGAGCTGGGACAGAGACAGGAGCTCATTCCGTCCAGCAGTACTCGGGAATCGAACTTGCTGACCTTCCGCCTCCCAGTCAGCGTCTTAGTGACTTGAGCCACTGCACAAAATAGCATTTGGAACTACCTAACACATACATCTTTCCCAAACACAGTTATTTAAAAGTAAAATTGGAAGGATCTCAATTCTATTTGATTACAGGTTAAGCGTCTTCATGGAAATTTGCAAATGGCCCATAATTCTAAGAAAGCCATAAAGACAGTTATTTCAGTTAGGAATGTAATACTCTACCACTATTTAAAGGGAAACGGTCCTTTTCAGGGGAAAAGTTCTCAACTGCCAGAGAGCCTTTCCTCTTGGTCTGCGTCCCTCGGTCCCGACCCGAATTCGACGGCTGTATTTATTCACACGTTAAAAAACGCCAGAGGGGAGCTGGCGTGGCTTTATTCGTGCCAGGAAGGCATGTCTGATCGGTCCCACAAGCTTCCCTTCTTCCCGACTCCTCTTCTATCCTAAGGGTCCCTTTTAACACACCCTAAGCTGGGAAATCTTTCCTAAGCCACCCTTGAACGCCCTTCCCATGATTAGGAAGCGAGTCTTCCCAATTCCTACGCCACTGGTTTAAACCACGAAAACATTTCAAGGTTGCTATAACAGTGGTTAAAGTACTGTACTGCAGCCAGAACATTGTGAGTTCAATCCTGACCAGGACTCAAGAATGACTCAGAGGTCGCGAACCAACATGGGAGCAAAAGGCCAATTACCTTGTGAACCGCCCAAAGAGTGCACTAAACACCATGTGGCAGTACAATACCTCATATAACATTAGTATCGAATAACACTAAAATCACATAACATTAAGGAATCTGGGGGGGGAGAATTGCATCGAATAACATTAAGATCCTATGGGATGCTTCAGATAACAACCGCTAAAGCCTGTGTGGTTACAATGTATCTCTATGGATCCCATAGGATTTTAACATGCATCAGATAACACTAAAAATCATATAACACCAAGACTTGTGGAACCAGGTTTTAGTGTTATATGAGGTTTTACTTGTATATAGAAGTGTAATGGCTATTGCTTGGGGGGGGGGGTGAGAGAGGGGAGAAATGAGTAGATAAGGTAAAGGTTTCCCTTGCTGGAAAGCCAGTCGTATCCAACTCTAGGGGTCAGTGCTCATCTCTGTTTCTAAGCCGAAGAGCCAGCGTTGTCTGCTTCTGCAGACGTTTCCGTGGTCATGTGGCAGGCATGACTAGACACCGGAGAGCGCACGGAACGCTGTTACCTCCCCACCGAAGTGGTCCCTATTTATCTACTTGCAATTTCTTGCTTTCGAACTGCTAGGTTGGCAGGAGCTGGGACAGAGACGGGAGCTCATTCCGTCCTGCAGGTACTCGGGAATCGAACTTGCTGACCTTCCGCCTCCCAGTCAGCGTCTTAGTGACTTGAGCCGCTGTAGATAAAGAGAGGAGGAAACGTAGCCGGTCCCCGTTAATGAAAGCTCGTTAAGTCCCCCTCCCTTTGCAACAGTTCTTTCACCGACCTTACACGTGCCAGCAAATGAGGGTCACAGTGTCCCCCCAAGTCTACCCGACCCCCCCCCAACACCTCTCCACCCCCAAGGCTCCCCTTCCCACCTGAGAAAGGGGCTTCTTTCTGCCCCTCTCGAACGAGACAGAGACAGACCCGACGACTCTCGCAGGCAGCGTCTGAACCCGTTGCGCCCGACCCGGTGTCTGCTGCTGCTGCTGCTACGCCCAACCACCCCGAGTGCGATTTAAACTTCCAGCGCCCTCGCTCTCCCATTGGCCAATTCGAGTAAAAGCAAACGCTGATTGGTCAGTTTGAAAAAGGGAGGAAGAGGTGGACATCATTCTTTGCAGCAGGAGGGAGAACAGAGGGGGGGAGCCTGGCGTTGTAATGCAGCCAAACGCCCAGGCGGGGAGGCTCCGGGACTGCCTATCCCAGCATACAACGCTGCGGTTTGGGACGGCAGTGCAGAAGGGAGCGCGTCCCGGTGTTCACGGGTTCGATCCGCGTCAGAGGCAGGACGGAGGAAATAAGTTATAAAAATAAATAAATCGAAGACTCACAATTTCAGATGCACCCTAAGCTGGCACTAAAGTCTGATTACATGCCAGCTAAGACTGGTGGCCTAACAAAGTGTTTTAACATTTCCAAGGAAAATCTTTTAAGAAGAGATAAAACCCACGTGCTGCTGTAATTCATGAATGAGAAGATGAATAGATGATGGGTGTCCCGGGCTTCCCCAACCGTGGGCCCTCAGATGTTGTTGGACTTCAGTTCTCATCATCAGATGTGCTGAGTTGGTAATTCCAAGTCCAAGAATACCTGGGGCCCAAGGTTGGGTAACCCTGGTAGGGAATTATCATTAGAAATGCAGATTTGTTTTAGGGTGCAGTTAACTGTTTTGCTTTGAAATTTAAAAAAATACAGCTTTAATAAGCAAACTTTTTAAAATTACTGTTTTATGCTACACTGTGGTCTGGAGGCAGTAAACCAGCAGAAATTATTTAAAAGACTTAAATTTTAGAAAATATAATTAAGTGGTTTGAACTTAATACATTGTAACTTTTGAGATAAATGGTTTTTTCCCCCAAGCTAAAAGGCCGTTTCCTGTTAACATTAGCAAATCTTCATTTTGACTTTGAAACTAATTGTAACTTGTTCTCCAAACCCAGTACAGTATAGTATCACTGTTCTATTTAGATCATAGCAATCTTGTACAGTATTTGCTTAACACTGTGGGAAGAAGCTTTATAGCCTAACATAGGGGTGCCCAAACTACAGCCTGTGTGGGCCGGATCTGGCCTCCAACGGCAATTTATCTGCCCCATGCTGTCCACACCGCTCCTGGAAGCAGAAGTATAATGTGACCATGCATGTGCAGAATGCTGCTGTAAATGCACCTACAGCTGTCGTACATGTGTTTTACAACAGATGTGGGTGCATTTATGGCAACATTCTGTGTGAAAAGACACACAAAGGGGCTGAAATTGTGTTGATTTCTCCATATATTCTCTGTGTTGCTGTTGTTTTCTCTACCCCATTCCCGTCCCATACTGTGCTAAGAGAAATAACCAAAATTTTCCAATATTATCATTAGTGTATTAAAACACCATATATATTTGAATTATACAGTGGAAACGCCATTTGAGTAGGTTTCCAACAATGCAAGTGATTCTATAATTTCTACTACAAAAGAAAACAATACTCTTTTAATGTAAAATATAAACATAGAAAAAACAAGAGGTGCATAGGGGTTTTCAGTGCTAAGTATGGAAAAAATGCTTTATTTTACAAATAAATGTCCCATGTCAAATGCTTGTGACTGAATTAACTTAATTACTAGTTACTCCATATAGGAACACTCCATATAGAAACACTGGGAACATATAACATCTTACTATTCGGCTTTTTTGTAGCGAGAATTAGATCTCTGCTGCATAACAAGTATTGCATTTTTATGAAGGTGGCTCTTGCTTTTTCTAATAAACAATTTCATCCACTCTTTTGATTTCTTGTGTTCCTGCCTTTAGCTTGCCTTGAGTTAGTGTTTGTCTTAGGAAGATGAAATATCTTGTTATAAGCCAAACATCAACTCAATGAAAACTAAGAATGCAAAAATCTGGAATTAGCATATATTTGCATATAGGAGACACATCCAGATTTATGAGAATTGAACTAGCAATAAACTTCTAAAATTCCAGATTTTGCCAATTTCTTCAGAAGGAGTTAATTTCCAGAGTTAAGCAGATACAGTTGGCCATGGACAAAAAGTGGCTCCACCTGATTTTCAGGGCTGCTGCTGCTTTCTTTCCCCCTCACTACAGCCTTTTTTGTTGTTGTTCAGTTGCACAGTCGATTCCGACCCTCTGCGACCCCATGGACCATTGCCCGCCAGGCACTCCTGTGCTCCACCATCCCCCTCAACTCACTGAGCTCTGTGCCCATTGTCCCCACAATACCATCTAACCATCTCATCTTGGGCCGTCCCCTTCTTCTTTTGCCCTCGACCCTTCCAAGCATCAAGGCTTTCTCAAGTGAATCCTCTCTTCTCATTTGATGTCCAAAGTACTTTAGCTTCATCTTTACAATTTGACTTTCTAAGGAGCATTCTGGGTTTATTTCTTCTAAGATTGACCTATTTGTTCTCCTCGCTGTCCAGGGGACTCTCAAAACTCTCCTCCAACACCACATCTCAAAGGCATCTATTCTTCTGCGCTCAGCTTTCCTAATGGTCCAGCTCTCACAACCATACATTGCCACAGGGAATACCATTGCTTTGACAATACAAATTTTTGTTTTCAATATGATGTCTCTACTTTTCACTATGCTCCCCAGGTTTCTCATCGCTTGCCTCCCAAGAATCAATCGCCTTTTTATTTCATGGCTGCAATCCCCATCTGCAGTGAACTACAGCCTAGTTCACTGAATATGGTTCTCTGGACTATCTATAGAATTTGGGAGGGTCTACAGCAGCGATTCTCAACTTGTGACCTGCAGCACCATTTCATGCGGCCCGCCACCATCTCTACCACCTCAGGAAGTACCATGTAGTGGAGGAAGGGCAAAATGGCCGTCCAGCCCCCAAAGCTGTCTGAGGGAGCATGACCTGGCTCCCAGCTTTAAAAGGTTGAGAACTCCAGGTCTACAGAGGCTACTGTGGTGGCTTAATGGTTGTCGCTGAACTTGATGTCTGGAAGGGCAGCAGTTTGAAACCAGAGTGCTGAACGACGGAGTGAGCTCCTGTCTGTGTCCCAGATCCTGCCAACCTAGCAGTTTGAAAGCAAGAAATTGCAAGTAGACAAACTGGTACCACTTGGGTGGGAAAGGTAACAGTGTTCCATGGACTCCGGCATCTTGTCATGCCTGCCACATGACCTATGGAAACGTCTGCAGATGCAAACAGCGCTAAGTATAAACGGAGTTGAGCACTGAACCCTAGAGTTGGATACGACCGGCTTTCGAGCAAGAGTAGGAGGAAGCGCGAGCCTCCCCGCCTTGAAAGAAGGGGGGGGCACAAGAAAAAAAATGACGTCAGAACGGAGTTTCCGCATCCCGCAAACCACTGACATGCGCAGAACTGCCTGTAGCCCGCGGGATGAGGCGGAGTTAGAACGTCGACGGCGTTTGAATGAGTTCAGGCGAAACCTTAGTGGTCAGGGAGAAGCGAGGAGGGAGGCCGTTACCGGAGCGCGAGGCGAACAGTTACCCAGAGGGCGTGGCTTATTTCATGCCAGCCGGAGACAATGTCAAGAGGAAAATGGATGGCCAGATGGTGGGCGGAGTTACGAATTGCCGGGCGGGGCCCTTAGAGTGCGGCGCTCAAGCGCTGTTCACCGGCTGACCCAGTGGCCTAATGGATAAGGCATCAGCCTCCGGAGCTGGGGATTGTGGGTTCGAGTCCCATCTGGGTCGTACCTCTTGTTTTTCGCGCCCAGCGCTAAATTGTCGAAGCACTTTTCCCAGCTTGATGGGGAACTTTCCGAATCCTCGTTACAGCTCTTCCGTTTGAATTAATTAGGGAAATCTTGTTTAATGTGGTCAGAAATGCAGTAGTGGAAGGGCTGAGAAACGTTGATAAAGACAAGCGCGTTAAAATTCGGAGAAAAGCAGGACCATATGATTTTTCCCAATAAAATGGGTTAAAGTATGCGAATTAGGTGGGGGTTTATGTGGCCGGGATAATAATTTTGAACAGCTCGTAGGTAAATCGGAGTCATAAAAAATCTCCTTTAAGGGACCTTTTGTTATTGAAAAATTAATCTCTTACATAGACCTCTAAGGTTAGTACAAGTGGGGAACTCTGAAGGCTGTCCCAAAGAGTCATCTTCTAACTTTTTGTTCTTTTGCTTTACCATCAATTTTAATCAGAATTAAATCGTGTTGTTCAATGGAGCAAGGAAATCCCGCTATAGTGATGGAGCAGACCAGTGGTGGCAAACCTTTTAGAGACCAAGTGTCCAAACTGCAACACCAAACCGACTTATTTATCTCAAAGTGCCAACACAGCAACAGGGGAGGAATGGAATGAACAAGAATTATAGTTTTACTCTTCCATGCGAGTATGCAAATATGAAGTAATTAAAGCATGGGTTGTTTAATCCAAACCTAACATCTTAAGACCTTCCTTTTCTATTAGAAAGGCAAGGTCTTACTAGGGCCTGCCTCAACCTTCAGCAGAGTGAGTTATTCATTTGAAGTGTACTTTGAATTAGCTGGAGAGCACAGCAAATTGTTAGGTATCTAATTTTTTATTCCTGTACTTTACAGCTCAGTACAGCTACCTGGGCAAGTTATTCTGCTATAGTAATAGAGTAGACCATACTGCCAACGACTCGATGTCAGTTGTCAAGCAGTGGTTAACTAACCTGACCACCCTGAGGATGAATGGCCTTGGGTCCCCAAGTGTATTAAATCCCACTTTAATCCAACTCGATGGAAGGCAGCAGCTTCATCAATACTAGCCTAGGGTTGATAAGGACTTTGTGTGCCCAAAGGGCTCAGGACAAGAAAGTGACTTGTAGAACTGGATCAGTGGTACGGATGTCATGCTGCAATGCGGAAGGCCGATGGAAGACCATAGCACTACAGTAATACCTCATATAACATTAGTATCGAATAACACGAAAATCGCATAACATCAAGGAATCTGGGGGGAAGAATTGCATCAGATAACATTAAGATCCTATGGGATGCTTCAGATAACAATCGCGAAAGCCTGTGTGGTTACAATGTATCTCTATGGATCCCATAGAGGATCAGATAACACGAAAAATCATATAACACGAAGACTTGTGGAACCAGGTTTTAGTGTTATATGAGGTTTTACTGTATTTTGTTCCCAGGACAATCTTCATGGCTGATCACCATGTTGATAATTAACATTCAGAATTGGATACAGAAGAGGAAGAAAAGGGTGATGGGTGATGATGTGGGGGTTGTTGTTGGTTGTTGTTGTTGTTTTCAGCTTCGTTGAGGGAGAAGTTCATAGGATTGTCTGCCTCATGTGCCAGAACAATTTGACATGCAAGCCAAAATGGCCCTGATTCATTCTATCAAGCAGTAGGATAGCTGAAATCTCTGGATTTCTCCTCAGAAATTAGTGCCATGGAGCCCAGTGTCAATTAGTCCTACTTAAGTGAATATAGATTTGCAAGTGGGCAGCAATTTTATTTGCCATTCCAGGACTACATGCCTGTAAACACACATTTCATTCGATCCAAATTGAGACTGGAACCAAGAAGTCAGAAGAAGACTGAGACTCCAAATGACAGCAGTGCAGGAACTTAGAACAAAAATGATAAAGTATAAAGATGTGCTACTGGAGACTGAGTCCATGAACAGCCACATTGTGTTATTTCCAGTTACTATGTATGGGTGTGCTAGTTGGATAGCTGAAGAGAACAAAGATTGATTCATTTCAAATTATGATGCTAGAGCAGGGATTCTCAACCTGCGGCCTGCAGCACCATTTCATGTGGGCCCCCGCTTTCTACAACACACCAGGAAGTGCCATGTGGTGGAGGAAGGGCAAAATGCCTGTCCGGCACCCAAAGCTGTCTGAGGGAGCATGACCCAGCCCTTGGTTTTAAAAGGTTGAGAAATCCTGTGCTAGAGGGTTTTTACAGTTATCCTCATATGCCAGAATAATGAAGAAATAGATCTAGATCAAATCAAGTCTAAACTTTCTCTGGAAACAAAAATGATTAAATTGAGATTGTCATACTTTGGGGGCTCATAATGAGAAGACAAAACTACCTGGGAAAGGCAATAATACGAGGAAGAGTTGAAGATAGCAAGAGGAAAACCAAAAATGACATGGATTGACTCCAGAGAGGAGGTAAGGGCCTTGGATTGGCAAAAACTGAGCGGGACTGTTGAGGACAGGATATTTTGTAGGTCACTCGTTCATGAGGTCATCTTAAATCAGAAGCAATTTTATAACATATAATTGTAATAACAACAAAAACTTGCCAGGTGAGGGAAACCTCCTGAAATTCCCTCTTGCTTACAGTACAGAAGTCTTACCCTTTCTTCATAAATGGTAGGCATTCTGCTCTGGGCCTGTATCACAAATAGTATTGTGCTACGTGAGGCTGTTTTTTTAGCGTTATTATTCATAGGTTGCTCTCACAAAGGGTATTAACTTATTGAAGGAAGAGCAGCCCCAAGTCATTATGCCTGCCACCATCCAAATATATCTTAAGGTATCACCTTATTACAAAGGAGCCTCAGCATGTCAACAGCTACTCAAGAATAGGGTCTTGCCTTGATCAGACTACTAGTATGAGGGTTGGGACTCCAGCCACAAAGAGCTCATACATGTAATCAGTCATTACCAGAGATTTCTTTGCCAACAACTGTATTCAGCATGCACATGAATAAACAAATGAATGAAACAATTGAGAAGAAGACCAAACAAGAAATGGGTTGACTCTATAATGGATTTGAGTTGGCAAGAGCTAAGCAGGGCTGTTGACAACAGGAATATTTGGAGGTCTCTAATTCATAGTGTAAGCAATTTAACAACACATAACAGCAGCAGCAATGGGGGTTTCAGCTGATCCAGGATGTGATGGTGAAAGATGTACCTATTTAACCACCAGAGCATCTTTTTCCTATAGTGCAATCCTCACTGGCTCTCACTGGTTTCTACACTTACGTCATTGTGCCAGTATTCAACCATTAAAACCTGAAATCAGGATAGAGCAAACTTCAGCCATTCCAGATGTTACATCACCTGCCCAGTGCTTAGGGATGATAGGATTTGCAATTCAAACCCTTTCAAAAAGCCATAGGATGATCACACCTATTCTAACTGATTTAGCCCAGGGTATGGCCTTCCAGAGGTAAGATTCCAAGCTCTCACCAGCCCTTGGCCACTTTGTTGATGGCTAAGGAGTACTGGAAGTTTCAGTCTAGCAACTTTTGGGTAGCAGCCCCCACAATGTACTCCCAAGTGAGCCCACCTAATCACTCTGGTTATCTTGGAAGGCAACTCCACAATGAAGATGCAGTGGCTAGTTTAATTAAAAAGGGAATTCTGTTTGACAGTAAAGTATTTGGCTTAACATGTTTCTGTATATCCCAAAAGATTCAAGTGGCAGTGAACTTCCTCTTCCAATAATAAGCTATTTTCTAACTTTTCTCTACCCCTCACTGGGTCCCCCCCCCCCCGAATTTCCTATGTGCCAACAAAATATTTTCACACCAATTCTAATTGCAATTCTAATTGATTTAAATTACCCTCCATTTTGCCACATTAAGGGAGGGGGCTGCTTCTTTAGGTTGGCAACTTCAACATCAACCAACCTCTGAATGAATCTGTGCCCTCTCTCTATTGGAAAATGTCTGCAGTCTGTGACAGGACTTGCTATTAGGGGCAGAAGATGCTGTCCTTCCACCACATTAGTAAAGGTCTCCTTTGCTCAAAAGCCAGTTGTGTCCAACTCTAGGAGGTGGTGCTCATCTTCATTTTCACCCAAAGAGCCAACACTGTCAGCATCTGCAGACGTTTCCATGGTTATGGGGCAGGCATGACTAGACATAAAAGCGCATGAAACGCTGTCAGGAAACGACATATTTCCTAATGTTCTCAAAGCTTGGTGAGGTTGTAGTTTAAGCTAGGCCTCAAAAATCCTTTGTTCTCTCTCTGTCTGGGTGTCACAAGACAGCTTGTTTCCAGTTCAGGATAACCTTTATCTCCTGTTATGACTATAGGTCTCTACATGTGTGTAAACATGTTCCCATGTTTTGAGAACTTGCTGTTTCACTAACAGCTCTTTCTGATTGGTTGGGGGTATCCCACCTGACTGCAGAATCTCCATTTTGGAGAGAGGAGAGGGAGTTCGTTTTTGGATGTCTATGGACTAACATCTTTGCCTGGGGGCTATGCCTTTTTGGCTTCTTCAAAATGGTTACCTAATGTACCTGTGGACTGTTGCTCTGTTGCTGGACTGTCATGCTACTGACCTATGCTTTATGAACCTGATCAATATACCTGATCAATAAACCTTCGTTTGCTTCCACAACGTCTCTTCATTGGACTAAGGGGTAAGAGAAGCAATGCATTCACACACAAGCCTCTGAATACGCTACCTGATTAAACCTCCTTGTGGAAGAGAAGCAGCTAAGGGCTGCATTGCTGGCCAGCTCGCCCTCTGAGGGCTTTGGTGTAGGAGGGCCAAGGCAGAGGGGGCCGGCTTGTTTCGTGACAAATGCTTCTACCTTTCCCACCAAGGCAGTACCTATTTATCTACTTGCAATTTCTTGTTTTTGAACTCTACGTTGGCAGGAGCTGGGACAGATAGACACTCACTCTGTTGTGCAGCACTTGGGTCTGACCTGCCAACCTTCCACTAAGCAACTGCATTAACATATCCCTAATCACCTTGTACTTTTGTGTGCTATTACACTTGTTCTGAGAGCCAATGGTAGCATAGGTTATCAACAAACCAAGTAAATGTTACCATTGTGAACAATGAGGTAATGATAAATATAGAAGTGAAGAGATTCATTATGACAGTCCCCATAGAGAGCCCTCCTCAAGGAAAGTCTGAAATGTGATCCTCCAGATGGATCCAGATTAATAAATGAGGAGTATATCAGTAGATCTTTTGTAAAATGAATATTTTAACTGCCAAACAATCCCAAAATATTGTGCATTACAGCAGAGATAACTTGCAACTGTATTGGTCTCCCTTTTCCTGTAAGGATTTCAGCTAAAACCTGAGGGAATGGGGAAACCTGGTTTATTTATTTATTTTATTTGCAATGTTCATATACTGCTAGGACCTTTCTGGTAGGGAAGTCTTGGCTGTTTAAACCTGTGGGCCCTGACTCCACTACCCCATGATGTGACAGACTCTGGACTGACTGAATTCTTCCTTTCTAGTGAGAGCAGTATCAAGGTGGAGTTTATTCTCCCTCACTCCTTTTTCTATACCCTCTGCTGATAGGCATCTCTGGTGGAGGAAAAGAGGGGATCAATCCCATGTCTGTCTGTCCTTGGAAATGGGTCTTCTTCTAGCTATCTGTGAGGCTTTGCAGTTGTTAGACCAGGCCTACTCCGGACTTCTGAAGTGGAGATAGCTGAGAGTTCTTCCCCCGTGACAATTTGAAGGGACAGACAATGTTTTTATTTCCTTCCTTTGTTTTTGTTTCCTCTTGCTTATTTTAAAGTGTTTTTTTTTTAAAGGAAAAGTCAGCACAGCAGCTGTATCATGTTCATACCGCTACACTTTGATGGTGGCTTCATTGTTTATTCATCCTATGATATGTTAGCTTTCTCATGGATTTTTTTGTTTTCTTTAATAGGAATGTTTTTTAACATTTAAGTATCCTACCATACCAGGCACTGCTGTTGGGCTGCCTAGGCATGAACTGCAAAAAGAGATCCACCCACAGCCCTGAGCTCTGGTTATCATCTCTCCTGAACTCCTGGTCTCTTTCTTCCTTCTTAGGGTAGTGGTGGCAGGGTTGCTTAAAATACTCTGTCCTAAAGACCACAGGATTGATGAACTGATTATTTCTGGCTTTTCTCCTTACTGTATGCTCACTCGCAGCACCTCACATTTCTTTGTTTCTTGTCCATGTGTTGCCTGGCTGAAAACTATGTGACCTCTCTTTGCCACAAACATTGTTGTTAAAACTGCTTCCTTTTTAAAGGGTTAACCTCATAGGGGTTTTCAAAGTGTGCAAAATGTTCTAGGACAGGGGTTCTCAACCTTTTAAGCCAGGGGCCAGGTCATTCTCCCTCAGACTGTTGAGGGTTACTGTGTTAGGGTTAGGGTGAAGGAAACACACCTGCTGCTGTCAGAAACACCCCCTCAGCCACCGGAAATGCAGCCATTTCCATTTCTGCCGCCACCTCCTCCATCCTTGTCCCCTCTGCTTGGCTTGATGTGTCCCTAACGGCACTCCACAACAGGGCAGATGTTGTAACCGTACGGAGTGCAGTTAAGGACACACCGAGCTAAGTGGAGGAGACAAGGATTGAGGTGGCTGTGGTTGGAGTGAGGATGCAGGCCAAATGATTTGGTGCCATGGGCCAGTTCCGGCCTCTGGTCCATAGGTTGAGGATCCCTGTTCTAGGAGTTGTTTACCATTGCTAACCCCACAGTGACCAAACAGGGATTTGAACCCTAGTTTCCTGAGCTCACTCCCACATGCTACCCCTGCTCTATACTACACTAGCTCTCCCTAACAAAACATGCAACATCTGTTAATAGTCAGTGTGGAAACCAATATAGCATCGTAGTGGATAGAATTTTGGACTAGCAGTGATGGCAAACCTTGGCACTCCAGATGTTCTTGAACTTCAATTACCAGAAACCTAAGTCAGCATGCCTGCTGATCCGGGCTTCTGAGAACTGAAGTTCAAGAACATTGGTTCACCATCACTGGACTAGGAGTTAGGAGACAAAGGTTTGAATCCATGCTTAGCCATGGCAATTCACTTGGGAGTTAGCAACAGTAAACCACTCTATTAATATTTTTTAATGCTGTAAATTGGGATTATCTTCAGAACACATAATCCTCAATAATCAGGATATTTGAAAGATGTGTGTATCAATAATTCATCACAGCAATTGATGAAAGCTGCCATTAGGTGCCTGATGGAGCCAGAAGGATTTCAGAGGGAGCTGGAGGAGTTTCCTATGGATTGGCTGCATGATACTACTGAGGCCTTGGTTACCCTCTGGAGCGAGAGGGCTGCTACAGTCTTGGATGTCATTGTGCTGCTACAGACTCTCTGCACATGTGGGCCTCGGGCACCCCTTGGTTCTCCAAGGAGCAAAGGGAGCTTAAACATGTAAAGAGATGCCTAGAGCACAGCTGGAGGAGATCCCGGAGCATCTCAGAGAGAACACGAGTTAGACCCTCTATTAGAGCCTACCTCATGGCGATACAGGCAGTGAAACGACAGTAATTCACCACTCGTATAGCCTTGGCAGATAATTGCCCAGGCTCGCTTCTCCAGCATAAGGAAAAGGGCCTTCTCAATCGTAGCCCCCACACTATGGAACCTCCTCCCAATAGAACTAAGCCTCCAGGCCCAGTTGCTACCATTTAGGAAAGAATTGAAGACATGGTTGGCAAAATGGGTCTGGGGACCAGGATTGTCAACAAACTCCCTTTTCTTGCTCATCAGAAGCTCCCCCCTCCCGTAATTAATTTTTCAATGTTAAGGTTTTGTAAATTTTATATTTGTTTTTAGATAGTAAATGGCACAGCGGTGGGTAGTACTGCTGTTTTAAAGGGTTTTTAAAATTGTTTTATATTGGTTTTAACTTGTGTATAACACCCAGAGTCCATTGGTAGGGCGGTATATAAATTAAATTAAATTAACACAAATATTAGGGATACTCTTTAACAAGGGGATATGGAAAAAGTTTCCCTGAATGTCTTCAATAGTGGAAGCTAGCAATGTAGTTAAAATCCAGACTTGATATAGTCTAATGCTGTGAGAAGCCAATATTTAAAATTATACATTCAAAATAAATGTCTTGGCTATCTCAGGACCCCCAAAATCTGGAGGAAGTCATATCTTTGCAAGATTACAAATGTTCCATTAATTTTTCAGGACAATATAGCTGAAGGAGGACTTAAAAGAATGGTGTACCTCAGGGTACAGACTCCTATTTTGTTTAACATCTGCACCAATAATCAACCACTTCCTCAAGCCACTAAAGGTTTTATTTATGCTGAAATTTGCACTAGCTGTCTAGTTGGACAGTTTTAAGACCACACAGTATCTTTTAACAAACGTGGTAAAAGAGCTTGGGGGCATATTATGATAGACACCAACTTAAAACCAAATCCACCATGCCTCAACTATGTGTCTTTCATTTGAGAAGTAAGCAGGCATCTTGGAAACTTTGAATTACCTGGAAAGGTGTTCAGCGAGTTAATTATCTCCACCCCCAGATACCTAGACTTTGCTTTGGATTGTATGCTGGCCTTTAAGAAACACTGCCACAACACAAAGTTAAATGGCTCTCCAAGGAATAATATTCTGTGGAAGCTCTCATCAACCAGCTAAGCCACACAACCACAAATGCTAAAAGGTACATCTTTGTTCTCATGCTACTCCGCAGGCAATTGTGGCAGCTCTGCATAGTATAAGTTTAGCCCATGCACACAATGCAAGCAGTAGAATTATTTCTAGATGCCTGAATCCAACATCTACTGATAAAATCAATTACCTAACAATAATTACACCCAATGATATAAAGAGAAGCAGCAGCTGACAGTGAAAGACTCAAAGCACCTACATTTTATATGCACCTAATCTTCTGCTACTATTCTACCTCTCTCAGATTAACATCAAAGATCCCCCGCCCACTCAGATCATATACTGTACTGCATATAGATCATGAAGGAGCAGCAGAGAATGTCAGGACTATACAGTAATGTGGAAAAGAAAATAACTACCCACCTCTGAAAATGGATGAAACCACACAAAAGTCCCTCTCTTCCCAGTCACACTGAGAACTGGAGTACCGTGCTTGGAAGTCACTTAATAAAGTATTGGCAGAACTGAAGTGAACTTTAAAAAATGGGAGTTTTGTGTGGATGCAAACTTCACAGCAACTTCACACCTATGGTAGTACTATACAGTATACTCTATTCCTTTCAGTGTGTACCACAAAAGATTTGAAGTTAGCGGCTCCACATGCTCTCAGTGGGTAACTTTTTTGATACTGTGGCTACTCCTCCTCCTCCAGATGTGAAACTGTCAAAATGAAGGCACCTTTTGGTGAGTTCATTCTGCAGTTCCTTTCACCTGGGCTAGTTTCTGACTCTTTAATTATTGGGGAGGCATTCCATGCTATACTGTTGTAATCAAAAATTTGGGCTATCTATTCTCCTGATTTCAATTCTTTTGGGTTATCTGGAGAAAATGTAAATAACTGGGAAGACAGTTTATACCCTCTGCTCTACCATTTTGAGAATCAGATGTACAAATGACTGATGTTCTGAATTCTCTAGTGAATCAAGGTATAATGGTATATAAATAAATAATTACCAGATTTTAGTTACAAGGTAATGTGATGTAAAAAGATCCTCTTAACAATGCTGGGACTGAAGGGCTGCCCAGACTGCCCGTTTAGATACAGGTTGTTTTGGCCAGAAAAACATCATTTATGGTCAAGGGATAGGTAATGTGCCATTCAGTGCAGTCTTCAACCGGGAAAGAGATTCAGAACTAATTCCTGTCACTGAATTTATCTCAATGGTTCTGTTTTCATATTAGCAGTTACCAGGGTACACAGAAAGAGCCTCCTCAAAGATTGTGGTATTTTTGAACCACAATTGGGTGTACCCTGGTAACGGCAACTTTGTGTTGCTGGCTAATCTTTCTCATACTAGGTCAGTCGAAAGGAACTACAGAATGAACTCACCAAAAGGTGCCTTCATTTTGGTAGTTTTATGTCCTGCCTAGACACAGAAGTTCAGTTACTAAGGATTTGTTCTTTTAGCAAAAATAGTTTGCAAGAAAATGTTAAAAGGAATGCTGCAATAGATGCTGTAACCTTCCTAATTTGAACTGTGAATTAGCCTGATATATTTTTGTAGTTCAACCAGAATCACTATGCAATGCTACATAGCTGCCTCCTGTTTACCTGTAAAAAGTCTGCTTTGGAAGTATTGTACAGTATTTTCTAACATTAAGAAAATTATTAACTTTTGAGATATGTAGTTACCTATGAATACAATAGATCGCTTTCATTTTCCAGAATTGTTTCATGCCCTGGAGTGTTGCAACCTGAAAACTCAATTAAAACTTAGGAAAACTAGACTTATTAGAAACTTGCTCTTTCCATCACATTTTAATTAAAAGGTTAGTCTGGGGCTTCACCTTAACTTCTGCACTTGTAAATACAAACTGACTATAAGGGATAGCACAGGGGAGGGCAAAGTGCTACTCGCCAATGTATTTTGGCAGCCTTTAGCTGTCATCTATCCCTCTCTTCATAACTTCCCTTTGGCAGCAAAATATTAATTGAGGATCCTAGAAGCTTACATGAGTGGCCATTTATTTTGTTAAATAGGACACCAGCTGTCATATGCTGTTTAATAGTTCAGAAGTCTTCTCTGTCAAAACTGGAAAAGACTTCCCATGACTTCTGCCTAGAGAGAGAGAGAGAGAGAGAGAGAGATTGAGATTGAGATTGAGATTGAGATTGAGATTGAGATTGAGATTGAGATTGTGTTGTATCATTTAGGATGATTTGCATGGTCTCTGAAGGGTCTCGAAGACAAGAAATTTGTCCGGGACCCACCAAAGTTGCCCATCCCTAGAATAAGAATACTCGAGAGGTTAAGGGGACATTCAAGAATAAGGCTATGCAGAGCATTAGGAAATACTAAAGCATTTGTTGGAATCACTGGAAGTGGGAATCGACTCCCCAAAGACTACCACTGAATAATTAAATGAATAGTTGAAATTCAGAGTGGGCAAACTGTAGCCCACACTCTATGCCACTGAATTGCAGCGCGTCTAGTCAAGGATGGTGGACAATAGCAGACAGGCCATTGATTTCCCAGCTCTGTTTTAAAAGTCCAATGTTTTCTATTTATTTATTTTTTAATTGTGTCAGAAGCACACACTGGAGCTTTCTGGGTTGAAAGGATTTTTGCTAGAGAAACTCAGCTCAAGTGAGGCTCCTTTCATGTCCCCAAGATCTTTTCCCACCAAAGTGGTCCCTATTTAACTACTGTACTTGCAGTTTCTTGCTTTCGAACTGCTAGGTTGACAGGAGCTGGGTCAGAGACAGGCACTCATTCCGTCATGCAGTACAGTACTCTTGGGTCTTGAACTGTCCATTTGCTGACCTTCTAGCTAACCAGGCGATCTTCTTAACTACTGGGCCACCACAGTCCCAATGTTATCTTTTGTTGTTGTTCAGTCCCACAGTTGATTTCGAACCCTATAGTAATCAGAGCTGGAAAAGGTACTTTTTGGACTGTCTCTGTCGTCCAATGGAGTCTGGGAATTACTCAAAAATAACTTTTTTTTATTATAGAGTTTGGAACAAAAGAGTAAGTCCAAAACAGAGCATCCTTTGTACCTGGGCCCCCCATGCTTGCTGGATGAGAACAGGGTCCCTCTTGGCCTGGCTGTTGTTTCCTAGGCATCTCTGGGGAGCTGAAATGAACCCGCAGCCCCTTGTCCATGTTTGTTGCGAAAAGGTTTGCAAAGGTAGAAAAAAAACGTCGTTCGGTTCTGATAACCTCGTCACCACCACCTTGCTGTGACCCCACAGACTGAGGGAAAGGGAGGGCAGGGCTCTCCCTTGCTTTGAGGCCGGTGGGCTTGCCCGTATGGAGGCCAGCGCGGAGACATTTCCTTTGGCCCAGGGCAATGCTCCGGGTCCCTGGAAGGCGAGCGCGGGGAGGCGTCCCCGGGGCGGCCAAAGCGGCGGGCAGGGCTGCGAGCGCTTGGTCTTGCTCCAGTGCCTTGGCCGGAGACGAGCTCCCGTTTCCCCTCAGGATGCCTCTCATTAGCATGGACAGGGGGAAGGGCCGAGGGAGAGAGACAGAGAAAGTGTGACTCTTCGGGCTCATTTCTCCCCCCTTTCCACTTCGGGGGAAAACATTCCTCTGGCCATGACGTCCGGCGCGCTCTGGCTGCTGCGCTTCGCCCTGGCCGCCTCCGTGGGCTCGGCGGCGGTAGCAGCAGGTAGGTGGGCCGGCTTCCCTCAGGTGGGTCGGAGGAGGAGGTTCTTGGCGGGCTGGGAGCTGACAGGAGCTTTCCTCTACCTTCACCCCCGCATCCCCAGGCACAGCCTTTCCCCTCAGCTGCTGAAGGACCCGTTCCCTCAGAGCCCAAAGGGTCACAAAAGGGCGGGCAGGTGGTGTGTCAAAGCACGTCGGGGGGCAAAATGCTAATTTAACTTGTGAACCGCCCAGAGCGCTATGTGGGGACCGTGCAGAGGTGTGGTGGCTTGGCTTGAGTAGAGACTCCCCCCCGGCTCGCCTCATTCACATCAGCTCCTTATCTTCGCTCGGTGTGTGGACCTTCGGTTCCTTCACCCAAATACGAAGGCTGTCTCAGGTGTGGGCTTGTCAAGAGGTGACACCTGTTGGGGGGGGGGGCGTCTGCGTCAGCTGCCGAAGGACCCCCACCCCACCCGCCCCTTCCATGAGGAAAGTAACTTCGTGTCAGAAATTATTCTGGGTTGAAAGGATTTTTGCTGGAGAAACTCCCCTCAGGGGACGCCCAAATGAGGCTCCCCCCCAAGATCTGTTCCCCACCGAAGTGGCGCCTCTGTTTATCTCCTTGCAGTTTCTTGCTTTCGAACGGCTAGGTGCTGGTTCAGAGACGGGCGCTCATTCCTGTCATGCAGTGCCCGGGTCTCGAACTTCCAGCTCACAAAGCGTGCTTCTTCACCACTGAGCCACCGCAGCCCCTGCCTTCGGTGGTGCCCGCGCGCGCCACATGTCAAGGGAATTTTCTGGGCGGCTTTCAGCTTTCGCCCCTCTTTGTTTTAGCTTTCCTGGCTGCACAGTTGTTGTTTTTAACACCCTAAATTTCCACTGTTAAGCTACCTGCTGAAATGACTTTTTATTCTGAGTGCGGTGGGGTGGGGAAGGTTGAGGGAGGGGAAAATCTGTTTTATGCAAGAGAGAGGGTGGAAACAATTTAACTGTCCCTGTTTGCAAACTCTGTCCATCGGATTGCCTTCCGGGACTAAAGGCAACCGGGAATACTTTTGGTTTTGTATTGGAAGTTACCTGAATGCCCATTTCTCTCATTCTATATGTGTGATCTCAGCTGCTGCAAAGATTGTACAGGTACACTGTAGGTATACAGTGTTTGCATGGCGGATTCATCACATTTCCATGGAGAGGCTACAAATGGAAATGCCCCTCAGTACTTTGGCATTTACTGCCTCAAAACCAGTAATCAAAACAGCCCCCAGATTCCACTTATTTCAGGAGATCTTAAATATTTCGAAACAAGGTGCATTTGTTTAGATAAAATGACCCTTTATAGAAGCCAGGGTCAGTTACCATTAAATGTGCATTTGATGCTTTTGCCTATTAATCCACTTCCTCACCTTTCCTCTGAAGATTTAAGATTCTTTGCCACTTACGTATTCTCTCTTCAGAACAATCTTGGGAATTAGGCTAGGTTGGTAATTAATATCTAAACCAATTTTGCCATGCAAGGTTTTTTTATGAGCAGAATTACAAAGATACTTTTCCTCTCAATTTAAAGTTAATACCCTAAACACTACACAAAATGTGGAGATGTTACTCCAATTCTTGTTTTTAGACTACAGTTTCAACAATTCTCCTTTGTCACAATGACCCTGGTAGCTCGGAGTTTTGATTTCTAAAAAGTAGCTTTTCCATGCTCTGTTCTCTGACCATTTTCTTGACTATGGCGAGATGCATAAAACCCATGTAATCTGGTGTTTCCCCTTTTCCTTAAACTGCTGCTGATCCTACATTAGATATTACACTATTCCTCCAGCGTAAATATGATCCTGCGATCATGAACACACACAAAGCTTGCCTAAAGAAACATTAACATAAAGGGAGCAGTTTTTTCACATGATAAAAATTTAAAACATGACATGGAAAATCTGTCCCTTTGAATGACACAATGCTGGTGATGGCCTGAAACAAAACTTAATAATGGTCTATTCAGTCAAAGAGGAATAATGAGGTGGGATGGTGTGAGAGACAGAAGGGTAAAAAAAAAAAAGCACACATACATACACACACATCCTCCCTCCCGTCACGCTCTGAGCTTCTTCACATGGATTTTTTTCTCCCTTCATGGCAATGTTCTGCCTTCCCAGGCGGTATCAGGCAATCTTTACTCTCACCAGCTGTTGTCATGGGAAAGAGGCAAGTAAATGATGAAGTCAACAGGCAGGAGACAACAGAACTGAAGGCTCAACCAGCAGTCAGAACCAACCATGGGAACTGCATACCAACTATGCAGAGTTTGTGATTGTGTATATGTGTACAGACAAACAATGTTTAAAAGATCCTGCACACTGACAGTCTAAATTCAAGATGGCAAATAACACACATATGATCCTGGCAAGGGAGAAATTCAATTCTGGAAAAATTAGGGTAAGAGTCAAATGGAAAGATTCACCCACTCTGCCTTGCCAAATTCGGAGGTGGGGGTCACCACAAAATGCAACTCATAATTCACCAGAATTTTGGAGCTGATGGCAGAATCGGGTTGAGTCCAGCACCTCATCAATGAACCACAGAAAATTTGACCAGCTTTAGGTGAGCTTCAGTAGGCTTCAGCCAATGATTTACAGTATTTAAAAGGGAAGACTGAGCTACTTCACATGAACTTCAAGTTTTGTAATATTCAATTAACTCTACAAATAAAATAAAATAACATTGGAGACAAGTGTAACCTACAAATTCAAGTTTATCCATTGTGCAATTTTATGCATTCTTATTTGGGAATTATCCACAGAAGTGAACGAAACCCTCTGAGTAAGTGTGGTTAAGATCAGAATAATACAAAGTAGAGGGCTCCTAGAAAGTGTTTTTTCCAAAGAACTCTCAGACAACTGCTGTGTCTATCTGGGGATCTAACGCTGAGGCTAAAAAATCATTCTTCATCCACAGGCTTGGCTGATGACGAGCCTTAAGCAAGGCAAGATGATATTGTCAACAAGGCTTCCTGTGGATGGGAAAACCAAACAGCCATGTTTGTCAGAGACTTTTTAAACAATCAGACCAGGATGCAATGTGAACCCTGCTCCCCGGATGCTCCTTGAACATTCAGAATTCTTTTTTTAGAAATGAGATTGTTTATAAACTGTGTTTTTAATTTGTAACAAAAACAGGGTGTGGGTGGGTGGGTGGGTAGGACTTACATCTCTAAACTTTTGCTTCCTCACTGTTGGGCTGCTTCTCTCCTTCTTTAAACACTGTCAGTAGTTTAATGGACCTACTTGCTGTCAAAATCGGATTCCAGAAGTGACATCATCGCCATGTGCTTTTGTTTACCCTCGTGACAGGAAATGACATTATCGCCGCCATGTTTGTTTACCCATGTGGTTGGAAATGGCGTCATGGCCATGAGCGCCAGAAATGACATAGTAGCAATGCGCCCTGTTTACCCACGTGATCGGAAATGACATTCATCGGTAGTCTCCATGACTGGAAAGCAGTATGGCGAATGCCATGTGGTAGGAAAGGCCACCCCAAAGCAGAAATGGCCACCCTCAGGTATACCCCAGACCGGGAACATGTGGCTTGCCATCTTGGGAATGAGGGCAGGACAACCCTAGGGCAGATTGGCTGTGTAGGGACACGTGATACCCTCTATAACCTCCCCAGAGAAAGCCCTTTTGAAACAGGTTTCACCTTTTGCATGCCCGGACAAGTTCTGAAGAGCGGACGTAAAGATGAGAAACAGGCCGCTGAAGACCACGGATCTTTCTTTACCGCATAAAATGCTGAAAATACAACGGAGGAAGAGGACTTGGGCAAAACATGTAAGCGCCTCATTCCCTGAAACAGATGTTGGTGCTGTGGGCATGCCCCTACCCCATGCACTCTTGAAGAAAAAAAACCAAAAAGATGAAAAAGTCTAACCTGCAGCCTAGGGTTTTTCATTTCCACCTTTGAGTCTGAAAACCAACTCATTAGACTTGGATTTTTCTACAGCTTCTCAGAAGGGTAGAAATAAACTTTTTTCTGCAGCAGAGAGCTTACCATATTTGCAGTTGGTCAAGACTCAGATCCTGAAAGCACCACCCCAACAAAAAGCTGTTTGGAACGTAGTGAGCAGTGGACCATACTGTAGCTGTGAGTGCAATCTAAAAGGACTGTTCCAAAAACTGCAGACTAGAAGATCTTCAACTGTTGACAGTTTTCCAAAACCTGTAGATGTTGTGGTAGTGGTGATACTTTCCAAAGCAGCCAAACCAAATGATGAGAAAACAAGGCAGGAAGAATTTGAACCTACCTGGTCTCTGTCCCGGTTATTCTTTGATGGCCTTTTGGAAGAGGAAGAAAAGAAAGATGAAGAGAAGGCAGCTTTAAATGAAACCCTGGAAATTGAAGGAGTGAGGAGTTCCTGGCATCTAGCATTTATGGGGCCTGAGGGGGAGCAGGCAGGTACATCCTCCTGGTCCCAGGCTCCAGCAGTCTTTTATCCTTCTCTGGGCAGATAGAACCTGGAGTTAGGTGGCCAGGAGCTTCCTCCACTGCCCAAACAGCCACAACTGGGTGTAGTCCTCTTTTCTCAGTAGGTGAAGGGGAATTTTACACAATGGATCCTGGAAAATGGGGGCTGGGTAAGTTTGCAGGTTTTAAATGGTACGATTTGTATGTTCAAATGCTAAGGGGGAAATAGCCTCACTCCCACCCACCCCCACCCCCACTCACACTATCTTCTCTGTATTTCAGGAAATCAATTTTATAATCGATTCAGCGTCCATTGACCGAGAATAAATCTACAATATAGCCTTGAAAATCACAGCTTTGTACAAACGTTATTTATCCCTAAAATTGTTAATTTTCTCAGCATATTCAGTTGTGTCTTTAAAAAATAAATAAACGTTTAAAACATTGTTTAAATGTCTAATTCTTCACTATAATAAAAGCCAATTAGACGCTGAAACAGCAGAAAGATCCTGCAACATGTTCAGTATCTTTATCACACATGCTAATAATGTTGCTACCAGGGGGAAAAAGAAATGCTGTTCCTAAAAAATGTAAAACTATTAACCTCACCCCACCCACCCCCTACAATTCTAATTATTGTAAACCAGCTTTCTCATACTACCCCCCCCCAAAAAACTTGGTCCTACCAATTTGGTTTATGTCTAAAAGTACAAAGAGCATTAAGCTGGTAATTTTATCATCATTAACTATAAAATAAAATGTGCAACCTATAGTCAGTAACATTATTTGTATGTATCTATTTATAGACACATATAAAGACATACAAAATTATGTAAACACTTACCCCCAAAAGCTGGTGGTCAAAAAAGAGATTTTCTTCTCAAGGTTGTGGCAAGCCACACATTCCCAGTCTGGGGTATACCTGAGGGTGGTCATTTCTGCTTCGGGGTGGCCTTTCCTACCACATGGCATTCGTCGCACCGCTTCCAGTCATGGAGGCTACCGATGACCAATGAAAGTCATTTCTGATCACATGGGTAAACAGGGCGCACTGCTACTGCATCATTTCCAGCGCACATGGCTGTGATGTCACTTCCAACCACGTGGGTAAATAAATATGGTGGCGATGATGTCACTTTCGGTTACATGGGTAAACAAAAGCACATGGTGATGACGTCATGTCCGGAATCCAATTTTGACAGCAAGTAGGTCCATTAAACTATCATGTCACTTCTGGAATATGCTGGAGCAGTTTCCTTTGCCTAATCCAGTGGTGGCAAACCTATGGCACATGTGCCAGAGGTGGCACTCAGAGCCCTCTCTGTGGGCACCTGTGCACCTCAGCACAGAGATCATCCCACTCCTCTGCCCAACAGCCCAATGGGAGCCTTTTCTGTCACGAAACCAGCTGGCCCACTCTGCTCTGGACCTCTTTTAACCAAAGCTCCCAGAGGGTGAGCTGATCGGCAATGCAGCTATACAGCCCTTAGCTGCTTCTCTTCTGCAAGGAGGTTTAATAGGTAGCGTATTCAGAGGCTTGTGTGTATGCACTTTAACTCTTACCCAATAAAGAGACTTTGAAAAACAACAACGTTGATTTATTATATTATAACATAGTTCAAAAAAAGTAGAGTAATTCCAACAGAGAAAACATATTTAAGTAGTCCTTTAGTTCTGCCAAGCTTCCCTTCTTCTTTTTGAAGATTCTCTAAGCTTTCACCTCAGAACTGTTCCCTCCGAACTCTCTTGTTCTCAGAGCAACAACCCCTCAGATCCCTGCAATGTCCCTTTTATTCCAAAATGGGTCTTTCCTCACTAGCCAATTTGCATACAACCAATCTGACACCCTCCTGCTCTGCCAGGAGCACTGCTCTCCTCACAACCAATATTCTTGGAAAGTTCCAACATACCAGGCTTACTTCATCTTGCACACATTAGTGAAAGGGGTCTTCCCATGACATTTCCTTCTTCCCTTTTTGCTGTGTTGGCATTTTGTGGTAAATAAGTGGGGTTTTTTTTAATTAATTTTTATAATTTAACAGAATCAAATCCCATACAATAGTTCATTATTTAACAATCTTACTATTACAATTATGGTTATGGATATTACTAAACAATAAAATAAAAAACAGTAAAAACTAAATATTTTACTCAACTTGTACTTGAGGTAGAAAAAGTTAAACTTATCTTACTAAATTCTAAATTAGTATATATACTCTAATTAGCTATTGTTCAACACTTATCTATTTTTAATCTAAACAATCTATCCGAATTACACCCAGGTGCTATGTATATTGTCCAGGAGTACAACAGTTCAGTTTTTCCAAAAATCAGCTTGATCCGGTACAGGTTTGTTCCCTTGATTTTTCACCATTACATACTCAACAAATTTTTTCCAGATTCTCCAAAATCTATTTTCCCCGAATTGCTCCTTTTCTAACCATCAGTTCCCATGTCAGTTTGTCATTTAATGCCAATTGCCACATCTCTTTATACCAGTCTTCTATTTTTATACTCAACTCGTTTTTCCACATCTTAGCTATACATTGTCTAGCTGCTGACAACATAATTAGCAATAATTCTTTTTCCTCTTTACTCATCTTAAAGTCCTCAATACATGTTAATAGAGCTGACTCCGGCCCCAGTACAAGCTTCTTTTCAAATATGCCATTAATCTCTTTTTCAATTTTACCCCAAAAATTCTTTAACTCGTTACAATTCCACCACATGTGTAAGTATGTACCCTTTTCTTGCTTGCATCTCCAACAGTTATCACTTTTCTTATTATCTACTTGATGCAGCCGGACCGGGGTCAGATACCAGCGCCATAACAATTTGTAGTTGTGTTCCTTGACCCGAACTGACATGGATCTCATTACTCTTCTTCGCCAAATTTCTTGCCATTTTTCTTCAGAAATTATAACATTTAAGTCTTGCTCCCAGTTATTTTTCAATATCTCTTGTATGTTTCTTTTACTATTAAAGATCTTATATAGTTTGCCAATAATCCCTTTTATACCTTTTTTTCTCTTTTCTTATTTTGACTAACATTTTCTCGAAATCTGTCAAATCCCTTTCTAACTCACATCTTTGTATATTCTTCGCATTCCATTTATTTATTTGGAGAATTTGGAACCAATTTAATTCCATTTGTTGAAACAATTCCTTTCTTTCATCATTATCTGTGCAAACTCTGATCCAATCCTTTAATAATTGTATTTTTTTGTTTGCTAACACATTTCTAATCCTTTGATCCAATCTTATCGGAAAATCATTAAAATCTCCTATCTCTAAAGTTGGTGAAGTGCCCGGGGCTATATGTTTTTTAACCTTCTTCCACTCCTCCATTGTTGTCTTTAAAAACCTATTTTGTATCCCTTTGTTGTCCACTTTTTTATTTCCTTTACTCAAAAATGATGCCTTACCCATTTGAGATAACTCCTTCATTTCTATTCTTTACCAGCTTACTTCTTCATTCATTAATATCTTTACAACATTCCTAATCTGAAACGCTTTATAATAGTTTTGAATATTTGGTAATCCCAATCCTCCCTCCTTTTGGGGTAAATACCACAGTGCCTTAGCTATCCTCGACCTCTTATCTCCATTACAAAATTTGTTTATCATTTTCTGATATTCTTGAAGCTCTTTAACACTGTGCTTAATTGGTAAAGCATCAAACAAGAAGTTTAACCTTGGTAAAAGCATCATTTTTGAGAGGGCTATTCTTCCAAACCATGACAGGTTCAAATTTTTGTATTTTCTTATTTTTTCTTCAATTTCCTTTCTAACTTTCCCATAATTTAATTTTTTAAGGTCTTTAAAAATACCTGTTATTATTATTCATAAATATCTAATTGAAGACTTTATTTGAATTTTAAATCTTGCACTGATTTCTTCTTGTTCATTTTTCCTCATGTTGCATAATATCATTTCCGATTTTTGGGAAATTTATTAAAAAAGTGGACATAATAGAACGATGTCAGATGGAATGCAAGAAAGGAAAAAGGAATTTCAAGTAATTATGGAAGAGATGAGGAAAAATAGGGAGGAGACAAAAAAAGAAAGGGAGGCCGCAAAAAACAATTATCAGACCTTGACAAAAGCGCTAAATGAAGTAACTAAGGAGGTAAAGGATAACACGACAAAGATAAATGCTATGATGGGAGATGTTTATAAGCAATTGAATGATGTAAAAATAGAAGTGACTGGTTTGTATCATGCAGATCAATCAACAAATGTTAAGATAATAGCCCAAAATAAAAGATTGGATCTGTTGGAGGAAGAGAATAGAAAACGGAATATTGTGATCAGAAAGATGGAGGAGAGGACACCAGATAAGCTTAAAGAACGAGTAATTAATTGGCTGAATTCTTTGAAAATGGGAACACTTTTGGGCATTACCTGAACAACAAGTGCTCTCTGTTGGCTGCTCCTACCACTCCAGAAGCACCACCAGATTGCTTCTCATACACACTGAAAAACACAGTCGGAACTTAAAGTTTTTTGCTCAGATCATATGGTGTCCTTGAGATGTATTGGACCACAACCTCCATCCTTCCCAGTAAGCATAACACATGAGGCTGGTGGAGACTCCAGCCAGAGTAAACAACACAAAACAATCAGGCCATATAAACTTGTGTTTTCAGCAAAGGTTTATTTGTCATTTGCAAGGGCTCTTACAGGTTCATAAGAGGGATAGAAATCATGCTGATTTCTATCCCTCTTATGAACCTGGAAGAGCCCTTGCAAGTGATTTCTATCCCAACATGACACATCTTTATTGTCTGCTTCGAACCAAAGCTTTAGCATAGGTAATAAATGGTGTGTGTGTGAATAAGATGGAGCTACTAGCCCTTAGGAAGGGTGTGAAGACCTGGCTGGTGGGACAAGTGTGGGGTAGTGATGGTTCACTAACCCCTCCCCACCGGCTTATTTAATATCTTATAGCCACCCTCTCTCTATTTTATGAAGGAATAGTTTTAAATTGTTTTTAGATTTTTTAAAATTGTATTTGAATTTGTGATTTTATATGTTTTTATATGACGTATTTTGTAATCCACCCTGAGTAGGGCAGAATAGAAATTTGAATAAATAAAAATATAAATAAATAAAAAATAAGTCCCATAATGAAAGCAGTAGCATTAACTAACTTCCTTTCAATCAATTCCCAACCAATTTATTTAAAGCCATAAATCAGAAAAGTTCCCCAGGTGGAACTGCAGCTCCCAGAATCCCCAGTCAATATAAGCAATGGCTATCCTAGTGGAGGAAAATAGGAGCTATAGTCCCAAATATATTTCTTCTAAGTGCTGGCCCAAATCTCCACAAAACAAGCCTAAAAGGAGAGGGTTCGAATCTCCAATTTTGGCAAAGTAATGTACTGTATATTAAAGTATCTGGAATTAGGTCAATGGTGAATCCCCCTTATTATGGTCTCTACCTGAGAGATTGCTCACTCAGATCCCTGTTCTTATATTTTACTTTCTCTCTCTCTCTGTTTTTGGAATACAGGGCTACTGCCCTATGCTGGAAAGTCCACCCAGTCATTCAGCAAAGACATTTATGGGTCTGAGGACTCCACTGTCAGACAGAGTAAATCTCTACTCAGAGGCAGCATCTCCACCACCACCAGGGATGGTCAAATGGAGAACCAACCAGTGCCTTCTGGTGGCATTCATAACACACACCAGCTGTCCTTGGAGAAAAAGAAAAAGGTCAAAAACCGAGCAAAGCACGAGAACCACACTGGTTTGCGGAAGCAGCATACCCAACAAGGCAAAGACTTTACTTTTGCGAGCCACCCGGAGGGACCATGGACAAACCTGATGCAGACAAATAGGCTCCACTTGGAAGCGTCCAACAGCATCTCTGGGTACTTTCACCCACTTGCCTCTCACCATGGTCAAGATGGATTGCTGTCTGAAGCTCCTGTTTTCAGAGACCCAGAGTTGAACATTGGACAGAGCTCTTGGGGCTTGGATCACCTGAATCGACCAGGAAAGATAAACCCTTACTACAAACCCAGCTATTCCTTTAGAAATAACCCTGAGCCTTCTTGGCTCACAAACCGACAGACGCCAAGCTGGCCATATCACCTTGGTGCCTTAAAGAACGGTAAGTATGATCAAGAGGTAGTATCTCAGTCTTCTGTGTTTTTGTTGACACCAGTGGGAGTTAATTATATCACTGTGGAGCCAGAGGTTTGGAGTTCATTTCCCCACTAGATCAGGGATTCTCAACCTGAGGCCCATGGGACAAATGTGGCCCACGACGCCATTTCATGTGGCCCATTACCACCTCCGCCTCACCCAGAAGTGCCATATGTGTTTCATTTTTAATGTAGAGTCTGCCCCCATCATGCAGGCAGGACAAAATGGCTGTCTGCCCCCCCCCCCAAGTTGTCTGAGGAAGTCCTCAACTTGAAAAGGTTGAGAACCCCTGCACTAGACCTACTGGAGAGCAGCCAAATCTATGTGGCCTTAGGCAAACTTCACAATCCTAGACAGCCCCCAGAAGAAGGGCATGGTAAACCACTTCTGAGTGTAGCCTGTACAGTACTTAGAAAATTCTGCAAATGGACACCATAAGTCAAAATCTACAATTTTTTTTAATCAATGGAACTAGATTTTTATTAAACGTTGAGATGTGTTTTTGCTGCTGCTGCTGCTGCTGTTGTTGTTGTTGTTCAGTCCCACAGTCAATTCCAACCCTCTGCGACCCCATGGACCACTGTCCGCCAGGCACTTCTGTCCTCCACCATTCTCCTCAACTCACTCAGCTCTGTGCCCATTGTCTCTACAATACCATCTAGCCATCTCATTTTGGGCCGCCCCCTTCTTCGTTTGCCCTCCATCTTTCCCAGCATCAAGGCTTTCTGAAGTGAATCTTCTCTTCTCATTTGATGTCCAAAGTACTTTAGCTTCATCTTTACAATTTGACCTTCTAAGGAGCAGTCAGGGTTAATTTTTTCTAAGATTAACCTGTTTGTTCTCCTAACTGTCCAGGGGACTCTCAAAACTCTCCTCCAACACCACATTTCAAAGGCATCTATTCTTCTGCGCTCAGCTTTCCTAATGGTCCAGCTCTCACAACCATACATTGCCACAGGGAATACCATTGCTTTGACCATACGAATTTTTGTTTGCAATTTGATGTCTCTACTTTTCACTAAGCTCCCCAGGTTTCTCATCGCTTGCCTCCCAAGAATCAGTTGCCTTTTTATTTCATGGCTGCAATCTCCATCTGCAGTGAGCTTTGATCCTAAGAAAGTAAAATCTGTCACTGCTTCTACTTCTTCCCCATCTATTTTCCAGGGACTGATAGGGCCTGTTGCCATGATCTTGGTTTTCTTTATATTGAGTCTCAAGCCAGCTTTTGAACTTCCTTCTTTCAACCTAATCAGGAGCTTCTTCAGGTCTTCCTCACTTTCTGCCACTAGGGTGGAATCATCTGCATATCTCAAATTGTTGATGTTTCTCCCAGCAATTTTGATCCCAAATTGTGATTCCTCCATCCCTGCATTGCGCATTATGTGCTCTGTGTATAAGTTGAATAAGCAGGGTGACAAAATGCAGCCTTGTCTCACTCCTTTTCTAGTGTAATCTTAGTCTATTCTCTCACACACAGACATAAGATTATCACCAATTTTGTTTGATAATAATAGTTATGTTACTCTTGATATTTTAATTTGGTGTTTTAAAAACTAAAATATTCATTACTGTAAGTAGCACACAGTAGCATTCACACAGACAAATTTATGAAAACTGATTTAATTAATACCGCATAACAGCCATGATCACTGCTTCTTTACAAATGTCAAAAGTGCAGTAGGAAAAATTGAGAAAGTATGTAGTAAAATTCTTATGGTTGCGTCTCTAAAGTGGGAATAGGAAATTATAGGTGAGGCTGCAGCTCCTGTAATCCCAAACTGTCTTTTTTTTATTACCTGAGTCACATCTCTCAAAGCCAGACCTAAAGGAACAATAGTCTGAACCCTTGAAAGAACGCTGCCACACATAATCTTGACTAACAGTCAGGACCAGATGAACTGCTGGGCAAGTTGAGGTAGATGCTCCATGCAATGTGTTACAGAACTCAGGAAATGCTAATTTACTTGTTTGTTTTTTAATCTTATTTTTGCTGTGTGGGATATTCCAAAATAATTTGACTGTCCTTGGGTATCAGGTACCTTGTTGTTGAATGACAAGGTTGCCATTTTCTGCTTTTTCATCCAGCAAAATGTCTGGGGAAGTCATACATTTTAAGACGTGACGTCTGGAGGTGGCGATAAACTGTAATGACTGCCAAATGTTCTGCTGTTAAGAGAAGCCACAATGGCACAATATTGAAAGCAATGTTTTCTTATTAAATGTATCACATTCCCAAATGGGGTTTTCGAGAAATGAAAGACTGCCTGCTAAGTAGTGTCTGCTAAGATAAGGAATCACAGACTAGAAAAGACATCAAGACAGATTTTCAGTACCCAGGACAGATCCTGAGGAACCCTTTTTCATGTTTTGACTCTGACTGGTTCCTTGCCTAGATTTAACTCTGTCCTTATATAAAACAGGGGTTCCCAACCTAAGGCCTGTGGGCCAGATCCATCCCAGAGGGCCATTCCATGTGGCCCTCAACCCTCCAAGGGCATTCGAGAAACAAAATAGCCATCCTTTTGAAGCTGTTGGGACAAAATCACACACACACACACACACACACACACATTGTGCAGGCAGGGGGAAATGGCCATCCAGCCATCGAAGCTGAGAGAGCATGACCCGGCCCCTGGCTGGAAAAGGTTGGGAACCATTGTCATAAAAGAATAGTGTTCTCTCTTCAGGTTCCGACTCTATCTTGTACTTCCTTCTTCATGGTATTTTGTCTGAATTTGTAACTGGGAAAACTGGAGTGTAAGGCTGTGGTGTTGAAAGTGCCATGTTTTTCAATTGTGTGTGTTGTGTGTGAGAGAGACAGACAGAGAGACCCTGACTTGAAGGTATTCTTGACGCTTGGGTTCATGTCTTAGCACCAAGACCAAACTGTATAACTAGAGGCTCTGGGCAAGAGAAAAAAAAATAGGCATCTGCAACATCTAAAATGTAGCTGACCTAGAGAAGCTGAGATCAGCAGTGAGACTTGAAGATGTGATGGTAGTGTCCCATCGGTGCAGGGAAGGGTGATGGTCCCCAAGTGTATTAAATCTCATTTGAATCCATCTTGACGGAGGGCAGCAGCTTCATCAGTACTGACCTGGGGCTGAGGAGGACTTTGTGTGCCAAAAGGGCTCAGGACCAGAAAGTGACTCACGGAACTGGATCAGTGGTACTATGGGTGTCACACTGTGAAGCGGAAGGCAGATGAAAGGCCATGGCATTATATTCTCAGGACAGTCTTCATGGCTGATCGCCATGATGATCACCAATATTCAGAATTGGATATGGCACAACAACAAGAAGAAGGTGTATTAGGGCAATAAGAGCCAATGTGGTTTAATGGACTGACACTCAGGAGACTTGGGTACAGATCTTTGCTTGGCCATGGGGAGTAGCAGCTGCAAATGACTTCTTGAACATCTCTCATACCTTGCAAATTCTCTTGTGGACATTATAAGTGACATGGTGACACTCAACAACAAATCATTTGATAGCATTGATACAGCAGGAGTGTGGCTAGGGCCGCAACCATCCAATTACTTCCATGGTAGCAAATCCTACTTAACCCAATGGGACTTATTTCTGAGTAGATCTGGTAGGTAGTGTGATAAATGTCTTTTGGGAGTTAATTATTCTACTGCCTGATTAGTCTCATTAGTCCCTCATCCCTCACATGAATTCTGCAGCTTTAACATTGGTTCTTGTTCCAGATGCTGAAAGCATGGAGGCATGCCTAACCAACTGCAGGAAGGAGCATGAAGAGGTGGAAGCTTACTGTAGCAGTGAATTTGGTAGGATTGGTCAAAAGTTTATGTATCACTCATGCTCATGTCACTGGCACATGCAATTCCTTTGTCAGGTTTGAGACAATCTCAACCATTGTTTTACATTCCCCTCTCCTCAAGTTTTCCTCACACTTGAGAAGAGCCTTAGCTTTGGGAGCAATTACATCGTTCCCAAAGGTAGGGCTAAATTGACTTTCCAAGCTATTTATTTTAATGTTCTCTTTTGCTCATGAAAACTATAGTTGGATGACACGCTCCAGTTCTATTCCAGTACTGTCATCATTGCCTTTGTGTCGGCCATCTTGACAGCTCGGTGGGCAACCAAATGGGGAAGGAGGGGAATCTAAGTGAACGTCCCATCTCCAGACTAGTCTTCTGACACAAGTTTCAATGGGCATTGAGGTTCCTGGAATTAATGGGAAGTGTGGTGCAACACATCTGGGGGCAAAACAGCTTGAGGAAAGCTGATCTATGGCTCTAAGAGGGACAAGGAACCAGCGTTTTAGAGAGTAAAAGTTCAAAGCATAGGGGAGGGACCGGGTTGTAAATGCCCCCTTAAAGCCATTTTATGAAGCATTTGTTTTCCAAATTACTTCAGAAGTCTAAGCAAACATTGCCTGGAATCTAACAGCACAATTAAAACTTCACACAGCCGGTGATGTCAACAGTCATGGCAGGTTTTTGTTTTTACAAACTAATAATTTCTAGTTCTCCTCTCCCTGAAAGCCTTGATGATCCCCTGGGTCCCCCTCTCTTGCAGTAAAGCTGTTGTTCTTTTAATATGTATAAATAAAATTTATTAAATTTTGACAGTTATAGCATAAAACATATATATTAATACAAACATAAGATACATTAAAACATTCTGCATCACTGAATTATGACACCATTTCTTTCTTTGTATAGTTCTCTTTCACACCTTTGTTAGGGCATTTTTATGGGTATTGTAGCAAGATTCCTGCCCACTGCATGAATGCACCTTTAAGACACTTCTAGAGCTCCAGGTACAGGTGTTAGCTGTTGAGGAATAGACTGATTACACAGCTGTGTCTGCTTGGCGTGCTTGACTCAGTGCTGAGCATAGCTGTGGCCACTTTGGGGGTGGTTCAGCACTAGCACAGTATAACTATAGCCCACCTGAGATGGGCTCCTCTGAGGAGGAGCTGTGACTGAGACTGATAAATGACTTCCGAGGGAAAAGACGTGTTGCATGAAGCTCTGCTTCTACCAAGAACTATCAGGTACTCAACACTGCTGAGAAAAGAGCACACTGACTTTGGCAAACTGCAGTCAGTGTTTTGCTGGCAAGATTCTGTGCGTGTACTCATTGGACTTGAGCCTTCAGGATTCTGAGCCCTGTTGCAACTGTGAGGCTTGAAGACAGACGGGTACCTGTGCATATAGTTCTGTGTCTTTTGCCTTTCCCTCACCCAGAAGTAAACTGCACTCTTCACTGAAACTGTACATGTCTGTCTTTTGCACCCAAACCTTCCGCTGCGCAAATAGCTAACCGCTAGTCTGTTATGTTACCACACATACTGCCAGAAATCCTTGACAACCTTTAAATCTCCCCATTTATTTTTTTATCTTCAAACTTTTAATTATTTCACCCTGTGGTATACACAATACTTTGGAATTTGCTATTTCCACTTTTACTATTTCCACTGTAAAAGCAGCAAAACTGTTGAGAGTAGCAGAAAGTTTTGATTTTCTTAAAATTCCCCAGTGATAAAATCAACCCCATGGCAGCTTTCTTTGAAAATGTAACCCTCTCCCCATCCTACAGCCCACAATTTCCCCATTATGAAATTGAATTCAATGGGAGCCTCTGAAAAACTACAGTGGCTCAGCATATCATCAGCTGAAGGCATTTTTGAAGGCAGGAAGAATTTGTATTCAGTTACCTTTGTGGGTTTTTTTTAAATGATGTTTTTGATATATTAAGTCACTCTCAACTAGCCGTGTGGACCAGGCTGGCAAAACAGTGGTGTGTCAAAAGCAGTCCTTTGAGTCTAATTCAGAGTCCTGAAGAAGCAGCCTTAAAGCATCCTGCACACTAGGGCTGGGGAATCTGTACAATCTTCCAACCCTCATCAGCCCTAGTGAAGGTGGGTGGGAGTAAAGCCCAAGATCTGAAGGCCCACATAATTCCCTTTGCTGTTTTAAAACCCTTGGACCTCATTAACATCTATGAATTATGTCTCTCTTTGTGAGTGAAAAAAAATATCAGGTTTGTTTTTCGTCATTATAGTTCCCTTTTGCTCTTTTCTGCAGCATGGATGCTAAGAAACGCCTGTTTTTCACACCATTTGTTAAGGCCACATTCTATATACCCTTGATGGTGAACCTTGGCACTCCAGATGTTCTTGGACTTCAATTCCTAAAAGCCCAAGCACCCTGTGAATCCACACAAATAGGTTTACTGCGATTCTTCTGGCCTGCCCCTGCCCTCATTGCTCCCATACGGGCATGATTTTCTTCAGCTTCCAGGAGCGACGAGGGCAGCGTGGGCCGGATGAATCGCAGTAAACCCATTTGTGTGGATTCACAGGGTGCTTGGGCTTCCGGGAATTGAAGTCCAAGAACATCTGGAGTGCCAAGCTTTGCCATCATGGCTATATACTGTACAGTGGAACTAATCTAAGGTATACATGACTTCCAAAGACTTTAGTTGTATCAGCTTGCCAAGTTGTACCATAGAAATGCTCATTTAAAAAAGAAGCCACTTATGAAATCAGCCTAGTGTTTTATTGTTCATTTTTTAGTTAGATCGTATGCTTTTATTGAGAGGTTGACGATGTGAACCTATGTTTTATTATCACTTTTACTATTTTTCTTAGTTTTATACTTGACAGTTAACATGTTTGTGGATCATATTATTTATACACACACTGCTTTCACAATTCAGGTTGAAAGACAGTTTATAATTCTTGCTATACAGCAATAGATTTGTGTCATTGACTCATTGGTGTCTGCATGGAAGCATAATTTTCCCTCTTTTTTTTTAAAGCAGTGAATGGGATTGTTCATGATACCACTATGCTACATAAAGGAATACGGTTGGTGACACTCTTGGTAAACAATAAAGGGATGTACAAGATGAATCGACTCTACCTCAAGCCTGATGGCTTCTTCTTTCAAGCTCACATACTGGTGGTGGATGCCTTGAACTGCAGTAAGCCTTGTCCAGACTTCAAACTTGGTAAAATACAAAAACCATTTCTCTTCTTCTGCAATAATTTATGTAGTGCTGGCAGTGGTAAATGCAGGGTACACAGAAAGAGCCGCCTCAAAAATTATGGTATTTTTTGAACCACAATCAGGCATACCCTGGTAATGGCAACCTTGTGTTGTCAGCTAATCTTTGTCATACTAGGTCAGGCAAAAGGAACAGCAGAATGAACTCAACAAAAGGTCCCTTCATTTTGGCAGTTTCACGTTTGGCTTAGACGTGGAAGAAGAAGTGGTAAATGCCATGGGTTACATTTTGAAAAAAGAAAGTTTTCTTCTGTCTATTACCATTTTTACCCAGTTTTTCCGCCAAGAACAAGGTTTTAGAGTGACCTATCAAGCTTTGGAGTAAGAGAGATTTTGTTTACAATGTGAAAGACACTACACAAAAGGAAAAACAATTGGGAGGGAGGAGAAAAATACAAACAGACTAAGACATTAGAGAGTCTTAGTTAATATGGTTCAGAAGGTCAATGATCTAGAACAGTGTTTCCCCAACCTTTGGTTTTGGACTTCAATTCCCAGAAGCCTAAGACAATTCTCCAAAGCACTGATCAGCCAATGTACTGACCTAAGTTTCTGAGAATTGAAGTCCCCCTGTGGGGTGTGGGGCCCACATAGGGTACCACTGATCTATATTCTAGACTTAAGCATGGTTGAAGAATGGCTTCCTTGTCTATCTTTGATGGCCTCAGAAGTAGCAACTAATAGCAGGACAAATATTTCCTGAGATAAGATTGAATATAGACTACAGGGTGGCCTGTAAGTCCCTGGTGAATCTTTCTCTAAATTTGCCACTTATTGTATCTAGGCTGTCACCAGTATTCTTGCACTCATGTACCCATGTACTTGTCACAATACGCTCTTCAAGTGTAAATGGACTTAAATTGGCCATATTTTTCTGAAAAAAAGGGAAAACATAATACATATGGACAGATAGGGACTTATGGGTCACCCTGTACTTAATAGGCCAGGGATTCTCAACCTATGGCACATGGGCCAAATCCGGCCCTTGACACAAAATAATCTGGCCTCCACCCTCACTCCACCCACCACTGGAGAAATTGGCCACAGACTCATTTACAGCCTTCGTAAAAATGTTTATGACAGCCGTAAATGGTGGGGGTGGGGGGACCAGTCTGGACCCCTCAACTGATTGAATGAGCATGACCCGGCCCCTGACTTGAAAAGGTTGAGAACCACTGTAAGAGGCCTATCAAGACAACACACAAAGGTCACTGAAGATCCGAATGCATTTGGATTGTAATCATAACAACTGGTTTCTGATTCTCCAACTCTCCCCATGCTAAAAGAGCATTTAAATTGTGTACGAAGCGACAGGTCTAAATGTGCAATGAAGAGAAAATGGCAGACATAGCACTGGGCAAATATCACTGCAGGGAACAGTCCTTTCCCTTGAATGTCTGTCTGCATGGAATACAGAATACAATCTAGTAATACCACCAGGTTGATTAAGACTGAACAAGAGCACTGTTATCTTAGGGCCATTGCTAGACTGGCATTGCTTTGGTGCTAGGCTGCACCAGAGGCTTCACAGCCATAGGCCTTGTGCCTGAGTCTGTAGCCTTTAAATTGGGGGTTCCTAACCTAAGGATTGATTTTTATAAATTTTAAAAACTTTTAAATTTTTATAATTATGACTTTGAAGTTTTAGATAATGGGTTCAGGTTGTATTATGTTATGCTTTTATGACGTTGTAAACCGCCCTGGGTCGCCCGGTGAGGAGGGCGGTATAAAAATGTGAATAAATAAATAAATAAAAGGCCTATGGGCCGGATCTAGCCTATGGTGCCACTTTATGTGCCCCCCCATCCCTCCAAGGGCATTCAAAAAACAAAATGCCAACCGAACTACGGCTCCAGACGGAGTTGCTGCCCTTTTAGGAAGAATTTAAAAACATGGCTAGCAGGGCAGGTATGGGGTGCAGGAGGTACAGTGACCCCAGCCCGCTGGATGATTTAAGCCCCTCCATCCATCAAGATGTAGTAATTTGGCATTTTTAAACTTTTTAGGTTTCAGATTTTAAATTTTAATCTTGCAGTTTTATATCTGAGGGTTTTAGGAATGTTTGTGTTTTGTTGTGGTGCTTTGTGATTTGTGAGCCGCCCTGGGTCACCTCTGTGAGGAGGGCGATGGATAAATATGAATAATAAATAAATAAAATGGCTGCCCCTTTGAAGCTGCTGGGACAAAATGGCCACCCCCATTGCGCAGGAAGGGCAAAATGGCTATCTGGCCCTCAAAGCTGACTGAGAGAGCATGACCCGGCCTCCGGCTTGAAAAGGTTGGGAACCCCTGCTTTAAATCATTTCAGCAGAATGAAAGCATAGATTTTGATGACGACATATTGTGCCAGATTTGCCACAGTTGCTGCCACTGCTTCTGAATTCTCTCAGAATATGACGTTCCAAAGGCGCTCACTCTTGATGGCTTTGCTGTTTTGCAGGGAGCAGATACATCGTGATGGGTCAAATCTACTACAGGCGACGGCAACTACCTACCATTCTGCAAGAGCAGGTGAGGGGGCACCTGAGGCCAGGAGATGGACTGCTTTGGACAGGCAGCAGCTACATAAAGAGGTTCAATCGAAGGTGGGATCAGAAAGTTCAAAGGGCAGTTCATGCCAAATGCGGATGATTAATGCAGTACCACCACAGCTGATTCAGGGCTAATGCTGTTTCTGGCTTGCTTCTGAAGGATGGCCTTTGACACAGATGTATGTACTTTTGCTGTAAACAGCATCCAGGTCTCCTTGTGGCAGTGGAGAGCATGGAGGGCATCGGCACCTTGTTACCTTGCGTCCATTCCGCTTCAACAACATACTGATGCTGACATAAAAGCCACAATAAAACAGGTCGCATTTCAAGGCAAATAGCTGCTTGTCTAGAACCTCTGATGTACTTTTATTAATAATATTTTCAATTGCCACGTGCCCCCACCCTTTAAAAACACGGTATGTTTTTGAAGGGGAACATCAGCATAAGCAGAAGAAGTCTCATTGAAAACAGATTCATGTGAACTTGATGAAATGTAAGAGGCAATTAACTGCTTTTTACCAGGAATCACCTGAAGTCCTGGTCTTGAACAATTTCAGCCCCTGGCATTAATCTGAATCAGACTCCACTTACCCACAGGTCTACTTATTCAAACTCACTTTAGAACATTGCATATTGCCTATTCTACCTAGGGGCTGTGGTTGCTCAGTGGTTAAGAAGCACACCTTGTTAGCTGGAAGGCTGGCAAGTCGGCAGTTCAAGACCCGGGTACTGCATGATGGATTGAGCGCCCCTTTCTATCCCAGCTCTTGACACCCTGGCAGAATTGAAAGCAAGAAATTGCAAGTAGATAAATAGGGATCACTTTGGTGGGAAGGTAAACAGTGTTCCGCGCACTCCATGTTTAGTCATGCCTGCCATATGTCCATGGAAACATCTGCAGACACAGACAGCACTGGCTCTTTGGCTATAAACAGAGATGAGCATTGAACCCTAGAGTTGGATACGACTGGCATTCAGGCAAGGGCGACCTTTACCTTTATCTAACCAAAACACTTCATGAATATTCCAGCAATCCTGCTACAATGTATGCCTGTTTTATTACCAAGTTCTAATGTTTGTGTGATAATAGTAATAACTGTGTCCCATCAAGTCAATTCTGACCTAGAGAGGGATGGGAAAGACAGGCTACAATTGGCAATACAAACCCCATCATCCAGCTGCCTTATTCACTATGAAAGAGCGGCAGGCACCAGCACAGAGCACATGTCTACCATGGAGGTCTCAGAGACACCTCTGGTTCAAGGGGGAACATATAGGACCCAACTTCAGATATGTTCCAGGGATGCCTTTGTGCAACCCAGCTTTTGTGCAAGGGGCCGAGGGAATGCACAAGAGGCCCTTTTTCTCCCAAAGCAGCTATTGTGACAAAGGAGGACAAGAATGTCTTCACCACTCAGACACACACGGTCCGCTTGGGCAGCAGCACCATTCCTTTTGTGGCTGGGGAAGAGATTTATGAAGAGCACCAGGCTGCCTATACTCATACCAGACAGCTCCATCCCAAGCGAGGAAGGATCCCACCCTCACTCAGTCCCCATTCCCAGCAAATAGTTTATGCGCAAAGCAGCACAGTGGGAGCTGGGGACTCCCCTTTAAGTACCTTTTCACCTGATGAGGAAGAGTAGGAGACAGCGGGGACTTGGGCGGGCACCCGTTCAGAGGCACAAGACACTGAAGTCACCCTTGCCCCTCTCCAGCACCTGCTGCCAGGACTAGTAGTTATGACAAATTAGCAATCCATTAGGAGGTAAAGGTAAAAATCGCCCTTGCTTGAGACCCAGTTGCATATGACTCTAGGGTTCAGTGCTCATCTGTTTGTAGCCGAAGAGCCAGAGCTGTCTGCGTCTGTAGACATTTCCATGGACATGTGGCAGGCATGCCTCGACACTGGAGTGCATGGAATGCTGTTTACCTTCCCATCGAAGTGGCCCCTATTGATCGACTTGTGATTTCTTGCTTTTGAACTGCTAGGTTGGCAGGAGCTGGGACAGAGACGGAAGCTCACTCTGTCGTGCAGTACTTGAGAATTGAACTCTGACCTTCCAGTCAGCGGGTTCAGCATTTTAACCATTTGAGCCACCACAGTCCTCCATTTGGACTGTAACTCCCATTAAACCAAATTTGTTGTTGTTCAGTTGCACAGTCGATTCTGACCCTTTGCGACCCCATGGACCACTGTCCGCCAGGCACTTCTGTCCTCCACCATCCTCCTCAGCCCACCCAGCTCTGTGCCCATTGCATCTACAATACCATCTAATTTTTGGCTGCCCCCTTCTTCTTTTGCCCTCCACCCTTCCCAGCATCAAGGCTTTCTCAAGCGAATCCTCTCTTCTCATTTGATGTCCAAAGTACTTTAGCTTCATCTTTACTATTTGACCTATTAAACCAAATAAACTCCCCAAATCTGTAACGCCCAATAAACCTATACCCTGGAAGCCTTTTAAACAACATGTGACAGATACTCACGTGGCTGAGTGCATTGCCCTGCAAAAACGAGCTTCAAGCATGGGCAGGACCTGGGGCACCCCTCCAATGCTCAAGCATGCTCAGCCACCGGAAGGCTTAGCATTGGGCAGTAGTGGCACACCTATGGCATGTGTGCCATAGGTGGCATTTGGAGCTCTCTCTGTGCCCAGCAAACCAAATGAAGCAGTTTCTCCTTACTCCAGCAGTTTGCCCCGCCCTTCTGCCCAGCAGCCCAATGGGAATGCTTCCTCCCTCCCCCCAGCAGTTTGCCCTGCCCTTCTGCCCAATGGGAACACTTCTTTCCTCCCCCCAGCAGTGTTTGCCTTGCCCTTCTGCCCAGCAGCCCAATGGGAATGCTTCCTCCTTCCCCCCAGCAGTTTGCCCTGCCCTTCTGCCCAATGGGAACACTTCCTCCCTCCCCCCAGCACAGTTTGCCTTGCCCTTCTGCCCAGCAGCCCAATGGGAATGCTCCCTCCCTCCCTCCAGCACAGAGTTCACTCTGCCCAGGAGCCCAATGGAATCATTTCCTTCCTCCCCTGTTGCCACTTTGCAATAAATAAGTGGGTTTTGGTTTACAGTTTCGGCACTTGGGTCGCTAAAAGGTTCGCCATCACTGGCATAGGGCATTCATTGTTGCTGGCAAATAAAGTGGGTCCTGTGGGGGCAAGTGGCTTCCTGGTGGTGAAGGTCAACCTACCCTTACTGGGGCTTCCTCTTCTTTAAGGAAGAGAGAATGACACCCTCTGCTCACAGGACTAGGCACGCCCTGCTTCATTTCACTGCCCACTCCTTCCTCTTCTTGCATTCTTCCAAATGCTGCTCCAAGATTCTGCTCGCTCTTTCAACCATGCTGTGTCCCGTGCCGTCGGCCTGGTTCCCACCCACCACAGGCCCTCTGCTGCTCCAACCTTAGTAGAGCTGCCCAGGGCATTTGCCCACTCCCAAGAGGGGCCCGTCTTCTACTTCCTCTCCACTGTTTAGGGCTCAGTCGTGATGCCCATTACAGTCGTTTCCCAACACTAAGGCACTGCTGGCTGTTTAGTATGCACTTCTTTTGTTTGGCACAATCACTGGGAAAGCATGAGGACACAGGAAAGCCTTTTAGAAAACATTGCCTCTTTCTTTTTTAAGGTGATAGTATTCTTATTCAATATAATGGAGTTCCAGGTATCTGGAAATTCCAAAATTTTAACCGTCTGAAGCCGAAGGCCTGGATGTAATTCTGAATCTCAGACCTGAACTTTGGAGCTAGTGCAGGACCAGGACCCTGCCTTTAACAGAGAATCCTGACATGCAGATCTGTCCCTGATTTTAAAAGCTTCTCTCCCCACCCACCCCAACATTATTCACCCATGTATGGTGCTCAGCTTAATGAAGACCTTATGCTCAAAAGCCCTTACGTTTGTGATTTGTTCCAGTGGGCTAATAAAAATATCACCCACCCTTGCTTTCAGATGATGTTCCTAGGATAGAGTCACCACTAATAGAAAAAGGTGCGTCAGACATTAAATATTGCATCGGGATAGATTTGGGAACAGAGCAAATGTATGTTTGGCAAATTAACAGGGATAGGTACGACGTCATCATACCTGAGCCACAGCCGAGAGATAAAAAAGCACGCAGGGTGCAGAATAAGTTTATATATGGACAAAAATAGCTTGCCTGCAGAAATCTACTTAATAGGGTGTGTGTCTCTTATTAGTATACCAGCAACTAGAACGTTGCTAAACACTAGATACAAGCCATGACTGGAATCCCACAGGACACTTGCACTATTATACTAGAAAAACCTTTATTCAGAAGTCTCTCTGCTAGATTTCTAAGAGATTTATATATATATTTTTAAATAAAAGCAATTGGTGAAAGCTAGGAGTAGGGTGGAGGATGACACACATGTAAAGATGTCAGAGCTGAAAAATCTCCCATCTTTTGAATAAAGGCATTTTGTCCAAATGAGAGGTTCCTGGCAGCCATTCAGGCCGGCCGGAGGGTCACTGCCTGCATACAGATCTTTCTCATTTATTTCTTCAGATCACAGTCTATATTTAGCTCCAGTCTGAATGCCCGTAGTATTAAGACTCTTCCATTATAGACAAAGATAGACTGCGTTTCTAACCTGCTTCTCAGAGGAAAGGGACACGACTTCGTTTTGTCTTGACCTAACTATTAATGAATCCATTTACAATTGAAGAGATGATTTCAAAGACCATGTTACTACGTTCAAGACGTTGATCAGATATTATAACATTAAATCTTTTTTTTCCCCATCCGCATCCTTCTCCACTTCAATTTGATGAAAAGCAAAGCAATCACACTCCACAGCGCACTCTCTGGGCGGTCCACAAGTTAATTAGCATTTTGCCCCCAACAAAATGGGTACTCATTTCACTGACCTTGGAAGGAGGGAAGGCTGAGTCAACCTTGATCCCCTGGCCAGGATCAAACTCATAACCTTTTGGTTGCTGGACAGCAGCTTAACTACTGCACCAGCAGGGCTCCTTTCCCCACGAAGTTTCACTCCTTTCCCCATGCTACGAAATTGTAGCCGTAGTCCTAACAACTTGGATCCTAAATTTCCTGTGAGGTTTCCCTGCCTTCTACTTCCTACCAGAAACTGCTGTGCTATACCCCATGCAGTTCTGAGGGCGTCCAGGCCCAGAAAGTAATTTCCTACGTAGACTTCTGGAGCACTGAAACATCCAGCACTCTGCCAATAGCTAGTGTTTTCGTAGTCCAAGGCAGATGGGAGATCCAGTTTTTTAAAAAAAAAAAAACACAAGAGTTTGCCGTTAGATTTAGAACGTCTTGCACACTTCATCGGCAAAGAAGGGAAACTGCAAACAAACACTGTACAACTCTATTATTTCTCTAGCAAGCAAAAGGAGAATGCAGTCGAAGGCTTGGTAAGAACCCTTATGTCACAGTGGTAATGCTGCACTATAGGACCCCAAACTCTGTTCATGATCAGAGTTTGATCCCAATGGGATCAATGTTGACTCAGCCTTCCATACTTGAGTAAAATGAGAACCAAGCTTGATGTTTGGGTGGGATAATGCTAATTATTTTGTGAACCACCCAGAGCGCTCTATAAGCCATGGGGTGTTATAGAAGTGTAATTGCTATATAGATCATGTATGCATTTACAAACCATCATTCGTAGTTGGTGTTATTTTACTAATCATAATTTTTTCTGATTTTTTTCTCTAGTGACTTCAGGTGAACATATAATAGGGCTGTGATGGCAAACCTTGGCACTCCAGATGTTCTTGGACTTCAATTCCCAGAAGCCCAAGCACCTTGTGAATTCACACGAATGGGTTTACTGTGATTCATCTGGCCAGCGCTGCCCTCGTCGCTCCCAGAAGCGGAAGTAAAAAGCCCCCGTACATGCTTCCGGGAGCGACAAGGGCAGCGCAGGCCAGATGAATCGCAGTAAACTCATTTGTGTGGATTCACAGGGTGCTTGGGCTTCTGGGAATTGAAGTCCAAGAACATCTGGAATGCCAAGGCCCGCCATCATGGTAATAGGGCATTCTTCTTCCCCTACGTTAGCCCAAGGTCACTTGCATATTTTCATGCATAATTGGTTAGAATCAATTATTGAGCTAATAATTCCCATACCCCACCCTGAACACACTACCTTCTACTCTTTCCTTGCAACTGCCTCACAAAGCAGGTCACTATTCTTATAGTGTAAGTTTTCTATATACAGTGATACCTTGGTTTACGAATGCCTTGAGAGATGTAATTTTTGGTTTACAAATGAAAATTCATTTAAAATAATGCCTTGGTTAATTATTATTTTTTTGCAATATGAATTATTTCTATGGTGGATTACCAGATCAGGTCACTAGAGAACACTGTATGCAATGAAAAATTTGGTTTATGAATTTTTCGCAATACAAAACGTCCCGGAGAATGCATTAAATTTGTAAACCGAGGTACATGCATATATTCCCAATCACAACACTCTTTCCTATGCAAATGAGTCAAAACAAGATACTTGCCTTGTGTTGTATGTAATGGAGCGTGACAAGGTAAATGTCCTTTTCTTCCTTTTGATTCCTGTCATGAGTCAGAAGAAAAGTGACTACTATAGTCGTGCCAACTTAATTTCCTTTGAAAATGTGCATTCAATGTTTAACGGCACTGTTGGCCTTGCTGTCTTCCAGCAGATGTCTACGGTACTAGGTCTATCATCTCACAATCCAAAACCATAGCACAGTCCTGCGATGACCAAAATCCTGTCGCTTAGCAAAGCAAATTGCACTGGAGTAAGACTCACTTTGGCCAACTCCTCTGTAAGTTTCATTGATTAAAATGCAACTTACAATGCCAAAGTCGGTTACGATTAGATAGGTTCATTTGAATCAATGGGGCTGCGGTGGTGCAGTGGTTAAGAGGTGTTAGCTGGAAGGCTGGCAAGTCAGCAGTTCGAGAGCTGGGTACTGCATGACGGATTGAGTGCCTGTCTCTGTCCCAGCTCTTGGGGATATGAAAGGAGCCTCATTTGGGTGTTCCCTGAGAGGAGTTTCTCCTGCAAAAATCCTTTCAACCCATGAAACCAACATGAGATTATTATTATTTGAATCAATTGAACTTGCAGAAGAGTTAACTCACTAAATCCCCAGTGGGTCTACTCCAGTACAAACTGCTATGCTAGGCAACAGGATTTTGACCAACGTTTCTTCGGTTTTGTTTCTACTGTTATTACATGACCAATATTTGAGAATAAAATTTGCATTTCAGGTTCCCAATCTATTTTTCTTTGAGAAAGTGATAATTCTTGCCACACAGACACCCCTTCTCTCTTCCTCAGCCTATTCACTTGTCCTGGTGAAACTACTGTAGTTCGTTTTTATGGTCATTCACACACTATATTCTTCCAGATATTATAATAATTTAGTCTCAGAGATTATTCTGGGTTGAAAGGATTTTTAGGGGACAACCAAATGAGGCTCCTTTTGTGTCCCCAAGTGCAGCCCTTGGGTATAGAAACCCGACCTTCTCATCTCCAGCTCAGCGTGTTAACCACTATGCCACCAGAGGAATAACTTTTTTAATTACTAGGAAAATGTTATAGAGATGTAGAAATTCAGAAGTGTCCTTGATGTGAAATCAAAAGTAAGTAATATAGTGTTAATGTCACTTCCAATTAACAGCTGAGTATTTAAAACACATGTATTTCTGCAAATATGCATTTTAAAAAGAACAAGATAGGCTTTTTTTGAGCTTACAGCTATCATTAGTAAGACTCCATTCAATGTTGTGTTCTGTGCACAGCTAGATAAACATTCTGCAGTTGTTCAAGATATTCCCATTGCAGACTCAATCTCCATAAATGGGCTCCAATCCAGTAAAAACAAGGAATCAAATTCAATTAATGACCATTTCAGAACTTCTGAACTTTTTTAAAACACTGAACACCAAAATCAAATTGCCTGGGGAGCTGTGATTAAAAGGCTGCCTCCACTGGTTTAAAACACTTGATACCCACGTTAAATTCTTCTCATTAAAGAATACATTTTTAATTTTTTTTTACAAATACATTTAAATGTTAGAGGGGGAAAAAAGTATGCTGCACATTGTTTCATTTTAAAAAAACTGAGTAAAGTATAATTTTCTTTATTCCTTTTACAGAAGTGGTATTTAAAATGTACACACATTACACTGGCTCATAAATAAAACTTCAAAAAACTAAAAATTACCATAGTTGATACAGCTAAGAATTGTCTTCATATATTACAAAGCAGTAGGAAAATGATGAGGCTTGGTAAAAAGTGTATGAAAGTAGCATTTTCCTCATTTCATCATTATTTATATGAAAAATTCCCCAAGAATTTATGCACAGTCTGTCAACGCCAAGTGCTACACAACTGATGTTTCATTAGGAACTCCACCAAATCTGATGTCCAACATTACTTTATTAATCTAATATGAACTTGTCCTATTATGTACAAAAGAGTTATTCTTCAGTTTGTCACAATTTGTTAAAAACAGTGATCTATTGCCTATAGGTAGGAAATTTCTCTTCTCAACATGGTTTTCCAACGTTAGCCATATGTACGGATAATACAGAAATATTGTGAAAAGACAATATTTGTAGACTTCAGGTTGAAAAAAAGTATTCTTTATAAACATAATGCATACAATATGTAGCATTTCTTTCTAAAAACTCCTAAGATAAGATACTCTAACACACAAATACTTGTCTTCCTACTTTCTAAAAAAAAAGAAAAGAAACATAAATGGATGCTCCTGTCACAATGAACAATAACTTCCTTTTGATTTCACACTGGTTAAATGACAGCATCTATGTACAAAAGATTAGGCTTTATTTAGCGAAGATTAACCCCAAAGGATCTGTACACCTGAGCCTGTACTTTATAAGAAACCTGTGGTCAACAGCAATGTCTAAGAAAGAAACAGAAAATGTTCTTGCATAGCAGGGTGAGGTTAAACCCAAAAAAAGCTCATCCATAACCAGATAAATTCTGGATCACTGAAGGGCAAAACTGAATTAGTGCAAAATCTAGTTAAGATGAGTGTGTAGAGGTACAGAAATCAACGGCTGCTGGTTTATGATGCACATATAAAAATATTGTCAACAGCGTTATGTGACTGGCTGGAGAGTAAGAAAGAAAAGTGGTAACACACTTTTGAGACCGTTTTTAACCTCACACAACCAATCTGCTCGTTATTATCTCATTCAGAATGGGAAATGATCATTCTCACGCAAATCCTTTGCCATCGAGATGAAATCTGTGGCAACACAGAATAATTTTATTATATTTGATTAAAAACTACTAGAAACGCACGTGGGGTTTTGCTTGTCTTTCCCACCCCTGGCCACATCCTCATCCTATCTTGGGCCCATTTACACTTCAGAATAAAACCTCAAAAAGTTACAAACACGTTAGTGAACATTCAAAAGACACCTACATCTGTGGAGAGAACAATGATCTCCATTTATTTTGTTTCATATACATCCATATTTTGAATTTTTTTTTAATACAAAAAGGGGAAAAAATTAGAATCTGACAAATGTTTACAAACAAGATACCTTCAAATAGATTTTACTCATATCAGTCCAGGGCAGAGTAAATGACATTGTACTGTTCTATTCAAGGCCACAAAGTCTGTAGTCTCACTGACCACTGAGCCCAACTTTTATGCAAGCTTAATTGTTTTCACCTACCATGAACAATAAACTCATTGTTGATTCCCAGTTTTGTTTGTGCACATGTGTACATAGCAGCTCCTTTCATAGAAAGAAAAGACATCTAGAGGTCATCTTGTACTTTTACCTACAGGAATCATGGGAAGATACAGAATGGGTTACATATAACCAGGGCTTGGGGAGTTATAAGAAAAAAATAATAATTAGCTGACAAATGAGGGCAGCAATAAAAAAAAGCGTCCTTTTGCAACAATAAATAAATACGATCAAAAGTTCTCTGTATGGACTTTAAACCAGCTTCTTCACTGAAGAACAGATGCGGCATTTCCATGGAGTTAGAACGTGACCCCATTTTTATTTTAATCTTGTTTACTCTTCCTTGTTTTTGCGCTTGTCTTCTAACAAAACGTTTTCCTGTTTCTGCCACAACAGCACAATTCAACTTGACAAGAAAACGCTGCTGCTGATTTTCACTCGTTTTGTCCTTTGGACAAAATTAGTTGATCGTGTGTCATCTGATGCGACTGATAAAAAAAAATGCAGTTTACATCAAGACTTGTCAGGGTCTCCTGACTTTAAAAAACATCTGGCTTCCCAATTCAAAAAGGTTCAGATAACCAGGTTTCTTGCTGGGTGTATGTTAGGGCAACACGTGGACCTTTAAGAAGCTGTAGACTACAGTTTGTTGTTATGAGACCTGCAGAATGCAGAAAAGGGGAACAAGTGAGCGCCCTTTTATTTGAGAGACCTCAGATGTCTACAACAGGTGCCGAGGACCCGCTACTCAGCTGAGTAGGCAGACGTCACGCTGCTCCTGTTCATCATTCACAAGCCAACACCATTTAGGGAAACAACTTCTCACCCACCGCAAAAACAAACAAACACCAGCTTCTGTTCTACTCAAACACATGATGGAATATCCCCCCCCCCACACACACACACACACAAAGGTTGCCAAACACTTGTAGACAGGAGGTACCTATAATCAATATGCAGCCAATTTACATTCTCTTGGACTTGGTGAAAGCGAATAAAAAAAAATCACACTTTTTTGGTGAAGATTAATGGTTTTTCCTTTTCTTTTTGGCGGTGTTTATTATGAGGAAATAATTGGGTGTTACGTAGCTTCCATGACTATTATTGGTCTCGGATTTGATGCAGCATTCAAAGGAGGGACAGCTTTGTTTTCTGAGATAGCTACAACCATAAGACTTGATTCGACCTCAAATCATAGCTTAATTTAAAAAAAAGTATAAATTTTAAAAAGTTATAGTTTATGACGTGGTACAATGAAAAAGTATGCAAAACATCCAGTTCTGATTCCCGCAAGAAAGGTCAGACTAAAGTTATCACAATCTGCAAAAAAAAAAAAAGGATATGGGTGGTGTGAATGAAGCAGTATTGAAAGTGGAAGCCATAACAAAAGTGAGTTGACAGTAAAGGAAATATGAGAGAATAACAGTTTGAAAAGCTTCACCTGAACTACCATTTCTTCTACAATTTATCACTCCATCTTTACTTCTCACTGGAAAGCTACCGGAGGGGAAATGCAAAAGCATCTTCCAATGCAGAAACCACAAGCCATCGGCTGTTCATGCTACTATACTACTCAACTGCATCTGATGGGGTTCAGTTGCACTTCACTAGGTTTATGTTAAACTACAGTAAAATCCTCGGTTTGCGATTTTAGTCCGTTCTGACAAATTTTGTTGGAAACTGGATCAACTGTAAATCGAGGCACGTTTCCCCCATAGGAATGCATTGAAAATTTAAAAAAAACATTCCCAACCTAAAAAATAAAAACAATTTTTAAAAAATGCTGGGACACACAGTGAAAGGAAATATAAATGAGGGAGCTAAGCTCCCCATCTTTCCCTACTTTGCCTGGGCTGTAGCACTTCTTTCTAAGGGTCGGTACCGGGCAAAGAAAAGGAGCGGTTTGTCCGGCTTCCGGGGCTGGCCACATCCAGATCTCCAGCGCTGAATACGCCGCAGCCAGGCGAGGAGAACCGCTCGCCTCTCCCCCCTTGTGCCTGGGTCAGTAATGCAAAGGGAGGGGAGGCAACTGATAGCAGTGGGGCAACCTTGCCATGAACGTTCATGGTGCCTCTTCCAGAGCCATCGCTAAGACATGGGATATAAAAGACATCCCGCACCTTAACGATGGTTCTGGAGGAGGCCTCATGAACCACAAAGCTGCCCCACTGCGATCAATTGCCTCTTCCCCCCTTGATAGCACCGACCCGGGCACAGAAGGGGGGAGAGGCGGTCGATCAAGCAGGGTGGCCTGCCTTACGTGTTCACAACGCCTCTTCTGGAGCTGTCACTAAGGCATGGGATATAAAAGAAACCCTGTGTTTTAGCGATAGCTCCAGAAAAGGCACCATGAATGTGCAAGGCAAGGCCACTCCACTGCGATTGTGCCACTGTCCAAAATGGCAGCGGGTGGTCTTATATACAAAAAAATGTCGTGAACCGGGATGTCATTTCCTTGGGATTTCCAGTCGTAAACCATGGCAAACATAAGGCAAGGCAGTCGGGAACTGGGGTTTTACTGTACTAATGTTAGTCTTCAAGATGTCTCAGAGCTTTGTGCTGTTTTCACCTATTACTATAGGAGCTGATTTAAGCAGGTACTTCATTCTCACATCAATGTTAAAAGTAACCATAAGTGCTCAATTTTAGCTGTACTTTTGCCCCATCTGTAAGTCAGTTAATTTAGTTTGTAAATCAAACAAGTGTCCCCCTGCTTCACACCAAGATCACTTCGTTCATCTGATAAAAGCAAAGCCAGCTAAAAGTTTCCTCCTACCATTCCACTGAAGATTCTGCTTACTGGGAAATTGTGTGAGCATCACTGGTCGTTTAAAAAAGAGAGTGAACTGCAAATTTCAAGAGGTGAAATGTATACCTACCATACCAACAAGGAGTGCATTACGGAGAAAAGCTACGTACCTGCCTGTTTTGAATCCTTTTAATTTCTGTACAAAGTATGACTCAAGAACCTCTGCGCACTGATAAAAAGGAGAATCGTTTGGATTGTAGTAGCGACAGTTATCAAATATTTTGGTCATGTCGGCCACAAACTCCGTCATCTTCTTGTAGCAACGTCGCAGTATTCGTTCTTCTATGGTGGCAAGATCTTAAAAATAAGCCAGTAAGAAATGTTTGCGCTTGACTAGAATGCTGGCAACCAAGGATTCCAGACACAGATGGGGAAGGTGTGGCCCTGTCTTGCTAACTCAGGCTGGCCAGGCCTGATGGGCTTTAGGTTCTCTTAGGATCTCAGAGACAATGAGCACTCGGTGGGTGAAGAAGCAAAGCTACGTTAGGCTGTTCTCTATGCAAAACGTAATAGAGACAGAGCAGGAAACAAGCTATTCATATTTACCTAGCATGGATCTCCTCTCTCCATTCTCTCTGGGGGCCCAGTTAGGTGGCAGAGCTCCAAAGTCTGAGGCTAAGAACCCCTTCTCTTATACCCTAAAGCAGAGGTCCTCAACCTTTTAAAGCCGGGGGTTGGACCATGCCCCCTCAGATGGTTGGTGGGCCGGATAGATGCCACATCAGCAGGACCATTCCCAAGCTGCCCACCACCACCACATCGCTGCCCACCCCGAGCCACCTACCATCCCCCCCCGCCCCCGCTTCCCTGCTTATTATCCTGGAGGAGCTGCATGGCACAAAATCATCCGGCCCATGACCCTGCTCCAGCTGCTGCTTCCGCCTCAATCCTTGTCTCCTCCGCTTGACTTGGCATGTCCCTAACGGTGCTTCATAGCAGGGCTATACAACATCCGCCCTCTTATTGAGCACAGTTAGGGGCACGCCAAGCCAAGTGGAGGAGACAAGGATTGAGGTGGACCAACACCTGGTGGTCATGAATCTTTCCAGGTGTTGGTCATCTATACAACATCCGCCCTGCTACTGAGCACTGTTAGGGGCACACCAAGCCAAGTGGAGGAGACAAGGATTGAAGTGGCGGTGGCTGGAGTGAGGTTGTAAGCTGGATGATTTGGTGCCACAGGCCAGATCCAGCCCATGGGTGCCTTAGGTTGAGAAGCCCTGCCCTAAAGCTAAAACTCTGTCTCATCTTCTTTGGCTGGAAGCCCCTCACTCAGAGGATGTCCAAACCCAACAACGGCCATCTGGCCTGGGCCATTTGGTGCTTGGTCCTTGCAGGTGGGACGTTACTGGTCACTATGTCAGGAAAGGGTCATTGTGACCTTTCTTTACTTAGTCAGGGACTTTCCGCCTGTCATGAATCTTTCCAGGTGTTGGTCCACTTTACCAAGCCAAGAACATGGATGCGCTCATAGCCATTCTATCTCCTCTGTCTTCTCCTTCCAAAAACTTCTCATCTATACTTTTATGACTCTACTAAATCTTGTTAATTGACAAGTTTAATAGGGAGACTTCTTTTCCTGGTCAGTAAGACCTCTTAGATGCAAATAAATTTTAATTTTACATATTTAATACACGGGAAGAGTGTTTTCCATCCAAGCAAAAAGCATTTATCAAGGTGGCAAACATAATTGTATACAAACTATGCTTGTAAGAATGGGGGTGTTATTTAAATAACAGCTGAAATTTTTATTTTCATATACGAGGAAGCTGCTGTCTGTTGCTTCTCATGGGGTATAAACATTCTAAATCAAAAACTGTCATAAGCTATGAAGCCTTAATTGCAAAGCAAAATGACTATGGCTGCAGTTTTGTGCACACTTACTTAGGAATAAGTCCCAATGGATTCAGTGAGATCACAAGTACACATGCATGTTGGCAATTTATGTGCATGTTAGTTAAACTATCAAATTCACTGCAGTGAATTGCTGCTTCATCGACAGCAATACACTATGGCGAGTTATGCAATTTAACGTAAGGCACATATAAATCACCAAAAGGATTTGGGTCATTGTCTCGGGATGAACATACTCTTTGTTCGTAGATGTATGGATGAAAGACAGCGTACATTTACAAACTATGTCATTAATATGAATTAATTAATTCACCATTATAATATATGAGATCAACAAGACACTCACCCATAGGTTCTTTGATAACCACGTAATAATCTGGAGCATCATTGGGATCTACTGGTTCTAGGAATGGCCACGCCATTTTGTGAGTCTGTTTAGAAAATATTATTATAGATTATAACAGATAGTCCTTTTACGAAGACAAACCCCCTCCTCCCCACAAAACCTAATATGTGTTAACTGGATGGCACTGGGTCCTAGGGAGAAAGGAGAGAACCATCTGCAAAATTTGGAAGAATTACAATGTCATAACAGAACTGGCCGTTGTAAAGAAGCTGCTCTGACTTCAGGGCAACTTCCCATTAACACAGAGGTGCCCAAACTTTTCGGACCACGGGTCGGTCATGTGGTTCAGCGGGCCGGTCACGTGGTTCCTCCCACCAGAAGTGGAAGTAAAATGTACTTTGCAATCTGTTTTACAATAGGATGAGATAAATTTTAAGCTGCCATTTTCTCTGCTTAAACCAAACTGCAGCCTGCAGTCCAAATCTGGCCCCAGACACCAATTCATCCAACCTGTGTCACCTTTGTTTCTCCTGGAAGCAGAAGTAAAACAAGTCTGTATGGGCATGTTTTACATTCGCTTCTAGGAGCGACGAGGGCAGCGCAGGCTGGATGAATTAGTGTCGGGAGCCGGATCCAGCCCACGGGCCATAGTTTGGACACCCCTGCATCAACACAATGATTCTCAACTGCTTACCAGCCAAGAATTTGACTTCTACTCCTACAATCCTGGCCACTAGCTTTCCTGGCCAAGGCTTCTGGGAACTGAGTCGCTTGGCGAGTGGGGCAGCATACAAGTAAAAAAATGAATGAATTAATGAATGGAGTTCCAGAACATTTGAGGGACCAAAAGATTGACGAACGTTGAATTAAATGACCTTCTTTGGCTCAAGTCTTATACTTACCTGCAGGGAACGTAGCACTCTCTTCAGTCCCTCATAATCTTTATCTGTCAAGGGACTAAGGACTGTCATGGCATCTTCGGTTGACTGACACTGCGGACAGACATACTCATCAATGAGGTCTGCCTCGCTCTGTAAGATCCCAACACAGCGTCCGTGATACCAATTCTGGCATCGGTCACAGCCAATGTAAAATCTGCAGGGTCCCAAAGGAAACGGTTAACAGCCTTAGTTCCTAGTACTGTACATGGAAATATTTTCATCATATTAAGAAATAAATGTAGTCAGGGCTTCTACTACTGAAATGTACACATAAATTTAGAAGTACAATCCCAATGTCTCGTTATTAACAACAATGAATCCAAAACAACTGAAATACCTGTAATTTATCATTTTTTAAAGCTGAAAAGGAAAATAAATGGAGCCTCAAATACAACTGTTACATAAAGTTTCTCTTTTCTTCTGATCAATCATTTTTCAATATACTAGTGACATATTTGTAGAAATTAGAAGTCACAGTTCTACAGCATAGGATGAAAGGGGACACACAAGATTTAAAACCACACAGATTCCATTGCTATAATCATGTCTCCAGTCTAAGCTAAATACAACATTAATTGCAAACTACTGTATTTTCTTTGAAACCTGCTGCAACCAATCCGCAAAATTATCTTGGTCTGAAAAGAACAGGGGTGCCCAAACTTTTCGGGCTGCAGGCTGGTCATGTGGTTCAGGGGGCCAGTCACTATGCCCTGGGGTCTGGATCCAGCCCCTGACACCAATTCATCTGGCCCACGAAGCCCTAGTTGCTCCAGGAAGTGGAAGTAAAATGTGTCTGTATGGGAGAGTTTTATTTCTGCTTCCAGGAGCAACTAGGGCTTCATGGGCCAGATTAATTGGCACCACAGGCCTGATCTGGCCTCCAGACTGTAGTTTGGGCACTCCTGGAATAGAATCATGTTTTAAAGTCAATATCAGAAACTTCTCTTCTCCGGAATGACAAATACACAATTCAGAGACATTTGAAAGGTGTTTGAAAAGCGACATTCACTTGATACAACATACGTGGGAAAATAATTCTTTCTGTTCAAGAGACACATTACCAAACTCAGAGCAGTTTTTCTACCTGGATATTAAATAAGAGGTTCTTGTCAGAACTCACTGTGACTCATCATAAGGTGTTCTGCAGATACAGTACAATTCCTCACTGCTGCCCTCTTGTGCCCGTTTACACTCATTACAGATGTACACATCCATTTTCTTAGCCTCCTTCTCTGTGATGCCAACACATTCTCCATGATACCAGTTAGTACAAAGATCACAGCCAATATAGAACCTAAAAGTATTTACAATGAAAATGACAATGTAATTGTCATTTCAAATGGCATGCCGCTTGCTAACCTGAACGTCTGAATATGTTTTTTACTTCCTTAACTACAGTCAACTACATCAACCTATCCTTCCAAAGCTAGCATCTGAAGTTAAGGTACATAGTTTTCAAAGACCTATGCATTATAGCTCATTAGTCTTTTTTTAAAATAACAACAACAGGTCAGTTGATATGCACTGAACTAACAGAAACACACATCTCAACTGGGAATGTACAAAGACAACACCAAAGTAAAAAAGATCTACATTTTCAAAACTGTGTAGCTGAGAAGTTACCAGAGGACACAGCAGCAATTCTTAAAAGTCTGAAAATGCAGCTCTTCGTTTTAAAACAAAGCAAAAGTGCAGACACAACTACAAGGTACGGATACACTAAAAGACGCATGCATACCAGCCATGTGTAAAATACATATTGGTATAACATGACATGAAGGAAAATGGGACAAGTGGATTATGCACATTGTAATGTCTAAATAACTGCCTGAAACCAATGGAATTGACTTCACAAAGTGAAAAAAGGTAGATCACTCGTTCGAGAATGTCGATTATTAGGCAAAAATAGAGGACTGTTTCAATACTGTATGGTCATGAGGTTTAAAAGAACAGGCATCTCTGTCGAGAACCTCATAATGGTAAGCTTACAGATCTACTCTTTATGGAGGACAAGCGCTTCCTAGAACAGTAGCTCTTTAGCTGGTTATCCATGTATCCACACACGTGGGTTCTGCGCCTCTGAAGACCTTTACTATGTAAACACAGGACCCACATGTGCAAATTGCAGCTAGGCCCGTGATGGCCAAACTTGGCGCGCCAGGTGTTCTTGGACTTCAATGACCAGAAGCCCAAGTCAACACTGCTGCTGATCAGGGTTTCTGGGAATCGATATTCAGGAACAGCTGGAGTGCCAAGGTTCGCCATCACTGAGCTAGGCCAAGGAATATCTGGATCCAAACAAAATGTGCCCAAAATTATGCAGGAGAAGGGCAGTTTGCTATGTAGCTTCCTGCCTGGCTCAGTCCTAACAAGTCATAATACAGTGTGATACTATGTGAATGAACCTCAGGGACAAGTACCTCCTCTTCCTTTCACCAGTTCAATTATTGCCTCTGGGGCCAGCCATATAGCTTAACTGATTAACTCTGGTCTGTGCTTGCCTTATAAAACACAACTATAAACCTGGGTTGCTGGTTTAGGTGAAATCAAGAGACAGAAGGAGAAGGATCATGTGATCCCAAAACTCATTCCAAAAGCATTCTTCTGACTTAAAACTAACTTAACGCTCATTTAGAGTGTTTTTGTTCCTCAGTTTCCCCTTGAGTACTTTGAGTACTAATACTAAAAGCTGCAGCATTGAGACACTGAAAGTATATGTACAACTCCCACCCCTCCCCATATATCAAAACAAGCCCTACAGCAACTTAAAACATTCAGTGTTTCTAACGCAGGGATTCTCAACTTGTGGCCTGTGGGCCGGATGCAGCTAATGGTGTCATTCCATGTGGGGCCCCCACCGCCTCCATCACACCTGGAAGTGCCATGTGAGGGAGGAAGGGCAAAATGGCTGTCTGGCCCCTGAAGCTGTCTGAGGGAGCATGACCCAAGTCCCGGGTTATAAAAGGTTGAGAACTCCTGTTCTAAAGGCTTCTTCTATTCAATAACATTTTCTTTGCAATACCACCAAAGTTTTTCTTTCAAGAAACTGATGTTGCAAATTACCATCTTTTCCCTCTTAGATTCAGCTGACGTTACAACAACTGCTAAATCTAACCAAACAGCTTTTCTGAAAGAAAGAAAAAGCTAAGCAAAATTCACAATCTTTTGCAAGCAGAGCAGGCCCAAAGAATCAGTAGGGATTTTGTGAGTCAACTTATCTATAAGTTCCACTGATTCAGTGGGTCTACTCTAGTTGTGACTTGGTACTGGATTTCAGCCAATGGCTCCTCCAATGTCAATGTGTCCAGGATCCAGATTAACATAAGGAGAATTCTGCTCAGGTTGTGACCTTACGCGTCTCCTTTCCAGTGTAGGTCTACAATACCATCCCCTTCAGGGGTGCCTTCACCTATGCTCAGCTGTAGCAGCAGCAGGCTCCCTTGTGCACATGCAAAAAGTCTCTTTGAGACTAGAGACCACAAAGAAGAAAGATCTACTTCAGGAATGGAATTCTTCTCAAATTGCCCTCTATCCAAGACTACAGATCAAGAATAATTTTCTTAGACAGTAATACCTCGGATAACGTTTACCTCGGATAACGCTAAAATCGCATAACGTTAAGTAATCTGGGGAGGAGAATTGGATCGAATAACGTTAAGTTCCTATGGGATGGATCGGATAACAACTGCTAAAGCCTGTGCGGTTACAATGTATCTCTATGGAGCTTTAACGTTATCCGATCCATCCTATAGGATTTTAACATGCATCGGATAACACTAAAAATCGGATAACACCAAGACCTGTGGAACCAAGTTTTAGCGTTATCCGAGGTATTACTGTATCACTTTTATTAATTTCTTAAAATACCACAGCTGCCATAGATTTGAATGACGCAAGCCTCACCTATTAGGCCAGGGGTCCCCAACCTTTTTTGTACTACAGACTAGTGTTATGTTAACAATTTTTCCATTGGCCCGTAACCATTCGACTCAGACAGTGAAGTATCACACTGAACGTAGGTGGAGGAGGATCTCCGGCGTAGTTAAGCAATGTGGAGGATGGGCCTGGCCACCTGCCTATCTGCTGTGTCTAAAGCCCATGCTTCTTGCACCATTTCCCATGCATACCTGGTGGAGCATGCTGAGGGCAGAAGGCTGCCGTCAGGACTCCCACTGCAACCCACCCCTACGGCTGGGTTCAGGACAGCCTGTGGCCAGTCCACAGCCCAGTGGTGTCTTAAGCTATCTTCATTTAGAATTTTAAATGGAGTATACATACAAAATGCAACATGAATCATTAGCTGACCTCCATTTCTTCAATAAAATTAAAATCAGGACAGCAATACAAGGCAATTACCTAATGGCCTTACTAAATCTTCATAAAATGTGAATTATATAACCTTCACAAACCTTCTCAGAATACTCTCAGAACTGCATCTCTTAGATTACCCTTCTAATCTTTTTGAACTGCAAGGGAAATGCTACTATATTTATTAAAATCTATTTTTACGAATACCAAGCCCATTAATCCAAATACAAACGTAAAGGTCAAATACAAAACCTGCTCCTAAGAAAGTTTCAGTAAAATAACTAGCATAACCATACAATCAGATTTCTGTGGATTATACCTGACCATATTTCCTGAGCACAGATGTACTTGATCATGTGGTAGTGCCTCTGACATGAATAAAGAAAGACTTGGCCATGTTAAAGAAACAAATGTGGGTTTTTTATCCCAATCTGAAATTGATTGGCTCTATCCTTTAAAAAATTCAAAATCTGAAAACAAGATTAAGCGATACTTGTATTAGATTGTAAAATCAGTAACATAAAACAGCTTTAAATTTCCCACGGGACTTTACCAGGAAGGACATTATAGAGCTGGGGGTAGCGGGGGGGGGGGGGGGGAGTTCCTAAACCTACGGCCAGATTTATGGGTCAGGCTTCTCTGCTAGTTCCAAAATGAGAACTGCAGAAACAGTCCAGAAATTACAGATTTCACCTCTAGAAGGCAACCCTGATTAGACCATTACTCCCAGTTTTTTTGGACAAAGGGCTACCACTTACACAGCACCCACCCCTCCATGGCCCTCTATCAAAATACATGGCTCCTTTTTGACTGGCTGCTTTTTTTCTTTTTGCCAAAATGAATCCACTCCAATCAACAGGATTTAAATAAATCATAAGTAACTTGCCCAACAGATTTCAGTGGGGCTATCCTCTGAACCGAACTATCTTAACTGAACTGTTTCCTTATACCTTGGACATTTTAGAATACAGTATGTTCCAATAGAGCAGGGATTCGCAACCTATGATCTGTGGGCCTAATCCAGCCCATGGTGCCAATTAATCCAGCCCGCGGTGAGGACTTGGCATATCTGAATATTGGTGATCCTCATGGGAATCAGCCCTGATGACTTTCCTGAGAATATAATGCAGTGGCCTTTCATCTGCCTTCTGCATCGCAGCATGGCTCCCCGTACCACTGATCCAGTTCCATGAGTCACTTCAAGTGGGATTCAATCCACTTGAGGACCATCAATCACCCTTCCCTATGGACTTTAGCATCCAAGGCTGTTAGCCCTCAGGGTTGTCAGGTTAGCTGACCACCACCTGTCACTCGGCATTGAGTCGCTGGGAGTAGTGTCTACTCTATTACCATAGCAGGATAACCTGACCAGACTTAAGGCTAATTCTTGGAAAACATCTTCTGTTAGAATAAAGAATGTAATTATTTCGTTCCTGCACCCAATATAGTACTTAAAAACTACATTACTGAAAAAGCAAGCTTTAGCCCCAGCTAAATGTAATACCACACAATAAGGTCATAGAAATGGGCTCACTAAGTCAGAAGTCTTTATATCAAGATTCATAAAGCTTTCTTCTAGGCTAGCTAAGAGAACGAGAGACAACCTTTCCCAAGATTCTTGTATCCCACAATCAGGGACTGGCCATAGAGCTTCATAAAAGCCCTACCATCTACTTATCAATGAATACTAGAGATCAGGGCATCAAAACCAATCCAAGGTGCAGAAATGAGCACTTCACTTTGACCCTATGATCACAGCAGAAATGAATCCTGTGAAAAGATCAATTTCTAAACAGCGACAGATAAAATTTCCAAAGGTCCAAGGCTGTGAACATCCACTCAAATCGTGGAGGCCACCCTCATTCCAGAAACCCCATTTCCCAGTTTCCCTTATAAAAAAATAAGTTTTAATGCTCTCAGTGGCCAATTAATTTTTTTTAAAAAGTAAGTTGTGAGGAGCCATGAAGGATCCTTCCAAATATAGAAAAATTACCCTCCTCCCAATATCCTTTCTGTGCAAGAAGTTTCCATGCATGCATTCTTAGCGATCGCTATGGTTGGGGGTTGAATTGGGCTACCCAATCCACCCCCCAACTGCAGCGATGGATCACTGGGGTGGTGGTGGATTAGGTAGATGTTCTACCCAATCCATCCCCACCCCCACCCCCAGATGACTGCCTCGGATAACGTTAAAGAATCGTTATCCAGAATAGTTATCCGATGCAAGTTTTTTCCAAAAAACTTGCATTGTTATCCAATTCTAGCGTTATCCGATCAATCGTTATCCGAGGTATTACTGTACAGTCAAACCTCGCATAAAGAGCGCCTCGCTTAGAGAGTAACTTGCTTAAAAAGCAGAATTTTCTCTGAATGTTCGCTTCGCTTAACTAATAAAACCAACCAAAAATTCACTTAACAAATAAATCAGGGTTCGCAATCCCCACCACCACCAGAAGTCACAAATGGTCACTTACAATGGTGTTTCGCTTAAAGAGCAATCCTGTGGAACACATTATGCTCTTTAATGAGGTACAACTGTATTCTAATTTTTGTTTCAATATTTAATTATGTGGATATATTGGGGATCCCAAGCTCTGAAAGGAACTTTTTGATTATCTTTTTACTGCATACGATTCTTAAATCACAGTAGGTTTCAACTATTATTGAATTACTATTCTATTAAAATATCCTGTCTCTCACACCCTAATGTTTTCACGATTAAAGTATAGTAACACATCTTTTCTACTTTATTTTTAAAGTAAAGATAATTTGCACGGAACTGTAGTTTTCATTTTGTTCTGTGCCCAAAGACCTAAACCAGTAAGTTTTAAAGGAAACCCAAATGAAAAAAAAAATTGCTTGAACACTGAACAAAATGTATGGCAACACAATTGTCTGCTCTATATTTCACCTTTAAGAATAAACATTTATTTCTTATCTGGGAATTGCTTTGATTTTAAAATGTATCTTGTTGACCTTTAGCAAGATTTTTCTTAAAGGAAGAAATAGAACCCCCAAATATCTTTAAAGCAGGGGTTCTCAAAGTTTTCCCGCCACGGGCCAGACTACGCCTCCTCCATCAGCTAAGCGGGCCAGACACATGGTTCCTCCCAGCATAAACGCTGCCATAAACCACGGCTGGCACATTTGCACAGGCACGTTTAATGGCTGTCATAAATGCATCCGCTTCTGGGGCTGCTGCTGCAGGCCAGATGTTTTGCTGTCACAGGCTAGGTCTGGCCCACAGGCCGTGGGTTGTGAACCCCTGCTTTAAAGGAAACCCGGAGACTGTTGAAAAGAAGACTGGCCTACAATTGCTTGTCTTTGAAGCAGGAGCAAAAGGAAAAAGGAAAAGGAAAAAAAGCAAAATAAAGAATGTGCAATGTCAGACTTGATCGCACAATGGAGACATGCAAATAGATAAAATATGAAACACAAAATTTGATACACTGCTATTTATACAACACAATTCAAATATTTACTCCTTCCACTGTACTTCTACAAGAAAGTGGCACCTAACTTCCAACTCGCATCTTAATAACGTCTTTAACTAGCGATTGATTGCTAGCACTAAACAAAGCATGACATAAGCAGGTCACTCCATCGACTCACTTAGATTCATCGTAAGGTGTCTTGCAGATGCAGTAAAGCTTTGTGTCCTTCTTTGTTTCCTTTGAGGTAGCGGAAATAATTTTCTTTTTCCTGGATTTTGAAGAAGAGGATTCCTTCTCCTCCTCTCGCTTTCTTTTATGGGATGAAACAGAGGTCGTGACTGTGGTCGATGATGAAACAGTGGTCGTGTGTGATGGTGGAGGAGGAGGGGGAGGGGGAGGTGGTAGTGGCGGCGGCGGCGGCGGAGGCGGTGTTGCCGCAGCTGCCGCTGCAGCCAGAGCTGCTGCTTGGGCTTTTTCTTTTTCTCTCTTAATTTTAGCCAAATCCTTCTTTAGTTCCTCCTAAGAAAAATTAAAGGCAGAAAAGTTATTTCACACAGACATTCCGCAGTAAAGCGAATCCCGATTTACCCTGTTAAAGATCAATGTAATCTCAAAGTGTGGAGGGGACCTTGAAGTACAAAATTCCCACTTTGTTAAATCCACGAGATATCACATAATTTAAAAATGCAGACACAATGAAATATGCTAAATAGATCGTTTGGGCAACTGATCCATGTTGAGGTGACAGACGAGGAATGTTAAAATATTGGCCAATATCACACTGATGTGCCTCTAAGATGGGAGTAACAGGACGTGCCCAACTACAGCTAACTGGCAAGGGTGTGAAGAGGCCATATCTCAGCCGTATATCAGGTGGGGGCCCTGGATGTCTGGCATCACCTCGACAATTAGCTGTGGTAAGCAACACAAAGCTTATGCAAGAACATGTAGGATTCTGGCCACCTGAAAGTACATGGAGCCTACTAGGAGCCCTGTGGCCCAGTGGTTAGACTGCTGTACTGCAGCCAAAAGGTCTGTGAGTTAGATCCTGACCAGGGATCAAGGTTGACTCAGCCTTCTATCTTTCTGAGGTCGGTAAAATGAGTACCCAGCATGTGTGGGGGCAAAATGCTAATTAATTTGTGAGCCGCCCAGAGAGAGCACTGAGTATCATGGGGTGGTATATAAGTGTGATTGCTTTGCTTTAGAAAGGGAATACAATCGGTGTTCCCCAGAGGGCTCCTGCCCAGTATTCAATCATAATGTAGGCCAGGGATTCTCAACCAGTGGCCTGTGGCACCATTTCATGTGAACCCTCCCCCTTGCCTCCACCATATCAGGAAGTGCTATGTGGTGGAGGAACAGCAAAATGGCTGTCCGGTCCTCAAAGTTGTCTGAGGGAGACAAGGGAGGGCACTGCATTGCAATGCTGTGTTCATATAACCCTATGCATCTTCCCTACAAACCCAACCACCCTGGAATAACTCCTGCACAATTCCAGCCTTTCATCTAAATATACCCACACTCAGTGGAAATATGCCTAAAAGGGGGGGAGGGGACATTGATTGATTGGACTTATACCCTGCCCATCTGGGATGGACTCCTGTTCCTGCAAGGCTCTACCTGCACTTCAATTTGTAGATCCTTGTCCAGAAGGGCCCTTTTCTTCAGGATTTCAGCTTTCAGTTGTTCCTTGTGTTTGAAAAGAAGAGCCGAGAGTTTGGTTGCATTTTGCTTGCTACGCTTCTGTTCCACACTCTCCTCCCGTTTTCGTTTCTTAGCTGCCTGTTTCTCTTCTTTATCTATCTTATCCAGAATATATTTCATCACCTGGTTGCACACAATCATTCTAGAGAAAAAAAATGCAAAAAGATACAATTTAAAAAAAAGTATCAATAAAGAAACAAAGACACTGATAGCATTTAGCTATTTAAATAGCTCATAATCACAGCTAAAAGGGGTGTTACATTTCAGGAAGGTAAGAAAGAACTAAGCAGAAACCACAATCTCCAGACTAGAAAAAAAGACAGAACTTTTAGGGTTTTTTCGTTGAGTTCAATAAAAAATTAGCAGCAGAGCCAACAGCATGCAGAAAAAGAAACCCATTCTCAACCAAGATACAGTCCATATTTGTCATTTCTCTTTCCTTTCTACCAGCCATATCCTGTAAAACAGGGGTCTCCAACCCTTGGTTTGTGGACTTCAATTCCCAGAATCCTAAGTCGGTTCCCCAAAGCACTGATCAGCCAATGTACTGACTTAGGCTTCTGGGAACTGAAGTCCAAAAACTAAAGGTTGGGGACCCCTGCTCTAAAATACTAAACAGGCCATCAGGTGTATCAGGATGTGTTCCAAACATACAGGACAATACTGTGCAGTGTTAGATAAACCGATGCTCAAGAAAAGGTTCTGCCATCCAATTCTGTAACATTGCATGCACCAGTTGCTTTCTGTTCACATCCTAAACTGGTGTGAAGGACTAGAGACCTGGAGATGCAACTTCAAGGTGTCCACTGATGAGACTATATAGAAGGCAACCCAGTTATGCCACAAAAACTGTCCATGTGAACATATTAGCCTTGTAAGTAATTACATTTCTGCATAGGTTGGCTATAATAAAAGAGGTTCTATCACATATGCTACTAAAAGAAGAACTGAATGATACCACCCCATACACAAACAATTACTCAATGTCTGCCCAACAACAGTTCCCCCTTACCGTTGATTCTCTTCACGTTCAGCAGGAGTCAATGTCTTTTTCTGCTTTAAATGCTCTATCACGGCATTATGTTTCATTACCACCTTCAAGATAACAACATCAAAAGTATGAAAACTTTTAGAGAGCAAGAAACCACACAGGGAATCTGGAGCACTTTCCAATCAATAGGCAAATGGAAAACATGGGGGTCCCATTGATTATAAAGGTAAAAGTGGGCTTCACTTGGTTTGGCAGTTATGTATACAATGCCCACCAAGCAGGTGTAGAGAAAGATGGAGAATGACTGTCACCAGGAGTGAAACTTGCCACATTTCTACTCAGGAGGAGGGCTATGAGAAGAATTCAGGAGGGGCTTTCAAGACAGTCAACAAGGCTCTGAAGCCATACATTTCCACGGATGTTGCTATGAGTTACTTTCAAGAAGAAAACTGAAGACAGCCAATGCTACTCTTAAGCATTATGTTTGAAAAAATGACAATATTTACTCCAAATGTTATTTGCTGCTCCAAAATGTTACTTTCAAGCTGATTATTTGGAGAAATTGGCAACATTTTAAAGTTATTTTTATTTTATTTAGTGTTTTTAAAGTTAACCCATTGTTAATGTGTAATGATACTTGCATTCTAGCCTGCCACAAGACCATCCCCCTATTTCCTGAATTCTCTTGTACAACTTTACTGTACAATCCTAATACTGCAAAAAGACTAAGCAGCTAAGTCCAAGCCCCTTCCCCTCCTCTTAAAGCACATTTGCCAGAAATATTTTAAATTCTGAATTATCGTATAAGACATGCTTGCCCCGCTTAAAATACACTTGAAAAATGGGGTTACAGCTTGTGTGCCAGTAATCAAAATTATCATGTTGATCAGCGGTGGTTGGAGCCAGGCAAAGGGCTACAACCACCTACCGCCAATCCCACCGCTGCTGATTGCCAGGAGCCATGGAGGGCAGAATCAGTGCAGAAAGAAGGCTCCTTTGGAAGTCCCTTTCCCCAACGATCCCACCACTGCTGGTCACCAGGACCCAGTGAGGGTGGGATTGGTGGGGGAAGAGGGCTCCTTTAGAAGCCCCTTTTCCCAGCTGCTGGTGAACAGTGGTGCAAAGGGGCTTCCAAATGAGATGAATTTCTGGGTTTTGAGGATGAAGATTAAAAGATACCCAACTACCATGTTTCCTAGTTACATTTTTTGTAGATATAAATCACTATAAAATTAGTACAATAAATCATTTTGGAAATTCATGAAAAAATGTAGAAAATTATTTTCCCCCTTTAAAATGTGTATAAAAATCTAAGGCGCGCCTTATATGTTGGCAAATACGGTACTTGCTCTATTCAAAGACAGACACCAACTGGCTGAATAGACTGGATTCTATACAGAAGCATATCCAATTTCAACCGAGGCTACAGTCCCAAAAGATGAAGAACCTTTTAAATTTTTTAACCTGAATTGTTTTTAATGTGATGCCAAACCGCCCCAAGTTACCTCGGTGAGGAGGGTGGTGTAGAAATGTGAATAATAATAATAATAATAATAATAATAATAATAATAATAATAATAATAATAATAATAATAATAATAATAATAATAATAATAATAATAATAATAATAATAATAATAATAATAATAATAATAATAATAATAATAATAGACAACCTGCTCAGGGCATGCCAAGAGTGGCTTACCTGTTTCTGGATAATGTCACTCTGATTAGAAGCCTGCAGGGAATGTTCACGTTTGATTTCTATGTGCTGCTGTTTCTTCTTCTGCTGTTGCTCTCGGAGCTGCTGCACCCTTTGTAGCTGCTCTTGAACGCTGGCGGCCTGAACAGTGACAACGTTCTGGATCTGATGAGCTTGGACTGGTCCAGTCTGCTGAATCTGAATGGGGAGCTGGAGCTTAATCTGCTGAGGCAAACCCCCTGGCTGAGTCTGTATCTGAGCCATGACGTGAGACGGGAGTTGGGAGAACACTTGGACTTGTTGCGGAAGCGGCGGCACCGTAATCACCTTCGTCTGGGCAGGCTGCATTTGCAGCTGGGGACGCAGAGACGGGACAGACACCTGGCTGACATTTTGCGTCACTGGCAAAGTCTGGACTGAGGTTGGAAGCTGGGGCTGGGGAGGCGGGCAGGGCATCAAAGCATGGGGCTGCGTGAGAAGCGGCCCCTGGGTTGTGGTCTGGACCTGAGCTGGCTGAATAGCCTGGGTTTTGGGCGGTGTCTGGGGAAGAGGCGCAACCGCTTGGGTCTGGCTCTGAACTTGAACTAAAGGCTGCCCTGGCCCAAGGCTCGGAGGTGGAGTCTGAGCCACAGCTGGAGTTACCGTTGAGGCGGTTGTTGTGGGTGGCTGTGCTTCGGAGGGAACCGTGGGGGGGCTTGGAAGTGATGCTGGGGCCTCAGGGGGCCTCTGAGGAGCTTCAGCCTGGGGCGGTGACTGGGCAGTCTGTGCTGGAGCCGGAGTCTGGGCCTGAGGTGGTGGACTGCTCAGGGTCTGCCCTTGGGCCTGGGGTGGGAGCGGAGGTGGAGGCTGCTGGGATTCGCTAGCAGGAAGCGCCGGCACTGGCTGTGTTTGTGGCTGTGCTAAAGGTGTCTGCTTCTGTTCCACTGCAGCTGCAGGAAAGAAACACATGCATGGCCAAAATGAGGACAGTCTAAGGAACACTTTTCTTTCTGGAGATTAAGTAGCCACCACAAAGGTTGCAGCTGCCAGGGCTGCCCTGGACTACTCCTAATTCATTTTCATCCCCAGCATAAAAGTGGATAACTGTACGTGCACACGCACACACATGGGATGGTTTGGCCTGTCTGAATTTTTTTTAACATTTTTTTTTTTGCCAAAACTAGAAATGATTAAAAGGTAACCTGCAGTTTTGAAATGAGGCCAGTGTGGCCCTCAGAAGTCAACAGTTGCTGGTCCTGAATCCTTCTCCACTCCCCTGCTCCTGTTTTACCACATCTCATTCAATGATTTGAACTTGCAAACACTTTCTGAAGTTCCTTCTCCACTCTGGCATTTTGTTTTGTAACACTTCAGCAATAAGAAATTCTGGAGAACTAAAAGCTCCCACACACTTTTTGTAGCTCATTGCTTAATCTTTAATACAACTATAGATTATTTGACAGCTGTGTTGATTCCCCCTCCCCTCCATTTAATTATAATAACAACAATACGTTTGTTTCAGAAATTATTCCGGTTTGAAATGATTTTTGCAAAGAAACTCTGCTCAGGGAATGCCCAAATGAGGCTCCTTTCATGTCCTCAAGCGCTGGGACAGAAACAGGCGCACAATCTGTCATGCAGTACCCAGGTCTCAAACTGCCAACTTGCCAGCCTTCCAGTTAACAAGGCGACCTTCTCAGTGGCGTCGTGTAAGGGGGGGGGCCTAGGGGGGCAGCCAGCCCCAGGCAGCACTTTTTGGGCTATGTGTGTCCTTGGACTACAATTCCCAGAAGCCCTAGCAGGAGCGGGCACCAGTGTCCACCAGGGGGCGGCAAATTTGGCTTCAGCCCCAGACAACTGAAATCCACACGACTTACTGGAGCTTCTTAACCACTGAGTCACCGCAGGCCCTCTCCATTTAACTTAAAAACCCTTACCTGATGATGATGATGAGGAGGAAACTGTTGTTGTGGTCACACTTGTGGTAGTAACAGCTGCTGGCAATGGGGTGAAGAGAAACCGCTGAATTGTGCCGTTTGGCATAGCCGCTTGCATTAGCTGCTGCCCTGGTCCTGGTATTACTGTGACGCCTTGTGGGATCAACTGCAACTGGCCAGTGGTTTGACCTTGTCCCTGAATTACCACAGTCAAACCCTGACCGCCACCCTAAAAAAAAAAGTATGTGTGTGTCAAACAAAAAATCTTTTGTACCAGCAAAGGCATCCAAGGGAATAAAATAAGTGTTCTGATTCATTAGCTCCAATGCTGTTAAGGCAGGGGTTCCCAATCTATGGCCTGTGGGTCAGATCCAGCCCAAGGGTCGAATTGCCGCCAATGCCAGAAGAGCCCTGGCGTCACTGAAAGTGCTAAAATTGCTACGCTTTCACACCAAAACGCTGCAAAAATGCAGCAAAATATTAAAAAATTATCCCTTGCTCCCAACTCCAAGGGAAACAGCGGAGTTGTGAAAAATGCCCAGAGACGTGGCACAAATCCATGCACTGCCACCGCTGGGAAGAACCATGTGACCAGGGCATGGTCAGGCCCATGGCAGGCAAAGGTTGGGAAGAGAGAGCAAGGAAAAAGTCAAGTTAAAGAAAAAGCTACGGAACGGACATGGAACAGACTTTTCCTGTAAAACGGGGTTTTACTGTACACACATCTACTTTATAAAAATCTTATTTTTTATGAAGAAATAAATAGGCATTTCTGACCCATCCTAGAGAGGTGAAAGTAAAAGAGAGGCACTGACTTTAATAAAAGTCAAGGCAAACATTTGAGAAGGTTATGGCTGAAACACTGTTGCAGTTACACCTTTTTAATAGGACGTTGTGCAAATTGTTGTGAATTTTGACCCACGGCTGAAGTACAATCCAGGAAATTGTTCCAGAGACAGAGGCATGGCCTAACCCATCCAAACTAGCACCAGAAGGAGGGCCTTCTCAGTTTGCTCTGGCCCTTTGGAACCTCCTGCCAATTGAGCTGCGTCTCCAGATGGAGTTGTTGTCCTTCACGAAAGGGCTAAAAATCTGGATAGCAAAGCAGGTGTGGGGCACTAGCGATGTGGTGATGCCTGCCTGCTGGCTGATTTAGTAAGAACACTCTCTTCCTCTTTTAATCTCTTTTACTCAGTAGGGGTCAGAGTAATTTTTGGTGCCAGTTTTAATGGGGTATTTTATTGGTTTTGAAAATGTGATTGGTTTTATTTTCTGTGAGCCGTCCAGAGTCTTCAGAGTTGGGCGGCAATATAAATCAGAAAAATAAATAAAATAAATAAATAAAGACAACTCCCCCAAGAAAAAGACGTTGGCATCTGAGCAGTGATGGGATTCAAAAAAAAATTACTCTGTGGGTGTGGCCTTGTGACAGGGTGGGTGTCTTTTTTTAAGGCAGTTTAATGTTTTAAGGAGGACTTTTGCGTGCAAAAAGGGCTCCAGACCAGAAAGTGACTCATGGACTGGGTCAGCAGTATGGGTGTCATGCTGCATTACATTCTCATTTTCCTTTCCTGCCTGAGTCTGGGGAGGGGGTGTGTGAGTCTGTCTGAGTCTGTCTGTGCCATGTCGGCTTCCTCTGCTGCTGCTCTATCCCTCGCTGCCTAGCATAGAGAGATGGTTGGGATAGAGCGACAGCAGAGGAAGCTGACATGGAGCAGACACACACACATGGCCCCTCCCCAGACTTGGGCAGGAAAGGAAAAAACTGCTCCGCGGATGGAGCATGGGTGGTTGGGCGACCGAGGCCAGTGGTCCTTTGCAATGCTTCTTCTTACTCCCCGGCCGCATCCTCTGCCTGCCAGGAGAGGCTCTGTCAGATTTTTAAAAATAAAAAATATTTTTTAAAAAAAATAAAATAAAATGAGTGTGGCCAGCCAATTCTACTACCGGTTCGTGTGAACCGGTAGAATCCAATCACTACATCTGAGTCTGATAAGCAAAAATCTAAGCCGACATCAAAACAGCCGCACAAGCCCAGCTCTTTTGTAAGCTTTCTCTGTCACATTTATGATCAAAGTAAAACAAGTTACTATTTGCATGCTGTCACAAGCGGCGCCAATCATGACTGCTTACCTGTCCTTGAGTGAGCTGCGTAAGCTGTGCCATAGTAAGTTTCACCTGGCCTTGCTGAGGACGAGGAGTGAGTGGTTGGGTGGCTGGTGGCTGCACATGCTGTGAAGGCGTTCCAGGGGCTGTCGCTACCTTCTGACTTGTAGAAACAGTGGTAGGAGTGGACACTGCTGTGGAGACAGGTTGGCCTCTGATGATCTGAGTTACTACTTGCTGGGTCTGGCCTGTAGAGAGGCACAATTATAGCATTAAAAGACTATTCAACGTGGAAGAAACACCACTGAATAAAACTGCAACTATTCTTTCTTCCTCTCATCTGGTAAAAAAAAAAAACACAACCCAATGGCCCACTGATTAACAGAAATAGAATTATATCATTTTGATCCTTTAAATGAGTGCTGATATTTGTTCTGAAGCAGATGTCACATGTTTGTTTGTTTTTTGCATGATTCTTCACCTAGCTCTCTCCATTTTAATTACAATAGAAGTCAAGACAGATAGCACCACAAAACTTGCTTAAAGTCTATGGGATACTTTCGTCTTGCATTTCTCAAAAGGAAGGCTCCAATATCACATAGAAAACTATTTTAAACCAGCAGAGACTTTTACAAGTCTTCCATAAGTCTGCTCTATAAGAAAACATTCCATTATGCAGCTGGAAGTACACTCCTTCCCTGAGTTTAAGCAGCAATCTGGATCTGAGCTATCGTATCTTAATGATTCAAACAAAAAATAGATGACTCAACTAGAAAAAAACTCTACCTAAATGAAGCAAAATAAAATATATTATTTCAGAATTGTTAAGCTCATTATTCTAAATCTTAAAGGTTTTAACAGAAATGCAACATGAATCCCTTAAGCTAGTAATGGTTCAATTATTACTGTGGATGATACAAAAATGGTATTCAAAATGAAGAAACAAACCATAGGTATCACATGCTGAGTTTAAATAACTCAAAATTAACCTACTGGTTGGAAGAATACCTTGTTGTACCACTACGGGTGTTCGAATGATAGTCTTTCCTAAAGCTGTTTGCTGAAGTGGTGTCCTTATGACTGTCATCCCAGGCCGGAGAGGAGTCCCAGGCATGATCTACAGAACAAAACAATGGATTTTTAAAAATGTACTGAAAGCAAACGTTGGCAAGCAAAAAATTACTTTAATACAGAGATCTATGAATTTCTAACAGCATTTCTTTTGCTCTGAAATTTTTTGAGAGCCCCATTTAATGTAGTCCAACCCTTAACAAATGGCACTGGAATTACTGCAAAGTTACAAACTTGCAGTTCAGCCCTAACATTCTTTGCAACATTCTTTTAAAAGTCTCATGAAAAGTTATCTTAGAAGTACAGTAATACCTCGGATAACGTTTACCTCGGGTAACGCTAAAATCGCATAACATTAAGTAATCTGGGGAGGAGAATTGGATTGAATAATGTTAAGGTCCTATGGGATGGATCGGATAACAACCGCTAAAGCCTGTGCAGTTACAATGTATCTCTATGGAGCTTTAACGTTATCCGATCCATCCCATAGGATTTTAACATGCATTGGATAACACTAAAAATCCAATAATACCAAGACTTGTGGAACCAAGTCTTAACAAAAGGGGGGGGGGGATGCAGTTGAAATCTTTAAGGGAACATGAGAGGTGGTTTAAAAAAAAAAAAAGCACAGGTGAGAACACCCTGTAGCGTCAATGGATATATCCCACAGTTCTTTGAACTTTTTCAAGAAACAAACTGCTGCTCTTGAAGTGTCTATCAGTGGCACCTGATCTCTTTGTTTTGGAAACAGTGGTCTGGGGGATAAATAGCCCAAGGAACACAAATGACGCTAATTCTCCATTTTACACATACTCTGGGCAACTGCATTGTTTAGTATGCTAAAGCATGAAATAAAATCTTCTAAAAGGACAGACTAGACCAGGGGTTCTCAACCTTTTCGCACTTTGGGGACGGACCACGCCCCACCTCAGACAGCTGAGCAGGTCGGACACGTGGGTTCCCCCTGCCGTAAACTGTGGTGGGAGTGTTTGCGAATGTTGCACATCTTCCAGGGTGTGTGTGTTTGTGTGAGAGAGAGACAGCTTCAAACACCTGCCAAAATTCTTTTCCTCAGGTTAAGGGCTATTTTGACTTCCACAGCTCCCAAAATTCCAGCCCCGTAACTTGTGTGTTACACCTGGGCTGGCCTCTGTCTCCCCTCCGGTCATGTTTCCTTAAACAAGCCGTGGAAGGTTTGCATGGTAGCATGCAAAAGGATGTCAGCTAGTAGCAAAATGTGGCAAATCCTGTTTCTCCAGGATCCCACCAAAACTGGACATGACACCTTCAAATTCCTTGGAAAAGAGACTGGCGTGGCCTCCAAAGTTTATTTGAATAACAAGAAAACCAACGTCCATAAGGCAAATAGTTGCTCCAGTGAGCACAGCATAGCAGTAGACAAATAGCAAATCTGGTTCAGAAAATCTCTATTAAAATGTCCCATCTCAGGATTCTAATTCTAGCTATAAAGCTAATAAATTGCTCTATCAGGCTAACTTATTCCTAGGTATGTAATGTCCCCTAATACTTGAATCTAGGGGGGAAAAGAAATGCAGTATTTTTTAAGGCTTCTTCTGGCTAGAAGCTGGAGATAATTCTAAGTCTCACAGCTGGAGAATATTCTAAGTGTCGAAGTAGAAAATCTGGCTAAGTCGAACAGCTTGCCTCTCTTCTGATAGTCTCCATAGAAATGGCCTTTCAAGACCTCATTTGCTTTCAAAGTTTCGTTTCTTCTCTCCGCTGTATCTTGTCCAGGAATTCGAAACTACATCCTCCTCCTGCTCTCACTGACTATCTTGGGGCTCCTTTTTTATACACTAAAATGTCATTCACCCCATCCTTAGGAATGTCAAACATTTGAAGGTTCAAGGACACCTTTTCCTCCCGACTGTCTTTGGGTAGATGACACTAGAGTTCAAAGTGTATGAACTTGCATGTGTCCTGCTAGGTAAATTCTACCTTTAATAATTAAAGGTATCGCTAGAGGCGTCTATCTAGCTGACGTAATGCTTCTCAATAGAGATTCATAAGCACGATGCAACTCAATGAAGGTTTGTCTCTATGAAACATAAACCAAGTGATTAACTAAATCTTGCTAACACACTCTTGTAACTTATTTACACAATGAAGGCATTCAAATTCTGTTACAGCGCAAACGTGTTTACAGCTGTTGTAAATGTGTCCGCTTCTGGGGCCATTGCTGGGGGGCGGATGATTCGCTGCCACGGGCCGGGTCCAGCCTGTGGGCTGTAGATTGAGAACCCCTGATCTAAACTGGTAGCATACTAGTACTCCACCACATGCATCACTTTTAGCAAACCTACAAAGTTCTGACAGTTATCAAAGTAGTTCAAGCCAGCTTTACATCCATTAAATGAAATAATTAAAAGTCGATCTTACTTGAGAAGCAGTTGTTGTACACACAGTCCCTGTATTATTTGGCCTAATGGTTACAGTTGTTGTTCTTGGCTGGAATGAAGTAAATGTTTGTTGACTTGCTCCAGTTGTTGACGGAATGATACCCAACACTTTCTGCTGTACTTGAACCATACCTATGGGGGAATGAGAGTGGTCAAAAATACTACCAATCACGAGTGAACGTCCTCATATTAACACGTTTAACTTTAGCAAACCTTTCTTGGATGCTTTGCATTTGTATAAAGTCTCAAGTAGTGTCCACTACAACAAAAACACAGCGTTCAAAAGTTGTACACAACTATAAAGCATAACAGACTATATTTAGTGTGAATTTTGAAATATAACACGGACGTGTAATGTAATTTGGAAATAAAAATTCTACCAGATAGAGATGCTGCAAACATATTGACAGTCATCTTAATGGTTACGAGACCGAATTCAGCTTTCCCAAACTCAAGAAATTTCCTATGATACAACAGCACCACCACCAAAGCTAACCAACACTGTACAGTAAAACCTCGGGTAACAACGGAGAACAGTTCAAATGTACTCCATTGTAATGCAAAAAATTGTAACCCGAAGCACGTTTTACCACAGGAATGCAGTGAAAAATTTAAAAAAGTCCCGAATGGACAAAAAAATAATCAAAAATAAATACAAAACCCCACAAAAAATACAAAAAAATGCCAGACATGATTGTCCTCTATTCCCACAAAGGCAACAGAGCGATTTCTCTATCTTTTCCATGCCATTTGGGGACCTTATTTAATGACGACAGCACCTCCACAGCAGTAAGCACTGCACTGTGACATCGAGTGAAGGGTGGGCGTTCATTTTAAATTCTGAAATAGTTGCAGTGGCCATTTTGGAATTCAAAAGGTAGGGAGATCGCTACCATCTTAGAGTTTAAAATATAGTAGCACAATTTTCGGTCGTAAACTGAAAATCGATCGTACCCCGGGGAATTTTTAAAATTAAATGTGCAGTCGTAACCCATGGCAAACGTACCACAGGGCAGTCATATGCTGGGGTTTTACTGTATTTCTTAAAGTTGGTTAGGATTAAAATAAACAATTTATTCTGAGAGAGAAAAAGCATGAAGGAACACATTCTAATGGTCCCCCCCCTCCCGATCTCTTAACCACCATTAAGAAAGCCGAAACGTCACATCTCCAACTGTGCTTCAATAAGGGTCAGGTACAACTAAAAGCATTCAAGCTTAGCTGCCAATCATATTATTTTGGCCATTTCCCAACACAATGAAGGATGGGTACACAGAAAGAGCCTCTTCAAAGACTGTGGATAGTTTTTACAGTTTTGAACCAAAATTGGGCATATCGTGGGCAACAGCAACCTTGTTTTGTCAGCTAATCTTTCTCACACCAGACCCTGAACACGAAGGAAGAAGAACACAATGAAAGGCTGAAATTAGCCTTGAAGCTCTGAAAGCAGTCTAATGTTTCCTGGAAAAGACAATGGTACTGCAAGCTATTAGGGCAGCGGGTTATTAAAGGGACATCAAGAATTATACACATTCACATGACAATTCCCACTAGGAAAACTTTAACAATCTAAGATAACACTTCTTGTTTTTAAAAGACATATAACAGGTCACTTTACCCCCCACCCCCATTTTTTTTTTAAAAAAAATCCAATTTTCATGACATTCTCCTACCTCCTTGAGTAGCAGGTACATTAACAGCAACAATCTTGCTATTGGCAGGGAGAGGCAACTTTGTTATCACTTTCCCTGCCATTGTTACGGGATTGCTTGAAATCTGGAAAGTCTGACCGCTGCTGGTTATGGTTGTTGCTGATGTTGAAGCTGTGCTCGTGGCTAGTAAAAAGAAATAGTGGTCAGCTTCTTGGTCTAACAAATCAGGACTTTGAGAGGCCACACACACCCCAATCATTTGTTCCTGGCATATTTTTGTTTCCCTGCGATAGATCACTGGCTGTTGAATAACCTAATTATGTTGTATAAAATGTAGTTGCATTTAAGAGAAACAGAGCGGATAAAGTGTGATGGACCAGGATACAGGTGACCTGGGGTCTGATTCCCTGCTCAGCCACAAGAATTCAATGAGAAGGAAGCAGTGATAGTAAAACCACTCCTTAAATATCTTGTGAAAGCTAGATTATAGTCTCTAACGTTGATGTGACCTGAACAGCCCTATGACAACAGCTGCATTTGAAATGTTGGGTACAGTAATACCTCGGATGACGTTTACCTCGGATAACGCTAAAATCGCATAACGTTAAATAATCTGGGGAGGAGAATTGGATCGAATAACGTTAAGGTCCTATGGGATGGATCGGATAACAACCGCTAAAGCCTGTGCGGTTACAATGTATCTCTATGGAGCTTTAATGTTATCCGATCCATCCCATTGAATTTTAACATGGATCGGATAACACTAAAAGTCGGATAACACCAAGACTTGTGGGACCAAGTCTTAGCGTTATCTGAGGTATTACTGTATTTCAGACGCTCCCTTCAAGGTGGAAATATGTTTTTATTTGGCAACAGAGAGAAGGGTAAGATGGATGTTTCTAGAGCTAAAAATGACAAATAAAGAGGAGGGGAAAGGCATTATTTTAAAATCTATGATAATCATCATCAAGTTCATCCAGTGATCATTTTCTGGTCAGCCAAAAAACAAAACAAAAAAACAACACCATTGCTTTGCATAGCATGGAGGGACAGACAGTAATTGTTAGTACTGTACAACAGCGCAATTCTCTGGACTCTAAGTTTTATACAATGAAAGGAAAATCATCCATGCCAAGGAGAGATGGCATAGACCAAGGATGGCAAACCTTTTAAAGACTGAGTGCCCAAAACAGAGGGGTGGGGCAAACTCTGTGCTGGAGGAGGGAGCAATCACTACCTTTGGGCTGCTGCGCAGAGTGAACTCTATGCTGGGGGGATGGAGGAAGTGCTCCCGCTGGGCTACAGGTCAGAATGACAGGGTGAGCTCTATGCTGGAGGGAGGGACTAAGCGCTCCCATTGGGCTGCTGGGCAGAGGGGTGGGGCAAACTCTGTCCTGGGGTGACAGTGTGCATGCCAACAGAGAGGGCTCCGAGTGCCCCCTCTGGCATGCATGCCATAGGTTTGCCACTTCTGGCACAGACTGAAAGAACTACAAAATAACTTTAAGTGGGGGGAAAACTTGAATGGATGAAGAAGAGCTTCTTTAATGAAGACTGCACTCATTACTGACTACGGATACTGAAAATTACTGTATGCATAAATATAAACCAGGAAACCAAAATGACTGTGCTGCAGGTCTCATTTCTAAAGTGTAATTCATAGCATATCTAATTGGAAACTCTATGCACAGAAGAATGACACATTTTGAATTCTCAAAGCTACACAAGCATTCCCTATTTATCATCACCATTGCTTTGAGATGCCCAGACATTCAGCTGGTCACTTCTGCAAGAAGACACAATGTAACAAGGCATATACATATAGCATTCTGACAAACTGTACTACTAATAAAAACCTCAATATTGCATTCAGCCAACTCATGCAACCAATCACATGACTTCTTTATGAGTGTGAACAAGTGCTTTGAGCCAGAAAGTGTTACGGTGAAGACTTCCTACTACAGCTGGCAACTTCACAAATAGTAAGTATCTGAAACAATCCATATAATGGCAAAAGACCTTTTTTGAGCTGCTTGCTATTCATGCAACTGAAATATGAAGTTATGCACACAGGCACTTCCTGTGTCTTCAACCGCCAAAATTAGCAATATTCTCCTGTACTCTCAGAAATCATTATTATGGGGTAGTTTGTGGACCAAGCAAAGGAATGCCATACCCCAACATTCAGGGCAACACCCTTTCTGTTTGACAATATATCCTGTTCCAATATATCAAAATCTAGGTAAAGGTCGCCCTTGCTCGAAAGCCAGTCATATCTGACTCTAGGGTTCAGTGCTCATCTCTGTTTATATCCAAAGAGCTAGCGCCGTCTGCATTTGCAGATGTTCCCATGGACATGTGGCAGGCATGACTAGGCACCAGAGTGCACTGAGCACTGTTTACCTTCCCATTGAAGTGGTCCCTATTTACCTACTTGCAATGTCTTGCTTTTGAGCTGCTAGGTTGGCAGGAGCTGGGACAGAGATGGAAGCTCACTCCATCATGCAGCACTCGGGTCTTGAACTGCTGACCTGCCAACCTTCCAGTCATCAAGTTCAGTATCTTAACCACTGAGCCACCAGAGTCGCTATATCAAAATCTAGCATTATGTAAACAAGTGTGAAGTCTAATCCAATCACTTACCTGCGGACGGCTGACCTTGTTTCACCCAAGTAGCAAATGTCTGATGGAAATTTTTGCTCTGCTGGAATGTTACTGTAGCCGGCGATCCCACTTTAGTAGCAAGTAACACTTTGGCTCCACTGGGCACGGAGCGTGGTAATGCGCCTACCACAACTTTCTGAGGAGTGGAGACAGTAGTTGCCGCACTGCTCGTTGTTGTAGCTGTAGTGGCACCACACACTGCCGGCAATTGCTTCTGTTGTTCCAGACGCTTCTAAGAGTTATAAATCATAACGCAATGAAGAACAGCGATCATAAGCCTGGCCAATAAGATCAGTTCTCTCATTATATAATAAAATCTGCAATAGTGTGGATACATTTTGGAAACCAAGTATCATGGAATGCCATAGGCGGTGTTACTGAGCAAACATACACAAGGTGACACTGCATGCTTTAAATTGCATCCCATTAATTTTTAATTATTTTTTTAGGTGAGTCACCAACATAACTGCAGACATTGCTAAAAAAAAACTGAAAACTCCAAAAGAACAAGCATTTACAAGATGTAAACTATTACACTCCAATGCCCTGAAAAGCCAACTTGAGTGGTCTACTTTGAATCATTAATCTATATTATAAAGTCACCAAGAATCCTTTTGGAAAGAAACTCACAGCTCAGCCTAGACCAGTGTTTTCCAACCTTTGGTTTTTGGACTTCAATTCCCAGAAGTCTAAGTCAGTTCCCCAAAGCACTGATCAGTCAATGTACTGTCTTAAGCTTCTGGGAATTGAAGCCAGACTTGCCCCTCTGTGAACTGAAGGGTGTTTGCTAGCAGTGGAAACAGGGATGGACGAGGTGGAGGCTTTGCTGATACATAATTCCCCTTTCAACTCCCTGCCACCTTCTGGCATGCTATTCTAAAGAACTGGTGTGGGGGACACAGAGCAAGCCTCCTCAAAGATTGTTGTATTTTTTTAACTACAACCAGGCATACCCCCAGCAACAGCAACCTTGTTGTGCCGGGCTAATCTTTTGTACACTAGATTAGGCAAAAGGAGGTGTGGAATGAATTCATCAAAAGACGGCTTGGTTTTGGCAGTTTAAAGTCTGACCTAGACACAAAAGATGAAGAAGATGAATTTTCTGTCTCCTCAAGAGCAGATCTGCAGAAGGACCAAAGGCTACCTGGAGAAGAGGCCCATTGGTAAACTTCTTGTAATATTTAAGTGCCTGGATGTATTTCTGTCCAACTGTACCATAATGATAATAGTGTGCCATCAAGTCAATTCTGGCTTGTGACAACCTTCTCCAGGGTTTCCTAGGTAGAGAATACACACAACTGTTTTGTCCCTCCCTTCTTCTGGGGGTGCCCTGGGACTGTGTAGCCTGCTCAAAGCACAAAGGGGAACAGAACCCCCAATGTCTGGCTCTGCAGCATCTAAACCACTTGCGCTCTCCTGCAAGCAACTGTACCATACAAGCAATATTATATAAAATAGAACACATGGCTAGAGAATCAGGGAATAAATATCTGGCTGCAAATACTATTCTGACTATTTAAACTATGAAAAACGGCTCTGTCAACAGGAAGTTTCAAGCAGCTGCTATTATGAACAGATTCTGGATCTACATCTATATCTACAAATCAAATAAATTAATTTCCATTCCAACATGGAAGCATCTCAGATTATACATCTGGTAGGGAGCAAAAAATTATTTCCATCATATTTTTGTAAGAGATTTGGGATGCAAATAACGTTGACAGAAAACAGTCAAATTCTACAGTATGTCAGACACTGAAGTTATTAAAAATGATGAAATTTAACGTAGCGACGTACGACCCTAGTAGGGAGATGTACGTTTTTGCTCCTATGAAAGTCAGGAAGCAACAGCTACGAAAGAGACACTTCCATGTTTCCTTTAGGATGCACAAATGCCGTAAACTTCAACAGGCGGGACTACTAAGATGCTACCCCACCTGCTGGGCAGCTAATCGCTGTTGTTTTAGCTGAGCCTCCATTTGGGCCTTGAACTCCTCGGCCTTCTTCTGTTCACTAACCTTAGCCTGTTGCTCAACAGCCTGTGCCTTTTCCTTCTCCACTCTGCAAAAGAGACAACCCAAGAATTAATACCAGACATTGTGTTAACAATTGGCGAGGATTTCCTCTTAACGTTATGCAAAGCAGTCCTTTGGCTGAACAGTACAGGGATATCAAAACGCAGGACATTTTCTAGTGCACATATCCTGAACTTGCTGGATTTGGCTCTCTGGGAACAGAAGGGCTTCTTCCATCCATGGAGAACAAGCCCCTCTCATTCACAGAGGCTTTCCCCTGTGGAAGGTGGTGCTAAGGGATGGTATTCTCAGACAACGCTCTTCTTTTAGTGCCACCGAAAACACCACCAAAGCTGTTTAGCACGGGGGTTCTCCACCTACAGCCTACAGCGCCAAATAATCCAGACCCCTGTCCTTGCTCCAGCCCTCGCATCCCCCCCCTCATCACATACTGTTTGCCACAGATCTGAGTTTAAATCTCTAATATTTTCTTCTTACAACACTGACTGACAACAGAGAACATAAATGAAAGTACATCTAATGACATAGCTTTGTTCAGTTTGTTTCTAGTACTGTACATTTAGTTCAACCCCCCCCCCCCGCTTTAGCTTAGATATGACATCCATCAACACTGAGGCGATATTCATTCCACTTAATATGACACAAGCAAAATAAAAACCTCAATTGTGTCAACTGACCTTTCAGAAAATGCTTTTATCTCCCAGAGTTCCAATTCCTCTTCTGCTACCCAAGTTTCAATTATCACTGGGCCTGTTTGTTTTGGGGTTTCTGGCCTTTTAGGCCTCAGTGCGCTCGATCGTAGACCTTTCCTTTGAGGTGTAGGCGTTTCTGTGGGGGAAATGACACAAATACTGTAACTATCAATCAAAGTTGAAATCATAAGAGAGTAAGATTTCTTAGAGGCGCTAGTCCATCAAGATTTCACATGCACGCTCACCTTTTGGAGCCTCTGGAACGCCAATTGGACAAATAATTTTCCTTATACAGTACTCTGATCGAATTCCAAATGGTCCAACATCTCTCCGCTTGATTATTTCAGTCGTCGTAATTTCTGTTTCTGTTGTTTCTACAAAATAATCATCCAGAATGTTCTTTCATTAATTGAGTTCTTGTCACTACTACAAAGGCACTGCTGAAATCCTAATATTTTAGTTAAAGTCTCTCTTATTTAATATTTACATGAAGCCTCTGGGGGAGATCATCCATTCCCACAGGGTGAAGTATCATCAGTATGCTGATGATACAGTTGTACATATCAGCCCGTGGTGATCCAAGCGTTGCAGTCAAAATCACATTCAGGTACCTGGAGGTTGTGAGGACAATGAGGATGGGGGACAATGGCCTACACCTGAATCCCAGTAAGACTGAGTAGCTGTGGGTAAGGGGCCCTGTGTTATCCTGGGAGTTACCACCTTTGGTACTGGATGGGGCTCTTTTGCCCCAGACAGATCCCGTTCACAATCTGGGGGTCCTCTTGGACTCATGACTCCTGCTTGAAGAACAGGTGGGCAGTCGTGGCCAGGAGGGCTTTTGCTCAACTTCAAGTGAATCGCCAATTACGCCCATTCCTGGACTGGGACTCCTTGCTTATGGTCACCTCCAGACTAGATTATTGTAATGTGCTCCACATGGGGTTGCCCTTGATGACCATTCGGAGGCTGCAACTGGTTCAAAATTCAGTGGACCATGCGATGATGGGGTGTGAGCAGTATGCCCATGCCTCACCCTTCTTGCGGGAGCTGCACTGGCTGCTGGTGTGCCTTTGGGTGCAATTCAAGGTGCTGGTTATTACCTTTAAAGCCCTAAATGTTAGTGGACCAGGTTACTTAAGAGATCGCGTCACCCCAAAGATTTTATTTATTTATTTATATTTATTTATCGCCCTCCTCCCCAAAGGAACCCAGGGCGATTTCCAACAATTTTAAAAACACTTTAAAAATTAAAAACTTTAAAAAGCTTAAAAACTTAATTAAAACCTAGGTATTATAACCTGGACGTACTGGGAGTCAAACCATCCAACTGGCTGGGGAAATTGAACCATCCGCTCCCCAGACCAGACCTGCCAGCCAGATATCTGCCCATCCCACCAGAGTGGACCAAAGGAGCTCCCTAATGGGCTGCTGGGCAGAGTGAACTCTGTGCTGGGGTGACAGCACACATGCCCACAGACAGGGCTCTAAGTGCCCCCCTGGCACACGTGCCATAGGTTCGCCATCACTGGTCCAGACCAATTTTTCCCAACCTTTGGTTTTTGGACTTCAATTCCCAGAAGCCTAAGTCAATTTCCCAAAGCTCTAATTAGCTAATGTACTGACAGGCTTCTGGGAATTGAAGTTCCCCTGTAAGGCATGGGCCCCACATTGGGAACCACTGATCTAGATTATTCATACAGTCAAACCTTGTTTAGTGAGTAACTCGCTTAGTGAAAAACTCGCATAACGAGCGGGTTTTTCGAAAAGTGATCCGACTCGCATAACGAAAATTTTCGCCATGCGAGTCAGACTTTTCCTATGGGAAAACGCACACAACAAGTGTTTCTATGGGAAAAACTCACATAACAAAAAAATTTCACTATGCGAGTTTCCCCCCTAGAAATGCTCGTTATGCGAGTTTCTCCATAGGAATATTCGTTATGCGAGGTTTTTTTGTATAATAAAAAACCCGCATAGCGAGCAGCCTCGCAGAATGAATTAAATTCATTATGTGAGGTGTGACTGCATATATTTTTTCAAGGAACTGGAGCTATCTAAAACAGGAGGGATTCCCAGTTACAAAAGGAATCTCATTCCAAATTGGTAAAAAAACTCTCCCAGCAGTTTCATAGAAACGTTAAAACACCAGGAGAAACAATATAGAACCTTATAAAACAAATAATATAAAACCAAGGGTAGAATATCTATCTTTCCAGAAATATCTTCTAGAATCTACCAGCTCTTTAGGAACACAGCCAAAGTACTACAGTATATTTACCCCTAATTTGGTGACAAACTAAAAGAATAACCATGTTCAAATGGGTTTACCTACGATGTAAACATTTTTCAACACATAAGCATCATTTAAAAAAACATTAATTTCAAATATTTCCACTCCTATAATTTATTATGCATTTGGAAAGAACATTTATCTACCAAAAATGCTTCTGAAATTAACAAAATTAAGTGTTCCTTTAAAAATGTTACCTGTGCGTGTAGTTCCTCCACCAGGTGGGGGTTTGGCAGCCATATCATCCCACTTTAGACAGGCCCAAAGTAACCTCAACATAAGGCTAACCCCAGCCAAAGACTTTACAGTTTGGAGTCGGTATCTGGGGAAATTTATTTTTTAAAAAGTCACACGTTGCACACTTTTACAATGTCACTGTCTAAATACCACAGGTATCAGAAAGAAAACTCAAGACTTTAACTTCAACCAACGCCGAAAACTTAACGTACTCTTGCACAACTGAACACATACATATTAATGGGTTTTCTTACACAGCTGTGCTCTGTGTAACAAAACCTCTAAATTTCACTAGTTTAAACACAAACACCTGAAATCCGAACAAGCCCAAAATATTTCTGGAATTGAGAATATTTAGCTGACTTTCTCCTATAGGTAAAGGTCACCCTTGCTCGAAAGTCAGTCCTATCCAACTCTAGGGTTCAGTGCTCATCTCTCTTTCAAAGCTGAAGACCCAGCGCTGTCTGCTTCTGCAGACGTTTCCATAGTCATCTGGCAGGCATGACTAGACACCGGAGCGCACAGAACGCTGTTACCTTCCCACTGAAGTGGTCCCTATTTATCTAGTTGCAATTTCTTGCTTTTGAACTTCTAGACTTTCTTATACCTGTGTAGAAAAATGTGGACTTAGATTAAGTACAAATTGTTCTTAATTATTGGTGACCTGAAATTAAACAAGTAGGTGCCAACTTTGGTGCCCCAGGTGTTCTTGGACTTCAATTCCTCAGAGACCCTGATCAGCAGGTGCACTTACTTGGGCACTGAAGTCCAAGAACACCTGGTGCGCCAAGGTTGGCCACCCCTGTTTTACACATATCTACCTAACCTCAGGAAGGAACGTGATCTAAGACAACAAAAGCAATTGTTCATGAAAGCATGAATCAGCAACTGGGAAGAAGGGAGAAATATTTAGTCAGATCCAATGATCTAGGGAATTTTGAACCGTTTGGTGTTTCGAATTTTAGCAAGTTCCAAACAAAGCCTTAGCTATATTAGCAAAATGATGAACATGTCAATTTGTTCTGAAAACTGGTTCACAAAGTTTTTACAATCTGTAACAGCACATGGTGACACCAGTGTACTTGCCCAACTCCCCCAATACTCTTCCCCAGAAAAGGAGCGATGTACTCTCTTGCATGCGCGATCCATTCTGTTTTGCAAAACAAAACTGCCCCTCCCCCCCCCCCCGGATCATGCCCCTAGAAATCTCCAGAGGATGACATCCTCCATTAAATTAGTTATTTCAGTTCTTTCTTGTATGCCTTTCTTTAAAAAACAGAAGCAAAACTTTCAGGTCACTTCTTGCTTTGAAAGAAGGCAAAGGGTAAAGGCAACAAATCATGGGAAATGAGGGAAACATGCACCGATGAGGACTTAAGTTTGGCCAACGACAAAGCCAAGAAAGTGGCTTCATTTTGGCAGTCCAATGTTTGATCAGGCCACGAAAGAAGCAGAAGAATGGAAAGTGGGGAGGCTGCAGTGCTTCATCCCTGTAGTCACCCACTCTTGTTCTGTAGGACAACCTAACAACAACTGGCTTCTATTGTGTACAATATGATTTACAGTACATCCATTTTAACTGGCTCAAACCAGAATGGTCAGGGGAAGCTTTCAAGATAACTTTTGTTCAGAGGTCTTGAACAGTTTAACCATTCATTCATTCATACATACATACATACAATACATATATCAAACACTCACAATCCGCTCTGGTGTGCACAGATTGGAAGGTAAAGTAAGTCTCCCACACACACACACCCAAAATCACTCATATGATCTGAACATATATTAATTTCAATGAGACAGCAAAACAACCTTTGTGCCTGAACATATATATTCTGAACAAATGTTCCCATTAAATCTGGGAGATTGCCCATCCTCTGGAGATTGTCTGGGAGTTAAAATAAAATGGATTTCATATTTAGAAAGTTGGCAACAAAGGGGACAAGCTTTCATGCTAAATTATGACATCTTTACAATTTTTGCAATATAATTTTCCGCCACCAGAATTAGCTTTAAAAAAGGGGTGTTAACAACTGTACCTCCAAGTGATACCAAAAGTCGGTCTTGGGGAAGGATAGGGCCAAATATCCAAAGCAGGCTTAGCTGTATAGTTGAAACAGGGGACCTCTCTGATTCCTCCTTTTCTTGCTAGGTACTTTAAGTCATCGTTGGGCAAAACAAATATGCTTTTCTTACTGCTTTTAGTGACAAATTTTCTGTAAGATGGCAAAGCTGTTCCAGAACGAGTCTTTTTAGGCCTTGAAAATTTCATTAGCTTTACTTTGTCTCTTGTAGAATACTCCTTGCTAACTGTCATAGAAGTCACCAGCGTCCCTCCTGGGGTAGTCAAGGAATCCGTAACCGTTGTTGTAACCACAGTTTTACTCTGCTCCTTTACAGAAATGACATCCACATTGCTTTCCGTACTGGGAGTGGTAAGCTTTTTTACAGTGGTAGTAGTGGTGGTTGTTACAGTGGATACAGAACAATTTTCAGTAGATGACGCCACACTTTCTGTATCATCTTTGACAGCTGACACCTCAGACACTTTATAAACAGTTTTGGATTCTGTAGAAATAGTTGACGTTGTGGTCACTTCTGTAACAACTGCTTTTACTGTGTTTTCTCCATTGATGTTTTCAACTTTACTGTGTGTCTGTAATCCATTCTGATCAGCAAAATCATTACTCAAGCTAGATTCCTCACATGAAGTCACAGGAGATAGGGCAGGTTTCTTAACACAAGCTGACCCGATATCCATGCATTCTGTTTCCTTATTACATACACTATTTTCATTACAGGAATCAAGGCTTGGGTTTGATATTTCATCAACTGGACTAGATCTTTCAGGAGAACATTTTTTCCTTTCGGTATGATAAGCAAACTGACCTGTTTTATCTTGAGATAAATCATGCTCTTGAGAATCACCATCTGCACCTACAGAACTCTGTAAGAACTTACTATCCAGATTTTCTCTCTCAGCTGTATCTTCTGTAGCAACATCACCATTCATAAAAGGTTTTACAGGTTCACTGGATGAAAATGGTTTAATCACAGGATTATTTTGATTAAGATTACCAATTTTAGAGTCAAGATTGCTCTCTGTTTGTGCAAGCGCCTCTCTTTTTAAGCACTCTTCATTTGGAAGCATCTTAAAATCATTGTCTTTCCCATTGATCTGAAATGATTTTGCCTTTTCTCTCTCTGTTTGGGTATCTAGTTCTTTGTTTTTATTATTATTATTGTCAGCAATGCTTTTAATTTGGTCAAAGCATTTATTCATGGAACTTGGAGGGATACACTTTGCCTGATCTTGCTTTTCACCATTTGTTTCAGTGATTTGAGACTTCACTACTTCATCCACAATAGTTTCCTCAATCATGTCAGGAATTTGAGCTTCAAATGCCTTTTCTGAAATGAGTTCAGTGTGTAGAGATTTTAGGTCCCCCAGAGTTTGCTTTGGATTTAATCCAATTTTGGATTCAGAGGATTCTTCACTGCTCTTCGGAGAACTTTCCTTTGTGTCATTCATTTGTGTGGAAATCAAACCAGGGCGATCTTTTAAACTAACTGTTTCTACAGATTCACAGTTTTCTTTTCCAGGTTGGAATGTTTCATTTCCACTCACAGCCAAAGATGAATTATTGTCTTCACTGCTTCTTTCAGATATCACTGGCTGCACAACATTTTCACACTGAGACACTGTGGTATTTATTTGCTTTGAACACTCTGTACTGTCCTTTATGACACCACCATTATTTGTGTCTTTGTTTTCTACTGCTTTAGAGTCATCAGTAGCAGAACTGGTATCTTCTTTCTCTTTACTCTGCACCTGAGTTTCATCTACATCCATTGGTTCAGAAACATTTTCATTACTATTCTTTGCTATTGGACTCTGAATATCTGGATGCTGAACTGAGGTCAGATCGCCTTCTCCCTCTAAAAGTCTATTCAAGCAAGGTAAAGATTTGGCTGATCCACTGGTTTTTGTAAAGTGCAGGTTGCTAGGTGGTAAGTGGTGTTTCGTGGAACTTTCATTTAAATCTGAAGCCAAACTATCAATGCTGTTTGGGAGAGTTACATCCATTTGCCCTCCATCTCCTGCCTTGGCTACCTGTATGTCATCCACATTCTTCTGTGGACTCAGAGCCTTACAACCTGAAGAGTTAGCACTAGCTTTAAGCTTTATTCTTTCTAATCGCTGCTTTTCTTCCAGTGTAAACTGTTTTACTCTTCTTTCCAGCAGTCCATCTAGTTTTGAAGACTTTACTTTCTTTTTATAATACGTCCTTAAGTGAAAGCCCTCACTAACATTGATTAAATCAACAGTGATTGGGATTTCTTCCTGTTTCGCAGCAGTATCCATGTTCACTTCATCTACCTCCATGGGTTCTTCTTTGATGCCTTTATCATTCTCATTCACTTCTTTTTGCTCTGCAAAGAACAACATTGATGAAAGACATTTTGGTACGTAACATAGATACTTATAGGTCAAAGTATGGCTGAATATGTATTATACTACATATAAGAGTATGACCTTGCTGCCTTTAAAAATAATATTGCTGTATGGGTATTTCCAATCTGATTGACCAATCCATAAGGCCACTCTAGTAGCATACAAGTGTGTGGAATCTATCAAGAGAAACTGACTCACATATGCATGCAGATCCATGTGACTCAACAAGCCCTAAGTATTTATTTAATGTACTTTTAAACAAACTACTAAACCAGAGGTGCCCAAACTATGGCCCAGGGGCCGGATTTGGGCCCTAATGCCAATTCATCCAGCCCATGGAGCCCTCGTCACACAACGAGGGATCCGTGGGCTGGATGAATTGGCATCAGGGGTCAGATCTGTCCGCCGGGCCGTAGCGACAGGGGCCTTGAAACATGTGACTGCCCTGCGGACCAAAAAGTTTGGGCACTCCTGCACTAAACAGAGTTTCTGGGTGATGTATAATGTGTTGAAAACATAACATCCTGACTGTTGTCTTGCCTGGAGTCAGCGGAAGCTGGGGGTATGACAATTGCCACTGTGGGGCTAGGAAATTAGGGAAGGGGGGTCACAGTTTTGTTTGGGTGGTTTTTAAATATCAGGATGGATCCATAAAGATGGAGTTAAGTGGTCCTGTGACCCTCTCCAACAATTCTTCTTTTAGAGGGCAAGGTAGAGAGTCCATGCACAAAACCTTTCTCTGCTCCCAGTGGCAGACAGGGCTATATAGTGGTGTGCATTTGATGTACCATCAGATGACAGGGCCAATAGTATATGGCCGTGATGGTGAACCTTGGCACTCTAGATGTTCTTGACTTCAATTCCCAGAAGCCCAAGCTCCTGTGAATCCACATGAATGGGTTTACTGCAATTCATCTGGCCTGCGCCGCCTTCGTCGCCCATACGGGCGCCTTCTACTTACGCTTCCGGGAGCGACGAGGACGGCACGGGCAGGATGAATCGCAGTAAACCCATTCATGTGGATTCACATGGGGTCGGGCTTCTGGGAATTGAAGTCCAAGAACATCTGGAGTGGCAAGTCACCATCATAGGTATATGAGTATATGCCACTTTCCAGAGCCAGGACTAGCAGCAGCTGTAACCCACAACGATGTGGACTTTTTACCTTCAACAGCTGTTGTGCCGTATGGTTAATTCAATTCCCAGACCACCAATGCCTCTTAAGCTTGGCCAACAAATACAGTATAATAATCAAAATAATAATGAAATATATTGGAGACAACAATACATTAAAACAAACCAAAACAGAACAGACAACCAAGACAGAACCAGCAGCAGAGAATAATATATTTCAGCATATAAAAGAAATTTAGAACAATATCACATTGAAACAACAAAAAAGCAAAAGCACTAAGTAATTAGAATATCTAAAAGAGAGATAAGTTTTTCAACAGACAAAAAACATAATGTATGCAGGTGAGCCATTTGGAAAAGCTTAAGGTACAGTACTTTACAACTGCAAATTCAACACCATTTTAAAAACTTTGCCTGAATTAATTTTAGATGTTTTACATAACACAGACACACATTTTTCTCTTCCACACAGAACTGAAATACTTAGTAACTACACAACAAAATGGATTAAATGCTTATTACCTTCTTCTGCATGAACCAAATTTTCCAAATTCTTATCAACTTCCACTTTTTCTTCATGCAATTCATTTTCCTGCTTGGTGCAATTTTTCTTTTCGGTCTCATAACTTTCCATTTCATTTTGGTCCTTCTTGTGCAGCTCACGAACATTTTTTATTCTGTCTTTCAAAGAACCATGCTCAACTTTTACTTTTGCTGAATTTTTCTTTTTATCAACTTCATGCTGTTTTTCAGTGATGGCAGTCGCATCACTCTTTGCTGATAAGAAATAATGCACTTCTTTATAATATTTCTATACCACCTGTCAATACAATATCCTCAGGGTAGCAAACACTAAGGAGAATATCCTACAGTTATTTTGTAAAGTCCTAGTAGTACAAGTAAAATTCAAAGCACATACAGTAGAACACTACATAATGGGGGAAATCAGTTTCTTTTTTCATGAAGGAAGGAAGGAAGATAGATAGATAGAGTGAGTGAGTGAGTGAGTGAGTGAGTCCGTCCTTGGGCAGATTCCTATTGGTTAATTATAACAGTGTGAATGTAACATGTAGTAGTGAGCTGGTGCAAGTTGCTGCTAGGATTCCTTGTTACAAGCTAGCGGCATGACTTGGAACATGTGTGATACAAGCAGCAACTCATTAATTAGCAGCGATTCACAGCTATAACTTATGTCACTGCATTTATCCATGTACTGTATAACCAATTACTATATCAAAATTTCATTTATTTCAGTACTAGCAACATAAAATCAGACTGGGGAGGAGGGGCATCTGAGATATTGGATTAGATCTGCATATGCTGATACTCCAAGAATAAAACTCTGACTTCTCCCTGCAGAAAGGACCCTGGATCCACTGGAGATTCCCACTGAGGAAAAAGCACAACTCTTCCAACTCCAACTCCTCCTGCATGTTTAGGGCTACTTTCACACAGTAGGAGGATCACCTAACTCCGTGCAATAGGCTTTCAAATCCACTTTGGTTTCAAGAATGTTGCTGGATATCAGTTTAATAGGTTAGCAGAGAACCAGTGCAGTATTATCACTAAGGTACTGGTCATAGGCGATCTGGGTTTACACTGTTATTCAGCCATTTAAGTCACTGGATTATCCTGGATCAGTTAGTCTCAGAGAGTGATGAGGATTAAGTGGGGAGGGAGAGGCATGCACACTATACTTTGAACTCAATCAAGCAGAAGTAGAATATAAATAATAACACTGATAGTAACCGCAGGGGTAAAAAAAATAACCACCACCGCCCAGAATATGATTGATGATCTTGTACAATCTGCACAACTTGCCACAGGTAATTGCACCTAACTAGTGAGGTAACAGGGCACGCCTCAATTGTGCAATCAGGTGCATGGCTAGACATGCCCCACCAACTTGTCAATTAGTCGCAACTAGCCACGGTAAGTTACACATACCTAATGGTATGACCAACAGGATTTGGACCATACATATGCATTTCTTTTTTACTCAGTAAATTAAAAATAAATACAAAACAACATCAAAACTAAATCACTCCAGAAATCCTTATGTAAACTATACCTCTACTGTTTCTGGCTGCATTAACATAATATGCAAAGATAAACTAAATGCATTTTAATAAACATTCAACATTAGTAATTCATAGAGAAAAACAGCTATCTGTTTAATACACTGATTTTCCTGGTTTACATAGAAAATGAGAAAATTATTGAGGCAACAGACTGTCTAAAAATAAATTATACAGAGTAAAGTGTTATTTTTGATGTAGCTAACTGAATACATAATTTATTCTATTTCAAAACAAGAATACAAAACACTTACCAAGTAGCAATTTTCTGTAACTGACATTAGTATTTCCTGGTAACCGGGGCACAAATCTATGAACATGGGTTTTACTAATCCATATCCATCCACCATATCCTGTTACTCTATATTCTTCTCCCTTCTGTTTCCAAACCTGTTAAGTATTTTCAAGTAGAGTATATTTAATTGTAAGGCAATTTATAGTACTAGCCACAAACAAAGTATGACAGTTAAATGCTACAGACACTATTTAGCACAGATTGTGTAGGGGTGGGAAACTTGCGGTCTTTTTGTGGCCCCCAGTGCAACCTTTTGATGGAATTTTAGAGAGCAAAATCTTATTTTTATTCATATATTTTTAGTGATGTACAATTTAAAGTATATCAAATTGAAGTTTTTTGAATGCAGCGTTATTTGATTACAGCTAAATTAATGCAACCTTCCAAGTTCCCCACTCCCCAAGCTAGTAATGATCATACATAAAGGAGTAGTATTGATAGGAATGGAACAACCATTCCAACCCAAACCACCAATGCTCCTATAATGCTAACGGTGCCATACAGCAGAATGGAGAAAAAGGCAAAGCCAAGTCAAACAAGGCAATGTATACCAACAGGCTGATTTCAAAAATTTCCATGGCGCACCCCCCCTCCCCTATCAACTTGTCAACAGTTTATCACTAATAGTTATAACTGGCTTTTCCTGCAATGAAATTAAGGTGGTATATAGGCCTGGCATTTCCTGACACATATTCCCCCCCCCCCCCCCAATATACAACCACCAGAACTCCGCAGCAATTCCTCAAACTAGAATTTTGGCTGTTTAACTTTTTTTTAAAAAAAAAGGTCCCAGAAGAATTCAGATTGGAATCTGCCACAATGACCACTGCACTCCCAGAGTACTTGCAAATGGGCTGCCAAAACCTTCTTGCCTCATCTCCTGCAGAGATGTTAGTGACTGTGCTATAAACATTATAATCGTACATGGGAAGAGGAGGTGTGAAACGTGGACAAAGTTGTTCTTATTCATTTTCTTACCTCAAGAACATCTCTGCCAAGGACAGCAGGTTTTTAAAACTTCACATTTATAAGTAACACATTAATGTTCTATAAACCCTTGAAATTCACAAATACTGCCAATTAATTTTTTTCTTTAGATCTTTTCAATTTACACACATCTGACAACTCAGTAACTACAGTACATTTATTTATTTTTGGATAGCTACATTTCATTTCCAAACTGACTCTCATTCCTACAACCAAATTTGCCCTTTAGAGGAATGCCTAATTATACACAAGATGCTTTATAATTTGGAATTCCACGTCCCTTTAAATACAACCTGCATGAAAACGGATTTTCCCCTATTTGACAAATTACTTCAAAACTAATGGTCTAAACATGCTCAGTTAAAAAAGGTTGAAGGGGGTCAAGAAGAAATAAACAAAATGGGCTAGCATTGGCTTTGGGTAACAAGAGAGATATTCACAACTATAGAGTGGAGCCAGAGGCCATAATTTCCCACCTGGCCACCACTCAGAATGGTGGTAATGTCTACTTCTTGAGAAGATCCACCCTGTGTGGTCCTGGCCAAGTTACATGGTCCCAGAACACCCCAGAAGAAGGAAATGTCAACTACAGTAAAACCTCAGAAAACACTAAAACTTGGTTCCACAAATCTCAGCGTTATCCAATGTTTAGTGTTATCCGATGCATGCATCGCATAACATTAAAATCCTATGGGATGCATCGGATAACGTTTAAACTCCATAGAGATACACTGTAACTGGCACAGGCTTTAGCGAACATTATCCGATGCATCCCATAGGATTTTAATGTTATGTGATGCAATTTTTTCCCAGATTGCTTAACGTTATGCGGTTTTAGCGTTATCTAACGCAAACATTATCCAAGGTATTACTGTACTTTTGAATTTTTTATATCTGAAAAACCCTGGAAAGGGCTGCTGCTTAGCTGAAATTGAACTAACAACACATGATCACTATCACAAATATTGTTACAGTACTTGTAAAAATCTGTCCTCTACGTGTTAGGAAGATATATGGCTTTAACAACAAATAAAGAGCAGCACCAAAATTCCAATGAGTTTTTCCTTTTTTACTTCTTTTTAAAGACTTATGTGAACTAACAGTACCTGGTGTTTTATAGGAAATGTGTATTTCACCCATGTTGCTTGTTGCATTGTTTCTTCTTCCTCTTGTTTTCTTTCTTTTTTTTTCACCTTCTCCTTTTCTTCTCTTTCAACCGCTGTCATTCTACGTAACCTGATCACAAAAACATACACAATGATGCATACTATTTGTTCTACCCAATATTCTTCAGACACATAAGAAGTATAAGATTGTGCTATACAGTACTTTGATAGGCTTTCAAAGTAGTTCAGAACTATTGGGATGGATTCAATGGGGTCTAACTTTCATGAATGTTTTGTAACAGGAGAAAAAGATATTAGCTAACTTTCAGGGTGCATACCTCAGTTTCCATAAAAATCACTGTTACATCTCAGTATTTTACAAGGATCTTTCACACACATGAGACATCTTACCTGGTATGTCCCAAGGACTCCCTCCAAACTGGCAACATGACAACAGGTTTAATTGCACATTCCAGTATAGCCAAAGCCAATGCAAATTCTCTAGGTTTGTTACACATCTGAACAGCCTTGATCCAGTTAGACCTATATTTGATAAAAGTATGAAACATTTTAAGCTTGCTGCATAATCATATTGCTAGATGGTATTGTTGACACAATGGGGACAAAGCTGGGTGGGCTGAAGAGGATGGTGGAGGGTAGGGGTGTAACACAATTTAATTACATGAAAGTAAAAGCTACGTTCTACCTTCCTGTCTACTTATTTGCTATATTTACAAACTGTCTGCTCTCTAAAAAGCACAAAGTAGTATACAGTGGTACCTTGAGATACAAAATCAATTAGTTCCTTGGGGTTTTTTGTATCCTGAAAAATTTGTATCTCTAGGTGTGGTTTCCCACAGGAATGCATTGAAAACCAAATGATGCATTCCGGAGGTCAGAAAAAAAGCCCCCAAAAAAGTATTTTAGCTGTTCAATATTCTTTCTAAAGTAGCAAAAACACAGCAAAAAATTTCAAGGTGCACTTCAGAAAGAGTTTTGAACAGATAAAACTTTTTTTCACTTTTTTCTGACCTCTGGAATGGTTTTCAATGCATATTTGGCACATTTCCGACACCAGCCTCTAGTGGCCAGTTCTGGTAATTGCCAGATCAGTCCCCGACAATCTGCTATTGAGGGAAGGGGAATTTTCACCACGTCCTGGCGGCGGCGGCAGAGGGAGCTTCTGGCGGTGCCAAAACGCAACTAAAATTCCAATAAAAGGAACAGAAATGCTCTGAGAACACCCTCCCACCACCGTGGGAAGCGTCAGAAGGCTCAAAAAAGCTTTTCACATCTCAAAAAAAAAAAAATCTTATCTCGAAGCATTATTTTTTCCGGGATTTCCTTTCTTATTGGAAGTTTTTGTTAGTTGAGGCATTTGTAACTTGAGATTTTACTGTATAGCGTTTCCTCTTCCCCACATTCTCATCACAATAACTCTATTTTGTTGCCCACACAGCATTTTTTATTACAAGCTCTCCGGACAAGAATCCCTCCAAAGCCCCATAAACACTGATGGCATACAAATGTAATCCAATAGTGATTGATAACATGTTAATATTCACCTGTGTGAGGCCCAGTTGGGATGAAGGAATGAAGAAGGGATGTTATTCTCCAGTTGAATGATGGTTAGCCTCAGGGTGGATACTGTTAGCACTTTCGACCCATGGACAGATCCATTCCATTTGAACTCTCCAGCAGGGCTCAAACAAAACTTGTGAGAAAGATGTCGCCTCTTGTCATGATCTTCCCGGTGCTGATGTTTGTTTAATGCAAAGGAATTGGTGGCATATTGATTGTGATAGACACGGTACTTCCCTTCTTGACCCAGCTTAAAATAATTGTTGATATTTCCTTTCATCACTATTTCTTTTTTGGTGTTCAGTCGGGAGATTTCCCCTTGGGAATTAACCACAAGCACCTTAATTCAAGTAAAAAGGAAAAAAAGTAAACATATTTAAAAATTACATATCAATTCAGGATTTTTGTAAGGTCCAAAACCTTGCAATCTTTAGTCATTGTAACACTGGCAACTGAATACTTTTGTCTCTGAAACTGAACATCACGCATAGGATGAAAAAAAATCTTAGCCTAAATTAAATTAAATTATACAGTAGTTGAAATCCTGTTGTTTGGCATACAGGCAACATGATCCAAGCCATTTTCTCATAAATTTAAGTCAAGGTTTTGTTGCCTTTATTTGTACAGTAAAACCTCTACATACGATTTTTCCCCGTTCCACAAGGTTATTTGTATGTCGAAAAATTTATGTCAAAAACACATTGCATCACTAGAAGAGGCCACTAGATGTCATCATTTTTTGTGTTTTTTATAATTTGTATTATAATTTTTCAAATAAAATTACAAAAATACAGAATGCAAAAGAAATTACAAAAATACAAAAAATAAATAAATAAATGCATAAAAACACATAAAGTAATCTCAGTCCATATACTCAATTACATTCTATTTTGCGCCATCCCACTCTATATAACTATTTCCACTTTCAATTTTTAATGTAATATCTATCAGTCATTATAATATACATTTCACTACAATCACCCTTGTGATATATACAAAGCCTGGGGGTTGCGATGTTCACAACTGAATTTTATTATCTCCAAAAACTCATTTGATCTGGTACTGGCTTTGTACTTGCATTACTACTTAATGTAAATTCTACAAATGATTGCCAAATTTGGCAAAACGTATTTTTTTTTTTGAACTATGCCTTTTTTAACATTCATCTCCCATGTTTTGTTGTTGTTCAGTCGCACAGTTAATTTATCATTAAACTCAAGGTCCCACATTTCTTTATACCAATCTTCAATTTTCAATACAGCATCATTTTTCCAATTTCACACTATGCACTGTCTAGCCGATGTTAACATCATAGATATCAATACTTTTTTGTCTTCATCCACTTTTATGTTATCCACATCTGTCAATAAGACTGCACTTGATCCCAGCTCCAGTCGCACCCCCATAATTCTTGAAATTTTTACCACATTGCAACTCCACCACATATGCTCATAAGTTCCTATTATTGACTTATACCTCCAACATAATTTACTTATTTTTTTCTATGTGGTGCAACCTAACTGGGGTCAAGTACCATCTCCACAATAGTTTATAGTTATGCTCCTTCGCTCTAACACAGTTCTCATAATTCTTTTCTTCCACTTTTTCCTCCACGTTGATTCACTAATTTTAATATTCAAGTCTTGCTCCCAAATATTTTTTAGCATTTCTTGGGGTCTACCTTCTTTATTTAAAATTCTATAAATCTTACTTACTAAACCCTTAATCCCCACTTCTCCCTTTCTTATCTTTAGTATCTATCTTATCTTTAGTATCTTATCTTTCTTATCTTTAGTATCAATTCTTCAAACTCCATCTTATCACCATTTTTAATGTCAAATTTTTCCTATTAAAAATATGTACTGTATGTTGAAATTTTTTTAGCCAGGGTTTCTATTTGTATGTCAATTTTTTTTGTAAGTTGAACCACTTGTATGTCGGGGTTCCACTGTATATTTAATTCTAGTTGCCCAAGTTTCACCAATATTCTTCATAGATGACTCTTTAAATAAAGAATGTTCTTAACTACCACAAACCTCTTTGCCTTCTTTAAATTGTTTATTTGCCTCATGTGCTGCTGCAGCAACCTGCTGACTTTTCAACTGGCTGAGTTTGCTTTCTGGATTTCGCAGCCTGGTGACCATTCGTGTAGAACCTGGGGTACTTCTCCCATTGTTTGGAGATTCACTTCTTTCACCATTAGATTTATCTTCTGTTAACATTTAAACATAGGAACCCAAATCAGTACAGACACTTTAGAAAACATAGAAAGTTTACATTTTAAACTGAAGACTAGCAATCAGCAACAACTGTTTTACATTTACCTAACTCCTCTGAGCTCTGTGATCCTGCATCATTATTTTCCACTTCATCAGATGTCTTTATAGGCTCACTCTGCATAGAATTTGGTTCATTGCCACCACTGCTTTCTGGATCAGACAAGAGTGTTTCAGCAGATGTAACAATGCTCTGGTTAGAAACTGTCTTTGTTCTTTCATCTACAAAAAAATAACTATTTTAGGTACTCAGTATTACCTCAAGAATACTTCAAAATGTAAGATGAAAATCCTGATGTCAGAAGGTATGGAATAAAAATAAAAATCAAATTAAGGAACATGTTATTAAAAAAATCTAAAAAATAAATAAACGAGGTACAATATATTTAATTTTATGGACACAAACACTTATATAATTACCCTTCTTGTAGGGACAAACCCCTTGGTTTTCCTACTTTTAGTCCTAACAGATTTCATTGCTGCAACTGTAAGACATTAAGCATGCATTCCAAAAATCGAAATGAAGGTCTCGTCTCTCAACCTACACTGTAATTAGAAGGTCTGAGTTTCTCTATTCTTATTAACATTAAGAACATGCTGTACACTGATTGTTAGCCTAGGACTTTTCTCAGATATATGTGTATCTCATTTGTTTTGTGATTCACTGAGGTTATATTGAAAAGATTGACCACCACATGTATGGAATCATTTGCAAGTATAAAGATGAGAAGGAATAAACCAACTACTAATATTATGGAGAGACATAAACAGTATGGTCTGTGCTGGTTAAATATTTCTATTTAACTTGTTAGAAGTAACCTGGATTTGAGGATTAACAGCACAGACAGAACAGAAAAGTATACTATGTGGTTCATAGGCGCAACATTATAAAAGAGGAGGAGTTTAAGCAGTGCTAAATGAGTGTATCAAATTTCACATTCCAAAGATTCTGTTTTGATGGAATATGAGAGACTGCCATTTACTCATAGACCAAATGGAAGCAGATATGGATGGAAAGGTAATTTTCAAGTTCTCATGGAAGATGAAACTTTACTCATATCAGTGTTGTACAATTTAAAATAATGGCTGCATATGGAACATAAGTAAAATTCAAACAAATTAAAATATTTAAAATATTAAGACTATTTTTGACCAGAAGTGGGCTAATTCCACAGCGCTACCTCAGCCATTTTCTAGATCTTCTTTAGTACACGTAGTAGGGTACATAGTGCATGAACATAAATGCACCATTTTGCTGTTCTTAAGAAGAGAGCTTGGCAGACCACAACACCATAAACATTTAATAAATGCCTAAAGAAGTTGTCTTGAACCATGAAACTTCACACAATGTTTTGTTTTTCTTAGTGATCCAATAAAGGTATCCTCTGCCTTCTGTATCTTTTGCATTCTTTACAATTTGAATATGGATCACACGGCTAATCTTCCTTGTTTACCTATAAATGCTACACTAATTGTATTTCTTCACATTCACTGAAAATTTGTTCAATATCTTTAATTATTCTTTTATCATTCCTACTTTATTTCAAATGTGAAACCAAAGATGTTTTGATTAATTAAGAACAATGAGAAACACTACCTGAACAATGCCTGACATCTTCAAATAATTGGCCAAACCATCTCAAAACACTCTAGCTTGCCCACTGTAACATTTACCTCTCCTTTCTTCACATAGCCAAGAGTAGGATTTCTGGAACTTCAGGCGAAAATGCCATAATGTACATCTGGCAGATTCCACTGCTTCTCTGGTGGAAAACATAATCCTCTCCCTCCACAGCCCTCACTTTCTGTCCCGTCCCCAAGACCTGCTATGCCAACTGAGAACCCCTCCACAGAAATTTCCTGCACCATCAAGGGCTGCAGTGATGATGATGATGACCACCACCAGCAGAATCTGGAAAAAGTACAATGCTGGATCCTGGCCAACATTTCCACTATTAATTAAACATAATATGCTGTATTATGTTATTATGTCGCCTTAAGGACATCTGTCTGTCCCACCAGAGCAGACCAGAAAGGCGCTCTGGTTGTACCATCAGCTAGAGGCGCACCTGTCTAGAACAAGGAGGAGGGCCTTCTCTGTGTCTGCTCAGACCATATGGAACCTCTTGCCAAATGAGCTGCGTCTCCAGACAGAGCAGCTGCCCTTTAGGAAGGGGGTCAAGACCTGGCTGGCAGAGCATATGTGGGGTATGAGCCAGATAGTTGCCCCAGTCTGTTGGCTCATTTGACACACCCCCTCTCTCTGTCTTATTTTAGCTTTTTTAAATGTTTTAATCTTTTAATCTTGATTTTATATTATGTTTTTATTGTGTTTTAGGTGTTGAGAGTTGTGTCAGCTGCCCTGGTTCTTTTTAAGGAGGGCGGCATAAAAGTTTGCTTAAATAAATAAATAAATATTACCTGAATCCAGAATGGTAATTAACATTAACTGATTCAGTCCAACAAGCAAACTTTAAAAGTTGCACTGGTTTGATTACTGGTAAGCATAATTCATTGTCCCAGATGATACAATAAATAGTGGTTAACAAATCAAAAGGAAAAGCGTGGGAAGGGAGGGATACAGGCCCGCCCTGGATCAGGCTTGTGCTGGTTGCATTAAATTATGACCAGATATATCCAAAGAACATCTGTTACACCTGTAAAAGAGATGCTTACCAAATACAAGAGTTCGACAAAAAAAAGTGACAAAGTGAATAAAACACACCACAAAAATATATCCTGAGCATACACCAATTCCAAATATCGGGAAAGCTAAAGAAACACTGCCATATTTCTGTCAGATGTGGAATACAAGTAGCTCAATCCAAGATATCCCCATTCATAAAGCTTTTATTATTCTCTAAATTACAAAGACATTGAAACAGTACCGTCTGTACCTGAGACATCTTTAGGAGGCTCTGCTGCCATAGTCCTGTCTGCTCTGTTATCAACAAGGACTTCCAAGTCACTCCCCCCTGTGTTGTTCCCTTCAAAAGTATTAGCTTCACTTGCAGAAGAGCTTGTGGTGTTGCCTCCACCAAGCGATGTTACAGAGGTGTTTTTATCTCCATCTGTTAGCTCTAGTGTCAAATACACAACACAGCTTCATAGGTATTTTAAAATACAACTTTAAAAGATACTTAATGGTATCCATTGAGAATTAAGTCCATTAAAACAACATATACCAAATCTAATATGTACTATGAATTGCTGGACAGCTCAATGGTTTAGGAACTACCGGTAGTTGTGGAGTCAGAGCTCGAGAGTTCCTTTCCCCACTGTGCCTCTTTGACAAAGGCTAGACTAGGTGATCCATAGGGTCCCTTCCAGCTCTGCAATTCTATCATTATCACTAGAAAATAACAGCCAATATGACTGAGAAAATGATTGCATAATTCTGACCAAATAATAAATAAGGGAATTTTGAAGAAGAAAAAAGCATTAACGTGTAACAAATACATTAATCCAAGCAAGTGTATTTCCTTTACCTTCCTTGTTTGCTTTTTCAGAACTTTCTTCTGGTGGCAGTTCTTTGCTTACATCCAGCTGCTGGTTTGAAACTTCCTTATTGCCATTAGCTGTCTCTGGACCATCTTTATTCTCAACATTAGCCTTTTCTTTTTCTGTTTCATCATCTACTGAGATTTTATCCTCCAATGGTTCACCCTTTCTGATTCGGGCTGCTTCCAAAATTTCTTCTACAGAAAAAAAAGGGGGGCAAAAGCGGCCAAGGTAAACTTTTCCAAAGTTGATAGACAAAATTGGATGTATTTAACAGGGTCCCTTTTCCTCTGCCCTCCCAAAAGCATCTCCAATGAACCATCAACAGATTCACTGATAGAAATGATTCTAACCAGAGTACACTTCAGATTCATTATGTTCTGAATACACATGTATTTTATTTCACTACAGCAGGGCTCCCCCATCACACAATGCCCTAGAAACATCATAGAATCTGATTTGACAGAACAAAAAGAGGCTTTTGAATGGAAGTCAGTCAATAAAGATGACCTAGGAATTGTGTCAGGTAGTATGCTTCTTCATTTTGTTATATGTCTATGTACTGTTCTATATTAAAGATTCTACAACAGGACCTAATGGATTAGCATGAACAAAATATAAAATGTACCCCCCCCCCCAAAAAAAAAAGAAAACATGCTGGAATTTATTAGTTAGGGAATATTTTTTTAAAAAAAACAAAATCTTTATTGGAGACTGAAAACAGAGAATTGCAAGTAATGCCTAACCTCATTTGCAATGCCATTTCACAGAACAGAAGCTGATATAATTAATGTTATACTTTTGGCAGACTTCTGGTAGGACACAACCTTAAAAGACAACTGGGGGAAAGCATACCTTCAAGAGGTTGTGGCAACTATTCAGAATTGAGGGAGAGAGGCGAAATGGCGCCAAGGGCGGGTGGATATGGTGGGCGGTCCTAATTATATATTTTTTTTACCAATCAGCCTGAAAGCTCTATTAAAAGCTCCGCGAAGGTGCAGAACCCATAAGTGTGCATTCACAGACATCACAAAGGAAAACTATTGGTTCTGATAACAAAATTCTACAGACTGTTTCTTCCTTCAATTAATCTACCTCCCAACAGGCGCAAACTGAAAATATTGCTGAACTGTGAGACTATTAAAACCTCCACTAAGATTTCACCTAAGTCAGGGTGACAAGCAATTTCACATAGTCCTAGTATCAATTTATTTATCAACTGTAATATCAAATCAAATCTTTATTACAGTCCAAGACCAGCATAGAACAGCAAGGGGAACAGAAGTTAAAATGAGGGTACTTAAAATATATCAAGATACAAAAGTTAAAATAAGGATGCTTAAAAAGTTAAGGAGTAGTAAAATTAGTACATAGATCAATAATGTTACTACTGTTACTAAGCCTAAGCTGTGGTACTAGTAGTTTATTTGGCTGAAGGTCCTGCCAGGAATGTTCTTCTGATCTTACATGCTGTGGTGCAGAATCTGGCAGTGTTGTGGGTGAAGGTAGGCCTTTCATTAGATAGCAGCCAGTGGGTACAATGTGCTGTTTGACTGGCCCGGATACTTGCAGAGCAACGGAGATATGAACTTGTTCCAGATGTCTCTAGAAATAGGACGGTGTTTTTATATATGAAAACAGATTTAGATGTAGGTCCTGGTGGCAACAAGTAAACAGTCTGGTTGCAAACCAGCACAGACTGGAGAAGAGGTCTACATTACTTCAAAACGCACCATACCAGCCTAAAAACCTGGCTGGCAGGGCAAGTGTGGGACTCTAGTAATATGGGTCCCATGTTGGGTGGCTGATTTGATTGGACAGCCACCTCTCTCTCTCTTAAACCTTTTAAATCTTTTCAATTTTTGAGTCTTGTAAATTTATAGTTTTAAATTTTTAAATTAATTCTGAACTCTTGGTTTTAATTTCTGAATTTGTATGGGTATAGTTGAGTTATCCGGTATTCATTATGTATGACTTTTTGATTTGTAAGCCGCCTAAGTTCACCTGAGTAGGGCAGGATATAAATTTGAATGAATGAATATCTCTCTTTCCCAAGAGGAAGACTGGTCATAGCAAAGCATTCTTACCCTTTCCTTTCATAAACTTACATCGTTAGCTGTTGCACCATCTGATGTTTAGAACCAGATAGAGCCATATCTGGCTCTTCCCAAAGAAACACAAATTAACTAACAATTGAACTTGCAAAACACAGCAAACCACTGGAAGCATGGGATACCTGGTTTCTTCCTGCCACTATGTTTTTTTCATTATTAAGATCAATGAAGTTATGCTTGCAATTTTGTTCTGTTCAGAGTTAACAGATAATAGTAGTACAGTATGTTCTATTTATATTCCTCCAGCTAAGTCTAGTCAAATGATTCATAACTGGTCAATCATAGGAAAAAACTATTAATGAGTTCAAATTGAACTTTCCATTAGCAATTCTCCTTTTGGGCGGAGACTTTAATACTAGGATTGGTGATAGTGATAGCATGCTACAGTATTTACAAAGCTGATTGGATCAAATTGCTCAGAGGATTGAAATCTGGCATGGTTTAATAATAATTCTAAAGATCATACAGCCAATGCAATGAAGAGACTTCTGATTTCCGGGAATGTTATCCCTCTCAATGGAAGTTAAGAAGGTTCAGAAGATTTAGCATACTTTTGACCAAGGACAGCCAGGGTTGTGATTTTTTTATTTTTTTGCCAACAACTCAGATTCTGTTTCTTAAAAGTAAGTAAATGAATATATGGGTGGAGGTCACTTGGGCTTCCAGTTAAAGAAATGTAACATGTATGCAGGGCAGGTGTAGGTCAAAATAAATCTAGACTGTGTTGCTTAAAGGGGGATCACAAAAGTTTGTTGAAGGGAATGTACAAGAGAAATACTTATCTAAACTGTTTCACTTAATTGATTTATTCAAAAGAAATGTTGATTCAAGAAGATTCTACAGAAAGATCCAGGAACACATTGTAAAAAATTATCCAATATTTTAAATACAATACATGAATTCAGTCATAATAATACAATGTCAAGCTTAAATTTGCTGTTTAAAATCAGCCTACAAAGTTCTAATTGGAGAAAGAAAAAGTGAAGAATTATGTTTGGAAACACTAAATAACAGACATTAAAAATTGAAATACTGTAATACTTTACTTTGGCCTATAATCAGTCAATCATTTTATTACGTTCTACAACCAAAATAGTAAAATGAGAGGTAATTTCTTAAAAATTTAAATGTTTAGAATGTAGTTAGAATATATTATTTTAAAACCATATTCACTCAAAGTTAAAATAGAATAAAATCAGTTTTAAAAATTAGTTCTATGGTAACTGCTACTGCAATATAGAGTTCACAGTTTGTGCCACTGAGGGACCTGACAGAATTGTTCTTCTAATCCTGATCGCTGCTGGTTTACAGTAAATCCTTTTTATTTTTACGGTACCCTATTCTGTATTATATTTCCCATCAAATCCAGGAAATATATTACAAGAAATTATTTTCTGGAAAACAATAAACCCCAGTAAGGGCAAAATTAATTCCGTTATAAGAAATTTCTGGGACTCAGTGAATAAGTAAGAGACTGAAACTCACATAAAATCATTATACCAGGACAAAGCATCAGGCACATACTTGGTTCCAAAGTGAATTATTTAGAGCTAATCCTCAATAGTTAGGCTATTCGATTGGATCAATTACAAAGGACACATCCTACCAATGCTTTCAAAAGGAAGAGAACCAATCCTGAGTGCTATCAACCAACTACCCTCCTCTCTCCTTTAGGCCTATTAGACCAACTGAAGGAGTGGCTATAGACCGAGAATATTATAGCCAAGAACAAACTGGCTTTAAAAAGAATTGCTGTACCGTTAACCATTGCCTGAGCTGAAGTATTTATCAGAAAAGTATACATGTATTCCATGTGGATGCCTTTTCATTGCCATTATGGACTGGAAAGGGGACTTTCATTCAATTAATCATGATAAACTATGGCAGAAATTAGAGGACTCTCTGACTGATAAATTTATGTTAGGGCTGATTTAAAGGCTTTATGTTGGAAATAACGAGATTATTTGATTTAAACAAAGAAGCATGGCAAGGGTATTTATTCTCTCCTTTATTGCTTTTTTTCCTTTAAAAATCTGTCCTCTCTTTTGACTGATCCAAAGAAGCATAAAATTTTCTTCTTTTTTCAGCAGTTTTGCGCTAGTCCAGAAATGAGTGATGTTTTTGTTCCAATTTATCTTGCTTGCACCAGGAAGGTAATATTTTTTTGCAAATCAAAAGGGCTGCCAGAAACAACTGTTAAATTCTACAACACAAAAGGAGATAATTATGTCCAGGAAAATTACTAACATTTAATGCAAAATAAATCTGATGGTTTTATATGGTATCAGAGTTTGGATAACTGGGGTTTCAGAAAAATATGATTACCCCTCTATTCCTTCTTAAGGAGGCTACTGAATATCCCATAGTGCGTGGTGAATCTTGTTTTACAGGCAGAGTTTGTCTAGCCATCTATCAAAGCAAGATACAGTACTGTATAAGTTCTTGATTTTTTGCTTATAGGTGCAATACTGGTTCAAACACTCAAGTCATTCTTTCAGAAAGCATGATAGCTGTTTCAGACATCTGTTAGGTTACACTACAGGATTCTTCCTGACATTTGTTGGCTTGGCTTCTTTTATTTCTAGATGATCTGCTGTAATGTGCCTTTAAAATAAGGCCCCTGGTGTAATTTTGACCTTTCCTTTTCTTATTTTCACTATATTTAAGCATGAAAAACTCTTGAGCAGCAAAAACCTGAATATTTAACTGCTATTAGGCATTTCAGTTGTCTTGGAAGACAGAATAGCAAAAACTTAGCAACCGCTGCAGAGAAATAAGGATTTTATCTTCTATTAGTGCAGGAACGAAATCTTCAGGAAATGGTATTTCCAGTAACTCAAAGGTTTAAAAAAAATGCTCTCTCACAGTGGCATAAAAATGGCAAGAACACAGAATACTGTATGTGAAAAAATATCCAACCTAGTATTATCACATGGACCAACTCTTATCAGGTTGTCCTGATAATTTTGATTGAATCTCCTCCAAAGGGACAATATTCAATGTTGTACAGTAATACCTCATATAACATTAGTATCGAATAACACTAAAATCGCATAACATCAAGGAATCTGGGGGGAAGAATTGCATCAGATAACATTAAGATCCTATGGGATGCTTCAGATAACAACCGCGAAAGCCTGTGTGGTTACAATGTATCTCTATGGATCCCATAGAGGATCAGATAACACTAAAAATCATATAACACGAAGACTTGTGGAACCAGGTTTTAGTGTTATATGAGGTTTTACTGTATATAAAAAGGCTTGACAATAACATAGAGTTAAAGAGCAGATTTTTTTTCTGAATGTTTCGCTTAACAAATAAAACCAACCAAAAACTTGCTTAGCAAATAAATCGTGGTTCACAATCCCCCCCCCCGAAGTCGCAATTGGTTACTTACAAAGGTGTTTCACTTAAAGAGCAAACTCGCTTAGAGAGCAATCCTGTGGAACACATTATGCTGTTTAAGCAAGGTACAATTGTATTCCCCAGTACATTTCCAGATACAGTCATATCCCATGTTGTCTATTCATTAAGATAAAGTATTTGACATAATAAATAGAACACATTCAGAAGTTGTCTATGCTGAGAGGAACAGTTTGGGGTTATGATGGTTCACTGACCCCTCCCTGCTGGCTTATTTAACATCTTACACTTACCCTCTTATCCCTCTTAGCCCGCTTATTCCTTTAGTTGAAGGAATGAGAGGTTGTTTTAAATGGTTTTTAATCTTTTAATTTGGTTTTTTTTAGAGTTTTTAACTGTTTATTGTATGTTGGTTGTGATCCACCCTGAGTCACCTGTGTAAGTAGGGAGGAATATAAATTTAAATAAATAAATAAATACTACCTATTATTAGCAGTTTTGTTACCAATTTCTGTTACAAAATCCAAATATTGCTGCTGAAATTTGTGTTGCATGTCACCCAAAATACTTAAGCCTTCCCCCGCCCTTAAAACCCATATACATCTGCTATGGAAACCACTTTTTTCTTCAGAGTCAATTCATTTTGCCAGACTGAGATAAATGACAGGAAAAGCCAGGTTATGTATACTCTACGCATCACAATACTGTAGCTTAAAAAGCGCAGTACAATATCTTGCAAAAACGACAAGGAGCATAAATTTTCTGATACAGAATTAGAGGAAATAATGGTGGGATAGAATGGTTTAAAAATAGCTCATAACTAACTCTGCCACAGGCTAGGCTAAGAGTCTCTCGACAGCCAAAATTACTAAATGCACAATACTCAGCCACAATTCAACTTAAAAAATTGAACAGGAGAATGAAATTGTACTGCTCATAAAATACTGTACTCATAATTAAATAAGCAAACAGTGCCTAGCTAAGACTACATTTGGAAAGACACAAAGTTGTCTTGGGATTCAGAGACTTATGGTGAAAAGTGAACATAAAAACAATCTAAATAGAATGGTCAGACACAGGAGGAACTGAGTGAAACAGTGTATTACACAAACAATTGCCATAAGCAAGAAACTGATGTTTTGTCTATAGCTGTGGATATAGCTTTAATAAAATGTGATTTCATTGACATTTAAATATAGGAGTTAGTCTTTAAGATACCACAACCTTTTTGTCTCTTTTGCTGTTGTTTTTTTACTCTCAGATATGCAAGCTGGAAGATGATTGTGTACAAAATGCATTTCTTCTACCAAGCATCAGAGATACAGTAAGGCTAAATAAACAGGCTGTTGATTACAATAGATGTGATACAATTATATCTATTCCACAGGAACAATGCTAACAACAAAGTATCAGTTGGGCAGGTGAAGCAGAATTTTACTTTGGACTAGTTTAAAATCACTTCTGAAATATAAACTGGAGCTGAAAATTAGATATGCATATTCATATTCAGAAATGTTTGGAATTCACCAAACAATGCCATATTTGGATATCGCTGAATATATCCAAATTGATAGTCTGGAATATCTAATAATATCTAATATTTCTATAGATGAGAAAACAGAAAGACTTGATTCCTACTTGCCAGAAGAAGTTGATATGAAATCTATTTCTCAAGACATTCAGGAATGATTTATTGAGAAACGAAGCTAAGAGAGACTCTGACACTAAAGGTAGCTAGGGAAGAGAACTCAGTGTCTCCGAATTGGGGTTGCCAGGGGTTGGGGAGAAAGCAAAACCTTGAATGATGTCTGTCTCCACTAATGACATCTAGAAGCAGGCACTGGCACCAGAGGTATTTTTTCACATTGGTTCTTTCCAGTTGAAAGGTGGGCATACCTGCTTATAATTCCTCTGAGAATTTGCTGTTATGATACGCTTTGGTGCAAGCCTGCACTGCAGTGGTTTTCTCTGTATCCTTTTCTGAATCTTCAACTTAATTTACATTCTCTAAAGCTCACTGCATATTATTTATTTCATACTGATTTCAAGATTAAGAGATACACAGATTAATATATTTTAAATGAACAAGAAAATATTGCAGGTCGGATATGGGGGTGACCTGTATACAGTAAAACATAAAGAGCACCTTGCTTAGAGACTAACTCGCTTAAAGAGCAGAATTTTCTCTGATTGGTCACCTCACTTAACAACAAAAACCAACCAAAAACTCACTTAACAACTAAATAGGGGTTTCATTCAAAGGACTGTGTAGCAGAATCAGATATGGTTCTTCTTTGGGTAGAGTCTGCATGCAATATGAAACACAAGTGTGGTAGTAGAAAGTAGGTATCTGAGGAACGCTGCAAGAATGTTGCCTGCAGCCACCTTTTGTGTTTGGGAAAGATATTTATTAATGTATGGCCCGCATTCTCAACCTTGTCGTTCAGGGTACTTTGCTTGGCATGCAAATCACCTGTACACCTAATATAAATGAGTGATCCAGAAAGAGGGCAGGGCATTTACACCACAGTGTCTGGCACTGTTCCAGTAGAGACAAGAAAAAATGGGATGGCCACTGTGCCACTCCTGCTTGAAAGAGCGCTGGAACAGCAAAAAGCACTCCTTGACTTGACACAAGAGACATCCACTGCTGTAGCTGGTCCTCAGGACAGAGGAGAGTGGGATATTATGGGTCAAGTGGTCTATATCCTCTGAAGCTTAAGAGAGTGCAACACAGGTCCTTAGCTAGAGAGTCAGCCATCCTTAGCCAAGAGAACCCAACGTCCCAGGGCTTGGTTGGCCTGATGGGAGGTCATAAGGAAGGGACAGTTTAGGTCAGTGATGGAGAACCTTGGCACTCCAGGTGTTCTTGGACTTCAATTACCAGAAGCCCAAGTCAGCATTCCTGCTGATCAGGGCTTCTGGGAAATGAAGTTCAAGAACATCCGGAGTGACAAGGTTCACCATCACTGGTCTAGGTGGATGAGGGGATTTCATAGAAGGAGAACAGCATTTATAAGTTTGTTTCCTTGTGGAAGAAGGAAGAATATGTTCTAGAAACCTTCTTGGACCACTGAATTAAACAGCAGGCAGTGGCTATTGAGCAACAGCAGGAAGGGGAACAATAGCAATCTACTTTTCATCACATGCAACGACAGTAGGGTGTAAACTTGGCTCTCCAGGTATTCCTGGACTTTAATTACCAGAAGCCCAAGTCAATACACCTGCTGATCAGGTGGCGGGTGCACGATTATCAATGTACAGTCAAACTTCGCTTAAAGAGTAACTCGCTTAAAGAGCAGAATTTTCTCTGAATGGTCGCTTCGCTTAACAAATAAAACCAATCAAAAACTTGCTTAACAAATAATTTGGGGTTCGCAATCCCCCCCACAATTGGTCACTTCCAATGGTGTTTCACTTAAAGAGCAAACTTGCTTAAAGAGCAATCCTGTGGAACACATTATGTTCTTTAAGTGAGGTACAACTGTATATGCTTATTATAATTCAGTTTTCTTTTAGTATATATTTTTTTCTTATGTGTTCATTATATTATGTATTATCTTAAATCTTAAATAAGCTGTATACCAAAATAAATAAATAAATAGCCCTAACATAATTTGGCATTAATATCATCATACTTTTTTCCTCATAAATTTGTCTTGAATGGAGTACATGTTAATGAGACAAGTATTCCAAATATGTTTGTTATTGCACCATGTGTCACTAGCAATTCAGAATTACTTAAGAGGAGGCTTACCATTTGCTGCAGTGAGAAATGATTTGTTGCTACCTCTTGCTTTATTAGTAAGGTCTTCCGTTATATCCATATGTCGATGAATCTCCTCACGCATTTCTTCCAGAGTTTTGCAAAGATCGGCTTCCCAGAATTCTCTGTCAAGACATTCAGTCAACTCTGCCAGCTGGATTTTTGTGCTATAGTACCAGATTTTCTTATCTTTTTCACACTCTGAATCTTCTTCTCTGTGACAATATTAAAATAATTGTGAATGAGACAAGACAAGGATAAAACATATAATTATATACTTTGGGCGGTAAGATATGAACAATGGCAAATAAAAAATTCCAATTTTATTTTTCCTTTTCTCTCCTAATTCACTAGAAGCTAGCTATTACTAAACACAAAAATATATTGTTATAACAATCATTTGCTATATGAATTTTAGAACTGCTCCCAAATTTAACTTATATAATATGGCTTACTATATTACCTAAGAATGGTTCTGCCAAAGCACATACATATTCAAATTATATTTGTCTATATTACAATGTTCTTTCCAATACAATCTACAATCCTATACAAAAGGAATTTCAATAGACATTTTTTTCACACACAAAAACCCCACACAGCACAATAGAGTCAGTGTCAATAAACACACCACCATCATAGTACTGCTGGCAGTACTGGTTAAAGTACTGAATCAATAGCTAATGTTAAGTCAATATTTACACAAATATAAATTATTCAATGGGTTTATCCATTTGGGACTAGGAATAGGATTTAGGTCCACATCACTTCCATTGGGAAGTGATGATCTATTTTTAATATATACTGTATATCTAACTAACCATATCTAAGAAAGCTGCAACAAATAATTACTGTTTTACTCACCATGAAATCCTCTATAATAAACAAATGTAGTCCAAAGAGTGAGACACAAAACTATTCTTAAAAATCAGCAGCTTGGTCACAGACTCTAGGGTTCAGTGCTCATCTCTGTTTCATAGCCAAAGAGCCAGTGCTGTCTGCGTCTGCAGACATTTATGTGAACATGTGGCAGGCACGCCTAGACACCAAAGTGCACGGAGAGCTGTTTACCTTCCCATCGAATTGGTACCTATTCATCTACTTGCAATTTCTTGCTTTCATACTGCTAGGTTGCCAGGAGCTGGGGCAGAAATGGGTGCTCATTCCATCATACAGTACTTGGGTTTTGAACTGCTGACCTTCCACCTCCCAGTCAGTGTCTTAAGCACTTGAGCCACTGTGGTCCCTTCAAAACTAAATGGAACTGCCAATTTTGCACAGAACCAGGGGTGTGTTGGCTTCCCTAAAAGGGTGCTGGACACAGAGTGATTAGGGTGTCTAACCCTAAAAAGTTATATATGTTCCCACTCACCTTCTAATTTCAACTCCCCTCTGGGGAATCAAACCCCAACCTTCTCCTTGCAAGGTAAAATTTCAACCTCTAAACCACGGCAGCTCCACAACCAATGGAACTGCTTTTGGCAATCTTATAACAGAGAACTCTATGTTAACCAGAGGGGATATCATCACTTTAAAAAATCAGGTTTAAAGAGAAATCCTTAGTGGATAAGTGGTTACTGTTTTTTACTATCCCCAAAAGGTACCAAGTTTGATTCCTGCTTAGGGCTTACCATAATTTTTTACAAAATATTATTATTATAAATATAACTACAATTATAAATAATAATAATAATAATAATAATAATAATAAAATTACTGTTCCGTGTTGCATCCTTTCTTCAAACAAAGGGTCTCTCCTGAGGCAGAGTTTGATTCCCATTTAGGGCTTCTACAGCCTGGATTTGAAAAGCAATATCCTCTTTGGTTAACATAGAGTTCTTTGTTATAAGATTGCCAAAAGCAGTTCCATTGGTTGTGAAGCCACTGTGGCTTAGAGGTTGACATTTTGCCTTATAAGCAGAAGGTTGGGGTTCGATTCCCCAAGAAGGACGGTGGGAACATATATAATGGCCAAAGACAAGGAGAGAGGGAGGCGACCATCCTGCCGGTGTCACTGACCCGCCCCTGCTTCCCCTTGAGTTAAGCCCTGTGCAGCGCTGGCTTGGCTTCTCCCTTCCCGTCCTTTGGCTAAGAAAAATAAAAACAAAATTCTGCCCACAGGGGCAGAGATTGCTGGGGCGGAGTGGGACATTGTCCGATTGCCTGATATCCCAGCATGCCGCTGCACAGAACATCCAGTTTAGGAAATGGGGAGAACAGCATACAACGGTAACATCATTATGACAGAAGTACTGTATGCCATTTCAGACCAATCATACCAGCCAGATAAACCTGGTTTTTGTTGTGCCTGCTTCTTCCTTCACAGAAGTGAGTAAAAAGAATCCTGTCATGCTTCCATTTCTCTGCAAGTACTCTGAAGCACAGAGAAATTCTCATTTCCCTTTGGGGTAGAAAAAAACATTTTGAAGATACTTGTGGGAAGAATGACATTTTGTAAAAAAAATATTGTTCTGGAGCATTAAAAGATAACCCCTAACTACTAAGAAACAATTGGCTTTAAAAAATCAAGATCCATATTTCTGCATACACATCAACTTATAAACACAAATCCAAAACAAGGAACCAGCTGTAATTCCACTGGACCAGCATGGGCCTATCAGAAGGGTGCACAGTGATGTAGAAAGGGCTTCTGTTCTCAAATGACCACTGCTGCCTTGTTTTCATTGTTGTGTAGGTTTGGCATCATCCAACCCCCCCCCCCAACCCCCCTTTCAGTTTGATGTAAGAGACTGGTCGCCTCAATGGGCCAGATAGGAATTTTTTGGCCCCAATTGTTTGGCTCTTTCTTGGGGTCTTTTTCACCTGTCCTAAATCGAGCAAAGGGGTTATTTGGACTATTGGCAGGAGGTGTGGATTTAGGCCTTGGACGGGCTGTCTGGTCTCAGTGTTGGGAGACTGTGGAAGGGAAGGACTTGGCTACCAGTCCAGGTCTGCCTTTGCAGGGGGACCAGGACAGGAGTGCCTCCCTGTTTACATTTGAGTATTAAGGTGGTGCAAGACTCTACTGGCCCCTTAGATATTCAGTGCCTCCAGCTGGGGCAGGTACATCTTCTGTACTTCCGATGCCCCTGCGGTTTGTTAATTGGTTCCCAGTTCTGTTTAATGAAGGGTGCCCATTAGTTTACCAACATGCTGTATCTGTTTCCTTCTTTGAGGAGGGGGCGCAAGGCTATATACAACATCCCTGCTCATTTCTGTCTGCAAGCAGTATTATTAACTGGCACAGTTAAGCATTACTATTTAGACTGCTTCCACCACACCAGAAAGTGCCATGTGGTGGTGGAAAGGCAAAATGGCGGTCTGACCCCCGAGGCTATCTGAAGGAGCGTAACCCAGCCCCCAGCTTTAAAAGGTTGATAATTCCTGATTTAAAGTCTGTCCAAATGTATGGTAAGTGTCCACCTTTATCTTTTCTGGGGGGAAAATCAGGTATTTCATCCAACTTTTACAACTGGCAGCAAAAGTTCTTTCATAGCTGTAGGAAGAATTGAACAGCTAGGAACTTCTCAAAGGACCAATGTTTATGTTCAGCCGCTATATTTTTGAATACAAATAAGTTTAGTATGTGACTGTTTCAAGATAAATATAGTGTCTACAATCCTATTTTTAAAACTGCACATTGCATTAATGCAAAAGGCAAAAATAGTTCAATAAAAGAACCAAATCCACCACTTCATTTCAAGGCTGCCTTTCTTCTAGTGATTATAAGTCTTTCTGATGCAGCCTTCAGAAATGGAGTCCATGGCTTAAATGATAAATTAGTTAAGAGAAAATTTTGGCATACAGAAGATCTTAGGTTCTATAACCCTCCATCTCCAACTAAAAATATCAGGTAGAAGATGAAGCTAGGTAAGACCACTGTCTAAGACAGAGAAGAGCCATTGTCAATTAAAATGGACTATGCTAAACTACCTGAGAACCACATGCAGTCCCTATGTGCCCTATGTGCTCCTCCCAAAAAGGCCATTTTCAACGTGTGGGGGCATTGGTTCAGCCTGTGACACAGTCTACAGCAAAACCTTTCCATGTTGAATCCTGTTCAAACCATCACTGATGTAAGTCTCCATATCTCTACATTGAATGATGTTTTCTTAAAGTTCCTTGTGAAAATCAAAGCGCCAGATCTCAAATTCCTAATGGTTACTTTACAAATATCAAAGCAATCTTTAATGTGAAAACAGTGGGCTTGTGTGACCATGTGCAAACATTGTACGAAATTCATGATGACTTCTTAAAATCTCTGTTTGTCTCTCAATTCTATCTTACTTTCCTTCAAATAAGATGGTCTACATCCAATATAGCAAACATTTCGTGGTAGCATACATAGGACTTCATCACAATTTCTAAGATATCCCAAGTAAGAAGGTATCTCAGAGAATTCTCTACTTAGGTAAGCAGCGATCAGGTTACACCAGTGGTTCCCAACAAGGGGTACACAGCCCACAGGTGGACTTCAATTCCCAGAAACCTAAGTCAGTACATTGGCTGATCAGTGCTTTGGGGAAATGACTTAGGCTTCTGGGAATTGAAGTCCAAACACCAGCATTTGGGAAACACTGGACTAATACCTTGGATAACATCTGCATCAGATTACGCTAAAATCGCATAATGTTAAGCAATCTGGGGGGCGGGGGGAATTGCATCACATAATGTTAAATCCTATAGAATGCATCGGATAACGTTTGTTAAAGCCTGTGCCGGTTACAATGTATCTCTATGGAGTTTTAACGTTATCCAATGCATCCCATAGGATTTTAACATTATCCGATGCATGCATTGGATAACATTAAAAATCGGATAACACGAAGACCTGTGGAACCAATTTTTAGCGTTATCTGAGGTTTTACTGTACTTCTTTCACAGCAATCTTTCTTTATTTTCTTTTATGTCTCTTCTACCACTCTTTAGAATTCCCATGGTAGAACAAATCAGGAAACCATATACACTAGTACCCCGGATAACGTTATGACTTGGTTCCACAAGTCTCGTCTTTATCCGGTTTTTAACGTTGTGCGATACATTGATCACACAATGTTAAAAAAGCCCTGTTTCCTTGGAGGCTGCTGCAAGCCAGAACGTCAGGATTTGAATCCTGACATTTTGGCTTGCTGCAGCTTCCAGGGAGGTGGGGGAACTTTGGAAACAGCTTGGATTGGGTCTCCCCACCTCCCTGGACCCGGGGGGTGGGGGGGTGTCAGAGACCCCAAAATTGGTTTTAAAAAGTCCTTTTTTAAAAAACCAATTTTGGGGTCTCTGACCCCCCCGCCGCCGCCGCCGGGTCCAGGGAGGTGGGGAGACCCGATCCAAGCTATTTCTGGGCTTCCCTGACGTCCTCAGCCAGTGCAGCAAGCCAAAACGTCAGGGTTCGAATCCTGACATTCTGGCTTGCTGCAGCCTCAAAGGGGGGGAGGGGACTTCAAAATTAGCGCACATCGGGTCTCCTGACCTCCCTAGAGCCGATGCGTGCTATTTTTGAAGTTTCCCCACACTCTTTGAGGCTGCAGCAAGCCAGAATGTCGGGATTCGAACCCTGACGTTTTGGCTTGCTGCACTGGCTGAGGACGTCGGGGAAGCCCAGAAACAGCTTGGATTGTATCCCCTGCCTGCTCCAGAGAGATCAGAGGACCCAATCTACAGCTGCAGGGTGGCTGGGGAAGCCGACGGGGGAGCCCCCCCTCAGCTTTCCAGCCTCCCCACCCCTGCCTCCGTAGCTGCAGGGTGGCTGGGAAGCTGAACGGAGAACCCCGTTCAGCTTTTCAGCCACCCTGCTGCTAACAACGACTGTATCGGATAACGTTAAAAATCGTGTTATTCGATACAAGATTTTTCCGAAAATCTTGTAACGTTATGCGGTTTTAGCGCTATCCAGTACTCGCGTTATCGGGGGTATTACTGTACAGTAATACCTCGGATAACGCTAAGACTTGGTTCCACAAGTCTTGGTGTTATCCAATTTTTAGTGTTATCCGATGCATGTTAAAATCCTATGGGATGGATCGAATAACGTTAAAGCTCCATAGAGATACATTGTAACTGCACAGGATTTAGCGGTTGTTATCCGATACATCCCATAGGACCTTAACATTATTCGATCCAATTCTCCTCCTCAGATTACTTAACGTTATGCAATTTTAGCGTTACCTGAGGTAAACTTTATCCGAGGTATTACTGTACAGTTCTCTGAAATTGTATTCCTTATTTTCTACACCAAAGTGCAACACACTAGCAACCAATCACAGATGAATCATATGACATACTGGTTCATTTCACCAAAATGTAGTCAAAATCATCTTTAAGAAGCATCCAGGTTAATTCCAACTTTCTAATTCTCGAACTACATTTTTAAAAAATAATAATTGTAAACCATGTAAGTGTGCAGGAAAAATCCCTCTACTTTACAAAAAATTCCTTATTCTCTGGAAGCTACTCTGACTCACCACAGATGAGCCACTGTGACCTACAGGTGGCAGGGAAAGAGTTCGATGTGTTTATCTCTACTATAACTAGCAAAGCCAACATGTGTCAAGTAGAATAACAAAAGATAAAAATTACTCACTTAAGTGGATGAGTCCAACACCAAAAACTATGCACATGGACTTGTCTAGCAGCTTAGTCTCATACGCACCTCCTTCTTGGAGAAAAACATACTTGATGCTTCATCTTGCCTAAAAAGGGTGAGGTAACTTTGGCCTTCCATATGTTTTGAACTGTAACTCTCTATATTCCTATCCGCTGACCATGGGACATCAGCTAGACAAGAACTGTTGCTCAAAACAACAGGAGATGCTGGATTTACCTGCCCTGCGATACGCTACATTGGCTAAAAGTGCCCAAGCTGGGTACAGCTGCTGTGACATAAACTGTAATGTTGTACTGTACTGGAATACCATCACCTAAGCTGGATTTTTGATGACTCTGCAGAAGAATATTGATCTTTCAAACCACTTCTTAACAATGAGATAATATTGCTACATGGCAGCTTCATGCACCGTTAATCTTTAGAAAGTGTACTAATCCTCTGAAGAAAGTTCATTTGGAAAAAAGTGTACAGGCATATAACTGTTAGCGTCTTCAGTTTTAGTCACTACTGAAGGCCAAGCTGCCAAAGAGGAGAACATAGGCTACACACAGCCCTCTCCTAGAGCAGTGATGGCTACTACGACAATGACGACATTAAAATTAGCCTGTTTGGTCATACACTTTCCTGCTAGGAAGTCTGCCTGCCTACCTTCATTGGAGACCCAGTTCTTCAAGTACCTACTACAGTAAAACCCTGTCTTACATATGCCTCGAGTTACATAAAATTTGACTTACATAATGATTTTTGCACCAAAACCATGTCCCAATTTACATAAATGTCCCGATTTACATAACACAATTTCCTATGGGTTTGCTTCTATTTACATAAATATCATTTTCTCATAGGTTTGCTTCGAGTTAAGTAAAAAAATCATTTTTCCTATGGGTTTGCTTCAAGTTAAGTAAAAAACCAATTTACATAAAAGCCTACACAATAGATTTTTTAATGTAAGTGGGGGTTTTACTGTACTCCATAAGGAACTGGGCAGGATCCAAAGAATTTGTCCCTTAATGGAAGCTGTTAATCTAAATTTCATTTACTGATCTAGATCCTCTATCTTCATACTATCTCACATTCACAGTGCCTTTCTTTTATACCAAACACTGATCGTTTAATTTCACCAATCATGGCCAACAATAGTGGAACAGAATACTCTGCCTTGATTTAAAAAATAAATAAATTCCTCTTCTAATTTATCCTTGAGAAGACAGGCCAACAAGGAACATTACTAGCATTTTAAATTGAAGGATCCCTGAAACCAACAACTGGAGAAAATATCTGAAAAGATGTCCCACTACGATCTCAGAAAACTATATCAAATACTCTATAGCAGGGGTTCCCAACCTAAGGCCTGTGGGCTGGATCTGGCTCATGGTGCCATTTCATACGGTCCCCCATCCTTCCAAGGGCATTCGAGAAACAAAATGGCTGTGGTTCAAATTTCTGCTTCATGCATTACTGAGAAGCTCTGAAATCTGCTTTGCTTCACAATAATTTGTTTACTCTGAATCAGCTACTTCATCCTATCCTGCTTTTTTGAAAGACACTTATAGTAACACAGCTTTTGAATGTTGCGAGAAAAATCAGTAGCTACTCCTAGGAACATCTGTTGAATCTCACATTATTAAGACAATGACTATTTTTCAATGCCACTCCTAATTTCAACTTTTGTAGACACACATCTAAAAAGGGAATGGATGCACACTAATTCTATTTCCCTTCAAAAGGCAGCCTTGCTCTCTCTGAAGTTACACAAAGCTGCTGAAGCCACAAAAATACCAAGAAATCAAAGAGTATCATCAAGAACAAATCAATTACTGGGTTTTTTAATGCCTAGTAACTAATATCATGGTAAATTTCATTTTCCAAGTAAAACCATCCAAAATATTTTGTCCAAATAAATTCAAAACCACAAAGCTTTCACTGTTAGAGAAAAAGGCTGATCTTCTGTTTCTAAGCAGTAACACAGAAGTTACTACAGCTACAAGTACAGTAATACCCCGGATAACGCTAAGACTTGGTTCCACAAGTCTTAACGTTATGCGATTTTTAGCCTTATCCGATACATGTATCGGATAGCGTTAAAATCCTATGGAGCTGTGTCGGATAACGTCAACTCCATAGAGATACATTGTAACCGGCACAGAGTGCAAGGGAAAGTCAAGGAAACATGCTGGAACCTTAAAGAACTTTAAGAAATAATTGTTTAAAGGGTAAATACTGTACATTACAGAAACATGCCAAACCAGGAGGGCGGGCGGGCGCGTGTCAGACAGGGGTTGGGGAGGCTACGGGGAAGATCTCCGTAGCCTCCCCAGTCCCTGTCTGACATGCGCACCTGCACGGTGTTGGGAAAGGGTATGGAGGAACATCCCCGCACCCTTTCCAAACACCGTGCGGGCAGGCTTGCGCGTCACACGGGCTGGGGAGGCTACGGAGATCTTCCCCATAGCCTCCCCAGCCCCCGTCTGACACGCGCAGGCCCGCACGGTGTTTAGAAAGGGTACGGGGGATGTTCCCCGTACCCTTTTCAAACACTGTGCCGGCAGGCGCGTGCGTGTCAGATGGGGTTTGGGGAGGCTACGGGAAAGATCTCCGTATCCTCCCCAGCCCCCGTCTGACACGCACGCACCTGCACGGTGTTTGGAAAGAGTACGGGGGATCTTCCCTATACCCTTTCCAAACATTGTGCGGGCAGGCGCTGGGGGGGGGGGAGGTCGGATTGGGTAGATGTTCCACCCAATCCAACCCCCCCCCCCCCGATTGTACCGGATAACGCTAAAAATCGTGTTATCCGATGCAATATTTTTCCAAAAATCTTGCATCATTATGCGATTTTAGTGTTTAGTGTACAATCGTTATCCGGGGTATTATTGTATGGCATTCTAATCAACTTCTCTATGATTACTGGATCGCCCCTCCCTTCCAAAACATAACAATGAATTCACTCAGTGTTACACAGAAAAACAGACATTTATATTTGACCGCTAAATCAAAGAAGAATGTTTTGGTGTAATGTAAGCATTAAAATGTATAGGATAATATGTTAACAAGCCTTGAATATTTACTTACATGATAATCCTCCTGTTCAGGAACCAGTATTTCCGCCGGTTTCTGTCATATTCAATAGGTTCATGTCTAATATAGGGTTTGTTTTTTTGGATTTCAGCGATGCAGTCCGTTACACCAGGCACCTTGTGTGCTACACAAACTTCACACTGCCATTCATCCTCTGGTACCTCTTCAAGAGGTGGTTTTACACACTCTAAGTGGTACACCGCTGAGCATGTTTCACAGCAGAGCAGGTCTCCCAGTTTGTGACAAACTCTACAATGGTCATCATACTGTATCACACCTTCCGACAGTAATTCCTCGCGTGCAATGTTTGTTGTAAGAAACTGATCCACTAAAAACTGAAGAACCTTGATTTTATTCTCCACTGGTCCATAAGGGTAGTCCTCTGACTCTTGGAAAGGAAGAACATGATGATACTCCTTGTCACTCTCACAATATACCCGCAGAACCTCTGGCCACGTCATCCCGTCTATGAAATACAACGTGGAATTAACACTATCTTTGAGGTCAGCAGGACCAAAGGTAGTATTCGAAGTGTCTTCTTCACGTAAAACAGCTTTTAAAAGCACTATGTGCATTTCTGCCATAAGCGTACACTGTTCTTGACTAACAAGAGCAGCACAGAAGTCCTCAAAACGAAAAGGGGACAGGCGCAAGACTGTGCCAAAGTTCCGCAGTACCTCATAGATGGCAATAACATTCATTAAATGCTCATTAGGCACCATTAAGTCTTCTGAGGATTTAGGCAAGTCAAGAGGAGGGATGTCTTTTTCCTCCAATATTGGAGAACGTGGCCGATGTATTCTTTGTCTCCTCCTTCCTGTAAACAGAAAGCAATAAATAAGGACTTGATCATGATCAGCAGATATACCCACATTTATAGTTCTGATTTAACCACACAGTATTACTCCATTTTTACCACAGACACATTTTCAAAACAAACACATAAATAAATAATACTTAAGTTGGTAGGTTATTGCTAGAATCACAAGTAATTATTTACTTCAAACATTGTTACCTTAACACTGTTTCTGGAAAACTGTATTAAAATTCTTAAAAACCTAAACTTAATTAAAAATGGGAGTTGAAAAGTTTTGATTCTCAATGGTTGGCCTAAACAATTTTTTAAAATAATAATGAGGCTAGAGAAAAAAATGTAGAAAAAGGCTGCCAATGAAATTCTTTCTAGCACTTAGTATGAATCAATATGTGTACATTTTAACTGTCAAGTCACAAAAAGCAGAATATTCTCTCCTTTACAGCATGCTTTGTAGATTTTATGCAAAAAATTCAATGCAATTATTTTATCTAACACTATCTTTACAGATCATCTATCTCATTTTCATTAAACTCATGAAAAAATTAACTGATTTCCTAATTATTAAAAACAAATAATAATTAAGATACTGAACTACAAAGCAGGTCTAAATTGAAAAAGCCACAAAACTAAAATGCAGTGGGGATACTAAGATATCGCTAACTACAATCCACTGCATTAATATTAACGATGTACAAAGCATACTGGTCTCTGCGTGCACTTCTGTTTTACTTTTGGATGTTGCATTTGGATCTACAAGCCTATGATGTGGTTTTTAAGAAAACAGACTCTTCCGAATTATACTTGTTATTCTACTTTGCACCAAGCTTTCCCTTTCAAAGCACAGATCCCATTCAAAAGAAGACTCAGATTAGCTATCATTCTACAAGCAGACTTCTCCTTCCTATTCTAGTTACTAGAAATGGGAAGTGTGAGGAGAAAGTTGTTCAACCACACAGGGTTCCCAACAGAAAAGCCCACTGGGAATTCTTACCCACTCTGTAAAAGAGATCTACACTGCAACACCTACATATAGTATACATATCCAAATGGAGCCCCCACTGGTGTCACGGAGAATTACTCCAAGAATGGTTTTCCTTTACCTTCACAAACTGATATTAAATACTAGTCTATTGCTTTACTGAATATTTAATCCCAGCTGCCAATACATTTTTTTAAATGGGATTAAATCTAAACAACTGGGAATTGAAGACCAGAAGCCTTGCTCCTCATGACTGAAACTGTACTAGAATTTATTTAAATTTATCTACTGCAAGAGACACAAAGCTACTTCAAAAAAGTGGCCCATTTATTAAACAACAAATGCAAAGTAAAACAAAAATGTTGTTAGACATTTCTCATGCATGCTCAATGTTCTTGTGCTTAAAATCCTAGTGTTAAATTATTAAGTGTGCATTAACACACTCTGAGCTATTCTACCATAAAGAAAAACTGAAATAGCTTGACAGTGCAACATTTTTGCCAACAATTTCCAGATGATGAAGCAGGGTGAAGTAACAAGCTACTACTCTCTTCTAAATTTCAACTAATGGGCAAGTAAATCAATGGTAAATCATTCCTAGATTATTAATAGAAGTGAGAGTGAGCAATAACACCATTACATCCCCTATTCCAAGATTCCTGAATCCTAAATTTAGGGCGTGACACTGACCAAACTGCTTCTATCAGCCAAAGACAATCTCCCCTCCTCGTTGTAACCCCATCCACCCAAAAAACCTGCTTTAGAGTTCCAGGAAACCTCAGTTTTCAGGGTCACTGGGTCCTGTTTGAAGAGGGAAGGAAGAAAGGAAGGTCTACTGCAGGGATTCTCCACCTACAGCCCGGACACTGTCCACGATGCCATTTCATGTGCCCCCCCCCCCACTGCCTCCACCACACCTGGAAGTGACATGTGGTAGAGGAAGGACAAAATGGTTGTCTAGCCCCCTGAAGCTGTCTGAAGGAGGGTGACCCGGCCCCCACCTTAATAAGGTTGCAAACTCCTGGTCTACTGTATTAAGTTGCCGTACCAGTGCAGGACAAGATCCAGGTTAGCGGAGTCAACAATTATGGAATTCTAGCAATCTAACTAAAATATTACAAAAAATACCATTTCATTTTGTTTTTCAGATGCTCCAGAACTTCCATCTGGGAGATACGAGAGGTATGTACACATTCATTCATATGAACACACCATATATTGAAGGAATATATTATGTTAATATCTCTCAGCAAAATCAACAGAAGTTTCTTGTGGTCCCTTACAGACTGACAGATTTTAACATACATACACTTTCATGGACTTCAGCCCACTTCTTCAAATCCATGGCCCATTAACTAAGTACAGTAATAGGATATTTACAGAGATGCTTGGATTGATATGGATCATGAATGCAAAAGACTTACACACTGATGATCATGTTTAAGCAGTGGCCAATTGACAAACAAGCATTGGAGTGTACCAAAAATTCTAACAAAAATGATCAAAATAAGAGATGCATGACTTATTTTAATCTAAGTAAAAAACACAGAGTAAAACCAATGTTTCCTGACCTTTGGTTTTTAGAGTTCAATTCCCAGAAGCCTAAGTCAATTCCCCAAAGCACTGATCAGCCAATGTATTGACTTAGGCTTTTGGGAATTGAAGTCCCCCTGTGGGATGTGGGCCCCACATTGTGAACCACTGCTCTAGATTAACACCAGCAGATGAACAGTTAAAAGGATCGAGACAAGGAGCTGAAATGTAAAAATTACAGGCAGTGAGAACTGCCGAAACAGTGATGATGTAATGAATGAAATTTGGGTGGCAAGGGCAACACATATACAGTTGTACCTCACTTAAAGAGCATAATGCGTTCCACAGGATTGCTCTTTAAACGAGTTTGCTCTTTAAGTGAAACACCATTGTAAGTGACCAGTTGTGACTTCTGGTGGGGGGGGATTGCGAGCCCCGATTTAGCAAGTTTTTTGTTGGTTTTATTTGTTAAGTGAAGCGAACATTCAGAGAAAATTCTGCTCTTTAAGCGAGGCGCTCTTTAAGCGAGGCGCTCTTTATGTGAGGTTTGACTGTATGTGTTTTCTCAACAATGTTCTTCATACAGGATTAAACAAAGCTATTTTTAAATTCAACAAAGGAAGGACATACACATTACGTGGGGACTTGAATTTTGCTTTCTCTTTTAATCACACAGATCCACTGTTAAAAGTTAAACTGTTCTTTGAAATTAGAAGATACTTGCCTCTATAGCTCTGCAACCACTGTAGCAAAACATTAAATAAAGGTACCTCTTTCTGGTAAGAACATCATACTCACGCACTTCTCTTAGCCATATAAAGATTCCTGAATCTACAGTTCAGCTACACACTCTAAGGATCTGTCCTTCTGTTCAATGGCAAACAGAGTTGTACTATTTATCATAAAGAAAGTCACATCACCTACAGTCTTTTATGAAATAAGCATTGTTCCATGTTACAATCTTGAAGAACGACATTAATGGTATCTCCAAATGTATATACTATGGTCCTCATTTACAACATTTCTATCCTCGGCGAAATCTATTTATATATACAGTAATGTGCTAAATACCGCATTATCCCTATCTAAAAAAGGTCACTAAATGAAAGGGACATGTTAGCAAAAATTAATGTAAAAGGCAACTGATTTCAATTGGCCTATTTTAGTTAAAACTAAGCTAATGTCAATTCAAATTAATACCAGTTGACTATATGCACCATGTTTCTTTAATGACAAAAAGTAATACATGACCACAACTTGAGCTGCAGTGAAGATAGCACAGCCATCCTTAACTTGCTGCCCTCCCACTATTTTAGATTAGGTCTCCCACCAGCCCTTTGGTCATGCTGTAGCTAATGCACATTATGGCCCCAAATATATGGAAAGAACTAGAGTGGGGGAAGGTTGAGTTAGTAAAGGGTAAAAGCCACCCTTGCTCAAAAGCCAGACGGGTTTGGTGCTCATCTCTGTTTATAGCCAAAGAGTCAGCGCTGTCTGTGTCTGCAAGCATTTCCGTGGTCATGTGGCAGGCCTGACTAGACACCAGAGTGCATGGAACATGGTTTACCTTTCCTGCCAAAGCACTACCTGTTCATCTACTTGCAATTGCTTGCTTTCAAACTGGTAGGTTGGCAGAAGCTGGGACAGAGATGGGCCCTCACTCTGTTGTGCATTACTTGGGTCTTGAACAGCTGACCTGATGACCTTCCAGTCATGAAGCTCAGCGTCTTAACCACCAAACCACTGCAATCCCTTTAAGGTTGAGTCAGAGCCACCTAAAACCCAACAGTTTTGGACCTCAATACCATGTCTCACCTACAAGATAGCTACCTGTCCCACACGTTCTTCACAGTCCACCTTGTTCAGAACAGTAACTCGAAAGGAGGCCAAAAGGGCATGCAAGTGAAACCCTTGCTTTCTCAGCAGCACCCCTTAGCTCTTCAGAATCAACTTCCAATACATGTTCAACACACTCTTTTCCTCCAAAGGGTTGAGAAAATTTTTAAAGGAGTCCCCCCCCCCCCCACTAAGCTGAGTTGGAATTTCTATTGCTGTTTATGTTTTGGAATAGTAGCCGTGTTATTACCTAAAATCAGGCTTAAATGTGGCAAGAGATTATCTTATACTGCTTGATTGTATAGTTTTACTTAATTAATTTTACTGTTGTAAGCCACCCAGAGTGTGCAAATGAATGACTGAATGAATGACTGAATGAATGTGTCACCAGCTACTGTGTACCAATGATGTAAAATCCCAAAGGAAACATGGTTATCAACAGATCTGCAAACAAGAGATAAATCCAAAACTCAGATTTTTTTCAATAAAATCACTTAAGGCAGGGGTGCCCAAACTTTTCAGGCCATGGGCCAGTCATGTGGTTCAGGAAACTGGTCACTATTGCCTGGGGGCCGGATGTGGCCCCTGATGCCAATTATCTGGCCCACAAAGCCCTCATCGCTCCTGGAAGCAGAAGTAAAATGTGCCAGTACAGGTACATTTTACTTCCATTTCCAGGAGCCACGAAGGCTTTGTGGGCCAGATGAATTGGCATCAGGGGTCACGTCCGGCCCCCCGGGCCGTAGTTTGGGTGCTCCTGACTTAAAGCATTACAGCAATGGCATAACTCCCATACAAGGAAGGCAGATGTATATTAGAACCAGACGCAGATGCTAAAAGCAAATAGATTTAAAGACATTTGGGGAGAATTCTTGGATTATGCCCTATGGAAGGGAAAAGGAATAATGCCAATGCAGGAAACAATGTCTTTTTGGAGATCGATGGGGTTACATGAAATATAAGAAAATATAAAAAAATATTTTTTCCAAAGTCCAATGGGTGGGGGTGCATTAGAGATTATTTTGACTTGTTGTATAGTTTGGGCTTTTTTAATTGTATGTGTTAAAAAATTTTAAAAGTTAAAGCAGATGCTCAGGTGCGCTAATATCCAAAGCTTTTCTGAAGAAAAAAATTAAAACTGAGTCAGACAGCTTTAAAAGTCAAAATATCTATGGTAATTTATACCTAATTTTCAAAGGCTCCTTCCAAGGAAGTCTTTCACAGGATTCCTATATAATTTATTTGTTTTTCATCTTGAATTCCGGAATATCTGGATGAGCCAGGTTTGCCAGGAATGTCATAAGTACAGAAGTGCCTTTAAAGATGCCTCATGCCAAGCTTGCATAAACCTTCATGGTTGCAACCATAGATTTACAAGATCCAAATTACTTAAGAGCTATATTTACTGACTTTGCAAGATGGGTTGTATATTATCACATAACTCAAGAGGCTGAAGGTAACAATTTTACAAGCAATTTTAAGTGTAACATATAACTTCTGGGGATAGCAGAGATTTTTTTTTTAAAAAAAAGAATAGTTATTAAAAATAAACCTCTTACTCTGTGGTCAATCTGCTTTGATGTGTCAGTTTTTCCTGCCATGCATTTTTCCATACTGTTTGGGACATGAAAGGAGCCTCATTCGGGCGTCCCCTAAAAATCCTTTCAACCCAAAGTAATCTCTGACACAAAATTATTATTATTATTTATGGCATATCCTGCAGCTGTTTTCTGGTGTGCAAAAATATCATCTAGCTGTTGCTAAAAGAGTCTGGCCAAGGATATTCTGAAAAGAAATGTTTATGACTGACAACAAGAAACAGATAAACTCATTGCAAGTGGATAAATAGGATAAATGGGAACCAATTGGCATGAAATGTAACAGCTTTCCATGCGCTCAGGCGTCTAGTCATGCCTGCCACATGACCACAGAAATATATGCAGATGCAGACAGCACTTTGGCTGAAAACAGAGATAAGATTTGAGCCCCAAGAGTCAGATATGCTGCTTAATTTGGGCTAAATACCACCTACATATCGACTTGTGCTGCATTTTCCTTATTTATGATGGGGAAGACTTTAATGGCTCATAACTTCATTTGGCTTTCCATTCCACTTCTTTTACCAGGATCTGTCTCTTTCATTATATCCTCTGTCTCTGTACCACTTCACATTTATGTGGTATTAAAAGCCCTTTAAGGGGTAGCTTCCTCTGTTTATGCTTTGCCTTTGCCATTTTCAAGCTTAATTTAATGCTGTCCGCTTCACTTTTACTGATCAATGTATAGGGGAGAAAATATATTTGAAGAACATTTTGTTGTTGTTCAGTCTATTCCGATCCTCTGCGACCCCATGGACCACTGTCCGCCAGGCACTCCTGTCCTCCACCATCCTCCTCAACTCGCTCAGTTCTGTGCCCATTGTCTCTACAATACCATCAAGCCATCTCATCTTGGGCCGTCCCCTTCTTCTTTTGCCCTTCACCCTTCCAACCATCAAGGCTTTCTCAAGTGAATCCTCTCTTCTCATTTGATGTCCAAAGTACTTTAGCTTCATCTTTACTATTTGACCTTCTAAGGAGCAGTCAGGGTTGATTTCTTCTAAGATTGACCTATTTGTTCTCCTCGCTGTCCAGGGGACTCTCAAAACTCTCCTCCAACACCACATCTCAAAGGCGTCTATTCTTCTGCGCTCAGCTTTCCTATTTGTGGATCCTATAGCATTCCTTTTATCCATTAGGTGAGACAGGTTTACATCTTCTTATAAATCAGGGGTGCCCAAACCTTTCAGGTCACGGGCCGCTCATGTGGATCAGCAGGCCAGACAAGTGGTTCCTCCCACCAGAAGTAAAATGTGCCTTGCAATCTGTTTCGGAACAGATATGTTTTGCAACAGGATGAGATCGATTTTTATGCTGCCATTTTCTCTACTTAAACGTGGGTGTCCAAACTACAACCTTTGGGCCAAATCCAGTGCCCAACACAAATTCATCCAGCCCACACCACCCTCGTCGCTCCTGGAAGCAGAAGTAAAACAAGCCTATACAAGCGCATTTTACTTCCGCTTCCAGGAGCAAAAAGGGTGATGCAGGCCGGATGAATTGGTGTCAGGGGCCGGATCTGGCCCACAGGCTGTAGTTTGGGCACCCCATTATAAAGTCTATTAATGCCAATGATTCCTTTCTCTTTCTTTGCCCTGAGTTTAAAATACGTATCTGGGATTAGGGATATACCACCTTCACTAGAAAGGGAGTAGGAAGAGAAATGGAAAGAGCCAAAGTTTTACCTAACTGACTTCAAGCATTTCAAGGCAAAGATTTTGTAATTATATTTACCGTAATTTTTGGACCATAAGATGCACTTCTTTCTCCCCAAAAAGGGGGGGGATGAGGGTGCGTCTTATGGTCCAAAGGTTCAGAATTTCTCCCCCCTCCCCTTGTTTTCCTGCTCTAACTGGGTGCGTCTTATGGTCGGGAGCGTCTTATGTTCAGAAAACTATGGTACAGACAAACCTTGCATAAAGAGTAACTCGCTTAAAAAGCAGAATTTTCTCTGAATGTTCGCTTTGCTTAACAAATAAAACTGTGATTGTGACTTTGCTATGAAAGAGTGGGGAACAAGTTTTTCCAATTTAGATGACAGGTCTTCTATGTAGTCTTCAATTTTTGCTGTTTGTCTTATCATTTGCGTTCTATCAGTTGAAATCCACTGATTAAATTCAATGGTGTCATCTTCGTCAAAATCTTCAAATTTTGCTAGTAAAAACCTTGTCAGATTTCCTTTTGGTGGGCAAAGGTTACAATGTCTTAACATACACTCACGACATGGGTTTTCACATAACAACATTTTTGTTAGGTCTTTGTAGCTTTCTTCCAAATGTGCAGCATGAATTAATAAAATGACATTCTGAACAGGCCAATAGACTGTTTGGAGAACTTGGAAGCAAGAAGGATCAGTACTGACGAGAAACCCACCCTCACGTTTGACTTAAAGAACAAATTAACATCATTTGTGAGAGAAGAAAATTTGAACCCATCGTGCTATGTGGCTTGTAAATATGACAATCTATGGTACTTTGGAATCATAACTGAAGTGAACAAAGAAGAAGGTGATGTGACAGTTCAGTTTTTACATCCTGCAGGGCCATCCCCATCGTTTTATTGGCCTAAGCGAGAGGACATTTGCGCTGTGCCTATACCTCATGTACTCTCAATTGTTGATCCTCCTGACACTTCAACTGGAAGGACCTACAGGTTTTCTGAAAAATGTATGAGGTCAATTGAAGAGAAAATGTCAAACCTCCATTAAATTTGTTACTGTAGAAGTTGAAGAATGTAAATATTGGAAATATCAAATACATTGGTAAGTTTCCAGACCTTATCGTTTCTTTATGTTGTTAAGTTAGTCTAAAATTAAGTTATTGAAGAAGACAATTCTGGTTAAAATATTATGTTATCAACTGATGATAAAATAGGTAGTTGTCCAATCTTCATAATAGTCTAAATCTAGAGAATTTTAATCCCTTAAAATCCTTATTACTCAGCAAAATCGGTGAATAAAACAATTTGAAAAACTAATATATAACATAATGAAACACAACAAAGGTATCAAAACCCATCAATTTTTTTCTGCATTTGATAGCCCATTTAGTAAGGATCATTTTGAAAAAAAAGATTTTGTGATTATCACATACCTTTCTGTGATATGGAATTTTACGCTGACCTATGTTTTGTTTTTTAAAAAATACAAAGATGTAAACGAAAATATTTTTTCAGACTTAGTAGGTTTTCTTAGAGGTAAGAAAATCCTCATTTTCTGAAGAAAAAGACTACAAACTTTCATCAAGATTGGATGGTAAATAAAAAAGTTATAAATTATTTTCAAAATGTCAGCGACCTTCATTTTGCAACATCCGTTGGTTACAATTGCCAAAAATACAAAACTTCAAAAGCCTATAAAATGGAAACGAAGTGAGCTAGAGTGTTAAAATTTGGCATGGGTACTTATCTTTGTGGGTAGAACAAATAATCCAATTTTCACCAAAATCTGAGATGTTGGGTGAGATAGCCTGGTTGAACTGACACGGAATTGCCCTACACTAAATGAATTATAGTGTCAAAATATAATTTACACGGGATTCCTAATTAATTTAAAGGTCGTGTAAGGAATAGATTTGCATTACTAAATCAATTGACAGACTCTTCGAAGATGAATCCTACAACAGATAGCCTGCAGTTTCAGAAAATGAAGTGAAGCTTCTGTGAAAGCACTGGGAAGAAATAAATCACCAAGAGTAATGAAATACTGATAGAACTAATATAGAAAACTAAACAACAGCCTCTATTCTGGCAATCTTCAATACACATTCCAATTTTGAAGAAAGGAGGTGCTAAGGAATGCAGTAACTATAGGATTATTAATTCAATTTCCCACTTAAACAAAGTGATGCTCAAGTTGATGCACTGAAGGCTTTCAGCTTACATAAAGCAAAATACAGTACCTAATATTCTATCCAGATTCCAGAAAGAAACTCAGGATCACATTGCAAATATCCACTGGCTATGGGAGCACAATAAAAGATTTCAGAATGAGAGGCTTAATAGACTACAGCAAAGTCTTTGACTATGTGGATCATGAGAAATTGTGGGATGTTCTGGAAGAAATGGGTATGCCTCAGCACTTAATTATCCTGATGCATAGCTTGTGTGGTGGACAAGAAACAATAAAATATGGAGACAAGGGTGGTTTCAAAGGTGTCAGATAAAGGTGCATTTTACCCCTATATCAGTTCATTTTGTACATGGAAATATCATAGTTCAAACTAGTCTTGTTTTCTTTCATAAATAAAGCCAGACTAGATTTGGATTAAAGAGGAGTGAAATTTTAAGGAAGAAAAATTAATAATTTAAAATATGCATATGACACCATCTTGCTTACAGAAAGTAACAATAACTTGAAATAACATTTAGTCCACTTGAAAGAATAAAGTACCAAAGCACGAATCCAGCTGAACATCCAAGAAGAGAAAATTCTTAACTATAAGAACTACATAACTTTAATGTCGATAATGAAAAAACGAAACACTGAAAGCTGTAGCCACCCAGGGTAGTGTTTACACTAATTGTTGATGGAGTGGGTATGCATGGATAAATAAATAAATAAACTAACTAACTAACTGTATACCTTGGTTCATTTATTAATCCAAAAGGAAACTGTAGCCAAAAGAAAATGAAAAATGAAACTCAGAAGGGCAAACAATGAAGGAAATAGAAGCGATCGTCAAGTGTGATTAGTCTCATGGAAGACTAAAAGTAAGATCATCCATACTCTAGTATTCCCAATTACTACGTATGAATGTAAAGCCTGAAGAAAGCTGACAGGAAAAAAATTGATTCATTTGAAATAAGATATTGAGGAGAGCTTTGTTCCAAAAAGATATACCAGAGGGTTCTAGAGAAAATCAAATCTGAGCTATTTCTGGAAGTAGAAACGATGAAACCGAGAAAGCAAGATTCTCTTAGAAAGGCAATAATGCTGGGAAAAGGTGAAGGCAACAGGAAAAATGAAGACCAACTATGAGATAAACTGATTCCATAAAGAAAGCCACAGGCTTGAGTTAACAACAGCAGACCAGGGCTGTTAACAATAATGTGCCATCAAGTCAATTCTGGTTTACGGCAACTCTTTCCAGGGTTTTCTAGGCAGAGAAAACAGTACTTAGAAGTGGTTACCATTCCCGCTTTCTGGGGTCATCCTGGGAATGTGCAGTTTACCCATGGCTATACAGGCTGGTTTCTTTCCTATGAGGCACAGTGAGGGACTGAACTCTCAAACTCTGATTCCACAGCCAGAAACATAAACCACTGGGCTTAAGGACAGGACACGACATTCTGGAGATCACTCACTCATAGGGTTGCCATAAGTCAGAGCAGTGATGGGATGTCAAAAATTCTACTACCACGCCATGACGTCACGGACGTCATGGGCGTGGCCAATGTCATGACGTCATGACGTCATGGGCGGAGCCAACGTCATGACATCATGACGTTGTGGGCAAGGCAAAAATAAAAATAAAAAATAATAATAAACACGGCACACAGACCCGTAATTAACTTAAAGAAATAAAATAAAGAAATAAATAAAATAAAAATTAAATAAAAGTACAACCACCCACCCAAAACACAATTAAATCACCCACCCACCCACCCAAAATATAAAAGCCTCACTTACCTTCCGTGGCTGCAGCCAGAGCCGGGCCGAAAAGGCAACGGCCCGAGGAAGCTCCAGGCGCCCGACAGAAGAGGATGTGGCGGTGGCGAGCCCCGCCGGGTTTACCCAGGGCATGGGGGTTTGTTGGGCCCAAGACCCTAGGACGGCGCGGCGCGGGCGGATGGCGCGGCGCGGCGCGGCGTGGGCGGACAGCGCAGCCAGGCACCAACGTGCCTGTGGGAGCCAGGTAGCCGGCTAGGGGAGGTGCCCTTCTCTTAGGGTGGAGCTGGAGGCTGGGAGGGGGGAGATAAATGAATGGACGGGGAACCTCCCATCCAGCTTCAGAAGATTTTTTTTTTTTAAATTGGAGCCATTTGGCTCCAATTTAGTGCGCATGTCCAGAAACTCAATTTGACGTTTCTGCGCATGCGCAGTCAATTGGAGCCATTTTAGCTCAGATTTAAAAAAAAAAAATTCTTTTGGTGAGGCGTCCGGAACCGGACGCCTCAAAAGTGGACTCCCCTCCCGGAGAACTCTCCGGGATTAGTCTTACCGGTTCCAGAGATCCGTCTGGAACCGGGGACATCCCATCACTGAGTCAGAGGTAACTTCATAGAACATAACAGCAACCAAAAAAAACCCAAAACCCTCCTTAAACTATACTATGTATCCAGGTGCCCTTCAACCACTTTCATATCCACCCTAGACAAGTCTGTCCTTCTATCATTTGTTCTTCAAGGCTTTAGCATTCCTGACACGATCCTTACAGATTCAGCAAAAACAGAGAAAGAGCCTTGTGGGATCTTAACGACAAACATATTTTGCTCAGCATAATTTTTCAGGAAAGAGTAGCTCACTTTATGAAAATGAAATCGCTGCTGTCCATCAAAGCTTGTGGTAACTAAAATTTGTTTAAGGTACAGTAGTACCTCGGATAACGTTATGACTTGGTTCCACAAGTCATAAAGTTATCCAGTTTTTAACGTTGTGCGATGCATTGATCGCACAATGTTAAAAAAAAGCCCTGTTCCCTTTCCAAAGAGGAAAGGGAACAGGGGGCTGATCTGGTTTGCTTAGCAAGGGTGGGGTCTGAAAAGAAGGGACCCAAGCCTCTCTTGGGTCCCTTCTTTTTAGAAACCTCCGTCTGGCTTGCTAAAGAGCTTACCAATCCAGGCCGGGGGGGGGGGGCTTCCTAATAGAGGTTTGGATCCCTTATCCAAGACTCTATTAAGAAGACCACCACCCCACCTAGGTAGCTAAGACCGTTACCAAGTCAGGCGGGGGGGAGGGGTTCTAAAAAGAAGGTAGGATTCGCCCCCCTACCATCTTTTTAGAAACCTCCGTCTGGCTTGCTAAAGAGTTTAGCAATCCGGGGGGGGGGGGCTTCCTAACAGAGGTTTGGATCCCCTATCCAAGACTCTATTAAGAAGACCACCACCACCACCCCCTGCCTGGGTAGCTAAGACCTTTACCAAGCCAGGCAGGGGAAGGATCCACAGCTCCAGCCACTGCTACGATGCATCGGATAACACTAAAAAGAACGTTCTCCGGTACAAATCTTCCCCCCAAATTTGTCGTTGTTATGTGGTTTTAGCGTTATTCGGTGCAATCATTATCCGGGGTATTACTATACCACAAAAGCCAGTTCAGACTTATGGCAACCCTTTCCAGGGTTTTCTAGGTAGAGAATACATTGAAGTGGTTCCCCACCCCCTTCTTCTGGGGTATCCGGTACTGTACAACTTGGCCAAAGCTACAGAGGGTGGTTTTTCTCCAAGGAGGCACAATGGTGAATTGAAATCCCAACCTCTGGCTCCACAGGTAGAGATGCCTAAACTACAGAGCTATCCAACCAGCCATGAGTCATGAAGTTCTTTTTGTTGTTTCTGCTGCAAAAGACTAACACAACCATTTTAATAGATTCAGGCTAGAGTGCTCTTTTCGGCTACATGGCCTGGTTTCAATAAACATCGTTTTTAAAATCCACCTCCATCAGGCAGCTTCCTGCACAGGCAACCTCTTTAGATTACACCCATTTTTACTTCTCAGTGAAATAATCTACTAGTATGCCTCTTGTATTTCACTCTTCCTGCTCTTTGATCCTTCTGGAACACTTTCCTCCTTCAGAATTTTTAGTCTTAGAATTTTACCCTAGTGTTCCCTGAGCTCTGTGGAAATTTGAGCTCTCCCTTAAGTTTAAAGTTTTCAAACTTTATAAAATTGTAAGTTATTTCTCTATTACAGCACCTAAAATACTATGTTTATAAAACCTAAAAATTCACTTAAAACAGCAATATTAAAAGAAAATGGTCTCAGTTTAATTCTACTGCAGCTGTTGGTCCACCATGAAGCCCACTGGAAGCCAAAGCCTTCTGGACCCAGGCATTTTCCTGATCACTGGACTAATCAGTTAACTCTAATGAGAAGAACTATGCAGTACTAATGAAATGCAGTGGGCCCCTGTTTAACGGATGGCCCACCTACTGAAAAACTCACTTCAAGGAAAGAAATCCATAGGAAATGATGGTCCACTTCACTGACTTTTTTGGGAACTTTTTCTCAAATACATTCCTATGGGAAAATATGGTTTGCTATATGGACTTTTGTTTTCAATGCATTCTTATGGAAAACAATGCAATGCATTCCTATGGGTGGTTCGCTTTAAGGACAAATTGTTTTAAGGACAAACCCGCGGAACAGATGAATTCTGTAAAACGGGGGTTCACTGAATTTTCCTATCACTGTGTTATTGTTTTATTGCTTTGCCGCATTTTGTGGTTTTTAACACTCCAATGTTGTAAATCAATCAGGAACATTAAGAACAAAAACTAGCACTGAAGGTTTTAGCTCAGGAATTCTCAACCTTTTTAAGCCAGGGCATGGGTCACAGTCCCTCAGATATCTTCAGGGACGGGTAGCCATTTTGCCCTTCTTCCATCACATGACACTTCCGGGTGTGGTGGAGGGCCACATGAAATGGTTCTGTGAGCAGCATTCGGTCTGCGGGCTGCAGGTTGAGAATACCTGTTTTAGGTGGTTGGGAACTTATCAAAAGCTTTACATTTTGTCATCTGAGGACTGCATAAGGACAAGAAACATTTATTTTTCTATATGCATTTATCATCACCTACACAAGGATATTTATGTTTTTGTTTCTCTAATGAACATGGTTTAGAAAATTTTCAGGTCCTATAATCTTTCTACTTCTATTCTCTTTAGCCCTTCTGTTTATAACTTCCCGAATTCAGCTGTAACTTAAACTCTATAATTTATTCTTAAGACTATTGTTTCACCATCATACAAAAGTGAATGAAATAAATTCACCAGCATTTTATATCTTTTGTATTTCTTTCTTCTACATTCCTACTAAAAATGTACAGTGCAACCATGGTTAACATAATTAATGCATTATCCGGAATGTTTATTACAGCAAAAATTACTTTAACTGAATTCCCCATAGGAATGCATTGAAAATCAAAATACTTTAACCAAAATGTGGTTTTCCATAGGAATGCATTGAAAACCAAATAATCTGTTCTGTAAACTGAGCCACAATTTTCTATGGATTTCCTTTTTTACACGATGTTTATGTTAACTGAGCCGTTTGTTAACTGAGGCTCCACTGTATATAAATATCTTCTTCCCAAGCAATATTCTATGCATCTGATGTAACATTCCCCCATCTGCATTATCCACAAAATCTTGGTGCACAGCCTGAGGAAGACAGGTTAGGGTTGAAAGCTAGCTCTTTGTTCAATTTTTTGTGGTCTAATTAAGGTATCACATTTTCTTGCACCGTCACAAAATAAAGTGTAGTGTGGCTAACGACGATACTAAAAATTAATTTTTAAAATTAAATTAAAATTTTAATTAAATTTAATTAAATGGCAGAAAGGTTACCAAAGAGGTAAGAATTGAGAACTAAAAGGGATGCGATGCTACTTTAATGTCATTGTGTGAAGCTATGTGGATAGCAGGTTGTGTATCAGAAAACACTTAAAACTCTTGGATACTGAAGGCAACTTTCACGTCTACAAATTTGAGTAGATGTATGGTTTGGTGGGTTTTAGAAGAGTGTGTGGTAAAACTAACAATGCAGACTGGCCAGTACCCCAAGTTTAGGCCCTATGAAGTAACGTGTTTGACTGCCATTATCTTACATGCAAAATTAATCAAACACCACAAAGAAAGGACCTACTGTACTTATTACTTTCAAAAATCATACCAATTGTGTATAGGTGGAATGTCTCAGAATGATTACCAGTAAGTAATCATGACCACTTGCACTAGCACAAAGAGAACTACTACAAGGCATAGTTGATGAAACACAAACAAGTCGCTAAGGAAGCTCAATAATCTCTATCTCTTTTATGTCATCTTCAAACCAATCAAGTACTTTTTTGACCCACAGAATAAATGGCTTACTAATTTTATAGAGTATCAATGAAATATGAATGATTTCAGAGGAGTGATTTGAAGCAGAGTTGGGGAACCTCCTGAGCTTTGGTCCACAATCCAGATAATGGTCTCTCTGAACCACAGGATCCTCATTTACCTGCCTACTTCCTAGTTACCATATGTCAGCCACCTCAGAAATATAATGTAGGGAGTCTTTAAAGAGTACAGAAATATAAATGTCAACTGAACCAGAATCATTACCATCAGTGCTCAAAAGAAGGAATAGGGAATCCCTATCCCAACTAATTTTTTTAAGTCACAAGAAACAGCTCTAAAATAAAACTATTGGTCCTTTCTAGATAGGGGCTATGTTAGCCTGCTACAACAAAACAAAGAGTTTAGTGGCACTTTATAGACTAGCATATTTTATTTGCTTTAAGAATTCAAGGACTGCAGCCCACTTTTTAGATGCATGGAATGTAGCCTCAATACCCAGACATTATGCAAAGATGTACTATCCATTTATTACGGCTACACTCCATGCATCTGAAGAAGACAGCAGAAGCCCACAAAAGTTTACATCAAACAAAAAGTATTGTATTAATTTTTAAGGTGGCCCAAGACTTTGTTAGTCTATTTAATTCAGAGACACAATATATATCAAATGTCTTCAAAAAGATCAATAGACTAACAGCTTTCAAAGAGGCAGCTGTGTCAATCCGTTGCAGCAAAAATTTAGGAAAACGTCTGTGATACCTTGAACACCAAAAAGTTTTATTCAGAATAAGCTTTCTTCAACCACAGCCCACTTCTTCAGATGCAAAGAATCACTTTATATGCCACAGGAAACAATCATCTTTAGCAGATACTGTACATCTTTACAGTGAGATAATGTTCAACCTAATTTGCAAACAAAGAACTGAACTATGATTAGGAAAGTTTTTTAATCCACCTGAAAACTCATTCAAAGATTAAACATGCTCTGCTAAAGTTGCATAACTATGAATCACAATTCATTTAAATGTCCCAGCGCTATACACTAACAATACTACAAAATACTGTAATTCATTTGCCATGGAAAGGACAAAGAGAAGAAAATACCACTGGCATGGGCAACTAAAAATGTTTTATCTAAAGAAACTGTCAAGCTTTTTCAAGCAATAAATTAATTCTGATACTGTACTATACATTTTAAAATAATTCAGATTAAAAGCCTGACTTTGTACAACACCCTAATAAAGTACCTACAGTGCATCTTTGAGAATTTCAATATCTATTTTCATATACTGTACGTCAGAAAGCACTTTGAAGTCTCACAATTTAGTTTCACTACATTTTACCAAGCCACTGCATTAAGCACAATCAGCACAATCAGCGTCATGAAGCAGTTCAGTAATAAGCTGTCTTCACATCACTTTATCTTGTATGATTCAGGTTCCCAACAAGTGTGTAAATACTGAGTGGAAATGTTCCCTCACACCAACTTAAACAAGTTAAAAGCATGGGCATTATGGGAGAAAAAAACTTGCTTAATGAATTCTGCTTATGTTTTCAAAGAGCTGTCTATTAAGTTACTGGAAGCAGATTCTGATCTGCACCACAATTAAAAATCTTACATTTGGTAGCAATATTTTAAAAGTGGACATGAATTCTTGAAAAGGCCAGGCAACGCCACAATGGAATTTAAAACACAACCACAACAAATAAAACACAGCTCTGTAACAAAACCGGTTCAGCTTGAACCACATGGACCACCTACAGGAACCCCATGAAAACATACTGCCCGTGTGACTTTGAAACAAAAAATGATCACAAAACCCAGGAGAGAGAGCAATCAAACCATATATAGTTTCATTAACAAACCAATGCATTGTCGGCCTCTATTTTTTTATATAAATGGGGGCGGTATAGAAGTGTAATTTGCTATAAATGAACCCGGATCTGTACCTGTGGCTCTTAGGCTAGCAGGAATCCTGCGCATCAAGAAGCCCACCTTTCCTTTCCCCATTTTTGCATCTCCCAACTGATGCCCCAGGTACAAATGAACCCGGATCTGTACCTGTGGCTCTTAGGCTAGCAGGAATCCTGCGCATCAAGAAGCCCACCTTTCCTTTCCCCATTTTTGCATCTCCCAACTGATGCCCCAGGTACAAATGAACCCGGATCTGTACCTGTGGCTCTTAGGCTAGCAGGAATCCTGCGCAGCAAGAAGCCCATCTTTCCTTTCCCCATTTTTGCATCTCCCAACTGAAGCCCCAGGTACAAATGAACCCGGATCTGTACCTGTGGCTCTTAGGCTAGCAGGAATCCTGCGCAGCAAGAAGCCACCTTTCCTTTCCCCATTTTTGCATCTCCCAACTGATGCCCCAGGTACAAATGAACCCGGATCTGTACCTGTGGCTCTTAGGCTAGCAGGAATCCTGCGCAGCAAGAAGCCCACCTTTCCTTTCCCCATTTTTGCATCTCCCAACTGATGCCCCAGGTACAAATGAACCCGGATCTGTACCTGTGGCTCTTAGGCTAGCAGGAATCCTGCGCATCAAGAAGCCCACCTTTCCTTTCCCCATTTTTGCATCTCCCAACTGATGCCCCAGGTACAAATGAACCCGGATCTGTACCTGTGGCTCTTAGGCTAGCAGGAATCCTGCGCATCAAGAAGCCCACCTTTCCTTTCCCCATTTTTGCATCTCCCAACTGATGCCCCAGGTACAAATGAACCCGGATCTGTACCTGTGGCTCTTAGGCTAGCAGGAATCCTGCGCATCAAGAAGCCCACCTTTCCTTTCCCCATTTTTGCATCTCCCAAATGATGCCCCAGGTACAAATGAACCCAGATCTGTACCTGTGGCTCTTAGGCTAGCAGGAATCCTGCGCATCAAGAAGCCACCTTTTCTTTCTCCATTTTTGCATCTCCCAACTGATGCCCCAGGTACAAATGAACCCGGATCTGTAGCTGTGGCTCTTAGGCTAGCAGGAATCCTGCGCATCAAGAAGCCCACCTTTCCTTTCCCCATTTTTGCATCTCCCAACTGATGCCCCAGGTACAAATGAACCCGGATCTGTACCTGTGGCTCTTAGGCTAGCAGGAATCCTGCGCATCAAGAAGCCCACCTTTCCTTTCCCCATTTTTGCATCTCCCAACTGATGCCCCAGGTACAAATGAACCCGGATCTGTACCTGTGGCTCTTAGGCTAGCAGGAATCCTGCGCATCAAGAAGCCCACCTTTCCTTTCCCCATTTTTGCATCTCCCAACTGATGCCCCAGGTACAAATGAACCCGGATCTGTACCTGTGGCTCTTAGGCTAGCAGGAATCCTGCCCATCAAGAAGCCCACCTTTCCTTTCCCCTTTTTTGCATCTCCCAACTGATGCCCCAGGTACAAATGAACCCGGATCTGTACCTGTGGCTCTTAGGCTAGCAGGAATCCTGCCCATCAAGAAGCCCACCTTTCCTTTCCCCTTTTTTGCATCTCCCAACTGATGCCCCAGGTACAAATGAACCCGGATCTGTACCTGTGGCTCTTAGGCTAGCAGGAATCCTGCGCATCAAGAAGCCCACCTTTCCTTTCCCCATCTTTGCATCTCCAAACTGATGCCCCAGGTACAAATGAACCCGGATCTGTACCTGTGGCTCTTAGGCTAGCAGGAATCCTGCGCATCAAGAAGCCACCTTTCCTTTCCCCATTTTTTGCATCTCCCAACTGATGCCCCAGGTACAAATGAACCCGGATCTGTACCTGTGGCTCTTAGGCTAGCAGGAATCCTGCGCATCAAGAAGCCACCTTTCCTTTCCCCATTTTTGCATCTCTCAGGTATCTTTCCAGAGGGAGACCAAAACGGGCCTCTCCTCTTCCCCCCCTCCAAAGTACTCCGGGACTTTTCCTTCCCCAACTCTGCCAACAGTTTCCCTTCATATACACTATGCACCCCCCACGACTTTCCCAAGATCCGCCTTGGTGTTTTGTTTGTGTTTACTCCCCCTGCAAGACTTTGCCACCTTCCCGGGTGGCATCCTGCCTTGGAGGGGTCTCCCTCCATCCCTTCCTTGCACCCCCTTTCTACAAGGGCAGTCGGATGGGGGGGGGAGGCGCCCCTTGGTGTTGAGGGGGACGGATCCTTCCCCCCCACCACCCCACGCGCCCCTCTCTCTCCCCCCCCCCTTTTTACCCGGGGTGCTGTTGTAGGTGCTGTGGCTCCGGAAGCTGCTCTCCGTGCAGTAGCTGGCGTCGTCCTCGTCCTCCATCCCTTCGCGGTAATCGGAGTCTCCTCCGCCGCCGCCGCCGCCTTCCTCCTCTTCCTCCATGCAGGCCACCTCCTCGTCGTCGTCGGCCGACTCGGGCTTCTCCTCGGGATCGCCGCTGCCTCCTTCCTCCTCCTCCTGGTCGGATCCGGCGCTCTCCTCCTCCTCTTCCTCCTCCTCGTCGTCGCTCTCATGGTCGTCGTAGACCACTTTGGAGCGGCTCCTCCGGGAAGCGCCGCCTGCCTTGCTTTGGCTGTGGCTGCTGCTTCGGCTGCCGCCTCCTCCTCCCGCCGCCGCCGCCGCCCTGGCCCTGCCTCGCCCGCCACTGCCTGCCCCACCAGAGGGGGTGCTGTTGCCGCCGCCTCCCTTCTTCTTCTTGCCGCCCCCCCTGGTGGAAGCGGCGGCGGCGGCGGGGGAAGCAGCGGGGGAGGCCTGGGCAGAGCCCCTCGGCCTGGGCCCTGTGGTTGCCCCCGCCGCTCCCTGGGCCGAGGCCGCCCACCTGCCCCGGCTGCTGCCCCGCAGCCGGGACCTCAGCCCGCCCAGAGGGCCCGGCGGCGGGGCGGGGGCCGCCGGGGTGTGGGCCCGAGCGGGGGCCGCCGGGGGCTGCTGGTGCTTGGGCGGCCTGCCTCGCCGGCCCCGCATCGCTGGGCGCTGGCCGGGGAGGGTGGGTGGGTGGAGGGAAGGCGAGCGAGGGCACTCGCGGGCCAGCAGAGAGGCGGCTGCTCCGGGAGCTCCTTCCTCCCTCCCCCCCCTCCTTGCGGGAAGAGCGGTGGGCCAGGGAGGAGGGGCGCCGACGAGCTGCGAGGGCCGAGGGCTCAATTCGAATCGCCGGCGTCCCGCTCCGGATCGCCGCCGCCGGCCGCCATCTTGTTTCTCTTCGCCTCTGCCTCGGATCCGCTCCGCTCTGACTGGGGGAAGCGGCAGGCCCTGAGCGCCTCACGTGACCGGGCGGCTTCGGCAAGAGGAGCGCCGGCAGGGGGCGCCCGAGGGTCGCTCGGCGCTCTTGTGGCGGCGGCGGCTGAAGGCCGCCCCCTCAGCTCAGCGCCAGAGCCATCTTCCCAGGGTGGCTTCGTTTCCTCAGAAAGCGTCCCGCACAAAACCAGCCTCAGACACCTGTTACCTCGCAGCACACAAAAAACCAGGACCCTCTCTTTTCCCCTCACACAAACCAGGACCCTCTCTTTTCCCCTCGTCCCTCTCCACATCGCCCCAAGCCTATTCAATGGCTGTTATTATCACTAACCAAGACTTTATAGTTCCTTCCTGCCCATCTCACAATTTGAAAGCCAAGATTTTGCAACTAGAGAAATAGGTACCACTGGTGGGAAGGTAACAGCGCTCCATGCACTCCAGTGCCCAGTCATGCCTGCCACATGGCCACATAAATGTCTGCAAATGCAGACAGCGCTGCCTGTAAATTTATTATTATTTATTTATTTAGTAGTTCAAATTTATATTGCCGCCCACTTGCCGTGGCGACTCAGGGCGGCTTACAGACAATACATTACATTACATTCAGGGGCGTAGCTACCGCCGTATCTGCCGTATCAATTATATGGGGCCCCCGGGCCACGGGGGCCCCCTACAGCAAAAATTAATAAAAATTTCCCAATTTTTTTTATTTCACAAGGGCCCCCCAAACAAATTTTTATACGGGGCCCCGTTAAGGCATGCTACGCTTCTGATTACATTACAATATAATATGTTGGGGTGGGCACAGGGGTAGGGGCGGCAAGGTCCTCATCCTGCCCCGGCTTCCCCCTCCCTTGGCAGTTGGTGTAGGCACAGGGGTAGGGGAGGCAAGGTCCTCATCCTGCCCCGGCTTCCCCCTCCCTTGGCAGTTGGTGTAGGCATAGGGGTAGGGGAGGCAAGGTCCTCATCCTGCCCCGGCTTCCCCCTCCCTTGGCAGTTGGTGTAGGCACAGGGGTAGGGGAGGCAAGGTCCTCATCCTGCCCCAGCTTCCCCCTCCCTTGGAGATGAGCACTAAGCCTTAGAGTCAAGGACAAATGGCTATCAAGCAAGGGTGACCTTTACCTTATAGACTACCCACTACAGCAGGAGTTCTCAACCTTTTAAAGCCGGGGACCAGGTCACACTCCCTCGCACAGCTTCAGGGGCTGGATGGCCATTTCCCCCTTCCACCACATGGCACTTCCTGCTGTGGTGGAAGCAGTGGGGCGGTACATGAAATTGTGCCGCGGGCTGTATCTGGCCCTCGGACTGCAAGCTGACAATCCCTGCGCTACAGCAAAACTTTTGACTGTGCTTAATGAGAAATGAGTTTGTTCTGAAAGAAATGGAGGTACCTCAACACTTGATTGTCCCAATGTGTAATCTGTATTGTGGACAGAATAATGGAGGGGCAAAATTATTTCCAATGGCCCAAAGAAATTGGACAAGTACATTTTATCCCCTTAACTCTTCAATCTGTACACAGAACACATACAGAAATCTGGACTAGATTTGGATGAAGGAGGTGTATAGTAAGCAATGACTTGAAACAACTTTTAGGCAAAGTGAAAGAATAAAGTGCCAAAACAGGAGTTCAGTTGGACATCAAGAAGACAAAAATAACAACTACAGAAAAAAAATGCAACTTTAAGGTTGACAATTTTTTTAAAAATGAAATTCTGTAGTGACTTTGTATACCTTGGTTTGATCACCAATCCAATTGGAAACTGCAGTCAAGAAATTAGAAGAAGATTGAGTCTCAAAGGGATGACCATGAAGGAATTGGAAACAATCAAGTGTAAGGATGTGTTGGTAGAGACCAAGATGAATTTTATCCACACTTTTACATTCTTGATCACCATGTATGGGTGCAAAAGCTGGGCAGTTAAAACAAAATACAGATGTAATTTTTATTTATTTGAATCATAGTGCTGGAAAAATACTTTGGAGATACCTTGGAGTGCCAGAATGATGAACAGGTGACGTCTAGAACAAATCAGCCCGAACTATCACTGGAGGCAAAAATGAAGCAGCTCATGCTGACCTTTTTTGGGGCACATCATGAGAAGACAAGATTCAAAGGAAAAGACAATAAAGCTGGGAAAGGTTGAAAACAGCAGGAAAAAAGTAAGACCAAATGCAAGATGGATTCACTCTCTAAAGGAGTTTACAATAACATAACAGAGCTGTTGAGGACAGGACATTTTGGAGATTTGTCATTCATAGGGTTGCCATAAGCTGGAGGCCACTTGACAGCACATGACATCAACAATAGGATGGAATAGGTTACAACTGTACAGGGTGGCCCATAAGTCCCTACCCATCCATATGTATTATAATCCCCCCTTTTTTTCCAGAGAAATATGGCCAATTTAAGCCCATGTATACTTGAAGAACATATTGTGACAAGTGCATGAGTACATGAGCACAAGAATACTGATGACACCCTGGATATAATAAGTGGCAAATTTAGAGAAAGATCCAATAGGGACTTACAGGCCACCCTATACAGTATATACAAACTCACAGAAATGTAAATGCTAAAAGCCATCCATATTGGTCTTGGTTTGCCTTATAATAATAATTTCGTGTCAGAAATTATTCTGGGTTGTAAGGATTTTTGCGGAAGAAACTCCACTCAGGCCCAAATGAGGCTCCTGTCATGTCCCCAAGAGCTGGGACAGAGACTGGTGCTCAATCCATCATGCAGTACCCGAGTCTCAAACTGCCGACTTGCCAGCCTTCCAGCTAACAAGGTGAGTTTCTTAACCACTGAGCCACAAAATGGTTGTGCAGAAGAGTCAAGATGGAGTATAAATGGCTTGCCTAGAACTTCACCATAGTACAAACTACTGCCTTCTTGTCTGTAAAATCGTTAACTGGAATAAATACTTTATTTTATTAATGTTTACTAATGTAAACTGAGCGACTTGAGGAGGATGGTAGAAGACAGAAGTGTCTGGCGGACAGTGGTCTATGGGGTTGGAAAGGGTCGGAATCGACTGTACGACTGAACAACAAAAACAAATGTTTATCTTGTACTGTATTTTGTTTGGATGGTTCTGTTTTTCATATTTACCGTATTGTAGACTGTTATTTTATTGCTGTACGTTGCCCACAGGGTTGCTTGCCCCAATCGGGCCAGGATATACAATAAAGCTGTAGGTTTTTTTAAAAAGAGGCAGCCATTTTAGTCTGTACAAGTATATGGAGGAGAAAAAAATGACAAGAGACAATGATATTGCAACTGGAAGACTAACTGTCATTTTACTGTGAGTTTTCATGGAATAAACCCACTTCTTCAGAATAAAGATGGTTTTCTGTAACACATATATGCCAAATCATATATGATTGTGCTTTGCTCCAGTAATTCTTAAGAGTATGATTATGTGGCCAAATACTGTGGAATTTGCTCTGCTTCTAAAACGTGAATTCAAAGATTTTTTTTAACTGACTGCATGACACAAAGGCTGATTCGAACTGGTCCAGGTCCTTTTGCTCCAAAATGGTTTTTTTCCTCTTCTGCTGGGGGACTTCTACCTTTTCAAGCCAGAATGATTCAAATGGGCTCCCACCCCATGTGATTAGTTCTTACATATCCTTTAAAGCAGGGGTGCCAAAACTTTTTGAGCAATGGGCCCATCATGTGGTTAAGGAAGCCGGTCACTAAGGCCCAGGGACCGGGTGCAGCCCCCGATGCCAATTCTTCCGACCAGTGGTGGGATGTCAAAAATTTTACTACCCCACCATGATGTCATCACAGTGTGGGCGGAGCTGATGTCATGATGTTGTGGGTGGGGACAAAGAAAAAAAATAAAAATAAGCACACACACACCTCAACCCACCCACCCACAACACAAACCCGTAAATAAATAAAAATTACATTAAAATACACCCAAACACCCACCCACCCCAAACACAAATCCGTCACCTTTTAATATAAGTGCCTGGGCAGCACCATGTTGCAAGATGGATATGATCATCGTACCGGTTCTCTAGGGTAATATGCCTTAATGTAAATGTAAAACAGCTGTACCTCCTTAAGGGTTCTCCAATTGGAACAGCAATTGGAATAGCACAGGTGTAGCTTATTGATGAGGTAACTCCAAGATTTTGCTTAAAAACCCCAAGCCAAGCCGCCAGGCCTTTTTAGGAACTGTGGTAGTACGTTAATATAGGTAAAGGTATTAAATACACATTAAAATACACACAGACACACCACATCCAAAGGTCACCAGGGGAGCAGGCTATAGGGAGCTTCAGGCTAGCAGCTTCTCTTCCTCCTCCCCACTTGGGAGGACAGCAAGGAGGCTGTGCATATGCGCCAAGCACTGTAGGTGTGCATGCACACCAAGTGCTTGGCACGCATGCGCAGTGGGGGAACCAGTGAAAAGGTAAGCCCCGAAGTTGGTTCCCCCCAAAAGCTGCTACCAGTTCTCCGGGACACTGGGGAAAGTTACTACCGGTTCTGGCGAACTGGTGCAAGCCTGTTACATCCCATCACTCCATCCGGCCTGCGAAGCCCTCGCATGGGCACGTTTTACTTCTGCTTCCAGGAGCAATGAGGGCTCTCTGGGCCGGATGAATTGGCGTCAGGGGCTGCACCCGGCCTCCGGGCCTTAGTTTGGGCACCACTGCTTTAAAGCCAGGGGCAGCCTGTCTTTAGATGGTATTTCAATGACAATGGCGTAGCAGTTGAGGGCATTCTCAGGTAAGGAGGAAGGACATGCATGTGAGAAGGCCCTTTAATTGAGAAGCAAATGCTACATTTCTCAAAAACTTTTCTATAGAAAAATAACACGGAAAGGTACCTCATAGTTTTAAGAGTACAGAACATCAAAAGTTTGAACATTTTGCAAAAAAACAAAAAAAAAAAAACAAAAAAAACCCAAGTCAGGGTGATTTCATAAAGAGGATCACCACCTCCTTTCTATCCATTACTCTTTTCCCTTACTTTCAAGTAATGCATGCTGGAGTTGCCTCATCTTTGGTCACTTGTGGTAATCAATCTAGTGTAGTCATACCTTTAGCTAGTGCCACAGACAGGACATAGACGTAATTGGCTGGCCAATTGGTGTGGGGTAATGATGGCTTATTGACCCCTCCCCGCTGGCTTATTTAACATCTTATTTAACATCTTATACTTACCCTCCCTCTCCTTTACTTAAAGGAACAAGATGTTGTTTTAAATGGTTGTAAATTGTTTTTAGAGTTTTAACTGTGTGTTGTATGTGTGTTGATTGGTTGTAATCTGCCCTGAGTGGGGCGAAATATAAATTCAATTCAAATAAATAAATAAATTTAAGTGGATGCTGCTGATGATAAGAACAACAACAACTTTGTGTCAGAAATTTTTCTGTGTTGAAAGGATTTTTGCGGAAGAAACTCTGCCCAGGGAATGCTCAAATGAGGTTCCTGTCATGTCCCCAAGAGCTGAGATAGAGACGGGTGCTCAATCCATCATGTAGTACCCAGATATGAAGATTTTAAAAATACCGCTTCCTAATAATTCTCTCTCAGGCTTTGTGGTCCTCCTACCTCCAACTGACCTTACTTGCCCTGGATTATCCATCTGTGACCTTTTGGCATGCTAATAGTAATTGTAGACACCCAGCTTTTCAGCTAATCTCCCGTTTCCCCTGCCCACCTGGTTACTGTAAATTGTACATATAGTGGCAACATTCCGGTAAGGATACAAATACTTTTTTTGTGTGTGTGGTGTGTATGTGTGTGTGATTTCAGTGAAAGTCAGGTTTTTAAAATACTAAAGGCAGTTTTGCTAAGTATATATAAATTATATCTTTACAATTTGCTACCTGGTTCATTGAGATCACTTAGAAATGTAGTCATCTAATCACAGGAGTCTTATATTCTATAAGATTTCACATAGTAATAGTGGGTACATTACTAGTCAGCAAAAACTAAATCCTTGTCCAGCTTCCCAGTCTATCCAACCCAACAACAGAAGAATGACACATTAATTATTGCAAAGACGTATCACCTGCGTACAATTGTGGAATCAATATTTAAGACTCTCACTAGCTTCCAGACTGTGGTGGCTTACTGGTTAAGATGCAGAACTTGGTGACTGGAAGGTCGGCAGTTCAGCAGTTTGAGACCCGAGTACTGCACGACAGACTGGGTTCCCATCTCTGTCCCAGTTCCTGCCAACCTAGCAGTTTGTAAGCAAGAAATTGGAAGTAAATAAATAGGTACCACTTCGGTGGGAAGGTAAACAGCATTTCGTGAACTCCGGTGTCTAGTCATGCTTGCCACATGTCCATGGAAATGTCTGCAGATGCTTTGGCTGTAAACAGAGATGAGCACTGAACCCTATAGTTAGATATGACTGACTTTCAAGCAAGGGTGACCTTTGCCTTTACCAATAGCTTCCACCTGATGTAGAAGCAACACAATATGCAAGCTGGAGATGGGTATTCTTGAATACCTCATGCAATGGAGAGCTAGTATTACTGTTAGGATTTGTTGTTGTTGTTATTGTTCAGTCGCACAGTCAATTCTGATCCTTTGTGACCCTATGGACCATTGCCCGCCAGGCACTGTTAGGATAGTGATCTCCTAGTGGCTTGTGGACTCAGAAATGAGGGACAAATTGATGGGGGATGTCTCCATCCATACTATGCCCTCCACAGATCTGGTGGCCTAGTAATTACCCAATCTAGCTTATACTTTGCAGTTGAACCCTTCCGTCTTATCAACTCTTGGCATGAGAAATTTGACTTGCAGATTTGAAACACACACAGTCTACTTCAAGCCAAGTTTTGGAACAGGTTTGAGATAGCTTTGACTACCTTGGTCACTGGCCCACATGGGTAACAGAACCCCTTGGTTGTGACCATGTTAGTTGTGCTGGATCTGTCACTGGCTCTCCTTATCATCAGCCATGGCATTGGAGCATAGATTTGGAGGTACCATTTCAACATGGTTCCAAGCCTTCAAAGAAAGCTAAGCTGAAAAGTTGATGCTGGGGGAATCCTGCTCGGGACCCTGGCCATTGGCTTGTGGGATCCTCTCAGAATTCAGCTCTGTTTCCCCAATCTATTTAACATCTGCTGAAACCATTCAACATTTTGCAGAGATGTGATGACAATAACCAGCATTAGCTCTAATTTCCTTTTGATTCTAAAGAAGCGGTTTTGGGGTTCAAGCAATGTCTTACATCAATAATGAATGTCGATTATGAGCTTGGATGCACAGCTTTCACTGTTGGTCAGCAGTGCATTTGCATGGTCAAAGCTAGTGTACAAGTTGTGTCCATGCCTTGAGATCTCTGATCTAGCTACAGCAACTCCTGCCGTAGCTACTTCTCATCTGGATGGCTGCATCAGTCTCTAACAGGCTAATTTTGAAGAGTGGTGGACATTTAATCTTCTTCAAAACATTGCAGCCAGATTGTTGACTAGCACCGGTGACCGGGATGGTATAATTCCCCTATTACATTAGCTGCCAGTCTGTTTCCAGAGGCAATTCAAGGAGCTGGTCATTACCTATAAAGCTCTAGTTAGCTTGGGTTCATGACACATTGACCATCTTCCTTTTGTCCTTCCACCAAGAGGAAACAAAGCTTCCTTGATTTCAACAATATAAAGAGTGCTGATGTTATTTAGTTCATGGATTATGGTTCTTCAAATATATTTTTAATGGTGATTTTAAAAATATTGTTGCATTTTCTTTCAGAGCTTTTTAATTGTGACTATTGTGCCATTTTAATGACCAAGTTGCGGTGGTTCAGTGGTTAAGAAGCTCACCTTGTTAGCTGGAAGGCTGGCAAGTTGGCAGTTCAAGACTCGGGTACTGCATGATGGATTGAGTGCCTGTCTCTGTCCCAGCTCTTGGGGATATGTAAGGAGCCTCATTTGGGCATTTCCTGAGTGGAGTTTCTTCCGCAAAAATCCTTACAACCCAGAATAATTTCTGACATGAAATTATTATTAATGACCATTGAGTTTCCTATGAAGAAAAGCTGGCATATAAAATTAAATAAATATAAATAAATGTAAATAAAATGCTACAAAGAGAAAAGCTGTTGTCAAAATGGTTGTCACAGGAGGGCAATATAAAAGTTTGATTAAATAAATAAATAAATATTTATTGGGATTTTTAAACATTCCAAATCCAAACAGTTAATATTTGTGCTGGAATTACTTCCAATATAGTATGGCCTGTTTTCTTTCATAAGCCGCAGTGCTGTTTCCTTCAGGCACAATAAAATAAATTGGGTAGAAGGCAAATGGGTTATTTCAAGCTACCAATCCTAACAATGGTTCAGAATTCCAACAACTCTTCCTTCTGAATATTTGCCTCAATTCATCATTTCACAACATTAATCTAATATTTCTGCTTAACAGCATCAGTCAATAAAAATAAATACATGTTATTTTTATCATAACAGTGTGTGAGTGCCAGTGTGATTCAGAGGATAAGAGTGTCAGACTAGCATTGGGAAGACCTGGGTTCAAGTCTCACTTGCCCATAAAAACTCGCTGGAGTGATAACAGCAGCAAACCACTCCTTGAGCATCTCACAGACCTCAAAAGCCTTAGTAGGGTGGCCATAAGTGGAAGCAACTTGACAGCACTTAATGACAACAGCAGTGAATCGCAGAAAATATTTATCTAACCTGAGATGTGTATGTCAATACTTGAGAAAACTGCTTTGCAGCTCAGCCTCTGGAGGAATTTCTTGGCCAGCCAAAGTGAGGTCCAGAATTATGTGATGTTGTTAAGGCAGGGGTTTCCAACTTTTTTTTTTTTTTGCACTGTGGGCCAGACCACACCCCTGGACAGCTAAGTGGGCCGGTCACATGGTTCTTCCCATCATAAATGCTGTCATAAAATATGTCTGTGGCTGTCGTAAACTTGTTTCCAACAGCTGTAGGCGCATTTATGGCAACATTTACTGCAGGTGCGTTCATGCATGCACGGTGCATTTTGTGACTGTCATAAATGTGTTAGCTTCCGCTTTGGGTAGCGGCAAGGGTGGCGGCAGGCTACATGAAATGGTGCCGCTGGCTGGGTCCAGCCCACGGGCCATAGCTTGCCCATCCCTGCTTTAAGGATTTAACTGAGGGACTATAACTCCCTTCCTTTTGGGTGCTTATTCTCTGAATAACCACAAGTGATAATGTGAAACAAGTTAAAAATGAAATAGGACTCATTCGAAACAGTATGAATGAATGTACATATGGCAAAATAAGATTTTATCTGAGCAAATAAACAATGGCCATTCCAATTTTCATCATTGGCCACTATGACATGTCAAGCCACATGTTAGTTATTATGAAGAGGAAGATGTCACTGAGCCTAGCAGACCCTTGAATTCTGAAGGTGGTATTTGTGCTTTTAGAACAGGAATTAGCAAGTGTGGTCTTTGCTCCACCTGTTGGTAGACTCCAACTCTCAGCTGCCTTAAGCAGCATACTGAAGGGTAAGGGGATGTGTGAGCTTGTAGCTAAGCCTCTAAAGGGCTCCTCCTGTGTGTGGCCTCTGTCTAAAGTTCAAAGGGGGTCTTAAAGAATGGGCAGCACTACAAATTCACATTGTTTTGGAACCTTTTGTTTCTTCTCAGCATGTAGCGGTAGCTGAGAATCCTTCATGGTAAACAAAATTTCAAGGGGGCTCAAGAAGGCAAGCTACTGTCTTCAGTTTCCAAGACCAAGCCTAAATTGTTAATAGTGGGGTCTTTTGGAGGTCATTAATTCGCAAAGTCACCATAAATTGAACACGACCTGACTTCACATAACATTTTGGTAACAAAGTTCAATGTAATATGCTTCCAATAAGGCTGACTGCATCTGAGCAGAATGTATTAATTGCTATGAGTCTTAAGGAACAAAGTAAAGGTCGCCATTGCTCAAAAGCAAGTTGTATCTGACTTTAGGGTTCAGTGCTCATCTCTGTTTATAGCCAAAGACTCAGCGCTGTCTGAGTCTACAGATGTTTCCCTGGACATGTGGCAGGCATGACTAGACACCATTCCTGCTGAAATGGTCCCTATTTATCGACAGTAATACCTTGGATAACGTTTACCTCGGATAACGCTAAAATCACATAACGTTAAGTAATCTGGGGAGGAGAATTGGATCGAATAACGTTAAGGTCCTATGGGATGGATCGGATAACAACCACTAAAGCCTGTGCAGTTACAATCTATGGAGCTTTAACATTATCCGATCCATCCCATAGGATTTTAACATGGATCTGATAACACTAAAAATCGGATAACACCAAGACTTGTGGAACCAAGCCTTAGCGTTATCCGAGGTATTACTGTACTTGCAATTTCTTGCACTACACAACCACAGTGGTAAAACCAAGGTCCTAATACAGTATTACTTTTCAAATTTACAGGATGAAAAATAAAAACAGTAACTTAAGTGTAGTTGCCTCTTAACAAGAAACAGTAACAAAAAATGGCAAACAACAACACAATCTATATGGTTTGCATATTACTGGAGTTATTTACTACACTATCCACCAAAAAGACAGCCCAGTCTCCATTTTTATTACCGGTAAGTGGGCAGGGATATATCTTCAAAAATGACAGGTTTGCCTGATAATTTATATTGTGATACTTCACTACCTTTGCTTAATGGTTTTCTCTGGTTGGGAACAAGGGACAAATGTTCTGCCCCAACTAGCTCTAGATATCTGCTATAAATCTCTTGGGGATCTGATGTACAACCAGTGGTGAGCATCAGCAGGTTCACGCCAGTTTGCCAGAACTGGTAGCAGAAATTCTGGCCCATCCAAGGTTTGAAATACAGTAAAACACCGGATAACGATTGGATCGGATAACGCTAAAATCGCATAATGTTGGGGAATTTGAGGCAAACATTTGGATCGGATAACATTATGTTAACCATTATGTTAACGTTATCCGATCCATCAGATAACCTAAGTATTTCTGAGGCTAATGTTTGCCTCAAATTCCCTGAGGTGTGGCTGTGACTCACCAGTTTCTCTTGGGAGAAAGGGAGGGGCTGCCTGCTCTCAAGCTTACCACATTTGAATAACAAAAGCTTGCAAAACCAGTCTGACTCATGCAAGCCTCCGCAAGCCTCATGCATTGTCAATGGAAAACAAGCAGACACTGAAACCTTTCACCTACAAAGCAATTAAGCTTTTCACACTCTGCAAAGCCCTGAGGGAACTTCCTTTATTACAGCAATGGTAGGGGGCTGAATTCTAAAGGAAAACATTTTCCTAGCTTCTGTTCAGATCTTTTAAAAGAGCACTTTATAAAATTTTCAAAAATTTAAAAATGCTGTATGGCTTTGTTCCCCTAAAGTCAGGGTGGTCTGGCATGTTTTTGTAATGTATTTACCATTTAGACAATTATTTCTTAAAGTTCTTAAAGTTTCCAGCATGTGTCCTTGACTTTCCCTTGAAGCCTCTGTTGCTTATCTCTATGGAGTTAACGTTATCTGATCCACCTGAATAGGATTTTAACGTTATCTGGTGCATGCATTGGATAAGGCTAAAAATAGAATAACCTTAAGATTTGTGGAACCAAGTCTTAACGTTATCCGAGGTATTACTGTAAAGTAGTCCTAATTCAGTTGCAATGCAGGGCTTTCCCCCTGGCCAACATACCACACCCACAATGTGGTAGTAACTTTTTTTTGGAGCCCACCACTGTGTACAGCCCAGGGGGAGAGGGTATAGGATCAGACTAACGTTCAAGACAACAGAGACTAAGCTGATCAAGTCTCCTTCATAGTTTTCCTTGTTGATGGGCTGGATGTTAAACCAATGTAGCTACTGATGGAACCTATCATTTTGATAAACACAGTTTTTTTTAACTGTTTCGACCTACCTCCAGAAAGAATGGCTTATTTATGGGAACCTGCCTTCCCCTCTTCTCTAAAGGTAAAAACAATACCACTTCTACAACTATTATTTCATAAGCCTTAACTCAGAGACACCTCTTCTTCCAAGACCCAGTGGAGTGTACCCCCACCCCTGTCCCGTACTGAAAGCCCAGGTGAAATGGTAGGTTAATATTGGTTAAGTTGAAATGCCCTCTTGATGGGGTGGTGGTGGTGTTATTTTGTAGAACCTGCCGCCCTCTAAACATCTTGGGCAGAATAAAGGATTAGAGAAACTGATTTCAATGATGTCTATCTGTACTGTATTTTCATAAGCTGATTAATAACAGTTAATACTAGATTTAAAACTTCTCTGTGGAATTTACATTAGTTCTTCTCTTTATTTGCAATCTAAGTAAGTCAGCAAGAGGTAAACTGTAACTGTGAATTAATTAAAATGTCTTACACATCCTCTTGAGCATACATTCTGTGAGTTCAAACAACCAGAATTATGGTCTACCAGTATGTTCTTCAACTGATATGCTATAGCCACAACATGATAGAATAATTCAGGAATGGGCACCCTGTAGTCCACTGCAAGTTAATGGGCTCCAAATCTCAGCAGCTCTTACTGGCTAGTTAACCTCAGCAGCAGTGAAGGATGATAGGAATTCCAGTCCAGTAATGGAAGGAGGACCCACATTGCTAACCTTTAAGGCAACTGGTTTTCATTGTGTAACTCTGGATCCTGCTTGCCATGGGATATAATGAATTTGTTTCAGTCGATGCAGCCTAATAGTGTGGACAGGATCCTTGGAGAGGTGAAAGCCACCACATGTCTCTTGGACCATTGCCCTTACTGGCTTACAGAAGCAGCCAGAGAGAGAATGTCCTAGTAGGTAAAACGAGTGGTAAATGCCTCCTTGCAGCAGGCTAGGATGCCAGCAAGTTTATAAAAGGCGGCAATGAAACCATTGTTTTAAAAATCCTTCCCAGAATCCCAGTTTACTAGTCAGCAATTGGCAAGCCTCAAACATTCCATTCCTGGACAAGATACTGAACAATGTGGTGGTTTCTAAACTCCAAAGATTCCTGGATGAAGCTGATTATCTAGACCAGTGTAGGAAAACTGACATGCCAGAGGTAAATCCTGCCTGGGAGGTGGCGGCAGCGAGGTGAGGCGACCAGACAGCCTCCACCCACCCCTAGGAGGCAGAGCACCCAAGGGGGGATATCCACCCATGTGATGTCACTGGAGGCCCCAGAGACATGAGTGTGCAGGCATGCGCACTGCCTCCTCCTCCTCAGGCACTTGCGTCTCTTATGAGGTTTGCCATCACTGATCTCTAGACTAATTTCGATCTGGCTTGACATGGCCATGGGTTGGACACAGCTCTGTCTTGAGAAATGATCTATGCTTCTTCTCCCATGTCTGAGCCAGACACAAAACTACCAAAACGAAACCACCTTTTGGTGAGTTCATTCTGTAGTTCCCTTCACCTGACCTAGTGTGAGGAAGATCAGCTGGCACATGGTGGCCGAAAAGGTGGCAAAAAACAAACAAACCGAAAATGGCGCAACAATGTTCTTCCATTGTTACCTTCTCCAAGGGAAGCAATGGAGGGGGAAATGTCCAGAATTGTGGGGCAAATTCACACAATGCCACTGCCGGGAGGAACCACGTGACCGGGCCGCTCAGCTGTTTGATGGGGCGTGGTTAGGCCCCTGGCAGGAAAAGTTTCTGCACCCCTGCCATGGAATCTAGACACATTAATGGTCTTTAATTATTTCTTCTTCAAATGCCATATCTGTTCCAGATGTTGGCTATCATCACGGTGATAGTCTTCCTGGTCTTAACTCCTCGGAACAGTTCTTCCAAGGACATGCCACACCAGTCTCTCAGGTTCTTCAGCCACGAAGTCTGCCTACGCTCAGGGCCTCCTCTCTTCCCAGGGGTCTTCTAGAATAATTATTGTCAGGTTGTTTCCAATATATAATGTACAGTATTGGTTTAACTTGATCTTCTTAACATTGTGAGCCACCTTGAGTCCCTCATCCCACTGCTGTTTTCCTCACTCTTTTATTGACTATTTCTTCTGAGGGATTCTTGCCCACAGCAGTAGACATAATGGTCATCTGAATTAAATCTGCCCAGTCCTGGCCAGTTTAATTCGCTGATTCCCAAGAGGTCAATGCTCAGTCTTACCATCTGATGTTTGACCATGTCCAGCTTTACTTGAGTCTCAGATTTTACATTCCAGGTTCCTATGCAATGCTGTTCTTTACAGTATCAGGCTTTCCTTTCACCATCACACGAATTTACAGCTGAGCATTCTCTTGGATTTGGCCCAGTCGATTCACTCTTTCTGGGGCTGTTTGTACTTGCCCTCTGCTCTTCACCAGTAGCCTATTGAACACCTTCAGATTCGAGGGGGCTCATCTTCCAGTGTTATATCTTTTAGATAAGTAATACTGATATACCTAATAATGAGCCATCAAGTCAATTCAGACATGGCAACCCTTTTAGAGGTTGAGGGAGGGCAGTAGCTTCATCAATACTGATCTGGAGCTGAGGAGGACTTTGTGTGCCAAAAGGGCTCAGGGCCAGAAAGTGACTCTTGGAACTGGATCAGCGGTACAGTTGTCATGCTGTGATGCAGAAGGCAGATGAAAGGCCACTGCATTATATTCTCAGGACAGTCTTCATGGTTGATCGCCATGAGGATTGTCAATATTTGGATTCGGATATGGCAGAAGGAGATAGAGCAGGCATTTGCAATTTACGGCTCCTGGGCTGGCCCCAGCCCAACACCATTCCATCTGGCCTGTGGTGGAGGCCCCGAAAGTGGACGTGTTTACAGCAGCCATAAACGCGCCCATGCATGTACAAAACATGCCCACACATGCCCCAATACACCCGCTGTGGTTTACGGCAGTGTTTACAGCAGGGGAAAAACCTGTCTGGCCTGTTCAGCTGAGGGAGAGTTGTCCGGCCCGTGGTGTGAAAACCTTGAGAACCCCTGAGGTAGAGAATACACAGAAGTGGTTTGCCCTTCTTCTAGGGGACATCCTGGGACTGTGCGGATTGTCCAAGGCTCTTCTCGCAGGAGACAGGGTGGGGTATCGAACTCCCCACCTCTGGCTCTGTAGCCAGATAACTAAACCACTGACCTGTTCAACCAGCTTCTGGGTAAGTAGTAGCACCAAAAGAGGTGAAATTTTAAAAAAATCCCCAACAAGTATATAACAACCATTTAATGCAAAATGTGGCAAGTTCAAACAAGTTTGAGTACTTCAATAGAATATATGCCCACATCTTCTTTGTGGCGGATTTTCTTTAAATGTCTCAGGCTTCCTTCAATTTTGTTGAGTTCGGAATAAAATCGTACCTGAAAAAAGCACACAAAGAGAATCAAGTAAACATGAACTTCAATGAAGCACTCTTTGGGAATACACAAGGTTATTCCTCCCCCTCAGCCAACAATATCAAAAGTCAGCCTACAGTAAGCTATGAATGTCACCTATTGCAACAGTAGGCAAGACAGAATGGGTAACATGTCTACACCAGGGAAGGCAACGCGTGTCTTGTGGTCCATATTACCTCACCACTCATGCCATTATCAGCCACCAGCTATACTAGAACAAAAACTAAGCAAAAGCAGCTCTTTTACATGAGAGGGAGAACACCACTCCACAAGCTAGAACCCTTCCCAAGCTTCACAAATCAAAGCTGGAAGCCAATAGCCAACCATTTTTTGCCCTTCTGGGCAAAAACCTGTCTCCCTAGTCCAGTAAAGTTACCAACCCCGATCTAGAGTGACAAACATTACTCCACACCGATGGCTACAATATTAAAAGGAAGGGAAACTTACTTGGGCTCTAACAAACTTGTGCAGGTTGGAAAGCAGCCCTCTTGCTTCTGGTAACATCACGACAACTGTAAAGTGAGCATCTAACAGAAGGCACATCCAGTCCATGATCTGAAATGAAGCCAGTGTTTCATAAGCGCAAGCTTCGGGAAACTCAACTATGTGCCACAGCAATGCTAAGCACATTTTTACACACAAGTCAGTCCCAATAGCCAGGTAAAAATGTACTGCTGGGGGGGGGGGGGAGAACCCAGGTTTACATTTGCAGATCTGAAATTGACACTGATAATAAAACTTACCTTCTACCATGTATTAACAGGTAAATATCAAATTTCATTCTGTAATTATACCTATTCTGTTGGGAAGCTATAAAGTCATTTGTTTTCATAATCTGAAATAAGGGGTTGCGGTGGCTCAGTGGTTAAGAAGCTTGCCTTGTTAGCTGGAAGGATGGCAAGTTGGCAGTTCGAGACCCAGATATGGCATGACAGATTGAGCACCTGTCTCTGTCCTAGCTTTTGGGGACATGAAAGGAGCCTCATTTGGGCGTTCCCTAAGCAGAGTTTCTTCTGCAAAAATCCTTTCAACCAAGCATAATTTCTGACATGAAATAATGATAATGATTTTGATGATGATGATGATAATAATAATCATCCCATTCAAAATGAACCTTCTGTTCCTGAAGAATGTTTAAACTCACCTCATTTGCCCAAGCAGCAGAATTTTGAAAATTAATTTAAACTACTGGCATAATTTCATAACTTAACTGTACAAATGTACTAATATGCAATGTAGACCCAGCTAAAAGCACTGAAATCAACCAACTTCTTATAGGTGGTGAATTTCTATGATAATAAGGAATACATCCTGTATGCAATAGCTTCCTTATATATTTAAAATTTTTATTTTGTACCAACACATCCAAAACAAAACCCAAAGGAAAGTAAAACAAAGTCTACGAATGAAGGGTAGCATGGATCATAGAGCTTGCTAATTCTTCAAAATATCAGTTTAGAAAAGCATAGAACAATTACCTTTTCATTATAGATTTACTATACAGCTTGACTACATCAAATGTATGTGGCCCATGATTCAGGGGATAAACAATACGAGGTCTTTCCTCTTTTGGTGCAATCCTGGGACTGTTTACTTTTTCAGTGTTTTAAAGGAGTAGGACTAGATTATATTTAGTCATAAGCAAAGGGCTGCTGGAATTGATAGGTTTGCTCCAAGTTGTTTTTTAAAGGGAAAGTATCCAAAGAGTGTTATTTTGCCCACAAATTGTAAATTCCTTCACAGAACCAAGTGAATGTAAACTGAGAAACTGACCGGTACTGCATTATTTGTACTGCTAACAACCTGAAGAAGATTGGATATTTATCTTGCAACTGTGATAAAGTGGAGCAACTGGTTCTATACTACCACTTCTGCTGTTTAAAGTGCTATCTCACATCCTGAGCTCAAGTAGAACACAGCCAAATAAAGTAATTCAATGTGTTGGAAGGACTATTCTTATTCATTTTAATAGATAAACTGGATCTGAGTGCATTAGGTTCTTTTTCTTTAGGGGAAGGAACAAGAAAACTATTGACTGAGGAGATTCCCATGGTCATAACCCAAAATTAAATAGTCAATTTTCACTTTTTGCCTCACCTGGCTGATGGTCAAACAAGATAGTTTAAGAAGGTCCTCCGTAGTCTTTTCACTGTATTTCACATACAAATATTGCAAATACTGGAGGAATAACTAAAAAGAAAGTTTAAAAAATGTTTGTATCAAATGAGATGTTTGATGCTCATTTTTTAAAAAAATTGGTCAAAATCCTGTTGCATAATTCTGTGTGCACAACTCAAGGCTGTGCCTGTGGCCGCTGCATAAGAGCTGAGATAAAAGTGTGATCCCTTAAGCCAGTGATGGTAAACCTTGGCACTCCAGGTGTTCTTGGACTTCAATTCCCAGAAGCCCAAGTCATCACACCTGCCAACCAGCGCTTCTGGGAACTGAAGTTCCAGAACACCTGGAGTGCCAAGGTTTGCCATCACTGTCCTAAGTATTTCCCTGGTGCACTGCAAATCGGCTGCACTGAGGACGCAATTACACCCCAATTATTGTTTTTCAGACAAGCACATGCGTACAACAGTCTATCTTCCTACACTGATGCAAGACTCATCAGTCATCAAATCTGGCCTGCTCTATCCCTGAAGAGAAGTAAAACTATTGTCTTGAATCAAGTAGAATCCAGACCACACAGTAATTTTATTCTCTGCTTCCTACTCAAATCTATGCAACAGCTGTAGAATATCACCACTTTACCTACATTATAAACACTTGCGAGCAACTAAGACTTATACCCTTACACCAAGTTTTTAATTTACCACCACTGTAGATGAAAGTGATTCAGTGGAACTAATAGCAATTACACCTCTATACAGCCCCATGGTGCTTATTGCACTCTCTGGGCGGATCACAGAGTAATTAGCATTTTGCCTGCAACATGCTGGGTACTCATTTTACTGTCCTTGGAAGGATGGAAGGCTGAGTCAACCTTGAGCTCTCGGTCAGGATCGAACTCACAACATTCTGGTTGCAATACAGCAGTTTAACTGCTTAGCCCTTAATGAGAAATGTAGGATTGTTCAGTGGATAATTTATATACAGTAAAACCTCATATAACACTAAAACCTGGTTCCACAAGTCTTGGTGTTATATGATTTTTAGTGTTATCTGATGCATGTTAAAATCCTATGGGATCCATAGAGATACATTGTAACCACACAGGCTTTAGCGGTTGTTATCTGAAGCATCCCATAGGATCTTAATGTTATCGGATGCAATTCTTCCCCCCAGATTCCTTAATGTTATGCGATTTTAGTGTTATTCGATACTAATGTTATATGAGGTATTACTGTATATTCAGAGAAAGAAAATGGAGTCTGCCATGACATGATCACTGTGTATCATACTATGTGTGTCTCCTATTAGAAGACATTAAGGCCAATTACATTACATCACAATAAATAAATAAATAAATAAATATTGTTTGCTACTTGATTTAATCCATGTGTCCTATATTAAATCAAGTGTGCTGAATCCAGATCTGAAGTCCAATTTTGCCTAGGACATCAGAATCTTAAATTAGCAAATCTCACCCTCTTGGTTAGATTCTTGCATTGATTGTGCGGGGTATATTTGCCACAAATGTAGCAAAAATTGTCCGGTTTATTAACACAGCTGTCCCTACTCATCTTTAGCTCAAAACAGACTATGGCCTTGCTCTGATGGCAAACCTATGGCACGTGTGCCAGAGATGGCACTTGGAGCCCTCTCTGTGGGCACCCATGCAGTCACCCTGGCAGTTTCCTTCTGCTCAGCAGCCCAATGGGTGCACTTCCTCCCTCTGCCCAGAAGCCCAGTGGGACCATTTCTTTCCTTCCTTGTTGCTGTGTTGGCACTTTGTGATAAATAAGTGAGTTTTGGGTTGCATTTTGGGCACTTGGGTCTCTAAAAGGTTCACCATCACTGGCCTAGCTCTACTATCCAATAAGATAGCTTCACACTAGAGACAAGTCCTTGGTCCACCTTGCCTTATATACCTATTTCTGATGTCAGCTCACTGACTTGCCCAGCCCCTGCTGGAACATGCATGCCACTAGGGCAGTGGTCAGCAAACTTGGCTCTCCAGCTGTTCTTGGACTTTAGTTCCCAGAAGCCTTGATCAGCAGGAGTGCTGACTTGGGCTTCTGGGAATTGCAGTTCAAGAACACCTGGAGAGCCAAGTTTGCAGACCCCTGCACTAGGGGACATGATTCAGCTGAGGCAGCAGCAGGCATAGTGGTAGCTGCCACTATTAGATTGTTCCCACATAAAAATACATTACCCAATTACCAACCATTTGAACAGAAAATCTGTATGTGAGAGGCAAATTCTGAGTTCAGATTTGGAATCGCACGCTTGATATCATGTAAATCACATGGGTTATTCCCAGTAGCAAAATCGCAGTTGTGCAGTGTTATAGGATGATCAAACGATGGCTTTGCTAAATGCATGATCAAGAGTCATCCTACTAAGAAAAAGCAATAGTGTGTTCAGGAGAGAGAAAATGACTACTTACAATGACCTGTTCAGCAGAGAGATCTTTCAAATGTGGCAAAAGAATTGTTTCACTGTATGCTGAACAAAGAATAGTATTTCTACACATGATTAAGAGAATGTCAAGGATCAACATGTATTAAGCGTCATATCCCAACCCACCCAAAAGATTTTCCAGGAGCAAAATCTTTAAAATCAGAGCATTGAAAAAAAGTTAACAAAACTGGTTGGATTCTGAGTTTTTCTTTGAAAATTGTTGCACTTCATCTGGTCACAGAAGGGACTGACATAGAGCTATGATTCCCAAGGGAAAATAGGTCGTTTTCATAGTCTCCCTTATCCTTGAAGTTCCTCAGAGGGCAAAAAGGGCTTGGATCAAAGTTTTGAAAGAAATTGATCAAATACTGTCACTAAAACTAGAAATGTCTCCTAGAGCTGCATTGTTAATGGATTTTAACAATATGAAAGTGGGTAAGAAAAGATGGTTATTATTATGATAACAGCAACAAGGGTGTTAATGGCTAAAATTGGAAGATCTACATGGAATTTACATGGGAAGAATGATATAAAGAACTGAGGAACATTGCCATAAATTACAAATTGGCATGTGAAATAAAATTAAAGAAAGGTATGATAAAAAAAAACTTTATAGAGATATGGGAAGATTTTATTGATTTTTTTTTTGTTAAAACTAAAAGGGTAAAACCAGAAGACCATGAATATTAAAGTTTTTGGAAATGAGGGATAAGAATAAAGAAGGGAGACTTTTGTTTATACTACCTGTTAAGATATCAATGTCCCATTGGTGATGGGTGCACATATTAATTTTTTTCTGCTTCTTTATAATACAGTATATAGTTTTACTGTTGTGTTGTTAGTGTTGTAGTCTTGAATTATGTACTCACTCTTATTCTAGGATAAAATTATTATCAGACAGGCAGGAAACAGCTGCTATTCTGAGGTTAACAATAGTGAGCCTCAAAATCAAAAAGTAATACAGAACTGGGGAGAGCAACTAATTGCCAAATTGAACTGAGATTTCTGTCACTGTAGCAGACAGATACCACCACATACTCACGCTATTCAAATGTGTATAGTATGAGGTATATTTAACTAGGCAGCAAAGGGAGGCCAAGATTGCATTTCAAGATTGTCCTTTTCACTTGAGTCCTGAATCAATTCAAGAAATATCTTTCAACATCTGGAGGTTTATGTAGCTAGCAATTCTTGTATGCCAATAAAGATTGTCTATCTGTCTGTCTATCTATCTAGTAATTCCCACTGATAATTTCTCCCATTTTTTTCTTCACTCATTAAAAGATACAACAATGTTGCCTTTTGTGGTCCCACAGGACATCTTTTGCTTGTGTCTGTCACATGAGACTTCAGAACCAACTGAGGTTCACAATCCTCCTCCTCCTCTAGAGTTTCAGACCGGAAGCCATTCTGTATAATTTTAGACTGTTTCCCCACTGTATTGTTGTGTTCCAAATGAGTACAACCTGCTACAGAATCTATGTTCACATTCATTGTTTCAAGACGGTCATCGCCAATGCTGGAGGGGGGAAAGCACACAAAACAGATATTTGTATATGGTGACATTTAAAAAATAATAATCCTGAGGTAGAGATGACATGAACTGAGAAAGCATGTGCATGCACACGCACAAAATTTGGACAAAAGCACTTATAATTCCCACTGCCTATGGTCTCTAGGGAGCACAAAAAAGCATTTCTCAGTATCCTCGTGGCACAAAGTGATTCCAAAATATTCCTCTGGAGCAGCTTACTTGTTGCTGCAGTGCCTTGTAGTGGAAGAAGGATCAATGTGTAGGATTGCTTTATACTCACCTCAAGAAAATCTTTAGGCATGCACAAGTAACCGCTTCAGGGATGTCAGGAAACTGCTGGAGACACAGCTGCAACAAGTGTACATCTGTTTTCCCCAAGGCAATGGCCATCAAGTCGGGACACAAACTAAAGGCACAAGATAAGCAGTTAATCCTTGGAGGGATGTAAATCATTTGCTCAATGTTAACTTTCCCCACTTGGGTTTTCTACAAGTTCAACAAGAGACTAAACTCTATCAGCCACCTTCTTCTTTCATGTCCCAATCAAACCCTGGACCGCCAAAATGAAGCCACTTTCTTGGCTTTGTCGTTGGCCAAACTTAAGTCCTCATCAGTGCATGCCACCCCATATGTTTTACCTACTCTCTTGGCTTCTAGTAGGAAGTGGAGTCAAGAAAAATTAGTCACCTGTAAGAGAGGCCTTGGGTCTGGATCAGCTGTACCAGGCAATCGCGAGGATAAAACAAAGATTCAGCTTTAGACCTGTTCACAAGAGCAGATACGACATATCCTATAGATGCTTGGAAGTCCACCATCGGAGTACTGGACAAAAACACCATCACCTTTTCTTCAATTATACTCTGAGAAGAATCCTGAATAAGAATGTTTGATTCAGTAGTTTTATAAATACAGCAGGGCCTTATTAATGATGGTTGCAGAAAGAGTGGTTGTGTTTTAAATCCTACATTACTCTTGGGCTTACTGATAAAATAGGGGCTTATTTCCCCAAATAAATCCTCAAACCGAAGTTCTTCCCTCTTTTTGACCTTTCCCACCATCCCACATCTGTCAGTGCTTAGTTATACATTCGGCTGAGCTTGCCACAGAATTTCAACACACACACACACACACACACACACACACACACACACACACACACACACACACACACACACACACACACACACACACACACACACACACACACACACACACACACACACACACACACACACACACACACACACCGCCCGCAAGGATCTTTATATAGAGTACACTAGTCTACATGGTCTCACTTGTTATTCTCCTGAGCTTCCTTGGATGCTTACAAGCTGTAAAACTAAGTATTGGAAGCCAATGGATGGGTAGTAAAACTGAGAGGTTTAGAAGTTGTAAACTTAAGAGGTTTCGAATGTCTGAAAATGGGCTATGGGACATGAACACTGGAGCGACCATAAAGGTGGGGGACTGTAAAGCAAGCCATTGTTAAATCTAGAGTTTACTATAGAACTACTAAAATCAAACGTGTACAGCTCTGTATTTTGGGATGTCTTCTTCTAGAAGTCCCAGTGGCCATGTTAGCTGGAGAATCTGTGCTTTTATAATCCAAAGGCACAAATCTGTGTACCTCTACTATTAGTTGCAACTGACAGCCTCTTAAAAATTATTTGAATGACTGGTCACCCGATTAAAGGAACTTCAACTGCCATATGGCATTTTAATTCATTAGATCTGAAGGAAAATAAATACAGAAGGAAAACAAAATACTGTTTTTAGATGTGCATGTTTCATGCTTGCTAACATCCTAAGAAAAACCAGTTCCCTCTTCTAAGTTCTGGTGGTGCAGTGGTTAAACTGCTGTACTGCAACCAAAAGGTTGTGAGTTCAATCCTGACCAGGGCCAAAGGTTGACAGCCTTCCATCCTTCCAAGGTTGGTAAAATGAGTACCCTGCATGTCAGGGGGAAAATGCTAATTAACTTGTGAACTGCCTAGACTAGAGAGTGCACTAAGCACTATGGGGCAGTATAGAAGTGTGTTTGCTTTGTTTTAAGGAATGTATCTTATTAGATGTGTTATGACAACTCTAGCAAACATCTTATTTTTTGAAATAAATGTATGAAGGGAAAAAAACCACCACATTCCTATTAATCATGTATATAAAATGTGGAACTAACACACAATCATTTGCCTTTGCCCAAGTTTGACCTATGACCGCCTACATGCCCACTGCATGTTGTTCTGGGCAATGTTGGCAAGGCTTTCCCGTATATCCATGCCTGTGCAGAGAGCTGGGGAGCGGGTGGGGGTGAAGCATCCTCCCACAAGCCTTCCCCCACTCACCATCCACAGGATCCTAGCCCCGATATTTTTAGTAGTAGTGCCTTAAATTGAACAAATATACTACCAGAACCTTTGTGTCAGCTGCAATATTCAGCTCAGCAAAATTACTGCATTTCACATTCAGTTTTCTCTCCAGAAAATACTTAAATCTTGAAAGTAGCTAATCCCTCTCCCTGTATCTTTAAAAGTATGTAAGCACTTAAGATTTGGAACTGTAAATAAATAATGTTTTCATTGGATTTACAGTTGCTAGGGGTAAAATGTTTTGTGCAATAAATCTAGTTTGCAAAAGAAATACTGTACCTAAGTTTGATGATATTTATGCAAGTCTCCACTGTCATTGCCTACTCTGGAAATAGTTAATGCATTGCTTGAAATGTGTGCATTACAGAGGAACATTTCAGAGCTGAAATGCATCTGATAATTAGACTGTCTTAGTTAATAAAAATGGACACTGTATGGGCAAACAACAGGTGGCTCTGGAATTTGCTTTCTGGAGTGATCCTGTATATAAAATGCTTTTGAATTCTACTAGGAAACTGGGAGTTCTGCTCCACGAAGAATGTTGAGCTTCTCTAACGATTTTGATCAATACAAACAAAATAATAAAACACACAAGACTCTAATACAGGGGTGGCGAACCTATGGCACACGTGCCAGAGGTGACACTCGGAGCCCTCTCTGTAGGCACCTGTGCAATCACCCCAGCACAGTTTGCCCAGCAGCCCAATGGGAGCGCTTCCTCCTTCCCCCAGCACAGATTTCACCCCACCCCTCTGCCCAGCAGCCCAATGGGAGCATTTCCTTCCTCCCCTCTGCCCAGAGTTCACCCTGCCCATCTGCCCAGCAGCCCAATGGGAGCGTTTACTTCCTCCCCTGTTGCTGTGTTGGCACTTTGCGATAAATAAGTGGGTTTGCAGTTGCAATTTGGGCACTCAATCTCTAAAAGGTTCGCCATCACTGCTCTAATATGTAAACTCTAATTTGTTTTCTTGAAAACACAAGAGAAGAAAGATTTTAAATAATTGAATGAATGGGTATCTCAGATGGTCCTATTTCCCATTTCATCTAGGTCAGGCACAAAGGTACACCAATTACTGCCACCCATAAAACTACCAAACAATTACTAGTCCTAACTAGAAAAGACCCAAGGAATCCAGGGAATCAACTTAAGTGTTGACTTACTAAGCTCTGATTTACTCAACTGATAGAAGTCTAGTTAAAACTCAGTTTCTTGTTTTCACCTGTCTGATTTCTCCAAGAATACTTCATATTTACCTTGATAATTAAAAGAAGTTGGTCCACTGTCAGAGTCTCAGACTGAATAGTCCTTCTTGTCCTCAGCTGCAACATTTAATGGACAAAGCAAGATTCCTTAACAAAAATAATAAGTTCCATGGAGGCTAAAGAAGTAACACTCATTTTGTCAAAAGTAATGTGTGTCCTATCTCATTTTCACTTTGATTAGAAAGTGCTTTAAAAAACTTGCTAGCAGGTTACATTTGGGAGGTGAAGCTGCTTTCTGTTCTGTATTCTACAATGCACATTAAAATAAACATGCTGAAGTACACAATATTAAGAATTTAATTTTTAAAATAGGAATATTTATGTACCTGTTTTGACCCTTTTAATGCTCACATTCAACAGGGACAGAAATCTCCAGGACACAGTCCTAGAGAAAACATAACTCTGTGGCTTTTAGCAAAGTCCAAACCATTTAGGTTTATCAACCAACCTCTATCTCTCCATGTTAAAGCAGATGTGAGAAGGACTTAGTGGTTAAACATTCCTGTTCAAAAATGAGCTACAATGGTTCAATCTGCAAGAATGTCACAGATCCTTTTGTACAAAGCAAGTATGTACCTTTCTAACCCAAATTAGGACTCATAGTACACTCTTACACGTACGTTACTCACAATCTACACTTTCAGTGGGCTTACTCCAGAATGCATTCAGTAACATGCCAAAGATTCTACATATCAGTTACAAGTGACAAAGTATGTTTGATGCCTACGACTCACACACACATATATCTTTGAGTAGAAAGGCAGGGAAGGCACTTTCTGAAGGTAGACAGAAATTTCATTCTGAAATGCATTAAGCGGAGGAGCTTCCCCACGAGATGGAAGAAATTCCATGTCAAATCATAGAACATGAACCTCCTCTTGAAATTCTATTTTCTTTGGCAGCCTGATTTAATTGCTGCAATGTAACCTTACAGTCGAAAACCAAAGAGGGGCTACTCAGTAAAGATGCCCACTGTATGGATCAAAGCAAAGGTCTGAGAGCCAGAGTGCTTACAAGTGTTAACCACTGCTCAAAGGGTGCACTGTAATGTGTCTCTAATATGTAGAGTCAGGGAAAATAGAGAAAGTAGTTGAACATACCGTTCTCTTTGTCTCACTTTTGCCACACATAGGTTGATCAGGCTGTACACCTATCAACTCATCCTCCGGAAGCATATCCCAATTCACAGAGACACTTTTAACTCCTGGAAACAAAATGTACGCTCATTTTAAAGAGTCAAATTTTATTTATTATAATCAAAATAAAAGAAACATAGAAACAGACGTACATGGGACCTTAACGATCAACTGTGTTATTTTTGTGCAACTTCTTGTGAGTTACAATCCATTTCCCCTGATGTATTTTTTTAAGTGGACTGTAATTCGCCCTGAGGTACAGTAATCTGGAGTCCTGCATTGAGCAGGGGTTTGGACAATGGCCTAAAAGGTTCCTTGCAGATCAGTGATTCTATAAATCAGTCTTCAAACTGTCACAATTACTTTTCCTTTTATGTTTTGCTTTTATGTTTGTTTAAGTCATGGACACTGAACAGCTTTAATCATTATGTGTATATGACTGGTCAAGTAACTTGACTTTTACAGTCAACTCTGACCAAAACCCTACTGGGTATTTGTGTCTGCAGAAAGAGAATCACCGCAATTTGTTTCAGATAATTGAGTAAGTGCCATCAGCATTTCCCCCATCATTGGCAAGTAACTTCCGTAACTCCTCTTGCAAATGTGTAGGTATGGAATAGAATACAGTATAGGCCATCCAGTTCATATACACATCTTTCACTGTTAACCTCTTCTTTTTCTGCATCAGAACCAAACCACAGGAGTGTTTATCTTTATCTTACCTGCCAGAAGGTTTTTTGCTTACATCTATATTTAAAACAGTTAAGGAGTACTTACTGCATGCAGAGTCTTAATTTCAACAATGATTCCAGGCAGTGTTTCCCAAATGCTGGTTTTTGGACTTCAATTCCCAGAAACCTAAGTCATTTCCCCAAAGCACTGATCAGCCAATGTACTGACTTAGGCTTCTAGGAATTGAAGTCCACTAGTGGGCTGTGTACCCCTTGTTGGGAACCACTGATTCCAGGTATTGTTTCTCTGCTAGAGCCACAAAATTTGGCTTCGAGAAAGTGGCTTCTGGGAATTGGAAGTTCAGGAACAGCTGGAGTGCCAAGGTTCACCATCACTGCCATAGACCCTTGCCATAAACCCTAATGATACTAAAGAGTTTAAGCCAAGTGGATGGTATTCTGTTTTTGAGGTATTTAAGCCAACCTGACCTAATTTTCTATCTGTTGACAAGGAAATGAAATAGACCAAATTTAAGGCAATAGATAAATGGGAACAATACACTCCTCACCTTCTCTTCCCCCCAATGTCTTTCTCTGGTTATGTAAAACAAATTTAGAACAAAATATTTGTAGGCCTTATATACTGTATGAAATTGCTTATGATGATGCCTTAGGAAAAAACAAACATAATTTAAATGTTGAGATGGAACAGTTTTGTCTGGTTTCTAGAAACTTTAATGGATGGGGTATCTGTAGGAAATTTAAAAAAACAAACCTTTGTAATTGAATTCCTACCTGATGTTTGTATATCTTTGCTTTTCCCCATAGCAGCTGCCAAGGAGGACGTTTCACATTTATACAGGATGACTGTTAACTCCTTGCCATGTGTTATGAAGAGTTTGTCTCCGTAACACCAACACTAAAAATAAACAGTCACATGGTCAAAAAGAACAAAATAGTGCAATAGCGTATAATGGTGCCCACCATTAAATAGTAGCTAAAATACTGCAAAATGTTCGAGTTCCCCCTTTTCTACAGTCATTCTAATTAATTTCTATAAAGAGTCAGCTACAGTTTTACTCGTCTTGCTATTACTGAGGAGGTCACCCTTCCTCAAACGCCAGTCATATCCGTCTCTAGGGTTTGGTGCTTATCTCCAATTATAGCTAAAGAGCCAGCACTGTCTGTGTCTGCAGACGTTTCTGTGGTCATGTGGCAGGCATGACTAGACATGGGACGCTGTTACCTTTCCCACCTATTTATCTACTTGCAATCTCTTGCTTTTGAACTGCTAGGCTGGCAGGAGCTGGGACAGAGAGGGGAGCTCACTCCACTGTGCAGCACTCGGGTCTCGAATTGCTGCCCTATCAACTGTCCATTCATCAAGTTCAGTGTCTTAACCACGAAGCCACCGCTTACTAAGGGTGCATTCAGAAAATCTCTTTTTCTTTTGGAAGACCTGAGCACAGAAGCAAGGCATTTATAAGGAAGATATTGAACAACTGTTACATCTGCAGGGAGAGAACCACAAGTCTAGTTTTAAATATGCTTTTAGATTAATTCCCAAAGCTGATCACAAGAGCGGAGAAGAGAGCAGCATATCCCAAACTATGTTCTGTGAAACACTGGTGGACTTCAATTCCCAGAAGCCTAAGTCAATACATTGGGGAATTGATTTAAGTTTCTGGGAACTGAAGTCTAAAAACCAATGTTCCGGAAACGCTGAGCTAGCCGAAAACTGCGGAGTCTTGTTAGCATAGAGAGCAGCATCTGGAGTCATCTAGGGATTGCCCAGGGGCACAGACACTATTCTCGCCACCTCAACTCTCTCCCCAAAGGTGCAGTGTGCCCACTGCTCTACTAGATTTGGTGTGAGCCAAAGAGCTGTGTCTTCTCCAACAGCCTTGGCTGAGTTGAAAAGGAAAGTGGGCACATTTCAACTGCTTTGGGGCAGCTGCACAGAGGGGGGCGACCTGCAACTACAGGAGGCAGCTGGTGCATCCCTGAGCTAGAGAGCTCGTTCTTCTTAATTGGGGCAAAGGATTCTTCAACAAGTTTGACTGGACTGTTGAACAAGCTCTGTGTCTGCACTGGAACACCTATGCTAAGCATTTAGCCAATTCACAATCATGCACTCCAGGCAAAAAATCATCAATTGTAATGTTACACTGGAGTCCCTGGCATGTTTCTACCAACTCAAGGTATCTGGTCATATTTGGGCAGAAGCAATAAAAAAAATACTGCATGTTGAAACAACTACTGTGTGCTTTGGCTCAAATTAGCCCTGGGAATTAGATCCCCCCCCCCATCTTAAATTACATGCAAGTTAATCCATAACATTGTCCAGAATCCTGTTGCTTCGCGTTGTAGATGGCACTAGAGTAGGTCTACTGGATAAGGGGTGATTTGGTGAATCAATTCCTTCAACAGTTCCACTGATTCAAAAGGGCATACTCTAGCTGTGACTTACTTTACCAAGGTAAGCTGCAATTAGAGTTGGCCCAATTGAAGCAATGAAACATACATACTAAGGACTCCACTCATTAAATCCCCATTGAGTCTGCGAGTCTACTCTAGGGAGATTTACTATTCTAAGTAACACGATTTTGGCCATAGCCTCAGTCTTGCCAATCTAATCCATGCTGTCATTCTGAGGAGGTTTGATATTAACTTAAAACATTTCAATCTTGCCTTTTGGACAAAAACGCTCCCAGAGCAGATGACAACATCATGCTGTATCACCACTATGTATGGCAGGGATTCTCAACCTGTGGCCTGTGGGCCAGATGTGGACCACAGCACCATTTCATGTAGCCACCCCACTGCCTCCACCACACCAGGAAGTGCCATGTGGTGGAGGAAGAGCAAAAAGGCCATCCAGCCCCTGAAGATGCCTGAGGGAGCGTGACCTGGACCCCGACTTTAAAAGGTTGAGAACTCCTGGTGTATGGTAACATGCACAATCAGAAATGAATTCCACCAAGTCTCCTACCTACGAATTCTCTTCCTTCTTCCTTGAGTGCCCAAGAGCAGTGGGGGAACTCAAACTACAGGGTTGCTATGTCTCAAGCAATGGATGCATTCATAAGAACCTCAGCTAATTTCAAGCAATAAAATACGAAGCAGGATTCCTGAAGCTAGCTGTAATTATCATTGACCACAATTCCAATTCCCTATGATGGAGTATTTTGTGGCTCACTAGACTTGGAAACAAACCTTTACTAATGCCTCCTCTTGGCTGCACAGGAAGAAAGTAAACGAAATAGTACGTGAAGCAGAATCTTAAGTGCAACTCGTATATGCCATGCTAAACAATGATTTAATAGAGGAGTTCTCAACCTTTTTTAAGGGGGCCGGGTCACACGCGCTCAGACAGCTTCAGGGGCCAGATGGCCATCTCCCCCTTCCTCCACTACATGGCACTTCCTGGTGTGGTGGAGGCAGTGGGCCCCCCACATGAAATGGTGCTGTGGGCCGCATCTGGCCCACGGGCTGCAGGTTGTGAATCCCTGATTTAATATAATGTGCAAACACAGCTAGTATTCTGAAAGTGCACCGAGAAAAAGAGAACTGTTTAAAAGCTGACTGCTGCATCCCCCCCAACTATCCCCTGCCACACATACACGTATGTGTGCACACACAAATACTTCATGTGATCTGAATGTGGATTTCCATTGTGAATTAGCTGCAATAGACTTAGTAAGATGAAACAACCACCATAGCTTACTTGGCCAGTCGTTCCCTGCGGCAATTCCTTTGAAACTTGCAATGTTTGAAACTTTATATTCCATATGGAAAAGCAATCTACAAATCAGAAAAACAAAATACATCAAAGTGCTGTTTCCCTGTATACAGCGGAAACCTAGGTATGCTAATTGGAAACTGGTCAACAGAAGCTTGGCAATGCATTAAAAAAGTAGTTTGACACATCAAAGCTTTTTCCTGCTGAACGCTGCCAGTGAGTTTTAAATCAAATTTAGTATTCTGATTAGTTATTCATCTATCTGTGAGAATGCAGATCAGATCTTTTCTACAACGTGAAGCTGCATAACTAATCTCCACAAGGCATGATTTACCAGCTCAAGAACAACCATTGCCTCCCCCTGCCCTGCTCCTCTGCTTCCACTGAACTGTTCAACCCTATTGAATTACCTTACCTTTAACATGACTATTCAGTGAATCCAGACACCCTGTTATGGCAACGTGATCTTTATCAAGAATGGCGATTGAAGTGCCTTTAAGAAGACTGCCAGATATGTCAAGCCTGATCAGCAGTGACTTTAGCAAAACTTGTTCTTCCTCCAAGCCACTCTTTTGTAGCGGTACTAGAATCTTAAAAACATGTCCATTTGAATCTGTATACAATAAAAATAAAACAATCACACCACACAGTGGCTAATATGAATATTAAATACGGTTTGGGAGCGACAAAATATTGTTAAAATGCAGAGAAAGCTTTCCTTTATGGAGATGTTTTTCCAAAAGGGGAAATGAGGTTTACTCCCCTGCTTTGCAAATCCTTTCTCCCTCTCTACCCACAGAGGTTGTAGGTAGCAAAAGCACAAAAGGTTCTCCCTTCTGAAAGATTCTCCAAAATTAAGGCTAGTCCACACATATACTACATAATCGAGAGCAGGGGTGGCCAAACTAAGGCCCATGGCACCAAATACTCCGAGCCAAGCCACTCTCTCCTCTACTGGAAGCAAAATGTGCTCACGCATATGCGTAATGCTGCTGTAAATACACCCTGTGTTTACGACAGCTGCAGACACAATTTACTGTGGAAGGAACGTGACTGGCCCGCAGCGTGAAAAGTTTGGCCACCCTGCTCTAGAGTGTCAAGAAAGTAGGAAAACATCAGTTATCTTATTTTTCCGCAATTTCTTGTTCATAGCTGGAAACCCTGACAGTCTAGATTTAAGCCTGTCCAATTTTCTCACACATGTCAACTTGTGTTTTAGTTGTTTCAAAGATAAGCCAAGCTGGCAATAATAATAATAATAATAATAATAATAATAATAATAATAATAATAATAATAATAATAATAATAATAATAATAATAATAATAATAATAACCAGCCTGCAGTTTGAAAATTTTAATGCAGCATTCTTACGCATATACAGCATCAAACTCTACTTTGGATATCTAATATCCCATTGTACTTTGGCACTACAAGAATAAACATAAAGACAGCGCAGGCATGAACCATGGGCCTCTGCACAATGGCAGGGCAAAGAGCTTCAAAAGTATAGCCTTCTCTCAAGTCAATCTGCCATTCTCACAAGCTGTGTGGATAAAATTGCAAAGGATCATCTCATTAACGTGGTGTGTGTGTGTGTGTGTGTGTGTGTGTGTGTGATAGATGGCAATGTGATCTTCATCAAGAATGGTGATATTATGTGTGTGACTGTGTGTGTGAGATTTTACACATGTGTAAATTTACACCATTAAAAGTTGTCATAGTGCTGTTTTTGCCATTGATAGTGTTTTTAATATCTAAACAGAGTACAAGTAGCACCATCTTTTTTTCCTCTGCATTTCCATCAAAGGAAGATTCTCAATGACACAAATAAAGTTAAATACATACACAAACAAAGGAGTGTGATAACTTTGTCTTTCAAATATCCAGCAAAGCTCATTGGAAAGGAAGCCCCGCTTCCTGCTTCAAACTTAAATTTCTGAAGGATGTATGAATTATGCTGGTGAATATATATGAAGTAATTCCCATCCTGAAAAAAAGAGAGTATTTTATTCATTTCCCAGAAGCAATTTTGGTAAAAAAGATATTACAAGCAGACAGAACGTGTTATTTGCCTAGAAAGTTTTTAAGGGGACAAGGGATACCAAAGTGAATCTTGGAAGTCACAATTATACATAAAGCAATGCATAGATAGATTGCATTGAACAAGCTAATTTTGTGTCATAATATCAGTGAAAAGACATAAAAAGGAAAAAGGTCTGACTGGTATTAAGCAATATTGGTGGCTTGGAAAATTTGCTAGTGCACTTACTCAGGTGAATAAAACAGACGGTATATCAAAACTAAATTATGGAACATGTACATGCTACTAGCTCACTTGATAAAGAAGGGCAGCACAGGGGGAAAAAAAAGAAAAAATAGAAAATCACTCCTGTAACTTCAAGCTTGTAAATTAAACTTAAAGAATCAAATATAAGTGCCCCTATATTGTATGGTTGTGAGAGCTGGACCATTAGGAAAGCTGAGTGCAGAAGAATAGATGCCTTTGAGATGTGGTGTTGGAGGAGAGTTTTGAGAGTCCCCTGGACAGCAAGGAGAACAAATAGGTCAATCTTAGAAGAAATTAACCCTGACTGCTCCTTAGAAGGTCAAATAGTAAAGATGAAGCTAAAGTACTTTGGACATCAAATGAGAAGAGAGGATTCACTTGAGAAAGCCTTGATGCTGGGAAGGGTGGAGGCCAAAAGAAGAAGGGGGCGGTGGAGGACAGAAGTGCCTGGTGGACAGTGGTCCATGGGGTCGCAAAGGGTCAGAATCAACTGTGCGACTGAACAACAACAACAACAAAAATAGTCATATAACTACCTTAAACAATCTTACCGTTTTTAAAACTCACCTTCTCTGTAATAAACATAATAATAGGCTGATCAGCTGTCTTGAAAGCATCACTCCATCTAAAAAGTTATATAATTATTACTAGAGTGAAAGTAAAACTCAAAACACTGTTCAGTAAAATAACGAATATATTACAGGAAGTAAAATTCACAGCCATCTCAACACAAACATCATTGAAATTTGGTACTAAGCTAATGAAGTAAAATGTAGGAAATAAAATAGTTTCATGATTCCCAGTAACACTTTCTTTGGTAAGTAGACAGTCTTTATTCATTACATACTTTGGTATGATCAAATTTGCTTGAGAAATCTAGGAAGAAGGGATGGAAATGAATACGGCCCTCCAGAAATACAAGATGCTAAACAAAGAAGCAGGGATGGTGCTACTGTCCCCAATGATGAAACTCCTTTTATTCCTCCTAATCCAGGGGTGCCCAAACTTTTTGGGCCATGGGCCGGTCACGTGGTTCCTCCCACCAGAAGTGGAAGTAAAACGCGTCTGCGCAGAACGCTGCCATAAACGCACATGCAGCTGTTGTAAATGTGATGCAGTTTACAACAGATGCGGGTGCATTTACGGCAGCATTCTGTGCATGCATGGACACGTTTTACTTCTGCTTCCAGAGTGGCTAGGGCATTGGGGGCCAGATCCGGCCCTTGGGCCATAGTTTGGGCACCACTGTCCTAATCAGACCACATAAATCCCATAAACCAGCTCGGGGGGGGGGGAGGATTTCTCCCAACTTCCAAACACATTTCCAGCATAAAAGGGGTTTGTTGGTGTAGAAACGTGAAATAGTACACTTCAAATGGAATGCACCAGTCCATCAACAGAAGTCCAGCACTGAATCCTTCCCAGTCACAAGCGATCCACATTTAATAACCCTTCCTAATTGTCAGGAGACAACTCTGATACCAATGTGAGTGTTGAGGCATTTAGAATCATTAGATTGCTCACTTTAAATACACACACATTCTGGATTATAAAGATAGCAGTACTTACTTAATTACTTCATCTGAAAGGATGTTTCCAATTTCTTGTTGAGGTGCTGCTAACAAAGCATCTAAACTCTTCACAGCACCACCCTTGAACAGGACCTGGGGTTCAGTACCAGGGAGGGAATGTATCCGATAAACCTCAGCTGACAGCTGAATGAAAAAAAACATACACAACTTAGTCCTGTTCTTTTCTCAGCTATAAATGATGGGGTAGGGTAGGGGCCCAATATCATGGCAACTAATTCTCATAAACACTGCAGTGACCAGCTTTCAAAAAACTGACTGCTCTAAGCTACAACTAAACAACTAAGTATAGCTGTATACATGTGATCTTCTTTTCTTTCCACAAATTTAAGGCCAGATGAGTCAAGCAAACATTTAATCTAGACTAAAATCACATCAGCAACTTGATCAGGGACAGCAGCTAAACTATATTTCCGACTAGACCATCAATAAAAATAGAAATGTTCCCAAGAAAACTGTACTGATAACGTGTAAAGAGAGGATAATAGCTCTCTTGGCAGATAATTCCTCAATTAAATCTTGTGGCTGCTGCATGCAGCGCAAGTAATGAATCAGTTCTTTCTTCCATTGAACTCAAACTCTTCCTGCGACTAGATGGCACTCCTTGCAAACAAAAAGAACTGTAGACCATTCTTTACATTAATGATAAAAATGTACTTAGAACACGCTGCAGGACCTGAAAAAAAGAAGGCTTATCTTCATCACAACATCACACAGAAGACTGCCTCTCTCTACAAAAGTTTTAATACCAGCCATCAACACTTACTGTTGCTTTAAAGACTTTGTCCAAATTGGTGTCCTCTTCCTTCCATATTTGTAAAACCTTTAAAAAGACAGTTCAAGCAAGCTGTTATTAACTAGATATCACTATAACATTATGCAATGACAAAGGTAATTGAGTATGGCATAGCTATGGTGATATAGTATAGTTAATGTAGAGACTCATAGGCCGAAATCTGGTTTGGGTAAATTTATGCCCCATAAAATAGATAATGTCATAATCTGGCAAAAGGCATTTTTAATTTCATTATACAGTAATACCCCGTATAACGCGAGTACCGTATATCGTTAAAACCGCATAACGTTACAAGATTTTCGGAAACATCTTGTATCGAGTAACGCGATTTTAACGTTACACGATACAGTCGTTCTTAGCAGCAGGGTGGGTGGAAAGCTGAACGGGGTTCTCCGTTCAGCTTCCCAGCCACCCTGCAGCTACGGAGGCAGGGGTGGGGAGGCTGGAAAGCTGACGGGGGGCTCCCCCATCGGCTTACCCAGCCACCCCACAGCTGCGGAGGCATGGGCGGGTGGCTAGGGAAGCCGACAGGGAGTCCCCGTCAGCTTCCCCAGCCACCCTGCAGCTGTAGATCGGGTCCTCTGATCTCTCTGGAGGTGTTTCTGGGCTTCCCCGACGTCCAGAGCCGGTGCAGCAAGCCAGAATGTCAGAGTTCGAATCCCGACGTTCTGGCTTCCTGCACTGGCTCAGGACGTCGGGGAAGCCCAGAAACACCTTGGATCGGGTCCCCACACCTCCCTGGACCCGGCGGGGGGGTCAGACCCCCCAAAATTGGTAAAAAAAAGGACATTTTTTTTACCAATTTGGGGGTTTCTGACCCCCCCCCCCCGCCGGGTCCAGGGAGGTGGGCAGACACGATCCAAGCTTTTTCTGAGCTTCCCCGACGTCCTGAGCCAGTGTAGCAAGCCAGGATGTCAGAGTTCGAATCCCGACGTTCTGGGTTGCTGCACTGGCTCAGGACGTCGGGGAAGCCCAGAAACACCTTGGATCGGGTCCCCACACCTCCCAGGACCCAGCGGGGGGGTCAGAAACCCCAAAATTGGTAAAAAAAAGGACGTTTTTTTTACCAATTTTGGGGTCTCTGACCCCCCCGCCGGGTCCAGGGAGGTGGGCAGACACGATCCAAGCTTTTTCTGGGCTTCCCCCGATGTCCTGAGCCAGTGCAGCGACCCAGAATGTCAGGATTCGAATCCCGACATTCTGGCTTCCTGCAGCATAAAAGAGGGTGGGGGAAGTTCAAAATTAGCGCGCATCGGGTCTCCCGACCTCCCTAGAGCTGATGTGCGCTAATTTTGAACTTCCCCCACCCTCTTTTATGCTGCAGGAAGCGAGAACGTCGGGATTCGAATCCTGACATTCTGGCTTGCTGCACTGGCTCAGGACGTCGGGGAAGCTCAGAAACACCTTGGATCGGGTCCCCACACCTCCCTGGACCCGGCGGGGGGGTCAGAGCCCCCAAAATTGGTAAAAAAAACGTCCGTTTTTTTTAACCAATTTTGGGGTTTCTGACCCCCCCGCTGGGTCCAGGGAGGTGTGGGGACCCGATCCAAGGTGTTTCTGGGCTTCCCCGACGTCCTGAGCCAGTGCAGGAAGCCAGAACATCGGGATTCGAACTCTGACATTCTGGCTTGCTGCACTGGCTCAGGACGTCGGGGAAGCCCAGAAACACCTTGGATCGGGTCTGCCCACCTCCCTGGACCCGGCGGGGGGGTCAGAAACCCCAAAATTGGTAAAAAAAAAACGGACTTTTTTTTTACCAATTTTGGGGTCTCTGACCCCCCCGCCGGGTCCAGGGAGGTGGGGAAACCCGCTCCAAGCTGTTTCCAAAGTTCTCCCACCTCCCTGGAGGCAGCAGCAAGCCAAAATGTCAGGATTCAAATCCCGATGTTCTCGCTTCCTGCAGCCTCCAGGGAAACAGGGCTTTTTTTAACATTGTGTGTTCAATGTATCGCACAACGTTAAAAACCGAATAACGACGGGACTTGTGGAACCAAGTCATAACGTTATTCGGGGTACTAGTGTATTAAAATTTTCCTACACCTACCTCCAGCTTCTAAGGCTTCCCAGGGAGCATTTTATTTTTACATTTCCAAAGCCTCTAAAAACCTCAGGATGGGGAGCCACTTCTGTGTATTCTGTGTATTCTCTACCAAGAAAACCCTGGGAAGGGTCTCAATAAGTCAGAATTCAATTAACTGCACACAATTATTTTTACATCAGTGTACCATTTCAGAAGTTATTTCCTCACCAATTATTCATGGTTTTTAATATTATTTTTCTACAAAGGAAGATATTAGGGAAATAAAAGGCTATCGCTTTATAGATAGATAGATAGATAGATAGACAGATAGATAGATAGGAGGGGGGGGGGGGAAAGAGGTCACACTCATGAAGTTGACTAGACCAAAACTACAATTGTCAGAAAGCGTGTCCCACACACTGTAAGTGTCCCACATAATTATGAAACAGGCCATATAGTTATGGGCTGTTTACAACCAACGCCTGTTAATAAAATCCTCTCACTAATGGGTATAGCACCTCCAGATGCAAGTAGACAAGGAGCAGCAAAAGTTGAGAAGAAAAAGCAAGAAAGAGACCATTCAATGTTTAGACTTCAACACCACCCATTAAGGCTGAAGTCAAAGAACAACATGCTAAAAACAATCGCACCAATTCCATCTTTAGCGGAGACTCACAGAACTGAACTATGGAAAATAATATCCATACCGCGTAGGGCGGTATATAAATCGAATAAATGAAATGAAATGAAATCTCCCATATCAGACATGGAAGATGCTGAATAGGCTGAGAACTGGGGAGAAACAATGCAAAACAAACCTAGAGGTGGGGCAACACGCACGGTGGTGGACAATGTAACTGTGGTGAGAAACAAGAATTTGAACATCTGCTAACGTGCAGCAACTTGCCAGAATTGTGTGATATTGAGGATTTGTTTGAAGCAAATGACAGGGTTATTTGAACCGATGAATATTGGAAAAGTAGAGTGTAAATGTGTAGTTTTGTGTCTGTGTACATGTTTAGATGATTAGTGTATTTTTTAAAATTATGTTGGTTGTAAATTTTAGTGCTTTGGACTCGGAAAAATAAGTTAACATAATTCCAGTAGATACTGAGGTCAATAAGAAACCATACCTTGTCATCATGGACAACAATGAATTCTCCTGTTTCTGAATTGCACACAGCTGGGCATGTAATTGTTTCGCCTTGTTTGACTGACCAGGAACCCAAAGGTTTTTGATCGGAAACCTTAAAAAAACAAAACAATATCCACTCATACAATGATGACTCATCAACACAAAGTAATTTAGCAAGCCACGTTACAATATCTTCTTGATGTCTCACTAAATGCAAGGAATGTGGACCTCAGATGCAGACAATTCTCCAGCACACAGAGTACAGTTATACCTCGGATAACGTTTACCTCGGATAATGCTGAAATCGCATAACGTTAAGTAATCTGGGGAGGAGAATTGGATCGAATAACGTTATGGTCAAATGGGATGGATCGGATAACAACCGCTAAAGCCTGTGCAGTTACAATGTATCTCTATGAAGCTTTAACGTTATCCGATCCATCCCATAGGATTTTAACATGCATCGGATAACACTAAAAATCGGATAACATCAAGACTTGTGGAATCAAGTCTTAGCGTTATCAGTTATTACTGTATAGTAATTTAAGATCCACTCTTATCTAGAGCTGTATAGCAGATTTCTTGCTTCAGCAAAGACTTGGGAGTTTTTCCAGTTTGGGGTGAACATTCCTACGCATGATTGCCTGCAACCCTCAAAATTCTTAAAGTTCAGACAGTACTAATCTTTACCAAAAATAAGACAAATGGCTTTTATTTTCCTAGCTCTAAAAAACCATAGTTGTTGATGCCTGTTCTATATTATAGACCAGGGGTTCCCAAACTTTTCGTGTTGTGGGTCAGTCATGTGGCTCCTGCCGTATACACTGCCATAAACCGCATCCGCAGCATTTACATAAGCCACAGGTGCATTTATGGCAGTGTTTACGTAGGTGCAGGCATGTTTACACATGTGTGGGTGCATTTTACAGCTGTCATAAATGTGTCTGCTTCTGGTAACGGCAAAGGCAGCGGCAAGACACATGAAATGGTGCTGTGAGCTGGGCCCAGCTCGTGTGCTGTAGTTTGACCACCTCTGTTATAGACTATCTTACCTCTACCACAATAGACTGATATAAGTGGGAACGGTGCACTTTTCTGACGGGCAAAGGATATTTAAGTTTGTTAAAAATTTTCAATAATTATTAGGGCTCTGTCCTTTAAAAACAGCAATCAAAAGGAAAAACACAACAGGCAAAGAAAAATTTGGCGGGAAAGGTAACAGTGCCTGCCGCATGACAATGGAAGCGTCTGCAGATGCAGACAGCGCTGGCTCTTTGGCTGCAAACAGAGGTCTACAGCCCCCTAGAATCAGATATGACTAGCTTTCGAGTAGGTGAAGGTTGCCCTTGCTCAAATGTAAATCGTATCTGACTCTAGGGTTCAGTGCTCATCTGTTTACTGTCAAAGAGCCAGCGCTGTCTGTGTCTGCAGATGTTTCTGTGGGCATGTAGCAGGCATGACTAGACACCGGAGTGCACAGAATGCTGTTTACCTTCCCACCAAAGTGGCAAATATTTATCTACTTGTAATTTCTTGCTTTTGAACTGCTATTGGCAGGAGCTGGGACAGAGACAGAAGCTCACTCTTGCCATGTAGTACTCGGGTATCGAACTCCAACCTTCCAATCTTCAAGTTCAGTGCCTTAACCACTTGAGCCACCGCAGTCCCCAGCTTTCAAATAAGGGAGGCTTATTAATAACTAGCGAATCAGCCTGTGGGAAACAGCACTAATGGATAGCCGCAAAAAGGAAGTGTAGCACCATGAGGCAATTCCAGTACAATGAAAGCATGAATGTTATGGCACCTTGTGTAGTTTTCTTTCTTACTTCAACAATCAAAATTAAGATTTCACTTCTAATCTGTGACATGCCAATCTGCGGACAGATACATTAGCATGAATGTTAATAAGGGATCACTTGCTCTATTTAATGTTCACTGCCCAGCGTGAGTAGGCCACCCAGATGGGCATAAATGGAAACAAACACACTTGGACCAACTCTGCTTCGCTTTGGGGAAACCCACCAAGACGGAATGTGTCAGAAATGCGACCCAAGGTTTCAAAGAGGACGATAAATACATGATTTATAAGTGCCGTATATTCATAATATGAATACATATAATATAGGTAAAGGTCGCCCTTGCTCGAAAGCCAGTCGTATCCGACTCTAGGGTTCAGTGCTCATCTCTGTTTATAAGCCGAAGAGCCTGCGCTTGTCTACGTCTGCAGACGTTTCCGTGGACATGTGGCAGGCACGCCTAGACACCGGAACCCAGTTTACCATCCCACCGAAGTGGTCCCTATTCATGCCTTTTTGTAACTTTTTTCCCCTCCCCTTTGTAAGATTGTGTAATGTTCCTATGGGTTTTGTAATATTTTTGTAACTTTATGACGTATATTGGGGTTATATCTTAGTGCACTGCATTTTATGATATTCTATTGTTTGAATTATTGATGTATGATATTTCATTGTGTTGTGACATTTTGTTCTTCTATTGAATTGTTGCATTGTGTTTGATTGTGTTGTGAGCTTGATGATTAACTTGATGATTTTTTAACTTTTGATGTTTTTTTACTGATATAGAGTGCTTTATGTTTCTACTTTTTATCTTGATGTAAGCTGCTCAGAGTCGGGTTCTCCCGATTGGGGCGGGGTAACAAATGCAATTAATAATGATAATGATAATGATGATGATGATGATGATGATGATAATGATAATGATAATGATTATTATTATTATTATTATTATTGTGTAATGTTCCTATGGGTTTTGTAATATTTTTGTAACTTTACGACGTATATTGGGGTTATATCTTACTGTACTGCATTTTATGATATTCTATTGTTTGAATTATTGATGTATGATATTTCATTGTGTTGTGACATTTTGTTCTTCTATTGAATTGTTGCACTGTGTTTGATTGTGTTGTGAGCTTGATGATTAACTTGATGATTTTTTAACTTTTGATGTTTTTTTACTGATATAGAGTGCTTTATGTTTCTACTTTTTATCTTGATGTAAGCCGCTCAGAGTCGGGTTCTCCCGATTGGGGCGGGGTAACAAATGCAATTAATAATAATAATAATAATAATAATAATAATAATAATAATAATAATAATAATAATAATAATTGTGTTGTGAGCCGCCCTGAGTCGGTTTTCGCTGAGTAGGGCGGCATATAAGTTTAATAATAATAATAATAATAATAATAATAATAATAATAATAATAATAATAATAATAATAATAATAATAATAATAATAATAATAATAATAATAATAATAATAATAATCATCTACAGTACAGTACAGTACTTGCAATTTCTTGCTTTTGAACTTCTAGGTTGACAGGAGCTGGGACAAAGACGGGAGCTCATTCCGTCCTGCAGTACTCGGGTCTCAACTGTTGACCCTCCCGCCTTCCAGTCAACGTGTTAACTACTTGAGCCATTATTATTATACGTGTCTATGAAATCAACGCTTGACCGGCTTCCTCCTCTCCTCCACCCGGCATCTACCTAAGGGGTAAACAGGGAAGGTCCTAGCTAGCAGCAGACCATCCCAGTCGAAGAGCTCAGTTCCCGCACGTATGAAACCTACAATCACGTGCGTGTCTGAACAGACACGGGACACGCTTTCTCACGCCTTCTTCGGGCAACCGCTCTGCCTCTCTTACCTTATAGAGCTTCACCGTCCGGCCTCGGTCCGTGAGCAGCACCCGGTCGCCATCGGCCTCCAGACCCAGCGGGGCGAGTGCGGGAGAGCCGGGCAAGGCGCACAAGGGGAACTCCTCGCGGAAAGACGCCATTTTGAGAGAGGGAGAAAGAGAAAGAGAGGGATTGACTCCGCCCCCTCCTCCCCATAGAAGGGATTGACTCCTCCCCCTCCTCCCTATAGAAGGCTAAGAGACGGAAGGAAGGAGTGCGCCTGCGCCGCCAGAAGGCCGGCTAACCGCAGAAGGCGAGTTTTGAAAGGAAAGGGGCGGGAATTCCAAAGAAGAGGAAGCTGGTTTCATAGAAGAGGGAGAAGTACACAGCGTCACCTACTGGTCGGAGGTGGTAATGCACGAATTGGACCAAGTCAGGGTATGGCAACACTGGAAAGTTGCTTGGGTTCAGTGATGGGATGTAACAGGTTCTCACCAGTTCTCCAGAACCAGTAGTGAATTTTCCCAGTGTCCTGGAGAACCGGTTGCAGCTTTTGGGGGGGAACCACCTCTGGGGCTTACCTTTTCACTATGCATGCACGCCAAGCACTTGGTGTGCATGCATGCCTACAGTGCTTGGCGCGCATACACAACCTCCTTGCTGTCCTCACAAGTGGGGAGGAGGAAGAGAAGCTGCTAGCCTGAAGTTCCCTAAAGCCTGCTCCCTTAGAGATATCCTAGAGAACTGGTTAGGCAAAGACGTAGTACCTAACTTCTTTAACTGTTAAAAAGTTGAAAAGTGCCAAAATGAAGCCATCTTGTGGTGAGTTCATTCTGTAGTTCCTTCCATCTGACCTAGTGTGAGAAAGGTTAGCCAGAATAAGATTTAAGCTCTGGTTTAAAACCTCTGGTTGATTTGTGTTGTGGGTGGGTGTATTTTAATGTATTTTTATTTTATTTATTTATTTAATTTATTTACGGGTTTGTGTTGTGGGTGGGTTGAGGTGTGTGTGTGCGCGCGCACTCATTTTTATTTTATTTTATTTTATTTTTAATTTTTCTTTGTCCCTGCCCACAAAGTCATGACGTTGGCTCCGCCCATGATGTTATGATGTTAGCTCCGCCCACACTGTGATGACATCATGGTGGGGTAGTAAAAATTTTGACATCCCACCACTGCTTGGGTTATATGTGAACGAGATCGATATCGCTCTGCTACCGAGAGGATTAAATGATTTGATTTAATTTAAATCTCTTGTTGTTCTTAAGCAGTTTCCTTGCTTAATGCACGCTCGCACACAAAGGCTCTTTCTCTTGTATGCACCAGCCACTGGAAAGTAGGGAGCCCTGACCTTTGTTTTTCAGAATTAGAGACTTTTTGAATCAATCAATCAATCGATCAATCAATGTGGGGGTGCGGTGGCTCAGTGGTTAAGAAGCTCGCCTTATTAGCTGGAAACAGGGACGTAGCGGGGGGGGGGCAACGAAAATCCTCCTGAGCTAACAGCCCACACATACATACACATCTTTGGTGCCAATGTTATATATATGAGTGTGACTTTGTTGCCCCTCCTGAAATGCTTTTGCCCCTCCTGCCCCCCCTAGAATCCTGGCTACGGCCCTAGCTGGAAAGTGGGCAAGTTGGCAGTTCGAGACCCAAGTACTGCATGAGGGAATGAGCGCCCGTCTCTCGAAAGCAAGAAATTGCAAGTAGATAAATAGGGACCACTTCTGAGCGGAGTTCCTCTAGCAAAAATCCTTTCAACCTAGAAAACACCTTTGTGTGCTTCGGAAAAGATTTTTTAGAAAAATATCAATCAAACAATTTAACTAGGAATGGCCTATATACTTGGACATTACCTTAACAGTTCTTAGGTCATTGGTTAGGTTTTGACTGCTAATTTTATACCAGTCCTTGATTGTGAATCTAATGGTAGATTTTTTTTAAAATAATAGTAATAGTGTGTAGTCAAGTCAATTCTGACATGGCAATTCTTCTCCAGGATTTTCTAAATACAATACAGTACTGTATTATCATCCCTTTCTTCTAAGGGTATCCTGGGTCTATGTAGCTTGTGGGGAACTGAACTTCCAAGATTTGACAAAACACCATTTAGCCCAGGCATGGGAAGTAAATGGTTACAAATAATGCAATCAGCTACTTGTCATTTACTGTATCTCTTTTCCTATGCCACATTGCAATTTTAGCTTGATAAAATATACAGTTGCTCCTTGTGTGGGTAACTTATGTTTAGTTATTTTAATAGTTACATCAGGTCTGTGGTGGGCTTCAGCAAGTTTGCACCAGTTCGGCAGAACTGGTAGCAGAAATTCCGGCTGACCTTGCCCATTCAAGTTTTGAAATAAAGTAGTCCTAATTTGGGTGCAACACAGGGCTTTCCCCCTGGCCACCCCCACCATATCACACCCACAGAGTAGGTACTAATTTTTTTTTTGAATCCCACCACTGGGCAGGCATGACTAGATCGCCCACCCAGTCACATGGTCATCCCCACAGAGTAGGTCACACCCACAGTGTGGTAGTAATTTTTTTTGGAGCCCACCACTGCATCAGGTGACCTTACTAAATGGAGGAAAAGTGGCTGCAGCACATGGTTTATTCCATGCTTCTGTTTTGTGAAATGTTAGGGGTGTTTTATATCACTGGTTACCAATCTGTAGCATTCGGAATTTTAGAAAATGAACTAAAATCAACTAATACTCTATAATTATTTTTAGAAGCACAAAAATGTTACAGTAGAAACCTATAACTATAATGTAAACATTAGGATCGGAATAAAATTGTAACAAATTACTTTTAAAAAGTAATTTTAAAAAGTAACTTTCTACGCTTTGCTTGAGGCTAGGTGTTTTTTCTAAAACCAGGTATGACAATAAAATTATGGTTTCATAGTAGCAAGAGAACACATTACCATTATATGTTTCCAATGCATATTTTTCTTAATATGCCCTGTCTTAAATTATGCCCAAATATTATTTATTTATTTATTTAGATTTATATCGTCGCCCACTCGCCGTGGTGACTCAGGGCAGCTTACAATAAGAAAAAACAACACAGCACAAACAGCTGAAGTCCATTCCTCCTCCTGGCCAGAGGACATTAGTCTTATCCTTCTCTGGGCAGGTAGAGCCCAGAATTAGGAAGTAGAAGCTTCCATATAAAAACCTTAAAACTGTTAAAATTTAAAAATAAAATCTAAAAAAGACACACCAAATGCTACAACTACTAATTAAAAAAAGGAGAGAGGGGCTCAGATCAACCAGTGTGCTGGGGTCATTATACCTTCTGCACCCCATATCTGTCCCGCCAGCCATGTTTTTAGATTCTTCCTAAAGGGCAGCAGCTCTGTCTGGAGACATAGCTCCGTTGGCAGGAGGTTTCATAGGGCCGGAGCAGACACAGAGAAGGCTCTCCTTCTAGTGCCAGAGAGATGTGCCTCTCTGGCCGATGGAACAACTAGAGAGCCTCTCCGGTCCGCTCTGGTGGGACGGACAGATGTTCTTGGGGTGAGGCGGTCTCTAAGTATCCTGGCCCACTACCATGTAGGGGTTGAAAGGTAATAACCAGCACCTTGAATTGCACCTGGAGACATATTGGCAAATAGGCTTAGTAGTTAGTCTTTTAAATTAAATGTTTTTAACTCTCTAATTTGTAAAATCCACTTCTGAGGACTCTCAAATTGAAAAACCTAGGAAAGGGTAACTATAAGCCAAGACTGACTAGATAGAAAACAAATTTATTATTATGTTATAAGATTTATTGTTATTGATAGGATTGTGGATACTGTTGTTAAAATAGGAACACAGAAAGCTGTTTCAGACCCTTGATCCATTTATTTCTGATCTCATCAACTTTGATATCCAAGGTTTCAGGCTGGAGCCCTTTCCTAGCCTTGAGGAAGGGACTGAATGGGGCATTTTGCATATGCAAAGCAGGTGTTCTACCAATGAACCAGCACAATGGTTTAAGTCCTAGCAGTGACAGAGAGGCTGCACAGGAAAAAAAAACTCAGAATAAATAGGACAGTGAATCTCTTCCAGAATGTATGGTTCATTGAGGGAAATAAACATAATTTCAGATTTTGTTAATTTGAAAAGCTGAAGTAAACATTCAGTTCTGAGCTCCAAGTAATTTTTCCATATGTAAATAACACAAGTTGTAAACTTGCTTCTGGTTTTATTATGTATTATGTATTCAGAGATGCGCACTGAACCCTAGAGTCAGATATGACTGGCTTTCGAGCAAGGGTGACCTTTACCTTTACTGTCTAGTCTTGTTTTATTTTTTGAATCATGCATGTTATGTGCCATGTGCTCTGGTATCCAGTCATGCCTGCCACATGGCCAAGGAAACATCTGCAGATAGGTAAGTAGCTGCTACCCTTCAGAAAGGGGGTAAAGACCTGGCTGGTGGGACATGTGTGAGGTGCGGGCCAGACGGTCAGCTTGGCCATCTGGCTCTTTTGACCCCCACCTCTCACCCTGTTATCTTTTTAAACTTTTTAATTCTTTTAGCTTTTTAATTCTTTTAACCTTTTAATGTAATTAATGTGTTTTAATTGTGTTTTTAATTTTGTAAGCCACCCTGAGTCTTTGGATGAGGGTGGGATATTAATGTGATTAATAAACAAACAAACAAACAAATATAAAAAATTAGCCATATTATGGACTTGGAACCTGTTATTCCAGGAGGTTGATTCAGTTTTCCACATAATGGCACTGCCTGTCGTATTTCTAAGTTTAGGATTTTGGGGGCAGAATTTTATTTGTTGTTGTTATGCCTTACACACTTCCTTGTGTATTTAGATGCCTTCTATGGCAGCTCTTCAAGCAGTCACGTGGATGGCTGATCATTGCCAAAGAGGTTTCTTTTAAATGTCATTGATTTCTCCTCCTGACTGATAAAGGAAGCAGCTTCGGAAATGATCAGCCCACACACTTTTCTTTTTTTGCTTCTCTACTGGCTTACTGTGCGTTTTAGTAAGGAGGCATTTTTACTGCTCTTATTTGCAAGGACCAGAACAGACCCTTAACAATGTTGTAAACACCATTTTATGACATCTGAATGCAAACTGTAAAGTACCTGAGGCTGTATTTCAAAATGCAGCATACACATTTAGACACATAGTTCTTATGGCTCTGTTCTAGAAGGCAGAGTGTACTGTACATTACTTTTTCAAACAAACGGGCAGTTTTTCTTCTGGATCCCAATGCTCGTTGATGTTGAAGGAAGGTGTTTGTGTATCCCTGTAAAGTCAGTGGTGGGCAGCAACAGGTTCTCACCCCGCCCCAGAAGGGGGTAGCAAAATTGGGTGGCCTCTGGGCAGAGGGAGTAGCGAAATTGGTTAGCCATGCCCACCTCCCTGCCCTGCCCCATGAGGTTTCATCCCTGCAAGTGGTTCAAGGTCTCCATTGCTCAAAAGCCAGTCATATCTGACTCTAGGGTGCAGTGCTCATCTCCATTTACAGCCAAAGAACCAGTGCTGCCTGTGTTTGCAGACTAGACTGCCCACGACATAGGCTCCGCCCATGATGTAGGCTCTGCCCACAGTGTGGTAGCAATTTTTCTTGCTGCCCACCACTGTGTAAAGTTGTATATCTTTAGACACCATGAGTTCATGGTACAAGGGCAATACTTTAAGAACCCTGGTGGTCCAGTGCTTAAACTGCTGTTTTGCAGCCAGTATGTTGTGAGTTTGATCCTGATGGGACGCAAGGTTGGTAAAATGAAGACGCAACATGGGGGGGGATGCTAATTAACTTGTAAACTGCCCAGAGAGTGCACTAAGTGTTATGGAATGGTATATAAGTGTAATTGCTATTGCTACTTTACATGTAGGAAAAGAATGCACTTGGATCTTAAACTAATCGGCAATCTATTGAAAATGTTCACAACTGAACACAGTACTTGTGAGATCACCTAGCTGGCATAATGAACCATCTTAATTGTACACTGTTCTGCAAATAGTTTGGCAAAGCTTCTTATGGCTCACTGAAGTAATCTGGCTTTCTTTTTTCAACTGATTTGCAGGAAACAAATAGAGTTTATATCACATCAGACGAGTGCTGATGGTGAATTTTAACTCTTCTCTTGGAGAACCCTTAGCAACTCGCAGGCCAACAGTCCCCACACTGTTTGGCACCAAACTAATCTTCAAATCTCTCTTTATCACATATATATGAAATGGCATTAAACATCTTTAATACTGATTTTATTGGTATGTAGAATTATAAACTACCCATAGAGTTTATAATTCTGCAAACTGTGGCATCCTACTTCCCTGCATTTGAGTTCTGACCCTGGGGCCTGGATAAGCCAAATACAGAATGCAAAGACCACCTGTAGGAGATAAAGAAGACCCAGGGCTTGGTTCTGGTGTTTGCGTTTTCTTTTATTTTGTGAAGAAAAAAGAGAGAGCGTGTTTTCCCTAACTTTCGTATTTGGCTTATTAGGTCTATAACCTGTGCCATAGTGACTGCAGTGGCTTAGTGGTTAAAATGCTAAACTTGACGATTGGAAGGGCAGCAGTTTGAGACCTGACTGCTGCATGTTGGGGTGAACTCCCATCTCTGCCCTGGCTCCTGCCAACCTAGCACATCGAAAGCAAGAAATTGAAAGTAGATAAATAGGTACCGCTTCAGTGGGAAGGTAACAACGTTCCATGTACTCTGGTGTCTTGTCATGCCTGCCACATGACCACAGAAACATCTGCAGGCACAGAGAGAGCTGGCTCTTTGGCTGTAGATGGAGATGAGCACCGCACCCTAGAGTACGATATGATTGGATTTGACCAAGGGCGACTTTTACCTTTATCTAGCCAGCTTCATATAATGAAAAAAAGCTATATGGAGCTGGTATAGATCTGATAAATAAAAGAGATTTCTAATAATATGATCTGTGCCCCTGAAGAGCTGAAACATGTTGGGCATTTTAAAGTTGGAAACAAGTGCACCTTATATATTTTTCTACATCCTGGGACTTAGGGCTCAGGACCAGAAAGTGACTAGTGGAAATGGATCAATGTTAGGGGTTTCATGCTACAATGCGGAAGGATGGAAGTCCACTGCATTATATTCTCAGGACAATCTTCATGGCTGATTACCATGATGATCACCAATATTTTGAATCGGATATGGCACAAGAAGGAGGAGGAGGAGGAAGAGGAGGAACTTAGTCTCTCACTTTGAATTATCTCCCTTATTAGATGTACCTTTTACTACTGATTCACAGAAAGAAAATGGCCAGGCTTGGAAAGAAGATTGCTTTGTAATTTATTTACAACAGAATGTAAGAAAATGCGGTTTTAAAAAGAACAATAAATAACTGACAAAGCAACAGTAATGGAAAAGCAACATGATAACTATAGGACTTGGATCCATTTATTTTGCCTTGTATCCTTTTAAATCCACTTGGTCCTTTTTTCCATGGTAAGAGCTCACCTAAGCAACATTAACACTAAACCTATCAGCAAAACCACTATACACAACATTCAAAGTCACAAAGATTGCCATAGAAATGAAATAAAAAAACCCTTTCTATAAGCAACATTCAAAAATCAGATATGACGGTAATTTAAAGACCATGCCCTCTGCAAAAGGGTGGGGATACAGTCCAGAATAGTTTTGCATCAGGCTTTTATGAAACAGTTAAGTCGGGATAATGGGCAGGGAGCAAATTCCTACTGAAAGTTCAGGTCACTTCCCTATTGTATTTTCTACCTGGTATGAAATGTCAGATGCATTTTTAAAAGACAGCAGTGCTTTAAAGTCCTGGTGCAGCAAACTACAAAAGCTCGGACTCCAAGCTGTGTGCAAGATGGTCCTGCGCTGACAGCAGGAAAGTCTTGACCCTTCTTCTTCACCTCGCCTCCCCTGCAGTTTCCAAAAGAAGAATCTGGCTGACAGTGGGAAAGGCTAGAAGGGGAGGTGGTGGTGGACTAGGAGAAAATCTTCTACTCAGAGCGGAGCACTTTGGTCCATAAGCAAAGGTGATAAATTACCTGGGTGAAGTTTCCATGCTACTTTCTAAGTGAAAATAGCAGAACATGTGTTGTCTGTTCTGATTGGATCAAAGCTTTAAAAAAATATCCCAGCAAACAATGAAACTTTGGCCAGAATCTTATCGGTTCCATAGCGCATCACCAGGAAGTCCTGCCAGCAGGCTTAATTATGCCGTGGAATTACTGTCACACTCCTCTGATCAGGGAAATAGTTACATACATGCTCAGTTCATGACAATGAACATGCAAAGGGGGAGGGGATTACTGAGCAAATGCCTTTACGCACATAGATTTTACTAGTAGGATTCTGGCGATTGTCCACTAAATTGGTACAGTATCTGGATAAGCAGAAGGTGTGCTTCCCTGAGCCACCTGCCAGGACAAGCAGGAATCTAATGTCTCTTCTCCATTTAACTGTCACAGGATCACAGCCTACGAGCTGATTAAAGTTCTTGTTTCTAGAGATTTACTGAGATCTCCAAGTACAAGCTGGAAGAAGTTACGCTCAGTCGTGTCTGCAGAGGAGCAGGACTCGGCTTTCTCTAATGACAGCTTGAAGAGATGTTTGACAAATGCACTTGGCACATCAATAAAATTGAAAACTTAGGGACAGGGGTCCCTGCTGCAGACATGCAAAGTGTTGACCATGCAACCTTTATATATCTGTGAGAAGGAAGCCTTTGCAACACGTGTACCTTTGTGTTGTGAAAACAAGCAGCCAAACTCCTATCATGAAATATTGGGCAATATTTGCAATTAGGTGGCCACCAGGCACCTGCCTTTCTATATGGCTTACTGTGGTACTGGAGGACAATGGGTCATGTGACAGCCAGCCAGCCAGCAATTATTTGTATGATGACTGTTAACATGACTGGATCATGTGGTAGAATTCTGGCTATTACATCGCCCGGATGGTGAATGGGAAACACGACTGCTCCTATAATAATAATAATAATAATAATAATAATAATAATAATAATAATTTATTTATTTATTTAGATTTATTATCCCGCCCCAATCAGGCGAACCTGACTCTAGGCGGCTTACAGAAATTCATAAATTAAAACCTTAAGGTTCATAAATTACTTAAAAGTCAATTAAAAAAGAATTAAACGCTGAATTTCCAAAAATCTAAAGGATTTAAAAAGGTTAAAAAGTTTAAAAAGATTTTAAAAGTTTAAAAGAGTGAGGGAGGGGTGGCTGTCCCATCATATCAGCCACCCAACATGGGACCCCAAATTCCTGGAGCCCCACACCTGCCCTGCCAGCCAGGTTTTTAGGCCCTTCCGAAAGGACAGGAGCTCTGTCTGTAGACGTAACTCAGTTGGCAGGAGGTTCCAAAGGGCCGGGGCGGCCACGGAGAAGGCCCTCTTTCTGGTGCTAGAGAGATGCGCCTCTCTAGCCGATGGAATGATAAGAGAGCCTCTCCGATCCGCCCTGGTGGGACGGACAGATGTCCTTGGGACGATGCGGTCTCTTAAGTATCCTGGCCCACTACCATGTAGGGCTTTAAAGGTAATAACCAGCACCTTGAATTGCACCCGGAGACATACTGGCAACCAGTGCAGCTCCTGAAGCAGTGGTGAGGCACGAGCATAACGCCCGCACCCCATCACTACCCGAGCAGCCGCATTCTGGACCAGCTGCAGCCTCCGAATGGTCACCAAGGGCAGCCCCATGTAGAGCGCATTACAATAATCAAGTCTGGAGGTGACCAAAGCATGTGTGATCATGAGCAAGGAATCCCGGTCTAGGAGTGGGCGTAGCTGGCGTATTACACGAAGTTGTGCAAAAGCCCTCCTGGCCACGGCTGCCACCTGCTCCTCGAGCAGCAGTCATGAGTCCAAGAGGACCCCCAGATTACGCACCAGGTCTGTTTGGGGCAAAACTGCCCCATCCAGAACCAAAGATGGTAACTCCCGAGATAGCGCAGGACCCCTTACCCATAGCCACTCAGTCTTGCCGGGATTCAGTTGTAGCCCGTTGTCCCCCATCCAGACCCTGACAGCCTCCAGGCACCTGGATAGGACTTCCACTGCATCAATTGGATCTCCACGGGCTGAGATATACAGCTGGGTGTTATCTGCATATTGGTGATACCTCACCCCGTGGGAACGGATGATCTCACCCAGTGGCTTCATGTAGATGTTAAATAGGAGAGGCGAGAGTAACAACAACAACAACAACAACAACAACAACAACAACAACAACAACAACAACAACAACAACAACAACAACAACAACAACAACAACAACAACACATCATCATCATCATCATCATCATCATCATCATCATCATCATCATCATCATCATCATCATCATCATTATTATTATTATTATTATTATTATTATTATTATTATTATATTACTCTGGGTTGAAAGGATTTTTGCTAGTAGAACTCTGCTCAGGGGATGACCAAATGAGGCTCCTTTCATGTCGAAACTGGACATTCCAAGGTCAGTGTCTTAACCACTAAGCCACTGGGGGAGCTAACTGCCATGAGTAAGCTTGAGGGAGATATTGTAGCACAACAAAAAAGAACCGTCCCTTACTTCAATTAATATTTTGAACACAGTGCCAATGTTGGGATTCTCTCTTACAGGTAAGAATGCAATTTAGGAATCGCTCTCTATTGGGTTTGGAACATGTGTCTTCAAACTCTTCTTCCCAAGAAGTGCGGCAACATTTAGAATTTACAAAAAGTTCCCACATCGCCAGAATCTCTTTCACTTGCTGCACCACACTTTAAATACAGTGTCACTTTGTTCTAAAATAATAATACAGTAAAACCTCATATAACACTAAAACCTGGTTCCACAAGTCTTGGTGTTATATGATTTTAGTGTTATCTGATGCATGTTAAAATCCTATGGGATCCATAGAGATACATTGTAACCACACAGGCTTTCGCGGTTGTTATCTGAAGCATCCATAGGATCTTAATGTTATCTGATGCAATTCTTCCCCCCAGATTGCTTAATGTTATGCGATTTTAGTGTTATTCGATACTAATGTTATATGAGGTATTACTGTAATAATTAATATAAACACCCACAGAGCTGCCCTGTTCCTCACAAATGCACCTTAAAAACATGGAGCAGAATTTGTACAAATTAATTCTGCTAGATCACGAAAGAAGAACAAGAAATACTGTAGCAGTGAAACCCAGCCAAACAAGTATTTCTTATTTTAAAAAATATTAATATTAATGCAACAAAAGGATACCGAAAATTTAATTCTTGTGTTGGCAATAGATTGTTTAAAAAGCATATGTCTTAATGACAAGAATGATGAATAGCATTCCTTGAATCCTAACAGTGCCAAGGGGTGGACTGGGAGATTATGACAGAGTGCAACAGAAGATTCTAGTAAATTCCGGTTAAACCATGGTTAAACAGCAGGTATTGAACTGTGCTAGCCATCATTTACACAGGCAAGGGAATCAAATTCTTTACATCTACTCATTAAGCATCATGTTTTGATAGCACATTTAGTTGAACAAATGCTTACAGCTACAGCCCTGAGTGAAGGATGAAAAGTCAACCTCTGCTCTTATATTTCTTTGTTTCAAGTCTGCACTATGCAGTTTTCTAACTAGCATCATATACATTATTCATTTGCACAAGTGCTTAATTTTATTCCTCAACCATAGTAACACAATAATTCAGTAGGAATTAAAACAAAGTTAAAATGGTTAAAACAAACCAAGACAATTAAGCTGTTAAATGTCTATTCCACTGATTTGTGCAAAACATTTTAAAAGAGATACAAAGAAAGCAACATCCATATTTGTGCCTACAAAAATTATTACCACTGAATTTATAAAAAATATGTATGATAGCTAAAGCCACATGCTGATTCAGGGTCAGGTTATATACAAACGAGAAGCTTGCAGTCATAAGGGGGGGGGGGACATATTACAACAACCACACAAAACATCAGGGTATTGAGAAAGATTGATAGAGAACACAAATAATAATTCAATTGCAAACTAAATTATTACTATCATGTGCATTTAGCATTTCAGAAATCCGATCCCACAGACTGTCTTATCTAACCAACTCTACTTGCAAACAAAGCCTGTTTATCTCTTGATCACCAATCTGAAAACGAAGTGAGCTGCTTCACAAAGACAGGAAGTGTGAAAAGTCCATGCTGTGATAATCAGCTGTCTTCCAGCACTTAAGGAGCTCATGCTTCCAATTATATGCTGCCTGTAATGAATCATTTCACCCTGAGAGAAGGCATGAAGTTATGCAATAGGTGTTTTAAGTAGAAGATTAGGACTATGGGGATTTCAAATGTTTCACCCTAACCATGCATTCTGTACTCACCTTACCATTCCATGACCTAAACAACTTATCTAAATCTTTGACCTTAGAAAGCTTCAGCAAAAAGCCACTTGGAAACTGGTGTGGAATTTACAACAACACTGTCACATATATAGCATCAGGCCATGATGTCAGCTATGACCATATCCATTAATTTATTTTCCACTAATCATATGCAATTTTGACATCCTGAGGTTTGCATTTCATATTTCTAAATGCCTCTGACATGGCCAGAATATCATGTCATCAGAAGCTGATCACACAGTCCCTGTGGTCAAGAAGCCCTCAAACTGCCTGGACATGGCTGATAAAGAAAATAGCTAAGGAATTGACCGTTTTAATCAGTCATGGCCTCAGCAGCTAGTGGGATGACTACATAAGGACTGAGAGAGAGGGGGGGGGGTAGGAAGGAAGGAAGAGAATTCTAATACTTATTTGTGGTTTTTTAAAGCTGTGATTATGGGGAAGCAACTTTAATTCCTGAGGTGGAAAGCTGAAGCTACTTACTAGCCACTGAGAAATTTCTTAGCTATATGACAGGGCTCAACTGATATGAAAAATCTCCTTCAGTTACCACAACAATTAAATGTTGATTTTCCCATTAGGAAGAAAATGTAACATGTGAGCAGTTTGTCTACTTAAGTAATTAAATGGGGTGTCAGGTAGCACTAAATTCACCTTATTATATTAAACATGATTGTTCTCATAGCTTGAATGGATATTTGTTACCAGCAGGATTACCAAGGAAGGGCAAGGATGCTCTGAGGGTGAACACAGCTTCTACTCATGATAATTTCCATTCATCAACCCTCTAAAGGCTTCTCAACCTTTTCATGTAAGGAGCTGGGCCACTCTCCCTCGGGCAGTTGAGGGGGCTGGACTGGCAGTTCCCCTGCCATAAACACTGCTGTAAAACACCTCCGTGGCCGGAGCGAGGTCAGGGGGTGGATGTTTTAGCATTGCAGGCCGTATCAAGCCCACAGGCTGTAGGTTGAGAACCCCTGTTCTAAAGTTATTGCACTAGCAATAGCTGGGGATAGCTACTGGATGATTTGGGCGAGAGCATTAAGGATGAGGGCTAGGGAAAAGGGACTGGCAGCCAAGTGATGGAGGAAGGGCAAAATGGCTGTCCAGCCTCTGAAGCTGTCTGAAGGAGCATGACCCGGCCCCAGGCTTTAAAAGGTTGAGAACTCCTGCCCTACAACCTCAATTGCTTAATACATTCTCACAAACTTGTGGAAATCAGACCAAAGCCTTCCTCTGATTTTAAACAGGATTCTGGAGCAGGACTGGTTTCCTTCTGGAAACTGGTCTCAGTAAAATGAACTGTGAACAAGTAACGACAGCATCAGTTTGGATACTTTCATCTCGTTTGGATGTTGTCTTTTTGGCTGAACTGCATCTGCTTCCATTTCCTTCCTTACGATACTCTCAAATACCCACACAGAAAAGCTATACAAAGGTGCACAGTAAGAAGTTTACACATTTTGTGCAAGATATAAAATAGTTCAGGGGAGTCACAGTCAGTATATTGACTGAACAAACTGTAACGTAGGCGCTCTCTCTTTCTAAAAATTTGGCCAGTGAGCCATGTGCATTAGCTATATCCCAAATCCTGAGTTGTATTTACTAAAGCAGGGATTTGAATAATTACTGTTGGTATTCAAGTGTTTATCAGCAAATAATCAGTTAACAAAGGTTTCCTTTAAGGTGCACTTGGCCTGAGAGTAAAAAGGATTTTATAAAATTTTAGAAATTGAGATATAATGGCTTGAAATGGGAAATATTGTCACTATAACCAGCCTCTAAATAGGACATCATTCTTTCATGTCGGCCTTGGCAGACTTAGTAAATCCCAATAACATCTCCAACGATAAATATTGTTATTTTTTATATAAGAATATCTCTTATTTACTGTGTTGCCTCACAGAGATGGTGCCTGCTTTTGCAAGCCTATTTTATTTTGTGTCGAGAGCATCATCTCTTGTATGGCTTATGCCGTGATGATGAACCTTGGCACTCCAGCTGTTCTTGGACTTCAATTCCCAGAAGTCCAAGTTCCTGTGAATCCACATGAATGGGTTTACTGGAATGCCAAGGTTCGCCATTACTGGCAAATCGCTTCAGCTTGGGAAGCCGAGCACATGAGCTATGTTCTTGAATGCATTTAGCTAGCTAGTCAGAAAGGGAGAAGCAATGGAGGAGAGGGAAGCCTACGTCCAGGTCAATAAAATTCCTTGAAATTAAAAACAAAACAAAACTACCAGAAGCTTTGCAAACCCTATTCCTTCAGTCATGGCTCATCAGAAGAAAGCATGATGCATTTAAAGAGGTGTTTTGTCTGGATCCGGTAGCGTTAGAGTTTCCGGGGCAGATTTTTTCCGTGGCCGGTCTTTGGGAACCATCAGGAATTCAGGTGCGTCTGTAGACAGAGGTGTGGAAGGGGCGCTAGAAGGAGCACTACGGATCAAAGAAGGAAGGGGGACATTGGAGATTGATATTGCAGGTGGGACGATCCCAATTTTCTTGTTGGTGGCTTCCTGAGTTGCTCGTTCAAACTCTCGGACTTCATCCATAGTCATGTCTTCAACAAGAAGGAGAAAAAGGCAAACAAATGTTACAACCATTGCACGGATTTATTTCAATCACAGAACTTTGTTCTAGCCCTGACAACAAATTCTTCTTCCAGTGTGAACATTTATCTATCAGGCAAATATTTCCTTATTACTTGCTCCATGGGTGGTTCTGTGGTCCAAATTTTTGTGGCCACTGTCATTTTGGAAGCCACATCCCAGTGTCTTCAACTCATTCCTGGAGCAACTAACCATGGAAAATATACTCCGTATCTGTGACTATAGTTCAAATTATATTTTACAGAAAGCACATCATTAGAAGAAAAAATACTGAAGTGCTAAAAGACATCTGGTTGTCACAGCACGCAATCTTCATATCCCTTGTATGCATATTAGCAAGCTTTGTTTTGTGATTAGTTATAGGAAAGTCAATGTGGCTTCATTTGAAAGTATGATGTCTTGGACACACAGGTCTGCTAAGATTGCACTGCCAAAAATTCATCTTCCAATTTAGTGCTATCTGTAATGTGTAATTTGACCCCCAAATGTAAGTAATTTCCCATACTCCTCCCCATAACAGACAAAACTTAAGACAGGCATCTATTTCTGTCAAGGTATGGCTTCTGCCTGTTTTTTTGTACTTCTGCTTGTTAGTTTGTTTCTGCTTTTTAAAAAACCCATCACATTAGGTATCAGGAACAAAAATCAGATGTCATGGGGAATTGTTTTAGTCCAGCCAACTCCCTAACATGAAACATGCCTCTTTTTCTCCCATGCAGGAGATTTTTACCATCTTGGACAGATGAACTACTGCGTCTACAGTTACATCTACAAGTATCCCTGAACCATGTACAGTATATCTACGTAGACACACAAAAGCACACAAGATGGTAATGGTGAAATCAAGATTATGACAATGGTGATAATAATAATGTTCAAAGGAACATATATATAATATGTAGAGAGAAAGATACTCTCAAGTAACACTGTGAGGCAGGGATCTGGTCAACCCTAGCCTGTTGAGTTGTGTACTGTGAGCTCCCTTGTGCACTTCAGTTAGACCCCACAAATAGATGCCTCATCTGAGGAACTTGAGCCACATTATCCCAGACACTTGAAGAGTGGGAGTGTATCTATAATGAGGTCCCTTAAATAGGGGTCCTCGTGCAGTTCTGGGACCCCAAAGAAGAGGTAGAGTTCCCATGTGGCCTTCTTCCCTGCCAACAAGCCTGCCAAATGACCATGACTGGAGAAGGTTTGTTGGTACCACTTCTCTTACCGTAGGTTGGCTACCTGCAACCCATGAAGGACTGAAGGGGCCCACCCCACCCAGGGAAGTTAACCTGAGGGGAGTGCCTTGTTGTGGAGAGAGATGTTTCTCCTCGGACAGTGAGGAGAACTGGTCCTGGATGTTGTCGTTGTATCTGCTAATCCTCAGTTGAAGTTAATAAATCAGTTTGTTGGCATCTTCCCACATCCTTGTCCATGGAGCAGAGAACAGAGGAGGAACCAGTTCCTGATCTTGCTAGGAGCAGGAGGCCTCACAAAGATATACCGTAAGTGCTTCTTTTTCTCTACGCAAAGACTGTATCACACAGGTCCCTGGTCAGCAGTTAAAAAAAGATAGAGCTGAGGAACTCAATCTCTCCTTTGTCACTTGGAGGACCCTGCATAGGCTTAGGGTTGGAGTCCTTAAATGCAAGACCAGTATGCTCAAATGGGGGCTGCTGGCGGACAACAACATACTGTGTGAATGTGGAGAAAGACAAAATCCAGCTCATTTACTGGTCTGTCAATTACTGCCAAAAACATGCACCAATGAGGACTTAAGTTTGGCCAATGACGAAGCCAAGAAAGTGGCTTCATTTTGGCAATTCAGGGTTTGATTAGGACACAAAAGAAGCAGCAGCAGCAGTTGTGGTGTGGGAAATATCTTATCTGATGCCATTAGGCTCCAACATCCTTCTAGAGCTGGTCATGTCTGCTGTCTAGGGCTGATGAAGTGAGGGTCCTGTAACACTGGGGAAGAGGCACAGGTTTCCCATCCAATATACAGCATATTCAAACAGAAAACTTTGTTAGCAACTCCTATCAATAGTCCAGCGTTTCCCAAACTATGTTTTGTGGAACACTATTGGACTTCAATTCCCAGAAGCCTCAGTCAGCATATTGGCTAATCAGTGCTTTGGGGAATTGACTTAAGCTTCTGGGAATTGAAGTTCAAAAACCAAACATTGGGGACCACTGATCTAGCCCTTGTAAATGTTTTACTCTTGAGGACGATCTAAGTATCAATATTTAACATCTTTTCTCTATAAACTAGCATCCTAAGACAATGGCAGTGTAGACCAGGGGTGCCCAAACTTTTCAGGCCGTGAGCCAGTCATGTGGTACAGGAAGCTGGTCACTATGGCCTGGGGCCGGATGTGGCCCCCAATGCCAATTCATCTGACCCACAAAGCCCTTATCGCTCCCAGAAGTGGAAGTAAAACTCGCCCGTATGGTGATGTTTTACTTCCACTTCCAGGAGTGACGAGGACTTCGCGAGCCAGATGAATTTGCATCGGGGGCTGCACTCGGCCCCTGGGACATAGTTTGGGCACTCCTGGTGTTGCCTTTTTTCACATTCCATGAGAGTTCAGTAAATATTGCCAGCAGTTCGATTCCCGAGTACTGCAGGATGGAATGAACTCCCGTCTCTGTCCCAGTTCCTGCCAACCTAGCAGTTCGAAAGCAAGAAATTGTAAGTAGATAAATAGGGGCCACTTCGGTGGGAAGGTAACAGCGTTCCATGTGCTCCGGTGTCTAGTCATGCTTGCCACATGACCATGGAAACATCTGCAAAAGCAGACAGCGCTGGGTCTTCGGCTTAGAAACAGAAATGAGCATTGACCCCCTAGAGTCAGATACAACTGGCTTTTGAGCAAGGGAAACCTTTACCTTTACTTTTACTAGTTGTTAGACACTGAAATCACTATTAAGTATACAGGTGAAGAGTATGTAATTCCAAGCCCATTTTGTACTGCCTTTTATACCATAATGAGTTCAGAGACAGGAGATGATTAATTGAGAAACTCTTAGGAGAATCAATGTTTGCAGGGGATGGAATCCCAGTATTGGTGTTTTTCCAATATTTTGACAACAGCCAGTGGTTAACTGAAATCAGCTGGTTAGTAAAGTAAAGAAATTGAAAACTGAAAGAACTGAATTGTTTAATAACATGGCTGTCAAAAGGAATAGCTGAAACTAGGGGAAAATATTTCCTAATTTTAACAGGGACAAGTCTTGGATTTTCATTCAGAAATATAATAAAATGTCAGGAAGACTCTACTACAAGGGACTGCAGTGGGTCAAGTGGCTAAGACGCTGATTGGAAGGCGGCAGGTCAGCAGTTCAATTCCCGAGTATTGCAGGACAGAATGAGCTCTCGTCTTTGTCCTAGCTCCTGCCAACCTAGCAGTTCAAAAGCAAGAAATTGCATGTACAGTACTGTAGATAAATAGGGGCCACTTCGGTGGGAAGGTAAACAGCACTCTATGCACTCCAGTATCTAGTCATGCCTGCCACATGAACACGGAAATGTCTGCAGACGCTGACAGTGCTGGCTCTTCGCCTATGAAACAGATTTGAGCACTGAACCCTAGAGTTGAATATGACTGGCTTTTGAACAAGGGAAACCTTTACCTTTACTTACTCTACAACACAATTCCACCAGAGGGCAGAGTTACTTTACCAAAAATCAATGGTTCCCCCCCAAAAAAACAAAAAAATTCCAAAGGACAATCCTTTTAGTGTGTAGTTCAACACCAATTCAAAATTCACCATGGGTTCAGCGAAAGGTCACCTGGGATTTGCACACTTCATCTCAAACACAGGTTTGTGTTTCGAATGCCAGCAGAAGGGTTTATTTCCCAAAGCCAAATCCAGCCTAGTTTCAGTTTCAGCTTATCTTTTGCAAACAGAGACTCAAACGAAACCATGAGAGAGGCTCAAATAGTGTGCAGATGTGGATACTCAATGGAAGTGCTGAACAAATGCTTACCAGTATCTTGGAAACATCTCTCAGTGACATGGCTGAAAATGTCTCAAAAATTCTAATGAAAACCCCTTTAAATTATTTTAACAATGCATCTGTGGGAAAACTACAGGGGAAAGGCTGAGAACTAGAGAGTAATCCACATTTGTTATGGCATTATGGGGCTTTTAGTGGGCTTTTCCAGATCATGACATGAATTGCTAGATTGATGCCAAGTCCAATTGCTAGATTGATGCCAAGTGTCTACCGCAGTGTTTCTCCAACCTTTGGTTTTTGGACTTCAATTCCCAGAAGCCTAAGTCAATTCCCCAAAGCACTGGTCAGCCAGTGTACTGACTGAGGCTTCTGGGAATTGAAGTCCACCAGTGTTCTGTGGAACATAGTTTGGGAAATGCTGGTACCCTAAGGGGACACTGGATATGACTGAACAGGTACCTGCACTGACAAAAGCTCCTTCTCAACTGGGTCTTCTTCCTTTCATTGTCCCCCCCTGGGTCCTAAACACCTGCTCTAAATGGCCGGGGAATTCTCTGGAGCAGGAATTGTGGAAGATGATAGGGGAAGAATAACAAAGTTCTGCTACCAGTGCAAGGACGTCTGAGATGGGCAGCATAAAAATGTAATTAATAAATAACCTTGAATCTACAGACTAATACTGGAAAGGAAGCTTGTACTTTAAAATGTAGGGAGGCATAGTTTTACTTTGCTCCATGTGATAAAGAAGACTCTTTCATCGTGTCTGCCCACTGAGCTAAAAAAAGAAGCATTCATTCCTTTTCCAAAACTAATATTTTACTTTTTCTCATGTAGGATAAAGTGCAACAACCCTACTCATTTCCACCTGCTGTTTAACCAATGCAACCTGAAAGTTCATATAGCCCTGAAGACATCAAGTCAAAGCTTAGTGCACCTCTTCAGACATCTAGCCTACATGGGGGTTAAGCACCCAGGTGCTTAAGAATTTCAGTGGACAATAATTTGGGTAGGCAGAGATGATCCACAAAAACACACAAAAGAATATGCAGTCTGTTTCTGGAGGACACTAATGCTGTGATGGCAAACCTAGGCAGTCCAGGTCTTTTTGGGCTTCAATTACCAGAAGTCCAAGTCAAAACTCCTGTTGATCAGGGCTTCTGGGAATTCAAGTTCAAGAACAGCTGGAGTGCCAAGGTTCACCAACACTGAATTAGGGCATGTATTGTCTGATTGTGATGTAACAGATGGCAAATCTTGATGGAAAAGGACTGTGCTAGCACATAACACAACAGCCCCTATCAAACCCTGTGCCAATTGACACAGACATTTAGGATATAAAATTAAAGTTGGGTGCAACTCATCAACACTGGCCTCACTGTTTGCTTTTGTGTGGGAAGTGAATCAATGCATTTTAAAAAAAGCTACATTTATACCAAAAACTAGGAATTATGACACACCATTTCCCAATAAGTAAATTGGATCTGTTTTATATTTAGAGTACAAGGAAGAGCAGATATCATTAGGAAATTAAATACTGATTCTAAATTGTCGTGCCTGCCATCTCCAGCTTAACATTTTATAAAACACACAAATAATGATGTCTGTTTAAAGAGCATGGAAAACAGCTTTGAAAAAGGGGAGTGGCCTTGTGACATCACAGGAAATTATCCAATCACTGTTGTGCACAGCTGCTTCAGAAGTAGAAGACTGGACTTCTTCTGAATTCAGTCTTCCCATAGGAATCCTTGCCCATATATAATCATTTTTGGATTTTTTTAAAATTATTTTGGTGCCAGTAGAAGGTGGGCAATATTTTGAAAGACACTACATACACTTTCTTTGGTATGGCTCTCTATTTCATCCACAGGAGATGAATGTTGATTGCAAACTTTAAGGTTCGTTTTTTCATGCATACTTTTCTCATATTCTCGGACATCCTCCATAGTCATATCTGAAAAAAGTTCAAGATGTTGGGATTCTCTATTAATTGAATCTAAAATTTAATGAAAGGGAAGCGGCTGTGGTAGTGGTGGGGGAGAACCTTTTTAGCAAAAGCCAAAAAGCAGGAAGCCAACTAGCTGTATGGGGAATCATTGGAATCAAGATAGTTATATTAAACCAGCCAAGGAAGTATAAGAAGGTTAAACGGAAGGAAATGACAGAACAGGGGTGCTCAGAAGCTGGGACATTTTTGGTGAACTGAGGTAGGTGAGTTGATGCGAGGTGCAAGCTTTGTTAGAGGCAAACATCTTCTAAAACATATTTAGAAGATTTCCTGGGGTGAAGACAGGAAGAAGGATTAAGGAACTGCTCAATAACATACTTACCTTGTCAGGAACTTCCTAACAAAATCCTACAGTATTATAATACTTTACCTTTTATAGCAACAATACACCTTTATTATTTTAACATAGTCAGATGTTAGAGATTATGCAATTCAAGTGATCTATGGATAAATGTGGAGTAGTCATCAATAGATTGGTGTATGCTCTTTGAAAGAAAAGTCCAGCTTTAACTGGGCATATTTTTAGTTTTCCTTCTAAAACTCTCCAGTTAACAACAATATGCTATTCAGTTTCAACATGCATGTGGGAGCAACACAGATGTTTTGGTTGAGGCAATTTTGTGGGCTAAGGAAGGGAAACATCCCACACTTTAAACATGTTTCAAAGCTCAACAGAAACATTCACACATTGTCAATGTGTACAGTTGTCTTTTAAGGAAGTGCTTTTACATTCCAGTAAGTTTGCTAAAGGATGGCTAAGACTAAGTCCATCATCAGGTAATCTCCAATGTACAAAGCCTCACAGTTCTTCACATCTCCACTGAAGTGAGCTGCAGTTTACTGTATTTTAAAACTACAACATCCCTCCCTCCCACCCACAGCACAGAAGAAAGGAACATTGAAGCACTGATCAAGGAAAGTTATAAGCAATGGAAAGCATTTTTGCCAGGCAAAGTACATGCTCTTCAATAAAACACTTGTGTTAATGATGAAATAAGGTTAACTTGCATAATTGCGCATTAGGCTACAACCTTAGGCTGCAATTTTACACATTTTTACTGGAAATGAGAACCACTGAAATAATGGAAATATTTCAGAATAAACAAAGTTTAGGATGTGAGGTTTACATACAAAGCACTTCAGTCAACAAAATACACATTTATACAGTAAGCTACTGTCACATAATACTTCATTTAATACCATTAAAAGTGTACTGTACATTTTATTTAATATCTAGCTTGTAATGTAGATAGAATACAGAGGGAAGGAAGCTATTCAGGGTCTTCTAAAGTGTCGTGCCAGGAAACAGATAAGAATGTTACTTTAAAAGATTGTTCTTGTTTTTCTATTCTTATATTCTCAGTAAAAATTTACTATTTTCCCCTCACAAGTATTGAAAAGAAATGCAGCCCTGTAAGTTACTAGAATTTGCCCTTTCAAACTTCTGCAATGTTACCTCCTTGTGAAATATTTGTGGAATGATCCAGTCAAAATTAGGTACATTTAAGTCTTGTGGATTTCAACAGGACAGTTTTAAGGACACGCTTATTTGACCGACCGGGATCCTTGAAACATAAAAGGATCTGCCTTTTGACGGAACTTGGCCCTTAATATTTATGAATGGATTTGGGACCTAACAATGCAATCTAGGCCTGTGGTTCCTAACATGGGCCACATGCCCCATATGAGGGGCAATTTGATTTTTAAGGGGGACAATTTGAGAATGAGTTATTAACAGTGAATGGCCTTTTTGGCTTCTTCTATGTGAATAGGAGTTCATTTTTTGAATAATAAAAATGACATGTTACCGGGTGGGGAGACTTCAGGATTTTAGAGATGCTTAGATGGAGTATGGCCAAAAAAAGGTTGGGAACCACTGGTCTAGGCTTATCTGTAAACATCTGCAGCAAAGAAGCATGCCACTGCAAGGGTTAAATAGGGCCAGGAGATAAAGTTTTAACAAAATACTTTCAATATGGGGTATGGGATGCACAATGACCCCAGCTCGCTGGATGATTTAAGCCCCTCTCTCCCTCTACTATTTAATCAGTAAGATTAGTAAAATGTAGCAATTTGGCGTGCTTTTAATCTTTTTAGATTTAAAATTTAAAATTTAATTTTAACAGTTTTATATTTGAGGTTTTTAGGTAGTGTTTGTATTTTTATTGTGATGTCTTTTATTACTTGTAAACTGCCCTGAGTCACTTCGGTGAGAAGGGTGGTGGATAAATATGAATGAATAAATAAATAAATAAAGGTTGATTCTTTCCTTTTGGAGATTATTTGTGATTTGTTTATGTTTTGCTTCCTTTCTCCCAATAAGCTGGATGTAGAATGAGATTGTCAATATGCTTCTTTTTAAGGAAATATATTTCCCCAGGGAAATATGTTTCCCCAGAAGTCACACATTTACTTAGGTAGATGGAAACAAGACAAAGATTATGCTGGATCTTCCCATTAACATATATTTTAGGTCACACTGATGGCAAAGTATAATCCTGGATTCAGGGAAACCTTTCAATGTGAACACATTCAGAGATGTGTAGTGATGGAGAATCCAAGCAAGCACATACCAGCTGGTATGTCACAGCACTGAAAGAACCTGAAATGTGACTGCTAAGTTTTCTGTGTTGGAACCAGGACTTGAGACTCTGTAACCCACCAAATTCCAATTGTCACCAGGCCTAAGTCAGCTTGGCCAATAGTAAAACACAATAGAGGCAGCGTTTTACCTGGAAGACTGAAAATCCTTGATCCATAGCCTAGGCCCATGATGGTGAACCTTGGCATTCCAGGTGTTCTTGGACTTCAATTACCAGAAGCCCAAGTCAGCACTCCTGCTGATCAGGGCCTCTGGAAATTGAAGTTCAAGAACAACTGGAGTGCCAAGGTTCACCATCACTGTCTAGGCTCTACTCTCTCAAATGTACGGACGTCCTAGTGCTGAATTATTTGCCATTCATGAGTTAATTACCTCACCTTTATGAAATATTTTAACAAAGCTTATCTTTTCTAAACCAATCTTTTAATTGAAAAAACCACGTTTGTTCTCCTAACTGAAACTTCAAAAACAGCATTATAATTTTCTATGCAGAGCCTGTACTGCTATTAATCTTAGAAATTCATTTCTATGTCAAACTATTCAAAATTATAAAATAATAATGATTTTGTGCTGTCAAGTCAATTTTGACTTATGGTAACCCATTTCGGGTTTTCTAGGTTGAGAGTACTCATAGATGGTTCATCATTCCCTTCTTCTGGGGATGCCCTGGGGATGTGCAGCTTACCCACAATTACAACGGGATGCCCAACAGAAAACTGAACTCCAAACCTCTACCTAACTCACTGACCTATCAAGTCACCAGATTATGGTAAAAAACATGCTACATAACAGCCAATAGCCTCAATTCCATATACTGTACAGATATGGGGGAATGAAGCCCTAGAGTAGATTGAAGGCAAATGACAATTTTACCTAACTAGGACTTGCACCTTCTTCTTCTTCAGGAGTCGTATCCATTCTGGATATTGGCTATATCATCATGACGATAGTCTTCCTGTTCTTAACTCCTCATAGCAGTTCTTCTGAGGATATTCCACACCAGTCTCTCAGGTTCTTCAACCATGAAGTCCATCTACATCCAGGGCCTCTCTCCCCAGGGATCTGCCCTTGCAGAGCAAGTTGGAGTATTCTATATTTCATGTTGTTCCTCATGATACGGCCAAGGTATTGGAGCTTTCATTACTTGATGGTCTTAAACAGTTCTTATTCTTTATCCATCCGGTGCAACACTTCTATATCAGTCACAGGGTCAACTCATGATATCCTTAGCAACTGTCTGCTTTGATTTCTTTTGATTTTCTTTTCAGATGCTTTAGTTAATGTCCAAGCTTCAACTCCATATAGAAACACTGGAAATACTGTATGTAACATCTCACTATTCAGATCTTCATAGCAAGCATTAGATCTCTACTGCATAACAAATGTTGCATTTTTATGAAGGTGGATCATGCCTTTTCTATTTGTATTTCAATCCCAATTTTCATTTAACATACTCCCCAAATAGACAATTTTATCCACTCTTTCAATTTCTTGTGTTCCTGCCATTAGCTTGCTGTGAGTTAGCATTTGGCTTATAACAAGAGATTTAGTCTTCTTGGTGTTCAGATGCAAACCATATTCTGCACTTGAAGCTCTAACTCGATCCAGCATCAAACTGAAGAACTGCAAGGTTTGTGGCTAACAGCACTTTGTCATCAGCATATCAGATGTTATTCAGGTACAGTATTCCCCATTAATTTTAATTACACTATCTAGCCCAGTGGTCCCCAAACTTTGGTTTTTGGACTTCAAATCCCAGAAGCCTAAGTCAGTACATTGGCTGATTAGTGCTTTGGAGGATTGACTTAGGCTTCTGGGAATTGAAGTCCAAAAACCAAAGGTTGGGGACCACTGTTCTAGCCCTTGTAAATGTTTTATTCTTGAGGATGATCTAAGTATCAATATTTAACATATTTTCTATATAAACTAGCATCCTAAGAAATTTTAATAAGGTCAAGAGCAGAGAGCAAAAAAAGAAGAAGAAAGAAACAAAAGAAACAGACCCAGAAGGACAGAGAATAAATGTATTGCCTTGTCCTGCTAAGCCTACAAGTTTTTTAGCTATACTTTTCACAAAATCTGAATCTATAGAAAGTGAACTCATGTTGCCTAGAATGCACACTAGATTCCATTTCTGGATTGGGCACCATTCACATATTGAACAAAGAGAAATTTCCAGAGTGACTTGGCATTCTGGCCCCATCTAGGCACTCAAACAGAGCACCACTGTTTAATTCTCAGCTCTCTTGCTGTTGTCCTCAGGATCTTAAGGGATCAAGGGCATATGGCAACAAAAGATAAATGTGTTTGAAGCCTGGGTAAGCTCTTAGAGAGAAATTGCATGCATAAATGCTTTAAACACACATCTGGTGCAACCCTTTTGCATCTGGAACACAATCATATCTGGAAAAATCCCCACCCTTAAACTATATGGGATAAGGAAAATTCCAAGCATTCTTTAGACTGAAAAACATGAGTTTTCCCTGTGGGATTTAAGTTCAAAGAAGTAACTCATAACCCGGTTGGAACAGAATGCAGGGACTGCAAAAGGCAATAAAGAAACTGGAAAATTAACTTGCCATTGTTTCCTCTTCTTATTTGTCAACTACATCGTTTCCCTTAGGATGTACAGTTAGAACCTGGCAAATTCTAAGCACAGGTATAAAATCTTACTGTTGTCCTGTTAATCTTCCTAAGAATGGCTGACAGGTCTAATCCTGACCCTGATATTTTGGTTTATTTATTCTACTTTTTATTTAAAATATTTAAATACTTTAAAATATTTATCTTCTGCTTTGCTCCTGAAGAGGAGCCAAGACAGCTTACAATATTAAAAGCTGAAAAAGAACTAATCAATACATGATTGCAGTATTTTTAATTAAGCCCCTTAAACATTCCTTATCCTTTCCTTCTGCAAAATGCAGATAATAATCCTTATTTGACAGGCTGCTGGGACAATAAATGTGTGAACTATGCTTTGAAGATTAAAACACCTAAACCCTTTTGTTATGAAATTTCTCCTTGTTGCTGTTGTATCTGCAGCTGTTTGAGGTGATTTCCTCTACTTTCACCACCCCCACGATAATCTGTCCTCCTACAACCTATGTTGAATTCTTATCTCTATCCCAAACTCTTTAGGCTCACTACTATTTCCCCAGGTAAGCCTAGAAGGGAACATCTTGGGGCAAGATACTATTTTTCTACACACAATAACACAACTGCACTATAGGAATAACAACCTTACACTACACATACCCTGCCAACTAGTGGCAAGTGATGAAACTTTAATTCAGGGGTGCCCAAACTTTTTGGGCCGTGGGCCGATCATGTAGTTTAGGGAGCCGGTCACTATGGCCCGGAGGCTGGATGCGGCCCCCAACGCCAATTCATCCGGCCCACGAAGCCCTCATCGCTCCTGGAAGCAGAAGTAAAACGCACCCGTACAGGAGCGACAAGGGCTTCCGGGACGGATGAATTGGCGTCGGGGGCCGCACTCGGTCCCCAGGCCTTAGTTTGGGCACCACTGCTTTAAGTTAAAGTGGAAGTAAAAAGGGCCACAGGAAAGGAGAAAGACCAAACATGAAATGGATTGACTCTCTACAGGAACCACAAGCTTGAATTTGTGAGTTTGAAGATAGAGCATTTTGGGGGACCTCTCATTCATAGGCTTGCCATAGGTCAGAGATAACTTGACTGCATGTAACAACAAGCTGTTTACGGTCCTTGACCATCCAAGAATGATCAAGGTTAAATTCCCTACTCAGCCACAAAACTCAATTAGTTTTGATGGCGGAGTGGGTAGCACTGACCCTCTGCCTGGAACATAGTGATTCTGGCCCTTTCACTACCCTAACTCCCACACATTTGCCTTGCAACGCACCCATTCTAGCAAAATCAGAGGCTTTTGTTGTTGTTCAGTCGCACAGTCGATTCCGACCCTCTGCGACCCCATGGACCACTGTCCGCCAGTCACTTCTGTCCTCCACCATCCTCCTCAACTTGCTCAGCTTTGTGCCCATTGTCTCTACAATACCATCTAGCCATCTCATTTTGGGCCGCCCCCTTCTTCTTTTGCCCTCCACCTTTCCCAGCAAATCAGAGGCTTAGATGAATATATATACTAGATGCCGAACTTGATGACTGGAAGGCCAGCAGGTCAGCAGTTCAAGACCAGAGTGCTGCATGAAGGACTAAGCTCCCGTTTGTCCCAACTTCTGTCAGCCTAGCAGTTTGAAAGCAAGAAATTGCGAGTAGATTAATAGGTACCATTTCGATGGTATGGTAAACAGTGGCTAGTCATGCTTGCCACATGTCCACGAAAACGTCTGCAGGTGTAGACAGCACTGGTTCTTTGGCTATGGACAGAGATGAGCACTGTACCCTGGAGTCAGATTCGACTGGCTTTCGAGCAAAGGTGACCCTTACCTATTAGAATGGCAGCATTGTTGCTGGATTGTAACTATGTCTCATAAGGCCATCAATCAGAATGGCTGGATCAGACCAATCCCCCCCCCCTTAAAATATATCAGCATTATATTTCAGCCCTGTAATAAAACTCCCTGTGCAACTTCAGCAATAAAGAATACACATTATAAGTCCAAAACCCAGCAGCAGGACTCACTCAGACAACCCCAGCCAAATCAGGACGCCTCTTCCCCAAGACTCCCTGCTGCATCCTGAGGTGTAAACAACCACAAGGCACCCTAAGTGAGCCTTCAATGTACCAAGAGAGTAAGAAATACAAGATCTGTGCCATCTGCGACGGATGGCTCAGCCACAGATGCTAAAGCAGAGATAAATGTTTTTGTTTTTGTTTGTAAATATATCGTTTAATTTTTTTTAAGTCGATTTGGTTTCTGGGTTTGTGGGGTACTGGTTTAAGTGGGATTTTTTTTAAAGTTCTGAAATGTTTTGTGCATTATGCTAGTTTGATTGTAGCTGTATATTTTGTGTTCTTTTTGTATTGTTGTTAGCTGCCCAGAGTTGCTTAGGCAAGTGGGGCGGCATAAAAATTGAACAATTAAATTAAATTAAATGTGGCCCACAGTGGATTCTAACTTAGAGAATCTTGTGCTATAAGGTGCATTTATGTTGGCAAAGGCAACTTACCATACCACTCATCCACCCAAGCAAAAGCCTGTCGGTGACCAATTAGTAATACATCTCTGACCACCTGGAACAAAATTAAAGACTTCATTAAGATTAAAAGGGAAAAACAAACCAGAAAATATATAAATGCTCTAGAACAAGGATTCTCAATCTGCGGCCCATGAGCTGGATGCGACCCACGGCACCATTTCATGTGGCCTCCATTACCTCCACAACACCAGGAAGTGCCATGTGGTCTAGGAAGGGCAAAATGGCCATCTGGCCCCTGAAGCTGTCTGAGGGAGCATGACCCAGCCCCCAGCTTTTAAAGGTTGAGAATTCCTGCTCTAGAATCTAATGCTGTCAGTATTAGATGTCATATCTACGGTATTTATAACTGCATGGACCCATTCAGAACTGTGGGGCTCCCTGTTTTCCAGAGAACCAGAAAAGCCATTGTAATTTTTAGATATTCTCTTGTTGAAAGGTACACAGACAAACAGTCCACTTTAAAAACAGCACCAGCAATAAAATGGGTGGTGTGATCATTGCACATGTAGGAACAATTGTGACAACTGACATTTCATCAGCTAAGCTAAATAATAATCATTTAAAAATGTGTTTATTCTGCATGTAAAAGCTAACGCCCTTTGAAAACTATATCCAGTAGGTTGAGAATCAAGTCTTGGCATGAAGAGTAATGATTACAGAGCTTGGCACAAAAAACAGAAGGTTCAGTGTGGTATCAAAGAGAGAAAACCAGACTTAGGCTTAAATATTTCCTGAACTGTAAAGCAGAGTGGCTTACCTTGGCACAATTGCTATCTGTCAGCCTAACTTACCTCAAGGGGAGATAAAATTGGCAGGAGGAAAACTTGGTACCTTAGATGTCTCATCCTTGCACGCAAGGTCAAGGGACCAGAAAATTATTTTCCTCTCCCCATACTAGGGCAAGATATTTTAAGGAGCTCCCGACAAGAGAACTCTTTTTTTAAAAGCAAAAAGTACAAAAATAAAAGTTCAACATTGTATTGTTTTAAAACAAGTAACACAACTAGTGCAAGATGACAGTGGCTGCCGATCTGTTGAGTAACTTTTAAAGAATCTGATTGGCCAGGCTGTTTGCTTCTATTTAAACCATAAGTCGGTTGTTCTCTGCTTGCTGTAGGTACATGTTTGTGATTTGCTTCTCAAAAGGAAAGAATTCTAGTTTTTTGCAGATAGCTGGTGCAAATTATGAGGAGACTAAAAAGGAAAAAAAGAGCATTCCTTTTCTCACCCACTCTCACCTAAAGCCAAGAAATAATCTGGACAGGCTTGGAAATTCCTTGCCAAGCTTTCATTAAAATAGCTCACAAATTAAGATACAGTAGCATGCTTCCATCCCCCTTGTATGTTGCCCTTAACTCTGGAAAGGAAGGGGAGAATGAAACCATATGGATGATGATAATAATGATGATAACTTGAAAGGGAGGGGGGAAAGTGAGGGAGAGAAGACATATAGAAGGAAGCTCACTATCTTAATTAGAGTCATAACAGGACTGTAAGATTCTCCTTTCTTTCTCATAGATGTGATCTGTGTCTTGAATTTGTCAATGAATACAGAGTACATCATGTGTAATGTGTAATTCAGGGCTGGATGAAGCACAAACCAGAGTTAAGATTGCTGGGAGAAATATCAGCACCCTGAGATACATGGATGACACTGCCCTAATGGTAGAAGTAAAGAAGATCTAAAGAGTGTCTTGATGAGAGAGAAAGAGGAGAGTGCAAAAGTTGGTATGAAACTCAACATAAAAAAACAACCCCATGATCATGGCATCTGGACCCATCACTCCCTGGCAAATAGAAGGGGAGGAGATGGAAGCAGTGACAGACTTTACCTTCTTGGGATCTAAGATCACCGCAGATGGAGGCTGCAAACATGAAACAAAAAGACACTCACTCCTCAGGAGGCAAGCTATGGCAAACTTAAGTAGCGCAATAAAAAGAAGAGACACCACCCCGCCAACAAAAGCCCACGTAGTTAAAGCAATTGTCTTCCCTGTGGTAATGTATGGCTGTGAGAGCAGGACCATAAGGAAAGCTGAGCACAGAAGAACAGATGCCTTCAAACTGTAGTACTGGAGAAGGCTTTTAAGAGTCCTCTGGACTGCAAAGAGATCAAATCAGTCCATCCTGGAGGAAATCAACCCTGACTGCTCCTTGGAAGGACAGATACTGAAGCTGATGCTCAAGTACTTTGTCCACCAAATGAGAAGAGAGGATTCACTGGAGAAGCCCCTGACGCTAGGAAAGATTAAAGGCAAGAGAATGAGATGACTAGACAGCATTGTTGATGCTGTGGACATAGATCTGGGCAGACTCCAGAGGATGGTGGATGATAGAGGAGCCTAGCGTGCTATGGCCCATGGAGTCACAAAGGGTCAGACTCGACCATGCAACTGAACAACAACCAAAGATCAGAGATGCAACTAGTAATTTTGTGCTCAGGGCTTTGCTGCCCTATAGACTAACCTTAGGTCACAAAATACTAGCATACACAGTAGGTGGACAGAAGGGAAGGCCTGTTTCTGAGCATGCAACAACTAAACCCACTTGTTTGTGCTCCCTTCAGCTCAGGAGAAGCAGCAAGAGGTGGGCATATGTATTTGGGGTGGGGATATGTGCCCCTCTATCAGCAAATCTCAAGGTAGATTTGCACCTTCCTAGCACCTTTGAGATGCACCTTTGAGATGCACCTTTGAGATGCACCTTTGAGATGTGGTGTTGGAGTATTGAGAGCCCCTGGACAGCGAGGAGAGCAAATAGGTCAATCTTAGAAGAAATCAACCCTGACTGCTCCTTAGAAGGTCAAATTGTAAGGATGAAGTTAAGGTACTTTGGACATCAAATGAGAAGAGAGGATTCACTTGAGAAGGCCTTGATGCTGGGAAAGGTGGAGGGCAAAAGAAGAAGGGGGCGGCCAAAGATGAGATGGCTAGATGGTATTGTGGATGCAGTGGGAGCAGGGCTGGGTGGGCTGAGGAGGATGGTGGAGGTGCCTGGCGGGCGGTGGTCCATGGGGTCACGGACGGTCGGAATTGAATGTGCGACTGAACAACACCGAAAAAAGCAACCAATTATCATGCCACCTACATTTTGGCACTGGGGCTCAAGTGGCCCTGTTGTCATAGTTGCAGCCTCTGGAAATATGAAGGTGTAACTGGAGCTCAGATTCCTTTGTAATGAATTGAGCGAAAATGTTACGCCAGTCTACTCTCCTGGCATTAATAGATAATGGTAGAATAGAATCCCTGGGAGCAGCAGCCTGCAGAACAAGCAAATTGTGTGCTGGCTAGACAGTTCAATGGTTTAGGTACTTGGCTGAGGAACCAGATACTGGGAGTTCAATTCCCCACTGTGTTTCCAGGAGAAGAGCCAGCCGGTGTAGCCTTGGGCAAGCTGCACAATCCCAGGGTGCCCGCAGAAGAAGAGAACGGTAAAACCACTTCTGCATACTGTATTCCCTACCTAGAAAACCATGCAAAGTGTTGCTGTAAGTCAGAAGTGTTGTGACAGCATGAAGTGATTATTATTTCTGCTTCAAAGGAGATTTTTGCCTTTAGAGCCATTTCTGAATTTTTTTACTTCTTTATTTTAAGCATGATAGACCTAGCCTAGGCTGTGGAAAATCCTCTCTGAGAAGCATGTCAGATATGTTTATAAAAAAATTGCAGGCATTGATCAAAGGAAATGAATTTCACATTGTTTTATTTATAAAAAAACAAACTAGAAGATTTGTTCAAAACCAGTGCTAGATCTATTGCCTGGAACTTTCTGGCATTACGGGGCTTGTTCCAGAAAGAAACAGGCCTGCCACAAATGTGAGCAAAACCCACATTACAGTATTATTCTGCCAGATTCCTCATTATGTAGTGGTCTGTCACATTCCTTCCTCACTTTGTTTCACTTCTGCCTGTTCCAGACCTTGAACCGAAGATAAGTAGAAATGTGCAGAATTTTGAACATCGGTGGCCTTACAAACAAGCAGAGACACATGAAGACAAATTAATGAGTGCCAAATCAAACTAAACTTCTCACTAGAAGATGAAATGATTAAAGTGATAATATTGTACTTTGGATAGATTGTGAGAAGGCGAGACCTTGACTGGGAGAGACCACAGTGCTGGAGAAAGTTGAAAGCAGTAGGAAAAGAGCAGGGTATGTGTAGTGTCCAGATGGACTGGCTCAGTAAAGGAAGGCATGGCTTTGAGTTTATAAAAGATCTGAGCAGGTCTTATAATGATAGGCCGTTTCAGAAAAGCACTAATGCATACAGTTACTGTACGTTCGAAGAAACTAGATGGCAAGTAATAGCAACAAGGTCACATTCTCTGAAACACCACCTGTTCCATATGACGTGACAGCTAAGACAGGCATTGCTGTGGAACCTCAAGACATGCACAAGAGGATAATGGTATCAGAAGAAAGGGATTTGGTTTGGAAAGCCACCAGGGATGCTAAAGTTGGACTTATGTGCAAGATGATGATGATGATGATGATGATTTCATGTCAGAAATAATTCTGTATTGAAAGGATTTTTGCTGGAGAACCTTTGCTCAGGGGACGCCCAAATAAGGCTCCTTTCATGTCCCCAAGATCTTTTCCCACCGAAGTAGTCCCTATTTATCTACTTGTAAATTCTTCCTTTTGAACTGCCAGGTTGGCAGGAGCTGGGAAAGAGACGGGTGCTCAATCCGTCATGCAACACCCGTGTTTCAAGCTGCCAACTTGCCAGCCTTCCAGCTAACAAGGTGAGCTTCTTAACCACTGAGCCACGGCAGTCCCATGTGCTAGATGCAGTTAGTTCACTTGACTGAAAATTAAACTAGCCATACTGCTGACACCTCAGGTGGAACAGGATGCAGAATCACTTTTAAATGATACAGAGTAGCTTGAAGGAAAAACAACAGGAAGTGGTGGATGATGTTGCAAGTGTTTGCAGTCATGTCAATTAGAGCTGAAAAAGTTCCTTTTAGACTGAAGCCCTCCCCAGCATAGCCAATGGTAAGGAATGTTGGGAGATGTAGTCCAGCAACAAGACTAGGCATTTCCTACCCTGATCTCAGTGGGTGTGGTCTAGAATGAGGTCATAAGCCTAAAGGAGGACCACTAGTAAAAGAAGCTGGAGGAGAAGACACACAAGCCAGACACGGGTGGGTGGAGGGTTAGGAAGTGGGTGTTATACACATGTTGTAGTTTAACTGTTAATGCTAGAAACCTCAGCCAAAATGAATGCACTGCAGTGCCTCGTTTGAAACAAGACTACCGCTAGAGTAAGGATAACAAAATGCTGATGGAACAGGGAGACAACAAAAGGTCCTGTGGTTCTTTTAAAAGTCTAACAAAAGATGTCCAACTATTGTGTCATTCTGGTTATATATGTGATCTGACCCCAGCATCAGAGTGCCAGCCCTGATGGTAAATCAATGTGTGTGGCTCAGCGAGGGAGGGGCTTGCTGGTTTATTTATTTCCTACCTCTTGCATATTCTGTTAGCCAAAAGATCCCAAAAGTAAGAATGTATTAAGTCAGACCCAATATGGTTGGGGAGAGCTGGATTACTTATCCTTCCTAAATGCTGTCTCTGTTCGCATCCTTCCGTTTCATTTGCACACACGTGGTTGAACAGCCATTTCTTTTAGTCGAAGAGGATGTCTACACAAGCATATAGCCTGCTCTTTGGGGTGGTTTTGGGGCAGGTTGGTCTGATCACATGCACAAGTGATGTATGCTAGAGAGGGTCAACCAGCCCCAGGCCACCCCATTTTGAGACCCCATTGTGCTGCTTTTTTTTTTTAAACTCAGTAGATGATTGCTGTTTAGAATCATTATTTAGATCAGGAGTTCTCAACCATGGCCATTTTACCCTTCCTACACCATATGGCACTTCCTGCTGTGGTAGAGGCGGGGGGGGGGGGAGCCGCAAATGAAAAGACATCACAGGCCACAGCTGGCCTTTAGGCTGCAGGTTGAGAATCCCTGATTTAGATCCCCGTCATCTAAATGTTGTATTGAAACAAAGATCATCTGTACATAATTTTAAGAAATCAGGCTGCAGTAGTGCATGGCCATGTAGATAAAGGAAGTGGGCTAAATGTCATTTAGCTTCTCCACCTGTTCTCAAGCAACCTTTGAAACCCTGACACTGTCTGTGGCAGGGAAGGCCATTGTAGATAGGCCCAAAGTCACACAACACACAGCTCCCTTCCTAGATTTATTTTTAAGAAGAGCATGTTACAGTCTTTTCTGAATATTTATTTCATTTATATTAGGCATAATAAATCTACGCACAATAGATATGTAGATTTATCAATGGAGTCTCATACATTGAATTGCATGTTATGTGAGATCATATCTATAACATCAATATGTACTCACAACTGAACAACAGATTGTTGTAACAGCATTACGGAGCACATGGTTTTGCAAAGAAAGTTGTTCGTATTGGCTAACATAAATGCTCTCCTCCTTTAGAATAAATAATATCTAGCCTTGTAATCAGCTGTACTGCCAATGTTTATCCTTTGGCAACATTTGCAGCTCTTCTTGTAGTGGCTAAACTGATTTGAACACACTGGAAAACTTGTGACAGACTTGCAAATTCTGCTTCAAAATCTGTGATCGTTTCCACATTAAATCCCCAGCTAAATGTATGGCCACAATCTGTAAATGGAAGCGCTGAAACCGGATCCACATATTAACCTACTGACTTATGTCCATTGATACTTCTGTTGATGCACAGGATAGGAGGACCAAACAGCTAAGGACAATGTCCTTCACTCACCTTGTGAACAAATTGTTCTACTCGTGTCTGAAGTCCCCATACTTCAAATTTCACAGACACCAATTTGTAGGAACACATAATGGGGACCTGAGTGTCCCTCCACCCTTCTTTCAATAAGCCTCTCCCCGTCTTCTCTGATTTGAAGTGTTTAGGATCCTAACAAGAAGAAAAAGAGATTTCTTGTTTAATATATACAGTATATATATACACATATATACAAATAAGCAAATCTATGCTGGGAAAGACCATCTGTGCTTCAAGTTAGCTCAGGAACAGAATACAGTACAACACTGTTAATAAAAAGGAATTTAAAAGTCATTTCAACTCATCTACCAATTTATTAATCATTGTTCTGATAGGGGCAAAATGGTGAAGAACACAAACTATATAAACCATCTCATTTTATAATGAAATGCTTATTAATTTATATCCTGACACTTAATATATAATATCAGCATTTATCTTCATTTTAATTCAAAGTGGTAAAGGTGATCAACTTAGTAGTAAGTACCTAATGTACTTATTAAAGACGTTTTATATCAGGGTGTCCAAACTTTTTGAGCCAGGGGCCGATCACGTGGTTGAGCAGGCCGGTCACGTGGTTCCTCCCACTGGAAGCAGAAATAAAGTGCCCCTGCGCATGCAAAAACACTGCCATAAAACATGTCCGTGGCTGTTGTAAACTACAGTTTAAACACACCTATTAACACTTCCAATCAGTAGGGGGCAATTCCACATACAATTTCCCATAACAATATTTTCTTGCCCAAATCAAATTCTTAAAATATTGCTTAAAAAAAGAAAGTTTTTGCCTGCCAAAGGGAAGACAGGAGAGGGGTGTATGTGTCAATTTGGCTTTCCAGGGAGGGGAATGCAATACACAGCCTCAGGACGATAGCTGAAAATGACCTCCCTTTGCATCTTCAGTCTCAACAAATGGGTCCATTGACAGTAGTAGGATTGAGAAAAGGGCTTCATTGTGAAATTTTAAAAGCTGGGGAGGCTCATATGGGTGATATGATCCTGTCTTGCCCTCACTTTGAACTGGGCACAGAAACACACAAGCAGTTAATGAAGCTGTTGTAGTAAGAGAGTTATAAGTACTGTACCTGTATTTGGAACCAGTTACCAGAACATGTTGCAGTAGGATATAACTAAGGCCAAATCAGATATTTCAGGTAACTGTAACTATGCAAATACACTCTTCACCTGTGCTAAATGTTAGCCACTAATACACCAAAATATTTTTTTACATTTTTTTTACATTTTTAGTTTGAAAATTTAATACATTGATTTTCATTTTGCAAAAGACTCCCGATTCCTGATTTATTCAATTAATGCCATTCTTGTCCTTCAATCTTGTGTACCAGGAACACAAGGCAGCTCACAGCATGAAGTAATTAATTTAGAAGGGAAGGAAGCTTAAAGGACAAAACAGGCCTGTTTGCATGGTGGCACCAGGGCTATGATACAACTGGTCTCGGGATAGAAAAGCATCTTTATTTGAGGCGGCTCTTTTTAATCTGAAAGTGGGGATTCAAATTTCCTGACCTTGGCTGTGGAAGTACACCAAAGCTGCCATTCGGCATCATATTTCAAACAAATCAATTCCCTCTCAGCTTTCTTTAATGCCCCACTTCTACCCCTGTGCTTAGTGACTGGGAATATGAGACTGCGGATGATCTTGGTCTGTGTCTTCAGCAACACATTCTTACACTTAATGATCTTTTCTAATTCCTTCACTGCTACCCTTACAAGTCTTACTCTTCTGATTTCTTGGCTGCAATCTCCATTAGGATTGATGATTGAACCCAGGTATACGAAATCTTTTAAGAATTTGAGTTTCTTCATTGTCAACATTAAAGCTGTGTAGTTTTTCCTGTAGCCACGGTTTTTGCCTTCTTGATGTTTAACTGCACCCCTGCTTTGCCACTTTCTTCTTTCACTTTGACTTTTCAAGTCATTGTTGCTTTCTGCTAGCAAGATGATGTCATCTGCATGTCTTACATTATTGATGAATCTAGTCCTGCTTGCTGTATATGTTCTGCGTGCAGATTGAACAGATCAGGAGATAAAATGCATCCTTATCTGATACCTTTGTTTATAGAAAACCATTCTATCTCTCCATGTTCTATCTAATGGTAGCTTCTAGTTCACAATATAAGTTACTCATCAGGACAGTCAAGTGCTGAGGCATCCCCATTTTCTTCAGAACCACCCACACAGTTAAAGGCTTTGCTGTAGTCTACAAAGCATAGCCTATTCTTCTCCTTAAATTATTTAGTGCACTCCATTATCCAATGGATACAGTGGAACCCCAACATACAAATGGTTTGACTTACAAAAAAATTGGACATACAAATAGAAATCCTGGCTAAAAAATATTCGACATACAAATTTTTAATAGGAAAAATTTGACATACAAAAAATATGGTGACATCTAGAGGCTTCTTCTGGTAATTCAATGTGTTTTTGACATACAGTAATACCCCGGATAACGATTGTACCGTATAGCACTAAAACCGCATAACGTTACAAGATTTTTGGAAAAATCTTGTATCGAATAACGTGATTTTTAGTGTTATCCAGAACAATCGGGGGGGGGGGGTTGGATTGGGTAGAACATCTACCCAATCCAACCCCCCCCAGGGCCCGCCCACCTGATGTTTGGAAAGGGTATAGTCCCCCATACCCTTTCCAAACATTGTGCAAGCGCGCACCTGTCAAACGCGGCTTGGGGAGGATGGGGAGGATACGGAGGATACGCGCCCGATGTTTTTTAGCATTGTTCAGATTCAATTTACGAACAAGGCCCTGGAACTGAGTTTATTTGTAACTTGAGGTTTTACTGTATAATTTTTTTCAATATACAAATAACCCTGTGGAATGGGGAAAAAAATTTCCCCCAGTGGTTTCATAGCAGGTTTCACTTCACTTTTGAGAACTGCAGGTTCTCCATCACAGGATTCTTCATCAAAGCAATCTGTCATCCTTTTATCTCTTCTGCATAGGTTTTTAGTATACTATTTCCAGCAGGGTAGGCTAGTCTCCATTATGAGGCTGGACTCTGAGCAAGGTCACCCAAAGCAGAATAGTCTCAGATAAGACACTAGAACAGTGATGGTGAACCTATGGCATGTGTGGGCACGTGTGCTGCTGTCCCAACACAGAGTTTACCCCACCCCTCTGCCCAGCAGCCCAATAGGACGCTTCCTCCCTCCCCTCATCACAGAGTTTGCCCTGCCCCTCTGCAGCATGGATGGCAGCCTGTTGAGTTTGGGCACTTGGTGTCTAAAAGGTTCACCATCACTGCACTAGATAAAGAGCCAGCCATCCTTTTCAAGGCAGCTACCGGACAGCAGTGGTAGCTGAAGGTGACACGCAAGCTAACTTTCGTTAGTACTACACAGAAGCTGACAATTATAAACCACTGCTGAACATCTCTTATCTTGAAAACCCAATGATGAGACAGTAATGAGAGTACTGAACAGTTACCGTATATGCCGGCATACAAGACGACTGTGTGTATAAGACGACCCCCCAACATTTCCACTCAAAATATAGAGTTTGTTATATACTCTCTGTATAAGACTACCCCCTCTTCCGCACACCTTCCACACACCAAATAAAACGTAAAAGAACATCAGATTTGATTTCAACATGTTAATTTATATTCAAATGCTTATGACATGCAGAAAAACTGTCACAAGGCTGTATGTTACCAAACATGTACAGTAAACATAAAACAGTGCAAGTTTATTAAACGTAATTCACCAAAGACAATTCACTAAAGCTGAATGGAACAATAAACCTATGGGAGTTGCCATGCTGTTTGTTTTCTAATCTGTTAACCAAACTGGAACTGTCAATGACAGAAGGAAGGTAACAAATAGAGGGAGAGAGCAAGTGCCAGGCAAGTCCCTAGCAAGTTTGCTGGTGTGACAGTGTCCCTTTAAAAGCCTTCAAACTCCTGTTCGTCATCTGATATTAAAAGTTGTTATCCAATCCATCCCGTAGGACCTTAACGTTATTCGATGCAATTCTCCTCCCCAGATTGCTTAACGTTATGCGATTTAAGCGTTATCTGAGGTAAACGTTATCCGAGGTAAATGTTATCTGAGGTATTACTGTATTTTATTCAACTGAAGTGCACCCGGTGTATAAGATGCCCCCCCCTTTGGAGGCATGTTTTTCAGGGGTAAAAAGTCATCTTATACACCAGCATATACGGTATTTGCATTTTCTTATTGTATAAATGTGGGTATCCAGTGTGGCTCAGTGGACAGAGTAATGGACTATGACTCAGGAAATCTAGGTTTAATTCCCTCCCTGAGTGATGGAAGCTCACTGAGGGTTGGAACTGGTAAAACCATTCCTTACATATTTCACTTACTCTGAAAGACCCGTTAGGGTTGCTATAAGTCAATTTTGACTTGGTGGCCTATAACACATATGCAGACACACATGTTTGGTTCCAACCTGACTAAATGTAACATTTTCTAAATAAGTACACATTTCAGGCATAATCATGTGAAACCCAAAAACGATCTTGTATCGTCAGCAAATATCTTTCTGAAAACAATGACTTTCCTTCCAAAAGTCATGGCCATTTGACTTCTTCTTTTTTGCTTTAGGAGATCAAGCACAGGGTGGCCACTGGTATTTATTCCTTGTTAACACCCAATACTGAAAATGCTATTTTTAAGATGTTCTGCATTTGGCACGACAATGTACTGAATTAGGGAGCAATCTATGTGATTTGCTAGCAAAATTGGTCTGCCAAAATGAGCTTGCCTCACAAATTATATCTGGCAGAGAACAAAGAGCAAAGGAGGGCATTCTAAATTAAGCAGTTAAAATAAGTTCTTAATAGCAGAATGATTATGTTCTGAACTAGACAGATGGTGGATGAAAACCTGAAACAGTTAGGCGTGACTGAACCTCCATGCTTTTAAAACAAGTATTTATAGTGATTTTGAATGAGCACAAACTCTATTTTTAGAGTTTTAAAAATCTAACCTCATTGAGAAGTGAATTTATATTTGGCCTGAAGACTGAGGAGTATAAAGCAGTATAACTGGCATCTAGAGCAGAAGTTTTCAGCCTTGAGTCCCAAGATGTTCTTGAACGAAAAATTCCCAGAAGTCTTCGCCACTGGCTATGCTGGCCAAGATTTCTGGGAGCTGCAGTCCAAGACCATTTATGTATCCAAGGTTAGAAAGCATTGATCTAGAACAGGGTTCCTCAAATTTGGCTCTCCAGATGTTCTTGAACTTCAGTTCCCAGAAGCCCTGATCAGCAGGTGTGCTGGCTTTGACTTCTGGTAATTGAAGTCCAAGAACACCCAGAGATCCAAGTTTGAGGAACCCTGATCTAGAAAATAGATTCAGGGAACTTCACATTTATTTGTTTTAACATAGCATGTGCACCCGGGCACGCATGTCTACACACATACACACACTTCATAGCACTTTACAAATTGCTGATTTTGTGATATAGCATAGCAGGGTATAACTATTGATCAATGACACTCTTTGGATCCTGGTCACAGAACTTATTCCTAAATATCCACAGTTTTATACATTTGCTTCTGATTTAAGCTTAATAATCATATTAGATATTATGACTTGGTGCAGTGTTTCAAAGGAGACTTTTGGTGAGATATGATTTCGTTATACGATTTCTTCCTTTTACTAGTAATAATACAGAACCAATCACTTCTCTTCACATCATCTTCAACTGTCATGTCAATTCAGTACCAAGTGTGGGAACCTGCACATTATCTTATTGTATTTTGCAGGATCGGTCACAATTTTGCAGCCTGAGACTGTGTTTGGATGGGACTCTTCCTCTCTCAACTCATGCCAATTGTGGTTTATTTGGGGTAGCTGGGCTGTTGTAGAGGGGATGAGATAGATTAAAGCAGCAGTTAATATAACTGTATAGTATTATAAAGGTTGCCTTGCTCGAAAACCAGTCATATCCGGCTCTAGGGTTCAGTGGGCATCTCTGTTTAAAGCCAAAGAGCCAGCACTGTCTGCATCAGCCGACGTTTCTGTCATCATGTGGCAGGCATGACTAGACACTGGATTGCACAGAATACAGTTTACCTTCCCACCGAAGTGGTACTTATTTATCTACTTGCAATGAATTGCTTTCAAACTGTTAGGTTGGCAGGAGCTGGGACAGAGATGGGAGCTCACTCCAGTATACAGCACTCGGGTCTCAAAATGCTGAACTGCCGACCTTCCAGTCATCAAGTTCAGCATTTTAACCACTAAGCCACCACAGTCCCTCAACTGTACCACAGGACCAGGAAAATAGTTGCTGTCCTTTAGGAAAGGAGTGAAAACCTGGTTGGCAGGTCTGGTCTAGGGAGTGGATGGTTCAATTTCCCCAGCCAGTTGGATAGTTTGACCCCCAGTATGTCCAAGTTATAATACCTAGCTTTTAATTAAGTTTTTAAGCTTTTTAAAGTTTTTAATTTTTAAAGTGTTTTTAAAATTGTTGGAAATCGCCCTGGGTCCCTTCGGGGAGGAGGGCGATAAACAAATATAAATACAGTCAAACCTCGCATAACGAACGTTTCGCTTAGTGAAAAACTTGCATAACAAGCAAGTTTTTTGCTAAGCAGTCTGACTCACATAACGAATTTTCTCTATGCGAGTCGGACTTTTCCCTATGGAAAAACTCGCATAACTAGCGTTTCTATGAGAAAAACTCGCATAACAAATTTCGTTATGCGAGTTTTTCTCATAGAAACGCTAGTTATGCGAGTTTTTCCATAGGGAAAAGTCCGACTCGCATAGCGAAAAATTCGTTATGCGAGTCAGACTCGCATAGCGAATTTTTCGCATAGTGAGCAACCTTGCAGAACGAATTAAATTTGTTATGCGAGGTATGACTGTATAAATAATAAATAAATAAATATGACACACATACATCCCAAGCCATTTCAACAACACCCATCCAGCTAGGGCTCCCAAACCTTCATTGTTTTTTCTTGGCTCTGAAAATTGCTGCTATTCATTAGCGACTACAGGGAAATCTGCTGTGCTATAAGGAGTCCCAGCATCTATGGGGACTCTATACCCTACAAAAATAACTTTCAAAAAAATATTGGGCCATTGTAGTGTGCAAGGGGACTTTTTATTTAAAAAAAACCCGCAACATACTCATGCTTGTAATTAACAAAAACCCATTGTAGGAACCTTTACAACACACCAAATTTTAAAGACTGCAGATCAAGGTATCTCTCTCTGAGGAACCTGAAAAATGCTTTTTGGTTTCTCCTCCGCTCTTGCCGATGTCTTCCTTGGACCTCGAGGTCTATTACTAACTATCTGCCTAGTAACTAGTATTTCTTTTTAGGGCAAGGTGCTTTGAGAAGGAGGTGGCACTTCTGTTGCAGACTTTTGGAAGAAACTTAACAACTTGATCTGTTTTCAGCCTGAATTTAGGTCTAGTCTTGATCACCCTAATGACTTTTTTCAAGAGAGAAATCAGGAAAGTGAAACTGCTCGCTGCCTTGCCTACTGATACCACACTGACCATGGCATCTTCCTAGCCCTTCTCTACATCGGCTTCTACTGAGCCAAACATCCTGCCAGGTAGTAATGTGGAATCAAATTACTTATGCAAGTACAGTACTACAAGCAGAGAGCAGATCCTTTCCATGGAGATCCCTGGTTGAGCAATAGCTGGGCAGCAGTATTCTTAAATTGCTTTATGTTTTGAAATATTTTTTTAAAAAACCTACAGTCCTGTTAATACTGTATTATGCTTAATTATGCTGAACCAGTGCACAGGAAAGAGGAAAATACTGCAACTCTACTCCTGCATAATATTAATAAAAGTTAAGCAGGATCTAGAGATTGAGAATTATCTTGAAGAACTGCAATGAGGCAGTCTTGAGTATGTTTCGAACATGTTTGGCTCTCAAAATGGAAACGAGAAGGTCACTTGCATTTTTCCTCTCTATGTTTTGACTAGGTGTAAAAGGAAATAAAAACAGCTCTTCTCTTTCACTTAACAGCAGAAGGAAAATGAGCCAAAATTGAAACTGTGAAATTTATAGTTGACATAATGTGACACTCATCACTTTGTTAAATTGTGAAACTTTATGAAACTCATCCTTGAAAAATATGTCTGGGATAAGGGTTTATTTTTGATACAAACCTTGTTCCCAAGATTCATGTTGTACTGGTGTTACAATTCCACCTGTCCACCATGTGACAGCATCAACCAACCAACCAACCAACCAACCAACCAACCAACCAACCAACCAACCAACCAACCAACCAACCAACACAAAAGGTGATGGCAAACCCATGTAGTGCTAGTATAACTGGATGAAGGAATGGAAGTGAGAACTGGAGACCTTTGCTATGGGATGGTTAAGCTGATGGGGCATCTTGAACTAGGGGCTGCGGTGGCTCAGTGGTTAAGAAAATTGCCTTGTTAGCTGGAAGGTCAGCAAGACGTCAGTTCAAAACTTGAATACTGCATGACAGAATGAGTGCCAGTCTCTGTCCCAGTTCCTGCCAACCTAGCAGATCAAAAGCAAGAAATTGCAAGTAGATACATAGGGACTACTTCAGTAGGAAAAGTTCTTGGGGACATGAAATGATCCTCATTTGGGCATCCCGTGAGCGGAGTTTCTTTAGCAAAAATCCTTTCAACTCAGAATAATTTCTGACATGAAATTATTATTATCTTGAACTTTCTGAGAACTGAAGAATGAAAGTGGAATGTTTCGTAGAATTCTAAAGATGGTCTGTTTAAAGTCACCTTCCCCTGAAGGAAAGGAGAGGTCACTTCACTTGAATCTAAAAACACACAATTCATCACTGGCCAAAGATAAGCAAGCAGTAGGTGAACAGTTAACAGGCAAGGAAAAACAAAAGGCCATACAGCCAAAGGAAGGGATCAGATGCATACCTGAGAGAAGAGTAGGTGAAGAAGACAGGGCTTAATGAAATCTTAAAATTAAGCACATGTTGAAGACACAGTCAAGCCCAGGAATTTGGTCTTTATATAATTTGCACTAAGCTGTATTAGCCAAAAAGAATTATTTTTGGCTTGAGGATGAGCAAGCAAGATGAGGAGAAAGCTTATCACTTCCCCCTTCCCGCCCCCTGACCCAGTGTCCATAATGTCACCACTATGATATTGATTCTGCTTTACCTTTTGCTATGGGCTACCAAATAACTTGTTGCAAAGAAGCTACAGTACTTGAATAAAATGGTCAGAATCAGCATTCTGTTAATTCCAATGTCAGCATAGGTGCATTCTTGTACTTACAGAAATATTATTGTTAGCAAAATGATTCTGTTATTAGGCAGCTTGGCATAGATCATGTAATTTTATGCTGAGGTGTAACAAATGGACTTTGAACAATGTCAGGAAAAACACACTTGATTTTTATTCCACAGAATTAATCTTGTCCTCATGAAATTTAACAGTGTATAATCAGAAATGCAATGATGTGGTGAAATGTTACCTTTATATGGCTCATGAACATTAAAAAGAAATACTGTACAGTACATGAAATAATCTGCTATACACATCCATTCAAAGGTTGGGCGGTTTAATTGACTGTGTATTTTCTACAGCTTCTATTCCTTTGCAATATAAAAAACGCACTGGGTAAAGCCAAGGTAATAAACAGCTGAATCATTTCCCAAAGTGATGTACAGACTGGCTCAAAGGACATGATAAATGTGTTCCCTCACAAACAGTAATAAACAACCTGCCACTATCAATGTTTTGCCATGAACTATTCTCTGTAACCTAATTGCTGTTATGGTTCTCCCACGGGATAATAATTTCCTGTACGATTTCAACATTTCCATTCATTAGCCATGCACATAGATCCCTCAGCTTAAAGTTAATAGCTCCTGTACGCTGTGTGGTTATGATTATGTGATTTTATATATTTGAAGCAGAAGAGTGACTGGATGACAAAACTTTTGGAGGGTCTCTTTTCAAATGAAGTTTGGTTGGTTCTGAAGCCAATGCAATTTTGTGTCAATTAGAGCCCTGCAATAAACACAGAACGATGTCTTCTCTCTTCTCAGGTTATGGTCTGAAATGTCATTTGATCCACGGCTGTCATTTGATCCACTTGCCTACAGGAAAGTCTATTGTCACTCTTTAATTCTGCATTAGTTGGAAGTAAAATCCAGAATGCGGTCCTGAGGATGACAGCAGTTATTTTTTTCAAGACCAACTTTCCTCTTCTTCCTATGGCTCCATAGACAGGATTGCACATGTGCAAAGCCAGATCAGCTATAAATACCAGAGAGGTGTATAAATGAGATTTCTGGTAGCCAGGCATACTGTTGAACATTACTTTATCTTTCCCATTTTTCCTAGTAGACCTAGCAATATAAACTCAAACAAAACCCAGACATTTCCTGCCTACACAACCATCCTGGTTCCTAGGATTATTCCTTTTTTAGGCACAACTTTCTAGCACCTATCATAGACCCCACAGCAGTGTGATATTGCTGAAAAACAGGGTCAGCCCCACCATAGGAAAGGGTGAGGCGACGGCTTTGGACAACACATGCTGATGGCAATTGTGGTGCCCTCCTGGCTGTTCTTCTGTCTTTCCATTGCAGGGCAGAGCTATCTATGCCATAAAACATTCTTGAAGTGTCCCAAACCAGCCTCACGCATCTATGCTAGAAAGCACTATCCTATTGGAAGTGGTAAAGTTAAGATTCAGGTGTAGACCTAGTCATCTCCTGTGCATGGACTGGGGAAGGATCAAGTCTTCTCCTTCACCTTGTGTAGGAAAATACTTTGGATGTGCCCTGCCACAGACCAGTTAACTAAAGTACTGTACTTTGTGACCCTATAGAGTGCAGCTACAAGAGACAGAAACTACAGTATCCATTGGCTTTTGCCCTGTAGTCCTTCAGCTGGTCTCCGCACCCCTCCATCACCCTCTGCAGCAGGGTCACTCCAATCCTGCCCCACACATGGAATGGTTTCTCCTGTGCTCATCAGAAGCTAATTCAAAATTATAAAATATTCTTGAGAAGTCCCATTGCTGAGCATAAAAAGAGATTGGTGGCATGTTTTATTCAATGAGCATGAGACAGGAAATTTGAAGTCTGCTGCTGAAAGAGTACCATTAATAGGATTATCATTTTGAATTTTTTAGGCAGCTATGAAACAAAACAACATAGCAGTTCATGAGACAGAATGCCGTTCTGGGGTTTGATGCATGCACATAGCACACCTCCAGACAAGAAAGTTAGAAAAGTACTAAAACAGAGGAGACTGCAGAAAAGATAACTGGATACTTTGCCTGCCTGCATATACATATACTGTACATATTTATTCATTCATTCACACATGTCTATACCACTCCATTAGTATTACCTTTCAATGGGTGGTTCAAAACATACAATAAACTCATACAATAAAAGACATTGTGTAATAAATATATTAAAAATACAAACTTACAATAACTCCTGTCACTCACTAAAAACAAGCCTATCTTTGAATAGAAATAAACAGATTAAAACCCACTTGAGCATCTCAGTTTAATATTTAGCACTATTGGAAGGTAGCTTTATATAATTCTGTATGGATTAGCACCCTAAAAACTGAAAGGGATAATAATAATTTGTGTTAGAAATTATTCTGGGTTGAAAGGATTTTTGCGGAAGAAACTCCACTCAGGGAACACCCGAATGAGGGTTCTTTCATGTCCCCAAGAGCTGGGACAGAGACGGGTGCTCAATCTGTCATGCAGTAACCGGATCTTGAACTGCCGACTTGCCAGGCTTCCAGCTTACAAGGTGAGCCTCTTAACCACTGAGCCACTGCAGCCCCTACTGAAAGGGATAGTGCCTGTCAAACCTCTGCAGGAAGCTTGTTCCAGAGGTTAGGGGTGTGGCTGAGAAAGGTTGGTTTCCAGTGTTGGCTTTTTTAGTTTCTAAACCTAATCAGGAGCTTTTTAAAGTCCTCCTCACTTTCTGCCATTAGGGTGGTATCATCTGCATATCTCAAATTGTTGTTGTTTCTCCCAGCAATTTTGATCCCGAATTGTGATTCCTCCATCCCTGCATTGCACATTATGTGCTCTGTGTATAAGTTGAATAAGCAGGGTGACAAAATGCATCCTTGTCTTACTCCTTTTCCTATTCCAAACCACTCCGTCATTCCGTATTCTGTCCTAATTGTTGCTTCTTGATTCGTGTACAGGTTTCTCATGAGGCATATAAGGTGTTCTGGTATTCCCATCTCTTTAATTACTTGCCACATTTTGTTGTGGTCCACACAGTCAAAGGCCTTAGTGTAGTCAATGAAACAGAAGTACTGTAGACTTGTTTCTGATATTCCTTTGTTTTTTCCATGATCCAACGTATGTTGGCAATGTGGTCTCTAGTCCCCCTGCCTCTTCTGAACCCCACCTGCACTTCTGGTAATTCTCTCTCCACATGCTGCTGCATTCTATCCTGTATTATCTTGAGCATCACCTTGCTAGGGTATGGGATGAGCGCAATTGTTCGATAATTTGAACATTCTTTGGCATTACCCTTTTTGGGGATTGGAACGTATACTGATCTTTTCCAGTCCTGTGGCCATTGTTGTGTTTTCTAAATCTGCTGGGATATAGAATGCAATAATTTGATTCCATCATCTTTTAGGGTTTTGAAAAGTTCAACTTGGATACCATCATCTCCACTGGCTTTGTTGTTTGCAGTGCTTTTTAGGGCCTTTCTGACTTCACTCTCTAGGATGTCTGGCTCAAGTTCAATTTCCTCATCATTGTTATTATCATGAGTGTTGAGGTCCTTTCTGTAGAGTTCCTCTGTGTACTATTTCCATCTTTTCTTAATTTCTTCTGCATCAGCTAACTCCTTGGCATCTTTGTCCCTTATCAATTTTTGCTATCCTCATATCTTGTTTATGAGCTTTCTATCAGTCTGCAACTGGCTTTTGAACAAGATGCTGGATAGGACAGGTTTTTAGATGTAGTAGGGTTAGAGTTATAGTCTCACTTTTCAAGTAGGGAACTTTAACGGATCTGGGGCCCTTGTTCTCTCCACCAAGATCCGCACTCCTACCCTCAAAGTGGAGTTGGGAGCAGCTAAGTTAAAAATGACCAGATATTCACTTTCATATAAGAAGGCAATGCAAAGCCATTAACCCAACTTTAGAGGGGAAGCACTGTTTCTGGTTGATTCCAAGAGGGAGAATTCTCAATTTTATGGGCAAATAATGAAAATTTTATGGTATTCCAGATTATGCAGGTGCCTCAAAAATGGGTCAGTGGTGGCCTGTACCCTATAGGCTTCATTTTGCCATCCCGGATGTATAATAAATTGTTTATAGTGACAGTTCTTTTTCATAATTCAAAGTGCATTTTAAAAAATCTGTCATAAAAACCCAATTATGTTTAGATACTCTTCGTAATTGTTTTGGGATTACTGATGAGAGTACAGATGAACAAAATGTGGCCTTTGAGAAAGATAAACGTGACAGCTACATATAAAAGCTGTCTTCTATGTTAACTGAATGAAGAACTTCTGTTGCTTAAACAGTTCTAACACCTAACTACATAAACAAAGCCAGAAGACATTTTAGGCTTTAAAATGTATTACTAAACTGCTTTAACTGAAAGGACCTAAACCAGTTCAATTACTTGAAAGAAATATGGGACAATCAGATTTAAGCAAGCTAAGGGGGTGGGGGGGAATCCCTCAAAATAACCTACCTAAGGTTACTCATTACAATGGATATACTTTCCCTCTAGTATAAGAGGCAATATTATCTGTGGTATGGGTGCAGCAACAGATGTTATGTACAGGCTGTGATGAAAGCTGAAAGACTGCTAGCATTGGAAAGACCATGAGCAAGACATGTAATGAATCTGAATGCCTTAGCCATGTAAATAAGCTTAAGAGAATGTTAGTGTGATTTAGTTAATCATTAGGTTTAAGAGTTGTATTGAGTTGCACCTATCGTGGGATTTAGCAATTATTTTTTTTGTTTAGTTCTGTTTTTTGTATAAGCCTTATTGAGATATGGAAATTTTTTGACCATTACTTGATATTGATGTTTATTGAATTTTTTGTTACTGTAATGATATTGATATTCTGATGTTCTGTGATATTGATATTGATTATTTATGATTTATTGACATGTTGTGTTTATGAACTTGTAACTTTACATGTGTTGTGAACCGCCCTGAGTTGGTCCTACCAAGTAGGGTGGTATATAAATTGAAATATAATAATAATAATAATAATAATTGAGTTGCATTGAGCCTATGAATTTCTATGGAGAGACATTACGTCAGCTAGATAGATGCCTCTACCGACACTTTTTAATTATTAAAGGTGGAATTTACCCAGCGGGTCATGCATACTAGGTTGTACACTTTGAACTTAAAGTGGCATAAATGAGTTCATGCTCTTTGAATTCCCATCTGGACACATGCCAGGTCATGTCCAGGTTCACACCTTCTGAACCTCGAGAAGAGGTTATACACTTTGAACCAGGTGTCACCCATCCAAAGACAGTTGGGAAGGAAAAACTGTCATTGAACCTTAGATGTTTAACATTCCTAATTTGGGGGGAGGGGGTGAGCAACACTTTTGTAGATAAAAAGGGAGCCCCAGATAGCCAGGGGAAAAAAGGAGGATGGAGAGACACAAACAAAAAGAGGATGTAGTTTCGAATTCCTGGACAAGAAGCAAAGGAGCGGAGAAATGAAACTCTGAAGCCAGGAATTAGTTTAGCCAGATAGAGCAACTAATGAGCTTTGTAGCTAGAATTAGGACCCTGAGATGGGACATTTTACTTTGCATTTTCTGAACCAGATTTGCTATGTAGCTTTTGCTATGCTTTGCTTACTGAAGCAAAAATGTGCCGTATGAACTTTGTTATTCCTTTTAACAAATAAATGCTAAGACTGACCAGGTCTTATTTCCAAAGGATTTTGGAAGAGTAATGTCCAGTTTGATGTGATCCTGGAACAATGGGATTTTGGCATATTTTTACTTTATTTACTGCTTACCAACTAATTTACACACTACCTAACAAATCTTCCATGGCCCATCGTTTTGGAGAATTGTGACCAAAGGGGAGACAGTGGCTAACTCAGGTGTAACACACAAGTTACGGGGCTGGAGTTTTGGGAGATGTGGGAGTCAAAATAGCCCTTAGCCTGAGGAAAAGAATTTCAGCAGGTTGACAATACCGTCCCCGTCCCCCCCGGGAATATGACAAGACAGAGCAAGCAAATTTTCAAATGAGGTGGGTAAGAAAACCTCCTGAATTGTACTGTGATGTTTACAGCAACTATAAAACTGTTTCTTCTCATATATATATGTATAACATCTGGGTTTTTTCCCCTCTCAGAATCAATTTCTTAATACAGTAATACCTCAGATAACGCTAAGACTTGGTTCCACAAGTCCTGGTGTTATCCGATTTTTAGTGTTATCCGATGCATGTTAAAATCCTATGGGATGGATCGGATAACGTTAAAGCTCCCTAGAGATACATTGTAACCGCACCAGCTTTAGCGGTTGTTATCCGATACATCCCATAGGACCTTAACGTTATTCGATCCAATTCTCCTCCCCAGATTACTTAACGTTACGTGATTTTAGCGTTATCCGAAGTATTACTGTACTAGTTGGTAATATCAGGAACAAAAACAGGAAGTGCTATTTTTATGAAGAACTAGCAGAGAAAATGGCAGCCTAAAATCTATCTCATCCTGTTGCAAAACATCTGTTGAAAACAGATGGGAAGGCACATTGTACTTCCGGTGGGAGGAACCACGTGACTGGCCCACTGAACCACGTGACCGGTCCACAACCCGAAACGTTTGGGCACCCCTGAACTAGAAAATATAACACACTCGCAAAACAATAATACAGGGCTATCACCATCTCCAGATAGTAATACATTGCAGCAAAGGTAAAGAAGTAAAGTAAAAGCATGCAGAGCCACATAAATTTAGTCAACAGTTTAGACCAGAATGTTGTCCTAAAGGCAAGTGGAGTCAGGCAGAAATTAACTATCATTATTCTTATTAACAGAATCAGGTGCTATTCTGATCATGTCCTATGCTTGGGCTTTCTACAGGGTACTGTTTGGCAGCCATTATGGGAGTGGAATGCTGGACTAGACAAGTCTTCAATCTGATCCGTCACTGTTTTTCTGTTTTTTTTAAATTAAGAGTTTAGTAATTCTCTGTTTGATGTGTAGATTTTCTCTTCGGTTGTCTTAACAAATTTCTCATACAGTGCAAAACAGAGTTAAATGAATCAAGAACACATATTCTTTTACCCACCTCTGATTCTTTGTAATAGCGCTCAGGAATTTCATCACAGGCAATATCAATAAAGCAGACTTCTCTGTCAAGATCTTTGGCTTCATTATCAAATATCTGCAATATTTGAAACAAACACATTTCAATGTTAAGATAGTCATGAACAAGGAATAGTATACAGTAATACCTCATATAACATTAGTATCGAATAACACTAAAATCGCATAACATTAAGGAATCTGGGGGGAAGAATTGCATCAGATAACATTAAGATCCTATGGGATGCTTCAGATAACAACCGCTAAAGCCTGTGTGGTTACAATGTATCTCTATGGATCCCATAGGATTTTAACATGCATCAGATAACACTAAAAATCATATAACACCAAGACTTGTGGAACCAGGTTTTAGTGTTATATGAGGTTTTACTGTATATATATATTGGGGGTGTGTGTGGAAGATGTAGTTTCCAAAAACAGAAGAGTGTGTTCTTGTCAATCCCTCCTAGTTTTACAGGATGGCCGCTGTAAATGCACTGTGCAGCCATGAACAGTATCTCAGAATGTGGACCAAAATTCTGGAAAATTTTTATTTTGTTTCACTGGAAATTCTTCCAGTTCTTATTTTTGCAAGAAAATAGGTTTAGAAACATGGTACCGTATCTGCAGCTCAGAGTTTTTCCACCAGCCAGAGCATATCCGCCAACTAGAGTTCCCTATCTTTCCTCATGGCTATAGCTCTGGTGGTACATCCAATTCCTCCATGAATTAAGAATAATTTGTACTTTTCAGTCATATTTTTGCATGGCCCACACTTTATCAAACAATACAGGGTTGGCCAATCTTGGTGCTCCTGTTGTTCTTGGGCTTCAATTCCCAGAAGCCCAAGTCAGCACACCTGCTGATCAGGGTGACGGGGAACTGAAGTCCAAGAACAGCAGGAGCACCAAGGTTGGACACCCCTGCATGAGAAATTTGAGGAGCAATGTTTGAGTTCCCCTGGTGGTGAGACCTTTTGGTGTCTTTGTAGGACTTGTTATAGAACAGGGGTTTCCAACCTTTTCAAGCAGGGGGTAGGGTCACGCTTTCTCAGTCACCTCTGAGGGCTGGACAGCCATTTTGGCCTGCCTGCACGATGGGAGGGGGCAATACATTTTGTCCCAACAGCTTCAAAGGGGGCAGCCATTTTGTTTCTCGAATGTCCTTAGAGGGCTGGGGGGGGGCACATGAAATGACACCATGGGCTGGATCCGGCCCACAGGCCTTAGGTTGGGAACCCGATATAGAAACAGGATCAAAAAAGATACAAAGAAGCATTCTTTTAAAGGTAGCAGATCTGATATTCTGTGTAAGATATTTTGAGAAGACTGGTACCATTTAAGTGCCTTTGGTCAACTTTCTTTTGTATGCTTTCCCCTCTGAATATCAAAATTCTATCTCTCACACACTTACTGCAGATTCACCATATCATCTGTTCCAAGCTCTGACATCATTCAGTCACGAGAGCGATTCCCAAGCTTCTCCCATCTGTTAGCCTTATCCATTAACTCTGCTGAGCTATTACCTAAGAGGCATTAAGAATTCTGTCCCCTCTGAATGTGGGCTGAAAGGGAGAAAATTGCCTGTAGATGGCAGAACTAAATAGCTGTGGAACCAGAAGCCTATGTGGGGAGAAAGACACAGAAGGGGCAATCTAGCATTCTAGGTATGTGAGCTACGCCCCACATATTAAGATTTCGGAAAGAAAAACAATAATGTACAGTAGTACCTCGCTTAAAGAGGATAATGTGTTCCACAGAACTGCTCTTTAAGCGAGTTTGCTCTGTCACGATCCAGCCGGCCCCCACTCTTCTGGAAAACCCCTGGAAACCAAAACAAACCTACACAGGGCGAGCTGGACGGCTAATTAGAACAGAGATCCAACTCTCAGCTGCTTATCAGCTCTTAAGGGGTTTTTATTTTGGTAGCGTGTTCAAAGATTTGTGTGTGTGAAAGGCAGCTCTTACCCTTTTTAGTCCAATGAAGACACGTTGTTCAGAAAAATGATGAAGATTTATTGATCAGGTTCATAAAGCATAAAAGTCAGTAGCACAGGTCAGTCCAATAAAGTCCACAGGCAAATCTAGGTAACCATTTTTAAGGAGCAAGAATGCTTAGCTCCTAGGCTAAAGATTTCTAGCCCATTGAGATGCAGAAACAAAAGCTCTCTAATCAAAAACAGGTCTTAATCCATGAAGAATCAGAGACGAACTCTTTCTTCTCTCCAAAATGGAGAATTTTCAGTCAGGTGGGACAGCTTAGCCAATCAGGTAACAGTGAAAACTTTCCCAAAACAATAGTTGTTTACACACGTGCACGCAGAGTTTTCTGGGACTAGTCATAACATGGCTCTGCTAAAGAGATAAGACGGGTACACTGACACTAAAAACATGGTGGAAAAACATGCTGTTACACAGCCTTGAGGCTCAGAGAGAGAGAAATGGATTTTTCTGAGGCCTATTTGAAAATTGGCAATTTCAAGCCTTAGGAAATAGGTCCATTTCCTGACACGCCCTCCTTTCTGGAAAGGCAAACCGGGGGTTTGACTTTACCAAAAGGCATTATTTACTAATGTGAGCAAAGCAATTGAGCAAACAAGCTATCCCTTATATATGGAGGATATCAAGCGTTAAAGCTTCTTCCAGTTTTAGCTACTGGAGGTACACGTTACATAAGTTACATTCTGCATTGCAAGCAAACTCAGGTATAAAACCTTGCTGGAACAAAAGACTTGGGCATTTTCAGGTACCAAAGGTTTTCCCTTTCCAAAACACATTTTGCCCAAACAGAACAACCTTTAAATCAGAAAACAGGTCAGTAACACCACACATGTCACAGAGGCCGCTTGTACGAGCCTCTGGAAAAATAAACAGATGATTAGCAAGAAACAATAACATTTCCCCCCTTCTTCGTCTTCTTCGATGTTGCACCTGCAAACAATTAAACATCCAGTTGAACAAAGTCCACTCAGAGTTCCGTTATCAGCTCTTCTTTCAGATGACAGCAACATGTGCATCTCCTAGGAAACAAACTCAAGAAACAAACCTTTAAGGTATTTATCAGAACACAGTCCAAAGGAATCTATCAAACAACCCATCACCCTCATCCCAGTGAGGTTTGGGAACTAAACAGGCAACAGAATTGATGGCTTGACTAGCTTCTCAACTCAAGAGCGCGCAGAATTCCATTCACTCTCCTCAGTACGTCGGGAATCTGGATCTGGATCTGGCCTCTGCTATTGCTGAAACCGCTAGTTGGGCTTCCCACAGCCATCTTTACGGACTACTCCCCTCTTCAGCTCTTAGCTTTCTCGAAGGGTAGTAAAACTCAGGGAAACACTGCATCCGGCAATTATTTCCCACTTCCCACTAGCTGACCAAAACAGCGTAGTGTAACAGCCTGTAGATAACACGTTTCAGAGTGGTGGCTCTGGCACACACACTCTAGCAAACTTCTTCCTTGGACACGTGGAGGAGTCCGTTGGAGCTCTCCCACCTTTACGCTGGTATCTCAAACACAATGAGGCAATTTGCAAACTCTCCAGGTCTTCAAAGACCAAAACAGCACATGTAATCAGCAACTAGGAACTTCAATGCAGGAAAATAAATCTTATCTGAAGGGTTCCACTCCTTCTTGGCTTTGGGGGAAATTTACTTCAGGGAACTGCTTCTGAGTGCAAAAAGGCACTCTGTGGAGTTTTGACTCCAATTCAACACAAAAGAGTCTTATTTAGGGCTTGGGGCTTGCTGGGCGTCTGGGGAAGTCTCAGAAGTCATCTGGACAAGCTTCACCCACCCTGGGCCCTTCCTTTTGGCTAAACATCATCTGGGCACCTTCTCCAAGATCACATCTGGAATGGAGTCTGTCTTGGGGTGCTAACTGTGGTGAGGGGGTACATTCATCAGCCACTGGCTTACCTTCCATCTTGTAGGCTTGGAAGACGTCTCAGTCCCTCTGTGGAAACGGCCCTCGGCCCACGGCCCACGATCTGGGAGTTTGAGAATCCGACTCAAAACTCAAAACAGCAATCAGTTGCTTTCCTTTCAGCACTTTTATCTCAGGAAAACAAAACATTCCAAAACACAGGCACTTTCAGTTTCCGCCGTTGCTGCTGCAGATGCACACACGCAGGCTTTCAGCCAAACAAACAAAGGCTGCTGCTTCTTGCCGGGCAGAGATGAGCATGCACACACACACAAAAAAACTTCTTCAGGACTCGTATATCCCACCGCTGCCACCATGTCACGATCCAGCCGGCCCCCACTCTTCTGGAAAACCCCTGGAAACCAAAACAAACCTACACAGGGCGAGCTGGACGGCTAATTAGAACAGAGATCCAACTCTCAGCTGCTTATCAGCTCTTAAGGGGTTTTTATTTTGGTAGCGTGTTCAAAGATTTGTGTGTGTGAAAGGCAGCTCTTACCCTTTTTAGTCCAATGAAGACACGTTGTTCAGAAAAATGATGAAGATTTATTGATCAGGTTCATAAAGCATAAAAGTCAGTAGCACAGGTCAGTCCAATAAAGTCCACAGGCAAATCTAGGTAACCATTTTTAAGGAGCAAGAATGCTTAGCTCCTAGGCTAAAGATTTCTAGCCCATTGAGATGCAGAAACAAAAGCTCTCTAATCAAAAACAGGTCTTAATCCATGAAGAATCAGAGACGAACTCTTTCTTCTCTCCAAAATGGAGAATTTTCAGTCAGGTGGGACAGCTTAGCCAATCAGGTAACAGTGAAAACTTTCCCAAAACAATAGTTGTTTACACACGTGCACGCAGAGTTTTCTGGGACTAGTCATAACATGGCTCTGCTAAAGAGATAAGACGGGTACACTGACACTAAAAACATGGTGGAAAAACATGCTGTTACACAGCCTTGAGGCTCAGAGAGAGAGAAATGGATTTTTCTGAGGCCTATTTGAAAATTGGCAATTTCAAGCCTTAGGAAATAGGTCCATTTCCTGACATGCTCTTTAAGTGAAACACCATTGTAAGTGACCAATTGTGACTTCTAGCGGGGAGGATTGTGAAACCCCAATTTAGTTAAGTGAGTTTTTAGTTGGTTTTATTTGTTAAGCGAGGCAACCAGTCAGAGAAAATTCTGCTCTTTCAGCGAGTTAGTCTCTAAGCGAGGCACTCTTTATGCGAGATTTTACTGTATTCTGTTCTAGAGCCATCCGCATTGAACATGCTTTCTTTGAAATAAGTCATATTAATGAATGTTGGTAAACTGAGGAATTTTTTTAATATACAGCACGTATGAAATTAATTACAGTAAGAAAAGAGGCTTTCCAACAAGATAGGGTCAGTTCACACACCTTTTTCTTGACAGACAAATTAGACAGATCAAAGACCTTATTTATAAAACAGCTACTTTTGATTTATTTGGGGTCTTTAGTTTTTCTTAGTACAGTACTGTACTGCTATTCTGGCCCTCCCTTCAATCGGAGAAATTCTTTGAATCCTCTGCTAAATTTCAAATGCTTGGGGGTTTTTTTTATAGCTCCCACTATTCAACTCCATTATTTCATACCATAAACTAGGATAAAGAATGCATAACATAACACAGTGCACATTCTGAAATACACTTTTCATTTTTTACAATTCTTGCCTTGATATCTTAAGACAGGGGTTCCCAACCTAAGGCCCGTGGGCTGGACCTGGACCATGGTGCCATTTCATGTGGCCCCCCACCCCTCCAAGGGCATTTGAGAAACAAAATGGCCACCACTTTGAAGCTTTTGGGACAAAATGGCCACCCCTACAGTGCAGGCAGGGCTGACTGAGAGAGCATGATCCAGCTCCTGGCTTCAAAAGTTTGGGAATCCCTGTCTTAAGAAAGCTGCTCCCAGTCTCTCTATTCTGATTTCTATTGCATAATATGATTCAACTAAATTGCAGGGTACTGTACAGTACTTACATTTGTCCCACATATTCTTTTTTTATCTTTTAACTGCATTACTTCATTGAATTTTTTTGGGAGCAACCTTTGAGGACTGTCTAAATTATTTTCTAGTATTATTGCATATCAGATGTTCTGCATAACCACTCTACATTGCCAACGATGCTGTCACTTGGATAAGCAAACATTTATCTAAAGGTGTTCTTGGAGCAGAAATTGAAAAGTGATGGCACAAGTCTACAGTATATTCTCTTCACGTTTCCTATCTCCTACAGAGATTAATCTTATAAAGATACACTTTCTGCCATCTGATCTTTCATCCCTCATTGCAGTTATGTGCTGTCAGTAGTGGATCTCAATTACATGGTTACACCTGTAGTTTACCAAGCAGTCAAAATTTTGCCACTGTTAGATTTACAGTCAAACCTCGCATTAAGAGTAACTCGCTTAAAGAGCAGAATTTTCTCTGAATGTTCGCTTCGCTTAACAAATAAAACCAACCAAAAACTCACTTAACAAATAAATCGGGGTTCGCAATCCCCCCCACAACTGGTCATTTACAATGGTGTTTTGCTTAAAGAACAAACTCGCTTAAAGAGCAATCCTGTGGAACGCATTATGCTCTTTAAGCGAGGTACAACTGTATATAATTATAAATGATAAATTAACATGTGAGCTGAAGGTAAAAAAGGGATTAGTAAAAAAAAAACCAGATTTTACAGAAATATTGGGAATTTTTTGACTAAATGAAAGGGAAAGAATAAACCTGGATCACAAAAAATAAAATAAATATATGTCTGGTACTTGGTCTAATCCATGTGTCCTATACTAAATCAAGTGTGCTGAATCTAAATCTGAAGTCCGATTCTGCCTAAGACATCAGGATCTTATGTAAACAAATCTCACTCTCTTGTTTAGGTTCTTGTATTGATCACGCGGGGTATATTTGCCACAAATGTAGCAAAAATTGTCCAGTTTATTAACACAGCTGTGCCTACCCATCTTTAGCTCAAAACAGACTCACTATGCCCTAGCTGTATTATCCAATAAGATGGTTTTGCACTAGAGACAAACCCTTGGTCCATATTACTCTATACAGTAAAACCTCGAGTTATGAATAAAATCAGTTCCATGGCCTTGTTCGTAAGTTGAATTTGTTTGTAACTGGAGGCATTCCCATAGGGATAAAGAAAAAGCCCCCACTCCAAAAATCAAAACAGTCTCCCATACCCTCCAAAAATCAAACCACCCAAAAACAACAGCAGCATTGAAATGAAAGCATGCATAAACAAAAGCGCTGTTCCTTACCTTAAAGAAGCTTTGAAAATGGACAGAAAACTCAGAAAAATCCAGCAAGAAACAGCAACAGGCAGCCATTTTGGTGCCAAAGCTCCAAACAAAGAAATCACCCCAAACACTCTACTGCCACCTACAGGGCTCAGAAAGGCTGCATGTGCACAATGCATTCTGGTGAATCAGATTATGTAACCTGAAGCAAGCCCATAGGAGAAATGGCATTTTTTGCTTCACTGGAGGCAACACAGAGGAAAAAGAATTAATTTGTAACTTGAGGCATAGATTTCAGTGCAGAACCAATTCGTAAGTAAAATTATTTGTAAGTAGGGGCATTCATAAATTGGGATTTTACTGTATACCTATTTCTGATGTCAGCTCACTGATTTGCCCAACATGCCTGGTCGCTGCTAGAACATGCATGCCACCAGGGGATGTGATTCAGCTGAGGCGGCAACCGGCATAAGTGGTAGCTGCAACTGCTATAATGTTCCCATGTAAAAATACATTACCCAATACCATTTGAACAGCTATACCATGCCTATCACTTAAAATCTGTTTGTGATAGTGAAATTCTGATTTCAGATTTAAAATCAGCACACTCAATATCATGTAAATCACATGTGTTATTCCCAGTAGCAAAATCACTGTTGTGCTGTGTTATCTTTTGGAACAAGGGGATGACTATATAAAAGCAATCTCACTTATCTACTAGTGCCCTTCCTGGGCGGTTCACAAGTTAATTAGCATTTTGCCTCCAACATGCTGGGTACTTATTTTACCAACCTTGGGAGGATGGAAGGCTGAGTCAATCTTGTGTCCTACTGTAGTCAGGATTGACCTCACAACCTTTTGGTTGCAATACAGCAGCTTAGCCACTGCACCACCAGTGGAATTATACTGAGAAAATTTAATCGAGAAGGATTATACATTCCACTGGTGGTGGGTGCATGTAATAGTTATATGTAATTTTGTTAAGATTTTTGTGCGGGTTTTTTGTTGTTGTTGTGTGTAGTTGTTGTGATGGGTTTTTTTTTGTTATTTTAAATAAATAAATAAATATCTTTTTTAAAAGCAGCATTTAGCTCTTCGCTGAGTTTGCTAATTGAGCAAAACCCAATGGTATTTTCTGGATCCTCAAAGCCAGGAGTTCCCAACCTTTTAAAGCTGGGGGCCGAGTCACGCTCCCTCAGACAGCTTCGGGGGCCAAATGACCATTTTGCACTTCCTCCACCACATGGCACTTCCTGGTGTGAAGGAGGCGGGGGGGGCACATGGAATGGTGCCATGGGCTGCATCCAGCCCATGGGCTACAGGTTGATAATCCCTGCTCAAAGCCTTTTATCTGATCAGTGCAGAAAATGTTTTACTAGCATTCATTAATGACAACTCCTGGGTCCAGCATGCTTGTATCATTCTCTTTTTTAAGATGTATACGAAGGTTGAGGAAAAACTGTCTTCCCTCAGGCTACTTGCTGAATTTTGCTGGCTGAGGCAAGATCAACAGCAATCATCTTCTGCCGTAACACTATACCAACTTTTATTAGTTATGATTTCCCATTAATGATTACACCATCATTCCCAATCATCTTCAACTAGCTCTTAAATCAGATTTACCCGAGTGCTTATCTTTAGCCATAATTGTTTCTTGTACAATTGTCACAGATGAAGGTTGAATCCCCTTACAATTTATCATATGTAGATGCCTGTTGTGCCTGGTTACTTTGGACAACTTTAGCTTGTGATAGCCATCCTGTATTTTATTACCTTTTAGGACTAAATTTTATTATTTTTGCAACATTGTCTAGAATCCTATCAATGTTTGTACAGTTTGAGTTATTGTGCAATTGCAGCCGACCACATTCTGGGGAGCACGTTTCAGTTGTGCAATCAAGTGTGATGAAGCATGTGACTCACTGTGTGCTCCAGCACAGTCATCTATTACAAGATGGATTTCTTTCCAGGCTGAGTTCACCTGCCACATCTGGCAGCTAAATGCTGTGAAACACATCCTAACACTGCAGGAAAGATCATTTGTTTGGTTTTTTCAGCCAGACCTAGGGACAGCTAACAGTTTTTAAAAAGCAAAGGAAAGCACACGGGGAGAAAGCAACACATAATGTTCTCGATCTGCATTTCCACATTGGCAAAAGGCAGGAAGCCAACAGCAAGAACATTTTGTGTTTCTAACAATGCTGGGACTGTAGAAAAGGCTAATAAATATTATGATAGCAAAGAGAAATGAGCAAGCCTTTCTTCCCCCTTTTGGCAAGCACTGCAGTAGAGCAATTCAAAATACCTGTGATCAATCCAGAGGTTTTTTTTAAAATTCAGAGGTCCCTTGTAAGCAAATAAGCATGGAAAATCTATGCAGGTTAGGTAAAGGTCACCCTTGCTCTAAAACCAGTCGTAACCAACTCTAGGGTTCAGTGCGCATCTCTGTTTATAGCCAAAGACCAACCAACCAACCTGTGGGTGTTTGTTAGAAAAGCTTTATTTTATAAGGCTTCAGCCACAAATTTATTAGGCAGAAGCACTGAAGTTTCCTGATTGCATTTTATGGTTATAACATTACTCAATGAAAATTGTACATATTTTTATCATTCTCACTATAAAAAATAGTTTCTAAAATGACACTATAGATTAGTTATGATCTATGAACTGTTCGTTTTTTTTAAAAAAAGTTGTTCACTTTTATATCAAAAATATGCAGAGGCTGTAAAACTGTTCAAAAGAAGTGAAGCATGATTTCTGGTCTCCAAAACATTACTCTTAGAATCTCTCTCTGTTCAACTGTTAAAACTGGAGCTTTATTATTCAAGAACTCTGTGCTAAGCTTCCACCACCACCACTGGCTCACTTTATGACTTTTGTTGAACTTCGTAGTTAATTTAATATTTAACAATCAATGCCTACCATTCCTCTGAATTCTGTGTATTTTTATGCAGGCCCTACACTCTCCAGTACTGGGAATAAAGCTTGTGTCAGCTGGCTGAATAGCTCAGTGAGTTAGGCATCTGGCTGCACAGCCAGAGACTGTAAGTTCAACTCCCCACTGTACCTCCCTGGAGAAGAGCCAGCCTTGGGCAAGATGCACAGTTCCACGTAATAGTAAACCAGTTCTGAGTACTCCACCTAGAAAATCTTGAATAGGGTCAGCGTAAGTCAGAATTGACTTGATGGAACCCAATTAATTATTAGATGGACTGTGGTTCTTGTTGAGTAATTAAAGATAAAGATGGCTAGGGGATGAAATTCCCAGCGTAAAAAACGAATGGCTGAGATCCTGTTGCTTAGCGCTAGAATAGTCCATGCGGTGGTGAGTCAACTTATTTGTCCCTTTCATCTGTTCAAATAGGGGCTGCAGTGGCTCAGTGGTTAAGAAGCTCACCTTATTTACTGGAAGGCCGGCAAGTTGGCAGTTCAAGACCTGGGTACTGCATGACGGTTTGAGTGCCCGTCTCTGTCCCAGCTCCTGCCAACCTAGCAGTTCAAAAGCAAGAAATTGCAAGTAGATAAACAGGGACTACTTTGGTGGGAAAAGATCTTGGGGACATGAAAGGAGCCTTATTTGGGTATCCTTTGAGCGGAGTTCCTCCAGCAAAAATCCTTTCAACCCAGAATTTCTGATACAAATGGGCCTACTGTAGCCACGTAAATAAGTTGCACCACATCCCACTGATTCAATGGGTCTATTCTAGTGCAATGTGCTATGCTAAAACAACAGGATTTCATCAAATATGATGCATTTCTGTGGAGATAATTGACTTTATGGGAAGCATAAGACAACCATGGAAGCCAGGGCAAGATTTCAGCAGGATCCTAGAAGATAACTCCCCACCCCGACCCCAGCCATGGAATACAGCATGGCAAAACTTTCCATTACAATCAGTTCCTGTAACTCTTCAGAAAAGTGCTAAGGAAACATTTCACAGATGGCATATAAGCCCACAGGCAATAAATATCAGGCCAATGAAGGTGAGTGAAACACACATTCCAATGTGCTGGGTGACCACCACCACCACGCAGCTGACATGTGAGACAGCAATCTTTAACAAGATTTGTGAAGAAGATCCCATGGCAAAGTCAGTTGGGTAATGGTCTTGTTAGAAAAGACAACTTTAAAAACCAATCAGAATTGGTATCTACTTATTCCCTTCCTTAATGAGCAGAAGGACCTAACTTGCTAAGATAGCAACCTTCTGGAAAGATATTTCAGGATGACTCACTTGTTTTGCAGGCACTTTTATCTAAACCTTTCCTCCACCCTGCAAAAGATTATAAATCTCCCAGCCGTTATGCTTGATAAAGGATTTCCCTAATGCAGCTGCATTTCTACTTGGAAATGTGAATGTAATCTAAAAAGGCATGCATGTGGGGTTTTTTTTGCTTTCTGTTTTGACTCACCATGAAATTTTTTAAAAGACAAAGCATATTTGTACAAAACATATACAGTACCTACTCAAGAACACCATTTTGCAGAATGCATACAAATTCCTATGTGAGATGGGATTTCCTGATTTTAATTAATTAATTTAATGTAATATAACTTAATATTGCAATGGCAAAAGACATCTGCTATCATCCAGCTGGCTTTAGCATTTTCCTGGCTATTAATTTGTGAAATGCTGTTATTGTTATTTATTTCTGACCAGAACACTTATGCTTGAAAATTGTCTCTCTATTTTTCTATTCGATAAATGGCCATCTCTCAAAAATTCATTTTTTAAAAATCTCTCATATGCTAAGGCCAAAGAGCTTGTTAATATATTGCTATTTTAATCATCCATAAAGGTTTAATTTGCTAGCTTTACTGGGTCAGCATTTTTAACATTATGTATCTGTCTTCTGTCTAATTAGAGAAGGATACAATCTGTAGTTTTAAAGACAAAAAACTTTTGGCAGTTGCTCCCAAAAAGAATGTCTTTTAAAAATATTATTTCATTTTTACTGATGGCAAAACCAAAACTCCCTAGATAAGGTGGCAATAGTTATATAATGGAAACTAATCTCCTGTGGTTCTTCAGAGGAAATAAATGTGATTAATATACAGTAATACCTCATATAACATTAGTATCGAATAACACGAAAATCGCATAACATAAGGAATCTGGGGGGAAGAATTGCATCAGATAACATTAAGATCCTATGGGATGCTTCAGATAACAACCGCGAAAGCCTGTGTGGTTACAATGTATCTCTATGGATCCCATAGAGGATCAGATAACACTAAAAATCATATAACACGAAGACTTGTGGAACCAGGTTTTAGTGTTATATGAGGTTTTACTGTAGTTACATACACTGTAAAAAGTAATAGTTCCATTTTTTTTCTTTAAAAAATTGTTTGGATAGTTGTTTTGTTGGAATGGCAAAAATCGTGCATGTCCTGGCTCTGAGTTTAAGAGGGAGGGGGCTTTTACAACTTAAAGTGATTGTCCTTTGCTACTAAACCACTAGCGAAGTTCTTTTCTCCATCTCTGGCTTGCCGCTCCCCTATTCTGTTGATTTACTTGTTTCTTCATTGTATTTTTCCTCTCCTCTTGCTTCCAAGGAGGCATGAAATAGTGACTCTCTACATACAGTAAAACCTCATACAGTGAAACCTCGAGTTACGAATAAAATCAGTTCCATGGCCTTGTTTGTAACTGGAATTTGTTCATAAGTTGAGGCATCCCCATTCGGATAAGCCCCCCCCCCTCCAAAAATCAAAATAGTCCTCCTACCATCCAAAAATCAATCAAACCACCCAAAAACAACAGCAGCATTGAAAGGAAAGCATGCATATGCAAAAATGCTGTTCCTTACCTTAAAGAAGCTTTGAAAATGGACGGAAAACTCAGAAAAATCCAGCAAGAAACAGCAACTGGCAGCCATTTTGGCGCCAAAGCTCCAGACAAAGAAATCACTCCAAACACTCTACTGCCACCTACAGGGCTCAGAAAGGCTGCATGTGTATAAAATATACACTTTCAGGCCGCAATGCACTCTGGGGAATCAGATTGTGTAACCTGAAACAAACTCATAAGGGAATGGCGTTTTTTGTTTCACTGGAGGCAACACAGAGGAAAAAGAATTAATTCGTAAATTGGGGCATGTTTGTAACTCAAAGCATGGATTTCAGTGCAGAACCAATTCGTAAGTTGAATTATTTGTAAGTAGGGGCATTCGTAAATGGGGATCTTACTGTATAATGAAAACAATTCGTTCTACGAGGCTGTTCGTTATGCAATTTTTTTGTTATATGATTTTTTCATATAATGAAAATCCCTATGGAAAAATCGTGTAACGAAAAAAATTCGCGAACAGATTTTTCCATAGAAATTTTTGTTATATGGTTTTTCGCCATAGGGAGGCCATTTCGCATAGTAAAATTTTTCATTGCATGAGTTTTCTCCATAGGGAGCACTATTTTCACATGGAAAAAAATTTGTTATGTGAGGCGCCATTTTTTTCAAAATCCTTTCATTATGCAGGGTTTTTTCCGCTATAAAGGACATTTGTTATACGAGGTTCCACTGTAGTAGAGATTTCATTTCTCCCCTTTTATTCTTCTGACTGCAACCACAGATCACAACTGTAAGTCAAGATGACATTTTTCTATTTTAAATGCTTTTAGAGTGATTTTTATTTTGCAAAGGACTAGTCATTGTGAGAAGGAGGTTTGACTTGGCTATTCTTTCTTGTTTTCTCTACTGTAGTTGTTGTTTTTGCCTTTTACCTCATACTCTACCAACCTATAATGTAATTACTAAAATACCCCAACAGTTTTTGTGATATATTCTTCAAATACACCACTCTTCAGACTTTAATCTGACAGGCCAAATTTACTAGACAGGCAGTCTAAGAAAGGCAGTTAATGACTCATGCTTCTTAGCATTTGAACTGAGTCTCACGTTATTTAAGGCATTTTTTTGCTGTATCCGAACTTCAGAGAACACAAAGGAATACAGTAAAACCTCGGATAACACTAAAACCTGGTTCCACAAGTCTTGGTGTTATACGATTTTTAGTGTTATCCGATGCATGTTAAAATCCTATGGGATCCATAGAGATACATTGTAACCACACAGGCTTTAGCGGTTGTTATCCGATGCATCCCATAGGATCTTAATGTTATCCGATGCAATTCTTCCCCCCAGATTGCTTAATGTTATGCGATTTTAGTGTTATTCGATACTAATGTTATCTGAGGTATTACTGTACATCGAAACCATAACAGATCAGAGCCAATGGTTTCCCTCCATCAGTCCAAGGATGTTTCAATTTAAAATTTTGGCATACAATTCTCCATTCTAAATGTGGTTTAGCTGGAGAAAAGGCCTAAGCTTGATGGCTCAGTATCCTTGGTAGACCTAGTTCCATTCAAGTCTCCTAGTCAGAAAAGAATACAGTAATACCCCGGATAACGATTGCACCGGATAACGCTAAAATCGCATAACGACGACAAATTTGGAGAGAAGATTTGCACCGGATAACGCTCATTTTAGCGTTATCCGATCCATTGTATTAAAGAAGGAGGCCACAGCTCCTCTCCCTGCCACTTCCCTCCTTCCTTTCCTCCACCCCCACCCCCACCACCAGTTTGGGGACTCCCTACACCCCACCCCACTGCCTGCTCGGTTTGTCCCTGAAGTCAGGGCTTTTTTTTTTTAGTGTTGTTTGATGCATGCATCGGACAGTGCTAAAAACCGGATAACGTCATGACTTGTGGAACCAAGTCATAACGTTATCTGGAGTATTACTGTATCCCAGTTTCTTTTCTGAACAAGAAGAATGGGCAGAGTTAGACCTTCAAGCTTTGTCCACATTTAGATGTCAGTAGGTCAGGTGGAACTCCCAGAATTATGGAATATGTAGTCCAAAAATTCAAAATGCCATATCCCTACTTTTGTCTCTATCAATCTTTCTTTCTTTCTTTTTTTTTTTTTGGGGGGGGGGGCTCTTGCAGACATAAGGACTCAGATGAACTTCAGGCATCATCATATTTCCAGTATCTTTTTTGGGCCTTTGATTTTTCTCACATACCAATGCTAGTATATCAGGTTATCAAGAAGATACATGTAATGTAGGTAAACAACATGGAAGTTAAAATATGACTGCCGTGCTCATCAGCAGCTGTATAATCGTTTGATTTATATTCCAGTCTTTCAGCAGTGTCAGAATTTAGTATACTTCTGTTGAAAATAATAATTGAGCTGCATATCACAGGTCAAACTATTAATGTAGGGAAGTGAGCAAGTCTAATTACAAAGATTAATATTTACACCCTTCTTTCTCTGTTTAGATATAGAGCACTATCACATTTCCAGTTATCCTTTCTGGGCCTCTGAACTTTCTGAAATGTTAATGACAGTATATCAGCTTATCAAGTGCACACATCTGACTTAGGTAAACTGCAGTCACCTTGCACAGCTGTTTGAATCTGTGTTTTAAAAGCAAAACCATAATAACTCAAGCGTGATAGACCAATTTACTGGCTAAAAATAAATCAAAGCCTTTTTCTTCTTATGCAGTCCCAGATTATTGGCCTTTTAAGACAACATGTCCACTTGTCAAAAATGTAGGAAGGGCTGCTATATTCCAGTTCTCCAAACAGGGGCATCCTGATTTGCATATCAGGCAAACTCATCCTGCATATTATGCAAACCCACATACTATGGAAATTGATACAGTAAAACCTCGCATAAAGAGTGCCTCGCATAGAGAGTAACTTGCTTAAAGAGCAGAATTTTCTTTGAATGTTCGCTTCGCTTAACAACTAAAACCAACCAAAAACTCGCTTAACAACTAAATCGGGGTTCACACACACACACCGCCAGAAGTCACAATTGGTCACATATAATGGTGTTTTACTTAAAGAGCAAACTAGCTTAAAGACCAAACCTGTGGAACACATTATGCTCTTTAAGCAAGGTACCACTGCATAGCTCCCCCCCAATAGGATTTAAATCAGGGGTGTCCAAACTTTTCAGACCACAGGCCGGTCACATGGTTCAGGGAGCTGGTCACTATGGCTAGGGGACAGGATCCGGCCCCTGATGCCAATTCATCCAGCCTGCAAAATCCTCGACGCTCCTGGAAGTGGAAGTAAAACTCACCCATACAGAGCAACGAGGGCTTCATGGACTGGATGAATTGGCATCAGGGGCCGTATCCATCCCCCAGGCCGTAGATTGGGCACTCCTGATCTAAACTAAGGATTTTTAATCTTGACATAATTTACACAGTACCCACTAACCTGAGAGAACTAGTTTAATGTTAACAGCGAGGCTGTTGAACTTGGGAAAGGACAAAATTCAAATCCCTGCTCAGTCTTAAGGCTAACTTTTTCCATCCTTGATCCAATGGGTATTTCTCAATCAAAACTAACCTTACAGGCTTGTTTTTTTTTCTTGTAATGGAATGGGGAAGAGGAGCCATGTAAAGTAATCATGTTCATTCCTGGCACATAGAAATAAAGAAATGATAATATTCCCCCACCCTACCCACATGGCTTCTGGTAATGGTCTTGTGAAAAGGCTGTGGTTTATTCTTACCATCAGTCTTTATTTATGAGAATCTTCCACAAATGACGGTTTTAGAACCGTAGTGATACAGTGGTTAAACTGTTGCATTGCAGCCAAAAATGTTCACATTGTGAGTTTGAACCTGACTGGGATCAAGTTTGACTCAGCTTCCCATCCTTTGAGGTTGATAAAATGAGTACACCATGTGTTAGGGGAAAGATGCTTATTTCACTGTGAACCACCCAGAGAGTTGCTATTGCTACTGCTATAATATTATCTGACCTTTTTTTTTTTTTTTTGGGGGGGGGGGTGCAAGGAAAAGGCAAACTACAAAAACCAAGGCATCAATTTCTCTAGAGGCAACATAATTACCTAATTTATTTTAATTAGAAAACATCCTACCATATCTTTGTTTGTCATACAGTATTTACTTTTCTCTCTGTCTCATACACATGACACATGACACACAAGTAAAGGCCAATCCAGCATGATGCAGTACCTTTTTCTTAAACCTCCACTTCAATTAGTTGATGTTTTGCTTCATTGATATGAGCTGTACTAATCATCATCATCTTAGAACTGCAGAGTTGGAAGGCACTCCACTGAGTCCAGCGACTCTCAAGAGGGGAAAGTGGGGAATTGAACAACCCACCCTCACCCCGCATAGCCAAATATTCAAAGCCATTGAGCTACACTGCAGTACAAGGGTGGGTGGGGGAATCTGCAGAGCTTGAAAGTTTACTGTTTGGAATACAACATCCAGAATCCCACAGCTGGAACAGACTTTGATCATGTTGGCTGAGGAATTTTGGGTATTGTACTCCAAGTTAATAGCTTTGCCAATCTTTCCTTTCTAATAAATAATGAGATACTAACTTTCCATGCATATTACATACACTGTAGTAGTGTAAAAGTAGTTCAAAGAACCTTACCAGGACAAATTGATGTAGAATTAGTTCTTCCAAAAGAATACAGTCAAACCTCGCATAAAGAGTGTCTCGCTTAAAGAGTAACTCGCTTAAAGAGTTTTCTCCAAAGGTTCGCTTCACTTAACAAATAAAACCAACCAAAAACTCACTTAACAAATAAATCGAGGTTTGCAATTCCCCCACAATTGGTCACTTACAATGGTGTTTCGCTTAAAGAGCAAACTCGCTTAAAGAGCAATCCTGTGGAATGCATTATGCTCTTTAAGCGAGGTACAACTGTATATCAATTTCCTTCTCATTATTTGAAACCCTTTTCTAGACATTTTAAATTTATAGCCTCTATTAATTTATAACTGGTCTCCTCTTCCTTTCTTGTTTGTGTTCATTTTTCTTTTCATCAAAATAACATCTAGCTAAACTCCCAGATGTATATAGAAGATAAATGGTAACTTAGTATTTCTAAGAGGTTGCAGAATCATAGTGTCATAGAACTATAGAGGTGGAAGGGATCTAAGTGTCACCGAGTCCATCTCTGTGGCAAAGAAAGTAATGCAGTAAGCTGCATAATACCAGAGCTTGGTAAATAACCTTTTGACTATTCCTCCCATAATACTCCAAGCAACATTCATTGTAAAGGCTTCATTTCTTTCTATATACTGCTTGGAGTTAGCTCCGCAAACAGATTTCAACGGTTTGTAAATAGAGAGGGGCCGATTTTCCACCACTGCAACATTGACCCAAAAGCCTTGGTTTACCCAGCCACAAGATCATATTTCTTGCAAAATAGGTGGCCATAAACAAAATGACTGTGTGTTTTATTTAAATCTCTGGTTGAATAAATGTTAAAGACCTGCTTTTTAAAATGGAAATTTAGAATCTGGGCTGAACAATGGCATATCCAAAATCTGGATAAAACCTCACCCACCAGGTAATAAAGCAACAGAGAATTTAGGTAGTTCACATTATGCTATGGTTACAAAATAGAATTCATTGTATAATTATGTTTCTGTTAATCTTAGAACTGCAGAACTGGAAGGGACCCTATGGATCATCTGATCCTGTCCCCCTTCCAAAGAGGCACACTGGGGAATTGAACTCCTAACGTCTGGCTTGGGAACTGGATACCTAGACCACTGAATTATCTAGCAATTAAATGTCTCAGCAAAAATGTTCTCATATTTTACATTTACATTTTGATTTATTTAAATTTACAACGCCAATCCTTCATCAGTGGTTGCTACTTGATGGTTGCACTATGATTGATTAGAGTTTGTATTCACTTGATTATTATGATTAGGTTCAGGCCAACATCGAGCCCCATACGTCAGACAGCAGGACACCAATAGGGACAACCTGAGCTGATACCTTCAGTGAGGCTGCCTTCCTATCCGCCCAGCCCCAATCTGTGTTGGCTGTCACTCTCTTATCTTATTGATCCCACCATAATCTCTTCTTTCCCTTCTTTGTCGGCTCTCAGTAGCAAAACTGAAGCCAACCAGTGCAAGATATGTTTACAAAGGATGTAGGTGTGTGGAAGAGAACATAGCCCCCTAGGCAAGCCCATTCCACTGTTGTCATCATTAGCAGACCCCTACTCTCTTCAACTTAATTTAAATACAGTACCAAAAAGATCCTTCCTTTCATCCTTTTCATATTCAGGGCATATCTATTTAACTATTACAGTGATTTTACTCTGTTAACGAGCATTTTTATCTCATCACCTGATCAAAAATGCAATAGCTTATACAGTATTAATAAACAAGTATAGAAGTTCAAAAGACAGCTGAATTTAAAAAACTGTACCAGTATATATCAGTAGCCTCTAGACTAAGAAAGCTTGTACAGTAAAACCTCAGGTTACGTCGGAGGTCTGTTCCAACAACCTCCATTGTAACAAAAAAAAAAAAAAACATAACTCGAAGCACATTTTCCCATAGAGATGCATTGAAAATTTTAAAAAGGTCCTAACCAGACCAAAAATAATTTTAAAAAATACACACACCCCAAATCCCCCCAAAAAAAACAGGCGTGACCCTCTTCCACCCCCACAAAAGGGATGAAGTGATTTCCCTACCTTTTTCACACCATTTGGGGACCTTATCCGATGACGACGGCACCTCTGCAGCAGTAAGCACTGCATTGGGACTTCAGGTGAAGGGGGTGGACATTTTGAATTATGAAATGGTTCTGTTGGCCATTTTGAATTCAAAATGGCCACAAAGCCTCACTAAACATGAAGTCTCAGAGGTGAATTATATCTCAAGAATAGGTATGAATTTCTTTGGATAGTGTATATCTGGTGGCGTAGTGGTTTAACTGCTGTACTGTGACCAAAAGGTGGTGAGTTCAATCATGAGCAGGGCTCAAGGTTGACTCAGCCTTCCATATTTCTGAGGTTGGTAAAATTAGTACCCAGCATGTTGGGCGCAAAATTGCTAATTATCTGTAAACTACCCAGAGAGTGCAATAATGGGGCAGCATATAGGTGTGATTGCTATATCCAATATTCTAGAACAGGGATTCTCAACCTGCAACCCATGGGTCAAATGTGGCCCATGACACTATTTCATTTGTGTGTCCCCCCCCACACACACACACACCTCAACCACACCAGGAAGTCCTATGTGGTGGTGGAAAGGCAAAATGACCATCCAGCCCCTGGTTTTAGAACTTCTGTTCTAGAACATGAAACCTGGCAGCAGTGATGCAAATCTTTTATCCCACCCTGCATAGATATGCAATAGTCAATTCCCCAAAGCCAATATATTGACTTAGGCTTTTGAGAACTGAAGTCCCCCTGTGGGGCATGAACCCCACACTGGGAACCACTGGTCTAAAACTGTCTCTGAGGCTTAAATGGCTGGAGGTTCCAGGAAAGAGCTTAAGCTTTATTGCTGCAGTCCATTGTCCCCAGCAGTTCAGCGTTTGCGATTTCAATTTTTTGTGTTCAAACTGCCAGATGTCTTTGGTTAAAAGAATTGTAACCCATGCATGCTAAGTGGAACATTAAGGATCTGTAGGGATATTGCGCTACATTGAGGGCAACTGTGGTCTGTTTGCACTGCCCTACAGTCACCTGAAATGACACAAACATCCCTGATGCAATCTGGGTTTGTTTATTTCTGCAACATTTCTAATTTTTTTAGAAGGAGGTTACATGAAGAACATCTGTAAAGCATTAGTAAGGAAAAATGATATACTTTTTTTGTACTTTCTTTAAAACGTTTTTGAAATGTAATCTATAAGTGGAAATAATACTTACATTATCATTACAGCCTTTGTTGTCCTCATATTTTGTCTCTATGTGAATGGAGAATTTAGGCAAAAATGAACACTGCAATGAAAATAAAACTTATTAGAACTATTGTAACCATTAATTACTGTAGCTGTTTATCTACCTATTACCAGAGTGGGAAATATCCCAGATGGGTGGTATAAAAATGGAGTCAGTCAGTCAATCAATCAATTAAAACATGTCAGGTTAAACACTACTAGTGTTACCAGAGGAAGTAGTTCCCTATCCATGATATCTTCTTCTTCTTTAAGTGCCATATTCAATTCTGAATATTGGCTATCCTCATGGCAATCAGCCTTGAAGGCTGTCCTAGGAACCATATAATACAGTGTTCTTCCATTTGCCTTCTGCATTGCAGCATGACACCTATACCACTGATCCAGTTCTATGCATCACTTTCTGGTCCTGAGCCCTTTTGGCACACAAAGTCCTCTTCAGCCCCAGGCCAGGATTGATGGAGCTGCTGCCCTCCATCAAGATGGATTCAAGTGGAATTTAATCCACTTGGGAACCATCACCCTTCCCTGTGGACTTCCGTCATCCAAGGACACTAGTCCTCAGGGTTGTCAGGATAGTTAATTCCCACCTGAAAATCGGCATTGAGTTGTTGGCAGTATGGTCTACTCCAGGAGTGGGCAACCTACAGCCTGTGGGCTGGATTTGGCCCATGCCGCCACCAGAATTGGCCATGGACTCATTTACGTCGCCTGTAAATCTGTTTATGGCAGCCATAATTGGCAGGGGGGGGCGGCGGCACCAGTATGGCCTCTTCAACTGTCTGAGAGAGCATGACCCAGCCCTCAACTTAAAAAGGTTGGCAACCTCTGATCTACTCTATTATTGTAGCAGAATAACATGGCCAGACTTGAAGTCATGATATAACTACGTATCCACAAACACTAGGTTTTTGAAGCAACTCTTTCCAAGCATATGAAATGGATCGGAAAGAAATAGAATAATTACAACTAGAAAAGTGGTTCACATTTATAGCTATCTGCCTCATATCCTGGGCTATTGGCCTAAGATTTTAAGGTAAAACACTTCTAAAAGATAGGAAGGGAAAAAATAACAAAATAAATCCACAAATTTTTTCATTATCAAATTTCTCACTGGAATTTTTCAGGCTGCAGAATATTATCACAGTAGACAATAATAATAATACTTTCGTGTCAGAAATTATTCTGGGTTGAAAGGATTTTTGCTGGAGAAACTCCACTCAGGGACCAAAGTGGTCCCTATTTATCTACTTTCAATTTATTGCTTTTGAACTGCTTGTTTGGCAGGGGCTGGGTCAGAGACGGGTGGTCAATCCATCTTGCAGTACCCCGGTCTTGAACTGCTGATGATAGCCAACATCCGGAATAGATACGGTAAAGACCTCCTTCCTCCACACACACATTTTTAAGAGTAAAAAATAATAATCAAAAAGAAAATTAGAGCATATTTTCAAATCCAAAATAAAGTCACACTAGTAAAACACTGAATGTGGCATGTAGAAAATAGACATATTTCTGAAATGCAACTTTGATGGAGTGGAATACAGCCTAGCGCCCTTACCATGAACCTTGGCATTCCAGGTGTTCTTGGATTTCAATTCCCAGAAGCCCAAGTCTCTATGAATTCACATGAATGGGTTTACTGCATGTATGTGCAGTAAACCCATTTGTGTCAATTCACAGAGACTTGGGCTTCTGGGAATTGAAGTCCAAGAACATGCGCAGTAAACCCATTTGTGTGGATTCACAGAGACTTGGCCTTCTGGGAATTGAAGTCTAAAGACACCTGGAGTGCCAAGGTTTGTCATCATTGGCCTAGTGGTATGCAGAAAGTTTAGCACCTGGTCTCTGACTTGCTCAGTTATTTTGTTCTCCCTTGTTTTGTTCTGAAGGACCAAATGGAAGGCTACAAGAATGACCACCTGCCTCATATCCTGAGCATTGCTGCTACTCGTGGCAGACAATTACAGTTAGATCAGCAAACAGTCTCGCATAGGACTGAGAGAGCTTGCTATGTTCCAGACATCCTTGATAATAAATAAGGACTAGCCAATGCAAAGGTGATGTCCTTGGCAGTGCCTACACTAGCTCTTGTGTCTGCCAGCATTCCAGAGTGGATTTTCACATTGCCAAAGAGACTGCAGAAGAAATTAGTAAATAGTGCTTCTTTCCCTTTTCCATTTACCTGAGATATTCTCCTGGATTGTAAGCCTTTGGTGGAGGCCAATAAGAGCCCTTTTACCTACAAGAGGCAGAAATTACACGAAAAACTTTGCCTTTATAATCAATCTTGTGTAGCCACTCTTGCCTCAAAGGCTTCAAAAGAAGATTAAACTTGGCTTCAGAACATGCATTCTATTCATTATATGCTGCCAAGAAGAAGCAAATGGGGGAAAAACTTGTTTCATTCTCTATAGTTGTGACTGGCAAGGCGCTAAACAGCTATTATCAAAGGGCTCTTCCAATTAGGGCAAAAGTTCCCCCTTTCCTCACAGCTTATTCCTTGTTGGTTTTGAAATAATGTGAAGCTTCCCGAAATGATACCCTGGAGACCTTGGAGTCATTAGTCAGTGAGGACTCCATGCACTGGTAGACATTTCGGAAATGACAATCCACACATGTAAATGGGCTTGAGAAATCAAGTCCACTTGTATGCATTTTATTTATTTATTTATTCATTTATTTATTTATTCATTTTATTGCATTTATACCCTGACCTTATCCAAGGACTCAGGGCGGCTTACAATTTAAAACAATTTAAAACACCTTACTTACAATAAGAATTAAAAATTAAAAGATTAAAAACTTAAAAAACAACAGGGAGAGTGGTGGGGTATTCAAAGAAGCCAGCTGGCCGAGCTGACAGTCTAGCGCACACCCCACACATGCCCTGCCAGCCAGGTCTTCACCCCCTTCCTGAAGGGCAGCAGCTCTGTCTGGAGACACAACTCAATTGGCAGGAGGCTCCATAGGGCTGGAGCGGACACAGAAAAGGCCCTCCTTCTCATGCTAGAGAGATGAGCCTCTCCAGTCTGCTCTGGTGGGACAGACAGGTGTTCTCGGGGTGATGCGGTCTCTTAAGTATCCTGGCCCACTACCATGTAGGGCTTTAAAGGTTATAACCAGCACCTTGAATTGCACTCAGAAGCATACTGGGAGCCAGTGCAGCTCTTGGGGAAGTGGTGAGGCACAAACATAATGCCTGCACCCCATCACAACCAGTTGAAGCCTCCGAATGGTCACCAAGGGCACCTCCATGTAGAGTGTATTACAATAATCAAGTCTGGAGGTGACCAAAGTGTGTGTGATCATGAGCAAGGAGTCCCAATCTAGAAGCATGTGTAACTGACGCACAACACGGAGTTGTGCAAAAGCCCTCCTAGCACAACTGCCACCTGCTCTTCAAGCAGGAGTCATGAATCCAGGAGGACCCCCAGGTTACCCACCGGGTCTGTTTGGGGCAAAACTGCCCCATCCAGAAGCAAAGATGGTAGCTCCTGAAATAATGCAGGACCACAGCCACTCAATCTTGCCAGGATTCAGTTGTAGCCCGTTGTCCCCCATCGAGAGACTAACAGCCTCCAGGCACCTGGAAAGGACTTCCGCTGCATCACTAGGGTCCCCACAAGCTGAGATATACAATTGGATATCATCTGCATATTGATGATACCTCACCCCATAGGAATGGATGATCTCACCAAGTGGTTTCATGTAGATGTTAAATTAGAGAGGTGAGAGCCCTGAGCCCTGAGGCATTTTTGCCATTTGGATATCACATTACCTTTTGGCTAGGTGGACTATGATGTGTGTCCTTCACTTTCACCTGGTCCAAGGGATCCAATGGAGGTCGCTATGGTGAGTTTTAATCCCAGCCTAACATCATTGACAAGAGATGGGCAACACTGTCTAGATAGACCGCTCAAGCCCCCATTCCCTGACAAGGCTCCCACCTAGTAGTGAAATTATAGTAAGATTAAAAGAGTTGATCTGGGGAGACTTTGAATTATATGAAATGATGAATAGATGTAAGGACCAGATAAAAAAAGAAAAGAAATTTTAAAAATCATTATATAGCAACATTCTTCAAATTTGGAGTTTCTGGATTCAAACAGTGGAGTTAAGAGACATTTCCATAGAATTTTAAAACAGGATTAGTAAAAGATTGGAAGATTGCTAGGGAAATAAGACTGAGGGATTGGTTACACACAGCATCTCATAGAGATAATATAAGAGGAATATTTGAAGAAGGCAAACTATCTTGGTATAATATATTATAATTGGAGCAATGCACTAGGAATTGGCTAAAACAATATGGGGAATTGTAGACAATTAACAAAATCTGTGGAAATGATAGTGCAGATGGAACAGAATAGGATTAGTAAGCAAGAAATATAAAATACTGATATAATCTGAGTGAAAACAAGGCTTAAGAATAAACTAGAAGATGGATTTAGGAAATGAAAACAAAGAAATATGAAGGGTACATCTGTTAGAATTAAAGAAACTGTTCTAAAACAATGTGGAAATGTACCTGGCTCCAGTAGGTTTAAGCTATTATGACCTAAAATATTCAAAAAAAATCTGGAGATATATTTTTTAAAAAGGGATATGAATATGTCTATAGGAATGTTTCATGCATTGAGATATACTGATATCTGAACCAGACTGAACCTACTGAACCAGGATGGCTCAAGCATTCTGGAATTTTGCTATGGGATAGGATGATGCAAGAGCAGAGTGTCACCAAAGGCAATCCTTATCTCTGGCAGCTGTCACTGAAAACACTTCATACCCAGTTTGCTCCTGGTTTTGTCCCTCAAGACTCCTTTGACAATGTAGTTATGTGCATAAATGTGCTTCAGCACCTCACCCCCATTTCCTTGTTAAATTACTCAGTTTTGTGTATGTGTGTGAATGTCAAAGCACCTTGCTTTTAGTGCGTACAAGTTAAAAACATATGTATGTAAGCAAATGGTAGTGACCTGCTACTGGCCAAAGCCCATCCTGGTCTTCAGATACAGTTTCCGTTCTTCATGGCGATAGTCTTCCTGTTCTTAACTTATCAGAACAGTCTTCCAAGGACATGCCACACCAGTCTCTCAGGTTCTTCAGACATTGAAGTCCGTTTACATCCAGGGCCTCTCTTTCCAGAGATCTTTCCTTGCAGAGCAAGTTGGAGTATTCTATACTTTATGTTGTTCCTTATGATATGGCCAAAGTATTGGAGCTTTCTTTGCTTAATAGTCTTAAAGAGTTCTTGTTCTTTATCCATTCGCCGCAATACTTCTACATTAGTCACGTAGTCAACTCATGATATCCTTAGCAGCCATCTGTAGAGCCACATTTCAAAAGCCTTGATTCTCTTTTCAGATGCTTTAGTCAATGTCTAAGCTTCAACTTCATATAGAAACACTGGGAATACATAACATTTCACTATTCAGATCTTTGTAGAGAGAGAGTAGGATCTCTATTACATAAAAAATGTCGCATTTTTATGAAGTTGGATCTTGCTTTTTCTATTCGTATTTTAATCTCTATCTCAGGATCCCAATTTTCATTTAATATACTCTACTGTACTCCCTAAATAGACAACATACTGGTCTACACATGTTTATTCACTTACTTGTCATTTATTTTGTTATGTTGATATCCAGTATGCTCAAGGTGACACAGATGTCCCCCTTTTCCTCACCTTAGTCTCACATCAACATGGGGAATAGATCAGGTTGAGAGAGTATGGCTGGAGAAAGTCCATGTCATGAATTTCACAGCAACGTGGTGGAGTTTGAACCACGATTTGCTAATTCCTAGTCTAAATGCTATACCATCTTGTAGAAAATGGCTTCCAGGAATGTGCAGTGGTAAGGGAGCAGTGAGAGGCAAGAGTGCATCAAGAAGACATTGTGTTCCTTTCTTTCAGCTGCACAGTTTTTTCACAAGGGGACTCATTTAATTATCAAGAAATGAGTATTCCATGGAAAGAGACAGAAGGGAAAAGCAGCTACCAAAACCCACATACCCACGATTAGATTTTCAATTCCTTACAGATGGCCTCTATTTTTTTTAAAATTAAGGCTATATTTAGGATGATGATTGATTACTGTTGTCATAGCAGTAAGAAGCAACTCTAAGAATGTGGTATAGGTAAACCAAGACAAGTAGCAAAGAATTAAAAGCACAGAAGTCTAAGCATGTGGCATTTTTAAAGTCAGCTTTGGTGACAGCTGTAAATGCAGTCTTTCTGTGGTAGTTGGTTTATAGGTGGATGAAAGGATTACAGTGTTCTGAAATAAAAGTACAGGTATTAGAGATAAAGCCAGATAATAGTGTTTCTGCAGACTTTCATCTAAGCAGAACCTGTGGTTCATAATGTTTTGAATTTTTCTATCGTCCTTCATTGCCCAGATGGAAATCTTCAAAGAGAAATCCAGATAGATGCTGAAGATAACCCTCACTGCTCTGCAATTCTGAATGACCTGAAATTATCTCAGGTCTGGTAAATGATAAACCCAAGTCTTACCCACACATTCATACAGAAATAGGGAGCTAGGTTTGGTTTCAGGCCAGCTGTCCCCCCCCCCCGAATGGATTCAGTTTCCCCCAATAATCTTACCACTGCTGTTACAAAAATGATAAACACAAGGCTTTTCTGCATTGTTTGTTTGCCATTTGGCAGACTGAATAGCACTAGACCATCGGTGGCCAACCTTGGCCCTCCAGGTGTTCTTGGACTTCAATTCCCAGGAGCCTAAGTCAGCACTTCTGCTGATCAGGGCTTCTCGGAATTGAAGTTCAAGAACATTTGGAGTGCCAAGGTTGGCCACCACAGCACTAGACTGTCCAGTATAGACTGACCAAGCTAAGATTCATGGACTAGAACAGGGGTTGGCAACCTATGGCCTGTGGGCTGAATCTGGCTAATGGTGCTAAATAATCTGGCCCCTGCCCTCGTGCCTACCACCGCTGGTGCCACTGCCACCGCCATTGGAAACTGGTTCCACCAACCAGGACAGATCAGGATCCCTTTTCAGAGGGCCTTTTCTGTGTCCGCTCTGGTACTGTGGAACCTCCTGCCAAACTGTCTCCAGACAGTTGCTGTCCTTTAGGAAAGGAGTGAAGACCTGGCTGGCAGGGCATATCATATGTCAGGAGCGGGCCACAAGGTCAATTCGGCTGCCTGGCTCTTTTGAATACCCCACCTCTCTCCTCGTTGTTTTTAACTTTAACTTTTATTTTTTAAGCTAATTTTAACCTGTTGTATGTAATATGTTTTAATTGCTTTTAGTTGTAAAGCTGCCCTGAGTCTTCGGAGTAGGGTGGGTTACAAATGAAATAAATAAATAAATAAAATCAGAATGTTTTAAACTCATTAAAAGTTCAAGGTTGTCTTTAGGACTGACTTCCAGACACACAAAATGCTGTTGTGTCATGATGGTATTAATTTTAATTATGTTAAAATAAATGAAAAGTGTTCCCACTGTTCTGTCAACCTATACTCATCTGGAACGGTCTGCAGTTACTGATGTGGTTGTGACCATCAGGAGGAACTGTGGTCTTTCTGCCACTGACAGGAGAAAAAGACTCGCCAGTGATATCAGCAGCTGGAATGGTGATGGCTTTAACTATGAACAGCGTTGTTTGCCACCACTACTTGCAGCAGATTTTTCAGACAAGCAGTGCTTGTTCTCTTATTTCCAAGCATTTCTGTCCTGACTTTAAGAACCTTGCAAAGAGGCCCTTTAAAGCAACTTCCAAATTAAAAACAGATAAATGAAAGAAAAATGTGACAAACCCAGATGCTACGTATTAGCCAATTCATTAAAACAGTTGCACAAGAAGAGGGACTTAAAATAACTGAGACAGTTTAAAAATGCATCACCACAGCAGGAGCATAAAACAGATCAAAGGTCCACTGGAACAGAAAAAGATTTGCTGTGATCCTCAAACATTGGGTGGGGAGGGGAAGGGGAGAAACAGCACTTAAGGGCCAAACAACACATGACAAGTGACCCATCATTAAAAGAAGACATCCCTATAGTGATAAAAGCAGTCTGGAACTGATTCAAATCAAATTGATTTAAACCAGGGATTCTCAAACGGCAGCCCACGGGCTGGATGGGACTCATGGCACCATTTCATGTGCCCCGTCCAACTGTGTTCACCACACCAGGAAGAGCCATGTGGTGGAGGAAGGGCAAAATGGCCATCCAGCCCCCCAAAGCTATCCGGCCCCCTGCTTTAAAAGGTTGAACTGCTGATTTAAACCACGATTTAAACCACTGATCAGTAAAACTAGATGGAAATCATCCTCCCCCCAATAAAGGCTTATAAAGGCTCAACATATTTTTCTTTCATTTCTACTGTCTACCTCTTTCTCCTCAAATTTAGATTCTTGTGCAGATCTATTCCACTCCCAATAATCTTCTACTATTAACTGATTTTTTAAAACTTTGCACTTAAATTAACCCCCCCCCCACAGGTTTAAATAAAAATTCAATCTACAAATTAAAAATCTGATTTAAAATTTAAAAATCCAATTTAAAATTTAAAAATCTGACTTAAATAAAAATGCAATTTAAAATTTAAAAATCTGACTTAAATAAAAATGCAATTTGAAATTTAAAAATCTGATTTTTAAAAAATCCATTAAAAATAACATTGATTTTTATCCACCCTGGATAAAAATAATGTGACTAATGTACTGGAGCTTTCCTCATCTCCTGCAGTTGGCAAATAAGTTTGTTTTGTAAGAGAAACATAACTTGGCACTCTGATTTCAGAGACACAGATGTCTGCCTACTCACGTCTCTTGAATGCTAATGTAATTGAATGTATCTTAGGTGTCTTAACCCTCTAAAAGGGAGACATTCTTATAGCATAGAGAGTATACACTTTGCTAGGAAATTTAACTCCTGTGTCCAACCCCACTGAAAGTGGGTGCCTCAACCTCATGGGCCAGAAGTGTCATATGTGTCTGAGCTTCAGTCCTGTTCGGGGAAGAGACACATAGGTTTACGTGGCTGTGATTTTCTGGCAGGTCCCCATGGGCCCATGGAGGAATATGGCGGGTCTTGGTTTTCCAATGGTAAAATAACAGCAGAAGTAGATGGGAGAAAATTCATAGGTTTCCAACTGGTTGGCTAACTTGTTCATCACTACTTGACTTGTCCTTTGCCCTTTACTAGTTGGCCTTGCTTTCTAGATCATTTCCCCATTTTTGCCTCTTCCTTTAGAGTCCTAGCATGCACAGTGTCGTCTGGTGTTCTTTATCAGCAATTGGCAGCTATCTATAACTCCTCTGAACTGTTTCCCATTTTATCTCATAGCCAAGCAGGTGGGCTGGAGGTGACCTTTCCATTTATCAAGATGCTGCATATCATGGCTCCGTGTAAGCAGAAGCTTCCTGGAAGTGATCGGTGACCATATCTGCCAGACCTAGGAAAGGCCAAAAGCTGAAGGTAAGCAGAGGTAACCAATACCTGGACTTCCAGGAACCATGCTAAGTCCAGCAGACCTTTCAAACTGCAGACTTCTTTCTTCACTATTATTGGCCTATCTTGCACAAGTCTTATCATCAAGCCCAAAACAGCTTCCCTAAAGATCATCAAAGTCTCTGCTTTGTCTGGATCAAGCCTTAGCTTATTAGCATCAATGTCACTACTGCTCTGCCAATCAGAAGTGGGCACCAAACTTTGGAGCAGCATCAGGAATAGTATTCTTAATTTATTATTATTATTTGGAATAGTAGTTGTGTTAGTCTGTGGTTCAGGCACATCAGAAGAAAAAATAAATTAAAAAAAGGCAGAGCTTTAAAGACTAACTGCTATATTTTTACTGTGAGTTTTGGTGGATCAAGTCCACTTCTTTGGTATTCTTAATGAAATGCTTCTTTGGTATTTCTGTGAACAAATACTTAATTTGCCTTGGAGAGATGCCTAACATGTCCAGTTCTTGTCTTCCCTCTTCACCCTGCCCCATAAAGGAAGTTCCTGCCATCCAGTTTGCATCTTGGGATGTAAGTCAAGGGGGAAAAAAAGTGTCTTCCAGGACAGATTGGAGGCTCATGGGTGTCATGCAAAGCTGATGAGAATCCAGCCCTTGGTTACTGCCACAATATCAGCAGAATATTTACAAAGGATGGAAATAAATAATTAAAATGTAGCTTAATGGAGCCTGTCACTTCATCATATCCAGTGTGGCACAGTAACCTAATTTACTGGAAAGCATTTGTAATGGAACCGCTGAGTGTCTTCAATAGCAGAAGAGAAAAGGAATATGTGGCAGGCCCTCAGAGAAGAAAGCAAGGATGTCCACAGCAGTTCCTGAGACACAGAGAAGGAGTGATGGTAGGCAGAGGTTGTGTTCGGTCTTTGCCTCTGCATATACCTCAGTCTTTTTAACACTTAAAAGTCGACTAAGCTACTTGCCTTTGTATTGCCTGGTCTTAGACTAAGCTTGGTAACCTTTAGTTTAAGACAAACTCATTTCTCATATGAGCATTCTAGGTATTTCACAACCAAAAGAACAAGTCACAGATAAACATTTCCCTGTGATGCCCTGATCCTGTGTTTCAAATGCTGAGCTTCTGCTCTGTCTGTCCACTTAACCTTTCACACAGGATGAAAAAAAAAATTATGTTATTTCTGGAAACTTGTAATAATGCCATGCTATAGGCTTGACCACATATTATTGATGTCAGCACAGGTTTTAATGTGTCTGATGGTAGGTTAACGACAAAGCAAACCAAAGACCCAAACTAGCCAAACTTTTAAACTTTCCTGTTTCATCACAAATATTATTCCTGCTGACTGACAGCAAGTCAATGGTATGTAAGCAACTATGCTGATTATTGCCAAAATCCAAACAATCATAGACAATTAATACAAAAGATATTTTAAAAGATTGTCCTCGGTGCCCTATGGGCAAATAGTTGTACACAAAACACCTCACATCTTGAAGATACAGTAAAACCTCAGATAACACTAAAACCTGGTTCCACAAGTCTTGGTGTTATACGATTTTTAGTGTTATCCGATGCATGTTAAAATCCTATGGGATCCATAGAGATACACTGTAACCACACAGGCTTTAGCGGTTGTTATCTGATGCATCCCATAGGATCTTAATGTTTTCCCCCCAGATTGCTTAATGTTATGCGATTTTAGTGTTATTCGATACTAATGTTATCTGAGGTATTACTGTAGGTACGGTATACCAAACTGTCAAGAGTCAAAGGCAAATCAGGGTTTGGGGGGAGGGATGGAATTGGGCTAAAAAGGATCAGATTCAGTGGCATTTCCTGCCCTTTAATATCAAAGTGCTTCCAGATGAAACTTTCATCATGACATCAATCTGCCTCATTTCCTGAATGTTATGGAAACCCCAGGCATTTTTATCCTCCTTTTATAACCCTTTGTTTCTTCATTTGCTTCTTCTTTTTTTCTTTTTTTCTTTTCCCCTCCTCACAGCGGAAAATTCATTAAGGAAATAAAAGATGAAATAGCTGCACAATGCTTTCTCATTCCTAACATAATGAACAAGTCTGTTTGGAAATACCCTCAGATGTTAAAGGGGGGGGGGGAGGCCTTGTTGTCAAGACAACACACAGCTAGATAGACCAACAATCTGAATCAATGTAGCTAGATAAGAAATGTAATATTTATTTGGACTTTAAAAAGAAATGTGAATCACTTCTGCTTTTTAAAAGCGAAACATCATGTCTCCTTTCCCTGCTATTTAGCTACTTCATCTTACTTTCTTTATTAGTACAGTATCAGAGTGTTACACAATTTAAAATATAATAGGAAGCATAGTAAAAATACAAACAACTTAAAATGTGAAAATGATTAGACTATTCTCAACCAGAAAGCAGGCTACTTCAACAACCTTATCTCAGTCATTTACTAGTTCCTTTTTTGTACACATAGTAGGGCGTAAATTGAATCACATAAATGCTGCTTTGATTGCATTTTCCCATCTTCACTGATTAATTTGTCCTAAGTACCCCATTTTACTTGATTATTCTTTTATTTTTCTACTCCACTTCAAAGTCTATTATGTGACTTCCAAATGTTCCAGTAGTTCATCTTGGTGGAAGACACTCTTCAGCTCTTATCCATTTGGCAAGATGTTATTGTGTGTGTGTGTGTGTGTGTGTGTGTGTGTGTGTGTGTGTGTGTGTGTGTGTGTGTGTGTGTGTGTGTGTGTGTGTGTGTGTGTGTGTGTGTGTGTGTGTGTGTGTGTGTGTGTGTGTGTGTGTGTGTGTGCGCGCTCTCTCTATAGGTTTAGTCTAGTTTCTTCTGGTTTTATAGGTAGAGCTTGAATGGTGTGCAGAAAACTTCCTAGATTTCAGCTGTCATCTAGGGAGTTACGGTAGGTTGTCTGAAGTAAATGGGGGGACAGTGCCAGGTTAATAATAGACCTGTGGGAGTAGTTTTTAGACAGCCAGTAATAATATTGCATGATTAATTAAGAATTACAACCATTTATTTGCCACATGCTAATTTATACCATATGACACTAAAATAGTCTCTTGTGAAGTAGCACAGCGCCAGAGCTGTTGTTCTTATTGTTTATGGGTATGCACCCCAATATGACCAAGCCAGTTTCCTAGGTAGCTTAATTGTGGTGGTAACTTTCTGTTTGGTGTTTTTGTTGTTCAGTCGCACAGTCGAGTCCAACCCTTTGCGATCCCACACCAGGCTCCTTTGTCCTCTGCCATCCTTCACAGCCCACACAGATCTATGCCCATTGCATCAATAGCCACCTCATCCTCTGCTGCCCCATTTTCCTTTTGCCTTCGATCTTTCCCAGCATCAAGGCCTTCTCAAGTGAGTCCCTTCTTCTCATTTGGTGGGCAAAGTACTGTACTTTAGCTTCAGCATTTGTCCTTCTAAGAAGCAGTCAGGGTTGATTTCCTTCAGGATTGACTGGTCTCCTTGCAGTCCAGTGTATTCTCAAGAGTCTCCTTCTGTGCTCAGCCTTCTTTATGGTCCAGCTCTCAGCCAAACATTACTACTGGGGATACCATTGCTTTGACTATGCGGACTTTTGTTGGCAGGGTGACGTGTCTACTTTTTATTATGCTGTCTAGGTTTCTCATAGCTTAAAAATGTCGGTCAGGGTTTGATCCAAAGAATAATGCCCAAGTATTTAGGGGTAGGTTGGTCCTCCGAAATCTTACATTCCCAGATAACTCACAGCTTCCTTTCATCTTTTCTGTCCTTTAACTGAAAGGCAGAGGCCTGTGTTTTCAAAGCGTTTGGTTTGAGCTGTGGTTTTTATAATAAAAGGACATATATTCTAATGCAGATGTTATCTCAATGGACCCAAAGGCTTCCCTCCTGGCTATCAAGGCAAAATCATTAGCATAGCTGAATTTCCTAGACTATGGGAATGTCAGCTGATCATTAAAAAAGTTAAAAAGTAATGGTTCCAGGAGGCTACCCTGTTGGAGATTGTTCCTTTGAATTCTCAAGTGACATTGTCTTACTTAGAATTCAACAAATAATCTTTAGTTTTGAAGTAGAACAATGAGTATTTCAGTTAGTCTATATAATCTTTAACAAGAGCTTTTTTGGGCAGCAATTGATGGTGGTCAGTGTCATAAACTGCTGTAAGGTTGACAAATGCTGCCCCAATTATTTTATATGTTTCAAAACCATTTTCTATAGCTCATGATGAGAAACTTTTTTGTCTCAAAACTGATGTTAATTGATTTAGAAGGGGAAATTATTATAATGCAGTGCTAGGTAAATATATAAATATTTCTAAATTTATATTAAAGCAGAATACATTGAAATTACTACAAACAGTCACTATGTCAAAGATATTAAAAACTGGAGAAATCCCAACATGTCACATATGGTATTTCAAATTGAATAGTATGGCAATGAATCTCTCTGTTATTATTTTGTGTGCCTATTCACTCCTTTCCAAAGTAAGTGTGTGCTGGGAGAAGATCTTCAGAAACTTCACTTCATGGGGCCTCTTGGGGGGTGGGGGTGTTATTATTCCAATGGCACAACACATTATAAAAATTATCACTATTTCAAGACCAACGCCAGTGATACTCAAGTTAACTTTGATAATACTGCACAGAAGGTGGTAATGGTAAGTCACTGCAGAGCACTAACCTTAAAAAGCCTATAATGTGACAATACAAAATGAAACAAGAGATAGTACTGGAAGATGAGACTCTCATGTAGGAAGGCATGCAATCAGCTGCTGGGAAAGACCAAAGGACAAGTACGAATGGTGTTATCACAGGTGATGCCACTATATTAAAGCTGAAAGGACATCTTGTGGCTGAGACAATGGAAATCTCTGGATTCAGCATCTCACCATTGTTGTGGCTGAGCTCCTACATTCTCCCTAGGGATATTTAGTGGCTGATATGCACAGAAACGAAAGGAACTTTTGACGATGTACAACATATACAATTGGAACATGGAATGTAGAAAGAATGAATCAAAGCAAACTGGAGACTGTGAAGGAAGAGACTCAAAAGAGTAGTAAAGAAACAATTAAAGAATATCATCTAGTACAAGGATGTCACTGAAGACCAAAATCAGGATAATCCATACTCTTGTATTCCCAATAATTCTGTATGGATGTGAAACTTGGATAAGAAAGAAAGCAGGCACTTTTTGTAATATTTACAGTATTTGAAATATGGTGCTGGAAAGGTGTTTTGCAGATACCTTGGGCTACCAGAAAGATGAACAAGTGGCTCCCAGAATAAATGGTATCTGGAGGCAAATATAATGAAACCGAGTCTGTCCTACTTTGGGCACATCAAGAGAAGGCAACCTTCTCTAGAAAAGACAGTAATATGGGAAAGGCTGAAGGTAACAGATAAAGAGCAAGACCACCTATAAGATGGATTGACTCCCTAAAGCAGTGATTTCCAACATGGGGCCCATGCCCCACAGGGGGACTTCAATTCCCAGAAACCTAAGTCATACATTGGCTGATCAGTGCTTTGGGGAACTGACTTAGGCTTCTGGGAATAGAAGTCCCAAAACCAAAGGTTGTGAAACACTGACCTAAAGGAGGCCGCATGATTGAGCTTACAAGAGCTGAGCAGGGCTGTTGAGGACACAACATTTCGGAAACTTCTCATTCATAGAGTCATCATAAGTTGGCGAGCAACTTGATAGCACATAACTAAACAACAATTTGAAGACCATCTTGGCAGCATTTTATTTTTATCTCAAACAAAATTATCCAGTAGGAATAATATTTCATGTTATGTAGCATTGCTCCTAGACCAGTGGTTCTCAACATGGGGCACACACACCACTAGGGGCTAATTTGATTTTTAAGAGGGGCAATTCGAGAATGAGTTATTAACAATGAATGGCCTTTTAGGCTTTCTCCATGTGAATAGTTCACTTTTTCAATAATAATAATAATTATATGTCGTATGGGGAGGGGTTTTTTTTCAGAATTTTAAAGATGCTTGGGTGGGACATGGGCAAACAAAAAGTTGGGAACCACTGTCCTAGATGTTTCCTTGGGGAGAGGCTAAGGACTCTTGGCCAGCTCATTAGAGATGAGATCACAGCTTCTTCTCACTCCCAAAGTGAGTATTTTGCCTAGCTCTGGAAGGTTGCTTTTATCTTTGGAAGCTGTTTTTCATTCCAAAACTGATGGGGGGAGAGAAACACTAAAGCTTAACAGTTCCAATCAATCTCGATCAGTGAACCATTCCTTCAAAGGATATATATTTTTACACCACTCAAAGGAATATAAAGTTCTTTCTCTAGCTGTCTTATTACTATCAATCATTTTAGCTCGTGACATGATGCAACCCTAGACGTTTTTGTTCTCTTGCAATTAACAGGATGTTTTATAGGAAAAGTGGAACGTTCAGCTAAAGCTGCCATCAATCACAAAAGTCCATTTTTGATTTAGTGAAGTGCTAAGATAATTAACCTGGAGAATTAATGACTTGGCACATTTGTCATTGTTTTAGACACCTTTCTTTCTTTTTTTAAAAATTTGTAGCACATGCCAATTTTCTGGAAATACGAAGAAATAGGCTTATTTTTTGCTTTAGTTCCACACATTTCCATATCTTTTCCTGGCACCTCCAAGATATGTCTTAGAAACGAAGAGCCAGGAGCAGATTTTTGAAGAAGAGCAGCTGCACATAAGCAATCTGCTTTCTTTTTCACAACCTCTTAAGTCAGGGATCCCCAAACTACGGCCCAGGGGCTGGATCCAGCCCCCGATATCAATTCAACCAGCCCACAAAAGCCCTCATCGCTCCTGGAAGCGGAAGTAAAACATGCACGTACGGGCATGTTTTACTTCCGCTTCCGGGAGCGATGAGAGCTTCGTGGGCCGGATGAATTGGAGTTGGGGGATCCGGCCCCCAGGCCATATTGACAGCTCCCTAAACCACATGACCAGCCCATTGCCTGAAAAGTTTGGGCACCCCTGTCTTAAGTAGTTCCACATACAGCAGAACAGCAAACTTTCCCAAATGGTACATTTGCTCTCTGTCGTATGCACTAATGAAAGTGGTGTTTCCCCCCACTGTCAATTTGATGCAAGGCTTAAACCAGTATCCATTGTGATTCAAAAGCAGTTTTTCTGTATTTTCTAAGTACAGGTGTTTTCTTTGTCTGTTTCTTTTAATCTGTACCAGTGGTGAAATTCAGGTGACAGAAGCTTCTCTAGTCAGAAACTTTCAATTTAGCACCATTCCGCTATTAAGCAAGCAAGCAAGCAAATTCAGCAGAGCAGAACATTCTGAAAGGTTTTCTGTAAGATATTTAAGGAGTTAAATTGCAAATCCAGGTGATTTCTGAGATCGGTGGGTTTCTGGATTAAACAATATCTAAATCTATTCCACATCCTACATGTACACTATCAAAGTAATTGGAGGGCTTTAGATTTGTATAACATCTTATATGTTCAAAATCTACGTGACAACCATAATATAATCCTAATCATAACAATTTCAGTTTTCAAGATGATCCTGTAAAATAGGTAATGCTATTAATATAAGAAGGGAATTAAACTAATACATTGTGACTTGTCTGAGGCCACCTAAAATCAAGATTAATAGTGGGGACATCCTCAACTATTTTATAATTTTTATTCTGTTCTTATTGCTTAGGGTGGTTCACGACAGATGCATTAACAATTCAAGAAACATGAAAATAATCAAATGTAAAACAAAAATTAAAAGAAAATACAGGCAAATCAGCAGGTAATACAAACTAAATGTAAGAGAGTAAACTAGGTGCTAAACCTAAAAAAGCCAGATATTAACTAGAACACATAGAGTCTTTAACCTGGAATGGAATACCACAAAGGAAAGGGGTAAACAGAGGCAAAGCATTATGAGAATCAAGATACCCTGGCAATCCATACTTTTATCAAATAGCCTCACATACTCATACCATGTAAAGCAATCCTCTCTAGCAAGTTCAGAGAATGGGCAAGGTCATAGTGTAGCTGATGGTCCCTCCAGGACCCTGATCCTATGCCACTTAGGACTTTAAAGACAGCATTAAACCAGAAATAAATGTGCAACCACTGAAGATCAGATTACAAAATAACAACCATATCTCATGTTGAAAAATGTGCAGCACAGTTCTGTACCAGCCTTCTAAACACACTACAAAGGCACTCCCAAGAAAAGTGAATTACAGTACTCTAACTCAGAACTCATTAAGGCTGGCATTAACATGGTCGGGTTTTCCTTTGTCAGAAAAAATGTACAACTAGTTCACAAGGCTCAGGTATGTAAAAGCTGTCCTTGAACATCCAGGATCTGAACTGCATCTTGAAACTCTTTCAAGCTGTATGTGTGATTCTTCAAGGAGAGGCCAATCTATCCATCCAAAAGACACCAACCCCATTGTTAGACAGGAGTATCTACCAACCAAAAGCTCTTCCTCCATTTGCTTCAGGCTTCCTCAACCTTGGCCCTCCAACTGTTCTTGTACTTCAATTCCCAGAAGCCCTGATCAGCATAAGTGCTGACTTGGGCTTCTGGGAATTGAAGTACAAGAACAGCTGGAGGGCCAAGGCTGAGGAAGTTTGGCTTTCATGGTAGTTCATTTTCCAACCATGGTTAATTTAACAAAGTTTGGGCAAGCCTTTCCACTTAACCTTGACCAGAGCATTTCAGGGTGAGGTCTCTCTCTCTTCCCCACTTTTAACCACAAGCTGCTTCTTTCAAAAGACTACTCTACAAAAAGAACTGCCTTTGTTAGAGAACTCAATTTATAAAGCTTTTCTATCATAGGAGGAAAAGAAGTGAAGTTAATTCTGTGCCTTTGTAACTATATCATTATCTCTTAATGTCTTACATTCTTTTCTTCAGGTCTTATTTTTCCTTTCTGGGCACTGAGCCCAGATTTGCTTAATTCTGTTTGGATACTGCAGAGTTTTCCAGACACTGTAGCTAAGACTGCTGGACATTTTATGAGTTAATAAAAGATAAAATAAAAGCTGTCTCTTGACTACCAGCAATAACCAGCACTTTGAAGACCTTACCTTTTTAATTTTTTATAAAGTGTCCCCCCATCCTTTACAACTCCTTGACAGCAAGTTAAATCAGGCTTCTGAAGTTTCATAACATTAGCTATAGTAGTTATCATATTAAGTTAAATAACTCATAATATCCTCCCAATATTAGTTGCAATATTATTATTATCATAATCATCGTTATCATCGTCATCATCAAGAAGGATACATCTATTGAATATTATGGCCCCTATTTAAAAATCAGCTTTGGAGTCTATAGCACATTTTATCATTTCTTACAAAATTAAGTTTTCATGACAAAAAGTAAGAAAGGCTTACCGTATATTCTGATCCAAATTTGTCCAGTGGGAAGAAGGCAGAAGGAGAAAGGGAAAAAATGATGGTATGATTATTTTGGTTCAAATTGCTTAACTGAAAATGCAAAAATGTGCACCCCAAATGACAGCTGCAAAGCAGCTTAAAAAGATTGTGTTTTCCCCACCCTGAGGTGAAAAGAGATGGGCACAAAGGACAACATTTTGCTGTCACCTTATGTTGGGGACTGGGTGCAGCACGGAGGTGATTTAAGTGTGCCCAGGCTCTCAAGCAGCCTCTTTGACCATTTCAGAGCTGACCACCCACTGACCCACCCTCTTGTTCCAGAGTACTTATGTGGGTCACTGTTGAGGGATTGGATAGGAATTTTTAGCCCAGTTCCCAGATTGGCACTGAGGGAACTGAGTAGTTTTTCGCCTATCTGACTCTGGCTTGTTAGCTACCCTTTCATTGAGGTGGGTGGTGATAAATAGGTCACAAATAGTTCATGGGTAGTGCTGGGCGGATGTAGTTAGCGGTGAATCCTCTTTGGTCGTCTATTGAAGAGGTATCACTGATTACCTGGCGTGATTTGTGCAAATCAGTTGGGCATTCAGGGCACACCATGAAATAGCCTTGGGGGATGTCCAACTTATGTTCTGTGCAAACAGAGTTGGAAACAAACCCAATGTTTTTTCTCCGAATAACAGCCAGGCTGGACAGTAACTGACATGGATCAGCATGGCATAAGGGCAAGGATTTGACCGTCCAGTATGGTGAGGGTCAGATTAGCTTCTCCTGCTCTGGTATCAGGTATAGCACTACCAAGCCCCCCCCCCCAGCAGGTTAGGGGTTAATAAATTTACATAAAATTGTGGCCCAGGCATTTTGATCATTGTGAATGTGTCTCGTCTCTTCATTTTGTGGAGGGGGGACACACATTAATTGTGCTGACCACAAATAACAGTGCAATGTATGTCTACTATTTGGAATGGAGCTCAGTGGAAAAGGTTATTACTGTATTTTCAGAACTGATGGAAGCTGGAAGTTACAGAAGAGGTTATTGAATCATCAAAGCCATAAACAATCCCGGGCAGTCTTGGTCTTCTGTCCTGCTCTAAGGGTTGCTGATTCTACATTATAGGAAGAAAGTGATACTTTTACTGGATCACTTTTTTAAAAAATCAAACATTAGTTGAACTTTCATGATTCAAGACCACTTCTTCAGGCATGCCCCATCCCAGGGAAAAGAAACGTCATCCAAACATGCATTATCCAAAAATGATTTAGGACACCTTGTGATTGGAAATGGACACAATCTTTGGGTTCTGACAACTATACCAGTGATGGTGAACCTATGGCACGTGTGCCAGAATGGACACTCAGAGCCCTCTCTGTTGGCACATGCACTGCCACCCCAGCACAGAGTCTGCCCCACCCCTCTGCCCAGCAGCCCAATGGGAGCATGTCCTCTTTCGCCCTGTATCTCTGTTTGGGCACTCCGTCTCTAAAAAGTTCGTTACCACTGACCTATACATATACATTCCTATACATTCTGGAAGAAAGAACATGGTTGGGGAAGCCAAAACATAGGCTTATTTCTATTTTGTCTTAAATACCTGCATCCCAGTTATTTCTCAGTATTGTACAGTTATACTCCAGCTTATGATTTTGCACAAGGAGGTCAAAGAAACTAAAACATGTAAGACTACAGACTGGAGCTGAACAGAGAGACTGGGGTTAAAACAGGTCAAGCATAATCCTAGCAGGTGAAGCCATTTCTCCCATTCTGCATCCTGTTACCGAAATTACATTTTTGTCTGATAGATTATTGGTTGGTGAATTAAATTCAGCCCCCCCCCCCTGTGTTTTTTCTGCAACACAGCAGTTCCATTTCCAGTTGAGGTATGCAGATTTGTAATTTTGGTTAACAGCTCTCAAAATTCCTACATCTCCCATATCTCCCCTGCTCTGATACAATGTTAAAAGGGTGATGCGGGTCAACTCATGGACAACATAAGGGGCACCAGCCTCATGTGGATTTGAAAATCTGCATTGTTAGGGGCCAACCTGTACATGTATATTTTTCTGCTGCTGTTGTATCCAAATCCAAATATTGGCGATCCCCATGGAAATCAGCCATGAAGACTGTCCTGAGAATATAATGCAGTGGCCTTTCATCTGCCTTCTGCAGTGCAGAGTGACCCCCACACCATTGATCCAGTTCCATGAATCACTTTCTGTTCCTGAGCCCTTCTGGCACGCAAAATCCTCATCACCCACAGGCCAGCCTTGACAAAGCTGCTGCTCTCCATCAAGATGGATTCAAGTGGGATTTAATCCACTTGGGGACCATCACCCTTCCCTGTGGACTTTGGCACTCAAGGCCGTTAGTCCTCAGGGTTGTCAGGTTAGTTAACTGCAGTATGGTCTACTCAATTACCATAGCAGGATAATCTATGGCTGCCATTTCTTCATCTTCCCCACTGTGCCTCCTGGGAGAAGACCCATGATCAAGGTGCACAGACCCAGGATGGCCCCAGAAGATGGGAATGGCAAACCATTTCTGTCCATTATCGACCTAGAAAACCCTGGAAACAAAGGATTCACTTTACTTCCAGGATCTCTTTTTATGCACAACAAATGTACCGCTGGAAGGGAGGAAGTCTATTGAGAGCAATAGTGCATTAAGCCACACTTCCTCAAATCATTATTGATCCCGGAGACCCACTTTGGAAATAATGAACAGAAGCTTCAAGCCACAATTGTGAAAAAGGCATGCTTGCCTTAAGAGAGCATAAGGAGAAGCAAGAACTGCAGGAAGGAGCATTATCTTTCCCTCTCATTCTCCCCTCATTTTCTGTAGCTACTTTGGCATTTCATTTGTCTTTGGCCTCACTGTGTACAATGTTCAGCTTCACCCAATCATGCAACGGAGTCTAATGCATCACGTGCCTGACAAAGGGAATCTTAATCAACAGAAAGGCAAGTTTATTAGCTTTTAAGGCAAAGTGGCAAAGTTCTAGTAAGGTGGGAAGAACTACAAGAATTTCCAAAGGCTTAAAAAAAACCACACACACACAACTGACCTGTAATTGTGTATGGATAGTAGTTCCATGCCTTCTCTGTAACATAAAATATTTTGGGGACAACAGCTCTTGCCCAACTTGGAAGTTTGCTGCAAAAAAAAAATTATGTCAGAGAGCAAATGCATCACAAAGATTTTAATCACAGTAGAACTCTGAGAAAAAACATTGTAAGTCAAGGAATGTTATGCACTTTTCTTCCTTAAACCCTGCCTTCATAACCTGTAATGCTAATGTACTGCTTCCTCCAACTGAATATAATACCCAGCTGATACATCCAACCCTATAAAGACCTTAAATAGTTTATATCATAATCCAGGTAGAGTCTAACCAACGTGGAACAGAATGGTACTATTACTTCCCTTAATCTGGACACTATACTTCTGTTAATGCACCCCTGCATTGTGTTCACACCCCATAAAACTATTCCTTGTGTTTATCTTCCAATTTATGGAGATTGTGGCATTTATTTTGGCATTTATTTTATGTTGTTGTTTGTTTTTATTTTTCTGCTGTTTTTTATTTGTCTATACACCACCCAGAGTGGGAAAAACCCCAGATGGGTGGTATAAAAATGCAATAAACAAACAGATTCCTAGATCTTGCTCATCTTTATGACTGCTGAACCAGCTGACAACTGTTTTGTGGACCTGGTTTTTCATACTTAAATGTAGAGCTTCACATCCCACCCACCCCCCGGTGTTGGGAGTCATTCTGACTGCATTGGCTTCATTTCCCAAATTTGTAATGGCTTTCTTGAATCCTGATTCCATCTTTTGAACTATTAATTAACTCTGCCAGATTGGCATCACCCACATACTTGGTCAGCATCCCTCTTTGTGCTTTTGTCATTTATAAAGATGTTTTACAACAGTGGACCCAAAACAGAACCCCGGATCATCCCACTTGTCAGTTTCCTCCAGGATAGCAAGGAACCATTGGTAAGTAAACTGGACACTTTTCACCAAAGGGTGGAGGAAAGAATGCAGGATGTGCCTGTCGATTTGAGGCTGATTGTTTGTCTCTGCTGCTTGGCAGTTTCTTTGTGTATTTGTGGCTCTTTGCAGCCATATGCTTTCCTAAATTACATAGTTAGTCATGGATTAGTCCAAGAATGTACTGAATGGGGAACCTTTTAGACCAAATTTAAAAGTAAAACAAGTTGGGGTGAAATGCTGAAGGTGGTCACAGGATATATTCGTGGTATCTTAATACACTGAGCAATGGTTTGTGTTACATCCTGGCAGTTAAGTGATCTATACTGGTTTGTAGGATCTTTGTCCCATTCACCTTCTGCTTTTTTACCCTACCCAGTTCTTTGCATTTAGACAACATGCTAGTACAGCGTTCCCAACCTTTGGTTTTTGGACTTCATTTATCAGAAGCCTACGTCAATTCCCCAAAGCACTGCTCAGCCAATGTACTGACTTAGGCTTCTGGGAATTGAAGTCCACCAGTGTTCCGCAGAACCTAGTTTGGGAAATGTTGTGCTAGTGTATTGGGGAAAGCAAGGACAACCTTTCTCACTTCCCAGCTACTTTCACACATATGCTAATTTGGAAATATGAAAGGCAGTCCCTTTCACATTTAACGCAGAAGTTTGGTTTGGTGGTGACTTGGCTACTGCTGCAATAGTGGGCATCACAAAGACAACATAAAGAGAACTATCTTTCTTGATGGCATTTATCTAATTCTAATTTGACTCTCCCAAATTAAAAGAACACATGAGGAAGATAAAACAGTAAGAAAATACTTTTTAAAATTTTTATTTTATATTACAAACATACAAAAGAAAAACCAACACTGAATATATACAAACCCTTACAAGATTTTGTAACCAATGTAGAATGAGCTACTATATTTAAAACTACACATGACATTGATGACCATCTGCTAAATATGATACAGCCTGTGTATCCTCCATGAGTAATGAATTTAAATAAGTTAGGATAATTCCAGGTAATACAATTTAAAAAATTCTGGTTTTGTATAATATTTTCCTTTATCTCTTCAGGTTTCTTTAGCAGCACTGTTGTTTTGAACTCTGACTTTTTGTCAAAAGAATAGCATCTTGTAATTATCTGATAATAATTCCCTTTGAAATACTGTTATTTGAGCTGATTGAATTTTGAGTACTATCTCATGACTACATTTCTACTTAAGGCCTTGGTTAAATATTAATTTATTACAGTAATGTTAATGGAAATGAAAAGTGATTGATAAGGTCATTGTTAAATCTCTGTTGCTAAGTACTTCTATCATAGCTATATTTGATGAACTACAAGAAATTTCACTTGTTTTTACATCTGTTTTAATTCTAAATTCAAATAACACCTCTAAATGTACCTATAGGGGAAAAAAAGCTTTAATTTTGTAAATAAAGTTTTATCCATATTCAGTTTGTTTTGTTCCACCTAGGTCTGCTTGTTCCATGCACAATCTGGAGTTGATTCTGGGAAATGTGTTTACCATAGCATTGCATGCTATTATTGCATTTTTATTCCCCCTCAGGAGCTGTGCATGGAGTGGCATTATGCGGGGGGGGGGTGACTCGCCCCGGGCAGCGCTTTTTGGGCTATGGTGTTCTTAGACTACAATTCCCAGAAGCTCTAGCGGGAGCGGGCACCAGCGTCCACCAGGGGGTGGCAAATGTGGCTTCAGCCTGGGAGGGGCCCTGAAATCCACGTGACGTTACTGAGTTTATGTAGCTTGTTCTATTTGCACTCTTAGAAACTGTTGTGAAGGAGGTCAGGCTATGAGATGGTAACCTGAGATAGTGGTCTTGGTCAACCATGGATGATTGAACAGAGACTGAATTCAGGTCTCCATAATAGTCTGACAACAACTGATATACCACACAAGCTCTCATGAGATCATCTCAGTACATTAATACCTTGGATAACATTTACCTCGGATAACGCTAAAATCGCATAACGTTAAGTAATCTGGGGAGAATTGGATCAAATAACGTTAAGGTCCTATGGGATGGATCGGATGACAACTGCTAAAACCTGTGTGGTTACAATGTATCTCTATGGAGTTTTAATAATATCCGATCCATCCCATAGGATTTTAATATGGATTGGATAACACTAAAAATCGGATAACACCAAGACTTTTGGAACGAACTCTTAGCGTTATCCGAGGTATTACTGTATTGCTAATGTGTCTGTTCTCATTGACTCACCAGTCCTAGGACAGTGATGGCAAACCTTTTAGAGATAGAGTGTCCAGGGAGGTGGGGAGAGATGGGCAGCAGGCATCATTCAGGCATCCACGTGATGTTACCGGCACATTTCAACTGCACATGCGTGCATGCACACTACTCCTGCACCAACAAACTTTGTGCTGCCCACCTGGCAAGCTGCCCCCCAACAAGCCCCCACCACTGCACCAAGCCCTGCCACCCCGTGATCCCTGACAAGTGCTGCACGGCTGTGTTGGACAGTACAAAAGCCTCCCGGGCTCCAGAGAAGCCCCATGTGGCCTTCTCACCACTCGCCAGGCCTTCCTACACCCCGTCTCTCTCTCTCTCTCTCTCTCTCACTCACTCACACTCACACTCACACACACACACACACACACGTGCTCCCAACCATATCTCTCCCAGTCACAGCCTCTTGCCTCTCCTTTGGTAGAGAGAGAGAGAGAAATGGTGGAGAAGTGGTGTTGGAGGGGTGGGGCTTCCCCTCGATGGTGCACGTGCCAGGAGAAAGGCTTCTGCGTGCCACTTCTGGCATGCGTGCCATAGGTTTGCCACCACTGACCTAGGATATCCAGTCTGGTAGAGTGGATACAGTGATGGACAAGAACTTAAGAGACCTGGGTTTGAATCCACACTCAACCACGGAAACCCACTGTCAGAACTGGTAAAACCATTGCTTAAATATGTTCTTTACCTTGAAAACTTTGGTAGGGTTGCTATAACTCAGTTTTGACTTGAGTCCCCCCCCCCTCTCTCTGTCACTCATACACACATGCATTTCACCCAGCATATCAATTTTCACATTCTCCTCTCAGGGAATGCTTTCTGCATCCACTTGTTGCAAAGGTTAATAGGCCTTTGTGAGTCTGTACCTGATGTGGTAGGGCTTGGGCCAATCACCATGAACTTCCCACCCTTTTAAACCAACCCAGAGGACAAATTCAGCTGGATGATGATGGTAGGAACAAGGCCCGTCTCAGCAGGGCCTTATTTATTTTATTTTTATTTTTATATTGCCTGTCAGGGAAGACTTCCCATTCTGGGCAGGTTACATAATTAAAATCCATACAAAACATAAGAGTAATGAGCAGGACCTACCTGGTGGCAACATATTAAAACATATTACTTGGATATCAGTAGATCTACCCACCCCACTCCACAAAAAAGCAAGTCCAGGAAATTAAACAATTGAACTTAATATTAAAACCACATTAAACTAAGCTAAGTAAACTAAATGGTCAGAGGGAGCAGATCTTTAAAGCCCTCCTTGAAGAGAACTGTCTTTAATTGTTTTCCTAATATATGTAGGGGCTGGCACAGCTCCACTTGCAAGGTGTTCCACAACGTGGGGACTGCTACCAAGAAAACTCATCTCTTGGTTGAAAATTTCTTTGCCATTCTCAGTGTTGGATGGGTGGGTGTATTTTAATGTATTTTTTATTTTATTTATTTATTTATTTATTTATATTTGTTTATCGCCCTCCTCCCCGAAGGGACCCAGGGCGATTTCCAACAATTCTGAAAACACTTAAAAAGTTAAAAACTTTAAAAACTTAATTAAAAGCTAGGTATTATATCTTGGACATACTGGGGGTCAAACCATCCAACTGGCTGGGGAAATTGAACCATCCACTCCCCAGACCAGACCTGCCAGCCAGGTTTTCACTCCTTTCCTAAAGGACAGCAACTCCATCTGCAGGCGTAGCTATATCGGGAGGAGGTTCCACAGGGCTGGAGCAGACACTGAGAAGGCCCTCCTTCTAGTGCAAGAGAGATGCACCTCTCTGGCTGATGGCACAACCAGAGAGCCTCCCCGGTCTGCTCTGGTGGGCCTGGTAGATGTCCTTGGAACGATGTAGTCTCTCAAGTAACCTGGACCACTACCATAAATTTTGACATCCCATCATTGCCCATACCCCGTCCTTCTCAAGCCTCCACAATCTTCTCTCTCTCCGGAATCTCCATTTAAACTTTCTAAATTCAGTCATTATTCTTCTCAGTCCTCCATTCCTTTTCCAATAGCCATGTTGGGTCTCTTCAGAAGCATACATCACCATTCTCCATAGTTCATTCTGCTCCCAATATCTCCACAAAATTTCTCCAAGAATCCCTACCATCATACTCCATTCCACCTTTTCTGATTCTCTCCTCCAATTCCACAACCATCTCTTTCTATCTATCTTATGGGTCCATCTCTGTATCCATTGCTGGATCTTTCCCAATGAGTTTCCATGACCAGATTTGAGAACATAAATATAAGGTGATCTTTTATGTTCTGCCACAGATCCCAGAGTCTTAGTCTGACTCCACCACACTCGTACCAAATTCTCAGAAATGGTACAAACTCAGTTGGCACTGAAACCATACAAAACCATGCAACAGGGTAGGTTCTGGAGTTTAATAAAAGGCAAAATGAAATCTCAGCAAGGAGTGTTGTCATAAACCTGTTAATCTAATACTGTAATTGCCTTCTCTGTATGTGACTCAGAATAACAGGCACTTCCCTTCTCTGACAGGGGTTTCTCCTGAGTGAATAGCCTTTCCAAGTTTTTATGGTATGAAATTAATAGACAGGCTGTGTCTGCCAAACACAATAAGGACACCTTAACTGCATCATCACCCAATGAGCAATTTCGACTCTTTAAAGGGAACAGTATATTTAGCACAATGCTTTCAGCCCTAGCCAGCAAGTGAAATAGCTCTTGACACCGAAATATTATTATCACTTCTACAGGCATTCAAAAGGGTGGAACACAGGGCAAACAACTAGTGGTTTCTAAAGGAGACAACTTAAGATGGCTGAAATTTGCTAATAATGGTCTAATGAATCATCTGCCATGTGAATCATGCTGATGTGTGATTTCTGGACAACGTTTCTAAATGAATGAATTCTTGAAGGTGGGGTATGAGCAGCCAATGCCGCAGAGACATATATCTCCCATTTTTAGAAAAGAAAATGTCACTTCTAAATTAATACTAAACCAAACCAGGAGTGACTTAGAAAGGCTGCCTCAAAAGCAAAACATTAAGGCACACCCAGTGATGGGATGTAACAAGTTCGCACCAGTTCGCCAGAACCGGTAGTAACTTTTCCCAGTGTCCTGGAGAACCAGCTTTTGGGGGGAACCGCCTTCGGGGCTTACCTTTTCACTGGTTCCCCCACCGTGCACACGTGCCAAGCACTTGGTGTGCATGCACGCCTACAGTGCTTGGCGGTATGCACGGCATCCTTGCTGTCCTTCCAAGTGGGGAGGAGGAAGAGAAGCTGCTAGCCTGAGGCTCCCTATAGCCTGATCCCCAGGGTAAGTGACTCACCTTTGGATGTGGTGTGTCTGTGTGTATTTTAATGTGTATTTAATACCTTTACCTATATTGACGTACTACCAGTTCCTAAAAATGCCTGCTGGCTGGCAGGCACATATACTAACAGGTTAGTGATGGTTTTGTATTGGGGGGGGGGGTGTTTGGGTGGGCGGGTGTATTTTAATGTAATTTTTATTTTATTTAATTTATTTACGGGTTTGTGTTGTGGGTGGGTGGGTTGAGGGGTGTGTGTGTGCGTGTGTGTGTGCTTATTTTTATTTTATTTTATTATTTTATTTTATTTTTCTTTGGCCCCGTCCATGACATTATGATGTCATGATGTTAGCTCCGCCCACACTGTGATGACATCATGGTGGGGTAGTAAAATTTTTGACATCCCACCACTGGGCACACGTTTTGTTTTTTCATAATTACCCTTGCTCCTAGAAAGTTTTTTTTATATAATATATATAAAACTTGTATTAGGTTCCTTTGTACTGCATTATACAGCAATGTTATTATTATTATTATTATTTTAAAGGTGTAAAATGATATACTCAAAGAAGGATTAAAAATTAGGAAGTAAAGATGTATTTGCTTCACTAGCATAGCTATTTTGGACATCAAATGAGAAGAGAGGATTTGCTTGAGAAAGCCTTGATGCTGGGAAGGGTGGAGGGCAAAAGAAGGGGGTGGCCAAAATGAGATGGCTAGATGGTATTGTAGACACAATGGGCACAGAGCTGAGCAAGTTGAGGAGGATGGTGGAGGACAGAAGTGCCTGGCAGACAGTGGTCCATGGGGTCACAAAGGGTCGGAATCGACTGTGCAACTGAACAACAAAAAAAGCATAGCTAAAGAACAGACTAATGCCCAAAGGCAGAAAAAGAAAGCAAATGGGATGTCAGAAAAGCTTTTGTGCCACCAACTAGACAAGTGTAAAAGAGAGAAAGTAACCACAAAGGAAGTGATTCCTTCTCTTTGCCAAATAAGATCTAGGGACAAGGCTAAAACAACAACAGCACAGGGACTATCAAACAGCTCTGCAGGTAGGTGCCTTGCCTTGATCTGACCTTTTCTCCTTTCTGAAGTGAAGTGAAAGTTCTTTCCTTCAGCAGAATTAAGATAAGCCTGACTCCAAATGTATTTCTAGATCAGAGTCTTACACCAGCCACAACCTGTATATTGGATATCACAGAGCTTAACTGTGTTCTTTGAGTTCATTTTGTACACACACATGAGAAATATATATTCCAGGCCCATGTGAACTATACATTTGTGAAAAACTCAGGTCAGCATTATGGGTTTACCATTACCTTAATAAGTTAATCATGAAAGATCACATTAAAACATAGCAGTTTTTGTTTTGTTTTCTTGCCGGATAGTTCTTCACTTAGAACTCTTTTGTTCCAAAGTTTATGCTATTTCCATTGCTATGCAAGAGGAGTTTGGCCAATTGTCTCTCTGTGAAATCCTATGGGGTCAGTAGAGAAGCAGATGGGACTGTAGTCCAGTGGTAGATAATGTTATTTGCATATAGAAAGTACCAGGTTCAATTCCTGTCCTCTACAGGGAGGGCTGAAAAGACTTTTGCCTGAACTCTAAAGAGTGGCTATCAATAATAAGGACCTTGTGTTTTATGTTCTGCCATGCATCCCAGTTCTATGAAGGGATAGTGCGGCATTGAAACTATCCTCCCAATGTACCAGACTGGAACTTCCACTGACTCCAGCCAGCATAACCTCAGGCTTTACTGTCTGGGAACAAAGGGGGTAGCAATACAACACCTTTCAGAAACCACTAATTTGTAGGTTCATTGAAAAGTCAGGTGCAACTTGGCAGCTCATAACAGTAACAAGTACAACACAAGTTAGTTAAGCCATGTTGTAGCAAGTTTAGGATAACAACTTAGAGAAGGACTGCTTAAATTTGTGAAATGCATTAATATATTTGTTTTTAACATGGTGGCTTTCAGTTTTTTAAAGTTGTTTTAATATATATCAAATTATTTTAATATCCATAAATGATATTAAATAATTTGTAAGCTGTCCTGAGTCCCTATACAGGGAGAAAGATGGAGTGGAAATAAAATAAAATAAAATAAATCCATAAGCATTAACATGTCTGCCTCTGCTTAAGACTGCATATTTATATTTTCCTCTACCCTCAGCAGAGGATTTAAAAGCATTAATACAGCTGTATCGTGCTCCAGGTAGATTTATCTTCCTAGATCTAAATATACAGTCAAGTGGTGACAGATACTTGGAATGAGGGGCATGCTTCTGTGAAAGCTGGTTAATGTATTCCAGCTCTTGCTTGCTGGAAAGTTAATCTTAGGTGGGTCTGACAGAGCAGCCTGGCTGACCAGGTTTTCAAACTAGAACATTGCAGGTAGTTTTACTGCTGGGAAGAGGGAAAGCTCACAGCCATCAGGATTCTCTGGCATCTCATCTAATAATGTAATGGGCGGACAATCTCTGTGCTTGTGGCCGGAGGGGCCTAGCCGTACAAAAGCTCAATAAAAGTAGTGGACCTCTGGGAGCAGAGACAAATGAGGGAACCAGTAGTATTGTATTAGACCACTACTAACAACCCAATTGTCATCAATTAAGCCTTGTGTTTTAAGGAAGATTAATAAAGCCCTAAGAATTAGAACTGGTCTTAAATCTGTACCCAAAAGGCTTAGCCTCCATGTCTTATGGAGTCACTTCCAGAATATGAATATATTTAGCTTTACAACAGAAAGGAATCAGAAGGAATAAAATATATCTATGTGGCACCCTAAGTTTTGTATTCTCAGCTTGGTTAGACTAATGATGCTCAACCCTGATGGTCGCCCACAATGATGGCGGTTTTTGCTGCTATGATAAAACTAAGGGGAGGGGATGGGCTGTCACTCTGTGCATACCTGAGAAGCAAAGACCTATGTGATACAGGGGCTGTTGTCATAGGCCATGCTTTGCCTCTTGGGAGTTGAACTGATTGTATATGTGCTGCTAATATTGAACAAATTGAGACAAGTGTAACTCTTGTATTCCCATAAACTTCAATTGTTAAAGCCTATTTTCACCCTGCTTAAAATGTGGCAGCTACTGAACTGAGAGTTTCAGGCAAACAAATCTGCTTTGCATATTTTTTTTTTAAAAAGAGCTCTGAGTGTTAAATGATACTTTTTCTCTTCTATTATATAATATTCTACTATAGCCTACAGATCATAAAATGTGAAAGACTGTGATTAACATGAATTAGTCCTCCCAGGTATTTTAAGATGGAAGCTGAAAATTATCAGCTTTGGTAGTGATCATCTGCATATACTTAACTTCACTAGGAGCCCAGAGAAAAGTACTAATCTTTAATATCTATAGCCCTTTTGCGCAAACAACGGATCCTCATCACACAGAAGATACAATAACATGGTCTAATACGTGAATGGTTATGAACAAACGAGCTGTAATTATTACTGTTTGCCCTAGACCAGTGATGGCTAACCTTGGCATTCCAGGTTTTGTTGGACTACAGTTTCCAGAAGCCCAACTCAGCACTCCTGCTGATCGGGGCTTTTGGGAATTGAAGTCCAAGAACATCTGGGGGCCCAAGTTTGGGAAACCCTGCTGTAGACAAGGATCCCTCAAACCTGGCTCTCCAGGTGTTCTTCAACTTCAATTCAAAGAAGCCCAAGTCAGTACTCCTGCTGATCAGGGCTACTGGGAATTGGAGTCCATGAACAGCTGGAGTGCCAAGGTTAGCCATCACTGCCCTAGACTTTGAATACATATTTCTACCTGCTCTTTTGCTCAGCTTTGTTCCCATTAATCTGAGCTCAAAAATACACAATGCCATAGTTCCCTCTAAATTTACTTGAAATTAAATTACTCAATTGAATTTTAGAGTTCTGAAGCTTTCTTTGTGCTTGTTGAGCTTATATATGACTGAGAAGTGGAATATTGTGCTGTGTACTCCAAAAATTTCTAGCAACATTTATGATTCCACAAAAGTCCACACATGGCTTGTGTCGGTGGAAAGTCATGATTTGGGCTCAACAGTTTTCCTTCTCTTTCCAATAATCCATGGGTATGCACTTGTGTCGGAACTCATGACAGGCACTATGGATCTGTTAGTGCCACTTGAATACTCATAGGTATATAAACCCAGACCTTTCTGACTATTTAATTCAGATAAATGTGATTTCAGTTCAACTTGACCTACATCATAGCTGCATTTTATTATTTTAATGCCTTGTTTTATTATTTCAATGCTGTACATTTGAAATGATTTGCCTGTTAATATTTTCTTTGTACAGTACCTTGGAATGATTTATGACAGGTGGAATAAAGACAAAGGAAAGAAGGTGGGAAGGGAAGAAAGGAATATCTCATTTAGTTCTGAGCTTTGGAGAATGTATAACCAGAATAAATCCTTTGGGCTTCTCCAGTCTATTCAAATTTTGTCACACCAGAGTTCTTTCATTCACCCATTCTTCTTCATTCTGCAAGACTCACAGAGAGGGACAAATGAGCTCTCTCCGGTTCATTAGGAAGGAAAGATATTTGTAATCTGACAAAGGTCAGCCAGGACCCAGTTATCACCAGAGGCCTGGTTCAACCCTACCTCAACAGCTTTTAAAGGTAGCTATAAATTCTAGTTTCATACAATATTTTGTCCCTTAGGTAACCACAGTACATTAAACTATTGCAAAGAGACTATGGTCTTCCTTTTCCACCTTTCTTAAACCACAATAGTGCTTTTACCTCCAAAACTAATAGAATAAAACCTTGCTTCCAAATACAATAATGTTTTCCATAATTGACATACAGTATCTGTTGCAAAACACCGTAATGTTATAATGCTTCCAGAAACATATACCTGTTCAGATAAACTCGTTTTTCTGTCAGCTGACCATTCCCATAATTAGGATCTTCGTAAGGTTCATTCTGTACCACTTCTACACCTTCTCCTCGGTCGCTCTGCTCATGGCTATGCTTACTGATCATATACAACTGTCCAATTCTGTACTGCAATGGAAAAAGAAGAAGCAAAAAGGTCACTGAAAAACATCAGACCCCATAAAGTAGTTATCATGATGGCAATTAGCACAATTGAAAATAATTGTTGAAGAAAATTATTAACTGCTTTGTGATGAATGTGCAGCATAAGCAATTATGTGTAAACTCTTTCACACAGAGCTTTTGATAACTTTTGATAACTGTCCAGAGGCATAGTAATATAAAGCTGTTCAAATATTTGTAGATCTCTCCACATGGAATGGCTCCACACTAATGATAGGAGTAAAAGCTGTTCTACCACAACTACAGATGAAATCCGATTGTGATTCATATGAATGCAATGGCATCAAATGAACCACTATGAGAATACAAATTGCTTTTGGATATGTCCAGCTGCGTTTATGGATGTACCAGAACTGACATTTCTTCTGGCTCCTCTCCACAGAGAAGTTGAAAGGATAGGAACCAACCAACATTTCAAACAATTCTTAATTACAGAAGAACCTTTAAAGTACCAAATGTCTGTCCCCAGAAGCTGGTTTTGCTTATGGGAAATACTGTTCTGAAAAACAATCAAACACCTCAAGTAAGATGACACTATTCTCAAAGGGCCTTGAAAAGACCTGTAAATGTCTTTGCTGATTGTGGTCTAAGCCCCCCCACCCCCGGCCAATTCCTAAGTACTACTATTCAGCAGAGACACTAACTGTGTTAGTTCTACAATTGTTTGAGCCCCATTAGAAATTTAAAGGAGAACATGATTGTATTCTCTCCCCATAAACCATAGATCAACATAAGTAATGCACTATGTAATTACTTTCAGAATAGATTTTGATTTCCATTTAACTAAGTTAAATACATCTCTAGCTGAGCTCTCTTGGTCTGTGGCATCAGACAAAGTCATTAAAATTAAGAAAGTAGATATTTGTATAAAGTGGATCATTCTTCTTCCTCCTTATTCTCTCCCTGTGCTCTGACAAGAACAAAGAACTGTAAATGCTAAGTCTCTATATTCCCTATGCATATTTCCATGTATAAAAATGGTTTTAAAAAAGCAACCCAATTATAACGTAACAAATAATTAAAGCTGCATATCAAATTTTTATCTATTTAAGCAAGCAGGCACTTGTTTCTGAAAGCACTGAGTACCTTTAGAATTAAGATAATGTAATTAGAAATAATGAAAAGCTATAGCATGGACCTTGTGTCATGAAATACTATATAAAAAGCTGGTGCTTATTCTGTGGCATTAACTTTGTGAACTAACTGATGTTCAGTTATTTCAAATTATAGCTACTAAGAACACTGAATACTGTACTTTGTTAAACAATTCATAATGTGTTCATTACAGGACCATGATCAGGGTTAAATGTTTAAGAGCCTATAGATCATCGGTTCCCAACGTGGGGCCCATGTCCCACAGGGGGACTTCAATTCCCAGAAGCCTAAGGCAGTACATTGGCTGATCAGTGCTTTGGGGGATTGACTTAGGCTTCTGGGAATTAAAGTCCAAAAACCAAAGGTTGGGGCACACAACTATAGATCCTTTCACCAGCATAGATATCCCCTGCCCTACTGAACACCAGAGAGAATGGGGCCAGTGCTGCTGCGGTTGGTTGACGCGACGCCCCCTCCTTCCCTCCGGGTCCTTTCCATCTCGGCCCGGAGGTCGATAAAAGACCCGGCGATGGCGGCCGCATGGTGTAGTTATGACATTTGATATATTGTTTTGTACTGCTGGATTGAACTGTTTTGCACTGTTGGATGGAATTTTTTGTCATATTGTCATATTTTTATATTGTATGTTACTTTGGGATTGTATTCCTACATTGTATTTCTGAGTTGTACTGTTATATTGTTGCTTGATTGTGTTGCCACATTGTTGCTATTTTACTGTGTGGTGTCCTATCATAGCATTGTTTGCCTTATTGTTGTACTTTATTGATAGATTGTATGCTATTTGTTTTGTACACCGCCCTGAGTTGGTCGCACCAAGTAGGGTGGTATAGAAATCTAATAAATAAATAAATAAACACACAAAATTTGCACAAAAACAATCTGAAACTTGTATTCAGGTCAATGCAGTGCAAAACAAAGACAATTCTGCGCTTGATCACAATAAAGATAGTGTTTGCAAAGTATGAAAAAGACATCACAACATTCTTGCAAGGAATGGGAAAGTTGAAGACAGGCGGAAAGATCATGGGTTTGCAGTTCTCATAAAACCTTAATGGAGGGTCCCCCCAAACTGACTCTTGTAGCACTAACATCATTGGAGGTCAAAACGTTCTCATCAAAGGAGGGAGCCACACCAAGGCTAAGAGTATATATCAGTGATGGTGAACCTTTTAGAGACCGAGTGCCCAAACTGCAACCCAAAACTCACTTATTTATCACAACATGCCCACACAGCAACAGGGGAGGAAGGAAATGCTCCCATTGGGCTGCTGGGCAGAGAGAAGGGGCAAACTCTGTGCTGGGAGGAGGGAAGAAGTGCTCCCATTGGGCTGCTGGGCAGAGGGTTGGAGCAAACTCTGTGCTAGAGGGACTGCATGGGTGCCCACAGAGAGGGCTCCGAGTGCCACCTCTGGCACGCGTGCCATAGGTTCGCCATCACTAGTATATATAAACTCTCCAATTGTATTGAAAAGGTTTAAAGAGCAGGCTGGGGTTTCAGATCACCTAGAAAAAGAGAGAACTAGGAAAAGAGAGTATTTATGTTAATTTCAGACTGAAAATAACATAAATATAGGATATGGTCTGATCATATTCAGAATACTAGATCATGGGAACATATCCCAAGGTGTCATAGAATCAGCTGGCTTTCCACCCATTAGGCTGTTATCAGTGCTCCAACACACCACTGTAAAGCTTACTATGGCAGGGTCTTTCGAAGACTGGAACTTGGAACTGCCAATCTATATAGGGACATACTGTATTACATTAAACATTTTGCCATCTGCACAGACAGTTAGTCCAGTTCCAGGACCCCTTAGAAGTGCTGTTTTCAAAGCTTTAACACCCTAAATGCCTTGGGACCAGGCTATCTGAAGGAGCCTGTGTATTGGATAAATCTCAGAAATTTTCATCCCGACTCTCCTTGTCAAATGAGGCAAGAATTGCATGTTAAGGAGACATGTGCGTTTCCTGTTACTAAACGTTTCATCTCCAACATGCCATTTCCTCCTTCAACATCCAATCTAGTTTGCAAAGGAAGACAGTGTGTGCCTCAATGATTGATCATGAAACAGAAGCAAGATAATTTGAAAACAGGTTAAGAAAGAGCAGCTCCTGCCAGGATAAGCATAAAGGAGATTTGCTCCTAATGGGCGGAATCTGGGGGTCCTCTTGGACTCACGACTACTGCTCAAAGAGCAGGTGGCAGTCGTGGCCAGGAGGGCTTTTGCACAACTTTGTGTAATACGCCAGTTACACCCGCTCCTAGACCGTGACTCCTTGCTCATGATCACACACACTTTGGTCACCTCCAGACTAGATTATTGTAATGTGCTCTACATGAGGTTGCCCTTGGTGACCATTCGGAGGCTGCAGCTGGTCCAGAATGTGTCTGCCCAGGTCGTGATGGGGTGTGGGCGTTATGCTCATGCCTCACCATTGCTGCGGGAGCTGCACTGGTTGCCAGTGTGCCTCCGGGTGCAATTCAAGGTGCTGGTTATTACCTTTAAAGCACTATATGGTAGTGGACCAGGATACCTAAGAGACCGCATCACCTTAAGGACATCTGTCCGTCCCACCAGAGCAGACTGGAGAGGCACTCTGGTTGTACCATCAGCTAGAGAGGCACACCTCTCTAGCACAAGGAGGAGGGCCTTCTCTGTGTCTGCTCCGCTCCTATGGAAACTCTTGCCAAGTGAGCTGCGTCTCCAGACGGAGCTGCTGCCCTTTAGGAAGAGGGTCAAGACCTGGCTGGCAGAGCATGTGTGGGGTATGGGCCAGACATTTGCTCCACTCTGTTGGCTTATTTGATCCCCCTCTCTATGTTTGTCTTGTTTTAGCTTTTTTAATTTTTTAATCCTTTAATCTTGATTTTATATTATACTTTTATTGTGTTTTAGGTGTTGGGAGTTCTGTTAGCCGCCCTGGTTCTTTTTGAGGAGGGCGGCATAAAAGTTTGCTTAAATAAATAAATAAATAAATAAATGCTAGCTCTAAAACATTGGGGCCAAACCCAGAAAATATTTTTAGCAGTGGCATCTGATCTGTTTATCTCCTTCCTTAGGTAGACTCATTCTTCTCCTCCTCCCAGGCATTCAAATAACTGTTTTGGTGCTTTGAGAAGTTATTACCATCCTATCTTAATTACACTTTGGCTTTACATGATATACTCTTTGTAGTCTTTGCAGCAGGGTGTATCCTGGTCTTATTATGGAGTGCCTTAAGTCACAGTTTTATTGGTTGTGTTTTTTTTCGCTTTCCACACACTGTACACTATCCAGAGACACTCAGCTATCATTTAGGCTTCCCTTGAGAAGTGTAACAGGAGCACTTAAATCACTTATGCTTGCTCTCCCTTCCCTCCAGGCCTAAATGAAGATACCGTGTATCTCCTTTAAATGTCCCAATAGTTAAGCAACCAGCCTACATGAAGCATGTATTTATATGTGCCCTCTTCTCCCCCATAAACCTATTCATACTGTTGAGGATAGACCCTGCTGTGTGTCACATCATTTTGTGAAGGACAGAATAGAGCAAGGGTTCCCATCTTAAGGCCCATGGGCTAGATCCAGCCCACAGTGCCATTTCATGTGCCCCCCATCCGTGTGTATTTGAGAAACAAAATGGCCACCGCTTTGAAGCTGTTGGGGCAAAATGGCCACCCCCATCGTGCAGGGAGGGCAAAATGATCATCCAGCCCTCGAAGCTGACTGAGAGAGTGTGACCCGGAAAAAGTTGGGAACCCCTGGAATAGAATAACACAGGACTAGGCCTTAATAAAGCAGCAGTGATACTAAAGAATTGAAATCCTATGCAATCTGGCAACCTCCATCACTACATGTATTTCAAGTCTGCTTGTTTAGCTACTTTTTCAAATTCTGTTTCTCCTTCAAATGAATGCCTTTATTTGTTTAACCAGTCAATAAGGATTTTTTGCTTGTATAGTATAATACAACTGCAATTGTTTAATGCTCAGTATTTTAATACTACAATGTTTTCAAATACATTTTCTTATGCTGTGAAGGCCATGGTTGAGTCCTATCTGATGCATCTACCTTTAAAGAAAATACTATTTTATATTTAGCATCTCCATAAGGCCTGCTGGCTGAATGAAATCCTATAGCACAAAATAACACTGTGACCTGTTCAAGCTACAGTGTAGTACATGAAAGGGTAGGGGCTGGACATAATTGCATATGAAGGTCAGGGTTTCTAAACTGTGTGCTCACAAATGGGGCACAGATGTTGCTCGAAAATACAGATTTCAAAAGATGTGAAAATGATTTTTCTGCATGATGGCCAAGAACCTACTGCAATTCTGGTGTTCACATGACTTGTTTTTAATACTTCCAAGCTTATTAAACATAATTTATTTTTATTAAACATATTTATTTTTCATTCTAACTGAGCTAGCATTTGCATTTTATAAGTGAAAATTAAACATGCATTTAACTAATTATTGCATCTGTCCTTTCTTCCATTCTACTGTCCACAAGCTTATTGCCAATTTAAACAAAACTGTATTGCCATCCCTGCGGAAAAGATCAATATCAAAATATAATTTGTCTGTATAATACTGTATGTCTAATATAGCACCAGATATTGTTTAATATTTTAGAGTAAGCTCTTTGCCAGCAATGTGTAGTCCAGGGTGCCCAAACTAAGGCCTGGGGGCCGGATGCAGCCCCAGACACCAATTCATCTGGCCCACACAGCCCTCATCGCTCCTGGACGTGGAGGTAAAACGCATGCAGATGAATTGGCATTGGGGGTTGTATCCGGACCCCGGGCCTTAGTGACCGGCTCCTTGAACCATCTGATTGGCCCACGGCCCAAAAAGTTTGGGCACCCCGATGTAGTCCATAAAATAAGGCAATACAGCATAATGATAGTCATATTATGACAATGCAAAGCCTGTTGAGTCATTGGGACCCCAATGATCAGCACATCTTATTATAAGCTTTTATGCACTACGTTCTCTTATGTTGGTTGCATGAAGTGTACATCAATTGACAGATTAATATACACTTGGGGGTGTGTGAGATTGTAATAGGTGAGAAATCAAACTGCTTGAGTATCAACAGTGGCAGCTGCATTAATAGGGCTCATTAACAAAGCAACAGTTGCATGGGAACAAATGTATTCTTTTACATAGAGATCAGATTAATCCATGCAATGTGATTAAAAACCCTTTGAGCCATACGTGTTTTCATGTATTAATTTGGACTTGGGAATTCTGGAAAGAAAAATTAAGCAAAGCCCGACCACAGTTCTTGTATGGACAGCAGACCATCTCTATAGTTGTGACAAAGGCTTATTGAAAGCCTATGGACTTTGCAAGGTTTTTCATGCTTATTTTCCTGTCGTATTGTATGTCACTTTTTGACTATACAATTCTGTACTTTTTTTTGTTTCAACTGTTACTGATATTTAAATTGTGACCTTGATGTCCCCTCTTCTTATGTGATGATGTGTAAATGTCAGTAAAATAACGTGTGTGTGTGTGTGTGTGTGTGTGTTCTGAAGGACTGATTTATGCCTGTTTGATGTCCCCCCCCATAGCAACTAAATCTACTTATCCTACATTGAAGGCACAAAGGCATTGCAGAAAATCGATGAAATACACTGCATTGCCCTGCTGTTGTAGCTGACATTATTAGGTCCTGTATAATAAAGTTGTCACAGTAGACATGCGGACCTAACTGCCATCTGGGTCTGGCACAGGCTGTAGCTCAGACGTCTGTTTCATTATTGCAAAGGTCCCTTGGTGATGGTGAACAAGCTTATTAATTTCAGTGGCTGCCTGTAAACAAGGACAGTTCTACTACCAGTGGTATGGAGGTGTGTGGGTGTATTGGGGGGGGGGAGCCCTCTTGATCTCATCTGTTCACTTTGCTGGGTAGGTGCTGTAGTCTAAGAAATGCCTAGTGCAGCTCAATGAATTGTGAGCCTCTGTTCACAGTCTGAATAGATGTCTTTGCATTGTAGGCCTTGGCCACTAACAATGTGCTGTACAGTATTTTAATTGGAAGTTGGAAATAGTAATTATTGTGTAGAGATCTCTGGGTTTCTGACATAGTGTACTGTTTCTACAGCCAGGATACAGTTGCAAAGTAGCGTCCAGCTAATCTTTCTCATGTGAAAGAACTATGGAATGAATTTATCAAAAGATGGCTTCATCTCACAGTTTCCTGTCTGGCCTAGACATGGAAGAACAGTTCTATTTTAATGTGAGATTTTATGGATCAAGTCAACTCCCCTAAGATCAAGGGTTACCAACCTAAGGCCTATGGGCCAGACTTGACCTGTGGCACCATTTCATGTGGCCCCCTACCCCTTCAAGGGCATTTGAGAAACAAAATAGCCACCCGTTTTGAAGCTGTTTGGACAAAATAGCCGCCCCATCATGCAGGCAGTGCAAAATGGCCATCAGGCTCTCAAAGCTGAATGAGACAGTGTGACTGGGCCTTGGCTTGAAGAGGCTGGGAACCTCTGTCTTAGACTAACACAGCTACATCTTTAAAAACACTCACCTTCTCTCTGTAAGAAAAAAATATATACAGTGGAACCTCGTATAACGATTGCATTATACAATGAATAAACCATACAACGAATGAAATTTGAAAAAAAGTTGCATCATACAACGATATTTGTTCTTGTACAATGCAATGCTTCCTTATGGGATACATCATACAATGAATTTCTCTATGGAAAAAATTGTACAACGATTTTTTTTCTTTGTACGGTTTTTCCCACAGAGATATCCGTTGTATGATGCATCCCATAGAGAAATTCATTATACAATGCATGCATCGTATAGCGATAAAATTGTACAACAACTTGCTCTATGGAACAAATTAAATTCGTTATACAGGGTTTTACTGCATGTTATTACATTTTACCAGTGAAAGTCATGGTGATGTAGTGGACAGAAAGACTCCAGAGACTGCATGTTCGTAACCCTGCTCAGCTTGACAGGGAGCAGAAGTGCTTGTTAAACCACTGCCTTAAATTGGTTGCATACTTTGAACAATCCCAAATGAGGGCTGCTGCGAGTTAGTTATGACCAGACACCAAATAAGAGCAACACATTTTGCAAGTTTTGCCTTCTCAGGGATGGCCTGCACTCCTCAAACTAGCTTGCCAGGGACAGAATAACACCTATGAAATACAATACTCATTCGCATTTCAAAGGCGTTGTTGCACACCATCAAGTTGCTTCTGACTCACAGTGACTCTATGTGTGAGTGACTTCCAAGTTACAGATGGACAAATCTTATCAATTTGAGGGGGAGAGAATTAAGCACATGCCTGCTGCAGTTTTTCAACTTAATTCCTGTGGCATTAGAGTTAATTTTATCTGGAGAGTATTTCAATACGAAAAGGAGATTATAAAGGAAAGACAGCAGTCATCTCTTTTTCTCAGACAGCAATCCTATACATTTTTAACATGGGCGATAATGTAGTGAGACATGAACATCAATACAGTGGTATTTCAATATGTTTTTTTAAAAATCATTAATTTCTACTTAAGAACGAATAAAGTTTATTTATACCGGAACAATCTGTGAAATGTGACATATTTAGGAATATTTCTGTAATGACTGACCCAAATCTATTAATAGATAGTTTGCACTAATTTGTTCCTGAAACCATGATAATCTCTTACTTAAACAACTGTTCCTACTGGATTAATTCTTCTGATGTATTTACTATCAGATCCTCTCAGCTAAGCTTTAGCTAGATTAAACAGATCTGAGTCTTTTAACTGCCTCTCATAAAAACAGTGCTTCTAAAACTCTGATCTCTTAAACAGACTTGGAAGAAAATCCTCCAGTGATATGCACGGGAGCTTCCCCCAACCAAACACAGCTGCCAGGTATATGGTACTAGTACTGTATTTTCACCATAATTACAGTCAGTGGTGGGCAGCCAAAATTTTTACTACCACACTGTGGATGGAGCCAACATCATGGCATCATGGGCGGAGCCAACGTCATGGTGTCATGGGCAGAGCCAATGATGTGGGCAGACCCAACGTAAAAAACCCCATAGAAATAAGTACACATAAAAATACAAATTAAATAGACATAAAAATACACATAAAAACACATAAAATACACATTAAAATAAATACACATTAAATAGACATAAAAACACATAAAAATACAAATTAAATACACAAAAAACACATAAAAATACACATTAAAAATAAACACATATTAAATACACATTAAAATACACCCACCCACCCCACACCCAAAGATGAGTCACTTACCTTGGGGAGCAGGCTATAGGAAGCTTCAGGCTAGCAGCATCTCTTCCTCCTCCCCACTTGAGAGGACAGCAAGGAGGCTGTGCATGTGTACCAAGCGCTGCAGGCATGCATGCACACCAAGCACTTGGTGTGCATGCACAGTGGAGGAACCGATGAAAAGGTAAGCCCCCGAGGTGGTTCCCCCCCCAAAGCCACTATCGGTTCTCCAGGAAAAGTTACTACCAGTTCTGGCGAACTGGTGCGAACCTGTTGCTGCCCATCACTGATTACAGTCCTGGGATAGAGTAAACCCTTCTTACATACTACAGTACTAACCTCTTCTTCTGGGTGACCTGACAAGGACTGTATCTCCTACTTACATTAGGCAGGAGTGATTTCTTGCTGAAGGGACAGCCTCAGGCAAAATCAAAGAGGAAGAACTGGAGCCAATTAATTATAAATAAAATCTGAACTAAATGACACACAAAGCACATTATTTGAGGCAGTGTCTCCTGAAATGATAAAAGATGTTTGACTCTCCCAGCATAAGGTTGTTTCACTCTATATTTTAAATCTATATTACTTCTGTTATATGATTGGTCATCAGGAGGCAAACATAAGCTTCTTTTGCACATCTGATTGTGCATTGAAGGAACTGAATAGCTGGAAGGAGACAGTTAAAATGAGCAGGATATAACTGTGATATAATCCCCACAGCATGAGTGAACATTAATTTTGCATAATAATTGGTTTAGCTAAAAAGTCTAAAGCCACCATATTAGAGTTGTAAATCCTTACTTATCTTTTCCTCTGTTTAATGAAATTGTAAAAAAACCCTGAAGCCTCAGATGGGTTGTTCTCAACAGTCACCTAGACCAGGGTTTCTTGACCTTAGGCCTCCAGGTGTTCTTGGACTTAAAAGTACCAGAAGCCAAGTCAACACACCTGCTGCTTACGGTTTCTGGGAATTGAAGTACAAGAACATTTGGGAGGCCCAAGATAGTGAAGCCCTGTCCTAGACTTTCTGTGCTTCCTCTGTATTTGTGTGCTTTTTGAAGGACCATACCTCCCCCTACATGAGCTTTCCAGGCCCTTGAGATCTTCTTAAAAGGACCTTATCTCCCATTTGAGGACAAAGTAAGGTACCTGACAGGCTGGTGGCAGGCGTTCCTGGAAGAAACAGATCCCCTCGATCTTTTCCAGTTCAGCGTTAGGCAGTGATGGGATTCAAAAAATGTTACTACCTACTCTGTTGGTGTGGTATGGTGGGTGTGGCCAGGGGGAAAGCCCTGCATTATTTCAAAACTTGGATGGGCAGGGCCAGCCAGAATTTCTGCTACCAGTTCTGGCGAACTGGGATGAACCTGCTGAATCCCACCACCGGCTTCAGGCCATGCCATGGCACCAAGACAGCAATGGTTGCACTGCTTGATGTGAAAAGAGGTCTCCTAGGGTAGTTAGTGGTGGCAAATCTTTGACATCTCAGATAGTTTGGATTGGTGCTTGCACCAAAAGGGTGGGGTATAAATGTGAATGAATGAATAAATAAATAAACTTCCACAGTTCTTTTATGGCTGACAATCTAGGCAGGGGATTCTGGGAACAGAAGTCCCAAATGTCTGGAGTGCTTAAATTTTGTCACCCCTATTCTAGGACTTGAAGATCCCTCATATAAGTGGCTTAAGTATTATTTCTCAACATTATTTAACTGTTTTGAATATATCTTGTTTTGTTGGCAAGCATGGTTTATATGAATTGCCATCAATATTTCAAACACTGTAAACGACAGTGTTGAAAGCCAGTACAGTATTTGCTTTAAACCAAAGACCTAAAGATGTTGCCTATAACTAGTCTCTGTTTCTTGTGTTGCACAGAGGAAAAGCAGAAGGAGTCCTTTAAAGGCCAAATTATGCATAACAAATAGCCAACCATTAGAGCTGAATTTTGTTAGTATTCCAGAATAAGATTCGGGCAGACCTTCATGACGAAGCAATCACACTTTCAAACAAAATCTGGGCTAACCTTCCAAGTGAGCTAATTTACTGGCCATGAGAGGTAAGAAAAGCTGTTCCTGCGACAATCAGGTATTTTTTAGCACTTAAATAAATTCTGTCTTTGAGTGACAGGTTATGGTTCAGTCTTCAATATCTACAGCCCAGCAAGATAAGATTTACTTATCTTGTGGTGAGTAGAATAACTGTTGAGTAACTCCTGCCTTTGTGCCTCGTAGTATTAAACATGAAAACTGAACCAGGCACCTCTTTTCTCTTTGTGTTACTGACATCTCTTATACAGTAATATATTTTATTCCTCTGGTGACCTATAATACACACTCTCTGCGGATCAGCAGAACTAAATCTATATGTGCCTGTAGCAATTATATTTGTGGATAGTACTTTCAATTACATATAACATTTGCTTTTTTTCCCCAAAAAAAGAAAGGAAAAATACCATCTGTTTTTAATTTTTTCCCCAAAGAGTATAGAGGTCATTGTATAAAGCTTTCTTCGCAAATGATAAAATTTAGCTTTACTTTGTATTCACTTTCAACTAGGCCAAATGTTAGGAAGTGTGCTTCAAGTAATCAATTTAAATATTTATATATAAATCTTTACTGGAGTTCAGTTATCATTTGAGCCAACAGCAAAATGTTTATCAGTGAGTAAGAATCAAATTGTTACTGCTTAAGGTCACTTTCTTTCTGGATGAAGAAAACGTACTTTGATTCTGAAGGGAAGGATAATTTTGCAAGGGTGAAAAAGAGCCTTCTGTTTCTGTAAACTTCACAACAATTTTTATAAATTTTGTCTTATTTGATTTTTCTATTCATGTGTATAACTGTTCATTTCAATGTATAATACTGTATGTATAACTGTATGGCCTTTTCATGGTCACACAACATATCCAAGGTCATGGCCATTACTGAATAATGTGGAAAAAAGGGAGTAGGTTAGATCACTCAAGCCCCCATGCCATGACAAGGCTCTCACTTAGTGGGGACTTCAGCAGTCTATCTAGGCCAGTGATGGCGAACCTTTTAGAGACCGAATGCCCAAACTGCAACTCCAAACCCACTTATTGATCACAAAGTGCCAAGATGGCAGCAGGGGAGGGAGGAAGCGCTCCCATTGGGCTGCTGGGCAGAGCGAACTCTGTGCTGGGGCGACCCCACAGGTGCCCACGGAGAGGGCTTCAAGTGCCACCTTTGGCACGCATGCCACAGGTTCGCCAGCACTGACCAAGGCAGTGTTGCCCATCTCTTGCCAATGATGTTAGGCTGGGACAAAAACTCACCAAAGTGTCCTCCGCTGGATCCCTGGGCCAGGTGAAAGTGGAGGGCACATGTCATGGTCTGCCTAGCGAGTGGGTGATGTAATATCTAAATGGCTAAAGAACTGCATGTAGATGGACTTAATTTCTCAAGTCCATTTACCTGTGCAGAAGGTAATCGTAGAGACGTCTACCAATGTGCAGGCTCCTTTCTGAATAATGATTCTAAGGTATCCAAGGTAAGGTTCGGGGGGGGGGCAATTGGAATGAAAGAGAAAGAGCAGAAAGGGTTTGAATTAACTAGGAAATTGCTCAAGGAATATGTAATGTATCTAAACCTGAGAAAGACTCACAAACTAAAAATATCCTAAATGCCAATGCAAAGTTTTGATGACACAAGGGAACAGATTGCCACTGGGATTGTTTGTGGGTCTGGTGTGATATCTCAGCAACCACACAACATTTGGAGAAATTTGCTGCAACCTGATCAGTGCTGAAGCTGGATTTTCTGGGTTTTTGCTTTTTGGATCCAGACTGGCATGCTTCCTTGGTAGATGAAAGGGTTGTTTTAAGGGAAATTGCTCCTATTAAGGTGACTCTTTCTAGTGTAATCAGGTGTTTTATAACTGCCTTGCTTGCTTTTTCTTCCCTTTGTATCAAATTGGGGAAGTGCCAAGTCTTATAATTCCAGTAGTCGAGATTCATCAGGTTATAACAATCAGTGTTCTTACTTATAATGATACTGCAATTTCTCTGGGATCTCTAATCCAGATGCTAGAGACATCTGGAGATGCCAAGCTGCTGATTTATGTGGGGTGGTCTGATCTTCCTGCAGCTTATTGGAAGTACAAACCAGTCAATATACAGTTATACCTCGCTTAAAGAGCATAATGCGTTCCACAGGATTGGTCTTTAAGCGAGTTTGCTCTTTAAGCGAAACATCATTGTAAGTGACCAATTGTGTGTGTGTGGGGGGGATTGCAAACCCCAATTTATTTGTTAAGTGAGTTTTTGGTTTGTTTTATTTGTTAAGCGAAGCAAACATTCAGAGAAAATTCTGCTCTTAAAGTGAGTAACTCTTTAAGCGAAGCGCTCTTTATGCGAGGTTTGACTGTACTGTACTTAGTTCTATTTAGGAGTTATGCTCTTTAAAGTTGAGAAAGGCATCTCTTTGTTATAGCACAGGCTTCCTTAACTTCGGCCCTCCAGCTTATCTTTGACTTCTGTTCCCAAAAGGTCAAGTCAGCATTCCTGCTGATCAGAGCTTCTGAAAACTGAAGTTCAAGAACATCTGGGGCCCCAAGTTTGGGAAACCTGTTATAACACATGCTTTTCCTTACTTCTTTATTATTCATTCCACCACACTTTTAATTGTGCTTGGTCAACAAAAAGCAAACATGGATTAAAGCTGCAAATATGATTGTCCAGGACATGCCTCTACAGAAATGACACTGCTAGACAGAAAAATGCTACAAAGCCAAATGTAATATATGAAAATTCACATTGAAAGAGACAAGCTCCAGTTACTTCTTAATCTGAAAAGAGCAGGAAATAAACCATCCTTAAAATTTAGCTTTAAAAATTATGTATCCCAAGTTTGACCTATTAATACTGCATGTCAGGAGTGCCCAAACTTTTCAGGTCACGGGTCAGTCACATGGTTCAGGGGCAAGATGCAGCAGCCCCCAGTGCCACACATCTGGCCCACAAAGCCCTCGTTCCTGGAAGCGGAAGTAAAGTGTGCCTGCATTTTACTTCCAGGAGCAACAAGGACTTCATGGGCCGGATGAATTAGCACTGGGGGGCACATTCGGCCCTTAGGCCGTAGTTTGGGCACTCCTGTTGTATGTGGATAGTCTTCTGATAATGCTAACAAAGTTCTAATAGTCAATGGACAGAAGGGGCAGATACATGAAAGACTGCTTTAAAAAACCTGTTTCTGTCACATAGGATGAATTACCTAGTGATTCTGCCTCCCTTTGTCGCTTGTAATTGGGAATAGAATCTTGTTTTATCTTCATTTTTATGTTATAAATAAATTCAGATTAAAGAAAAGAACTGGCTGTGCTTTGCTTTGACAATGCTTTATGTGACATTTAACAATTTATGCAGCTGTTCCATCCCTGCTGCTTAAAGGTTACATTTGCTAGCCTTGTGTTTCCCCGTGACACAAAGAGAATAGGCAATTAGAAGTCACATCTCATAAAAGCTTCCAGAGATGCTTAATCCAGTCTGCCTGTTGTGTCCCTCTCAGAGTTGATTCTACTAAGTACCAAGCCATGCCGGAGAGAGAAAATCCTCTGGAGCATCCACTAGTACTATTGACCATAACATACCTATTACGCTGGGAATTGTTCACCTGAAGTTTGAGAAAGAACATCAGTGGTCTCCTATTTGACAGTCTCAAAAATGTTTTTGTAGTTACTAAGCCATAATTGCATGTTAGGTATTCTACCTTTCTGCAGAACGCTAGCTTCAGCAGACTGTATTCTGTACTTTTTTTAGGTATTGTCAAAGTTATAGCACACACAACCTCTTAAGTAGATTATTTAAGATTAATAAACAAACTCTATGTCATGATATGATTTATACCATGTGCTTTAGCCCCATCCAAGGTGGAGATTTCAATCCTTAGGAGACCCTTCAGAACACATACCAGAGAGAGATTGGAATGTAAACATGTTAGCCTGGTGGGTTAGAAGAGAAGGAGCCTAATGTGTGATGGACACATCATGCTGCAAGATCATTGGTTGGAATCCTTTAGGGGAATGGCTGGGAGGTGGACCTTGAGGGAGGAAATAAAACCCGAAGGTGGGGCCAGAATAAGAGGTATAAATCATATCATGACATAGTGTCTTGGATCTTAGCTGCAATCATGTAGCTAATTTAGACAGAGGGAGGGCCACACTGGCTTTTCCCCAGATAGCAGCTTTATGTATGTATGTATGTATGTATGTATGTATGTATGTATGTATGTATGTATGTATGTATGTATGTATGTATGTATGTATGTATGTATGTATGTATGTATGTATGTATGTATGTATGTATGTATGTATGTATGTATGTATGTATGTATGCATTTATTTAGAAGTGCTTTCTAAGCTTCTGATGAAGTTTATTCTGTACCTTACTTTGTTTTCAATATACAATTGGAACTTCATGCAACAATCGCCCGATATAGCAACGAAATCGCATAGCAATTAGGTTTTTGGGGGAAATGGTGTCCCGCATAACAATTTTCCCTATGGAAAAAAATCGTACAACAATTTTCAATGGGAAAAACCACTTAGTGGGGGTGGGGGCGTTGTACGATGGATCCCATAGGGAAAATCACTATACGATGCATGCATTGTATAGCAATTGTTTCATACAACAACAAGCCCCATGGAACAGATTAAAATCATTGAATGAGGTACGACTGTACTTTTAAAATAGAGTAAGACCTCGGATAACGTTTACCTCCGGTAACACTAAAATCACATAACGTTAAGTAATCGGGGGAGAGAATTGGATCAAATAACATTAAGGTCCTATGGGATGGATCGGATAACAACCGCTAAAGCCTGTGCGGTTACAATGTATCTCTATGGAGCTTTAACATTATCCGATCCATCCCATAGGATTTTAACATTCATCGGATAACACTAACAATCGGATAACACCAAGACTTGTGGAACCAAGTCTTAGCGTTATCCGAGGTATTACTGTACCTGAAGGAGACTGGAGTGTTTACTTGGCTCACATTACCTGAATTTACACTAATTTCATGAATACCCTTTGTTCACTATCTAGATTTAGGTCAGGAGTGAGAGGACAAGCTTTTAGGAAAAGCCTGAACTGCTGGGCCAGAGAAGGCCAGGGAAGCAGTATCAGGCACAATCCCATCGTGAGGATGCCAGAATGCTACTTGGGAGTAAGAGGATCGTTACACGTTACATCAAGGGTCCTCAATTTTTTAAAGCCAAGGGCCAGATCATGCCCCCCTCAGACTGTTGGTGGGCCAGATAGGTGTAGTGGTGGTGATGGTGAGCTCAGAGTGGTCCTGCTTCCCCTGGCAGTGGCGGTGGGATCATCCCCGAGCCACCCACCACTCCACCCACATCACCACCGCCAGTGACCACCCTGAGCTACCTACCACTCCCCACCAAGCCACTTCCCTGCTTACCAGCCTGTTGGAGCTGCATGGCACTAAATCATCCAACCCATGACCTCGCCCCAGCCTCTGCTTCTGCCACTTCCACCTCAATCCTTGTCTCCTCCGCTTGGCTTGGCATGTCCCTAACAGTGCTCTGTAGCAGGGTGGGTGTTGTAAGCCTTACAACATCTGCCCTGCTATGGAGTGCTGTTAGGGAGACGCCAAGCCAAGTGGAGAAGAGAAGGATTGAGGCTGCAGTGGTGGGGGAAGCAGTGGCTGGAGCAAATACACGGGTTGGATGAGTTGGTACCATGGCCCATGAGTCATAAGTTAAGAACCCCTGCTCTAGATTTCACACCCCTGGACAAGAATTTCTGGGTTATCTGCTGCCAATTGTATAATGGTCCCACCAGATTGGCTGCCTATTCCTATAGTGGTGTATGTTAACATATTTATATGTTGGCAGAGAGAGAAGTGAATCTAAGAAACTAAGTGAATGTTAAGGGGAGAATTATTAAACTCACTTGCAGTAGGATGGTAAACTCTTAACCGCTTTCTCAATCTCACTGAGTAATAGATTATTATACATATAAAAGGATACTTTGGCAGTTGGATTCTGATTTTGTCATCAGTGTGTATTTGATAGATCCTAGAACTAATATTGAGAAGATCAAATAACCAGAGCATTGACTTCTTAAACTCTTAGGTAAAGCTGGCCCTGGATTGTCCCCTGTGCAAAAGGTATATTCAGGCATGAATGAAAAGAAGGTTAATTAACATCTCAAAAAACCTTAATTCAGTCGTAGCTAATCAGCAACAGCAGAAGGAGTTGCAGCTAGGGATCTGTCTTCAAACTGCATTAAAATCAGTGATGGGATGTAACAGGTTCGTACCAGTTCACCAGAACCGGTAGTAACTTTCCCCAGTGTCCTGGAAAACCGGTAGCAGCTTTTGGGGGGAACCACCTTCAGGGCTTACCTTTTCATTGGGTTCCCCACTGTGCATGCGCACCAAGCACTTGGTGTGCATGCACGCCTACAGTGCTTGGCATGTATGCACGGCCTCCTTGCTGTCCTCCCAAGTGGGGAGGAGGAAGAGAAGCTGCTAGCCTGAAGCTCCCTATAGCCTGCTCCCCAGGGTAAGTGACTCACCTTTGGATGTGGTGTGTCTGTGTGTATTTTAATGTGTATTTAATACCTTTACCTATATTGACGTACTACTACAGTTCCTAAAAAGGCCTGATGGCTGGCAGGCCTGGCAGCCTGGCATGGGGTTTTTAAGCAAAGTCTTGGAGTTGCCTCATCAATAAGCTACACCTGTGATGTTCCAATTGCTGTTCCAATTGGAGAACCCTTAAGGAGGTACAGCTGTTTTACATTTAAATTAAGGCATATTATCCTAGAGAACTAGTACGATTACCATATCCATCTTGCAACATAGTACTGGCCAGGCACTTATACTAAGAGGTAAGTGATGGGTTTGTGTTTGGGATGGGTGGATGGGTGGGTTGATTTATATTTGGGGTGGGTGGGTGTTTGGGTGGGTGGGTGTATTTTAATGTAATTTTTATTTTATTTATTTATGTATTTAATTTATTTATGGGTTTGTGTTGTGGGTGGATGGGTGGGTGGGTTGAGGAGTGTGTGTTTGTGTGTGCTTATTTTTATTTTATTTTTTTTCCTTTGGCCCCGCCCATGACATAATGTCATGACATTAGCTCCGCCCACATTGTGATTATTAATTTATTATGATGTCACGGTGCGGTAGTAAAACTTTTGACACCCCACCACTGATTAAAATGTACAAGAAATATATTATTGGCTTCCAGCAATTATATACAATATATGGGAGGAGGAGACTCTAGATTCTATTAATTACTCATAGCCTTTTCTGAAACATGGATATTTCAAATAATATTTCTGCACTATCTAATAATGTACATGGCTTCACCTGTGTTAAAAACTCCAAGAGCTTTCCCCCTCACTCCAACCTTTCCTGGTTTCCTTCCCCCTAAATTCTTGTTTCCATACTGGTGTCTCTCTGTCTCTCCCTTGGAAGTAATCCAGGTTGTACCTGCTAAGCAAAAAAGTCCAAAAACAACATGTCAGTAAGCCAAATTGGGGCATATTGTGCAGTGGTGGGATTCAAATGTAGGAGTGGCATGGTGGACATGGCCATGTGGCTAAGCAACTTACTGGATGTGCCCATGTGACTGGGTGGCCATGCTGCCCGGGGGGAGGCAGGCACAGGCCTACGACCCAAGGGTCCAGCAACTGAAGGCAGTTAGAATTTCTACTACCGGTACGGGCATACCGGGGCATACTGACTGAATCCCACCATTGATAAGGTACCATCAATTCATTTATTTAAAATTTAGCCTTAATTTCACTAGCCATCACAGATGGCCATTTTGACTTGACCACATTAGCCATCACAAATGGCCATTCAGGTTTATCAGGTCTATCATTTTAAAGGATGTGTGGTCCTTCACATAATCAGTCCTAGAAAAGATTTGTCTCCTTCCATAGGCACGATCACATACAGAAGCTGGATTGCATTAGAAAGGATCACTTTGCCAGGTATGATCACCTTTAAAGGATGATCCTTCCATATACATACAATCTGGCCCCCATTGTTCCAGTTTGGCTGAAAGATAAATAAAAGAGTAGCCTTGCCACTAGACCAAAAAAGATCTGAGCTCAGAGCAGAGTCAGGCTGGTTTGCAATTTCACGTACGTGGTATAGTTGTTGGAAATTAGCTTGAGCCAGACTGTCCAAAAGGCACGCTATACTGCTGCCTGATCACACCCTTATTCTAACACTGGATTTTTTACATAGAGAGTAATGGACATAATAATAATTTTGTGTCAGAAGTTATTTTGGGTTGAAAGGATTTTGCGGAAGAAACTCCACTCAGGGGACGCCCAAATGAGGCTCCTTTCATGTCCCCAAGAGTTGGGACAGAGACGGGCGCTTAATCTGTCATGCAGTACCCGGGTCTCGAACTGCCAACTTGCCAGCCTTCCAGCTAACAAGGCGAGCTTCTTAACCACTGAGCCACCACAGCCCCTTCATTTGGAGATGAACATTGCAAACAAAATCAAAAACCCACAACTGACTCAAATGTTACATCATGTATCTGTCTGCACAGACAGAGCAACAATAGCAACTTCTAAAATAGCTCACTCTATAAGCATTTCCTCTGTCCACCAAGGGTGATAATTTCCTATCTAAAGCCATTGAAGAAATGGATGGAGAGGTTGGGCTTTACCAGAGCTTGGTCGAATAACCATTATTCAGAACATATCTGCCCTTGTGGATTAAGACGGGTTGAAGATATGGTACAAATTGTTATCTTCTGACTTCTCTGTAGTGTCAGTAGGGCAAAACATCTGCTCTGTAACTCCAGACATTGTGGAAGGAGGAATACCAATGAGGTAATAACTTTATTACTGCGTACTCAAGACAGGCTGGTCACCATGAACACTGCACTTTTAAAAAATCTATAATAATTTATACCAGCATAAAATTTCTAAATGAAGCTGCTGTTTCCGGTCAGGGATAATGTTGATTAAAGTGATAGTTAATATAAAATTTAAAGTATGAGTCATTCTGTACAAACATATACAGTCAAACCTCATATAACACTAAAACCTGGTTCCACAAGTCTTGATGTTATATGATTTTTAGTGTTATCCGATGCATGTTAAAATCCTATGGGAGCCATAGAGATACATTGTAACCACACAGGCTTTAGCGGTTGTTATCTGAAGCATCCCATAGGATCTTAATGTTATCCGATGCAATTCTTCCCCCCAGATTCCTTAATGTTATGCGATTTTCGTGTTATTCGATACTAATGTTATATGAGGTATTACTGTACAGTACTTTTCTATCTAATTTTATGTTTGTAATGGTCAGGAGGTTATATCTACGAATAAAATTGTTACTTAATTAAGTTAAGTAATATGTCCTCTCTTCTATAGCTTGAGTTTAGCTCTAACCATTCATGAAATCTGTGAAAATAAGCAAAAAGGTATCTGGGGGAAATGATTTCAAGATGTAACTAACCTGGATCTTTAAACTAAGAAATTGGTATTCATGAAAAATGAATGTTTCTAGTCCTTATAAACTTTGAGTGCTTTAAAGACCCAAAAACAAATAATGAGTCAGTCTAGGCCAAGAGTTCTCAACCTTTTAAAGAGAGGGGGCCAGGTCACGCCCCCTCAGACAGCTTTGGGGGCCAGATGGCCATTTTGCCCTTCCTCCACCACATGGCACTTCCTGGTGTGGAGGAGGTGGTGGTGGGCGCAAGAAATGGTGCTGTGGGCCGCATCTAGCCCACGGGCCACAGGTTGAGAACCCCTGGTTTAGGGGAGCAGTAGAGTTCATCTGCTTTGATTTACCTATCCATACACTAAATCATTATTTAGAACTACACATCTGCTTCAACAAGATTGGACTCTTGTGGCATCTTACAGTCTAATAAACTTTTACGAATAATAAATGTATATATTCTGCCATAATAACCTGGGACGAGTCTCTCTGGTTTTGTTGCAAAAGGTGAAAAGAGCAATCCGGGGGGAACAGGACATCCACTGCTATGCTCCAAGCACAGTACAGAAAATATTTTTTGGGAGGGCAGCACAGTTTGTTCTTTGCAGTGGTCCCTGTGAAATCACACAAATGGGTTAAATCCTGTGCATGCGCAGACAGCTTGGAATGTTCCAGAGCTATAAAGGAACCACATGAGCCACTCAGCAATCCCTCAGTTCTTTTCTTACCATCCCAGTGTATAGAGACCTCTCTTTGTTCTTGAGCACTTTCCCAGCAATCTTCATCCATTTGTCCTTTTATAAATAACTCTTATCAAAAATGTTAGTGTGGAGAAATTATGGGCAACAGGACTACTGTATTTTGAGTCTGTGATGAGGGAGTAAGCCCTAGATTCAAACTTGTGCTCCTCCTCTTCCCTTGTTCACGATTAGCCCACCAGACGTAAGTTCCTGAAACCTGGGACACAAAAGGAGCCTCCCTCAGATAGCATGGCAGAGATGACATCTATTTTGTTTCCTTTTAGGAGCCATTCTGCCTCTATTCCGTGTTCTTTCATCTCAAATTAAAACTTTCTAAATATCTGTCTAGATTTTTGTTGTTGTTGTTGTTCAGTCACATAGTCAAGTCTGATCCTTTGCGACCCCATGGACCATCGAGGCATCCCTATCCTCTACCACCCTCCACCTGCTTATTTTTAGTACTTTAGTTTTTATTTGTAACAAATGTTCCCCAATAAAAATACCTGTACTAGCATGTCAATGTCAATGTAAGTGAAACTAATATAGATGAAAGAATGAAATACAGTGGTACCTCGCTTAAAGAGCATAATGTGTCCCACGGGATTGCTCTTTAAGCAAGTGACCGATTGTGACTTCTGGCGGTGGGGGATTGTGAACCCCAATTTAGTTGTTAAGCGAGTTTTTGGTTGGTTTTAGTTGTTAAACGAGGCAACCATTCAAAGAATATTCTGCTCTTTAAGCGAGTTAGTCTCTAAGCGAGGGGCTCTTCACACGTGGTTTTATTGTACTAAATATTTTAAATATAGATTTACAGTGCTACCTCACTTAAAGAGCATAATGCATTCCTCTTTAAGCAAGTTTGCTCTTTAAGCAAAACACCATTGTAAGTGACCAATTATTGTGACTTCTGTTGAGGGGGATTGTGAACCCCGATTTATTTGTTAAGCCAGTTTTTGGTTGGTTTTAGCTGTTAAACAAGGCGACAGTTCAGAGAAAATTCTGCTCTTTAAATAAGTTAGTCTCTAAGCTAGGCACTCTTTATGCGAAGTTTTACTGTACATTGTTGCAGAAGGATATCATACTAGCTGCAGACTTTTTAAGCACTGGAAAGCCACACAATAACCAAATTGTCTTTAACATACACTTTTAAGGCATCTTTGCTTTGTTGTGTAGCAATCTTATCTTCTCTCTATAGCCTATTAATTAGGCATGCACATACTATGTAACAAATGACCAAATTAATCACATTTGCCACCTTAAATAAAACTTTCTGTTTTAGCTAGCAGATTAGCAGACATGGGTGAGCTGCAGTATCTTGGTCAATGAAGAAGGGGATACAGAGATTTAGTGGCAGCCTGACCTTTAAAACCTGAGATTCTTGCAGCTACTATGCAATATAGACAGCAATTCTACCATAAAACAAAAGACAAGGAAATGGATTGATTGTTCAGGGAAAATTTACATGCACGCCTTGCAAAAACATTTATTATTTGATGCATTATTTGCAAGATGAATGAGATAGATGTGTATATGTTTGGGGCCTACAATTTCGTAGGGAAAGAAACAGTGGTTCCCAAACATTTTTTGGCCATGCCTGAGCTAAGCACCTCTAAAATCCTGATGCCCCTCCCTCCCGTGACATATAATTCTTATTATTCAAAAAACGAACTCCTATTCACTTAGTCTATCTCATTCTCGAATTTGGTTTTTGAACCAAATTGCCCTCCTGTGGGGTGTATGCCCCAGGTTGGGAATCACGGGTTTAAAATAAAAGCACTATTGCTGGAAGAGGGGCCTTTGCAATCTGCCATTTTTAAATGAGGAAGCTGACTGTTGAAACAGATTTGCCTCCTAGCATCGTCACCTTCCTCTACCACAGTCTCCTTTCAAAGAGGTAACAATGGGATTTCAACTGCTCTCTCAACAAAACTATAAATGCAAAATATTTCTTTTACTGCATTCATGTCCCATGTTTTCCTCATCGTGGGGAATTTGGACAATGTGATAAGTCAGCATTCTAAAAACAACAAACGGGTACCTTATGAACATTAGCTGATCGTGCCAACGGCAAGCAGGAATGGCTCGGTGAAAACAGGGTTTGTTTACAGTGACAATCCAAACCTGGTTAGACCTGAGCCCTTGCCCTGCCCCTTCACTCATGGTATGTTCTAGAATTATTTCTCTGTTTGAAGAGTACTGGATTTGGATTTCACTGTAAAACCACAAAGGGGTGGTGAGGTGGGGTCCATGGTTTGTTTACCCGCTCCTGCTTGTAAGTGACAAAGCAGCACGCCCCCGGCCCCTCTGAGAAAAAATCCTGCAGACACTCTCATCTCCTGACCATCATTCTTCCCACAGCTTGGACCATCCATTACTTTACAGCTATTCAGTGCCATTAAGAATGAGAAAAGAGACCGACCCAGGGTGGTATAGCAGCACAATGAATCAGAGGTGTCAGCCGATAATAGGGACTTATGTTCTGCCAGCATATGTCATTATTTCTTCCTCTTCAACTCTTGCTCAGTTCACATCCCAGGGCAGTATATCATAATAACCAAAGCCTGTTGTCAGCTCCAACCTATTTTGCAAGTGACTGATCTGCTGGTCCACAGCTAACTGATCAGAGAATAAGACTTTAAAGAAAACATAACCAACAATGTAGTCCAGACACTATTTGACACACGACTCATTCATTTTAGGTCTAGGACATATTAGTACTCCAAACCCAGATCTGCAGTAGCTTTGTTATGGTGAGTCTCAAATCAGACGACAGTGAAATCAGTTCCAGAATTTGTAATTTCAGGCAAATGTTGACTTGCTCTCCTGGATGTTAGAGAAGATAATATGAAAAAACAAAAGAGGAAGACCACACAAAATGTGGAGTTTGACACTGAAAGAGACCTATGGACAGTGGACATCAAAAGAGAAGGGGTCAGAGAGGCTGCCTCGGACAAGATTCCCTGTGCGCTTTTCACATAAGGAACCGGTGGTGGTGGTGGTGGTAAAAGGAAAGATTGCTACACAGCCATACAGAAAAAGTTTACCAGTGACTTAGTAAGACTCAGTATCACCATAACATGTTTTAGTACACTGTTGGTATGTTTGTGTTTTTTAGGGAATACGGTATGTGTGTGTGTGTGTGTGTGTGTGTGTGTGTGTGTGTGTGTGTGAGAGAGAGAGAGAGAGAGAGAGAGAGAGAGAGAGAGAGAGAGAGAAACAGAAACAGAAACAGAAACAGTGTGAGTTACATCCTGTGAAGTTGGGCCTTCATCCAGGTTCCTTCCTTGCAAGTGCTGGTTGTCCTCCCCTGACCTCTCTCCATAGAGTCCTCTTTCCCACAAAATCCACTAATTCAGTGGACCTACTCGAGTAGAGATTTGTGACAGGATGTCAGCCTGAGGATAATAATAATGGTGTTGTGGAACAATTCAAAAGCATACATGGTTGCGATTTTTTTTTTTGTTTAAAAACATCATAAATAAAAATGGAACAATGGCATGAAGGTCATAAATAAAGAAACTGTCCATAGTCTTACAAAATGATTTTTAAAAGAGCTCAGATGAGGTTGCTATGTAATGACCACCGTGTGATGAATTGCAGGATGGCATTCAGGCAGAAGGGAGGAACACCTACCCACCTCTTCCAATTCAAACTGCTCCTCTGGAAGCAAATGACTTGTTCCAAGGCTCAAGCCTTTTGAATATCCACCCCTGGCTGTACCAGCATTCCTGGCAACTCACGTGAGTAAACCCCATACTGTATTAGAAAGCAAATGACTTGTTTAAATACTTTCATCTTTTTCATCCTCTCCTCCACCTCTTCCTCTAATCCTGCCTGCCTGCTCTAAATTGAGCATGCTGAGAAGATCTACCACCCTCTATCAGTCAGTACAGGGAATATAATTTGGAGTAATGGCGTGGAACACTCTGTAAATTTCCCAAATATGGGTCGGAGTCGGGGCCGGATTTACATGAAAAGAGGCCCTAGGCTATTCCACTTATGTGGCCCTTTCACCTCCCATTTTTAAGTTTGTAAATTACATGAGAGATAATAAAATACATCATTACTGGGATATATATCAATATATAGGCCCCTCTTGATCTTGAGGCCCTAGGCTGAAGCCTAGTTAGCCTATAGGAAAATCTGGCCCTGGTCGGAGTGGCTCTGCTATGTCCGTCCTAGAGTCCAGGATTGCCGGTCGGAAGAAATGGGCATCCAGGCAGGCACCCATAACAAGTAAAACCCTGTCATATTTATAAATATCCTGGTATCTGCCCAGACCGGTGGCAGCTTCTCTTGCTTTCAACTTCCTTCCTTTTACCAGCAACAAGAAGAGAAGGAGAGAGAAAGATCTGTAAATATGTGTAAAAGGCCTTCAAGGTTGGGGAAGGGAGAGACTTTCATCTCTTCTTTCTCTGCCTCCATAACATATGGTATGAAGGTTTACCAAGGTTAGTTTCCACCTACCCATCTAAGGGCTCTTTTCTAAAAGTAGCTTGCCCTCCCACTTCAGAGAGTAAGCAATGGCAAGATCTGATAGATTTGGGAGTTAAGCATTTTAAATTAACTAAGAATATTTGAAAGCCAGCAATGGTAGTGGTAACAGCAGTAGCTTCAGCTTCTTTTGCCAACCTCATGCTGGTCAGTACGCAATCCTTACTGGCAGGGCAGCTGGTCTGTGCAACAGACAAGAGGCGCTGAAATATGATGAGCTGGCCACCTGGGATCTCAGATACTGATAGAAGAACAAAGCAGGGAAGTAAGGGTGGATAGCTTTTTAAGAAAGAGATACAGTACATGCAAATAAGTAGTTCTCTGTTATAACATTAAACTCTGCACTTCATCCTAACCACAAACTGAAGCAGTTGGGAAAAGACTAATAATGACAGTGACCAACATTTTTGGAAACTAAAGTCTCTATCTGGAAGATCCCTAAAAGTAAAAGAGCAAGTTTGGTGAAAAAGAGTGTGGACGGGGGAAGGAAAACCTAGGCTTTCTAGAAGTGTCTTCTGGAACTGTAGAAAGGAACTGTCACTTTGACCGTCATTAAACATGTTTGGGTGCCTGGCACATGAAATAGATATTAATTGCATTTCTTTTTCTAAAATACTGGTTTAAAATTATTCTGGGAGAAGTTATAATTTATAGAATCTCCCAGCCAGCATAGCCAGTTACTGTACTTTGTTGGCTAATGATTTCTAGGAGATGGGGAAAAAAGGTAACCCTTCCATGATCTGGACAGAAGAAAAGGAGATTGTGTGTGTGTGTTTAGGCTGAGTGGAGAGAATGAAAGATAATGTTTTTATTTTAATAAGCATACACTAATGATATTATCAGAGAAACATACACTGATGTTCCTATCATATTGCGAAAGTCACAAATAGTTAGAGATAAAAATTGTGTTTGAAATCCAGTAGTAAGTTGTAACTAGAGTAGACCCATTTGAATCAGTGGGATTTATGGAGTTCTCACCAGAGCTCCATTGATTTGATGGGCCACCAAACTTTGTGGATTATCACAGGACTTCACTCATTATATGAAGACAGTTTGCTTAATTTCGTTATAGATCACTGACAAAGAGGAAGAAGAGTGTTATTACTAAAGATAAGCCCTCTGAAATGCAATGTGTTCTTGACATTTGAGTCCCAAGTTCATATTCCACAGATTAGACTGAAGCTGATCAGAACAGTCCCACTGGTTTTGACACATGCTTAGAACTGAAGACTTGTTGCACCAATATCCCTCAGCTTTTGAACTTCTGCAGAACTTTTGTTCTCAAACATCTCCTTTAGTAATACAGTTGTACCTCGCTTGAAGAGCATAATGCGTTCCACAGGATTGCTCTTTAAGCGAGTTTGCTCTTTAAGCGAAACACCATTGTAAATGACCAATTGTGGGGGAGATTATGAACCCTGATTTATTTGTTAAGCGAGTTTTTGGTTGGTTTTATTTGTTAAGTGAAGTGAACATTCAGAGAAAATTCTGCTCTTTAAGCAAGTTACTCTTTAAGTGAAGCACTCTTTATGTGAGGTTTGACTGTAGTTTGAAACGACCAGAACTATGCTGAAACAGGCAGCCCCAAAGGAGTTATTTTGGATTCTGTATGGATACTACTCCCCACTCCACTTTAAATACATAATCTAAAGCTTGACTCAGTTTCCATTTTGGAATATATCCTTACTAGACTCTGAGAAAGTTTATGTTTCTCTCTCTCTCTCTGTCTTGACATAGAAGGCTCCCTGCAAGATAACAGGATGGATAAAAATTGAACTTAGATTTGCCTACAATGCCCTTCTTGTTGTTGGGAAAAAAGGGTCCTTTCATTAGTTGCTGCATAAGGAATATATGAATGAACTGAAAATATTGGATATAAGGAAGCCAAAAGCAAACTCTACTTTCAAACCGCAGGGTTGTGAAAGGTGAGCATCTAGGTTCTGAAATAATGTTAAGCTTTTTGTCATTACATTCCTGGTTACTTTAGTTCCTCTAGATTGCAAGAGGAGGAACAGTGAGGTAATGGCTTAAATTCACTGAGACCAGTGGGGCAGAGGGCATGTTCTCACTGGAGGCAAATATAAAGGGTTGCTACTAAAGAATAACTGTATCTCCTCTAAATCTATAGCTGAAGAAAGATTTAACCTGTTGCTGCTGCCATGGTACAGAATGGGATTCCTTGCCCCGCATCACATCTTCTATTTAGCAAACAAGAAACAACTGTCAATCATGTATCTGACAGGTTGTTTCATTCTCCCCAGTCATGCTAACCCACCATGCTCTTCACTTGAGGACTGGGCTCCTGGGACTATCTCAAAGACTCTACCTATTTATATATCCAATTGGAGAGAGGCAAAGCTGCAACAAGCCAGTCTGATGAGGCACCCAAGATTTCCCCCCAACTCCCTGCAGATTTGTTACCGTAGCTAGAAAACAGCTGAGATATGGCATACACGAGCACATCTCTGCAGTAAAGAAAGACTTATTCCAGAGTACAAACAAAGTCACCCCTAAAATATTTTGCTCCCTGGGGCAAAGAATAATAGGATTGACTGGGCAGGCAACTGTGTGTGTGTGTTCAGCAGTGTAGAGGCAAGAGTGTCTTCTACTGCATGCTTAGAAGGTACAGGGCAGACTGCATTGCCAGCTACACATTCCTCCAATTTACTGCTACCAATGCCCTCCCCCTCCTTCATCTGTCAACTGGAGAAACTGCATCATTTGGCCTAAAGCTCAAGTAGCCTTAACCTCACCCATTTGCTGGGAGCACCAAGGAGTTAGTCTTTAGAAACGGAATCAAAAGAAGAGTCTGTCCTTCCGTTTGTTCTAGCCATCATGGTTAAGCATTAGGTAAAGGTAAGGGTCTTCCTTGCTCGAAAGCTAGTTGTATCCAACTCTAGGGTTTGGTGCTCATCTCAGTTTATAGCCAAAGAGCCAGTGCTATCCATGTCTGCAGACATTTCCATGGACATTTGGTAGGCACACACCGAAGTGGTACCTATTTATCTATCTGCAATTTCTTGCTTTCGAATTGCTTGGTTGGCAAGAGCTGGGAAAGAGACAGGAGCTCACTCCATCATGCAGCACTCAGGTCTCGAATTGCTGACCTGCCAACCTTCCAGTTGTCAAGCTCAGCATCTTAACTACTAAGCCGCCACAGTCCCTACAGTTATGGATTACATCTATATTAATCAAGATTAGACCTGTAGCCAAGATTTGTTATTCTTTGCAAACTGAATAAGATAGAATCTAGTTAGTGTGTTAACTCCTGCTTAAATGTTTAACTTAATTAAAACTCTCTACCACAGTTAAGACCACAGTATAAACACTGGGTGCTGTCAGGAAAGAATATACAGTAAAACCCCAACTTACATATGGCTCAAGTTACATAAAAATTGACTTACATAATGATTTTTGCACTTAAACACAGTGGTGGGCAGCAAAAAAAAAAATGCTACCACACCGTGGGCAGAGCCTATGTCATGGGCAGAGCCTACATTGGGGCGGAGCCTACACCATGGGCGATCTAGTCATGCCTGCCATATGGCCACGTATACATCTGCAAACACAGGCAGCACTGGCTCTTTGGCTGTAAATGGAGATGAGCACTGCACCTTAGAGTCAGATATGACTGGCTTTTGAGCAAGGGAGACCTTGAACCACTTGCAAGGACAAAATCTGGTGGGGCAGGGCAGGGAGATGGGCGTGGTCATTCAATTTCGCTACCACCCTGTCTGAAGGCGACCCAATTTCACCACTCCCCTGCCCAGGGGCCACCCAATTGTACTACCCTCCTCCCGGGGGTGGTGGTGGTTGTGAACCTGTTGCTGCGCACCACTGCTTAAACCTGATTTACATAAATGCCCCAATTTACATAACACAATTTCCTATGGGTTTGCTTTGAGTTACATAAAAAAATTCTTTTTTCCTATGGGGTTGCTTCAATTTACATAAATATCATTTTCCTATGGGTTTGCTTCGAGTTAAGTAAAAAATTCATTTTTCCTAAGGGTTTGCTTCAAGTGAAAAATTCATTTTTCCTATGGGTTTGCTTCAAGTAAAAACATTCATTTTTTCCTATGGGTTTGCTTCAAGTTAAAAACATTCATTTTTCCCATGGGTTTGCTTCAAGTAAAAACATTCATTTTTCCTATGGGTTTGCTTCAAGTAAAAATTATTTTTCCTATGGGTTTGCTTCGAGTTAAGTAAAAACATGATTTACATAAAAGCCTATGGAACAGACTTTTTACATAAGTAGGGGTTTTACTGTATGAAGTAATGGTCTGTTCCTTTTCTCTTATCTTCCTGCTGAGCCTTCAATAGGTATGCTATAGTACTGTTCTGAAAACACTTCTCAGGTCCTCAAAAGGAGTATAAGAAAGCTTGTTATTGAAGTAGGAAGACTGCTGAGGGCTTTTGTGGAGATCTTAAAAAACATATACACATTTGTGGAGTTTTGGATTAAATCCTCCTCAAATGTAATTGGCAGTTTGTTTGTTTAAAAAAAAAGTACATTTTCCCCTCAATACACACACAGCACCTGAAGCTAATTATGGGACACATTTTAAAACACACACACAAAGCTAAAACAGCCCTTCAGTGAAATAGCAAGTAAAAATGCTATAATTTAAAACAATACAGCAACATAACAGGAGAGCAATTCAAGGTTGTACTACATGCTACGCCAACTGTGAAGTAGATCCTGATGTGGAAAGAATTATTCTAAATCAGGCCAAGCCATGGGGATTAACTGGAAAGAAAGAGAAAGAAAGAACCATTAACCATTAGTGTAAAGGGGGAATTTAGTGAAAGAATGAACAGGGAGAAAGCTTAATCCCCCACCTCAAACTGTGGGCCTCATCTGGATTGCTGTTCCACATACTTATTTTAGGTTTATTTTTCTAAAGCTAAATGCTGCAACCAAAATCCAATATAGATTTAAGTCAGCATCCTAAATATCAGGGATTTACATTTCCTGCAGCAATGATGTTCAACCCTCAGTCTGCAAGGAAACCTTTTTAACTCTAACATTTTAAAAGATTTCCCTTGCTCGAAAGCCAGTTGTATCCGACTCTAGGGTTCAGTGCTCATCTCTGTTTCAAAGCCAAAGAGCCAGCGTTGTCTGCTTCTGCAGATGTTTCTGTGGTCATGTGGCAGGCATGACTAGACACTGGAGTGCACGGAACACTGTTACCTTCCCACCAAAGTGGTCCCTATTTATCTACTTGCAATTTCTTGCTTTCGAACTGCTAGGTTGGCAGGAACTGGGACAAAGACGGGAGCTCATTCCGTCCTGCAGTACTTGGGAATCGAACTGCTGACCTTCTGCCTCCTAGTCAGCATCTTAGCCATTTGAGCCACTGCTTGTTACTGCATTTTACTGGGCAAAAAAGATCAGTTATTAGAAAGCCCAGTACTGTACTTCTTCCTGCAGAACCTTCCTTAATGTGGATGCTTAACAAATGCGCCTGTACCTCCCATCCCACAGAGTATGTACAAGAGAAGGTGCTCCACAACCTATTCCTTAAATCATCTTAGGGGTTTGAAAGTAGTCCCCTAAACTTTGAATGGAATTTGAATTAGCTATGATATGTTTCATGCAATTTGTACCCTCTTTCCAGCCAAAGAAAGCAGGCAACAAAATTCTGTAGTATATGCAGCTTCTTCAAAAGTAGTCACACAAACGGCAAATTGTAGTTCTTCACTGCTAAAACAGACAATACAGGATAGAAGGTTTTTGTATTTCCTGTGCTGGAGAAACTGAGACAGACAGTTACAGCTGTCTGATCTGCTTAAGCTGATAAACAGGCATTTTTCAATACTTCTGCCACATAAGCCACAAGGAGCGAGAGATGTTCAAACTCCTTGCAGCCTGTAGACAAGGAGTGTGCAATGCAAACCATTTAAACGTCCCTGTCTTAACCTCTCATGGATGACCTAAGAACAAACTTTCCATCAAGTCTCATAAACGGCCTCATAAATGTTGTGAAATGTTTGTGAAATAAACCAATGTGGCTTAGTGGTTAAGACGCTGAACTAGATGACTGGAAGGGTGGCAGGTCAGCAGTTCAAGACCCAAGTGCTGCAGGATGGAATGAGCTCCTGTCTCTGTCCCAACTCCTGCCAACCTAGCAGTTCAAAAGCAAGAAATTGCAGGTAGATAAACAGAGACCACTTTGGTTGGAAGGTAAATAGTGTTCTGTGAACTCAGGCATCTAGTCATGTCTGCCACATGTTCACGAAAATTTATTCAAACACAGACAGCACTGGCTCTTTGGCTATAAGCAGAGATGAGCACTGAACCCTAGAGTTGGATACAACTGGCCTTTGAGCAACGGCGGCCTTTAACTTTACTTAAAGAAAAAACTGGGAATTAGGTGGAAATCTGAAATCTCTGTGGTTCCACAGAAGAAAGAGTACTGTATGTCCTTTTTCAAACCCACCTGCCCTCAAAAAGCTAATTTGGGAGAAAAAATAAACTGTCAAGAAAGAGTTCAATATGTCTTCCTATTAGTAACTGAGTACTTTCACTAGCCCTGATGAAAGAAATATCTGTAGAAAAGACAATAGAGGGTCTTATGACAACTTTAACTTGACCACGTTTTATTTGGCAGACATTTTTGTGGAATGCAGCCCATCTCTTTGAAAATGCCCCTGAAAATGCTCATCCTTCTGCTATCACCATCAGCAGCTATTCTGGCAAAATGTGGCTATTTCCAGATCGGGGAGCTACTCGTATTAGCAGTGAGCAGGCACTGTCCAGCTACTCTCTCTTTCCTGCCTTCACAAAGCTTCTCTGGTAAAGAATAAGACAGAACAGGCCATTAAAAATAGTGGTGGTGGTGGGGAGATATACAAGGACAACTATGTTGCCAAGGCAAGTTGATGTTATTCTTTTTCTTCTTTAAGTGCTGTATCTGATTCCAAATGTTAGCTATCCTCATGGCAATCCACCATGAAGATTGTCCTGCAAACGATATAATGCAGTTGCCTTCCATTTGCCTTATGCATTGCAGCGTGACACCCGTACCACTGACCCAGTTCTATGAGGCCCACCTCTGGTCCTGAGCCCTTTTGGCACACAAAGTCCTCATCAGTCCTAGGACAGTACTGATGAAGCTGTTACCCTGCATCAAGATGGATTCAAGTGGGATTTAATCCACTTGGCGGCCATCACCCTTCCCTATGGACTTCACCATCAATGTTCATTAGTCCTCATGGTTGTCAGGTTAGTTAACTGCTGCCTGACTATTGGCCTTCAGTCACTGGCAGTATGGTCTACTCTATTACCATAGCAGGATAACCTGGCCAGACTGGAAAGTTGATGTTATGACTAAAAAAAAAAATCTCACCTCAAACTATTCATGAGATAAGAAGCAAGACCAATCCTACCAATCCTGTTGAAGTTTCCTCCCTCAGATCTTGCTTACAGTCACCTTTTCAGCAGATGACAGGATGATGTGGAGGAAGCCATCTTACCATATTGCAGATCCCTCTTTCTTCCCCATTCATTATTCTTGCCTTCTGTCCTTGTTTCTATTGCTTGTACATTAGTTGTTCCAGGAACCTTTAACATTACTCTTGTTGTTACATACCATAAAGTAAGATTCAATTTATGATTACCCTAATAGCGTTCTCAAAGGTATATGAGATATTTAAGGAGTGATTTTAACACTAGCAACATTCAGTGCATTTCCATGGCAGAGCAGAAATTCAGACCCAGGTCTCCCGAGTCTTAGTCCACCGAGTCCTGTATCCACTAAATCACACTAGTCTTTAATTAAGACAAACTAATCAGCCAGTATTTTGGACTGTTTTTTAATAATAACTCAACAAAAAGATGGCCTACTGTTGAGACACATTCTACAGAAAGCAGCAAAATGGAAGAATCAGAGAATCAGAGGAGGGGAGCACATGACACTCTATATGTTGTTGGAATTTAACTCCATTTCCCCTTAACCATAAGTTACAGTGGTAATGGATAATGGAACCTGTTTATGACATGAGTCCACGGCTGATTCTGGCGGCGGCTGAACCACCAGTCCAGCCCACCAACTGTTCGAGGGAGCATGATCTGGCCCCTGACTTGAAAAGGTTGAGAACCTCTGCACTAGACCATCTTTTCCTTTCAGAGATACAGTACACTGCTTCTAGACCTATACGCTGTACTCTGACTAGCAAGGACTTTAGCTTTTATTACCCTCTGTACTAGATGTTTCCTACTCTTGCCGATGCTTACTCATTTCACTAGTCTGTTCCATTATTTCCCTCAACACTCAAAGGAGTAAATGTGGAAGCAAAAAAGAAATTGTATTATCGTGTTACATTTTTCTATGTAATCTACACTATACAGTACTGTACTGAGCTTTGGAACCAACAAGCTAGTAACCAGTACAGTATAGGAAACCGACCAAGAAATAACAAGCAGAACCGAGTTTTCTGAAACTCTAACTTAAAACTAATTATAGATTCTCAAGGAGACAGGAAAACCATTTTTAAGGAGGTAGCAGCAAAACTCAGCAAAATAAAATAAAATAAAATCTTGTGGTATCTTCAAGACTAACACATTTTATTTGACACAAGATTTAATGGATTGCACCCCACTTTTTCATATGCAGTCAAAGAAAACAAATGCTTCCACATATACCTAAAAAAATAGTGCTGCTGGACTATGAGCAAAAGCCAAATCCACAATTGTTGTTCAGTCACACAGCCAACTGACTCCACAATTAGGTAATACTTAAAAAGAAAAACACCAGACAAACTTTAACAACATTGTAACATGCAAGCTTTTATCTGGCTTGATGGGATAGACAACAGAAGATAGAGAGAAACAAAACAAAAATTCCAAAATTTAGACCACTATTGTGTCTATCTGGACTAGGTTTGCAGCTAAGCTCATGTCTCAAGATGAAGATGACAGATGGAAAAAATGACTCATATGTTTGTTGGTGCACTCTCTCTTGAATACTGGAATTAAAAAACCAACAGTGGCCAGTACCTCTTTCAATTTCTAAAGACAAAATTCTGGCTAGAATTGTTGAGGGTATGTGTGTGTCGTTATGCGGGGTATCACCAATAGCGCGTTTGCATTAAAAAAAATAGTATAACGGAAAGCTCCGGGAAATGGAGCTTTTTCGTTATACGGAGTTCTACTGTACTTTGTTTTAAACCTCTGACACCAGTTCCATTTCTCCCCACCCTGCCTTGTACTATTTTCATATTATATTGCAGCTTTATGAGTTCTCAATGAGACTAAGTCCTGCAGATGGTTGTCTTTGATTTGAGAGATGCTATGCAGATTGTGATGTGAATAAGAAATGGAAGCTAACTCACTAATATTGACGTTTCAAGGTGTGAAGCACATCTAATTAGATTTAAAAGCAAATAATGCCAGTTGCCAAGCTACCCAGCTGTCCATCTTAAAAGATATTAAAACCAAGCAGTAAAGTCAGTGAATTCAGATTTTCAGTCAATAGGAAAGCCATCTGACATATTAGAGTGAGAAGAGCTATATATATGTATATGGACAAAGAGCAATTGTGCAATGTGCAAAAATGTACAGTTTCCCCTCACATCCCCAGACATTTTACACTTTGAAGAAATTATATTTATAGACATTATCTTTGCCCAAACATAATAGAATTGAGTTGATTATTTTTTCAATTCAATCCATCAGTCCTGGAAGAGCAAATTTTCTTGAATAAAATGTCTACATAATTCAGCTTCCAAACCATTCTACATTTGTAATGAAAACATAGAAAGGATTGATCTAGAAACACACTGCAGACTTTGCTCAAGAACCAAAGGGCTGCTTTAGCGGTGCCAAAATTTTGGACTTGGACATGGAAATGTCAGTGTATATAATAAACAAGTTTGTAATGCACCCACTTCAGAAACATATGCGTATCGGCCATGCAGAAGCTGAAGTTAGCAAAATGTGGTTAAAATTCCCATTGGGAACATTAGACTAATTCCAATGCTTTGTTATATCCAGACATATTTAGAATCTTCAAAAGCTACAGGCAGTCTCCCATCAAAGGATCCAAAGTTAGTAGTCAAAAGATAAAAGGACAGGACGCTGATGAATAAGTAACTAAGGTTGTGTCTTGACCATTAAAAGAATCACGATTCTGATCAGGTCACATGGTTGATTGTCTTGGTTTCTGTGTCCCTTTGAGAAACTTTGTCCAAGCAGCTGTTTTCTGGAGCACGGCTGGAGTGATTCCCTGGATAATGTAAGGGTCACTTTAAGGGAGATCATTTCCTATAAAGCAACTCTTTCCTATCGGGACAGCGGTGGCTCAGTGGTTAAGAAACTCACCTTGTTAGCTGGAAGGTCGGCAAGTCGGCAATTTGAGACCTGGGTACTGCATGATGGGTTGAGCGCCCATCTCTGTCCCAGCTCCTGCCAAACTAGCAGTTTGAAAGCAAGAAATTGCAAGGAGATAAATAGGGACCATTTTGGTGGGGAAAGATCTTGGGGATATGAAAGGAGCCTCATTCAGGCTCCCCCTGAGTGGAGTTTCTCCAACAAAAATCCTTTCAACCCAGAATATTTTCTGACATGAAATTATTATAACTCTTTCCTATAATAATAATAATAATAATAATAATAATAATAATAATAATAATAATAATAATAATAATAATAATAATAATAATAATAATAATAATAATAATAATTTCATGTCAGAAAATATTCTGGGTTGAAAGGATTTTTTCTGGAGAAACTCCATTGTGAGGACGCCTGAATGAGGCTTCTTTGATGTCCCCAAGATCTTTTCCCACCGAAGTGATCCCTATTTATCTACTTGTAATTTCTTGTTTTCAAACTGCTAGGTTGGCAGGAGCTGGGACAGAGATGGGCGCTCATTCCATCATGCAGTACCCAGGTCTCGAACTACCGACTTGCCATGAAACTGACTGATTGCAACCCTTGTCCAACAACAGGAAGTGCCAGGATAGGAATGCCTACACTGACAATGTTCCTAACAGAGTTCTCTTGGGATCCGTGTTAGTTAACGTCCATATATGATTTGAAATCACATACACAATGTAATTATAAAGTAATTGTTACAGTTTCTGGATCTGTTTTAACTGGATAACCCTCTTAGTAAATTTAAGGATAGAAAAGCTGAGAAAGAATGTTAGCCCTTTTGCTATGTTTGACAGAACAATACTCTATATTTTTCCTAAAGCACAAAAATTACATTCTCCCTGGGCAGCTTTCCCACAGCGGTGTCCCCAAAGAGCGCTGAACTCTGCCCAGAATCTAACGCCTAATATATATTTAGACTTGGAAGCTGTTACTGTCTTATTAAGCTGAACCACCCAGGACCTGATCATGAACAGCTTTATTAACCTCATATTTTTCCAGATTTCACTAGCTTATTATTTCTCTTGTTTAGTATAAACATATGGGACTTGCCAAAAACAAAGAAATAAAAAACAAGCATCATATCTGGACTATGTCAGAACTGGCCAAACACACAAATTCTTAAATATGCACAAACAGGACCCAAGGAATAAATGAGAATGATAAGACCTTTCAATCCATCACAGTGGTCAAAGTCCAGACCCTCAGCTTCTTTTCAGTTTTGCTACAGCTTCCAAGGGGAAGTCTGTTTTACGTACATTTCTGGTCTCTAACAGCAGAAACACATTTATTAGCATTTGTAAGGGATGACTTTCCTAAACTTCATGACTAATGAAAATTAGGTGACAATCTACAAATTCTAATTTGTTTCAAACTATTTTTAAATCAGTGTGACACATACCAGATGGCCTTTTCTAATCTATCACAAATAAGGCTGTCACCTTCCTGAAACAGTACATTTGATGTGATTATACAGTAGATTCCTCAGAGGAAATTGTGAGCTCACGAGAATTTTTTTAAAAAGTCAAAACACTATGTGGAACACATTCTTAGATTCATGTCCTAATTGATTTTTAACATAGTAAACTAATTGTATATAATGTAGATTTTAAAGAAAACCAGCTACTCTCAAATTCCTTTGAGGAAGGAAAATTAGACACAAAGCAAAGAAATCATACAAGTTTGGATGCTCAGTAACAATCACATTACATCCTAGAAACACTTAATAAGTGCTGTTAACTAATCTAATAAAAAGAAACAGACCAACAGTCTGATTTTCTATTTAATTTCATATAATGACTGATGTCCAGTTTTATGCTTGCAGCTGCACACATGACAATATTTTCTGGCGTATATTTGGTGGCAATTTGGAGGGAGTGATGTACAGTAAAACCCCAGGTTACAACGGAAGTCTGTTCCAACATCCTCTGTTATAGCCCAAAAAAACTGTAAACCGAAACATCCATAGGGATGCAATGAAAAATTTAAAAACAGTCCTGAATTGATCTGTGCAAACTGAAAAAAATACATTAAAAATTTGTTAACCGAGATGGCATTTCCATAGGATTTGCTGTTGTAATTGTGAACCGAGGCATTGTAACCTGGGGTTTTACTTTAATTTATTTGCTGAAATCCTGTTGCATAAGGAAATGTTTTGAATCTGTTTCCGAAAAAGTGAGGGGGTACACATACACCAAGCCAGCACATCAGTGGTGGGCATCATCAGAACCGGTAGCAGAAATTCTGGCTGGCCCCGCCTATCCAAGTTTTGATATAAAGCAGTCCTAATTCGGGTCCAATGCAGGGCTTTCCCCATGGGCATGCCCACTATACCACGCCCACAGTGTGGTAGTAAAAATGTTTTGAGCCCACCACTGCAGCATGTACACGTACCATTGAGAATTGTGGCTTTTAAAATAATACATCAGAGTGCTGCACAATTAGATTATTAGATCTACTTTTGTACAGATGGCAGTGCATATATTGCATGTACATAAATGCTGAAATGATTATTTTTCTCCACACTCACAGAAAATTTGTCCTGTATTGAAGTACTGTAGTCTCATTTTATTTGATTATTCTTTCATCTACTTCACTTTGAAGTGACTTTCCATATGGCCAGAGCAGACTCTGAGAAGGCCCTCTTTCTAGTGCTAAAGAGACGTGCCCCTCTAGTGGATGGAACAATGAGAGAGCCTCTCCGGTCTGCTCTGGTGGGATGGGCAGATATTCTTGGGTGACACGGTCCCTTAAGTATCCTGACCCACTACCGTGTACAGCTTTAAAGGTAATTACCAGCACCTTGAATTGCACCTGGAGGCACACTGGCAACCAGTGCAGCTCCCGGAGCAGTGGCAAGGCACAGGCATAACGCCCGCACCCCATCACCACCTGAGCTGCCGCATTCTGGACCAGTTGCAACCTCCGAATGGTCATCAAGGGCAGCCCCATGTAGAGCGCATTACAATAGTTGAGTCTGGATGTTACCAGAGCTTGCATGACCATGAGCAAGGAGTCCTGATCTAGGAGCAGGCGTAACTGGTGTATAACACGAAGCTGTGCTTCTGGTTTAATATTTAAGCTTAACTTTAATTTTCTTTGATTCCACCCCCACCCCACCCCCATCATCTAGGAGGTTGGTATCCATGAAGTGGGTTTGTTTGGTGCTGTATTACCTTATTTTGTTCATTATTTGCTAGTACCTTTCAATGTGCTTCTGGAGGGGTAATAACAGCTAAAACAATAGACTTTCCCCATGGAGATAGGTTTCAGGCAGCCAGTAATGATCCCAGATTATTAAAAATGACATCCACTTGTTTGGCATATGCAGTTTTATAACATATTGCATGAACATAATCTGCTGTGGAGCAGCATAGGGACAGAGCTGTTGTTCTCATTATTTGTGGGTGTCTACTCCAGTCTAAAACAGCCACTTTTCTAAGTACATTATTTCTGGCAGCAACTTTTTGTTTAATGTTTAGCCAGTGGTCTTTTTTTAGGTCAGGGTTCAATCTAGAACAGTAGTTTCCAATGTGAGGCACACGACCCACTGGGGGACCTCAATTTCCAGGAGCCTAAGTCAGTACATTGGGTGATCAGTGCTTTGGGCGATTGACTTAGGCTTCTGGGAATTGAAGTCCAAAAGCCAAAGGCTGGGAAATACTGTTCTAGATAGAATAATTCCCAGGTACTATGGAGTAGGTCCAAAATCTTCTTTACTCAGCTAATTTGGAGCTTCTCTGTTATTTTTTTTAGTAGAAGACACAGACTTGTGTTTTCAAAAAGTTTCGTTTTAGTTGGTTATTTTTACATTATAAGGAAAGTTCTTCTAATGCAAAGGCTAGCTGGAGATCAATGGACTATTGAAGCAAAATAATCAGCATAGATGAAACTCCTGGCAAATGGGAATAGTTGATCAATTATCTAAATATGAAAAAATAATGGTGGCAGGAATCCACCCTATAGGAAAACATTCCTTTGATTTCTGCACTGACTGTGTCTCCCTTGAAATTATTTTTATTTTATTTTATTTTATTTCTTTTGAAACAGAAGAATAATCATTTTTTTTAGTCCATGATCTTTAGTAAGGAGGCAACAGTTCTTGAGTAGTAACTGATGTTGGACAATCTCACATGCTGCTATGAGGTTAACAAATGTTGCTCTGGTTATTTCATGTACTACAGTATTTGAAAATCATCTTCTATATGCTTCGTTAGGTTTAAAATTTGAGCCACACAGGCCAAGCCTAAAGTGGCCTGTTCTGAAATTATAACAAAATTCAGTTTAAGTGTTTCCAAACCTTTGTTTTTTGGACTTCAATTCCCAGAAGTCTAAGTCAATTCCCCAAAGCACTGATCAGCCAATGTACTGACTTAGGCTTCTGGAAATTGAAGTCTCCCTGTCAGGCGTGGGAACCACTGGATTAGACAGTTTAATACAATTTGTTCAAACACGTTGTCTAAGTGGTATAATAAGAAGACTGGAGCTTTGGGGATATGATTTTGTTGTTGTTGCATAATTCCAATACTGTATAGCAATTACTTTCGCAGTGATGGGATGTAACAGGTTCGCACCAGTTTGCCAGAACTGGTAGTAACTTTTCACAGTGTCCCAGAGAACCGGTAGCAGCTTTTGAGGGGAACCACCTTCGGGGCTTACCTTTTCACTGGTTCCCCCACTGCGCATGCGCGCCAAGCAATTGGTGTGCATGCACGCCTACAGTGCTTGGCGCATAGGCACGGCCTCCTTGCTGTCCTCCCAAGCAGGGAGGAGGAAGAGAAACTGCTAGCCTGAAGCTCCCTATAGCCTGCTCCCCAGGATAAGTGACTCATCTTTGGATGTGGTGTGTCTGTGTGTATTTAATACCTTTACCTATATTGACGTACTACCACAGTTCCTAAAAAGGCCTGGCGGCCAGGCTTGGGTTTTTTAAGCAAAGTCTTGGAGTTACCTCATCAATAAACTACACCTGTGCTGTTCCAATTGCTGTTCCAATTGGAGAACCCTTAAGGAGGTACAGCTGTTTTACATTTATATTAAGGCATATTATCCTAGAGAACTGGTTAGGCAAAGACTTAGTACCTAACTTCTTTAACTGTTGAAAGCTGAAAAGTGCCAAAATGAAGCCATCTTGTGGTGAGTTCTTTCTGTAGTTCCTTCAATCTGACCTAGTGTGAGAAGGATTAGCCAGAATAAGCTTTATGCTCTGATTTAAAAACTCTGGTTGATTTGTGTTTGGGGTGGGTGGGTGGGTGAGTGTATTTTAATGTATTTTAATTTAATTTATTTATTTATTTAATTTATTTATAGGTTTGTGTTGTGTGGGTGGGTGGGTTGAGAGGTGTGTGTGTGTGTGTGTGTGCGTGCGTGCTTATTTTTATTTATTATTTATTATTATTATTTATTTTTCCTTGGCCCCACCCACAACATGATGTCATGGTGTTGGCTCCGCCCACAATGTCATGACATCATGATGTTAGCTCCGCCCACACTGTGATGACGTCACAGTGGGGTAGTAAAAATTTTGACATCCCATCACTGTGTCTTCTGCCAGATTTTTGGAATTTATTTGCTTCTCCAACAGTTATTAAATAGTTGAAGTAGCCATCCCTGTGTTTTGGCCGAAATATTTAATTTGCTAATTCTAAATATCACAGCTACTCTGCTGTTCCTATAGCTTTTAAAAGCTTCTTCTAGTTCAGTGATGGCAAAGCTTGGCACTCCAGCTGTTCTTGGACTTCAATTCCCAGAAGCCCAAGTCTCTGTGAAGCCACATGAATGGGTTTACTGTGTGTAAAAGCTATAGGAACAGCAGAGTAGCTGTGATATTTAGAATTAGCAAATTAAATAGTTCCAAGATTTGCCATCATGGTTCTAGTTGCACAGTATGAGGGCAGTAGAATGTTCACTGGACTTGCTTTGAATGACTTCTTAATGTTTGTTTCCCTGAAGGGACTCCTTATTTGCTGACTAGGAACAGAATAAAAATTATTAATACAGTATTCTTATGCTAAATCGCAGGATTTCAGCCATTATGTTGAATGACATTATGAAAATAGTCAAGCCTGATATTAAGCATAAAGAGAAAACCACAGATTATAATATAAATCTATAAACCAAAAGCTAATTCAACAAACCTAGTGCCTAGTGGACTTCATGGGGGAAAGCTACTGTGAAGTAAGCATGTGGTTCAAACAAGTAAGCATATATTTCACCAGGATCATAGTGATGTCTCCTAATACTGCAGGATGTTGGAAATGCAACCAACCTTTAGCAAACACCAAAAACTAGTGGTAGAAATCTATTACTTTCAATTGCCTTTTGGAAAGAGAGAACTGAAGCCAACCGAATTCTGAAGGAAACTCAAATTCACTGCTGATCATAATCAAAAGTATGCTTGTTTGGGTTGGTGAGGGGCAGAAGATGGCAGGGGACACGCACAAGAGATACTATTTAGCTTCAGGGCCCGGACAGCCATTTGGCTCTTCCTCCACCACATGGCACTTCCTGGTTTGGTGGAGGTGGTGAGGGGCCACATGAAATGGTACTGTGGGCTGCATGTGGGCCGCGGGTTGAGAATCCCTGATCTAGCCTTCCTGGCAAAAAAAAGTAGTTTTTCTTAAAACATTTAACTGCAGTGCTTTAAATTGCCAATAAAGTACAACCCTATGCATTTAAGTCTGTGCTTTCAGCATCTCAATAAAAATGAAAACGGAAACAGCATATGGTAACATTTTAATTTCACTCCTTATTATATCCAAACACAGAATGGACTACAGTATTCCACATAAACCGAGAAGATAGAAGAGTTTGTCATCATGGAATACTAGTCAATAATTAAAATATGAATATTTTAAATAAAAAAAGCTCAAAACTCACAATTTGATCGTATTACTGTATATAGAATTAGAAAGTACAGTAATACCTCAGATAACGCTAAGACTTGGTTCCACAAGTCTTGGTGTTATCCGATTTTTAGTGTTATCCGATGCATGTTAAAATCCTATGGGATGGATCGGATAACGTTAAAGCTCCATAGAGATACATTGTAACCGCACAGGCTTTAGCGGTTGTTATCCGATCCATCCCATAGGACCTTAACGTTATTCGATCAAATTCTTCTCCCCAGATTGCTTAACGTTATGCGATTTTAGCGTTATCCGAGGTAAACGTTATCCGAGGTATTACTGTATGCTAATATAATTAGGGCTATGGTTGACATAGGAACTACTATACTTTGCTTATTTTGTGATCTTTACTACCTATATGTTAAATGAACCTGAATGAATGTTGCATTCTGACAAAGTTTATCCTCAGCTATATTGCCATGCTGAACAAACACTACTTTTATCTAAAGTACGTAACCCAGTGATCACAGAGTCTTCAACATTCATTATCTGTGGTGATATGGAATAATTGATGTGTAAACAAATGATATTAGTGAAGTAAATGCATTTTAGCAATCATCAGGAAGCAGGACTCAAACCACAGTTTCCTTTAGAGGAAGCTGTGGTTTATACTACTTACAATATTTTCATGTCAAATTAGGTGTGTGGGGGATGGGGCAAGAGAGTGTGCGAAGAAACACAGCCCATCCCTAGTCACAATTTAGAACATTTAAAAATATGATATCCAATGTCATACAAGTGGATTTTGGCTCACAGAGCAGGACTTTCCGTTGTTGTTTTCATCTTCTGCCCTTAAAGCTGATCCATAGGGTCTTCCAATGTTACAGAACAGAGAGGCCATGTAAGCAAGAGTTGGAGAAACCCCTTCTGCTAACAATTGTGTCTACTAGCAGTTGGGTACAACCCATATACTGCTAGGCAAGAAGGAAAAGTTAAATCCATCAGAATGAGCATGGGAGAAGTTTAGTATCCCATCTGTGGTCCCCAAATAAATCTGTCAAAAAGTGTGAACAAACAAGACCACATTAAACTGAAACTTATTGTTTCCCATGACACCTATTCCACCACTAACCAAAAGGCTAAAAGGTCAGAGAGTGCCACTTTCAAAAGTAAAGAATATTCTTGTTACATGACAGTACATTTACTTCTTTGCTGAGGGAGACAGAGCAGAACCCTCCGAGTTCTGGGTTTGTGTCATGATGGCAGACTAATTTTTCTTCTGTCCCAAGTGTGGCCCAGAGACACAGAAACGATCTGTTTAAATTAATTTACGACATGTCCCTAACACAGGAGAGTGGGTGGAAACAACTGTTTCCGCTCATGGTTAATTTCGCCTGTGGCTGCCAAGTTAAGATGATTAGGGAAAATAACAATTTTCTAGAGATGTACAGTATCATAAATAACATCTTGTATTTATCTAAAATATCCATTATCTGCCAAGGTCTAAATATAAATTGCCACTAGGGTTTCTTTCTCCCTTTCTTTAAAAGAGATGGATATCCTCCATGCTTTTCCTTTGCCTCTTTTCCGATGTACCTCTCTGACGAACCATGCACAGTTCTTAAACTTCTAATTCCATATTAACCATCTCTGGTGAGCCAGCCTAGTGGGCAAACAAAGGCAAAGATATTCTGTACTGATTCTTTCTTGGCTTTCATTCTGGCATATTTTAATGAAATGGCATGGCCTATACAGCATGTGACTCCAGTGTCAACATAAAAAACTATAATACAGTATAGTAAAACCTCAGATCATGCTAAAACTTGGTTCCACAAGTCTTAGTGTTATCCGATTTTTAATGTTATCTGATGCATGCATCAACATTAAAATCCTATGGGATGCATTGGATGTTAAAACTCCATAGAGATACATTGTAACCAGCACAGGCTTTAGTGAACGTTATCTGATGAACCCATAGGATTTAATGTTATGCGATGCAATTCCCCCCCCCCAGATTGCTTAACGTTATGTGGTTTTAGCATTATCAGATGCAAACGTTATCCGAGGTACAGTAATACCCCGGATAACGTTAAGACTTGGTTCTACAAGTCATGACGTTATCCAGTTTTTAGCGTTGTCTGATGCATGCATTGAACAACGCTAAAAAAAAAGCCCTGACTTCAGGGACAAACCCAGCAGGCAGTGGGGTGCCTTTAAAACCACCCCCACTGCTGTGACTGCAGTAGGATCAGGCTCCTTTTCCCCCACTCTACTGCAGTCTCCCTCCATGCTTACCTGCACGCTCCGATCGAGGCTTGTTTTTTTCCGTCAAAGTCTCTTTCTCTCTTTATTTCCCTCCCTGTACATTTAAACTGGAGATGGGGGAAAGAGAGAAATGTGATTGGTTCTCTAGAGAACCAATCACCTCTCTCTCTTTCCTCCTCCCTGTATTGTCAATACAGGAAGTGAAAGACAAAAACACAAGCCTCAGAGCAACAGAAGGTATAGCTGGGCTGGATTCTCTCCGAGCAGGCAGTGGGGTGGGGGGTGGGGAGTCCCCAAACTGGGGGTGGGGGTGGGGGAAAGGAAGGAGGGAAGTGGTAGGGAGAGGAGCTGGGGCCTCCTTCTTTAATACAATGGATCAGATAACGCTAAAATGAGCGTTATCCGGTGCAAATCTTCCCCCCAAATTTGTCGTCGTTATGCGATTTTAGCGTTATCCGGTGCAGTCGTTATCCGGGGTATTACTGTATCTTTAAAAGTAGCAGGGACCTACAAACAAGACTTTGACTGGCAGAAGCAAACAAGACAAAGATACTATTGGTAACACCATGACACCAGCAGCACTCTGGATTTGGATAATATTTTACCATTTCATATTTCTTCCACTGATGTTTTGTCTGACAGACCGAGATCAAAGATGAACACAGCAGGCTGCCCATTTACCATGACTCAGAAGCATGGGTATAAAATAATGGAAGTAATAACATGACCCTTCTATGTGCAGAGAACCTTAAACTTCATACTTCCTCTGAGCTCTTGCTCTAGCAATTTTCCTAGCTCACTGTCATTTCTATTTCAAAAAGTTTACCCTTCACATCATTTCAGATTATGCCAGTCGCAGCATGCAATTTGACGACTAACCAATATTTTCACACCCAAGCAAGTGGAAATATAATTATTCCACTAGTCGTGTTGCTCTGTTGCAGAAAAAACAATGAAAAGCCTAAAAGGCCAACATTTTTTATTTGGTTTAAGTGGTTGTGGATTGAATTATCCAGTCCTCTTGGGCATTATGGCTTCAGGCCCTAAGGGAGGCTTTAAATTCTGTCACAAGGAGTAGAGCAGTGTTTCCAACCTTTGGCTTTTGGACTTCAATTCCCAGAAGCCTAAATCAAGTCCCCAAAGCACTTATCAGCCAACATAATGACTTAGGTTTCTGGGCCCCACGTAGAGGTGTGCTGGGCTATCAGGCAACCGGACAATGCCCCACTCCTCCCCAGCAATCTCCGCCCCTGTGGGCTGAATTTTATTTTAATTTTTCTTAACCAAAGGGCAGGAAGGGAGAGGCCTTAACTCAAGGGGAAGCAGGGGTGGGGCAGTGACACCAGCAGGATGGACGCCTCCCTCCCTCCTTGTCTCTGGCCATTATACATGTTCCCACCATCCTTCCTGGGGAATCAAACCCTGAACTTTTGCTTACAAGGCAAAATTGCAATCTCTAAGCCACAGTGGCTCCACTATCAACAGAACTGCTTTTGGCAATCTTATAACAGAGAACTCTATGTTAACCAGAGAGGATATCATTACTTTTAAAATCCAGGCTGTAGAAGCCCTAAATGGGAATCAAACTCTGCCTCAGGAGAGATCCTTTGTTTGAAGAAAGGATGCAACATGAAACAGTAATTATTGTTGTTGTTGTTGTTGTTATATATATTTTTTAAAAAATTAAGACCTAAGCAGGAATCAAACTCAGTACCTTTTGGGCATAAGAGTCGCTTAGGCAAGTGGGGCGGCATAAAAATCGAACAATTAAATTAAATAATCAAAAACACTAACCACTTATCCACTAAGGATTTCTTTTTAAACCTGATTTTTTTAAAGCAATGATATCCTCTCTGGTTAACCTAGCTTTCTCTGTTATAAGACTACCAAAAGCAGTTCTGTTGATAGTGGAGCCACTGTGGCTTAGAGATTGCAATTTTGCCTTGTAAGCAGGAGGTTGTTGGTTCAAATCCCCAGAGGGGTGTTGAAATTAGAAGATGAGTGGGAACATATATAATTTTAATAACATATATATAAACAACAAATAATTTTTTAGGGTTAGACACCCTAATCACTCCCTGTCCAGCACTCTTTTAGGGCAGCCAGCATGTCCCTGGCCCCACATTGGGGTAGAGCCTTCATAGAAATGCCCCCATAAATGGAGAATGTCCTTCTATCATACATACAACAGACCACCTCCCTTCAAATATTCTGGAAACTAGTGAAGGCTGAATTGCATAGGGAGGTGTTCAATAACATCTTGCTTCTCTCTTAATTTGCCTTTGCAATCTCTAAATCTGCAAGAAGATACAAACATACAAACAAAAACAACCCCCCACACACATGCATTTATACAGAACATTACATCCAGATCAGTTACACGAGAAAGAAACCATATTGTCTAATTCTAATAAGTAAAGATATAATCAGATTGCTTAACTTCAGCAGGGTCAAATTAAGACTATACTGTTATCATATTACAAGAAGCAGAGCTCCCTTAAGGATTGAAAGCTATTGGCCCAATAGCTTAGTGACCCAAAGCCCCCTGACAGGAATCGATTTTTAATTCTCCAATGTACCTCTGGGGAGAAGAGCCAGCCTGTGTAGTCTTGCACAAACTGCAGAGTCCGAGAGTGTCCTCAGAAGAAGGAAATGGCACGTGAAGCCTGAGTAGTCTCTACCTAGAAAACCCTGGCAAAGTTTGCCATAAACTTAAACTAGCACACAATAAACCATCAGCACAAGTTTGCTTCATTTTGCATGTTTTTGTTTCATGATAGAGAAAAAAACAAGCTTCACTGGGCAGAAAGACTGCCCAGGAACTGAGTTTTGAAGGAACTGTGTGTCTGGAGGGACTGCCTCGCAACAGCAAAAACTGTCAATTTTACTTAAACTGTAGGTTAACACTCAGACACTTAACCCACTAGAACTCTGGTTACTAAGTATTCTCACTATGTTATTCTAATCAGACTCAAATAGCTCATCTGACTGAAAAAGAAAGTTTTTCACAAGATGACAGAATAGAAGAGGCAATATGAGTTTTTTTTCAGGATGGGAGTAGCAATGCCTGGAAAGAAGAGCCTCTCCAGTAAAATTTAAAGAGCAAACCTACTTGTATGAAACGAAGCAACATATTAATTCACAAGTACTTCCCAAGTACATCTCTGCCTGAGGTTGTCTGTACCTCTTCTAACTGGTCAAAAAGAAAATAAAAACCAGAAAATATCCTTAGTCACAGTTTCAAGAAGATATGTGGGCATATCACCTAACTTATTTTCTCCTGACTACTTTCATGTCCGATCAAACCCTGGACTACCAAAATGAAGCCATCGAAATGCTGTTTATCTACTTGCAATTTCTTGATTTTGAACTGGTAGGTTGGCAGGAGCTGGGACAGAGATGGGAGCTCACTCCGTCATGCAGCACTTGGGTCTCAAATTGCTGACCTGCCCACCTTCCAATCATCAAGTTCAGTGTCTTAATCACTAAGACACCACAGTCCTGCCTGCCTAATTCGCCAGATAACCTCAGTAGAGTAGAGGGAGAGGAGAATGATTACCCTGGGGATGGGGAATTCAAGAGGGCTCTGCTAGTTTTTGGATAACTATTCTTCATGTTTGTCAGGCATTGAATCCAGTGAGTAATCTTAATTTCTCCAATATAGCTTTGTATGGAAAGCAGAGCCTCTCAGAAGTCATCAGAATCCCAATGAAGTTCCATTTTTTCTGAAGCTCCCATTATCTTAAATTTTGAAGAACAAAGAAATGTCAGAATAGGATTACAGCAATTGTAGGTTGATCTTGCTCACAGGTTGGAGGGGGACTGCTCTCACTCCTAGGGACCAGGTTTGCAACTTAGGTGTCATATTAGATCTCCATTCGACTCTTGAGGTGCAAATTGTAGCAGTATGCAGAGCCCCTTTTTTCCAACTGCACCAAAGTGCTCAGTTGTGTCCCTACTTGGACAGATGGTCTCTCATAACCCTATTTATCTCACTGGTAGTCACACATATTGATGACTGTAATGCTCTCTACGTGGGGCTTCCCCTGTGTCTGTTACAGAAGCTCCAACGAGTTCAAAATGTAGCAGCCAGGCTGATTTTGGGAATGAAATTTTTTTTGATCATATCTCCCCAGCCTTGGCAGGGCTGTACTGGCTTCTGGTTTCTTTCCATATCAGGTACAAGGTGTTAGTTCTAACTTTCAAAGCCCTAAACAGTTTGGGACCTTCCTACTCAGTGGAATGTTTTCCTCTCAGGACAACAGTCCGCATCGCTCACTCCTCCATGTCGACCAAGGTGCCGACCCCGAGATTAGCTAAGAAGGCTGTGACTAAGGGGAGGGTGGTGGCACCAATGTTGTGGAATATCTTGTATCGAATAACGCGATTTTCACGTTATTCGGAACAAGCGTATGCGTGGGGGCCCCAGTTGGATTGGGTAGAACATCTACCCAAACCAACCAACCCCCCAGCGCCCGCCCCCACGATGTTTGGAAAGGGTACAGGGATCCTTACCCTTTCGAAACTTCGAGTTGCGAAAGGGTAAAGATCCGTACACTTTTGCAACTTCGAGCGTGCTCGCGCGTGTTGTTTGGGGTTAGGGCAGGAGACGGGAAAGACCCCCGTCTCCTGCCCTAACCCCGAATGACATGCACGCGCGTGCTCGAAGTTGCGAAAGTGTAAGGATCTTTACCCTTTTGCAACCTCGGGCGGCTTGGAGGCTTGCGTGGCGTGGCGGTGGTGAGGGGAGGATGCGGGAAGGTCCCTTGCATCCTCCCCTGACCACCGCCGCGCATGCACACACGCGGTTCCGATGGGGTACCCTTTTGCAACCTCGGGCGGCTTGGAGGCTTGCGCAGCATGGCGGCGGTGATGGGCGGATGCAAGGGACCTTCCCGCATCCTCCCCTCACCGCCGCCGCGCCGCACAAGCCTCCAAGCTGCCCGAGGTTGCAAAAGGGTACCCCATCGGAAACCGCGTGCGTGCACGCGCGGCGCCGGTCAGGGGAGGATGCGAGGGACCTTCCCGCATCCTCCCCTCCCCGCCGCCATGCCGCGCAAGCCTCCAAGCCGCCCAAGGTTGCAAAAGGGTAAAGATCCTTACACTTTCGCAACTTTGAGCGTGCATGCGCATGTCGTTCGGGGTTAGGGCAGGAGACGGGGGTCTTTCCTGTACCTTGCCCTAACCCTGAACGACACGCGATCGCGTGCCTACCCGGGGAGGGGGGGAATGCCGAGCCTTGCCTCAGCGTGGTTTGTCCCTGACGTCAGGGCTTTTTTTTAGCATTGTTCGATCAATGTATCGAACAACGTGAAAAACCGGACAACGTCATGACTTGTGGAACCATGTCATCACGTTGTCCGGGGTTCGTGTGTGTGTGTGTGTGTGTGTGTGTGTGTGTGTGTGTGTGTGTGTGTGTGTGTGTGTGTGTGTGTGTGTGTGTGTGTGTGTGTGTGTGTGTGTGTGTGTGTTTATATTGTTAAGTTTTATGCTGTTAGCTTCCCAGAGTAGGAAAGTTTTTTCTAGAGGGGTGGGATATAAGTTTAATAAATAAATAAATATAATTTGAATGTTTCTGTTAAGCAAATTAACCTTCTGTCTCTGTGACTGTATGTATAATTTCCTTTGGAGATCCCAAAAGTCTTAATTTGAGGAATTTGTGAATGTGAGACTCTGGGGAAATGGCATCCTGTGTTAAGCCTTGGTCAAGAGGAAGAATCAAAAAACCTGTTGCAACTTGGAAACTGGTCCCAAGATTATAGGGACTGGGTGGGTGGATGGGTATCATGGTCATGGGATCAAAACTGACAGTTCTTATTTAGGAGGAGACCTTTGTCTTGGGCTGAGGGTTCTCTGCTGGTGGAAGATCACAGAGAGCTACATAGAATGGTGGCTATCCAGATCCTAAGACTTTCGGTTATGTGACAGAAATTTGGCTCCTGTCCCAAATTAAAGTGAAAGTAAAAGCTGGGCAAAAGCCCAATTGTTTAAACATCCAAAAGCAAAACTTTGGTCCAGCCATACTCCAAAACTGCAAAGCATGGTTTTCCAGGGAAGCATGATATTATATTCCCAGTCTTGGCACCTTAGTCAGGCTTTACATTACCAGAAATAATACTAAATAAGAAGCTACCATGGCTTCAAGCATCACTCTCAATGGCTGCACAAGAGAACAATTGTAAAATAAAGAGGAGGGGCAAGTTAAATTGCACTTTGGCAATTGTTTTTTCTTCGTTCATGTCTAGGTCAGACTTTAAACTGCCAAAATGAAGCTACTTCCTTGGCTTTGTCATTGATCAAAATTAATTTCTCATTGGTACATGTTTCCTGTAGTAACTGTCAGTCCAACAAATGAGCAGATTCTGTGTATCTCCACATTCAAACAGCATGTTGTTGTTTGCCAGCAGCCCCAACTTGGTCTTACATTTAGGCATTCCAACACTCAGCCTTTAAGTGTATAGCGGCCAACCGTCACGGATTCTCCGGGACAGTCCCGATTTGAGAGGGGGAATCCCGAGTTACCATTTTTAGGAAAATGGTCACGGAATTCCCCCATGACGTCCCGGCTGTCCCGATTTCTCTTCGGCAGCAGGCATTAAAAAAAAAAAGGAGCAAAAAATGGCTCCAATAAACTGTGCATGCGCAGAAACTCAATCTGATGCATTGCGCATGCATCAGATTGAGTTTCTGCGCATGCACAGTTTATTGGAAAATAAGCCACCCATGTGCCGATTTTCGGGGGGCTCTAAAAATATAAGGCACCCCCCGAAAATAAGCCATGTGTTATGAAAACACAGCCACCCCACTGCCTGCTCGGACACAGAGAATAATACACCCCCCCCCCCAACTCTGCTTACCTTCAAGCTCTGCTTTTTTTCTCTCCCGACGAACAGCTGATCAGACTAAAGAGGCTTTTTTTAAAACTACAACAAGGGGGAGAAATTCAGCTTTTGATTGGCTCTCTATGTCAGCTGACATAGGGATCCAATCACATCGCTGAATAGGTGTTTCCCCTATTCAGCAATGTGATTGGCTCTCTATGTCAGCTGACATAGAGATCCAATCAAATCGCTGAATTTTTTCTCCCCCTTCCTTGTTTCCCTGCCTACTGTAGTTTTAAAAAAAGCCTCCGAGTGAGTCTGATCATCAGCTGTTCGTCGGGAGAGAAAATAAGCAGAGCTTGAAGGTAAGCAGAGTTGGGGGGTGTTATTCTCTGTGTCCGAGCATGCAGTATATAGAAATATAAGCCACCCCCCGAAAAGAAGCCATCAGGCCATTTTTTGCCATTTTTTTGGGGAAAAAAAGAATAAAAGCCATGGCTTATAATAGAGGAAACAGTATTGGTCCAATACTGTTTCCCCTATTATAAGCCATGGCTTTTATATTCTTTTTCCTCCCAAAAATGGCAAAAATGTCTGCTGACTATTGGAGCCATTTTTTGCTCCTTTATTTTTTTGGCCCCGCCCATGACGTCGTGACGTTGGCCCCGCCCATGACGTCGTGACGTTGGCCCCGCCCATGACGTCGTGACGTTGGCCCCGCCCCACTGTCCCGGACTCAGTTTTGTAAGGTGTTGGACGCCTTATTTAAGTGACATAGGGGAGGTTGAGTTCCTTAGCTATATCCTCCTTAAATGCTGTTCCTTGTCCAGAGAGCTCCTTCTTCCATCTTCTAACTTGGTTTTGCTCTTGTGTACTGTCAAGAATTTTTGTTCTTAGTAGGAAGTTCTTCCTGGATCTGAGCTGGAGGACTTGAACCTCATATCTGTTCAAAGGATGTTGAGGGTAATTCTCTTGCTTAGTTCTCTTGGCATCCACTGCTCTTCTATCTTAGGTGGAGCAATATGAACAAGAGGATATACAGTAAAACCTCGAGTTACGAATAAAATCAGTTCCATGACCTTGTTCGTAAGTCGAATTTGTTCATAAGTCGAGGCAATCCCTATTTGGATAAAGAAAAAGCCCCCCCTCCAACAATCAAAACAGTCTCCCCATCCTCCAAAAATCAATCAAACCACCCTAAAACAACAGCATTGAAAGGAAAGCATGCATAAGCAAAAAACGCTGTTCCTTACCTTAAAGCAGCATTGAAAATGGACAGAAAACTCAGAAAAATCCAGCAAGAAACAGCAACAGGCAGCCATTTTGGCGTGGAAACGCCAGACAAAGAAATCACTCCAAACACTCTACTGCCACCTACAATGCTCAGAACTTGTTCTGGATGTCTCTATAGAAAGGGCAGCTACATGGAACGTATTCTGTGGTTTAAATTTCTCCAGAGTCACAGGGGCATTGTCTCTCTGACACTGATGTCCTCTGGAACTTCCCCTCAAGAACTGCAGAAGGAAGGGCCTGGCAGTGGGCTAACTAGGGTAAATGCCCTCCGATTAGTTGGTGTCTCAAGTTGGAGCAGATATGGGGTTGGGACAACAATGTGTCTTCAAGACTCTGGAGCCAGGAAGGTAGGGGCCCTGGCTAGGTCTTCTTGCCATTCCATGTCTAGTGTTCTCTGTTTAATGGCCTGTTTTGCCTGGTTGTGACTCATGGTCTTGTATGAGAGGTTGGGAGAGGCCAAGATACTGTAGTCTGGATTGGATGTTTCTTTTCCATGTTGATTGGTAGTTGTAATTTCTATTCTGTTATCTTCATGAATGGATACATTGTGTTGCATTTTCTTACATTTTCTTCTCCAACCCTTTTGAAGAAAGTTTGTGGAGGCTGCATGGAAATTCAGATCTGTAGTGTAGAATTGAATATGCATACCACTCTTTAATTTGAAATGAAGCTGCCTATCAAGATAGATTGAATAAATAGACTACCAGGTGCTAAATTTCAAATATGGATGCAATAGTTGGTTTCTGCTTTTCAGTACTGAGCTGAATTTCTAAACCCTATTTTAATTTAAGATTCCAATGATACAGTACTATATGTTTATATGTTGCATTGAGTTTATATTTCCTATTTTCTGTAATTCTCCAAAAGGAAGGAATAAAAGCTGTGTGGTCTGTAATTAAACCAGAGCTTAGAAGTAACTATTTGCAAATAATATCTTACTACTTAACTTTAGTAACAAGAGTATAAATGAGTTATGTTTCAATAATGGTATAACAAATAGACACAAAAGTAACGTTTTGGTATGAGTAATATTTTCTAATTGCTTTCAAAAGTTACTTTTTTGACCAGAATTTTTCAAGTTTTAAATGCAATTTTCTATTAACTTTTGAACCTCCCAGAGAGTGCACTAAGCGCTATGGGGCGGTATATGAGTATGATTGCTTTTTTTTATATTTTCTCAACTGGGATAGGTGTGAGGCACCCTGTCACTATGTGCACTTTGGCACTGAGAAGCTTCCAGACATCATTTTGGATTTCCTGTCAATGTACTGTAATAACTTTTATTTCAGAACATTTTGTGCTGGCAAAACCACATCTCAATTAGAAAGACATGACAGCTACACTAATACCCCGGATAACGTTATGACTTGGTTCCACAAGTCATGACGTTATCCGGTTTTTAGCATTGTCCGATACATGCATCGAACAACACTAAAAAAAAGCGCTGACTTCAGGGACAAACCACTTTAAAGGCAGGCAGGGAAAGAAAGAGACCTCCCTACCTTTAAAGCCACCCCCATGCGACTGCAGCAGGGGGGAAGTGCCTCCCCCCCCCACGCTACTTTAGCCTTCCATCTGTTTATTTTCCCTTCTCTGACTGCCAGCTGATGATCGGAGGCTTTTTTTTAACTTCAGGGAAGGGGGAAAAGGGAGAAATGTGGTTGGTTCTATAGAGAAGTAAAGGAGGCCAAAGCTTCTCTCCCTGTCACTTTGTTCCTTCCCCACCCCCACCCCAATGCCTGCTCGGCCACAGAGAATCCACCCCAACTCTGTTTACCTCATGTTCTTGAGCTGCAATCTCCACGCTGTGTGCTTGCTTTAATTCCTGAATTGAAAAAAAGGAAAGGGGGAAAATACAGAGATCTGATTGGTTCTCTAGAGACTGCCAGCTGATATAGAGAACCAATCAGATCTCTGTATTTTCCCCCTTTCCTTTTTTTCAATTCAGGAATTAAAACAAGCACACAGCGTGGAGATTGCAGCTCAAGAACATTAGGTAAACAGAGTTGGGGTGGATCCTCTGTGGCCGGGCAGGCAGTGTGGTGTCCCCAAACTGCTAGGGGTGGGGGTGGGGGTGGGGAAGGAGTGAAGTGACAGGGAGAGAAGCTTTGGCCTCCTTTACTTCTCTATAGAACCAACCACATTTCTCTCTCCCCCCCCCTTCCCTGCAGTTTTTAAAAAAAGCCTCCGATCATCAGCTGGCAGTCGGAGAAGGGAAAATAAACTGAGGGAAGGCTAGGGGGAAAGGCAGGCGGGTGCTGGGGAGGGGGTTGGATTGGGTAGATGTTCTACTCAATCCAACTCCCCCCCCCACGCATACGCTTATACCGGATAACGTTAAAAATCGCGTTATTCGATACAAGATTTTTCCGAAAATCTTGTAACATTATGCGGTTTTAGCGCTATCCGGTACTCGAGTTATCCAGGGTATTACTGTACTTGTGATGGCAATTTGTTTCACTGCACAGTTGTCTGAAGTAACACAGTGGTAGTTGGGAACTGTACTATGGGTAATTATGGACCTAAGTTGATTTTTAATTTTAAATTTAAAAGGGGACAGTTCTAGCACTTCATTTAGGAGAGAGAAGCTCAATAGAAACCAACAACCATCCCCATTTCCCCTGATCAGATATTTCTCCAACTCCTTCCCATGGCCTGAACCCTTGTTGAACTGGAACTGACTATTCTATATTATCTAGAAATCACATTTGTTTGTTACACTCAAATATCTCAGAAATGAAGGAAATGTCAGTCTCAGAACCCAACCTTATGTCGGTTTATCCCAGCCTTGCTAATTTTATCTCTGTCTCATCTGCTGGGTTGTGTCATATACCAGACTATCATTTTGAATTGTCCTTAGCTTGCCTCTTTATGCACCTCATAATTTGACAATCCTATTGCAAAATACAAAGTCTGGTATTTGAACTGTTCAGTCCAGTTTCTTGATTAGTGCAGTATGTACGTGTTTGGATCTAAGAAAAATGCAGCCAGTGTCAATTCTCCATTGCAACTTTCTGTTACTGAAGTGGCTGGTACTGCCAGATATTGGATATCTTTCATGCCAGGCAAGGCACAAGCCACCATAAAATGCAGCTGGCTCCATTAATTTTTCTCCAATATTACCAATAAACCATATTATCCTTCTAGCAATGAGCTCAAAGAAATTATGTTATTAAACATTTTACTTATTTTAATAGCAGCTGCAGTGCCTGTATATTTTATAGTGGTCTTGTTTTGGTCATTACAAGGAAGATGAAAAACAATATCCATGACAATACCTACGATTTTGTTAATCACCTGACCAAGACATATAAATATCAGTTTTCCCACTTACTAAAGCGCTGTACAGTATATACAAATTATTGCAGGCATCACACTAACAATGAACTTCAAATAAAACAAAAAACAAAGTCCTCATACAGTAAAACACCGGATAACGATTGGATCAGATAACGCTAAAATCACATAACGTTAAGTAATCTGGGGAGGAGAATTGGATCAAATAATGTTAAGGTCCCATGGGATGGATCGGATAACAACCGCTAAAGCCTGTGCAGTTACAATGTACAGTAAAACCTCATATAACACTAAAACCTGGTTCCACAAGTCTTGGTGTTATATGATTTTTAGTGTTATCTGATGCATGTTAAAATCCTATGGGATCCATAGAGATACATTGTAATCACACAGGCTTTAGCGGTTGTTATCTGAAGCATCCCATAGGATCTTAATGTTATCTGATGCAATTCTTCCCCCCAGATTCCTTAATGTTATGCAATTTTAGTGTTATTCGATACTAATGTTATATGAGGTATTACTTGTATCTCTATGGAGCTTTAACGTTATCCGATCCATCCCATAGGGTTTTAACATGGATCAGATAACACTAAAACTCAGATAACACCAAGACTTGTGGAACCAGGTTTTAGCATTATCCGGTGTTTTACTGTACAGTAATATGTAATGGTCCCATAACCCGGTGAATGACTCAAGGTAGAAGGGCAAGAAACTGTTCAGCTGTGGTTTGCGGTGTGCTATTCTGTGGCATTAGTCAAAAGAGGTGACTGGATTGTATCCTGTTCTGAGTGGTTAGCTTTCTCTGTGCAGCTGATATTTTCACAGAAGCATCATGAGTTATCATTGCAAAATAGCAGATTTGCAAAATCATACGATGCACTATTTCCCAGTGTGTAATTAAGGAATTTTTCATCTTTAATCAATGTATAGAGCATTATGTTATACAACATTCTAAAAACACTCTCATACAATGCCTACACGCCAAGGACTAAATATCTATGGGGTAAATGTAATTTCAGTTTCTACTAGAGTAGACACAATGAAATGAATGGAACCAGTTAATCAATAGTTATTAATGTAGGTCTGCCTTATTTCATTGGGTCTCTCTCTTCTAGTTAGAATTAAAATGGGATTTATCCTATTCTTCAGTTCAGTTATACAAAGGAGCAAAAAGAGTATGGTCTAGTCTAGTGATGCCAAACCTTGGCACTCCAGGTGTTCTTGAACTCCAATTCCCAGAAGCCCTGATCAGCAGGATCACTTAGTCTAAGGCAGGGGTTCTCAACCTTTTAAGCTTTGGGGGCCGGACAGTTATTTTGGCCTGTCTGCCACACATGGCACTTCCAGGTGTAGCAGAGGCAGTGTAGGCCACATGAAATGGTGTCATGGGTCACATCCGGCCCCTGAGATGTAGGTTGAGAACTCCTGGTCTAAGGGTATGCTGGATATACTCTTTAAATGAGATTAAGAATGCTCTCCATCAGGCATTTGCAACCTACAGCTCATGGGCCAGACCTGGCCCCCAATGCCAATTCATCTGGCCCCCAATGCCCTCACCGCTCCCGGAAGCGGAAGTAAAACCCATGCTGCACATGCACAGAACACTGCTAAATCCATTCTGTGCAAGTGTGGCACACATTTTACTTCCGCTTCCAGGTGGGAGGAACCACATGACTGGACTGATCAGCTGCTCAGGAGGTGTGGTCAGGCCCACGGCCTGAAAATGTTGAAAATCACTCCTCAACATTGTACACAGGGAGAGGAATGTAAACCAGGGCTATGCATTTGTAAACAAACAAACAAACTTCTGTGGTGCATATTTTGTCCTTTCTCAAAAAGAAACAGACAGCTGTTACTAGAAACTAATTCCTTCATGCCCTAGAACACAAGGAATTGTATTTATTAATTTAATTTATTTATTTATGTCCTGCTCTAATTGGTGCAAATACCAGTCCGGGCAGCTTACAGCAGTGAATAAACCACAAAATAATGGCCTCAAAGAAAACAATCTAAATCAAATCATATCAATAATAAAATCTTACAATGATTAATAACCTTCATTCTCTTATTCACAACAACAATATACGGTAATTTATTAAACTGTATCAATTTCACAATCAAAGGGCTTTTTAAAAAAGCTAGGAATTTAAGAGTATCAGTTGCCACTGTTAGAGAATGGGAAGTTTTAAAATGTGTGTGTTTATGTTGATTTGATTTTTACTTTTAGGTTTATTTACATATGTTTGTTTAGTTGATTGGTTGGTTGGTTACACATTCTTCCTCCCTACAATTATCATTATTGATATGCTCATACCAGGTCATCAAGTGATTGGGGAAAGAATGACTCACCTATTTTAAACTTGATTTTACATGTTTTAGTACTCAAATTGTTTGAATGAGTTTTTCTAAGAGAACAAATGCAGAAGACAGAAGAAAAACAGTTTTAAAGAAAAATGGAATGTCGTGCAGCAACAATCTTCCATGCTACCAACAGCTTATGACTGTGGGTTGCTCCACACTTCCTAGAGTAGGCATGCCTAACCAGCTTAGATGTATTCTTTCTTCAAAACAGATGATATAATAAAGTAAGACACCAATTCTTGAACACCTAGGGACATGTGCTGAAGAACCAGTAGAGGTGTGATTCTTCTGGTACATATCTCTTACAGATTTACAGACCTTTCCTTTTAAAGGAGGTCTCTGAAGGCTTACAGCCTTTTGCAATACAGTACTGTATTTGGAAATGCACCTACTTCACACAGTTGGAGATACCGGGGAAGCATCTTTCCAACAGGTACACACACTAAAAGGCATTAAATATTATCCAAATGACCAGTCAACATCTCAAGAAATTGTCATATTACAGGCCTCAAACCTATCCCTCTTGTTCTCTTAAGTTTGTCTTAGGTTTTGACTACAGAGCATAAGACTCCTGCTTTGCATCGAGTTTGCCATAGTTAAAATCAATATAAAGATTGAGAACTACATGATGTACAGCTAAGTGCATGTTTTTCTGCCAGGAATGGGTTTATTTTAAACACTCCAGTGGGAGTTGTTTATTTTGAATCAATTCCGGCCACATATTGCTATATACAGGGTGTCCCTTGTTATGCTGATCATGGACTGTAAATAAAATGGAATTTGAATTTGAGTGTCCCAAAAGTCATCATATAAAGGAAATTGTAGCTAAATGTACCTTTATGTACAAAATATTCATTATAAAATCTTACAAAATATTTATAAAATATTCTCTACCTGTTGGCCACCTCTTTCTACACACATACAGAATCTTCTTCCCCACTCATGGCTAACACATTCCAAGATATCTGTTGTTATGCAATTTTGCCTATGTGTGGTGACTTCTGGAAGGTTGGAGTTCATTTCCTGAGTGCTGCATGACGGAGTGAGCTCCCATCTCTGTCCCAGCTCCTGCTAACCTAGCAGTTCGAAAGCAAGAAATTGCAAGTAGATAAATAGGATCCACTTTGGTGGGAAGGCAAACAACATTCCGTGCACTCCAGTGTCTAGTCATGCCTGCCACATGTCCATGGAAACGTCTGAAATACAGATAATGCTGGTTTTTTGGCTATAAACAGAGATGAGCATTGAACCCTAGAATCAGATACAATAGGCTTTCGAGCAAGGGTGACCTTTACCATTATCTAAAGAAAAATCAGAGTGCCATAGAGCCAGGCATCAGAGCCATAATACAGCAGCATTGGTTGTGGCATCAGGGACTACGCATTGCATTGCTTGATTGATTTGTTCATACATTCAACCTTTCTTCTAAATCGGTCCCTCCACCCTATCAATGAACTCAATGGTTAACCTTGTTTGTTAAGCATTAAAATCTCAATTAATAGGCAAAGACAAACACAACCAACTTGTAAACAAAAACTGGGAAGAAAAAAGTTACAGCAATCAAAGCATGATTGCTAAGAGGGTACTTGAAGATGTCTTGCTTGTAAAATTCAAGTTTGAAGTATTAAAACTTCCACCACACTTAGGAATACAGTAAAACCTCCACATAGGATTTTTTCCCATTCCACAAGGTTATTTGTACAGTGGAACCCCATATAACAAACACTTAGTACAGGGTGTGGCAGCATAACTTCCTGTTTTCAAAACTTAATAAAACCCCTTGTATGAATCAGAACTTTTTAATTTGTTTTTTATAATGTAGGTGCATACCTAAAGTTTTGTTTTACACAGTTTTTAAGATCAAATCAGGTAGGTGACGTCCCCCATTCTCCATACACTGAGTAAACCGATTTCTGGCGTTTGTCATGACTCTTTCCAGCATAGCAGGCTGTATGCTGGGTTGCGATCACTGAACAACCGCTCAAAAAGTAGGCCTCAATGGCAAACGCACACTTCACACTATGCCAACGCATGATGGTGACTGAACTGTGTTGGGACAAAACTTTATAGTCCCGCCTCTCGAATGAGACCACTAGTGCTCCGCTACGACATCAACCAACTGAATTGCACACATTTTAAAAAAGGAAGTTATGCTGCCGCACCCTGTATAATGAAAAATTCATACAACAAAGCGTTTTGCACTACTAGCGATACCACACATAACTAATTCCCCCCCCCCCATTAAGCAAGGTATACCTCGCTTAACAAAACCCCATATAACAAACTTTTTCCCCATTATGCAGGGTATCATCAATAGCACTATGTATAACAAAAAAAAAAACGTATAACGAAGAGCCCCATGGAACAGAGTTTTTCCTTATACAGTACAGGGTTCTACTGTATGTCAAAAAAAATGTCAAAAACACATTGCATTACCAGAAGAGGTCACTAGATGTCAACATATTTTTTGGTATGTCCAATTTTTCCTATTAAAATTGTGTATGTTGATTTTTTTAAAGCTAGGATTTCTAGTTGTATGTTGAATTTTTTGTAAGTCAAACTGTTTGTATGTCAGGGTTCCACTGTAATAGTTATTTCATTCTATACATGAAAAACAGGTTGCATGCCTATTCGTGGGGAGATCTGAAAATCCTAAATGAAGCTATAATATCAAACAAAGAGATGTGCAAGCTGCACCTGGTTCTTTGTGTCAAAAATAGAAGACACTCTTACATGTGTCACTAAACCTCTGACTAATATTCAGTCTGGTCTTAAAAGTTAATTATTTTTCAGTGAAAAGGACTTCCAAATTTAAAAAAAAGCACAACTTTAATCCTAAAACTGCTCATTTGAGCAGATACTTAAGCTATTTGCTTACTTCTTGGGAGGCAAGCTATGGCAAACCTTGGTAGCATAATAAAAAGCAGAGACATCACCCTGCTAACAAAAGTCAGCATAGTTAAAGCAATGATCTTCCCAGTATGACTGTGAGAGGTGGACCATAAGGAAGGCTGAGCGCAGAAGAATGGACACTTTTGAACTGTGGTGCTGGAGGAGACTCTTGAGAGTCCCCTAGACTACAAGGATATCATATCAGTCGATCCTGAAGGAAATCGACCCTGACTGCTCCTTGGAAGGACAAATACTGAAGCTGAAGCTCAAGTACTCTGGCCACCAAATGAGAAGAGAGGACTCACTGGAGAAGGCCCTGATATCAGGAAAGATCTAAGGCAAAAAGAAAAGGGAGTGGCTGATGGTGAGGTGGTTAGATGGCATTGTTGATGCAGTGTGCATAGGTCTGGGAAGACTATGGAGGATGGCAGATGACAGAGGAGCCTGGCGTACTGTGGTCCATGGGATCACAAAGGATGGGAATTGACTGTGCGACTGAACAACCACAAATTTGCCTTAGGAAACACTGACCAACAAAACAAAACAAAAACCCCAAAGTACAGTCTTCCTTAATCTTTTGAGGTCAGTGGAGATGTTACTTAGCTGATGCTCTCCAGCTAATGTGAATAGAATGAGTAGGCATATCAACACCAGATGCATTAGGAAACAAAGATTGTCTGAGAAAGTGATGGTGAGTACACCTTAATTATCTTAAAAATCAACCTCAATGTTAGCTAGATAGTTGGCACAGTCTTCTGCAGAACATTCTCAATTAAGAATGCAAGTTGTTCCAATGTTATTCTGGAAGAACCCACATAGGGAACTGCCGATAGTACTGTATTTTTTTTAATGTAACAGAAAAGCATTAATATCATAACATCTTCCTTGCTATAGAATTTTCTTTAAACCACAAAATTAAGACAGTTCAAAATTATTGTCTGAAATTCAAGGCCTAAGGAAATGACTCCAGCCTAAAATGGTATATTATAGGACAACATATGGTAAGTTATTATTTGAATTGCCATCATCTGTAAGAATTTGAATATAAAGTAAATATAGTATTGAAACACAGCTGAGCACTTTCTTTGCAATATATAAAAATGTGGTTGCCTAATATCTCTGAGGTCAATATTTTGGTTAATGAAACAATGCACACAGTGACAGGATGCCTCAAACCTACACTAGTTGAGAAAATATACCCTTTTGTCAGTGTTGCTCCACCTAAGATAAGGAGGTAAGTAGCAGAAATGAGATGCTCTCGACCACTGAGACACTCTCAACTGCTCCCTGGCCACGCCAAGGTCTCCGCCTCCTCCGGACTCTCAACACCTGTCCAGGGAAGTGAAAAGGGCCGCTGGAAGGAGCCCCGGCCAGAGACGCCCTCGATCGCTCCCTGGCCGCGCCGACGTCTCTGCCTCCCCTGGACTTGCAACACCTGTCCGGGGGAGTGAAAAGGGCCGCCGGTAGGAGCCCTGGCCAAGGACGCTCTTGGCCGCTCCCTGGCCGAGAGGATGGAGAACAGCTGCAAGGGGTGACCACCCGGCATAAAAACTGCGCTCCCGCCGCCACTCGACTCTTATCTCGGCCGGCCCTGGCTTTGAGCTGGGCAAGGAGGACTCTGGCCGGGAGCGCCCGGACTTGCTTCACCTGCTGGCACTCCCTAGCCTCACCCCCACACTGGGCTACAAAAGCCCCTGTGGCGGGATGCTGCCATGGCTTCCAGAGCATGCTTGTGGTTAGGGTGAGAGCCCTGACATTGTTGGACCATGTACTGTATTGCATTATTGTATTGCATTACTGAGACTATGTCATGTATATGTAACTGGAATTGTATTTTGTAACCTTATTTTGCAGTGTAGTTTTGTTTTATTGCACTGCTGTACTGTATTGTTATATTTATTGTACTATACTGTATGACCTTTGATTATGTTGTATTACTTTTGATTGTCTTATATGTATGGTTTCTGTAAACCGCCCTGAGTCAGTTGTACCAAGTAGGGTGGCATACAAATCGAATAAATGAAATGAATCAATGAATGAATGAATTTACTGTATTTAAGTTATTTCAGTTTAAATAGTATCAACATGTATGATTTTTGAAATGTACATGTTTGTGTTTTTTGGGTTCACCACTCCCAGAATTCCCCAGGCATCTATTCTATATGGAAAACTTTAAAAAAGGACAGGACGACACCCAAGGCCAGTGATGACAAACCTTGGCACTCCAGATGTTCTTGAACTTCAATTCCCAAAAGCCCTGATGAGCCTGGGCTTTTGGGAATTGAAGTCCAAGAACAGCTGGAGTGTCAAGGTTCACCATCATGGTCCTAGGCCAGTGATGGCGAACCTTGGCACTCCCAAGTGTTCTTGGATTTCAATTCCCAAAAGCCCAAGTCACTGTGGATCCACACAAATGTAAACCCATTTGTGTGGATTCACAGACTTAGGCTTCTGGGAATGGAAATCCAAGAACACCTGGAGTGCCAAGGTTTGTCATCACATCCCTAGATGAATAATATAAAACAAGACGTAAGGGGTAATTGGAAGGATTTTTTTTTTTGCCCTCAGCACAATTTTCATAACAGATTTGTATGCCTTTGGGTTCAGCTACAACTCCAAAGCACAAATGTACGGGGTTGTGGTCCAAAACAGAAATATCCCAACCTCTAATATCAACATTGTGCTGTGGGCCAAAAAAATTCCTCTCAATTGTCACTTCATTAGCATGGTGCAATTGGTCAGGATGCAGAATCAGGCAAGGATTTCAGGGCTGGCTGTGCAAATACCAGCTGCCCTTGATCCTCACTCAGATGTCAGCTAATGGCGTCCAATCCTTGTGACCGCCTGAAATGTCCCCTCCCTACCTGGTCATGACATTATAAACTAGAGCTTTAAAATGCAGGTTTCCCTGCCTGATTTCCTCTCCTTCCTTCAGTGTCTTGCCTGTTTTAAATATAAACCTGAGGAGTGGATCTGTCCTTTTAAAACCATCCTTCAAAGAGTGAGATAAAATGCTATTCATATATCAGTGCCACCTAAACATCAAAAGCATTATATGGGAAAGGAATTTCCAAGGTGGTACTGTGATAGATTCATTACTCAAAGTGAAAGCCAGTCTTAGAGTGTGACTACACTGGAATGCCAAACCAGAATGATTCAGCTTGGCTTGGCTTTAAACTGATTTGAAGCCTTTATTACAACTTAATAGTCAATAGGGTACATACAGGGGCTGCGGAATATTCCAGGAGCGCTCTGTTCATACTTGATGCTGATGCAATTGCCATTCCCACCCACAGTCCCTGTTCTTTTCTTCCTCCTTGTAGTCCAGCCTCTGGCAACCCTTTTATCGTTTCCTGTAAAGCTCCTTTGTTTTGAAGTAGGCATACACTCAAGAATATCCCATTTTGCCTTGGTTGGACTCAGATTTTCAAGGAAAAACATTTAAAAAGCGGATGATCAGCAGAGAAGACATAAAGTAGGTTGCGGTTTGGCATACTTTCCATCTCTGGAGGACCAGAGAGAGAGAGCAGGAGAAGGAGCTGGGAAGCCAAAGACACACGTTTGCTGGGATGGGAGAGAAAAGGAATGGGGGAAGCTACAGACACACATGTGCAGCCAAGCAATAGATTGTAAGTCGGGTGCCTTCCCACAGCCTTTTCTTCCCTTGCTAAAAGTAGCACAGGCATAAAGTGATGTGCTGGGTTCTTTTCTCTCTCACCTCTTTTTACTCCCTCTTTCCTACTGCCAGCGACTTGTCAGGCGGCGGTTAACTAACAGGACTAATTGTCTGGTGTGGTGATGTCCATAGGGACGGTTGATGGTCCCCAAGTGGATTAAATCCCACTTGAAATGGTCTTGGGTGTCAAAATCTACAGGGAAGGGTGATGGTCCACAAGTGGATTAAATCCCACTTGAATCCATCTTGATGGAAGGCAACAGCTTCATCCATCCTGGCCTGGGGCTGGGGAGGACTTTGTGTGCCAAAAAGGCCTCAGGACCAGAAAGTGACTCACAGAACTAGATCAGTGGGTATCATGCTGCAATGTGAAAGGCAAATGGAAGGCCACTGCATTATATTCTCAGGACAGTCTTCATGGCTAATTACCATTATGATCACCAGCATTTGGAATTGGATACGGCATGGGAAGAAAAAAGCACTTTAATTCCACTCATTTCCCCTTCCTCTACAGACACATCTCTCCATAGCCACATAGGAAAAAACCTTCCAAATTGTTCCAGAAATAGTGGGAACTCCAAAGGATGAGCGAAAAATGCTTTACAAGGAAAGAGTGCCAAATATATATATTTAATTCTGTATTTTCATCACAGAAGCAGCAAAAAGACACTTTGATTTCACCCGTGTTATTAATGGAGCAAATCCCAAGGTATTTGGTAATGTGGTCAAGCCCCTTAGTGGGTAGAAACATATCAGACAACAAAATGAAACAATAAAGATGACAAAAACATTGTGGCACTTTTAGTTAGACTTTAAAACACCAGAACATATTTGGCTTCTTTATTTTTTCTGTTGTTTCTTGTCCAAAATGACTACTGTTCAGCTAGTAGGTGAAAGTAACAGGATCCTGAGAAAGAGCTACAACTAGAGGATTAAATCAGTGCAGGGCCAAGAAAGGGAGTCACAGAACATAAAGCTAGTTTTCTTGTGCCAGACTTCTAGCTATTTTGATTTATTGCATGAGCGTATCTATTATTACCCCTATTCTGCTTTACAGTGCTTATAGATTTTGACAGCCATTATAATGCATGAATTACAGTGGCTGCCACCAAGAACAACAAAGTGAGGCCGTTCTCTCCTACAACTCATAGGCACCACTAGATATGGTTACAGGCACATCTGTGCATGTCCACTGGAAAGGGAGTCCCAGTAAGTTCAGCGTTTACTCCACGTGAACATGCATAAAATGCCTGCCTTAGTTGTTTTCCACTGGCTACTACACATTAGTCTCAAGGGAAACTGCTACCACGCCATCTCACCTGGTACAGTCCTAGGACTCAAAGCTCACTCAGCAAAGTTGCAATTTGATATTTGTGCTTGTGAAAAGTGTCCCTGCCAGCTGCTGCAACAACAACCAACAAATAAGGATCTCCAGATTAGTTAAAACACAGATGTGTCCTCCATTTTCTTCTTTGTATAGATGAAGTCATTAATTTACTGCTTGTATCTAGCTTCCTCTTCTTATGCTACTGCATGCTATATTCTTTCATCCATTTTATTTATATTCCTTTCCCCCCAATAACTCAGCCATTGCCTGTCCCAAGCTGGGATGAGAAAGGAAGAGGTTTGGGCATTGGGTTAGCACCCTGGCTCCATAAGATTTTTATTGCTGAAACAGCAATGAAGACCCTCATTGCCTAGTATGCTTTAAAAAAATCATGTCAGAAGCACACAAAGGTGCTTTTCTGGATTGAAAGGGTTTTTGCTGGAGGAATTTCACATAGGGGACGCCCGACTGAGGCTCCTTTGATGTCCCCCAAATATTTCCCACCAAAGTGGTCCCTATTTATCTACAGTAATACCTCGGATAACGCTAAAACTTGGTGCCACAAATCTTAGTGTTATCCGATTTTTAGTGTTAAAAATCCTATGGGATGGATCGGATAACGTTAAAGCTCCATAGAGATACATTGTAACCGCACAGGCGTTAGCGGTTGTTATCCGATGCTTCCTTTAGGACCTTAACGTTATTCGATCCAATTCTCCTCCCCAGATTGCTTAACGTTATGTGATTTTAGCATTATCCGAGGTAAATGTTATCCGAGGTATTACTGTACTTGCAATTTCTTGCTTTTGAACTGCTAGGTTGGCAGGAGCTGGGGCAGAGATGGGTGCTCATTCTGTCATGCAGTACTCGGGTCTTGAACTCTCGACTTGCCAACCCACCAGCTAACAAGGTGAGCTTCTTAACCACTGAGCCACCGCAGTCCCTGCCCAGGATGCTGTAGTAGGTAGAGGAGACGGGTGCCACGCAGCGTGAGAAAGAACTAGTACTACTCCTTTTTCCTAATAAAAGAATTCTAGATGACTTAAATAGATCTTAAAGAATATCATGAATTATATAATTGAACATACAATTGTCTGTATATAGAAGAACCAATGTCCATAGGTAAAAGTATCTATGCATAAAGACTGTCTTAGACATAATGAGACACATAGCGTGGTGTAGCAGATAGAGCAGGGGTTTGCAACCTATGGCCCGTAGGCTGAATCCAGCCCACAGCACCAAATAATCTGACCCCTGACCTCTCTCCAGCCGCTGCTGCTACCGCCACCATGAACACAAATTTACTACAACTGTAAATGAGTCTGCATCAGCCACAAATGCATTTACGACATCCGCAGATGCATTTTATGGCACCAGTACGGCCTGCTCAGCTGTCTGAGGGGCATGGCCCAGCCTACGGCTGGAAAACATTGAGAACTCCCGGGGTAGAGTGACAGGCTAGGACTGAGAGACCCTGAATTCCTGGAATCTTACTGTGGGCGTGGAAATGGTAAAACTGCTGCTTAAGTATCTCACTTACTCTGAAAGCCCTATCAGAGTCACTATAAGTCAGTTCCAACCTAATGGCGCACAACAGACATAATTGAACTTTCTGTTAACTTTGATTTACATCGTTGTCATGCTGGTAGAGTGTTGCTAAGAAGAACAGTAAACAACAATTTGCATAACCAAATCAGGCAGCTGGCTACCGATGGTTCATTCGGAAAGTGTAACTGATTATTAGAAAGTGTATAAAAAAAGAACTTTTTATAGCACATGTCACAGCTAGAGTACCAATGGCAAAAAAACCACCCTCATGCCAAATACAAGTGGACATAGGCACAAACACATACCCCTATCTAACACATGCCAAAAAGCAAATTTATTTATTTAGTGCTGTGGCACCCTGAGTAGCAGACCTGGTGAACGATGCAAGGGAGATGGCTGCTTCTCACATATTTCATATGTTCCTACAGCATTTCCTCAACAGTTGTGACAAATATGTTTTGGGAGTAAAGTCACACAGATTTATTCAAGTATAAGCAGACCCGAATATAAGCCGAGGTACCTAATTTTGACCTGAGAAACCAGGAAAATAGTGTGACCAGAATATAAGGAGTTTTCTCCATGCCGATTGAGATGCACCAATGACATGACATGAGAAGAGGGTGATGAGGGCTATTAGCTGCCACCACCTTTTCCCATCACACTCGGTGACCCGAGTATAAGCCGAGTCCACTTTTTTGACCTCATTTTTAGGACTGAAAAACTAGGGTTATACTCGAGTATATACAGTATCTATAGGCCCTTATCAGAGCTCTGAATCAAAGAAATGAGGAAAGGCATTGGGACAATCATGCTTATAAGCTCCACAGCAGACCTTCACGTAATGCAGAGAGACTTCTGGGAAGATGGTAACTTATTTGGAGAGCTAAACTGCTTCTCCCTAAATGGTTTATACGAGCCCAATTGTGAACTGAAAGAAGATAAAGTCTACATATAGAGACTATCCAAAAGATGTACGATACCATTCAGGTTCTTAAGGGAAAGTAATGAAAAGACTGAATTAATCTTTGTCTATGGCAAAAATTCAAATATTGATTCTGAAAGCTGAATAAAAAAAATATCAAATAACTAAATGACACCTGAAGCTTAAGATCAATATAAGGAACCAGCAATATTATCAGTATCCTTGGAGAAACAAGATTGGCAATTAATTTTGTTTTGCTTCATTGAACAGAGCCAATGTTTCTCTCTTGTGTCCCCAAATGACTGTTCTCTTTACTTTTTGAATTGGTCATTTCTGGTGTATCAGTGACAACTTTAAAAAAAAATGCTTACATTTTGTTTGTTATGTATTACCAAGTTCCACCTGACTTACAGCAACCTTAACTGTGAAAGTATGTGAGATATGCAAGGAGTGTTTTTACTAACATACCCCACCTGCAGGAAGATTTCATAACCCAACTAGGATTTTAACCAAGGTCTCCTAAGTTCCTTAGTAACTTACTCTTTTACCTACACCTCACTGGCCATCACAGTTTTATTGTAATAAGGAAATGAGGAGACAAAATAAAAGTAGTAAAATAACAATATTTATCTAAAACAAACAAGACCTATGTAACACAGTAATAACGTATAACTGCAGTGGCTCAAGTCACTAAGACACTGACTGGGAGGCGGAAGGTCAGCAGTTCGATTCCCGAGTACTGCAGGACAGAATGAGCTCCCGTCTCTGTCCCAGCTCCCGCCAACCTAGCAAGAAATTGCAAGTAGATAAATAGGGACCACTTCGGTGGGAAGGTAACAGCGTTCCATGCGCTCCGGTGTCTAGTCATGCCTGCCACATGACCATGGAAACGTCTGCAGAAGCAGACAGCAGTGGCTCTTTGGCTCAGAAACAGAGATGAGCACTGACCCCTAGAGTCGGATACGACTGGCTTTTGAGCAAGGGAAACCTTTCCCTTTACCTAGTACATGAAAGAAGCTGATAGCTGTATCAGCATGTACCACACAGAAGAGGTCAAGACCAAAGCAAGAACCTTTTATAGAACCAGTGGCGTCACGTGGGGGGGCGGCGAGGGGGTGCCCTACCCTGGGAAGCACTTTTTGGGCTATGGGTGTTCTTGGGCTAAACTTCCCAGAAGTCCTAGCGGGAGTGGGCACCAGCATCCACTAGGGGGCAGCAAATTTGGCTTAAGCCCCAGGCGGCTGAAATCCGTGCAACGTTACTGTGTAGAACCTTACTAATAAATTAAGTTACACTTCCACCTAAGGTCTACTTAGATCAGAACAAACTCTACATTAACCCCTTTAATGATTGACGCTTAGCTGTTGCCATGTACCAACACAGCTTTAACGATAGCAAATGATACACAACAATGAATCCAGTGGCCGATGGCTTGACACAGCTAACAAAGTTATCAAATACTAAGAGAAGCAGCATACTTGAAGGAATCAGAAGAGTTAAATTATGGGAGGGTGGGTGTGTTGTATTTTAAAATACTTTCACATTGTGTATATCATACACTGGCTCCTAACAGATAAAAATACTCAGCCAACCACTCTTTGGCAGATGCATCAAAATAGGCCATCTGGCACTTTTTACCAAGCATAGATGCAGAATGAGTGACAATCCATCGCTTCTGTTAAGAGCTGCTGTCTTAAGACTGAAGGAAAAGATTACTCCCTTGTCATTTCTGTAATATTCCTCAGTATCTGGGTCACAAGGACATGCGATTTAGATTTACATATTTGGATTGCAGCTTATAATAGAACATAACTGGCTGAAATCCTGTTGCTTAGCACAGTAAGCCACACCAGAATAGGCCCAGTGAACAAGTGGGGATTTAGCAAGGCAATTCCTCCATAAGTTCCATTGATCCAAATGTGCCTGCTCTAGTTGTGACTATGCTAAGGCAGGTTGCATCTAGAGCAGGCTCATTGAATCAATGGAACTTTTGGAGCAGCTAACTCACCAAATCCCCAATGAGCCTACTCCAGTATGATTTACTACACTAAGCAATAGGGTTTCAGCCAATGTGTTTAAAACTTATCCATTATGAGAGGCCAAAGGTATGCCAAGTCTCAAGGCACCAGTTGAAGTTTCCAGATTGCCTGTTTGGGCCTCTAGTATGGGAGGCAAATCTCAAGGCAAGGAGGAAAGTTTAATGTTTTTACATCTGAGGAGCCTGGACAGGGACAGCTATTCTCTGTCCATTTCTAACTGGCATGAGAGCTCACTGGGTCACCCTACATGCTTTTATATATCTATACACAATAGTGTTGGACATCAGACACATCTTTGTAGATTGGTTTTAGCTCTATTGCAGATCTATTTATTTATTTGTTCAGATTTATATTGCTGCCCACTCACTGAGGCGACTCAGGGCGGCTTACAGTCAAAACAGCAACAGTACAGTAAAAATCATAAAATATAACTTCAAAGCAGAACACAGACTAACTCCCCTCTGCAGTTGTTGTGGGCCCAGAGGAGGGGAAGAGGTCCTCAGCCGTCTGCCAGGCCATGGAATCTTCTCCCTCAGGCTGTTGTTTATCACAAAGCTTCTTCTTCTTGTGTCACATCTGATTCTGAATATTGGTGATCATCATGGCAAGCAGCCACAAAGACTGTCCTGTGAATAGAATGATGTGGCCTTTCCTTTGCCTTCTCCATCGCAGTGTGACACCCGTACCACTGATCCTGTTCTGTGAGTCATTTTCTGGTCCTCAGCCCTTTTAGCACACAAAGTCATCATCAGCCCCAGGCCAGTATTAATGAAGCTGTTACCCTCCATCAAGATGGATTCTAGTAGGATTTAATCTACTTGGGGACCATCACCCTTCCCTGTGGACTTCGCCAAAGCCACTAGTCCTCAGGGTTGCTTTCCTTTAAACCTAACAGCACCAAAAGGGAAGGGAGTGTTCTGTCCTATTCAAGGGAAACAGAGAAGCTAACTCTATGCCACAATTTCTCCTCTAATTTTCTTTTATTCCTCAGTGACATAAAATTTTATTTTCCCCTGATATTTCAGGGAATGGGGATACTGTTGACCTGGCAACCCTATCTGCAATCAAACTGGTCATTTTGAAATAACACTGCAGGCTGGCTGTTTTAAAAGCAATGTTGGTGAATGGAATAAGATTCTTTGTTGTTTTCATCATTACTAACAATTATTAGAACAATGATTGATGAGTGATGAATTTGCCGGACTAATGACTAATCAGTTACAAATGCAGATGTCTTGCAGCAAATATGAACAGTAATATGTTCTCAGAGCCACACATCTCTATAGATTTATTAGTCAGTTAAATACAGTAATACACTAAATAAACGCATAGCTGTGTACAAGAGAAGCAAGAACTTACCAAAACATAATTAAATTGTGATGAATGCATCAATACATTATTTTTAAACACGGGATTTAAATTACCTGAGCCAAAGGTCACTTAGACCTTTCTCCCAGGTGAGGTACATTTATGTCTGGCTGAACATCCCGCTATGGTAATAGAATAGACTGTAACATCAGCAACTCAATGCTGAGTGTTGGGTGGTGGTAAATAACCTGACTCCCTAAAGGGGCTAATGGCTACAGGTGGATGAGGCCCTTTAGGTGGGGTGATGGGCCCCCTCAGTGGAGAAAATGCCTCTGGAAACCATCATATTGGGCCCAATGGCAAAATGAATGGAGGAGGAACTCTGATTCCCAATGGTCATGGAGGCGGAAGAGGCCATGCCAGATGGACCGACTGTGAAGGCACACCTTGATAATATCCTGAAGGCTGTGGCAGTCCATTGCAGTCCTGGTGTATCCTGCATATCTCATTGCATGTGTCCCGCAGGAGATGGCTCCGTGATCATAGTGTGGCAAGCTGGGATCCACCTTAAACAAATTCATGGTAATGGCATTTTTCCTGCTTCAGGAAAAAAATGCATTCTCGGGTACAAGTTGCAGCCGATGGTACATTCATGCGTCTGCCACAAGGGATGCCTAAAATGGAAAATTGTGGAATTTATAGTCCAAACAAACAAATGGCACATCTCCAACTGTTACCCTCATTTGTCCCATGGAAAGGAATAGGCTGAAAATATTAGAATAAAAGTTTCTCCCTTCAGTGAGCAAATTAAATCCAACTCCAACAGCTGTATTTATTCTCTTTCAGTGCTAGTACACTGTTTTGAAATTGTTCCAAGCTTGTTGAAATAAAACTATAAAGAGATTGTTAATAAATAACTGTGTGCACTTAAATACTACTTTTAAAAAAAAAAAAGGAGGATCAAAAGTTATTTCAAAAATTCATTTGTATGGAACCTATAATACAAACTCATAAATATGTAACCACCTGTCATGTTATTTTAGGGTCCCTGTATCTATTTTTATTTGCCTTTACCCTCAAGGGTGACACGTGATGTCATGGTAACATAAACAGTAGTGTCTGGAGAAAGAAGCCAAGTTATAATTAGGAAGCTAAAGTCTATGACATGCTGAAAGTTGCTAACCTATGGGACATCTGTTCTTTTTGTTTGTTTATTTATTTATTTATTTATTTATTTATTTATCAATCACATTTATATCCCGTCCTCATTCAAAGACTCAGGGCGGCTTACAAAATTAAAAAACACAATTAAAACACATTGAATACATTAAAAGGTTAAAATTTTAAAAAAAGTTAAAAGGATTAAAAAGTTAAAAAGATAATGGGGAGAAAGTGTGTGTGTGTGTGTGTGTGTAAAGAACCAGCCTGCCAAGCTTACCGTCTGGCCCACACCCCACACATGGCCCACCAGCCAGGTCTATGATGTAACATTTTAATCAGAAGCTTTTCTGTCTAATTTCAGTACCAATAAAAGGTGGGGCTGCGGTGGCTTATGGGTAAGAAGCTCGCCTTGTTAGCTGGAAAGCTAGCAAGTTAGCAGTTTGAAACCCGGGTACTGCATGACAGACTGAGCGCCCGTCTTTGCCCCATCTCTTGGGAACACGAAAGAAGACTCATTTGGGCGTTCCCTGAGTGGAGTTTCTCCCGCAAAAATCCTTTTTCAACCCAGAATAATTTCTGACACAAAATTATTATTACCAATAAAAGGTGGAACAGACATAGCTTAGAAATGTTACTATGGCCATATTGGCTTGTAAATTTGTGGAGTTGTAGTGCATGATGATGATCCCATTGTATGGGAAGGAAAGCTTGAGTGGGATGGAAATGGAGGAACAATTAAAATGTAAAAAATAATCATCATCATTTAACACAAACAGAGAATGGGAAGCAATCCACCATTAAAGTCTCTTCCTCTTTTCTGCTCAGAAAAATAGCACCCACAACGAACATGTACCTGTACTCTCATTATCAACATACAGGTTTAGGTTTGCTACCGTGGCTGCCCCAGTGGCACACATTTTGCCTGTATAAAGAGGCATAAAGAACAGTGAGCCAGATGCTCCCATTCTACATAAAATACTGCAGCATTCCAATTTCCAAATAATTGTTCTGAAATGAAACTCTAAATCAGGGGTGTCCAAACTACGGCCCGGGGACCAGATCCAGGCCCTGATGCCAATTCATCTGGCCCACGCCACCCTTGCAGCTCCTGAAAGTGTAAGTGAAACGCACTTGTATAGCTGGATAAATTGGCATCAGGGCCCGGATCTGGCCCCTGGGCTGTAGTTTGGGCACCCCGGTTTAAGCAGAGAAAATAGTAGCTTAAAATCTACAAAAAGATTGCAAGGCACGTTTTACTTCCATTTCCAGTGGGAGGAACCACATGACTGGCCCACTGAAAAAAATGACCAACCCATTGAACCACGTGACTGGTCCACAGCCCGAAAAGTTTGTTCTCCCCCTGCTCTAAACAAAACTGCTGTATCTGTGTATAACCATGTCTAGGAGCAGCCTTGCATTCTTGATCTCTTGCACAGTTAGAAGCCTCTGAATTTCAATGTCATTTTAAGGTCATGCACTCCAGAAGGCCTTGTGATGTAAGTAGCTGGGAGTTGCTCAAGAGAGATCAGATCTCTTTCTCCAGGCAAGGACATTTCTGCCTTGGGAGTGGGGAAGGAAGCATAGTAGTTATACAAATACAGAGAGAGAGAAAGAGAGAAGCAAAGTATGGAGCAATTAGTTTCCAATTCACATTGTTTACCACCTCCTGCAACTCCAGCAACCAGAACCCCAACAGAAGACAGATTTAAATTTGAAACACCACCAAGTATATGAGTATGTTAAATTGTCAATTTAATGTCACCACACTTTAAAACCATCTGAATGAATTTTTAGTTTTGCAATTAATACGGTAGTAGTCTCTGAAAATAGTCATTTTCTTTCTTGTATCCCGTGCACCGTAGTCTTTTATGGTAGTCTTTTATGATTGAACCAACATTTGCATGCTTAATGTGGGACTGTTAGTTTATGTCCTTCGCTGTTTGGCCGAAGATGCCTGCCACCTCTCCCCAGCCCCCATCCATGCCCGGGGAATGAAAAGCCAGGTCTTGGCCACTGGAGCTGGGCTGGCCGGGTACAAAAACGCTGCCTATGCTGCCACATCCACTGCTACCGGACTCTTCCTTTGGACTTTTCTCTCAGTCACTTTTGCTGGGACTTTTCTTATGAGTACTGTGATACTTTGTTATTATGACACTGACCTTTTGATATTGAATTTGTGATGATATGTTGTATTGTACCTTGTAAATTGTAACTGTACCTTGTAAATTGTAACTGCATTTTGTTTTGTAACTTTGTTAGCTGCCCAGAGTCACTCTGCGAGAGGGGCGGCATTCAAGTCAAAAAATTAAATTAACTAAATTAAATTAAACCATGCTAGCCATCCTCCTCAGGGGGCTTTCAGGTCCCTAGACAAATTCTTGGCTGGCACATAAATTTTTTTACTAAGGCTTCTGCACTGTCTCTCATAGTCCCTTTTCCCACAGTCTCAAAGAGCTGAGTTAAATTCACTAGCCCCTTGGATGCCTTTTCCCTATTTAGGGAGCCATTCAGCTCCACTGGAATTTGCTCCCTAGTCCATATCTTGGGAGGCAGGAGTGGGAAGCAAGCTTCTTCCTGGGGTGCCCTGTTTGCAGACTGTATAAATGAAGAGGAAGAGAAGGCAGGCCTCAGCAGCTTCACACAGTCCACAGTCTCCCCTGCCACACACCAGGTCATTTGCTTTTCCTGTGCAGAGCATGGACCAGAAGTTGCTTCAGGGAATGAAAGATGAAGTCCTCAGCTTTTATGCAAATGAAACATCTGAAGCATGAAATATAGAATACTCCAACTTGCTATGCAAGGGAAGATCCCTGGGAAGAGAACCCCTGGACTTAGACAGACTTTGTGGGTGAAGAACCTGAGAGACTGGTGTGGCGTGTCCTCAGAAGAATTGTTCTGAGGAGTTAAGAACAGGAAGAATGTTGCCATGATGATAGCCAATATCCAGAACAGATGCATCACCACCACCACCACCACAAGAAGGCATCAACATTTTCCCACACATCCAGCTCTTCATCAACTGATACCAATAACCCTCCATCCTTGCCTCGCCCTACCTTTGCCTATTCTTTTATCCCTTTCTCAAGAGCTGTCTAGCAGCCTCCTATTAATTGGTTCCAGCGGTGTCAGCACAGTCTGGAAGGCTTCTTCCTTTCCCACCTTTTGTTTACATCTGACTTAATTATGGTATTGGGGGGGGGGGTACCTTTGAAAAGATCCAAAAGCTGCAATGAGCTCAAAATGGGGCCAGCCAAGCTGGTAACTGATACAGTTGGTCACACTTGAGAAGATACTACACTTGACCTTAGCCAAAAGGCCAAGAAGTCACTTGAGGAGGTGACCCTACCAAAGGTATGGTATAGTGGTAGGTTGTCATAAGCGAGAGAGAGGATTAGCACTGATGGTACCTAGCCTTTACCATATTATCTTTCAAAGCCAGGCACAAACTTTTATATCCTCCAAGGCACATAAAAAAATTTCCTTCTGTGTGCATGAGCATATGTGAACTTTCAAACAAAGTACTCTTCTATTTTGTTGCTGATTTTTACATGCTATAGTGTTTTTATTCTTTGAGGCTTGTTTTATCATGCATGCCTGAAGTAGTTTTCTAAAAAGATTTGAATGTATTATACACTGTCCAGTACTCTGCTTATTATGTGGTCTAAAAGTGCAATAAACAGAGGATAAACAGTAGATCTAAAAGCATATGAACTAATGTTTTAGGTCATGTTTGTACCAGTGGCAGTGGCAACAGCCAGTGGGATTATATCATGCCAGTGAAGATGGCCCTGAGGCAGATATGTCATTATGCTACATTTCTCTCAAGACACTTGTGTTTTCGACAAGCTATGAAGTAAAGCTGCAGAGCATCTCCCAGTTGCGTAAGAGATAAAATTAATGTCTTCATTCAACCAAAAAATGACAGACTTTAGACTGCGGTTCTCCTACCACCATTTAAGAAAAATATCCAGAAAGGCTTCATGCACATAGTGGGTGTGAAGAAGGGTTCTTTTTAATTGCCATATCCCTGCCCGCCCGTCCCGCCACATTCTTTTAGGTCTGTTTCCCATGACTTCAGGTTTTATGAAAAGAGCCCTTCTGGGTTTAAAACAGCCTGTAAGAAAGAATTGCCCCAAGACACTTGGTCTTTCAGAGAGAGAATTTTTTTTGGAGAAATATTGATGGGATAAAGACGTCTGAATGATGGCCAGGGAGGAATCAGGAAGGGGAGTGTAATGAATAAAAATAGGAACTACTTGGAACAATTCCAAAGACTTGTCTGGATTTTCTTTTTGGGAAGAGAACAAAAAATGTTGACATAAACATCCAAAGAGTTCTCTTTTTATACCAGGATCAACTAGAGAAGAAGGCTAGCCCAAACATTTGGGACAAGTCCTGATTGGTAAGAGAAAACTATAGGAATACAGTACTTGAAAGTGAGTGACAACGTAAGGATTCATTCTTCTCTCCCCCGACCATCCCATCCCATTGAGATCTTGCTATTCATGTTATCTAACAAGTTCCAATAGTTTTAAGTCTGCCCTGTAGTCAATAGAAGCTTCACTGCTGCAATATTGTGAAGGAAGTTGAGAAATGTTTGTGTTCAGGCAGAAGTCCGCGATGTTATTTTTTTGTGGAAATGTCCATCCTGAAGGAGATCTTGGAAATGTTTATCTACAAATAAATCTGTGTCACACTGTCAGGAAAAGCCTACTGTTGAAATCCCACTCCCCATGATAACTCACATTTCCCTTTCTTTTAAGAGGAGATCTGTTCAGTAATTTATAGGAAGGGTTGCAAGCTAGTTGTGTCAACACAAGTATTTTTGAGAATCCCCGCCTGTTCTTTAAAAGTAATATTTTAATGTAATTAATTTCTGAGGGTAACATTACATGCAAGAGGAAGCACTAGCCCTTTTTCAAATCTTCAGAAAAGAGACTCAAAATGGATTGTCGTCACAGTTTTGATTGGCATGTGCTGAAAAGGGTAGATGTTTGAATTCTAGGTGGTTATGCCCAGAGCCCAAAATTCTACCCAAACATTATGTTTTGAAAAGCAAGTCTTGGAAGAATGAGATGTGACAGTGAATCTCTGGGGCTCATTCCCTTGTGGGTTCTTTCTGGCATCAATTAGCTGAGAGCTTTGGAAAACAACATGACAGCCATTCCCAAATAAACCTTTAGGGTCTGGATCTTCTTCATCTTCTGAGATAATCACAACTTACTCCTGTGAAAGCAGCTCTTATGGTCACTAGGGTCACATTAGAGACTGGGCTCACCTTCTGTTTGTTAGTTGTAAGCATTACCGTGGCAATTTTGTTCAATTTATCCACACTGGCTAAAGTCTTGGTGGTTCTTGGTAGTCCAATTAAATGGGTCTAATTTGTGTCTAATTTGAGGTCTTCCTGAAAATCTTCAATTTGTTTGAAATTTTTCCTCAAATTTAACAGCTCCTAGGTTTTAATCCAAAAGAGAACTGAGCCTGCCATAAGGTGACATGACACAACTTCAGGAAAGCAATTCTGTGAGTTGTCTTGGATTCTCCAATGCCACATCTTGGATGGGTGGGTACTGAGAGCAGGTACCCAAGGAAGTCCATCAGTGGGTTTGAGTAATAGAAGCTCCACACTCTTATTGACAACTGATGTCACTGCATACACTTACAAATCATTGTGTTCTATTTAATTCCAGTTCTCATTTAGGACTGCAGTGGGTCACTTAACTAGTGGTGCAGTGCCAATGACTTGGAATTGGGTGGCTAGAGAAACCGGCTCCTTTCCATCCAAGGTTCCATATTTCTAATAACAACTCTGTATCTCTGGGTTTGCAGCTTGGACTTTTAAATGATTTGCTCCTTGTGATCATACTGTTTACAATTTGATACACTGTGATTAGGATATTTTATTTATATTAGGGGGTTGCGGTGGCTCAGTGGTTAAGAAGGTTGCCTTGTTACCTGGAAGACTAGCAAGTCAGCAGTTCGAGACCTGGGTACTGCATAACGCATTGAGCGCCCATCTCTGTCTCAGCTCTTGGAGCATGAAAGGAGCCTCATTTGGGTGTTCCGTGAGTGGAGTTTCTTCCACAAAAATCTTTTCAACCCAAAATAATTTCTGACATGAAATATTATTATTATTATTATTATTATTATTATTATTATTATTATTATTATTATTATTATTATTATTATTATTATTATTATTATTATTATTATTATTATTATTATTATTATTAAAGTGTTCTGTAAGCTTTCTTTAAGATTTTTTCAAATATAATTGTTGGATACACATATTCTAACAGATATTCTTAACATGAAGAAAACACTATTCATTTGAAGGAAGTACCAGAAACAATGAGTTATATCCTCAGATGTTTGAGTGACCAATCAATACCAAACTACACCGTAGTTTAAGAATAAGTGCTTCCCTCCCCCATAGCAGGGGTTTGCAACCTACGGCCAGTGGGCCGGACCCAGCCCCTGATGCCATTCCATCTGGCCCACAGCGGTGACCTCCAGAAATGGATGCACCCGTGCATGCACAAACACACCCGTGCACGTGCAAACACATGTTTCTGGCAGGGGGAAACCACATACCCGCCTCACTCAGCCGGCCCACTCAGGCATGTGGCGGGAAAACTTTGAAAACCCCTGCCCTATAGCAATATGTACATAGCAGCTGATTGTTAAATGCTGTAAACAGTTTCAGCAAGGTCTCAGGTTTCTGTGTAAACCTAGCCAAGATACTTTGAACCACAACAGGGATGTTCAGAGCCACAATGCAACATTTTTTGGATACAACTGTGTAAGTGAAAGAGACTTTTTACTAACATGTATGAACTAACTGAACAGTGTCACGAACTCTGTACATTCACCCACCAGTTTACTGAAAATCTTTACCACAAAATGTCCAAGGCAGTCTAACATTGTGAACCTAACATTTTAATTCCAAATGACTCAATATGACTCAACTCTCATGAGATTTTACACAAATTGTCCCTTGTGGTAATAAATGTTTAAAAGTCATATGCTCCTTGACAATATTTTTTTAAAGTAAATGAAAGCACACTACAGTCACAGATTAGAAGAAAGCAATTATTACTAACATCATGAGGACACGATGTATACTGGTATAGTTACCACTGCCTTTCAAACAAAACGTCAATACTGTAGTTTACAAAAACTGTACAACATTATTGAACTGCTTAGGCTACAGTTCCAACAAAGGAAAACATCTGAGAAACAAAGCAAAAAACATTCATCAGGATGAATCCAGGATATGCTCTGGCCCAGTGGTGCCCAAACTTTTTCCGCTGCAGCAGGGGCGTAGCTACCGCCGTATCTGCCGTATCAATTATACCGGGGCCCCGGGCCACGGGGGCCCCCAACGTGCGTAAGCAAAAGGCAAGGAGAGTGTATATTTAATTTGAATTGTTTGTAAAAATTTTGGAAAAAGTGACAGATAGATAATTATGATGAATAAATATTTCTTTTAATTTTATGCAATTTTTTTCTTTTGTGAGAAATCTTTACCCTTTCTAAGGGCCCCCAAACAAATTTTTATACGGGGCCCCGCCAAGGCACGCTACACTTCTGCGCTGCGGTCCAGTCCTGTCCCTGACACACAGCTGCGGGGGGCGGAGGCAGGCTGCTCCCACTGCTGACCATTTCAATGTCAGCAGTGGCAGCAATCATGTTTTGTCCCTGCTGCTCTGGCTCGGTCCCCTCGCTTCAGCAGCCTTTGGGGACGTGGATCACTGCCTTGGGGAAATTTTCAGAGCCTTCCCCATTTCAAAATTCGCAGCGCTAGGAGAGCCCTTTGGTGGGCCTGGGCTGACATAGAAATGATTGGCAGTGGGAGCAGGCCGCCTCCGGCCGCCACAGCTGTGTGTTGGGGCAGGACCAGCCCACAGCAGAAAAGGTTTAGGCACCACTGTCCTAAACCCAAGGCAAATGAGAAGACAGCAATGTAATCAATACAGCCTATTATACTAAGTGTTCTGTGTGTGTGTGTGTGTGTGTGTGCGTGCGTGTGCGTGTGCGTGTGTGCGCGCGCTTAGGATGAGCCATGCAGATGCGTATCAGACACACACTGCCCTGAGGCCTGCCATTTCTCACTCCATAATCATGCTTTTTTAAAGGGCAGGAGTGGCTACAAAGGATAGTAGAGGTCACTTTTGCTCTCCTCTCACCAGAGAATCAAGAGTAGAAGCCTACTGAACCAATGTTAAGAAACTATGTTCCAATGGAGTTAAATGTTAGAGAGCTACACTGTGAGATCAGTGCACAGGAAGAGGCAATGAAGCAAACAAGGCTCAGAGTTATTTGGTTTTGGCCACTCTTGTTTCCTTACTAACCATCATGGGTACCAGCTATCATTGACTAATTGCTTGCTGTCATATTACAGTCAAACCTTGCATAAAGAGTGCTTCACTTAAAGAGTACTGTAACTCGCTATAAGAGCAGAATTTTCTCTGAATGTTCACTTCACTTAACAAATAAAACCAACCAAAAACTCGCTTAACAAATAAATCGGGGTTCGCAATCCCCCCCCCCAATTGGTCACTTACAATGGTGTTTCGCTTAAAGAGCAAACTCGCTTAAAGAGCAATCCTGTGGAACGCATTATGCTCTTTAAGTGAGGTACCACTGTACACGCTCTTCTAGCATCAATTGTGTATGCGATAAGGAACATTTTGCCATCCTAGTAGTCCTCTAAGCACACACATGGGTATGTTAATACTTTTCACCAAGCCTTGGAAACCATGCTGGTCTGCATAGTTTCAAAATAGAATTGATTCAATGGGTATAAAGGTAAAGGTCAACCTTGCTCGAAAGCCATTCATATCCAACTCTAGGGTTCAGTGTTCATCTCTGTTCATAGCCAAAGAGCAAGCGCTGTTTGCGTCTACAGACATTTCTGTGGATATGTAGCAGACATGACTAGACACAATGACTGCACGGAACACTGTTACATCCCTACCAAAGTGGTACCTATTTATCTACTTGTAATTTCTTGCTTTCGAGCTGCTAGGTTGGCAGGAGCTGGGGCAGAGATGGGAGCTCACTCCATCGTGCAGTACTTGGGTCTCGAACTCCAACCTTCCAGTCTTCAAGTTCAACATCTTAACCAGTTGAACCACCACGGTTGCTGATTCAGCATGATGATGGCCAACCTTGGCACTCCAGGTGTTCTTGGACTTCAATTCCCAGAAGCCCCAGTCAACATGCCTGCTAATCCGGGCTTCTGGGAATTGAAATTCAGGAACACCTGGAGTGCCAAGGTTGGCCATCACTGCCCTAGCAATTTTTCCCGTTAGGCAAGGTTACCACATACAAAACCCCAAAGCCACTCATCATGTAACCATACCTCTCTGGTACTATAGGATTTATACCTGATATAAGAAGCAATTGACTCTTTCTAAATATAAACCCAAAGGCATCAAGCAAGTTTATGTGCTACAGCAGTGAGTCTCAACCTGTGGCCTGTGGTGTCATTTCATGTGCCCCCCCCCGCCTCCACTACACCCGGAAGTGCCATGTGGTAGAAGAAGGGCAAAATGGCTGCCTAGCCCCCAAAGCTGTCTGAGGGAGTGTGATCCGGCCCCCGGCTTAAACAGTTTGAGAACTCCTGTGCTACAGAATCACCTGATGCATTTGGAACAGTTACAAGTTTATTAAGCTCAAAATAAATGGGTATAACATCTGATCCTGAGGGAACAGTATTCCAGAAGTACAGGTCATTGGTGTACTTAACAGAATAAGTTATTTCTACATGATACATATTGTATGTTTCTCGTATTGGTGGAAGAAACAATAATACAGTACAGTAAAACTCCAATTTACGTAAAAAATCCATTCTGTAGCTTTTTACGTAAATCAGTTTTTTACATAAATCAATGCATCCCCATAGGAATGCATTAAAAAAATTAAAGAAAAGGTCCCGACCGGACCAAAAATAGTCCAAAAAATTTAATAATAATCAGCACAAAGGGAATATAAATGGAGTGATCTCCCTACCTTTCCCTGCTGCTGCTTCCTCCTGAGCTGTTTGTCTGGCAATTGAGGGAGCGGGAACCGCCACCGTCACCACTGCATCTACGGGGCTGGGAGAGTGTCCCCCGCATATCCGCTCAGTTGCATTCTTCGTCTGAGGCTTCTCTGGGGTGCACTTTAGCTGGGAACGCGTGTTGGACGAAACTGCTCCATTCCATTCTTCATTTGATGTGTGTTCTCACCTAAAGTGCGCTCCAGGAGGACCTCGGACAAAGAGCGGAATGGAGTGGTTTTCGTCTGACGTGCATTCCCAGTTAGAGCGTGCCCTGGAGAAGCCTTAGGTGGAACAGGGCGGATATGTGGGGGACACTCTCCCAGTCCTGGTAAAAACAGCAGGAACTCCAGAAAATGCAGCAAAACTGCCACAATCACTGCCACTGCCTCCACAGTAAGTGATGTCTTGCGAATTCCAGTGGTGGGGGCAGGTGGCGCGGGGTGGAATTTTAAATTCTAAAATGGCATGGGGCTGCAATTTTAGATTTTAAAATGGCAGCAGCATCATTTTAGAATTACAAGATGCAAGGAAACTCCTTATGTAAATCAATTTATTTGCGGAAATCATGACCTGATTTCCACATAAAATCATTATACAGTAGTCAATTTATATGTAAGTAGAAGTATACGTAAATCATGGTTGTACTGTACAAGATACAGAAACATTCTCATGTTACTAGTAGAAAATGGCAAACTCTTGAAACAAGTACTGTACTGACAAATGTGAAAAAGAAAAGTACATAAGCAGCATTATGGCTGAACATCAAGGAGACAAAAATAATAACTCCATACAATTATATAACTTGAAAGCTGACAATGAAGAAATCAAAGGATTTTTTTATTTAGCAGAATAAGTTATTTCGACATGACACAGAAAGAAAAATATATTTCCTTTGATGAAAGAAACAATAATACAAGATAAAGACACTCCCTCATATTACTGGTAGAAAACAGCAAAGTCTTGAAGCAACTACTGGAAAACATAAAAGAAAAAAGTACAAAAGCAGCAGTATAGTTGAACATCAAGAAGACAAAAGTAACCATAAAAATATACTGTAACTTGAATGCTGACAATGAAGAAATCAAAAGACTTTTTACAATTTAATCATCAATAAAAATGCAGATTGCAGTCAAGAAATCAAAAGAAAACTGATACCTGGAACCGCATTTGCAGAGGAACTAGAAAAGATCCTTAGGTGTAAAGTTGTGTTGTCTTTAGAGAAGACAAAGACTGCATATATGAGGGATTAATTTATTCAAAGAAGGCTGTGGCTTTTGCTCTGCTAGATTTGAGGACGGCCATTAATTTTAGGACCATATGTAATTCATACGATTGCTATAAGTAAAAAGCAACTTGGCAACAGTTAATAACCATGATATGCAGAAAGATAGCATGCAGCTCTACTCGAAAGTCAACCTCACCATGTTCAGTGGGTCTTAATGCTGATATGTTGCTTTAAAACCACGTTCTTATAATTAATCATACAATATTTTCTCACTGTATAGATTCACAACCTGCGGTCCATGGGCAGGGTCTGGCCCATGGCACCATTTCATGTGGTCTACCATCACCTCCACCACACCTGGAAGTGCCATGTAGTGGAGGAAAGGCAAAATGGCTGTCCGGCCCCCGAAGCTGTCTGAGGGAGTATGACCCGGTTCCTGGCTGAAAAAGATTGAGAACTCCTGGTACTGTATAGAAGATTTATAGAAAAATAATATTATTGGTTTATTTAACTCTTCTCTAATTTCTAGGAATATCATATCCCATTTCATTCTACTAATGGACACAGCACTGAAGCTTGTAAAAAGAATGCTGTCACTGTAAGAAGACACCTACCATAGAGCTTTGAAGTCTAACAAATAGTCAAGCTGCTCTTTTCAGAAATATCAGCGTCATTATCTGTGCATATGATCAGATGCTTACATTTTTATGCCCAATGAACCAGAAAGTTAATTTACGGTAAGTCAGAGTTACAGTAGTTGCCTATTATATGATAAGCAAGCACTGTCTTCAAGCAACCAGGCCAAAAAACTTCTGGAAGTGGAAGGAAAATACAAGATGGGGGCTGGACATTATTTAAAGCTGACAACCTTCAACAAATAGCTAGGTAAAGGTAAAGGTCACCTTTGCTCAAAAACCAGTTGTATCCAACTCTAGGATTCAGTGCTCATATCTGTTTCATAGCTGAAGAGCCAGCGCTGTCCGCTTCTGCAAACATTTCTGTGGTCATGTGGCAGGCACGGAACACTGCTTACCTTCCCACCAAAGCGGTCCCTATTTATCTACTACATCGATGCAAATTAGGAAATAAACTACAGTGCAGTCAGGGTTTTTTGTGAATTCCTGGAGGAAAAGTGCCTTTGAACACTAGATTGTTGGTACGCCTGGTAGGTAACAGGGGCTGAAGAACACAATGAACTGCTTAAGGAAAAATTATTAACCAACCAATGACACCCATTTGACAAGCAGCACCCACAATAGGAACCTGCTCACAACCATGAAATCCTGTTGTTTAACACAGACGCAACTAACTAGGAATAAAGAGAAAAGCAGACTCAAAAATATCTCCAGTGAGTTAAAAGGCCTACTCTAGTTGCAACTTACTACTCTAAGTGACAGAATGTCTACCAATGGTTTTAAAACTGTTACAGATGGTTTATTTTACTACTTATCTTGCAACAGTACGAGCTCTACAAACTCCACTAAGATTTTCAAAATGCACACAGTACAGTGATGTACAGTATTTGACACTGCATTTAGAAAAGATACCTGCAGGAAACAATTTTGTTGTGGTATTCTTGCCAACCTTTGCATATCTGAAACAAGATCAAAGAACAGGAACAAAGCTGCACAGAAAAGTACATCTAAAGCTCCCCCTCGTGGGCTAAGATGTGTTGTTGGGTTGTTTTAATAAACGAAAGCTGAACGCATTTGCGCTTTGCCAAGAGATAACTCAAAAATGAAACTTTCATGATATCAAATTTGTTGACATTAAACAACAGCTATAACTTAAATCGGATTCAGATTAAAATCTGAACACGGAAGCACAGTCAGCCTCTGCACTTGATAGAAACAAATAAAAGGCAAAGGAGTGTCACAGTCTTTGTACAGGAAACTGCATCTTGAAATAGTAATTATTGAGCACTGAATGAAACTATAGTAGATATGATAATGAAATTTGCTTCATTCTACTCTAAAAAATTGTCATGGCAAATATATTTAATACCATATGGTCTCGCCTGCTTCTCTTCCATTTGGTATCTACACAACATATTAAAATGTAGGTATCTGTATCATACACAAATTAAAGTACACATCATTTTATAAAATAGCAAATAACTACATTAAATATACAACCAATAACAAACTAACCTCAATCACAAATACAACATTACCCAACAGATCTTGGGGACATCAAAGGAGCCTCATTTGGGTGTCCCCTGAGCAGTCTCTCCAGCCAAAATCCTTTCAACCCAGAGTAATTTCTGACATGAAATTTATTTATTACTCAACAGAATCTTCCAAAAAAATGCCCCAATGACGTCTTGGTCAGTGTGGATAAAGTCTTGCTGGATTAATCTGAGCCCAAATCAGTCCTATTAAAAGTGTGTGCACATGTTTATGTCTTATGTGGCTTTTAACAAAGCTCAATAGCCAAACCAGACTGTAATAACACAGTAAATTAGTAGTACTGTATTTACATTCTCTTTTTGTTGCAATGAAACTATTATTCCTCAAACTAGGATATGGGGGGGATACAATAAAAGGCACTCTGTAACATTAAAAAAATCTATTTAGCGACGCACCTTTAATTGTGGTGGGAAAGAAACAGTTAAACAAAGCACAAAGTATTATTAGCCAACACACTTACCTCTTCAACTGTCAGAGGCATGCAGATCCGGTATTCCTTCATGAGCATATTCCTGCACATTTAATGCAAAACAGTAATTTTGGGGCAAAATGTGATCCCAGTACACCAGAGTGGGGAGGAGGAAGGGGAGAATGAAAAATAGCAATCTCTCCAAGTTCTTCCGTTCCTCGCAGGATGCGTGCTTGACAAGTTAAGTAGGATTTGCTACAGCTACCATCCAGAAAGCTGACCCAGCAAAAGGGGAAACACAATTTCTTCTATCAACCAGCTTTTCCTCCCGGCTTGAAAAACGGAGATCATGTGATATACACTATATATATTTTTTTTCAACCACACAAAGGAGTCTCGATCCCAACGCGCAATCCTGGTGGATTCAAAGGCATCCACCGGAAAGGCTGTAAAATTGGGCGATTTCCTTCCTTTCTTTCTTTGCAGCTCAATCAAGACATTCTCGGATGGAAAGGAAAGGGGTTGAAGCCAGAGAGAGAGAGACCCAGTTCAAACAAAAACTGGAGCCCACTGGATTGGCAGCACAAACCGGCTCGGCCAGGGAGATGCTGCTGCCTGCTAGGGACAAAGGGTTGCTAACGTTTCTCCCTCCCCGGGCTGGTAAACAAAGCTGGTTTCCCCTTGGCTCTCCGCCTGCCTGGGGTTTCTTCTTCACACGTCCGCCGTCACAGCACAAGCGGGGGGAGAGGCGGGCTGTGCCTTGGTTTCCCCTCCCAGTACCTTTGATCATGCCTGGGTGAGTGTGTGTGAGTGTGTGTGAATACGCTGGGCGTGCTAAGAAGTCTCTTCTGCCGCCGCCAGTCTGACCTCAGCAGGAAGGATGATGATGGCCCCATCCGGGCAAGGGGGAAATGGCCCAGCGAAGAATGCGAACCGTTTCCCAGTAAAAACAGCTTCGCCCTCTCCTGCCCCAGGGCCAGCGAGGGGAAAGGGGGCAGGGGTGGGCCAGGGGGTTCTGGCCCACCCCAGCTGGAGAGGTCCTCCTTCCTTCCTGCGTGCTGGGGCTTCTCTGCAGACCATTTATTTTGTGTAAAAGAGCTGCATTTGGGAGCCAGGGGTGGAAACTGAAGTGCCCTGCAGTGTGTTGAGAGAAGCTCTGAGCCCCTAGAGCAGGGATTCTCAACTTGCGGCCTGCAGCACCATTTCATATGGCCCACCCCTGCCTCCGCCACCCCCGGAAGTGCCATGCGGTGGAGGAAGGGCAAAAGGGCCGTCCAGCCCACGAAGCTGTCCGAGGGAGCAGGACCTGGCCCGCAGCTTGAAAAGGTTGAGAACTCCTGAGCTAGAGTCTACATTAGAAATAAACAAGTGAAAACTATGACAGTGGTAAGCAGCAATGTATGCTCTCCCCCTTCTTTCCAGCTGGAGCATCTTTTCTGCTTGGCTGGAGGTGTGGTGCGTGTGTGATGTGTCCTGTACAGTATTACAGAAGCACAGGAGGCTGCCTTTTAACTGAGTCAGGGCTGCTTATCAGATTGAGTTGGGAGCTGCCTCCTCTGAGGAATTTGGGAGTGAGGTCTCCTCCACCCTAGTCCACAAATTGCCCCAGAGTCAAATCTCTGGTCCAGCTAGCCCAGTACAATACTGTATAGCAGTTGCCAGAAGCGCTGTATGTCATTTCCCCCCAAATCCTGCAGTTTAGGGACTGTGAACGCCTTTGGCTATAACATCCAAACACTGGCTGTTGGGTCTCCTACAATAGTGGTTTCTCAGTCTCTAGCCCTCCAGATCTTTTGCACTTCAACTCCCAGAAGCCTCAGCCAACATAGGCATTAATCAGAGATTCTAGGAGTTGAAGTTCAAAACATCTGTAAAGCTATATGTTGAGAAATATTTAGCATATGAGTAACATTTAAATCCTACAGTATTTAATAATAGCAGTGAGATTCCTAATGAAATGTTCCAGAGAAATCTTAAATTGACAATGTGGAATCCAAATCTATACAGACACTCAAGTAGAAGCACATGATCCATTCTTTTTGGGAGGATGACTGAAGCACCCTCAAAGGAACCTCCAGTTTTAAAACATCATTTTATAACAGAGAAGTGCCTCGAAAACATGGGTTCCCAGTCTATGGGTTGTGACTCCCAATGCATTGAAACGTGTTTTCTGGAGGGTCAATTGGACTACATCCCACCCTGCCCTTGCCTCTGGCACCCTGAGACCCCAACCCTCCCCAATAGGTGCCCTCACCACTCCCTATCCAGCGCCTTCCCATGGTGCCCTGGACACCCCTGTACACTGTGCTGACAAGAAGTGTCTTGGTCAGGGGGATGGGGTCTTAGAGAGAAGCTGTCATTTTGTGAGGCAGGTTGTGTGGCAAAGCAGCCATCTTAGTGTAAAGCAAATTTATTTTTAATACACTTTCTTTACTCCATTAAAAGTGCCTTTTTAATGTGAATATAGTAGAGGTTGCAGGTTACATGGCTATTGTAAAAGGGGGTTGCGACTCAAAAAATTTTGAGGAACACTGCTTTGAAACATTTTATGGCTTCATTCCTCCAATCATATTTCCCGTTTCATTTCTCAATTAATGTCAACCACCTGGTCATTTGCTCCCTAAAAGATATCTACCCCTTCTACTTTGCCCTTCCTGATGGAACTGCACTCCAGGTGAAAAACAACATCAAATAATTCCGAGCCCCTCCTTGGGACCTTTGGGGCAAGTCTCAATCTTCTAACATTGGGTCAATAATGTATAGCACTGGGCACTGATCAGTCATTAAGAAGCTCACCTTGTTAGCTGGAAGGCCAGCTAGCTGGCAGTTTGAGACCCGGGTACTGCATGATGGAGTGAGCGCCCATCTCTGTCCCCCAGGCCCTGCCAATCAAGCAGTTTGAAAGCAAGAAATTGCAAGTAGGGACTACTTCTGTGGGAAAAGATCTTGGGGGAATGAAAGAGGCCTCTTTCTGGCGTCCCCGGAGTGGCTAAAATCCTTTCAACCCAGAATAATTCCTCACGCGAAATTATTATTACTGTGAAAAAGCTGGAGCATATTGAAATAACTCTATGCTCTTGAACTGTTTGTGTCTCTATTCCCCTTCTTCTATTTGTGTGTTTAACTTTAGACTATAAGTCCCCTGAAACAGGAACCTGACAAACTTGTTCTTTGTAAAGTGCCCTGTACACAGAGGGTGAGATTTTTATGTATTTCTCTTATTTGCATTGGGCTAGATCCAAATACCCTTAATTAGGGGCCGGGAGGGAATAGCCTCTAGCACTAGGCTCTAAAAGCTTGCATAATAGCTGAGACAATGGTACACTTAATTGGTAGAGTCTTCAGTGCTTTCTAGCAGGCACATTCTTTGGCAAATTCTTAAGCAGATAGACCTCTTTAGACTGCTATTCCACCAGGTTGCTGTGTTAGTCTGTGGAAACAAAAGAAAAACCAGAAGACAATTGTCACCTATAAGACTAGCTCATGTTTATTTTTCACAAGCATTTGTGTACCTCTTCAGAAGAATGGAGTGGCTGTGTCTCTAGGAGTGATATAAAATGGCTGGCAGTTTAAAAACCCTTAGCAACAGTTTTAAGTTGCCAAAAATTCTTCCAACCAACTGTTTAAAACTTGATCTTTAACAATGGGAAATAATTAATTCATTCACAAAAGTGTTGAAAGGGTGACAAAGCCTGGATGATTGGGTCAATATCTCAATATAAGCGATTGATTGATTGATTGATTTTACTCAAAGCCATTCTGTGAGCATTAATTACTACAAGAATTAAGGGTGTGTGTGGAAAATCTGATCCTGAAAACGTACATTGCACATTAAAATGAACTTCTAACAGCAGCTTATTAAGAGAAGCTATGAAACAATCAGTCAGTTCTCTAGCCAAATCTGGAAGCATGGTCATTTTATGATAATTTTGCCTTGGAAAATACATCCCACCACCACCATGGCTGACAACTGAGCCGTGAGAAAGAAATGAAAGTGAACTTGAAATAATTTTAATTTATGTTGCAGTGTGTTTAGGACCTTGGTACCTGTCAGAACACCTCTCTCAGATGAGAGAAACCAGATCCTGGCTTGGCAACCAGATTCTCCTAAGCCTCTGCACTGTGGCTGCCCACCTAAGGGAGCCAGGAAGGCATTAACCAGAAATCAGGTTTTGCCTTCAATGTGGAATGTTCTTCCACCTCATGTCTACAAAGTTCCCTACTTCTTTTTGTTTGATAAACCAGGTAAGACAGAGCTCTTCAAAGCTCTTCATCTTCGCCTAAGTTAGTTATTTCTTCCATAATGTGCATGCTTTAGCTCAGTGGTGGGCAGCCAAAAATTTTACTACCACACTGTGGGAGGAGCCAACATCATGCTGTCATGGGTGGAGCCAATGATGTGGGCAGAGCCAACGTAAAAACCCCATAAAAATAAGTACACATAAAAATACAAATTAAATAGACATAAAAATACACATAAAATACACATTAAAATAAATACACATTAAATAGACATAAAAACACATAAAAATACAAATTAAGTACACATAGAACACATTAAAATACACATTAAAAATAAATGCACATTAAATACACATTAAAATACACAGCCACACCCCACACCCAAAGGTGAGTCACTTACCCTGGGGAGGATAGCAAAGAGGCCGCACATGCACGCCAAGCACTGTAGGTGTTGGTGTGCATGCACAGTGGGGGAACCGGTGAAAAGGTAAGTCCCCAAGGTGGTTCTCCCCAAAAGCCACTACCGGTTCTCCAGGACACTGGGGAAAGTTACTACTGGTTCTGGCGAATTGGTGTGAACCTGTTCCTGCCCATCACTGATTTAGCTGCCACCATTTTTTTTTTTCATCATCTGCGATCTGTTATTGTCTAATATATTTTGTTATATCGTTGGGTCAGGGTTTTCTATGTATTTTTATATGTTGTATAAGCAAAAAGCAAAGCAACCACACTTATAAACTGCCCCATAGCACTTAGTGCACTCTCTGGGTGGTTTACAAATGAATTAGTATTTTGCCCCCAACATGCTGGAAGGCTGAGTTGAGAATCCCTTGATTCCTGGTCAGGATTGAACTCACAACCTTTTGGTTGTAGTACAACAATTTAACCACTGTGCTAGCAGGGCTCTAACTGTTACGTCTTGCTCTAACCTTTTCCTGCTATTCTGGCTATATCTGGCTTCCTTTAGTTTGAGCCCATTATAATGCATCCTGCACCCTGGGATGATCGAGAACAGATCCTGTCCTTCCTTCTTTATGATTATCTTTCAGGTATTTGAAGAGTGCTACCATATCCCCTCTCAATCTTCTTTTCTCAAGACTAAACATGCCCAGATCTTTCAGTCTTTCCTCATAGGGTTTGGTTTCCAGTCCTCTGATTGTCCTTCTTGCCCTTCTCTGTACCTGCTCTCGTTTGTTTGAATCTTTTGAAAAGTGTGGTGCCCAGAATTGGAGACAGTACTCTAGAAGTGGTCAAACTAGTGCTGAATAGAGGGGGTACTAGTACCTCATGGGTTTTGGAGACTATACTTCTATTAATGCAGTCTAAAACAGCATTGACCTGTCTTGCAGTAACATTGATCTGTTGACTCATACTTAGCTTATGATCTTCTACAACAATTCCAAGATCCTTCTCACTTGTAGTATTACTTTAGCCAAGTATCCCCCATCTTAAGACTGTGCGTCTATTTCCCCCCCCCCCCTTAGGTGTAAAAATTCCATTTTGTTGGTTTCAGCCCAGTGTTCAAGCTTATCAAGATCTTCTTAAATTCTGCTCCTTTCTTCCAAGGTACAGTATTAGCTGTTACACCCATTTTTGTATCATCTGCAAATTTGATAAGAGTTATCTGCACTCTCTCGTCCAAGTCATTTATGAAAATGTTGAAGAGCACAGGGCCCAGAACTGACCCTTGTTTGTTATTCTCTCACAGCTTGAGAAGGAGCCATTAATAAGAATTCTTTGAGTACGATTCTGTAATCAGCTGTATATCCACCTGACATTTGTGCTATCTAGGGAGCACCTAGCTAGTTGCTAATCAGAATACAGTCAAACCTCACATAAAGAGTGCCTCACTTAAAGAGTAACTCGCATAAAGAGCAGAATTTTCTCTGAATGTTCGCTTCGCTTAACAAATATAAAACCAACCAAAAACTCGCTTAACAAATAAATCGGGGTTCGCAATCCCCCCCCACAATTGGTCACTTACAATGGTGTTTCCCTTAAAGAGCAAACTCGCTTAAAGAGCAATTCTGTGGAACGCATTATGCTCTTTAAGCGAGGTTCAACTGTATCATAGGGCACTTTGTCAAAGGCTTTGCTGAAGTCAGGATATTGTACATCAACATAATTTAAAGCAGGGCTTTTTAACCTACAGCCCAAGGGCCGGCCCCGGCCCCTGATGCCATTCCATCCAGCCTGCAGCGATAACCCTGGAAGCGGACGCAAACACATATGCGCAAACACGCCCACTCACTTTGCAGCTGGCTTGCGGCGTTGTCCGAGAGAGAGTTGTCTGGCCCGTGATGTGGTGAGTTTGAGAATCCATGATTTAAAGCCAAGGTCAGAGAAAGTATTTAAACCTTTGAAATTCGTAATTAAGGGATTGATATTAACTCATGAAGACGTCATTTTTGCTTGAAAGTTGAATTTGAATCTCAATCCTTTTCTTTCTTTGATCTTTTTTATATGTAAAGCATAGCAAAAAAGAAAGTTTACTTGTTTCCAAATTACAGTTACTTCACTTGTTTACTGTGGTACATACCGTATTTGCGGGTGTATAAGACACATCAGAGTACAGTATTAGACACCCAATTATTACCATAATAGTCCACTATAGGCCACTATATACAAGACTCACCCCATTTTCCCAGTGTATTTTAAGAGGAAAAAAGTGGGTCTTATATGCCAGCAAATAGGGTATTCAGCTTCTTTAAAATTAGCTTATTTTTTAAAAAAAGATAATACAGCTGAGTCAATTTTTAATATCAGAGCAAGATTATAAGTGCTTGCTTATAGGAGGACAAAGTTGTGAAGAGACTTTTTGTTCTTGTATTTAAAACAAGTAGACTCTTTGTAGGCTAAGGGTGTGTTCACATGGGGAAATCAGTGGTGGGCATCAGCAGGTTCGCACCAGTTCTCCAGAACTGGTAGCAGAAATTCTGGCTGGCTATGCCCATCCAAGTTTTGAAATAAAGTAGTCCTAATTCAGGTGCAACGCAGGACTTTCCTCCTGGCCACGCCCACCATACCACCCCCACAGAGTTGGCAGCAATAATTTTTGGAGCACACCACTGGGGAAAATAGATCACAATTTGGACTGACTGGAACATTTGTAAAGTGGGGTAGTATAATCTTTTCCCCAGCAATTACAGAATGCATAAGGAAATGTGCTCCAGACTCATCCCATTCTGTTCCAAAGATGGACCATTTTGATTCCTTTTTGTTAGACCTTCAGAATCTGCCTGAACTCCAGAATGTAATTTTATTTTAGGATGGATTTATTTGGTTGCTTTATTTTTAATTTGTTGTGTGTTTTATTATGTTACAGTATTTTGATATTTGTATGTACACCGCCCAGAGTGGGAAATTTCCCAAATGGGCAGTATAAAAAAATGCAATAAATAAATAAAAATCCCCACTGTCTACCATGAAAATTACTTGATAAAAATAAAATAAAATGAAATCCGATTAGTCTGCCGGGGTATTTTCCTTTCACTTTCTACTCCTCTTCCAAGTATCAGTAGGATGGGTGAGACTATTTGGACCCCAAAATTCCTGAGTTTTCTTCACAGAACCTCAACATCTGATGTGATTTCTTCACAATTCCTCTTGGCAGTATCATTTGTTCCCACATGGATAAGAAGAAATGGATATGCATCGCAGGCTTTATAAGTGATGGCAATTCTTTCGTCACATCCCAAACCTGTGTCCAAGGAGATAGCGTACCTTACGGTTCCAATGATCTTCCCAACATATTTGTGTTTCAATCCCACGCAGTAAGGAATCTCCTACTACAACTACTGTTCTCTTCTTTTTGTAGGGTGTGGGTTCTGCATCTTTGATTTTCTCTAGCTCTCTAGATGTTCTTGGACTTCAATTCCCAGAAGCCCTGATCAACAGGTGTACTTACTTGGGCTTCTTAGAATTGAAGTCCAAGAACACCCAGAGAGCCATGTTTGAGGAGCTCTGCTCTAAGCCATTCTCCTTCCTCTCAGGCTAACACACGGTTCTCTTTCAGCGTGCTCTGTTTGAAGTCAGCAGGCTAAAGAAAGCCAATGATACCAATAATGGAGCTGTCTGGGTAACTCAATGAACCAGAGTACAGTACCTTGTAGGAGAGGAGCTAGTCTGTAATGTCCATTGTCCCAAGGCACCTCCAGAACAAGGTATGACTAGTAATCCACTTCTGAGTACACTATTCCTAGAACATACTGGGAAGTGTTGCCATAAGTTGAAATCAATTTGACTGACTGTGTCATTGTCATGTGATGGGAGCTGGGGGTGGGGGAGTGGAATGAAAAAGTGCTCTGTATGATGTTATCAGGTTCAGCATGTTTGGTGTCAGTGGCATAACCTATTTCACTAAACGTCTGGGCACAGGCAACATACCACATTTCATCTTGATTTTGTGTACTCATGTCTCATTGAGAAGTAAGAGATTTTGCTAAACAGAAACAAATTTAGCAGTACAGTATGTTAATTTATTTGAGGCAAAAAAATTTAAAAGCTGGTTTTTCCTAGTGGATAGGCTAAATTTTAATTCACTATATTTCTGTGTTACCTAGCAAAATAGAAACTTGAGTTTCAAAAAGCAGCAATGGGGTGAGGGAAGGAGACATAAACACATATTATTTATAGTTTTTTTTTCTTTGAAGAACTGGGAGGACAATTCCAGCGAAATGCTACCAGCAGTGGAATTTCTACCCCTCCCCCCAAATAATTTATAGTTTGGGTTTGAATTCACAATAAAATGCAGATCTGGCACAATAATATACCATGAATTTTGGCTGCACTATGCAGCCTACAGGTCCAATACCCTAACAGCCTCCAACATGCTCCCACCACAAAACAATTTTATACTTTAAAAAAATCTCTTAAAAGATTCCCAGTATCAAAAGAAGTAAGATATCGCTTATTACAAAATAAAATATTACTGGTGAAAGATTGGTTAAAAAAAAGGTAAGAATCGACAAGATATGAGATTTATGATAAGTTAGGACTAAATTGGCTTCAAGAGATTTGATGTTTGTGTGTATAAAGAATGTGTGTAAGAGAAATTTGTTAATAAAAATTATACTGGAAAAAATAAAATAAAAGGTTCCCAGTATCCATGCTTACCCATAACCCAGTATTTTTATTATTAGTTTTTGAAACTAGAGACTACATGGTATCTTAATTTTTAAAAAAGCCTCATTTGTGTATGATTTTGGGGGGGGGGGGTTAAGGTGCATCCAGGCTCTGGAGCCCATCCAAACCTGCTATAAGGTGATTTTAATCCTTTTAAACTGAAATTGTTATAAGCTACCTTGAGGGCTACTCTCTGACTTCTCTGTCCCCTGTTCAGCCCATTTCATTCGGCAGCCAAGGTAGAGAGGAGGTGATACAAATTAGAAGGGGGAAAATAAACAAGATAGGGAAGTCAATTTCAGCCAGCACATTAACAGTTTTCTTCTTTAGGTTTAACCCACTGTATTTGGTAGAAGAAAAGTGATTACTGTACATTTTAAGAGAACGTGAGTGTAAAGGCTTTATCCATATCATATTTGCATGAACACAGGAAAGAACAGTTATTTTTATTAAGTCAATTGCTGTTTTTATCCCTTATGGCATAATCTATATAAAATAAAGCATAACTATCACAACCAGATCTTATATAGGCATAAATGGGCTTTAAAATGCTTATCTTTGCATAGAACAGGCCATTAACCTTCCAGTGACTCTACTGGACAAGTTATACAGGTTTACACTATGACAGACGAGAAGATAAATCAAGTACATGGTGAAATAGCTTTGTTATTAAACCTGACCTTGGAGTTGGTTAAGGAAATTAGTTTGGACTTATATCAAAACACTTACAAAACAGTTCAGCCACTAAAGAAAGAGACCCCAGTATTTTTCAAAGCAGGGAAAGGTGACAAATGTGAACTGCAAACATTTTGTTTTATTCTTGAATCTGACTGCACTAATTAGTTCCATTTAATTCATGTTACCTTCTTGTTATTATTGGGAGACGGCCACAAATGATAATAGTAGATTTTAACTGCAATAATACTATTTTATTTTAATACTATGGATTAAATAGGCACACCTAAATAAAATAAGCTCTCAAAATATAATAGTCCAGGGAGAGCAAAGGTTTCTCCCTCACTCCTACTTTACAGTTACCATGTTAATTCAGCGTTACACAAATAAACAAAAGCAGAAGTTTCCATTGTCAGGCACCAAAGGAAGTGAAAACTTTCATCACGTTCATGTGTTTTATTAACTGAAGGTGGGGGAAATGTGAGATGGACAGGATTGAATAGCTATACATCAGGGCTTCGCAACCTACGGCCTGTGGACCAGCCCTGACCCACAGCACCATTTCATGTGGCCCACTGCTGCACCCAGAAGGGTAAGTGGGCACATTTATGACAGTTGTAAAATGAACCTGCACATGTGTAAATGTGATTACATAATCTGAAAATGCACCTGCGGCTGTCATAAATGCAGAAGTGGGTACATTTATTTCTGCTTCCAGGGTGTGTGGCCTGGCCCGCTCAGCTGTCTGGTGGGGGCATGGTCAGGCCTGCAGCTTAAAGAGGTTGGAAACCTCTGCTATACATGATTACTCAGAACTGTTATCTTCTTAAGTGCAACATATTGTATGCAGACTTACTCTGTTGGTTGAAATCCAGTTGTCACAACTTATTGAATTAGTGGGTTTTTGGTAAACCAACCTCTCTGCAAATTCCATTGATTCAATTGGCATACATTAGTTGCAACCTACTACTGGATTTCAGCCATCAAAACATGAAAAGGATGTTAATGTATAGAACTAGTAGGTGTCACTATGTTAATAACAAGTTCTTGATGCAAATAGGATGTCTCAAAGCACCAGTGGGCTTCCCCTTTCTGACAAGTGTGCCCTTAAGTAAAGTTCAAAGTTACTATAATACTATGTCATTCTGGAACTAGCATTCCATGTACATTTCTGAAGTCTTAATAATCACTCAGGGCTCTATCACATATACTGTACACTTCTTAATAACCATAACTACAATGCTCAAGAATGCTTCTCTTGATTCAAATGTCTCTTGTTACCCAGCCAGTGCAAAAAAAAAAAAAGGCACCTCTCAACTTGGTCTTATCCCAGTGTTTAGCTATACACTCCTTAACTTGAGTTCTGGATGTAACATTAGCTGGCAGCATGTAGCCCTTCTTTCAAAACTGCCTATCATCTTGGTCACTATCCCCACTATTATTTTTCCTTGATTGTCTCTTCCCAACTTACAATGAAATACACAGATATATGGGAAAAAATAAAAATTAATCATTTCACGTGGCCCTAAACTGGCCCAAACACTTGATATACAATAATTTAAAACTGGGATTCTCGATCTGTGGCCCATGGGCTGGATGTGGCCCATGGCACCATTTCATGTGGCCTCCCACTGCCTCCACCACACCAGAAGGTGCCAAGTAGTGGAGGAAGGGCAAAATGGCACTCCGGACCCCAAAGCTGGGTGAGGGAGCATGACCTGGCCTTAAGCTTTAAAAGGTTGAGAACTCCTGATTTAAAACAATACAGTATCTCTGTATTGCATATAAGCAATTAATAGGAACCCACAAACAGGTTGTAAATACACAAGACATCTGCACAGCATACAGCCTTGTAGAGATGCCTTTGTTGTTCTGGAGGTTCCCCCACCCCTTCTCTTCTGAGAATAGGATCACAAACAGCGACACTGTGCAATATACTGTGCAAACTCTATGCTACAGCTGGGTAGCCCTCTGAACACTTTTGCCTCTTTCCAGATATGTCACAAAAGCTTCCACCACTGGTGTTTAAAATGACCATAATATGCTGCATTGAGTTTTACTGCTATTCTATCTTTGTTGTTGTTGTTCAGTCACACAGTCGGTTCCAACCCTTTGTGACCCCAAGGACCATCACATGCCAGGCAACCTCTCAACCCACCCAACTCTGTGGCCAACAAATCTGCTAGTCTCAAGTGTCAAATACTGTAGCTCTGTTATTTTGCTTTAATAGACTAACATGACTATTCTTTTGGAAACAGTTCAGAAGTATTTTAGATAGAATGCCTTGGAAATATTTTAAGAATGTAAGCATGGTATATTGGGTGTGTGTTTTGGTTGTTTCCTCTTGTTAACAGAGTATAAAGTAGAAAACAGCAACAGCACAGAGAAATGTGGAGAGATCAGCTCAACTTCATGATCCCTCCCCGCCCCTTCTTTTTGCACACAAACTAGCACTTTGTATGATAAACTCATTCTGGAAACATTTCAAGCAGGAAAAAGGTACAGTATCTTTATTTATACAGTATCTACCATCTGTAGTTATAATCAGAAGGGGAGGAGGAAAAATAGGGTCTGCAGCATGTAGAAGACCCACCATGCTTGTAGGAAGAAGAATAATCAAGGAAAAAGAATGGAAACAAGAAGTCAAACCTAAAGAGAAGGCAGGGCCTCAAAAACCAGAAGTGGGAAAAGAAATTTACCAACCAAGATAATGGCAAAGCAAAATCACATTAGGCTGTAAACCCTCTCCTAGTGTTACTGTATGCAAAATAGCTATTATTCCAATATGGTATGTATGCATATTAAGAATATTACAGCTTGTTTTTATCCCTCCTTCATTACAATATGGGAAGATGCTAACAGCAGAGTTTTAAACTTATCCAAAAAGTATAAAATTTTAATTGTGGAGGAAAGAAGCAGCATGAAACAGAATGAGTAATAACTAAAAATCATTAAAATACTAAAATGCAGAAAGCTAGACTACATCAGTCACATAATGAGAAACAATCAGAACACATTGTTGCAGTTCATCAAAGTAAAATCAATGGGGAAAGAGATATTCTTTGTGATAGCCATATGCCTTTGTGGATACCAGTACTACATAAAATGTTGCCCTAATATAAATTGCTACATATCATTAAGTTGCCCTCCAACTTATGGGCAATCTTCTCAATGAAAGATTTCCAAAATGTCCTGTCTTCAATAGCACTGCTTATCTCTTGTATACTCAAGCTTGTGCTGTCCTTTAGGAAGTCAGTCCATCTATTTGGCCTTCCCCCTTTCCTGATGCTTTCTCATAAATGTCCCCAAAGTAGGACAATCTCAATGTCATAATTTTTGTTTCAGTTCAGGCATCATTTGCTCTAGGACCCACCTCTGACACCAAATTTCAAATGATTTTTTTTCAATTTAAATAAAAGACCATAAAATAAGGTCAACATACAAATTAGAACGAGTAGTACTATGGGTGGTGTGGCTATATGTCATCCCTTTGATCAACACAGTTGATCGCTAGCTGGATGTCCCTTTTCCTCTTTCACCACTCTATGTGCATTCTTCCTGAAGTTTCATGCTCAGTGAAAGTAGACAATCACCCTCAATAGAAGGAGCATACTATTCGTCAGTCAAGAGTACGCTATAAGTGTGCTCCCATGCTAGAAGGCCCAGACAAGCTTAAGGTTTATTTGTAAATGGGGAGAGATGTGAAGAAAGGATTTCTAGGCTGAAGAATAAACAACCTTGGAGGCTGGTTTGGATGCAATACAACCATTGGTCAAGTTTTTGGGCAGACTGCACTCAATTTCAGCCATTGTCTTCTCATTGGTCAGGTGGCATGCATGCCCATCTAAATGGCACAGAGGAGGAGCTGAGAATCATGGCATGTGAAAATGCCATTTGCTACTGGTGGAAAAAAATATGGGAGTGACTGAGGAAGAACAAGTCAGTTATAATGACAGCAGTAGGTTGTTTTGAATCACCATCAGCTGCCTGGGCTCCTTTGGAGCAGCAGCTCTTCAAGATCATATGGGAGGGTGGTTTTCCACACTATTCTATAACTGAAGATGTGGCTGCTGCTTCAAAACTGACCAACAGCCATGTAATTAAAAAAAACCCCACTTCTGACAGCAGTGGGTTGTTTTGAATCACCATCAGCTGCCTGGGCTCCTTTGGAGCAGCAGCTCTTCAAGGTCATATGGGAGGGAGGTTTTCCACACTATTCTATAACTGAAGATGTGGCTGCTGCTTCAAAACTGACCAACAGCCATGTAATTTAAAAAAAAACCCACTAGCAAGGTGATGCTCAAGATAATACAAGATAGACTGCAACAGCATGTGGAGAGAGAATTACCAGAAGTGCAGGCGGGGTTCAGAAGAGGCAGGGGAACTAGAGACCACATTGCCAACATAAGATGGATCATGGAAAAAACAAAGGAATATCAGAAACAAGTCTACTTCTGTTTCATTGGTTACACTAAGGCCTTTGACTGTATAGACCACAACAAAATGTGGCAAGTAATTAAAGATATGAGAATACCAGAACACCTTATATGCCTCATGAGAAATCTGTACATGAATCAAGAAGCAAAAGTTAGGACAGAATATAGAATGACAGAGTGGTTTGGAATAGGAAAAGGAGTAAGACAAGACTGCATTTTGTCACCCTGCTTATTCAACTTATACACAGAGCACATAATGGGCAATGCAGGGATGGAGGAGCCACAAATTGCTGGGAGAAACATCAATAATTTGAGATATGCAGATGATACCACCCTGATGGCAGAAAGTGAGGATGACCTAAAGAAGCTCCTGATTAGGTTGAAAGAAGAGAGTGAAAAAGCTGGTTTGAGACTCAATATAAAGAAAACCAAGATCATGGCAACAGGCCCTATCAGTCCCTGGAAAATAGATGGGGAAGAAGTAGAAGCAGTGACAGATTTTACTTTCCTAGGATCAAAGCTCACTGCAGATGGTGATTGCAGCCATGAAATAAAAAGGTGACTGATTCTTGGGAGACAAGCGATGAGAAACCTGGGGAGCATAGTGAAAAGCAGAGGGATCAAATTGCAAACAAAAATTCATATAGTCAAAGCAATGGTATTCCCTGTGGCAATGTATGGTTGTGAGAGCTGGACCATTAGGAAAGCTGAGCGCAGAATAGATGCCTTTGAGATGTGGTGTTGGAAGAGAGTTTTGAGAGTCCCCTGGACAGCAAGGAGAACAAATAGGTCGATCTTGGAAGAAATCAACCCTGACTGCTCCTTAGAAGGGCAAATAGTAAAGATGAAGCTAAGGTACTTTGGACATCAAATGATAAGAGAAGACTCGCTTGAGGGTTGAGGGCAAAAGAAGAAGGGGGCAGCCAAAAATGAGATGGATAGATGGTATTGTGGACACAATGGGCACAGAGCTGAGGAGGATGGTGGAAGATAGGAGTGCCTGGCAGACAGTGGTCCATGGGGTCACAAAGGGTCGGAATCAACTGTGCGACTGAACAACAAAAAGTGGTGTCCTCCTATAAGCATTCCTTGTTCAGTCGCACAGTTGAATCTGAGCCTTTGCGACCCCATCGACCACTGCACACCAGGCTCCTCTGTCATCTACCATCCTCCATCGCCTGCCCAGACCTATGTCCATTGCATCGATGCCATCTAGTCACCTCATCCTCTGCCACCCCCTTTGCTTTTTGCCTTCAATTATTCCCAGCATCAGGGCCTTCTCCAGTGAGTCCTCTCTCCTCATTTGGTGGCCAAAGTACTTGGAGTTTCAGCTTCAATATCTGTCCTTCCAAGGAGAAGTCAGGGTTGATTTCCTTCAGGAGTGACTGATTTGATCTCCTTGCAGTCCAGGGACTCTCAAGGGTCTCCTCCAGCACCACGGTGCAAAGCATTCTTGCAGACCATCAACTGGCAAGAGTCTGGCACTCAAACATCCAGCAATTTTACTATGTAGGCAAGAGCCCTGGTGGCGCAGTGGCTAAACTGCTGTCCTGCAGCCAGAATATTGCGAGTTCGATCCTGACCCAAGGTTGACTCAGCCTTCCTTCCTTCTGTAAAATGAGTACCCAGCATATCGGGGGCAGTGATGGGATGTAACAGGTTCTCACCAGTTCTCCAGAACCGGTACTAACTTTTCCCAGTGTCCTGGAGAACCAGTAGCAGCTTTTGAGGGGAACCACCTTTGGGGCTTACCTTTTCACAGGTTCCCCCACACTGCACATGCACGCCAAGCACTTGGTCTGCATGCATGTCTACAGTGCTTGGCGCGTATGCACGGCCTCCTTGCTGTCCTACCTTGTGTTGTAGGTGGGTGGGTGGGTTGAGGGGTGTGTGTGTGTGTGTGCTTATTTTTATTTTATTTTTATTATTATTTTCTTTGGCTCCGCCCATGGTGCCATGATGTCATGACGTTATATTCGCCCACAATGTGATGACATCACGGTGGGGTAGTAAGTTTTTTGGACATCCCACCACTGATTGGGGGCAAAAAATGCTAATTAATTTGTAAACCATCCAGAGAGTGCACTAAGCGCTATGGGGAGGTGTAGTAGTGTATATACAGTAAGTGTTTTTAGCGGTGCGCTATTTTAATTTTAATTTCTCTTATGAACTTTTTATGGTTTTAAACCTAACTATTATATTAGTTTATCCTGTGATTTTAATCCATACTGTAAGCCGCCCAGAGTCGGGTTTACCCGATTGGGGCGGGATAGTAAATATGATTAATAAATAATAAATAAATAAATAATGGCTATTTAATTTTAATTTAATTTTTCAATTTATTTCCCTCTCCTCCTCCCCCCCCCGCCCTTTCGCCTCCCCCCCCCCCCACGCCTGGGTGGTTTCCCGCCCATTTCCCAACCGTCAGTCTCTGAGGGAGGGAACTCCCCCACACCGCCCACCCACTGCGGAGAGCTTTTAGGTGTCCACCGCAATGCCTGAGGCGAAAGTGGGTCCTCACAGCTGCGGCTTATCCTTTGGAGTGCCTGCGCGACGCCGCTTAGCAGCTTCCGGTTCCGGTGAGTCAGTGTGAGTGAGGAGAGAGATTGAGTGGGCTCTTCTTCCTTGTCGGTGGCGGGGCCAAGACGTGACCCAGCGATGGCGGACGGCGGTTCGGAGCGGGCCGATGGGCGCATCGTGAAAATGGAGGTGGATTACAGCGTCACGGTGGACCAGCGCTTGCCCGAATGCGAGCAGATGGCCCGGGTAAGTGGCTGGCTGGCGGCGGCGGGCTGAGTCATGGCGCGGCCTGCGTTAGGCCTCACCAGCCTTTTGGCCGCTCCACGAGGGCGAAGAGGGGGGGGGAAGGCGGGGGGAAAGCCGAGCCTCTCCCAGGAGGGAACCGTGGGGTCGGGGAAGCCGGCTGGTTGGGTGGCTGGCTGGAGCCTAGTACCGAGGCGTCCCACTTTTAGGAAAGCACCCCCTCTCCCCCCCAAAAAAAGAGGCTGGTGGCTCTCTGAAAGGGTGGCAGGGGTTAGGTAGGTGGGAAGGGAAGGGAAGGAGGTGCTGGGCGAATAGGTGAACTTTTGGGTGGCTCTCAGAGAAGTGGACTTGATCCACATTGAAAGACAGCAGTTAGGCTTTCAGGTGCCACAACGGTTTTTTGTCTTTTTTTTTTTTGTTTACTCTCTGGTCTACTCAGAGAAATAGGGTTTCTGTAACAATAATTTCGTGTCAGAAATTATTCTGGGTCGAAAGGATTTTTTTTTTCCTGGAGGAACTCCGCTCAGGGGACGCCCAAATGAGGCTCCTTTCATGTCCCCAAGATCTTTTCTTACCGAAATGGTCCCTATTGATCTACAGTAATACCTCAGATAACATTAGTATCGAATAACACTAAAATCGCATAACATTAAGCAATCTGGGGGGAAGAATTGCATCGGATAACATTAAGATCCTATGGGATGCATCGGATAACAACCGCTAAAGCCTGTGTGGTTACAATGTATCTCTATGGATCCCATAGGATTTTAACATGCATCGGATAACACTAAAAATCGAATAACACCAAGACTTGTGGAACCAGGTTTTAGTGTTATATGAGGTTTTACTGTACTTGCAATTTTTTGCTTTCGAGATGCTAGGTTGCCAAGAGCTGGGACAGAGACCGGAGCTGTTTCTTTGTCTTAGAATGGCTAAATCAATAATCAACAAAATAAGTAGTTTAAGCCAAAGGCATAGTAAAATAAGAGAATCTTAATTGCCTCACTGAAGATCAAGTGTGGGGCAGCCAGTTTATGAATTCATTCATTCATTCATTTATTCGATTTGTATACCGCCCGACTCGGTACAATCTTCATTATGGATGCTGACAATTTCAGGAAAAATCCAAACCAAGAACTTCACATCTCTAACCAAGACATTAATCTGCAGAGCACTTTTCCAGTTAAAAAAGAGGCAGCCATTTTTAAAAGTAAATTCTAAACCATATGTTAATCGACAAGTGATTTTTTTTAAGCATTTCGAATCAACTTTCTTAAATACCATACTGTAGTTTTAAATGTACAATTTCTCAACATTAATGAAATAGTACAGTAATACCTCAGATAACATTAGTATCGAATAACACTAAAATCGCATAACATTAAGGAATCTGGGGGGAAGAATTGCATCAGGTAACATTAAGATCCTATGGGATGCTTCAGATAACAACCGCTAAAGCCTGTGTGGTTACAATGTATCTCTATGGATCCCATAGGATTTTAACATGCATCAGATAACACTAAAAATCATATAACACCAAGACTTGTGGAACCAGGTTTTAGTGTTATATGAGGTTTTACTGTATCTTTAAAAATCCTTAATTTGAAGTAGAAAGGATTTTTTTTTCTGGAGGAACTCCGCTCGGGGGACGCCCACACGAGGCTCCTTTCATGTCCCCAAGATCTTTTCTTACCGAAATGGTCCCTATTTATCTCCTTGCAATTTCTTGCTTTCGAGCTGCTAGGTTGGCAGGAGCTGGGACAGAGACCGGAGCTCAGTTTCTTTGTCCTAGAATGGCTGAATCAATAATCAACAAAATAAGTAGTTTCAGCCAAAGGCATAGTAAAATAAGAGAATCTTAATTGCCTCACTGAAGATCAAGTGTGGGGGAGCCAATTTATAGCATCAGTTATAGACCATGATTTTCTTATAGAGTATGTTACATCTTTTCATAACATGCTTCAAATTAAGGATTTTTAAAGATACTATTTCATTAATGTTGAGAAATTGTACATTTAAAACTACGGTATGGTATTTAAGAAAGTTGATTCAAAATGCTTTAAAAAATCACTTGTCGATTAACATATGGTTTAGAATTTACTTTTAAAAATGGCTGCCTGTTTTTTAACTGGAAAAGTGCTCTGCAGATTAATGTCTTGGTTAGAGATGTGAAGTTCTTGGTTTGGATTTTCCTGAAATGTCAGCATCCATAATGAAGATTATGTCAGGATTTATGGGAACATTTTCGGCTTATGACCGATCAGTTATTAAAATCTGCAAAGGAGATTGGGGAGTGGCTGAGAAATATTGTTAATGCTTCTCTGACTGAAGGAATTCTGCCCTCTGGTAAACTAGACTTATTTGCCCTCCTGGAAAAAAAATCAAATGTATGTATTTATTATTTATTAGTTTATATTTATATTGCTGCCCACTCGCCATGGCGACTCAGATGTCCTTGATAACTATAGACCTGTAGCTAATATACTATTCAGGGGGTCATACCGGTAGCTGATCAGCTGCAGATGTTTTGGGATGGAACAGACTTCTTGGATCCATTTTAGTCAGGCTTTAGACATTGACATGGTGCTGAAACTGCACTAATTGTGCTTCATGGTGACCTTCTCCAGGAAGATGACAAGGGGGAATTTGTTGCTCTTGGATCTTTCGGTGGCTTCTGATACCATCAACCACATTATCTTAATGGGTGACCTTTGGGACTGGAGGTCCAAGGCACTGTTTTACAGTGGTGTCTCTCCTTCCTTGGTGATTGTACTCAAGAGAGTCCAATTTGGGGGAGTTTATGTCAGGGCTGTGGACCCTTCAATGGGGTCAATTATCTCCGCATTGTTGTTCAATATCTATGTGAAGTTGCTAGGTCATCTGAAAATTTGGAGTGCTGTGTCACCAATATGAAGATGACACTCAACTCTCCTCATTTTCTGCAGTGGATGCAGTGATGGGATGTCACCGGTTCTAGACGGATCTCTGGAACCGGTAAGACCAATCCCGGAGGGTTCTCCGTGAGGGGAAGTCCACTTTTGGGGCGTCCGGTTCCGGACGCCTGACCGAAAGAAAAAAAAAAATTAAAATCGGAGCGAAAATGGCTCTAATTGACTGCGCATGCGCAGAAACTCAATCTGACGCATTGCACATGCGTCAGATTGAGTTTCTGCGCATGCGCAGTCAATTAGAGCCATTTTCGCTCCGATTTTCAAAACATTTAGAACTTTCAGGGCAGCGGCGGCAGCAGCAGCCCTCTGAGGGGGGCGCCTCCCCGCGGCACGTTGAGGGCTGCCTCGGCCGTCCGCTGCTGACAAGCCCCATGCCCTGGGGACGCCCGGCGGGGTACACCGCTGCTGCCGCCTCCGCCGGGCGCCTGTGGGCCGGGTGCCTGCACCCGCCGTCCACAGCCGCCGCCCGCCGCCGCCGGAGCTGCCGCTGCCTGAATCCCTGTGGACTCCTTCTTGGGTCGGTCCCTTTTGAGCTCGGCTGCCGCGCGCTGCGGAGGAGGAAGCTGTAGGCGGCGGCGGTGTGGCATGGGGACGGCCCAGGGAGGCGCGGCAGCCGCGGCTGCCCGTCGCCCCTCGCCATGGCCGGAGCCGGGCTAAAAAGGTACCGGCCCAAGGAGGACGCCACAGGGGTGCAGGCAGCTCCGGCGGCGGCGGCGGCTGTGGACAGCAATCGGGGTGCCGGGTCCCAAGAAAGGTAAGCGAGGGATTTTTATTTGGGGTGGGTGGGTAATTTATTTGTGTTTTGGGTGGGTGGTTGTTTTTATTTTATTTATTTATTTGTGTCTGGGTGGGTGGGCTGAGAGGGAGGGGTGTGTGTGTATGTTTATTTTTATTTTTTTTATTTTTATTTTGGCCCCGCCCACAACGTCATGACGTCATGACGTCGGCCGTGACGTCATGACGTCATGCCATTGGCCACGCCCATGACGTCCGTGACGTCATGGCGTGGTAGTAGATTTTTTGTCATCCCATCACTGAGTGGATGTGGTTCAGTGCCTTGGTAGTTGTCTGGCTGCAGTAATGAAATTGACCAAAGCTAATATGAGGAGACTGAACTCTGACAATATGGAGGTTCTGGTGTTGGAGGGTTCATCTGCCTGACTAGGTCCCCAGGTTGGCTGGGATTGTTTTCTCCCCTACGGACCAGGTACACAATTTAGGGGTCATATTACACCCATGCTTGACCCTTTGTTGTTCAGTTGCACAGTTAATTCTGACCCTTTGCAACCCTATGGACCATTGCCCACCAGACACTTTTGTCCTCCACTATCCTCCTCAGCCTGCTCAGCTCTGTGCCCATTGCTCCTACAATACCATCTGCCATCTCATTTTTGGCCACCCCCTTCTTCTTTTGCCCTCCACCTTTCCCAGTATCAAGGCTTTCTCAAGTGAATCCTATCTTCTCCTTTGATGTCCAGAGTACTTTAGCTTCATCTTTACTATTTGACCTTCTAAGGAGGAGTCAGGGTTGATTTTTTTTTTTTTTAGGATCGACTTATTTGTTCTCCTCGCTGTCCAGGGTACTCTCAAAACTCTCCTCCAACACCACATTTCAAAGGCATCTATTCTTCTGCGCTCAGCTTTCCTAATGGTCTAGCTCTCACAACCATACATTACCACCCTGGAATACATTGCTTTGACTATGCAGATTTTTGTTTGCAAGGTGATGTCTCTACTTTTAACTGCGTTGCCCAGGTTTCTCATCGCTTGTCTCCCAAGAATCAGTCACCTTTTTATTTCATGGCTGCAATCACCATCTGCAGTGAGCTTTGATCCTAGGAAAGTAAAATCTGTCATTGCTTCTACTTCTTCCCCATCTATTTTCCAGGGACTGATAGGGCCTGTTGCCATGATCTTGGTTTTCTTGATGTTGAGTCTCAAGCCAGTTTTTGCACTCTCTTCTTTCAACCTAAGCAGACCCTAGAACAGTGATGCCCAAACTAAGGCCCGGGGGCCGGGTGTGGCCCCCACCGCCAATTCATCCTGCCCGCGAAGCCCTCCGCTTCTGGAAATGGAAGTAAAACGTGCCTGTACAGGCCAGATGAATTGGCGTCGGGGGCCGCACCCAGCCCCTGGGTATTAGTGACTGGCTCCCTGAACCACATGATCGGCCCATGGCCCAAAATGTTTGGGCACCCGTGCCCTAGAAGCACAAATTACAGCAATGAGCAACTGTATTAAATACTTCAGTTGTATCTCTACTTAGACAGGCAATCCTCTTCAACACTAGCTTTCTCACTGGTAATCTTATATTTTGATTACTCTTGTTCCTAATATGAAAGCTCTTAACAGGTGCAAAATATAGTGGCCAGACTGATTACTGGAGTGAGAAAATTTGAACATATGTCCTCAGTCTTGGCAGGACTGCATTGGCTACCCAGTCCTTTTTGTATCAGGTACATGGTGTCATTTCTAACATTTAAGGCTCTAAACCAGGGCTTTGCGACCACAGCCTGCAGTCCTAATTGGGCTCTGCATATCATTAATCTGGCCCTTCGGTGAGAACCTGGGGACCTCTAGACCTACCCACCATAATTGGAAGCTGCGATACGTCACTGTGGTGGCAGGAATCACACTTTTTTCAGCCTTTTGGACAATCTCCGCTGCTCCCTACTATGGCAGGAGGCTTGTCAGAGCATAATAGCTCAGTTTTTGTCTTTTCCCTCTGCGTACCGGCTCTGTTTCAGCAGTTAGAATGTGCTGCTGGGTGACTTATGGTGTTGGGCTGAGCTTGCGCCAGTAGCTGGGTTCCCAGCACAGAACGAGGAAGTCACTCAGCCGTGCTTTCAAGCAGCCGAAATGGAGCGGGGTTCGCTGGGGTAAAAGCCCAAAACTGAGTGATTATGTTCTGACAAGCCTCCTGCCACTATGGGGAGTGGCGGAGGCTGTCCAAAAGGCTGGAAAAACCATCTAATCCCTGCTGCTGCCAATGATGATGAAAACGTAAGTCCAGATATCAACCATGCCTCCAGTCCCTGACGGGTAGTGTCGGGGGCAAGTCTGGTCCCTGGTAGGAAAACGTTGCAAACCCCTGCTCTAAACGGTTTGGGCCCTTACTACCTAATAGAATGTCTTCTCAGAATGATCGCCCACATCACCCGTTTCTCTCAGACTGCGCAGTTCCAGGTGGCAACCCTGAGATTAGCAAGTAAGGCTGTGACTCAGAGAAGAGCCTTCTTGATGGCAGTACCAACTCTATGGAACTCTTTTGAGCTGTGTCAGGTTCCATCTCTACCTATTTTTAAGAAACAACTAAAACCCTTTCTCTTTAAAGAGGCTTTTGAAGACATACCATATTACCAACTGATTATAAGCAATAGGATTAACCTATACTGTCACCAATATATGTTATTTGGATGAGGGGTATTATTGGTTTTTGTTGTTACCCATAATTTGATCTGGCTTGGTTCATTCTTTATGTTTAATGTTATACTGTTATTGTAAAAATATTAATATCCCAGATGGGAGGGATATAAATACAATCAATCATTAAGATGAAATCTATTACCTCAAATACTGTGGCTGCTAGTCATAGTTAAATCAAGTTAAAACTAATGGAATAAATCGTTCTATTCATATCTTATAGTTTTCAGTGGGGAGTAGTAAGACTAGTTAATTGTATTTTGATTTTCATGTCAAATCAGAATGTAGTTTTCTAATCAGGAAAACAATGGTGTCACAAATTAATGCACACTGTTGAATGTCTTGTTTTAAAAGGATGTTATGTATTAGAAACTTTGTAATACAAAAACACTTGGTTTTTCTTCCTTTTAACAGTATTACTTGCATTTTAGGATGGAAGGCTTCAAGAAGCAGTTGAAACCTTGCTGTCCTTGGAAAAACAGACTCGAACTGTAAGTAAAGTATTGCTGAATAACCTCTCCTTAAAAACCAGTTTTAGGTAGGGATGGTACTTTGTTTTTAATGGGAAAACCCCTCCCCAGCTGAATTATGGGAATGGAAACCCCAAAATAACAGGTAAGGGTAAAATAGTCCCTCCTCATCTGTTCAGTTTCCTGATGTCCCTTTGATAAGCAGACAGAAAACCACTCTGCTGAGATTCTTGAGCCTTGCAGGAGTGCCAGGGAAACTTAAGTTGTGGCAGAAAATGCCTCCATAGTGTACGGAGGCTGACTTGTTTGGAACTCACTCTTCCAAACAAAGATACTCCTATTTTCTTGGGATGTGGACAAGTTGTAAGGAGAAACATAGGTCTTCAGCAATGTTCTACTTTCCAAGAATACTCCTTAGTCTCAAGTGGCCCTGAAAGGTATCCTTTTAAAACAGAAACAATGCTGTTGAAAGCTTTTGTTGGCCGGGGGAGAAAAAAAGGGGTGTGTGTGTTCTAGAGCAGGGTTCCACAACCATTGGGTTTTGGACTTTAATTCCCAGAAGCCTAAGTTAGTACGTTGGCTGATCAGTGCTTTGGAGAATTGACTTAGGCTTCTGGGAATTGAAGTCCAAAACCTAAAGGTTGGGAAACACTGAAAGTCTAGAGTACAAAGTATCCACAAGAGCAAGAGATGAGGAACAAAGGGAGGATGCTTCGTTTGCTTTCTGTGAGTAAAGTATGCATCTTATAGAGTACAGTAATACCTCGGATAACGCTAAAATCGCATAACGCTAAAATCGCATAACATTAAGTAATCTGGGGAGGAGAATTGGATCAAATAACGCTAAGGCCCTATGGGATGTATCGGATAACAACCACTAAAGTCTGTGCGGTTACAATGTATCTCTATGGAGCTTTAACGTTATCTGATACATCCCTTAGGATTTTAACATGCATCGGATAACACTAAAAATCGGATAACACCAAGACTTGTGGAACCAAGTCTTAACGTTATCCGAGGTATTACTGTATATTTGTTTTGCCAGTGTATGTGTTTTCTGTTGGAGTGGGATTATGTGATGTATATTTTGCCTGGTGTGTGTGGTTTATTGTTCAGTTGAACAGCCGTCTTACCTGTGGTGACACGTTTTGAAAGGTGTTTTATTCTGCTTCCTTCTGGCTGATATACAGTATCTCTTCACTAGGCTTAGACTCCACTGTTTTTATATAAAGTTCTCTTGCCACAATATTGATCCCTGAGCCTCATCATTCATCCCTTTCAAAAGGAATATTGGAGGAATACATTGTGTTTAAAATTGATTTTGTGTTTTGGAATTCAGACTTTTATTATTTCTAATTTGGCACATTGACCAAATCCACTTTCATGAAGCCTAATCACTTATCCTATGGGATATGAATGGTTTTGATTTGATACCATTGCTGCTGTTTAATGAGCAGACCAGTCCTCCCTATAATGTCCGTTTTGTGAAAGTGATAGCAATACACAAATTCCAAGAAGTGTACACTGACCCAGAAAGGTTACACACTCAGCTTCAAGATTCACATAGGACATGCATGCAAGTAGAGCTTGGTATTATGTTGCAGCAGTCAAAGTTATCTTCTTAAAATTAGGAAGAAGAAGGAAGTGATGAGATTTCATTTCCTTTATTACTTTTATTGTTTTTCTGCAACAAACATGCTTCATAGGACTAGTAAAATGACGGCTTGATATTTGACCTGAGTTTTATAGAACCCAAATTGCCCCCCACTGTATGGCTCATGTCACCTGGAAGGAGTACATGATAAAGCACCTTTCCATTAGAACCATTTTTGAATTTTAGAAACTGTATTTCTGTTCTTGATTTTGTAATTATACCAATATTTGTTTCCTAGGCTTCTGATATGGTATCAACATCTCGAATTTTGGTTGCTGTTGTGAAAATGTGTTATGATGCGAAGGACTGGGATGCTCTTAATGAAAACATTATTCTTCTGTCAAAGAGGAGAAGTCAGTTAAAACAGGTGAGATAATACTAAATAAGGGATGTGAACACTAAAGTTAATAAGAGCTTTTTTATACTGAGGGATGAGACCACATAATCTGTATAAATGTTGATCACTTTTTTTAGGTATCTATATTAAACAGATTGATTTCCTTTTTAGTTGTCAGGTCTGATACATATAGCAATTAGAAGGAAATGGTTGGATTTTAGTAGATGTAATTCAAAAATCAGTAGAGTGGTGGTTCTTAACCAGTGGTCTTCCAAAGGATTTCGTGTTCAGCACTCAGATGTCATAGTTAGTATGGCTATTCATCAAGGTTTTTGGGATGGAGGTGTAGAGCAGCTGTAGAGCCAAAGGCTAAGAACTAATGTATAGTTGTGTTTTTACATGTTTGGTTCCTAGAGTGGATTTATAAATAAGTTTCCGAGAGGGTGTAATGGTCACGTGTACATTTTGGACAAAATATAATAGAGTTGCTTTTATATTAATCTGAGTTCTTTAAGCTATATTTTTGGTGTTATTTGTTTCAGTCTTTTAATAGGTGCTTTTAAGCCACTTTACTTTCTATATCTATAGAAAGGTTGTCAAATGATTTAGACTTCGCTTCTACAGGCTGGCTTTTCATAGTACCCACAGTATATCTGTTGTAAATCTTAGTTTTGATCAACAACTAATGAACGGCAGCTAGTTAAGTGTTTAGTAGTTTGATAGTCCCATTTTGTTGTAACGAACCACTTCATCTATTATCTGTATTTGCCAGTCTGGTCAAGGGGATGTATATAAAGTTGCAGGTCATATATTTGCACTCCAGTGTCTAAGGAGGAGGACTTTGATCTGTGAAAACTCACAATAAAACAAAATAGTAATACCTCATATAACATTAGTATCGAATAACACTAAAATCGCATAACATTAAGGAATCTGGGGGGAAGAATTGCATCAGATAACATTAAGATCCTATGGGATGCTTCAGATAACAACCGCTAAAGCCTGTGTGGTTACAATGTATCTCTATGGATCCCATAGGATTTTAACATGCATCAGATAACACTAAAAGTCATATAACACCAAGACTTGTGGAACCAGGTTTTAGTGTTATATGAGGTTTTACTGTAGTTCACTTTTAAAGTGCTGCAATATTTTGCTTTTGTTTTTTAAATTACCAACTTAGACGGTGTCTAATGGAGCATTTAAAGTAAATTGTAGAAAAGTATAGGAAATTGTGAGTAATTTGCTCTGTTAAATTGCAAGAAAGCAGAGGCTGCTTGGCTACTCTATTTTTAAAAAGTACCAGGCTTTCTGACAATTCTCAAGCTTTCCTTGTCAATTATATTGTTCAGCTTTTAATGTTATAGTCTATAGAACTTTCTTGATTGCTTTATTTATGGAGATGTAATACAGTAATACCTCGGATAACGCTAAGACTTGGTTCCACAAGTCTTGGTGTTATCCGATTTTTAGTGTTATCCGATGCATGTTAAAATCCTATTGGATGGATCGGATAACGTTACAGCTCCATAGAGATACATTGTAACCGCACAGGCTTTAGCGGTTGTTATCCGATCCATCCCATAGGACCTTAACGTTATTCGATCCAATTCTCCACCCCAGATTGCTTAACGTTATGCGATTTTAGCGTTATCCGAGGTAAACGTTATCCGAGGTACAGTAATACCCCGTATAACGCGAGTACCGTATATCGTTAAATCCGCATAACGTTACAAGATTTTCGGAAACATCTTGTATCGAGTAACGCGATTTTAACGTTACACGAAACAGTCGTTCTTAGCAGCAGGGTGGGTGGAAAGCTGAACGGGGTTCTCCGTTCAGCTTCCCAGCCACCCTGCAGCTACGGAGGCAGGGGTGGGGTGGCTGGAAAGCTGACGGGGGGCTCCCCCATCGGCTTACCCAGCCACCCCACAGCTGCGGAGGCATGGGCGGGTGGCTAGGGAAGCCGACAGGGAGTCCCCGTCAGCTTCCCCAGCCACCCTGCAGCTGTAGATCGGGTCCTCTGATCTCTCTGGAGGTGTTTCTGGGCTTCCCCGACGTCCTGAGCCAGTGCAGCAAGCCAGAATGTCAGATTTCGAATCCCGATGTTCTGGCTTCCTGCACTGGCTCAGGACGTCGGGGAAGCCCAGAAACACCTTGGATCGGGTCCCCACACCTCCCTGGACCCGGCGGGGGGGTCAGAGCCCCCAAAATTGGTAAAAAAACGTCCGTTTTTTTTACCAATTTTGGGGTTTCTGACCCCCCCGCCGGGTCCAGGGAGGTGGGCAGACCTGATCCAAGGTGTTTCTGGGCTTCCCCGACGTCCTGAGCCAGTGCAGGAAGCCAGAATGTCAGATTTCGAATCCCGATGTTCTGGCTTCCTGCACCGGCTCAGGACGTCGGGGAAGCGCAGAAACACCTTGGATCGGGTCCCCACACCTCCCTGGACCCGGCGGGGGGGTCAGAGCCCCCAAAATTGGTAAAAAAAACGTCCGTTTTTTTTACCAATTTTGGGGTTTCTGACCCCCCCCCCCGCTGGGTCCAGGGAGGTGTGGGGACCCGATCCAAGGTGTTTCTGCGCTTCCCCGACGTCCTGAGCCAGTGCAGCAAGCCAGAATGTCAGATTTCGAATCCCGATGTTCTGGCTTCCTGCACTGGCTCAGGACGTCGGGGAAGCCCAGAAACACCTTGGATCGGGTCCCCACACCTCCCAGGACCCGGCGGGGGGGTCAGAAACCCCAAAATTGGTAAAAAAAAACGGACGTTTTTTTTTACCAATTTTGGGGTTTCTGACCCCCCCCCGCCGGGTCCTGGGAGGTGTGGGGACCCGATCCAAGGTGTTTCTGGGCTTCCCCGACGTCCTGAGCCAGTGCAGGAAGCCAGAACATCGGGATTCGAATCCCGACGTTCTCGCTTCCTGCAGCATAAAAGAGGGTGGGGGAAGTTCAAAATTAGCGCACATCAGCTCTAGGGAGGTCGGGAGACCCGATGCGCGCTAATTTTGAACTTCCCCCACCCTCTTTTATGCTGCAGGAAGCCAGAATGTCGGGATTCGAATCCTGACATTCTGGGTCGCTGCACTGGCTCAGGACATCGGGGAAGCCCAGAAAAAGCTTGGATCGTGTCTGCCCACCTCCCTGGACCCGGCGGGGGGGTCAGAGACCCCAAAATTGGTAAAAAAAACATCCTTTTTTTACCAATTTTGGGGGCTCTGACCCCCCCGCCGGGTCCAGGGAGGTGTGGGGACCCGATCCAAGGTGTTTCTGGGCTTCCCCGACGTCCTGAGCCGGTGCAGGAAGCCAGAACATCGGGATTCGAAATCTGACATTCTGGCTTGCTGCACTGGCTCAGGACGTCGGGGAAGCGCAGAAACACCTTGGATCGGGTCCCCACACCTCCCTGGACCCAGCGGGGGGGGGGTCAGAAACCCCAAAATTGGTAAAAAAAACGGACGTTTTTTTTACCAATTTTGGGGGCTCTGACCCCCCCGCCGGGTCCAGGGAGGTGGGGAAACCCGCTCCAAGCTGTTTCCAAAGTTCTCCCACCTCCCTGGAGGCAGCAGCAAGGCAAAATGTCAGGATTCAAATCCCGATGTTCTCGCTTCCTGCAGCCTCCAGGGAAACAGGGCTTTTTTTAACATTGTGTGTTCAATGTATCGCCCAACGTTAAAACCCGAATAAAGACGGGACTTGTGGAACCAAGTCATAATGTTATTCGGGGTACTAGTGTATTACTGTATAGGGTTTCAGATAGTGTAGATACTATTCACTGTCTCTGTGTGTGGACTTTTGATATGTGTAGTGGGCTCAGGGTGGTTGCCTCCACCAAAGGCTGTGTTGGTGGGGAACACCTCCAGTCTAGCCCCTCAACTGTCTGAGGGAGTGTGACCTGGCACCCAGCTTGAAAAGGTTGAAGACACCTGATATACCACTTCAGATCAGCACCCTTCCTTGGTGAGATCATTGTAGTGGTATTCTAAAAAGTAAAACTGAAGAGGCAATTTTGAAATATTACTGTTAGCTGCAGAAGAAATGAGTCAGAAAGAGGGGGAAAGATAATTAGGCACGTCATAGGTGATATATTGTTCCTATGAGAGATGTTACATCAGTTAGATTCAGGGCAGTAATGGCAACTGAGAAACTATTGCTTGATGGAAAACTTTTTTCTGTAATTATAACCTTGAAAATCTGCCTTAGGTTCCCTGCAGAAAAAGTCTGGCTATTGCATAACAGCGTACATGGAAATATATAATTTTATATATTACACTAGTACCCCGAATAACGTTATGACTTGGTTCCACAAGTCCCGTCGTTATTCGGGTTTTAACGTTGTGCGATACATTGAACACACAATGTTAAAAAAAGCCCTGTTTCCCTGGAGGCTGCAGGAAGCGAGAACATCGGGATTTGAATCCTGACATTTTGGCTTGCTGCTGCCTCCAGGGAGGTGGGAGAACTTTGGAAACAGCTTGGAGCGGGTTTCCCCACCTCCCTGCACCCGGCGGGGGGGTCAGAGCCCCCAAAATTGGTAAAAAAAAGTCCTTTTTTTTACCAATTTTGGGGTTTCTGACCCCCCCGCCGGGTCCAGGGAGGTGTGGGGACCCGATCCAAGGTGTTTCTGGGCTTCCCCGACGTCCTGAGCCAGTGCAGGAAGCCAGAATGTCAGATTTCGAATCCCGATGTTCTGGCTTCACTGGCTCAGGACGTCGGGGAAGCCCAGAAACACCTCCAGAGAGATCAGAGGACCCGATCTACAGCTGCAGGGTGGCTGGGGAAGCTGACGGGGACTCCCTGTCGGCTTCCCTAGCCACCCGCCCATGCCTCCGCAGCTGTGGGGTGGCTGGGTAAGCCGATGGGGGAGCCCCCCGTCAGCTTTCCAGCCTCCCCACCCCTGCCTCCGTAGCTGCAGGGTGGCTGGGAAGCTGAACGGAGAACCCCGTTCAGCTTTCCACCCACCCTGCTGCTAAGAACGACTGTTTCGTGTAACGTTAAAATCGCGTTACTCGATACAAGATGTTTCCGAAAATCTTGTAACGTTATGCGGATTTAACGATATACGGTACTCGCGTTATACGGGGTATTACTGTACTTTATGTATAATTAAGCTGTTTCCAGAAATGCTTATTGTAATTAAAGAGTGTAGTGAATTGCCACCTTTCACATAGTGTTTTGTGTTCTTTGATAAATTTTTATTTTATGAAATTATTAAATGGGAAAGAATTGAAGGAAAACATATCAGCTATGTTTTTTTTTTTTTTTTGGTTTATGGTTTTCCTAATGTGTTCTGTGTATAAAAGCAGGAAAGCAGGTACTTTAGCACCATATATACTCAACTATAAGTTGTCCATAATATAAGTCAGGGAACCTAATGGACCTCTAAAATTAGAAAAATAGATTGATCCGAGTATAAGTCGGGAGTGGAAAATGCAGCAGCTGCTAGTGAGTTTCAAGTATTAAAATACATGAAATTATGGTAAAAATAAATTCAGACATTTGTGTGGGTATGTTTTTGAGTGTTTATGTTGAATATAAGTCGAGTCCCATTTTTGGACCTCATTTGGGAGCTAGAAAACCCAACTTATACTCAAGTATATGTACGGTAATTCTCCCCCCCTTCAGATAAATCAGTTTCCCACTTCTCTTTGTTTATAAAAATTTTCTGTTTTGATGGATACCAATTTTGAGTAAATGGCCCTACAGTGAAACCTCTTATAACAAATGCTCCTATAGTGACTAAATTGCATAACAAATAGGTTTTTAAAGAAAATGGTGCTCTGCATAACAATTTTTCCTATGGGAAAAAATCGTACAAGGAATTTTTCCATAGGAAAAACTACAATGACAAAATCGCATCGCGAACAGACCCGTAGAACGAATTAAAATCATTATATGGGGTTTTACTGTATTACTAAAACATTTGAATAAATGAGTGATATGTTGCATGTTACAGTTTTTTCTTTATTCATATTAGGCAGTTGCTAAAATGGTCCAGCAGTGCTGTTCTTATGTTGAAGAGATCACGGATTTACCAATCAAATTGCGGTTAATCGACACATTGCGTATGGTCACTGAAGGAAAGGTAAGATACTGTTTTTTCTTGGGGATTCAGTGATGTTTGAATTCATATCTATTCTCAAGAATGTGTTTCAAGGTGGCCACGCTATATTTAGACCACATTTACAGTGTTTCTTGGGTGGCTTTAATATCGTACTATGATAGAATAGTATGATAAACTGATTCTGTCCTAAAATGCGGCAGATGGAGCAGAATAGCATAGGAAAATATGTGAGAACCTCAGCAATTATACATGAGATCTAGAATTCAGTGCAAAAAGTAGATCACAGTCTGAAAAAATTATTTTAGTATCCATTGTGGAGTTCTGAAAGGGTACCAGATAAATACTTTTGGAGAAGGGACTTCATATGCAGGGTGATACAGCTGTAAAAGCTATTCCACCATAGCCATCCATTCTAGTTTATTTGATGTGAGAAACTATTTCTGAATATACAAGGTAAGTTCTTGTGCAGTTGTATTGTTGCCCTTGCAGTCAGCTGTCCTGGATATTTGTAGCCTGTGGATAAGTGAAACTACAGATACAGTACTAAACTCATAGATTTGTGTGTGAGTAAACGATCTGTACTCAGAAAACTCTAAAAGTTGTGAAATATCTAATCCTAATTGCTCACCCAGCAATACCATTCTGTGGGTCTATGGAAAACTCCACCCTGTCCCCGGTTGCTGCTGCTACTTGCTATATTGTTGGTGTCTGGAAAAACTGGCATTTTGCTGCATTGATGTGCTGGAATCCACTCTTATCTTTCTGGCTGTTATGTATACCTTTTAACAACTTTCCTTAAATATTAATATTTCTTTTTGCATAGCTTGGTAGACCAGATGCCTTTTATTCTAAGAAATGTTTTCCAATAGCAACTTCCATTCGATTAGTATTAGTACATCCAAGTACACTAAGGGGCTGGAGTGGCAGAACATGGTAAACCTCCATTGAAATAATTGTGTAGTAATCATTAAAATAATACTATGCAAAATTTAGAGATCAGTTAATGCTGGTGGCAACCCTCATCGGACCAGAGAATTGGATCACCAGAACATGATGGAATAGTGCAGTTTTCAGAATCTGGCACTATCGTATAAAATAGCCATTATTTACATGTTGCAAGACAAAACATGTTCAACAAGCTAAATATATTATGATTAAGAGACCTTGTTCAACTGAAGAGCTGTCTGTGTTTTCCATGATTATAGTAAACAATCAGATCAGTTTGTAATTTAAAAAAGCACTTCCCTTGTTTTCTTCAGCCCCTTGTGTATTTAAACCTATTATAGTAAAGGTAAAGTTCACCCTTGCTCAAAAGCCAGTCCTGTCTTGATTCTAGGATTCAGCACTCATCTGTGTTTATAGCCAAAGAGGGCTATAAGGGCTCTGCATCTGCAGATGTTTCTGTAGACATATGACAGGCATGACTAGACACGGAACACTGTTTACCTTCGCAATGAAATGGTACCTATTTATCTACTTGCAATTTTTTGCTTTCGAACTGCTAGGTTAGCAGGAGCTGGGACAGAGACGGGAGCTCATTCCATCATGCAGCACTCAGGTCTCGAACTGCTGACTTAAAAGTAAAATGCCAACCTTGCAGTCATCAAGTTCAGCATCTTAACCACTAAGCCACCGTAGTCCCAAAACTTATAGATTTATGTTTGCACAGTGCAAGATGAGACTCATTTGACTGGTACAAAAATATAGAAATAATTTAACTCCCAAATCTGACTGTTTTAAAACAATTTCATTAAACAATAGGGAGTGTTGTTCAAACTTCAGTTAATAGTCAAATGCATATTCCTCTATACCACCTCTAATCCCCCCCTCGTACTCTATACATAATAGCACACTGGCACTTCAGATTAAACTCTTTTTGGTTTTAGATATATGTTGAAATCGAGAGGGCTCGACTTACAAATACTCTAGCAACAATAAAAGAACAGAGTGGAGATGTTAAAGAAGCTGCTACAATTTTGCAAGAACTTCAGGTAATGCACTGGAAGCATTCGGCTTGGAATAAGTAACTTTAGTACCACATTAACTTTTTTTCCTACTTTAAAAAAACTTGTTCTAGTTATTGCCTAGTTTTCATTCAAATAAGAAAGAACTCTCAGAAACATTTGTTATGTTTCTTTGTATTACATTATGTACCAGAATTGATTGTACATTTTAGTTTCTACTATTTTAAATGCTGGTAGTATTGTAATTATATTCTCATGACATTCTCTAATTTTTATTTTTAGGAGTTGCTATAAATTTAATTCTGGAAAGAATGGGATCATTCTTCTATAGCTGCATTGTAGGGGCTTGAATAATAAATGCACAATGAACCAGAAACATTGGTTGCCTCTTTAAGCTGAATTAGGCAACATATTTCAGTATTTTAAACTGTTAGTACTGCTGTTATGATTTTCTAGATTGCTAGTTTGCTCAGATTTAATGTACTTAGAGTATAAATATTTAAATTTAGTTTTTATAGAAGTCTTAGTGGATACTGTCCTTAAATGTTCCACATCACAATGTATAATGTATTAAGATTATTCTTGGTTTTAGGTGGAAACATATGGATCAATGGAAAAGAAGGAACGTGTAGAGTTCATCTTGGAACAAATGAGGCTTTGTCTAGCTGTTAAGGACTACATTCGAACACAAATTATTAGCAAAAAAATTAACACCAAATTTTTCCAGGAAGAAAACACAGAGGTAAGTTTGGTAATGTTATGTTATTCTGACCTCTGGGATATAGACACATGGTTTTAAAATTGATTTCTCAGTAGCATTGGAAAAAGTGTAGAATGGGGACATTTAGTATATTTGTAATCACCTGTAATTTTTCTACATTTCAGAAATTGAAATTGAAATACTACAATTTAATGATTCAGCTGGATCAACATGAAGGTTCTTACCTATCCATCTGTAAACACTACAGAGCTATTTATGATACACCTTGCATCCAGGCTGAAAGTGAAAAATGGCAACAGGTAAAAAGAAGTAAATGATCTATTAAAGAATTGTTTGTAGAGTTAAATACTATGTGGAGATAATTGTAGATCATTTTTTAGATCAATCAACTATTTTTGTTTGCTGTAGTTTTTGAGGAGAACTATAGCAAAATGCTATCAAGTACTGTGATGAAGATTTGAGTGAAATAATTTTCTATTTTGTCTGAATTTCTTGGAGCTAAATTTAGTTTCTTTATGAGCATAAACTTACAAAGCAGAAGAAGTGGTGATGAAGTCTCAGGGAGTGATAGAGGGGGCATTGGCTAGCAGGCCTTCCGTTCTGTTTACTAGATGGGCATATTTGCAAAACAATGAATGAACAAGGCTATAAAAGACTTACGTTCCTTTGTCAAATAAAAAGGATTCCTTTAATTCTTTGGCCAGATTGGGATTCGGTCTAAAATGTAGCCAACTCTTACATAGTTGAGAATTGTTTCCAGCTTCTAGAGCCATTTGGTTTGGTTTTTTGTTATGTTTGACATTAATTAAAATTCCACCTCTATTGGTGCAACCCCCACTCTGGAGCAGGGTGCTTGGTTTAATGGCAAGGGATCAAAAATTACATTTTGGCTGATGTGGTTACCAGTATTTGAGCCAGTGAATCCTTGTCTCATTCAGGTAATAAGGGGGCAGAGTGTCTAAAATGAAGTCAGGATACAAGCATGGTTTTTGTGTGTGGGTGAAGTGTTTTCTTCTTGCATTTTGTTATTGCACTGCTGTAGCATTAGCTCAGCATGGATCTAAGGCAGATCTGTAGAGGGTTGCCAGAGAGGCTTCCTCTTCTTTCAGTCTACCTTCACTTGACATAACATCTTTGTCAGGACAACAGCAAAAACAACCATCTTCTGAATTCTTTCTCCTCCTTTAGTTGTACTTGATAAAACTACTTTTCTGCCTTTAAACAGGACTTGAGAGTTATTTAAGCAGGTAGGAGAGTCACTAAATCCTATCTGTCCTGGATAGTGTCCTGCTATGGCTTGGAGGTTGAACTAAATCTCATATATCCTTCCTCTTCCCTTTTTGAAGTAATGAGAGGTGATTGCTGTTCTACCTAAAGTCCAAAGTATATGGGTTATTTGCTACCTACATATTAATTGACTGCTTTAGGGGGAAGAACAGGAAGTATATCTCAGAACAAATAAATTTTAAATGGGGAAGGATAGTGTAAGACAATATTTCCAAAACTTATTCTTTTATGAAACGCCTAGAATTTTAATGGAACACTTTGGGTTTTGTAATAGAAAGTTAGGTTTGGATTTTTCAGTGACATTAGAGCAGGGGGTTTCCATCTTTTTTATGCCGCGGGCCTGGCCACGCCCCCTGGACAGCTGAGCAGGCTGGCCCATGTCCCATGGAGGTGGAAATAAATGTGCCTGCTTCCATGTTTGTGACAGCCACGGGTGCATTTACAGCTGACATGACCACGTTTATGACGGCCATTTTCAGCTGACGTAAACGCATCTGCTTCCACTTCTGGGTGCAGCAGCAGCAGGCCACATGAAATGCTGTTGCAGGCCGCAGGTTGGGAATCCTTGCATTAGAGAGTAAACAAAACAAGGTACATTAGAGAGTTAACAAAACAACAAAAAGACAACAGGTTGTGGCACCTTAAAGACTGGATCATAGTTTGGAAAATGCTGATGTAAGAACAGGCTTTCTGTAAATAATTAAAAGTGCAAGGATTGATCTGTACTGGTCTAGCAAGTGGCAAAGAAGAAAACACAATTTATAGTTTGAAAACAAAACACAGTTTATAGTTTGAAAACAAGTTAAATAAGAGTAAATATTGATATTGACTAGATGTTTGTTTTTTACGAGAATAGTAATTATGAGGAAGGCATAAGCAATGTTTTTATCCTTCCCGATGCTGGTGTGGTCTTTGCTTCTGGACTTGAAGAAAGACAGGGAAATCTGAAATAATCCAAAGTACAGGGACAACCCCAGATAAGGACTGGGGAATAGCAATTGAAGCATTACCAGAAGAGATTAAATTTGTATTCTTGGAGAAGACACATTCGTCACATTCTCAGTTTCTCTTTACAAACACTTGGAAACAGCAGTTTATAAAACTTTATCATATGATTTCAAAATGTAATAAATCATGTTGTGGATATTAAGGAAAACAAGTATGCTGTCTGCAATATTTAGGATTACTGGAGTAAGTTCACTGCAGACATGAAGGTCAGATGTGCATTGGATTCATTTAGGTGGCAAAGAATAGATAATCGATTGAAGAAATATTCAGATAATTTCAGTTCAAAGACATTTACCTTTTCCTGCTGGTGAAATGGCTTCTGTCAATCTAAAGGAGAGAGTAGTGGTTCTCTTTTTGCAGCATAGATCTGACAATATCTCCCAGGGGCTGGCCATCACTTTATAGCTGATTCCATGGAAGCATGTGAGGTTGTAGACGGGGACAAGTAAAATCACCTTGTTTCACAAAGGCTGTGCAAAGGCAAAGTGTACAGTGAGAATTTACTTTCAGTGATGTTTCTCTTTGTCCCATAAAGGTGGACTTAATTGCGTTTTTGACCCCTTTCAGTTTTCTGCTTTTATAAGATGCATTTACTGTTTGCCTTACAAGAGCAGGGATTAATTGGCATCAAATGACGTTTGCAACTTTGCTCACTTTTTTATAGCCGTGTATCCTGTTGTTTGTTTACAAAGTTACATTTCTTTTTTCTTTCTCTGAAACAGGCATTGAAGAGTGTTGTTGTTTATGTTATCCTTTCACCTTATGACAATGAACAGTCTGACCTGGTGCATAGAATAAGCAGTGACAAAAAATTAGAAGACATTTCTAAGTACAAGTACGTAGCTTTTCTGATATGAGTGTAGTATTATTGCTTGTTACGCTAATGTAGACTGAAGTACAGTTAGTTAACTCGCTTAAAGAGCAGGATTTTCTCTGAATGTTCACTTCACTTAACAAGTAAACCCACCAAAAACTCGCTTAACAAATAAATCGGGGTTTGCAATTCCCCCCCACCAGAAGTCACAATTGGTCACTTACAATGGTGTTTTGCTTAAAGAGCAAACTCGCTTAAAGACCAATTCTGTGGAACGCATTATGCTCTTTAAGTGAGGTACCACTGTATCCTGTGATGATGAAAACTGGAAACATTCTTTTGCTAAAAATATTGTTAGCGGCATGAGCTTTGTGGTTGCCCTTCCATTAATAGCTTATTATATCTATAAACCAAAAATGAACCCTTGATATATTGTATTTCCTATTAAATGTGTGTACATATCAGTATGCTGGATATTGATTCAGTATAATAATTTTTTTAAAATAAGTCTTTTCAAAGAAAATGTTTATGGAAAAGAAAATGTTGCATACTGAATTCCTTACATGCATAAGGTGTATAACAGGGTTCAGCAAACTTTTAAAGTCGGAGTCCAAGTCACGCACCCTCAGACAGTTGAGGGGGCCAGAGTGGTGTTGCCCCTGCCATAAACACTGCTGTAAACGTGGCTGCTATAAACAGCTGTTTCTGGGGGCAGTGGTGGTTGGAGCGGGTCCTGGATTATTTGGAACTGTGGATTGGATTCGGCCCATGGGCTGTAGGTTGCCAACCCCTGGTGTATAGGAATAATGTCAGTATTTTACAGAAACTTTCTTTTTTTAATATCAGAGATCTTTTAAAATTATTTACTACAATGGAATTGATGCGTTGGACTACTCTAGTAGAGGAATATGGAAAAGAATTAAGGGAAGGCTCTCTAGAAAGTCCTGCAACAGATGTTTTTGGATATACAGAAGAAGGTGAAAAAAGATGGAAAGATTTAAAAAACAGAGTAGTGGAGCATGTAAGTGGAATCTTCTTTCTAACTATTAATTAAAACTGAACAATGATGTTGGTTGCTTTTTTTTCCTTCTCCATTTTATAAAACTGTCCCGTACAGAAGATTGGAGTGTATGGATTATTTATTTATTACATTTATCTTATCAAGTTGTTTCTTGGAAATAATTTACTAATAGTAGGTTGCTTCTGTTCAATTTATTATAGAGTTAACAAAGTACAGTATAAGAAAAAAATGTACCACTCATTTTAATCTGTAGTTATTGCTGCGGTCTTTCCTGTAAAACTGATTTTATAGAGGTTTGGTCCACTAAAAATTGAGGCAGAAATGCTGTGTGTGTTTTTTTTAAATGAAGCAGTGGTTGCTAGTTCCTCCACTGTAGTTTGCTGTGGATTATGTGAAACTTTTTATACACTTTACAACACAATGCTAAAGCTAAGTATAGTCTAGGGCAGTGATGGCCAACCTTGGCACTCCAGATGTTTTTGGACTTCAATTCTCATAAGGCCCTGATTAGCAGGCGTGCTGATTTGGACTTCTGGGAATTGAAGTCCAACAACACCTGGAGTGCCAAGGTTAACCATCACTGGCTTAGGGTTTTTAGAAACCAGGCTGCAGAGCCAGAGGCTGGGAGTTCGATGCCCTACTGCAGGGATGGTGAACCTTTTAGAGACCAAGTGGCCAAACAGGCTGTCATCCACACTGCAGAGGGGTGGGGTGAACGCTGTGCTGGGGGGAGAGGAAGCGCTCCCATTGGCCTGCTGGGCAAAGGGGCAGTGCAAACTGTGTGCTGGGGCAATGTTGCGTGTGGCCACAGAGAGGGCTCCGAGTCTCCCCTCTGGCAAGTGTGCCATAGGTTCACCACCACTGCCCTAATGTGCCTCCCAGGGGAAGAGCCGACTTTTGTAGTCATGGGCAAGCTGCACAGTTCTAGGGCATTACCAGAAGAAGGAAGTGGCAAACCTATGTGTTCTTTATCTTGAACCTTCATTCTGTAAGGCGTCACTATAAGTCAGTAGTGGACTTGACAGCACATGATTATTATACCATAGGTCAGTTTTTGGAATTTTTTATTTCATTGCAGCTTTTTTTTTGTCAACTCAGTTGTAGTTATTCCTTGATAATAATCTATTCTTTTATTTTTTATTATATTTTAGAATATCAGAATAATGGCAAAATATTATACCAGAATTACAATGAAGAGAATGGCACAACTCTTGGATTTATCAGTTGATGTAAGCAAGACCCGATGTTCAGTCCTTTTATATTGGAGGGAAAGTGTGGAATAGTTGAACATAATGGCCAGAATCCTATTGCTTTTTATTGTACACGAAGAGGGTTAATTGATGGTAGTGCTTTTTTATTTAAATCCTTGGGCCTAATCACTGTATATATATTATCCCAAACCTGGAGCATATAATTAATTGAATTAGTGATAAATCTTAAGCTCCCAGTCTTTATTCTTTGACAATATGCATAATTGAACTTAGTGAGATCTCTGAGCAGACATACTTGGCGTTATGCTACAAGCGACCTGTTGATAAATGTGAATGTCCTATTCAGGTCTTGATATTTTTATTTTCATTGCTTTCGTATTACTTTTTAGCAAAAGATGTAATACAAATAATAGTTTTTACACTGTACAGTTTCTCTATGTGCTTATGAATAAGTAAGCACATCAGTGCAATTATGGTCCTGTGTTTTTTGCTAGTAAAACATTAACAGCTAAGAAAAAGTAATTATATTTACTAGTTCAATTCAGGCCTCTTTTTGCGGGAAGGGCACCTGTTTTGTAGGTTTGGCATTCATTTCTCTACGAGGAAGGGGAGTTTGCCATCTTTAGCTCTCTTCTTTAAACATGCCTTGAGTACCTTTAAGGAGTGCATCTGTCATACCTGTACACGCAAGCTATCCTGATGATAGGTTTTGTTTGAAGCTTAGCCCCTTAAATGTTTCAAACTGCACAGCGTATCTTCCATAATCTCTCCCCTGCCCTCTTTTCTTGCTTTTGGTGGCCAGTTCTACTCAAGTTTCTTTAGACTCCATGACCACATAGCAATGAAATAACCCAAGTGTCTTCCCAACTTTGAAACTAGGTAGTAGAGGGAGCTATTTTGGCACAATCCATTATCCTATTTGTGGTCAGAGTTGGGATAAATGCTGGGGTTGTCACATTTGTCTATTTCTTGACACTTGACCACAGGCTCTAGACCAGTGTTTCCCAACCTTTGGTTTTTTGGACTTCAATTCTCAGACGCCTAAGTCAATTCCCCAAAGCACTGATCAGCTCATGTACTGATTTAGGTTTTGGGGATTTGAATTCCCTCTGTGGGAGATGGGCCTCAAGTTGCAAACTACTGCTTTATATATTTATTTATTTAAATTTCTATACCGCCCTCCTCGCCGAAGGCGACCCAGGGCAGTTTATCACATCCTAAAACACATAAAAAGGCTAAAAATTCTAAAAGTTCTCAAAAACCCACAGTTAAAACCAATTAAAACTACGACTAAAACGTTATATGATTTAAAACTTAAGATCTAAGGGAGCAGGGGAGGAGGTCAAACCAGCCAGCAGGCTGAGGTCTAATTTCTAATGTTGGTAGATTAATCTCTTTTAGTCTGCTTCATTTCAATATCCACAGGTGCTGTATGCACCCTTTGTAAACCTCATCCCCCACCTGTACCTATAGTTAATTACCTTTACCCACATACCTATTTCTCTCCTTATCTCCAGAAACATCCAGAAATGTGGGCGTTAGTATAGAGGGAAATTCTGCTCCATTTGTTTAAAAGTTTTAATTGAAGCTGTTGTGCACATTTATTCTTTTCAGGGTGATTACAGAAGAAATTATTTGGAAATGCAAAGAGATTAGGGCGGGCTTCGGTTACATGTTCAGTTTGTATCTGTTGAAAGATTAATGGCTGAAATCATGTTGTGTAGTTACACAAAAGATGTAACATTTGGAGGCAAATTGCCATAAATTAAGAAAGCTCTGTAGACATCATCTGTTGCATGCTAAGTGGCAATTTGTTTCCAAAATCTATGCATTTTCTGTAACTGCACAACATGTTAGCCAATAAATTTGAGGTGCTGATTTAATAACACCAATATAATTTCAGTGCTGGAACACTGAGTAATTTTTGGCATAATGTCAGACATTCAACCATGAACCCAGGCAAGTTGGTAAATGTCAACCATGGTATTTAAATCCTGTTTATTTCACTGGATCTAAGTTCACATTTCAGCATATGTATTTATTTTTTAGAGTTCACATATCTTTGTGGTAGCCTTGCTGTGGGTCAATAAGTTTCATTTAAAGGTGTTTATTTTATTTATTTTTACTTTGATGACCTGAAATGCCACTCTTTGTTTTTCAGGAATCTGAAGAATTTTTGTCCAGCTTGGTGGTGAATAAGACCATCTTTGCAAAAGTTGATAGGCTGGCAGGAATTATCAACTTTCAGAGACCCAAGGACCCGAACAATTTACTCAATGACTGGTCTCATAAGCTCAATTCACTAATGGCTCTAGTGAACAAAACCACACACCTCATTGCCAAAGAGGAGATGATACACAACCTGCAGTAAAATGCCTCAGTAGCCTTAATGCTTTAGGGAGGCATCGGATTGGTGATAGAAAGAGACTTTATCCCACTGTATATGTGGTTTTTCATCTCTCCCTTCCAGATGAAACTTAGAACGTAATCACTCTTGAAGAATTGTTGTCAATTAAGTTCTTTTGATTATTTCTTTGGTTTATAACAATTTTTGCTGCAACAGATGGAAAAACACAATAAAATTGTATTGCCTGTGTAAAGGAAATGGCTTTTGGTTTATCCCACCTTGTTCTTGTCTATCTAGGAAATACATTTGCCTGCTTTCTTTTCTTCCAGATGTATGAATATGTTGCAATATATTGTTTTTTATAGAAATGTATCAAGATGATTCTTTAATGTTGCCCTACACAAGTTAATCAAGCATTTCAAGCATGGCATTGAATTACACTTATTTCATGCTGTAGTATGGTAGTTTTATAAGAGAACATGATGGTATGGAGTGAGCAATAGTATCTATTCCATTTCAATGCAAATGTGTGTCTCATTTGAACTGTATTCAGTTACTACGATAGTACTCCAGTACTTTTACCAACAACTCACTTTATTGTGTTACAGGTGGGACAACATGTCTTGAGAAAGAACTATCCAGACTGTTTCAGTTACTCTTAAGAATTTACAAATGAAAGAATAATGTAAATAAGTCAAGCTGATATTTTAACCTTGTTTTAGACTTAACATCTGGTAAATAGCTATGTAGCCTAATCTGGTTCTATAAATTTGTCATATTTAAGATTTCCAACTCTAAACAATGATTTGTGTCATTTGTTATAAAAGCAGATGAGCCATATCCCAATATAAATCATATTTCCATCTTACATTGAGATTCTTAAAAATGGCATATCTGGGTTTGACAGCTTTTACTTACAAGTGCTTTGGGTAGTTTGACACCTAAACAACCACATTGTCTCCAGATGTTTTTGACATTTTGATATGTTGCCCTATATTACATGCTGAGCTGCTTTTGACAGTGGTATTGGAAAGAAGGCCTCGGTTCAAAAGAGCAATGTCACTTGTGTGTACTCAGATTCATGCTATTGGTGTACTGTTCTAACATGGCTGTTCTAGATCTTCTAAAATTTGTTACACTGTGACTTTTCTACCAAACTCTAGCAGCAAATGAGAAAAAAATCCCTAAGATATCGCTGTAAAGATGTTTTCCCCAGCAAATATTTTTAAAACATTGATTTACTGTTTGTTTTGAAGTGCTTGTAGCTGTGAAACTTGCACATTGTGTTTAGGAGGGAGTGCAGAAATGGCCCTGAGCTACCAGTTACTTGCCTTGATTAAAAAGTAGGAAAATGCCTTTCCTAGTTTTCATGCTTTAGCTCAGGGATTCTCAACCTGTGGGCTGGATGCGGCCCCTGGCACCATTTAATGTGGCTGCCCACCACCTCCAAAACACCCAGAAGTGCCATGTGGTGGACGAAGGGCAAAATGGCCATCTGGCCCCTGAAGCTGTCTGAGGGAGTGTGACCCAGTCCCTGGCTTTAAAAGGTTGAGAACTCCTGCTTTAGCTTATTTTGCTTAGTGGAATATGACCAAAATGGTCCAGATGTAAGTTTTGCAAACATGAATGGGTAATGTTTGTACTTAGATACTGTTTGGCACTTTTGTTGTTCCATCCTTTCTTAAATATCTCAGAGCATATGTCTAAGGTTTTCGGTTGCTCCAAATTTAGACCCACACCTCTTTGACACTGATGATGCAAGTAATGAATTGAATGGGGAGGGGCAAGCAGGGGGGCGGCGGCGGCAGCAGCAGGTGAAGGATCCCTTGAAAAAGCTGCTCCAGAATGTCAATGTGGACCAACCCGCAGAACAGAAAATTGAGGAGGAAGGGCTGGAATTGGCAAGAGTAGAACCTTAGAGGGAATCATCAAAACTGCAATTATAGGAAATTTAAGATGTGATGTTGGTATCCTTACTAGTCTTTCCAGAGAGTGCTCATGTCATATTATTCTATGTACAGTACTGTATATCCACTGTGATGGTGTCAAGCCCAGGAGGTGCTTCAACTCCTTGTTTTGTATTCATGGGGTATTTTGAAAATTAATAGGGAGACATGTGTTACTGGCAGCTTTCATTCCTTTGCCTTCCACTGATAATGCGTTAACATTCTTTTTTCCTTTAACAAAAGATGTGGGATTGATTCTAGTATGCAAAAATTGCACATGGCAGATACAAAAAGTTTATCACTACAAGAGAACTATAGTGTTCTAAAGCTATCTTTAAAGTTGACAAGAAACAGACAGTGAAAGATTTGTTTATCTTGGCTCAGTCATCAATCCAAATGGGGGTCATAGCGAAGAAGTTGGATAAAAGACTCCGAAGGGCAGCAATGAAAGAATTAGAAAAGATCAAGTGTAATAAGTATCATTAAGGGCAGATCCCAAGCTCATTCATACTACTGTATTGTGTTCCTGATCACTGTATGGATATGAAAAAGACTGTAAAAAAATGAGGAAATAGTCATTTGAAATATGGTGCTGGAGGAGAGCTACTGGTAACTTGGGCTGCCAGAAAGATAACAAGTGGGCCCTAGAATAAACCATGCCAAAAGTGTCTCTGGAGCCAAAAATGATGAAAGGCTCTACTGATTTAGGCACATCATGAAAAGGCAAGACTGGGAAAGACCATGTTAAGAAAGGTAGAAGGCAGCAGGAAAAGAGGAAGAACGCATGAATTGGCTGAGGGAAGCCACAGGCCTGTCTTTGTAAGAGCTGAACAGGGTTGTTCATTTTGGAGGAACCTCAATGTTTGGGCAAGGGTTTGCATGACACAGGCTTACTGTCCGTCCACCCCCTTTCACTGGTACTTCCTAGGTTTCAAGAAAATGCTGGTTATCTTCTCAATTCTTTCTTCTGTGATAGAATATCCTATTTGCTGGCATATAAACCCCCCCCCCTCAAAATACACTGGAAAATGGAGTGCGTCTTGTATATAGTGTGCTATTTTGGTAATAATGAGATGCATCTTAAACTGATGCATCTTCTATGCCAGCAAACACTGTAATTTTCAGAACTGCTTACCGTATATACTCTACTATAAGTCGTCCTGAATATAAGTTGAGGTACCTAATTTGGACCTCTAAAACTAGGAAAATAGATTGACCTGAGTATAAGTCGGGGTGGAAAACGCAGCAGATGCTAGTGAGTTTCAGTACGGTAATTAAAATACAGTTGTACCTCGCTTAAAGAGCATAATGTGTTCCACAGGATTGTTCTTTAAGCGAGTTTGCTCTTTAAGTGAAACACCATTGTAAATGACCAATTGTGTGTGTGTGTGGGGGGATTGGGAACCCCGATTTATTTGTTAAGTGAGTTTTTGGTTGGTTTTATTTGTTAAGCGAAGCGAACATTCAGAGAAAATTCTGCTCTTTAAGCGAGTTACTCTTTAAGTGAAACACTCTTTATGCAAGGTTTGACTGTACATGAAAATATGGTAAAATTAATTTATTCAGACCTTTGTGGGGGTATGTTTTTGAGTTTTTATGGTAGTGTTAGTGCTTTTAACAAAATGTATGTTTGAATTTGCGGTTTTGGGACCCTTGGGGTTGTTGACCTGAGTATAAGTTGAGTCCCTTTTTGGATCTCATTTTGGGGGCTAAAAAACTAGACTTATACTCGAGTATATACAGTACCTATGCTATGTGTTTGTCACAAGAGCTAATGACTTGTGTGATTTCTGTCTGCAGTTTCTCATGAAATAGATGTGAAGAAGTATATATTTTCTATCGCTTGGCTTAGTGTAGTTAACACTTAGAATTATTTCACCATTATCAATTCATGTCTGAGTGGTCAGAGCATACATTTGCAGATGAAAAGCTATGGTTCTAATATGCAGAGGGATGTTTATTTGGAAAGGCTGTCTTGTCATTTTTCTATGTAACACCTACATCATTTCCTTGCATCTAAGGGCACCTTCTAGAGTAGACCAAGGGTCCTCAACCTTTTAAAACTGGGGCCCAGGTCATGCTCTTTCATACTGTTGAGAAGCTCGAATGGTGGTCCCCCTCCCCCAATGCTGCCACCACCTCAAGCCCACCACACACCCCAAAAGACCCACCACTCCCTTGCTTACTGACCTTTTCGCAAAGATCTGATAAAATGTGATTCGAGGTAGTGCCTCCAAACGCAGCTCATTGAGCAACAAAGTCTGTTAAAGTTTAGAAAACAAGACCTTTTAAACAAAACAAAATGGGAAAGGTGACAAAAAGCCCCTTTCCAACACGATTTCTGCTTAGCCGGTTGACATGTTCAGTGGTGATTAATACCTTCAACTTCCTTTTCATGGGCAAGATTAGAAACCAAGATCTTCCTGTCAATTTATGGGATTTCACCTATGTTTCCATCTTTCCTTCTAAGTGTTATGCCGGATATTTGTACTTATCAATGAAGTGATTTTAGGAATATATTAATGTGCTTTCTCAATGTGCTTTTTTAATGGAGTGGCTCAACTTGTTAAGACACTGACTGGGAGGTGGAAGGTCGGCAGTTCAAGACCCAAGTACTGCATGATGGAATGAGCGCCAATCTCTGCCAACCTAGCAGTTCAAAAGCAAGAAATTGCAAGTAGATAAATATGTACCACTTCAGTGGGAAGGTAAACAGCGTTCAGTGCACGCTGGTGTCTAGGGATGCCTGCCACATGTCAACGGAAACGTCTGCAAATGCAGACAACACTGGCTCTTCCGCTATAAACGGATGAACACTGAACCCTAGAGTTGGATACAACTGGCTTTTGAGCAAGTGTGACCTTTACTAGGACAATACTGTAAGGAGTGATGGTAGAATCACCTGTATCACTTCCTGTATTAAACCTGAAATTAATGTTAATGCCTGTGACGTGGAGAAACCCATATGTATATTTGGGCATCTTACCGTATTAATTGATAGGAATTATCAGTATTATGGAAATGGGTATATTGTTACATCTCCAATTAAAACTATTCCATGGATTTTGGATTGAGTTTGCTTTTACTCATATGACTTCATGCATCAATTTGTTCTCACAAATTATCTCTGTTCTGTGCAATAATTTGTTTTGTTGTTCAGTCGCACAGTCGATTCTGACCTTTTGCGACCCCATGGACCACTGTCCACCAAGCACTTCTGTCCTCCACCATCCTCCTCAACTCGCTCAGCTCTGTGCCCATTGTGTCTACAGTACCATCTAGCCAGCTCATACGAATTTTTGTTTGCAATTTGATGTCTCTGCTTTTCACTATGCTCCCCAGGTTTCTCATCACTTGTCTCCCAAGAATCAGTCGCCTTTTTATTTTATGGCTACAATCACCATCTGCAGTGAGCGTTGATCCTAAGAATTTGTAGGTGCGGGTAAATTACTAGTGTATTTGAACTTCTAGCTCCCTGGACAGATCAAAACATTGAATCACTTTGGAACATTAGTGAGAAAAGGGTTTGAGAATTAATGGAAATCATTGTGATCGGCAAAAGATGGTGCTTCCTCGAGATACGTTAAACCAGAGATTCCCAACGTTTTCCCGACGGGCCATTCCCACCCTGACACTTCGCTGTGAGGGCTGGAGGAGTGATTGTACACCCAAGGCTTACATTTTTGTTGTCGGCAGCAGCAGGAGGCAGCCACACCATTTTTTCAGCTTCTTGCACAGCCTCTGCCGCTCCCCATGGCAGTGGGAAGCTTTTTGAAGCATTTTCACTCCATTTTGGGGAAATTTTTGCCACATATCTGCTGCATTTCAGCAGCTAGCACGCAACGTTTGGGCACTTCCTGTTTCCACACTGGGAACCCAGGCACTTCCAGAAGCGCTGCATGGCACCAGAAGTGCCCAAATATCATGTTCTAGCTGTCGAAACAGTGGATACGTGGCATAAAATTCCCAAAATGGTTCAAAAATACTCCGAAAAGCTGCCTGCCACCATGGGGCATGGCGGAGGCTATGCAAGAAGACAAAAAAGGTGCAATTGCTGCTGCCACCATAAGTGATGTTTTCAAACTTCCGGTGGTGGTGGGAGCTTCTGGTGGTGCCTAGGTGGCCACCACAGGCGGTATTAATGAGCTCCGTGGGCCGTATTAGGCCCATGGGCAATAGGTTGGGAACCCCTCCATTAAACTTTTCAGCAAACAAAATAAAATAGTTTCATGTTCCCATTCATGTTCCTATAGTTATTTTCCTGACTTCTAGAAGGTCTAGGTGACAGATTTATCCAGTTTGGATCAGCTAAACTAGCAAGCAATGGTACTAAAGGCATGGCCTTTAGTACTATTAATTAAGTCTTAAGAGGTCAACCCATCTCCATGTCCGGTGTATCTTCCGTCCATCCTGTGCTAAACCCTCAGTTTCCCTTTCAGCTGCCATTGAGGAAACAACACTTGGATTTTTCAGAGCTGTTTTAAAAAAAACACCTCTTCATTATCCATTTTTCCTTCTGCCCTTTGGCATCATCTTTTTCTTCATTGTTTCTCCTTAAAAAAATGGAAACCGAGAAAGGAAAAAAATTAATAAATATCTAGTCTTTGATGTTTTAGGCATTCCTGCCTTTTTGTTGCCCTAGGAGGGCTATATTGCCCCACTTGAGCTAATAAGATCCCCCTGAGATGAACCCTCAAAATGTCTCTACTGTTTGGGCAAAGGACATCAGACAGAAAACGGGCAGTTTTGCCAGAATTATACTTGAGTGGCCATTAAGAACTGACAATCATGCCTAAAATCCTACCTTTGGGAGAAGTTGCTATATCTCTTAAGGAACCAATGGCCTCCATTTCCCCACCTTCCATCTACAAGAATCTGTATAAAACCAGTTACTGACGAGGAATGATCAACAAGAGATGGCCTTACTAAGACCCCACGCCAATTTCACTTCTCAGGATATTCAACCTGAACAATTAAAACCTGTCCTCGGTGTAGAGCAGTAGTTCTCAGCCTTTTAAAGCTAGGGGCCCGGTCATGTTCCCTCGGACAGCTTCGGAGGCTGGACGGCCATTTTGCCCTTTCTCCACCTCATGGCACTTCCTGGTGTGGTGGAGGCAGTCCCCCCCCCCCTGAATTGGTGCTGTGAGCCGCATCTGGCTCACGAGCCACAGGTTGAGAATCCCTGGTGTAGAGGATACACATTTACTATGACTATGATGGGGGAACAGGATTTACTATAGGGTGGGTGGAGCATGCACACAGTGGGTTGACAATTTAGGTCCTGGAATATTCTAAGGGAGTTTCAAGCAGTCACAGAAAGAACACAATTGTATGGATTCAGCAATGACCACTTGGAAAAAAACCCTACATTTACAGGTGAGTGAGTAGTCTGTCCATCAAAACAAACTCTAGCCCAGGGGTTCTCAACCAATGGCCCGGGGCCAGATGCGGCCTGCAGTACCATTTCATGTGGCCCACCACCACCTCTGTCACACCAGGAAGTGCCATGTGTGGCAGGCAGGGCAAAATGGCCGTGCGGCCCCTGAAGCTGTCTGAGGGAGCGTGACCCATCCCTCGGCTTGAAAAGGTTGAGAAACCCCGCTCTAGCATGTAGCGTAAGAGATTCTTATGCAACCTTTCCAACCTTTTCTCTTGTTTTAATTGGGCTCATCATGAATAATCATATGCCATCAAATCATTTTTGACTTACGGCAACTCTTTTCTAAGTAGAGAGTACTGGCAAGTAGTTTATTTTTTCCCTTTATCTTGTGTGTGTGTGTGTGTGTGTGTGTCCCCAGTGGTGGGCAGCCAATTTCTTTACTACCACACTGGGTGGAGCCAACATCATGACATCATGGGTGGAGCCAATGTCATGGTGTCATGGGTGGAGCCAGCATCATGATGTCATGGTGGAGCCAATGATGTGGGCGGAGCCAACATACAAAACCCATAACAATAAGTACACATAAAAATACAAATTAAATAGACATAAAAATGCATAAAAATACACAGAAAACACATAAAATACACATTAAATAAAATATACATTAAATAGACATAAAACACATAAAAATACAAATTAAATAGACGTAAAAACATAAAAATACACATTAAAAATAAATACACATTAAATGCACATTTTTTTTGTTGTTCAGTCGCACAGTCGATTCTGACCCTTTGCGACCCTGCCAGGCATTTCTGTCCTCCACCATCCTCCTCAACTCATAAAAATACAAATTAAATGCACATAAAACACATAAAAATATGCATTACAAATAAATAAACATTAAATACACATTAAAACACCCACCCACACCCAAAGGTGAGTCACTTACCCTGGGAAGCAGGCTATAGGGAGCTTCAGGCTAGCAGCTTCTCTTCCTCCTCCCTGCTTGGGAGGACAGCAAGGAGGCTGTGCATACGCGCCAAGCACTTGGTGCACATGCGCAGTGGGGGAACCAGTGAAAAGGTAAACCCCCAAGGTGGTTCCCCCCAAAAGCTGCTACTGGTTCTCCGGGACACTGGGGACAGTTACTACCGGTTCTGGCGAACTGGTGTGGACCTGTTGCTGCCCATCTCTCTCTCTGTGTGTGTGTGAAATCCTGAGACTGCAGTTTGTTCAAGGCCACACCCAGGGCTGTGCAGGGCACCATGGGAAGGCACTGGACAGGGAGTGGTGGGGGCACCTATTGGAGGATCCCATATATTTCTATTGGCGCCCCAGGGTGCCAGAGGCGAGGGCATGGTGAGACAAAACCCGATTGCCCAATATACCAGGATGTACCTGGCCACACTGGGAGGCTCTTCTCCTAGTAGATACAGTGGGAAATCAGATTTTCAGTCTCTGGCTGAGAGACTCAATTCTGAGAGACTCAATTCACAGAGCTATCCAGCCAGCACCAGTAATTACAGCTGGGAAAATAACATAATGTGCACTCTTCAGGATAATTTGCTCATTTTAGTGATAGAGTAGAGCACAAACATATGGAAATTAATGTCAAACAATGCACTTTCGATACAAGAATGCTTTCAAGCTGATTTTCCCTTTATGCAGTATTCTAATCTATGTTATTTTAATCATTACCTTCTTCTTAATTAAAGCGATATGTATTCTCTATTGCATTGGCAATGGAACTAAAATTCAAAACACATGCCAAGGTCTCTCTTAATATTAATGCATATTTTTGCTCTCCTATTTTGATAAAATAAAGTCTGGCCAGGTTTTTCTGCTATGGTAATAGAATAGACCATACTGCCAGTGATTGAATGCCAAGTGTCAGGCAGCAGTTAAGTAACCTGACCACCCTGAGGACTAATGGCCTTCGGTGCCGAAGTCCACAGGGAAGGGTGATGGTTTCCAAATGGATTAAATCCCATTTGAATCCATCTTGATGGAGGGCAGCAGCTTCATCTATCCTGGCCTGGGGCTGAGGAGGACTTTGCTTGCCATATGGGTTCGGGGCCAGAAAGTGATTTGCGGAACTGGATCAGTGGTATGGGTGTCATGCTTCAGTGCGGAAGGCAGATGAAAGGCCACTGCATTAAATTCTTAGGACATTCTTCATGGCTGATCACCTATATTCGGATTTGGATACAGAAGAAGATGATGATTTTGATAAAAGTGAAAGGGCAACCTGGAGCACTTTACTTCTTGCATGTAACCTGAATCACTTCTCCTGTTGTCCAACCTTCTGATCTCTTTTCAGCATCTTTCTTTTTAAAAGTGTATGTTGTTGTTGTTGTTTGCCCCGGCGTCGCTCTCACCGGGACCGGACTCTTTCTTTCTTCTGACTTTTCTTGGATTTTTCCTGGCAACCTTCTGTAGGATTTTGCATATAATCATTGCGGGATTCAATAAATGTGTTTTTTTTTTGTTTTTTTGCTTTTGTTTTTTGTAATACTTTTTTTGTAACGTTTTACTGTGATATTGATATTTTTTATTGTTTCTGTGTTATTGATATTTTTTCTGATACTGTGATGATTGTGATTATGATACTATGGAATTTGTGACTGTTATGCTGTTACTTTTTATTATGTATTTTGGTTATTGCATATCGTTGATTTGCTGTTTGTATTGTATCTATTGTGTATGATTTTTATGATCTGTAAGCCGCGTAGAGTCGGGTTCTCCTGAGTAGGGCGGGATATAAATTTGAAAAAATAATAATAACAAAAGTGTGTATTATCCAGCAATGTGCCTCCAGCACCCAGTCTGAATGTCTTTGGTGACAATTTCCATTTTTTCTCTGGATTGTAAGACATTTTGCACCAAGTAACTTAATTGACTGTAACTGGCCAGGTTACCCTGCTATGGTAATAGAGTAGACCACACTGCCACCAACTCAATGCTGATTGTCAGGTGGCGGTTAGCTAATCTGACAAACTTGAGGATTAATAGCCTTGGGTGGCAAAGTCCACAGCGGAGGATGATGGTCCCCAATTTTATTAAATCCCACTTGGATCCATCTTGATGGAGGGCAGCAGCTTCATCAACACTGGCCTGGGGCTGAGGAGGACTCGGGACCAGAAAGTGATTTGCAGAATTGGATCAGTGGGATGGCTGTCATGCTGCGATGCAGAAGACAAATGGAAGGACAAGACAATCTTAACAGCTGATGGCCATGATGATTGCCAATATCTGGAATCAAATTTGGCACTTGAGTATGAAAAAGAACTTAACTGAGAACCCGTGTGGAAGTGCTGTTCAAATCCGTGCTTGGCAATGGAAACCTATGGTGTGTATGTGTGGAGGGAGTTGTTGCACTGCTAAAACTAGTCCTTATGTCTTTCAGATGCCTTGAAAGCCATATTGGGGACTCCATCGTTAGAAAAGACATGGCTGGAGAAACATCAAAGCGCACTCTTTATATGTTTTTGTCACAGTTGCTCCTTGGACTTTTAGTTTCTAGGTCAGACCAAGGCACCTTTGTTGCTCTCTTGACATGTTTGGACTGCAACTCCCAGCATCCCCAGCCAATGGTTAGATTTTTCCTCAGTGGCCTGTCCAGATAATTCCTCTGGAGAGCCCACAAACTAGGGTGGCATGTGACCACTTCACTTTTGTGGCTTGCCACGTACTTTTACTCAGATTCACATGGCTCTGAATGTGGAAAATCCATATTGTCACTCTGCTAACATTAACAGATTAATCCTCCCTGAGTTTTCTAATGCCTTCCATTTCCCAATTTTTACCTATCCATAGAACTTTAGAAGAAAAATGAGATAAAGAGAGAAGACTCCATGGCCTGGCAGGCAGCTGAGAACATTGCCCCCTCCTCTGGGCCCACAACAACAGCCAGAGGGGAGTTAGTCTGTGTTTTGCTTTGGTTGTTTTGTGAGGTTGTATTTTATGATTTTTACTGTACTGTTGCTGTTTTGACTGTAAGCCGCCCTGAGTCGCCTCGGCGAGTGGGCAGCAATATAAATCTGAACAAACAAACAAAAAACCAAACAAAGTAAGTGTAGTCAATAAGCAGAAATGAGATAGAGTCTGAAAGAGAGTAAGGAATAGGACTCAAATGAATAGTGTGGATGTATTGCCCATGCTTTGAATGTCTCTCTGATTAAAAGGAAAAAGTCCCTGTAGGTTATGCAATAATAATAAAAAACTGCATGTCTATGCATATGCACCTATAACTTTTGAGAAAACATTCCAAGACAAAAGGGGCCTGAGATCTTCATTGTCAGAGTCCAGGTCATGGGCAGCTGGCAAGTAACACAAGGTCCCAGCAGGGCAGCCAGGCAAAAGGCCAAGCAGGAACCATGTCACAGTCCAGAATCCAAATCAAAAACCATGCCCAACATGGACAAGAATATAAGGCTAGTCTGGAGAACAGGGTGTTGTGAAAGCAAGCCATAAGTCAGGTAACAAAACAACAGGGAAGGCAGATTACTTTCAGGGGCAAAAGAAGGGCAAGGACCAGGTTCAAAGACCGAGGATCCAGGCAAGGCTGAACAGTCCAGAGGAACAGGGCAAGAAATCTTTGGAAGCAGAAACAAGACAGGAGATCTTCAGAGGCAGGAGCAAAGCTACAGCAAGTCCAAGAGCTTTCATTGCTGAGGCCACTTCTAGGAGGAAGAGCATGTTCTTATACAGCTCAGCTTCCCAGGGTCTATGATGGTCCCGAACCTTTCCTAGAACTCCCAGGGGGAGTCTAGCAGCTACAGCAAGTACTAGAGCTGCTTTCCAGGTTGGGGGTCTAATCCTGCATGGATCAAGCTACCTCTGAGGAATTTATCCTGTAAATACTGGAGCTGTCTCAGATCCTAACATTCATCCAAACATGTTTTTGTAATAACTGGAAAGAATATTTGGTTGTTTTTGTTTCTCACATTTATAATTTCCCTTCTTTCCTGTCAGCTCAAGGTGCCATGCATGGAGTAATGAGTATTAATTGAAGTAGAAAGTGATTTGTTTCTTTTTTGTTTACCTGAGTCTGCTGTGAAAATTACCAGCAGAAAATTACTCTGTAACAGCTGGGTTGTGTTTCTGCATAGAAAATAATTGAAGAGCTTGTTGAAACGTAATGGTTTTGTTGCTACCCTTTAGATCACTTATACAGTTGTGTTGAATGTACATTGCATGTTACTTTCCCATAAATGCTCCCACACTTGTGATAAGATAGCTCCATTTAGTAATCTTAAATTCCGCTGTCCTTGAACTGTGTGTCATACATAGCAAAGCAGTCTTGATGCAATTCTGCAATTTAATGCTTATTTATTTATTAATTTATTTATTTATTGAATGTAATTGATTGTTTTCCTGTTTTTTTCCCCAATTTTTTAATTGAATTTGCCTTGCCTTTATTCCAAAAGTAGGTCTCAGGACAATTAACAATAAACTGGAAGGGGAAAAATACAAGTAAAACATGCAAATAAAGTCAAATTTATATGGTTAGTAAAAAGATAAAGGTCACCCTTCCTTGAAAGTCAGTCATATCCAATTCTAGGCTTCAGGGCTCACCTTTGTTTAAAGCCAAAGAGCCAGCATCATCTGTGTCTGCAGACGTTTCTGTGAACATGTGTCAGGCATGACTAAACACTGGAGAGCACAGAACGCTGGTTACCTTCCCACCGAAGTGGTCCCAATATATCTACTTGCAATTTCTTGCTTTCAAACTGTTAAGCTGGCAGGAGCTGGGAGTGAGGTGGAAGCTCACTCTGTCATGTAGCACTCGGGTTTCGAACTACTGACCTGCTGACCTTTCAGTCATCAAGTTCAGTGTCTTAACCACTAAGCCACCACGGTCCCTAGTTTATATGGTTAAAAATGAAATTTAACATGTTCCAGTCAAAGAAAACACTGGGGCAATCTGGTCAAATGCCTGGCAGTTGGAAGCCAGAGTGCGGTAAGGGACCACAATATCAGACTACATTTTACATGACCTCAGTTAAAATCCTGGTTTTGCCATGGAACTTGCCCAGTGGCTTTAGCTCAGTTATTCTCATGAAGCCTCTCTGATGTCATGGGGTTGTTGTAAGGACCAACTGGAGAGAAGAACTTTGTTTTAGTGATGGGCATAAAAAAATTACTACCACACTGTGGGTGAGGCCAAATCGGTGGGTGTGGCCAAATCAGTGGGCATGTGACTTGCTGGGGGTAGCCATGTGACTGGGTGGACAATCTAGTCATGCCTGCCAAATGGCCATGAAAATGTCTGCAAACACAGACAGCACTGGCTCTTTGGCTGTAAATGGAGATGAACACTACACCCTAGAGTCAGATACAACTGGCTTTTGAGCAAGGGCAACCTTTACCTTTACCTATTGTTAGATCCAAAGCTGCCAGTCATATCTGACTCTAGAGTTCAGTGCTCATCTCTGTTTATAGCCAAAGTGCCAGCACTGTCTGTTTGTAGATGTTTCTGTGGACATGTGGCAGGCATGACTAGGCACCAGAATATTGTTACCTTTCCCACTGAAGTGGTCACTATTTATCTACTTGCAATTTCTTGCTTTTGAACTGCTAGGTTGCCAGGAGCTGGGACAGAGACGGAAGCTCAAACTGTCATGTTGGCCTTCCAGCTAACATGGTAAGCTTCTTAACCACTGAGCTGCAGTGGCTCAAGTGGCCAAGGCACTGACCAGTCAGCAGTTTGATACCTGAATACTGTACTGCAGGACAGGGTGAGCTTCTGCCTCTGTCCCAGCTCCTGGCAAGAAATTGCAAGTAGATAAATAGGGACCACTTCAGTGAGAAGGTAAACATGTGCTCTGGTGTCTAGTCATGCCTGCCACATGACCATAGAAATATCTACAGTAGCAAACAGCGTTGGCTCTTTGGCTTTAAAACAGAGATGAGCACTGAACATTAGAGTGGCATACGAATGGCTTTCAAGCAAGGTAAAGGTATCCCTTGCTTGTGGAGCTCCCTGGCAGAGGTGTAGTGAGGGGGGGACAAAGGAGGTGGCCTGTCCAGGCAGCACTTTGTGGAGGGCAGCGACACCACTGCCCCGGACTTCCGGGTGGCTGGGATGGGTGCTGGGACCCTCTGCCACCACCGGTGCCCTGGGGCCTGCCCCGGAGGGCATGGGCCCGAGGGCACAGTGGAGGCCAGGGGGCGCCACTCCCCCTCCTCTGCCCCTCCTCCCCAGGCGCCCATTCCTTACTACCTGCCGTGCTGGGGTGGCATGGCCCTAGCAGAGCCCACCGTTGGGGTCCCAGGTGCGCTGCCACCCCACCTCCTAGCCCAGTAGTGGCACCCAGTTAGGCGGGAAGCGAAGCCAGCGGTTGTTGCAGCCCAGCACTGGCCAGGCAGAGGACCACCAGCCCTGCAACACATGGCTAGCACTGCTCCAACCGCTGGGCCTCAATGACCGCCGGCCGTGCTTCCTGCCTTCCTGGGTGCCGCTGCTACCGCCAGGATAGGAGGCGGGGCAGTCGCACGCTTGGGACCCCAAAGGCGTGGGTGAGGGTCTGGGGTGGCATGGTGCGGGCCCAGTGGTGAGCCCACCGTCGGCGTCCCAGGTGCACTGCTGCCCCACCTCCTAGCCCGGCAGCGGCTCCCAAGAAGGAGGGAAGCGAAGCCAGCGGTTGCTGCAGCCCAGTGCCAGCCATGCAGAGGACCCCACCACCCACCGTCGGTGTCCCAGATACGTGACCACCCCGCCTCCTAGCCCGGAGGTGGCAGCTTATCTGCCTTCAGTGGCAGCGGCGCCCAGAGGACCAAGGCTGGTGGTCGTTGCGGCCCACCTAGAGCAGCGCCGGCCAGGATGAGACACCCCCTCCACAACGCCTGGCCGGCGCTGCTCCACTGTGACTGCCAGCCTCGCTTCCTGCCTTCCTGGGCACAGGTGCTGCCAAAGGTGGACAAGCTGCTGTTGCTGGGCTTGGAGGTGGGTCGCGGTCCCAGGTGTGCGGCCACCCCGCCTCCTAGCCCGGTGAAGCCCAAAGTTAGGACTTTCCTATTGGGGGGGGGGCAAGCCTGGGGTGGTGGTGAGTTTGACTTCAATTCCCAGAAGCCCAAGCCCCCATGAATCCACATGAAGGGGTTTACTGCAAATCATCCGGTCCTCGCTGCCCTCGTCACTCCTGGAAGCGGAAATAAAATGTGCCAATAACTGAGGAGGGGCACTGGTAAACCTCTTCTTAAATCTCTTACAAACTCCTCAGGGTTGGTATAATTCAGAAGCAACATGATAACACATAACAGTTTGTGGCAACTGTGAGCTCTTGGTTGTGCCAATCAAATATATGTTTGCTGGTTAATAAAAGGAGAATGGAGGAATAATTGATTTCTTGCTTATCTCTATCCAAATCGTGGTGGAAAGTAGCTTTATTACCCATAATAGGCTGCAACATTTATTAATGTCTCTACTAAACAATTGTTTTATTTTAATCCTTAACCAATGTACTGGCTCAAACTCCAGATAAACCAACAGAGTTTATAGAAGCAGAACAGGTTGAAGATTGTAGCTGAATTGTATATGATTTCTTATGCACACATTTTGATTCCAAAAACATTTAGTTAAAAGACAGCTGTATTGATTTCTATTACATTAAAAAGTCTTTTAGAATTTCATCCTTTGTTTAAACCTAAGCATTTATTCATTTTTGTAAAGTTGTATCTTCTGAAAATTGTTTCTTTTCCCATATTATTCAGAGAATTGTACGCAAAGATAGCAACTTACTTGAAAAACTAGCATTTTGCACTAAACGAAGTGGGTTTTGATAGTGCTTACATTGAATCACATGATTTATACAGCAGCATGCTGAATCCACTTTCATGTCACAATACTGTATAAGCAAAGATAAACACATGAATCCATGACAACAAATCCAAAGCCTACTTGTGAATATTGGTTTTATTTATCATAGGCAACATGGCTGTTTTTGTTAGTGTTGCATTTGCTTTGGAAAATACTGCATAGCACCACTGAAATTTTTTCCTTCCATTTGAAGAAGAGGATGTTCAGCTCTTGAAAGAAAGACTGCCATGAATGTCTCTTCTCTTCCATTCACTATGCAATTCCCAGTTTGGACTCATTTGACTTTAAAAAAAATCATATCCTATAGCTAACATTTATTTTCAAACTTTATGCAAATATTGTCTATTTTTATGTACTTCTCCATTATACAACTTTAAGAACCTGTGCATTTAACCAAAGGCAAGAGGTAGATGTCTGAAGAATACCTTACCCTTGCTTGGTGACTCTAGTATGCATTTCTAGATGTTATCTGATACTTGCACATCAGTTAGTGACTCATTCCAACTTAAACCTCCAGTTTGGGATTGAGTTTAACAGCATATCTCAAGGCTGCAAAAGCACCTGGCCAAAGTTTCTCTCCTTCTTTTATATTGTATAGCTTGAAAGCTTGTTCTGGAGAACTTGAAAGGTTGTGCAATTTTATGGAGGTACAGTATAATCTTCATCACTGCTTGTCTATGGTATTTTTTTTATCTGAAAGAGTGAGGCACCTGGTTTGAATATTTACTTCTAAATACAGTAGGTGTTATAGTTAGAAATGTTTATTATTGTGTTCCGTTATGCATTTCATTCTTATGTTACTATTATTTTGTTGTAACTTATTCTCTTCTTGCATTTGTGGTTGCATACAACTGCAACCCAGATTAGCTGTGGTGGCTCGAGTGGTTAAGACACTAAGCTTGACGACTGGAAGGACAGCAGGTCAGCAGTTTAATGCCCGAGTACTGTCCCAGCTCCTACCAACGTAGCAGTTCAAAAGCAAGAAACTGCAAATAGATAAACAAGTACCACTTTGGCAGGAAAGGTAACAGCATTCCATGCCTGCCACATGACTATGAAGGTTCCTGCAAATGCAGACAGCACTGGCTCTTAGGCTATAAACCAGGGGTTCTCAACCTTTTCAAGCAGAAGGCCAGATCATGCTCCCTCAGACAGCTCCAGGGGGAGGACAGCCATTTTGCCCTGCCTGCCACACATGGCACTTCAATATGTGGCGGAGGTGGTGGTGGGCCACATAAAATGGAGCCACGGCCACATCCAGCCCTTTGGGCTGTAGGTTGAGAACTCCTGCTGTAAATGGAGAAAAGCACCATCCCATCTGGTCGGATACAACTGGCTTTTGAGTAAGGGAGACCTTTACCTAGATTTGGTCTTCCTACCTAGATTCATCTTTTAAAATTTAAACTGCAAAAGGTTGCCAAAGCATAAACACAGGACACAACTTGCATTATCTTGGCTGGTGGCGCAGTGGTTAAACTGATGTCTTGCAGTGAGTTTGACCCTGACCAAGTCTCATGGCTGACTAAGCCCTGTGAGGTTAGTAAAAGAAATACCCTGCATGTTTGGGGAGCAACATGCTAATTGCCTTGTGAACCGCCTGGAGAGTGCACTAAAGCCCTATGGGGTGGTAAGGAATCTTTCAAATACCACTTGACCTAAAATAGGCCACTTTCTGGGGGCCCTCCCCCCTGTGACTTTTGGTCGACTCCCCTCCCCCCCAATCATGTGGTTTCTCCGTTTCCCCTGATTTGAAGGAAAACGGCAGAACCGTGGCAGATCCCAGAGACTGAGGATGCCTTCGGCCCTACCCTGGACTTCCACCTGGCAGGTGTGTGTGTGTGTGTGTGGGAGGGGGGGGGTTAAAAGCCATACTGGAGTCACATAACTTGACACCAACCCCGTGACTTTTGGTCAACCCCCTCTCCCCTAAAATGGTCACGTATTTGAAAGACCCCCTAAGGTAAAGGTTTACTCAAAGGCACCCTTGCTTGAAAGCCAGTTGTACTTGACTCTAGGGTCCAGTGCTCATCTGTTGCATAGCTGAAGAGCCAGCGCTGTCTGCTTCTGCAGACGTTTCCGTGGTCATGTGGCAGGCATGACTAGACACCAGAATGCTGTTTACCTTTCCCACCGAAGTGGTCCCTATTTATCTACTTGTAATTTCTTGCTTTCGAACTGCTAGGTTGGCAGGAGCTGGGACAGAGATGGGAGCTCACTCCGTCCTGCAGTATTCGGGAATTGAACTGCTGACCTGGTCCAGTGCTCATCTGTTGCATAGCGGAAGAGCCAGCACTACCTGCTTCTGCAGACGTTTCCGTGGTCATGTGGCAGGCATATGACTAGACACCAGAGTGCTGTTTACCTTCCCCACCGAAGTGGTCCCTATTTATCTACTTGTCATTTCTTGCTTTCCAACTGCTAGGTTGGCAGGAGCTGGGACAGAGACGGGAGCTCACTCTGTCCTGCTGTATTCGGGAATTGAACTGCTGACCTGGTCCAGTGCTCATCTGTTGCATAGCGGAAGAGCCAGCGCTGCCTGCTTCTGCAGACATTTCCGTGGTCATGTGGCAGGCATGACTAGACACCAGAGTGCTGTTTACCTTCCCCACCGAAGTGGTCCCTATTTATCTACTTGTAATTTCTTGCTTTCCAACTGCTAGGTTGGCAGGAGCTGGGACAGAGACGGGAGCTCACTCCGTCCTGCAGTATTCGGGAATTGAACTGCTGACCTGGTCCAGTGCTCATCTGTTGCATAGCGGAAGAGCCAGTGCTGTTTACCTTCCCCACCAAAGTGGTCCCTATTTATCTACTTGCAATTTCTTGCTTTCCAACTGCTAGGTTGGCAGGAGCTGGGACAGAGACGGGAGCTCACTCTGTCCTGCTGTATTCGGGAATTGAACTGCTGACCTGGTCCAGTGCTCATCTGTTGCATAGCGGAAGAGCCAGCGCTGCCTGCTTCTGCAGACGTTTCCGTGGTCATGTGGCAGGCATGACTAGACACCAGAGTGCTGTTTACCTTCCCCACCGAAGTGGTCCCTATTTATCTACTTGCAATTTCTTGCTTTCCAACTGCTAGGTTGGCAGGAGCTGGGACAGAGACGGGAGCTCACTCCGTCCTGCTGTATTCGGGAATTGAACTGCTGACCTGGTCCAGTGCTCATCTGTTGCATAGCTGAAGAGCCAGCGCTGCCTGCTTCTGCAGACGTTTCCGTGGTCATGTGGCAGGCATGACTAGACACCAGAGTGCTGTTTACCTTCCCCACCGAAGTGGTCCCTATTTATCTACTTGCAATTTCTTGCTTTCCAACTGCTAGGTTGGCAGGAGCTGGGGCAGAGACGGGAGCTCACTCCCAGTATTCGGGAACCGAACTGCTGACCTGTCAGTCAGCGTCTTAGCCCCTTGAGCCTCTACAGTCCGAAATTACTACGGCTACACAATAGGAATCAATGTTTTCTCGCTTTGGGGGTGTCCAAAAAGAGGCGGCTAATTATGGGATGGCAGAGTGACGCAGAAATCCACATCGTCTTAACTCTTTCAGCCGTGAGGGGTTTTTTTAGGCCAGCCTTTTGCAAGGAGTTTGGGAAGAGACACCCCCCCCCCACCACCCCACCTCCTCTCTCATCTTCCTCGCCCCCCTCCCTACTTTTCCCGGCGCTCCCGTTACGGGAGGGCGAAACCCATGAGAGGGGCGGGAATGAAGAAGCTTCTCACTCTCCCCCCCCCATCCGCCCCACAATGCTTTGCGAGGACGTTGACAAGTGGATCCAAGATGGCGTAGAAAGTAATGACAGGTAAGTCAGGACTTCCCCATTCCCTCGCTTGGAGGACGAAGGGCCCGGCCGGGGTCCGGCGGGCTGAGGGGCGTCTGGGGGTGTTTCACGGGGTGCTGCTGCTGCCCCTTTCCCGCCTGGCTGTGGGGGCGGCCCTGCTGGGGCTGGGCGGGAGGGCGGGCTGCCTTGCTAGGCCCCGGGTGGTAGAGAGGCCGGCTCCGCGCGGGCCCCGGCCGTAAGGGCCTTGGCACGGAAGGAGTCGCTCCGGGGCCGTTGAGGAAGGCGACTCGGGCGGCGTGGGCTGGAGCGCGTGGAGGGAGGGAGGGAGGGAGGGGCGGGGCCGGCTGCGGATTCAAAGCCCAGGCCGGGACTGGAGAAACGGTTTTGGGAAAGGAAGGAGGCGGGACTCACTCACCACTCTCCCACCACCACCACCATCACTACCACCACCCCGCACCATGGGTGGGTGGGGATATCTCTCTTATGTGTAACGGGGGTGTGTGGGTGTGGATTTCGCATGGGCCAAGAGGAGGAGGAAGCCTTTCCAGCCGTGCTTCCCAAAGTGGGGCTCACGCCCCACTGGGGGGTGGGATTTGATTTTTAAAGGAGGGCAGTTCGAGAAGGAGTTGTAGACCAAGAAGAAGAAGAAGAAAAAGTAGTAGTAATAATAATAATAATAACAATTATTATTAAAAATAACAATTATTAATAATAATAATAATTAATAACAATTAACAACAACAACAACAACAAAACTACTACTACTACTACTACTACTACTACTACTAATAATAATAATTTCATGTCAGAAATTATTCTGGGCTGAAAGGATTTTTTGCAGGAGTATTGAGACTCCTTTCATGTCCCCAAGAGCTTAATGGCTTTTTAGCCTTCCTCCACATAAATAGGAGCTCACTTTTTGAATTATAAGAGGTGTGTGTGTGTGTGTGTGTGTGTGTGTGTGTGTGTGTGTGTGTGTATGTGAGAGAGAGAGAGAGAGAGAGAGAGAGAGAGAATCAGGATTTTACAGATGCTTAGGTGAGGCATGGCCCAAATAAAAAAAAAAGATGCTTGGGAACCACTGGTTTAAAGCGAGAAGGTAGGAAAACAAAGAAAAAGGAAATTATTAGGGATGTGTGTGTGTGTGTGTGTGTGTGTGTGTGAGAGAGAGAGAGAGAGAGAGAGAGAGAGAGAGAATCAGGATTTTACAGATGCTTAGGTGAGGCATGGCCCAAATTAAAAAAAAAGATGCTTGGGAACCACTGGTTTAAAGCGAGAAGGTAGGAAAACAAAGAAAAAGGAAATTATTAGGGATGTGTGTGTGTGTGTGTGTGTGTGTGTGTGTGTGTGTGTGTGTGTGTGTGTGTGAGAGAGAGAGAGAGAGAGAGAGAGAGAGAGAATCAGGATTTTACAGATGCTTAGGTGAGGCATGGCCCAAATTAAAAAAAAAGATGCTTGGGAACCACTGGTTTAAAGCGAGAAGGTAGGACAACAAAGAAAAAGGAAATTATTAGGTGTGTGTGTGTGTGTGTGTGTGTGTGTGTGTGTGTGTGTGTGTGTGTGTTTGTGTGTTTGTGTGTGAGAGAGAGAGAATCAGGATTTTACAGATGCTTAGGTGAGGCATGGCCCAAATTAAAAAAAAAGATGCTTGGGAACCACTGGTTTAAAGCGAGAAGGTAGGACAACAAAGAAAAAGGAAATTATTAGGTGTGTGTGTGTGTGTGTGTGTGTGTGTGAGAGAGAGAGAGAGAGAGAGAGAGAATCAGGATTTTACAGATGCTTAGGTGAGGCATGGCCCAAATAAAAAAAAGATGCTTGGGAACCACTGGTTTAAAGCAAGAAGGTAGGAAAACAAAGAAAAAGGAAATTATTAGGGATCGCCTGGCCCTCCATTCTTGGTGAAATGGAGGTGGCCAGCAACAGCCCCTCCTACATCCAGGCGGCTTTGCCAGGAGGCCCGCTTGCTCTGCTGGTTTTTTGTGTCCCCAAGGAAGTTGGGGGGAGTAAATACTTGAAGAAGTGTTTACTTTTTGGGGTGCTTGGATGTCTAAGGGGCTCAGCATTTCAGGGACAGCTCCTGAGGGTAGTGGGTCACGAGTTGCTTGAGCATAGAGTGTGAAAACATTTTTAATTGCAGGCTTGGTAAAATGAAAGGCCTGTTAAAACTAACTCTGGTGAATAAAGAAAATGGTTAAAATAGTTATTCTGCCTATCCGCTTCTGAATTTGCCCACTTCTGTTCAAAATAGTCTTACTTGTTTTAACATTTTAAATTGGTTTGAATTTTTCTTATCTTTCATATAGCTCCATATTTTAAATTGTGCAATGCTCTGGTACAAATAAAAATATACTGGAAACATTGATGGAGACACTTTGGGGCAATTAGTTTCTTAAATGGAAAAAAGATCGTGCCAGTCTGTTAGGCCTAGTTTTGTAGGTTTGCTTTCAATACTATTAATTTTTAACAGTTTGACTTCACTTGATTATTTTGCAACATGATCACATGCTTTTAGCATCAAAACTTTTTTGCTCTGTGTTTTATGTTTAGAGATGGCAAGCTTTGTAAAAGTTGTGCTACAAATGTGCCCATAACCTTTTGAAAAAATCCCAGTGGAATTGGCCACAAATCTCTTTAAAAAATTATAGATTCAATTTGTCATCAGAAATAGATATACAGTACAGTACTTTGAAGGCTCAGAAGCTAAAATAACTTTGATATGGGTGACTTTTAAAATTAAGGATATGTCTGCTATTGATGTTTGTGCTAGCATTATTGTTTGCAAACAGTTAAAAGATATTCAGTAGCTAGAGAAATTGCCTATGTATGCATTTCTTTATCAATGGAGTATCAACAGTTACCTTTGATTTTAATCTACTTAAGAGAAGTATGGTTAGGATTTACTACTTGTAGCATAAGTTTACAAATGTGGGCAGCTAGTTTAAAATTATTCCCTCTTAAGATTGCAGTTTACACTTATCTGGTAATGCACTGATCAAAACAACAGGACTTATTTGTGAGTAAACATGTAAAAGGTAGTATTGTAAATTAAGTTTGTTTAACTATTCCTTTTTAGTTAAGGAAAACTGCAAAGGATATACAGTATGGTATACAGCAGCTTAAATCAAAACCATAGGGAGGCAGCAGATGACTCATTAAACTAGCAGTGTTGTAAGATGTTTGTCTTCTCTACAAAGACTTGTTTTATAAAGGGGAAATCTAATTTTTAGAGAATAAATGAATATTTCTGAGTGGGATTTTTCTCTCTTCTAATCTTAAACATTAAAAATTAGCCCTATTAAATATTTTGTTTGAAAAGAAAGATAATCAGTTTTTCTAATTAGGTCTTGACAAAATAATTTTTGCAACAGTTTCCAACTTAAACGTAAGACACAACTCACAGATTTTCTTCATTTAAGTTATTTTATTCTGTGCTATGGCAGCTTCGGCTTTGTCACTAAATAGTCTAGTGATCTAACTAATTTTTTTTATATGTGCTTCTGCTTTTCAGAATTAAAAGTTGATCCAAAATTTTAAAAATAGTACTGAGTTTAAATTTAATCTTTGATGGGTTGAAGGCCTTAATTGTTTATGTTGGTTGCACAAACAAAGCCTCATTTGCAATGAAGTTTTATGTTTAGGTTTACAGAAAAAAGTATGAAATGTTTGAAATGGTAGCTATGTTAGTCTGTGAGAGCATATCAGAGAGTAAACAAAACAACAGCAAAACAACAACAAAACCAAAAAGATAAAGAATTATGGAACCTCAAAGACTAAATCCTGTATTTGGTAGAAAATGAGGAGTTTGTTTCTGAACCATCTCGGCAAAGTTCATTTCTCTCATCCTTATAAAACTGTGCACATACCAGCTGATAATTGCTGTTTTAGGGCTTACATGCAGCATCTGCTAAATAGTTGACAGTCACCTGTTAATAAGAAAATGTTTTATTTGTGTAGCAGAACTATGAATGATTTGATATGCTCTCCCATAGCAAATACTAGCTGAAATCCAGCGGTGTAACTTATGCCGTGTAAAGCTGATTCAGTGACTCTTTGATTTAGTTGAAACTTTTTGATTCCTCTTCCCTGAAGGTCTCTCTTAGGATCCCTTCCATCATGGGTAAGCTGTTGGTGGCCATGCCACGGCCTGGAAGGAGGTGTTTAATTTCTGAAAATAACTTGTCAATGGTGACACGCTCCCCAATGGCTTCCCCATGTTAAAAGATATCCCAAAGGCGGATCAGAAACTTTATGTGGGGGAGGAAGGAATCAGAAATGTTTAACTTCTAAAAAACCTCTTTGGTTAATGATCGTCAGTCTTGGTTGTTACAAATGAAGAGGCTGGATTACAGCCATTTTGTGGTTGTCTGTTGGCTTGTTGTTGCTATATTTTATCAGAGATTAGTTCTGTTGATTAGTTTATCAGTCTATTATCAAAATGTTCTTATGGCTGAGTCTTGTAAAACCTCTTCTGTTTGCATGCCTTTTATCCTAATGTTATTCCAATCCCCCCCCCCCCCTCAGCACACACTTTTGGAATTGTTGCACTTTGCCTTACACGTACTGTACACGCATATTTAGTCATTGTGAATTGCTTTCTGGTTCTGCTACTTCTGTATCTTGGGTTTTCTTTTGTAGAACTCTGTTCTAGTTTGAGGAAATAATATATTTCTTGACATTACAGGGTGTCTCAAAAGTTGCCATACATAACAACAGATATGTTTAAATGTGTTCACCATTAGTGGGAAAGAAGACTTTGTTTGTCTGTGTCTGTGTAAAGAGGTGCCCAACACATAGAGAATATTTTGTAAATATTTTGAAAAATGTTGTAATGAATATTTTGTCAATAAAGGTACATTTAGCTACAATTTTGTGGCTTTTGGGACACCCTGTTTCTTTCCAGTAACATTACAGGTAACATTGTAGTGAACACCTCTGGTTGATGGTGGTGGGATGTTACAACTTAACCCAATTTTTGAGAATTTATTTCAACAGCTTCGTTTGAAATAAATGCTTTTATTTGTTTGTGCAGAGCTATTCTATTGCTATTATACTCTCATGAGACATTCAGATGTTAGTGTCTTCATAATTGCTGTCTTCTCCCCAAATGTTATTGCCTGGTGTTATTTCAAGAAGTACAAGTTGCTTCATAGATTTAAACAAGTGGGAAGTAAGATTGCTTCTCAAATGCAGCACAGTACATGGAGGTTGTTGGAAATTGATTAGTCAAGTACAGTATTGGCTAGAGCAGGGGTTCTCAACCTTTTCAAGCCAAGGGCCGGGGCATGCTCCCTCAGATAGCTTTGGAGCCCGGAAGGCCATTTTGCCCTGCCTGCCACACATGGCACTTCTGGGTGTGGTGGAGGCAGTAGAGGCGCACAGGAAATGGTGTCGTCGGCCACATTCAGCCCCCAGGCCGTAGGTTGAGAACCCCTAGTCTAGATTACCTAATCTAGATCACCCACCTAATAAAAGTCAACTGTGTTGGAAAGGAAACAGGGTGAGAATTTATCTTTGTCCATCTTTTATTGACAGAACACACTCAAATAACTCGAAGTACCTTCCTAATAAAAGGTATAAAATTTAATGTTATGGTCTTTCAGCTTATTGTCTTGAAATATAAGACTGTAATTACTTGTGATCTTGCAAGAATATAAAATATCTTCTATCATGTTATGCTTAAACAGAAGCAGTAACAGCAAATTGCTACAGTATTATCAGATTAGAGAAACTACTTTAATCAATTCTTCATGGCAATGCAGTCACATCCTAAGGTACTTTGGCATTTCTTTGCTTTTTAGTTTACACTGAGGTTCTGAATTTATTTAAACCAGTCATTTTCTTCATTCTTACAATCCATCTTGGTGTGTTTGCTGAGGGAAGACATAAAGCAAGGCTTGATTTCATCTATGGGCATTTGTGTTTAGCTCTTGAATTGGCACCTTTCCCTCCTTACCTTCTCTGAAATTGACAAGTTTCTAAGCAAGACATATCAGTTTCTTTAACTGTTATTTGAATTGGTTCTAATATGCCCCGTCTACCTTTGGTAGTAGTAGTAGTAAGGGCAGAAGAAATGGATATGAGCATGAAATTTTTTCAGTTTGGAAACTATCAGGGATTCTCTTGTTGATGTCTGTTTTCCTGGAGAGCAGCAGATAATGAGACAGTGAAAGAAAACTGCTAATTAGAAAAATGTAATTTAAAAATGCATAGAGCCTCCTGGAGAAATGTTAATTGCTTTAGATAAAATATATCTGTTTACAGGTGACAGTAAACATGTTGAAAATTCATCTTCTGACAGGGGCAGTCCACAAACTGATAAAAGCGGGATTAAAATTATATGTCTATGTTTATGTGTTTGCAAACAATGACAAGCTGAAAAGAGCATCAAGTTGCATAGCATAAATTCTTCAACTTCATGCAGAAGAATGCATAATATTGCAGCTTATATCACCCATTGCAGTCAGGTGTAGCATGTAATTGTAGGTCCTGTCTCAATTCCTTATTTTTATTTTAAGAGAGGGGCATCTGAGTAACTTTGATACAACTTTTCCCCGAGAGCTGCACGATAAGAAGGAGCCTCATTCAGGCATCACCTGCAAAAATCCTTTCAACCCGGAGTAATCTCTGACACGAAAACACACAATTTATAATGGTGAAAAGATAGATGAGTATCTATGCTATATTTTTGCTTTTATTTGTCTCTAAGGGTGACAGAATAAGTGTGGTCTCATACATAGCCTAACATGATATACATGTACATAAACAGTTAGATTTAGATAAAAAAAGCTTCCTTATATTTCTGCTAATTCATTTATTCAGAACTTATCTCATCTTGTGCTATTTCTTTCATAGGCAAATTGGACTTTTTCAGGTTTCAAGGGATTATTTAAGTTGTCATGATTGTTACTTTATCTATAAAATGTTTTGACTTGCATCCTGAGAGCCTTGAGCAATCAGAAATTTGTGGAAGATTTCTCTATTTGATCTTGGCTAATTCTCCCTTTTTTCTTCCTAATGAAGCTACTCTGGTGGTCTTCAGAGTTTCCCCCCATGGCATGCAGATAGTTGCAGGAGGAAAAATGGGATATGGTTATCCTTTTCTACAAAGTTCCTTGTAGTTTCTTCCACTTGTGTTTTCAGGATCTAAGCCACAATATAGTCTATTAAAAATAATTAAATCCATCTGCAACTGAAAACAAGTTAATAGCAAGTAAAGACAAAGTAATCAGCAGAATATCTAGCAAATCAGTATGGTTCCATTGTAGAGAGATAAATGCCTAGTGAGGAACAGTGAATAACTAAACCAGAGTACAGTAAAACCCCGTATAACAATTTTAATTGGTTCCACGGGTCTGGTCATTAAGCGGCTTTTCCCATTGAAAATTCGTTGGACAATTTTTTTCCATAGGAAATATCATGTGTGGTGCCACTTTCTTTAAAACCCTATTCATTATCCAATTCATAATGGTTGACGATATTAAGCTAAAATTTGTGTTTACTTGTTTTGGAGCAGTTTGTTGTAGATATAGTTTGCAGTTAGATATAATAAAACCACAATCTTGTACTGGTGTTTTTCTAAGGTTTGCTTCACTTAGTATAGCTAAATTGATGAGGTGCAGGGGCTGTCCTGTTTTTACATTGATACTCATGATTGCAATGTGCCTCTGCACTTTATCAGTTACCTACTATTAGCAGCAGCAAGTTACACAAACCCTGTAACAGCAGTAGAATTCTGGTCATGCACATGTATTAGCTGGTCTTATCCATTTTAGATCACAAGTTTTATATGCTTTAAGGTAAAATGTCTTGGCTTTAAATTGTTCAGATAATAACGGTGTCACCAATTTGCTATGTAAAGGCTGTCTTACTACAGAAATCGAGGGGCTTATAAAATGCATTAAGATTGTTTCATAAAATTCATAAGCAAGAATGACTGAATGGCAATGCAGCATTAGGCAAACTTGGCTCTTTCAAAGTTGCATGTGTTAGCAGAAAAATAATATTTGTCTTTGTGCTAATAAAGTCATATTTTAACAAATGCTTAAAGTTAAAACCCAGAATAGTTGTTGTATGGCTATTAAAATCTGCTAAAGTAGTTATAATTCTATTAAATAAGAATTGAGTGTGGATGAAGGGACATATATATTTTTATTGCTTTGTGTATTAGTATTAGGAGCTTAAACCTCCCACAGATACACATAGTGATCCAAAGAAATATGATGTTATGAATTCAGAGATTGGTAGTGTGTGTCAAACCCAAACTGTAACTGGTTGTTGTTTTTTGTTTTGTTTCGTGTTCAACCACTACACAGAATGAGCTTGAACATCTCAAACTGTTTTCTAGGGTTTGGGAAGTTTTAACAACAGTCCTGTAAATCTTTAACCACTACACAAACAAGATAGCCAGTTAAGATTCTGTGTCCTTTGTTAAGATGTTCAAAAGGATACAGGTGTGTTAAGGATCTCTGAGTTTTAGGAGATAGTTTGCAGGCAGCTGGTTGAAGGTTATTCTGTGAGCCTCATGGCTGAGTAAGGATTTGAACTCATGTCTTCTCAGTTATAATTCTAATCCTACACTCAACCACTATGTCAGACTTTTAAGTTCAAACACTTATGAGACATCAAAAATTTGGTTCGGTAAATAATTTTAAAAAAACCTAAATCATATTTCATCATAAGATGCTGACATTTTTAGAACGTTTTCTAATCCACAATACTTAGAAAGAACCACAACACTGCTTAGATAAAAACTGGTAACTACAGAAGTTGAACATATATAATCTTGAGGTTTTTAGCTATAATTCTTACTGAGTGCATCTGGATATAACTGAAAATTATGTTTCTATTAAACATAAGGTAAAGGTAACCTTTGCTCGACAACCAGTCGTATCCGACTCTATGGTTCAGTGCTTATCTCTGTTTCAAAGCTGAAGAGCTAGCGCTGTCTGCTTTTGCAGATGTTTCTGTGTTCATTTGGCAGGCATGACTAGACACTGGAGTGCACAGAACGCTATTACCTTCCCACTGAAGTGGTCCCTATTTATCTACTTGCAATTTCTTGCTTTCAAACTGCTAGGTTACCTCAGTAATTTGGCAAACTTTAAAGCCTTTAGGAATGCCTGCAAAATATTAGAAGACTGACCATAGAAACCAGGGTATTTCAATTCCATACGAATGCTTGGCTGATACATTTTGAGGTGCTGTTTAAGACTCCATAAATTTGGATGGTCGTCTTTAGTTTTAGCTTTCCTGCTTCATCAGGAGGTTGACCTGATGACCCCTAGATACTGTTTTATGATCAATTGTTAATGTAGAATGTCAGAAGAAAGCAATTGGTCTGCAGAGTTACAGTTACAGTAATACCCCGGGTAACGTGTGCACCGCACAGCATTAAAACTGGATAATGTTGGGAAATTTGAGGAAAACTTTTGCACCACACAACGTTAAGTTAACGTTGTGTGATGCAAAAGTTTTCTTCAAATTTCCCGATGATGATCTCTGCCCCAAAGCCCGCAGGGCTGAAGACCAGCCCTGCCGGCTTTGGGGCAGAGATCTCCGGAGGCTGGGGTATCGGACGTTGTGATCTGCAGCTTGCTTTGGGGGAAAGCCGGTGTGCATGCTCGCCCACTTCCCCCCAAACCAAGCCCGGGATCGGACCAAGTCCTGTGATCCCTTCCCCGAAAGAAAGCCCGTGTTCACCTGCCCACCTTCACTGTTTGCCTTGGAAGGGAAGAAGGGGGGATCACTTCTCCCGTTCCCTACCAAGGTGAGCTGGGCTCGGCCTGCATGCACACCTGCTCCCCTTGGGAGGGAAGGGGAGAAGCGATCCTCCCCTCCCCTACCAAGGCGAGCTAGGCTTGGCCCGTGTACACTCCTGCTTGCCTTGGGAGGGAAGGGGAGAAGTGAGCCCCCTTTCCCTCCTAAGGCGAGCTGGGCTCGGCCCACACGCATGCCTGCTCCTCTGGGGAGGGAAGGGGAGATGCCATCCCCCCTTCCCTCCCAAGGTGAGCTGGGCTCGGCAGTGCACACTCCTCTCCTTGGGAGGGAAGGGGAGATGCCATTTCCCCTTCCCTCTCAAGGTGAGCTAGGCTCGGCCTGTGTGCACTCCTCGCCTTGGGAGGGAAGGGGAGGAGCGATCCCTCCATCCCTTCCAAGGCAAGTCGGGCTTGGCCCGCGTGCATTCCTGCTTGGTTTGGGAGGGAAGGGGAGAAGTAATCCACCCTTCTCTTCCAAGGTGAGCATGGAGTGCGTGTGGGCCGAGACTGGCCCACCTTAGAAGGGAAGGGGGTGATCGCTTCTCCTCTTTCCTCCCAAGGTGAGCAGGGAGTGCGTGCGGGCTGGTTTCCCCCAAAGGAAGCCGAGGATCAGAGCCTCCCATCCGAGGCTTCCTTTGGGGGAATGTGAGCAAGCGTGCTCGTTCCCGGCTTCCCCCAAAGGAAGCTGGCTTTTTTTTAACTTTGTGTGATAAATGTATCGCACAATGTTAAAAACTGCATAAACATTGAAGATCGTGAAACTAGTCTGTACTTTAGTAAATATCACAAAGATGAACCACAAGGGTTTTAGTGTAAATCTTGTGCAGTTAGTGATTTGCAGAGTGGATGAAAATTCAATGATGAAAATTTTTTTTTTAAATCAGTTTTTAAAATTATTTTAATTTTACAGATATGAAAAGATCTTCTGTATTAAATGCCTTTTAAAGTTTGGCAAATTATATATTAAAAGGCACCCTTGCAAAACAAACCAAAAAGAATACCCCTTGCTAAAATTGACAAGGAAAGAGGTTCAGATTCTTATTATTTTATTTTCACTGAACTTTTTGCTGATAGCATATCAGGCCTTCCCTTTTATGTCATCCATCAGAGGGATATCTGTCTGTTGGCTAGAAATCTTAAAAGGGAGAGAGACAAACTTCTAACATGTCTCCTCATGTTTTTGGAATGGCACGGGTTAGAAATGTTGAGAGAAAATTTAAAGGAAAGTTGGGTGCCAGTGCTAAATTGCCCCCTAAATTAGAACAAAATGCCTGAAATTCAGTCAAAATTAATTAATTGAGGCACCATTATCCACCCAGGTGCCCTTCAGGTGTTAGACCATTGGCCCTGTTCACTATGGCTGATGCTAGGTGAAATAACTTTGTTCCCAACAATACCCTAGGGAAGACTGATCTTGTATATACAGCAGCCCTAAGTACAAGTAGATAAATAAGTACCTTTCTGTTGTCTAGTCCTGACTGCCATACAAGCACAGAAACCACAGACAGCACTGGCTCTTTGGCTATAAACGGAGATGACCACCGAACCCTAGAGTCAGATATGACTCGCTTTCGAGCAAGTGCAACCTTTAAGTGTGTGTATGTTGTATTTGTTGGTGAGTTACTTGCAGAAGTGGTGCAATTGTTTGAAAAAGTAAGGCTGGATTGTACGCTTAATCTTATGTTACAGTATTTTCCCAAACTGCATATGTAGCAGGTTAGGCATTCTCACTCCTATTATTTTTGCAGTACAAGCTGTAGCTTCTTTCTTCAAATACAATCTTCCATTTTTACCTTTGCTCGGAATATATCATCAAAGTCACAAGTTTTATTGTTTGTTGTTCAGTCGCACAGTCAATTCTGACCCTTTGCAACCCCATGGACCGTTGTCAGCCAGACATCTCTGTCCTCCACCATCTTCCTTAACCCACCCAGCTCTGTGCCCATTACATCTACAATACCATCTAGACATCTTGTTTTTGGCTGCCCCCGTCTTTCCCAACATCAAGACTTTCTCAAATGAATCCTCTCTTCTCATTTTATGTCCAAAGTACTGTACTTTAGCTTCTTCTTTACTATTTGACCTTCTAGGGAGCAGTCAGGGTTGATTTCTTCTAAGATTGACCTATTTGTTCTCCTCGCTGTCCAGGGTACTCTCAAAACTCTCCTCCAACACCACATTTCAAAAGCATCTACTCTTCTGCGCTCAGCTTTCCTTATTGTCTAGCTCTTACAACCATACATTACCACCGGGAATGCCATTGCTTTGACGATGTGAATTTTTGTTTGCAAGGTGATGTCTCTACTTTTAACTATGTTCCCCAGGTTTCTCATCGCTTGTCTCCCAAGAATCAGTCGCCTTTTTATTTCATGGCTGCAGTCACCATTTGCAGTGATCTTTGATCCGAGAAACATAAAGTCTGTCACTGCTTCTACTTCTTCCCCATCTATTTTTTCAGGGCGTGATAGGGCCCGTTGCCATTATCTTGGTTTTCTTGATGTTGAGTCTCAAGCCAGCTCTTGCACTCTCTTCTTTCAACCTAAGCAGCAGCTTCTGTAGGTCTTCCTACAGGGGTGATATAAATCTAAATAAATAAATAAATAATAATAATCTTCCTCACTTTCTGCCATTAGGGTAGTGTCATCTGTGTATCTCAAGTTATTGATGTTTCTCACAGCAATTTTGATCCCAACTTGTGATTTGTCCAACCCTGCATTGCACATTATGTGCTCTGTGTATAAGTTGAATAAGCAGGGTGACAAAATGCAACCTTGTCCTATTCCAGACCGCTCCGTCATTCTGTATTTTGTCCTAACTTTTGCTTCTTGACTCATGTATAGATTTCTCATGAGGCATATAAGGTGTTCTGGTTTTCCCATATCTTTAATTGTTTGCCACATTTTGTTGTGGTCTACACAGTCAAAGGCCTTAGTGTAATCAATGAAACAGAAGTAGACTTGTTTCTGATATTCCTTTGTTTTCTCCATGATCCAGCATATGTTGGTAATGTGTTCTCTAGTTCCCCTGCCTCTTCAGAACCCAGCCTGCACTTCTGGTAATTCTCTCTCCACATGCTGTTGCAGTCTATCTTGTATTATCTTGAGCATCACCTTGCTGGCATGTGGGATGAGCGCAATAGTTCGATAATTTGAACATTCTTTGGCATTACCCTTTTTGGGGATTGGAACATATACTGATCTTTTCCAGTCCTGTGGCCGTTGTTGTGTTTTCCAAATCTGCTGGCATATAGAATGCAATAATTTGATTCCATCATCTTTTAGGGCTTTGAAAAATTCAGCTGGGATGCCATCAAGTTTTATGGGACCAAGCAAATTGAATTTATCTAGGTGTGTATTTGTTCTTGATACAGAAATAACTAATCTATACCTGCTAATTTATAAATGCCTAGATTACATGAGTGGACAAGTTAGGGAAAAGAGGATATGCTGACACAAGGTCTTAGTATTATGGTATCTAATAATTTTGTAGCATTTTTCAGTAATATTTTCCTCATGCCTATTTGAAGAATTGTGTTACAGGAAGATTCTTCTTTTACTTATACAGCTCTGTTCATCCTTCCAAGTTACTGTGATTATATCATAATATACTGGTTGTGTGGTAGAGCTTGAGTCCCTATTTCCCAAAAAACAAGACCTAACCAGAAAATAAACCCTAGCATGATTTTTCAGGATGCTTGTAATATAATACCTACCTCAAAAATAAGTCCCAGTTAAGATTGTCAGCCAGATGGGTGCACTTAGTACATCCATTGCTACTCACGACAGAAGAATTGCATTATAAAACAATAATATTAATATACAAATATAAATAAATAAATAATATGAACATTCATACATAAAATAAACAATATAAATTATAATTACTGTATTTGTAAATACTCAAATGGGTGTCTTTGACTGAGAGATTAAAAACCTATGAAAACATGAACTCAGAATTTATTTCCAAATTACCAATCAGAGTACAGACATAACATACAAATAACGTGTGCACTTGATAATGAATGGATGTGGTTGTGTCTAATGTGAATCTTCATAATTCAATACCTCGTGTGTTGTAACGGATGTACTTAATGCATTGCATCCCCTTAAAATAAGTCCTAATGTGTCTTTTGGAGCAAGAATTAATATAAGACCTGGTCTTATTTTTGGGGACATACGGCATGACTGTCAGATTGAAGAGATGGGAAAATTATTGGTGAATGTTGACTTCCTCCTTTACAATTTGCTATTACTGTACAGTATTCCTAAAGCACCTAGAAAGTCTTTTCCACCCAAGGAAACCATCGTTGGAAGTAGGACCAAACTTTATCTCAAAATAGGTAAATTTTCTGTTCATACTGTAGTTTTCTTGAAATGTTATTACACAGATGAGTAGGTTGAAGGAAAGGACAGAAATTAAAATATTTTCTTGTTTGTTCCTTAGAACAAAGCTTTTGTAGATTTCTTTGATGTTTATTTCCCTTATAATTACCGTATTTTTCGGACCATAAGAAGCACTGACCATAAGACACACCCAGTTTTTAGAGCAAGAAAACAAGAAAAAAATATTCTGAACCTTTGGACCATAAGATGCACCCTCATTTCCTCCCCACTTTTGGGGAGGAAAAAGTGCGTCTTATGGTCCAAAAATACGGTACAATACTTCCATAATTTTTCTTCAGTTATTTTTAAGATTTTGAGCTTTTAAGTTTATTCTGTCCTAAGTGTTTTCTTTTTTTTTCTGAGAATAGTTTCTTCTAGATTCACTGTTATTATAAAATACAGTAATACCCCGGATAACGCTTGTACCGAATAGCGCTAAAACCGCATAACGTTGCAAGATTTTCGGAAAAATCTTGCATTGGATAACGCGATTTTTAGCGTTATCCGGTACAAGCGTGTGCGTGGGGGGGAGTTGGATTGGGTAGAACATCTACCTAATCCAACCCCCTCTCCAGCACCCGCCTGCCTTTCCCCCCGACACTACTGCAGGGTTCCCTCTGCTTACCTTCCTTTCCTTCTCCTTCTCCGACTCCCAGCTGATTGCAGAAGGCTTGGTTTTTTTTTAAATTGCAGGGAAGGGGGGGAAGAGAAAGGAGTTTCTTTCCACGCTTCTTGCTTTACTTCCTGATTTGAAAAAAAAATACAGAGATGTGATTGGTTCTCTAGATCAACTGATCTAGAGAACCAATCACATCTCTGTATTTTCCCCTTTCCTGTTTGATTGGTTCTCTAGATCAATTGATCTAGAGAACCAATCGCATCTCTGTATTTTTTTCAAATCAGGAAGTAAAGCAAGAAGCATGGAAAGAAACTCCTTTCTCTTTCCCCCCTTCCCTGCAGTTTAAAAAAACCAAGCCTTTTGCAATCAGCTGGGAGTCGGAGAAGGAGAAGGAAGGTAAGCAGAGGGAACCCTGCAGTAGCGTTGGAACTGCACTTTCCCCGACCCTACTGCAGTCGCATGGGGGTGGCTTTTAAAGGTAGGGAGGTCTCTTTCTTTCACTGGCTGCCTTTAAAGCGGTTTGTCCCTGAAGTCAGGGCTTTATTTTTAGCGTTGTTCGATGCATGTATCGGACAACGCTAAAAACCAGGTAACATCATGACTTGTGGAACCAAGTCATAAAGTTATCCGGGGTATTACTGTACTTTTAAATAACATATTCAGTTCACTTTGAAAACCTTGACTGAACAGCAATTCACTGTTGTTGTCAGTAATTGTTGTCAGTCAACTATAGTTATTGATACTTTTGTGAGGTCTTTAGAAACAGGCAAGCTATCAGGAGGTCACAGATGCCCAAGGCTTCACCTGGCTACAGAAATATTTAAAATCTCTTTTTGGTCCATATAGATATTATAGAGCATTGACTATAGTATCGCCCCTTCCCACTAAAAAATCTGGTTAATGCATTTGAAAAATACTATGTTGTCAGTAGAACTAGTCAAATTTCATCCATGCCCTTGTGGATATTTGTAGACAGGAAGGATTATGTACATAATAAATAAGTCAGTGCTGTTCCTTTTGGCCTTACTGTGGCAAGTAGCAAAGGCAACACAAAGCTACAGGAGTCAGAGGATTAAGCTGGTGATGTATATGCAAGAAGGAGAGCTTGCAAGTATATTGTGTAAGACATCTGAATATAACTCAGCATCATTTTCTTTTGGAGAACAGAAAAACAGATTTATTTTGATTATGTTTTGGTACAGAAGGAGAGAACAAACCGTATCAATAATGTTATCAGTTCAGAAGACAGGCTGGTATTGTCCTCATGCTGTTACGCAGCAGGCTGAGAGACAGAGACAGGTGAAAACTACTGAGCCCTGTCAGACTTGCTCCTAGTCTAGTGTGTATAGATGTATTAAGCTTTAAAGATGAAGAAGCAACTCTTTATGTGGTTGCTATGCATGTTGTAGACTACATTTAAAGTCCAAATTGCACATTTCCTTTATGTGACACACGCTACCATGAACAGGAAAAGTATGTGAAAGTGGTTACATGAATGGCTTTATGTTTCACTTAGTGTGCTTCACATTATTTGTACATTGATTTTTGTGTGTGAATGCATTAAAGAAACCATTATTGTAATACATTGTAATATGGTATCATTACTTAGTGAGCTGCCTACCAAATGATAAACATTCTTTTTGCTTCTACTTTATTCATACTCCCTTTTGCATGGTTATTTCTGGCTTGTTGCTGGGCCATTTATTCAGCCATGAAAATATTCTTTCACAGCTTCTTATCTGTCAAGAAAGGTTGCTGTTTATAATCTAAGTGAGCTAGATTTTTTTCTTCAGCCAACAACTACCTTTGTCCCTGGTATCATCTGTGATTTCTGAGGAGTGACAAAACCAAATTTATATCTTGTTTTTTGTAGTTGCTGTTTTCAGATAGTTTTTAAAGTGCTTTCGGTAGGTTGTCTATAATATAATTGAAAACCTGAACTAACAGTTCAGAGAATCTGCTCATTTACTATCGAACTGAGTTGTTGGGGTACTTGTTTGTCAAGTAATGCTTGAAGGGTATTTACTTGGGTCTCAGAAAATACAATGGAGCTACTTTACTGCCACTGTTTGTATTCTCAAAACAGCAGCTGCAGCTCTTTGCTAGAGTCCTAGAACTTATCCCCCTTCCCAACATAATTTTGCTGTTGTGCCCAGCATCAAAAATTGACAGTTAGATCAGGGGTGTTCAAAATTGGCTCTCCAGTTGTTCTTGGACTTCAATTACAAGAAGCCCAAGTAAGCACACTTGCTGATCTGGGTTTCTGGGAATTGAAATCCAAGAACATCTGGAGAGCCAAGTTTGAGGAACCCTGGTCTAGAACACTTAGAATAGCCTTGGCTGTGTATTGGTTAAACTGCTGTACTGCTGCCAAAGCTGCTCACAATCTGAGTTTGATCCTGATGGGGTTCAAGGTTGACTCAGCCTTTCATCCTTTGGAGGTTGGTAAAATGAGTACCCAGCATGTTTGGGGCAGGTTGGTAAAATGAGTACCCAGCATGTTGGGGGCAAAATGCTAATTACCTTGAGAACTGACCAGAGAGTGCACTAAGTGCTATGAGGCAATATATAAATGTACAGTGGAACCTCAACATAAAAACGGTTCAACCTTCAAAAAATTTGACATACAAATACAAATCCTGGCTAAAAAAAATTCAACATACTGTACACATTTTTATTCAGAAAAATTTGACATACAAAAAAATATGGTGACATCTAGTGGCCTCTTCTGGTAATGCAATGTGTTTTTGACATACAAATAACCTCATGGAACTGAACAAATTTGTATGTAGCATTTTTATCGTACAGTGGTAGCCCACATAATGAAAAGGCTCCATTCCACGGAGCTCTTTGTTATGCAGTTTTTTTGTTATGCGGATCAAATGGGCGATACCCCGCATAATGTAAAAAAGTTTGTTATGCGGGGTATTGCGATTGCCACACGAACACTTTGTTGTACAGATTTTTCATTATATGAAGCGTTCGTTATGTGGGGCACCACTGTATTTGCTATCCTTTCTAATCCTGGTGCCCTCCAACTATTTAGGAATAATAACCTCTGACCTTTGGGTGTTGATGTATATGAGACAGAAGTGAATATTAAAGAGTACAGTAATACCCCGGATAACATTATGACTTGGTTGCACAAGTTATGACGTTACCCGATTATTAGCGTTGTCCGATGCATGCATTGAGCAACGCTAAAAAAAAACAAAAAACCCTGACTTCAGGGACAAACTGCTTTAAAGGCAGGCAGGAAAAGAGACGCAATCCTCCCTGCCGTTAAAGCCATCCCCCACCCGCATCGGTCTCTGTGACTGCAGTAGGATCGGGGAAAGGCACGCGCCTTTCCCCCAACCCTACTGCAGTCGCAGAGACTGCTTGTGTCTCCTTCCCTCCCTGTATTTAAACTCTTCCCTCCCTCCCTGTAGTTCAAATGCAGGGAGGGAAGAGAGAGAGAACCAATCATGTATCTCTCTTTCCCCCTCCCTGTAGTTTAAATACAGGGAGGGAAAGAGTGAGACGCAATCATGATCACGAGGGAGGGGGAAGAGAGAGACGTGATTGGTTCTCTCTCTCTTCCCTCCCTGCATGTAGTTTAAATACAGGGAAGGAGGGAAGAGAGAGAGACCCAGTCACGTCTCTCTCTTTCCCTCCTCCCTGTAGTTTAAATACAGAGAGGGAAAGAGACACAAGCAGTCTCTGTGACTGCAGTAGGGTCGGGGAAAGGCACGTGCCTTTCCCTGACCCTACTGCAGTCACAGAGACCGCTGCAGGTGTGTGTGTGTGTATTGGGTAGTTCTACCCAAACCACCCCACACCCGCAGACCATTACCTCGGATAACGCTAAGAATCATTATCCCGAATCGTTATCCGATGCACGTTTTTTCCAAAAAACTTGCATCGTTATCCGATTCTAGCATTATCCGATGCAGTCGTTATCCGGGGTATTACTGTATGTGAATCAGTTTTAAAAGGTTTTTGAGTCAGTATTCCTAAAGGTATATTTTTGGGGTTGCTAATAATGTGTTATCCCAGAAGGCAAAACTGACATAATGGCTGTTTGTATAGTATTTGTATTTTTTCTTTTCTGCACATTAAATTGCCACAGGATAACCTGTTTCAATTCCTGTGTGCTTCTCAACACTGCTTGATTAAAATCAGTGTTTTATTATGTCCCCTGGAGTGTAAGAGTATGAATGTGTGTTGGGAATCTTTTTTCACAAGACATACTTCTTAGGATGTGAAGTTTTGTTTCTCTTTAGCATGGCTGAGGCAACAAGTTTTAAGGTAGCTATCCCGTGGGTGATAAAAATAAAATGTTTTTCTTCTATATCTTTCACTTAGTCCCAATTTGGAAATCTGGGAGAGCCCTTGATAATTGCTGAGTTTAATTTCCAAGATATTTTTAGCATGACACAAAATAAACAGACCATAATGGCCCTTGAGAATAAGTATGGTCCTAAACGTCGGTGATACCTATATATGGTTACTCTTTGCAATAAGTCCTTCACAGACTCCCTTTTTTACTTAGCCATATAAAACTTAGTGCATCAGGCGAGTCAGTAAGACCATATGTAATATGTAGAGCATCTTCCTTCCCCCATGATGACAACAAACACATCAAAGGGTAGAGCATCACAGAGATAGTGGTCAATGGAAGATTATGTATTTTGAAGCTGTGCTCTCAGCAATACACAAAACATTGAACAGTTATGAGGGCTCTCCATTTGGTTAAATTGTGGCAGGACATATGATATTTAAAATGTAAATCCTTCAGGACATGAGATACCAATTCCATTGTTTCAGTTGTGGTTTCCCCCTCAACCGAATATGAAAAACTTGCAAATGTTCTAGGGCACAGTTTGGAGTCAATATAATTATTGGCCATGGTAGATTGGTTTTTTCTTCTCCTGCCTTCTCCTTCTGTGTCTAGTCAAGATGTGAAACTGCCAAAAGGAAGGCACCTTTTGGTGAGTTCATTCTACAGTTCCTTTTGCCTGACCTAGTATGAGAAAGATTAGCTGGCAACACAAGGTTGTCATTACTGTGGTATGCCAGTTTGTGGTAAAAAAAAACAACCACAGTCTTTTAGGAGGCTCTTTCTGTGTATCCCCTGCCTTCTCCCAAAAGTTATGGATAGATTAGGAGACAATAAATTTAGGAAGTTGAGAACCTTTGAACCTAGTGGTATACATCAAACCAGGGGTAGGCTATAAAAGGATATTGTTAAACTTTTATATGACAAAAGTATGCATTTTCTCTAATAGTTCTATAATCTTTCAGGAATTTCATAATAAAAATTCATTTCCAAGCATTTGCTCAAAGCAAATTATTAGTGCATCATTCAATATTTTTTAATGTCAAGCATAGTTTAGATCAGGGATTACCAACCTGCAGCCTGTGGGTCAGATGCAGCCCATGGTACCATTTCATGTGGTCTCCCACTGCCTCAACCACCCCTGGAAATGCCATGTAATGGTGGAAGGTTGTTTAAAATCTGCTTTAAAGGACCCAAAATTATGAATTAGCTTGTTCTTTGTGCAATCGAGAAGTATTTTGACATATGAAATGAACACCTACTGTTTTCAAACAACTTACTTGTATGTAGAATGTTAGTGGCTTTTAATTGAGCTTTGCATGTCATTACAATTGACTTGTATGTATGACTTAACCAGTTCCCTCATAGAATAGATACCGTATATGCCGGCGTATAAGACGACTGGGCGTATAAGACGACCCCCCAACATTTTCACTCAAAATGTAGTTTGTTATAAACTCGCCGTATAAGACTACCCCCTCTTCCGCACGTCTTCCACACACCAAATAAAACACAAAAGAACATCAGATTTGATTTCAACATCTCCCTGTGGCCGGCACTAGTGCACAAGTGCGCATGTGCGAGCTCTGCGAAGACAAGGGGCGGGGCGGAGCACCGCTGCTTCCCACTGAGCAGAACAGGCCGGTCACGCCGAAAAGGCTGGCACCCCTGTCTCGCTGCTGATGCTCACCACAGCCACGCTGGATACCACGCGATACTGGATGGTATGTAGAATGAGGTGGTTGGGCATTGGGAGGCCACTATGGGCACCAGGCGGGCATCGGGAGGCCACCATGGGCACTGGGCGAGCACTGGGAGGCCACTATGGGCAGCTATGTCTATCCCAACTGAAGTGCACCCGGCAGTGGCGTAGCGTGGGGGGGGGCAGGGGGGTAGATGCCCCAGGCAGCGGCTTTCAAGGGGCGGCAAAATGTCCCCACGGCATTGGCCTCCCTCTGTCTGGGCTTAGGGAGCAGGACTTCCCAGGCAGAAGGCGGCCCTTTTGCTGTGCCAGCAGCCAGGCTGCCCCCTCTTTACCTTCTACCGGCCGTGGCTGCCCTTGTTCTGCCTCCTCTGCCGCCTCCCTGATGGGCGCCCTGCGCGCGCGCGCTGCTCACCTCCACCCGCCTGCCCACCTACCCAGCTAGCCGTCAGGGGCTCTCCCTGCTGGGGGCTAGCTGCCTGCCTGCCTGTCTACTTCCCCCGCCCGCCCCCTCGGCTTCCCTCCCTCTTGTCCCTCTGGCCAGTCACTTTGCTCCGGAGTCACTCCGGATTTGTCTGCTGGCCTTGGCGAGACCCCAAAACACCCTCCTTCTCAGTCGCCGCCCAGGGGAACGACGGACAGGCGGGGCTCTACGAGAGGTCCAGCCCCGGGGGCCTTGGAAAAGGTAGCGAAGGGTTAACTGGGTGGTGGCGGCCGCGGCGAGCCTAGATGGAGGGGGCAGCGAGTTTGGTCTTCGCCCCGAGTGGCGGAAGCCTGCGCGACGCCACTGGCACCCGGCGTATAAGACGACCCCCCCACTTGGAGGCATGTTTTTCAGGGGGAAAAAGTAGTCTTATACGCCATGCATATACAATATTTGAAAAATAAAATATTTGTACAGTATCTGATATTTTAACACAAGGAATAAAGAGATTGTAAGCAGTACAAGCAGTGGCCTCAGGTTGTAATAAAAGGGCACTCCTTTAGAGGCATGTTTGAGAAAATGGTGTAGTTCTGTAAAAATGAGGGGGGAAGGGGGGGAGCAAAGAAGAAAAAATAATTGCCTATTTTCCTTCTTTTCTGTAGTCATTGGGGAGATACTACAGGAATTTTTAAATGCTAACATTTTCTGTGAATAATTATGGCTACTTCTACTTGATAACTGTCTTGCTTCAGGATATTATTTTAATGGCATGTACGTTAATTAAATAGCTAGCTGGATAGATCAGTATTATAAACCTCCCTAGAAGAAAGCCAGTCTTTGTAGCCATGGGCAAAGTAAGGTACACAGTCCCAGCGTGCTCCCAGAAGAAGGGAATTATACTCTTTTTCTATTTAGAAAAACCTGGAAAGGGTTATCATAAGCCAGGTTTGACTTGATGGCATGCAATTACAGTATTGTTAACTTGATTAAATACACAAGGTTATGCATTCTTTAGGCATACAAGTCTGTAGCCTGGATTTGGTGTGCACAGAAGATTAACAATAAGGATAGAAATATAATTACCACACATTTATATGTTTGTGGAAAGTAATTATCACTTTGGAGAGGAGAATCCTTCAGCTACAAATAAACACTTTCATTTGTACATGAGCTCCCAAAATGCAGACTTTCCAGAACAGGCTGAAGCCGTGGTTGGGTATGCTGTACAAAAAGTCATTCTGTTGCCCTGAGAGGTCCTAGTCCATCCTCCTTACCTCCATAGGCCTTGAACTGCTGGAATAACATAAACTCCTGCTATAAACATTGAAAAGGAGGAAACCCTATAAAACCCTACTGTCCTCTCCTGAGGAAACAAAAGCTAAAATCTTACTCCTCAAGGCTATGAGCTGGTGTGTTGTATATACAGTCAAGCCTCGCATAAGGAGCGCCTCACTTAAAGAGTAACTCAAAGAGCAGAATTTTCTCTGAATGTTCGCTTCGCTTAACAACTAAAACCAACAAAAAACTCGCTTAACAAATAAATTGGGGTTCGCAATCCCCCCCCCCCCCGAAGTCACATTTGGTTACTTACAATGGTGTTTCGCTTAAAGAACAAACTCGCTTAAAGAGCAATCCTGTGGAACACATTATGCTCTTTAAGTGAGGTACAAATGTATATTCATAGATCAACTGCGATTCTATTTAACCCCACCTAGTATTACAGTATTCTGTAAGATATTTCTAGGCAAAGAGAAATTTCATAACTATGGAAAGTTTTGAAACTGGCCCTGTTGGATATGGCTGCTGGGAGTTGAAAGCCCAAACACCGAGAGTGCACCAAATTGGAGATTTATTTATACATACTGTACTTAAGAATAAACCTCACTGAACATATTGTGATGTACATCGGTGAGGGGGTTTCTGTCAGAAGCAAGCAAAAATAAGGGACAGAGTTGAATGAGGAAATAATTAACTTGAAACTTTAAATCATTTGGGGTTGTTTTAATAGACATGATCAGATTATGCCCCGTTGAAGTCTGAGTTGATGTTTGCTATCCCTCTCTGTAGTGAGGCAGAACCTATTAGGATTGTCTGCCCTCATGGGCTAATGGATCCTGTTAAACTCCAGGATGCTTTGGAAGGGTTTTGGCTGATCTGGTAGATGCTCCTGTTGGCATCCAGGTTGTCCGGTGCTATTTAGACCAGTGTTTCACAACCTTTGGTTTTGGACTTCAATTCCCAGAAGCTTAAATCAGTTGATTGCCTGATCAGTGCTATCGGGAATTGACTTAGACTTCTGAAAATTGAAGTCCAAAGGTAGGGGAACACAGATTGAAATGTATTGGCAAACTTCATGCATTGGTGTACAGGGGATCACTTACAACATTAGTACATGTGTTGGTAATCTCACAAATGATTACTGTTAAACTCTCAATGTGGGGCTGCCCTTGAGGTTGGTATGGAAATTGCAACAGGTTCAGAATGCAGCTTTCAGGTTAGTTACATTTCTAGAAGATTTGATCACATTTTTCCAGTTCTAACAGGTTTTCACTGGCAGCCTCCTGCATACTGTGCCATTTTCAAAGTCCTGATGTTAAAATGTAAAGCCTTAAGTGATTTGGAACCTCAGTACTTCTCTGAGTGCTTCTTCCAGGAAACATCTACCTGTCCTATGTGATGAAGCTTGATTCTGTGGATTGTCATTCTGAGACAGGTTAAACAAGTATTGACTTGGAATCATGCTTTCTTGGTTGTGACTTCACTATTATGGAATAAGATGTTGAAATCCATCAGGCCTTTCCCTCGAGGCCTTTAAGAGAGTTTTAAAAACCTAACCTTTTCAAGGAGGCTTTTGGAAATATCCTCCTCACAATGGGGGCTGTCTCATTGGGGCTTTATTTAGTTTTTAACCATTGTTGTTTAATGTAATTATACAGTAAAACCTCATATAACACTAAAACCTGGTTCCACAAGTCTTCGTGTTACAGTAAAACCTCGAATAACGTTAAAACCTGGTTCCACAAGTCTTGGTGTTATATGATTTTTAGTGTTATCTGATGCATGTTAAAATCCTATGGGATCCATAGATACATTGTAACCACACAGGCTTTAGCGGTTGTTATCTGAAGCATCCCATAGGATCTTAATGTTATCTGATGCAATTCTTCCCCCCAGATTCCTTGATGTTATGCGATTTTCGTGTTATTCGATACTAATGTTATATGAGGTATTACTGTATGCTGTTTAGCTTGTTGATTTTTTAAAATTTTATTTTATGCTTTGAGTAGGAGTTGGTGTTCTGGGTTGGGTTATTTTGAGATTATTATTGTATTTTACCATCTAGAGTAATGCTAGTTATTAAATTAGATGGCATAAAAGTACTTCAAACAAAGAAACAAATAAATAGTTATTGCATGTACTGTATTAAAGTAAAATACTTACAATGATATTTCAGCAATGATATTTGTTGAAAATTGTATTGAAAAATGCAAAAATTCTTCATGTAGATTTAGTCTGTCCAATTCAGTGTCAGAACTTTTGCTTTCCCTAGGTTAGCAATCAGATTTATGCAAGTACTGTCTACATATGTTACATCCTGTTAGAGCAAACTGAAGTTGTACAGTGAGCAAAAGTGAAAGTTTAAAGCAAGACTGGTTAAGAAACACTGCAGTATAATGTGAGTGTTGTAGATCTGTTTATAATACAAGTCAAACCTCATATAACACTAAAACCTGGTTCCACAAGTCTTGATGTTATATGATTTTTAGTGTTATCCGATGCATGTTAAAATCCTATGGGAGCCATAGAGATACATTGTAACCACACAGGCTTTAGCGGTTGTTATCTGAAGCATCCCATAGGATATTAATGTTATCCGATGCAATTCTTCCCCCCAGATTCCTTAATGTTATGCGATTTTCGTGTTATTCGATACTAATGTTATATGAGGTATTACTGGTATGTCCTTTGTGTCAAATGTACACTATATTTAATTTATTTAAATATATTTAATTTATCAGGTTTCTCTTTTTATTTTAGGTTCAGACAGGGGCGGGGGCATACAACAAAACAACAGTGCAGGATGTTCAGTGTTTCATTTAACCGGCTATGTCCTTACCACAAAATGAGACTCTAACCCCAAAACCTACAGTGTTTAGTAGCCACCTAGTTTGGGTTAGACTTCACTGGGCATTTTGTCTACTCCCTCAGTGTCCCTTCGTAAAGATCTTCTGTACTCTGCAGATCTTAAGTTCCACCATGTTTTCTGATTAGTTTTTCGGGTGTGAATTGTGCCATTTTGGCTATACAGTATATCTTCATTTGGAGAATACGTAAGCTAACAGTGCATAGGTTTGAAGCTCTCACATGTATTGCCATCTGTAATCCTGTGCATAAGCAAGTGTGCAAATCTGATTGAAATCAGTGGCCTTTATGTCTGCTTCACGATGCTTAGAATTACAGCATGTGTGCTGCTGGGTAAACACATTTTCTATATAGAGTAAGTAATGTTTAAGCAATTAAGCATGCTTAATGTGGCTGTGTCTAACCATTACATTTTCTTTTTGCAGAAAAACTATGGGAAGGCAGATGAAGATTGTAGGCATGGTATGCAATTTCAATTATTTCTTTGTTTGTGTAGAAATGTGTCTGTTATAAGCCGTAAGCAGTCAGCAGTGATGTAATAAATTTGTCAATCATAGAATAACTGAGTTGGAAGGGGCTTATGGGGTCATTGAATCAAGCCCCCACCCTCACATTCAGGAATCCAAATCAAAGCATATCTGATAGATGGTTGTCAAATTTTCTCTGAAATGCTTCCAACGTCAGAGCATTCATCACCTCCCAAGGTAGATAGTCCCATTGTTGTACTGCTCTAACAGTTGAGAAGGTTTTTGTGATAATCAATCTATATTTGGTTGTTTGAATATGGAATCATTTATTTCACTTATGTTTCTAAATGAGTACTTTTTCCAAAAGCGCTCATGCAGTATCTCATAGCTTATGAATTTCCGGAGTATCAGTAATCTTATTGTACTTTTTGTGTAGTGTTGAAATTATCTTCAGGACTATAAGAGATTGCACTAGTATTTAAAAAAAGACTCGCTTAGTCTATTTCTCTGCTCTACTTCACAATTCAGCCGTGCTACTATTAACTCAGATATAGAGGATGTTGAATTTAGTTCAGTGTAAGTGTGGTTAGGATCTTAATTGTGAGGTTTATGCAGCAGAATTTCCCAATTATACTAGTACCTTGGATAACATTAAGACTTGGTTCCACAAGTCCTAACATTATCTGGTTTTTAATGTTGTGTGATGCATTGATCCCACAATGTTAAAAAAAGCTGGTTGAACCCCCAAGCAAAAGGCAAAAGTGAAAGAGATTCACCCTGCCTCCCCTCCTGAAACAACAGGGTGGGCAGGGCAAATCCCTCGCTGTTAGCCTTTGCCTTTTGCATTTGGATTGTGGGTAGAACATGGGTGCCAGTTCAACACCCAAAGGCAAAGGCAGAGATATTCACCCTGCCTCCCCTGCAGGATGAATCCCTTGCTGTTAGCCTTTGCCTTTGGCTAGAGAAACGCAAACCTAACAGCAAGCGATCTCAATGTTGGGGAATTTGAGGTGAACATTTGCATCGCACAACGTTAGATTTTGTGATGCAAATAATTGCCTCAAATTCCCCAACGTGATCCGATTTTAGCATTATCCGATGAAAACGTTATCCAAGGTACCACTGTATTATCCTTTCTAAGCATAGCATAACTTCAAAAATCAAAGAGAGGCAGAAACTGTATAATGAAATGTGAACCACAAAAATGTATGTGGAAAGAAACTGAAGAGCAAAAAAAGAAAAGTTATAACCAGTACATTTCAGTAGAGGATATAAAGCAGAACCCTTACAGTTTCTCTTAAGAATAAAAGCCTTCAATTCAGTGTGACCTATTCCCAGATAAATACCTATATCAGTCAATATGTACACTTGTACCTTGCTTAAAGAGCATAATGCGTTCCACAGGATTGCTCTTTAAACGAGTTTGCTCTTTAAGTGAAACACCATTGTAAGTGACCAATTGTGGGAGGGATTGCCAACCCCGATTTATTTGTTAAGCGAGTTTATGGTTGGTTTTATTTGTTAAGTGAAGCGAACATTCAGAGAAAATTCTGCTCTTTAAGCGAGGCACTCTTTAAGCGAGGCACTCTTTATGCGAGGTTTGACTGTATATTAAAACAAAGAAAAGGAAATCTTGTGCCACCATTTACTCACATCCCAGCAAAAGAGACATTTTAGTGCTCTTGAAGTCATACTTTTCTGTAAAAGTTATACAAAATTAGACAAAGTTGGTGTTTCACCTAATAAATAAATTTCGTGTCAAAAATTACTCTGGGTTGAAAAGATTTTTGCTGGAGAAACTCTGCTCAGGGGATGCCCAAATGAGCTCCTTTCACGTCCCCAAGATCTATCATGCAACACTCGGGATTCGAAACCTGATCTTCCACTCTCCAAGCTCAGTGTCTTAATCACTAAACCACCACAGTGTTGCCTGAAGAGCTTTAAGCAATACAGTAAAACACTGGATAATGATTGGATCAGATAACGCTAAAATCGCATAACGTTAAGTAATCTGGGGAGGAGAATTGGATCGAATAACGTTAAGGTCCTATGGGATGGATCGGATAGCAACTGCTAAAGCCTGTGCTGTTATAATGTATCTCTATGGAGCTTTAACGTTATCCGATCCATCCCATAGGATTTTAACATGGATCGGATAACACTAAAAATCGGATAACACCAAGACTTGTGGAACCAGGTCTTGTATTCCTGAGTCTCAGGCATCTGCCATGTGCATTTTTTATTTTAATTCCATTACAGGCAATGTAAAAATTGCCTAGTAGTTCTCTATTTTCTAGAAACCAAAGAGCCTGTATGTTCAGCCAGGCTGGTTGTAGTTTTAAGTTCACTGTGGCAGATTCATATTGTTTAAGATGTAGGCTCTATAAAGTTTCTAAACCTTTGTGGGCTTCCCCAAACAGGAAAGATAATGCAAGGAATTACCATTGACCTTCCAATTCCTGTTTCTTTCCATGTTATTACTTTTAACAACTTGAAGGGAAAGGGTTCTGGAAAGATTGCATATTTTTACATGTCTCTGCATACATATTTTTGTGCCTTTTTGGTTGTAAGCAATTAAATATGTTTTTGTGTGTGTAATATAGTATATTGGGACAGAAATGTCTTATCAGGGATTCCCCTAGCGATATGTGTGGCTGGATAGCAGAGTAGCACTTTTAAGCTCTTACGCAGCGAAAGCCTTAGTGCAATAACACACACACATATGCCTTCAGTGGAAAGGTGCGCTTTACTTACAGTGAGGGGAAGACAGACATACACAGGACTATATACAACAGTCTCTCACTCTCCAAGCCCCACAGTAGGTAGACAGCTTGGAGTCCTCTGTTGGCTCCAACTCCAGGAGCACTCAAAAAGTCCTGGTGATCCTTTAGCAGTTCTTTCTTCTCAGTTGAAGAAAAACTCTGAACACCATCATCTCCTTCAGTGTCTCAGTCCTTCTCAGTATATAGACTCCTTCAGAATAGCAACCTCCTCACAGATAATCTCCTCCAGAATAATAGCCTCCTCCAGTATGAAAACCTCCTCCAGAGACCCCTCCCAGAGGGCCACAGTTATACCCTACTGTTGCTGGGCAGATGCTCTAATCAGCCACAGCTGGGCTGTTACAGGAGCACATGGACCAAGCATGCACAGCCTGGCAATCAGTTTGAGGCTCTATTATGTACACCTGTGTTCAGAACACATGGAGGGCCTTAAAGTTGTACTATTCCACTGGGCAGCAATCTTTGTACAATACCCCCAAATGAAAAAAATGTCCTAACATGCTCCTCCTATTGTACAAGATGGATGCCACAATATACAGGTCAGAATACATAAGCAATATATACAGAGACACAGTTATAGTACAGCATTCTTTTCAATACAATCAGTTTCAGTATTTACAACATCAGCTTACAGTCTTCACATGCCTATTGGCACCAGGAGGAAACAGTTTATTTCCTTTTCTTGCACCTTTGAAATACCTTGGTCTCCTAGACCCACACATCCTATGCCTTTCAGATTCTGGCATACACACAGACAGGTCCCGAGGTGGGGATGCCTCCCTGTCTAATTCTGCCTGCCGTGCACCCAACTTTGCACCTGGCAATGCAGTTACCTCAGTAGGGGTTTCTGGCTTTGCTTTATCCACTAATGCCACAGCGGCCTGATATCTATCAGGTGGCCTTCTAGTCCGACTGGACCTACGAGGCAGGATTCTATCAGTGGTATCTCCCCCAGACTCCCCAGAAATGTCAGACTCCTCTGACTCACTTCTTAACTCTTCTTTTACCCCAGCTTCCCCATCAGTGGGACTTCTGCTAACAAGCTCGCTGGGTTGTAAGACAGGCTGCTTTGCCTCCTCCTCCTCAAATAGGAGTCCAGGAATGTGGACACTTTCCACATGTTTCCACCGGGAATGCTCCAGGAACTTGGCAGTCTTACTCCTTGTAACTTGGTTGGATCCTAGCATCCAAAACCTATACTCCCTATGGTTCGCCTCATACCCTATGAAGATCAGTTTGCGAGGGCGAGGCTGCCCCGGGATGCGTACCCAGGCAGGAGAGCCAAAGACTCGAAGATAGCCCAAGTTTGGCTTCTTTCCATGCCATCTGCTTGCAGGAATGTCTCCAATCCCAGAATGATAAACATTATTGAGCAGATGGTTCGCACACTTCATAGCCTCTGCCCAGAGTGTGCGAGGCAGACCTGCATCACTTAGCATAGCCCTTGTCGTGGCCTGGAGAGTTTGACCCCTCCTCTCAACAGTTGAATTATGCTGAGGTCTGTGGTGGACTATCCCATGCTTAGCCAGGAAATCAGTGCTGGCTTTATTTGAGAACACTGTCCCATCAGTGATTAGGGTCTTTACCTGTGTGTTTGCCTTGTTCTGGGCGAACCTTACCCATCTGGTTAAAGTTGAGCAGATCTCACCCTTGGACCTTAGCAAATACACAAACCCATATCTGGTGTGGTGATCAACAATGCTCAGGGCATACCTTGAGCCACCAGGGCTTGGGCTCATAGGACCTATTAATTCAGCAGACACCACCTCTAAGGGCTGGGTAGTGCTAAAACCACCCACTCTACTTGCAGGAGTGACCATGGACTTTTCCTCGTTACAAGGTTTACAGCTCAGAAATCTGCTGCATGGTTTCACTGCTATGCCCTCAGTCAGATCAATGGTCCTTCTCAAGTCTCGGAAATTTACATGTCCCAACCGTCTGTGCATTAAGTGTATGCATTTGTCATGGGGGAGCTTGTTGCTAAAACCTTTATCAGCCAGATTCGCACTCAGTGCATGGGAGCCTAACACAAATAGATCATTGTGTATCGGGACAGTTAGCTCCTTATCTCGTCCCTTAATGACACATTCCTTCCCCTGGAATGTCACTGAGTAACCCATTTTCAGTAGGGTTCTCACAGACAACAAATTAGACTTCATCTCAGGGACATAAAGCATTTCTAGCTCTTCACCCAAAGCCTCACATCTTACCTGGCCTTTACCCAGTGCACGCACACGTGACCCATTAGCTAAGGTGACAGTCTGGTTTGTTTTAGACATTTCAGTAAACATTTTCCTATTTTTACAAATGGAAAAAGATGCACCAGAATCAATTAACCAGGTGCCAGGTTCAACATCAGTAAAAGCAGCAACAGAGAGATTAGCTTTTCTACATGTCTTGTCCTTATCTGGGCTCGACCTTGCCTTACAGAACTTGGCAATATGCCCAGACTTCTGACATCTAAAACATCTCTTTGCTACACACACAGTGGGAGGAGGGGGTGATTTGCTTCTACTACTTTCACTATGAACTTCTGGTTTTCTGAATTCTTTCAGAGAACCCCTTAATCTGTCTTGTTCCAGTAATCGACCTTGGACCCCCTGGAAATTTAACTCACTCCTGGGCAAAATGTCCAAGGACGAAACATAACCATCAAATTCTTCCGACAAAGACGAAAGGAGAATGTACGCCTTTTGTTCTTCAGTAAAGAACAAGTTTGTTTCAGCAAGACGCTGCAGCAAATCACTAACTGAATGGAGGTGCTGAGCCATATCTCCACCAGGCTGGAGGCGTAACCTAAACAAACGTCTGGTGGGAGATATTTGGGAACCGACTGAGTCCCTTACATATAATTGCTTAAACCTCTGCCAACATGCGGCAGCTGACTTCTCCCCTCTCAGATATGTTAACTGACTCTCTGCTACAGTTAACCCAATAATTGCCAAAGCCCTTTGATTATCATACTCAAGTCTGTCCTTTTTTTTCCAGTGTCCTCTTCATCCAAGGCTTCTAGCTTCTGGGGATTCTCAACAATGTCCCAGAGCCCTTCCTTGCGCAAAAGCAGACTGCACTTGGTTGACCACGTCTGGTAGTTGGTGCCATCAAGCAAGGGCACCAGTGAGAGACTGGAAACAGCCATTCTTCCCTCACTTGCAGACTCACAAAACATGCAGCTGGCAGGGACACTCGAAGCAAAGTGGACGTCTTCTGGACCTCTGTTGGGGCGTCTGGTTGCGTTGGGGCGCTGTCCTGCAGGCGATGAGTCCTCCAGGGAACGCGGCTCCTCCGAACGCTGATCAGGGCGCCACAGCTCCAGTCCAGGCACACAGCACTTCCGGGCTTGACAGGCGAAGACTCACGGGCGCAGTTAGGGCGTCGGGCGTAGCTGTTAGGCGCACCCAGGGCCCATAACCCGTTATCAGGGATTCCCCTAGCGATATGTGTGGCTGGATAGCAGAGTAGCACTTTTAAGCTCTTACGCAGCGAAAGCCTTAGTGCAATAACACACACATATGCCTTCAGTGGAAAGGTGCGCTTTGCTTACAGTGAGGGGAAGACAGACATACACAGGACTATATACAACAGTCTCTCACTCTCTCCAAGCCCCACAGTAGGTAGACAGCTTGGAGTCCTCTGTTGGCTCCAACTCCAGGAGCACTCAAAAAGTCCTGGTGATCCTTTAGCAGTTCTTTCTTCTCAGTTGAAGAAAAACTCTGAACACCATCATCTCCTTCAGTGTCTCAGTCCTTCTCAGTATATAGACTCCTTCAGAATAGCAACCTCCTCACAGATAATCTCCTCCAGAATAATAACCTCCTCCAGTATGAAAACCTCCTCCAGAGACCCCTCCCAGAGGGCCACAGTTATACCCTACTGTTGCTGGGGAGATGCTCTAATCAGCCACAGCTGGGCTGTTACAGGAGCACATGGACCAAGGATGCACAGCCTGGCAATCAGTTTGAGGCTCTATTATGTACACCTGTGTTCAGAACACATGGAGGGCCTTAAAGTTGTACTATTCCACTGGGCAGCAATCTTTGTACAATACCCCCAAATGAAAAAAATGTCCTAACATGTCTTGTATATTTTCATGATCAAAATATGATGCACAGAAGTTGTTGTAAATATGTAGATGAGAACCTATCACTTCCCACTACCAGAAAAAGAAGAAAATGGCAATAATCTAAAATTCTGCTTAATCTACATAAATAACCAATTGTTTATGAAGTGGTGAAATATCCAATTTGTAAAAATGAAAATGTCTAATTATTTAGTTGGCAACCAGAGTGTTAGAACCCCCATAAAGAGAAGTCAGAATCCACTAGACTTTAAAATTAGTTGTCCCATCAACAGTGACTATATTTATTCAGATTTTAAAATGGATTTGCTGTGGTCATGATGGGATGAGTGAGGATGGGAAATATGACCGTGCATGACTGTTGCTTCAGAATGAGTTTGGTTTGTGGAAGAAGTCTCCCCACTGACAAACGCAGGAATACAAAAATTACATAGCTGTTTTGGTGTTACGTATTCTGCAGTCTAGAAGTGCAATGAAAGAAAATGTTGTTTTTCAAAGGAAACTGAAATGGCTCTTGTTTAGCTCTTTGGAGTTCAGTTCTCCACTGTGCCTCCTTGACAGAGGCTGGATTTGAGGATCCATATGATCCCTTTCATTTGTTGCTAAATATATACAGAAAGGATGGGTTCCAAAGGGAGTCTAAAGGGTGTGTGTGTGTGTGTGTGTGTGTGTGTGTGTGTGGAGAGTTGATAGTTGCTAACCAGGAAGGACTAAACCAGGGATTCTCAGCCTGTGGCCCATGGGCCGGATGTGGCCCACAGCACCATTTCATGTGGCCCCCCACTACCTCCACCACACCAGGAAGTGCCATGTGGTGGAGGAAGGGCAAAATGGCCATCCAGCCCCCAAAGCTGTCTGAGGGAGTGTGACCCAGCCCCTGGCTTTAAAAGGTTGAGAACTCCTGGACTAAATGGAGATCCTCAGCTCATGAGATGTGGAGATGGAAGGACATGGTGCAGACTTCCAAAGACAATGTTCAGGAATACTGTGATACCTCAGATAACGTTTGCATTGGATAACGTTTGAATCGGATAACGTTGGGGAATATGAGGCAAACATTTGGATCTGATAATGATCTCTGATACAAGTGTTTGCCTCAAATTCCCTGAGGTGTGGCTGTAACTCACCAGTTTGTCTTGGGAGAAAGGGGGAGGGGGCTGCCTGCTCTCTTTATCTCAAGGTTGCAACATCTCAATAACAATCACATTTCAAAAGCTTGCCAGACCAGTCTGACTAGTTTAGGTGAATAAAATAAGACATAATTTTTTAAACTTTGCTGTTTTAAAAGATATGCTCCCTCTGTTTGCTGACATGTTTTTTTAATGATGCCATGGCACACCAGGAAAACTAGGTCACTAGGTCCAGCCCACTCCACCATCATCGCTCCCGGAAGCAGAGGTCAGGTGAGTTTTACTTCCATTTCTGGGAGTGATGAGGGTGGTGTGGGCCAGATGAATTGATGTCATGGGCCAGATCTGGCCCACAAGCCTTGCTAACAACAGGGGTGCCTAAACTTTTCAGACCATGGGCCAGTCACGTGGTTCATGTGTGCCCAAACTACTCTCTGTGGGCCAGATCTGGCCTCCAATGCCAATTCATCCAGCCCATGCCATGCCCGTCGATCCCAGAAGCGGAAGTTGGGTGAGTTTTACTCACGCAGCTGGGAGCAACGAGGGTGGAGTGGGCTGGATAAATTGGTGTCAGGGCCGGATTGGAAGGTCAGTGCGCAGTAAACAAGCAGAACACGGTACACAAGCAGTGCACAGTACACAAGCTAAATTTTGTTTTCTTCTCACCTAGTTTTCCTGGTGTGCCATGGCATCATTAAAAAAACATGTCAGCAAACAGAGGGAGCAGATCTTTTAAAACAGCAAAGTTAAAAAAATTCTATCTTTGTTTATTCACCTAAACTAGTCAGACTGGTTTGACAAGCTTTTGTAACGTATTTACCCTTTAGACAAAGGTTCCAGCATGTTTTCTTGACTTTCCCTTGAAGTCTGTGTAGCTTATCTCTATGGTGTTAATGTTATCTGATGCATCTGCATAGGATTTTAACGTTATCTGGTCCATGCATCGGATAAGGCTAAAAATCGGTGAGCCATGTCTTCAGACCAGTGGTGGGGTTCAGTAGGTGCGCCCCAGTTCACCAGAACCAGTAGCAGAAATTCTGCCTGGCACCTCTGCCCATCCAAGTTTTGAAATAAAATACTGTAGTCCTAATTCAGGTGCAATGCAGGGGTTTCCCCCTGGCCACACCCACAGAGTAGGTAGTAAAAAAATTTGAATCCCACTTTTGCTTAGACTCATGGTGTACAACATTTAAGTCATAGGTTTGTATTCATAGAACAGTAATACCTTGGATAACGTTTGCATCAGATAACGCTAAAATCGCATAATGTTAAGCAATCTGGGAAAAAATTTGCATCGCATAACCTTAAAATCCTAAGGGATGCATCAGATAATGTTTGCTAAAGCCTGTGCCGGTTACAGTGTATCTCTATGGGGTTTTAACATTATGCAATTTATCCCATAGGATTTTAACGTTATCCGATGCATGCATTGGATAACATTAAAAATCAGATAACACTAAGACTTGTGGAACCAAGTTTTAGCGTTATCTGAGGTTTTACTAGATGTGTATTTTAAAGTTGGAGACAAGGTATCTCTAGCTGAGCATTCATGTGCATTTATGTAATCTGATACACAAAGCATCATATTCTGTGGGTCTGAAGAACATGGTCTATTTAAAAAAACAAAAATCAAGTATAGCAACTTTGGTATACCCTACCCCCCATTTATAGGCTGAAATGGTCTAATATGGTTATCTGTTTGAAACTATAACTAATGTTATTGCTGTAAAGTTAGGCAGATTTGAGGGTTTTTAAAAACTTAATATGTGTGTTGTATTATGGCAAGTAACAGTTTTGTTTTGTTTGCAGTATTGGGAGAAGGACTGGACAGGGAAGGTGACACTTTCCATTCAGTGCTTTGCTGCATGCATCTTAAAGGAAAGCTACAGGTTGTATCTAACACTCTTTCTAAAGCACTGATGGGTGAGTCACTGGTAAGTGTCTACTGACTGTGTCTCTGTTTTCAAAACTAATATATTTTAGACTAATAGCAAGATTGCTGTGTCCTCATTGATGTTAACTTAAGATGGACAATTTGTGCTTACTATAAATATCAACATTAATGTAGACAACTGAAGTTCATCATACAAGAAATAAAATAAAATTGATGTTAGGCATATTAAAAATGATCCTCAGTGGTGTTAATGTATTAAAAATGCAAGCCCTTATAGAGGAAGAAACATATACAGTAATACCCCGGATAACGTTATGACTTGGTTCCACAAGTCATGATGTTATCCGATTTTTAACGTCCGATGCATGCATTGAACAACGCTAAGAAAAAAAAAAGGCCCTGACTTCAGGGACAAACCGCTTTAAAGGCAGGCAGGGAAAGAAAGAGACCCAATTGGGTCTCTTTTCCTCCCTGCCTTTAAAGCCATCCCCCACCCACAGCGGTCTCTGCGACTGCTGTAGGGTCGGGGAAAGGCGCGCCTTTCCCCCGACCCTACTGCAGTCACAGAGACTGCTTGTGTCTCTCTCCCTCCCTGTATTTAAACTACAGGGAGGGGGAAGGAGAGAGACGTGATTGGGTCTCTAGAGAATCAATCATGTCACTCTCTTTCCCCCTCCCTGTAGTTTAAATACAGGGAGGGAAAAGAGACACAAGCAGTCTCTCTCTCCCTGTAGTTTAAATACAGGGAGGAAAAGAGTAAGACACTGATTTCACTTTTTAGGTAATGTGGAAGTGGTATGAACTGGTGTTTATTTTTTAAATTATACCTGCCCTTGAACTATGATATGATCATGTTGAATTTAAAGTAATAAATGATATCAAATAAGTGGCCCCAAGGAAACCTGAATTATATTGTGTTTGTACATGTATAACTCTTATGTGTTGCATAAGATCCACTTCCCACCTCACCCCCAGACTAGGCTTGTTGTTTGGGTTTAACAATACTGATGCGGAGACAACATCATTGCAAACAAAAGCACGATAGCTGTATTACTGCAAAACACACTCTTAATCCATACTGGCATTATACTTTTATAAGGGTGGGGTGGGGGTTACACAGAAAGAGCCTCCACAAAGATTGTGGATACAATTGGGCATACCCTGAGCCGCAACCTTTTTTCTAACTCCGGATCAAACAAAGGAACTGAAGAATGAATCCACCAAAAAGGTTTTTGTCAAGATCAACCTTAACAATAATCTCAAAAAATATTGAGGAACTCTGTAGTAATAAGAGTAGTCTACTAGCACACATATGCTGGAAATACAAATGATACATACTTTAGGTCCAGTAAACACATCGGGGGACAGCAAGGTTATAGACCCAAAGTGACTGCAATGGAACTAGTGATCGAGAGACCGCATGACCAGTGTGGGGGTGCAATTTTTGTTAGACCTGGTCTCAGTATAATATCAGCTGCACTGACAGAAACAAGCAACATTGGAATTTTCACCACCTGAATTCCACAATTCTGTTACCTCTGTTTATAAGTCACTGGAAGCAAATTTTAGTTTTAATGAACTGGACAATTTTACATGCACACATACATAGACTTTTATAAAGGAAAAAGAAGCATGGATGAAGATAATAACCATGAACACATTTTTTGTTAAGTTCTCATTTTATTGTTAACAACCTGGCTCATGTGTTACATTGCAATGCAAGATGATAACTACAAGGACTTAAGATCAATCCTTTCCCCTCACTTTTATAACATTTTGCTTGATGAAAATCTAATACTGTACTCTTCAAACTTTGCAAATGTTTTGTTCCTTTTTTGGTGGGCCTAAAATACCACCCCAGTAAAGATTAATGAGATTTCATGGTAATCTGTGTGTTTCTTTTGGTGGTCAAAGGCTTGCAAACTCATTTAGCTGCTTCTGACTTTGCTTTTTATTGTGGAGCAAGAAAAAAAAGAGGCAAAGATATTAGTTTGAGGATGTAAATGAGTTCACCTCCTTTGTGCTATCTTCAGCAAATAATTGTGGCCTTGCTAAGCCCCATGTTTGAAGGTTTGAACTGTCTTTGTGTTATCAGTTGTTTTTAAGAGTGTCTCAGTACAGTCAGTTTCATGTCTGGGAGAACCATTTTATTAGGAATAAATAATGAACCTGCAGTAGGTAGTATCAAAAGTTTTTCAGGTTTCAAGTGGTAAAATGTTTCTGTCAGTTAATAATGTAGAAAGTAAGATTCTTCAGTTTTGTACCAGTAATATTCAGCATGAATGCTAGCATTTTCCAGCATATTTTCATTCTACCTTATATTGTCTTATTGCTACACCCCTCAAAAAATGAGATAAGCATACAGCCAAATGCTACATTAAAATAAATACCATTGAGAATGGTGCTGAACCTGTTAAGACAGCACTTGAACAAGAGTGATAATGAAAAGAGCTTACAGTTCTTAGATAATGTGTAGTAGAAGACAAACGGGTAAGCATGTGATGACATTCTTTCTTGGCAGAACGGGATGGTAACTAAAGATCTGACAAGACTGAAAACACTTCTTGTTGAAACAGAGGTAAGACTATGTATGCTATTGAATGAAATATACTTGCTGGAGACCATTTTTAAACATCCTGTGCTATTTTCATTCAGAAAATTTAAGTACCTTGTTTAAATTATTTTTTGCATAGTTATTAACTTTTTTTCCTCTTCAGATTTGTTTTTAGAAAAGTTGACTGATTGTTTTATGGGGGATTGTAATACAGGAGATGATAACATACTTTATTTGTTCTTTTTTAGTGAACAGTTACCTAGAGTGGGTCATTAAAATGTTTAGTATAAACGTGTTCTAATATTTGTTATTTGTTTATTGAAACCATTTTATATCTCCCTGAAATTCCTTATAACACCATACCATTATACTAAAATTAGTATAATACCTACTACTAGTCAAGATCCCCACAAAAGTTTGTTGCTCTTATACTTATTTTTTTTGAAAGCAACTGTGTATTTTAACAGCAATTAAATTCTTCTTTAGTTCCTTTCAAAACGCACAAATCCAAAAATAGCAGCATGAGGCATAGCAGAAGGCTGTTTTTTAATCATATGATATTCCTTCTCCCCTATTTAGCAAAGCCAAAACTTCATGCCTAGAGAGCTTTTAAAAAGGCCGTTCTGTTATGAAAGGAGTGAAGTTATTCCCTGCTAGGTTACAGTTGTAATATAATTAAAAATTTTCTTTCTTATTGATGAAATAAACTAGTTATAGGTAACTTTTTTTATTTCTATCTCATTATATTGATTCTGAAACTATGAACAATAACAAGAAAGTTAAATTTTAGCTCATTATAATAAACTTTGTAACTTTGAGGAGGCCCTCCCTGGTCAGAATCCGCCATACTGTCTCCCATTATATTCCCATGCCAGAGTGAATAATTTGCTAAATGAATGATTTATTAACATTTTGAACAATACAACATAAACCTAGGGTCTGAGCCAGTGATGGTAATCCTTTTAGAGACCCGAGTGTTCAAAGAAAGGGGCAGGGCAAGCTGTGTGGGTGTGGCGCTCCCATTGGGCTGCTAGGCAGAAGGGTGGGGCAAACTCTGTGCCGGGGGGGAGAGGAAGGAAGTGCTCCCATTGGGATGCTGGGCAGAGGGGCGGGGTGAACTCTGTGCTGGGGGGAGGGAGGAAGCACTCCCATTGGGCTGCTGGGCAAACTTCTGGGGCAACAGCACACATGCCCTAGATTCACCACCACTGGTCTAGGGCAAGTTCCCTTCACTTAGCCTAATGGCCCACATTTCCAGTTCTCACCTTGCTTGACTTCTCTGGTTCACATCACCAAGCAAAAAGTCTCACTCTTTTCTCAAGAAAGAGGTACCTGGCTTGTGACAGTGATGGCAACTGACAGAGGTGGGTCCAGGTCTCCATCTCACAGTAACACAATCTGAATTGTTGGATAAACATTATTTGTTATTGGACTTGAACTGTTGGCAAGAGTTACACCTCCTTGGGCAGGACTTCCATATGGGACGTTAACACAAGGCTGTTATGTCACAGGGAGGACAGTTTTACCAGTAATGCATAACTATTGGGGTTTGGTTCAAGTATAATTCTAAAGTATCATTTAGTGTTTCGTGAATAGTCCTACCCAAACCTTGGGCTCATATTGTGCTTTCAGATCATTTTTACTTGCCACAGTAATGTAAAAACGTAACAGTGATGTTACTGTTTTTGTTTCATTGTTGATTAATTATAGGCTTTTATTGTTTTAAAGAATTTTAACAAACTTGTCAATTGCCCTATAGGAGCACAAATGCTGAAATTGGAAGCTTGTTTGAAAAGAATTGCATATCATCTGGAAAAAAAAGTCCTACCAAATAGTACAATCACACCAGACTATGTTAAATATTCTATTTACAATTTTATACTATTAGCATGCAGAATTTTATTTGACACTTCTAGTAATTTCCTTTGTTAAGTGATGTACTAAGTTTCCTGCTTTGTAATTGCAGGCAACAGCTGGTAAAGTACCCTCGGCATACCATGCAGAGGAGTTGGAAGAAGGTAAATTACATACATATTTTGAAAAGTTTTGAACAAATAATGCTAATTGCCTATCAGGAGATGGCTATGTTACATTTGTCTCAAATACTGTACTCTGCTATCGCAAGGACATAAATCAGTAATGAATAGGCACAAGAAGAAAATCTTGATGGGCATAAAGTGTTGGTGATAGCCATTTGGGAGGAGGTTACTTTTTCTTATTATTTCTAACAGCCTCTTGAAGAACTGCTTCTAGTGGCTAGGAGATCCTTCAGATTGAAGTGGACTGCTGGGTTAAGAGAGGGATAACCAATAATCAGGAAGATAAACATTTTGGAGGAAAGACTCTTAAAATGTAATGTTCTGTAAATAATATTTCAAATGTTACATTATTAAGAACTTAACATCGATTTGGAATATACTCTCTCCAGAAGGACACATATGATTTCACTGCTCAGTTTTCAACAACAACAGAGGTCCTACCCCACTTGCAAAAGCAAATTTAGTCTGGTTGGTCCAACCCTATACATGCTTTGGACTATGATACTCACCTGGCTAAGTTACTATTGCCTAGTGCCTGTGACATTTCTCCGGGGTTCTGAGAGCTGTAAAACCATCAAGAATGATCTCTCTTTGTTGTGCTGGCCTCCTGTTGAACTGCTAGACACAGATAGTCCATGCTCTCAGGCCAGTTCAAGAATAAAGCTTGTATAGTAAAAAAAAAAAGAGAGAGAGAGAGAGTGACCGACCGACCGACTGACTGACCGACCCCACTTGCACCAATAGAGGTTCTAGGTTGTTTTCCTCATGTTCTTTAGACCCTGTTATTTTGTGCTTATTTATCTCTAGACAGACATTTTTGCAACCACACATGGCATAGGAACTCAGTCAAGCCTTTGGTAATAATATGAGTCATCTTCCCTGCTAGAGAAGCCTTTAGAAGAATGGTCGTTCATATCATCCCAACTTCATCTTGCACAGCAGTTGCTATGTTCTGCTTTTCCTCAAAACAAGATAATTTTTCAAATGTTACCTATTGGAAAGGGAAGCTAATTTTTTAGAACTGATTTGAGTAAAACATTACTTCATTACTACAGTCTCTGTAGCTGCCTTGGATGGAGTACCAGGTCTCTTAGGTACAAGGTGAAACAGGCCTGTATTTTAAAGCATATTTTCCTATACAGTTGTGTTAGAGAAGTATAATTGAGAGAGATCAGTTTGTTTTTGTGGAACAGTGATTCTGTCTTGTAACATTTGAAAAGAAATGAGAAAGGAGAGGGCTTTTGTCACTTTTTAGTAAGGCTCCTGGGAGTTATCGTTTGAAAACATAAGCCTAATTTTCCAGTTCCCAGTATGCATTTAGTTTGGGAAAGGAAGTACAGTATAGGACTAGGTTCTTTTCCCTTTCTTTTCCAGTTCCCAGTATGCATTTAGTTTGGGAAAGGACGTACAGTATAGGTTCTTTTCCCTTTCTTTTGTAGTGGGAAGATATGGAATGATATATCCCTTCTGCAAGAGGAGTGCAACTGGTATTTCAATTAACACATTAAAACGTCTTCAAATGCAGACAGTGCCGGCTCTTTGGCTATAAATAGAGATGAGCACTGAACCCTAGAGTCGGATACGACTGGCTTTCAACATTAATGGGTCAAACGTTTTTCTTTACTGTTTTTAAAAATATATTTTTATTTAAAAGATTGTAAAAAACATACATCAACAAAAGAAAAATGCTTACACATAATATACGACTACAATACAGTGTAGACCCATCACCTGGGGGGCAATTCCTCTTTTCCAAAATTGTTGCTTTACGCAATTATACAAGTTGCATAAGTCTTTATTCTTCCCTAGCTCAAAAATGTCCTTTGATCATGTGCAGGTTTATTTCCTTTAGATTTTCCCAACACAAATGCAGTAAATTCTCCCAAAATGTCATCAAACTCATTTTTCTTAATTATACCTTTTTTCACTCTTAATTCACATGTTTATTTATCACTAATTGCCATATTCCACAGTTCTTTGTACTTCTACTCCAATCCTAAATATCTATGTTTTCCAACTATTAGCAATTGCCATTCTTGATCTTGTCATCATGATAATATATTTCTTGCATTTTCTCACATTTAGTCCTCTCAACTCATTAAGCCAGATGTTCGCAACCTTTGGCCCATAGGCCTAATTGGGTCCATGCATATCATTAAACACCAGCCCACAGTGAGAACTCGGGCACCTCTAGACATGTCTCCACCCCAAGAAGCCACGTTGCATCACTTGTGCCACTACCGGCTCCACCATTTGCACCAATAGAGGTTCTAGGTTGTTTTCCTCATGTTCTTTAGACCCTGTTATTTTGTGCTTATTTATCTCTAGACAGACATTTTTGCAACCACACATGGCATAGGAACTCAGTCAAGCCTTTGGTAATAATATGAGTCATCTTCCCTGCTAGAGAAGCCTTTAGAAGAATGGTCGTTCATATCATCCCAACTTCATCTTGCACAGCAGTTGCTATGTTCTGCTTTTCCTCAAAACAAGATAATTTTTCAAATGTTACCTATTGGAAAGGGAAGCTAATTTTTTAGAACTGATTTGAGTAAAACATTACTTCATTACTACAGTCTCTGTAGCTGCCTTGGATGGAGTACCAGGTCTCTTAGGTACAAGGTGAAACAGGCCTGTATTTTAAAGCATATTTTCCTATACAGTTGTGTTAGAGAAGTATAATTGAGAGAGATCAGTTTGTTTTTGTGGAACAGTGATTCTGTCTTGTAACATTTGAAAAGAAATGAGAAAGGAGAGGGCTTTTGTCACTTTTTAGTAAGGCTCCTGGGAGTTATCGTTTGAAAACATAAGCCTAATTTTCCAGTTCCCAGTATGCATTTAGTTTGGGAAAGGAAGTACAGTATAGGACTAGGTTCTTTTCCCTTTCTTTTCCAGTTCCCAGTATGCATTTAGTTTGGGAAAGGACGTACAGTATAGGTTCTTTTCCCTTTCTTTTGTAGTGGGAAGATATGGAATGATATATCCCTTCTGCAAGAGGAGTGCAACTGGTATTTCAATTAACACATTAAAACGTCTTCAAATGCAGACAGTGCCGGCTCTTTGGCTATAAATAGAGATGAGCACTGAACCCTAGAGTCGGATACGACTGGCTTTCAACATTAATGGGTCAAACGTTTTTCTTTACTGTTTTTAAAAATATATTTTTATTTAAAAGATTGTAAAAAACATACATCAACAAAAGAAAAATGCTTACACATAATATACGACTACAATACAGTGTAGACCCATCACCTGGGGGGCAATTCCTCTTTTCCAAAATTGTTGCTTTACGCAATTATACAAGTTGCATAAGTCTTTATTCTTCCCTAGCTCAAAAATGTCCTTTGATCATGTGCAGGTTTATTTCCTTTAGATTTTCCCAACACAAATGCAGTAAATTCTCCCAAAATGTCATCAAACTCATTTTTCTTAATTATACCTTTTTTCACTCTTAATTCACATGTTTATTTATCACTAATTGCCATATTCCACAGTTCTTTGTACTTCTACTCCAATCCTAAATATCTATGTTTTCCAACTATTAGCAATTGCCATTCTTGATCTTGTCATCATGATAATATATTTCTTGCATTTTCTCACATTTAGTCCTCTCAACTCATTAAGCCAGATGTTCGCAACCTTTGGCCCATAGGCCTAATTGGGTCCATGCATATCATTAAACACCAGCCCACAGTGAGAACTCGGGCACCTCTAGACATGTCTCCACCCCAAGAAGCCACGTTGCATCACTTGTGCCACTACCGGCTCCACCATTTGTGTGACTTTGTCCACAGCCTCTGTCACTTCCTAGGGTGGTAGAAGGCTGTTTGGAGCAATTTTGCTCTGTCTGGATGATTTTCCAATATTTCCCTATTTTGCTATGGCTGCTCAAATGTGCCACCAGATGACTTCCGGTGCCGGGCAGAGCTTGTGCCATTGGCTTGGTTTCTAGCATGGAACCAGGAAGTTGATTGGTGGCGCCTTCGAGCAGCTGTAGCAAAGTGGGGCAGCATCAGAAAATCATCTGGACAGAGCAAAATTGCTCCAAGCAGCCTTCCGTCACCCGGAGAAGTGGAGGCTGTGGACAAAGCCGCGTAAACAGCACAGTTGGTGCTGCCGTGCACTGATGATAACAGAAACATTCATCCAGGAAGCAGGCACACTTCTGGTTCCCCACCTGTGTAAGGGGTGGCGTGTCTGGTCCGTGGCATAAAAATATTGAGAACGCCTGCATTAAGCAAAGCAATCCTAGGACATAATCAAATCTCAAGTGACAATATTTTGCTTACTTCTTCAAAGACATGATATATCCAAGTTTTATTCATCTCTTTACACTCCCACTAGGATATTCATTGCACTCCAGCAATCTTTCTGATACAGTAGTTAGGATCATAGTGATTTATTTGAATTGGGGTAATATACCACTTCTCCCTTTATCGGTAACAGTAGAAACATTCTAATGTTTAGCGTTAAGAAATTAATTTTCAGATATATTTAAAGCACTGGGGGTTGAAGAACAATTATGGTCTGCAGAAGACTATCTAGGCTAAAAGACACCTTAGTGTTTTTGTTAACAATCTCAAACAGTTTTATAATTTTAGTATGTCCTGTAATCCTTTTGTTTGATTATTTTCTCTGCTTCTGATACTGTCTTTGTTTAGATAAACCAGATGTGTTGTTCACAAACAAATTCTTTCCTTTAGTAACATTCTCTTTATCTAAAGAGAAGCTCCATCCATTTATAGTATGGTTGAAGTGATTCAGAGCAGTGATAGTGTCTCATAAGTAGCTTCTACTGGTCCTCTTTGTCATCTTATTTTATTTATTTCTTCTTATTTGCTATCCCGCCCCAATTGGGTAAAACCCGACTCTGGGCGGCTTACAATATTAACTAAAAAAATCACTAGGATACACATATAATAATACAACTAATACTTAGACTAATGCTTAAAACTTTAAAACTGATGCTTAAAACTTAAAACTGATGCTTAAAACAGAGCAGGAGATAAAGCTGAAAAGAGATAAAAACCGGAAAGGGTGGCTGTCCACTAGATCAGCCACCCTACATAGGATCCCACATTCCCGGGTCCCCACACTTGCCCTGCCAGCCAGGTTTTTAAGCCCTTCCGAAAGGGCAGGAGCTCTGTCTGAAGGCGCAGCTCAGTTGGAAGGCGGTTCCAAAGGGCCGGGGCGAACACAGAGAAGGCACTCCTTCTAGTGCTAGAGAGGTGAGCCTCTCTAGCCGATGGAACTACAAGAGAGCCCCTCCGATCCACCGTGGTGGGACGGACATATGTTCTTAGGGTGACGCGGTCTCTTAGGTATCCTGGCCCACTACCATATAGGGCTTTAAAGGTAATGACCAACACCTTGAATTGCACCCGGAGACATACTGGCAACCAGTGCAGCTCCCAAAGCAGCGGTGAGGCTTACTTACCTTGCATTTGGTTTCTGATGCATATAAAAAGAAGGTGGTCAAGTGGTCTTGAATTATAATAGTGTCTAATTTTAAAAACCTCCTGAGTTACCTTGCATGAGTTTTCACTTAACCCAGACTGTAGCCATTGAGGCAAAAGATCATTGGCTTCTTCAATCTTGGAAAGCCATGTTTTCAATTAGGTTGGTATGAAACTGTTTCACTCATTTCAATACTTGAAGTTAGTTATCAGGCCTATTGCTCGGTGATCCTAGTGCATCAGGAATTATAGAATAGTGGCAGCCATTAAAATGACAGGAATATTATTTACCTCACAGGGTCCCAGGATGGCTGGCACTTTCGCCCCCCACCCAGGGGAGTGACGAGTAGCGAGGAGTACACATTATGCAAAAGGTAAAATGTTATCTTTTTTCATTATTTCTTAGTGTTAGTCGATAAATTACTTCAGTAAAAAAGCTACCCTTTGGCATACAAAGGTGGGGGGAAGGGGAATGTATGTGACCTCCAGGGGAGATTGGGTTTTTCTCGCTCTCTCCCATAGCTTTCTCACTACTACTGCTGCTGCTCCTTTTCTTTTCTTTTTTAATTAAGTTCTGTAAATAGGTGAAGTGGCTCACTGCAGATTATACTTATTTGAATGCATAGCTCAGTTGAGTTAGGTATCTGGCTATAAAGTCAATATTAGAAATTTGTTTCTTTGCTGTGATTTTGGTTGGAAAAGCTAGCTTATATAGCCTTGGAGAGTCTGCGTAGTCCCAGAAGAAGAGAATGGTGAACATTTCTGAGGTTTTTTTACCTGAAAAAATGCTGCAAAAGGTTGTCATAAGTCAGAATCAACTGTTATGTTATGTTTATGTTATGTTATGTTTATGTTATGTTCACCATTGGGTATCTCTTAATAGCAAAAATGGAAATCAAACTTGAGAATTGACCACAGGCTAAACCATATGATTTGAGCTGTTTGTATTTTAAAGAATGAGGAAAATAGATATTTTGCTAAACGCATTCTTAGGTAACTGGATACCAAATGGAATAAACTTAAAATCAGAAAACTGAAATAATTGTTTTAAGCAGTTTTAAAATGTTTTAATTTGCTAGGTGGTCATTCCATCAGCTCAATTATTTATTAAAATACTTCCCCCCCCAAATGATTTCCTGTAAGATACACACTCTCTTAAGTACAATTTTAATAGGGTATTTGTTGTTCCGATATATTATTAGTTAAACAGTTGTGTGGCTGATTTTCCACCCATAAAATCTTATAGAAGATACCCATTCATCTTCGATTAATGGCTTAATTTTTTTGTTATGTTTATATCAAGTCCAAACCTAGAACAGCCCTATTAGGAGTTTCACATTTGTGAGATATTTAAGGAGAGATTACCATTACTACCTTCCCAGTAAATTCCTATAGTTCTGGAGTTCTCATCTCCCTGCTATGTCAAGAATGCCAGGTCTAGGGTGTGACCAGCTATATGCGTGGGTCCAATAAAATGTGAAACTCATAGAAAGGCAGTGTTTTTCTTTTGCTTAGCTCATTACTATATTGTTTAAAAGCAAACTGTTTAATAAATACTCTTAGCATATAACTTGAAATTAAAATTCATTCGGGAGTCTAATGGTGACAGTTAGAGATACAGAGTGTGACTCATAGTTCACATAAGCCCATGGAATCCTATTCAAATAACCACTCTCCCACAATAGGTTATTTTTTTATACTATATACAGCATAGCTTTTCATGTTGAAATAAATGCTGGTCGGAAAAATTGGGATCCTGAAGTAGAGATTAAAATACAGTAATACCTTGGATAACTCTAAGACTTGGTTCCACAAGTCTTGGTGTTATCTGATTTTAGTGTTATCCAATGCATGTTAAAATCATATGGGATGCATCGGATAACGTTAAAGCTCCATAGAGATACATTGTAACCGCACATGCTTTAGCGGTTGTTATCCGATCCATCCCATAGGACCTTAATGTTATTCGATCCAATTCTCCTCCCCAGATTACTAAATGTTATGCGATTTTAGCGTTATCTGAGGTAAACGTTATCTAAGGTATTACTGTACGAATAGAAAAAGCATCCATCTTCATAAAATGCAACATTTGTTACACAGCAGAGATCTAACTGGCTACAATGATCCAAATAGTGAGATGTTACGTATTCCCAGTGTTGCTGTATGGAGTCGAAATTTTGACATTAACTAAAGCATCTGAAAAGAAAATTGAAATTTTTGAAATGTGGATCTACAGTTGTCTGCTAAGGATGTCATGGGTTGACCATGTGACTAATGTAGAAGTGTTGTGTCAGATGGATAAAGAAGAAGAACTGCTTAAGACTATCAAACAAAGAAAGCTCCAATACCTTGGCCATATCCCTGGGAAGAGAGGCCCTGAACGTAGAAGGATTTCATGGCTGAAGAATCTGAGAGACAGATGTGGTAGGGCGGCCAACCGTCCCGCATTCCACGGGGCAATTCCATTTAGGGAGGGGGTAGTTCGACTTACCCTCCGTTCGAAAATCCTCCCGACCTCTCCCGTTGCGTCACGGACGCACCTGTTTCCCCTCTGCCCTGCAGGCAGTTAAAGGGAAACGGAGCCGAAAAGGCTCCAATGAACCGCGCCTGCACAGAGACCCAATCTGGCGTCAGAAATTTATGCAACAGCACAGACTAGTGGCAAGAGAATAGAATGCAGCCAGATTGGGTCTCTGCGCAGGGCAGAGGGGAAACAGGTGCGTCTGTGACGCAACGGGAGAGGTCGGGAGGATTTTCGAACGGAGGGTAAGTCGAACTACCCCCTCCCTAAATGGAATTGCCCCGTGGAATGCGGGACGGTTGGCCGCCCTAAGATGTGGCATGTCCTTGGAAAAACTGTTCCAAGGATTTAAGAACAGGAAGACTATCACCATTATGATAGCCAATATTTGGAACAGATATGGCACCTGAAGAAGAAGAGAAAAAATTGTTTCATTTTGCAAGAAAATCCAGAGAGAGCCATTTAGATATAAATTGTAGGCACAAAGCTGTGGAATTTGATTTGTGTGGCTAGCTCAGTGGTTTAGATATCTGGCTGTGGAGCCAAAGGTTGGGAAGAAAGGAATAGCAAACCACTTCTCTGTAGTCTCCGTTTACAAAACTGTGGAAGTGGTAGCTGTACCTCAGAATTGACTCGATCGTGTGTAAATTATTATACGTAGTAATATGAACTTGAAATAATCAGAAAAGACCACTTGGTGTCACTGTCACTCCATAAAATTGAGAGAGACCATATATTAATACAGAATACTGTACATGTTCAGAGAAACATGTCTGCTACAGTGCTATGTGTTTAATGTTACCTGTTCAAATTTGCATTTGTTTAGAAGATGCTATTTGATAGTCACATATTGTTTGTTTTGGATAACTCATTAAATATCTAGAAAAACATAAATGATATTCTGTCATGATTTGAAGACTTACTTCATCTGTGCTATTGTTTATTTGACTAGCAAACTGTCATGTCAGATCACAATTTAATTTTGAAAGCAATTTAGTTTCAAAAGCAATGCAGTGTTGGCCGCTGTTCATGTTATTCTCAGCCAAACCTACAGAAAACTAATGAGCTAAAAATGTCCTGTATACAGTGGTCTAGACTTTTAACTGGGAAACTTAAAAACATGTAGCTTAAAATTGTTAGAGAAAAATCTGATTTGAAATGGAAACGTTTGGGGCCTAACTGTATATCTTGTTTTGTGTAGATTTTTAGAGCAAGGCATCTGCAGGTATGGGGCACAGTGTACCTCAGCACATTCCCAGGAAGAGCTGACAGAATGGCAGAAACGGTACGCATCCCGCTTAATAAGGTTAAAACAGCAGAAAGAAAACAAACAATGTTGGGGAAGCTACATGGAATCCTTGATTGAAAAATGGATGAATTCATTATCTCCTGAGAAAGTGGTAAGTCAAAATTAAACTCCTTCTCCCAGTGATCATATTTCAAATTAGCAAAGAAGCCTGATTTTGGCATAATCTGCTGTATCTGCTCTAAATTATCCACTCACAGGATGCCGCTTGGAATATGTAATATTCATTTTCTTTCTGTGTGTGTAGAATTCAACAGCCATACTGTACTTATCTTCTGCATATGCTATTGAGAAAAATATTTTGTGGAGGCTACACAAGGATCACAAACTGACTTTGATTCTTTTTCTTGAGCTTCTTTAGGTTTTTGTATTTATGTTTGTTCATAAATATCAAATGGTGGTTAGAAAGAACATAGTGAGGCGTGAGTGTTCAGTCCATCTATTTCTGATTAAGTTTAAGTGGAGGAGAGATGGAAATGCTCATATACAATATTAACAGTAATTTAAAGTCTTCGTTTCAGAAGAATTATGCTGAGTCTAAAAGAAATATGTGAAAACTCTTCATCATGTCAGGCCTCTCTTTAATTAACAAGTACTTTTGTCTTTCACATGTTGAACATTGTCAGTCATTAGCTGTTGTATCTCTCTCTGTTGCACATATGGTTACCTTAGCTACAGTGGTGGGCATCAGCAGGTTTGCACCAGTTCACCAGAACTGGTAGCAGGAATTCTGGCTGGCCCGGTCCATTCAAGTTTTGAAATAAAGTACTATAGTCCTAATTTAGTTGTAACACAGGGCTTTCCCCCTGGCCACGCCAACAGAGTAGGTAGTAATTTTTTTTGGAGCCCACCACTGCTTGGTTGACTGTAGACCCAGAACCAAGCATCTTAAATCCTGTCTTGTTGAGATCTTTTGTGTACATCAGAGTGCCTTGGGGGCTTCTACTCTACATTTTGTTTTTGTTTTTAAATGAGAATTGTACAGGGTGCTGTAGTTTTCTATTAAATGTCATGTGAGGTCCTTCCATGCCTTGTTTTGGAGCCAACTATCATTTTCTGGAAGAGTAGAATGTTATTTTCACTTCTAGTTTTGTCAATATCAGGTGTGGCTGATTGGGGTACAAAACTGGTGGAAAATAAGGGGACATCACTGTTGGATTTTCAGCAGTTGCTGCCATTAAGTGTGGCTCCTTGTACTTTTTAAGGTGTTTAAGTAACTGTTTTTAACAAGTTGCATCACAGAACTAAATATGAGTCTTGACCCCCACCTCCTGTTCCCATTTTAACATTGTATAAGATTCTAGTGAAGTTCTAATCAGTGATATTTTAAATTTATTGTGATAAGAACTCAATTTTCTCTCAACTGTGTGTCTGACTACATAACCATACGTATATACAGAATAGTAATTATTTCAAGTTAATTGATTATTTATCTGTTGTGGATCTTTCTTGATTTAGTTGAAGTGAGCATTCACAACTGTTTATCCCAGGAGTTCTCAACCTTTTAAAGCCGGGGGCCAGGTCCTGCTCCCTCAGACAGCTTCAGGGGCCGGAGGCCATTTTGACTTCCTCCACCATATGGCACTTCCAGGTGTGGTGAAGGTGGTGGTGGGCGACATGAAATGGTGCTGTGGGTTGCAGGTTGAGAATCCCTGGTTTATCCTGTTAAGAATGCTTCCTCATTATAGAAAATTAAGAATTATTCCTTAGCCCCATTGTTGGGATAGACAATCTAACATTGATTTCTTTATCTAGCTGAGTGAATGCCTAGAAGGTGTGAGAGTTGAACATAACCCTGAACTGTCACTTACTGTCACCACCAAAAAATCACAACAAATGTGGACATTTGTTCTCACGTGTAAGGTAAGGATCCTGCCATTATTATTTCCACTACTGTTACTGCTATTACTACTGTTTACTTTGCAATACTGTATCACAAATTTTATTTTATTCCTGAAATGGCATTTTACTTCCTTAACATTTTAGTACTCTGTGTTTTTGAAATTTATGCATTCAAGAGAAGGAGAGCATACCAAATGTAGTTGTTTGCATCCTGTGTCTTATTCTAGCGGTCGGATCATCCTATATGCAGAGCTCTGCTCTGAATGCTTCTGCTAGTGCGTGATTGCGTGCGTGAGTGCACGCTTGCGTGCATGTGTGCGGCAATTTTCACTATTTCCCTCTCCTGCAGCTGCTAGTATCCATCTTCCAATCCCACAGGTAGAGTTTTGGTGAAAAAGGAAACTGCAAGAGAGGGGCTGGTTGATGAAAAATGATATCCTCCATTCTAGCAGTGGAAATGGTCCACTGGATCAGACAGCTTGGGGCAAACCTGTTTCTTTCCTTTACCATGTTATTTTCTCCATTTCATTCTTTTTTAGCCAGCAAGAATCCTCTATCGCGTGGCATTGCTTTACGATGCCCACCGTCCTCATTTCAGTATCACAGCAATATCTGCTGGTGATAACACCACACAGGTCTCACAAGAAGTCCCATCAAACTGCCAGGAATGGATAGGACGAAAAATGGCTCAGAATGGGATTGATCACTCGGTGTACAAAATCAGCATTGTCTTTAGCACGGAAATCTTTGGGACATTTCGCCAAACTGTGGTATTTGATTTTGGGACTGAACCAGTTTTAATGCAACGAGTGATGATTGATGCTGCTTCTACAGAAGGTATTACTTGCATGATTTTATTATTAAATATACTTGTTAAAAATCTATGTTATCTATTTTTTTCAAACTGCCAGTGGGATGGCTTTTGATATACAGTAATACCTCATATAACATTAGTATCGAATAACACTAAAATCGCATAACATTAAGGAATCTGGGGGGAAGAATTGCATCAGATAACATTAAGATCCTATGGGATGCTTCAGATAACAACCGCAAAAGCCTGTGTGGTTACAATGTATCTCTATGGATCCCATAGAGGATCAGATTACACTAAAAATCATATAACACCAAGACTTGTGGAACCAGGTTTTAGTGTTATATGAGGTTTTACTGTACCTAACTAGTATTCATGTCCCTACATATGAAAACTCACAGGGTTTTGCTTTCTCCTGATACATGGTGGCCCTCTGCTTTTACTGGCACTGAGATCTTGCTGCAATCTCTGCTTACAGTAACCTGTTATGTTAAAAATAGCACACATCATTTTACCATGTCAGAAGAAGCAACTAGGAAAACAATTTTTCTGCTCTTCTAATGTGTGTTACCTATTGAGATTGAGATAGCAATGTTTAATTTCTTTATTTCATTCCAGAAGTGTAGCGTGCCTTGGCAGGGCCCGGTATAAAAATTTGTTTGGGGGCCCTTAGGAAGGGTAAAGATTTGTTTTGCTTACCCACGTTGGGGGCCCCCGTGGCTCCCGTATAATTGATACGGCAGATACGGCGGTAGCTACGCCTCTGTTTCATTCACTATAAAGCTGCCTTCTCCTAGAATGGCACCAATGACAATGTATGAGGCACAAAATAATAGTAAAGGTAAAGATAAAGGTTTCCCTTGCTCGAAAGCCAGTCGTATCCGACTCTAGGGTTCAGTGCTCCTTTTTTTACTCCGTACATTAAAACCCAAAAACTCATCTAAAACCTGAAGCTTCTTGTCATTTAAGTAACTAAGAAAATTCTTCCATTAAAGACATTTCTCTCTGACTTAACCAGAGAGCGAGAGAGAGCACCCACTCATCTCCTCCAAAAGCAACCCGGTTGGGCCATCTGATCCCCTGCTTGCTTTTGGAGGAGGGTCAGCTGAGCGGGTCAGCTGCCTCCTCCCAAAGCGACCCAGTCAGGGTGTCCGATCCCAAGCTTGTTTTCGAAGAAGGTAGCTGAGTGGGTTGGGTGTCTGATCCCTGGATTGCTTTCGGAGGAGGTAGCTGAGCAGGTCAGCTGCCTCCAAAAGCAAGCCAGGGATCAGACGCCCTGACCGGGTTGCTTTCGGAAGAGGCAGCTGACCTGCTCAGCTACCTCCTCCGAAAACAACCCGGTCAGAACATCCGATTGCCGGGTTGCTTTAGGAGGAGGTAGTTGAGCGGGTCACCTCCCCCCCCCCCGAAAGCACTGTGGAGATGTGTCAGCCTGGGTCCCAAGCTGCTTGGCGATCCAGCTGGCTGGCTTGTTGAGGAGTCGGGGGCTCTTCCCAGCCCCTCCACAAGCTGACTGGTGATTGTCTGATAGCTAAAGGGCTTTTGGGTGCGGCTTGGGGAAGGTTTCCCCCAGCCGTTCCGACCCCCCCCCCCATCATGCACATGCGTGGCCAGTGGTCCCGTACAATGAAAAAATTGTACAACAGAGAACCCAGTGGAACAGAGTTTTTCCGTTGTACGGGGTTCCACTGCAGCTGAATGTAGGATGCAACAGTGGTAAGTTCAGGGCATCAAAAACTACCCCTCTGTCCTGCAGCCCTGAAAAAAATCCTCAGGAAGAAAGGAGTCTCAGAGCATTGAGAGGCATGGTTTGGAAAATTTAGTTTTGGAAAAAATGGCTGCAGCCTATTGCTGGGTAACTTTATGTTGCTGCATTTCAGCCAATTTATTATATTGTTTGTCATTTATTGACAGTCATCTTGCTGCAGAAGGACAAATTAAATACAGTAAAACCCTGGCATACAATTGCCCTGGGTTACATTTGCGACAGGTTACGACCTCACATTTAATTAAAATAACCCCAGGTTATAACCACTTTTTGGTTTACAACTGAACATTGTGCTACAATATTGTAAACTCTAAGATGGTAGTGATCTCCCTACCTTTTTCACACCATTTGCAGACCTTATCTGATGAGGACAATGGCACCTCTGCAGCAGTAAGCATTGCATTGTGACTTTGGGTGGAGGGGTAGTGGCCATTTTGAATCCTAACACAGTGACAGTGGCCATTTTGGAATTCAGGACTACATCTCCCAGAAATCTTGGCAAGCATTTTGGAGTTCAAAATGGCCACCACCACCATGTTAGGATTTAAAATGGTCACCCCTCCACCTAAAGTCACAATGCAGTGCTTACTGCTGTGGAGGTGCCATTGTTGTCATCAGACGGTGTGGAAAAGGTAGGGAGATTGCTCCATTGCTTTTGTGAGGGATGATCGTGTCTGGCATTTTCAAAATTATTTTTTGTTATTTTTTGTATTTTTAAAATATTTTTGTTCTGGTCGTGGCTTTTAAAATTTTCAATGCATTCCTATGGGAAAATGTGCTTCTGGTTATGTTTGTTTTGGGTTATGATGGAGGTTGTTGGAACGGACCTCTGTTGTATCCTGAGGTTTTGCTGTACTGTACATACAGTAAGGCTTTATCAGGCAGTCTCAGAGGATGGGTATGCTCACATAGGAATCTGTAATCTCCAAAGTAGCATTCCTAGATCTGAGGCCCTCCAAACGATGTGTTGGACTACATGACACATTTTTTGCTCCTCAGGAGTCTAGTTTTCTGCGTTTGTCTTGTGATTCTGTAAAAATGATAGGATTGCAATAGACTTATCCTTAGAATAACTTAAACAGATAGAAAGGATGAAGGCAGTTCAGTACATTTTTGAAAAGTGTCTAAAGAATGTTCCAAAAAGTCTGTCAGTGATGTTTTGAACTGTAATTAGTCATATCATTCAAAGAACTCCTTAAACTTCAGTGTTAGCTCAATTGTATATTGAACACATTTACCTAACTATGAGGGAACAGGCTGAAAAACAGAAAGATATTTACTCATGAGGCCAAGAAGCACTGATTATTTGGGGAGATATGTGTGTTGGCAAGTGGGCATTTATTGTTGATGTAACTATGGTGGACCTTTAGCAGCTCTCTTTAATTTTTGCAAAAGTGGCTTTTCAGTTCTATATTTTCTCCCCCTGCCTTGTGTTTTTAAACTATTTTTGTTTGCATTCAGATTATTTTAAAATTATGTTTGTTTTTTTAAATTTTATTGTAAGCCACTTTAGATCCCATTTTGGGGAGAAAAGAGAAAGGCAGGTAGCAAAGCAAGAGTTCACATTCTCTCTTGTTGCAAGGAGAAATTCTTCATATTTAAATGCCCACAGGTGAAGGACAAAAACACATTGATTATATGAAAAATATATCTGGCATGAGCAATGAGATGTACTGTATCTAACAAAAGAAAGGCTAAAAAGGATCAGGCATTACAACTTACTGTGCATTGCTGAAACAAGTAGGGTTTTTTTCTTTTTGCACTAAGGAAGGTTGTGGATGTGCAAGATGCAGGCAGAGAGATTGCAGTGGTAAGGGTAGGGTGAAAGTGTGACAACACCAGAGGTAACCATTTTAATGTAAATATATCTGGATCTCTTAATCTTCTTTGTGTGTGTATAGTGGTACCTCACTTAAAGAGCATAATGCATTCCACAGGATTGCTCTTTAAGTGAGTTTGCTCTTTAAGCGAAACACCATTGTAAGTGACCAGTTGTGACTTCTGGTGGGGTGGGGATTGCGAACCCCAGTTTAGTTGTTAAGTGAGTTTTTGGTTGGTTTTAGTTGTTAAGCGAGGCAACCATTCAGAGAAAATTCTGCTCTTTAAGCAAGTTAGTCTCTAAGCGAGGCACCCTTTATGTGAGGTTTTACTGTAATTAAAAATAATAATTGATCAGGCTTGTTGATGCAATTTCCATAAATAAGTGATTCTGCTGTGCTCCTGGCAAACATGCGCAAACACTATGACATATGACTATGACTGATCACATTCAAAGAACATTTTTTTTTGTCAGAGACCATATACTGCAAATAGAAGGGGAAACAGAAAGGACAATGAGCAAGAAGAAAACTGAATCATTCCTAAATAAATGGGTGGTGAAGCTGCAGCCCTTTGTCAATACATCCTATTGATTTTTAGAAAGTGAACTCACATTAAATAATTCAATTCAATTTATTATTACAGTCAAAAGACCAGATCAGAATATAGACAAAATGGTCACAACATGATTGAATATACTGTGGAGGGACTACAAAAAAGATTGTAGAATGCTCTAGTCAAACTCAGCCAAATTGGATCCAATATATATAATGTAAAAATCACAATATTAACTCTTATTAGTGTTGATAACTCATATCTTGTTAAATCAGGGCCTATGTTCTTTGTGACATTTGAAAGCAACCAAGTGTTTAAAGTTACTTAGAATTTTAATAGTGAATCACTTTGTAATGTTTTAGGAGCAAATTCAGGAAGATAGTAATTTTCAGAAGGCACCTGCAGTTCAGTCCTCCATAGACCAGTGTTGTTGCTGCTAATGCTGCTTTTGCTAAGAACAGTGACAACAACATTGAATAGAGATTTTTTCCTAGCAAGTAAATGAAGTAAGTGTTCTGTGCAGAATTGTGAAATTTGATGGAACCTCCCTTTTTTCTCTAAAATAAATAATATAAGTACAGTATGCTTATAACATAATTCGATATCTAAATTAGATTGTGAACAGTGTTCTATATTCAACTCCCTGCCCATTTGCTGCTCAGTGGCCAGCGTCTCTCACATTTTCCACTCTATATTATAAATTCCATCTGCTTCCAGTATTAGAAAATAAAGCAGATACTTTATTAAAATACATACTTTTCATAAGTTGGATATTATCCTTCTCGATAAGCAACGAAGGAAAACAAAAATGGGAGTTCTAGCAACAAGCAATGTTAAAAGTACAAAAATTGCAAAGCATAAGCAAGAAATGAAAAGACAATGGAAGCAATATTAGGCCATGCTCTTTCCCCAATACTAATTTCAACAAATAAAGTTGTTCCAAGAACTTCTGTTATTAATTTAAAACAATTGCCAATAGTTTCTAATTTGTATCCTGATATTCAAAAATCTGTGATTTTGTAAATTTTAAAGAATTGATTCCTGATTTTTACACTTGGCTGTTTTGTCTACCCCCATGTACCAAGAATGCTGACAAATCGGCATCAACATCACATTATATAAGGTAAAAAATGACTAATTAAAGTCATAATTTTAGCAAGTAATACATTCAGCTTGCAGAGACCCAATGTGAACTGTTTTTATGGTGTTTACATTCAAAGCAGAAAACACACAAAAGCGCTCCACAAATTATGGCCATGTTTGAATTGATTTGTCTTCAAAATCATTTCTGTCTTCTTTGATTTCAACAACCAATTTGTGTACCAATTACTTAACAGTTCCTTCTTCTGTGTCAGAATGGAAGTCACATTTGGTGGTGGAAGAAAGCCTTCTTTTTGCTAGAAATGTGAAAAGTTACTTTGATTTTTTTAAAAAGTCAGAATTCACCAGGCTGTGTTGCACCTTTGCTACTGTAATCACACAAGAGCAACTTTCCTAATCTGTGAAGTTTTCCTGCCCTTTTCTCCTCCTTTTTCAGCATAGAAATGGGGGCTGGTGGAGGAAGCATGGACTGCATAATTTGTATGTGAATTGTGAAGAAATGAACTTTTCTGCTGATATCCAGCATAGAAAGCAGTTCAGCTTGGCAATGAGTAGGGACACTGTTTCTACTATGTGAGCCTGTTAGTATCTTTGCTGGGTGGCAAACAGGTGAAGCCTTTCCTTGTTACCTCATACAAAATGTGGATGGGCTGGTAATTTAGTTAGTATATATTTGCTGTGTCAGTCTGATGGGCTTCTGTGCTAGGCATCAAGAAATAGGCTTTGCTTATTCTGCAGACAGTACAGAATCTGAATATGCTGGTCAAGGGATAACTGCTTTTTAATCACCAATTTGCTCAGTTGGTATTCACCTGCAAGGAATTCTGCCTACCTATGTATCTGGAATTCTTGGTTGCAAGTTGCAATGATTTTAGAGACATATTTGTATTTGGTGCATGTAGGAATTGCTGTTCTCTTAAACAGAGAGGTAAGAGATTAAAGAAGGCATGAACTATGTATACAGAGGTTGTGAGTGTTTGTATTATTATAGGTAGTTTTCATTGCTATTCTCACATTTTCTTTGAATTTCTGCTATTTTGTAATGTCATATGTGACTTTTGAATTACATTTTCAGACCATGATTTATTTATTAGTTTATTTATATCTCTCCTTTCTCCTGAAACTGGGACTCAGGGTGGTTTTGCTCCTCTGCTAGCACAGCGACCAGGTTTAGAGAAATATTTGTGTTAGGTACATGTACAAATTCTCTCTTAAAGGTAAAGGGGAGAAATTAAAAGATACATATGGCTATGTATGCAAATGTTATGAGTGCAAAAGTGCTCAACCTCTGCGGTCCTGGGGGTTAATTTTTTATCCCTAGCACTCAACATGGATACACACTACATCTGGGAATAGCTGAAAATGGTCAAAATAATTTTCAAGTTTGGCAGCTTGGAGAATTGCTCATTTAACTAAGCTTCCAGGATGAGAAAACTCCTTCTTGTTTTCCACTTTAAAAATTTTCACTGTGGTGGCATGAAGCGTCCTTGACATTGCAGAAATGAGTTTGTGGGGCCCCACAAACCCTATGGAGTTCACTTTGCCCACTTTTGATTTTGTGTATTGTCTGAACTTGGAAGCCTGGCTTGTTTCTTGCTTTGAAAGCCAAAATTGCAATTTCATGCTTTATTTTTCGTTTGTTAATTCTGCCTTATTGGGAATGGCAAATTGGGATTCCCTAGTTTAAACAACTCTTCTATGTACAATAAGAATAATTAATACTCTTAGTCCTATTTAACAACAATAATGTTTCTTGGGCACCTATTTATAAATTAACTGCATACAGTAATACCTCAGATAACATTTGCATCAAAACGCTAAAATCGCATAACATTAAGCAATCGGGGGGGGGGGGGGAGAGAATTGCATTGAATAATGTTAAGATCCTATGGGATACATCGGATAACAACTGCTAAAGCCTGTGTGGTTACAATGCATCTTTATGGAGCTTTAACGTTATCCAATGCATTCCATAGGATTTATTGGATAACACTAAAAATCAGATAACACCAAGACTTGTGGAACCAAGTTTTAGCGTTATCGGAGGTTTTACTGTACTGTATTTGGTTTTGGGATCTGTATTTTATTTTTAAATGCTGGCAGCTCTGTGTTTTGTTATCTTATGGTTTATTTTGTTTATGACTCTACATTTAGGATGATAATAATTTTGGAGCTGTAGTTGAATCTCTAGAATTCTATCTATTTAAAAAAATGTTTAAATGTAGTTCAATAATATGAGCTTTTAGGAGCATGAGTCTGGAAGGGACCAAGTGTGCTACTTAGATATGTACTTCTCGCACACCTCAGTTTTTGGGACATGTCACAAATGTCAACATACCAATTTCTCACTGATTGTGAGTAAAAAAAGAGTAGCCATTCCTAATTTTTCCACATTTCTCTGTCTTTACACAGATCTTGAATATAGAATGAATGCACGACAACAACTACTAACCACAGCCAAGCGTTGGGATTCCACCTCTAAGACTATTGTAGAATATGAGCCAAATGAGACTACTGAATTGGATAAGAGCCTTCTGATCAGATACCAAATTCCTTTATCTGCCGACCAACTATTTACGCAGTCTGTCTTGGATAAATCATTGACCAAGAGTAACTACCAGTCACGACTGCATGATCTCCTTTATATTGAAGAAATAGCACAATATAAAGAAGTCAGCAAGTAAGTAATACTTCTGTTTTGATTTGTTTTGAGCATGTGTGATTGCCAAAAACAAACAAAAGCCAGCAAAGTAAAGTTTCCTACTTCAATATGCTAACTGATTCTCAATTTCCCATGTATTTTATGGATTAGAGTAGACAGACAATTTAACCGCTTGATATTATAAAGGTTAATTGAGAAAGTAAAGGCATCCTCTCTATGCTTATGGAGCAGAGGAAAACAAATTTTTATTTAATAAAAGTAAATTGAAACAGGAGGAGACAGAAGGAGGCATGATGAGGAATTTGGAGGTTTTTTAAAAACAGTTTTTATGTCCCTCTCAAAGCAGGTTGTTTTCCTGGGTAAAAAGAACATTAAAAATCCTTATCTTACATCCTCCTTCCAGAAAGAAGACTTCAATTTTAAAATTTTCACTTAACATGTAAAGCAGGCCAAAGATCACACCAGATGACATACAGGATCTCCACCCAATTTTAAACTGTGATATTTATGATTCAGTTCAGCTGATCATGTGAAGGAAAATAAGAGAACAATAGTAAAAAGTATCTGCTGCCTTAACCAGGAGTTCTCAACCCTTTAAAGTCGGGTGCTGGGTCATGCTCCTTTAGTCAGCTTCAGGGGCCAGATGGGCCACATGGCATTTCCTGGTGTGGTGGTGGTGGTGGGAGGCCACATGAAATGGTACCACAGGCCGCAGGTTGAGAATCCCTGGCCTAAACTGTTGATCTTCCAGTGCATATCAGTCATGTTAGTTCTACTATTATTCTACAGGAAATTATATAACAAATATTTGAGGTCAGTAGAGAATGTTTTTTCCTGTTACACTACTCAATTAGCTGAGAGCATAAACTTCTGTGTTTGTTCAGATGGGATGTTTTGGCCTTTACAATCTTTTTTATGGATTCAGCTGTTCACTGTGCATTATTTCTGATATCTAGCAAAGTGTCCTTATTTCGTTAATTAATTAAAAAAGATTAATTCATATATATCCCACCATTATTAACATACAACGCTACCCTAGGCAGTTTACAATAAAAACTAACATTCTAACAATAAAATATAAATAAAATAATTACAAAACAATGGGCATAAGTACTAAACTAATTCTTAAAAATTGCCATATTTGCCTGCATATATGACACACTTCCATCCTTAAAATACATCAGAAATACTCTGATGTATCTTATACACTGGCAAATATGTTAATTAACTAATTTTGTGTCACACCATGTAAGCTGATATTTGGAAGAATAAAGAAACCCTTTGCCTCCTGACTAAGTCTCTTTAAAGAATAAGTTATTCTACACTTAATTTTACAGTGTAGAAATTCTCAAAATAAGGTGTGGGTTTGGGGTAGCATGAAAATATTCCCATTTGCTAATTAGAAGTTGCATTTCTGAATAGGTGAACAGTAGTTCCTTAAATACCAGTTATAGTGAAAGCAGTCATTCTAAATTGCAGTGAAATGAATCTAAATATCTGAGTAATGCAGAAATATTAGATTTCTGATCTAGTATTTAGGATGAATGCTAAATTGGCACTCTAACTTCGGAAACCACATTACGGTTTCTACAATCAGTTTGTGTGGTGGGTTTGGCTCATATTTAATACTATATTAATATCAGAAGAAGAGCTTTGGAATCATTTGACTTTCACTTCTTTTGTGACTTTCACAATGTCAACTTTCATAAAGGTTGTTTTTCTATACCCTGTTTCATACAGTCTGAACTAGATATCTGAAGATTGAAGTTATCAAGTTATGGATGGGAGTAGAAGTTGAAAATTGGAACTTAAACCAATTAAACCTGGGATCAAAAATTAAAATACTTTGGTTCATTCCATAGACAGTAGTTTGCAATTAGAGATATATCCAGGCATTCTAATGGGTGTCCCAAAAGTCGACATACATAAACAAAATTGCATAATAACAGATATCTTGGAATGTGTTCACTATGAGTGGGGAGAAGAGTTCATATGTGTTTAGAAAGAGGTAGCCTACATGTAGAGAATATTTTGTAATGAATATTTTGTCAATAATTGTGTACTTAGTTACAGTTTTCCTTTTTCTCTAATAACTTTTGGGATACCTAGATCAGTGTTTCCCAAATGCTGGTTTGTGGACTTCAATTCCCAGAAGCCTAAGTCATTTCCCCAAAGCACTGATCAGCCAATGTACTGACTTAGGTTTCTGGGAATTGAAGTCCACCTGTGGGCTATGTACCCCCTGTTGGGAACCACTGACCTAGATAATGCATAACTAAACATATAAGGAGGGGATCATAGTGGCTTCCCCTCCATTATCACTGCTCATATGAAAATGATCTATAGAGTCTCCTTTTGAGCCAAACCCCAAGAGAATAAAAGGTTTCCATCAGAATAAAACCCATTTAGCCAGCCCAAATCTTGACTATTTAATGCCCTTCTTCAAAAAACTCTGCAAAAAATCTTGTATTGTCTATAGCTCCAGGTTTTTGTTCCACTGTTTTTGCTGGATACAAAAGTAAATTCTTTTTCTACAGAACTTACTGCATGCTTTCTGATCTAGGTTCAACATAAAAGTGCAGTTGCAGATTGTATCAAGTTTCATGCTCACTGGTGTATCTGGAGGTGCAAAGTATGCCCAAAATGGACAACTTTTTGGACGATTTAAGCTCACCGAGACGCTTTCGGAAGACACTTTGGCTGGGCGACTGGTGATGACCAAAGTCAATGCTGTTTATTTATTACCAGTCACTAAAGAAAAGTCAGTACTGACCCAAGGAACCAAAGAGAAGGTGTATGAAGCAGCTATTGAGGAAAAAACAAAAGATTATATATTTTTGAGAATATCCAGGGAATGCTGTGAAGAACTTAATCTTCGAGCAGATAGTGAAATGCAGGTATGTCTGAATGGAAATTTCTTCTATATCTCTTTCAGTTTGTTTTGGCTCTCACTATTTTAGGTATGTCAATAGCTCTGGTTACCATGTATAACTAGCAGATGGGATCAAATCTGACAGATAATGTTTTAAAGAGAAGAACAGAAGAACAAGTAGGCGCCTTATATAATAATGAACAATGAATTTGTAACAGAGGAAAAAGGTATCACATCTCTGTGGTTGTTTGCTATGGACTTACAGTATAATTCCTCACATTGAGGAGAGGGGCTTCTTTTTCTAGATCATTCCTCAGTCCTTCTGTTGGAATACATAAACATTATAGGTTGGGAGGCAAAGCTGTCAGCATGATATCTGTGGAGGTTGACACAATTGTCTTCTACATTTAGGTGACAGTGTCCGGTTGTATTGCTAGCTAAGTGATTGTAATATGTTTAAGGTGTTGCAAAAGCTGTGGTGGTGGTGCAAGCCATTACAAGATTTGTTATTCCATGTGCTGATAGAGAGATGAGAAGAGTTTTTTAAAAATTATTTTCTCCATTTGCCAATGAGGATATTGGAAGAGGGTTTTTTAATGGTCATTGTGGGCTTTTTTTTTTTTTGGGGGGGGGGAAATTATTTAATATTGATATCTGATTTTGTGCTTATCAGAATTGAATATTTCTAAACAGATTACCAGTTCAAAATAAATTGGTTTAAAAGAAGCATTGCATTTTTTAAAGTTTTATTTTTAAATTAAAGCTTTCTCAGAACTTTTAAGTGTTTTGGCCTGAGTTAGGAGCATCCATATCTGTAAGGCTTCACATCATTAGCTGCCGGTACAATGCAGATATTTTTGACCTCATAATCTTCATAGAGGAATGGTTATGGAGTTGGAGTCACCAACTACTTTATTTATAGATATACGTCTATAAGAATAATGTATTTTGGGCTCTTGTTAAAGCCAAACTCTTTCTGTTTCCTTCTTTCCCTTTTATTTCCCAAATCACTAAACATGCTGTCTGTTCCTGTGGCTGTGATCTATCCTCACCAACTCTTTTTGACCCCCACAAATCTGGCTTCAGTCATCACCACTGATTGAAAGTGCTCTAACCTATGTGTCTAACAACCTCTTCTATGCTAAGGGTGAGTTCACTAGAAGGCATTTATCAGAGTAACTAAAGGGTGCATTCTATATTATCACCCAAATGATTGCATCATAACTTCCATCACTCTTTGAAAAGGTGGGTGTTACTGTGCAATGATGGGGTGGTAATGTGAAACTTGGCACGTAGTAAAAACACAGCATCATGAGAGAGATTCCCATCACCTGTAACAAGTGCAATGGTGCCATTCCTTTGAATACCTCCCATTGTCACAGCTTCAGAACTGTTAATGGACACGTAAGGGTAGAGAGCATCCATACTTCCTATTATTATTCTGTCTTTCATTCTTGCCTAATTTTATTTGTTCTTTACAATATTTTCAAGTCACTTGTTGAAAGAAGTAATTTTTCTTGGTCAGAATTAAAAATTATATTAAAATTCAAAAATAAAACCAGAACCTCTTAAAGTAGCATCAGGAAATAGGGAACATAAATTTAAAAGCAGTTAATCTAAAAAGTCAGAAAAGATATTTTTATAATAAGGAAGGACCATAAAGGAGCACCAGAATGATTATAAAGCATGCAGTAGGCAAATCTCTCTAGGGAAGTCAGCCTTTCAGCAAACAGGGTTCCACCACTAAGTGACCATCTACATTAAATTTGAAATGTATTCTGAGCAAGATGCATAGTGGTTATAATCATACCAAACATTAAGACCTCTATTTGTGAAAAGCAAATAAGCTCTTAGATTGCCATTTTAATTGGATGTGCACAATTCCAAACACTTATTACTGGTTGAGTGTGCATGTGATATCTGCTTTTACATGGATACAGCATTGAGAATAAATCTATTAAAGCAAATCTCACAATCAGAGCACTTATTCCAAATTATTTCTTTAATGTAGCTAAGTTCTTTGAAATGACTTATCAATTACCTGTGTTGTCAAGTCATGCTTCCCGGTTAATTGCAACCATCTGGCTATGCTTGTTTATTTCAGCTGGGGTAAGATCCCAGTTGATTCTTCTCTTCAGCAAAACCAACAATTCTTGTAGCACCATGTGGTTTAAAGTGATGGAAAACTTTGGTTTTGCTCTAGCAGATTGACATAGTTAGCCATTGAACATTTCTTGAATGCCAGATATATTCTTCTCCCTCGAGGAAATTGAGTTGTACATTTGATGGGACGGAGTAGAAATGAACTATGTTCTCTGCACCTAGAACAGGTGTAGTGGCTCCTCATTTGTTTCTGAGCACAAGTTGAAATGTTGATTTTGATCATTATCGCCCTGAATATTCTTGGTCCAGGTGACCTAAGGCTATAGTCTTCCTTGTTCTTGTTTCTGTACTTTATGAGAAGCAGCTAAGTTCCTGCTCCATTGCGTAGAGTTGGCAGAGGGTAGGTTGATAGCAGTAAGGAGCAGGAGATGTCACTTATGGAATTTTTCTTAGGAATGTCATCCTCTTCTGTCTTTTTTACTATTTCTACCTTAGATCCATCTTAACCTTGAAGATATTTGTGAATATTTTGTTTCAGACCTTTAGCAGGATGGTAGAAATGCTATTTTAAAATGAACATTTAATTTTTCTGTTCTGTGGTTCTATAGTTCTGATGTTTCTAGGACTTTTGACTAAATTCTGTTATAGATTTGACTTTAAGTTTAGTTTCTGTTAACATCACTGAAGTTGTTTTAATAGCATGAAAATATTAGAAAAGAAATGGAATAAACAAGATTTTTTAAAATCATTCTGTTGAAACTATTTTTTCAATATTATGCTCCATGATTTGTGTTTTAGTGAATGCTGCTGTTGTGCTTTGCTTATTAACCAATGTGTATGAATTTTTTGCTCCTGTGTGATAAAATTAGGATGGCACATTTCTTCTAATACAAAAATAAAATACCTAACTAGCTATAATAAGCTTGTATAGTATGCACAGGTGGAAAGATGATCTGTGTAGAATGAACTCTGTGACATTTATTTAAGCAATTTGCCTTCATCAAACCAGATTGGTTCTTATGGCTAACAGCAGATTCTGATGCAGCATTGGAAATTTAATATATGGTCATCCTTTATACATCTTGTTGCCAGTGAGACACTAGAGGAAGTAGAAGCCTTGGCCTTACATCCTTTTATGTTTTTCAGACAAAGATAGTTCTATTAAACACCTTTAATTTATCCTAGTAGGCCACTAAATAGTTTCATTCAAGTGAATTAAATGGCTTGCTTTTCCTTTAGGCATAAAGTGCCCAGCTGCCTTTTTTTTAATCAGACATAATTTCAGATAGGCCCAAAATACAGAAAGAAGTAAAACCATTCTCTCTGAGGAAAATTAGCAATGGCACTTTCCAGTTAGTCTGTGAAAAATCTGGCTAGAATCTAAATGCTTTGAGTTTACATGCTTAATTAGTCAACATGCTGATTATACAACTGTATAACGGCAATGATTGTTTTCTAAAAATATTAGTTAAGACCATTAATTGAATAGATCATGATATGCCACTGGAGTATAAAATGAGATGTACTTAGTAATAATGGCTAAACTTTCTTTTACACATGATTGGTAAAGTTCAGCTCTCCTTGCACTCAGTTGTAAAGCACCAACATATTTCTCCAAATTGTATGTGTCACAGTATAGGGATGTTTTGGCTGAAATCATGTTCTCACTACTATGCTGGATAAGGCTGAGGATGCTATCAGTAATGGTGATTTCCTCCCAGGAGCTAACATTTCCTCTTGTCCAGAGGCTTCCATGGCTTTCATGTAACCCTTTGATCATTAGGAAGCTATGGTAGTATGGAATGAGAGGAGGAAATATTTAATTAACAAAACTCAGGGTTGCCAAGATGACTTGGTAGTTGTGATTTTTGATAATGAAAGATGTCTTCCTTCATTCCAGATTTCTGAAGATTTAAGGGTTCATATGGGATCTATAGAGCCATCGGACAGAAGTAGGAAATGTTTGATTTCCCGGGGGGGGGGGGATCAATACTGCTAATGAAATAATCAGCTTTATGCAGTGTAGTTGAAGATACAAATTTTCAGCCTTTGCCCAATACCTCTAGAGTGTAGTCTTCCATATTTTAGATAATAAAATCTGCTACATTTATTTAAAGATCATTTCAGGTACTGTATATTTGCTTTTGATAGTGTAGCCATATACTGTAAATAGTCTAGGAAATAAATCTTGAAAGATAGTTTTAAAAAACATTAAAAAGGCTTTTCCCCTGCCTTTTTTTGTATAATAACATATTACTGTAGATATATTTCTTTGGAATTGTAGGGTCTAACACTGTGTGGCTTGAAATTTCAAAACTTGTTATCTTTCCAAATGCCATAGCCCAGTATTGTACAGTGTCTAGTTTTAATGTAGTTGTCAAATATTTGGCCCTTAGAGCTCTTTCAAATACCACATGACCTAAAATAGGCCACTTTTTGATCCCCTCCCCCCCTCTGTGGCTTTTCGTGACCTTTGACCGACCCCTCCTAAATCACGTGGTTTGAAGATAGATCTATGGCCAGCTGGATGCGAAAAACAATTATACTTTTGGAGTCACATGATTTCATGCCATATCCCCCCTCCCCCTGTGACTTTCCGTGATTTTTGATCGACCCCTCCCCCCCAAATTGTCACATGATATTTGAACAACTCCTTAATAAGCTATTGACGACATCCATTACTTCTCTGAAGGATAGTAAAATAGGAATTTCTGTTTCTTCTTTAAAATAAATTTTGTTTAAATAATTTTAACACTACATTAACTGAGATTAAGCAGTAGATACTTCTTTGATTATTGGTTGAGCATTAATTTTTAAATGGTGGTACAGATAGTCAGGGGAAGCATTTGCCTATTGGATGCAAATACAGTAGATTATTAGAGAAAGAAGAAAAAGGGGGACTTTTTCTTGATCATCTATCTCAGGGGTGGCCAACCCCCCAGCCTGTGGGCCTACTCCGGTCCATGCATATCATTAATCTGTGGTGGCCACCTGGGGACAGTGGTGGGCTCAAATTTTTTTTATTACCACACTGAGGGTGTGGTATGGTGGGCGTGGCCAGGGGGAAAGCCCTGCATGGCACCCGAATTAGGACTGCTTTATTTCAAAACATGGATGGGCGGGGCCAGCCAGAATTTTTGCTACCGGTTCTGGCGAAATGGTGCTACCCTGCTAATGCCCAACACTGCCCGGGGGCCTCTAGACCTGCCCACCACCACCAAAAGTCATGATACATCACTTACCGCAGCAGCGAAAGGAATCGTGACTTTTTTCCAGCTTTTTGGACAGGCTCTGCTGTTTTCCAGGGCAGCGGGAGACTTTTCAGAGCAATTTTGCTTAGGTTTGGGATCTTCCTGCCCCTTCCCTGCTGCTGGAGCCCAACTGTGGGTGACTTCCAGTGCTGGGCAGAGCTTACATCAGCGCCTGGGATGATCGTGCGGAATCAGAAAATAGCTCATGGTGCTGCTCTGGCTGCCAAAGTGCAGTGGAAAAGGCTCGGAACAGTCCCAATCTGGAGCAATCATGCTCCGAATAGGCTCCCCCCCCGGAAAGCGGCAGAGCCTGTCCAACCCCCATTCATGATTCCTGCTGCCTCCACCACCGATGACAACGAAAACATAATTAGTGGGTGCAGCAACACCCCTGACCCTAAGTGGGAAGTGTTGGGGGCTGGTGCGGCCCCTGGCGGGAAAATGTTTGGAACCACTGATCTATCTAATCTAAAGTCAATTGCTGTTGTAAGTGGTCACAATGGCTCTGAAATTCAATCCAGTTCTATGCTGGGCACAGAAGAAGCAGACAGGGTAGTTTCACAGACCCCCTCCCCCCAACAAATGCCCCTTCTCACCCCGTTTTGGAGGGCTGGTGAGATTTTCTGAATCTGTATGTGAAGTGAGGCTTAGAAGATGCAGGGGAAGAGGATGTTGATAAAAACTGCACATCACCCCTTTCATCTGGTGGAGATTCTCTGCTGGATGTTGGTTCCCTTTGCAGACAAGATGGAGGCTATTTCCCTCATTTTGGGGAAGGCAAGCCGGTATACAGTCTATTGTGTTTTCTTTTTGTATTTGTATAACATTATCCTAGATATTAAATCTTGCTTTTTATTTGCCTCAATATTTACATTTTCACTTTCTCTGCAATCTAGGAACAAGAGAGCACATTATGAAATGAATGTCATGTCTATTTCTAACATTAATGAATAATTGTACTCATTTTTTCCTTTGAGTTGCTTTTATCCATTTCCCCAATATATATTATTTGTTTGCTTTGTTAGTATTACATTTATTTAAAATAATTTGAAATTTTTGGTTTCCTCTACAAATGCTAACATTTCTTCTAGATGTAATATTTTGGAAAATGTACCATTGTTGCTGTGGGATTCCTATTTGCTAATACAGAACAGTGACCAATTTCAAAGAAAATGATTATACTTAATACTCATTCAGAAACCATTTTCACAGATTGTAATGTGTTATTTGTTTTTTGTTACAACATCCAAGCAAGAATTCAAAAAATACCACAAAAAATCCATTTGAATTATTAAATAATTGTTCTTCACCCAAGGTTTTTGTGTTTCAGATATTCCCTACAACTTCCTACTTACATTATTCTGCTCTCATTAAATGTCTCCCTTAGTCTAACTGCAGACTCTTATATGGACCTGGACAATTAATTTACTCTGTTTCCAGCACTCCCACAACACTTTCCCCACTTAACTGCTATCTTAACCCTTTTAAATGATATGTTTGAGCCGTGATGAGTTGTGTTGGAATTTTTCCCTTGAAAGATCATGCATTGCTTCATTCTTATAAAAGAATTTTTTGAATCCAGTAGTAGTAGTAAAGGTTTTGTTCTATAGACCAGGAGTGGGCAAAGTCCAGCTCATAAGCAAACCTTCCATCCACCTCCAACTCCCCTGAGTCTTTTGAATTCTATGAAAACTTGCCATGCCCAATTGCATCTTATACCCCCTAGAACAGGGGTTCCTAGCCCTTTTATGGCATGACCCGAACCACGCCCCCTGGGCTGCTGAGTGGGTCAGACCACACCCCCAGAAGCAGAAGCAGGCACATTTACGGCTCTTGTAAATGCGCCCACTTACGCGTTTATGACAGCCACGTGTGTGTTTACGCATGCAGGGGCACATTTTACGGCTGATGTAAATGCGTCAGCTTCCACTTCTGGGTGTGGCGTCATCGGCATGGGGCACATGAAATGGTGCCATGGAATGCAGGCCATAGGTTGGGAACCTCTACCCTAGAAGTCTGTGGGGCATGAGTTGTCATTTAAACATAATGTGCCTACCAGAATGTGTTCTAGATCAGACGAGTCTGAGCTTTTAAAAAGAAACTGGGAGTGACCAGCCAGGAGAAGATGAGTCCAACCAAGGTCCAGGAAAGAGCAAAAAAATGGCTTCCAGAGCACCAAACGTTACCCATCCTTGTTATAGATATTCTGAATGAGTTCACCTATGGATTCAGTTTACCAATGGACATCACTTGAAATATGAAACCACAGATACAAATGAAAGAACAGTACTATTGTTGCCAAAAATACAAATTATGTTACAAAAAGTATTCCCACAGGACATTCTGTTATTAGAAGTTTACAAATCTCAATTAGTAAATTTATTTCTATGTCTAATGTGCTATTTTTGCCTTTAAAGTTTATAAATTTTGTTGGCATTTATCATTACTTTAGCTCTGTATAACTGATCCTAATATTGTTTCGTTCAACTGCCTCTTTTCTGGCTTTGCTGTCAGCCATTCATTCATTCATTTTGTATGCACTGTAGGTTGAACTTCAGTTTCAGTTAAACCGCTTACCCCTCTGTGAAATGCATTATGCCTTGGACAGGATCAAGGACAACAGTATTCTCTTTCCAGATGTCAGCATGACTCCCACAATACCCTGGAGCCCCAACAGGTACAAACCTGCAAAGAGTGTGATGATGGAACCCAGTGCATAGATATTATTTTGCATTCCTTGTACCAGATGACCTAGCCATGTTCATAGACAGGGCATTCTTCTTCTACAGAGTGTACAGGAAGAGTACACTAATTAAAACCTTTGTATCTCCCCAGTTTTCTGTTCCAAGGCTCTCTAGGGCTGCTCTGGGGAATCTTTTGGGATAGGTGAGAGGGAGCAGAAGCCCTTTAAAGTCAAAAATTGCCACCAGATTGCAGATTTTCCCCAATATTACCATTCAGAAGGGAAAGGTAAAAGGCTTAATATAGAATCTGATTGGTTCATCCTGCTAATAGCATTCTTTCAGTGGAATGGGGGTCCTTCCAGTTGTGGGCATCAGCAGGTTTGCACCAGTTTGCCAGAACCAATAGCAGAAATTCTGTCTGGCCCCACCCATCGAAGTTTTGAAATAAAGCACTCCTAATTCAGGTGCACCACAGAGCTTTTCCCCTGGTCACGCCCATCATACCAAGCCCACAGTGTGGTAGTAATTTTTTTTGGAGCCCACCACTGGGTCCTCCCCATAGTTCCCCCCCCCCCCATGTTCTTCAAAAATCTGTTGTTTCAGAGGAGCCTCTGTAGTCAGTTTTGGGAGAGTTGAGAGAGTTGGAGAGAGAGGAGAGGAAGAGAAAATTTTAAACTTTACAGATAGATGTGCCACAAAATTAATAGTAATGGTGTGCTATCAAGTCAATTCTCTTATGGCAACCCTTTTCAGGATTTTCTAGGTAGAGAATACACAGAAGGGGTTTACTGTTCCCTTCTGGGGTTGCCCTTGGGCTGTGCAGTTTGACCTACATTATATAGTTTGGCTCTTCTTCTGGGAGACACAGTAGCGACTCAAACTCCCAACTCTGGCTCCACAGATACCTAACTCACTGAGCTATCTAGTCAAATAAAATTATCCTGATTGAAACACCCCCAAGTCCTGCAAAGATTCATCTTTTTCCAAAAAGACCTTATTTTTGGTAAAGTGTCCTCTGCACTTGAAGTTTTAGAATTGAAGAAATGTTTAAAAGGAAACCCCATGAAGGGTGATCTCTTCAGTAAAGAATGTTTGAATTATAGTGATTGGAGCAGAATGGTACACTTTTGCTTTTCCTGGTTATGACCTTATGAATCTATCCTATCCTGCTAATGTGTTTATGAAACAGCTAAATTAGAAAACCCACCAGCAGGGTAGATATTCCTGAGTTATTATTGTCCAGTTTGTCCAAGTGGTGTGCATGCCCTTAAAAGGGAGGGAAAAGGCAGACCAATTTAAGAAGAGCTTGTGTCAGTAATGTGTAAGCTGATGCAAACAGAGCCTCAGTGGAAACATTTTGTGTGTGCTGATCATGATGAGGGAAATATTTGTAAGACCATGACTTTACAATCCTTTTTTCACTGGGAAATTAGTTGGCTTGGTGTGGAGGTTTGGAAAGCTGTTAGTTTACATTAAGTATTTCTGCTGTGTTGATGCTGTTAACACCAGCAGATCTGCACCAGCAAGATTTTGCCTGCTGATCCAATGCAATTAATTAAATTAAAAATTGGGTTCAGAATGTCCTTGTGTGTTGCCTGCATCAGCACTGAAATGAACTCTTTCTCATTTATTGCATGACAGTGATCCATAAGGGTATGCATGCATTAGATCTGCAGATGCACTATAGCAGAGATTCTCAACCTGAATGTGGCCCATGGCACCATTTCATGTGGCCCCTCCCTGTCTCCACCACACCAGGAAGTGCCATGTGGTGGAGGAAGGGCAAAATGGCCGTCTGGCCCCCAAAGCTGTCTGAGGGAGTGTGATCCGGTCCCCAGCTTTAAAAGGTTGAGAACTACTGCACTATAGCTTGCTGTTCAATATTGAACCAAACCATGTTTTATAAAAAATTGTTTGGGAAGAATGTTAGATTATTAATCTGCCTCTAACTTTACTGATTAAGATATATTTAACAAGAGTTCTTGAACAGAAAACTGATGAAAGCCCACTCTGGTCTGTAGACATGGATCACATTTTGTATTAAATGGATCACATTTTGTATTAAATAACTTTTGAATAAGTTTGCTTCACTAGAAACATTGCTTTTTTCCTTCTTTGTCTAACACTTGCATCAGTGAATGAAAACTGAGATAATAAACTGATATATGTATTAAACAATGGGAACAAGATGTACTTTTACGAGTGAGAGTGAGGACACACAAGAGCTAGTGCCGTGATGGTGAACCTTGGCACTCCCGGAAACCGAAGTAAATCGCGCCCGGACAGGAGCAATGAGGGCAGCATGGGCTGGATGAATCACAGTAAACCCATTTGTGTGGATTCACAGGGTGCTCAGGCTTCTGGGAATCATGGCACTAGCTCTTGTGTGTCCTCATCCTGACTTCCTTTTTAAAAAACTGACAAACGCTTTAGTGGAGACAGGGATTACTATTGAAAACTAAATCAAAGGTAATGATTAATCTGTTTAAAAATGATAAATGGAATGAGCCATAGACAGGTCTAATTTTGATTCAGTGGTAGGTGTGACTCCATAAACATAACACTTAGCTTTAAAGCCCTATTAAGGTCATTCTGATTTAACAGCACATAAGAACAGCAAAGACTAAATCATGTCTTCCTAACAAGTTGAGTTTACAAATGTGGTAGGCAAAGAGTTATTAAGCAGAAATCAGTGTCTATTCCAAAACTAGTTTATTGGCAACTATTAAACTAATATTTGTGGGGTGGGGATTGCATTTATTTCTTAAAATGATAAAATGGGTTATAGTATCTCCCCACCCCACCCCAATTTTTTGTGAGTGTATGACAATAAGATAATTTCATTTTAATAAGTGTTTTTCTGGTTTTGCCAAATGTCCTTCTTATTGTGCAGACAGTGGGATGAGCAGTTGGATCCTAGGCTCAATGCAAAGCAGAAAGAGGCTGTTTTGGCTATCACAACTCCACTGTCAATACAGTTGCCTCCTGTCCTTATCATCGGTCCCTATGGGACAGGCAAAACCTTCACTTTGGCTCAGGCAGTCAAGCACATACTTCAACAGCAGGATACTAGGTGAGATGGGATTGCATTGGAAAGAGAATGTCACTCTTTAGGGGAAGATAGCAATACAATATTTCCATCCGGCTTTTAAAAAGAACACCCTCCATCATTGTTTTGTATAGACATTCAGGAAAGAATTTGACAGTTTAAAGGTGTAACCTTCTCTTTGAAGAATAAATTAAAATTGGCAGTTTGCCAAACAAACTCATTACTATTTATTTAGAAAGCTGTACATCGTGTAGACTTGTAATAGCTACATTTAGTTTGAAAGAATTTTGGTTTTAGTGTAAAATGATTTATAAAAGCTGTGTTGAAAGCTTAACTCTTCCTACAGAAATTAGTTAAAAGCATCATTGTACCATAACAGTCTCAGACTAATTTCAGTGGAAGAAGTGTGTGGGGGAGATGGTCACTATTCCTTTGTATTTTTACTGCTTTGAATGATTTTCTGTTTCTTCATTGCTTTTTTATTTGCACCATTTATTCCAGCAGGATTCTCATTTGCACCCATTCTAACAGTGCTGCTGATCTCTACATAAAGGATTATTTACATCCATATGTAGAAGCAGGCAATCCCCAGGCAAGACCTCTCAGGTATTTTTAAGGCTTATTATGTTGTTTCTAATTGTATCTCTATATTAAGAAAAAGTGTCTGTGGCAAATAGATTTGGAAAACATCAGTGTTTTCAAACTTATTGGCATTTAAAAAAAACAGTGTGTTTGCATATTTAGAACAAAATGAATAAGTATTGGTTTGTTTCATGCATTAAAGCAAGGGTCTCCAAACTTTTTAAGCCGGGGCTAGTTCACGCTCCCTCAAACTATTGAGGCATCAGACTGATGGTCCAACCACCACCGAGCCCACCCCACTCACCCCACTGCTGCCGCCAGTGGCCACCCTGAGCCCACCCCATTCCCTCTGCTGCCACTGATGGCAGCAACCACCTTGAGCCCACCGCATTCCCCCTGACCCCCCACTCACTCCCACTGCTTTCCTGCTTACCAGCCTGGAGGAGCTGCATGGCATGGGTGAAGGAGGGGTCCAGGCTGTCCTTCTTGGCCATGCGCTTGGGCAGGAAACACCGTGCTCAACTGCTCCAGCTGCTAGGAAAGCTGCCCGCGTCTGCCAGAAAGCCACGCTCAGCCACTCCAACCACTGCCACTGCCTCAATCTTGTCCCCTTCCCTTGGCTTGGCATGTCCCTAATGGCACTCCATAGCAGGGCAGATGTTGTAAGCCTTTTTAAAAGTCTCTTGTATATGGATGTAGGTATTTTTTTATATAAAGAAATTTTTGTTATGGTCCTCTCAGAAGTTACTGAGACTTTTAAAAAGAACTAACTGCAAATTGATTTTGATTCTTGTAGAGGTTATTCATTAAACTGGAACAATATGTCCGTTTGGAGAAAATCTTCACCATAGGAGTCACACATGTGGCAAATCATGTGAAATTTGTCTAGTATCAGGTGATTTTATATTCAAATAAAATTTTCCTAAGTTTGAGGAGAAGAAATTTAATTCTATCCAGTGCATTCAAAAATGATCCCCTTTGCCTTGAATGCTCCCTTTATATTTATATCTGAAATATGTATAATTTTGTGTAATGATAAATGATTGGTTGAAGTTGATAATCATTGAGTTGCAGCTCCTACAGTTAAAATGACACTACTGCATGCCACTGTGCTAAAATCAGGATACGTAGTCAGTCTTTTTTAAAGCAAATATTTTATGTATAAAAGGACCCAGAATTATGTCTGCACTGTTGTATAGTTGTGTCTAAACAAGACTAATAGAAGGTTAACAGTTCTATGCTGCTTCTAAGTTTTTTCTGTAATTAGTCTGTTATTTGCCCAGATCAAGCCAAATTACATTAACACCACTAATCCATCTAATGCAGGAGTGGGTAATGTGCAGCCTTCATGCACCCAAATGTAGCTCACTAGCATCCATAATTCCTTTGGCTCATGACATCTTTCCCTCTTCTCCTTTGTTATTACCTTGGAATCAAATTGCCTGCCTTAGCTTACATCACCAAGAGGCAGAATGAGCAGGCATTTGTGGCATTCCTGTTTGATACATATATGTGGAAAGACTTCTACTTGAAAGAGCAGTAAATGTTGGGCTAAAGCAGCAGTGGGCAGAAGCATTTCTGAATCTTGGAGAATTCTGGCTTACCATTCTTGCAACTGCCATCTCAGAATTTGTCTTTAAAAAAAAAACCCCTGATAAAATCATCTTGAGTTGCCCTTAAAAATGGGGGGGGGGGGGGAAGAGAAAATGCTTTAGGATTCTTGAGTTAGCTACACTTTGGCAAAATGGGGAATTACATGCACTAGAACAGGTGTGGCCTACCTTTTGGTGCCGTGGGCCTGACCATGCCACTAGAACAGCTGAGCGGGCTGGACCACGCCCCCCGGAAGCGGGTGCATTTACGGCTGTTGTAAATGTGCCCACTTCCACATTTACATCAGCCGTGGGCATGTTTGCATACACACAGGCACGTTTTACGCCTGATGTAAATGCACTTGCTTCCACTTCCGGGTGCGGGGCACACAGCAACAGGTTGGATTAAATGGCGTTGGGGTCTGGGTCCAGCCCATGGGCCATAGGTTGAAACCCCTGCACTAGAAGAATCCATTATCTTAGTGTAATATAACTCGATTGAAGCGAAGAAGGTAAAAGAAATCTCATGGCGAGGAGAGGGCATATGCTTTGTGGGGAGGGAGAGGGAAATGCTAGGGAGGGTGTTCAAACTGGTGACTACAGGGATGGAGCAGTCAGTGAGAAATAAGATAGTAGTGAATGGTGAAGACATGATGGTGAGGAAAGAATTGCTGGGGTTTAGTAGGTCTGAGTTTAAAAAAATAATAATGTCAGAAGCACACAAAGGTGCTTTCTGGGTTGAAAAGATTTTTGCTGGAGGAATTCCGCTCAGGGGACGCCCGAATGAAGCTCCTTTCATGTCCCCAAGATCTTTTCCCACCGAAGTGGTCCTATTTATCTACTTGCAATTTCTTGCTTTTGAAATGCTAGGTTGGCAGGAGCTGGGATAGAGACGAGTGCTCATTCTGTCATGCAGTACTTGGGTCTTGAACTGCGGACTTGCCGGCCTTCCAGCTAACAAGACAAGCTTTTTAACCACCGAGCCACTGCATTCCCAGAAGGTCTGGCAAAAATTAATAATAACATGTATATTTGTGGAATAAGTCAAGAAATTCTTTAATTGCTAGGGATTGATGGAAAAGAAGTTAAGAAAGCATAGGTAGCAATAGCAATTACACTTTTATACCACCACATAGTGCTTAGTACACTCTGGGTGTTTTACAAGTTAATTAGCATTTTGCCCCAAACATGCTGGGTACTCATTTTACCGACCTCAGAAGGATGGAAGGCTGAGTCAACCTTGATCCCTATCAGCGTCGAACGCACAACGTTTTGGCTGCAGTACAGCAGTTTACCCACTGCTCCACCAGGGCTTAGATGTGCTAAGTCATGTGTTTCAACAGACACGGCAGTTGTGCACTCCCTGATTCCTGTCATAGTTATTTGGTAGTTAAAAAAGGTAACAAATAAGAGTGAGGCAGACGTCTGGATGTTGATTATAACTAACGAAAAAGACCATGGGGCAGACCCGGAGGAAGGTGGAGAGATAACATCGAAGAGACATCATAAGAACACCAAATAATGCCGGTGGAGGCCGCTAGACGTGCTATAGCAAGAACTTTGTATCTCCCTTGACACCCGAAAGGGTAAAAGAGGAAGCAATAGTCATTCAAATTGCAGCCTGCAAAGATGAAGTGTAATAGTCTCCAGGTCCTGAATTTATTTCCGTGTTTTGGTTGTGGATTAGATATAAGATGATACAAGTCATCCACCCACCCACCCCATTTCTCACTTCTGCATTTATTTAGGCATGTGCATGTTTATGTGGTAAATGATTCCTGAGTTTTAAAAAAGAACTTTCACTGCTTTGTATGGAGTATGTTCATTTTTAAAGTTTGCTACATTTGCAAGTATTTTTTAAAAAGCTTTTGAAAGAAAAGTGAAAAATAGCAAGAAGTTACACAGGATAAGTGTTACATCAGTTGCCAGACAGAGCAATGCTAGACATGAGACAATAAGTCAAATTGCTTCCTTCCTTTTTTTTGCCCATGAAGCGGAATAAAATTTCCTTGTTAGGGAGGCAATTCTGCCAGCCCAGGGTCGCACACTGAATTCCATGACTGAGTGAGGACCTGAATGTTGGTCTTCTCACTGTTAGAACAGCAGCCAACCCACTATTCCAGACTTTTTTTTCTGGCTTTCTTCTTTAGATATTTGTCAGGCCTTTTGAAATACATCATCAGGTATTTGGGACTATTGTCTGTTGATTACCTTTGTTCTATAACTTCTGTCATACAACCAAGGCTTGATTTTGCAAGAGCTAGGCTAGGTTGTTGACAGGACGTTTTGAAGATCTCTCATTCATAAGGTCTTAATAAATTGGAGGCATCTTGATGGCTTGTTACAACAACAGTAACATGACTTTTGCAGTCAAAGAGAACAATTTAACTGGATGTTGGCAAGGATGCTGGTTGGAAAGATGATACACTGATAAGTTATGTCCTTGTGGCTGTTACAGAAGTACTGAAACATATTGGTCATCACTGTGCAAATGAGCAATCTTTTTGATATGTTCTTCAAAGTTGCATTTTGAACTAATAGCCTTCAAAATGCAGGGTGGAAAACTACCTGTGCCAAATTAAGAATGTTCTTTTGGGAACCTTGATTTTCAAATCATTGTTATTACTTTTCATATTTTATTTTGACTTTTTTTTACACTTTATAAGAGTTGTGTCTTCTGGGACACTAATAATGACAAGTTTTTCCTTGGTGTGACAAGCTTTGATAGAATTATGTTAAATTAAAAACACAAAATAGGTGAGATGATTACTTGTTATTAAATCATCTTCATATTTGTGGAAAAATAGCTGTTCACTTGATGAGGTAGGATATAACCATCTAAGCCTTTTAAGGGTCCCTCTTAATAGGAAGTGAGCCCTTAGGAGTGATCAACCTTGGGGCCCCAGGTGTTCTTGGACTTCAATTCCCAGAAGCCTAAGTAAGCACACCTGCTGATCAGGGCTACTGGGAATTGAAGTCCAAGAACTCCGAGGGCACCAAGACTGGCCACCACTGCCTCATAACCTGAAGCTTGTGTTCTATTTTCAAAATAAATAAAATAAATTACAGTACTGTAATTTTGGACTTTTAGGATCAAGATACTGTACTTATTGTTGCCAGGTATCATGTTAGTTCAGCAGTTCATTTTCTACTGCACAACACTCTGACAAAAGGGCATTTCACATTAGAGAAGGAAATGGACAAAGAAATGCTTAACCTTTCTCTGTTACTTGTTTTTCCCTTGGATTCCGCTTACTGAGCTGCATTATATTTATGGGGTTCCAGATCCATATTTATAAGGTAAATATGTCTCCAGAACACAGTTCAAAAGCAAGGCAGCTGGTAGACTGCATATATGGGGGATACTGTGTCTTAGGAAAGCCATTCCCTTTCCCCAGTCTATCACGGTTTAAAATCCTCCTCCTGTAAATTTGTTAAAACAAAGATGGCTAATGTTAGGCTAATGTTTCTCTGGACACCAGACAACTCTCATAAAGTCAATGCAAACTGACAAGTTAGATGACCTGGGTCAGATGATTTCCAGTAAATGGTATAGATCAGGGGTCAGCAAACTTGGCTCTCCAGTCATTCTTGGACTTCAATTTCCAGAAGCCCAATTCAGTACACCTGCTGATCTGGGAACTGAAGTCCAAGAACATGTGGAAAACTAAGTTTGCTGACCCCTGTTATACACCATAGCTAAATCTCTTGAGGGATATGAAGGTGAAGAGTTAGTCTGCAGTGTACACAGAGATAAATTTTGGAATCATCAAAAGTCTTGTACGTGTGTGGTCTTTGTTGGAGACAGTTTTCATTAATAAGTAAAAGTGGAGTGGAAGGCTGAATTCCTCCCAGTGCATTACCTATTACCTGATCTATACGCTGTAAGTTTGATCACTTTTTAAATTTACTTGTTTAGCAGATATTCAGAATTTTGTACTTTAGATTTATGACTCACTGTTCAGCCTTGGCTTCCCCATCTCTCAAATGGATAAAGCTTTCATAAATTTTGTAAGCAGCATGCTTTGTATGTTTGGGGCACCGAAATAGTCTGTTTTTTTAGTTTGTGACTAGATTCCTCATCTTTGAATTGTACATATTCCATGCTTTTTATATTTTATATTAATTTTAAACATAAAGACATACAAATACTACAAGAAAAAAATTCTGTGTAAGCCTATCACCCAGGGACATCACTTCTTCTCTAATACATTAGCTTTAACCAACTGTACAAATTTCATAAATTCTTTCCCCTACATACAAAATAATATATTTTCATCTCTGTGTTTAACACTTTTAAATTTTCCCAAGGTATATTCAATAAATTCTCCCCAAATCTCCACAAAGTCACTTTTCGTAGTAATACCTTTTTTCAATTTCAATTCACATGTGAATGTATCATTAATTGTCATATCCCAAATCTCTTTATACCATTCTTCCAAACCTAAATATCTATACATTTTCCAATTCCTGGCTATTAAAATTCTAGCAGCCATCATCATTATAACAATAATATCTTTTCTATGTTTTTGTAGGTTTAGGCCTCCCAGATCATCTAACAAAGCAATCGTAGGACACAATTGTATTTTAAGTGACAATATATTATTTACTTCCTCAAAAACCGGTACCTATGTTTGTTTCACCTCCTTACATTCCCACCATAAGTGAAAATATGTCCCAGGATATTCCTTACATTTCCAACAGTCTCCTTTGTACCGGGAATCATAGTGGCTTAATTGAATTGGAGTAACATTCCATCTCTAGGTTAATTTATGGCAATGTTCTTTAATTCTCACAGATATGCTTTTCTTGATTCTTTGACTCCATATATGGTTCTGTTCTGTCTCAGTAATTTGTGCTTCCAAATCCACTTCTCATATTTCATTCAGTGATTTCTGGGTAGTTCCTTGTTCCATTAAAATTGTATAGATCTTACTAACAATACCCTTAAATGGAGTTGTCTTGTGATATAATTGATAAATAAGCTCTTCCAGCTTTGTCCTTTTCCCAAATTTTCTCCATTTCTGAATCCAGCCCTCCTTCCATTTCTCAATGTGCAGTTTTTGAAACCAATTATACATATTCCATGCTAAGTGTTTAATTCTTAGTTTATCCCTGTGAAACAGCTCTACCCTGGGTTATGCTAAATTGACAGGCACTGGCCTGATATCAAGTGTAAATCATATTTACACATTTAAAGTGGTGAATAGACTTTAAGCACATACTATCTCTAAACATGATAGGTGAACACTTTCTGTGAGGGTCATACGGACTCTTTATGAGTTGCCAGGCTCCATGTGTTCTTTTGTGCCTGGTAACAACTGATGGTTCCCATAGCTTAGCTCGAAAAAGGTGGATCATGTAACCCTGAGAAGGAACAGTTCTACTTATTTTGTAGGAGAACGCATCGTTGGTTAGCAGTTATGATGTCAACATACTACGTTTGGTATTAGAGTCTGTCACTGTGTCTCTTTGAGTAACAGCTACTAGGAAATATAAGTAGGTGCTGTTATGTTCCTATCCTGCTTTGGGCTCACCATAGGTTGGCCCCTGTGGGACAGAGTACTGAACTTCATGGATGTTTCTCCTGATGCAGCATGGTTCCTCTCACGAATTGAAAGTGATTGACAGGAAGCTATTTTTACATGATGAAAAGCAAATGTAAAAAAGTCTATGATTAGCTTGATTCTTCTTCTCTTCTCTTTAGGAATCCCGGTTCTGATGGATAAGAAATGATATTTTAAGAAATGCAGGGGTGTTTTTTTTTAAGACAGGCATCACTCATAGGAGAGATCTTAGGTCCTTTTCTAATGAGAGCTTCTCAGAGAAATAGCTAAATTATCACAGCCAGTTTTCCCCCCTAGTCATTAGTCTTTTCAAAATAAATATAGGTAAAATATAGATTTCAGGAACAAGCTTGTGTCAACCTGTAGTGTTAACGCATAGGTGTATTGTGTGGGGACAGGAGGTGGTAGAATCTTGAAAGCTGAAGCATCTAGGAATGGCTTGCAGAGACAGAGCAAACAAATAGCGGAGGGAAAACCATAGTGGAGTTGGTGAGACCCTGGAAAAGGAAAATGTCATGTTAGGAGGGGGAAAAAGATAGTGACAAATCACCATTAAGTGCTTTAGGAAGTAAAGGATTTAGAAGGAGGTTTTTTTTTAAAATTCTGCAGTACTCCTGTGTTCTCCATACACCAGAAAATGTTTTTCTAACTTAGCTCCTTGAGGTCATTTGAAGCCATGGTGATGGTCCTGATAGTGTAGATTTTTCATGTAAAGGTTAATTCATGTCTTAAGTGTTGTGTTATTAAAGACTAAAGGAAAGAAAGAAAACAAGTTTATATGCCAGCATTTATTTTACCCACTGGTTGCCTGATTCTCTTAAGTTTCTGGTAGAAATATATTGCAATATTACATGTTAATTGCTGGATGGATATATAAATGCTAGCTAATTGGACATTGAATAATTCAAAGTGCTAGACCATGCTACATTAGGACATTTTGAATTTTTATAACTTTATTTTTATATCTACAATTTATGTACAGTAATACCTCGGATAACGCTAAAATCGCATAATGTTAAGTAATCTGGGGGACAGAATTGCATCGAATAACGTTGAGGTCCTATGGGATGTATCGGATAACAACCGCTAAAAGCCTGTGCGGTTACAATGTATCTCTATGGAGCTTTAACGTTGTCCAATGCATCCCATAGGATTTTAACATGCATCGGATAACACTAAAAATCGGATAGAACCAAGACTTATCCGAGCTTTTACTGTATTAGTGAACAGCAAGCTTCCTATGTTTTGAAGGTATTACAGAGTATATTGGAGAATGGAGTCTCTAGAACATAATTTAATAACAAAGAAGCAGATAAAAAATTGCTGTTGAGTTTTGCTAATAAGGAAACTTTTCTCTTTTCTAGGGTGTATTTCAGAAACCGTTGGGTAAAAACTGTACACCCAATTGTGCATCAGTACTGTTTGATTTCAAGCACATATTCCACCTTTCAGATGCCACAAAAAGAAGACATTCTTAAACAGCGAGTAGTAGTGGTTACTTTGAATACTTCGCAGTATCTATGTCAACTGGATCTTGAACCTGGTGAGGAAATTGTCTGTTTGTCTCTATATATAAACCTTGTAATCTTTTCTTACAAAAAGTGAATTCTGACACAACTTAATGGCTGAAATCTTGTAGGCATTGTGCCATGCCTTGAGCAAGGCACTTTTAGGGCATCCTCGGATAACCCTCCAGAGCTACTGATTGGGAAGGGAAACAATTTAAATCTGAAAAAATGATATTGTGGTTCTTCTGATCTAGCCACTCATGAAATCATTCTTTCTCCCCATTTTATTATCATGAGGACAGTTCTCTGATAAAGGGGATACCCAGGGATTTCTGAAACAAGGTGGGCTCTGGGTAGCTTTTTATTGCTGTAGTTGATGACATCACCCACATTGTGCATTGTGTAAAACTGCTTGACAGAATTTTAGCCTTTGTGTATGATGTTCTGAGCACATTGGATTCAGCAGGAAAGCTGTTTTTTTTGTCCTTTATCTATCCAAACCATCTGCATATTAGTTTTATAGTTATCTTGAGTTCTATTTAGGAACATGTACAGAGTGCCAAAGGGACTGCAGTGGCTCAAGTGGTTAAGACGCTGAACTTGATGACTGGAGGGCTGCCAGGTCAGTACTTCGAGACCCGAGTACTGTACGATGAAATCAGATCATGTCTCTGTCCTGGCTCCTGCCAACCTAGCAATATGAAAGTAGATTAATAGGTACCACTTCGGTGGGAAGGTAAGCAGCATTCCGTGCACTCCGGTGTCTAGGCATGCCTGCCACATGTCCACAGAAACATCTGCCTATGTAGACAACACTGGCTCTTTGGCTATAAACAGAGATGGGCACTGGACCCTAGAGTTGGAAATGACTGGCTTTCGATCAAGGGTGACCTTTACCTTTACCTTAAGTAAAGGTAAAGTAAAAGGTAAAGGTTTCCCTTGCTCAAAAGCTATTCGTATCTGACTCTAGGGTTCAGTGCTCATCTGATTCAAAGCAGAAAAGCCAGCGCTGTCTGCTTCTGCAGATGTTTCCGTGGTCATGTGGCAGGCATGACTAGACACAGGAGCACACAAAACGCTGTTTCCTTTCCTACTGAAGTGGTCCCTATTGATCTACAGTAAAACACCGATTTACGAATGCCTCAAGTTACAAATGCCTTGAGTTACGAAAGGGCTACAGTAACACCTCGGATAACGCTAAGACTTGGTTCCACAAGTCTTGGTGTTATCTGATTTTTAGTGTTATCCGACGCATGTTAAAATCCTGTGGGATGGATTGGATAACGTTAACGCTCCATAGAGATACATTGTAACCACACAGGCTTTAGCGGTTGTTATCCGATCCATCCCATAGGACCTTACCGTTATTCGCTCCAATTCTCCTCCCCAGATTACTTAACATTATACGATTTTAGCGTTATCCGAGGTAAATGTTATCTGAGGTATTACTGTATTTGTGTAAATCAGTGTAGATTTATGGGGGTCTATGTTGATTTTTACAGATCAAAATGTCGCTGCTGCCATTTTGATCTCTGGCAGTCAAAATTTTAGTGCTCAAAAGGGTGTCGCCACCATTTTGAGCTCTAAAAATACACCCCCATCCAAAAAAAAATCACCATGGCAGCGGAGGAAGCGGCGGCAAATGCAGCTTCAGAGAATGGTGGGGACTGAGGGGATCCCTTTCTCAGAGCCTTCTGGAGGCGGACGCACTAGACACAGTGGCACAAATGGCCACAAGGACGTTTTTTACTAAGTCCTCTTGGCTGTTTGTGCTGGTGTGTCCACCACCACCTCCACCTCTGGAAGGCTCTGGGAAGGGATCCCCTCGATCCCCGCCATTCTCCAAAGCCCAGAGCCTTTGCTGCGACTGAAAAAGTAGGGGGGACTTTTTCAGTCGCAGCTAAGGCTCTGAGCTTTGCAGAATGGTGGGAACTGAAGGAATCTTTCCTCCAGACCCTTGCAGAGCCTGTGGACCCGGTGGATGGGCCAGTAACAACAGGAGAAACAGCCAGGGGGACATTGTAAAAAAAAAAAAATGGCAGACAGGCCAGTGGCAGAAACAGCCACATTTTTTACGATGTCCCCATTGCTGCTTTGCTGCTGACCTGTCTGCCAGGTCTGCAGGCTCCAGAAGGGTCTGGAGGAAAGATTCCTTTAGTCCGCAACTTTCTGCGGAGCCTTTGCTGCAACCGAAAAAGTCCCCCCTACTTTTTCAGTTGCAGCAAAGGCTCTGGGCTTTGCAGAAAGTTGTGGACTGCAGGGCTATGAAGCAATTCTGCTCTTCGTCATGGGCTCATTTCACCCCACAGCTCATTCCCAGCTCTCTGGTCTGGCTGTGAAAGTGCTGTGTGGTGAAATGGAGCCCAGGACGAAGAGCGGAATGGTGTGGTTCAGCTCTGAACCTCACCCCCGGCCAGACTGGAGCCTTGCGGATAAGCCCCCTCCCCTGTGCTCTACCAGACTGTAGAAGCAACGGTGGTAGCGGTGGCGGTTCCCACTCTCTAGAGCAGCAAGAGGAAGGAAGCAGCAGCAGCATCCAAAAGGTAGGGAGATCTTAATTCTGGTTTTTTTCCCTATGCATCCCAATGGGGATGCATCGAGTTATGAAAAAAAATCGAGTTTCGAAAGAGGCCCTGGAACTGATTTTTTTTTTCATTACTCTGGGTTTTACTGTACTGTACTTGCAATTTCTTGCTTTTAGACTGCTAAGTTGGCAGGAGCTGGGACGGAGACAGGAGCTCATTCTGTCCTGCAGTACTCGAGAATCGAACTGCTGACCTCCCGCCTTCCAGTCAGTGTCTTAGTCACTTGAGCCACTGCAGTCCTTCACCTTAGTGCTAATACAATCATAGTAGATATAGAACAAACCAGCCCTAAAAACTGCGTTCTTTACTTTAAGTTGATGTGTGAATCATACTTCATCTTCTTCTTTCATGTCTTGACCAGACATGAAACTGCCAAAATGAAATATTAGCTGGCAACACAAGGTTGCAGTTACCAGGGTACACTTGATTGTGGTTGAAAAATACCACAATCCTCAAGGAGGGTCTTTCTGTGTTCCTCAGACACTTCACTGAGGCTGCTTCACTCATCCCTATTATGATTGTTAAAAATATATTCTATTTCTTTTATTTTAAATCACTGCTTTCTCCAGAATTTCACTTTATTAATGTAGGATGGAAAAAAGTTTACCTGTTACTATATATAGTCTAAAAATAATTCACCAAACCCACCCATCTTATAATATAGGTATTGTTAAGGCTTGAATCCATGGCACAGAACTGAATCTAAATGTTTTTATAAATTATCATTGCTTTTATTCCTTGCTCCTTATCATTTTGTCTATTTCTGTTTTGTAGGGTTTTTTACACATATTTTGTTAGATGAAGCTGCACAGGCGATGGAGTGTGAGACTATAATGCCTCTAGCACTTGCAAACAGAAACACAAGAATTGTCTTGGCTGGAGACCATATGCAAGTAAGGCTGTGTGTTATTTTTTGATATTAATGTACCTAATTATTGTTAGAGAATCAATAACAATAACAATAACAACAACAATAATAATAATAATACAAGTGTACTTTTTTATTTGAAAATTACAAAGCAGCTCTTGCATCCAGTCCTCTTAACAGGTGGTTCTGGTTAAGAGAACAAAATCTAAGCCAGTGAGGTCTCCATTCAAACTCAAGTCTTAGGCAGGACAATTTCATTCTTAACTTTTATTTTTAGAAAGTTATAATAATGCTTGCTCTACCATCTGCACTCAGTCCTTTGGACAGAGTAGATTTGAATGCTAAATAGTGAATCCCTATACAATCATCATTGACAATTAAAGTTAAAGGTTTTTCAATGTGAAGAGATCCAGAAGAAAAATATTATTGAAGCTGATGCAGTATCAAAAAATAAATTGGCAGGAATCTGTGACCTTCAGTTTTGTATTGAGGCAGGCAACTATCCTTTGGGTTCACATGCAGGGAAAAGTATAGTTTTGACATATTATTTCACTCTTTTAAGCTTTGGAACTATATAAATCTCATAGTGATAATTCTATCTCCCTTTTTGTTGGTTTGTTTCATCGTAGTTTAAGGTATTTAATATCATTTCTATGGATTTACCTTTAGTTGTTCTGGTACAGCTTTGTAGCACATCATGAACTAATGTTCTGTGCAGATAGTATAATTGAGTTATAAAGATTAATATCACTGTGCCTCCCCCCCACCCCCCGTGTCTTGCAGCTTAGCCCTTTTGTCTACAGTGAATTTGCCAGAGAGAGGAATCTTCATGTCTCATTACTTGATCGTCTCTATGAACACTATGCTGCAGAATTTCCTTGCAGGATCTTGCTGTGTGAGAACTATCGTTCCCATGAAGCTATCATCAAGTAGGTGTGAACCTTTTCACTGTATCACACTTCTTTCTGCTTGGTGCAAGTGTCTGACAAGCATTTTAAAATGTTCTTGGCCATTAGACTTCCAGATGTAATTGAAAAAAGAAGTGTAATGATCTGAGTGTAATCTCTGGGTATAATTAAACACTAGTGTTTCTGTATGTTGAACATTAATAAGGATTTGTTTGGAATAGTAGCCATGTTAGTCTGTGGCTCAGGCATATCAGAAAACAAAATAAAAAACTGTAGTACAGTAATACCCCGGATAACGCGAGTACCGTATAGCGCAAAAACCGCATAACGTGACAAGATTTTCGGAAAAATCTTGTATCGAATAATGCAATTTTAACATTATCCGGAACAAGCGTATGCGTGTGGGGGGGGAGTTGGATTGGGTAGAACAATCCAACACCCCCCAGCGCCTGCCTCCATGATGTTTGGAAAGGGTACGGGGATCCTTACCCTTTCGAAACTTCGGGCGCGCGTCGCGCGTCGGTGGGGGTTAGCGCAGGATACGGGGAGACCTCTGAATCCTGCACTAACCCCACCAACGCGCGCGCGCGCCTGCAAGCCACCTGATGTTCCGAAAGGATAAGGATCTTTACCCTTTCGGAACATCGGGAGAGGAGAGGCGCTTCTCCGCGGGGTCTCCCCGGCCTCGTAGCGGCTCGCTGCGAGGCTGGGGAGATCCGAGTGAGGAGAGGCGCCTCTCCGCGGGGTCTCCCCGGCTTGGAAAAGAGGCGGCTTGGCCGAAATTCTCTCCCCCTGCGCGGGGGTGAGGATTTCGACCAAGCCGCCTCTTTCCCAGGCTCGCTATAGCAACGAGGATCGCACATCAAGGCAATTGCCTTGACGTGCGATCCCCGTTTCGCTTGCCTAAACAAGGGTCGGCTTTTCTAAATTCCCCCCTCCCCTGGGGGAGGGGGAAATTTGGAAATGCCGACCCTTGTTTAGGCGCTTTGTGATGGAAGTTTGGGGATCGCACTTCAAGGCAATGCTGTATAGCAACGGGGATCGCAAAGCGCCTAAACAAGGGTCGGCTTTTCCGAATTCCCCCCTCCCCTGGGGGAGGGGGAAATTCGGAAATGCCAACCCTTGTTTAGGCAGTTTGCGATGGGAGTTTGGGGATTGCACTTCAAGGCAATGCTGTATAGCAACGGGGATCGCACTTCAAGGCAATGCTGTATAGCAATGGGGATCGCAAAGCGCCTAAACAAGGGTTGGCATTTCGAAATCTCCCCTTCCCCCGGTGAGGGGGGAATTCGGAAAAGCCGATCCTTGCCCAGGCGCGTGAAATGGGGATCGCAGGTTAAGGTAAGGGATCAAAGTGGGGGGTGGCCTTGTTTAGGCGCTTTGCGATGGGAGTTTGGGGATCGCACTTCAAGGCAATGCTGCATAGCAACGGGGATCGCACTTCAAGGCAATGCTGTATAGCAACGGGGATCGCAAAGCGCCTAAACAAGGGTCGGCTTTTCCGAATTCCCCCTTCCCCGGGGGAGGGGGAAATTCGGAAATGTCGACCCTTGCCCAGGTGCGCGAAACGGGGATCGCACGTTAAGGTAAGGGATCGGAGTGGGGGGTGCCACCCCCCCCTTTGATCACTTGCCTTGACGTGCGATCCCCGTTGCTATACCCGTTTGGTAGAAGAGGCTCCCGCTGGCGCGCCTTTTCGCGCGCGTGTGAGCGCCTCTTCTCAGGTTTTTTTTAGCATCGTTTGATGTACACCCCCGGACAACGTGAAAAACCGGACAACGTCATGACTTGTGGAACCATGTCATAATGTTGTCCGGGGTACTAGTGTACTTTAAAGACTAACAGCTATATTTTTATTGTTAGCTTTCGTGGTAGAAGAGGACTTGATCCACGAAAGCTAACTATAAAAATATAGCAGTTAGTCTTTAAAGTGCTACAGTGTTTTTTATTTTGTTTTCTGATATTAATAAGGATGAAAGTCATTTTACCATGATTGTTAAAGAAATAAGTTATCTGGCTTCCTAACTGTGTTTGACATGACTGAGGCTATAGGCCAGTATTTTATTGAGCTTCTTCAGAGCAGCATTATAATCCGGAATTGTAATAACTGCACAATAATTGCTGGTGTACAAGCAGAGAGCAGGTGTTCTTCATGGAGATCATAATTTGTACTCTGGCAATTCTTGTGCAAATGTTGAAATCCTGTGTTACTGCACAGGTGGGACTTCATGATCAGTAGAAACTCAGTAGGATACTGGATATAATAGAAGTTATTTTGATGCTGATATATATTTCATTTTTAATAATTGATTTATTTGATTTGTCATGGTAATGTTTTCACGCTGTGGGTTGTTTTGTTTGTGTGTGAGAACCAGTTTAAAAACTTCAGGTATACCACAATTTATCCTAAGAGGAAGCATGGTGTAGTTACATCTTCCCAAAATTATTCTGTTGAGATCTGATTAATGTACACCATAAGAGAATACTGAAATTAGTTAGACAGATATTTTAATTTAATTTAATAGTCATATTTATGCTGCTGTCCCCTCGCCGAGGCGACTCCGGTCAGCTTACACGTATAAAACCACAGCATAGATATACATAAAACAATGAAGTAAAAATATAAAATTGTTTAAAATTTAAAATTTACATACCCTCTCCCAGCAGCCACATCATAGGATTTCTTTTAAAACTAAAACTAAAAACCTGGGTAACCCTCAAATAAGCCACCCTAAGCCATATTACAAACTGCTTCTGGATACTCATGTTTCATGAGTAGGGTACTCTTCATTTTGCAACCTAACCTCTCTTCTCCTTTGAAATACTATCTCTCTTCTGCATAGTAATTTAAAATGACATCTTTAATATCTCTTCTGTTACCAGTATTTTTGTGCTTTAGCCTTTGGTGGCCTCCGTCCAGCAGTCCCTATAATTAACTGCTTCCTCTTTTGGATGCATTTGAATATGAATTGTAGTAGTTTTCTCTCAGCACAAGCTATTTTTTTTCACAATTTGGATGTACGGACTAGAAAAATCAGCCTACCCAATAAAGTTTAACAGTACTTTGTATACTTCAGCCCTAGTTGGGGTACACAGAAGGAGTCTCCTCAAAGTTTGTGGTATTTTTGAATCACAGTCGGGCGCACCCTAGTAACAGCAACCTTGTGTTGCTGACTAATCTTTCTCACACTAAGTCAAGCGAAGAGAACTGCAGAATGAACTCACCAAAAGGTGCCTTCATTTTGGGATTTTATTTATTTATTTATTTATTTATTTATTTATTTATTTAGATTTATTATCCCATCCCAATCAGGCAAACCTGACTCCAGGCGGCTTACAGGAAAAGAGAAAGATTATACATAATGAATGCAAAACAAAATAACAATCCCACTATACCCCTACAAATTCAGAAATTAAAACCTTAAGGTTCAAAATTAATTAAAAAAAATTAAACTATAAATTTACAAAAAAATAAAAATTTTTTTAAGGTTTTAAAAGTTTAAAAGAGTAAGATAGGGGTGGCTGTCCCATCAGATCAACCACCGAACATGGGACCCCATATTACTGGAGCCCCACACCTGCCCTGCCAGCCAGGTTTTTAGGCTCTTCCGAAAGGGCAGGAGCTCTGTCTGTAGGCATAACTCGGTTGGCAGGAGGTTTCAAAGGGCTGGGGCGGACACGGAGAAGGCTCTCCTTCTGGTGCTAGAGAGATGCGCCTCTCTAGCTGATGGAATGATAAGAGAGCCTCTCCGAACCACCCTGATGGGACGGACAGATGTTCTTGGGGTGACGCGATCTCTTAAGTATCCTGGCCCACTACCATGTAGGGCTTTAAAGGTAAAGACGCTTCCACTGCTCCTGGCCACGCCAACGTCTTCGCCTCCCCCGGACTCGCAACACCTGTCCGGGGGAGTGAAAAGGGCCGCGGACAAGAACCCCAGCCAAGATGCTTCCACCGCTCCTGGCTGCGCCAACGTCTTCGCGCCCCCCCCCCCCCCAGCCTCGCAACACCTGTCCAGGGGAGTGAAAAGGGCCGCTGACAGGAGCCCCGGCCAAGACGCTTCCACCATTCCTGGCCACGCCAACGTCTTTGCCTCCCCCAGACTCGCAACACCTGTCCGGGGGAGTGAAAAAGGCCATCGACAGGAGCCCCAGCCAAGATGCTTCCACCGCTCCTGGCCACGCCAATGTCTTCACCTCCCCCGGACTCGCAACACCTTTCTGGGGGAGTGAAAATGACCTCCGACAGGAGCCCCAGCAAATATGCTTCCACCGCTCCTGGCTGCACCAACGCCTTCGCCTCCCCCGGACTCGCAATACCTGTCCAGGGGAGTGAAAAGGGCCGCCGACAGGAGCTCCAGCCAAGACGCTTCCACCACTCCTGGCCGCGCCAACGTCTTTGCCTCTCCCGGACACGCAACACCTGTCCAGGAATGTGAAAAAGGGCCACCGACATGAGCCCCAGCCAAGATGCTTCCACCGCTCCTGACTGCGCCAACATCTTCACCTCCCCCGGACTCGCAACATCTGTCTGGGGGTGTGTGAAAAGGGCTGCCGACAGGAGTCCCAGCCAAGATGCTTCCACTGCTCCTGGCTGCGCCAACGTCTTCGCCTGCCCCGGACTCGCAACACCTGTCTGGGGGAGTGAAAATGACCGCCGACAGGAGCCCCAGCTAATACGCTTCCACCGCTCCTGGCTGCGCCGCCTTCGCCTCCCCCAGACTCGCAACACCTGTCCGGGGGAGTGAAAAGGGCCGCCGACAGGAGCTCCAGCCAAGACACTTCCACCACTCCTGGCCGCGCCAACGTCTTTGCCTCCCCCAGACTCGCAACACCTGTCCAGGAACGTGAAAAAGGGCCACCGACAGGAGCCCCGGCCAAAGACGCTCTCAGCCGGTTCTGGCTTCAAGCTGGGCGAGGAGGACTCTGGCCGGGAGCGCCCGGACTCGCTTCACCTGCTGGTGCTCCCGAGCCTCCCCCCCCCCCCACCAGGCTACAATAGCCCCTGCGGTGGGATGCTGCCATGGCTTCCAGAGCATGCTTGTGGTTTGGGTGAGAGCCCTGACATTGTTGGATCATGTACTGTATTTTTATATTGTATTGCATTACTGAGACTATGTCATGTATATGCAACTGGAATTGTATTTTGTAACCTTATTTTGCAGTGTAGTTTTGTTTATTGCACTGTATTTTGTAACCTTATTTTGCAGTGTGGTTTTGTTTATTGCACTGCTGTACTGCATTGTTATATTTATATTTATTGTATTATACTGTGTGACCTTTGATTATGTTATATTACTTTTGATTGTGTTATTTGTATGGTTTCTGTAAACCGCCCTGAGTTGGTTGTACCGAGTAGGGCGGTATACAAATCGAATAAATGAAATGAATGACCAGCACCTTGAATTGCACCTGGAGACATACTGGCAACTAGTGCAGCTTCCGAAGTAGTGGTGAGGCATGAGCATAACGCCCGCACCCCATCACTACCCGAGCAGCTGCATTCTGGACCAGCTGCAGCCTCCGAATGGTTGCCAAGGCCAGCCCCATGTAGAGCGCATTACAGTAATCAAGTCTGGAGGTGACCAAAGCATGTGTGATCATGAGCAAGGAGTCCTGATCTAGGACTGGCCTAGGCATGGAAGAAGAAGAAGCACTAGTCAACAGCTTGTTTTGCAGGCCAACTTCTTTCAATTCTTTTGTTCTATGATAAGATATGGAAATGCAGGCAAGTGAAGATGTGGCCTTGCTGGGGCCTTGCATGCTGTTCATCTGTTCCTCCAAGCAGCTAAGCTGTTGCTAAGCAACAACCCTCTTTCCTACTGTGGCAAGAGAGGGAAATGGGTGGTCTTCTTCCCATTGGGACATGGAGAGGAAGGTAGAGTGGGGAATAAGGATCGGGTCTTGCTTGCCTCCTGAAACTGTGAGAGAGTTATTCTGTTTCCCACTCTTGTGCCTGTATTCTTCTCTGCCCCTCTCCTGTTCAGTGGATAAGCAGGAGTTGTTTTCCACTGTAAACACTGTTTTATTTACTCCTCTGCTTGACATGAAAGTTATTTTAGGTACATGCACACTATCAATGTTATATTTTGGTTTTTCCCTTTCATTGCAGTTATACCTCTGAACTTTTCTATGAGGGCAAATTGATGGCAAGTGGTAAACAGCCAGCGCACAAAGATTTCTACCCTCTGACGTTCTTCACAGCACGAGGAGAAGATGTGCAAGAGAAAAATAGTACTGCTTTTTACAACAATGCAGAGGTAGCACTTTGGTTTCACCTTTCATAGCTTTTTGATGCTTTTAATTTTTACAGTACTTCATTGTTTTATATTCTCCCAAAAGTATTTTCCTCATAATGTCTAAGAATTCCAATTTTCAAATCAATATGTTTATTCCATTCTTAATAGAATATATAATGTTGATTTTACTTAGAAACAAGACCTAAAACTATGGCATAGAATAGATCAGGGGTTCTCCTTCGTGTTGTTTGTGAATGCACACTTATGGGTCTGCGCCTGTGTGGAGCCATTATCGGAGTTGTCAAGCTAATTGGATAAAAAGTTATGTGATTAGGACCGCCCACCATCTCCACCTGCCTTAGGTGCCATTTCATGCTTCTTTCCCTCAGTTCTCTTTTTTTCGCTGTAGTAGCAGGAGTTATGTCAAGAGCTCAACTTTTGAATGCTGCAATCCCATTTTTTTCCGGCTCAAGAGGAACGTTCCCTTTTGATCCACCATGTCCATGAGGGTTTTTTTCCACAAAAAGAAAAACAAGCAAAGATTTTTTTCCCCACAGTCCGGGAGGGTCTTGGCCTCTCTGACAACCATTTTCCCGACCGACTGACATACTCCATTGATCGATCCAGTAGAAAGGACTTTAATCTCGGTCAGAGAGGATTGCCCTCTCTAATGGGATAATTTTTTCCACCATCATAGCTCAGTCTATTGGCCTCCATTCGCGAGCATCACTGCCTGGTTGATGGCCTCCTTAGCGGCCTTCAAAAGGTGCCCATCTTGCAACTCAAAAATACCGAGCACTGACAGTCACGAAAAGTGTCTTCTTTGCCTTGGCAAGAACCACCTGGTCTGTTCGTGTGTCTTCTGCAAGAAACTTTCTAAGGTTGCTTTGAAAAAATCAGCAAAACCGGTCAAGCGTTCCCACTCAGCCACGGAGGCTTCAGTGACCACGTCGTCTTCAGTTTTTTTCCCTACAAAGTTGCCTAAATTGATGACAGCCAAGCTCTTATAGAAAAGGAAAGACAAGAAAGAGAAAAAGAAGCTGAAGCAGCATCACCATTCTTCTTTGCCTCCAACTCCAAGGGTTCAGATAACCTCACCACCACCTTCCCCAGCACCTGCCATCTCATGATGGCCATTTCTTCCCAGTCTTCGGTCCCACCGTTGCTAGCAACAGTATCGCCCGAAAAGATTTCTAGTTTCCTACCAGGAGACCCCCCCCCCGGACTCCTCTGCCTTGAGGCGCTTCCAGGTTGTCTGCTCCTCAGATCCAGCCCGCTGGGCCTGCCATCCAAATCAGCATGCTGACTCCCTTGTTCTAGGCCATGGCCAAGGAGGTCACCAATCAGGTCAGTTCCATTCTGCCTTCCTCCAAACAGTCAATGGATCTGAAGTGTCGGCACCAAGATGAGGAACCACTGCCTTCCAAGAAGTGCTGGACAGAATCTGTCCATTCGGAGTCGAGTCTCCCTCCACCACCTCCACCGTTTCTGGGGGACAATCCGAGTAGAGTCAGGCCTTACTGGTCTGACTCGGACCCCGAGGCCTTCATCCCACCTCCCACCATCCCAAGAGGTGTGAAGGCTCCGATAATTTGTCGGATGGGGAGGTGGAACTGACGGTCGAGGTGGAGAAGGTCCCCAATGACCAAATCGGATTCTCTCAATGGCCCCAACCGAAGGATCCGAGAACTTTCACAGCTTTGCTGACCCGCCTCAGCTCCACACTGAACAACAAGGCGAAGAACCCTCCATCTTCGTATATGGATGAGGTGTGCAGCGTGGCAGACAGGAAAGAAATTCTGCTGGTGCATCTTGGCCTCCTTCCAGCCATTGGCCATTCCGCCAAGTCGGTTTGGAAGAAACTGATCTTGTCGCATTTGGTCTCCACCAGAACCGATGGAATGTACAAGTTGCTCAGGGAGGATGGACAGTTCCCTCACATGCATCCAATCCCCAATTTGAGAGTGGTGAAGGTTTCACAACACTGAACACCGACCAGCAGTATCCCAATACCTTCCTCCAAGGAGGGCTGCCAATTACGCCACCACGATGGGTGGCTATTACTGTAAGCTCTGGGGCAAGGCCAAGGCATTCATTGTGAAACTTCCAGCCAGGTTCCGCTCTGAACTGGACACTTTGTGTAAAGAAAGGACTCACTTGGCACTACAGTAGATACGGACCTCCAGACACATCTACGAATCAGAGGCCAAAAATGTGGCATCCACAGTGCAGCTTAAATGGCACGCCTAGCTGCGCTCAGCAGACCTCCAGGATGATGCCAAGAAGCTGATCTAAGAGCTCCCATTAGACGACCTAGGTCTCTTTGCAGCCGAGACAGATAACACCTTGAATGAACTGCATAGAAACATTACCACAATGAACAAACTTAGGTTGGGGGCCTCCAGCTCATACAACCGCAAAAGTTTCCAATCTTACAGAACTCAACAGCCTTATCAGCAGAGGCAGCAACCCCAACAGGACTACTCCAGGCAAGGTTTCTACAAAACCCGCCGTCAACACAACCATCCATGCTACCAACAACAGCAGCACACCTCCACCACAAACGCCAATCAGAGACAGAAGCAGCAGGTTTGACTTTGCTCTGACCATAGATCCTCCACCACTCTATCTACCTTACCTTCAGCTCCGGAACTTTCACGACAGATGTCCATCACCATCAACAGGTGGGTTTTACAAATCAAGAAATGTCCCGCTGTTGGTTGGCTCCGTCCCACCAATCTGTCACCCCAGCTCCTGGAGAGCTTTCTCTCCTCAAGAAAGGTGCCATCAAAACCATCGAATCCTCAGACTCGCCCAATGGTTTCTACTCAAAGTATTTCATTGTGGACTAGAAGGACAGGGGGATCAGGCCTGGTTTGTGGTGATTGACTTGAAGGATGTGAACTTCCATGTTGCCGTACAAGAAGACCACTGGAGATTTCAAGTGAGAGACCAATTTTTCCAATACACATGCCTTCCATTCGGTCTCTCCAAGGCACCGAGAGTTTTACCAAATGTATAGTGCCTCTAGCAGTGCACCTTCGGATGCGGTGAATTTAAGTCTTCCCATTCGTAGACAGCCGGCTGATTTGCTCCCTGTTGAAACAGAAGGCCATGGAAGACACAGCCTATACTCTTTGACTCATGGAGGATCTCGGTCTGAGAGTAAACAACAAAAAGTTATGCCTCGAACCAACTCAGCATGTGGACTACATAGGGGCGATACTGGACTCTACCTCCACAAGAGCCTACACCCCTACTCAGAGGCTTCAAAACATCGAGGAGGCAGTCTATCTCTTCAGGTGTTGTCCACGGATCAAGGCAAAAACTGTACAGCTGAAGATGAGGTCATTACAGTCTTGGTTCCTCAACTCATTCAACATGTTCAAGGACCCCTCGAGAAAATGCTCACCCCATCCCTGGAGGTTGTCCAGCAACTCTCTTGGTGGATCATAGAAGAAAATTTCACCATTGGGAAACTATTCTACCCCCAGATCACCACGGATGTCAGCAACTTCGGAGGGGGTGCCTGTTGCTGGACGCTCCAGATCAGCAAACTGTGGAGCTCAATGGAATGAACGCACCACATAAACTTTTTGGAACTCTTGGTAATATGGCTTACTTTTAAAATCCAATCCTCTTTGGGACTCTCTGCGCTGCTCTTTCCCGGCTTTAGATTTTAGACCTCTTGCTCCTCTTGTTCTTAGTATTTCGTATTATTAATCGATTAGTGTATAACTTATTTTTTCATTTTTGTATTGGGTATGGATTGGGTATGCATTGGAGAAAGGAAAAAATACAGTCACTTGAATACAGAATTTCAAAGAAAAGCAAGGAGAGATAAGGAAACCTACCTGAACGAACAGTGCAAAGAAATAGAGGAAAACAATATCAGGGGTAGGACTAGAGATCTTTTAAAAAAAAAAAATTGGGGAACTCAAGGGAACATTTAAAGCAAAAATGACAATGATAAAGGACAAAGATGGCAAGGAGTTAGCAGATGCAGAAGAGATTAAGAAAAGATGGAAAGAGTACACAGAGGAACTCTACAAAAAGGACCTCAACACCCCTGATAATCACAATGATGAGAACATTGAACATGAGCCAGACATTCTAGAGAGTGAAGTCAGAAAGGCCCTAAAAAACACTGCAAACAACAAAGCCAGTGGAGTTGATGGTATCGAAGTTGAACTTTTCAAAGCCCTACAAGATGATGGAATCATAAAGAACTTTTTCAAAGCCCTACAAGATGATGGAATCAAATTATTGCATTCTATATGCAAGCAGATTTGGAAAACACGACAATGGCCACAGGATTGGAAAAGATCTGTATACGTTCCACTCCCCAAAAAGGGTAACGCCAAAGAATGTTCAAATTATCGAACAATTGCACTCATTCCTCACGCTAGCAAGGTGATGCTCAAGATAATACAGGATAGACTGCAACAGTATGTGGAGAGAGAATTACCAGAAGTGCAGGCGGGTTTCAGAAGAGGCAGGGGAACTAGAGACCACATCGCCAACATAAGATGGATCATGGAAAAAACAAAGGAATATCAGAAACAAGTCTACTTCTGTTTCATTGATTACACTAAGGCTTTTGACTGTGTCGACCACAACAAAATGTGGCAAGTAATTAAAGAAATGGGAATTCCGGAACACCTTATAGGCCTCATGAGAAATCTGTACATGAATCAAGAGGCAACAGTTAGGACAGAAAATGGAATGACGGAGTGGTTTGGAATAGGAAAAAGAGTAAGACAAGGCTGCATTTTGTCACCCTGCTTATTCAACTTATACACAGAACACATAATGCGCAATGCAGGAATGGAGGAATCACAATTTGGGATCAAAATTTCTGGGAGAAACATCAACAATTTAAGATATGCAGATGATACCACCCTAATGGCAGAAAGTGAGGAGGACCTAAAGAAGCTCCTGATTAGGTTAAAAGAAGAGAGTGAAAAAGCTGGCTTAAGACTCAATATCAAGAAAACCAAGATCATGGCAACAGGCCCTATCAGTCCATGGAAAATAGATGGGGAAGAAGTAGAGGCAGTGACAGATTTTACTTTCCTAGGATCAAAGCTCACTGCAGATGGTGATTGCAGCCATGAAATAAAAAGGCGACTGATTCTTGAGAGGCAAGCGATGAGAAACCTGGGGAGCATAGTGAAAAGTAGAGACATTAAATTGCAAACAAAGATTCGCATAGTCAGGGCAATGGTATTCCCTGTGGCAATGTATGGTTGTGAGAGCTGGACCATTAGGAAAGCGGAGCGCAGAAAAATAGACACCTTTGAGATGTGGTGTTGGAGAAGGGTTTTGAGAGTACCCTGGACAGCGAGGAGAACAAATAGGTCAATCTTAGAAGAAATCAACCCTGACTGCTCCTTAGAAGGTCAAATAATAAAGATGAAGCTAAAGTACTTTGGACATCAAATGAGAAGAGAGGATTCACTTGAGAAAGCCTTGATGCTTGGAAGGGTAGAGGGCAAAAGAAGAAGGGGACGGCCCAAGATGAGATGGCTAGATGGTATTGTAGAGATAATGGGCACAGAGCTGAGCGAGTTGAGGGGGATGGTGGAGGACAGGAGTGCCTGGCGGACAGTGGTCCATGGGGTCGCAGAGGGTCGGAATCGACTGTGCGACTGAACAACAACAATGGTTTGGATATGGATTGTATTGTGATTATATTGTTTATTATCCATTTGGTACTAAATATTGATTATGGACTGTAGCCTTATCATATTGTATTATATTTATTTTGTCTTGTTGCACTGTATTTTATATTGTATTATTATTGAACTGTTATATTGTGTTTAATTGTATGTTGTGAGCCGTCCTGAGTTGGTTTTTACCAAGTAGGGCGGCATATAAACAACAACAACAACAACAACAATAACAACAACAACAGCCGCCGCCGCCGCCGCCGCCGCCACCCGGTTCAGCACATTAGTTGCATAAGAAAAGCTGGTTATTTTTTTTCTAAATAAATAAATAACATTGTTTAGACTGATAGAAATGGCAAGTGCCCTTTGACACACGGATCTATGGTATGTGATTTATTTCAAGTCTGCAGAATAAAGTAAGCAAAGCTGTAATGAAACATATGAATTCTGAATGCATTAATGTTTTTGAGTTATGCAAGAGTTGTGTCATCATACCTTCTGTCTTTAAGTAGTATATTTTTCTGATTTCCTACATCCTTCTTGTTGCATATTTAAGGCAATTACTGATGTAGCGGAAATAGAGATCATTATACTGATATGCTAATGTCAGGCGTAAAATACATGAAGAATGCCATAGTTTAATGAATCCTATTTTTAAAACCCTCTGAAGTATTATGATATGAATCTATTAAATACTGTTTGAAGCATTACTTTTTTATCCGAGGAAAGGATATTAGACTTTTTAAAAAAAATCTCGTGTTCTTCATTAAATTTTCTCTCTCTCCTTCAAGGTGTTTGAGATAGTAGAACGTGTTGAAGAACTGAGGAGAAAGTGGCCAGTAGCTTGGGGCAAATTGGATGATGGCAGCATAGGTGTTGTAACGCCATATGCTGATCAAGTGTTCCGAATTCGAGCAGAGCTTCGAAAGAAAAGATTGTCTGATGTCAGTGTTGAAAGAGTGTTAAATGTTCAGGGTAAGTAGCATATGCTTATCTATGGTTCTCTAAACCTAGTTTGGAGGTAGAAAAGATTCTCAAAGTTTCCTTTGAAAGATCTACTTTATCTGTTGTTTTATTTAAGATGTAGTATTCAAAAAGCCCTTGAATACAAAACAGTTACGTATTGCTGGGTATGTCCACATTTGAGACAAATAGAATAATTGTAGCACAATAATAGTTTCAACCAAATATATAAGAAACACTTTCCCTGCATTGTACACAATATCGGCTGAGTCTGCAGTTACATCAAGCTTTTGACGTAATTGATCAAAGCACTAATGCATATATTTGAGTAAATGCAAAGGTAAAGGAATGGTTTCTATTCTATGTCTGAGCAAGAATAGGTCTTTAGGGGGGAAATATATAAATACCACCCTCCTTCTGCAACCAATCTAAGGCTCATGGTATCAAAACTGATCAGTAACATTTCTGTCTTGCTTAGACTTTTTTACATTCCATTATTAATGGTTATAATGGTTATATGCTAGCAAGTAGATTCTGCCTTATGGCAATGCTTCAAGGTTTTTCTAGATATTAAACACTCATAGGTGGCTTAGCTGTCCCTCCTCTTGCCTAAGGCTGCACGGGAGCAGGGAATGCACATCTGCTCTGGATGTTCTTGGCTGAACTCCTTCTTGATAGACCCACTGGGGATTTGAACTCTTGGTCACCTGGCTCTTCAGGAAACTCCTCTACCTCACTGAGTCATGCTGGCTGCCATGTTAGGTTTCTGTAAAAACAATTTGCCCCGAAATAACATCTGCTGTCATAATCATTTTGTTTTTGCTGAGATCATATTAGTCAGCAAATGTTTTCCATTTCTGGACCATTTTTGAGCTTTAATTTATTTTATACAGTTAGTTTTCAGAATGTCACCATACCATATTGAAGGGGATCTGATGGTGGTAAATGCCTGTCTCCTCACCCACCCTTGATTGTTATTAAAACACACACTGTACAGTAATACCTTGGATAACGTTTACCTCGGATAACGCTAAAATCACATAACGTTAAGTAATCTGGGGAGGAGAATTGGATCGAATAACGTTAAGGTCCTATGGGATGTATTGGATAACAACCGCTAAAGCCTGTGCGGTTACAATGTATCTCTATGGAGCTTTAACGTTATCCGATACATCCCATAGGATTTTAACATGCATCGGATAACACTAAAAATCAGATAATACCAAGACTTGTGGAACCAAGTCTTAGCGTTATCCGAGGTATTACTGTATGTTGTTATCTAAGAATCTAAGAACTGGAGTACATTACCAGTCAAACAGGAAGAAACATGTTTCTTTGATGTTCCTGGTACAAAGGATAAAGCCCTCTCCTTCCCACCCACTTTGACTTGGAATAGGTAGTAGTCAGACTCTTAACTTACCTCCAAATTATTTTTCTTCTCTTCTTTTCCTCCCAAGTAATTACTCACACTGCCTTGGTCACAAACATTGTTAGCATTTTGTCTTCATTGTTTTAAGACAATTGCTTGTCTATCTCCTTTATTTTAATTAACTTCTCTTCTTCAATAGAAGAACTGTCACACATGCCATAATTTTCCCACTGTATAATTTTAACCCTAGGCTTGCCAGCCCAATTTAAATATTACATATGAATTTGCTCTTTGTATTTCTGTAATAAATTATGACTTAAGATACATGGTTTATCAGCCAAAATCCTATTTTGCTGTTAAACAAATAGTGTAACTTTTAGTGGTGGATTAAGAAATCTGCATAAACTTAATTTATTGCAAACTGAGTCGTGTGACTCAACATACTGTTTGTTGCTATATATTGTGCTCTATGCATAACTGTCCAACAGGATTTCAGCTGTTGTCTCTTTCTACCTCCTCCTCTCCTGGAGTGTCCTTACACTTACCATAGTGTAACTGGAATACATTTTGTTTGTGTAGTTGTCTTGCACATCTTCAAAATGTTACTGGTGAAACAAAAAGGGTCTAGGTCTAAAAGTTCAAGCAAAATTAAAGACTAAACTAAAAAGTAAAGTTTTTAACCTTAAAAAGTCTTGCTCTTTCAAATACATTTTCAAAATATTAAAATTCTCACCATGGTTGCACAGAGTTCTTTAAAGTGAACAGTAATTGTGCAGTTGCCAAAATTACTGGAAAATAATAATTGATGGTAGTAATTTAGATTTTGCTAGGAAAAACAGGCTAAAATTACCTTATACATTTTCTCCTCGACCTAGGAAAACAGTTTCGGGTGTTGTTTCTCAGTACTGTACGAACACGGCATACGTGCAAACACAAGCAAACACCAATAAAACGGAAAGAGCATTTATTAGAAGATTCAACCGAAGATTTGGATTATGGTTTTCTGTCCAATTACAAGCTTCTCAACACAGCCATTACAAGAGCACAGTCCCTCGTAGCTGTGGTGGGAGATCCAATTGCTTTATGTTCTATTGGAAGATGCAGGTACACCAAATGATCACACCACAAATAGCACTGATGAAAATCTTCCTGTTTATTTAGTAATGGATAGTTGGACTATAGTCAGGATGGTGACTTTATATGAATTAGTGTCTGCTGACTTCTCCAGTTACTTTGAAATAAGTTTGGAGCCTTAGAAAGTCATATCGCCTGAAACGAAAAATCTGTCCTTAATATCCGAGTCTTTTTCCATCTATTGTTCTCACAGGCTAAATTAGGGATTGCAGTAGCTCAGTGGTTAAGAAGCTCGCCTTGTTACCTGGAAGGCTGGCAAGTTGGCAGTTCGAGACCTGGGTACTGCATGACAGATTGAGCGCCCGTCTCTGTCCCAGCTCTTGGGGACATGAAAGGAGCCTCATTTGGGCGTTCCCTGAGCAAAGTTTCTTCTGCAAAAATCCTTTCAATGCAGAATAACTTTGGACACAAAAATATTATTATTACAGTCTGAATTAAATGATGTGTTAACAGTAACAGTCTAAGTTGTGAATGTGTACATTTCTGGCAATAAGAAATCCTATAGTAGTATGTTGGTCAGTATCCTGTTCCGTAGCTTAGAAACTGTGCAATAAAAGTGACCTTGCTGGCAGCAGAAGACTGATGATAATTAAAGAGTTGCTTTTTTTGATTTCAAGATGTGTGTGAAGCTATCTGCTGATTATATTCTATTAACTCCAGGAAGTGGAAAATAGGTCTTGTTTACATTTGCAGTAGATTTATATCATGAATTCTTTCCCTACACTTTACAAGCAGGGTAAACATTTTATATTATAATGCACAGGAAGCTTTCCTACACATTAAAAATTAGGACAGAGAAGCCAACTTTTTGCATGCTCCCCCACTCCCGGTTTGTCCAGTGTGATTTCTCCATAGTTTGGTAAGCCTGTAATTTGAATTCTCTGGTCTGTTTTTCCACTGACAAACCAGAGAATTAATCTTTTAACAAACCATGGGTGCTTTCTCATATTTGTTGAGGGAAAGACAAGCCAGCTCCTGACTAATTTTGTTAAACCCCACACTAAGCAAACACAGTAGTTGTTTGGATCATAGTTATTTAAGTGGTCCCACTGCAGATGGGAATGAGCAGGCTGTATGAACCATGATATTGCTCTTACAGAAACAGCTAGAGTCACACCATAATATACAAACTTAAGGTTAAAGAGATATTTCTCATTTTTTGGTCATGGCTTTTAAGAAGAGCCATATATGTGTGAACAAAAGGCTAAAATTATAAAATTGTATATTTTACAATTAAATAAACTGAGCTGTAGTAATATAAACCAAGCTATTGAGTGAAAAGGAAAATAAAATGAAGATATACACAGGTAATTGTTGTTTTAAAAGACATGTCTGTATACCTACTATTTGCAAAAATTATAGCTAGAGTAAACCCCAAGTATTCTGTCCTTGTGTTTATTTGTCAGTGGGAGACAGATAAATCTGCTAGCCATGCTTTGTTTCATCTCAGAAGCTATGCCTGTTTTCATGGGACATAACAGCTCCAGGAGTTTGGCTGGCTACCAGAAATGAACAAATCAAAAGACTACATTTGCTTTAATGTAATTTGAGTTCCTTTTACATACCTATGACCTTTTTGTGAGAAAGAAGAGTAGGGTTGTTTGCTGTTGCTTTTTTGTAAGAAGAGAGCATAAAGTGTGGAGTGTGGGAGTTTACTGTTTGAGAGACATGGCAACCAGAGATCCTTTTCTTCTTCCCTTGATATCAATTGTAGGCTTGGTAGTACTGATTGTATATTTTCCCTATATTTTCGCAATTTATCTTTTATGCTTTAAAATAGCTTAAGAACCTCGTTGTGGTAGAAATTTAAAATTATCATCATTTTTGTCTTCTACTTACATTGAGTTAGATGTAAACTAAGGTCAGTAAAATGTCAATGGGAAATGATTCATAAAGAAGATTTAGTGATATCCCAATCCAATTTTCTTATATTAGATCTTCCATACAGGGTGGTTCATTGGCAGTTTTATTTCATTTGATTCCAAATCTATAGAAGCAAATAGAATCATAAAGAAATTCTTCATGTCTGTTGACATCCAGCAACTGCCATAAGCAGATTCTATTCAGACTGCATATTTCCTCCCTCTATATATGATACAGTATAACTATGTTTTTATGTAAGCAGTCTTTTAAGTGGGAGGTAGGTTTAAACTATTTGTCTATCACACATTGCAAGTGTTGTTTTTAGGGCGACGCTGTTTTTCGTTTGTGAATTTTTGATTAAGGCATGAAGACTTTTAAAAGATCTAAATTAGGTTACCAGTATATAAAAGAAATAACATTTAATTTTGTGTAATATACCTATAATAGATGGGGAGTATTTGATTTTTGTAAAAGCTCTGGTGACTATCATAATGAGTAAAGAATCCTTTGCAATAGCTGTAGAAAGCTTTGTGGACTATGTCTAGGATATTAATTAGGGTTTTTAAAAAACATTTGCAGTCAGATTGGGCAGCAATGCTTAGGTGGGTCTTTTACAATCTGGAGCATGTATTACAAAGCATGTTTGGAAAGCTTTATTCATTGTTTGTACAGCCCTAGTATGAGTGTGTCATGTTTGAAGAATCTGCTTGGGGCATTAAAAAAAAACCACACGGACTCTATCAAACTTCTTGATAGCTACGTTGAAACATTGCAGGGGCCTCTGCCACTAAAGCTTCCAGTTTTGAATTTTTTGAAATAACCCTACAGTCAGGATATACAGACACAAATATAGTACTGGATTCAAGGCACACTTTGAGAAATGGAACAACTTTATATTGTTTTTATTTTGGCATCTTTAGGAAATTTTGGGAAAGATTCATTGCCCTGTGTCATGATAATGACAGTCTCCACGGTATCACGTTTGATCAGATCAAAGCTCAGTTGGAAGCTCTGGAATTAAAGAAAACCTATGTGTTGAATCCACTGGCGCCTGAGTTTATTCCGCGAGCCCTACGACAACAGTATTCATCAAACATCAATAAACTACAGCAATCTCCACCAAAGGTAAAATATCCCCCATGACTAAGTTAGTAAGAGCTAGTAAGTCTTTATCAAGAAGTAGTAGGAAAGGGTGAGCGTATTCATTGTTTTGGTTCCTCATGTCAGCATGTATCTAGATTAGAAATACCACCCATACCATCCTGAGTACAACCAGTATCATCTGATTTTGAAAAGCTAAGCAGGTTCATTGCTTTGACAGAAGACCACCAGGGAATACCAGAAATCTCTAGGTAGGTCTAGGAATGAATCCTGCCTGAAACTCTTGAAATCCATTACTGTACTGCCAAATCAGAATCAATAGTATTAGGTTATATAAACCAGTGGTCTATCCAAAAGAAGTCAACCATCTGTCCTCTGAGATAGGATAGAATTGTTATTACATTGTTAAGTTTTAGTTTTATACAGAAGTAAGGTATCTAAAAGATATTGCAGTAACACAGCCAATAATCTAAAACAGGAGTTCTTAACCTTTTGAAGCCAAGGGCTGGGTCACGCTCCCTCAGGCAGCTTTGGGGGCCGGACGTTCATTTTGCCCTTCCTCCACCACATGTCATTTCCTGGTGTGGTTGAGGCAGTAGGGGGCCACATGAAATGGTGCTGTGGGCCACATCCAGCCCACAGGCAGCAGGTTGAGAATCCCTGAGCTATAGTGTTGTTGCAAATATTCAGTATTTATTTTGGCATGAGGATGTTATATTACTGAACACAGTTATTTGTTACTACTCTACTATTATGGGTCATGAGGCTTAGTGCTTAAGGTACTGAGCTTGTTGACTGGAAGCTTGGCAGATTAGCAGTTCAAGACCTGAGTGCTGCATGACAGAGTGAGCTCCTGTTGTCTGTTCCAGCTTCTGCCAACCTAGCAGTCTGAAAGGAAGAAATTGCAAGTAGATAAGTAGGTATCACTTTGGCCTTCCATGTGCTTTGGGTTCTAGTAATGCAGTTTTTCATTTGCATCTTCAAGAAGAAATTGATAATGAAGAAAGAGATTTTGTCTAGGCAGCTCTTTGCGGAATGGTCACCATAATTGGAAATACAGTTGTACCTCGCTTAAAGAGCATAATGTGTTCCACAGGATTGCTCTTTAAGCGAGTTTGCTCTTTAAGCGAAACACCATTGAAAGTGACCTCTGGTGGAGGGGATTGTGAACCCCGATTTAGTTGTTAAGTGAGTTTTTGGTTGTTTTTATTTGTTAAGTGAACAGACAAAATTCTGCTCTTTAAGCAAGTTACTCTTTAAGTGAGATACTCTTTATGCGAGGTTTGACTGTACTCTTTTATTTATCAGTTCATTACCTTAACACTCCTGCTGATCAGGGCTTCTGGGAACTGAAATTTAGTAGCCGCTGGAGTGCCAAAGGTTTGCCATCACTGCATGTAGTACAGTGAAGCTTTTTTAGAATCCTTTGATGATGCATTGAAATATTAATTTTTTAGGAAAGCACATGTTTAAGAATTATTCTGCACTTTCGGGATCTGTATTAACACAGACCACTCAGGATTTGTTGGAGATGAAAACAGCACCTTTATTCGCTTTAAGTATGTTTGATCTAGAATTCACTGAGTGGCGGCAAGGAATAAAACTTCGTAAGACTATTTTAGAAAGTAAATAGCATTATAAAAGGGGGGGGGGTGAGTAGTTAAAAATCCTGTTTGAAAATTTATCCCAGCTGACACAGTGTTAGATACAGATGAAACAGTAAAATGAGACAGCTTTTCAAAACCATTTGTTCAAAGGCTTGTTGTTTACATTTCAAAGGCTATTTTAAAGCAAAAATGATAAGTCTGGCAGAACAGATGACAAAGTTGCCCTCATGGTTAAAGATCTTAGTTATGCCACAAACTCATAAGGAAGTCAAGATACCTGGCTAGTTAGTACAGTATATTAGCGAACAGCCTTTTAAAATATCTTTGTTTATGAACTTTCGAAGTTCTGCATCTTATCTTTGTGTGCTAACTAGCATATCAGTGGGTCATTTTAATCCATTTTGCTCCTATGTCTGTGTTTATACAACCCACTTGTCTATAAACAGACCTCTGATTAATCTGTTCTGACTGCTAGGAAACAGCATAGACCTTTCCTCTGGGGGAAGTAATGCTCTTAAGCATCAGTGAATACTACGACTTAGTGCTTGGTAACGTATTGAGAGATGCATTAAGACAACCACCAACTTCCTGATTCCTGCAACCATCTGTTGCTGCAGTTGTAATGAGAGACAAGTCATTGAGCACAGCATGAAATGCTACGTTTAAATAGTGCAGGCTGCTAGTCGGAAATATCATGTTAAACGGAAAATAGGTGTGTGAAATGTGTGAGTCCAGACTGCAAGATATATCTGCAGGCTGGGATTGCCAGGTCAGATAGCATCTCGTTCCCTCAGATTTCCGGACTGAAACATGAGAAAGAGGAATGGACACTTGTGAAAGTCCAGGAGCTAAAAGTCCAGTAATTATTGCAAATTCACCTTTAACTAGTGCCTAATGCTAGAGAAATGTTAAGTTATGAGTTACTTGTAACAGTCCCACCTTTTTTGATGCCTCACAAAAGAAACTTGCCACAGTTCTTCCTTCCCAGAAGCCTCTCTGTGTCTTCCGTAGTTAACATTTTATCGACTCTGTTGCTGTTTCAGTATACAGTTACAGTTGTGTTATGCTGGTTTTAACTTTGGCCTGAGAACGGTCTCCAGAAACATAGGTACCAATTACTTGTTCACTCTTTACTTTGAGCTTCAGTGCTTCATCAGCTCAGGAGAGACTGCTGATAAGTTCTCTAAGAATGAAAAGTTTGATAGCTTTTCTTCCAGACTAGGATAAGGAATTGTTTCCAAGAAGAGTACAAAATATTGATGTTTGTACTAAACAATGGAGTTCCTACAGTTCTCTGCCAGTCTATCTCTTCCTTCTCACTGTGCTACTTCATCTAACTTCATTTTACCTCTCATGAAACCAGGCTACAGATGTCCCATCTCAGTTTTAAAATATTATCTCTGAGCATCAGTTATGATTACTTGAGTTGAGCGGTACCTATGGATCTAATATTAGGTGAACCCAAGGTTTCTAATTTTATTTCTTGAGCTATCTCTAGCTTACCAAAGTCCTATAAATAGCTATTGCCTATCTTGCCAACCACTTGTTTTCATCTTTAGCGCGATATAAAGCTTGGAATTTGAATAATATTGGATGCTTTTTCTAGTAGAGAGACTATCTTAAAGCACAATCTTTAATTAGAGATGTGCTGTTGTTCCTTCATTATTATCGGAGGGATTAGACTAATTTGCCATTCTCCTGTTTCAGAAGTTAATTTGATCAAATGAGATTTTTTTCATCCATTTTGCAAATGAGTCATATTTTTTAAATTGATTTAATTTTTATCATACCATAGTATTTTAAGGGCAGGGTAAGGGTCTTTTTTATTCATAATTATCCTACTACATGTAAGGCTGAGAGCTACCAATTGGACTATGGTCATTCAACAGACACTGTGGGAGTTCAAGGGATTTGATCTAAACTAAATAAACATGTCATCTTGAGGTGATATGACATTGGAAAGTTGATAAATATTTTATCAGAATATAAAATAGAGATGTATGTATTTTGTAATTCTTCATGAAGAATATAGTTTCCTAGTTTGCATTTAAAAATGAAATACAGTAATTCAACTCAGTTAACATTGCTCAATTAAAAAAACAAAACCGCATTTGCCCCCCAGGTTTCCCAATGAATCTAATACAAAAAAGATTTGGTACAAATCTCGGGCTTTGGTTGAACATGTTAATACTACCCTCTGGTGTGGTAAATGTTGTTGTTTTGGCTAAGCAGACAGCAACACTAACAGAACCAAAAATGCTGTTTGTGTATACAAGTGGGATTTGTAACAAAACCACACACAATGACATACTCCTGTTCAATATCCAGTTCCATGTTATCTCTGTTTAACATATTCTGTTCTTTATTCTTCCTTTTTGGTTTGTCACTTGATCTCCAATTAATCAGCATCACTCTATGTAGTAGTTTATGGAGCCCTGAAGCAAGTGTGATATTTCAAACCCTGTTCCCACTTCCCTCAAAGACCCCATACATGAGCAATGTGGCAGTGTTGGGAGAGAGGTTGACTGTGCATATAGGAGTTTAATCAGGGCCTTGCTTTAAGAGGCAACATTATGTGGTCATTGAGAAGGCTCAGTCCTTACTTGAGTGGTTGGCAATCCATTGCCATGTTGGCTCTATTTTTCTCATTACTCCAGTAAGCTTGCCTTTTATAATGCATAATTTGTTCAACAGGAGAATATTTTAGATTCTGTCTGGTCTCCTTGCTTGATTTTAACTCACTTTCTATTGCATATATAGATGGTATGACTTTAACTCAAGTTCCCATTTTTTTAAAGGTGAAAGGCCATCATCATAATCAGAATGACAATTTCTTGAGTGATGGCATTGGTAAGTGCTTAGTAAAGTGTTATTTTCTCAAGGCTGATCTCATGCTTATTGTCTTAATCAAAAGTGTGTGTAAAAATAGATTATAGAATAAAGATGGATTTATTTGGACCTCTTGCTTTCTCTCCATGAAGAATGAGTGGAATGATTGTCCCTGAGGAAAGAGTTCTATACAGGCAAATAACATCAGCCGCTCAGATGTTTCTGCTAGTTAATGTCAAAGTGATTGATAACAAGATAATCTTGTTTAAATTTGATTGTTAGAATAGCTCAGTTAATGCCCACTGAGAGATGAACATCATCTAAGATAAAGCTATATAGTTTACAATGCTCCAGATGTTTTGAGACTGTAGTTTCCACCATTTCTTACTGCTCTCTTTGTTGGGTAGAGTTGTATTTCCAAAAGAAGCATTCTCTCTTGATTGAAGCTTTTCATATAATAATGGAAATGGTCAGTGGTGGGCAGCAAAAAAAATTCACTACCACACTGTGGGTGGAGCCTACATTATGGGTGGAGTCTACATCATGGGCGATCTAGTCATGCCTGCCATATGGCCATGTATACATCTGCAAACACAGGCAGCACTGGTTCTTTGGCTGTAAATGGAGATGAGCACTAGACCATAGAGTCGGATATGACTGGCTTTTGAGCAAGGGAGACCTTGAACCACTTTCAGAGACAAAACCTGATCGGGCAGGGCAGGGAGGTTGGCATGACCACCCAATTTTACTACCCCCCTGTCCGAAGGCCACCCAATTTCGCCACCCCCCTGCCCAGAGGCCACCTAATTTTGCTCCCCCCCCCCCCCGGGTGTGTGCGAACCTGTTGCTGCCCACCACTGGAAATGGTCCTGTCTGGCTTTGTATATGTGAAAATTTTTCTTGTTATGTGCCCCCAAGTTGGAAACAACTTGCAGTGACCCCAGCAAGGCTTTCAAGATACTGTCATTTCCATCTCCCCTACGGAGCTTCCATGACTGGGTGGGGATTCAAACCCAGATCTTTTGAGTCCTCATCCATTAATATATCCACTACACCCCACTGGATATTTGTGAGAAAATGTAGACCATGCTGATGTGCCAAATTAATCTCAAACACAGTCACATTTGTATTATGTCTTATTGTGCAAAATGCTTGGAAAGTAAATTTATATTAAAAAGTCCTTTGGTGGGTTGGAAGGACTGATAGGCCATGATTCAGTTTTGAATTTCTCTTTATTTTCTAGTCCAGCCCAATCCGTCTGTCTTAATTGGAAACCCTATTAGAGCATATACTCCTCCACCAGCTCCCCCTCCTCCTGGGCCTCATCCCAATCTTGGGAAATCTCCTAGTCCTGTTCAAAGAATAGATCCTCATACTGGGACGAGCATTCTTTATGTACCTGCTGTTTATGGAGGAAATATGGTCATGTCTGTGCCTTTGCCGGTAAGTAGACACTTCTCTTGAAATGGTTTCTTATTGCCATATTTAACAATTTACCCTTTCTTCTTCTTATTCAGAAGGGATTGGGAAATATTAGAATTTAAGTAGCTTCATGAAAACAATGTATTAACCTGGACCAAGAATATGTTTTCAGTGCTTGAAAGAACGTAACAATCAGCAGTGGGCAGCTTGCTGCTGGTGAGAACCCCAACTCACCAGTGGCTTTGCTAGTGCCACCAGTAAAAAAGGTGGTACTCCCACTACAGCCCTGGAGTTTCAAATCTAGAACTATGATTTTTACTCTTTATTTCAGTTAGTCAGTCAATCATTTTATTACGGTCTATGACCAACACAGTAAAACAAATTATTTAAGTCGGTTTTATTGAAAAAGCAGCGCTTTGCTTTTGAAATGCATTCCAGTGGCAATGTTGACACAAAATGGCTTAAAATTCCTGTATACTGTATTGTGATGTGGAAGTATGCTGCTGCATGCTGTCCAGTTGGTTTCTCTTCGAAGGAGAAGCAAGTTCTACAGCCAAAAATTCACCAGCTATGAAAAGCTTAATACTGTGTCGGGACCTGCACTCTCATTTTCTAAGAAACCATGATCCAGAGGACAACTATAAACCATAACATGTTTTTTTTAAAGAAAAGAGTCAATTCAGGAGTACTGTACAGAAACACGTATTCTTATAGCTGATCAGTTTTTATTATTATGTGTTATTTTGCCATAAAGCTTTAGTGGAAAATACTCCTATTCAGCCCATCGGGTACCATTTTCTTCAATATAGAACATCACTGGTTTCGATTCATTAAAATGCAGTATTTCTGCTTTTGGTTAGGTTATCAGAAGAGAACCTGTGATGGATACAGTAACATGAAATATGAATCTTAGTAGCTTTATCTTTCCAGAATTTTCACCAAATGTTTAGCTCCTGTAGCAGCCTATCTCAGACTTTGTGGAATCAGTGTCTTCCCATACATTGATGACTGTTGGTTGTAGTGAACTCAAAGACAACAGCATAGAAACATACAAATTTTACACTAAAACTCTTGTCAAATTTCAGTTGGCTGATGAACCTAAAAGAGTCACATTTGAAACTGACACATGTCATCCATTATATAGGCACCATTCTAAGTGCAAGAACAGCAAGAACTTATTTACTGCAAGAAAAAAACACAAAACCTCACACATCTTGTGGGAAAAAAATTCAGGCAAATGCCCTAGTGACAGTACATATGGCACAGAAACTGCTTAGGTACATGGCCTTGACTACTGCATTTATCACTCATGCATAGCTAAAAATTGAGTCTCTACAAACATGGCTTCTGTCAACCTTCAACAGCATCAAAGACAGCAATCAAAAGAAGCTCTGAATAACTTCACAACTAGCAAAATAGCCCCTGTGCTTTTCAGGCCAATAAAAGACCTGTTGAGGGAAGACTCTTGAAGCAGATGTGGCCCTTGGTCTTAATAACAACAGACACCTAATAAGAAATTAATCCTGACTGCTCCTTAGAAGGTCAAATAGTAAAGATGAAGCTAAAGTACTGTACTTTGGACATCAAATGAGAAGAGAGGATTCGCTTTAGAAAACCTTGATGCTGGGAAGGGTGGAGGGCAAAAGAAGAAGGAGGTGGCCAAAAATGAGATGGTTAGATGGTATTGTAGACAGAATTGGCATAGAGCTGAGCAAGTTAAGGAGGATGGTGGAGGACAGAAGTGCCTGGCGGACAGTGGTCCATGGGGTCACAAAGGGTCAGAATTGACTGTGTGACTGAACAACAACAAGTTGTCTTCACCTCTGTCTATAAAAAGTCCCAAACAGAATAGTTTTGAATAATGCAGTGGCAGCCTCCCTGAAAACAGTTTGGTTGGGGACCCAAGGTTTAGAAAGATGTGCCCTTGGCCTCCTAGTTACCTCAAGAAGGAAGTAGAACAGGATCAATGAAGGGAGAGGCAGGGAAACTAACTGGCTGCTATGCTGGGGAGAGTAGATAAGAATGGGGGCTGTCAGTTTTAGTTAATCTGGCCCAAATGTCCTCCGAGGAGTTTGTGGTGGTTCGGAGCCCTAGTATTGTCATGCATCTATTCTTTTGACTGAACAATTATATGAATTCTCTACAGTATAAACATCCGAATCCGAATATTGGTTGCTTTTTTTGTGTAAACCATAACTTAACATGAAGCTTTACTTGTTCTGCTTTCTTTTTGATAAAAACAATTGTGCATGATTAAGTCAAGTCTGACTTGTGATAACTCTTTTCATGGTTTTTTAGGTAGAGAATACTCAGAAGTAGTTTACTGTTTCCTTCTGGAGGCACTCTGGGACTGTGCGGGCTTGTCCATGGCCACACAGGCTGGCTCTTCTCCTGGGAAGCACATTGGGGAATCAAACTCCCAACCCCTAGGTCCACAACAAGATACTGAATTCACTGGGCTACCCAGCCAACTTCATTTTCTAAACATTGATACTGATGATTGTATAAAAATATCTATGCATGAAGTATCCATTGGTTTTATTCAGAGCTTCCAGTATGTGGGTGGTAGAAGGAAAATTAAAATTATAGAATAATCATGGAATCATAGAACTGAGTTGGAAGGGGCCTTTTAGACCACCAAGTCCAACCCCCTGCTCAGCGCAGGAATACAAATCAAAGTAGATATGACAGAAGGTTGTCCAACTCTCTTGAATGCCTCAAGAGTTGGAGGACTCACCACCTCTGGAGGCAATTGGTTAGGATATTTTTCTGTGATTTTTCTCTTTTTGGCATTCAAGAAGTGAATTGTATCTCTGAGGAATAAGTAGCCTATCCTGGGAAAGCATTTGCAATTACAAAATTATGACCTTTGTCATACTCACGTAAGTGTATATCTAGCTGTAGCTGCTCAGCTTACCACTGTTAGCAGCAGTGAAATTTCTTAAGGGTTTAATGTCAAGCTTTCCTTAAATATTTAACCTTAGGCCTTAATCCTGGAATGTGGGTGGATTCATGCATCTAAGTAGTTAGTTGTTAAGGTTCTGTGTGAATTCAGTAAGCTGTCATAGAATTGAGACATTAAAAGGATAAAAAAAAAATTGCCGGAACATCCCCCCCCCTTTTTTTTATATTGTGCTTGATATCTTTCCCAGTGACACACCTGCTGTTTTCAGATTTCTATTGTATAAATGTTCCTCAGTCTCTTTTGAAATATATCTCCTTGCCTTCCTTTGTTATCCAGAAAGCAGCACAATGAAATCTGAGGAAAGTCTACTTCTTTACCAGGCCCCTACCTGTTTTTATTCAGCTGCTTGTACAAATAATTTCTTATCTTTTTATAGAAAATGTTTTTCCACTGTCCCTTTACAATTTCTCTCCCAAGATTTGGCAATCTCTATCCTGTTTGGGGAGTTTTGTATTAGCTTTGCTAACATTCTTACTCATGTGTCAAGGTTGTAGAATTTTACGTTGTTTCACTTATTTATTAATCCTTAGAGAACACCCTCTGATAGACTGAGACAAGGGATCAAGATTTTTGAGTGGTTCCTCAGGAAGTTTCTTGTTTGCAAATCTTACACTACACTCCCCTTCATTACTACTTAAAGTGCCACCACACTTCCTTTTCTTTTGTACATAGTTGTTTCATGGTATTGGATGGATATTTTGTTTTCATTACTACTGTATGCTTTTAAAACAATGCATGCTGCCCTCTGGACACCCCCCCCCCACACACACACACACGGAGGAGGATAAAGGCTGCCACAGCCCCAGGACAGTCGAGGACGCTCCCGCCCGCTGCCCTCCAGGCCCCGGCCTCCCCAGAAGAGGATAAGGAGGTGCTATTGTCAGGAGTCTCCCTGAACTCTTTTTTGTCAGGACTTTTTTGAACTCTCCTCTTTGTGATATTGTGTTTAGATTTGTTACATTGTTAGCCACCCTGAGTCACGCTGCGAGGGGGTGGCATATAAGTTTAAATAAATAAATAATTTGTAAGTGATATGGTTCATTTTTTTTGTTACCTAGGTACCATGGACAGGGTATCAGAGTAGGTTTGCAGTTGATCCTCGAATCATTACTCATCAAGCAGCCATGGCGTATAATGTGAATCTGTTACAAGCGCATGGACGTGGATCTCCTATACCCTACGGTCTTGGACATCACTCACCAGTTAGCATAGGGCAGCAGCAGCAGCAGCTTCAGCATTTAGAAAAAGAACAACTTGAACAAAATCGAAACAGTGAGTGGCTATATATTTTGGGGTTTTTACGTGTTCTTGAACAAGGCATTTGTTTCAGGAATATATTTTTCCTTTATTTTGTGTGTTAAAATTAGTGCATCCCTTTATAAGACGGTTTGATGGATATTTAAATTTGATGTTATCAAACTAAAAGAGACAGGCACCCTTTCTTAATCTCTAACCTTCTTGGTGCCATATGTTCTCCATTCAAATCTACTTCAGTGAGAAGGTGACAGTGGTTGTAGCTTTAATGAATTGGCGGTGGCAGCAGCTGCAACTTGTATCCAAGAATGCAATTTTTTCCTGGAGCAGGAAAAATGCAATTGGTGTGAATTAGTTTAAGGTGGATCCCAGTTTGCCATGAATTGCCCCACAAACTATGATCACGGAGCCATCTCCTGTGGCATGTATGAAATGAGACATGCAGGATTTGACACCGGGACTGCAACAGACTGCCACAGCCTTGAGGATATTATTGAGATTTGCCTTCATAGCCAGTCCATCTGGCATGGCCTCTTCTGCCTCCATGACCATTGGGAATCAGAGTTCCTCCTCCACTCATTTTGCCATTTCCTCCACCGAGGGGGACCATCCCCCACCTAGAAGGAGCTCATCATTTAATGAATGATGTAGTGCTATATTTCCCCCGTTCCATTATTTACAGAAGCAAGAAGTTAGGAACGAGGCTATACATCCTTACCATACACAGGATTTTTAGGTCAAAACTAACATTGTACATTGACCTTGAAAACCAATTGGAAGCTAATACAATTGGTTCAGGATGAGTAACAAACATTTCACACTAGTGGTAGCTTCCAGACACTTTCTAAGGGTGATGATTCCATGTATGTTTCAGCAGTCCTGTGACTTGGTGATTAAGGTTTGAATCTCTAGCCAATTCTACATTCATGAAGCAGGTATATAGCTGGCATAAAGTAGTCACCTGAGCTTCTGAGAAACAATACTTGATCCAAGAGTGCATTCTGTGAACATGGGCCTTTAGAGAGCATACAACTCCATCCAAAACACATTGTAATCCAAATTGCATGTTGGCTTTTCAGCTGGCCAAAATAATTTTAGCCTTGCCTGCATTAAACCTCAGCCTGTTGACTCAGATCTAATCTCCCACTACATCAAGCGAGGAGTTCAACACTTCACATTGTCCTTAGGATCAGTCAGAAAAGAGAGAGAGAGAGAAATGGAGTTGGGCACCCTCAGTGCAACTAATGAGACTTGTGCAAAAACTATAGACCAATGATTCCCAACATGGGGCACATGCCCCACAGGGAGACTTCAGTTCCCAGAAGCCTAAGTCAGTACATTGGCTGATCAGTGCTTTGGGGAACTGACCTAAGCTTCTGGGAACTGAAGTCCCAAAGCCAAAGGTTGGGAAGCACTGCTTTAGATTATCTTCATGGCTTCACATAAACATTGCAAAAATCAGTGGGCTACACTCACTCAAACAACTGTCGATAAGCACTACATTTTGGAAACTTAAATGGTATCCCTGAGCCCCGTATCAGCCAGAACAGCCCTAAAAGACACAACAGTCAGTATTTTCCAAGTATTGTGATTGGTGTAGCAGAGCCGACAGAGATCCAGTATTGCTACCTTGACTTGGAGAATTGATCAGATGAGCTATAGGAATGTTTTCTGGCTATGTACAATTGTACCTCGCTTAAAGAGCATAATACGTTCCACAGGATTACTCTTTAAGCGAGTTTGCTCTTTAAGCGAAACACCATTGTAAGTGACCAATTGTGGGGGGGATTGCAAATCCCGATTTATTTGTTAAGTGAGTTTTTGGTTGGTTTTATTTGTTAAGTGAAGCGAACATTCAGAGAAAATTCTGCTCTTTAAGCGAGTTACTCTTTAAGCGAGGCGCGCTCTATGCGAAGTTTGACTGTACAATTTTTCTTAAATTAGAAGATATAGCATCCTTTTTGCTCATGGGAATCAGAGGCCCCATGTGTTTAATAATAACAGTGGATTGTTTATTAACACCTTTAATGAAAATTGTAGAAAGAAGCAATTTTGAAAGAAAAAGATTAAATAGTGTTTCTTGTACCTATGTTGGTGGCCCCACTGCCTTTAAATAAGCAGGCTTAAATTGGAAAACAAATCTGATGGATCAATTATAAAAAATGAACAGAACTCTATAATGTCATTAGCATAAAATCTATTCCAGAGCAAGGCAGCTCCTTTAATGCTGAAGGACTGGTTACTGTATCAAAAGTGAAATTGCTCTGATTCCATTTGTGCTGTTAGAATGACTTCCGCTAAAGCTGTGCAGTTTGAAGATCAGCCTCATTAACTCCCTGAAAAGCAGAGTTATCCATGTGTTGAGAGCTTGGGGTGATGAGGTGCATATCTGAGAAGCTTTTTGTATTTTCCCAATATTGTAGACATATGAGCTGTCACTGTACAATGTTGTTATTCAGAAGTTAATTGGACTCTAACCAGTTCATGGATATACTCATGAGAAGAAAGTTATTTAAATTCATGAAATCTAGGATAATTCCAGGCACAAATGTGGCATGCCAGCCTTAATTTCTCCCCTAGTAATCTCAATCGTGGAAGAGAGCAGAATATGCCAGAAAAATAAATTTGAATAGGAGTTCAGTGTTATACTGGAACTTTAAATAATGTTAACAAGTGGGGAATGAATAACATTTCAAACAAGTCTTGTATGTATCCAAAGGAAAAATGTACCGATTTATTATAAAATAACTTTTTTTCACACAACCCAGGTGCAGTCTTTTATTTGCCTAATGTAGCACCCAGGATGGAAGATGAACAATAAATTACTGTACTTAAAAAAATGAAATTTATTGCTGTGATTTTCGAAAAATCTCATTATTGAAGTATTGAATAAAATAAAAAGAGCCAATGCCTAGAGCCGTGTTTTCCAACCTTTTGTTTTTGGACTTCAGTTCCCAGAAGCCTAAGTCAATTCCCCAAAGCACTGATCAGCCAATGTACTGACTTGGGCTTCTGGGAATTGAAGTCTCCCTGTGGGATATGGGCCACAAGTTGGGAACCACCTAGAGTCTTTTTATCTAAGAAGCATCCTCTGGCTCCCTTGAGATGCATAGATTTATGATTTGGTCCTTGTATTTGAATCAAACAAAATCATGATACAGTACTTCTTTCCCTTTTCTCTTGTGGTATGACCATGAAGTGCAGTTCACATACTTTCACTTCTATTTCTGACTAACCATATTTTAATATGTTGTCAAAACCCTATGCTACAATTACAGTCTTAATGATTTATTGAAGCTCACTAATTTCAATTTGCATGTCTTGTTTTAAACAAACAACAGTTTTAAAATTACTGGTAATGGTAGTTTGTTAAGATTTTTTCTTTTAAATTATCTCCTAGGATAACTTAGGAAAAACATTATTTTTTAAGGAAAAACATACTTCTCTTTTATGGTCCATGAGCATCCGTGATGCCCTCTGTCCTAGTAAGTTAGCTTGAAAATCGCCCATTAGTATGGATGCCCACGGACCACGAAGGAGAAGGGTAGGTTACCTACCGTAAACATAGTTCTCCGAGTGATCCTGTGAGCATTCATATGTCTCGCCCTATCTCCTCTCTTTCACTGTAGATACCACCCATTCAGTGGCTATGCAAATAGAACTGAGGGAACAGGATGGGGGCCCGACACTAGGCATACAGGAATAGCGCTTTCTTTCAAAAAGCTAAGCTTAGAGGAGCCAACCACTGCACATGCGCAGACAAGAAACTCATTGGTGTGAATGCTCACAAGACCACTCAGAGAACTATGTTTATGGTAGCTAACCTCCCCTTCCTCTCCACTCTAGTGCGCTCTGAAACTTCCCTCCCCACTAATAGGGTTGAAATATGAACCTTTTAATGTAACAGAGCAATCCATACTCAAAGCTATATTTGCTGTAGTGAGCTTGGAATGGGCAGAAGCCTCTTGAGGTGGCAACAACTGCCCTTGTGCTGGCTGATCTCAGATCTGTTAGCACAACTGCTGAAGTGGCTGAGATCAGCTGATAGATGATCCAAAAGGGGCAGTGGAAGGGAAGAACAAGGGTGAAGCTGAGCAGCACTAGAGCTAATCCTTCTCAGCCCAAATGCACAGTTACTATGTTGGCACAAAAGTGGGCCAGGATCAGAGAATGCCAACATTAGAAGTTTGAATTCAGCTCAGCTTTCACTGACTTAGTGTCATTTCAGCCAGCTCTTAGACGTCTTGACTAATTAGGATTGCACCCTAAGGAGCTTAAATCCAGTATAACATTAGCAGAGGAAAACAATGTGCTGGAAGAATCCTGCTAATTCCTCAGCTATGCAAACAGTAGTACGCTTCTCCTTTTGATCGCTAGGCATGCCACAACTAGAGATCCTGATTTTGCAAGGTTTTGAACAACCACTCATAGAGCTAATTCTGCAGTTACTTGTACTGCTGGAAGCTACATTGGATTCTCATTCTTGTTCATAGAACAGACTAGGGACTATGGTGGCTTAGTGGTTAAAATGCTGGACTTAATGACTTGAAGGTCGGTAGCACAGCAGTTCGAGACCTAAGTGCTGTGCGCTGGAGTGATCTCCCATGTCTGTCCCAGCTCCTGCCAACCTAGCAGTTTGAAAGCAAAAAATTGATAATTACGTACTGCTTCTGTGAGAAAGGTGACAGTGTTCCATGCACTCCGGTGTCTAGGCATGCCTGCCACATGTCCACGGAAATGTCTGCAGATGAAGACAGCATTGGCTCTTTGGCTATAAACAGAGATGAGCATTGGACCCTAGAGTCGGATACGACTGGCTTTCAAGCAAGGGAGACCTTTACCTTTACTAGGATATCAATGCTACTAACAGCTAGTGACACTGAAATCTCATATCATCATACATTATAATTTCTGTCATTGTTTTGCTGTTTGTTAATCTGACCACATAAAAATTTTCAAGATAAAAATAAATACTGCATGTTGTAAATGTCCAGCAGGAGAGGATGAAGTACAGTAGTGCCTCGCATAACAAATGCATTGCATAGGGAAAAAAGTGCATATCAAAATGTTAGTTATGCAAAGGCGATACCCTACATAACGATTTTTTTCCATTATGCGGGGTTTTTGGTAACCAGGGTATACCTACTTAATGAGAACCCCGGTTAACAAACATTTTTTTCCATTATGGAACATGGAACAGAGTTTTTTTGTTATTTGGGGTTCTACTGCACTGCCATTCTTTAGTAACTCTTTGTTGGGTCTGTTGTTGGATATAATTTAGGAAAATTTAAAAGTTCTTTATATATTTAGGTAAAAATGAACCTGTTGCTGGGCATGAAATCAATAAAATTCGGACACCAGAAAAAAAGCCGGGGGAAGCCAAACAGGTATGGAGTCCTGATTTTTCTCTCTGGACTTATATGTGACATATAGTTACCCCAAAGTAAATCATCTGAAATTGATAAGGACTCATATGCTATAGATGGCAAAAGATAAATCTACAAGAGTTCCGTACAGAGCTTAGGGAAATACAGAGGATAACTATAAAGACGAGTACCAAGTTTGGTGGAGCTCTCAGTGGTGCCTTCCCTTGGGCTGGGATCTTTGGCAACAGCATGCTGCTTTTGGAAGGTCCTGTAGGAATAGCACACATGTGCTTTATCTCTGTGATGGCAGCAGGTGGCTGCCCACACTCCACAGTGTTTTCCAAGGTTAGGTCCAGAGCAACATTGTTTTGTGTCACTTAATACCTTGTGAGGCATTAAAGATGGTAGGTGTTGGGCTCCAGTACTAAGAGGACTTACTAGGCCAGATGACTTAACCAGCATTTTCCATAAGTGCAATGCATGTATTACATTGAAGAGGCTAAGGTGCAAATAGGTAGAATGTTGTGGGATTCTTCTTTCATACCTGAGTCTTAATAGATTTTACGTCAGATATGCCATGATTTAAAACTATAAGGCTAGGTAGACAAATTCTACCTAATTCAATGGACCTACTATAATGTGACTTTGCTAAACTACAGAATTTGAGTCAATGTGTTTAAACATTTTCATTCACCTTCCAGTACATATAGAAAATAAAGACTCACACAAGTATGAAAGATTACAATAAGCTTCAACATTTTAAGGATGAGTATTTTCAGATGGGAGATAGCAATCACAGGAATTGATAATTCTTGTGCCATAATAGCAGTCTATGAAAAGAATTTTATTAATGGGAAAGCTTGGATGCTGCTTTTTATAATTAAGAAGGCATATATGCAACTGCCAGTATTCTTTGTAGCTTATAATTCTCAAAATAATTTTGTAGCAGTTTTGATTGGGAGAAATGTTCAGAATCACAAAAGTAGCGCGAATTTGTTTAGAACATTTCCTGTCCATCAGTAGAACTTGTTTCCGGTTAATAGGTATAAAAGAAAAAGTATCTAAGGCAGGGGTGCCCAAACTACAGCCCGCAGCGCCTAATAATACAGCCTGCACCACTCCCAGAAGCAGAAGTTAAACACATGTGCAAAATGCTGCCATAAAGCAGCTGCAGCTGTTGTCAATGCATTTGTGGCAGCTGCTGGTGCCCCTCCCCCTGTGCCTACACCAACTGCCAGGGGAGGAAGAAGCCAGGGCAGGTTGAGGACCTCGCCGCCCCTCCCCCTGTGCCTACACCATCTGCCAGGGAAGAAGCCAGGGCAGGTTGAGGACCTCGTTGCCCCTCCCCCTGTGCCTACACCAACATATTGTAATGTAATGTATTATTTGTAAGCCGCCCTGAGTCGCCATGGCAAGTGGGCAGCAATATAAATTTGAACTAATAAATAAATAATAATAAATAATTTATGGCAGCATTTTGCGCATGCGTGTATGTGTTTTACTTCTGCTTCTGGTTGGAGGAACCACATGACCTGCCATGGCCTGAAAATTTTGGGCACCCCTGATCTAAGGCAGTGGTTCCCAATTAGTGGTACGCATACCCCTAGGGGTGCACGAGATTGCATCAAGGGGTACGTGCAGCAATCTCTTAACTAAAATATTAAATCCTTAAAAAACAATAATGCAATAACAATTGCCAAAAAATTATTCAATTTAATTAAACGATCAGTAGGTAAGTCAATTGTATGCATCAAGCGCATTCTTCCGCAGCGGCGGTTTTTCCCGCGTCTCGCGTCACCCGATCGCGGCCGCCCCCGTTCCCGCCTATTTGCTCGTCATTGTCAACCTGCACATTTGTCACATTAATGAAACATGTGTTCTCTGTCATTAGAATGTCTTTTGATGATAATAAATATAAAATACACCTGATTTCATTTTTTATTTAACATTCCTGCAATAAGGGGTATGCGATATTTAACGTTCCTGCAATAATGGGTACGCAAGTTTGAGGTCTTTCTTGAAGTGGTACATAGAAAAAACTAATTGGGAACCACTGATCTAAGGCATACACTATTTTCTTCACTTGACCTTGTTCTTCCCAAATTTTTAAGACATGAAATGCTTTATCCAATGTTAAAGTAATTTGCATGATACATTAGTAGCTTATAAAGATCATGTTGACTTTGTTTTCTTAATTTGTGCTATTTCCTTCAGGTGGACTTTGAGGCAAATTCCCAAAATAGATGCTCGGAATCGCGTTCCAGCACTGCTTATCCTAATTCTAAATTCCATCGCAAAGATAATCTTAACCCCAGGCCACTGAATCTTCATGTAACCCCTCCCCATGCTCAGTATGTTGTTCCTAGCCGGCACTTCCAGCACCTCTCCCAGATTCCAAGACAGCCCTACTCAGCACCACCCCCACCGCAACAAAACCTCTTAAGTCAACCCCAGAACCATTTGCCTGAACAGCAGAACCAAATGCATCCACAGCAAAGCCAGATGGTCCAGCAGCAGAATCATTTAAGCCAGCAGCCACCACAGCCACCCTCACAGCTTTCTCCTGCTTATCAAACAGGCTCCAACCAATCATTCTTTAAAAACCCAGTTCCACACAGACCTCATTCCCCCGGTGTAGATGCTGTGATTTCAGAGCCGCACCCCCCATCTCTGTTACAAGAAGTAAACAACCCTTTGAGGCCCCTTGCACAGCACAACCCAATGATGTCATCCCACTTGAACCACTTCATTGAAGAGAGTCCTTCAGGAATGCCTGTAGGCGAATCATTAGGTAGGTGCCGGTGACACTTTGCTTGTATAAGAAAGCAGGAAGTTACCCTAATTTACGTTAAGTTTTGATGAGATGGTGAACTTCAAGAATTTGTGTCCTTGAATAGACCATTTGCTTGGGTGTGTTCTGTGGTGTTTGTTTATGAAACATTTGGTGCTATTTTCTGGTACAATTGGCCAAGCTGTGCAATTGCTAGAAGTATGATTTCTGTGCTCCTGGCATTATATTAAAAACTCAAAGGTTACTCAGAAATGCTCCTTGTATCCTTCAATGAGAATAGAGGGAGGAAATTTCAGCATGTCTCCTACTTTCCCAGTTATTTTAGACCAGAAGTTCTCAACCTTTTAAAGCCAGGGGCCAGATCATGCTCCCTCAGACAGCTATGGTCATTTTGCCCTTCCTCCACCACATGGCACTTCCTGGTGTGGTGGAGGTGGTGGTGGACCACATGAAATGGTGCTGTGGGCTGCATCCGGCCTGCCGGCTGCAAGTTGAGAATCCCTGCTTTAGACTTTATGAGTAAATAATACTTTGAAGTCAAGAGGGGCCCCTCAAATTTAGGTCCCTGGAGTATGGCATGTAGCCCATTGAGTATATTTGGAGTAGTAATGAAAAGCTAGGGAAGGAGCAGATGGGAGAGGCATGTTTTCATTCATTGGAGAACTCCCCAGTGGTTTTCCACAGGGTGGTCAAAATATTTTTATTTTTATACTTGGGCCATAGGTAGTTCCTTTTTTCAGATTATTTTTATTGCTGTTTTTAAATTTATATGCTTTCATTTTTTGAAAATGTTTTGGCCATTTTACTGTTTTATGGCTTTGTGTATTGTTGCCAAACTGTTCTGCAGATTGTTAAAGTGTTCTTTCAGTTTATGAATGATCACTGGGTCCACCTTCCCCCTGTTTCACCTCATATTCTGACTTGAGGGATGTGGTCTTGATCAAATTAAACTACAGTTTCCCAATGCATCCGGAATACAGCTGTGATTTAATAACCAGGAGCAACCATGGTTTGAGACCTGTGCTGCTAAATCAGCATTAAACCACAGACCCATAAGGAATTGTGATTTAATGAGATTGAGGTCCAAGTGTTTTCAGTGATGCTTGACAAGAGAGTTGAGAGAAGGAGGAGGAAGAGGAATGCAAAGACCTGGAGTTTGTTCCTGGTTTAATAAACAAATAGTTTCCGATTGGGGATGTTAGGCTTGAACTGTGAGAGTTTATTGTTAAAATAATAGAAATAAATTGGGGTTTTATCGTCTGGGATGTGTTAGTAAAACTATCTTTAAAATTGCCATAGGGATGTAGATATTCAGTGATATGTTCTAAGAAGTGTTTCGGATAGTACCAAGATAGCACTATTTATTCCAGGTCACAGGAACAAGGAATAAATTGAGTAACACAAGTGTTTAATATTAGTTATTATCATATGATGTTGTGAAATGGTTTTCTGACATAAACATCTTAAATACAGAAGCTGGGTAATTTTCCCCCAAAAAATGTTTTGCAGATCGTATTCATGGAAATTTAGCTTTGGAAACCTTAAGGCAACAGCAAGCAAGACTGCAACAGTGGAATGAGCATAACGCCTATCTCAGTCAGGGCAATATTCCTTATTCTCACCATCATCACCCTCACTTATCCCACCTCTCTCATCAGCCAATAGGATTGCATCAGCAGCCAGTTAGGGCAAACTGGAAACTTGGCAGCAATGTAGAAGATGAGCCTGAAGCAACATATTCAAGGTAAATTTGGAATCATCCTTTAAATATGCCCTTAAGGTGGAAACAGAATATATTGTAATGTCTTTGTCACAGTCAATACCAGATGTAAAAGCAAAGTTACCAATTGTTGTATGTTAATATAAATATAGAGTAAGCCAATCTTTTCCCAATTAGCCACACTCTGTTTTTAGATTACCCTCAAGATTGCTTTGTCTTTCTTGTCTCATAGAGGTTGAAGCTCCCACTTAACTCCACAGTTAAAAACAATAACATGAATATAATTTAGGGTTCATAGGAGTTTTCACAGAGATTTACTTGTTTGTTTTGTACATCATGTGAAAAGTATTTGCCACCTCAGAGAAAGTGATAGATTGGAATCCTGGTATTATTTTTTAAATGGGCAGGATTTAAAGCAAGAGATGGATATACTCGGTATCTGTCTGTCTGTCTGTCTGTCTGTCTGTCACATTTATATCAGGGTGGCTTACTACAGATTAAAAATATATTTACAATAAAAATTAAACAAATTGAATATATTATAAATATCTACAAGAACAAAAATGAGAAGTGCCTGCAATGGTCTAAAATTCTTGTCTTTTTCACGTTGTCAGGAAATGTCTTGCAATTTCTAGCCTGGAATTAGAATAGTTTCCTTTGTTTCCAATCCTTTAATAGAGTATTTAACACTGCAATCCAAGAATAAATATATGTCCTTGTGCTGTTTTATAAATGTACTCACATACACATATATGTGTGTACACCCAATTGGTTTATAGAGTATGCAAAGTTTTAAAAGAAAATTGAGAATTTTTCTGTTGGCAGTTACTGAACAAACCCCTCAGAGAATATAATTGAAGATTTGTGGAGCATATGCATGCTGCTCACCATGGCCCACATTTGGAAAACTAAATCTAAGCATGGTGGATGTTATTGTTCTTGAAACATTGTTGTTTATTATGAATAGGACTAAATTTATTTCCCATTCCTTGTTTCTCCCCTGGCTCACAATTTGTTGCATTAACCTAGGTTCCAAGATTTGCTCCGTGAACTATCACATCGTGATCAAAATGATAACAGAGATCTAGTTGAAATGCCACCGCCTCAGTCAAGACTTTTGCAATATCGACAAGTCCAGTCCAGAAGCCCACCAGTTCTCCCCTCTCCTTCATGCAACTCAAGCCACACTGGCCACTTTCCTAATTTCTCTGAGAACAGAGACATTGAAATACCCAACAACCCAGCATTTCAGCAGCATTTGCCTCAAATGTACAACCCCCATTTTTCAATGCCAACTGAACACATTGCCCCACCTTCTTTGAAATGTCTGCAGCCTGATGGTTCATGGACCTATGCTAATCTACACCAGAGTCATCTAATGGGGCAAGGCTTTCATTATGGTATACCTCCATTGCCTCATAGATCACAGCAGAACCCTTTTGTCCAAATCCAGAATCATCAGCACACCGTTAGTCAGGAACCATTTCACCCCCTCAGTTCACGAGCAGTATCTGCTTCTTCACTGCACAGCTTAGAAGAGGTACGTGGGGTTTCTCTGTTCGTTTGTGCCTTTCTTGTATCAATGAGCGAGCAGTCATGCCCTGAATATATATTTTATGGTAGCAAAGCAAGCTGGTCTGCACAGTATTTCCTTGATCATTTCATTTTTCTTGACCTCCCTAACGATCTTGTAGCATTCCCAATCCTTATTTTGTTTCCATCAGATTTCCTGGATTTTGTTATTTTCTTTTTTTCTTTGAACTGATTATTGTTGCTTTTGTATTATTTTTCCTGAAAATTTACAATTAAGCACTTTTATAAATTTTCTGCTAATGTTTAAATTTTTTTAATATAAAAAAAGGGGTGGGGGAGCCAGATATCCTTTCTCATCTTGTTCAGAACATACAGAGGTCTACCAGTAGGTTCAAGTCTACCTTTTGCTTGCACTATTTGAACTTCCTTCTATGCTACATTCTGCATATATATTAGCCCAGGGAGTCTCAACTTGCGGCCCATGGGCCGTATGCAGCCCAAGGCACCATTTCATGTGCCTCCCCTGCCTCCACCATAATCGCAAGTGCCATGTGGTGGAAAAAGAGCAAAATGGTTGTCCAGCCCCTGAAGTTGTCTGAGGGAGCGTGACCCGGCCCCTGGCTTTAAAAAGTTGAGAACTCCTGGATTAGCCAGTCAAGCTCATGGAGAATGTGTGTTTATTCTACTGTAAACCTGCGTGGTAAAGTTAAGAATACAAAATGAAGACAGTTTCCCTCTCTTAAATGTCATTATGTCATAAATAGATCATATGTTGACCTTTAAAAAAATCTTTCCACTCCAGTTTTGTGGATGAGGGAGCAACAAATGGCATGGGGGTGGGTTTTAGAAGCATTTAATGAATGTTTGTGATCTTTTGTTCCATTATAAATTTGTAGACTTTATTTACACACTTTGATCTTCTTGGTGGATGTGATAATTCAGTTAGTAACTTGAAACAAGCATGAATTGTTGGTGGATTCTCATTTAAGGGAAATCAGAATATGTATGGCTATAATTATTATACTTAAGAGACCGCGTCACCCTAAAGTTTTCGACCCGTCCTATGAGAACAGACCATAGGGGCTCCCTAGTGGTCCCACCAGCCAGGGAGACACATCTCACGGGGACCAGGAGGAGAGCCTTCTTGGTATTTGCTCCTGCCCTATGGAACCTCCTGCCACTTGATTGTGCTTCCAGGCAGAGTTGCTTTCCTTCAGGAAGGCCTTAAAAATGTTATGCCAGCAGGTGTGGGATACAACTCGTACCACAACCCAGCCCTGCTGGCTTATTTAGCCCTGCCCGTGGTTCTTATTTACTCCTGCCTGGGTGTCCTTTTTAAAGGGGTTTGGGGAGGTTTTATGGACGTTTTTAGGTAGTTTTATAGTATTTGGTTTTAATTAGTATTGGGTATGGTTTTTGGCTGACGTTGTAAGCAGCCTTGGGTCACTCAGGCGAAAAAGGCAGTTATATAAATCCAACCAATAAATAAATAAACAAATTTATATATGCATTTATATATACAATATATATGCATTTATGTGCATACACACACACACAAAAGTACACAGAGAGAGAGAGTATTACAAAGAGACCCTCTGTCAGAATACATGAGGCTTCTGAGATCTTGGGTCATAATGTTTTCTTGATCCATGTTTACTATAATCTCTTGTCACTCTTGTTCCTGTTGCTTTCTGTATTATCTTTGTTTTCCCTCCTCTTATACAAAGCAACAGCTGAGAAACCTTCAAAGTAGAAGTAAAAAGCACTTGGGAAACAAAATAATAGTTTTAGTTAGTTTGTGTTCTGTGCAGTAAGAAGATATTAGTTTCAAGGGGTGAATTAAGCTAGAATGGCTTAGCCAGATCTGCCAAATAAATAGAACAAAATTACTACTGGATTCCTACTTCATACAATTGAACTCCAGGGAAAAGTTGTAGAAGACAAGCTTGATTGAAAAGACATAGTAAGAAATTAGAAATCAGGAAGATTTTTTTGGGGGGTTGGGGGGGGAGACCGTTCAATTTAATTCAGTATTGACTATTGTGAAAGAGAATGTTCGCAAAGAATCTTAGGCTGTAATTGTCATTTAGGTGTTTTAGCCTTATCTTTACTATATTTTTTGAATCTGAGATACTTGCAAGATTTGTGTGATACAATAGAACCCGGCATAGTGAAAAAAACTCCATTCCACAGAGGTCTTCACTATGTGGTTTTTTCCGTTCTGTGGTTCTCTATGGGAGATACCCCGCATAACAAAAAAATGTTCGTTAACTGGGGTTCCCATTGAGTGGGTATATCCCATTTACCAAAAACCCCACATAACGAACATTTTTTTTCATTATGCAGGGTATCACCCTTGCATAACGAACGCTTCGCCGTGCGAATTTTTCGCTATGCGATGTGTTCGTTATACAAGGTACCACTGTATGTCTGTTTTTCCCAACTCCTATATTGGAACTAGATTTTATAAAACATTGTTGTTTCGAAAGGGACACACTCAAAACCCATTGGAGTACCTGTCAAAGATTGTCTGCAAGTTATTTCACATGTACACTTCCTTTTCTTTTGTGTAGTATGAACCAAGAGGACCAGGCAGGCCATTGTACCAAAGAAGAATTTCATCTAGTTCAGCCCAGGCTTGTTCTGAAGATTTAAACACTCCTCAAGATAGCCTTGGACAGTGTAAAGAACTTCAGGACCACAATAACCCATCTTCTTTCAATTATTCATCCCCTGAATTGTGGGTGAATTCCACCTCATCGACTCCATATCAGAGCATTCCATGCAATGGATCCAATAGAACAGTCCAACCAAAAGAAATGATAGGTAAGTGCACTTTGACCCTCTTGACTTACATAATTGTATTGCTACTTTAATGTGATAAGTGATTCAAGAGGTTTGTTAACATTCTCTTCATACAAAGCTTAAAAAGGCCTCTCCACACTCTGGACCAATTTCACGTTACAAATAGCATACAGTGCTTTGTCATTCTTCCTACAATAAAGTAGCTGACCATTTATTGAGACATTGAAACAAATGTTATATTACAGAACAGAATTAAGTCAGTGATGTGGATAGAGGACAGAGGTGCCTGGAGGACAGGGTCGCAAAGGGTCGGAATCGACTGTGTGACTGAACAACAACGAGTGGAATATGAGTTTGTGAAGCAGATTCTGGAATTCTTGAACCAGCAAGAATGACACGCGTGTAATTTGTTGCATGCAGTGTAGAGAGAAGAAATCCTAATAATGGGCTCTCTCCCGCTGCTACCAGCCTTTTATTGATCATTTACACAGAGGATTTAACACACACAAAAGAAGAATGAAAGTCCCCCTCCCCTCACCAGTCCGCTATGCTAACTTTACACAAAGATTGGTCACGGCTAGCCAATTCTGGTGGACAGTGACACAATCAATGACAAATGAATGTATGTATTTTAGGCCCTTACAATGGTGGCTGCATAAGCTTAGAGAGGAAGGAATGTTTTCTGCCTGCAGTCATTGTTCCGAGACCAGAACAGCTTCGCCCTACAAACATGGGAAGAGAAGCAATCTGTGCTATTGATCAGCCTATCGGAGAATTTGTTCTCATGATTAAACTGGTCAATCCGCAAGGATGCAACAGGTTTGTGGTTCAGACATTACATTGGCAAATGGGGACAAGTCAAATTAAGGTTGAACCATGGTTTAAAGTCCTGAACTGTGAACAAACTAGTTTGTATAAACCAGTTTCACTTTTCAAAGTGCACATAGAAACTAAAATTTGTTCAATATTGTGATGAAAAGCTTTAAGCTTCTCCATATTACACACAAAAGAAGAAAGGGGAATAAATGAAGCTGTAGTTTATATCTGTTCAATCTGCATAATGCTAAATAATGGTCTGTTACCTTTTTTCTTATCAAATGTTCATTCTTTGTACTGTGTTGTATGATCTTCTGTAATGAACATTATTTCTCCAGTTGATGCTAGTTGCTGTCACAAACTTAATAAAGATCCATTTTGAAAGTAGTTTAAAGAATAGGGAGATAAATTCTTGCTTGTCTCATCCATATATGTGAGTTCAAGGAATTGCAACTTTTTACTTGTTGCTGACAAGGATGGTGAATAATTTCCTGGTACTTTTAATGCACTACTGATTAAAAGCTATTTCAAGTTGCACGTGACTCATACACAATGCGCCAAAGTCACTTGCATCCTAGAATCCCAAGGAAAGCTTTAGTCAATAGCAATTTGCTACTGCTGACATCATTCGATGTTGTGTGACAAGATTATAGTCAGTATTTCCATTCTTGTTCTGTATGTTTGTGTTCTTTGCTGCACCAAATATATTTAACACAATTTACAGAGAGCTGAATTGGAGAAAGGAACTCTTTATCTCATTCTAATGCTAGAGGTGAGAAATCTTGTGATGCTTTAAAATCTTAAGCAAGATGTCTTCTCTTGCCAAGCCAGCCTAATTTTAGCACAGGCATCCGCAACCTATGGCCCACTGGCCAGTCCCAGGCCCCGAAGCCATTTCATCAGGCCCGTGATGCCCTCGCCAAACCAGGAAGTGGAAAAAACTTCACACCTGTTCTGTGCATGTACAGCACATGTTTTATTTCCACTTCCGGGTGGGAGGAACCACGCGACTGGCCCGATCAGTTGCCCAGGAGGCATGGTCAGGCCTGTGGCCTGAAAACGTTGAGAATCGCTCTTTAGGCAGATACTCTTTCCATCCCTGGTGACTGCAAAGAAGGCTTTGCTATGAGCATAAGCCAAGCAAATATGGAGAGGTGAGAAATCTGTATCTTGAGAGCTTTACCCAAGATGATGGGAATTTCAGGGGTAAAATTCACCTGAAGATGAAAATAAACTACAGTAATACCCTGCATAACATTAAAGACTGGTTCCACGATCTTCAACATCATGCGGTTTTTAATGTTGTGCAATACATTTATCACACAGCATTTTTAAAAAAGCCAGCTTCCTTTGGGGGAAGCTGGGGACGAGCTCGCTCGCCTTCCCCCAAAGGAAGATGGAGATGGAAGGTTCCTTTAAGGGAAACCAGCCCATGCACACTCTCTGCTTGCCTTGGGAGGGAAGGGGAGACACGATCCCCTCTTCCCTTCCAAGGTGAGCAGGGAAGACGGGTGGCAGGGCGAACGCCGGCTTCCTTTCAGGGAAGGGATCACAGCGTCCAATCCCCACCTTGCTTTGGGGGAAAGCGTGTGAGCGGGTGCACCCACTTTCCCTTAAAGCAAGCTGTGGATTACAGTGTCCGATCTCTGGGCTCCAGAGATCTCTGCCCCAAAGTCTGCAGGGCTGGTCTCCAGTCCTGCAGGCTTTGGGAGAGAAATCAACGTCAGGAAATTGGAGGAAAACTTTTGCATCGCACAACGTTAACTTAATGTTGTGCGGTGCAAACATTTTCCTCAAATTTCCCGATATTATCCACTTTTAATGCTGTGCGGTGCACACGTTATCCGGGGTATTACTGTATTTCAAAAAAGATTTAGGCTCTTAAAACCAATAAATGAAATTCCAGATGATAACTGAAATCTTACAAAAAAAATTGAGTGTCTTCGTCACAGTTGGTTAAGGAAATTCCTTCACATACATATGTTGCAACTTAAAGGAGACTGAATGATTGTACAGATTATTTTCAGTCGGGGGGGGGGGATCCTTCCAAAATTACTGGAAGAATTTGGAGTTCACCGTAGAATTTGCAAATGTAAATGTGTATTGCTTATGCAGAGACTTTCTTTTGGCCTGCAGTGCCTTCATTGGTCAACCTAACGTTCAATTTGTAAGGCACATCGTGAAGACCTCTTTGGTTCAGGAATGAGGGAAAATTTAGCCCTCCAGGTTTTGTAGCCTTAGACCTTTTGGCATACCCTTATCATTGGCCCTGCTAGCTGAGAATAAGAGTTGAAGTCCAGCAATATCAGAGAGAATGCAGGTTCTCCATCTGTGCTTTAGTACAAAGGTGATAGTTCACATATCTGAAACATTCCATTAAAGTCTGTTTCACCATAAACAGGATTGTCTCAAAATTTCCAAAGATATCTTGAACTTGTTGGATTTTGAGACTTTTTGTGTTTGTTAAAAAGCATGTTGCCGATCCCAGCACTTTCCTTTACAATTTTGGGAAGACGAGCATGATAGATAACTTTCTCACCTATTTATATCAAATAAAACCCCAGGTTATAGACTTAATCTGTTCCACGAGGTTTTCCTTATAACGAAAATTCCTTATTGCAAAGCACCCATAGGAATGTATTGTGCTGTTTCCCATAGGAATGCATTGAAAAAAAATTATGTAAAGTGAAGAGTGTTTTCCCATAAGAATGCATGGGGGAAGGGGAACTGTTCTGAAAAAATTCTGTAAGCCGAGGCATTATTTTCAATGGATTTCTTTCCATAAGTCGAGTTTTCGGTAACCCGGGGTTCCACTGTAATGCCTTTATTATGAAAAGTGAATTAAAATGGCCTTCTTTTCTGTTCTCTTTTTTTGCAGTTCCGTCGAAGACCGCCAAATCCCCTGAAGAACAGATGAAAGTTGAGAACCTTCAGTTGTCCAACTCTTTTAATTACAACATGCTTCAGCACCTTGGCCAGTTCCCTCCCCTCATGCCCAACAAGCAGATTATTGAATCCAACAACCACAGTCAGCCGAGTGCTGGTGCAAACAAGCCTGCCATGTCCTACGCAAGTGCTCTGAGGGCCCCACCAAAGCCCAAAGCCCCACCTGAGCAGGCAAAGAAGAATAGTGACCCCTTGTCTTTGTTTCAGGAACTTAGTCTAGGTAGTTCATCAGGTAGCAATGGCTTTTACTCCTATTTTAAATAATCAGAATATTTTTGTAGAGAAATTTTAATTTCTATTTTGTGTCTGTAGGTTTGAGGTAGTTGGGGCTTCCCCTGCAGTTGGCACCATTTCTTCTTGTTTATATTAGTCAATATACCTTGGTTTAATTGCTTTGCTGCTAGATTTGAAGCTAACCTTTTTAAGTTATGTATCTCTTTTTTTAATGTGGGTCTGAATTTTTTTGGGGGGTGGGTAGGTGGAATTCCTTAGAAAATACACACATAAATTTAAAAAAAATTAAAAATTAAAAATAAATAAAAATTATGTAACTTTATATATGTGTTGCATTAAAGCTAGCAGCTGAAAGTTAACTGTGCAACTTTAAAAATAAAAATAAAAAAGGTTGTTTAAAATTGTATTTAAAGAAAAATGTAAGTAGCATTTACATTTATTCAATAACATTTAGCATACTATGCTGGGTTTCTGTACCAGAAATGGCCAGTTAATGTACAGATGTATGTTATGTCTGCTTAAATTGTTTAATTTTTTAAAATAAAGGTGCAGCATCTTCTAATTACTTTCACTTTTATCAGCTTTCTGTGAACAGATGCTGCATTCTAAGACTTTTGTAGTTTTAGAACCTATATGATGTGGTATAGTAATCTACTTTGAGTTTAGGATAAAGTGAAGACCTTTTTTCAGGCCCGCATACCACTGTATCTAGCATTTCAGAGTTAAAAAAAGGCAGTGGTCACTATAAGAAAAAGAAGAAATGTACATTTATTTTTGGACGAGCTGCTAATTTTAGCTTGTTAGAAATATTAAATTGATAGGTTTTTAAACAAAAATCATGAAATTAAAACCTCCCACTTTTTTGGTTATGTTGGGTGCTTTGTAGTTTAATAACTATTTCAAGAAACTGAGTGAATTGAATAAACTACTTGGGTCCCCCTCCCAACTATGCATGTTTAAATGCTTGTTATTTGGCTTCTCTAGTGGTATAAAGAATTGTGCCACTTTTAGTGCCCCCCCCCTTCCCGGTTAAACCTTTGGGTACATTATTTGATGTTTACATTCATTGTGACATTATAAACAGATATTCAGATATTTTGCTAACTGTTTTGTTTGAGGATCACCATTAAAGAAGATTTTTATGTTTGTTGAACCTGTATCCAAATTAATCCAAATTTTTTGGGGGAGTTGAATTGTGGAAAAGGGAGGGGGATCAGATGCAAACTACATAGATGTTTTTATCTTTGTATGTTCTGCTAAGGTTTTCCACAATCTTGGTATTTTACCATTATATATTGACAGTGAATCTATAAAGAATTATACAGCAATATGTAACAAAATTTTGGGGGGAAAAGACATTTTAGGGTAATGTTTACCTTTCAGGTTGTGGTCTTGTACACTGTTCATACTTTTGAAGTAAGGGATGTATCTTTTATAACTTCTACAGAGGCACTTGTCCTCCTTTACACTTGAAAATATCTCTTTGATTGGAGACATTAATTTATTATAATTTTCCATGATAAAAAAATCAACAAGTAATATTTTCAAAGTTAGTATCATTTTAAAAATGTATTTCTCTTTGAGGTAGCATGCCTCCCCACAGCTTTGAAACCAATGGGATGAACTGAGAGTCTTTTGCTGACCTGTTGTGCTTGCTGCTGTATTCAATCTGATAATTGCTCAGGGTACAATCTGTCTAATCCAGTGTTTCCCAAATGCTGGATCTTGGACTTCAACTCCCAGAAGCCTAAGTCAGTACATTGGCTGGTCAGTGCTTTGGGGAATTGACTTAGACTTCTGGGAATTGAAGTCCAAGATCCAGCATTTGGGAAACACTGGTCTAATCTAGTGGTTCCCACCGTGAGGCCCACGCCTCACAGAGGACTTCAATTCCCAGAAGCATAAGTCAGTACATTGGCAGATCAGTGCTCTGGGGCTTAGGCTTCTGGGAAAAGAAGTCCAAAAACCAAAGGTTGGGAAACGCTGGTCTAATTCCTGTTGGTTTTTGTAAACTGAGGTAGTGAAATCTGAGCTTGATTGAAATCAATCTCATTTGTCCTTCTTGATTTCACATAGGTCAGGATTTCACTCAAGGACCTGTATGTAAAAGATTTGCATACAAATCATTCTAATGCATTGTAATGTTGAATGGTTATTTGGGGCCACGGTCAGAGAAGGCTGCTAGCTACGTACCTTTATTTCTTAGTGATAGCAAAGGAGCAAAGGAGTAGAAACCCTGCTAAACCCTTCTGTTTAGCTCAACAAATGGTTTCAGATCAGGAATATACAGTGGCCAAGTTCACTGCCTCTTAAATATTGCTCTCACTGGTGTCATTAGAAACTTAGGCCAGAGATGGTTTCATGAAATGAGGGATAATAATTACATCATCAATTGGTATAAACCAGGATTAAATTCCTCCTAAATAAATGTGGACTTGTTTCTGATGGCTATAAAGTTTTCATGTTCAGCAGTACCCTGATTACACATGGTGTAAAGCCTTGCCAGAAGTGCAGTCCCACTCCTCCCCATATGAGCACAGTCAAGAGTTCCAGGTGGCTTATGCAAAACAAGGGCAATCAGTTGTCTAGCTGCAATGGCATGGTTCAGCACTCTTCCTTCCAGAGGTTTCTAAATCACACATTTAGATCGCCTTACGATTCTGTTCACATCTGTGAAATTGAATTAATAAATATTTCCTGTTCATTTCCCTCAACTTGTGATTTAGTTGAGGAACAATTATTTACATCTGACTGTTTCATTCTTAAACTCTCATACACTGGCATTTTCATTGCAGCACCAGCTTTTGAAAAGCATATTTTGTCTTTCTCTTCCTGTCCCTTCTTGTTGTTGTTGTTCAACATATGTCTAATTGCTTTTAGCTTCATCATTAAGCTATTGTCAGAAGTGTATGTCTCCATCTGGAAGACTGATTGTTTATCTTTTCATACTCCAAGAATTAAAGTAGACTTTCCATAACTTTAGGAAGAAGTTGCGGTCTTCATTTGGTCTATGTCACAGATTTTAACAATTACTGACCATGGAATGAAATAGGCTGTTCTTTGAAATAAAATGGGGCATGTGCGTAAATCCTAGTAAATTTCATGTTTCATGAAACACAGCATTCTCAAAACATATCAGAGAGCTACAGTTTCTAATGTAGAATTGGCTTTGCATGCATAGAAGAGTTTCATGTCAGTACAATCTCCTGGTTTTCATTATGCTTCACCATACAGGTATTCTGGTGTTCTAGTATGTTCAGACAGCTGGTATTTAGTTATGCCAGCATTGGGGAAAATAATGACTGAAGTCAGATTGCAGTATTTTAATTGACTTCAGTCATTATGGAACTGCAATTGCCAGCGGCATTTGCAGTTATTAATGGGTGTGTGTGTTCTTAGTTATCATAAAGTAATAATTCTAACATCTTGAAATTTAAAAAGAAATTGCGGTGAATAGTCAAAGCTGTTATGCACAGGACTATGGCTCGGATTTAGTTAAATATTGTATTATTTTCCTTCACCAGACCCAAAAGAAGGAAGGGATTTCCATCATTATTTCATTTCATGTTTTCAAGGGGGGAAATTTGGTATCATGGGAACAAGCATGTAAGCATGTCATATATTATTGCACTAAAGAGTTTCAGGATATATTACTAGAGTTAGAAGACATATTCCACTTATGCTTCATAATATTTTTAAAGGCTATTGGTCTTTGACATATGAACCATGTTGGTTGATGTTATATCTGATATTTTAGGTAAATTGAGTAATTTTCTTCTAGCTGAAGGATTCGTTTTGCAGGAAGCATTCAATCTTGTAAATTCCAGAAAAATGCAACAGATTTTTTGGCTTACTGTGAAATGAAGCTAGAAAACTGAATGGTTCCTTATGTGATGACAGTTTAACCTTCCAACCTCATTAAATTTGTATTATGGTGTAGGATTTACACTGGATTCTCCATCTCTGAGATTTTTTTCCTACCTCTGTTTCTGTGCTCAATAGGCAATCCTCGCTACAGGATTTATCCCCAAGTTTGGTGATTTCTACACAAAATGTTCATCTTATATCTGATATTCTTCCTGATGGACACCTAAAATTTTGCATAGGTTGCACTGCTTATGAAAGTATATTTAGTATATACACACTTTTACATATAAACGTGGGAACAGCCAGTATGTTAGGTGATCATATCGTCAGGAGCTAGGTGTGCAGATGGCAATTCACCATGTGTAGAACAGTTTTTCTCAACGTGGTCCAGTCCAGATGTTTGTGAGTAGAATTCTGATCATCTATGACCATTAGTCAAGCTTTGGAGCTGATGTAAATAGCTATCCAAAACATTTGCACAGCACCTGGTTGTGGAAACCTACTTTAGCGATATGCAAACATTGGAGATAGAAGAGGGAGATACATTATCAAAAGAAATATTCATGTATATTTTCATTCAGGGAAATTAGTTTGGGAAGCTTCCCCAGATTTTAAATAGTTCAGAATCGAGCACAGAGTCTTTACAACACCAGTAATAAATGGTAGAGCAGCTAGGTAAATTGAACTTCCAAAGGAATACTTGAAAGATTCTACTCAATATTTGATGGTTGTGAGGCCCAAACAGTTGCATCCACATGCTCCTTCAGCATTTGTCTCCATCCAAGTGAGCAAATTTACAGTGTTCTAGTATTTCTATCCATAACTTTCCTTTGCCACAATTGAAGGACTCTTAGACAACTTGCTTTATTGCACCAAAGACTACAAACCTTAGTATCCCCTCCACCCCAATGATTATGAGTAGGTAGGTGGTATGGATTGAGAAGCAGGACTACACCTGATTCTTAGTCTTTCAAAGTACTGCGTGTTGCATCATTTGCTAATCAACTTTGAACTATACAACCTATCTTGGGGAAGATCTATTTTTGTTGTAGGTCTGTAGTTCAAGAATTTATTATAGACTAAGTAAATTAATAAAATGTGAATTGTGAAGATTTGTGCTAGCACTTCTGAATTCAGAAGTATCAGTATGCTAAAAATATTATTAACTTGCATTGCACTCCTATTTAAACAGTTACTTGGCTGTTTGATGCAACATAAGTTTCTCTGTGTAAGCCAAGTACATTTATGTTGACTAGGAAAATAAATAAGTAAACGAGGGTAAATTTGAGTGATAAAGATACACTAAGTTCTGGATCTGATGGGATGGGCTTCATATTCCATCTGTACCAACCAAAATGCTTGTCTTTTGACATATTGTATGTGATTGGCATTGCATTACTCCTCCCATGAAAAAGTCACTGTCTTCCATTTCTGTCTTCTTATATTGCACATGTTTTACCTTATTCTTGCACTGTATACTACCTAGCTTGTGACCCATAACCTTTTTGATAGTAGCTATTGCTGGTCTCAAATGTGGAGATGCTTGCAAGTCTTGGTTTTTATTTATGCTGAGATAAAGTGTGACATTATACCACATCATACCATAAATCTAGCATGTTCTCTTTTTTTTGGGGGGGGGGACCCCACCCCTTTCCTATCTGTATTGCCTGTAATAAGTTATTGTTGACTGTTTTATATACTGACAAGCAAATTCTTTGTTTTGCTATAATACATTTGAGACATTTCGACCCAGTATTAAATGAAATGAACCCTTACTCCGCTAATATTTTTTTTCTACCTCCAGTGCAAGCCTCCATTCAAATGGAGGCAGATAATAAATATCCACCCTGAAATATGTCCTTGGAAGCAAATTAAGCCCCATTACTGTATTGTCATACAAAATCCATTTAAAAACTGAAGGTTCACATAAGGTCCATTTGTAAGACTGGACTGGTTTAAACAATCAGTTTTATCATGCAATCCCTTAGACGTGAGTATGCACAGTATTGCTGAATGATTTAGCACCTAGCCTAGATCAAGGGATGGGACATGCAGGTGCTGTGAATATAGCCATTCTAAAGTACTATCCTGCTGGGACTTAAAAGAAGCAACATCTAGTTGATGTTTATTTGTACTTCATGCAACTGGTGCTTCATTGTAGTCATCACCAGCTTGTGACTTCACCAACAACTTCACATGCAGGTACTCTTCTGCAGAAACATGAATCATATAGTGAGGCTTGGGTATAAAACAGGGGAAACTTTTAAGGGATTGAACTTCATCCTGTGGAAAGGGTTGGGTGCAAGTTTTGATGTACCTATGTCTGAGAGCTTGTGTGGTGCCACTACAAGATATGTGAAGGTCTGCAACTGGCCATTTCAACCATGGCATTATTAGAGAGCTATAGGAAAACTAGTTTCTGGATTAGGGTAATCCTAAATCCTGGCCTGTTTTTGAATTAACTAGCTTAATCCCTTTTGAAGTGTGGTTACAACTCACTAAAACAAATACCCTATCCAGCTGGAAGTGCTCATGCCACTCTTCTATAACAGCATGATTAATGTCTCCTGTGTGTTTCCTTGCCAGATGGCCTCATATATTTTGCCTTTTGCACCCTTATTTATGGAAGGCTGTAACCTCCATCCCATCTGTTATCATAGCCTTGTTTTTGAGGAAATGTCTCATCTGGTCCTTGACTCCATCCTTTCCCTTCCAGTTGCCCCTATCCATTAACCTGCTATTAGAAAGGTTGGACCAAATTTTTGCACTTCATTTTGCGTGGCCACGGTGTCCAGCCAGGCCCATTTAAACCCATTGAGTTTAGTGAAACACAAAACCCACAAGTGAAGTATCAGGGAGGGGAGACCTCTCAAAATAGGGTACATGTGATTCTGTGACAAAAGTCACCATTACCGTTGCCCTGTTATTAAAATTGTAAGTTAGGAAGATGGCTCATTCTTAAGTGGATCTAAAAAAACTATGTTGGCTAGTTCAGTGAATTAGGTATCTGGCTGTGGAGTCAGAGGTTGAGAGTTTGATTCCCACTGTGCCTCCACAGTTGCAGGTTACTCCAGAAAGAAGGGAATGAAAAACTACTTCTCAGTATTCTCTACCTTAAAAAAAAAAACCCTGGAAAAGATTGCTATAGACCAGAATTGACTTTACGACACACAGTTGCTACGCTTTGCAAGGCAAGAATACATCTTTATGAGTATATTTGAGATTGTTGCATTTCACACAATATTTACCATGGCTTATTTTAGAAAAGAAAATGGCCTTATATATTAAAATCAGTACTTCTAGTATTAGCAAAAACCCCTGAATGTAGCTCAGAAGAGTTGCAAAGCACCAGAAATGGTTTAAGCCTTTTGGAACTGAAATTGCATTAACTGTCTACTGGTAGTCGAGATTGTTAAATATAGAAGGTGCTTTTAAAATTGTTTCAACAACTTTTGTGATTCCTTGTAAACTGCATTGAGGATTGGGGTCTTACAGTATCTATCTTCAAGTGTAATGATTGTCTTGGTGCACTCTTTATTTTTAAAGATTAATGGTAACACAAAATGTATTTTACTGCTACATTTAAAATGTATTTATAATAAAAAATGCCTTTTTAATAAATAATATTAAATTTACCAGTGCATTATGTTTTCAGTGCATGCCAATGGGTCATCTTAAATAGACACACTATGTTGGTGTATAGCATTAGTTTGATTGAAGATCTACAGAAAAATACCTTTTTAAACTTTATATGAAAGAAAGAGCTAAACTGCATTAGCAAGTAGTCAACCCAGCTACACCTGGTTAAAATGGCTCCATTAACTTCTAGGCACTTCACTAGAACGGAAACCATTTCCATCTACAGTACTGTTTTTCAACACTGCACCAACACTGACCTAAAGAACTGCATCTTTAAAAATCTGTACTATTGTTTGACAATCAGACATGTATTTCTGTTGCTGTCAAGGAAGAAACAGGTGTCAAATAGATATAAGAATTGCTACATGACATTGCCAGGCATCTAAGGTGCATCCTAAAGTCACATACTGGAAACTACTGCATGTTTAATTTGCCGTACCAGGTGCAGCCCTTTGTTGCCTTCTGGTGGCTATGATTGTAAAATCAGCTTGTCTTGAGCACCAAGACTAATGAAGGCCTTATGGGAAAGTCAAGGGTTCTGAAGATGGTTCTTGAATCATAAGCTACAACTGGTCCGGAATGCAGCTTCCTGGGTGGTGATGGGGTGCAGGTGTTATGCCCGTGCCTCACCACTGCTCCGGGAGCTGCACTTGTTACCAGTGTGCCTCCGGGTACAATTCAAGGTGCTGGTTATGACCTTTAAAGCCCTACATGGTAGTTGACCAGGATACTTAAGAGACCACATCACCCCAAGAACATCTGTCCATCCCACCAGAGCGGACCGGTGAGGCTCTCTGAGAATACCATCAGTTAGAGAGGGCCAGCTCTCTAGCACTAGAAGGAGGGCCTTTTCTGTGTCTGCTCCAGCCCTATGGAATCTCTTACCAACTGAGTTCTGCCTCCAGACAGAGTTGTTGCCTTTTAGGAAAGAACTAAAAACCTGGCTGGCAAAGCAGGTGTGGGGCATCAGTGACGTGGTGACCCCACCCTGCTGGCTTATATAACGTAGACCTCTCTGTTCTTTTAGTTGCTCTTTTAACCATAATTTTTAAAAACTGATGGGGAAGGAGAGGGTAATCTTTAAGGTCTACTAAGGATTTTTAATGGTTTATGATTGTAATGGTTTTGTCACTGTTGTTATCCTGCCCAGAGTCACTTGTTCGATTTGGCCATCAATATATAAATTTGAATAATAAATAAATAAGCTTAGAAGAGGACTTTGTTGTTCTTCCCCAAGCAAGGAAATAATGGAAACTGCCATATTCAAAAGCCAATTGGCATACCTTAGATCAGAGGTTCTCAACCTATGGCCCATGGGCCAGATCTGACCCATGGCACCAAATAACCCAGCCCTTGCTGCAGCCGCAACTGCCAGAATCAGCCAGGGACTTGTTTACGGCTGTTGTAAACATGTTTACGACAGCCGTAAACAGCAGGGAGCCACCAGTCCGGCCCCCTCATCCATCTGGGGGAACATGACCTGGCCCCTGACTTGAAAAGGCTGAGAACCCCTGCCTTAGATGTTTATGCATTTGAGATCATGGAAGAACTTTTTGATAAGTTGTGCTTTGGTTTTGCTCAGTGCTTGCTATTTAGAGGCTGTTCTCTGCCCACTTTATCCACTGGGCTGAGATGGGCATTCCCTCTCAAAGATTCCTCCTTAAAAGGACGGCCTTCCTAGTTTTCTGGCTTGGCTGACACAGGATGAGGAAATGGAACAATTAAAAAACAAACAGTTGTGCTGTTCTGTTGACTTACATCTTGAATCGGACTTGTTCCTTGAAAGCAGGCTGAGACTGGCATTCCTTCCCTCTAAATCTCTGTTCTATCTCTGATGCAGAGCAAACTAATATAGAAATAATAACAATCAGTTATCTTATTGGGAATGTAAGGCCAATCAGGTAATCAGTTCCCCCGCCCAGTCCAGCCAGACTGGGAAGAATACCTACACAGTTGTTATTCCACTCGGCATTTCCTAAAGAGGAATACTAGCCAATAATTAATAGCCCAACAAATACATTATATTGCTATTGGCTGAAAGGCAACAGAAACCAGTAAGTGAATACTTTCCAAATAATTTTTGTTTTTAATTTAGTTATGCTGGACTATGACGTGGCCTTTGAGGGACTATCAGGAAACGACACATTTCCTCATGCTTCCCAAGGCTTGCAAATCGCAGTTTCTAGCTAGGCCTCATAAATAGGCCTCATAGAAGTCCTTTGTCCCTCTCTGTCTCATGGACAGCTTGTTTTTCAACCGTGTTTCAGCCAGTGTTCCCGTGTTATCTTTCTAGCTAGCTGAGTTTCATGTTTTGTCTTCACATGCATGTAAACAACTATTGTTTTGAGAATATTTTTCTCTGTTACCTGATTGACTAAAGCTAACCCACCTGACCGCAGATTCTCCATTTTGCAGAGAAGTTAGTGAGTTCGATCTTGGATCTCAATGGCTTAAGACCCTGGCTATTGTGTGGGATTTTCTTTTCCTTTCTTTTCAAAATGGTTACATAGATTACCTGTGGACTGTTTGCTGGACTGATTTATGCTACTTACTTTTATGCTTTATGAACCTGATCAACATACCTCATCAATAAACCTTCGCTTGCTTGAGCAACGTGTCTTCATTGGACTAAAAGGGAAAGGGAAGCATTGCATTCACACACAAAGCCTCTGAACATGCTACCTGTTTAAACCTCCTTGTGGATGAGAAACAGCTAAGGGCTGTAAATCTGCTTTGCTGGCCAGCCTGCCCTCTGGGGGCTTTGGTATAGGAGGGCCAGAGCAGGGAGGGGGCCGGCTGGTACGTGACAGGGACCACTTCACATAATTCTGTCTTTAAGTTGCATTACATTCAAGTAATTTACATGTGTGTGTGAAACTAATGTATGAATATCAGAGACTTTTGCAAATGGATATTTGATACATTTAGGGATTTGGCCATTGGGATTGGCCATTCCTTGCTGACAAAGGTATATGCAACAGTATATTTGTCAGCCAATAATGAGAGATGTCCCCATTTTATTATTGTTAACAGCTCTATGAACAAATACTGAAATGGAACCTGAATTGAGGTTGACAGCAGAGTGGTGTGTAAAGATGTGCCATTCAGATGTTTTGGACTCTCAGAATGTTCCAGTAATTCCCCAGTTCCAGCCCACATCTCATTCGCAGATATCCACAAATACCTGAACCTCGAACTAGAACTCTTATTTAGCAACATTTGTGTGTCCCTTCACACCCCAGCAAGTTTCCCCTCACACACCTGTTTGCAAACATGGGCACACGAAGGGGAACCCATAGGATGGACTTTGTCCAATATATTTTGGAAGACATTTCCATCCAATGTTATATCATTTTTTATTAATAATGTACTTAATTACATTCCACAAATGGATGGTAGCATTATTTACCTTTGTATCTAGATTCCTCCCAGTGACACAGATAATAAAAATACCTTTTACAAGAATTAGAATATAGATTAGAGCTCTTCATTTTCTGCTCCCAGATGTTTCCATATAGGGAGCAAATTTATTTCTCTTTTTGTGGAGTTTAAATCATTAGGATTAAGTTCACTGCTTCCTCAGTGATACCGAGTGAGTAATATACAAATTGGGGGGGGGGGGCACGACACAGAGCAGAATGATTTATAAATGTTATCAAAGCTGACAATTCAAGCACACATTACAACAAGGATATTTTGTTTTACACTCCCCTTTGACTTTATAAACAGGTGTTGCTCAAAGATTCTTCAAGTTATCCTACGTTGACATCCGGAGATCTGCTATAAAACCTATATATAACTGACCTTTAGGGGTGGGAAAGGGAATATGATGTTTCTTAAGTGCCATAAGGATCTAGTGTGGCTTAATGTTCTGGCTCAGCATCCATACAAGTCTCCCATGGGTTCTGGGGTATTCGAGGCAAGGAGATGAGCAGGAGAGCCATCCCACAGATGAAGAGTAAAACAAAGGAGGTGCAGGCACAGATGAAGGACCAAGAATAATAGTATTCAATCCAGGCTGTCTCATCGCTGTCAACCATTTTCTTGACAGATTGTCTCATGACTTCCACAGATATGATAATGCACAAACCTGGTGAGGGAAAAAAATCAGGGTAGAAAGTGAATAGCTGGGTGGGGAAATGGGCATAATTTGCTATAATTTTGTTCTTAATCCCAACCAGAATAGACCTCTTTAATCCACTGATGAATGATGAATCAATATTTATGTAAATCCCATTGATTCAATTGGTCCATACTAGTGGGAGACCAGCAAATGGATTTAAACATCCTAATTCCTAGTTATAGTTCTGAGAGCTTCTTTCCAATTACCTATTATTGCAGAAACATATTAAGAACCATGTGGAGTCAGCCTGAAAGTTCATCTACTCCAGCATCCTGTTACCCTCACCCCAAGTCAACCAGGTACCTATGAAAAGCCCACAAGCAGAACCCACTAGCAACCTATCTTCAAGACAAGCTACCTGTGACCCTGAAAAGAAGACAGGCTGGTTCCTTTTGGTGGCCTTATTTTTAATTAGCCTTTTGTACATGCACATACTCTAAATTGTACCTTTGTAATCAGCACAACTCTGCAAATCTCCAAAAAGACACAACCATTCTGGTAAGCGTTTTCTTGATATTACTAGTACTTTGGCAGGGAAACGCACAGCAACAAAACTTTACTAATTTGAACTTGATGACTGGAAGGTTGGTAGGTCAGCAGTTCGAGATCCAAGTGCTGCATGACAGAGTGAGTGCCTAATATCTGTCCCGGCTCCTGCCAACCTAGCAGTTTGAAAGCAAGACCTTGCAAGTAGATAAATAGGTGCCACTTTGATGGGAAAGGTAGCAGAATTCTGTGCACTCTGGCATCTAGTCATGCCTGTCACATGACCACAGAAAAGTCTGCAGGCACAGACAACACTAGCTCTCTGGGTGTAAACAGAGACGGGCACCGCTCCCTAGAGTCTGAAAAGACTGGTTTTCAAGCAAGGGGGACCTTTACCTAAAACTGTGACAAGTAAGCAAGCTACATGGATGATTTTCTCCCAGGTAAGGCCCAAGTATTTCCTTATTTGACCAATCCTGTGTCATTTTCTGTTTGTCAATTTGATCTTTATTCACATTAATCCCTCCCTCATCGCTTCCAACTTTGATTCATGCTCCGGCATCCAGGCACCTCTTGTGTTGTTATCTACCTGAGAAGATGTAAAACATGGCTGCTGGCCTCAGAAGATAATCCATCTTTTTCCTGAAGGATAAGAGAACACAGATGGTTCCGATGATGGAAAAAACCACACTGAAGATGCTAATGGCTGCTGCAGAAATGCTGAACTCTGGGGAGACAAAAAAATGGAGGGGAATAATTCATCTGTGGAAACAGTTGATCCAGCTGTGTTGGAACTGTATTGTTCACTTAAACATCAGTACAAACAATGAACCTTTAAAACTATGGCTTTTTTTTAAAGCAGTGTTTTAAAACAGGTAGGTTGTATACCATTCTCCTCTTATGGGAATGGGACCGTGCAGCTTGCCCAGAGCTACACAGGCTGGCTGTTCTTCTGGAGGCATGGTAGGGAATCAAACTCCCAACCTCTTGGCTTGACAGCCAGATATTTAAACCAGCAATGTATATAAACAAATGAAGCAATAGTATTAATCTGCTTGAAGGTTTATGTCTTTTGGGAATGGGTACGGGGTATCCCAAAAGTTTGATGTTAAAATGGATTCATCTGTGTCTCTTAATGATCCTGATGGGGTGTACGTTTTATTATTAGCTGTATACTTTTTTGTATTATTGGTTTTTTACTGTTAGGGGTACTATTATGATTAAGGACTGTGGTGGCTCAGAGGTTAAGAAGCTTGCCTTGTTAGCTGGAAGGTTGGCAGTTCGGCAGTTCAAGACCCAGTCCTGCATGAAAGAATGAGCCCCCATCTCTGTCCCAGCTCCTGCCAACCTAGCAGTTCAAAAGCAAGAAATTGCAAGTAGATAAATAGGTACCACTTCCGCAGGAAGGTAACAGCATTCCATGCATTCCAGTGTTGCCATGCCTGCCACATGTCCACGGAAATGTCTGCAGACATAGACAGCGCTGGCTCTTTGGCTGTAAACAAAAATGAGCATTGAACCCTAGAGTCAGATACAACTGGCTTTCAAGCAAGGGCGACCTTTACCTTTGATCTTACTATTATGATTATTAATTTGTAACTTTATTTTTTACATTTGTTATGTTTTAAATTCAATAAAGACAAACAAATGTACTTGAGATTATACCTGTAGTATATTTCAGTGTTAAGAAAACAACGCAGAGTCTGAATAAGGAATGTGACACATATACACACTGAATAATTCAAAACTTTGTCGACTTTTTGTATGAATATGTAATTTTGTTATGTCGTTTTCCCTCTCCCCATTTGTTATTCAATGTACTAAAAGTCATGAAAAATTGTAATTAGATGGATGCAATATAAGAGTTTTTATTTTTGCAAAAGGACAAATATATCCTTTTTATCCTGTGTTTTGAGTTGCAATACCCCTCATCTTTTGCTTGAACTGCTGTTCTGATCTTAGAACCGGAGTTGATATGACATAGGCAATTCTATGTTTTTGGACATGGATAATGACACAGACACACAAACACAGTTCAAGACCTGAGTCCAGCATGATGGAGTGAGCTTCCATCTCTGTCCCAGCTCCTGCCAGCCTAGCAGTTTCGAAGTAGATAAATAAGGACCACTTCGGAGGGAAAGATCTTGGGGACATGAAAGGAGCCTCTTTTGCGTGTCCCCTGAGTGGAGTTTTTCCAGCACAAACCCTTTCAACCCAGAAAGCACCTTTGTGTGCTTCTGACATGATTTAAAAATAAAGCCCTTGAATCAGTAACAAATCAGAGCCAAATAAAGCAGCTAAGATATATATATCATTATATATATATCATTACATTAAGGAATCTGGGGGGAAGAATTGCATCAGATAACATTAAGATCCTATGGGATGCTTCAGATAACAACCGCTAAAGCCTGTGTGGTTACAATGTATCTCTATGGATCCCATAGGATTTTAACATGCATCAGATAACACTAAAAATCATATAACACCAAGACTTGTGGAACCAGGTTTTAGTGTTATATGAGGTTTTACTATATATATATATATATATATATATATATATATATATATATATATATATATATATATATATATATATATATATATATATATATATATATATATAGAGAGAGAGAGAGAGAGAGAGAGAGAGAGAGAGAGAGAGAGAGCTGATTCCACATATTAGTGTAACTAGAGCAGACCTGCTAAATCAAATAAGACTCACAAAAGGACTGTCTTAATAAGACTCATTCATCCAACTCTAATTGTGACTAACAAATACATTTTTATGTAAAACAAGTAATATAAAAATACTTATAGTTATTTTATTTCTTCTCAATTTTTGTTTGGGTTCTTTTCATCCTGTTCATTGTTGTTGTTTTATCATTTAAGCACAATGACAATTAAATTTTAAACAACTGAGTTTAGCCTAGCAGTGGGCTCTCTGCAGAAAGCACAGACCGGGCATACATTGTCAGCAAGCAAATAATAAGAAATATCACAAACAAGCTCAGCATATTACAATGTTCCCAAGTGAATTATCAAGAAGTTGGAAGCAGTATATTTAAGGATGGACATTCATCAACTGGCCATTGTGAAACCCATCCATTTGTAAAAAATAAAGTTGGTTTACTACTTGAATTTTGCAGTGGAATAGCGAGGAATCGTGCAATGAAGTCCAACTGCGCAAAAAAGGCAGAGCAGGTCAACCAACTGACAAAACATTGAGCAGTCCTCCTAGCAGCAACTAGCAACTCAGAGACTTTGTTTCCCACCCATAAGGCCCAGTTATCCAATAGCACTGACAACATTTGTTCAGTGGTTTTGAGGTGGGGAGATATCTTGGTGAATGCCCTAAGACTAGCTGGCAGCTGCTATTTCAGGAACAGAATTCCATGGAGTAGTTCTGATGCCTGCTTAGTAGTCTGTGCAGATAATAATAATAATAATAATAATAATAATAATAATAATAATAATAATAATAATAATAATAATAATAATAATAATAATAATAATAATAATAATAATTTGTGTCAGAAATTATTCTGGGTTGAAAGGAGTTTTGCTGGAGAGACTCCACTCAGGGGATGTCCGAATGAGGCTCCTTTCAGGTTCCCAAGAGCTGGGACAATGACAGGTGCTCAAATCATCATGCAGTACCCGAGTTTCAAACTGCCAACTTGCCATCCTTCCAGCTAGCAAGGTGAGCTTCTTAACCACTGAGCCACCGCAGTCCCTTGTCTGTACATATATAAGTTCCATTGTGTTAAGTGGGATTGGTTCGCAGGTGAAGGCACTTAAGTTATTGTTTTAAACTCTATAGGTGGGCAATACAATATGTTTATCTGGATCATTCATAAAACATGCAAGATTTTGAGTTCTGGAAAACCTATAGTCAAGGTGGATAGTTAAAAATGGGGAAAGGAGGCCTACTTGGGTTGACTCCACACGCACGCACACACGCATGCACGCACGCACACAAGCACACATGGCAGGAAGGAAGTCATTGAATTATATTCTGGAAGCCCTCCTTCCAGAGCAATTTTTGCTTTTCCTTGATTGGGATCTCTAAATCCTAGATGGCTGAACAGGACCTTTATTGTACTGGCTGAGTTCCAACACAAGACGCCTTCCAGCAAAAACAAAGAGAGTCCCTTCTTACCTCTTTGTGTCGATACTTCAAATATCTCCGTGCTCTCTCCTGAGACAAAGTGTGTGAAATATGAGCAGTTGCGTTCTGAAAGGAAGAAAAGAAAAGAAAACAGCGGATGAAAGCACAGTTTTAACTGGTTTCCTTTGTCATTTTGATCTAAGTTGCAAACTGAGAAACTCTTAAGAGCTTCAAGAATAAACAGAAAAATTCTACTTTTTCTTTTCAAAGGTAAGTTTGACCTTTGTCTAGTGAAGTACACAGAGTTATAACTTTGTAAAGATTTCAGGGTGAGGAAATGACCATGAGAGTCTTGTTCTTATTCTTCAAGTGCCATACCCGATTCCGAATATTGGCTATCATCATGGTTATCAGCCATGAATATTGTCCTGGGGACAATATAATGCAGTGGCCTTTCATCTGCCTTCCATATTGCAGCATGACACCCATACCACTGATTCAGTTTCGCAAGTCACTTTCTGGTCCTGAGCCCTCTTGGAACACAAAGTCCTCATCAGCCATAGGCCAGTGTGGATGAAGCCGATGGATTCAAGTGGGATTTAATCCATTTGGGGACCATCACTCTTCCCTGTAAACTTCACCACCCAAGTTAATTAGTCTTTAAGGTTGTCAGGTTAGTTGACCGCCACCTGACAATCGGCGTTGAATTTCTGCCAGTATGGTCTTCTCTATTACCATAGCAGGATAATCTGGCCAGACTTTACATGACAGACAATGGCAGCAAAATCAAGAAAGAATATTGTGGATATCTTGAGTTTATCAAGGAAAACCCCCAACTTACAATGACCCAAACAGAGTCTTCAAGGCGAGTGGAATATTTAAGGACTAATAATAAATTTTGTATCAAAAATTACTATGGGTTGAAAGGATATTTGTTGGAGAAACTCTGCTCAGGGGATGCCTGAATGAGGCTCCTTTCATGTCCCCAAGATTAAGGACTAATTTTACCATTGCTTTGTCCACTTTGAGGTAGAAAGTCAGAGGTTCCCCATCCTTGACATATAGGTTAGTACAGTGGTTCTCAAACCTTTGTCCTTTAGATGTTTTGAACGTCAATTCCTAAGAACTCCTAGTCATGGCCCATGCTACACGGGGCTTCTGGGAGTTGAAGTCCAAAGTATTTGACAGGGAAAAGAATGAGAATGTATGTAGGGTGTTGTTGTTGGGATGTTTATGAACTGAGTCCAGTTCTAAGGGAGAATCCCCTCTAGAGTGGGACACTGAGTCAACCAACATGACACACTCATCTTCTCAGACATGCTTTCCATGGGCATTTGCCATGAACAACTTTACACACTTCCTTGGACTTGGCTGGATATGTGCTATACAGTAATACCTCGGATAAAGTTTGCAACAGATAACGCTAAAATCACATAACGTTAAGCAATCTGGGAAATAAATTGCATCGCATAACGTTAAAATCCTATGGGATGCATCAGATCACATTCGCTAAAGCCTGTGCCGGTTGCAATGTATCTCTATGGAGTTTTAACGTTATCTGATGCATCCCATAGGAATTTAACGTTATCCAATGCATAAAAACAAGTACATAAAAACAAGTGCATGCATAAAACAAGTACAGTACATGGAAACAAGTACAGTAAAACCTCAGATAATGCTAAAACTTGGTTCCACAAGTCTTAGTATATTTGTTTTTATTTGTCTAAATTCAGGCTGACTCTCTACTGCTGAGAAAAGAAGGCTGGTTTACATCTAGGATGGTGCTTCTCTTTCATCAATATGGAAGAGGAAATCAACAACCTGGCCTATTCTGTTACCAGTGCTGCTCTGTATCTGATTTACATAATGGGTTTATAATCCTATTAACTAGCATTTCTTTAGCACAAGTTTTGGAAGACTAATCTTTTCAGCTTACATGCTCCTTAGTCAAAATGTCACAAGTGTCATGTGTATTCACACAATGTTCCTGGCGATTTTATGGGTCTCACTCTGCCAATCTTCCAGCTGATACTTTTGTTTGTATCAGAGAGCTTTCCTAGCTTCTGCAAAAGCAACTCAACCATATTTTCTCCCTTTTTTCACCCCTCAACTTGCACAGAAAATCCAGCAGTTTAACAATGTTTTGTTTTAATCCTGTGCAGGAAAGATATGGCATCCTGAAGAAGGGTTGGAATAATGCTGTGCAACTTAGAGTTTCTTCTGCCCTGTCATGTTAAACCCGTGGAGAAATGTTGCATAGGAACTGTAATAATAGTGTGCAGTTTGGTGCTTCTTCTTGAAAAGGGGACCATATAATCCATGAGGAGCCCAGGAAGATTTCTTACATGGGGTGGGAGGTGGGGGTGGAATTGCTGTGAGTATAAAAATATCATTTCACATTCCCTCACCCACCTTAGCTTCTGTCCCAGAAAAAGATACTGTACGAGTCAAATCCCTTGTGTATACCTTCCTGACTACACCAGGATCTCGGATGCTCAATGTCCCAAGCAGTGGAGCTGCATTAGTAACAAAATAAACCATACTGGCTAGACTGTGGCTCTTCAGATGTCTTGGACCTTAGTCTCCAGCCACCAAAACCAAGGATTAGCTATAGGGTTGGACAGTCAACAGTACCAAAAGTACTCGGCCAGCAGGTTGTGGAAAACATGACAGAGAATGAACCACATAGCTGGAACCACATACCAACATACTGTAGGTATGGGCACACATACACACACACCAGTGATGGGATGATAAAAATTTTAGTACCCCACCCTGACGTCATCACAGTGGGGGCGGAGCTAACGTCATGACGTCATGGGTGGAGCCAACGTCATGACGTCATGATGTTGTAGGCGGGGCCAAAAATAAAATAAATAAAATAAAAATAAAACACACACACCCCTCAACCCACACATACAAAACCGTTAATAAAATAAATAAATAAAATAATAATTAAATAAAAATACACCCAAACACCCACCCACCCCAAACACAAACCCCACTTACAATGGGGACCGTTGGGGCTGGCCCCGAGCCTCGGCGCCCAGCGGCGGCGCGCCTAGCCGGGTGGCCGAGGGCCTCCCGGCCACAACCCTCCATGGGCAGCCCTGAGCCTCGGCACCCATCGGTGGCACGCCTAGCCGGGCGGCCCAGGGCTCCCAGCCGCAACTCTCCACGGGCTGCCCCGAGCCTCGGCGCCTGGCGGCGCTCCTAGCCGGGCGGCCCAGGGCTCCCGGCCGCAACTCTCCACGGGCCCGTGGAGAGTTGCGGCCAGGAGCCCTTGGCCGCCCGGCTAGGCGCGCCACCGGGCGCTGTGGCTCAGGGCTGCCTGTGGAGAGTTGCGGCTGGGAGCCTTGGGCCGCCCGGCTAGGCGCGCCGCCGGGCAGCGAGGCTTGGGGTGCCCGTGGAGAGTTGCGGCCGCCAAAGTCATCCCCGCTGCAATCTCCGCCGCCGCCATTATCGTTGCTGCCGCTGCTGGTGCCGTCATCGCCGCCACTGCCTGTGTTGCCGCCGCCGCCAGCACCGCCACCACCACTATCTCGTTCTTGAGGACTGCTGGTGTTGCTGATTTTTTTTTAAAATTGGAGCTAAAATGGCTCCGATTTACTGCGCATGCGCAGAAACTCAATCTGCCGCATTGCGCATGTGTCAGATTGAGTTTCTAAACATGCGCAGTAAAATTGGAGTAAAAATTGCTCCAATTTTATTGCGCATGTGCAGAAACTCAATCTGACGCATGCGCAATGCGGCAGATTGAGTTTCTGCACATGCGCAGTAAATCGGAGCCATTTTAGCTCCGATTTTTTTTTAAAAAAATTCTTTCGGTGAGGCATCCGGAACCGGACGCCTCAAAAGTGGACTCCCCTCACGGAGAACCCTCCGGGATTGTTCTTACCGGTTCCAGGGAACCGTATAGAACCGGGGACATCCCATCACTGACACACACAGAGACCAATCCCTACTGTTACAGGGTCATGGGTCAAGCTGTCCCCAATAGCCAATGGCATAGGTTCCAGAATGCTGGTGTGTGCACTCCAACTTGGAAGATACAGAGATAGGGGTTATGACACCTTGAGGTTATGCCTCCCCTACTCTTACCATTTACTTGCATCTCCAAAATGGCTGCAGTCACCTTCAGCATCACCATCATAACCAGGAAAGTAATTAAGAGACCGCATTTTTTTAAAATTGGAGCTAAAATGGCTCCGATTTACTGCGCATGCGCAGAAACTCAATCTGCCGCATTGCGCATGTGTCAGATTGAGTTTCTAAACATGCGCAGTAAAATTGGAGTAATTAAGAGATACTTAAGAGACCGCATCGTCCCAAGGACATCTGTCCGTCCCACCAGGGCGGATCGGAGAGGCTCTCTTATCATTCCATCGGCTAGAGAGGCGCATCTCTCTAGCACCAGGAGGAGGGCCTTCTCCGTGGCCGCCCCGGCCCTTTGGAACCTCCTGCCAACTGAGTTACGTCTCCAGACAGAGCTCCTGCCCTTTCGGAAGGGCCTAAAAACCTGGCTGGCAGGGCAGGTATGGGGGTCCAGGAACATGGGGTCCCATGTTGGGTGGCTGATATGATGGGACAGCCACCCCTCCCTCACTCTTTTAAACTTTTAAAATCTTTTTAAACCTTTTAACCTTTTTAAATCTTTTAAATTTGTGTAAATTCATGGTTTAATTCTTTTTTAATTGACTTTTAAGTAATTTATGAGCTTTAAGGTTTTAATTTATGAATTTCTGTAAGCCGCCTAGAGTCAGGTTCGCCTGATTAGGGCGGGGTAATAAATCTAAATAAATAAAATAAATAAATAAATAAATTCTCAACCATCACCACCACAACATCAACATTACCCTTTGCAAACTGGTTGTGCTCTAGATGTTTCTGAACATCATAAGCATTCCCTTTTTGCCCTTTCCATGTGTTGGGTAGTAGTTGTGGCCCACCATATATGCAGGGCACCAGGATGGGAAAGAAGTTTCCTTCCTGGTGCTATCTCCAAGCCCTGATCTCTGAAATGTCACCTTGCCTTAATAGTAAAAAGAAAAACCAGAAATCACAATAGGTAACACCCGTAAGACTAAGTGGTGGTTATTTTTCATAAGCTTTTGTACACCCAAGTACACCCTTCTCCAGATGAATGCTTACGAAAAATAAAAACAATGTATAACTCTTTAGGACATTTAGTCTTACAGGTGCCACATGACTATTTCCGATTTCTGTCTTGTTACAAAACAGAGCCACAAGTCTACCTGCTACATTATCTTTGCACTGTACCCAGGGCACTTGAAGAGAGACTGTGCCCTGAGTTTTTCTGTGCTGAGTAGAGAGAGATGCATTTAAAGAGTTACCACCTTTGGTACTTGGTGGGGCTTTTTTTGCCCCAGACAGACACAGTGCGCAATCTGGGGGTTCTCCTGGACTCACAACTCCTGCTCCAGGAGCAGGTGGCAGCCGTGGCCAGGAGGGCTTTCGTGCAGGTTTGTGTGATTCCCCAGTTGCGCCCATTCCTAGACTGGGACTCCTTGCTCATCCCTGTAAATGTCTTTAACGATTGCATCTTTTTTTGCTAGAAATTCTCTGTATAGATGCAGAAGGTAGATCAGCAATGGATTTGAAGCAGGTTGCAATATTTACCATAAACTACTTCTTTCTGCATTGCATCATATTGATCATAAATTGTACAAAATCTGGGTCAGTGGGATCAACACAATAGTATTACCATCTGTCGACCCATCCTATAATTTAGCCTCTTAGTAAACAGAGGCGTTGCAGGCATAGTCACAAGGCAGCAAGAGGCCAAGTTCAACACTGAAATCTCTCTGTCTTTTCACCTCCCTAGCCTGGGAGAGAAGCTGCAGAATGGTGCCAACTTATACAGCCCAGCTCAGAGAAGAGGGAGGAATCTAATGACTTATAGGAGCTAAAATGAGTTCCCCGACCAGGAAATCTAGATTATTTTAAGTCGCAATTCTATACCCACATAACTGGACGTGAGACTTGTCTGAGTCACTTCTGAGTGGCCATGTGTCAGACTGCCCTCTCGGCAGTTGCTTCAAACCCACCCAGAAGCTTCATGTTTCAAATATGTTTATGTCAGATTGTTCATTTGCCTCATTTCAAATTCAGTCTTATTGACACCCCTCAAGGCCAAAAATTAAAACAAAGAGTTCATTTCCTTCCCTCCTTCCCTCCCCCTCCCCCTCAAGGTCTGAGAAATGAGAGAAGAAAATTCTTTCCCAACTCTGCAATGAAGGAAATAGCTATAAATATAAAAAGCCCAATGTTCATTTTAAGGTCCACAAGGACAGCTGGCTAAAGACATATCGGACAAGGTGGAAGTGAAGACAACATGGAGGCTTTGGGAGGGCTCAGAAGATCTGCCTTTTCAGGATCCTGCAGGGGAAAATATCTCACCTGGTCTGACCACCAACGCACGCAGGCATGGTTCTGACCTGGTGCCCCAAATCATGCTTGTTCTCTCTTGTGAAGCCCCCATTGGATAGCACAACATGGCAGTAAAGGGATTAGGCAACATATTTTCTTTTCTCCTGACTAAAGCATCTGGAGTCAACTGGTTTATAAAGGGACCTGAGTTTAGCTCTCATCTTTTATGTAATTTCTGGCATAAATCATAAATATGATTTTTGAGAGAATAAAGACAGGCAAAGACTATTTTATTCAGGTGGCCTTTTAGCAAGTGACTAGCTTAAAAAAATAAAATAAAGATGGACCTTTTAGTGAATGAGAGCCACACTTTACCTTTACTACTTTTAAATAGCTTTTAATTCAATTGTGCTCTAACAGCATAAACTAGAGAATGAAATGACAGATGTCTCACCAACTGTTTATGTCACGTCCCTCCCTACTCCTTTCTATATTTATTCCACTAACTAAGGAATGGTACCACTAATTACAAGGCGATCCAGTCTTTTGTGGTGTATTTTGTTTAGCCAGTGGAGATAGTGTTTTTTGTAGCACGTCTGCTCACTTTTTGTTCTGCTTTGTGAAAGCCCCTATTTTGGTCCATTGTTGGGTGTGTTCAGATGATATCACTGATGATGCACACAGCATGATGTGGCATGGGGGAATTATTCTTTTTCCTTCTGCTTCCCTTCTGCTTCCATTGCTAAGGACTGTAAACGAAAGGTTTATATTTTCAAAAATATTTTTCATCATTCAGTGCTATATTGCACTAAAACTGATACAAATGCTTGCTGTGTCTTGTCAATGCACCTACTATTTCACCTGCTAAACATGGGATAAAAGGAATTTTAACGTCAAACTATAGGCTAAAGGGGCAAGACTTTCAGATTATTGGATTTATGCGTGCATTGTTGTTACGTGCTTTCAAGTTGCCCTAGACTTATGGTGACTTTATGAATGAGCATTCTCCAAAAATCTCCTATCCTCAACAGCCCTGCTCAGTTCTTACAAACTTAAGCCTCTGCCTTCCTTTCGGGAATGAATATTGCCTTCAACTTTTCCTAGCATTCTTGTCTTTTTCAGAGAGTCTTACCTTCTCATGATGTGCTCAAAGTTCACCAATTTTGACTCAAGAGATAGTTTACTACTACTACTACTACTACTACTACTACTACTGCTGCTGCTGCTGCTGCTGCTGCTGCTGCTGCTGCTGCTGCTGCTGCTGCTGCTACTACTACTGCTACTGCTGCTACTACTACCACTACCACTACTACTACTACTAAACAACGATAATAATGACAATGACGCCGCCGCCGCTACCGCCGCCGATGCCGACAATAATAATAGTAGTAGTAGTAGTAGTAGTAGTAGTGGTAGTGGTAGTGGTAGTGGTAGTGGTAGTGGTAGTGGTAATGGTAATGATAATGATAATGATAATGATAATAATAATAATAATAATAATAATAATAATAATAATAATAATAATAATAATAATAATAATAATAATAATAATAATAATAATAATAATAATAATAATAATAATAATAATAATAATAATAATACCCAAATCATCTGGGGATTCATCTCCATTCTGGGTGGCTACCAACAATATATTAAGAACATCTTAAAATTTACACAATCAATAAATGACATCTTAAAATCACACAATTAAAAAAAATCCAGGCCTAAATTAACAATGGGGGGATGAGGAGAAGCCTCGGACTAGGCTGATGACGACCCCTTTTCAAATGCCTCCCTAAACAGAAGGCATTTTAGCTGCTTTTTAAATGTCAGTAAGCAAGTGGTCTGATGCAATTCCACAGGGGTTGAGTTCTATAGGGTTGGCACTGCCACCGAAAAGGCTCTTTTCTGAGTCATGTCAACTTTCTTTACTGTCCAGCCTTCACACCCCGACATGGCGATTGACAACTCAACAGTGTGGTTGATCTTGGTCGCGGTCTCCATGACATATGCTCACACTTGATGATCTTTTCTAATTCCTTCATTGCTGCCCTTCCCAGTCTCAGTCATCTTGTGATTATTTATACGTTTACCTAACATTTATGTTTGTGTTATGAAACATTGGGATATCTACTTTCTGCTTCAACAGCTGACAGTAGGTGGACAACTGGTGAAAGGGACAGGGAGGAAGGTGGTGATAAAGGCAAATAAAAGGTGAGAGGGAAGAGGATGCTGCTTAGTGTATGTATGAATGAATGTATGAAACATACTTTTCTGGGATAGTTGAACATTTCTGTGTGAATGGAAATAGCAATTTAAGTGCCAAGGCATGCTCAGAGATAGTTGCATGTGGTTGCATGTCAGGTTTTGATCATGTTTTAAGCCACTCTGGGTCCTGGTGTTAAGAAAAAAATTGAGATACAGTGCAAAAACATACCAGGTCAATATAGTATCTAAGGAGGATTCCCAGATCAGCCACCTCTTATTCCTCACAAATTTAGGGCCAAACCTGAGACTGGGTGATGGCTTCTTGTAAAATTGCAACAACTAACAAAATTAAGGCATATGAGAGATAGTCAATATGGCTGGTCACCTTTTCAATAGTTACATGCTTGTGGAGCTCCACCTGCAGTAACTGCTGCAACCATCATACACTGCCTTGCATATGACCAGCACTTTGGCAGTTTTCAGTAAGAGTTCTATGCACCAGTAATGTTGCGTGGAATTCAGCCGCCCGGGGCTGAAGCCAAATTACCGCCCGGCGCCACCACCGGTGGACGCTGGTGCCCACTCCCGCTAGGGCTTCTGGGATTTGTAGTCCAAGAACACACACAACCCAAAAAGCACCACCCAGCCTCCCAGCCCCCCCCGCCCCCCCAGCGATGCCACTGGTGTGCACAATCCCCCCCCAGCCAGAAGTCACAACTGGCCACTTACAATGGTGTTTCGCTTAAAGAGCAAAAGCGCTTATAGAGCAATCCCGTGGAACACATTATGCTCTTTAAGCGAGGTACAACTGTAAAGGCAAAAAACAAGGGAAACATTTAAAATAAAAATCAACTTGTGGAAATAAAAAATATTAATTTTTGGATCTTGGTGGAGGGGAAATAATGCAAACCTGCTTCCTACACAACAAATAATCTAGCCATTTGCACAAATCATCCTGTACAACAGGCAACAGAACAAAGTTTTCAGGAGTGTAATGGGACACACATAAAGCATTGCCATATTGAATAAAATGTATTTTACTACAGCAATTCATTGCACTTGAACCAAAGGGATAGCCTCTCCATCCTCTCCAATTTATTAGTGCCAATGATTTCTGACCTGCAGAACTGACAACTCTGGGTTAGTACCACATAACACTTCAAAGAAAGCATATGAGAATGGCAAACACACACACACACACACACACACACACACACATTCACACACCATTTTCCTACATGCTGGCTTGTAGCTTAACCCACACTGGTGAACGGTGAAGTGCATTCCCCTACACTTTCTCTGAGCAACATTGCTATGTCATCTCAGACTGAAGTATTTTCCCCTCCTCCCTTATGTACTAACATCTTGCCCAGTTGAGGGGCTCTCAGAGCATCCGCCATTAAGGGAATTAGAACGGCAACCGGCTCTAAGAAAGAAAAATGTGAGAAGGACAGAGAGCAGCATCTAGAGCCATGGTAGCGAACCTATGGCATGCATGCCAGAGGGGGCACTCAGAGCCTTTTCTGTGGGCACACGCACACTGTATCCCCAGCACAAAGTTCACCCCACCCTCTGCCCAGCAGCCCAATTGGAGCACTTTCTTCCTCTCCCCAGCACAGAGTGGGTTTTGGATTGCAGTTTGGCCACTCGGTCTCTAAAAGTTTCACCATCACTAGTCTAGATCAGGGGTGCCAAAAGTATGGCCCAGGGGTTGGATCTAGCCCACAAGACAAATTTATCCAGCCCATGCTACTTCCGGAAGTGGAAGTAAAATGTGCATGTGAATGCACAGAATACATAATGTTACCATAAATTATCCACGGGTGTCATAAACGCATTATGCACATGCACATTTTACTTCTGCTTCCAATGGGAGGAACCATGTGACCAGCATGCTCAACCACATGACTGGCCCATGCCCTGAAAAGTTTGAGCACCCCTGGTCTAGAGCATCAAACACAAATACAATCAGCTTTCCCCTCGAGAAAAGTCAGATAAATCAATAGCTTTTTAAACGCAGTAACAAATCGGTAGAGAATAAAATATAAACATTATCTGTAAGAATGTATTCTTTCACATGGGCATTCATGGTTGTGTAGGTGTGATAGTTACTGTTTATGCCATGCTTTAGTACATCATTTAATCTCCAGCACTTTACAGCTGAACAGCTGTAAGGTTAGCTAAAAGGAGCTGGCATTTGGGTTTCTTGATACAAAGCATATTGCTCTGTCTGAGATGTCTATCCTTGATGTGCTTTTTTAGTGGCAATATGTTCATCACCAATATAAGAGACAGCATTCGTTAAATTGTCATATGCAGCTGCACCTGTTCCTTCAAGTGCTGAGTCGAATTCCTTCATTCTAAATTATGAATTATAGCTCAAGCTCAAGTGGCCAGTGTTTGTGATAGGTTGATCTCTTTTTCTGTAACTACAGCCCCACGGATGAGTGTCTGAGGCACAGATAGTACAGCATGACTAGAGAGTGCCACAACGAGGAAGGTTACCACACAGCATGTTGCTTTTGACAGTGGGAGTCTCAAAATGAGCTTGTGATATAGCATGGAAGTTTGCGACCGTATGTGCTATGTTAAGAAGGGGTGGGAAGATCCCACACATGCCTAGTGCTGAAATCTATGCAATCGTTCCTGCCCGTAAACCCCACTCAATTCAGGGGAAGAGTTTACCCCTGAGTTAACAGCTGAACACAGATGGCCTCTAAAAACCTCTTCACCTTCTTGTGAGCAGACAAATTGATGAAAGAAATTTCTCCATATTTTTCTAAGGAAAGTGGAAGAGTCCACCAGTAGCTGTGGTGGCTGCTCTGATGTATCTTCTTTCTTTCTCCTCTAAGAATTTTTGTTTGCTTGTTTGGTTTGGTCTTGGTTACTGTACTACTGCCAGTAGAAACAAAGGGATTGGCATTTGCAGCCTGGTCAACATTTTTGCTATGCCACCATAACCCGTGTCTGGTATCATTTCTAGAGCACTGTGTTGATTGCAGTGGGAAGGCTGCCATCAAAAGCAAAGCAAAAGAAAGAACAAGATAGAAGGTCAGAATAATTGTTCTGCAAAATGACCTTTTATGGTTCAGGGAAGAATATCTCATTAGGTTTCTAAAGAAAACTGTCTTCCAATAAATTTTGATTCAGCACTAATCCTAGATATTGTGGGGTTCAGGACCTTTCCCAATTATATTTTGGTGCTGTAATTGTCAATATGTTCCTCTTGACTGCAGACGAGGCTTCTACCGCACCTCCTTTTCTAGACACCTTGTGAGGTTGTGAAAGAGTGCCAGTCCTGAATTTATTTCCAGAAAAATATGATCCAGGTTGTTATGCCAAACGTCACCCTCTAGTTTCTCGAACATTTTATTTCCCCATGAAAAAAATATGTTAATTTTAAATACAGTTAAGGTTTGAATAATTTTAATGATGGCAATGGTGAAATCAAAGTTGCTAAGAAATGTTCTATTTTTTTCTAAATTAAGCAAAGGAAAACACTATACAAATATGTAGAAAAATACACAAATATCTTAACCAATTTATATAAACACTACATGCACCTGCCACCAGTAGGACTTTATAAAACTTTCATTTAACTATTCTTATATCATTACATTTATTTATATATTTGACTCCTCCTTCCAGAAAGATAAAACATCTTGCTCTGACTTTACATTTTCCCCTTTCCCTAATACATAATCTATACACTCTCACTATATTTCCCTAAAGTCAGTTTTTTTACTAACCCCCCTTTTAGTTTTGATTCACATGCTAATTTATCATTTATTGCAACATTCCATATCTTTATACTAGTCATCTAATTCACAATCTACTTTCAATAACTTTTAAAACAATAATCAATCTCAAAGCAGTTACCAATACAACAACAATCTATTATTTCATTCTATCTGCTTATTTCCGTTAATTGTATGCAAGTCCATTAACTCTTTAGAGTGTGTTTAAAACAGAGAAGGCCTCAGCTTCATCATTTTTGCCTCCAGAGACAATTCATGCTTGAATTGCTCTAGGACCCACTTTTTCAACTTTCTGGTAGTCTAGGATATCTTCAGAGCTCTCCTCTAGCATTCATGTTTCAAATATTTTTTTCTCATTTCAACTTTATTTACTATCTATCTTTTGCACCTGTGCCTAGTGTAGATGATTTTAGTCTTGGCCTTCAGTGACACCTACTTATACTTGATGATCCGTTCTAAGTCCTTCGTTGTTGCCCTTCCAAGTCTCAGTCATCTTCTCACTTTTTGGCTCCTATCTCTGTTTGGATTGATGACTAAACCAGGATATACAAAACATTTCACTATTTCAATTACGTCAACATATAGTTCTTCTGTAATTACAGGTTTTGTCTTAATATTCTTAGATTGACGTCCTGCTTTGACACTTTCTTCTTTTACCTTGGATACCTTGGAGTTGTTATTCTTCATATGCAAATAGACCTGGGAAATCAAGTCCATCTCTGTGTGTTTTTTTAGCCTTTAGAGATCATTGGACTGCAGTGGCTCAAGTGGCTAAGACGCTGACTGGAAGGTGGGAGGTCAGTAGTTTGATTCCTGAGTACTGCAGGACAGAATGAGCTCCCGTCTTTGTCCCAGCTCCTGCCAACCTAGCAGTTCGAAAGCAAGAAATTGCAAATAGATAAATAGGGACCACTTCGGGGGCAAGGTAAACAGTGTTCCATGCACTCCGGTGTCTAGTCATGCCTGCCACATGACCACGGAAATGTCTGCAGAAGCAGACAGTGCTGGCTTTTCAGTTTTGAAACAGTGATGGATACTAAACCCTAGAATTGGATACAACTGGCTTTCAAGCAAGAGAAACCTTTATCATGTCATCCGCTGGCTAGGTTTCTCATAGCTTGCCTCCCAAGAATTACTTGCCTTTTTATTTCATGGCTTGCAGCCACCATCTGGAGTGATCTTCGATCCCAGGAAGCTAAAATCTGTCACTGCTTCCACTTCTTCCCCTTCTATTTGCCAGAGAGTGATATTGCCGGTTGCAATTATCTTGTTTTGTTTATGTTGAGTCTTAGGCCAGCTTTGCAGTCTCTTCTTTCACCCTAATCAGGAGTTTCTTTAGATCTTCTCCACTTTCTGCCATTAGAGTAGTGTCATCTGCATGTTTCTCCCAGCAATTTTAATTCCAGCTTGTGATTCCTCCAGCCCCCTGCATTGTGCGTTATGTACTCTGCATATAAGTTAAACAAGCAAATGTTAAAGAAATATAAATAGGTTAAACAAGGGGACTACAAGGGGAAAACATCAGTTCTCTGTTTTCTTTCTTTTCCAGAACATTGCAGTCCTTTTCACAGTGACAGATAATATAGTAAGCAGGGTGGACCAAAAACTTACAAAATAGTCAGCAATGTTGTAGGACATTCCTTCAGGCTGATGTTAGGGTAAACAAAAATAGTCGAAATGCAGAAAGGGTAATAATAATACAGTACTTTCGTGTCAGAAATTATTCTGCGTTGAATTGATTTTTGGTGGAGAAACTCCACTCAGGAGACGCCCGAATGAGGTTCCTTTCATGTCCCCAGGATCTTTTCCCACTGAAGTGGTCCCTATTGATCTACTTCCAATTTGGAATGTAATTTTATTGTATTTTATTTCCTTGCACTCCATTGTATTGCACGGATTTTAATTCTTTTGCAATGTTATTGATAAGTTCGTAAGACTAATCAAGTAATAAACATTCATGCTTCCAATTTCTTGCGTACGAACTGCTAGGTTTGCAGGAGCTGGGACAGAGAGAGGCACTCAATCAGTCACGCAGTACCCAGGTCTCGAACTGTGGTCTAGCCAACCTTCCATTATAGAAAAGCCCCAGGGTGGGACATCTTGCAGTTTTCAGAGCAGCCAAAAATGTAAACTGATACAGAAGCCCTGCCTTAGGCAAAGCAAATTGATATATTAATTTCTGAATGGTGCCCTTAAACCCACAGCACAATTTGATTACATGTATTGACTTACTGGCAATTCTTCTTTCTAAAACATAAGCGTAAATGGACATTCGCAAACTGAATGTTTCAAGTGTTCATATTTGCACAGAATAGAAGTGAAATAACTTTCAGAACCACTATATTGTATTGTGTTTCTGATTAGTTAGGTAAATGCACACAAATTTAGCTAAGCAAAATACTACTCAGGCAATGCCATATGTTGTCCTGAGTTTTCCCAGCACTAGCTGCATACCAGATAGTTAATTCCTGACCATTCAGGGCCAGACCTAGAATAAATAGGATATCAACCATGGTCGTCTATTCAAGACCCCCTTCGGAGCTTATGGGGATCCATTGCCTGACCACTACAAGGCTGGATGTGGCCATGTGTAAAACTTTTAGCCAGCATGGACCAGATGAGAGAATTCTCACTTCCCTGGTATGTGTATTTTTTTTATTTAAATGGCGACTGAACTGAGCTTGTGTTCTTTTCAAGCATTTCCTCTAAGTGCCAAATCCACACTAGCAGGGATTTCTCTTCTTCTTGGAGCTCATATCTCACAAGTTTTTGAGCTGTGGCCTGTTGTTGGTCTTCTCCACCACCCATTCAGGCCATTAACTCCAGTGGGCACAGATATATCCCTCTTTCAATCTTTTCCATAGCCCGGGTCAATGCTAAGCCTGCCTCGCCATCATATCTCCACTGCTGCCAAATGTTAAGAAATAATTTGCCCAACCTATGGTGGGTTTAAGACACTTGAGCTGCAGGCTTGGCTCATAAGTAGGTCACTCCCTTTCAGCTTCCCAACAAGTGCATCTTTTTACAACCACATTAGATTTGACTAGCATAACAAAAATTATTCATGTAACCTGCTCTTTGAAACTTTGAAGGCACGCAAGTGCTTTCAACAATAACCTTGAAAACTCAAACCAGCAACTATTATGTTTCTCTAACAACTTTGTAGAATAAATACTTTATCACGGCTGAAGATCACCTCCTTTCTGCCACAATGGTATCTTAAGTGATAAATGTCATTACTTTTGCTAATATGCCTTGTCCTCTTTTTATGAACAATTTAACAAAATACCAAGAATTCTGGTGACCCACCCAAGAAGACCAAGCCAGTTGTATGTTGTAAACCTACAAACTCAGGTAACTCCCTTTTTGTTTGCAGGGACCTCAGTCAAATTGCTCCAGTCCCTTGCAGCTGCCCCTTGGGATAGTCCTTCAGCTTTGGAGTATTATTATTTATTTATTTTATATTTATATTTGTTTATCGCCCTCCTCTCTGAAGGGACCCAGGGTGATTTCCAACAATTTTAAAAACACTTAAAAAAATTAAAAACTTTAAAAAGTTTAAAAACTTAATTAAAAGCTAGGTATTATAACTTGGACATACTGGCGGTCAAACCATCCAACTGGCTGGGGAAATTGAACCATCCACTCCTCAGACAAAACCTACAAACCAGGTTTCCACTCCTTTCCTAAAGGACAGCAACTCCGTCTGCAGGCGTAGCTCTATCAGGAGGAGGTTCCACAGGGCCGGAGCGGACACCGAGAAGGCCCTCCTTCTAGTGCCAGAGAGATGCGCCTCTCTGGCTGATGGCACAACCAGAGAGCCTCTCCAGTCCGCTCTGGTGGGCCGGGTAGATGTCCTTGGGACGATGCGGTCTCTCAAGTAACCTGGACCACTACCATAATGGGCTTTAAACGTAATAACCAGTACCTTGAATTGCACCCGGAGGCAAACTGGGAGCCAGTGCAGCTCCCTGAGCAGCAGTGAGGCATGGGCATAATGCCTGCATCCCAACACTACTCATGCAGCTGCATTCTGGACCAGCTGAAGCCTCCAAATGGTCACCAAGGGCAGCCCCATGTAGAGCGCATTACAATAGTCAACTCTAGAGGTGACCAAGGCATGTGTGACCATGAGCAAGGAGTCCCGGTCTAGGTGTGATTCGTGTAACTGGCGAATCACACGAAGTTGTGCAAAGGCCCTTCTGGCCACAACTGCCACCTGCTCTTTGAGCAGTAGTCGCGAGTCCAGGAGGACCCCCAGGTTACGTACCAGGTCTGTTTGGGGCAGGACTGCCCCATCCAGAACCAAAGGTGGTACGGTTGTGAAGAACTATGAGTTGTTCTGAAAGAAACAGGCATGCCTCAGCACTTTGTTGTCCTGAGGTGTAGCATGTATTGTTGTCAAGAAGCTACTGTTGTAACAGAATATTTAGAGAGAGAATGGTTTCCTATAGCAAAGGTATCAGACAAGAGTGCATTTTATCCCTTTATCTGATCAATCCGTAAGCAGGCCATATCATATGAAAAGCTGGTCTAGATTCAGATGAAGGGGGAATGTAAATTGGTGGAAGGAATATTCATACAGAAATTTGAGATATGCAGATGACACCATCTTGCTGACAGAAAACAGCGATGACTTGAAACTACTTTCAGTCCTCCATTGGATCCCATGGACAAGGTGAAAGCAGAGGGCACATGTAAAAAGTGGAGACATCACCCTGCCAACAAAAGTCCGCATAGTCAAAGCAATGGTATTCCTAGTAGTATTCCTAGTAGTAATGTATGGTATTCCTAGTAGTAATGTATGGTTGTGAGAGCTGGACCATAAGGAATGCTGAGTGCTGAAGAATAGACACCTTTGGAATGTGGTGCTGGAGGAGAATTTTGAGAGTCCCCTGGACAGCAAAGAGATCAATGAAAGTCGATCCTGGAGGAAATCAACCATGACTGCTCCTTCGAAGAACAAATATTGAAGATGAAGCTAAAGTAATTTGGACACCAAGTGAGAAGAGAGGACTCACTCGAGAAGCCCTTGATGTTAGGAAAGATCAAAGGAGAAAGGGGCGGCAGAGGACAAGATAGTTAGATGGCATTGTTGATGCAGTGGGCATAGAGCTGAGCAGACTGGGGAGGATGGTGGGGGATAAGCGTGCCTGTCGTGCAGTGGTCCTTGGGGTCGCAAAGGGTTGGAGTTCACTATGTGACCAAACAACAACAACATTTGTCATGATACCCTTCCTATTTTTTGGTGACCACTCTGTCATACACGGGAACACGAATTCCCCTATTTCTCAGACTCATATCAGCGCTCCTTTAATTGCCCTGGGACATTCTTGTATTTTTTAGAAAAGGGTTTCGGCCACTAATTCACAGGACTACCATGCTGCTTGTCCACTTCAAACATTGCTTTTGATTGACTCTAGCAAATGACAAAAGGTCTAAACATTGCTTCAGTGTTGGGGAATATTCACATATTCACTACACCTTGGGATCAGTGACTCGTACAGAAATAACATCTATAAGAGTACAGCCATGTAGCCATTACTTATCCTCTCTCAATTTCTTAAGGTTTAGGCTCATAATGATGTGAGATACGATAACAGATAATCACTTGTCACTTAGCTGAAAAATCCACTGTGTGCTGAACTAATACACAATGTAATTAAAGCATGGAGATCTTAAGAAACACCCTCCCTTGTTCATTATGGTTCAGATTACAATTCAGACCTTTACTAGACTAAGGATTCTTCATGGATGTTAACAAACAATCAGAAGTTGGGTACACAGAAAGAGCCTCATTAAAGACTGTGACTACAGTGAAGGGAGTCTGCCATTAAATTTCAGTGTGCTTTACTCTTACCTGAAATTTATGGGTGAAATAAAATCATGTGCAAGTAGACATCAATTCTTGCAATTGGACTCCATTGTGCTCCATACAATCTCTCAACCTTCTGGTGTAGAAAGGGCAGCAGGAGTGCTAGGAAGGAGGAGAAATCACCCCTTTCTCTTCCTGTTATGGGGCCCTGTCTCTGTATGTTTGCATGCACCCCTCTGAATGGGCATATCCAGTGGTGGGCAGCAAAAATGTTTACTACCACACTGTGGGCGGAGCCTACATCATGGGCGGAGCCTACTTCATGGGTGGAGCCTACATCATGGGTGATCTAGTCATGTCTGCCATATGGCCATATATTCATCTGCAAACACAGACAGCACCGGCTCTTTGGCTGTAAATGGAGATGAGCACTGCACCCTAGAGTCGGATATGACTGGCTTTTGAGCAAGGGAGACCTTGAACCACTTGCAGGGACAAAACCTGATGGGGCAGGGCAGGGAGGTGGGCGTGGCCACCTAATTTCACTAAACCCCCCCCCTGCCCAAAAGCCACCCAATTTCACAACCCCCCCTGCCCAGAGGCCACCCAATTTCGCTACCCCCCTCCCAGGGTGGTGGTGCAATCCTGTTTCTGCCCACCACTGGGCATATCTAGATTCTCCTTCCCTCTTTTGTTCTGCAACAGTGTCTGGCTGAAATGCACTAGTTTACCTCCCTATCGCTGGGATAAATTTAAAGTCCATAAATAACCAGCTGTCTCAATAAAGCAGATTCATAACCGAGGCAGCTCAAGTGTATTTGCTGCCTTTGATGGATGCCAGCATATGCTTGCATGGATACATAGTTGAGATATGCATGCCCGTCTGCTGCTTTTCAAATGTGCAGAGTAAACAAATAGGCCATTCTAGAGATTGAGAGTTAAGTCAGAGTAGTGTGACTAGAAGGCACAATACGTAGCAGAGCTGGGGAGTGGGTGTCTCTAGAGGGCTTTGGTGAGGTTCTTTGGGATTTTGCTAAACTCCACTGTAAATAGCTGTGCTGCGTGTTTTTCCGCACTGCCTGTCATCAGAGGCTCCTGGAAATTCTCACATTTCTTCTGAATGGCAGATACTGTAATTTATTACTCCCAGCAATTATCTTTTATTATTTTTATACTGCCACCAAGACATCCAGGGCTATGCAGAATTAAATTAAAGCACCAGAGCTTTGCAATCATCTGCTAACTTTCCACCTAATAAATTGAAAGCTTTCAATTTGTCGACTGACAGAGATTTCTCTTTGTAGTCGAAGGCATAGGAAAAGTGGGAAAGGCTGTGTTTAAAAATGAGTACTGAACAAATACCTGCAATTATCTCAAAAGCTGACTTTAACAACATCCACAGCATTGCAGTACCAAGTCATGTACGCTGCAACGTAACTACAGGGGAAACTCTCCAAAGGTTGTGTTTGTTATTCTCACTGTTAGATTGTCATACCATCATTAAACAGTATTAATAACTTTCATTAACTCATTAACACAGTGCAACTGAATCTATTTGCTCAATTCTGACAAAAGATGTTCCGCTGAGGCCAATTCTGCTTCATCATCCAACGAATAAATAAAACAGTGCAAATGAAGGAATATTGCATTAATATTACTAATGGAGTGACTGTATTAACGATTGATACCTAGAATATAATTTGCTATGTGCCATCAGGTTGGAACTGACTTTTAGCAGCCACAAGACTTCCAAAGAAGATAGATACTTGAGGAGTGGTTTTTTTCCAGTTCTACCCTACCCCGCCACAGTCAGTTTTCACAGATGAAAGGGGATTTGAACCCAGGTCTCCTGAGTCTGAGTCTGTCACTCTATCCACTACAAATATTATACTATGTTATTTTAAAATATTGTGCGACTCCAGTGTTTTTGGAATAACTTAAGGAGGTGAGAGAGTTGATCCATGAGGTCTGTTGAGCTGGCTGAGATCTCTCCCTGACACAAATGACTGGTATAAAGAAGCCTGTTAGACAGGTCAGCAGAGATGTGTGGGGCAGAGAAGTTTTTCCACATAAAAATGAAGCTGGACAAGTTATCTTTCTTTCAGCCATAATTCCTAAAATCTCTACTTGGCATGCTGGCTGGGGACTATGTCTTTTTTCAATTTCTACTCTATGGACACAAGCATGTGGTATGAAAGAGCCTGGGAATACTCAGTGGACAACTTTGCATCTCATACAAAGGCTTCTACAGGCACTGAAGAATAGTAGGAAGCAGCCTGGCGTATTGATCAATCAATGTCACAAACATACTAGGTCTTTGGTGTGGAGAGTCTGCATGTGTGAATAGGCAACATAAGAGAATGTGGGAAGTTGATCCATCAGTGCCTTAAGCACTTTAGTTCCCCATAAGGGGGATGTTTCCATTCTGGCTGTTTCCATTCTGACATTTCAGATGAAATGTCAGACATGAAGAAAGAATCAACTTGTGAATATCTTCCTCTCTTCATGGTGGTCAATCATTATGGCTTCCTTAGTTTGATGGATGGGGTAACAAGTTGTGTAGGATCAGTGGTGGACATCAGCAGGTGTGCACCAGTTCCCCAGAACCAGTAGCAGAAATTCTGACTGGCCCCGCACATCCAAGTTTTGAGATAAATTAGTCCTAATTCAGGTGCAATGCAGGACTTTCTCCCTGGCCATGCCCACCGTACCACACCTACAGTGTGGTAGTAAAATTTTTTGGAGCCCACCCTGTGTAGGATAGTCTCTGAATCTCCAGGGTGTTATCTCTAGATCTCATATAGTTTGTGAGATAAAGTCAAAATTACATGGATGTGGATGATCCAGCTCTAGGAATCAGGACTGACCAGGGATCAAGGTTGATTCAGCCTTCCATCCTTCCAAGGTTGGTAAAATGAGTACCCAGAATGTTGGGGGCAAAATGCTAATTAACTTGTGAACTGCCAAAGAGAGTGCACTAAGCCCTATGGGGCAGTATATAGGTGTGATTGCTTTGCTTGTCTCTTTGGCCAAATTTGCAGTGGCTAGTAACAAGAAAATCAATGGGGTACCCTCCCATTCCATGTGCCAAGCTGATGGATAGTTGAATCTTATTTCCATCATGGCAATGACATAGCTTCCACACGCACACTTTGGTGTAGAGTGTACAGGGCAGCCCAAATAGTTCACACAGGCTCTGTTCCTCCCTACTGCTAGTGCTCTTGAAACAACATGTGCCTAGAGTAAGCATTCAACATTCACCAAGTCTGATAGGACCTAATGGACCCAGAGGAACTTGATTGCATGATCCAAGTCACAAGTAATTACAATCTAGGCCTGGCTCCTTAAATATTGCAGTTATAGAGTTTTAAGGAAGGCTGCGCTCAGTGATTAAGAAGCTTGCCTTGTTAACTGGAAGGCTGGCAAGTTGGCAGTTCAAGACCTGGGTACTGCATGATGAGAGCCCGTCTCTGTCCCAGCTGTTGGGGACATGAAAGGAACCCCATCTGGGTGTTCCATGAGTGGAGTTTCTTCTCCAAAAATCTTTTCAACCCAGAATAATTTCTGCTGTGAAATTATTATTAGGAAGGCTGACTTCCCTTCAAGAAAAAGGTATGCGGTTATCTTACCTCTAGGGACAGGGGCATGTGACTGAGGTGAATCCTATGAAAAGGGAGTACTGAGGATAATTGGGGGAACGGCACAGTGTTGCCTTGTTGCTGAAATGGCGATGGGGGAGAAGGTAAGAATCACCAAACTAGTAATTGCCATGAACCCAGAGGGATGTTTTGCTTTGGAAAAGTAAATATTTTGTTGCTCATTGAACTTTGATACTGTGGTTCATTATCCTTATTGTTAACTGGGCCTTCCAAATACCAATCAACACAAATAAACACCTCATACAAAGCATATTAATCTCCACCTTACGTTATCAGTGCCAAACATGGATACTTACAACTGTGCATAAACAAAAGCTGGTCACCACAGAAATGAGATGTCTGAGGAAGGCGGCTGGAGTGACTTTTGTTGTTGTTGTTCAGTCATACAGTCGATTCCGACCCTTTGCGACCCTATGGACCACTGTCCACCAGGCACCTCTGTCCTCCACCATCCTCCTCAACTCGCTCAGTTCTGTACCCATTGTCTCTACAATACCATCTAGCCATCTCATTTTTGGCCGCCCCCTTTTTCTTTTGCCCTGCACCTTTCCCAGCATTAAGGCTTTCTCAAGTGAATCATCTCTTCTCATTTGATGTCCAAAATACTTTAGCTTTATCTTTACTATTTGACCTTCTAGGGAGCAGTCAGGGTTGATTTCTTCTAAGATTGACCTATTTGTTCTCCTCGCTGTCCAGGAGACTCTCAAAACTCTCCTCCAACACCACATCTACATCTACATCTACATCTACATCTACATCTACATCTACATCTACATCTACATCTACATCTACATCTACAGACAGGGATAACAAATAAAGTGGTTTGCCAAGGAAGCTGGAGAGACAATATCAAAGAAATATTACAAGAACAGCAAAGAACACTGGAGGAGGCTGTTAGAAGTGGCAGAACAAGAACTTTGCATCTCCCTTGACACCAGGAGGGGTAAAAGAGGAAGCAAAAAGAAGGCTGATTACATGGACTGTCATACCAATTGTGATTATGTTCCTTCCTTTTGTAGGATGATCGGGGGGCAAGGAGACGGTTATTATCTTTAACTGGGAGATCATCTTTGGTCCTCCAATAAGTGAGTTCCATTGATTCGCATGGACCTAGTTTTCTTGCAAGTTACTGCCCTAAGCAATTGGATCTCAGCCATAGCTTCAGATCTATGCATTATGCCACAAGATCTGGTACAAAATCATGTATATGGCACAATCTGACTTTGATAAAGTATACCTCCTCCCTGAATGCAATCCAAACTTTGGATTTGTCAGACTGAAAAAGAGAGAGAGAAAAGCTAAGGAATAGATACTAGCAATACAATCAGGCACGATTATGGTGCTACAAGTAGATCAGTTGAAATTTTTTGAATGGTAGCCATGCTAGTCTCTGTTTCAAGCATATCAGAGAATAAACAAAACAAAAAGACAAAAAACATTGTGACACTTTAAAGATTAATTGCTCTATTTTAATGTTAGCTTTCATGGATCAAGTCCACTTCATCACACATACGTGTGAAACTTCATGGCATCAATTTATACACATATGGTGCAATTCAAATGGGCAAAGCTTCACAACTAATCTGAAAAATAGTTATTACCAGCTGTAAAAAAAAAACCCCACATTGACTTGTATATTTATCTGTTATGCTAACCATTCCATACCTGATGTGTATAAATTGATGCCATGGGGCCTCACCCTTATGTCTCATAAAGAGGACTTGAACCATGAAAGCTCAAATTACAATACAGCAGCTAGTCTTTAAACTGCCACAACATTTTTGTCTTTTTGCTTTGTTTACTCTCTGATATGCTTGAAACAGATACTGTATGTATTGTTGCAATCTAGGGAAACCAGAGAGTGAAGAAGGAGGAGAAGACCTCTGCATGGTTGCAATTCTTGCTACCAGAACTTTCTCTCTTGTACCTTCCCTCCTTTTTCTACAGCTGTCCTCACAAGACTATTCAGTTTTAAAAGGAGCCCAGATACTATGTTCCAGCTTCTAAGAGGCTAGACTCTATATGTTGTCCTTTCCCCTGGTGACATCATCCTAGATGCCAAAGGAAGAGAGGCATTGGTACCCTTTCTAAGTTGTGCTGAAGAGGTACAATGCAACAGTATCTCATACAAAGATTTTAAAAAAAGACATATCTGGCAAATATCTTATATCTACACTACAACTAAAGGAGTATAAACCCATTGAATCTGTTTCCCTGCTTGAACATCCTATTTTTTTGTTCTCCCTCTTTGTTCCTCTTTGTTTTGATGTTTCCTGTGTTTTAAGGAATGAGCACTGAACACTGGAGTCTGATATGACTGGCTTTTGAACAAGGGTGACCTTTACGTTAGCAGGAGTAGTGTGTGTGTGTCAACTTTTAGTAGCTGGAGAAAAGAGTAAGAATACATAGATCAGTGATGGCGAACCTTTTAGAGACCGAGTGCCCAAACTGCAACCCAAAACCCAATTATTTATCACAAAGTGCCTACGTGGCAACAGGGAGGGAGGAAACTCTCCCATTTGGGCTACCAGGCAGAGGGATGGGGCAAACTCTGTGCTGGTGGAGGGAGAAAGCACTCCCATTGGGCTGCTGGGCAGAGGGGTAGAGCAAACTCTGTGCTGGGACAACTGCATGGGTGCCCACAGAGAGGGCTCCGAGTGCCATCTCTGGCATGTGTGCCATAGGTTCACCACTACTGATATAGATCTTCAATTATAAACTTCTCCATTAAAGTGAGATGTATGAAATTCTCATTTAAATTTTAGCTGTTTTCTCCCAATCTGCACTGGTGTGTATAAGCTTGCACAGGCACACCTGTCTATATAGAGAAACACATGCTTTATGTGGGTGATGCTTTTTATTTGCTTTCCCCACCATGATGGTAGAGTTTTCTACCACACCTGGTTTCCTATAGCACACAGAGAAATCTTTGGTCATCCAGAGTGGCAAAACCTGTAGCTTACCCTGCCTCGATGGCTTTGTTCAGAGTACTATACGTGGAACAGAAGGATCCAAGCAAAAATAGAACATAAATGCACAAAAGTAGGGAAAAGGGGTTACACTCGTTCCTTGACATAAATTCATTTGTGAGTAATTTGATATGGTGTGTCCTTCTCTGTTGAACACAATGCATTCCTATGGTCAGTCATAGACTTGGCTTTGTATAGATGGATGGGCAAAGTATGGGCCATGGGGGCACATGGGGAGCCCCCCATGTTCTTTTTGTGGGGCCAGGTTGCCCCAGTGTGCGGAAGAGTGATCTGTAGGGAATGCCCTCCACAAAAGGTGGTTTTGCAGTAAAATGTGGTTCAGTCCTCAAACCGCCCCAAATGTAAACACCATAAAAGTGAACGTGAACTTCCATTTTTTGTTGTTTCATTTTTCTACCATTTTTGTTCAAAGGGGTATATGTGTGTGTTTGGTATTATCATCCCTAGGTCCTGGGGAAAGTCGTACCATGCCTAAACCCTTAGCCATATAGGATTTACTTGGATCCTGAAAACATATTGTTGTTCAGTCGCACAGTCAATTCCAACCCTTTGCGACCCCATGGACCACTGTCCGCCAGGCACTTCTGTACTCCACCATCCTCCTGAACTCGCTCAGCTCTATGCCCATTGTCTCTACAATATCATCTAGTCATCTCATTTTGGGCTGCCCCCTTCTTCTTTTGCCCTCCACCCATCCCAGGATCAAGGCTTTCTCAAGCGAATCCTCTCTTCTCATTTGATGTCCAATGTACTTTAGCTTCATCTTTACTATTTGACCTACTAAGGAGCAGTCAGGGTTGATTTCTTCTAAGATTGACTTATTTGTTCTCCTTGCTGTCCAGGGGACTTTCAAAACTCTCCTCCAACACCACAGCTCAAAGGCATCTATTCTTCTGTGCTCAGCTTTCCTTATTGTCCAGCTCTCACAAACCAAACATTCCCACCGGGAATACCATTGCTTTGACTAGATGAATTTTTGTTTGCAATGTGATGTCTCTACTTTTCACTATGTTCCCCAGGTTTCTCATTGCTTGCCTCCCAAGAATCAGTCGCCTGCAAAAACCCTATTTCTTTGGCATACACCTTGATGTTCAATTTGGAAAGACAAAAAAATGTTACTCCTTCATCAAACAGCAACTCCCCCAAATACCCCATCCAGCGTGGCTGTTGGTAGTCCAAAAATCATATCCCTTCCTATTCCAGGCAGTTTGTTGTCTGAATAGGAGCCTTTGAGAAGAAAGTTGACATTACCTGTTACTGAAGAGCAGCAACAATATACAGCATGAGTTTTGTCTGCCTGTTTAAAAAACACCTCTCTCTCTCTCTGCCTGTTCTTTTAAAAACAAAGTCACAACACACATCCAATTGCTTCATCCCTAGACACGTAAGACCCTCTTCGAATATGGATCTATGTTATTCTCTACCACCAGGCATTTAGGTGTGAATGGTTAACTGGTTTTAAATATTGCCATGAAAATTTGCCATGCTCCTGAGGCATGGTCTTATGTTATCCTAAGTAATTACAGAGGAACTTCTAGGTAAAGACTAGCTTTATAACTTTGCCATGTTATTTTTTTTTTGTCTTTTGTGCATAATTACCCAAATCAAAAATACTGCAAAATGAATAAGGTGCCATTCCTTGTTGTCTTGATAGCATAGGAGTTATGTAGGCCAAACGTCAATTATCCCCCTCCCCAACGAAAAGTTTCTGTCAGTGCTCTACGTTTGCTGGCATTCATGTGATCAAAGAATCAGGGGAAAGCATCCCTCAGGTTTTGTCTTTTCTCTGCTTTCTGCCTCTCCTGCTCTGTTTTCCCTTTCGAGCAAAGCAGTTGGTGAGCAGTGGAGTGAAGATTAATACAGTGTCTGCCAGGGCAGCAAAAAAGGACCTCAGGGAAGCAGGGAGGGGATTTGCATGAAAACTTCATTTTCCCCCAGCATGGCCGTGAGCATTCCAAACCCTATCTGTCAATATGTTTTCTTAGCACTTGGAAAGGTTGTTTTTGTGGACTACAACACCCAGAAGAATGGCACAACTGGGGGAAGTTGGGATCTGTAGTCCCAAACTAACATTTCCAAGCACGTGATATTCTCCAGTGCCTTGTCAAGGCAGTTCCATAGGGTCACCTACCTCCCGGCAGACTGATCGGCCCACAGCCCTGCTCCTTGTTTGTCTCGTTTTCTTTCATGAAGATCCGCTTGAGGCAGAGCCTCCAGAGACCAAAGTGAGCCGCCTCACAGGTCGCATTGTACTCCTCGACCTTCGGGCTCAGCACGGCCCAGTGGTCAGTCACCACGGCTGTGAGCATTAAAGCAACGCCAATCAAAAGAATGACAAAAGTCACCCGGACTTTGAGAGCCTTGACTTCGTTCATGGCTGGCAGGGCTTAGGCCAGGAGGTGGTGGCCACAGTTGGTTCTGGATCTGTTTGCCCTGTGTTAAGGAACGCAGCGACTCATGTGAGTCTCCTTCCAAAGTCTTGGCGTAGCTAAGCAATTTTCAAATGTCAGCCCTGCAATGCCAAAGTGGAGTAGGCAGGGGAAGACGGCAGAGGGGGTGGGGGAGACACAGAGGAAGATGGGCAGCCAGCAGCACGTACAGCTGTTGAGATATATCAGATGACTCAACGGGGTGTGCGTGAGACTTCTCTCAATTCACGCTTTGAGCAAAGTAAGGGATAGCTGCTCAAATTACAGCGTCATACCTGCTTTGGGAATTCTGTTGGGAATTCCAGAGGCTGCCTTGAAGCAAACAAAATGAGAGCCATGAATAACCACCCTGAGATCAAGCCCCCACACCAGGGCTGGGTGTTTGTGTGCTCTGCTCTCTTTCAATTCTACCATTGGTGTCATAAATCTACAGCCCAAGCTAAGCCAAATTAACCAGTTGTGTACAGAGGGTACTATGTTTTCTTTTTCTCTTTTGCACAATTTAAGGCACTTCCGCTCTTCCCAGGACAAGGCCAAAAGCACCTCCACAAAGAACGCTGGAAATTCTTTTTTGCTCACCGTTAGCTGGCTCCTCTCATGGTGCTCATACAACAACCAGAAAGGCAGGATAATAGGTCTGAGGCAGGAGCAATACGTTCATAAGAACCCACAGCAGTGCTTTACACAGCAGGTTCCGTGCAACCAGGCACAAATGTGCTTGCAACACATCCCCTGTTTTAGGCAGTTCCTCACATTAAAATAGGACACACTGTTTCAGCTGCCCTGCCAGATAGAAATACAGTAATACCTCGGATAACGTTTACCTCCGATAACGCTAAAATCGTATAACGTTAAGTAATCTGGGGTGGAGAATCGGATTGAATAACGTTAAGGTCCTATGGGATGGATCGGATAACAACCGCTAAAGCCTGTGTGGTTACAATGTATCTCTATGGAGCTTTAACGTTATCTGATCCATCCCATAGGATTTTAACATGGATCCGATAACACTAAAAATCGGATAACACCAAGACTTGTGGAACCAAGTCTTAGCGTTATCCAAGGTATTACTGTACTGTTCTTGCTCAGGAAGCAGCTCCACTGACTCCATGTTTGCCACATGTTGAGTAGCTGAAGACTCTGCTATTCCAGCCTTGCTACTCTCAGGAAGTTTCCTGTCCACCCTAATGTGGTTTTTAAAAAAATGCAGATTAGTGCAGTAGAGCTTGTGTTGTGCACGGTGACAAATTATCACTGTGAATTCTACCTGTTTCTCTGCCGCTGCTCCCAAATGTAGTTTTAGCCAGAGTTTTGGTTTTTGCAGAACAAACCAGGGTTAGAGTATTTGAGAAGGAGAATCAGGTGGACCCCAACTCAGGCAGGGAGCCATTGCACCTAGTTCCCAGTTGCTCCACTTGTAGCTCTCCCATAGAGAGAGGAGATTTATTTATTTATTTATTTATACCGCCCTCCTCACTGAGGTGACCCAGGGCAGTTTACATCACATAAAACATACCCACATAACAATCGAAAAACATTCCTAAAACCTCAGATTTAAAATTATAAAAGTGTTTTAAATTATTATAAAAATTTAAAAAATCAACCAATTATAATAAATCAACAATTAAAAGCTAGCACTTAAAATTACAGAATTAAAAGATTGAGGAAGAGAGGGGCTCAGATCAACCAACGAGCTGGGGTCACTGTGCCACCAGGACCCCATGTCTGCTTGCTGAAGAGGCCAAAGGGAAGAAGCTCCCGGGTTACAGGGGAAATGATGAGGAGGAAGAGAGAGGAAAGCAGGAGAAAAGACCAGGAAGGAGGAAGTATTAAAGCAGGGATTCTCAACCTGCGGCCCACGGGCTGGATGCAGTCTGTGGCACCATTTCATGTGGCCCTCCACTGCCTCCACCATATCAGGAAGTGCCATGTGGTGGAGGAAAGGCAAAATGGCCGTACAGTTCCCAAGCTGTTTGAGGGAGTGTGACCCGGATCCCAACTTTAAAAGGCTGAGAACTCCTGTATTAAAGGGACTCTGAGGAGATGGAGGGGTCCTGGTTGAGGAAGAACTCACTGATGCAGAAGTGCAAGTGGGAAAGGGCAACCTTTCCCTGGAGGATTGGCAAGGGGGAGGAGTAGGTGAAGCTGATGAAGCAGGGAGTCTCAAGAAGGGTACCAATGAGTGCTGGAGAGAGGCAACCTTCAGTGAAGGAAATGGAGTGGAACTGACGAAGGAGAACCCTTTGAATTGGAGCTCTGTGAGAGTTTGTGTATTTGTGGGGGTGGCCCACTTTGGGGCAAGTACTTCCAAAGCTACCAGGCCCTCCTACTGGGGAGAAACACTCAGTTGCCAAAGAACCAGAGAGAACCCTTCGACCCTTGAGAGAAAGTGGGAGAAACAAAGATTGGAAAGGATCTCAAAGACTTTGCAACTGAATTTAAAGTTCAGGGAAGTTGTTAGAGGCCATCCAGGGAAGGACTAAAGATTGTGATGCTACAAGAAGATACATATTGTTTAATAGATGACGGGAGGGTAGTAACCTCCTTACAATGAATGTGTGCATAGTTTTATTTTTTAATTAAATGTCTAATTTTTCAAAATAATAAAGAAAATACATACAAATTACAACATAACATTTCAATACAAAAACAAAATTACAATACAATACAATATCAATAAGGCCAAAACCAGAAAAAAGAAAAACCAAGAATTTTTTTCATATTCAATATAATAAATTAACCTCATTTTATTAACTTTTTCATCTGATATATACTGTACTCCTTATATAAGTATCTATCATATCTATAAGTATCTATCATAATATAATAATATCATAATATAATCTTTGTACACATATTTATATGTATTTTTCTATTCAAATTTATTCTACTTATACCTATCATTCTAATAATATAAAACACTCTCACTGTTATTCTGTAACAATAATACATAACCAAAAAAAGACAAAAATATAACACCTGTGATGTTTACAGTGCCCTAGGGATTGCGGTTTGTCACAGCCATTTCTTAATACAGGTACTTCCAGAAACTCAGTTGATCTGATGCTCGCCTGCCACCTTTACCTTCAATAATGTATATTCCACAAAAGGTTTCCATATACTCCAAAATTTATTTTCATAGATTATACCCTTTTTTTAAATTCAGTTCCCATGTCAGCTTGTCATTCAGTGCAATTTCCCACATTTCTTTATACCAATCTCTACCTTGTGGGTAGAGCATGCACTAAGATCACTGGCAAATGGAGAAAACTTACTTTACTTTAAAAGGAGGCCCTGCACTGGCAGAATTCTCAGGAACCACAGAGTCAAGATTCAGGGTGAAGAAAAAGGATTGTATTTAGTTTAAACCAACAGTGGCTACCTGCTGATCAAAAGCAATAAATCCAACCTTCTTCTATAAACATGACCGTCCCTGTCTAGTTGTTGAAAGAGAGCTGAAGTCCTGTTCATCTGAGGTGTTTTTATATTTTCAGTTACAGTGACAAAGGTTTTTTTCTCCTAACTAGGGATCTTTAACAGATAACATAAAGGGGGGGCGGGGGGCGGCGGCATTGAGAAGTCAAGTCAAATACAAAGAATATTTTCAGAGCACAAACTTCATGCTAATTACAATTGATTACATCAGTTTACACAAAGAAAGGAAGTTAAAATAATGGAGACACTCCCTGCCTTGACCCACCTGACCTCCTCCCTTGCCCAAACAATGTGCAACCAATGAGATTTGGGGGGGGGGGGGGAGGCAGCAGGGCCAACCAGAGCAATAATCCTCAAGATACACAACCATTGAAATTGTAGAATTCTCAGAAGCAGGAGCGCAGTGACTTTTCTTCCCACACTTCCCCAAAGATAACCCAACCAAAAATAACTCTTGCAACAATCCAAAGGAATACATTAAGGTACACACATGCAGATAGCCTAATCAGGAATTTGGAGCCAGGGCTGTAGCCAGAGGGGGTGGGGTGGCAAAAACCTTCCCGAGCTAACAGTACACCCCACAACCCACCCCTGAAATACCATTGTTGCCCCTCCTGAATTTTTTTTTGCCCCTCCTGAATTTTTTTCACCCTCCCAAATCTAGAATTCTGGCTACAGCCCTGTCTGGATTCCTGAACAAAAGACTTGCAGAATATGGTGAAAGAATGGGTCCTGGGACATAGTTTACTGAAGGATCATGTTGACTAGCAGGAAATGAGTCTTTTTGAGTGCACTTTGTTTCCCTTTTTTCTATCTATACATATCTTCTTTTTGGGTAATCTGCAGTCGTTAAAGACATATTTTTTAAAGACATACTTCTTTATTAAAACATTACCTCTTTATTAAAATGCCATCTGGATCTTCAAGGTATAGTGCTGGCCATTCCTATGGCTTGGCTGTGAAGGGGAAAAGGGAAATAAACCATTTATATTAATCAAAGTTGGGGTGCAGCAATGTGGTTTTACTCCTGAACAATCCCAGATCTCTCCATGGTTGTGGGGCTGGATTAGCGATGTCTAAATTCCAAAGGCTTGGTACTTCTTAAATGGAAGAAAACATTTCTTTATTAATAATTTTGTACATTTAAAGTTCACTGAAATATAAAGGATTAACTCCAGCGGTTTGTGTGCAAAAATATTTATTAAAAATATATGGACCGTAGTTATTTACCCACAGCTATTTACCCACAGCTCTTTGAGTGGTTGCATGTAACATATGAATGTTTGTGTGAACATAATGCCTAGTGGTTAGAGCAGGGAAAAATGAAAAATAAAGGTTAAAATATATTTTTATTAAAAATAAAATAATGTGGGATAAATAAAATAGAATAAAAGTGGGATTTCTGGATTTTGGACTAACATCTTCAGCCAGGAAAAATCTTTACTTATTCAAAGCTTTCTTTTGAGGTTCACAACAGAATTTCAGTGGTAAAATGGCAGGGTTGTAAAAGACTCCCAAGCGCCACCCACTTTATTTCCTTTCTCTACCCTAGTTAAGTAGTGAGGAAGGAGAGCTTTATTCTTTCAATTCATTTATTGTTTCAATTCATCCTTTGCCTCACATGTCTAGAGAGACCTTGCTCAGGAACTTTGAGAAATGAACAGATTTATTGTATCATAAGATTTAATACATCAAAGCCTTTTGACTATATTGTTTCATGGGTCTTAGTTTATGAATGTTTCTGTCACAAAACCCCATTAGCTTTTGAAAGATCAAAAATACTTTTTAAAATTGTTTTTGATCAATACAGTCACCTCCTCTGAGAAAATGAAGGAGGGATGACTGTGTTGATTAAAGAAGGTGTCAGAATAACCTGACAGTTTACAATCTTGCTCATTAATGGACGTGGATCCAATTCATAAGAGATATTCCTTCCTTTTAATGCACAGATTGTCAGAAATCCTCACAAAACTGACAACCACATATCTTGTTATGCTGCAAAAGGGGGTGGCCAACCATGGCTCTACAGGTGTTCTTGGACTTCAATTACCAGAAGTCCAAGTCAGCACACCTGCTGATCAGGGCTTCTGGGAATTGAAGTCCAAGAACATCTGGAGCACCAAGGTTGGTCACCCCTGATCTAACGGATCTATATCTGGTTGCTTAAGGATCAATGCCCGAAATATGATGGCTAGTCCCAATCTGAGTAGACTCATTAACTAAATGGGATTTTCATAAGTATTGAGGTATTCATTAAGTAGTTGATTCACTCCCACCCTTAGGCATTTGAATCAGCAGTTGATTCAGTAGGCCTACTTTAGGTAAGATTAGCACTTGAATGTAGACAAAGGACTTTCATTTTTTAATCTATTTTCCCTCTTTTTCAATTTTGCAAAGAAGACAGAATATTCATATACTGTATGGGAATGGGTGTCACACATCAATATTTGGTGGTTTTGCTTTTGCATCTGTCAGAGCTTGTGAAATGTCCGCCGTTCTTTGCCGCCAGCTAACTTCCATTTATTTGAAGTAGGTGAGGTAGAACCAGAACAACTTAAAACTACATATATCCATGCTCACTGTAGGAAAGGATTTTGCAGCCTATGTGACTCAGCTCTTTCCTTTCAATTGCATTGTACCTTTCTATTGTACACACAGGAAAACATAAAATTGTCAGCTGATGCTTCTGACTTTAAATAAAAGAAAAAGACAGAGAGAAGAGAACAAACTCAATTGTAGCAAGGAGCTCTCTCACACACATTTGTTGTTGTTCAGTCGCACAGTCGATTCCGACCCTTTGCGACCCCATGGACCACTGTCCGCCAGACACTCCACCATCCTCCTCAACTTGCTCAGCTCTGTGCCCATTGTGTCTACAATACCATCTAGCCATCTCGTTTTTTGGCTGCCCCCTTTTTCTTTTGCCCTCCACCTTTCCCAGCATCAAAGCTTTCCCAAGCGAACCTTCTCTTCTCATTTGATGTCCAAAGTACTTTAGCTTCATCTTTACTATTTGACCTTCTAAGGAGCAGTCAGGGTTGATTTCTTCTAAAATTTACCTATTTGTTCTCCTCACTGTCCAGGGGACTCTCAAAACTCTCCTCCAACACCACATTTCAAAGGCATCTATTCTTCTGCACTCAGTTTTCCTAATGGTCCAGCTCTCACAACCATAGATTGCCACTGGGAATACCATTGCTTTGACTAGATGAATTTTTGTTTGCAATTTGATGTCTCTACTTTTCACTATGTTCCCCAGGTTTCTCATCGCTTACCTCCCAAAAATTAGTCGCCTTTTTATTTCATGGCTGCAATCACCATCTGCAGTGAGCTTTGATCCTCAGAAAGTAAAATCTGTCACTGCTTCTACTTCTTCCCCATCTATTTTCCAGGGACTGATAGGGCCTGTTGCCATTACCTTGGTTTTCTTTACAGAAAAGATATCCCTCTAGTAGTGAGCGGGGACTGCCGTTGCTCAAGTGGTTAAGACGCTGAACTTGATGACTGGAAGGTTGGCAGGTCAGCAGTTTGAGACCTGAGTACTGCACAACTGAGTGAGCTCATGTCTCTGACCTAGCTCCTGCCAACCTAGCAGTTTGAAAGCAAGTAATTGCAAGTAGATAAATAAGTACGACTTCGATGGGAAGGTAAACAGTGTTCTGTGCACTCCAGTGTCTAGTCATTCCTACCACATGTTGATGGAAACATCTGCAAACACAGATAGCACTGGCTTTTTGGCTGTAAACAGAGATGAGCACTGGACCCTAGAGTTGGATATGACTGGGTTTTGAGCAAGTGACCTTTACCTAAGTAGTGAGCAAATGCCTTGATATTGCAAGTTTCACACAAGACTGGAAAATATGTCCCCATTTCAAAACTCAAACTTTTTTGAGTCACTAAGATAGTAGCTGCCATTGGGAAAGTGTTCAGCACTCTGTATTGTCGGTTCCACTCTCACAGAAGCAAATAACGCCTCTCTCATCATTCCTGGCTCCACAAACATCACAGTGGGAGGTCCTGGGAGATGCTAAAATTATTAGAACCACAGAAAATTTAATAGAAGAGCAGAGATGGGAAGAACCATTCTGGAAAGCAAAAGGAGGCCAAGAAGGGATATACAGTAAACCCCCGACTTACATATGCCTCTAGTTACATAAAATTTGACTTACATAATGACTTTTGCACTAAAACCATGTCCCGATTTAAATAAATGTCCCGATTTACATAACACAATTTCCTATGGGTTTGCTTTGAGTTAAGTAAAAAAATTGTTTTTCCTATGGGGTTGCTTCAATAAATACCATTTTCCTATGGGTTTGTTTCAAGTTAAGTAAAAATCCGATTTACATAAAAGCCTACGAAAACAGACTTTTTAGGGGTTTTACTGTATGTGTATTCTTCAACATCAAAGGTAATAACACATTCAGTGAAAAGAACTTTTTTGAGTTCCTGGAACTGTGTTAAGGAAATCATGATTACAAGTCGTCTATTAACATATTAAGGCTGAGAGAAGGAAAATCATGTAGAGTTTTTTGAAGTGATAGCTATGTTAGTCTGTGCAAACAAATCAGAGAATAAACAACAACAACAACAACATTGTATGATTCTGTACCTGATGTGTATAAATCTGTGGCTCCCAACATGGGGCACATGCCCCACAGGGAGCCTTCAATTCCATGAAGCCTAAGTCAGTACATTGGCTGATCAGTGCTTTAGGGAATTGACTTAGGCTTCTGGGAATTGAAGTTCAAAAATGAAAGGTTGGGAAGTACTGGTAAAAATTGATGCCATGAGGTCTTACTCTTATGTCTAACTAAGTGAACTTAAGCCACAAAAGTTCACATTTAAATACAGTATAGGAGTTAGCCTTTAAGAGGCCACAACATTTGACTTCTGTTGTTGTTTTGTTTACTCTCTGATATCACCTAAAGTTGTTTGCCTTAAAAAAAAGACACCCACAGGTGTACAATTCTGGACTTCCATCTCCTACTATGTTTATGAGAATGAAGAGCAGAAACAGAGTAAACTGGTTTGAAGGCAAATGCTGCACATGTCCTGTGAGGCCATCTGAACATGGTACCTGCTGATTCACCAGTTGAGACCTTGGGGACCAAAGAAAGCCTTTATTTCATTTGTGGCCTTGAGCCCCCCAGTTATGCCACAATATCCCAATAAAATTTCCCCAGAAAGGCTCATTCTTAGAATGTGAATGATTTCAAGGCCATAAAAGTTTCATTCAGACCAAATTGTCCTGTAACACTGGGAGCTTTTAGCCCCTTCCCACTGAGTCCATCCTTTCACTCACCTGCTTGACTCATTTAAGGGCTCTTTGTTGGTGGCACATCGCCTCGGTTCTTTAAGCCACACTGTGCCATTGATTTTGGTAATCAAAGTGTTGTATGTGTCAGAAGCTTTTGAATATATGATCTCGTGAGTCACTTCCAGCAAATATTTATCTACTATTTATTTTATTTCCATGCCACCTTTCTCCCTGTAGGTAACTCAAGACAGGTTATTACAGTCAATTAAAACAACACAATTAAAACTCAATGAAGTATAATATTAAGAACAATAAGACAAGTAACACGATTAAAAACTAAACATTTTAATAACACATAAAAACATACAACTCCAATGCACTAAAATACATTATCCCATAATGACCCCTTATTCAGGTATTTGTCTTCCTTTAAAAACCTCTCCCTGTCTAAATTAGTAACATCATTCTCAGTTGAAGTCTGTGGACATCTGAGTGATTAGTGGGAGAAATTTGATTAGGCCCTCATGGTTTCCCAGAACATATTGCTCTGTATCCTCCGAAGAGCCCAAAGTGCCTGGTATTACTTTCCCTATGATAAACTGGCACACAGAATTACCTAGGGTGGGTAACAGGAGGGGCAGAATGCACTGCATTATGCACCCTGATAATTGTTTGTGTTTGTGAAAAACCTACAGAGCTTGACACAAGAGAAGAGAACAAATCGGTTTAGCTCCAGCGATGGATTCCACAGCATATTGTCCAAGGGTTAACACAAATCTGTATTCGGGGAAACACTCCTTGCCCCTCCTGTTATTGACAAGCTGATCACTTTTCAGTCAGCCATCCCAGCACTCCTTCTTCTGCCAAGGTTCAAATGGATAGTCTTTTAATCAATCCTCATTTTCTAGAGATTAAATAATTCACACATTTTTCATTCACACTTCACTGAAATCTGATCATCGGCTTTGTAGAATGACCTGCTCCCCAACTCTCTAAACAAGCCTGAAAAAGGGAATGCCAAAAGGCAGAGAAAATGTATGTGCTCTTTGGTCTGAATTGAGCAATTGGTCCTGTGATGTATGAAAGGTCTCATACTGTTCCCAGAAAGATGCAAGGGAAGGGTCTCAAAGAAGTAATCCTCCAGCTGCTGGTAGTTCTCTCCTTCACTTCTCCTGCTGCACTGAAGAGATCTAGTCTTCTGGAGTAGTGTCAGAGTATTGTATTGTATGGTTCAACTTTTATACCACCCAGTGGTTAAAAAATTTGTTACCACACCGTGGGCGGAGCCTATGTTGTGGGCAGAGCCTACGTCATGGGTGGAGCCTACATCATGGGCAATCTAGTCATGCCTGCCATATGGCCATGTATACATCTGCAAACACAGGCAGCACTGGCTCTTTGGCTGTAAATGGAGATGAACACTGCACCCTAGAGTTGGATATGTTTAGCTTTTGAACAAGGGAGACCTTGAACCACTTGCAGGGACAAAACTTGATGGGGCAGGGCAGGGAGGTGGGCATGGCCACCCAATTTCACTACCCCCCTGCCTAGAGGCCACCCAATTTTTCTACCCCTGGGGGGTGCGAACCTGTTGCTACCCACCACTGATGCTGCCCCACGTGTGTAGCGACTCTGGGCGGCTCACAGAGAAACAATATGAAGAATTACAAATACCACATCGCAAAGAGTACCTAGGATGTTCTGCAGGAGATGTTGCTCACAAACCTGCCCACTTTCTACAAAGCAAACACAACTCTACTATACAGAATTTTCAGTTCAGTCTTTTTTTATCCTGAATTGTTTACAGCAGATTTTTAAAAAATGTATTTTTAAAGAAACATTAAAATGAATTTTTCTTCTTGAACAAATATTTCTGTTGTTTTGGTAAAAAATATTGTGTGAAAAAACAAAAACATTAAAAATATTTATAAATACAAAAGATTTGAGATGTATACAAAATACTAAAGAACATACAATATTAGTTGACCATTGAGTCTTATTCCAGCATTATATATATTTTTTCATAAACAGCATCCTGTTGGCAAAGAAGGGGAGGGGATTTCTCTCAGCCTAGACTTTTGTGTGACGAAACAAACAAAAAGTGGCAGATACACAATCGCTGTGGACATAAGGATTTGATTGAGTTGAAAGACAGTGGAACAATAAGGACAGGTTATGAAATATGGAACAATATGGACAGACTACTTGACTATTTTCAATGGCTTCCTGCTGGAATGAACCCAGGTAAGATGCAATGTTCACTCATGTATCGCAGAACAAAGAGATAATTTACTCTCTGGGAATAAAAGAAAGCATTGCAATGCACTTTTTCTCCCAATTAGAGGTGTCCATGGAGCAAAAAAAGAATTGTTGCATGGGTGGGAAAGACTCACACTCATAACCACACATATAAGCTCATGCTTGGCAGATCACATTTTTCTTATATAATTTTTTATTGCTGCACATTTCCACTGCTCTGGGGCCTTTGGACATTAGTTTGCCTTAATTCTACCAGATGCAAATGAGAGAGAAAAACCGTTTGAGGCAGGAGTATCTTTCAAGTCTCTTTTACTGCAAGAATGAGAAGGAGTGAAGAAATAAAATATCATCAAAACTGATCTGGTATTGCCAGTTTTTCAAAAGAATTTTTCTTCATCAGGATATAATCTTAAGTATTTTTCTGTAGACAATAAAATGAAAACAAAACCATACACTCTGACAACACATTTTAGTTTGGGTGTGAGCCTTAAACCAAGATATCTAAACATAATACTGTACACATGTGTTAATTCTACCCAAAGCTTCAGTGTTTACAGTGGATTGGACGATTCCTTCCAGGAGACTCTACAGATCTCTTTCCCTTATTTTCTTTCTTTCTTTTTCTAATAGAAAAAAAACAACAACCCTAAATTTTCCTGGGCTAGTTTTCTACCTGTGGGCTACTCTGAGTAAACATTGATTACTTATTTTCTTCTTTAATTTATTCCTTCAAAACACACTCATACGTGTGTGTGTGCGTGCGTGCACACGTATGCGCGTGTGCGCGCATGCGTGCACGTGCATGTTTTGTGTCAGAGAGATGTCCAGACTTCACTGCTTTGTTTTCCACTTTCTTCTTAAATTTTCCTTGAGTTTTCAGGACCCTGTTCATTAGAATAAGTAGTTATCTGCCTTTCTGTGTCAGCCTTTAGGCCACAGACTGCTAAACAGCTGGGACCATAGTGAGCTGCTTCGACTCAAATGTGTTTTTGAAGAGCTAACTGGTTATTTTGAATAACTTTTACTTCACTTTTCATTTCACCATTGTATTATATTTTGTTAGACATTCATTGCTTTCCTTTGATTTATTTTACATAGTTTCTTCCTGTCGTGTCTCTTTCCCCCTGTTTATCTGTCTGAGGGGTATAGAATGTTTTCACATACATCTGAATCTTCTGAGACGTGCCATCAATGCCAGTGCTGTTTCTGAGCAAGTGTGCATGTGCAATTGGCATTTGGCACACTTATGGTGAAATTTTTTAAAAAAAGTCAAACTGGGAAAGCAGAGAGAGAGAGCGCACATGCCTGCATATGGTGGGATTCCCTTGTACAGCATGTGAAGCGGAAGAGATGTAAAAGTTGTGACCCAAGTCGGTGCTGAATCTAGGAATCTTCAGCTGTTCTAAACCCACACCACATATGCAATGGGTAGAGAGAAGGAAGTTAAATGTACCTGCACTTTCCGAGGGTAGGTGAAAAATAACAGTTTGCCTCATAGAGACAATCACGGAAACTAGAGGGAACTGTCAAAGAAGGGTTAAGACTCTGCATAGTTTGGCAGCTGATGGTCATTCCCTCACAGTGAGCAGCTGCGTGGGAATGCTGACCCTGCACAGAAGTCTGGCAAAATGCCCCTAATTCAAGTAATCTCCTTCCATACCAGCAACGATTCAAATGGAAACCGGAATGGAGGAAGGAGAGCAAAATATCCATCACGAGACCAAAGAAGGCAAAGGCAGAGCAAGAGTGGTGAACTGGTGGCCCTCCATGGCTCATGGGGAGGGGAGGAATGGCAGCCCAGCTGTTTGCCTGCTTCCCTTGCCAGCAAGTGAGTCTGAAGGGCAGGAAATGTTCTGCTTTGCACAGGATAAGAATAAAAACATGGGCTTCAGTGACAAAGTCTAGAAAATACTGTACCATTTTTGGCCCACCAGGCTTGTCTCTGAATTATCATATTTGATGGTGAATAAGACACATCGGAATATAAGACGCACCCTGTTATTACCAATATAAACCACTATAGGCCACTATATACATTACAAGACACACTCCATTTTTCCAGTGTATTTTATGAGGAGGGGAGTGGGTCTTATATGCCAGCAAATACAGTAACTTGACAGTTCTAGGTGATGTAGTCTACAGGCAGAAGCATTTATTGGCTATAGATAGCTTTTGCTCCATGTAGCGTTTGGGAGTGTTGTTTTCTTGCAACCTATTTATAAAGAGCACATTATTACCTTTACAGGCTCCTCAAAATGCTTAGATAAAAGTCAAGACTGACTTGAGCTGCCATCATCTCTTGTGCTGTAGTCTAATAACCTGAGTCCAATAACACAAGTCATCTCTCTAGAAAGAAAGCCTTTTCTACGTTTATTTGTGAGATGAATCTTCAGTGCTACCAAATATATGAAGGGCTCTTTTCTGTATTATAGCTAGCTTAGGCTTTTCCCCAGATGGTTATATTTGCATTTACAGTGATTGCCTTCTAAGTTAGCAACATGGTGTTTCTAGTGCCTAAACAACTTTGTGCCTTTTGAAGCATAAACTTGCACCCATGTCAGATATACACACAACAGTATTAAAACAATATATAATTTTTTGGAATAGTAGTCTGTGGTTCAGGCATATCAGAAAACAAAATAAAAAACACTGCAGCACTTTAAAGACTAACTGCTATATTTTTATAGTTAGCTTTCGTGGATCAAGTCCACTTCTTCAGACAAGGAGTAAAACTTACAGGCATGGTTTATATATACACCAAATCCAGAGGTTAAAGGGAGAAGGGTTTGCTCAAGCAGAATGACAGACAAGCAAGCACAACAATACAGCTTCCCACAGCTATCAGCAACAATAGATTGTTCAGATTCGCTCTAAATGTCTCCCTTTCAGTCTCAATATGCCCATTCCTGTAAATTTCACTCCTTGTCTGAAGAAGTGGACTTGATCCATGAAAGCTAACAATAAAAATATATGATTTTTTTTGAATAGTAGCTGTGTTAATCTTTAAAGTGCTACAGTGTTTTTAATTTTGTTTTCTGATACAACAATATTTGTTTCTGGATATACTGTATATATATATATATTTTCCCCTTAACTACAGGTAAGAGATTTCATGAAAGCTTTAGGGAGGGGGTGGGGGAAGGAAACCTAGTTTGAGACATCTGCTTTTAGTTGAATTTCATCTTACAAAGGGAGCAGTGGCTGTTAAATCATTAGTTATTTCTTCCAGCTGAGTTTGGTGTCAGCACCTTCTCCATTACTGAGAAAAATTCCTGGGATCTGCTCCCAGCCAGCTCTTGCCAGCTCGATTTTGCCTTACAGAATCAGTCAATGCCCTCCCACAGCCCACCCCCCCAACTCCACTGAACCTATGATTTTCTTCCTGCAGTGTCTGTTGTTTTGAATTAATCCAGGGTGATGTATTTTCAAGCCATAGTTCTGAGACAAAGAGTACTAAGTAACTTTGCTCATCCTCTTGTCCCAAAGCAGCCTTTCAAGCAGGGGCGGGAAACCAAAGCTGCTCCCGTCAGGACTGTAACTAGCATAGAATAACTAGAGTTGTGCTTCAGGGCACTGAAATTTAAAGGACATTTTAAAATTCCCAAGTCCAGTTCCTGGCATTTCCAGACTAAGGAATTTATGTTGCTGGTCCAAGTTATGTTGCTGGTTGAAATCCTGCTCGCTAGGATAATAAGTTTCATTAAAGATAAAGGTCACCCTTGCTTGAAAGCCAGTCATATCTGACTCTAGGGTTCAGTGTTCATCTTTGTTTATATCCAAAGAGCCAGCGCTGTCTGCATTTACTGGCTTTTCTGTGGACAGGCATGCCTAGACACCAAAGTGCATGGAATGTGTACCTTCTCACTGAAGTGGTCCCTATTTATCTGCTTGTAATTTATTGCTTTTGAACTGCTAGGTTGGCAGGAGCTGGGGCAGAGACAAGTGCTCATTCCGTCATGCAGTACTCAGGTTTTGAACTGCTGACCTTCCACCTCCCAGTCATCATCTTAACCACTTGAGCCACTGCAGTTCCTAAGTTGGATTAGAGTGGGTCTATTGATTCAGTGGAGATTTGGTGAGTCAACTCCTTTGCAAGCTCTACTGATTCAGTGGGTCTGCTTTACTTGCTAAACACTACACAAAGCAACAGGATGTCAGCTGTATGTTCACAAGATTTCTACATATTATGGGCATTGCATTTGGAACATGAATAATCCGTAAAAGTTATTCACAAGCTTCTTTTGGAAGACAGAAGGGAGGGAGAAGGTTAAAAACAAGATGCCATGACAAGCATCCCATCAATGGTAACATTTAGAGTACCTTACCTAGAGCCTCTATGATTTGTGTAGCCTGTAGGTCACTTGTGTAGTCTTTACACATTCCTGTTACATGCTTCAAGGAGGCATCTGGAAATCTTCTATCTGACAACCATTTGTACTATAAGACACATTCTGTAAACTATTTTCCCCAGACTTTTGTCCCAGTCATGGAAGAGACAGAAAAAATATTAATGGGCAACAGAAGGAAGTCAAAACTGTAGAACTTCTACTTTGCTTTGGTCTTTCCCCAAAAGGAGAATAGTGCCCAACATAGTATAAATGGAATGAACAGAGAAGAGAGGGAACTGCTGACCAAGATGCATAACAAAGGGATATGGAAACAGGGCTGTAGCCAGGGGGCAACCAGGGTGGGCATCACCCACTCTGATTTAGCAATTTGCCCACCCTCAAACTCCCTCTTTCACATAATTGAATTCAATACTCCAGCCCTACTTCCTGGAACTACGGAAAATAGACATTGATTACCTCTACACTTCACTTTTTCTTCCAAAAATTCTTATAGAGATCCTGAATGTCCATTTTAAAGGTTCCTTTAATATCATTTGATGGCATTCAGGCCCATGAGACCTGAATTCATTTAAAACTGAAAGCTTTTTTCAATCAGGGCCGTAGCCAGGATTCTAGATGTGGGTAGGCAAATATTTATTCAGGATGGGCAACAATGTCATATATATGGAAATAGCTTTCAGTTTTAAATGAATTCATGTCTCCTGGGCCTGAATGCCATTCAAATGAGATTAAAGGAACCTTTAAAATGGACGTTCAGGTCTCTATAAGAATTTTTGGAAGAAAAAGTGACGTCTAGAGGTAATCGATGTCTATTTTCTGTAGCTCCAGAAAGTAGGGCTGGAGTACTGAATTTAATTATGTGAAAGGGTTTTTTGCCTAAATATTAAGCACTTCTTGATAATAAGAGTTTGACAGTGGAATGGAGTGCCTTGGAAGGTGGTGAAGTCTCCTTCACCGGAGGTTTCTAAACAGTGGTGAGATGGAAACTTGTCATTCATGCTTTAGCTGTGGTTTTCCTGTTTTGGCAGGAGGTTGGTTTGGATGTTCCTTGGATCATGTCAGCTGTATGATTCTGTGATATATTTGAATTGACTACAACTCCCATCATCCCAAGAGGCATAGCCATTGGATGATGGAAACTGTAGCACAACACATCTGAAGGACACTAGGTGGGGAGAACCTCATAAAATACACTGAGGATTAAGAAATTGAATTAGGAACACAAAGATGTTTTCTTGTAACAAGCTCCGTTTTGTCCCAGTGTAATTCTCCACATGTACAGGGGCAAAACCTTTGTGTACAACCCTAAAGTGTACAAACCTAGAGAGCACAAACTAGGCTTGGTGGTGGAGGGTAAAAAGGCTCAGCTGCTGATACAAGCAACAAATCACTGCTTGTGATTCCGGCTATACATTGTAACCCATTGGGAAGTGTGCTTAGACTTCAGAATCAATATCTCATGAAATATGAATGGGCAATTAACGAGTACCTGTTGGAGAGCACAGAGGGTGTTCATAATTAGTTGAACTTTAGCAGCTGTGAACGGAGCAGGCAATTATGTTTCTCTCCAGGACTAAATGCTAAATGAAACATCTCCAGCGAAAGGCCTGCCCTTTGCTCCCTCTCTCTCAATAAATTAATGACCTGCAGTGCATTCTTTGTCAGTATCTGAAAATATTCATTTAAACTGGTTTGATTCATTAAACAAGTTTCACACAAGCTGAAAGATAATTGCCCACCTATAGGTTGACTTCAATGCCCAAGTAAATAATTTAGAGGTTACAACACTGGGTTGCCATCAAATTAACACTTTCCTGGGATCAATCTCTATTGAACACGGTGGGATTTGCCTTTGAGTATGTTCCCCTCCTGAACAAGACACAGCCTGTGTAGCTTTGAGTACTTTATACACAGGGAACCCTGAGAAGAGTCTTCATGATTCTGAATTGACCTGATGGCATGTAATTATTATTTGTTTATAATGCACAGTCAGGGTTGCAGGTTAGACTGTGATCAATGTTCTTATTGTTGCAGAATGACAATTTCCAATCCTGATAAATTGTTCTAGGCTACATCCAATTTAGTCCCAACTAGAGTAGATTCATTGAAGTGATTGGGACTACCCCAACTAATATACATTCCATTGATTTCAACCCTTCTCTAATTGGGACAAGAATTGGATTTAACTCATGTATGTTATATAAAGAATTATTTTTAATGGATTAGTCAGGGGTTGGAGACAATTTTACAACTGGTGGATGCTTTCATGAGTTTCTGCATCTAAAAGAATTACCAGTTACACCCAGATGAGGAGATCTAAGTCTTTCTAGAAACGGTCTTTGCCTCCATTCCAGCTTGAGAGGGAAGAAATGAACAGAAAAATTAAGGCATGTTGGGGTTTCTTGCCCAGAAGAAATAGAATATTTTAACACAGTCTTGTGTAAGCCTGGAGGACACTAGATGTTGATATTTTGTTTTGTCATCTGCTCATTCCCTCACATGCTGCTATTGTGAGATTTCCATTTTAAAAGAATTCAGTCAAATGTCCAATTATTGAAAGTAAGAGTTAGAAAACAGGTTGGGGGTGGGGTGGGGTTTACAACTCCCAAATGCCAGTGAATGAGCCAAAGTGATTGCAAAATAGAAAAGCTTTTCTTACCTGCTGTAATTTCTTTTGCAAATTAGTTACGACAGGCAATCGAGGGAATAAAAAAAGCAACCATACTTTAAAGCAAGAAGGGCACCTTTGAAGCGAACTCTCTGATGTTCCATTTATTTCCTCTCATAACTACAGGTTGAAAGTAAAAAACTAAACAGACACAGCAAACTGTAGTGTCCAGGAAGAAGAGATGCAGAGAGAAAACAGCCCTTTTAATTGCCACAGCCTGGTCATTAGATTAGTTCCGGATAGACATTACCCGGTAGCAATGTATGGTTATGAGAGCTGGACCATAAGGAAAGCTGAGCGCAGAAGAATAGATGCCTTTGAAATGTGGTGTTGGAGAAATGTTTTGAGAGTCCCCTGGGCAGCGAGAACAAATAGGCCAATCTTAGAAGAAATCAACCCTGACTGCTCCTTAGAAGGTCAAATAGTGAAGATGACGCTAAAGTACTTTGGACATCTAATGAGAAGAGAGGATTTGCTTGGGAAAGCCTTGATGCTGGGAAGGGTGGAGGGCAAAAGAAGAAGGGCCCCCAAAATGAGATGGCTAGACACAATGGGCACAGAGCTGAGCGAGTTGAGGAGGATGGTGGAGAACAGAAGTGTCTGGTGAACAGTGGTCCATGGGGTCGCAAAGGGTCAGAATCAACGGTGTGACTGAACAACAAAAGACATTTCGACTGGCACTCATCTAATGAGAGTTACAGGCTCTGATGTAACGAAAGCTCAACTCCTTAAAGCAGGGCTTCTGAACCTGCGGTCCACAGCACCATTTCATGTGCCCCCCACTGCCTCCACCACATCAGGAAGTGTCATGTGGTGGAGGAAGGACAAAATGGCCATACGGCCCCTGAAGCTGTCTGAGGGAGCAGGACATGGCCCCCAGCTTAAAAAGGTTGAGAACTCCTTCCTTAAAGGGACCTTATGAAACCATTCAGGAACACAATCAACTCGATATAAATCTGTAACACATGGTTGGTCAACTTTATAACATCATTGAAGTGTTTTAAGTATTGGATGTTTTCAAGCACACATACAGGTACGAAATTTTTAAGGGCTTTTATTAAAAGAAAATCAAGTACGGTGTACACGTTGCAAATATATGAGGGAAAACATGTTAAACAACACACAGGGGTTCAAAAACTTTTTGCACCATGGGCCAGTCACATGGCTTCTCCCATCAGAAGTGGAAGTAAAATGCACCCACTCATGCACAAAACACTGCTGTAAATGCACCTGTGACTTTTGTAAATGCATTTATGCATGTGCGAGTGCATTTATGACAGTGTTTTGCGCATGCGTGGGGAGGTTTTACTTCTGCTTCTGGGGGCGGCATGGGTGGCGTGGGCCAGATGATTTGGCACTATGGCTCGGGCCATAGTTTGGCTACTCCCTGCACTAGAACATTTGAAAAGACCGCATAGCCTCAAGAAAAGGAATAGATTAGCCCTTGTTGATAAAAATGACAGCAGAGGCTTCTTTCATATGATTTTACAAAGACAGAGCAGGGTACAAAGAACAGCTTTATTAATTTGCACAACCAAATGGCGCACTCTTGGTTCTCTCTGCTCCATAGCAGAGGACTGGGGGGGGGGGGAGGCATCCCTCAACTGACAACGTGCTATTTGTTGCTGGAAATCTGCACATGGACAGCAGAAAATTGTGTCCAGCCTGTCCCCGTTGTTGCTGCAATGGTTTCCACCAGCTTGTTGTCAGACATGCTGTGTAAGCACATCAGATCCCCACAGCAACCCATGGCTAAATTTGTTCCTAAGGTGGCTTCTCATAGGATGATTTTTCTTCTACGTCAAACTAGGAAAGTGCCTGTGTATCATGAAGTCTCAAGAACAGCACGGCTTTTTCCTATAACGTCATGTTTCAGAGATCATGACAAATATACATCCCTACATAAAAATCAATATGCAGGGGGAAAAATTATATAGTTACATTTGGTGGGTCAGATTAGATGTAGGTTAGAAGTAATTAGGTCCAGAAACAAAGGGATTTAAGATAGCCATGACTGTTTTTAATATATATATATATATATATATATATATATATATATATATATATATATATATATATATATATATATATATATATATATATATATATATATATATATATATATATATATATATATATATATATATATATATATATATATATATATATATATATCTCAACTCTCCCCCCCCCCTCATCCATTCCTTCCCCTTTTCTTCCAAGTTGCACAAAGCAGTATCCATGGTTCACCCATATCCATTTTACCTCTCGTACCCCACCTACAATGTAAGTTATGCTAAGAGATACTGATTGACTCAAAATCACTCAAGTAAACTTTGTGAGGAAATGAAACCTTGGATCGGCCAAATCCTCATCTAATATTTTAACCATGAGCAGAACACGGCAAAGCTATAGTTTTGACTACAAACCCCAGAATCCCCATGTTAGCATGGCCCTGCTAGATGGGAATTTTGAGAACAATGCTCCCCCTCAAAAAAACAATTTTTCCAAGCTGGGTTCACAACATCTTAACTTCTGTTGGAACCAAAGTGTGACTAATTTAAGTTTGGATATAACCAGTGGTTGGCTTCAGCAGGTTCGCCCCAGTTCGCCATGAGATGCCATAGCTGCTTCAAGTCATTATTTGAGGCAAACGATCCCACAGTTTTCCTTCATAATCAAAATCCAGCTGCAGCAGCAACAGCCACCCAATCAATTCTACTTTATAGTGGCCTTTAATAGGTAGAGAGAATGCACAGAAGTGGTTTCCATCCCATTCTTCTGGGAACGCTCTGTGACTGTGCAGTTTGCCTAGGGCTACACAGGATAGCTCTTCTCCAGGAAGGTACAGGGGGTGAATTGAACTTCTGACCTCTGGTTCTACAGCCAGAGACCTAATTCAATGAGCTATCCAGCCAACCAATAGTTAATTTTAAATTTTAATATTTCTTTGCCTTACACAAAACCCCAATTCAGCTGCTTCTTTCTGTCTAATGGTAGGACTAGTCCTGTTATAGGTTTTTAAGTATTAGGTGTTTAGATATCATTCAGGGTATTGGAAAGGCTGCACAATACTCTTTCATTTTTCTGATTTTGCACTAGATTTTTCAGATGAATTAGTATTTAGGTTTTCACATAGTCTTGCTTATTGATTCATTCTCCCTGTGAAAAATCCTCATAAAGCTTGCTGGACTCTATGGGAGACTGTCATTTGGAATAGGAACAAAGGAAAATGTGCAACTACAGTAAATCCCGTTTATAGTTCTCTCATTTTCAAGTTCTTACCAAACCAAAAACATTGCAGATTAGTTTGCATGCGTTAACAAAAACCAGCTTCAGACTTATCTCTCAAACATATGTAATATTTTACAGTAAAGGGGAATCACTTTCTACAAAACAAAGTGCAAACAACAACAAAAATCAACACCCAATCATTAAACTGTTTCCATAGCATTACATACCATCCTTCCAAAATGTTAGGAGGCCATTGCTTCAGAGAGCAATTCAAAGCCCCAGGACTCACCAGGAGATCAGTAATCAAAGGCAGTTGTTAAAGAGTGGCACATTGTCCAAACTGCCTTCTAAAAGCACTGGGTATTTTCTGTTAAAATAATATCCTATAAGACGAGCATCACCTGCATATAATTCAAATTGGCAGTCTTCTTGTCACAATCAGATGTTTTAGATCTCTAGGCAGAAGCAGACAGCAATGGCTCTTCGGCTATGAAACAGAGATGAGCACTGAACCCTAGTTGGATACTACTGGCTTTTGAGCAAGGGTGACCTTTACCTTTACTAGGCTCATGGAGGTCATATAATCAGAAGTCTTTTAACCAAATTTCTGTACATCCATCCATAGACGGACCCAAGGAATGGCTTCTCCCTTCAAAAAAGTATGAAGCTGATCCATTTTTGTGAGTCTTAATGCTTGCCTCCAACTAACCGCCTTTCCATTTCTTCTTCTCTCTAATAACGACCAACGTTACATTCTTTGTGATCACACGTTTACATTGAAGATGTTCTTTCCACTTGCTGGAAGTGCCTTTTCCAATGTACAGAATGTATAACTTCAAACCAGTCAAAATGTCATGGAAGTTTACATTTAACAACCAGCAATTGCTTTTAAAACTGTTTCATTAATTGAGGACGCCGTTAAGAAGCAAAAATGCTATCCTGGCATGTGGTAGAAAGGAAAGCATGTGCCCAATTTGTTTAAAGGACTTCATTTTCACATACTTGTAGAATCATAGAATAACTGAGCTTTGAGGGTCCTTTTGGGCCCTGCCTTGAGCAGGACAGTCCAAGCCCCTGTTCAATGCAGAAATCCAAATCAAAGCAGACCTGACAGATGGTTGTCCAATTCTCCCTTGAATACCTACCATCTTTGGTTCTGGATGGGACAGTTCTGCTCCAAGCAGACCCGGTGCGTAATCTGGGAGTCCTCCTGGACTTGCGACTACTGCTTGAAGAGCAGGTGGCAGTTGTGGCCAGGAGGGCTTTTGCACAACTTCGTGTGATATGTCAGTTACGCCCACTCCTAGACTGAGACTCCTTATGATCACACATGCTCTGGTCACCTCCAGACTTGACTATTGTAATGCGCTCTACATGGGGCTGCCCTTAGTGACCATTTGGAGGCTGCAACTGGTCCAGAATGCGGCTACCTGGATCGTGGTGGGGTGCGGGCATTATGCTCGTGTCTCACCATTGCTCTGGGAGTTGCACTGGTTGCCAGTTTGCCTCCGAGTGCAATTCAAGGTGCTGGTTATTACCTTTAAAGCCCTACATGATATTGGGCCAGGATACTTAAGAGACTGCATCACCCCAAGAGTATCTGTCTGTCCCACCAGAGCGGACCGAAGAAGTTCTTTGGTGGTGCTATCAGCTAGAGAGGCGCATCTCTCTAGCACTAGAAGAAGAGCCTTCTCTGTGTCTGCTCTGGCCCTATGGAACCTTCTGCCAACAGAATTGCATCTCCAGATGGAGTTGCTGCCCTTTATGAAGGGTGCTAAGACCTGGCTAGCTGGGCAGTTATGGGGTCTGGGCCAGACGGTTGCTTCAGTCTGTTGGCTCATTTGACTTCCTATTAACCCCCCCCCTCTGTGTTCTAAGCTGTGTTTTTTGCTGTATTTTAATTTTTTCTTTTTAATTTTTACTGGTTTTAAATTTTAACTTTTTATTATCTTTTGTGAAGGGTGGATTTATATTGTGGGACTGTATAATTGGTATGTTTTATTTGTTGTCACCCGCCCTGAGTCATTCGTGAGGGCGGCATAGAATTTTGATGATAATTATTATGTTTCAATTTATATACCGCCCTACTCAGTAAAACCGACTCATTATTGTTATTATTATCATTATTAAATAAATACCTCCAGAGTTAGGAACACTCAGCACCTCTTGAGGCAGTTGGTTCCACTGTGATACTGCTCTGTTAAGATTGAGATCTAGCTCAGGGATTCTCAACCTGTGGCCCATGGGCTGGCCCATTTCATGTGCCCCCCCACTGCCTCCACCACACCAGGAAGTGCCATGTGGTGAAGGAAGGGCAAAATGGCCATTCAGCCCTTGAATCTGTCTGGGTGACCAAGCCCCTAGCTTTAAAAGGTTGAGAACTCCTGATCTAGGTCTTATGAATGTATTTCTTAGCTGGAAAATTGGCCACTTATTTAAATACAGTACCCACAAGATGTCCTAGTTGAGTTTCCAAATGACTCCTATTCAGAGGACTGGATTTGAAAAGCATTGTTTTGAAATCTTACTTGAATGAAATAGGGACTTTAAAATCTTTCAGTTTCCTTCTAAAGGAGACTCTTTGTATCCCTTAAAATGCTTGACAAAATACAGAAGTTTCCTACAAGCAGCAGGGGAAAGTTGTTTGAACTAGGGCTGTGTAACAGATTAGAAGGAAAACCCCCACACACATTCCAAACTGGAGTTTGACTTGGACCAATTTGTATGATCTTTGGCAGAAGTAGTACATCCCAATTTAGTTAAATTGTAAAGGAAATTGTATCCTGACTGGATGGGGCATAAATTGTTTCAGTCTTTATTTCTTTTTTTAAAAAAGCAATATTTATTGCTATCTACCTAAAGGAGTACATGCTTTCTCTCTTTCTTAGGGTTAAACATGTCTCAAAATTCCAGGTACCTCATCAAAAGCAAAAAACAACAGCAACTCAACATTGCAGCTGTTTTGAGCTTTCTGATGCAGGTCACCAGGAGGCTTACAAATCAACCTGGGGCACATACCAACTCAGAGGCCACACATTGGCCTTGAGTGAATTAGGATATGTCCACAACCCTAAACTGGCCTGCAGATCATATCAGGGGATCCATAATCTTACATTTGAATTGACTTCTCCTCATCTTTGTCTTCTTCTATTTGGCTCCAGCAAACTGTACCCTTCCCTAACCTGGGGCCTTCCAGATGTCCTGCTGGTTCAATGTACCACACAGAGGCGTAGCTACCGCCGTATCTGCCGTATCAATTATACGGGGCCCCCGGGTCACGGGGGCCCCCAACGTGCGTAAACAAAACAAATCTTTACCCTTCCTAAGGGCCCCCAAAAGATTTTTATACGGGGCCCCGCCAAGGCACGCTACTCTTCTGGTACCACACCATTGGGGATGAGAGTTATAGTTTAAAACAGCTGGAAGTTTAAAACGCTGTGCATTGCAGAACATAAAAATGATATGCTTGATCCTAAAATTTCAGTCTTGGAAAAACATGTGAGCACGGCACAGCACTAACCAATGTTATCAAAGCCAGGAGGAAGCAGCGCTGAGGAATTATTTTTTATTTTAGAAATGGCATAATCTGCAAAAGCTATACTCACTTCCCTAGTAAACTCACTGAACTCAATAGTGAAAAATACAATAAGCTCCATGAGTAAAAGGAGTTATGCAATATGCTTTGAGTTTTTTGTATTCTGAATTTGCACCAAGTTTTGAATGATGTTGGGAATGTAAAATCTTTTGAGATATTTAACAGCAGTGACAAACAAGGGTACTGTTATATAAAACAGAGTTGCAAACTCTGGCCCAGAGTGGTCAAGATTTTCACTAGACACCACGGGGGGAGGGGGAACAGTATAAATAAATAAACAGTATGTGCGATCCTGCAAATGCAACTGAAATGTTTACAGAAATGCTGCCAATGGAAGAATATGGTCTGTATATTTCTTTTTAAAAATCCAAGAAACTCAAGTTTCACATTATCAGCATTCATTTCAGTTTTTAGAAAAAGCCCATGTCCATTATTTTTTGGGGGAGAGAACAACATCTATATCTATGGATATTTTAATTAGAACAACTACAAATGAAGACTAAATTCAGAAAAAAAACATAATTCAGAGAAATAACACTTGAAAATATAATGACAAGAAGAGGTGTGAAATAGTAAGCACTTAAGTATGACACACTAATGACATGAATTGCATCGTTATGTACTCTTCTATCCTTGCCAGAGCTTTATTTGAACTCTGAGGGAATCCTCCTGAAGAAAGAAATAATCTTCTTTCGTACATTTGTGAAAGCATAAATATGTATACAGGCACACACATAGATCTCTAGCATTTTTAACAAATCTTGAAATACACTTCTCTTCTCCTGCAAAAAGACTTAATGTTAGTCATAAAACCAGACAAGGACAGATCAGAGAGAGGATTTCCTGACACATAAAACAGAACTGGGTAAACCTGTAGCCCTCTGGATATTGCTTAACAACATCTCTACACAGCCTATGCTGGCTAGGGCTGATGGGAGATGTTGTCCAACAATACAGTAATACCTCGGATAACACTAAGACTTGATTCCACAAGACTTGGTGTTATCCGATTTTTAGTGTTATCCTATCCATGTTAAAATCCTATGGGATGGATCGGATAACGTTAAAGCTCCATAGATACATTGTAACCGCACAGGCTTTAGCGGTTGTTATCTGATCCATCCCATAGGACCTTAACATTATTCAATCCAAGTCTCCTCCCCAGATTACTTAACGTTATGCGATTTTAGCGTTATCCGAGGTAAACGTTATCTGAGGTATTACTGTACCTAGAAGCCCACCAGTTGGCCAACTTTAATGAAGAATAATACCATTAGAGAGTTCATCATTAAAGGATGTAGTGCTGACTACTAGTCTGCATGACTTTTGGAAAAGCTGGATATAATTGTGGCAGAGGATCAGGGCCATAGCCAGGGCATGGCCAGGCCCACCCTGAGTTAACAGTTTGCCCACCCTGGCAAAGTGTGCTTTCCCATAGGAATGCATTGAAAAGAGGCTTTGTTGCCCATCCTGAAAAAAATATTTGCCCACCCACATCTAGAATACTGGCTATGGCCCTGTGGAAGATAAGTTTATCAAAGACTCTTAGCCATAATTGTAAGGTGGAATCCACATTTTCAGGAGAAGGATACTCTTGGTACTGATTCCTGAAGGGCAACTAATGGGACAGCTTGCTCATAACGTTGGTTTTGGCATCACCACTCAGAATGAAAGAGGAGAATGCTGGAGTTGGTGAACCAGCAGGACATTTTTATGTTCTCAAGACATGTACGTCCACCCCACTCTCTGATTCCAGTTCAGACACAGCTTATTTATTTCCCTCTTTTAAAAAACATATTTGATCAGTCAGAGTAGCTCAGCATAGAAAAATAAGCATTACTATATGAATGTTTCTAAAACTGCCTCTTTCCCACTCAGCTCATGATGTGAAGTCGAAACAGAACTCAGTGCAAGCAGTTTGAGTAGTGATCTTGAAAGCCACTGCACAAGATTGGATAATTACAATGATGTCACTTTTGATTTAGAGCAGGAGTTCCCAACCTTTTCAAGCCGGGGGTGGGTGGTGGGTGGACAGATCATGCTCTCTCAGTCAGCTTTGAAGGCCGGATGGCCCTTTTGCCGTGCCTGCACAATTGGGGTGGCTATTTTGTCCCAACAGCTTAAAAGGGGCAGTCATTTTGTTTCTTGAATGCCATTGGAGGGATGGGAGGGGTGTCACATGAAATGGCCCACAAATCCGGCCCACTGGCCTTAGGTTGGGAACCCCTGATTTAGAGTGATGTCCCTTTTCCTAAACTGGGCTACTCAATTCAGTAAAGTCAGGAATGGGGAACTTCTAGTCTGAAGCCATACAGTACTTCCTGCAAACCTTCTCAGTGTTTCCTGCTTGCCACTGGAATTGCAGAGGAAAGATGAACAAGTCCTGCTCCTGGAAGCAGGGATGAAGAAGATACGCACTGGCTTTTGCAGTCTTGGTCAAAGCTCTGGTGTTTTCCAAAACACACCTTGTTTTGAGAACCAACATGCTTGCAAGGCTTACTGGATGTCTCAGGGAAATACCATGTGTACATTTGAAAATATCACCAAATAAAATGTATACAACTGAAAAAATACACACAAGTCAACTTTAGTCAATGGGAAAATACATTCATGGCACAAAATGCATACATGAATGCATACATTAGGTAGAACGGATACACACATTAGGAAAATGTACAAAACTGAGCACAGATATCAGAGTTGCGACCTTTTTGAAATTTAAAACAAGGTGGAATTTGAAGAACTACCACAAAAGAATGAAGGATATTCACACGCCTACCTAAAAGGCATGCCCAGCAACAGCATTAAACTCTTTCCTGTCTCTCTTCCTGCACTGAAGGGAACACTCTTCAATAGAAGCAGCAAATGTATGAGCGTTTTTCAGCTTCCATCCAATGCAGAGGGAGATGCATTATTTCTCCTTTTAACATTGGATCCCAACCCAAGTTTCAAGAGATGGCAATGCCAAGCAGCATACTTATATTTTCCTTGGTAGTTTGTTTTTAGGGATGAATGGTATTTGCAAACCTATAATGCAAACAGTTATTCAAATTAATTCATACCACCCCCATCCCACATTGATTTTTGCCCCGTGGCATTGTTCAGATTTCTGCAGAATGATTCCCAGAGTTGGTCTCTCAACATCAGTCACTACCCCAGCAATAACAGATGCTGGAAATTGTGTTCCAACATCAACTAGGAAACAACATCTGGAAACAGCTCAATTAACTGGGCTGGGAAAGGATCTTAGAAAGTAAGATCACAGGCTAATACTCTAACTCTTTATAAGCAGAGTTTATCTTAGCTTCATTAACTTGATAGGCCTCTCATTTCATTTCTATATACACGTCTGAAATTTAAAATGAGATGTCAGATAGCCTTTTTAAAACTCTTCTCTCTATTGTGAGGAGGAGAGTTAATTCAACTTAATAGCAAGAGGAGGATGAACAACATTTTAAAAAAGATTTTTAAAATCTAAAACCAGTGTCTACTTCAAATGTGTATAGACCAAAAGTTATACAAAACCCAAAGGACACTGAACAGCCTGATAGGCAAGGAATGAGGAACAGAGTATGAGGCTCACCTTAACAGGTCAGTGGATTCAATCCTACTATAGTCGCTCTTTCCACAGAGATTTTCTGCTGAGATAAATAACTGACTTGAGGATCTAACCTGTTTCCCACTCAGGTCAACAAAAGAACCACCATTCAAAGGGAATTACAAACTCTTGATACACTGTCCTACAAAATTTGAGTCATCCAGACTAAAACCAGTTCCCAGATAGTTTTTTCCCCTCCTTAAAATGTCAACTCAAACCACTGGGAATATAAAACCATTCCCTCTTTTTTCAACTCAGAGGAAACAGGAGCACTAGACAGCATTTGTGATTGATTTCTGTTTGTACCAAAGGAAAACATTATATAAAAAGGCCCACACTGAAGATTTAAAAACCTACTATAGCTAAAATGTTTTTCATGTCACAGGTTACACTATACATACTACAAAAGTGCAGGGGTAGGAGCTGCTGATTTTGATTTCTTGTGTGTATGTGGTTGTATGTTGTGACACTGAGAATCCCAATTTAAACAAATTCTGAAAGAGCTTATAAAAATCAGCTAGAAATGTACAGTTCTGTATCTTCAGGTAATTGCAGTATTTCAGTATCTCTGACTGTAACCTCTTCATGTGATTTTAGCTTGAGGTATGCAAGGGCTTTTTTCCCTTTCAAAATACACACAATTTTCATGTATAAAATATATGGATTTTGCTTTTTCCATCTCACACTTGTTACTTTAGGCAATGAAAGCAAATCCATTCAAACAGGCGTTGTTCTTCTGTTGACCATGTTGATATGAAGTCCTTCTTTGAATTCCTTCTGCAGGAAATTGTGGACTTGAAGGAAACCAGCATCTTGTTCCATATTGTAACTTGGAGCAGTGGTGATCTTTAAGGGTTCCCTGGAGAGTGTGTACATGGAGATTTCATTCATGGGAATAGAACCTGCCATTTTCAGGCCCACTGGAGAAACATCCCTGGATGGAGAAGGCTCTGTAGACCGAGAACTTGATCTGGACCGTCTTCTCCTATATCTATAGCTTGGCATTCTGGCATAAGGGGAAGAGGAAGAAGTCTTAAGAAACTCCCTCTTGGTCTTAAACCTCAGTTCCTTATTTTTTTCAATATAAATGTTCACAGCTAGGACTCCAACTGTTTCTGCCACAATGAAAGACAAGGCTCCAAAATAAAAAGACCAGCCGTAATTGTATTGGTTCTTTTTGTCTTCATCCCGCTTGTCACTAGGATCACCTGCATTGCTCGATATGTATACAATTATCCCAATTATGTTACTCAAGCCTGGAAAAAGAAGAGGGAGAAATAGTCTGGTTAGCTTCAAAATGTAATACTCATAATGATAATCCCTAGCCTTCAATGAGATATAACATGACCATAATCTAGCAATAGTAAAATGATTGTTTGCTGCATACCCCAAGAAAGATCAATGGAGACACCTTGAGGAGATGTTCAGGTACAACTCTTGATACTTGCCAAGAAGGCTCTCAAAGTTCTTCATGGGACTGCCATCACATGGTCTCTTTAGGATTGGTTCCAGCATTAAAACCAATAAACTTCCGCTTTACTTATTTGCAGCAAGCATTTATATGCAGCCTTATGCTCACACTCTCAGGATAGCAAAAAATAAAAATAATAATAAAAAAGATATGAACAAATTAAGAATGTAGATAATAAAAATAGGTCAACTGTAAAACTGAAAGATATAAAAACAGCAACAGGTGAATAGTGAAAGCTACTTACAAGACATTAAAAGGCTCTCGGACAGTAACGGCCCAACTATGGCACTCCAGGTGTTCTTGGACTTCAATTCCCAGAAGCCCAGGTCAACACATCTGTTGATCAGGGTTTCTGGGAATTGAAGTCCAAGAACATCTGGAGTGCCAAGGTTGGCCATCACTGCTCTAGGAAAATAATAGAATCAATAAAGCCTTTTCCCTGACATCAAATTAACATAGTGGCTGGTGTTAAGTGAGAAGATTTGGAGAAGGGATTCCATAGCTTGGAGCTACCCAAGAAAAAGCCCTTTCTGGCAGGAGCAACCAAAGAAAGGCCTTAGAGAGCTTAAGAGCTACATTAGCCTAATCAAACTCTAAAGGGTATCACAGTGAAGCCATTTTAAAGGTCAAAAATAGCACTTTGAATCACACCTAAAATGGACTGAATGCCTGTTTAAGCAGTGTAATAATGATAACCAATATCGGGATGCTAACATTACTGCCATATTGTGAGTTGTCTTACACAGAGTGCTGAGCTTTGAAAACAGACTTTTTGTTTCTGAAAAACTATGCAACTCGGTATAACAAGGAACCTATGAGAGAAGACAGAAACCAAACACCTGAGGTCAAGGAACTAGCTGAATTGCTATCTGGCTGCTACTGCCCCCTAAAGTCACAGTGATAGGAAAAGCCACAAATTACTGAATCTCCCTTTGTATGCAGCTGCCTGCCTCTCTCTCTGCTCATTAGTCATTTTTCTTCCCTGATTGCTCTACCCTTTGTCTCAAAGCTCCTTGACCATCTTCATCTTCATTCCATCTTCATTCCCTGCCCACCGATTAACCTGCCCCTTTCTTGCATCTATCTTGTCTCTGGGTTCCTTGCTCCTTACTTCAGCCCCCTGCTTGCCCTCCTTCCCATTCTCCAGGCCACCTGTTCTCAGGACAAGAGTCTTGACCCACCTTCCATTTCCATATGGAAGCGTACTGGAATTGGCTTTGTTTCTTGAGCAACAGAACACAGTCAATCAAGGTAAGAACCCTGAGGTCTACACTTTCCTATCAACCACACAACAGTCAAGTGAGCAAGGGCTGTTCTAAAGCACTCTAATAGTTCATTCAGGATTCAGACAGTATGTATATTTTTGTTTTAATTGAGCTCAGTATGCGTATGTCTCTTTTATTATATGTTTAGGTGTTTATATTCTGCATTTTAAGGAACTATCCACTATTGTGAGACTCCTATGAATGTAGTCAAACTTCGCATAAAGAGCACCTCGTTTAAAGAGTAACTCGCTTAAAGAGCAGTATTTTCTCTGAATGTTCGCTTTGCTTAACAAATAAAACCAACCAAAAACTCAACAAATAAATCGGGGTTCACAATTGGTCACTTACAATGGTGTTTTGCTTAAAGAGCAAACTCACTTAAAGAGCAATCCTGTGGAATGCATTATGCTCTTTAAGTGAAGTACAACTGTATGTCTGTAGTAGGTTATATATATATAGGTAAAGGTTGCCCTTACTCAAAAGCCAATTGTATCTGGCTCAAGGGCTCAGTGCTCATCTCTTTTTAAAGCCATGCAGATGTTTCTGTGGACACCAGACTGCACAGAACACTGATTACCTTCCCACCAATGTGATCCCTATTTATCTACTTAAAATTTCTTGCTTTTGAACTGCTAGGTTGGCAGGAGCTGGGACAGAGATGGTAACTCCTTCCATCGTGCAGCACTCAGGCCATGAACTGCTGACCTGCCGACCTTCTGTCTTGTAAGGATACACACAAGTAATGCATCTCTTGGTATCCTATATCATTGATTCTAAAACCAAGAGAGCAACCAACTTTCAAGGGAAAGTTTGCTTTACCAAAGTTATGAATCTATCAGCAATGAACACCACATCTCATTTGTGCTAGATTTCTACCCAATATCTACTAACTACAACAGGAAAACTAGGAGAAAGTTACCCACTCTTCCCAAATTCAGAATGTTTTGAGAAAGCTCTCAGCTATCTTCCTGTGATAGCTTTCAAATCTATGGAAACTAGATGTCTCAGTAGAGAACATCCTGGTTTATCTGATTTGTCAATGATAGAAGACCTTCTGGATTTATAGGCTTAGCACTGAAGCATCTCATGACCTGGACATCTGTCTACTTTGGAATAATCTCTCCTCTGGGTTCCACAGCTGTTCCTTCGGATGCAGCACAATTTTATTCACAGCCACTGAAAGAGGTGGAAGCCAAAATATCTTGCCATAATACTTCAGCTGTTCTGTTTTGCTAATCATACCACTAAATTGATGTTGACAGTGATGAGGCACATCCTTCTGGAATCCAGAACAGAGTTTTGAGTGCTGTATGATGCTTTTTCACATTTCCTTCTACCTCTTGTAAAATCTCACGGGGAAAGTCAAATAGTACGTCTGAAATTAAGGACTCTAATTAAAGAAAATGAAACAATGTTTTCTTGCGCTGTTATGCAATCAAAGTGGGCACCAAGTGAGCCTTGATGAGCAGCTGGCCATTTGATGTTGCTAAAAAGGAAGCAGTCTTTGCTTGAGTAGGTTCCACAATTTCTCTGCATTGTGGAGGAGGTTCACTGATGAAAGAAAGGATTCCCCTTTGCCAAAACAAAGGAGAAGCCCTCAAGTATTTTGTTTCTCGATACCAGGGGTGCCCAAACTATGACCCACAGTCCAGATTCGGACCATAATGCCAATTCATCTGGCCTGCATCGCTCTCAGAAGCGTTGCTGGTGACACGGGGCAGATGAACTAGCATCAGGGGTTGGATCTGGCTTATGGGTCATAGTTTGGGCAGCCCTGGTTTAAGCAAAGAAAATGGCAGCCTAAAAAATCTATCTCATCCTGTTGCAAAACATATCTGTTTCAAAACCGATTGCAAGGCATATTTTACTTCCACTTTTGGTGTGAGGAACCATGCACCTGGCTTGCTAAACCATGTGACTGGCCTGCAGCCTGAAAAGTTTGGGCACCTCTGCTCTACAAAAAGTGTAAGACCCACATCTTGTTCACTGACGTCTGTGAGAGAATGGCATGAGAAAGACCATTAGGTTTATGGCTAGAGGACAGAGTTCATGCAGATTGGAACTTTTCAACATTCAATGCAATGCAGAAAAAGGTATCCCTTCATTTTGACATATGAAACACATCCACGGGGATATTAGATACAGTAGAACCCCATAAAAGGGAAAAAACTCCATTTTGTGGGGCTCTTTGCATAATGGAAAAAAGTTCGTTATACAGGGTTTTGTTAAGCGAGGTAAACCTCGCTTAATGAAAACCCTGCATAATGCAATTTTTTCCGTTATGTGGGGTATCGCCAATAGCGCAAAAACGCTTCGTTGTATGAATTTTTCGTTATACGAAGCATTTGTTATACGGGGTTCCTCTGTAATAAGATTGTCTGATAAACAAAGCCATCTGTTCCATTTGGAAATTGTGTCACAGCAAATTCGAGAACAGAAGGCCAATCCTTGACATGTAGGCACCTTGTTGGGGAAGACTAGAAATGACATCCTCTTTTAATGTGTGTCAGTAACTGCTGTAGAGGAGCCAGGAGATTTCTCAAGCTCCTGCCAACTGAAGGCAACACCTGTACACCCACACTATGTTTGTAGAAAGTCCCATGTTCTGTGGGGATGGAATCCGCTACTCTGTTCCTAGAGTAATGAGCACCTTGATATTTAGGATCACTTCTAAAATGAAAGGGGGATGCTATGTTTTCAAGGCAATATGTACCATTTTCTCCTATCAGAAAATGCTTCCTTTGCAAATATATATAATGGGAAAGCTCACTTTGTACAAAATATTATACAGTATAGGATACTTGACTTCTGACCACAAACAGACTGCCCGCCCAATACATGTTAAAACCCACTACTAGTAAGCATAAATACAGTTAAAAACACATTAATAGCCCTTTAGCACAGTGGTTAAAATGCTGTTCTGCAGTCAAAACTGCTCACAACCTGAGTTTGATCCTGACAGGGATCATTGTTGACTTAGCCTTCCAAGGTCGATAAAATGAGTACCCTGTGTGTTGGAGGCAAAATGCTAATTACCTTGTGAATTGCCCAGAGAGTGCACTAAGTGCTATGGGATAGTATATAGGTGTAATTGCTATAATACTTGTCACTAGCATATAATGGCACTCGAGTAATTAAACATTGAAGGAAGCACTGGACTATGTTAGGACACTATGGTTGAAGAGAGAGCATGCTTCTGCTTTCTTTTTAGCAATATCAAATGTCCTTGTAATCTACGTCTGTATGTGAACAAAGATATCTGGTGTCAACCAGATCTGGCAGTGCTAATAACTATTGTTGTTATGCATCCTCAAGATGGAACTTACTTACAGTGACCTTAAGAGATTTCAAGATAAATTAGATATTTAAGGAGTGGTTTTACCAATTCTACATTCCCAATGAGTTTTTACAGTGGAGCAGTGATTCAAAGCCAGGCCTCCTCAATCCTAGTCTAACACTCTATCCACTGCACCACCCTGGGTATCCTGTGTGCTAACAGCTATTGCGTGGGTCCAACTGGAACCAAGTATTCCATAGCTATCTATATTAGTAGCACATTTCAATTATGATTTGCTTCTATGTTTTTCCACACAAAAATGCACCTAAATACAGATATTCCAAACACTCCATGAATGAATCACCTTTTTTTCTTTTCCCAAAGACTAGGGAATCAGTAAAGCTTATTTAGTATACCAAAATAGTTACCACATTACCAGACACATTTTTTTTATTTCACAAAAAACTTATTATGATATTGTTGTTGCAAAAAGAAACAAACTACCAGTAATATAGTTAATTATAACCTGTTACTTCCAAGCTCTATCTGGATATAATCCAGCAGCATTTAAATAAAGAACCCCAAATGAAAAAAGACAAACTAATACAAAAATGATTCTTAAGAAGCTTGGGATAAACTAATCCACTTTCTATCTGTGGCAGATAGGATTAAACAAAGAAAATGTATGATACACACAGAGCCAGTAGGATTGACAGTCTGCCCGTCTGTCTCCCAAAATGGAATCCAACACTGTTAACCTAGAAGGCCCATTGTTAAGAAGAGGGAAATGGGGGTTTAAAAGGAATGAGATGTGAGGTTTACAAGGAATGGCATGGTGATGGGATGTGGAGCTGAGTGACAGAGGAGTCTCAGGCAGCACGGGGAATGGGAGGAAATAACGACCTTGCCTTCTTCTCTTGGATTGCGGTGGCTGAGTGGTTAAGACAATGACCAGGATGACTGGAAGGTTGGCAGACCAGCAGTTTGAGACCCAAGTACTGCATGATGGAATGAGCTCCTATTTCTGTCCCAGCTCCTGCCAACCTAGCACTTCGAAAGCAAGAAATTGCAAGTAAATAATTAGGCACTGAATTGGTAGGAAGGTAACAGCATTCAATGCACTCTGGTGTCTAGTCATGCCTGCCACATGATCAGGGAATGTCTGCAGACAGCCCTGCTCTTTGGCTAGGGTCGGATACGACTGGTTTTCGAACAAGGGCGAACTTTACCTTTACCTACCTCTTCCCTTAATGACACCAGTCTCCATGAACTGCAACTCTGGATTCACTCATAATTAATGGGTACATTTGTTGAGACTGTTCTTGGATGCCACACACAAACACCCTAACAACCCTAGGAAGAAAAAGCTTACTGGAAGGAGGAGATGGTGCCATACCTGCTGCAACAAAAAGTATTCCGGCACTCAGAATAATGTTGTTCTTGCTGCTGTAGATCCTCCCAGCTCCAACACAGAGTCCTCCCAGTAACAACAGTATTGTGCTCAGGATGGGAAATACACTGGAGGCACGGACGATACCTGGTGGAGAAGAAGAAGAAAGGGCAAACAAGAACCACGACAGCTTTACTGTTTCTGCCCAGAAATGTGATTCTGTGGCAGTTAGAATGGGAATGCCAATGCACAGTGATAATTTATTTTATAACAGCATTTATATGCAGAATAATATGGTTTTGTATGGCTAATAGCAGCTTAGAATACTTATGCTATTAAAGCACTGTAATATGTTTAAACAGGAGTTAAAGCAACAAATTTATAGAGGCAGCATAAAAGAAGGACAAAAACTATCGAGGGAGGTTTTCAAAGAGTGATACAATGCAATTGTGTGTGGCTAAATGCTTGCCGCAGAAATTAAGACCCCGAAAACTAGAGGAACAAACAGAAAGGCCAGACAAAAGCAATATGGATTCCACTTGCTTTTTGTACATGTTTTCTGATTCCTCTTAGAAAATTGGGGGCTATTATCATAATCAGCTTTCCACAGCCACTATGTGTGGAAACATACTCTGACAAGCTACCCGCTAAAAAGGTTATAAAAAAATAACCCGCAAATTAATGCTGGGAAGAGCCATGAAAAATGCATGAGCAAGCTGCTGACGATATAATGCCACACAGGCAGCATTACAAGCAGCCTCCCTGATAACATGCAAATTGGGATAATTAAGCCTGCTGGCTACATGGCAGCTGTCCGGGAACTGCCCCACCCAACTTTACGCCTCTCTTGGGCACAAGCAATCGATGCAAGGAGCCTCCCCAGATTCTCAGAGACGAGATGCTTAGAAGCCAGTAAAGGCTGCAGTGGATTCCACCAACATCAACCGCCTTTCTGAATATTAGCTGGGATATTTTGTCATTTGCTCATTTACTGGGCTCATTTCAATACATTTCATGCAGTTGTTGTTTTTATTTATTTATTTTAAAGACTATCTTTGAATTTAAGCAGGGTTTTCTACGGACTCATGTTGTGAGTCTGGCCGGTCATCCTGCTACAGTAATGGAGTAGACAGTACAGCCAGCAACTCAATGCTGAGTGTTGGGCAGTGATAAATAACCTGAATCCCTAAATGGGCCAATGGCTATGGGTGGATGAGCCCCTTTAGGTGGGGCGATGGCCCCCTCAGTGGAGGAAATGCCACTGGACACCATCATATGAGGCTCAGTGGCAAAATGAATGGATGAGGAACTCTGATTCCCAAGGGTCATGGAGCAGAAGAGGCCATGCAGGATGGACTGGCTGTAAAGGTGCACCTTATTAATATCCTCAAGGCTGCGGGCAGTCTATTGCAGTCCCCGTGTTGAATCCTGCACGTCTGATTTTGTGTGTGCCACAGGGGATGGCTCCAAGATCATAGTGTGTGGGTCACTTCATGGCAAGCTGGGATCCACCTTAAACAAATTCATGCCAATGGCATTTTTACTGCTTCAAGGGGGGGGGGGAAGCATTCTCGGATACGAGTTGCAGATGACATTGTGAGTGAGGAAGGGACTGGAAAAAAAGGTACAAAGTGAAAACTGAAGAAAAGATGATGGATAAGGGAGAGACACAGATATAAACAAGAAAGAAGAAAAAGAGGGTTGCTGCTACTGGAAAGATTGCCAGAGGGCAAGATGACAACCTTTGGGGGATAATAGAAAATAAACGTCCAATCCTGGGAAGTAGGACCACAACGAGATAGAGAGAGAGAAGAGAGATCGATATGCTCAGGATATTTCTCAGCTGGTTCACAGTTTCTTCTGTGTTGGATTCTATCACAGGGTGATTAGCGTCTTTCTCCCTGGAAGAAACTGCAATTTCCCCAGTAAATGCTCACTGATTTTTAAACCAGGAACTACAGCCAGACCTTATGCGAAGGCTCAAAAAAGACTAGAGGCTACGTGGCAGCTCCTCTTCAGTGAACTTTGTGTACAGAAGATCCATGGATTGTTTTAAAATGGCTGGATCTGTCTCCAGGTTGGTTTGACAAAGGGAGAGTTTGATGTCTTATTTACTATTTTTTATTCACACAGAAAGATATTCAGTCAGACTTCTAGTTCAACTGGCTCAGTACTGTCACGAAAGACTGGAGTCTGTCTACCAGGAAATATCAAAGATGGAGCCTCTGCCCTTCTGCTTGTGACTAGGAATATGCTTGCCTCTGTGTTTGACAGCATAGAAGGATTCTAACCATGTTGAATCATAAACAGGAGTGATATTAAAAAGCAGTACAGTATTTCCATCACCAGGATTTCCATTTGGGGCACATATAAAAGTGTTTTCTTGTTGCAGCAAGGCCAGATTCCATGAATGCATAAACTCTACTGAAAATGTCTAAATTAAAACAAACTTAACAGCTGGAAGGAAAGATGAGCATTCCGAAATTAATATCTACAAATGTAAAATAACTCATTTCAATGACAAAGTGTGTGAGAACATCTGTAAAACTATTACCAAATTGATTTGCTTGAGAGTTAAATAATAATATGGATATCAGTGGAAGACTGGAGTACACAGAAAGAGCCTCCTTGAAGACTGGTATTTTTGTTGTTGCCACAATTGGATGTACCCAGGGCAACAGCAACCTTGTGTCAGCTACTCTTTCTTGCACTAGGTCAGGCAAAAGGAACCACAGAATGAATTCACCAAAAGGTGGCTTCATTTTTTGCAGTTTCACATCTGGCCTAGACATGGAAGAAAAAGAAGTGGGAGACTGGCTGATGAAACACAAGCTCTTAAGATTCTGGGTCATTTTATACTTGAATCATATATAAAGCAGAGGTTCATAACCTTAAAGGCTAGCAGCTAAATTTTCCTCTTAGCACCTACTGCAAAACTATAGCCTAGAATAGCAAAAACTGGCTAACAAAAGGATAACAAAATAAATAACCTATACGCACCCAGGCAGCCACTTCTGTTTTTGATTTTGGAGTATGATGCCCCCTCTGCCATTATTACGATGTAAATAAGCATTAGAAAGGATCATCAAGTGTAAGGATGTGTCACCAAGATAAAGATAATCCGCACTCTTGTGTTCCCAATCATTATGCTCTGGTATGAAAGCTGAACAGTAAAGAAAGCTGACAGAAAAAATTGCTTGATACATTTGAAGCATGATGTTGGAGGAGAGCTTTGTGGATTCCATGGAGAGCCAGAAGAACAAACAAGTGGGTCCTGAAGCAAATCAAGCTTGAACTATCTCTGGCTTGATGAAACTGAGGCTGTCAGTTGGGCACATCATGAGAAGTCAAGATTCTCCGGAAAAGACAATAATGGTGGGAAAGGCTGAAGGCAGCAGGGAAAGAGAAAGATCAACTGTGGGAATAGATTGATTTGACTCTCTAGGGATGCCACATTCTTGAGTTTGAAGGACAGGTCGTTTCAGAGATTGCTTATTCATAGGGTCAACATAACTCAGAGGCAATGCAATAAGAAATATTTGACAACTGCTGCAAAATGTGGCAGCTGCACAATCTGTTTCCTTCTGAGCTACAACAGAAAAGTGACAAAAGTGAAAGAGGCTTGTTTTCAACCAGTTCCACTAGCCCCATGGCAGGTTATGTAGCTCTTTAAGCTAGTTCTAAGCTTTGGTGCATCAATATTTTTATACAGTACATGGCAAATGAATGAAGATTGCTTCTGGTATAGTTGCACCTGCTACAAGCCAAAGAGAGAAAATTGGCCTCATGCTTCATGACATCCAATACCACTCAAGCCACCCCAGGGATCACACGGCAGCCCAATAAGCAGATTTCAGAGTGCTAATAAATGGTCCGATACTGGCCAAGACTTTGTGAAAGCAACAGAATATGGGGTTGTGAGGTTCACAAGGCATGCTGCAAACTTGGAAGTATGGAATAACATATATTTGCGCTGTTCAGGGCCATATGTGACACAATAGCATTTGTTGTGTTTCGTGCAGCTAGTGGGGGGCAGGGGTGGTGGAGGTGGGTTCCTCCCAGTGCTTATGTTTCTGTCATCGGTGGTGTGCAGCGACGCCAGCAGCAGCAGCAATGGTGATCATGTGTTTCTTCAGGGCTTTTGGACAGGTTTCACTGCTTTCCAGGGAGGCAGGAGCCTTCGCAGACCCCAATTGCTCCTTTTAAAAAATCTCCCATGGCTCCACCTCTCTGTCTCCACAGCTAATCCCTGGCATTTGGAGACTTCCATTGGCCCGCGGCACTGACATCAGTGCCTGGTTTCCTGGTGCTGAACCAGGAAGTATCCTAGAGCCGGGAAACGAGGCACTGACGTCAATTGAGGTCCGCAAAGACTCCTGCTGCCCTGGGAAGTGGCGAAGCTTGTCCAAAAGCCCTGAAGAAATGCATGACCGTCATTGTAATGGTGACATATCACGACTTCTGGCAGTGGGGGGCAGACCTAGAGGTGGCTGGGTGGCCACTGTGGGCCAGATTAATTATATGCATGGGCCAGATTAGGCCCATGGGCCAGGGGTTGGTGGTGTCTATTCTGCCTTGGGCCATTCCTGCGGATCATTGTATTGGGCTAAAGCAGAACACAAGAAAGACACTTTGGGTCGCTCTTTTACTGCTATTCTAGGAATACACTCTACATATATCAGACTTTCATTATTCAGTTCAACAAAGTCATCCTGAGATATCTTCTATCTCTTCATTTTTATCATAACATGCTGAAAACCTTTAGTGGTGCCACAGAGAGCAACTTCTTGTTTGAAAATGAAATGAACAACCCAGTCATCACAGTCAGCGCAGCTCCAGGTGCTGAAAGTCTTTAACTAGAAATAGAGCCTTCTTGGTGGTGGCACCAACACTGTGGAACACTCTACCAGAAGAGCTGCGTCAGGCCCCATCACTGGCTATCTTTAAAAAGCAATTAAAAACTCTCTTCCTCAAGGAGGCTTTTCAGGGTGTTGTCCCTTTACCAATAAATTAGTCAGTTAGTTTGAGTACCTATGCCCTCAGACACCAATTAGTTTAGTTTAGTTTAGTTTGTGATGTATTTGTTGTTTTTTTGATCTGCTGTGTGTTTTGTTGTTATTTGTTATCTGTTTGTTCACCACCCAGAGTGGGATACCACCAAAATGGGCAGTATAGAAATACAACCAACCAACCGTGTGTGGGGTATGGGCCAAATGGTTGCTTCAGTTTGTTGGCCCATCTAACCCCTCCCTCTCTCTGTGTGACTTGTTTAATCTCTTTTATTTTTTGTAATTTTTTAAATCTTGTTTAATTCTGTTTTTATACCATGTTTTTATTGTGTTTTAAGTGTTTTTAAAGTTTGTTAGCCGCCTGGGTCTTTGTGAGGAGGGCGGCATGAAGGTTTGATTAAATAAACCAACCAACCAACCAACCAGTATTACTCGAAGGGCGTGTTACTGTGGACATGCAAAGCAGCCTGTAGGGAATGATCCAAGGTAAGGCTAAATCCCAAGAAGACTAGAGAGACTGATAGAAGATAGGTATGGCTAGTCTGATGCTACAGCCAAGGAGCCAAAATGGTGGAGACTCAAAGACAATGAAACGACTTTAACTGTCCTTGTTCCATCGTAAAGAATACTGGGATTGGTAGTCTGGTGAGGGTCTTTCCGTTCTCTGCTATATGTCAAGGAAGTATATTGGATTTCCTCCGCAGAAAATTGCAAGTTCCTCAACAAACTACAAACTGCAGCCTTGTGCCTGGATGGAGCCGCGACCTTTAAATTGGTTATCAAACTACCACAACTGTGCATAATGTTATAATCATAATGTCTCTGTTGAGTAAATATGCCGCCATATGCTGCAATAAAATTTTTGATACTTTCATAACAGAATGTGCTACAGAACTTGATAGTTCAGTTTTGGGTTAGTTTTATTATGTTTTATAAAACAGACAAAAGGCTGGATGCATAGCATGAGAGGTAGCTGTTCTCTCATTGTGTTAACACGAATGCTGTATCATCGAATGATATTGTAGGGTACCTGAAGAATGGAATAGAAACCTTATGTGGGGGAGAATTCTCATTTTCTAAATGCTGCTTTTCTTTCTTTAAAGGAATCTATTCAGTTGTGAATCAGTGGCAGATTCATTCCCCAATTTTTAGTGCTGTTGTTGAATGGAATTCTTATAGAGTGCGATGCTTGCAGGCAAGAGATTCTGTTTTTCTCTCCTCCCTCTGCAAATTTAATTCATATATTCTCCTATCTTTTGTTCTTGAATCCAGAAGATTCTTGAAAGGAATGACAGTGGAAAGGAGACACCCAGCTATGATCAGGGCTAGGGCCTAGGGCTGAAGGGATTGCTCATCTATGTGTGATGCATTTCATCAGTGCAATTTTCTCAGTATTGTGACACAGCATGTCATTGTCTTGTAAGGGGAAATGACTTCCGTAACAAAAGAGTGTATCTTTAACGGCACAGTTTGACTGATTAATACCTTACTATCACTACTACACTTACATATCAAGAAAGAAGGCAAAAAAGTACCTTTCCATCATTCCTATAGTCAAGAAGTTAAGATGCTATGGAATATTTGCCATTATTAGTAACAGAACATGTCTGCCGCTATCCTAAATTTGTTATATGTACAGGGATGTCTTGAACATTTGACAGTTTAATTTTTAATTTTTCTTCCATTGCTTCCACTTCCCAGTGATATGCCAAGATTTAGGGCTTAAATATCTTGGACCTCTGCAGAAAGCTATGGCTATCTTGAATATAATAAGCTTTAAAGCTTTAGACCAGGGGTTCCAAATGTTTTCCGGCCAGGGCCAGTGATGGGATGACCCCGGTTCCATCCGGTTCCCTGGAACCGGTAGGAACAATCCCGGAGGGTTCTCTGGGAGGGGAGTCAACTTTTGAGGCGTCCGGTTCCGGACGCCTCACCGAAAGAATTTTTTTAAAAAAATCTAAGCCAAAATGGCTCCAATTGACTGCGCATGCGCAGAAACTCAATCTGACGCATTGCCTATGCGTCAGATTGAGTTTCTGCGCATGCGCAGTCAATTGGAGCCATTTTGGCTCCTATTTTATTTTTTTTTCTTTTGGAGCCGGAGCCGCACCTTTCAGGGTGGCAGCAGTGGCGGCGGCACCAGCCCTCAGAGGAGGGCACCTCCCCCAGGGCACGTTGAGGCCTGCCTGGGGTGTCCACTGCCACCGAGCCTCCCTGGGCTGTCTGCTGCCGACAAGCCTCCATGCCCTGGGGATGCCCGGTGGGGCGCACTGCTGCCGCCTGCAGCCTCCTCCGCTGGGTGCCTGTGGCCTCCTCCTCCTCCTTGGGCCGGTGCCTTTTTGGCCTGGCTCTGGCTGCAGCCACGGCCAAGGGCAGCCAGGGGCTGCAGGCAGCAGTGGCTCTGGCGGTGGCTCTAGCTGCAGCCGCGTGGCTGGAGCCACCGCCAGAGCCACTGCTGCCCGCAGCCCCTGGCCACCCCTGGCTGTGGCCGCAGCTGGAGCCGGGCCAAAAAGGCACCGGCCCAAGGAGGAGGAGGCCACAGGGCTGCGGGCAGTGGCAGCTCTGGCCATGGCGGTGGCTGTGGACGGCAGCTGCAGGCGGTGGCTCCTGTGGCCGCGGCCTTCGGAGGAGGAGGATGCCGCAGTTGGGGGCGACGCGCCTTGCTGGGTGGCCCCGGGCCATGGGGGTTCATCATCCCAAGGAAGGTAAGTAAGTGAGGGTTTTTTATTTGGGGTGGGTGGGTAATTTATTTGTGTTTTGGGTGAGTGGTTGTATTTTTATTTTATATTTATTTTATTTATTTCTTTATTTTATTTATTTAAGTTATTTACGGGTTTGTGTTGTAGCTGTCTGGTTGGGTGGGTGGGCTGAGGGGTGTGTGTGTTTATTTTTATTTTATTTATTTTTATTTTTGGCCCCGCCCACAACGTCATGACGTCGGCTCCACCCATGATGTCACGACGTCATGACATTGGCCATGCCCATGACGTCCGTGACGTCATGGCTTGGTAGTAGAATTTTTGTCATCCCATCACTGGCCAGGGCCCAGTACCTGCCACTGCGCTCAGCTGTGGGGGCTGGAGGCGTGTCTGCATCCACAATTTTTGTTTTCATTGCCATCATCGGCAGAAGGAATCATGCTATTTTAGTGGGTTTTGGACAGGCTTCCCAGGGAAGCTTTTTGGATTGGGTTCACTATGTTTTGGGATTTTTCTGACGCTTCTCGGCTGCACTTTGGCAGCTAGACTACAACTGTGGGTGACTTCCTGGTTCCATGCTGAGATCCTAGGCACTGGCATAAGTTCTGCCTGGCACTGGAAGTCGCCCATGGCCATGATCTAGCTGCTGAAGTGCAGCGGAGAAGAGACGGAAAAATCCCAAATCGGAATGAACATGCTCCAAAAAGCTTTCTGCTGCCCTGGGAAGTGGCAGAGCCTGTCCAAGAACCTGGAAAAATATCGTGATTCCAACCACCATAGTACGTGACATATCACGACTTCCAGTGGTGGTGGGCGGGTCTACTGGTGTCTGGGTAGCCACTGTGGGCTGGATTAATGATATGCACAGGCTGGATTAGGCCCATGGGCCATAGGTTGGCCACCCCTGCTTTAGACACTATCTGTAAACCTTCTTTCCCACACACATAAAATTCTGAGCTTCTGGGATATTCTTAATGTTGTATATTGTCAGAAACCTTCAGCAATAGCATATTAGTACATCTCAGAAGAGATGAAAAACCAGCTCAGCCAGCAAATCTTGTCCTTTGGATGAAGTTAAATATGTTCTATATTGTATGTTGTCAATAGCAAACGGTATGTGCAGAATTTTAAGAAATGATTATTATCAGTTATAGTATCTTGGTTCTAAGAAAAATTAGACCATTATTATTATTTATGGCTGGAAAGTAAAGCAGTAAAGACATGGTTCGACAACATAAAATGACTTTATGGATGAAATTATATTAAGTATTGCAGTTACATTTATAGCACTATAATCAGCAGCGTAGCAAGGCGGGGGCCAGGGGGGCCGGCTGCCCCTTCCGGCGCTTTCCAGGGGTTGGCAAAGCCTTGGCACCTTTCCCTTCCCCTCACCTTACTCCACCACCTGGACAAGCGGCAGGGCCAGCAAGAGGGCTGCAGGGTGATCAAAGGAGGCGGTGTGGAAAGGCAGGGCTCCCAGTGGCCTCGGCCAATGGGAAAAAGGCACAGGTGGCGAGTCATCTGTTGCTGGGCAAGGCTTCCTCAGGCTGATTTTCAAGAGACAAACCGAAATGCCTAGGATTTATTTATTTACCCTCTTTTTCCCCTCCAGCTGCTGCTGCCTCTCCTCCATGCCTTGAAGTGCCACTGGGTGAGCGTGCCCCCATGGTCCTTCCCATCTGTCCCAGTTGTTCAGTTGCACAGTCGACTCTGACCCTTTGTCACCCCATGGACCACTGCACTCTGGGCACTTCTGTCCTCCACCGTCCTCCTCCACCCGCCCAGCTCTGTGCCCACTGCATCCACAATACCATCTAGCCATCTAATTTTTGGCCGCCCCGTTCTTCTTTTGCCCTCCACCTTTCCCAGCATCAAGACTTTCTCAAGAGAATCCTCTTCTCATTTGATGTCTGAAGTAATTTAGCTTCATCTTTACTATTTGACCTTCTAATGAGCAGTCAGGGTTGATTTCTTCTAAGATTCACTTATTTGTTCTCCTCGCTGTCCAGCGGACTCTCAAAACTCTGCTCCAACACCAGATTTCAAAGGCATCTATTCTTCTGCGCTCAGCTTTCCTAATGGTCCAGTTCTCACAACCATACATTACCATCGGGAATACCATTGCTTTGACTATATAAATTTTGTTTTGGAAGGTGATGTCTCTGTTTTTAACTATGTTCCCCAGGTTTCTCATAGCATGTCTTCCAAGAATCAGTCGTTTTTTTAATTTCATGGCTGCAATCTCCATCTACAGTAATCTTGAATACTAAGAAAGTAAAATCTGTCACTGCTTCTACTTCTTCCCCATCTATTTTCCAGGGACTGATAGGGCCTGTTGCCATGATCTTTGTTTTCTTGATGTTGAGTCTCAAGCCAGCTTTTGCACTCTCTTCTTTCAACCTAAGCAGCAGCTTCTTTAGGTCTTTCTCACTTTCTGCCATTAGGGTGGTATCATCTGCGTATCTCAAATTGTTGATGTTTCTCCCAGGAATTTTGATCCCATATTGTGATTCTTCCATCCCTGCAATGTGCATTATGTGCTCTGTGTATAAGTTGAATAAGCAGGGTGATAAAATGCAGCCTTGTCTTACTCCTTTTCCTATTCCAAACCACTCCATCATTCCATATTCTGTCTTCGCTGTTGCTTCTTGACTCTTGTACAGATTTCTTATGAGGCATATAAGCTGTTCTGGTATTCCCATCTCTTTAATTACTTGCCACATCCTATGGGATGTATCGGATAACAACCGCTAAAGCCTGTGCGGTTACAATGTATCTCTATGGAGCTTTAACGTTATCCGATACATCCCATAGGATTTTAACATGCATCGGATAACACTAAAAATCGGATAACACCAAGACTTGTGGAACCAAGTCTTAGCGTTATCCGAGGTATTACTGTATTTGAAACAACAATTAATTACAAGAGACAGGTTTTCTGTAACTCATTATTTCTAAGCTCTGGATGTGTAGAAGTTTAATAGCTTGGAGAACTGAATCCATAGGGATCTACAATCAGAAAACGTAGCAGAGCAGAGCTTTGCAGGGAATTGGGAATCCAATATAAGAATGAATTTGGGAAAGCAGAGCCCTTGGGAGAAGGGAATGCATAGAGAAATGAAAATATTGCAAATATATCAAAGAGGAAATCAACAGGAAAAAAAATCTTATCATCAAAGAAGACTGTTCCCCTTCCAAATCATAACCAGGTCTGGTCCTGCTTAGCAGCCAAATTAAAACAAGATACTGTTCATCCAGTATACTATGATCATCTATAATGTTTTCTCTAGGTAACCGAGACAATATTATCCTTTGATGCATATGTAAGAATGAAACCCCATGATGAAATCTTTAAATAATGACATCTTGTGGGCATGCTGAAAAAAGCTAACAATTCAGAATCTTCCTTCATTTTCTGTATAAATGACTTCAGATTAATTTAGAATTTTGAAGTTTACATTAGAATGACAAAGGTTTATTTTTTAGATCCAACCTGTTGGTGTCAGATACACAGTATCAGTTCCTATCTTAAACCCAAGGTTCACATTCAGTCTGATTAAGTATAATAGCAATAGCAGTTACATTTCTATACTGCCCCATAGCGCTCAGAGCCCTCTCTCAACGGTTCACAATGCAATTGTCCTTTTTGCCTCCAAAATGCTGGGTACGCATTTTATTGACCTTAGAACAGGGATTCTCAACCTGTGGCCCACGGGCCAGATGCAACCCACAGCACCATTTCATGTGCCCCACCACCACCTCCACCACATCAGGAAGTGCCATCTGGTGAAGGAAGGGCAAAATGGCTGTCTGGCCCTTGAAACTGTCTGAGGGAACGTGACCTGGTCCCCGGCTTAAAAAGGTTGAGAATTCCTGCCTTAGAAAAATGGAAGGCTGAGTCAACCTTGTGCTTATCAGGACTGAACTCACAATGAGAGCAGTTTTGGCCGCAATACTACAGTTCAAGATCTCCTTGAACATTATAATGAGAAACAAACCTCAAGCAATTCCTGCCCTTGCCACTAAAGTCCATAATAAATATGTTTTTGGGATTTTCACTTACGGAGAAGGTATTCAGAGCTGTCATGATCATAATCATTGTCTTCAGGAAAGTGGTTGATTCGGAAACAGTGTCCTTTATATATCCCTGGACAGGAAAAAAAAAGAACAATTGAATAAATTGAAGGGTATTTCAGTATCTCTCCTGACTCTACAATCCCTTTTACAGTCATAGAAATGATAAGGATTTGTTTGGCAATTACCGTATTCAGTTTTTGAAGAGAAAAAAACAGAGAAATTGAAGGCTAAACAAAATGATCTTTGTGAGGTAGAAGTCTTCTGTTTCCATTACTATAGGAGGGATGGGAGTAGGGATAAAAATATTTGATTATTCCTTTGGTGCTGGGGAGAATGGAAATATGAATGTTTTGTCCCTGCTGGCCGAAACTTTAATTTTTGGGCATTCTACTGAAAAACCCGTGGGAGTATTTTTGTGTGCAAAATGCCTTATATTTTGTACAAAACATAATTTTTTGGGGGGTATTCTGCATTAAATCTCTCTCTCTCTCACTCAACACTTTTTGGGGGGCTAAATCTGCGGCTGTCAAGAAAAATCCATTCTTTTCACTCTCTTGCAGGTGTGGAAAATTTTGCCGCATTGAGAATTTTTCATTGAGCATGAGACAAAGTGAGCATTCACTACATCCTTAGGATGGGAAAAAAGTATTCATCCAGGTATTCTCAAACTTCAACTCCAGTTCTCTTTCACCATTACCTATCCCGGCTGAAACTGCATTTGTACTACAGAAACATCTAGAGAGCCACACTGATAGGAATTACCCATCTATGCTACTGTTTGTGCAGAGTTCTTACCGATACCTTTTCCAGCACAATGAAATTAAAAAGCAAACAAACACGCAACCATTGATCATAATGGGATACACAGTGAATCTTCTTTGTAACTTGCAAAATTACAGAGACGGTCTCTTATATTGTTTGCATCTTGAGTCATCCCCTTAAAACACCAGCTCATTAGGTATTGCCATATTTTTGAGACACATTTTCTGTGCCATAAGAGATAAAAAAGATTTAAAGTAGTATTCAACATAGGCAGATGCCCTTTCAATGAAAGCAATTAAGCATCTTTCATTAGCATTCCCCCCTCGGTTTCCCCAGTGGCTGTCTTTGAAATCTCTCCTTTCCTCCCACATTTCCTAATAAACTGTTGATTTTTCTTGACCTTTTATCACACTCAGAAAACATTCAAGAAAACACTGAAAATATAGCCATTTGTCTTGCATTCTATAGGATGAAGGGCAGTTTTAAACTGTACTAATGAATAAAGAACACAAAGGGACTTAGAAGAAGCAAGCTGAAATGATGTATCCATTTCATCCACTTTTACTCCCCTCTTCAGATCTACTGATAGGTTTAGAGGCCTGATTGCAAGGATATGCATGGGAGGAAGCTTTTATCTCATAGGGGCTGTGGGGGCTTTAGTGGTTAAGAATCTTGCCTTGTTAGCTGGAAGGCTGGCAAGTCGGCAATTCAAGACCAGGGTACTGCATGATGGTTTCAGCGCCCATCTCTGCCTCAGCTCCTGCCAACCTAGCAGATCGAAAGCAAGAAATTGCAAGTAGACAAATAGGGACCACTTCGGTGGGAAAAGATCTTGGGGACATGAACGGAGCCTCATTTGGACATCCCCTAAGTGGAGTTTCTCTAGCAAAAATCTTTCAACCCAGAATAATTTCTGACATGAATTTATTATTATTATAGGCATCATCAACATGGGACAAACTGAGACTTCAAGAGGAGAATGTCTTGGGGAGAGCATTTAAAGGTTGATGCAACAGAGACCAGAGGAAATTATGGTGGCAATCTATTGTTGGAATGGCCAACATTGGTCATTGCCAAGATCAATCTGTTGTCTGAGTAGCCATTTACCAATAGGTCCTTAAGCAGTGAAACAGGAGTCAGAACCTCACACCCCAGAGGGTCCCAACTGCTAAGGGTCCCAGCTGCTAGAGAGATGCATCTCTCTAGCACTAGACAGAGGGCCTTTTCGGTGAATCCTCCAGCCCTTTGGAACCTCCTACTGACTGACCTCTGCCTGCAATTAGATCTCCCAGTATTTAGGAAGAGCCTGAAGACCTGGTTGGCCCAGCAAGTGTGGGGTGCCATGACAGGAGCTGCTCCCCCTGGCTTATATGTTGCTGAAAGTTGTTTTTAATTATGTTATATTTTATTTGTCTGTAAGCCACCCTGAGTTGCTACAGCGAGCAGGTGGTGACATAAATCTAATAAACAAATAAGTGTGCCAGATGACATTTCCATCCTCAGGGCATCATTGGTCAGTGGGTTCCCAGTTTTTGTATAGATTTTCCCACCATTGTACAAAACTGAAATCCCTTTTTCTAGGTTTGATTACTACATTTGAACTTTATGACATGATTTTCAACTACTGTATATGCCTTTGTCCCTGACCACCACTGGAATGTAGTTCCCTATAACTTTTCTGAAATTGAAAAGTTATTGAAATTGAGAAACACTTGGGATGAAAGAGATTCTTTACACATGATCTAAAACAGGAGTACCTAAACTTTTTCGGCTGTGGGCCGGTCACATGGTGCACAGGTCCCATGGGGCCAGCCCTGACCCCAACACCGATTCATCTGGCCCGCACCACCCTCATCACTCCCAGAAGTGGAAGTAAAATGCACCCGCACAGGTACGTTTTACTTCCGCTTCTGGGAGCTACAAGGGTGAATTGGTGTTGGGGGCCGGATTCGGCCCCCAGGCTGTAGTTTGGGCACCCCTGATCTAAAATAAACCACCAAGAAGTCTGGGCGTGCATAAAGGCTCAGGAGAAAAAACAAACCCCACAGGATGAAGTTTGCCACTGCTATCTACAAACGTCTCCCTCTTCCCCTTGAATATTATAGAGCACTGTACATGAAACCCAAATGAGAATCTAACATCCAGGTAAGAAATATCTCTTATCTTATGGAAATTTTGAAGAGACATTTAAAGGTGAAAATCCAAAGTTCCAATTCATTCTGTTTCTATTGTGAACAGCTTCTTCAGCAGATTTCAGGATGCAACAATGCACTGCTTTTCTTCAAAGTGAGCTAGTGTATTATGTATTTGCAGCTTTCAGTTCCCACTGAAGAACATTTGAACTCAATCACAGCTCTGACTCCATTAGATAGATTCTAGGCACACATGGTCAGGATATAACTGGGGATATACTTTACCACCAGTAATAATGGTTTGCAAGGAGGTACTGATCCAGGGGATTTCCAGATTCTTTTGTGAGCTTGCTAAACACACTCTGTGACTGACAATCAGCTACTTTTAACTGAGGTTGAGTCTGAGATTATTCACTAAAATGTGTTTCTCAAACGCAATATTTAGTACCAGCAAACTAATTTCTGTACTGCAGGAGTGCCCAAACTTTTTGGGCCATGGGCTGGCCACGTGGTCCAGAGGGCTGGTTACTATGGCCCAGGGGGTGGATTCGGCCCTGACGCCAATTAATCCAGCCTGCATAGCCTTTGTCACTCCTGGAAGCAGAAGTAAAACACACCCATACGGGCACGTTTTACTTCCACTTCTGGGAGCAATGAGGGCTTCGTAGGCCAGATGAATTGGTGTTGTGGCCTGGATACGGCCCCCGGGTCATAGTTTGGGCACCCCTGCTGTACTGTGTTGAAAACGGTTCACCAGAGTTTGCCAATAAATCTAGTAAGTGCAGCACAAACAAAGAGTGACAGATTTCTTTGCAGAAGTACTCCATCTTCCCCAACCAGTGGAAGACACATTACCCATAGCATCAATGATGGGCTTCAGCAGATTCATTCACATCAGTTCACCAGAACCAGCAGTAGAAATTCTGGCTGCCCCCACCCACCCAAGTTTTGAAATAAAATACAATTAGTCCTAATTCGGGTGCAATGCAGGGCTTTCCTCCTGGCCACGCCCACCATATCACGCCCACAGAGTAGGTAGTAAAAATTTTTTTTGAATCCCACCACTGGGCAGGCTTGGGTAGATCGACCACCCAGTCACATGGCCACACCCACAAAGTAGGCCAAGCCCACAGCATGGTAGTAATTTTTTTGGAGCCCACCACTGCATAGCATGTAATTTTCCTCACTTCCTTATTTTGCATTTAGCATGCTTGGTTTGAGTACAGCATGGGAAAGTAAACATTGGCTTAGTTTGCTACTCTGACTGCTGAGGAAATGCTACTGTGGGACAAAACAGGAGTACACATCTGCCTTAGTGCCTAGTTTGACTCTAAGGTTTGAATGTGAGTCACAGACAACGTATGGAATTGCAAAAAGCAGTCTGTGGTTCCAACAACACTAATCCCATAAATTGCCATGGGATTTGGGACATTATATTCCAAAAAGTAGCAAATCTGCTTTAAGGATGTGGAAGGATCTAAAGTCAGATATCTGCTTGTGCTGCATCAATTATTACATATGGTATTTCAGCTCTTAGGGACAAAGAGAAATCTGTAAAATGTTGCTAGGGATTTCTTTTCTCTTTTTCTCCACTCTATTCCACTTAGTTTTAAAGTCAAAATGGGCAGAATCCTATTGGCGTTTACCTAAACTTTGCATAATCTTCTGGGGCTACTTGTGACTAATTGACACATTGCTGGGGTCTGTCAGGTCTATATTTCATTATTTGTAGGAGAAAGATCAATTGTGGTGAAATGGGCTTTTCCCCCAGAAAAACTGAGCCTTACAGACATGTGAAGGGGACAGAGCCAGGAGGTGGTGGTGGTGTGGAGAGGCACAGCCATTTTCTTCAGGACCCAGGTCATTCTCACATAAATTCAAATGGTTTTTTAAAAGTTTGGCAATGTGAAGGTCTAGACCAGGACCCGGGGACTTCTGGCTCTCCAAGTTATTTAGACTTTTTGAAAGCCAAATACTTCCCACTCCAGTCTAGATATTATGAAAGACACATGGCTGCTATCATCATCTCTTGCTGTGATTGTACATCTTTAGTGCTAAACAAAATTGATATCTTTTGGATTGGCTGCTTCCCTCCTTGCTCATCTCATGTACCTCACCCCTTCTGCTGGTCTTTAAGATGGGCTTTAATTATGGGGTTTGGCTTCAGTGTCAGTTTCGAGAGAATCTGTCGGAAGACATTTAATGGTATCATTACAACGTAAGTCATACACCACCGGTTGAAGCAGGATGTGTTCAGAACATGCCATATGTAAATTAGCTATATCACACAGGCTGAATTAAGAGGAGGAAGGCAGCTGGTGGGGGTGGGAAAAAAGAGGGAATGAAGTAAAGGAGCTAACATCAGGAGGTAAAAGAGATATTGATCCATCCTGAAATATTTTAAAGCTGGTGGATGCTGAGAAAAGCAAGAGACAAAGCTGAAAGGGACCCCTCTCCCCCCCCTTTTACTTTGCATTTCAGCCTGAGAGAGAAGCAGTAGGATGAGTAATCGTGGGTGAGTCTTCTCCTGTTGCTTCTCAGGTAGCTCATCTCTTGCGATTAGCCCTTCGATCAATCACTGGTGAAAGAAGAGGGCTGACAGAGAAGGGCCTGGTGTCCTGTGGATGCTGATGGGAGGTTTAATGGTAGGAACTGTCAGTGGGTGGGTGAATGGCAGTGAGGAGAATGGGAAGCATTCTGCAGAGAAAATCGACCTCTATCCTTAATGGTGATGCATGGCTTACATCAGGAGTTCTCAACCTTTTCAATCTTGGGGCCAAGTCACGCTTCCTCAGACAGCTTCAGGGGCTGGATGGGCATTTTGCCTTTTCTCCACCACATGGCTCTTCCTGGTGTGATGGAGGCAGTGGGGGACACACACACATGAAATGGTGCTGTGGGCTACTTCCGGCCCACAGGCCTCAGGTTGAGAATCCCTGGCTTACATTGTAATGATAGCACTAAACATCTTCTGCATTTCCAATATTCAGATGTATTTCCAATAGTGTACATACAAATCACCTGGTTGCCAGTCTCATTTGAGAGTATAAAGGGAGATATTTTTAAAATGCCCCCAGCTACTTATATTATTCAATCTATTTGACATTTCAGGGCTGAAGTGCCAACAGGTCTCCTGATATTATTTGACTCCAATTCCCATTAGTGTCAGGCAACAGAGAGGCAGGTCAGAAACATCTGCAGGCCCATCAGCTACCCTTGCCTTTTCTGCTTGCTTGGGGGTGGGGTAGGGGTGGGGGAGGAAGTACCTAATAATCTGCTGCAGCCAAAAAACAGAATAAAATCTTGTGGCATCTTAATAACTAAACAAGTCTTATTTGGCATAATATTATTTGCTCTGTAGCCAAATTCCATCAGATCCTTTATGCTGTGGCTACATATGACACTCCTGTTCTCTGATGCATAAAAGCTCTTAATACCTGTGTGTGGGTTTTTTAAATTGTTTTATATTGGTTTTAACTGTGTACACTGCCCAGAGTCCTTTGGATAGGGCAGTATATAAATCTATTAAATTAAATGTGTTAATATAAATATTAAAAGATACAGCAGTTTTCAGGAATTGTGATTTATAAACTATACAAACCCTCTAAACTCCTAGCATATAAACTTTCCTAACGGAGCCAAAATCTTTCCTGAAGTGCCATTTTAAACAAGGTCATGTTTATCGGGGGTGGGGTGGGGTGGGGTGTTGTCACTCAATAGTTAGTTTCACTGAACATAGTGAGAAATATCAAAGGATAGTGGTGCCTGGCATGTGGTGGTCCATTGGGGTCGCAAAGGGTCAGACTCGACTGCAACAGAAGAAGAAGAAGAAGAAGAAGAAGAAGAAGAAGAAGAAGAAGAAGAAGAAGAAGAAGAAGAAAAGAAGAAGAAAGTATAGGGAGAAGTTTAAGATGGGGGTTGGCTGTGAAATGAATTGGACATATTAATTTTGGGATTTTCTCAGGGAGAGAAAAATGAATCCAAAAGAGGATCCAAATTGCCTGCTCTAAGAAATAGATGTTTTAATTAGCAGTCTATTGGCAGAAATCTTATCTGGGGGTCAGAAACCAAAGGCCTGAAAGGTTATCAACACCAATCTAAGTATTATGGAACCATTAATGTAATTAATATATACAATCTCTCACTCAAATTCCCTACTCAGTCTTCACTATGGGATTGTTACAGAGAGATTCAACAAGTTACAGGGGCAAGAAGCAATGTACGGGCAGATTTCAAAATTGACAATGTGACCTGTTGACTGAAGTGTTAACCACAGTGGATCCCTCAGTGCCAAACAGCAAATTTCTTACAAACACACAGTGCCTTGAATCACATTTCCCCTGCTCCAACACACACCTTCAGTTTGTATAACAACAATACCCGATACCCTTTTCTAAATAAATTGAGTCCAATTACATTTTTCTTGTGTTGCTCACCATTTGTGGTTTATCTTTGTCAATACATGAAGACCTTGTGGCAATGTCATGCGGCAGGAAAACAAAGGTTAACTCATACAATGATGGGGATGTAACAGTCTAACAATTCCTACCATACATTCCCAATGGTTCTCCCTCATCATATTTGAAACTAAGCATGCCGTTCTCTAGTCATTTTTGAGCATGTTGTCTGTACAAAAGTAAGCATGTTTATTCTTAGCATAGAAGACCTGCCTCACTTTCTCTAGTCCCTGCCACTGAACTGTAGCAGCATTTAAAAAAATACATCCACTGCCCTAAGATGATGGGGGTAGGATAGGTATTTTCATAAACTGATGTATAAACCAAAACACTGCTATGGAAATTGTCTGGTTAAAGCAAAAACCCTGGATCCAGTACTTTTTAAATTGCTAACAGTTTAAGCTATAGGTGCCAAGTTCACATGACCATGGAAACGCCTGCAGAAGCAGACAGCGCTGGCTCTTTGGCTTTGAAACAGAGACGAGCACTGAACCCTAGAGTCGGATACGACTGGCTTTCGAGCAAGGGAAACCTTTACTGTAGCATCCAGAGTACTGCTCATCCTTCCATACAGTGATGCCCTTACAAAAGATCAATACATTGTTCTCCCACCTGATTTTTCCTTCTCCCCTACAATCAATGGGATCTCCATATCCACTGAAGATACTCAGTTCTTTTTTTTTTCCCTTAAAGATTTTTTTCTTCATTTCTGCAAAAACTTGAGGCATGCCGAAACCTGCTGATAACTTCATCTTGAACACGGTTGGAGTCATTTTTACTTCCCAAGCACCTGAGCTATAGTTTGAAGATCAGAAACAGAAAGCAAACAAATACCATGCAGTGTGGGGTGCTTCTGTTCATGGCCAGCGGGTTAAAAATCTGTCTCTTTTGCAGGAAGCTCTTTTTCAACCCACCTCCCCTGTCCCCACCCCATCTCCCACCATCATATGTGAGTCAGTATTCCACAGCCACTTCGCATGCTTAATTTTCACTAGGGAAAGGAACGCCCTTTTAAGGATTAAACATTTAATTTTTTTCCAAACCTCATGCTTTCCCTATGTTGTTTCATATATCTCTTTCAGGCATGCCATTTTGGCTTCATAGGAAATAGCACTAGTAAGACTGGGGGTGTGATTAGAAGGTCCAATTATCCTGGCCTGGATTAATCTAGATCACTCTAAACGGGGTTGCTTTGAAGTGTAGTATATGATTTGGGGCAATCCTTGCAACTGCACGTAAAGATTGATCACACTTCAAACAGGCCAATTTAGCACACTCTAAACCAATAAAACCTCTTCTGTTTCCTTTTCTTTGCTTGGCGTGAGCTGTTTAATCATCTTGAGAAATGGAACATTTCCTTCCTACTTCCTCAAAGAGGGGAAGGGAAAGGTTTTCTATTTCTTTTTAATTGTTCCTAACCACACAACAGATCAGTGATGCACTCAAATGATTTTTCAAAACATCACTGATTTGTTAGCAGAGAGACACTTTATTTTGCAAAAAGGAACAATTTCAGCCGGGGATTCTCAACCTGTGGCCCAAGGGCCAGATGCTGCCTACGGTGCCATTTCATGCCCCCCACTGCCTCCACCACACCAGGAAGTGCCATGGAGTGGAGGAAGGGCAAAATGACCATCCGGCCCCCGAAGGTGTCTGAGGGAGTGTGACCTAGCCCCCAGCTTAAAAAGGTTGAGAACTCCTGGTTTAAGCCATCTGCTTGGGTTTAATCCCAGTGATTACATGTGGTGGAACACAATCAAAATGATCTTACCTATAACCGCCCCCCCCCCCTAATTCCCAAAAGCTGTGGGTAGGCTTCAATCAGGACAGACTGGTTCATGCTGGCACATGTGTCATGTGGTCACTGGTAAAAGGAGCAAACCAGCTCATCTCTAACCTAGAACAAACCACAGGACAAATGCCTATCTAGGCACAACTTGAAATAATAATAATAATAATAATAATAATAATAATAATAATAATAATAATAATAATAATAATAATAATAATAATAATAATAATAATAATAATAATAATTTCATGTCAGAAATTATTCTGTGTTGAAATAATTTTTGTGGGAGAAACACCGCTCAGAGGATGCCCAAATGAGGCTCCTTTCATGTCCCCAAGAGCTGGGACAGAGACAGACACTCAATCCATCATGCAGTACCCGGGTCTTGAATTGCCAACTTGCTGGCCTTCCAGCTAACTAGGCGAGCTTCTTAACCACTGAGCCACCACAGTCCCAACTTGAAATCATATCATACAACTCCTTGATAGGAATGGTGTCAATACATATAAAGCTTAATCCACGAATTCAGAACCTTTAGACACATCTATTATAAAAGGAGTCGTTTTAAAAATGCAAATGGCATGTAGATTTTCCTTGACTACAGGGTGGCTGTATAGTTCTTCTAATAATATAATAAAGAAATTGGGATAACTGTTGTGTCTGATAGTTATCCTGAGATAGAGGGGCTGCAGTCTTTGCATTCTTTTCCTACTGAAACTAATTTGCTCTTGCAGAGTTTCTACTTCTTTGCAGCTGAACAGGACAAAGAGGCATTATATCCATCAGGGTTTTGCTCACCCTAAAACTTTTAAGTGAAAAATGTATGATCTCATAAATGAAGTAGTCTCCTTCATATGTGACCTACTCCATTCTATATTCATTGTTATCTTTGGCTCCTTCTGGGCAGTGTGCAAATCAGGTCTCATTGAAGCCTTCCTTACTCTCAAAGAACTTTTATCTGCAATGAAATGTATCCATATTCTGTTTGCTGCAAAGACTTTGCTGTTCACCCACCATATCACCTTGCATTCAGTTTCCGGGATATGTATCAGGTAATTGGGTATCCTGTATAGGAACCAGTCCACACTTTATGCATATAATGAAATTACTGACTTTATCCACAGTCTGAAAGTGTGCACGCTCACTATGATTATTCAGTGATTTTTTTTCCCAAAACACAACTCTCTTGTCAATCTCCTCGAGCGCTTTTAAAACTCTTCTATATCGTTTAAAAAGGGGGTGGGAGGATGGAAATACAATTTAAGGAGTTTGAGGAAAGGAGCTGATGATGTACGGTATGTGGCCAAGCTTACTGAAAACACATAATTATTTTAGTTTTTTTCAACACAGAAAGTGACAGCAAAGAGCTCTGGAAAGTAAATGTAGCACAATTATACTCTTATTACTGGGGAGAAGAATTAATGAGAAGGATTAAATCCAATTGCTAGTCCCCACTATAGCATACTAACTCATTCATTCAATGTGTTTACTCTAGTTGGGTCTGCCAATCAGATTTAGCTGTTTAAAATTTATTTGTGCCTGGCTGCTTACAAGAACTGGGCTGAATTAATAATGATGACAGTTCTTTCTTTGGCTTGTAAATTTTGGCAAATGTGGGTCTATCACAGTGGTGGCGAACCTATGGCACGCACACCAGAGGTGGCACGCAGAGGCCTTTCTGTGGGCACACATGCTGGCATGGGTAAGCCCCACCTGCTGCTTCAGCACCCAGCCCTCTCCCTCCATTAATGGGGAGGCGAATGGGGACGCTGAAATCCCCCCAAGATGGTGGTGACATGGGTGAGATGAAGCAACCAGACACCCCCACCCACCCCTCCTAGGAGGCGGAGGTGGCGGTGCATGTGCAGGGATGCACATGTGCAGGGGGCATGTGCGGGGAGCACTCGCAGCCATGTGATATCGCTGGTGCATCTCAAGCAGCATGTGTTCGCACGCACGCACACTCACGACTTTGCCAAAGGTATTCTGGCAACATCACATGGGTGTGTGGGCACACACGGTACCTGTGTGCAGGCCTCCTCCTCTTCCTTGGGCACCCAGTCTCTAAAAGGTTCGCCATCACTGGTCTATCATGCGGTTTTTCATTTACTCTCTTGCTACAAAGTAAGTTAAGATCAAGGCCCACTTATTTGCTGAAGTATGACTTCACATATTACTTGGATGCTATTTGCTTGCTGAAATCAAAAGCAACCTTCCCAATGCCCCGATAACAAACTTGGCTAATAATATAGATGCTGTCTGACATTTCCAACAAATTTGATCAAAATCTCAGTTTGGAATTCAGAAGCTTGGAAGTCAACCATCTCTTATCCCTCTTCTTAAGTGCTGGGATTCTGACCCAAACTGCCTGACCTCCCTTGTACAATCATACCTAATTCTGGCATGTTCCCTCCTGAGATCTTTTATTTCCTTAGATCTATCACATCTCTGCAGAGAGTGTAGGAAATAAGTCTCCTCTCATTTTCTCAAATGAATTGCTCTTAAGAGCTTTTCCTGCAGCCTAGCCTCACTGACTGACAGAAACTGTCTTATCTTCATTCTTGTTCTTTTTTGCCTCACATCATCTTCTTTAAACCATACACTTCAAACATTCTTTAACACCTCGCTTTGACTTTGTCCGTGCTGGTTGTACTGGAGAATAAAATGTCTTTTGCTCCACTTGGTCTATAACTGCCTGTCAACCCCCCACCCCCACCCCAAATTGTAAATAGGCTAATGCTGGCAGCGCATAACCACTGCTACATATTTTTTTTACATCTCCTGTTTTCACAAGTAGTGTTCTTTGCTAGCAGCATTTCTCTGTCAGTCTACCTGCTTTGTCTGAACATATTGTACCTTGTTGTTGTTGTTTTCCCTTCCAAAAACATAACTTCACTTCCTCAGGCCAGAACTGATGTGACCTGTTCTTTCTCTGAGTGTATACGGGAAAATCAGCAAGTGCCAACTTGTCACAGCAGACAAACGGTGATACTGACAGCAGGTCATCTGTGAAAGGGATGATATTGCCTTCCTCCACCCACCGTTTGTGTCAAATTAGCTTTGGAAAAGCAGAAGCCTCCTCTAAAAGCTTAGAAGTTCAATGTCAGTAGCATTTGGGAAAACTCTATTTCTCAAGGAGCCAAGGAGATTTTCAGCCCACTGTGATATGCCACAAACTCTCTCCTTTCCTTTTTCTGAGACTGGGAGACCATTGTCAGTGAATATGAAGGGAGATATTCAGGACTGGAAGAGTTCCAGTGGGTAAATATGGGACTTCTCTTAGACAGGTAAGAATTTCTAGATTCCTCTGCTCACTGTATCATGAGGATTTGAAACACCTAACCACAAAAGTAAGATACTGTACATTAATGCAAGTTGCTATTGTTCACTTATAGCAATCGTGGCCAACCTACTGCCCAAGGGCTGGCCTCGGCCCACGGCACCATTTCATGCGGTGTGCTGCTGTCCTCGCCGCTACTGGAAGCAGACATGTTTATGACAGCTGTAAAACCTGCCCACACATGCGTAAATGCGCCTGCCATAAATGCTACAACAGCCACAGATACACTTTGTGGCAGCATTTACAGCTGGAGAAACCACGTGACTGGCTCACTCAGCTGTCGGGGGGGGGGGCATGGTCCAGCCCACAGCATGAAAATGTTGAGAACCTTTGACTTATATATATATGTAAGAGAGAGAGAGAGAGAGAGAGAGATCATTTTAACATTTATCACAAAAATATAGTAAGACAGCCCTGCTCTTCTGTATTCTTTTGGGAATGGTTTTTTTTTTAAAATGATTGCCCAATAATCCTTCCCTGATCTGGCAGAGTAATGATGGCACATAATCGTCCAAAATCAGTAGCAGCATGGTGTTATGTTCTAAATGGAGTAATTGACTCAAGATTCAGAGTTGCACAGGAGTTTAAAAATGTATTTTTTTACCAGGAAGGGTAAAAGTGTCCTATTTGTGTGGGAAAAAGTTTCACACAGCCATCAGCTTCCCAATGGCCAGGACCCAACTAAACTGCCAAATGATAAGTGGCCAGGGTCTTCCTTCTCGGACAGCCACATAAATTAAATAAAGTCAAAGTCACTCCTAAACATAGGAGATGTTGCTCCATGTTGCATGTATTATCTTATAGGGTGATATTTGTTTGGCAGTGAGTAAGATGTACATACAGCTCCCAGTTTGTAAGGCAAGGTTCCAAAACATAGTAGTGAACTGCTAAAGAAAAACAAAAATAGACATTGTTGTACTTCTGAAAGTTATTACAGAGTGCAGTAAAACTGAACACCATTTCTCTCCACACGTTGGATATTGCTTTCTCGAAGCATGACTTCCATAATCAATAAACAGCAGCAGTATGTGGTTCCACAGAGGCTCCCTTTGGAATAAGGTCCACAGAAGTAGTGATGTTAAATCTGCATCAGCAAAAGCAGTGACAAAAGACAGCACAAACTTTCAAGATTGGTTTTTAAGATCAATCAAGCCTCTTCATTGTTTTCACTTGAAAAAAGTCCAGTTGAAGTAAATGAGACTTTTTTTTAAATGAGCAAACATGCATGGGAATTCAACTGCACATATATGTATTGGTCAGCTTGATTTTTCACAGCCTTTCCTTTCTTTTTAATGTTTCCCCCCCGTCCTGTGAAGGTTGAAAGGTTTTCCTGCTGGTTTCTCAACAGGACTATTTCTGGTGTCTAATTTGTTCTGTTGCACAGACAATGATTGTGATTTGTATGGGAAATGATATTAAGAGTACTCTTGATCGTCTACTAATGCTTTTTTTTTTACCAGACCTCCAAATATTACCCTGGAAAAGTGGGAGCATAGTACAACACATGTATCAGTAGCTGAAATCCTGTGGCTTATGTATGTGACAACTAGAGTAGGCCCAATGTACCCATAAAGTTGGCAAAGGAGTTGACTCATCAAATTCCCATTGATTCGGTAGACCTACTCTAGTATGACATACTATGCTAAGCAACAGGATTTCAGCCCATTTGAAATTACCAGAACCCACCCTCACTTCCTCATCTCTGTGCCTGCTCATTGCAGATACAGTACCTAGAAATCTCTTCTCCATAAAAGATTACCAGCTTCTATTTGGTCTATTCAATATTAGAAAATCCAGAGACATCAAACTTTGTCTGATGTAACTTTGAGAACACACAACTTCTCTTGATGGAACTTTCATATACTCAATGACAATCCATGTTTATTTTTGTTTTGTCAGAACCCACTCCTTTGCAGTCTGAGACAAAAATATTGGAATTGGATCTCCCTTTGGGGTTGGTCTGTCATCCGTTTGGTTTCATTTCTTTGAGACTACCCTCTGTTCTCTCATTAATATGGTGATCACCCATGATTTGATGGGTCTATCTCTATAGATTGTATCAAGGCCAATCATTTCTTCAGGAGAAAAGAGTAACTGACTTGACAGATATGTCAGTCTTAGTCCTTGTTATTTTATATATTCAGGCACCAATGCAGAAATACTTAGGTCATGCCTTAGCACCTTCTGAAAGGCCCCAAACAGGCTCTTATTATCAAGTTTCCTTGTTGCCTTTTACTTTTGTGAATGTCTTGAAGACAACCACCGTTACATCTCTATTCCAATGAACAGCTAAGCCATTTCTCCCCTTTATTATGTGATCACCTCCAAGAAATACTCAGTTCATGTTGCCCAGCAGTATATTCTCAACAGGATCATGTGATTGGTGCTGGCTGGCATGCTAAAAAACTAAGAGTGAATGAGCGAACAATAGGAAGAGGTGGGTCTAAACTGGATTTTGGTGGTCCAACAAGCGGTAGTGGCACAGTTCCCCTTGGTGTGTGCTGCAAGACTAAATATCTAGCTTTGAGTAGCCAGAAACATCTCACAAAGCCACTCCTGCCAAACCACAGAGGCTCGACTCTTGTGACTTGCCTTCTCATGAAATCTCTCACACATTTTGCTGACAAGGTCATTGCAGGATTTACTCCTCCTAGGTGAGTAAGTTAGTAGTCCCAGACATGCAGACATCTTGCTTTCCAAAGCCACCAATATCACAGCATGTAGTTTAGAATGAAGAGTCATCAGTTTTAATAAAAGTCAAGGAAAAGTGAAAAGTTATTTAATACATTCAGTAGGATTCCAGAAGATGAAGTATTATGAAATACAGTGCATGACCTAGTGAAAGAGCCGATTATAGTTTGAAGTTATAAAGATAGCATCTTCTGGCATAAAATTCAAATAAATATGCTAGTGGTTCATAATACGCTTCAGTAGGTACACTAAATTTAAGGAAATATAATACAGAAAGACACCCATCATCAAATTAGGAAGGGGCTGGATATTCTTGGTTTCCTACAAAACTGCCCCAGCGTCAAGGAATCCATCTTAGATACCAGCCATATTTAAAAGATTTATTTCACCTAAGAAGTAAAAAGATGTTTTGCCAGAGATTATTTTAATGGGAAACTTTCAATAAGCTGTCCAGAGTCATAATAAAAAGACCTTGATTGAAGTTCCTGTTGATTCTAATTCTGTGGCATCCTGATCATACAATTTCTAGGGACTGAATGAAGTATAAGGAATATGTATGAGAAAGCTTAAAGAAAGATGGTGAAAAAGGCTGGTTCCAAGTAGGGTGGAAAGAGTTTGAGAATATTTTTGCAGATCCCATAATGAAATGTTAAGCACATAAAACAAAGCATGATAATCTACCAAAGAATCATATGTGCCTTTCTTGCATGATTTCTCCTGTTCCTACCTCTCAATCCTTCCCTATTGAAGACTAGATATCATTTTCACTATTTTCCTTTGGACGTGGCAACTCTATGCTATTATTACAACATGTAAATACCACCCATCTACAACCTTTCACTCTCAAGATCGATGCCAGAGGTATCAAAAGATACAGATAAAGGTCATCCTTGGTCAAAAGCCAGTCATATCTGACTCTAGGGTTCAATGCTCATCTCTGTTTACAGCCAAAGAGCCAGCACTGTCTGTGTTTGCAGACGTTTCCATGGACATGTGGCAGGCACTGTTTACCTTCCCATTGAAGTGGTCCCTATTTATCCACTTCAAATCAAATCAAATCAAATCTTTATTACGGTCCAAGACCAGCATAGAACAGCAGAGGGAACAGAAGTTAAAGTTGGGGAAATAAAATCTATCAAGAGACAAAAGATAAAATGAGGGGGCTTAAAAAGGAGCATTTCTGCACAGTGTTAAGGAGGAGTAACATTAGTACATAGGTCACTAGTATTACAGTTATTACTAGCCTATGCTGTGGTGCAAGTATATTATTTGGTTGAAGGTCCTGATGGGATTGTTCTTCTGATCTTACATGCTGCAGCACAGAATCTGGCAGAGTTGTGGGTGAAGGTGGGTCTTTTGTCAGATATCAGCCAGTGGGTGAAGGTGCTGTTTGTCCGGCCAGGATACTTGCGGAGCAGTGGAGATATGAACTTGTTCTGGATGTTTCTATAGAAAGGGCAGCTACACAGAACATGTTCTATGGTTTCTTTCTTTTTTTTTTTACTTTAGAACCACCCTTGTGATATGTACATTGTCCGGGGATTTATGTTTCCTTATGTTTTCCAAAAGTCATTTTGCTCAGATACAAGGGGTATGCCTTTATTCTTAACCATTGCGTAATCAATAAAAGGTTTCCAGATCCTCCAAAAATTATTGCCAGATACTTTGCCCTTTTTAGAATTTATCTCCCATGTGAGCTTTTCATTAAGTGCCAAATCCCACAATTCTTTATACCAATCCCTTCTTTTTAACTTTTCATTGTTTTTCCAATTTCTCGCTATACATTGTCTGGCCGCCAATAACATTATTGCCATCAGTTCCTTGTTTTCATTACTCATTTTGTATTTATCCACCTCAGTTAACAAGACTATATTTGGCCCCAGTTCAAACTGCAAATCCAATATATCCTTAATGTCATTCTCAATTTTTCCCCAAAAGTCTTTCAAGACATCACAAGACCACCACATATGCTCATATGTACCTCTACCTTTTTTACATCTCCAACATTTCTCACTCACATTTTTGTACATTTGATGCAGTCTTACCGGGGTTCTATACCATCTCCATATTAGTTTATAATTATGTTCCTTCACTCTTATCGACATAGATCTCATAATGCGTCTTCTCCACATTTTTCCCCATGTGTTCTCAGTGATTGTTGTGTTCAATTCCTGTTCCCAGCTTTCTTTCAATACTTGTTGAGTCTTCCCCCCTTTATTCAAAATCTTGTATATTTGACTAACTATCCCTTTTAACCCTATGTCTCCTTTTCTTAGTTTGGCCAACAATGTTTCAAATTCTGTAAGCTCCCTGTCTGATCCCATTTCCAAAAGAAATTTCTTATTCCAATTATTCATCTGGAGGACTTTGAACCAATCCAACTCCAATTGCCAATATAGCTCCTTTCTCCTCTCCAAGTCCCTACAAATTTTGATCCAATCTTTCAACAAAGAGACCCCATTTTCTAATAAGATATCCTTAATCCTACCATCTATTTTCATTGGTAAATTATTAAAATCTTCTAATTCTGTTACCATTGAGATCCCTGGAATAAGATCCTTTCTTGCTTTATTCCATTCCTCTATTGTTGCTCTTATCATCTTACCCTGTATTCTCATTTTTTTATCCTTATCCCCACAAAGAAAAAACGCCTTCCCTTTCCTAGAAAACTCTTTTGACTCTAATTTTCCCCATATTGGTTCTTCTCTAATTAATAGTTTAATGACATTTTGTAATTGAAAAGCTCTATAATACTTGCTAACATTCGGGATACCCAGTCCCCCTTCTTTTTGCGATACATACCACAGCATTTTAGGTACTCTAGCTCTTCGTTTCCCATTACAGAAACTATTTATAGTATTTTGATACTTTTTCAATTCTCTATCTGTATGTTTTATTGGCAGGGCATCAAATAAGAAGTTTAATTTAGGTAACAACATCATTTTACACATTGCAACCCTGCCAAACCACGATAGATTCAACTTATTATATTGTAATATTTTTTTATCTATCTCTTTCATTTGCTTACCATAATTCAATTCTTTAATTTCTCCAATTTTTCTAGCAAGTATTACCCCTAAATATCTTAATTTATTCGGAATTTGAATATTAAATTTTTGCCTTATTTCTTCTTCATCCTTCTTAGTCCCGTTAACTAAAATCAGCTTGGATTTATCCCAGTTCACCCTTAATCCTGTTATTTCCTCAAAAGTTTTCAAATGTTTATTGATCTTTGGAATTGTTTGTATTGGTTGTTTTATCGTAATTAATGTGTCGTCGGCATATAAACTTATTTTATTCCCTTCAATTCCAAATATATCTTTATCTTGCCGAATTATATTCGCCAATAGTTCCATAGCCAATACAAATAATGAGGGTGACAAAGGACATCCCTGCCGAGTTCCAGCTTCCAATTTTATTTCCCCTGTGTAACTATCATTAAATTTCACTATCGCTGTCCCCTGTTTATATAAGTTCTTAATAACCCTTTGAAATTTGTCACCAAATCCATATAATCTAATAACCTCATGTATTGTATCCCATTGCAGAGAGTCAAATGCTTTAAATATATCCAGGGCTAAAAAACCTGCTTTATCCTTTTGCTTTTCAGCTATATCCAGTAAGTCCACTACCCTCCTTGTAAGGTCTGACAAATACCTACCTTTTACAAACCCTGCTTGATCATCTCTTATGTATTTGGCTATGAAACTATTTAGCCTAGTCACCATTATTGTAGAAAATTTTTTAGCATCTTGGTTAATTAAGGATATTGGTCTATATGATTCTATTTTCTGTAAGTCCTTTCCCGGCTTAGGGATTAATGCAATGATGGATCTATTCCAAGATTTCGGTGTTGCTTCTCCCTCTAATATCCCATTAAATAACTTATGCAGTCTCGGAACAATCCAAGGCTTAAAATCCTTATAGAATTCCGCAGGAAGCCCATCTTCTCCTGGTGCTTTATCCAATTTTAATTTCCTAATTACATCCTCAATTTCTTTTACCGATATTTGTTCCTCCATCCTATTTCTATGTTCTTCTGTTAATAGTGTTATATTGTACTTTTGAAAATATTCCTCCAATTTGCTCAAATTTACCTGCTTCTTTGAATATAAATCTTTGTAAAAACCCTCTATTATTTCTGCTTTCTCTTTCCTTTTATTGCACCTCTTTCCCTTCCCATCTATCAGAACTCCTACCTGGCCTTTATTCTTTTTATCCCTCGCTGCTTTTGCCAATAACTTGGAATTTTTATTACTATACTCAAAATATTCTCTTTTTAAAAATATCAAATCTTTTTTTACCTTTTCCATATCCTGGGCTTCTAGTTCTTTCTTTATTTTCTGTATCTATTGTAATACCCTCTTATCTTTATCCCTTATATACTTCCAATGAAGTTGTTTCAATTGTATTTCCAATTCCTGTGTTCTATTAATGTTCCATTTCTTTTTCCAACTACTTAATTTTATGGATTCTCCTCTAAAAATCGCTTTCATTGTGTCCCTTACCACTCCAGAGCTGACCTCTTTATTATCATTCCATATCCAATATTCATCCCATTTCTCCATTATTTGTTTTTTCGTATTCTCCTCTTTATATAATTTTGAATCATATCTCCAAATATATTTTTTCCTGTCGCTTTCATCCAATTTTATGTCCATACATATTTTAGCATGATCTGATTCTCTAAATGTACCTATTTTAATATCCTCTATTGTTTTCAATAACCCTTGTGTAACAAATATATAATCAATCCTTGAATACATATCATAGACCTGAGAGTAGTAAGTATAATCCCTTTCCTGTCCTTTAAGTTCCCTCCATACATCTTTCACATTCATTGATTTTACCCAATCGCTCAGAATGTATTTTTTACTTCTCTTTTTAGTACTTGTAGTATCAATCTCGGAACTTAATAAGTTAAAATCCCCCCCAATGATCATATTCCTCGTTCCTTCCTTGTTTAAGATTATTCTTAATTTTTCTAAAAATTCTTCCTGATTGGTATTTGGAGCATATATATTAGCCAAGATTATCTCTTCCTCTTCAATCTTTCCCTTAATTATCAGATATCTCCCCTCTGGATCAGCTATAGTCTTTATCACACTAAAACCCAATTTTTCCGAAATAAGGGTTGCAACCCCTCTTGCTTTTGATGTCCCATAAGCCATTTCATAAATATCAATTCCTCTCATTACTAATTTATTAGTATCTGCTGACTTTTGGTGGGTCTCCTGTAGAAAGATGACATCAGGTCTAGCTTTATTGAGCGCTATCTGCAATCTCCTCCTCTTCACGGCATTCCCTGTTCCTTTCACATTCCAAGTTAACAGTCTTAGATTCTTAACCATCTATAATTGCTAAGCTCTCCCCTCCTTTACATTTCTCCCCAGACGTGCTATCTCCATCCCCTAATAAAAACCCAGAAAAAAACAAATAAATGAAATAATGTGAAACCAGAAAAAAAGATTGTGAGTCCTTACTGCTAAAAAGCTCAAAAAAGTAAAATACTTGAAAAAAATTACATAATACTACAACTACAAAAAAGAAAAAGAAAAAAAACTTACCTACTCTTCCATTTTCTGTTACCCTCCCCACACCTTGTTCCAAGATGTCGCCTCTATCATTTAAAGAGGGGAGGGGGGGACCGGGGGAAAAAGCATTATGTTCTTCTAAAGGCCCCCCTCCCTCCACCATTATAATTTTATTTCTGCAAGTTACTTATTCAAAAAGCTCAGCACTCGATGTTCCTGACACTTCCGCTCCTCCCACTGCACCCTCCATCTCCCCCTCTTTATTCAGAACCGGGCCCATCACCCCAACTGCGTACAAGTCAGTTCTCATAGCAATCCATTCTGGACTAGCCACCTTCATGAACCCAAGTTGAGTCAAGTACTCCAAGACATCTGTTCTATCATCCAAAATATGCCATCTTTTTTCATAAAAAAATCTCAACTGTTGTGGAAATCTCCAATTATACTTAATATCTTTTGAAGCCAAAAATTTCATCACAGGTTTCATCATGTATTTCCATTTTCTTTCCTCCGGCGCTATGTCATTGTAGATTTCCACATCAGCCCCCTCAATCTTTAGAACGCCAGACCCCGCTTGTTTGATGTAAGCCATCACTTTTAACTTATCCGCCCAATTTGCAAACTTAACCAAAACATTCCTTGGTGATCTCCTATTTCGCCTTCCCCCCACTCTGTACACAGCTCCAATGTCTTCTGCCACAAAATCTTTTCCCATTTTCAGAGAGTTCAGCCAATCCACTACTCTATCTCTAAGCTTGTCTGGCGTTCGTTCGGCCATTTTGCGTATCACAATGTTCTGTTTTCTCTGCCCCTCCTCCACCATCATCATCCTTTTCTCTTGAACAGATACTCTTGAAGCAATCACATGCTCTTGAATCAACATCTCATTCATAGAAATCTTTGCTTGCTCTAAATCCTTTTGCATTGTGTCAGTGATCACATTAATTTTTTTTGTATTCTCAGTAACCTCCTTCTGCATATCAGTCAGAGTCCTGGCCAGGCTCTCATGTTGTAACCTGGCCAGTTCTCTGTCTTTTTTCATTTCTTCACAATTATTCTCCACCATTTTATTCAATTTTTGCATTGCAACCTGATTATCGTTTCCATTTTTGACCAATTGTTGTAAGATAGCACACATATTGTCCATTCTTTCCGGTAAATCCTCTAGTCGTCCTCCAGTGCCTGCTTGAGAATCCGTTGCTGCTGTTGATGCCTCCATCTTTGGTGACGGTGTACGCCTTTCCTTATCTTTCTGATCTTTTTCTATTTTCTCTCTCCTCATCTTTGGCTTAACTGCCTCCTCCCCTCCCTGCATGGCCTTTCTATTTAGTTCTGCCTTTCAAATTTGTAAATTTATCTGTCCCCTCAAGTTAACTCAAGCCCAATTATATCTACATTCAATTGTATTCAAGATTATAATGTCTAAATAATTCTATCTCCAATCCCCCAATCAGTTTAACAAATTTAATTAATTTATTCAATTACTACCAGTCCAGGTCTGTATGTCTAATCTATATCTATAATATGTTAATATAATTTATATTAATATAATATCAAATTTGAATCTAATTCATTTGTTTTTAGAAAACAATTAATTAATTGCTGCTGGCCACCACTTTGATTTAAAACTTGTTATTGTCTATCTTCGTTAACTGTTGGATAGTGTTTCTCAGGGAGTAATCAGGGGGGGGGGAAATGCAATTCAGTATAATTTCCCACCAAAGTTCAGTTCAGTATAATTCCCCACAGAAGACCTATAACACCAGACAATAAATAGCCACCAAAAAGGGGACCAAGAGTGGGGGAAGGGGGAGGTGGGAGGGAGAGGGGTGGCAATCTGCAAAACTCAGCGTAAGGGCAGCTGTAATGATTTTGCACAAAGGAATACAGAATACAGAAAATATTGACTAGAACAATTAAAAGCAATTAACCCAAAATGAAAGCAATAAACGTTTGATATAAAAAAAGTAAAAGAAAAAATTGCTATTAATTAAAGAAAGGATTTCAAGTCAGTTGTTAGATGCTAGTAGCTGCTTCTCTTCCGATCCAAAACCTGTAGCGGTTAAATTAAGTTAGGTTTCGTTTCAGTCTTAAGTTTCGCTTTTCGTTGCCATCTTTACTTCCCAAGCCAGTCCGTTTCGTTTTTATAACTCTTTAAAAATCAACTTTAAAAATCCAACTCTTCCGTCTGAGAGCGCTACTGCAAACAGTTTAGAGTAAAAGTTAATAAAAGTTGAGTTTTTTACCACTTTCTCTCCCCCATTGTCTCTTTCCGATCTTCGCTCTTCTCTGCTTCCTTTTCCCAAACACAGTTCAAAGTTCCGCCATTACTCCTTTTCGCGACTCCCCGTCTGCCCCACAAAGTGTCCTCCAACTCAGTTATTTTAAAGAGAAAAGGGCAGACTCCGGAACCGCAAACCTCCAACACAGCAGTTCAAAAAAGAAAAAAAGAAAAAAAGTCAATTCCTTCTTCTTACCGCGGCGCCCCGTCTGATCGAAAGTCCGATATTCGCAAACCTCAAAGATCGGCAGTACTCCGGCGCCGCGATCTCCAGCCGCGATCTCAGCCCACTCTTCTCTGCACCACTTCTTGCTCCAAAGCTCCGCTTCGGCTTCGAGGTTCAGCTCAACGGGTTACCAGCGGGTCCGGAGACCTCTTCCGAGGCTCCGGAGCCCCCCCCACAACCCGGAGCTCGAACTCCTCGTGCCCCGCTTGCCTCAGGATTCCACTCTTCTTTTATTTCAAATGTCCCGGGCGGATCACTTCACCTTATCAGTTGGCAATATCCACAGGTAGCCACCAATAATTTTTTTTTAATTGTTTAAATCTCATTGATATCCCCATTTAATGGCGGAGGATGGGAGAGCAGCTGCTTCTCCTACTCCATCCAAACCACGCCCCATGTTCTATGGTTTCAATGTCTCCAATGTCACAGAGGCATTATCTCTCTAACATTGGTGTCCTTTGCAACTTTCCCTCGAGAACTGCAGAAGGGAGGGTCTGGCAGTGGGCTAGAGTAAATGCCCTTCGATGACTTTGTGCCTCAAGTTGGAGCAGATATGGGGCTGGGACAACAATGTGTCTCTAAGACTCTGGAGCCAGGAAGGTAGGGGCCCTGGCTAGGTCTTCTTGCCTTTCCATGTCTAGTGTTCTCTGTTTAATGGTCTGTTTTGCTTGGTTGTGACTCATGGCCTGTCTGAGAGGTGTCAAAAGATATAGGTAAACGTCATCCTTGCTCAAAACCCAGTCGTATCTGACTCTAGGGTTCAGTGATCATCTCTGTTTATAGTCAAAGAGCCAATACTGTCTGCATTTGCAGATGTTTCCATGAACATGTGGCGGGCATGACTAGACACCAAAGTGCATGGAACACTGTTTATCTTCCCACCAAAGTGGTCCCTATTTATCTACTTGCAATTTCTTGCTTTCGAACTGCTAGGTTGGCAGGAGCTGGGACAGAGATGGGCACTCATTCTGTCATGCAGTACTTGGGTTTTGAACTGCTGACCTTTTGCTTCCCAGTCAGCATCTTAACCACTTGAGCCACAGCAGTCCCTAAGGATACAGATACTCCTCTATAAATGTATCCTGTTCAACAAACACACTAGCTTTTAATGAAGGTGTACAGGATGATGTACAAATCAAAGTAATGCACAATAAACTATAAAAGTACAGTAATACATCGGATAACGTTAAGACTTGGTTCCACAATTAATGTTATGCGATTTTCAGCCTTATCTGATGCATGCGTCTCTTGCTGCCTTGGCAACCATTCCTCTCCATTTTCTGATCTCTTGCATCGGCGCTCAGCTGCCTCTGCCTGCCATGAGGCATAGCTCTGTGCTCTGCAATCGGCTGGTCAAGCCTGGCTCAGTCGGAGCAGAGGCCGGCTTGATCGTGCACGCTACCCTTGCCTGGGTCAGCCATGAGTTCCAGTGCAAAGGGCTGCCTGGGGAACCTGGTGGGAGCAGCAGCTGTGGTGGCTTGAAGGTAAGCATGGCCAGGGCTGGGCTGGATTCTCTCGGCAGTACGGTACCCCATTGCTGGGCGTGGGGGGGGGGAGGAAGGAGGGAAGTGGCAGGGAGAGCAGCTTTGGCCTCCTTTACTTCTTTATTACGATGCATCGGATAACGCTAGAAAGAACGTTCTCCAGTGCAAATCTTCCCCCCAAATTTGTCATCATTATGCGGTTTTAGCGTTATCCGGTGCAATCGTTATCCGGGGTATTACTGTAGTTAGAAACAGCATGAAAAGATGTTGTGCTAGAGACATTAAAAGAATGGAGCTAGCACTAATTTAAATCTCATAGGGTTACCTTTTTGCCCAAGAGAAATCTGTGGAAAACATCTCTTTCCCTCTCTACTACGCAAGCAGAAGCAACTTACGGTAGTTCATTTATTTAGTTAACGATTAAATGTTTTCTGTAGGTTCAATCCAAGTATGCCTATTACAAAGATACTATACTTCTTATTCTCTGGTTCTCATATTTATCCATACATTTATTATATTTAATAAACATTTCTACAAACTTCTTCTGATAAAATTCCCAATGAATAATTTTTGCAACCCTGTCATGGCATTACCGTTTCTTCCTTTTCATTGCCAATACAGCTTTTGCTATTGTTGGATGCATGTTGTATTTTAGCCTTCATGCACTTTGTTGGCAAAAGTTGTTCCTGAGCTGCTAAGACAAATCCTTCAATTTCATTCTTCAACATGCCTGCTCTTAACCAGTCCCGTGTCAGTTTTTGGCCAGCCTTTCCTTCTATTTTTTTCAAGTAATGACCATGCATAGGCATCATCATTGTCATCATTAAAGGTGTACACAGTCCATCTGTTTTGGAATCCCACTGCTTGGGTCTGAATCCTGGATTTAAGAATCAGTGAGATAATCCTGATAATGTAGTTGGTACCTAGTAGTGCTACTCTCTGCATCCGCTGCATTATGATCTTATCAATAGCAATTGCACTCAAAAAAACTTACAAGCTTTTGGGGATTGCTCTCAGCACTCCTGTCACTACTAGTATCACTGTCATGATTTCCCCCAAGAAATGCTGTACTGTCCTTCAATTCTCAAATCCTGATATCTCTTGATTTTCCCCATCTTTCTTCTACTACCTGTTCATCATCAAAATTATACATGGTCTACCAGATGTTCAGACTGCCCTAGAAACTTCATTCAACATCTTCTCATACTGCTACAAATGTATTTACCAAGATACCTTTCCCCCCTTTTCCACCGTTTGTTTCACTTGCAGTAAACCTTATTTCCATCCTCCTTATCTCCACATCACTCTGTGGGGGAAGAGCATGATTTGCAGTCATCAACTTCCTAAAACATCCAACTCAGTCTCCATCCAATATACAATACTAGCACTATTTTTTATAACTGGTACCACCCAGGAATTTATTGCTTTTATGATATTTCCATCATTCAGTGTCATTTTAAAAACTCTCTTTAAGTACGCTGAAGCTGCACTAGTCTCTTTCATTATTACACAGTTTTTGGTCATTTGCTTATAAAATTTCCAAATACTTATAATTTTCATAATATCCAAGATTCTATATGGTTCTTTCCTCTTCCAGCTGTATAACTTCTGAATTAACACATTTTCCTTTGCTCACTGACAAAGTTACATATTTTTCTATTCCAAAATCCATTGTAATATAATTCAGATTGTGTGCGAAAGTAATCCAATTTCCTGTGTTGTTTTCCCATATGTTTTAAGGTTATCCATATGCAGAAGGTACAAAATCCTTCCAGATGTCCTTGATGCTTGATATTCGTAACCCATATTATTCAACATTATCACCAGTGGTGCTATGGCAATTATAAATAGCAAAGGTGATAATGAATAACCTTAAGATATACAGTACCTCTATGGATCTTGAAATTTTCTAGCTTGGTACCATTTGCCCATTAGAGTGTTACTCCATTATTTCATCATTCTTGTCAAGCATCTCATGTTGTTGATTCCACACATCTGCATAGTTTCATTTACCCAAGTATGTGGTAGGCTAACAAACATCTTTTTATAATCAATCCAAACAACATATAGACTGGTTTTCCTTTATTTAGAGTTCCTCAATATCATCTTATTAATAAGCAATTGGTCCTTTGCTCCATGTGAATTTTTGCATCTCCATTTTTGTTTTTCTGAATCTAGTAGAAGATTCTGCATAACTAGATGTTGATAAACAGAATCCACCAATACACTTGTGAACAGTCTGAACATAGAAAGGAATGTAATCACTTGGTACAACTCCTTTATCATTGTCCTTCATAATTAGAAAGGTTTTTTAATTGTTGTTGTTTTGGAGTTCTTGGTCTGAAATGTTGCCTTTCAATAGAATGATGTTCAAAATATGAACAAAAGGTGGTGAAAAACACAGTGTACACTTTTTAGCTTTAAATATTCATTAGATGTGTTTATTTTTTCCCTTTAGAGATTTAGAGCGATGCTTTCAAATAAGCTGCTTTCAGTCTGCATGCTGGCTCATACAAGACAACTATAAAATGCAAAAATACACAATTATCTAATTTATTTGCTTTCCAATCTTGCTTAATGCTTTTGAAACAAGATAATCAGTCTGGTTTAGTTAAAAGTAAGCAATGTATGCAAAGTTAAGTGTGCTAATGCATGACATAGCAGGTGGAAAGTAATGGATTGAAACAAGTTCCTCTCTCCCTGCATTATTTTTGCATTGGAATTGTTTCCAGTATCAAATACTTTTTAATTGAAGGGAGAAAAGTAAGTAGGGCAATATATTATTGATGGATTTAGAAGTAAAACTGCAATTTAGAAGCTCTGATCTTCTCTAGCACCCTCTTTTTTTCTTTCTCTTGGCCCTTTCCTACTGATAAAGGAAACACGTACAGTACAAAGGTTTCTGCAGGTGATGTCATTTTTCCAACAGAATCACACTAGATGAGATCCCAATTAGGACTTTAACAAAAAGAAGTACAGTATCGTTGAATCAGGCTACTATTGGCCAATGATGACTCTCAGTGAAACTCTATGATCTTAAGAAACAGGCTTTTGATGCTAATATATTTATTCATATTTTATACCAGGACATGGAATCAATTCTGATTTTAATAGTAATCCATTTGAAAATAAATTCATTTGATGTTTGGAAATAAATACATTTGACATTTGACTCCATGTAAATCATATTGGAATATATGGCACCACTGCTTTATTCAAACAATAAGAAGGTAATTTATAACTCGCCTTCCTTATACGAAGATCATATAATCACATAATGTTTCCACTGACAACCATTTTATCATCCTTCAGAGTTAATTTATGAGGAGAGAAAGTCACATTTGCCATGTTCATTGAGCTCAGAGCTTAGACAAGTTACCTTTCAGACTTCAACTCCCAGAATTCCCCACTCACAACGACAAGTGGGGTTTGGAAATTATAGCTGTAAAAAGTCTCATTTGAATGCTCTTTCTGGGCCCCATAAATTGAAGCTCTCCCTCCTCCAAGTTCTTGTCTAACAGTCTAACCTTCTTAACTGATGCACAACTATATGTCATTGGTTCTATTGTGCCTGTTCTGAGATTAACAGTAAGTAGTTCTATTCTAACTTGTTGTTCAGTCCCACAGTTAAGTCCATCCCTTCATGACCTCATTGGCCACAGCACATCAAGCTCCTCTGTCAATTGTCACCCTCTGGAATCTGTCCAGATACACACTGAGAATGTACACAATACTGTCTAGCCATCTCCTCCTTGGGCACCCCTTCCCCGTTTGCCTTTGATCTTTCCTAGTATCAGGACTTTCTCTAGTGCAGGAGTTCTCAACCTTTTAAAGCAGAGGACTGGGTCATCTCCCTCAGACAGGTTTGGGGGCTGGATGGTCATTTTGCCCTTCCTCTACCACATGGCACTTCTTGGTGTGGTGGAGGCAGTGGGGGGGGGTACATGAGATGGTGTGGTGGGCCGCATCAGGCCTGTGGGCCAAAGGTTGAGAATCCCTGCTCTAGTGAGTCCTCTCTTCTCATTTGGTGGCCAAAGTATTTAAGTTTCAGCTTCGGTATCTGCTCTTCTAAGGAGCAGTCAGTTAAATCAGTTAATTCCTTTAGAATTAACTGATTTAATTTCCTTGCAGCCCATGAGACTGTCAAAAGTCATTTGCAGCACCACAGTTCAAAGGTGTCTATTCTTCTGCACTCAGCCTTCCATATGGTCCAGTCTCACAGCCATATATTACTACTGGGAAGACCACTGTTTTAACAATGAAGACTTTTGTAACCAGAGAGATGTCTCTACTTTTTATTATGCTGCCTAGGTTTGCCATAGCTTGCCTCCCAAAGCATCTTTTTATTTCATGGCTGCAGTTGCTGTCTGCTGTGATCTTGGATCCCAAGAAAATAAAGTCTGCTATTGCTTCCATTGCTTCCCTTTCTATTTGCCAGGGAGTGATGGGGTTGGATGCCATGATCTTGAGCTTTTTGATGTTGAGTTTCAAGCCAGCTTTTGCACTCTCCTCTTTCATTCTCATCAAAAGGTTCTTTAGATCTTCTGAACTTTCTGCCATTAGCATCGTGCCATCTGCATGTTTCAGGCAGTTGATATGTCCCCTGGCAATCTAAATTCCAGCTTGTGATTCATCCAGCCCTGCATTACACATGATGTCCTCCGTCCTCTGCATGTAAGTTAAATAAGCAGCTTGACAATATACAGCCTTGTCGTACTCATTTTCCTATTCCAGTGGTCTGCAAATAGTGGCTCTCCAGGTGTTTTGGACTTCAATTCCCAGAAGCCCAAGTCAGCACTACTGTTGATTGAGGCTTCTGGGAATTGAAGTCCAAAACACCTGGAGAGCCACTATTTGCAGACCAAGGTCCTATTCTAAACCAATTAGTTATTCCATATCTGGTCCTGTCATTTCTTGGTCTGCATACAGGTTTCTCAGAAGACAGGTGAGATGGTCTGCCCATTTCTGTCCACTTTAGTTCACTGATTCCCAGGATTTTGACATTCAGTCTTGCAATTTCATGTCTGACCATGATCTTACACTCCAGGTTCCTATGCAATATTGTTCTTTACAGCATTAGATGTTCCATTCACCATTAGACACATCCACAGTTGAACAGTCTTTCATTTTTGACCTAGTCACTTCACTCTTTATGGAGCTACTTGTATTTGTCCTCTGCTCTTCCCCAGTAGCATATTGGACACCTTCGACCTGAGGGGCTCATCTTCCAGCATCATATCTTTTAGCCCTCTGATGCTGTCCATTGAGTTTTTTTTGGCAAAGAAACTGGAATGGGTTGCCATTCTTTTCTCCAGTGAATCACATTAAGTCAGTCTGTCCATCTTGATTGGCCAGTGATGGGCAGAAACAGGTTCGCACCAGTTCGCCAGAACTGGTAGTAACTTTTCCTGATGTCGCGGAGAACTAGTAGTGGCTTTTGGGAGGAACCACCTCAGGGGCTTACCTTTTCACCGGTTCCCCCGTTGTGCATGCATGCCAAGCGCTGGGTGTACATGCAGTGCCTCCTTGCTGTTCTCCCAAGCCGGGAGGAGGAAGAGAAACTGCTAGCCTGAAGCTCCCTATAGCCTGCTCCCTAGGGTTAGTGACTCACCTTTGGGTGTGGAGTGGGTGGGTGTATTTCAATGTGTATTTATTTTTAATGTGTATTTTTATGTGTTTTTAAGTCTATTTAATGTGTATTTAATGTGTATTTATCTTTAATGTGTATTTTTATGTCTATTTAATGTGTATTTATTTTTAATGTGTATTTTCATGTGTTTTATGTGTATTAAACTTGTATTTGTATGTGTTTTTATGTCTATTTAATATGTATTTATTTTAATGTGTATTTTATGTGTTTTTATGTGTATTTTTATGTCTATTTAATTTATATTTTTATGTGTACTTATTTTTATGGTTTTTTTACATTGGCTCCACCCACATCATTGGCTCCACCCATGACATCATGACATTGGCTCCACCCACAAAGTTGGCTCTGCTCACGGTGTGGTAGTAAAAAAATTGGGTGCCCACCACTGTGGGTGGCCCTACATAGCATAGCCAATAGCCTCATTGAACCATACAAGCAATGATCCTTGGATGTGTGTGTGTCTATTTTAATTAGTCTTCACCTATTTCAATAACCAGGTCTCCCAAACCACTCCTTGACAACAAAACACATCCTATTGTTGTTATGCTTACAACAGAAAAGATTCACTGTGCTTTACCACATTCAGACAAACCTCCCATAAAGAGTGCCTTGCTTAAAGAGTAACTCGCTTAAAGAGCAGAATTTTCTCTGAATGGTCGCTTCGCTTAATAAATAAAACCAACCAAAAACTCGCTTAACAAATAAATCGGGGTTCGCAATCCCCCCCACAATTGGTCACTTACAATGGTGTTTTGCTTAAAGAGCAAACTTGCTTAAAGAGCAGTCCCATTATGCTCTTTAAGCAAGGTACAACTGTACATCTTCTTGGGAGTAAAACCTAGTCAACAGAGTGAGACAGATTTCCAGATAACCATATACAGTAAAACCCCAACTTACATATGCCTCAAGTTAATTCAACTTACATAATGATTTTTGCACTAAAACCATGTTCCGGTTTATGTAAATGCCTTGCTTTATGTAATGCAATTTCCTATGTGTTTGCTTCGAGTTATGTAAAAAATTCATTTTTCCTATGGGTTTGCTTCGATTTACGTAAAAATCATTTTCCTATGGGTTTGTTTTGAGTTACGTAAAAATTGATTTTTTCCGTAGGGATTTGCTTCACGTTAAGTAAACATTTGATTTACGTAAAAGCCTATGGAACAGACTTTTTATGTAAGTAGGGGTTTTACTGTACAGTGGTACCTCGGATAACATTTGCATCAGTAACTCTAAAATTGGATAATGTTGGGGAATTTGAGGCAAACATTTGCATAGGACAACGTTAAGATAACATTGTGGGATGCAAATGTTTGATGCAAATGTTTGCCTCAAATTCCCCAACATTGAGATTGCTTGCTGTTAGGTTTGCGTTTCTCTGGCCAAAGGCAAAGGCTAACAGCAAGGGATTAGTCCTGCCCACCCTGTTGTTTTAGCAGGAGAGGCAGGTGAATCTCTCTGCCTTTGCCTTTGAGTTGGGTGTTGAACACAAAGGCAAAAGGCAAAGGCTAACAGCGATGGATTCTTCCTGCCCACTCTGTTGTTTCAGCAAGGGAGGCAGAGCAAATCTCTTTCACCTTTGCCTTTTGCCTTTGGGTTGGGGGTTGAACTGACCTTTTTTTAAACATTGTGGGATCAATGCATCGCACAATGTTAAAAACCAGATAACGTTAAGACTTGTGGAACCAAGTCTTAATGTTATCCGAGGTATTAGTGTACATGGTTGCTATCTCAGCCTTTATAAACATTACTTATTATGTAGCATTCTTTTACATGCTATTTCACGTTGTTGCATTCTAAAAAAGATAATGGTAATTTATAGCTTACCACTATTCATTCATTCATTCATTCATTCATCTGAGGCAGTAGTATATGACCTTCTAGAATATTGCTGGACTCCAACACCCATCAGCCCTAGGTAGCATAGCCAATGCCTAGCGATTATGAGACTGGATCTACAGACATAGGTTCCATTTCTCTGCTTCAAGGTATTTTTGCAACACTCTTTTATTTAAAAAAATCCTTGGAATTAAAAAATCCCAGAAGAACTGCAATATCATCAGCTGCAGTGCAATCCTATGGACACGGAAGAGGAATTGGACTATAGTTGCAGGTGGACGTTTTTGCTTTATGCTTTCTACTGTGATGTGTGCTGTTCTATTGTATATTTATTGAACCGTATTGCTCTTTGCACTACATGCCATGATATTTTGCACTATAATGTGTATTGATGTGTAATGTGTACTGACCTACTATATGATATTTACTGTACTTTACTGTTCTGTTGTATTGTATGCTATTGTATTTTTGTTTGCACTTTAATAATGATATTAGGGACTTTGTGAGCCGCTCTGAGTTGGTTTCTACTAAGGAAAGCGGGATACAAATCTAAGTAAATAAATAAATAAATAAATACGTATCAAAAAGTTCCATGAATTCCTAGCCAGATGCTCCTAGAAACTGATAACCATCAGCTTTATTATTTACTTGACATATTCAGCTGAACAAGATGAAATATCTCTTTCTTCGTTAACACCAAAACTTTCAAGAGCTTTTTTGTTCTTTAAAAAGGTTATTCTAAGCAAAAATATGGGGGGGGGGATACCAAGGGACCACACATATGCAAGGGAGGGTTATTTGGTAGGTCAGCTAGACAATGTCAAAACCTCTCTCCATAAGGTGGCTTGAGAGGCTTGTGAAGAACATCATATATCATCTTGATTACAATACTGTACAATGTTCAGAAGAAACCATGTGATGTCTGCAAGCAATTTTATACCGGTGTTACAGCTGGATATACTGTATCTGCATCTATTAGAATACACTAGAACCACAGGAACCCCTGCCAAACCTACTGGTTAGAGCAGGGGTTCCCAAACTTTGTGGGCTGTGGGCCAGTCATGTGGTTCAGCGGGCCAGTCACCTGGTTCCTCCCACCAGAAGTGGGAGTAAAACATGTTCACGCATGCACAAAACGCTGATGTAAATGCACCCATGGTGGTCATAAACATGTTTATGACAGTGTGGGTGCATTTACAGCAGTGTTTTGAGGATGCATGGGCACATTTTACTTCCACTTCCGGGAGTGGTTAGGGTGGTACAGGTTGGATGATTTGGCAACATGGGCCAGATCTGGCCCACAGCCCATAGTTTGGCCACTCCTAGCTTAGAGTATACCCCTACAACCCTCTGACGAAAGGTCTGTTCATTCTATTGCATGAAAGAGGGAATGTCTTATAGCAAGGGGGAATTGTTAGTTCCATAAAATTATTCCTCAGGCTGTTCCCTATTAGAGCTCTATCAACTGCAAAACTTTGTCCTGATTAGGGAAATGTTCCTTCAAGTGATTCAAATATAGCATGGCAGTATTCACATAAATAATGTACAGTAAAACCTTGGTTTACGAACGCCTCAGTTCACGTTTGCTACGGTTTATGATGGCAAATCCTACTAAATTGATGTCTCTGTTTACAACATTTTTCCCCAGTTTATGACTGGGAAATAGATCCTCGAGCCATTTTAGACTCTAAAATGGTGGCCACACATCATTTTAGAGTCTAAAATGGCACTCACTCACCACCCATACGAGAAGTTGTGATTCTTCACTTACTGCTGCAGAGGTAGTGGCGGAGGCAGCAGCAGCAGTGTTGGTGGTATTTTTGCTACTGTTTCCACATGGTCCATGACTTCTACTGGCAGCAGGAGAGTGTGGGGACCATATCTACTTGGTTCCGGTCTTCATCCAAGCTCCCTGCATGGTGCTACAGCAGGGAACACGCACCTCCCCCAGGGCAGTGGTGTGGAAAAGGTAGGGAGATCACTTCATCCCTTTTGTGGGGGTGGGGGACGATCATGTCTGGCATTTTTTGGATTTTTGGGGGTTTTTTTTGTATTTGTTTTATTATTTTTGGTCTAGTTGGGACCTTTTTTAAATTTTTCAATGCATTCCTATGGGAAAACGTACTTCAGTTTACGATTTTTTTGTTTACGATGAAGGCTGTAGGAATGGACCAGTGTTGTAAACCGGGGTTTTACTATATTTGAAAACAAATAAAAAACTGCTCTTTACTTACACCTATGATCCCTTTATTATCCATGGCAAGTTTCAGGTATTTTGAGACCATGGGGTTGTAATTCTGATACAAAATGATGAAGATATACATCCTATTTTGAAAATTAGAGATCCAAGTACTGTTTTTGTATAATTTGGTTTTAGGGGTCTAGCTGGTATTTCAGATGATTAAAATTATATCTTCAAAGAACTGATTTTTATTCGTTGTGGACAAATGGATACATATTTTAATAGATGTCTTGAGTGATCAACTAAAGTGCAAAGTAACATATCTTAAGTATGTGATCAGTAGTGCAAAATTTCTCTGCAAAAAACAAAGGTATTTATGTTACTATTACATGATAATGAAAATGATTAAATAAAACAGAGACATGATGATAAAAATTGCATGCCTTGTTTCATTCTTGACTAGAGACAAGGAATCTCTTGGGATTTAAACATTCTTCATCAAGGAATATGGTTACTGAATAACCATTGTGTGCTTATTCTAACACTGATCTGTAATTATTTAAAGAGAATGAGAGGTAGAAGGTGTTTGTGATGAATTTAATTTAAAATAGGACGATACCACCTTCTTCTAGGTCCAACTTTTAAACAGAAATGTAAACAGATGTTCATGTGCTGAACTCAACCAATTCACATTAGTCCCATCTTGTTGTCATTTTCATTTAATCCACTGGCAACTATTTAGAACAAGGACCATGTTATAATTATCAATTGCTCTTGATTCCTGCATAGGAAATGTTCAAATCTATTCATCATTAAGTTGTTATAGTGTTGTAGAAGTTGTTGTTTGCCACTTAGGTTAATTAATATAGATTGTGCTTGGGTTTCTGGGAAAGGACAACACAACTTCTTCATTTTTGGAAGAAAATCCCAATAAAACACCGCAGGGTTTAGCTTCCAATTAAGCTGGTTTCTGGCCCATCTCAATTAGTGCAGAATTTCATTTAAAAATCAATAACAAGCTTTCTCCTAAACTTGTTTATCCCATGTGGTCTACATTCCTCAGATAAATCATATTTGGTTTCATTCTCCTTAGTAAATGATTAAACAGACAATGTAATATAATTACAAGAAAGCTAAAATGAAGGGTGTAGAGCTAACCCTAATTTTTCCTCCAAACTTTCCTCCACATTTGAAGCCTCTTTGGCTTGTTTATTCCCTCTCTTTCTTCTAAGGAACTCATGGTGACCTATATGCTACTTTTTGACCCACTCACCTCCCACTTTATCCTGAAAATATGAGATAAATCAGGTTGCAAGGACACAACAGGTCCAAGGTTATCCAGGAGATTTCATGGCAGAAGGAAGAGTTGAACCCACATCTCTTGAGTCCTGGTCAAAAGTTCCAATCACTATGGTTCCACATACACTGTATTGACCTTCCTCCAAGGAAAGGCTGTACAAATGACATTCAAGTTTCCACACACACACGGGGGGTAATAGAAGCCTGTATACTATTCCAGGGTACTTTTTACTTCATTTCATCACTCTGTAATTATCTTGGCACACGGAAGGGCAGGCATCCAGATCTACAGCCCATTCAAAGAAGTTACTCAGTCTTATGGTTGTGTAGCCATTAGTAGTCCAATGATGAACCATCGATATTTCACTAACACAAGTTTCAGGCAAAAAGTATTTTCCCCTTAAATAATAATAATAATTTGGACTCTAAATAATTCTATATGTAGGGTTGGTTCAGCATAGGAGCTAAAATGTTTAAAAACATATAGCACAGGACAACATATCCAGCAGAAAGAACTATGCTGAGGCAGATGGATGTTGATCTAATCTAGCATTCAATTTCCAACAGTTCCTCCAACGAAAGAAATCCCTGAGCTTAGTTCAAGCTGTTGGGCTGTAGAATGATGGGTGTTTTTATGTAGGAGGACTGTTCTCATGACCTTACAAAGATTACAGGGAGGTAACAAGGCTATGCAGTTAAATGATCGTACCTGCAAAATTTTGTCATCACAACTGTCATGGCTATATTCCTACACAAAGAAAAAGAGTTCAAGCCTTTCTTTGTTTATAAGAGCAAAATACCCATTGTCTTTGCAGCCAAAGAAAGATAGGTATCTTGCACTGCTGCTATATACAAAGAAGTTTAATATTTAATATTTCAGCCCCTTACTTCCAACAAATGTGCTAGTTTTCTATTCAGCTGGGGTACTGTGATGCTAAAGTACAGCTCAATAGGGAAATAACTGGCAAGGAAGATAATTTGCTTGTTCTTTCCAATAAAGTTTTGGAAGATGCATTTGATGTTGTATGGGGCTACTTCTGAGATGGAACATTTCCATTTTGGAAAAAAAGTGCATAAAAACACTTACATGGAACTATTTTGTGGGTAGGATGGTAGTGGATGAAGGAACCCCCACGTGACCTTTTGACAAAGAGGAGTAGGTTGCATCTGGTAGGAATCTGGCATCCTGAATCTGGCAGGAACCTGGGTTGAAAGGATTTTTGCAGGAGAAACTCTGCTCAGAGATTGCCCAAATGAGGCTCCTTTTATGTCCACAAGAGACGGGCACTCAATCCGTCATGCAATACCCGGGTCTCGAACTGCCGACTGCCAGCCTTCCAGCTAACAAGGCGAGCTTCTTAACCACTGAGCCACCACAGCCCCTATAATAAACTTCAGTCAATCCTCTCCTCCCCCTCCCAAATCCAGATGACACTGTAATGCTAATCTGTTGTTTTCTATTGTGTATTCCTAAATAAAAATTATATTATGGAGAAGCTTGTCCTTAGAACTTGATGAGAGTAGGGAAGAAGCTCTATTTAAACTCTTCCCCATTATCATTAATGTTAATGCTGGCTGTTTTTCTGTCTTTTGTCAGCATGTATGTACTGTACTAGCATCATTTTTGCTGTCAGGGGTTCATTGGATGTAAAGACAGGGACATATTTTAACAGCAAACTGATGGAATCATGATTTGCTTGGAACATACTCTTTACTTACAGAATGTACAGGTAGATTTCTGGAGCTGTTCCATTTTATAAATAAATATTCTGATGGTTGCACTTGTGAACACCAGGGAACTTTAGCTGAGATTTGGATATTCCTGGGTAAGCTGCTGTTCAATTACCATATAGCAGTGTTGGGTGCCCACAGCACATAAAGATTAAAACAGAGGAAGATAATCAAGAGATGGGAATAGACAAGAAGTGACTTATTCATAGCTATCAACAGATGGGTAACTTCCTTCATAGATGGCAGGAATGCTGTAGATGTAATTTATCTTGACTTTAGCAAAGCTTTTGATAAAGTGCCCCATGATACCATGGTAAGATAACTATATGTGGCCTGGATAGTGCAAGTGTCAGGTGGATATATAGTTGGCTACAGAATCATACTCAGAGTGTGCTTATTAACGGCTCCTTCTGAAACTGAAAAGGGGTAACAAATAGGGTATCATAAAGTTAAGTCCTGGGCTCACTGGTTTTGAACATTTTCATTAATAACCTGGGTGAAGTGCTTCAAGGAATACTTATCAAATTTGCAGATGACAAAAAAATGGTGAAATAGTTAATACCTTGGCAGAGAGGACCAAAGTTCAAAAAGATCTTGATAGGCCTGAATAGTGGGCTGAAAACAACAACAAAAATGGAATTTAACTGGGATACGTGCAAAGTTGTACATGTGGAGGGGGGAATAAACATACAACTATACAATGGGAGATACTTGGCTTAGCAGTATTACAAGTGAGAAGGATCTTGGAATTGTTCTAGATCACTATGTCAACAGTGTGATGCGGCTGAAAGAAAAGGCAAACTTTAGGCTGCATTAGCAGAAGTAGAGTATCTAAAAACCATGAGGTACTAGACCCCTAGTATTTGGCACAAGTCAGACCACATTTAGAAAATTTTCTCTAGTTGTGGACACTGCATTTTAAGAAAGATACCAACAAACTCTAACAAGTTCAGAGGATGATCAGGAGACAGGAAACCAAACTCTACAAGGAAAGACTGAAAGAACTGGGTATGTTTAGGAGAAAATGAGGCTGAGAGGCAGTGATGGGATGTAACAGGTTCTCACCACTTCTCCAGAACCGGTAGTAACTTTTCTCAGTGTTCCGGAGAACCGGTACCAGCTTTTTTGGGGGAACCACCTTCGGGGCTTACCTTTTCACTGGTTCCCCCACTGTGCATGTGCACCAAGCACTTAGTGTGGATGTATGCCTACAGTGCTTGGCGCGTATGCATGGCCTCCTTGCTGTCCTCCCAAGCGGGGAGGAGGAAGAGAAGCTGCTAGCCTGAAGCTCCCTATAGCCTGCTCCCCACGGTAAGTGACTCACCTTTGGATGTGGTGTGTCTGTGTGTATTTTAATGTGTATTTAATACTGTACCTTTACCTATATTGACGTACTACCACAGTTCCTAAAAAGACCTGGCTTGGGGTTTTTAAGTAAAGTCTTGAGGTGTGTGTGTGTGTTTATTTTTTATTATTATTTTGGAATTTTTCCTTTGGCCCTGCCCACATCATGATGTCATGATGTTAGCTCCACCCACACTGTGATGACATCACGGTGGGGTAGTAAATTTTTTGACATCCCACCACTGCTGAGAGGGGATGTAATAGCATTTTTCAAATAGTTGTAAGAGTCATAAAGAGGAGAAGTAGGATCTGTTCTTGACCATCCCAGAGTGCAGGACACATAATAATGAGCTGAAAGTACAGGAAGCCAGAAATAGGATGAATATCATGAAAAACCTCTTAACTGTTAGAGCAGTAGGACAATGGAACCAATTACCTCAGGAGGTGTCGAGTGCTCCAATGCTGGAGGCATTCAAGAGAAAATTGGACAAAAATCTGTCAGATCTGCTTTGATTTGAATTCCTGCACTGAGCAGAGGTTTGGATTCAATGGCTTCATAGGCCCCTTCCAACTCATTCTATGATTCTATTTTTAGAATGCCCTCACTCTACAGTGGTTTCTCTCCCCAAAGATAAGCAACTTCTAAGTTTTGCAACCCTTGGAGCTTCATAACAATAATTACTACATGTTGTCCAGTCACTTCTGACTTATGCCAATTCTCCCAGGATTTCTTAGATATAAAGCACTCAGAAATGTCCCTCTTTCTACAAAGTATGTTATATCTGTAATAGGGATTAACAGTGGTCAAGCCATTTGTGTTACACACCATGAGATTCTAATGTTACGGAGTAGGTAAGTACAGGAACCATAGAGAAGTACTCTCCACCACGGATCCTCATCCTTGCCCAGATTCATGTTAGTTTGTGAACTTTGACATCAGGCAACTTTCCATAGACAAAGAGAATGTCTCTCTTCTACTTGCCTATAAAACCTTTTCAAAAGGATGGACTTTCCAGCTTCAACTGGGGACCAAAAAGTTAGTGAAAATGTAAGATTTAAAAACTCATCCTATGTGACAAAGTAGCTTTAGGAACACTGAGCTTTAAAAAAATATATAAACTTGTTAAACCACAAAGGCCTCTTTGCCGCATCACCTGCTGAGCTCAGAAAGCATCAGTCTCTTGTCTCTAAAGAACAAGCTTGCAAAAAATCTTTCCCACTCATCCAAGTATCTCTAATAGTTTTTCAGGTCAGAATCTCCCAGAAGGCTGAAACAGCTGCTGCCTGCAGCTGTATTGCTTCAGATCTCCTTATATAGATGATGTGTGTAGCTCATTAGACGGGTGATCCCAGTTTTCGGATGAAATTTCTTTGAAGATACAAATAATACACTATTAGCAAGAATCTGATATAAGTCAAGATGGTATTGCCTTGATTTAGCAATGTAACTGCACATTCATCATACTTCATTATGAACAGACATCAAAGTTAAACCTGAAATCCAGAATGTCCCCTATCAGAGTGGGGTAGTATGACTGCCTTTGTCTGAGGGGGTGATTTCTCCCCATCAGGCCATCAGGGTTGTGGTGACTCAGTGGTTAAGAAGCTCATCTTGTTAGTTGGAAGGGCGGCAAGTCCTCAATCCGAGTTACCGTGTCAGTCTCAGCTCCTGCCAACCTAGCAGTTTGAAAGCAAGAAATTGCAAGTAGATAAATAGGGACCACTTCAGTGGGAGAAGATCTTGGGGACATGAAAGGAGCCTCATTTGGGCGTCCCTTGAGCGGAATTTCTCCAGCAAAAATTATTTCAACCCAGAATATTTTCTGACATGAAATCTCCAGTCAGATCCAGACTGACTGGTGCACAGTTGCATCACCTGTTATGATTGGCAGTGACAAACATGGAACCGGACATTGACTATCTCATCAGCCTAAAGCAGGCTCACACCTCCCATTAAAATACATTCCATTCAAAAATATCTGAGAGTAAATAAAACAGAACCACCCCCCCCCAAAAAAAAAAAGACAAAAAATGTTGTGGCATCTTAAAGACTAACTCCCGTATTTAACTTTGAGCTTTCATGGATCAAGTCTACTTTATCAGACATACGAGTAAGGCCTCATGGCATCAATTTATACACACAACAGGTACACAGGCAAACAATAATTGGCCAGCCTAACAGAATACAGTAAAACCTCAGGTTACGATGGAGGTCTGTTCCAACAGCCTCCGTTGTAACCCAAAGCAAATGTAACCGACACACGTTTCCCCATGCCATTTCAGTGACTTCAGGTGGAGGGGGGGGGCATTTTGATTTCTGAAATGGTTCATCAGGCATTTTGTAGTTCAGGACTATATCTCCCAGAAATCTTGGCAGTTCAAAATGGCTGACACAACCATTTCAGAAATCAAAATGGCCACCCCCTATTCCACCCGAAGTCACTGAAATGGTGTGGGAAAGGTAGGGAGAGTGCTCCGTTGCTTTTGTGGGGGGTGGGGGTCAATTGTAACCCGAAAATCAGTTGTAACCCAGGGAACTTTTTTGAATTAAATTTCAGGTTGTAACCTATGGCAAACGTAACCCAGGGCAGTCGTATGCTGGGATTTAACTGTAGTAACATTGTATCTTTTAACATTGTATTCTCATCTCTATTCATAAAATAGCCTGGCCCCTCAACAGTTTAAGGGAATGTGAACTGCTTCCTATCTTAAAAAGTTTGGGGACCACATCATAATGGTTTCATGCCATGTTCTCTTTTTTCACTTTCATCAGCTACTCTGTGCCATCCACACTCCAGGTATAGCTAGGCATTGTATCTATCCAAATTTGCCCCTTTGAACAAAACTACTGAAGACAATAGCCAAAGCGTAGCATTTAGTGCACTCTTTGGGCAGTTCACAAACTAATTAGCATTTTGCCCCCAACATGCTAGGTACTCATTTTACTGACCTCAGAAGGATGGAAGGCTGAGTCAACCTTGAATCCTGGTCAGGATTGAACTTCCAACCTTTTGGTTGCAGGACAGCAGTTTACCCACTGAGCCACCAGGGCTCCAGTTTGATAAGAAGTGGAGTCATCATCTTGCATTAGACAAAATTTGTCTGAGTCCAGTGAATCAAACTGACAATACTGTTTCTGAACCAGTCAATGGGAATAGATGAAATGCTGTGTGTCAATATTATTCTGAAATCACAGTCTCTGTTCTTAAAGTCTCCAAACAGAAAAGAACTGCTGAGTATTAATATTCAGGGATCTCTTTCCACCACTGAACACTTCACACTGCTGTTGGAACATGACAGGGTCCTATCTAGATTTTGCATTTTCAATTTATTAAACCAGAAGACTGATATAGATGCAACTGCTTCAGATGAAGCCAAAAAACAGTGGATATTTTCCAAAATAATTTCAACCTGCTTAAATGACCCAAGGATTTTTACAAAGTATAAAATGTAAAGCTGATATGATAGAAAATGCTTGGTAATATTATTCTTCTATTTTAGACGAGCTAATATTGTTTTTTAAAAGGTAGAGAAGAAAGAAAACCACAATGTAAACCTTGTGATGCGGAAAGAAAAGGATTAAAATTCTGAAATGATAAATCAGGCATGCCCAAACTGTGGTCCGCGGGCTGGATATGGCCCCTGAAGCCATTCCATCAGGCCCATGATGCCCTCGGCCAACCATGAAGTAAATACAGCCTCTTCTGCACATGCGCAAAAGCAGCCATTTTACTTCCTGGTTTGATGCAGTAAGTAAAATGGCCGCTTTCATGCATGCACAGAAGCAGCCATGCCAAACCACGAGGTAAAATGGCTGCTTTTGCACATGCACAGATGCCCCAAACTGGAAAGAAAAATGGGCACTTTTGCTCATGCGCAGCAGTGGCTGCACCAAACCAGGAAGTGAAATGGATGCTTTTGTGTATGTGCAGAAGCGGCTGTGGCAAACCAGGAAGTAAAATGACAACTTTCATGCATGTATAGAAGCAGCCGTGGCAAACCAGGATCTAAAATGGCCATTTTTTGCACATGCACAGAAGCGGTCATGCCGTGCATGCGCAAACATGCCCTGTTCCACTTAGCTATTCCAGGTCAGCCCCCCGCCCCCAGCCCCAAAAGTTTGGGCACCCTGCGATAAATGGATAACAATATTCTATGTTGCTGTTCTGATTTCTTCTTCATGTTATACTTTTGACAACTCTTAAGTATTTTTCTGTTTACAGTTGCTTATGTCAGAAAATAAAGGAGGCTACATCCTATTATTTAGGTGCACAAACCCTCTAAACAGCTAGTCTAGGTTCGAACAGGCACTTCTTGACCCATATACAGGTTTCTCAGAAGGCAGGTGAGGTGGTCTGTACTTCCATGTCTGTAAGGGTTTGCCACACTTTGTTGTAAATAGCCAGCTAGCGCTTGAGAACATATACAGCAGCATCTACCCACAGTTGCCATGCATCACAGTTTATGTATGGCATGTAAGACAAGCCAAATGAATGGAATCTTTCCCATGCAGTTTCCCATGTTTTACCAAATGAATTGCAGATGTGGCTATCAGAGTAGCTGGTGTATGCAAGATGGGGTTTTAAGGGAGAGAGCGGCTAGTCTGTTGCTGGGCGGAGGCCACTGTTCAGATTATGAGCATAAAACACCCCATGTGGCTTGATTCCAGGCTTTCTAAAATACTATATTCTCCTGTACAAGGCCACTCTATCCTTGTGACCTGCTATAGAGGATTTTTCCCTGGTCCTGCCACTTTCAGTGACTTTCTCTGGGACTGCACCCTCCCTTCTATCTTTTTAGTAGTCTGTAAATACCTTTCTTTAATGCAGGCATTTCCAATTAATAGCCTCCAAATCCTAGATTTTGGCTGATGTGCTCAAAGGTAAGCTAGTATCAATGTTTTAATTAAGAGATTTTGAAAAGTTTTAATTTATATTGTATTATTAATAGTATAATGAATTTTATTCTATTTTATTATCAGTAAAATTACTGTATTTTAGTTTTCTGCAGTTTTAAAAATTAAATGGTAAGCCACTTGGATCCCAGTTCTGGAAGAAAAGCAACATACTGTATAAACAAAATGAAACAGAGCAACACAAAACAAAAGCATTCCTTTGACAGTTCTTTCAAGAGAAGGACTTAACAAAATTCCAGTCAACAGATCCAGATAAGCTTGTGTTTTGGTATTCTAAATACCAGCTTCCACTTCAGATAAGCCCCTCTTAAAATGAAACAGTGGCTTGATTCTTCAAAATGGGATCTATTGCAGCAAAAACTCCAGTAACAACCAACCAGCCACCTGTTATATGTATAGAGCTTGGAATATTAGGTTTAAAATGAATTAATTAGAAATTAGAAACCTTATTTGTTATTTAGTATTTATTTATTTATTTAGATTTATATCCCCGCCCACTCCTTGATATTCAGTACAGTATTTATAAAACCAAGATAATTGACCATTAGGAACACAGTACTGTAATTAGAACATGAGTTGGTATATACAGTGGTGCCTCGCTTAAAGAGCATAATGCGTTCCACAGGATTGCTCTTTAAGCGAGTTTGCTCTTTAAGTGAAACACAATTGTAAATGACCAATTGTGGGGGGGATTGCGAACCCGGATTTATTTGCTAAGCGAGTTTTTGGTTGGTTTTATTTGTTAAGCGAAGCGAACATTCAGAGAAAATTCTGCTCTTTAAGCGAGTTGCTCTTTAAGCAAAATGCTCTTTATGCGAGGTTTAACTGTACTGTATTTGCTGGCATATAAGATGCATCGGGAAGCCATTATTACCAAACTAGCCCACTCTAGGCCACTATAAACAGTACAAGATGCACTCAATTTTTCCAGTTTATTTTAAGGGGGGGAAGTGGGTCTTATATGCCAGCAAGTGGGGTATTTGGATTGCAACATTATGGCCTTAGTCAACAAACCTACAAATTAACAATACAGTACAGTGGAACCCCATATAACGATTGCATCGTACAGCAATGGAATTGTACAATGAGTGCCTTTACAAAAAATTGTACGATACAACTTTCTTTTATAAAAAGGCAAAAGCTGGGTGGCTTTGGGGTGATGTGGGGGAGCCCCCCCCCAGCCTCTTTGTGAACCGGCAGTGCTGGGCTGCTTTCCGCCTGGGAAGTACATTCCCAGGGGGAAATCAGCCCAGTGCTGTTAGTGAAAATGATTCTCGCTGGTCTCCTTGCGGAAACAGCAGGAGCCCCAGCAAGCATCTCCTCTCACTAACCGGTGGCCTGAGGTTTGGCCCACCAGCTTCCTTGGGGTGAGAGCATGCAGGGATTAGCGAGAGGGATTCTCGCTGGGGGCCCTGCTGTTCCTGCAAGGGGACCAGTGAGAATCTCTCTCGCTAATAGCGCAGGGGTGGGGGCTTGGGCCAGAGAAGCACTTTACTCTTGGGAAAGGTCTTCTCCAGCCAAAGGTACCCCTGCGCTGATAGTGAAATGGAGTCTCACTGGTCCTCTTGCACAAACAGCAGGGTGGCCAATAAGATTCCATTTCACTAAGGGCAGCACCTGTGCTATCTATGGGGCTTGAGAAGGGGAAGAAATCCACCCTCTCAAGCCACATAGACAACACCATGGCCCACCAGTGACAGGGAACAGATCCCATTCCCTTTCACTAAGTGTATTGCCTATGCTGTCTATGGAGCTTGTTAGCAAGTGATTCACCCTGCCCACCCTGTTGTTTCAGGAGGGGCAGGGCAAATCTCTCTCGCTAACAGCTCTGGTTTGCCTTTGGCCAAAGGCAAACCAGTGCTGTTAGTGAGAGGGATTCTCGCTGCCCCCTGTTGTTTCAGCAGGGAGGGCACCCTCTCGCTAATAGCGCAGGGTTGCTATTCATCGTTGTACGAATCATCCCATAGGGAACATCGCTATACGATACATATATCGTACAGCAATTTTTTCATACAACAATGGACCCATTGGAACCAATTAAAATCATTATACGGGGTTTCACTGTACTCCTTAGGGTGTTAAGATTAAGATGTTGAAACCATTTTTGGTGTAACTATGTCTGTGGAAGGGGAATGATGTCACCAACAAATAATTAACAACCTCCCCCTTCCTGTTGCTCTGTGAAAATTCTGTCTCACCATCTAGCAGCCAAGGGAATTGTGAGTGGAAAGGAGGCTGTCATTAATTACAGAAAATTTTTATTGTTAGATAATGTTACCAGTAGGGTGCAATTTTCAGTACTGTAATTAAATACTTCTTTCTTCCATCCTGCAGTTCCTACAGTTACCACACATAGGAACGGGAAAAGCTTAATAAAAGCTGTAAAATTGCCGGTCATTGCCATTCTGCAGGCATAAGTTATGCTATAGAATTTCAGCTAGAGCAGGTGGGCTGGTCACGTGGTTTTGCAGGCCAGTCATGTGGTTCCTCCCACCTGTACGTGGAAGTAAAACACACCTGCGCATGTGCAGAACGCTGCTGTAAATGACCCGCGGCTGTCGTAAATGTGTTACACAGCCACACATGCACATTTTACTTCCGCTTCCGGGAGTGGTGAGGGCGATGTGGGTCAGATGAATTGGCATTGGGAGCCAGGGCTGGCCCATGGTTAGGAACCCCTAAACCAGAGTATAAGATGGTTAAGAACATCAAAGCTGGGAATTGTTTCAGGAGGCCAATCAGCCACTCCCAAATGTAGTTCTTTACAACAACATGTTAAAAAACTTCCCTTGGATGCATAGTTGTAGTGACAAATTTTTCACAGCCCTGCTTTACTACCACTGAAATCAGCTGTAGAGGTGATGGCTATCAATTTCTGTTGGAACCAATAAAGTCAAGATAAACCTAGTGCGATTTCTAGCTTGAAGAAGACTGTCCTAACCTATTGCTGAAGGTCCACCTTTGCTGGACAGGTCCATGCCATGGGGAGCTGCAGAATGGCAGGTATGAACAAAGAAAACAACTGCCTTTGAGGGTGGCAAACAAGGTCCTTTTGAACAAGGCCTATACAGTATTTTGAACCAGAGCTTCTCACAGGGTCGTGGCCAGGATTCTAGATTGGGGGAGTGGGTCACACACACACACACACACACACACACACACACACACACACACACACACACACACACACACACACACACACACACACACACACACACACACCATTAGCATCCCGAGGTTGGTTGGGGGAGGCAGGCTGTTAGCTCAGGAGGGTTTACGCCCCTCTGGCCCCCCTCTGGCTACAGCCCTGGAGTCTCATAATGTTGTATCAAAACAGCATAAGAGGAAAAAAGAATTGGTTTGCCACAATGCAATGGTTTCCAACTTTGAGGTTCACGATAAAAGCCTCATAAATAATATGGATTTCCAGTTAATTAATTTCTGTTTTTAAAAGGGGGATACAGGACCTTTTCTTCAGGGTGAGATGAACTGTGAACTATGCCCTGTGGAGAAGGCATTCTTAGTCATTATTCATGTACTGTATGTCAGATTTTCAGAATGTTTTTCTGGTGTTGGTTCAACTAAGTAATGAATTTAATGTCAACATTATAGTTTTCGCATGTTACTTCCAAGTTCTAAGTATGTGCAGTGACCTTGCTTTTTTGGAGCACAGTCAATAATGCCATTTCTTTAAAACTGTTGCTAAGCTACCCAATCAACTTGGCAAAATTTCAACAAGCAATGTTATTGTTTAAAATTGGTGTTCTGTATTTTTAATAGGAAAAAAAAGTTATAAATTATTCAAAATTCAACAGTGCTGATGGTGGATTTTTTTTAAAGCAATAGGAATTTACAATTACAGTAATACTTCGGATAACAATTATATTGAATAATGCTAAAATTGGATAACGATGCAAAATTTTGTAAAAAACTTTGCATCAGATAACGATCTGTTAGTGTTATCCAAAGTAATTATTCATAGTCGTGGGGTAGCTGGGAAGGTGCAGGGTGGCAGGGATAATTTTCGCTATGCGAGTTTTCCCCCTTGAAACGCTTGTTATGCGAGTTTTTCCATAGGGAAAGTCTGACTCGCATAGCGAAAAATTCATTATGCGAGTCTGGCTCGCATAGCGAAAAACTCGCATAGCGAGCAGCCTCGCAGAACAAATTAAATTCATTATGCGAGGTATGCAAATTCTAGCTGGCAATTAACACATTTGCAGGGATTGTTGAGAATGCACCAAGCTAGCAAGCATACATGTTCCCAAAAATCCCAGGGTTGACTCATTCATTGCCAGCTAGGAGAAAGCAAATGTTACTGTTTGTCTTTTTCAAGCATAAGGAAGCAACAGGATTTTAGCATACACATTATACTGCACTTGGATAAAATCTCTTAACTCTGTTTCATCTTGTAATAAATGAATTGAATTGTAAGATCTAAGCCAGTGGTTTCCAACCTTTTTTTTGGCAATGCAGCACCTAAGCACCTCTAAAATTCTGACCACCACCATCACCATGTGACATATAATTCTTATTATTCAAAAAGTGCACTCATATTCATGTGGAGGAAGCCTAAAAGGCCCCCCTTAAAATCAAATTGCCCCCTTACGGGGCATGTGCCCCACATTGAAAACCATGGGTCTAAGCTAGGAGTTCACGTTTCAAGCTGGGGGCCGGGTTATGCTCTCTGTGAGCTTTGAGGGCCAAATGGTCATTTTGTCTTGCCTGCATGATGATGAAGACCATTTTGCCCCTACAGTTTCAAAGGTATGGCCATTTTTTTTCTTGAATGCCTGCGAGGGGTAGGGCATCACATGAAATAGTGCCATGGGTTGGATCCGGCCCGAGGGCCTTAGGTCGGGAACCCTGGTTTAAACTCTTGGCAAGATTTAATTAGCTACAATATGTTCTGGAGAAATAGATCACATAAGCAACTTTCTGTGATTTTTAGAGGCAAAAAGTCAAAGGCAAGAACTATATGTTACAGATAACCTGCAGTAAGTTTTCTTTTTTACACTGGGTTATTGCAAATCAGGCACAAAACCACCCATTTTATAAGTCCTGCTTTAATGTAATTCCTCACATTAAATCAAGACATGGCACAGATACCTGCTGACCAGTTGACAAGTGCTGGGGGGCTTCTCACTAACAGCAAGACAATCAGTTTGTCCAAAGACCATTTTATTTAATTTATTAATCATATTTCTATTCCACCCTCCTCATGAATGACTCAGGGAGGCTAACAAAAAATATATTAAAAAATCATCAGTAAAATCCACAATAAAATACCCACTCATCTAAAAAGAGTTAAAAGTTAAAATTTAAGGATTAAAAGATTTAAAAAGAGAAAAGATTAAAAAAAATAAATTAAAAACTCACAGGGGAGAGGGGAGGAGTCAAATGAACAAATGGGCCTAAGCAACCGACTGACCCGTACTCCATATCTGTCTCCACCCCCCAGCCAGATCTTTACACCCATTCTAAAAGACAGCAGCTCTGTCTAGAGATGTAGCTCAGTTGGCAGGAGGTTCCAAAGGGCTGGAGCGGATACAGAGAAGGTCCTCCTTCTGGTGCTAGAGAGATGTGCCTCTCTAGCTGATGGTACAACCTGAGAGCCTCTCCAGTTTGCTCTGGTGGGACAGACAGATGTTCTTGGGGTGATGTGGTCTCTTAAGTAACCTGGCCCACTACCATGTAGGGCTTTAAATGTAATGAGCAGCAAACTGGTAACCAGTGCAACTCCCAGAGCAATGGTGAGGTGCGAGCATAATGCCCGCATCCCATCACGACCCGAGCAGCCGCATTCTGGACCAGCTGCAGCCTCCGAATGGTCACCAAGGACAGCCCCATGTAGAGCGCATTACAGTAATCAAGTCTGGAGGTGACCAAAGCGTGTGTGATAATGAGCAAGAAGTCCTGGTCTAGGAGTGGGCATAACTGGCGTATGACACGAAGTTGTGCAAAAGCCCTCCTGGCCACGACTGCCACCTGCTCTTCGAGCAGGAGTCATGAGTCCAGGAGGATCCCCAGATTATGCACCGGGTCTGTTTGGGGCAAAACCGCCCCATCCAGAACCAAAGATGGTAGCTCCTGAGATAACACAGTGCCCCTGACCCACAACCATGTTGGAGTTGCCCTCGGCCTACCTGTTGGCAAAAACAATGTTGACCCGAGTACAGGTACTGAAGTAGCCAGGAAGCCTCTCCGCTGGGCAGCACATTCTTCTTGCCTTGGTGGCAGTTGCAGCAGCTCCATTCCCCCTACATGTCAACCCCAACTCTGGTGCTGTTGGTAGGTTGTGATGCCTCCCAGCCCTGTCCAGTGAGCAAGATAAGCATTCATGCCATATAAAAATGTCTCCAATGCACCTTTTAAAAAACTGCACTAGGTCTTGCATCGTATGCAGCAACTGAAATTGCTGCAAATTCCTTTCACAATATTTGGCATGCGTAGTTATGGCTAAAGATACATTCCAGAGGTCATACATCTGGCTTGACTACAATCTCTGCAAGCAATCTGTTCTAGGAGTTCACTGTCTCATAAAATGTCTCTTAGCCTTTGACACTCAGAGAGGCCCAGCCACTGTTGTCTATGACCTATGCCATCCCGTTCTCCATTATGGCAATTAAAACAAAAAAATATCTCGAGGCTAGTGCCCTATTGGGGACTGCGGTGGCTTAGTGGCTAAGGCACTGTACTTGATGACTAGAAGGTTAGCAGGTCAGCAGTTCTGACCCCCAAGTGCTGACAGAGTGAGCTTCTGTCTCTCCCAGTTCCTGCGAACCTAGCAGTTCTAAAGCAAGAAATTGCAAGTAGATAAATAGGGATCACTTCATTGTGAAGGTAACAGTGTTCTGTGCACTCTGGTGTTTAGTCATGCTTGCCACATGTCCATGGAAACGTCTGCAGACACAGACAGTGCTAGCTCTTTGGCTATAAACAGAGATGAGCACTGAACCCTAGAGTTGGATATGACTGGCTTTTGAGAAAGGGCGACCTTTACCTAGTGCCCTATTCCTCCTATAATCCAAGAAGAAAATAAGCATCCCCCTAAATTTATGATAGTTAAGAAGCAGGATATATTCTATATTAGTTGACCCTAAACACACATTAATGCAGACATGGATTTATCAAGACTGGTTTGCACTCTAATGAACTGAAATTGAACTAATAAGGTTGAGAGAAGAGATTATGAGAGAAAATGTAAAGTACACAAATAAGAAAAGGAGCTACAGGTAGTTTGTCCAATTTTCTGGCTTACTGCAGATATACCTTTTAGTTCACATCTCCATGCTACATCAGAAACATAGCTGGAGGACCTTGCTAATGTCATACGTACGACCAGAAAAAGGCATCCGGTACTTTGGCCACATCTTATTGTGGCCATATTCATGGCCACAGTACGAAAGATAGTTGACAATTGCTTAAGTTTTAAGCTCAAGGCATAATTCAGCTGTCTAGAAGGATTTGCACTGAGATGCAAATTGGACTTTTCTCAAACAAGGCTCACTGCATGGTCCTTAAAGGGCATGAAAAGATGCTGGCTGGAATCATTCCCTTCATAGCAGTTTTGACAAGCAAAGGAAAACGCTTGCAGCCTAATCCTTTCTGAGCCTATTCATATGTAATATGAAACTATGATTTAACATGATGTGCATAAGGACAGTTGATTTCAAATCAGTAGAAACTGTTGACTCTGAACCTGAAGTGCACTAAATGCATTCTTTGTTCAAGTATGAAGGTTGCAGGAGCTATCCAGAGTGCTTAACTTGAATATGTCCTCTAACATTCAAACCAAAATCCAATGTGAATTCACCATCCCTGTGATGCCGGAGTCACCAGCCTCTCCTGTTTGAAACCACCATTCTTCATTTATATGTAACAGTAAACCAGGAAAAGTGAAACCAAATCATGGTTCATTTCTTCTCTCAGACATAAGAGCAGGAAGAGAATGGAGTGTGCGGGAATCTGGAGGAAAGGCAGTAGTTGAGTCTGAGGCCCCAAGAGATGTGCAAATATGATAGCAGCATCTTGATTTTATTTAATGTTTCAAACAGGCCATTTTGCTTGACACCCGATGGGGTTGTGGAAGAAGAAGAAGAAGAAGAAGAAGAAGAAGAAGAAGAAGAAGAAGAAGAAGAAGAAGAAGAAGAAGAAGAAGAAGAAGAAGAAGAAGAAGAAGAAGAAGAAGAAGAAGCAGCAGCCAATGACAGCAGTGGCAGCGACAATGATGACTGAGGTACAAAATCTGTTTCTTGGTTATACAAGAACACCAATGAAGACTCACATGAATGGCCACTCTTCTTTATTCCATACCTCAATGTTTTAAAGGTAAATAGATCAGGGAAAAGGACCATATGGAACACTCCTTCTGCCATGCAAACAGTGAAAGTTGTTTTCTTCATCTATATGTAGAGTCTTCAGGCTTATGAGCTCCTGATTTGTTGAACTTTACTGAGCAAGAATTAAGCTTGGGTTCAGCAGTAACTGCCAAGCTACAGCTCCTTCTTTGTACATATGGCAAGGGAACCCACCATGAATTTAGTCCTATTTTGTTGTTCAGTCGCACAGTTGATTCCGACCCTTTGCGACCCCATGGACCACTGTCCGCCAGGCACTTCTGTCCTCCATCCTCCTCCTCAACTCGCTCAGTTCTGTGCCCATTGTCTCTACAATACCATCTAGCCATCTCATTTTTGGCCGCCCCCTTTTTCTTTTGCCCTCCACCTTTCCCAGCATCAAGGCTTTCTCAAGTGAATCCTCTCTTCTCATTTGATGTCCAAAGTACTTTAGCTTCATCTTTACTATTTGACCTTCAAGGGAGCAGTCAGGGTTGATTTCTTCTAAGATTGACCTATTTGTTCTCCTCGCTGTCCAGTTCTAGAATGAAAATGACTTCTTTGTCGCAGAAAAGAGTAAGTGCAACACAGATCGAAAATTGCGCTTCTGTGGAGATTAAATTCACTGTGTTTTTTTGTTTGCATTAGTTGATGATGAACATAAAAAGAAAATGAACTGCAAAATATATGTCATCATCATGGCATTAACTCTAAGTCTAATAGGAAAGATGTGTATGCTTTTTAAATTCTTAACAAAGATGAAAATTAAGCAGGATCTGTTGATTCACATAGAAAATAACAAATGTTTTTCAGGTTTTAGAACCAAGGGCATCTTTTAGAACACAACTGGATGACAGGTGGGAAGAAGACAATGTCTCCTCCTCCTCCTTTTTGGTAATGCTGATGTGAATATTCTCCAATCTGGTGGCCTCTAGATGTGTTGGACAACTTCCATTGTGATGGTTAGAATGGGGCCTGAATGTGCAATTTGAGTCTGTAGTAGAGATTTCCAAGTGTAGGAGGAGGTATGGTGCATTCCAGAGCAGGATTGGTAGTCAAAACATGTTAGCCTCATGATTTGGGTGAAATAAAACTTAATGTCTCTGCCCCAGCTCCTGCCAACCCAGCAGTTTGAAAGCAAGAAATTGCAAGTAGATAAATAGGGATCACTTCAGTGGGAAGGCAAACAGCATTCCTTGCACTCCGGAGTCTAGGCATGCCTGCCACATTTCCACAGAAACATCTGCAGACACAGACAGCACTGGCTCTTTGGCTATAAACAGAGATGAGCACTGAACCCTAGAGTCGGCTATGACTAACTTTTGAACTTGGGCGACATTTATCTTTACCTAAAGAAGCACACCCTCTGGAGTATCTAACAGTGCTTTTCGTAACTGAAGTTGGGCACCTTGAAGATGCCTTCAAGGGAAGAAACAGTATATTATCTTGTATCAGTTAAGTTTATAGGCAAGAGATTTTTATTTCAAGAGAGACTACTTTCAAGTGAAAGCAGATCTGTGACAAATTCAGGAATTTGTAACATGTAAAATCAGATGCTGAGCTCAGCAATGCCAGCCTACAACTGTGATGAGATCTTTCCTACGATGTGGCTGGCACAATGCCCCAAACCTATTAATGAAAAAACACAGTGCTAATATTTAGAGGCACATTGAAGGAGATGTAGAAATGGCATCCTTAATTATCCATTTACAGGTGTTTATGGGCTCACTTCAAAGCTTAGTTGGACACTGTGCTTTGTTGATAATTCTGCAATGTTGAGAAACATTTGATTACGGCAAGTTGAAGGTTCTTTAAGTATAATTTCTCCCAGTGATGTTTAAGGAATTTGTAGGACTCTCTCCCTCTCTCAAACTGAACTAGTTACATATTAATATCCTAACAAAAGAAATAGCGGTTTACTTTTCTTTCTATGTCTTTATTGGGAAAGTGACATATAATGCAATAGCAGAAGGGCAGCTTCTCAGACAATGAACTTCCTCACTAGGAAAAAGGACAAGGTTCTACACCAGGAATTCCAAACATTTTCCAGCTAGGGGTCAGTTCCTGCCATTGGCACTCAGCTGTGCAGGCATGGCTGCACCCAATGCTTATGTTTTCAGTGGCACTGGCAGCACCAATTCTGCCATTTTTGTGGCTTCTTGCACAGCTTCACAGGGCGCCAGGAGGCTTCTCGGAGCAGCATTTTCACTCTGTTTTGGGATTTTTTTTCACCGCTTCACCGCTGCCAAACCATGGTGGTTGGGAACTTCCTGGTTCCATGATGAGAACCTGGGTATTGACATAAGCTCCGCCCAGAACTGAAAGTGCCCACCGCCTGTGGTTTAAGTGCCAAAACACAGTGGAGGAGCAGCAAAAAAATAAATAAATCCCAAAATGGAATGAAAATGCTCCAAAAAGCTTCTTGCCACCTAGGGAAGCAGCAGAGGCAGTGCAAGAAGTCGCAAAAATGGCACGATTGACACTGATACCATGGTAAGTGATGTATTGTGACTTTTGGAGGTGCTTGGGTTGCCACCGCGGGTAGCATTAATGAGCTCCATGGGCCGTAGGTTGGGAACTCCTGCTTTACACAGTAAAGTAGGACCTTTTTTTGCTTTCAAAATATGATAGTTACTGTACTTTACTGTTTTGTTATATTGTACGCTATTGTATTTTTGTTTGCACTTTAATAGTGATATTAGGGAACTCTGTGAACCGCTCTGAGTCAGTTGCCACCGAGGAGAGCGGGATATAAATCTAAAAAATTTAAATCAATTAATTAATTAATATTATCTGAGCTATCCAAACTGATGGTCTGACAGAGGATGGGAATCTTTCTTTTGTTTTTGAGGGAACTTTATGCCCTTGAGATCTTATTGGAGACAAAGATCAAAATAATCCACACTATAGTATTCTTATGGAAGTAAAAACTGGATTGTGAGAAAAGGTGACAGGAAAAGAAAATCAGGACATTCAAAATGTGGTGTTGGAAGTGTTCTCTACAGATATCGTGGACTACCAATGTGACAACTGAGCCCTAGAGAAAATCAATGTGAAAATGACCAGGTGGAAGCTATTGTACTTTGGCCACATTATAACTGACAGGACTCAATGGGAAAATCAATACTGCCAGCAAAAAACTGAGAGAAGTCAGGAAAAAAAGGAAGTCTAAATGTCAGATGGATTGACTAAGTAAAGAAAGTCAGGGCACTTTGACCAAGTCACTACTGCTAATGAAAGGAGCTTTTGGAGCTCATTATTTTATTGCAATGTGTCAGAAGCAACTTGATGTCACATAACAAAACAAACCATATATTTGTGTGTGTGTATCTGGTGGCCAAGCCTGAAGTTAGTGGTGGATAGATGAAAGCCAAAGTGGGCAAGGTTCACACTTCTATGTCTCACAATTTTTCAACTTTTTCTCCCTGTCGAGCAGGCTGCATTGAAGTAACAGATGGCTCCTACCAGAAGGCTGAATTTAGATGTTGCAGAAGACTTCAGAAATTAGGCTGAGGGATATGTTCAAATACCCAAGTCAGCAGAGGTGTTTATTTTGGATAGCATCCCTTAATCAGCATCCAACATAACTGCACTTTGATTTATTTTGTGAAACTGACACAATCTTAGTGCAGAAGTTCAAAAGCAAACATATTTTTCAATTTAAACAAATAAAGGATAATTGTAAGCCAGTAACTGATGTATTAACACTACTTGATTCCAGTCCAAACTCAGCTACACATCTACCAAAACAAGGCACTTCATGTGTGCCTCAAATTTATTTCTGCATAATGGAAACAATTGCCATACACAAGGTTATTGTAAATAACACAGCCTATAAATACTGTGATTTTGCTTGTATGCTCTATTGTGTTACATTTGCTATACATACACACTATGTGTATGTATAGCAAATACATACACATACACTATGTGTGTATGTATTTCTGTCTTGTGCTTGAAAGAATCTTATTGATTTCCAGGTCTGCAGCTGAACCTATAGAGTAGCAGTGTTCTGCATCAGAATTCAATACCATTTGTGCTAATTTGTTTGTATGACTGCCTTCCTTCAAGGAATACAGAGTAGCTCATGTGGATTTTCATATCTTATTCTCATATCAAGTCTATAAAATATGTGAGCTGGGTATCTTTTAATGATTTCATCTTATTTATTTGACTCCAGCTGCTGGAAATAGGATGTGATCCTTTTTTAAAAGTGAAGCAACAAATGAGCACCTTACAGCTGATCTGAAACATCAAGGAAGAAACTCACCCGCTCTGTCACAGTAAAAGGTACAAGTCTACCTTTTACCTATAGGGTTAGACTTGAAACACAGATAAACATGTCCCACTGGGTGATATTAATCCTAGGTAGAGTTCACAGAATTTAATGGTGTTTTTTAAAAAAACTTGCAGTGGGCTTAGTGCTATAAAAGAAAACCCTTGCAAATCCTTCAGAAATGCCTTCAAATACAAATGAATCTGTAAACAGATGCTTGTACCACACTAGAGAATATAAGAAATATTTTTTTTCAGCATCTGCAGGGAAGGCTGAGTTAAGGTTTCATTTCAGGTCTGAAATACTGAGGATAGCAGCTAAGTCTCTGACAGATCTTGTTAAGTACATGACATTGGCATACTAGGATACCAGTACCATCAAAGTTACATTTCTGAAACTCCATCACTGGCACAAGTCTGTTAGTAACAGATAATGCCAGGGAAGGAACAGGAGCCAGCATCATAAAATCATTCACTCAATGATTTTGCACCACATAATAGAACAGTGGTAAATCAGAAAACAGATGGTACAACCTAAAATGCTGCCATTAATAGAAAGCCAAATTGCTTCCAGCTACTCCTGCTCCATCTACATAACTATGGGTTTCACTAAACAAGACAAGGGGATGTGGCGGCTCAGTGATTAAGAAGCTTGCCTTGTTAGCTGGAAGGCTGGCAAGGTGGCAGTTCGAGACCCAGGCACTGCATGATGGATTGAGCTCCCATCTCTGTCCTAGCTCTTGGGGACATGAAAGGAGCCTCATTTGGGTGTCCCTCATTTGGGTGTCCCAAACGCCCCTTGCAATATGTTTTGCAACAGAATGAGATAGATTTTAAGGTGCCATTTTCTCTGATTAAACCAAAGGTGCCTAAACTATGCCCCATGGGCCAGATCTGGCCACTGATGCCAGTTCATCTTGCCCACGCTGCCCCTGTAGCTCCCTGAAGCAGAAGTAAAATTTGCCTTTACAGGCATGTTTTGCTTCCCATTCCGGGAGCGACAGGGGTGGCGTGAGCTGGATGAATATTCCTGTTTTTCATAATATTTTTGTAACCTTATGACATATATTAGGGCTTTATTTTATTGTATGGTATTTTATGATATTTTATTGTTTTGAATTATTGATGTATGATATCTGATTATACTCTGACATTATGCTGTTCTATTGAATTGTAACATTGTATTCGATTGTATGTTGTGAGCCGCCCTGAGTCGGTTTTACCAAGTAGGGCGGCATATAAATAAAAAATGATGACGATGATGATGATGGTCCCCTGAGCGGAGTTTTTGCAGCAAAAATCCTTTCGGCCCAGAATAATTTCTGACACAAAATTATTATGCAGTGGTAGCTCATACAATGATTTTAACCCGTTCCATGGGCCTCGTTGTTGTATGAAAAAATTGCTATACGATGCATGCATTGTAGAGATTTTCCCTATGGGATGCATCATACAACGATATTTTTCACTAAGTGGTTTTTCCCATTGAAAAATTATTGTATGATTTTTTTCCATAGGGAAAATCATTATGTGGGACACTATTTCACCCCAAAACCGAATTGTTATGCAATTTCGTTTCTATACGGGGCAATTGTTGCATGAGGTTCCACTGTAATAGACAACACATGGATTCTGCAGCTATAAGCAATGTGCCTTTGAGAGGACCATACTATTTCTTTATGTAAGCAAATGAGTTATCTCCAAAGGTCTTCTTTATACACCCATCCCTGTATCTCAGAAGCCTACATCCACAATCTGAAACTCCCACGCCCAATTTTTTTCCTCACATTTTTTTAAATTGAAAAAAGCCACTTTGTCCCCTCTTGTGTTAATTTGACATAAAGGGTGTGAAGGAGCTCAGAGGTGCCGGAAACTGCTCAAAACATGTCAAAAAATTTCTCTTCCAATGCTCTTTAGAGGGCACAAAAGGCCCTTTTTGAACCAAACTTTTAAAAAATGATGTTTAGTAGGTTAACAATTTTTAATATGGGAGGGTGGGGTAGGAAGTCTGCTGCATTTGGATTCCTGGCAGCTGAAATCTATTGGCTGTATTTAGTCTGGCCCTGTTCCCAGCTTGCTTCTATCTTTATTTGACAAATTAGCTTGCTTTTGTTTTCCACTTTGTCAACAGGGAGATAGTAAGGTCTTTGTTTACATGCTTTTCTGTCTCAGGCACACAGGCTCTAAAAGATTTGCTTGTCTGGAGAGATCATGTTGCAAAAGCAAGACATATGCAGTGGCCTTAAGGTAGGAGCTGACCTTGTGATACAGCAAAATTCAGCCACAAATATATAGGGTGGGTTGTGGTTGTTCCTGTTGTGCAGCTGTGGAGAGAATGATTTTCTGGAAAGGTGTAAAGCAGGGATTCTCAACCTGTGGACCAAGGGCTAGATGTGGCCCACAGAACCATTTCATGTGGCCCCTCACTGGATCTGCCACATTTATTTATTTATTTATTCATAGTTATATGCCGCCCTACTCACCGAAGCGACCCAGGGCGACTTGGAAGTGCCATGTGGTGGAGGAAGGGCAAAATTATTTATTTATTTATTTGTTCATATTTATCCACCACCCTTCTCACCGAAGTGACTCAGGGCGGTTTACAAGTAATAAAAGACATCACAATAAAAACACAAACACTACCTAAAAACCTCAAATATAAAACTGTTAAAATTAAAATTTAAATCTAAAAAGATTAAAAGCACACAAAATTGCTACATCTTACTAATCTTACTGATTAAAAAGTAGAGGGAGAGAGGGGCTTAAATCATCCAGCAAGCTGGGGTCATTGTGCTTCCCATACCCCATACCTGCCCCACCAGCCATGTTTTTAGATTCTTCCTAAAGGGCAGCAGCTCTGTCTGGAGACGTAGCTCGGTTGCAGGAGGTTCCATAGGGCCGGAGCCGACACAGAGAAGGCCCTCCTTCTAGTGCCAGAGAGATGCGCCTCTCTGGCCGATGGAACAACTAGAGAGCCTCTCCAGTCCACTCAAGTGGGACGGATATATGTTCTTGAGGTGAGGCAGTCTCTTAAGTATCTGGACCCCAAAGCTGTCTGAGTGTGACCTGCCCCCCCAGCTTTAAAAGGCTGAGAACTCCTGGTGTAGAGAATTTGCAAAGGGTCAAACAAAGGGATCCAAGAGCCTCCTTGAAGCTTGTAGTATTTTGAACCACAATTGGTCAATGGCCACCTTGTGCCTGCTAATCTTTCTCTCATTAAGGAAAGGCAAAAGGAACTACAGAATGAAGTCCTTAAAGATGGGTTCATTTTGGCATTTTCACATCTGGCCTAGAGACGGAAGAAGATCAATACTACTGAGGGCAAAAGGGTACCCCAAAATGCATGATTTCCACCGTAGACTCCACCTTTAAAAGAGGAAAGCCTGCTGCTATAATGGAAATCTCTTTTCCACATCATTTCCAGTTCTTGACATCTGGAATGCCTCACAGATTGTTCTCCAGAACTCAAGCCCTGCCAGCTATAACCTCTAGCCACCCTGCAGCTTCATAGGTCAACATTCTTTGGATGGAGTTGATGGAGTTATGTGCACAAGAACTCCTCTTTAGAGTTATGATTTAGCATAGAAAAATAATATTGAGCTACAGTACCTGTTATTAAGGCTCAGTCTCAAAACAGTCTCCTTTATGACCTCTATCCATTTGAATCACTCTTTTGCAACCTTTTTCTAAATTCAAGCCATGTGCCCTATACAAAATGTATGCAAACACCCTCTTTTTCCATCTCCTCCCCCCTCCCCCAAGAAATGATGCCCTGAGAACTTTGGATATTAATCACACTATAAAGACATTTTAAAAACATTTTAAGTTATTAAAATTGTATATTTTCCTTCTTTCCATCCTCTCTACAATAGAGTCAAATTTCAAAATCTCACCAAACATCCACTTACATAAAAGCAGTGGTGGGATGTCAAAATTTTTACTACCCCACCATGACATCATCACAGTGTGGGTGGAGCTAACATCATGGGCGGAGCCAATGTCATGGCATCATGATGTTGTGGGCGGGGCCAAAGAAAACAAATTTAAAAATAATAAAAAATAAAATAAAAATAAGCGCACACACACACACACCTCAACCCACCTACCCACCCACCCACAACACAAACCTGTAAATAAATTAAATAAATAAATAAAATATATTAAAATACACCCACCCACCCAAACACCCACCCACCCACAACACAAATCAACCAGAGCTTTTAAACCAGAGTTTAAAGCTTATTCTGGCTAATCTTTCTCACACTAGGTCAGATGGAAGGAACTACAGAATGAACTCACCACAAAATGACTTCATTTTGGCACTTTTCAACTTTTCAACAGTTAAAGAAGTTAGGTACTAAGTCTTTGCCTAACCAGTTCTCTAGGATATCTAGGGGAGCAGGCTATAGGGAGCTTCAGGTTAGCAGCTTCTCTTCCTCCTCCCCGCTTGGGAGGACAGCAAGGAGGCCGTGCATACGCGCCAAGTACTATAGGTGTGCATGCACACCAAGTGTTTGGCATGCATGTGCAGTGAAGGAACCAGTGAAAAAGTAAGCCCTGAAGGTGGTTCCCCCCAAAAGTTGCAACCGATTCTCTAGGACACTGGGAAAAGTTACTACCGGTTCTGGAGAACTGGTGAGAACCTGTTACATCCCATCACTGCAAAAGGTTTCATGGTTTTGCAAATCATGATAGTTAAAGAGTAAAAATAAAATAAAAAAGATTGCAAACCACTAACAATTACAGGTTTGCAATTTAATAAGTGATACAGTACTAATAAAAATAACTACCAGAACTTGCAATAACCTTATTAAAATTCACAACAACCAGAATCTGCAGTACTGTACTTTTATTTAAAAATGTATGCCAGCTTCATGTTCTCCAGAACTTTTGCATCAGACTAGATGATTCTTTAAATAACTAGAAGCTGAGATGTGTCCTCCTTCTCCCACCCAAAATAGTATGATTAGCGATTGTTAGGGTAATGAGTTCTTGTGCTGCTTTTGGCCCAAAATTGGGGATTCCTAACTCAGTTCCCCCACTGTACCTACTGGGAGAATAGCTAATCCATGGGAAAACTGCACAGTCCCAAAGGGCCCTCAGAAGAAGGAAATGGTGAACCTTGTCTTGAATCCTCCACATTAAAAAAACAACAGGAGGATTCTGCAGAAATTGGAATTGGCTTGGCAGCAATTATAATTGTTAATTAAAAGTAAATTCCCTTATTGATGCAGAATTGACACTATTATTCTGGATTAATCTAAAGCAACTCTACTTTCAGTTCTTTTCATAGTCCCTATTCAAATTTACAATCTCTGCTTGCCAGTATACATCAGATTTCTCACACATCCTTGCCCTGAAAATCTTGACTTCTATTTAGATTAACTGTATATGTTTTCCAATACCCTGATACACTGACAGTTAATCTTGTTGGTTTGCAAAGAGATACAACATGTGATAAAGTCCATTTCCTCCATAGCAACAACAATGGTGTTTCAATAATTAGTTTTCCACAATGATTCTGAGCATCATTTTGACAAGTTTCACTGTTCCATTGGATGCATGCATATATGCCTGTGTGTATGTGTAGTTCTTCAGCTAGGATAAATACAGAGCAGATAATGCGAGATAATGCAGGGAGACAAACAAAGAATATTATCTGGAAGAACAGAAATAAAGGTATGAATAGGAGAAATGTGCTAACATGGTGTCAACACTAATGCTGAGTAACATCTCATGTTCATCTTAACATCATTTTAACTTTACTCTGAGCTGGGTAGAAAACATATAAAATAAACATCTTGCCATTAAATCAGGGGTTCCCAACGTTTTCCCACCAGGGGCTGTTCCTGCCCCAACACTTAGCTGTGGGGCCAGAGGCATGGATGCTCCCACTGCTTATGTTTTTGTCGGCGGCAGCTAGAACGCGGCAGTTGGGGACTTCCTGGTTCCGCGCTGTGAACCCAAGCTCTGCCAGAAGCTGTGCTCAGCACTGGAAGTCCCTAACTGCCACAGTTTAGCTGTCGAAACACAGCGGAAAAGTGGCAAAAAAATCCCAAAGTGGAGTGAAAATGCTCCGAAAAGCCTCCCACTGCTTTGGGAAGCAGTGGAGGCTGTGCAAGAAGCTACAAAAATGGGGTGATCGCTGCCACAGTAATTGATGTATTGGGACTTCTGGTGGTGGTGGGAGCTTCTGGAGGTGCCAGGGTGGCCACCACAGGCCATATTAATGAGCTCCATAGTCTGGATTAGGGAACCACCACATTAAATTCATGTGGATGCTTCAAAATTTTGGTTTTTAGGAATTTTTTGGAATGGTAGCCATGTTAGTCTATGGTTCAGGCATATCAGAAAACAAAATAAAATAAACAAAACAAGACAAAAATAAAATAAAAAACATTGTAGCACTTTAAAAACTAACTGCTTTATTTTTATTGTTAGCTTTCATGGATCAAGTCCACTTTTTCAAACAAAGAGTAAAAGTTACAGACATGGTTTTTATACACCAAATTCAGGGGGTCAAAGGGTGTGGTTGCATTTGGTGAGGAAGATGATGTCTGTTTGCACCTGTGCAAGTTTCTTCAGGAGGTTGATGGATTTCCACTCCATTCAGCTAAATATAGTGCTCTTTATCAGGGATTCCCCTAGCGATATGTGTGGCTGGATAGCAGAGTAGCACTTTTAAGCTCTTACACAGCGAAAGCCTTAGTGCAATAACACACACACATATGCCTTCAGTGGAAAGGTGCGCTTTAATTACAGTGAGGGGAAGACAGACATACACAGGACTATATACAACAGTCTCTCTCACTCCAAGCCCCACAGTAGGTAGAGAGCTTGGATTCCTCTCTTGGCTCCAACTCCAGGAGCACTCAAAAGAGTCCTGGTGATCCTTTAGCAGTTCTTTCTTCTCAGTTGAAGCAAAGCTCTCATCAGCATTACCTCCTTCAGTGTCTCAGTCCTTCTCAGTATATAGACTCCTTCAGAATAGCAACCTCCTCACAGATAATCTCCTCCAGAATAATAACCTCCTCCATAGACCCTTCCCAGAGGACCACAGTTATACCCCAGTGTTGCTGGGCAGATTCTCTAATCAGCCACAGCTGGGCTGTTACAGGAGCACATGGACCAAGCATGCACAGCCTGGCAATCAGTTTGAGGCTCTATTATGGACACCTGTGTTCAAAACACATGGAGGGCCTTAAAGTTATACTATTCCACTGGGCAGCAATCTTTGTACAATACCCCCAAATGAAAAATGTCATAACACTCTTCATACTTGAATTTTAGATGGTTCTTTTTAAAATCATCTGCTGGTTGTATTCTGAGGAAAAGTTGCAGGCTCAGTTTTTTCTCATTTATACATTTACCCACATTAGTGGGGTTAAGACTAGAGTGATTTTGGCCTTTTCAGTAAAATGTAATTTTCTTCATGGTTAGTTATTACTGTATATACTTGAGTATAAGTTGATCCGAATATAAGTTGAGGTGCCTAATTTGGACCTCTAAAACTAGGAAAATAGATTGGTCCGAGTATAAGTAGGGGTGGAAAATGCAACAGCTGCTAGTGAGTTTCAATAATAAAAAAATATGAAAATACAGTACAATTAATTAATTTAAACATTTGTGCAGGGATGTTTTTAAGTGTTTACAGTAGTTACTGTTGTTGTTGTTTTAAATGGTATTTGCACCACCAACCAAGGTGGAGCCAAGATGGAGACCTGAGAGTTTGTTTTTTCTTCAGCTGCAAAAATGGAACCACATTTTGTGGGATAAAAGTAGTTACAGTCTCTTGAAAAATGTAATAAAAGGACCATAAGGATTATAGAGTCAAGGGGAACTTTTTAAAAGTTGTTTTCAACCAAAAGTTTGCTGTGGCTGCTTCACCGGAGATAACGGAGATAAGGGACTCGAGCTGGCCGGCTGAACTGTAAGCATTTTAACGAAGTGGGGGTGGGGTGAAGACAATTCTAAGCCAATTTTAAGTCAAGGGAAAGTTTGGACATACTTTTTTCCTTAAGATTGTTGGCTTGAGAAGTTAAATATAAGGATTGTATATCTGGAATGTGTGTGAATACGAAGCGCCGAGACAGAAGATAACGATATTTACTTTATTTCTTCCCAGCTGCCGCCTGGCAATTAATTTTTAAAAGTCCTCACCCCTTTACTTACCAACTATAAAACCTCGATAGCAGCCAATTAAACTGTTTAGACTCTGTATTGCCTTGAATATTTAAAAGTTGTTTTCAACTAAAAGTTTGCTGTGACTGTTTCACCGGAGATAATGGAGATAATGGACTCAAGCTGGCTGGCTGAACTGTAAGCATTTTAATGAAGTGGGGGTGGGGTGAAGACAATTCCAAGCCAATTTTAAGTCAAGGGAAAGTTTGGACATACTTTTTTCCTTAAGATTGTTGGCTTGAGAAGTTAAATACAAGGACTGTATATCTGAAGTGTGTGGGAATGCGAAGTGCCGAGACGGAAGACCCGGCTACCGGTTGGCAATTAATTTTTAAAAGTCCTCACCCCTTTACTTACCAACTACAAAACTTCGATAGCAGCCAATTAAACTGTTTAGACTCTGTATTGTTTTGAATAATTGCTGGCAGAAGAATTGTTTTTTTTTCCCCTCTTGTGGATACGGTTTACCGGAGTAACTGAAAGTGAAACTGAGGACTGCTGTTGCTATCTCTTTTTGGTTTTCCCCTTCGGTTAAGTGATTTTTGGACTCCTGTTGCTGGATATTCATGGAACTTTAATAATTGTTTTTTGCTGTGGTGAATGTTATCTGGATAAGTAAAAGAAGGGATAAATCTTTGGAAGATAGACAAGATAACCCTGCTTGGGTAAGAATTGGACGTTTGACAAGAAGAGAGCAAGGAAGGGTGAAATCATTGAAGGAAGAAATCGATGAGGCGGAGGAATTGCAAAGATTAAGGGAGAAGGCTCATCATCAACAACGACAACAACAGTTTCAACAACACAGAGACAAATCACTACAATGAAATCAAAAATCACATCAAGAGCAAGAAATGGAGTCAAAGGCTGAACAGGGGCCCATAAAAAAGAAAATAAGTGAAAAAGACAAACCTCAATCTGATTTAAGTGAAATCTTGTCAGCATGGATGAAACAACATGAAGAAAATGTTGAGAAAAATTATGACAAATTTAAACAACAATTGTTTGATAGACTACAGGCTGCAGAAATTCAACAAGTCAAGGAGCAACAAGAACTTATCGAGATCATTCAAAAAGATATAAAAGACTCGTCAACAAACTTGTTAAAAGGCACATCTGAAGGAATGAATAATTTACTGAAGCAGATGGGGGAAATGAAAGAATCAGTGGCCACAGTAAAAAAGGAGGTGGCGGAACTAAAACAAGAAGTTGTGGAGGCGAGAGAAAGAGAGAAAGAAAAAGCAAATAAATTGATTGACCATGAAAAAAGAATGGCATATCTGGAAGATCAATTTAAGAAGGAAAAATGTGATAATTAGAAAAATCCCTGAGAATAAACCGGACAACTTGAAATTAAGACTGTTGACATGGCTGAATGAATTGAAAATGGGGAGGGATTTTGCATCTGAGGACATTGAGAGTGTGTATAGACTGGGTCCAAAGAAACATAGAACGGGTTCTAGAAATGTGCTGTTAAAATTTGCAGATTTGAGTGCAAAATTAAGATTGATGTCTTATATTAAAAATGCTGGTCCAGATGTTCTCAAAATGGAAGGAGTGGATATTGAAATTTTCAACGATATAGCATTTGAAGAAAGAATTTGGAGAAATCAAATTAAGCCTGTTACAAAAAAATTGAGAGATAAAGGAATTTTATATAATTGGAAATTTTAAAAACAGATGAGGTTTGTGCACCTGGGGGAAACCTTTTATATAAAGGAAGATTCATACGTGTTGGATGTGTTAGTGGAAGCAAAGATTCTGGAAAACGGAACACAAGAGTGGAAGGAGCTCAAAGAAGTATTGTCACTGGTAGGAGCAAACACAGCAAAAAAAATCAGAATCCACAACTGAAGAGGCTCAAGGAGCAACTGGAGGTGATTAAGATAGTGTAACATCTCCAGCTGAAGTATTACTGAAGAATGATTAAGTTTTGTAACCACATGACTCCCCTCCCCCCCTTCTCTTATTAGTAGAGGTGCTTTTTTTGTTGAAAAAAGAAGGGGGTTATCATATTTTTGTTTTTTATATGTATTTCTGAGGAAGCAGTGCTCTAGCATAGCTTCTTGCTCTCCCTGCAAGCAGGAAGCATGGCTTCCCCCTCCATCTTGGCCACATGGAGCAGGGACAAAGACACAAAGGTAAGTGAAACCCTTTCTTTTTATGCACAGGTTTGGTTTCCCATTGAAATGCATTGGAAACAAACAAAATAATTTCTTGTATTCTAAAGCTTTTCAGTTTGTTTGTTTCCAATGCATTTCAATCGGGGAAAAATATCACGATTTGCACCCTCTTGTGGCCATATGTTTTCCTTTCCCCTCTCCTAAAGCTGAAAGTCACATTTAAGCTCCCGAACCACACCTAATCCAGTGCGATTTTGGGACTCTTGTGGTTGTTGGCCTGTATATAAGTCAAGTCACCTTTTTGGACTTCATTTTGGGGGCTAAAAAATTCAACTTATACGCGAGTATACAGGGTAAATGAAATCAAGAGAGATGGCTGATGTTTGGCCCATAGTGGCCATCTCTGGTAATGCTAGGCAATTCCCATCCACCCACCCGCACCTTTTAAGCTCTTCTCCGATGCACGTTCCCAACTAAAGCGCGCCCCGGAGAAAGCTTGGACGAATATTGGAAGGGAGCAAATATCCTCCCCCCCCCCCCGTCTCCTAGTCCCAGCAGAAGCAAGGAGGGACTGCAGAAAATTGCCACTGCTGTTGCATCCACTGCTGCCACGGTAAGTGATGTCTTGTGACTTTTGCTGGTGGGAGTGGGTGGTGCGGGGTGAAAATTTAGATTTTAAAATGACAGTGCCACCAATTTAAAATCTAAACGCACCAGGAAACTCCTTATATAACTCTCTGTCTGTCTGTCTGTCTCTCTTTTTGCATATATTGGGACGTGGTTTACGCAAAAAAATCTTACACAAGTCAAATTTTACGTAAGTAGAGGCATATGTAAATCGGGGTTTTACTGTAAAACTGGTTCCATTGGGTTTGCAAAGTGACAGACAGCTAACACAACGGTGCTGCTAAGGTGATGGTGCTGTTTATACTTTATGAACTTAATCTGACCATTCTGAATATAATCCCCTACTCACTCACTCACTCGCCATCCATTCATCAATGAAGGTATCCAGTGGTGGAATGTCTTACTACCTCACCGTGATGTCATCAGTGTGGGCAGAGCCAACATCATGACATCATGACATTGTGGGCGGAGCCAAAGAAAAAATAAATAATAATAATAATAATAAAATAAAAATAAGCACACACACACACACACGTCAACCCACCCACCCACCCACAACACAAGGACAGCAAGGAGGATAGCAAGGAGGACAGTAAGGAGGCCGTGCATACGCGCCAAGCACTGTAGACATGCATGCACACCAAGTGCTTGGTACACATGCCCAGTAGGGGAACCAGTGAAAAGGTAAGCCCCAAAGGTGGTTCCCCCCAAAAGCTGCTACCAGTTCTCTGGGACACTGGAGAAAGTTACTACCGGTTCTGGCGGAGTGGTGAGAACCTGATACATCCCATCGCTGAAGGTATCTACCAATGAAAGCAAAACTCCATACAAATAATCATGTAAGTTACTGATCAGCAAATATGATGCCAAAAAAAAAAGTGTTAATGGCTGAAATTCAGCAGTAAGTTTCAACTAGAGCAGTCCCACTGAATCAATGGAACTTATTAAAGATTAACATAGGGGAGATAAGAAAAGAGAAGTAATGACAATGAGTCGAACAGGTAGATAGTAAAAGAAAGTACAGTAATAGACAATAATAAAAGCAGATTTACTAGCAAACACTTAGCTTTGTTAGACTGTTTTGAAGTAATGTTTTAGCATAGCTGTTTTCAACCTTTTAAAGCTGGAGGCCTGATCATGTCCCTCAGACTGTTAGCAGGCTGGACTCAGGGCCGGATTTACATGAAAAGAGGCCCTAGGCTATTCCACTTATGTGGCCCTTTCACCTCCCATTTTTAAGTTTGTAAATTACATGAGAGATAATAAAATACATCATTACTATGATATATATCAATATATAGGCCCCTCTTGATCTTGAGGCCCTAGGCTGAAGCCTAGTTAGCCTATAGGAAAATCTGGCCCTAGCTGGACTGTTGTTTCCCCTGCCGCTGCCACCACCCTGAGCCCACACCATTCCTCCTGCTGCCAAAGGCAGTGGCAGTGGGAAGGGGGGGCACCAGTCTGGCCTGCCAACACTCAAAAGCTGAAAGAAGAAAACAAAATATTCATTTTAATTTTTGATCATTACTTTCCCTTAAATGAATGGTGTATTGAAAGTACAGGGTGGCCTGTAAGTCCCTACCCGACCACAAAGAGAATAGGGCTCTGGTGGTGGGTGGGGGGGAGGAAGCACTCCCATTGGGCTGCTGGACAGAGGGGCGGGGCAAACTGTGCTGGGAGGAGGGAGGAAGCATTTCCATTGGACTGCTGGGCAGATGGGTGGGCCATGTGCCCACAGAGAGGATGGATAGGGACTTTTGAGCCGAGTAGGGACTTACAGACCACCCTGTAGTATTACAAGGCTTTTTTTGGAGCAGACACGCCTTTAATATTACAATATTTTGTCAATTATGTAATGGCCAATTTTATAACTTTGGTTATGAGACAGTAATGAAAATAGCTAATGTCCCATTTAGTTGCTGGGTAGCCCATCCACCTGGCCACCATGAAATAAATATGCCTGTAGAGAGAAACAGAAATCATTTTTATGTTAGAGGAGGTGAATATAGCTAAAACTCAGAGCAACTTTTGCAAGGCATGCCAAACTACTGAAGTGAAAAACTGTCTTCTGAGAAAGAGCTCAGATGTGAAGATGTTTCAGTGTGCTGCTCCAGTGGGAGAGGTGGAGGAGGCAGTGGCAAAAGCTACTCTGATCATAAATGTGAGCTTGTTATCACTGCTTTTCAGAGAGAAGCAAAGCCGGAAGCAGGGTCAGGTTGTCTAACTGAAGCTTACAATACATTCAAGTTCAAGCATTACATTTTAATTATAAACCAGTGACCCAACAATCTAAATTCTTAGTTCATTTCAAGCAACAGTATGTGTAAAAATTATTAACTTATTACTGTGAGTCATCCTGTTCATTATCATATATTACATCTGTCAGGCAGGTGCTTAATGGCATATTTGCTATATGCCAAATATAATATCAATTTTAACAGCAGGTTTTCAATATGCAATGGGGTGAAACTCCCAAAATGATTTTTTTCAAATAGTAGCCATGTTACAATGGTGTAGTATGGGGGGAGGGGGGAGGGGGGTCGCCCTGCCCTGGGCAACACTTTCCAGAGTGTATCAAAATGTTCCAGTCTCCAAGGAGCGCAGCCAATGGAGAGCCCCGGGGCAGGCTTGGTCCTTGGAAGGGCGCCTCTCCAGGGCTTTCCCCCTGGCCATGCCCACAGTGTGGTAGTAAAATGTATTGGAGCCCACCACTGGATCTGTCATTGCTTTGCTTTTTTGCTTTGCATTTTCCACCTATGGACAGACAGAAGAGGGGGATTTCCCCACAGGAGCACCCCCCACCCTGCTCTTTGTTCCCCAATTAAATCACCCTTTTCTCTCTGTCAAAGCCTTTGGAGTTCACCACCGGGTAGAGGGGGTGCATTCTTCTACCTAGAAACTGATGACGCTTAGAAGGAGTGCATTCTCATTGGAGGATCTGTGTCCTGAGGTGAAGTCAGGGCTCTGGAGAAATAGGCCCCGTAAACCCCTCTCGACCCCAAAAGAGACCTAATGGCTTCCTCTTTTGCGAGGCTCCCGGGAGCAGAAGAGTGCCCCACTTTTCCCCAGTGAGGGGTTAACTGGGTCCCACCGGGGGGGGCGGCGGCGGCGGCGCCTAGATAGGGGGGCAGTGAGTTTGGCCTGTGTCCCGGGCAGCTGAAACCCATGCTACGCCACTGCTGTGTTAGTGTTTCAAGTATATCAGAGAATAAAATGAAGTCACCTTTTGGTGAATTCATTCTGTAATTCCTCTTGCCTGGCCTAGTGTGACAAAAGATTAGCTCGCACAGGTTGCCATTGTTACGTATGTCGAATTATGGTTCAAAAATACCACATTCTTTAAGTAGGCTCTAGAGATCAGCTATAATACCTCTGTGCTTCTCTCATTCATACCAAAATCAGAAACCACCAGTGGCTGTGATTTGTGCTGAAAACCATCTCTGTCCTTTATACACAAATTTCCTTACTGTTTCCAAGATCAAGATGGTCCCTGAACAGATAATCATAAACTCTCATCTCTTTGAAGGGGGTAATAGGAAACTTGCTATCTAACCTAGTGTGCTGTCTTTCCTGTTGATGTCATCTGATGCAAAATAATAATAATAATCTGAACCTTTTCATGTAGCTATTTGCATGCATGAGAGTTAAACATAAATGACCTTGGCAAAAACGCATCCAGAGGGGGGGAAAGCTGCTGCTGCAAAGGGAGTCTAACAGTCAGGCTGCTTGTGTTTGCTTGGTTCTCACTTTCACAGGATTCCTCGATGTCTGTCTGTCTTTCTATCTCAGCTTTTATACTGTCCTAGAGCACATAGTACTCTCAGAGAGTTTTGCAGCAATAAATTCAGTCAAATAAGGAATTCAACCAACATACAGTACAAAATGACATTACAATAATCCACTGCCCTAAATAACCCCAACTTTAAATAAATTAAATGTTAAAACAGACTAAAATCGCAGTTTTAGCTGGTAAAAACAGTTCTAAAAATGTTCTGTTTTCATGAATTTCTTAAACACTGTGCGGGAAGGAGCTTGTTCCAAAAAATTAAAAAAAAGGCCATAACCAAAAAGGCACAATTCCTTGTGCTCACTCTTCTGGCCTCTCTTGGTGTCACAAGTTGTAACATAATCATTAGTAACACAGTTTCTGATATTAATATAATATTCTAGACCTCAAAGAATTAACACCATAAAAAACCCTCCAAGAACAAACTAATGGTTATTTGGGATCGGACAACAGCAGTAGGGAAAAAACCCACACTAGAACAGTCAGACCTTCATCAGCAACAAACTTTAGAAGGGCAAATAGTAAAGATGATGCTAAAGTACTTTGGACATCAAATGAGAAGAGAGGATTCGCTTGAGAAAGCCTCGATGCTGGGAAGGGTGGAGGGCAAAAGAAGAAGGGGGCGGCCAAAAATGAGATGGCTGGATGGTATTGTAGAGACAATGGGCACAGAGCTGAGTGAGTTGAGGAGGATGGTGGAGGACAGAAGTGCCTGGCAGACAATGGTCCATGGGGTCGCAAAGGGTCGGAATCGACTGTGCGAATGAACAACAAAAATTGTGCCACGAAGCGGTACGTAGTATGTTTCATGGCATGACCCCTCAGAGTAATGTTCTGCTACACACTTTTAATTGTTGCACAGCTTCTCTTTAATAACACAATACTACAGAAGCTGTGCCTCTGGGAATTAAAAATGTCAGAAATGCTATCCTACCTTTATGAATGCTACATTTTGGGATAAGAACAAATGTTCAGCCATCTGCATCTTTAGCAAAATGCTTTATTTAAGGTTTGTGAACAGCAGAAGGCAGCTATGAAACCCTTTACTATTGGTCAGCTATGTAAAAATGGAAGAACATTTTTAAAAGGCAGCTTTGCTTCACCTGGGCATCTCTGAAATGTTCTTTATCACAAAAGAAATGAGGAAAAGTAAGTAAGAGAAATTCAAAGGACATTCTTGAACGACCTGTTCAAATTATGTAAATGAAACTGAAGAACAGTGAAAATTAAAACATGTAACAGAAAATACTGTAAGAAAGTGGTGAATGTTTCCACTCTTCTCTCAGGTCTCTATCTCATTTGCCCTTCCTTCCAAACTCTTCATTTTGCCTCCATACTAACCACAGAGACTGAAACTCGTTTGATAATGAGCATACATTCACCAGATCATATTTCCTGTCCTGTAGCGGTCTGCTGATTGAACAGCAGTTGGATGAGGAGCTCCTTGCTCAGGTAGTAATCAGTAGTAACTACTCTTACAAGTCAGCCCTACTCTATTTCCCTCCAAAATGAGTTTGAGATTTGGTCCTCGTGCCAGAGCTACTATTTACACAGGCTGAAGAAGGTGTCATATTCATCAATAAAATTTTTGATTTTAGTCCATTAAAAAAAAACTTTGAAACAGGCCAGAACTGACTAGATCAGGGGTTATCAACCTTTTCAAGCCGAGGGCCGGGTCGCGCTCCCTCAGACAGCTTGTGGGCTGGATGGCTATTTTGCCCTGCCTGCCACACATGGCACTTCTGGGTGCGGTGGAGGCAGTGGGTGTCATGGACCACAACCGGCTGCCGGGCCATAGGTTGAGAACTCCTAGACTAGATGACGTAAATGCTTAGATGCTAAGTTATCCAATTGCTTGGGAGAATGGAAGAAAATCTGACTCTTTTATTGTACAGGGGACCCTGTAAGTCTCTACCTGTCCATATGTATTATATTTTTTTCCTTTTTTTCAGATAAATATGGCCAATTGAAGCCCATTTACACTTGGAGATCATATTGTGACAAGTATATGGGTACATGAGCCCAAGAATGCTGGTGACACCCTGGATACAATAAGTGGCAATTTTAGAGAAAGATTCAGTAGGGACTTACAGACAACCCTGTAGTTCAACCTCCTCAAAGGCCTGGGGAATAGCTGCAGGCAAACCAGTGTTCAAGATGGAAGTACTTAAGATGGAACAAGTACTGTACATGCCACATTTAAATAGTCTGAAGTTGTGGAATGAACGTGGCATAGATTAGAAAAGGCTTGTGTGAAACTGAAGGGTATAAAAGCACTGTATGTAAATACTGTACCATGAGAGACAGAATTGCCAAGAAGGCCTGAGGATAAAAGGCAAAATGACCATCGGAAAACGTAGGCTGAATATGAGATAAAGGTCCCCGTTTATTTGAACTGTAAATTTCGGAAGTTTCCTAAGAACAGTCACTGGCTGAAAAATAAACATTTTCTTAATGCATATAAATTTCATGTCCTACTGTTGCCTGTGTCCCCAGCTGACTTCACTCTGCCTAACCTACACTCTCTACAAGCAGTGTGTAAATGCTGTCTTTTCACAGAGAAGCACAGAGGCTCCCGAATTATTCTCACCCTGATTGTGCTGGGGGTTTGTGTGAATAGTGGCTTTCAGGCTGATTGTTTCATGCAGCAATCCTGCCTGTATTAATCTCCAACATCCAGATATACTGACTACAATATTGTCTATACTTATTCCTGTCTATGATTTGTTTGTTGTTCAGTCGCAGAGTCGAGTCCGACCATTTGTGACCCCATGGACCACAGCTTGCCAGGCTCCTCTGTCATCTACCATCTTCCGTAGTCTGCCCTGATCTGCCTATGACACATATGGTCTATTCTTATTCAGTTATGTTTTTGTTATGAACAGCTAGGCAGCCAAAAACAATACAATTGTGTCGTTCATTCTGGTCCTTTGATTGTGTTCTATTTGAACCAGGAAACATTTCTGTCTTACACAGGATGGAGACCACTTCCCCTTTGACTGATACATCATCCATTTTCAGAATGTGATCACCAGGAGATAGAACTCTGTTCTCTATAGTTCTGTGGCTCTGACTTTACATAGTTACACTAGTTCAATATCCAGGGCAGCAATTCTGTATTGCCACCAATGATCAAAAATGTTTTCTTGACAAGTGAGGCTTGACACAGCCATTACAGGGCCAGCCATTGTTCCCATACCATGTGCACTAGCAGTTCTCAAAGCCTGCTAATAAGTAGGGATCATACATTAATGGGTAGTGTGTACAGCATGCCATGCTGTGTGTATGTAGGTGCGCCATAAGGCAAAACCTTAACTCAGGGGTGCCCAAACTTTTTGAACTGTGGACCGGTCACATGGTTCAGTGGACCAGTAAAATGGGCCTTGCAATCTGTTTTGTAACAGATATATATTGCAACAGGATGAGACAGATTTTAGGGTGCCGTTTTCTCTGCTTAAACCAGGGGTGCCCAAACTACAGCCTGTGGGTCAGATCCAGCCCACAACACAATTCATCTGGCCCACTCTGCCGTTGTCACTCCCAGAAGCAGAAGTAAAACATGCCCATACGGTCACGTTTTACTTCTGCTTCCGGGAGTGACAAGGGTGGTGTGGGCCGGATGAATTGGCATCGCAGGCTGGATCCAGCCCATGGGTCATAGTTTGGGCACCCCTGTCTTAATTCCAGATACTAGTCCCAGCTGGGATAGACTGATAAAGCAAGAGGAGTATTGACCTCTAGACTATCTATTAGTCAGCAATTGATCCAATGAGTGTGATAGTGAGATCAGAGAGAATATCCCGGTCAGTAGGCCACATTAGAGGCCAAGGGGCAGAAGACAGCAGGAATGGAGAATGGCCAGAGGAAAGGCGGGCATCCACAATGTGTCTGTTCTAGTTGGCAGCACCCAATGTTTTTATGTTACCAGATTAATACACTTTATTACAGGCTTTGCAGCAGTGGGAAATGTTTAATGGTCTTTGCCCTCAAATAAAATTTTAGCTGAAGGGTATGGAGTGGGATACATTCTGTCAGCCAGGAAAATAAGAGTAAACATAAAACTGTTTTGTTTTATGTGGGAATGTATCCCAGATGGGCGAGGTATACATTGTAATAATAATAATAATAATAATAATAATAATAATAATAATAATAATAATAATAATAATAATAATAATAATAATAATAATAATAATAATAATAATAATAATAATAATAATAATAATTTGTTAACAGGATGAAATAAAAAAACTAATTACATTATAGAAATGTGCAATTTCATTTAAAAAACAACATTGTGCTATAGCTGACAAGAGAACAACTAACGGCCATATACAGGCGGAACAAAGCATTTCTATTCATAGACTCCCAGAGCCAGAGTAGACCAGCAATAGTCACTTGATATAATTCAGAATGCCATCCTGAATTAAAACACAGACTATAGCCATCTGCTTGCTTTTCATTCTTTTGTCAAGCATAAAGAAACAGGTGTATTTTGGGAAAGCAAAACAAAATACAGGTCAACATATGTGGCAACGGAAGAGACCTGAGGAATAAAGAAACAAAAACGCACGTTACATGTAAGGTAAAGGTTGCCCTACATTACATGTAGACAGTCTCAAAGAGACGATGAAGCTTTATGATCTGATGAGCAACAGACAGACACTAGCTTAGGATGAGTATGTAGAATGGCTCCGAGCAATCCAGAGCTGAACTCTAGAGCAACCTGTCTCTTGTGACTCTGTAAGTATTACAAAATGTCATTACGGTTTCTTTTCTTTTTTGTGGTTCCATGTAGGAGTAAACACTTTACTTTGAATGTGACACAAAGCAATGGCCAAAAAAGCTTTGAAGTCTCTTTACTGTGCACCACTGCCGAAAAGCGTAGGAGATTCCTCCACAAGGTAGCTTTAAGATAAAACCACAGGTGTCTGAACTTAGACAATGTATTGTCTGTTGTGGCCATTTCTTGCAAAGTGTGAAGACACATTTTACCCTTTGAATAAAAAGGATACAGATAAACTATCCATCACTGACTAGCCAGTTGCAGATGGAAATGGTTTACTTATTTATTTACTTATTTAATGTACAGTCAAACCTCGCATAAAGAGCGCCTTGCTTAGAGAATAACTTGCTTAAAGAGCAGAATTTTCTCTTAATGTTCGCTTCGCTTAACAAATATAACCAACCAAAAACTCGCTTAACAAATAAATCAGGGTTTACAATCCCCCCCCCCCCCATAATCGGTCACTTACAATGGTGTTTCACTTAAAGAGCAAACTCGCTTAAAGAGCAATCCTGTGGAATGCATTATGCTCTTTAAGCAAGGTACAACTGTATACAGGACTCAAGGCAGCTCACAAGCTTAAAACAAGCAAAACTGCAAACACAATAAATAACACATTAAAACAATTAAACTCTCATAATAATTACAGTACCGTATATTGAGTGATTAAAACATTGTCTTAAAACAAGCTTTTAAAAAACCCATAAAAGCCACCTTCCAATGGTTACAACTTAAGAAACATTCAGTGATGCGGGAAAGAAAACTTGAAAGAAATGCCAGTTTTAATTATGTACTTCTAGTACTTTGCATGAGCCAAGCGTCTATAAAAAGCTATCCTATTCTTTCTGAAATTGTACTTTCATTACTGACACTCCTTAGAATCATAGAATCACAGAAATGGAAGGGGCCTTTTAGGCTATCGAGTCCAACCCCATGGTCAATGCAGGAATCCGAATCAAAGCAGATATGGTTTGTCCAATTCTTTCTTGAATGCTTCCAGTGTTGGAGCACTCACTCCCACTTGAGGCAGTTGGTTCTACTGTCATACAGCTCTAAACATTAGGTTTTTTCCTGATTTTCAGTCTATATCTGGCTTCATTTAGTTTGAGCCTGTTATTACGCATCCTGCACACCGGGACGACCAAAAACAATTCTTCCCTTCTTCTTTATGATCATCTTTCAGATATTTGAAGAGTGCTCTCATATCCCCTCTGCCTCCTTTTCTCAAGGCTAAACATACCCAGTTATTTTAGTGTTTCCTCATATGGCTTCATCCTCTAATCACCTTTGTTGGTCTTCTCTGTACCTGCTCAAATTTGTTTGCATCTTTCTTTAAGTGTGGTACCCAGAATTGAGCACAGTACTCTAGATGTGGTCTAACTAGTGCTGAACAGAAGGGGACTAGTTCATCATGAGTTTTGGAGACTATACTTCTGCTAATGCAGCCTAATATAGTAATACCTCGGATAACGTTTACCTCGGATAACGCTAACATCACATAATGTTAAGTAATCTGGGGAGGAGAATTGGATTGAATAACGTTAAAGTCCTATGGGATGGATTGAATAACAACCGCTAAAGCCTGTACGGTTACAATGTATCTCTATAGAGCTTTAACGTTATCCGATCCATCCCATAGGATTTTAACATGGATCGGATAACATTAAAAATCGGATAACACCAAGACTTGTGGAACCAAGTCTTAGCGTTCTCCGAGGTATTACTGTACAATGTTTGCCTTTTTTGTTGGCCACATCACACTATATTTGTGTGTGTGTGTGTGTGTGTGTGTGTGTTTTGATTTTCCTGCGAACATTAATAAAACACTTTCCTAACACCTTGCAAAATGCCTTATGGCAATTTCCTGAGAACAGTCTCTATGCATTTTTGCTTTTAAAATGTAGGGTAGGGATAGTTCAGACACATAGGACTAGTGACAGAGATATGGCATGGGGAGATCATGTCTATGGCCACCACAGACTGATAAGGCATATCTGCTTCAATATGCTATCACAGTATCTGCACTACCACCTTCTTCATGCTCTTCCACCATTTATCCAAACCTCTGAGTAGACATTCATTGAATGAAGGTTTATAAGTCCCACACATGGCAGGTCTGTGTAGTTATATTGTACTATATGTATGTTGAATTGCAGGCGGGTGTTGGACAGCAGCAGTCACCAAGTGGTATCCCAGAGGCACAAAAAGTCCTCTTGGCAGCCCACCTCAAGATGGGAAGACCCAATCATGAAAAGTTTTGGTCAAACCCAGAGAAGAGCACAGCAACAAAAGGAATTGAAAACGAGTTGCAACCAGCAGGAACTTATCCCTTAAAAGCAGTCGTGGGGTGTCAAAAATTTTACTACCCCACCGTGATGTCATCACAGTGTGGGTGGAGCTAATATCATGACATCATGGGTGGAGGCAACATCATGATGTTGTGGGAGAGGCTAAAGAAAAAAAATAAAAATTTAAATTAAATAAAATAAAAATAAGGGCACGCACACACACACATAGACACACACACACACACCTCAACCCACCCACCCACAACACAAACCCATAAATAAATTAAATAAGTAATTAAGTAAATAAATAAATAAAAATACATTAAAATACACCCACCCCAAACACAAATCAACCAGAGATTTTAAACCAGAGCTTAAAGCTTATTCTGGCTAATCTTTCTCACACTCGGTCAGATGGAAGGAACTACAGAATGAACTCACCACAAGATGGCTTCATTTTGGCACTTTTCAACTTTTCAACAGTTAAAGAAGTTAGGAACTGAGTCTTTGCCTAACCAGTTCTCTAGGATAATATGCCTTAATGTAAATGTAAAACAGCTGTACCTCCTTAAGGGTTCTCCAATTGGAACAGCAATTGGAACATCACAGGTGTAGCTTATTGATGAGGTAACTCCAAGATTTTGCTTAAAACCCCCAAGCCAGGCCGCCAGGCATTTTTAGGAACTGTGGTAGTACATCAATATAGGTAAAAGTATTAAATACACATTAAAATACACACAGACACACCACATCCAAAGGTGAGTCACTTACCCTGGGGAGCAGGCTATAAGGAGCTTCAGGCTAGCAGCTTCTCTTCCTCCTCCCCACTTGGGAGGACAGCAAGGAGGTCGTGCATACGTGCCAAGTACTGTAGGTGGGCATGCACAACAAGTGCTTGACGTGCATGTGCAGTGGGGGAACCAGTGAAAAGGTAAGCCCCAAAGGTGGTTCCTCCCAAAAGCTGCTACCAGTTCTCCGGGACACTGGGAAAAGTTACTACCGGTTCTGGTGAACTGGTGAGAACCTGTTACATCCCATCACTGCTTGAAAGTCTGGTCAGTCAAGGAATCAAGGAAAAATGTATGTTTGTTTAGGGGAGGGGTTCCCAACCCCCAGCCCATGGGCCTAATCCGGCCCACACATATCATTAATCCAGCTCACGGCCACCTGGGCACCTCTAGACCCGCCACCCACCACCAGAAGTTGCAATATATCACTTACCACTGTGGCAGGAACTGCGTAGTTTTTCCAGGGTCTTCCACAGTCTCCACAGGTTGCACAGGTTGGTGGGAGGCTTTTCAGAGCATGTTCGCTCTGGTTTTGGAATTTTCTGAGCCTTCTCCACTGTGTTTTGGCACCTGGACAGCAGCAGTGGATGACTTCCAGTGCCTGGCGGAGCTTATGTCAGTAACTGGGATCCCAGTGTGGAACCAGGAAGTTATTCACCACCTCTCTTCAGTGCCAAAGCGCAGCAGAGAAGGCTTGGAGAATACCAAAACCAGAGCGAGCATGCTCCAAAAAGCCTCCTGCCACCCTGGGAAGCAGCGGAAGCTGTGCAAAACCCCAGAAAAACAGCACAATTCCCGCCGCTGCTGCCTATGGCAACAATGATGACCCATATGTAAGTTCTGGGTACAGCCACGCTTCGGACCCCCACAGCCGAGTGCAGTGGTGGGAACTGGCCCCTGGTGGGAAAACATTGGGAACCCCTGGTTTAGGGGTTTAGGGCTGAATTGTATTTTTTGTCTTTTAATAAAAAACAAAGAAAAGAAAAACAAAAAAAAGGTAAAGGTTCCCAGTAGTAAAATCGTGGGAACTAACCACCTGACAGTCAACAAGGTTTGGCAGGTAAAAAAAATTGGACCTGATAGTTGGCATCTGAGTTCCCAAATAGAGCAAAAAGCTGCCTTTTTTTCTTTTCCACACATGAGGTCATCTCCTCTTTATGATGAAGGAATCTTAGTTGACATGACTAGATCACTAGAAGGGGTTTGGATCAAGTAGAGTGTAGCAAAATTCTACCTTTTTTAAAAATAGAAGTTGTCTGCCAGGTAATACCTTATTTTAAAAGGTTGTTGTCTGTCTGTCTGTTTAGAACAGGAGGTCACATGGACGCATGTGAATTTCATATGTAATATTTTGTCATGTTATCATTTTTCTCATGACAAACAGTTCTGACCTGCTCAAGCGGCACTATCAGCATATGCATATACTGATAGTATATACTGGATGGACATCCTGCTACCGTAATAGAGTAAACTTTATAGCCAGCAACTCAACGTGTGTTGAGTGGTGATAAATAACCTGACTCCCTAAAGGGGCCAACAGTTATGGGCAGATGAGCTCCTTTAGATGGGGTGATGGTCCATCCCCTCAATGGAGGAAATGCCACTGGAAACCATCATATTGGGCTCAACAGCAAAATGAGCAGAGGAGAAACCACTTCACTATTCTGATTCCCAATGGTCATGGAGGTGGAAGAGGCCATGCTAGATGGACTGGCTGTTGCAGTCCATTGCAGCCTCAAGGCTGCGGCAGTCCATTGCATTCCTAGTGTTAAATCCTGCATGTCTCATTTCATATGTGCCACAAGAGATGGCTCCATGATCACAGTGTATGGGTCACCTCATGGCAAGCTGGGATATACCTTAAACAAATTCACGCCAATGGCATTTTTCCTGTTTGTCATTCTTTCAAAATCCAACAGCGATGGGATGAAAATGATTTTCAGGAAATATTTTACTAAGTTATGAGTAGCAGCCGGCAACAACAAAGATACAAGGATCATGAATGACCAAATCCTTTATTATTATGAACTAGTTGATGTTCACACTGTGACAGACTTTCTGAGGTAATGTGTATAGAACACACCAGTAAAATTAACACAGGAAGTCTCAGTACAAATTAAGAATTGGAACACAGGCTATTGGCCTCTAATCATAAAAGAACTTTTCCATGCAGACTCCTGTCCACTACAGAGAAAGTGAAGTCACAATCTGTTCACAGAGAAAGTCCATAAAACAAAGAAAAAGATCAGCCTTCATTGTGTAGCACAAGAATGTAAGGGGGAAAATGGAGATTGTAGTAGGACTATATGAAATATATTTACCATTATCAATTTTCTTGACGCAAAAAGCTCCAGGTGATTATGTGGAATCAATTTTGTAAAACACAGTTCTCAATAGGTGTGGATACATCACCACATACATTCTACAAGTTCCCTAGCTCCATATCTATAAACAATACCTTTTTATTAAAGAGTTTTTAGCATTAATATCGACACTATAAACTGCTTTGAGTTCTTGAAGAAAAGTGAGATACCAAATGTCTAAATAAATAAATAAAAACCATACAGGTCAAGCAACATATGTGATTTTAGAAGTCATTTTTTAAGTAGAAGCTAATGTTTTTACCTCTTGCCACAGCATGGGATTAGTTATTCAGAGCTTTTTCTGAAACACCTTGGAAGATATCAGGCTTTATATCAGTAAAGCAAATCTGCGGGGAAAAGGAGGCAAGATGGGAGCAGCATGAAGAGCTGACTTTGCTTGAACCTGTGAACTTACCTCATAAGGAACATTGACAAGAACTCTTGATTTTGTTACAAGCCATCCCACTGTGAGGTCTGGATATCTCCTATTTTTAAGTGGGCAGTTAACAATGGGCCTGTTTTAAAAGCTCACTCAAGTTTAATGTTGGAGGATTACAGTTCATTTGCTCAATTACAGTCCATTTGCTCAGTGTAAACTAAACACTAATAGTCTAATGGAAAACTAAGTTATTTTACAAAATAGTATTAATTCTATTCTATAATAACTATGCCATGTATATATAGTCACCTGTAAGCCCTAACTAAAAGCGTATAAGCATAGTTTTTGAGGGTTAATATTAGACCATCAAATGTTGAGTGCAAGATCAATTTACCATGGAAAAGGGATTTTAAAGGCAATTCCCTGCTGACTAATATGTAACAGATAAAGGCACAGCTCTTGTAATCTGGTGGCATGCATTCTGGTCCTGGAAACCTAGTCTAGTACTTTAGGTATTGCGAGAGCTAGACAGGAGAGGGTTAGGTTTAAATCTAAAAGGTTAACAAGTGACTTTGTACTAATCATTGGCTTCCAGCCTAACCTACCTAGGCTGATCTAAGTTTATAATGGGGATATGGTAGAATGCCATTTTAGAGCTTTGTACAAGAAGCAGAACAGTAATAATTTAAAGTACCTGGTGGAATATGTGAGTAAAGTATAACTGGCTTATACTGAAACTGCTTTTTCATTTCTGATTGTGTGTGTTTAGGTAAACAGTATTGTAAGCAAATGTGTCTTTACAAACTGTGACGGAGGGCATACTGGAGAAAGTTTCCAAATTGTGTTTGGCTAAATAAAGCTACAAGCTTGCTTTAATGACATCACCTTCTGTGGTAATTTCATTTCATTAACTCATCACAGACATTGGTTCAAGCAATTACCTTTTGTTAACTAGAGCATCTGTGAAAGGAGAATGATGTGCCAATACCATCTTTGCTACCTAATAGCAATAATTAGTTATAAACAAATGAGAACTGCCTCGTAACACATCAAGGCAAACACACCACTGGGCCAATTACCAGGCCTGCTTCTGAGACAATTAAGTGCAGAGTTCCAATAATATATACAGACGTTTAGAGGGACAGTTAGGTGGGTGTTGGTTCAGTCAGTAACTTAGTTTAATTGCAGACAAGCTCATAGCCACAACATCTGGCTGAATTTTGAACTGTTTTGTTTCATCTTGCATCCTATAATCCAATCTACCTTGATGGAGAACTCAATGGCTGAAATCCTGTTATTTAGCATAGCAAGTCACACTAAAACAGACTCATTGAATTACTGGGGATTTGGTGAGTCAACTCCATTAGTTCCATTGATTCACTGTAATTTACAATGCCAAAGTTGGAGAAAGACTATTTGAATCAACTGACTGTATAGAGTTAGCTCACCAAATCCCCATTGATTCAATGGGCTGTGGATAGTGAGGAACAGGATTTGGCAACAGGATTTGGATCTGTGTGGACATGTTTGTGGCATTTTGTTTCATCCTAATAAAGATTAAGTAATTAAAGAGATGGAAATACCAAAACACCTTATATGCCTCATGAGAAATCTGTACAAGAGTCAAGAAGCAACAGTTAGGACAGGATATGGAAGGACAGAGTGATTTGGAATAGGAAAAGGAATAAGACAAGGCTGCATTTTGTCACCCTGCTTATTCAACTTATACATAGAGCACATAATGTGCAATGCAGGGTTGGACAAATCACAAGTTGGGATCAAAATTGCTGGGAGAAACACCAAAAATTTGAGATATGCACATGACACTACCCAAATGGCAAAAAGTGAGGAAAACCTAAAGAAGCTTCTGCTTAGGTTGAAAGAAGAGAGTGCAAAAGCTGGCTTGAGACTCAACATCAAGAAAACCAAGATAATGGCAATAGGCCCTATCAGTCCCTGGAAAATAGATGGGGAAGATGTAGAAGCAGTGACCGATTTTACTTTCTTAGGATCAAAGATCACTGCAGATGGTGATTGCAGCCATGAAATAAAAAGGCGACTGATGCTTGGGAGATGATGAGGAACCTGAGGAACATAGTTAAAAGTAGAGACATCACCTTGGAAACAAAAATTTGCATAGTCAAAGCAATGGTATTCCCGATGGTAATATATGGTTGTGAGAGCTGGACCATTAGGAAAGCTGAGCGCTGAAGAATAGATGCCTTTGAGATGTGGTGTTAGAGGAGAGTTTTGAGAGTATCCTGGACAGTGAGGAGAACAAATAAGTCAATCCTAAAAGAAATCAACCCTGACTGCTCCTCAGAAGGTCAAATAGTGAAGATGAAGCTAAAGTACTTTGGATGTTAAATGAGAAGAGAGGGTTCACTTGAGAAAGCCTTGATGCTGGGAAAGGTAGAAGGCAAAAGAAGAAGGGGGTGGCCAAAAATGAGATGGTTAGATGGTATTGTAGATGCAATGGGCACAGAGGTGGGTGGGCTGAGGAAGATGGTGGAGAACAGGGGTGCCTGGTGGACGATGGCCCATGGGGTCACAAAGGGTTGGAATCGAATATGCAACTGAACAACAACATAAAAATACAGTAGTCTTGCTGTATCTGCGGAAACTGTTTCCACATGTTTAGTTATCCACAACCTGAAATTTTTCACTGACAAATCCCCAAAATATGTAATGTATGTGTATTTCCAAGATACATTACCAGAACTGGTCACTTGACAGAACCAAAGTGTATACTTTATATTGGGTTCTTCACTATCCAGTTTCAAACATATGCAGTAAGGCTTGGGACCTATCTGAGGATACAGAAGGCATACTGTACTGCCAAATCTTGGATTTTATTTTTATTCATGCACTACCCCAACCACTTTTGTTTTTTCTGTTGTTGCATTCATTCTTTAAAGAGAGATAAAAGAAAGGTGAGTGTGACTGGAGCTTTGGTCAGAGCGTCAACATTTCATGAATGCAAAAAAAAAACACACACAAAAAAAACAAAAAAACCCACCTATATCCTAGCACAAACCATGGATTACAGAATTCTTCTCTGCAGTGGTGATAATAGCCACAGCGATGGGGAAGCTATAATACAGTGGTATCTCACTTAAAGAGCATAATGTGTTCCAAGGATTTCTCTTTAAGTGAGTTTGCTCTTTAAGTGAAACAGTATTGTAAGTGACCAATTGTGACTTCTGGAAGGGGGGATTGCGAACCCCAATTTAGTTGTTAAGTGAGTTTTTGGTTGGTTTTAGTTGTTAAGCGAGGTGACCACTCAGAGAAAATTCTGCTCTCTAAGCGAGTTAGTCTCTAAGTGAGGCACTCTTTATGTGAGGTTTTACTGTATGTGTTTTGGGAAGGAGGGCTGTCACTTCTCTAAATCCCCACTCCATTTCCTCTCCTTGTTCAGCTCCTCTCCTCCGCCCCACTTTCCAGCCTTTCTAGGACCACTAGGTGAGTGGTGCAGTGGTTAAGCTGCAGTACTGCAGCCAAACCACTGCTCATGAACTGAGCTCAATCCCAATGGACTGAAGGTTGACTCAGCTTTCTAGTCTTCCAAGGTCAGTAAAATGAATTGCCCAGCATATTGAGGGCAAAATGCTAATAACCTTGTGAACAGCCCAGAGAGTGTTTAAGTGCTATAGGGGCAATATATGTGTAATTGCTATTACTATTTAAAAAGCTAGATCCCTTTAAGGGACCAGGTCACACCTTATGACAGCAGCACCAGCCATGGGATTTTTCCCTTCCTCTCCCCTTCCCCTCCTCTTTCCAATACCAGCTTGAGCTCCACTAATTTCTCAACCACCCACTCATCATCACGATGGCACTGAAAGCTGGAGATCTGCTGTTTTCTTCTTATTTCCATCTGCTGTTTTTCATTTGTTGCTTGGGTTCATCTGCTTTCTGTAAACAAATAAAAAGTGGCACAAAGCATCCAGGGGATCCCTTCTCTCATTCTCAGCTTTCTGCCCCAGAACTTTTCATGACTTCTGCCTAAAACTTTTATACATACACACTCTGTGAAAGAAGCTTCACATCATACTTAACAATTTCTTTGTGCCTGTTCAAGCTTCACTTACCGTAGTTATGTTAACTAAAGGAGGCTGGGATTTTCTCGGTGCTCCTGAAACATCTTTTCTTCCCCAACCTTGCTTGAAAAGAAAACTCAAAGGAAGGGGTCAGCCTGTTTATTGTCAGTGGTTTAGAGGTGTAGGACCAGAGTCATGAGGAAACAGTGAATTAATCTGAAAATTCAGCTCTGCAATCCGGGATTGCCTAAGGATCTGGACTCTGATTGACTTTGCAAGGAAAGATACACCACATTTCTCAAAGTTGGTATCCCCAGTCTCTGAACCAAAAACAAGCATAAGTGCTAGCTAATGCTATATACTGTATTTATATATGAATACAATAAAGCTTTTAAAGCCCTGTATTTGGCCATGTGTGTTTGCAAATACACACATGCAAAAACAAAATTGCAGTTAATTATTCTCAGGAGGGGATAGAGAACCAATACCACCATGAAACAGAACTTGTTTTGCAATGTCAGTACAGTAATACCCCGGATAACATTATGACTTGGTTCCACAAGTCATGACGTTATCCGATTTTTAGCATTATCCGATGCATGCATCGAACGCAAAAAAAAAAAAAAAAAAGCCCTGACTTCTGGGACAAACTGAGCAGGCAGTGGGGTGCCTTTAAAGCCACCCCCCACTGCTGTGACTGCACACCCACCCCACTGCCTGCTCAGGAGAATCCAGCCCAGCCCTGGCCGTTTACCTTCAAGCCACCAGCAACCTTCCCTTGCTGACCTGCACGCTCCGATCGCTTGAGGCTTGTTTTTTTTCCGTTCCCTTCCCTCCCTGTATTTAAACTACAGGGAAGGGGGAAAGAGAGAAATGTGATTGGTTTTCTAGAGAACCAATCACCTCTCTCTCTTTCCCTCTCCCTGTATTGCCAATACAGGAAGTGAAAGAGAAAAACACAAGCCTTGAGCGATCATCAAAGCGTGCAGCTCAGCAAGAGAAGCTTGCTGGTGGCTTGAAGGTAAACGGCCAGGGCTGGGCTGGATTCTCCTGAGCAAGCAGTGGGGTGGGTATGGGGAGTCCCCAAACTGCTGGGGGTGGGGGGGGAGGGAAGTGGCAGGGAGAGGAGCTTTGGCCTCCTTTACTTCTTTAATACGATGGATCGGATAACGCTAAAATGAACATTCTCCGGTGCAAATCTTCCCCCCAAATTTGTCATCGTTATGCGGTTTTAGCGTTATCCGGTGCAATCATTATCCGGGGTATTACTGTACTGTAGTAATAATGCTGCTCTCCATAAGGAATGCATCTTTTAGCTTGAAACAACTTTCATTAGAGTCTGTGTAAGAGTGACACAGTATGGTTTTGTGTGCTTTAGTGAGGAAAACAAAGAAGTTCAGGCTCAACATGGAGCAATCATTGGCCATGTGTCCTCAGACCCAGATGTTCCTCTGTGTTGATGATTAATTTGTTTTCATCCAAGTTTGGGGTGTCATATGTAGATTTTCATAAATGGTTCTGAAAAATCACTTAGTTCGAAAATAGGGTTGCCATAATTCTTTCCTACAAAACTGGGACAAGCCATGTGACATCATTGCAATCTACAAACTGTGCATGCATCTGATGGAGCTGTTGAGGAGGCTATGGCTCTAAGACCCTATGGAATCCCAATCCAGGACAGGCAACCTCTGTCTTTTTTCCCCTTTTCCACTGGCTCTGTGAGCTGGAGCTCTTTGGGCTGGTGCTCCAGCATGCCTCTTGCCTGCGCCGTTGCTCAAGGTTAGCCAAGGGATTTTTGCAAAGTGTTAATTCACTGTCTCCCTGCCTTTCTTTCAATTACTCTGCTTGCAAGCATCTCCCCTCTCCGATGGGATTCTCAGGGTGCTGTTTTGCCTTCACTGCTTGCAAGCAGGATAATTTAAAGAAAGGCAGGGAGGTAGTGAATTAACTCTTTGCAAAAATCCATTGGTAGAGAGTGATCTTGCTTCCTTTGTTTGAATTTTAAAATCTGGGACTTTAACATGTTTTTTCTTGAGCCAGCCAGGACAAATTTTTCTGAGCTTGATTTCGGGAAAATCCTGGAAAACAGGACATATGGCAACCCTATTCAAAAAGTAATTTAGCCCCCAAACAGGGTTTAAAGTGGAGCTTGTGTTATCTTACTTCAAACTTGCTTTCAGTTTGCCTCATATGGTTACCAAAAAAAAAAAAAAAAAGGCACTGGGCTAGTCCACCTCCTTTTTCTTTATTTGCAGTCTTGTTTTCTGTAAAACACACAGGTTTTAAATCAGATGATGTAACTGCTCAGAAGCTATATAAGGATAAAGTGTTTGCCTGTTGCTCTTTGAAATGTCAGCTCCTCCTAGTCTAGGTTAGGATGTGATATCTAATGGGTTGAATATTATACTTATGCTAAGTCTTATGCAAATACCATATACAGTACAGTGATACCTCGGATAACGTTTGCATTGGATAACGTTATGTTAACCCATTATGTTAATGTTATCCGATTCATCAGATAACAACGATCTCTGATACAAGTGCTTGCCTCAAATTCCCTGAGGCATGGCTGTAACTCACCAGTTTGTCTTGGGAGAAAGGGGGAGGGGGCTGCCTGCTCTCTTTATCTCAGGGTTGCAAGGTCTCAATTAAAAAAGCTTGCCAGACCAGTCTGCCTAGTTTAGGTGAATAAAAGAAGACATAATTTTTTAAACTTTGCTGTTTTAAATGATCTGCTCCCTCTGTTTGCTGACATTTTTTTAATGATGCCATGGGACACCAGGAAAACCAGGTGAGAAGAAAACAAAATTTATCTTGTGTACTGTGCATTGTACTGTGCGCTGACTTTCCAAGATCACCAACATGCAAGGTGGCCATCTGGAGCCATGTGCTTCTGGGAGTGGCGAGGGTGGAACAGGCCAGATGAATTGGTGTCAGGGCCGGATTTGGCGCTCAGGCTGTAGTTTGAGCACCCATGAACCACATGACCTGCCTGTGGCCTGAAAAGTTTGGGCACCCTTGCTGTTAGCTTCTAAAACTGATTCCTGCTTTTGCTAACCTAAACTAGTCAGACTGGTCTGGCAAGCTTTTGTAATGTATTTACCCTTTAGACAAAGGTTCCAGCATGTTTCCTTGACTTTCCCTTGAAGTCCCCCCCTCCCCCCCCCCGTGTCTTGGTGATCTTGGAAAGTCAGCGCACAGTACAGTGCACATTACACAAGATAAATTTTGTTTTCTTCTCACCTAGTTTTCCTGGTGTGCCATGGCATCATTAAAAACATGTCAGCAAATAGAGGGAGCAGATCATTTAAAACAGCAAAGTTTAAAAAATTATGTCTTCTTTTATTCACCTAAACTAGGCAGACTGGTCTGGCAAGCTTTTAAAACAGCAAAGTTTTTTTAAAAAAAGTATGTCTTCTTTTACTCACCTAAACTAGTCAGACTAGTTTGGCAAGCTTTTGTAATGTATTTACCCTTTAGACAAAGGTTCCAGCATGTTTCCTTGACTTTCACTTAAAGTCTGTGTTGCTTATCTCTATGGTGTTAACATTATCTGATGCATCTGCATAGGATTTTAACGTTATCTGGTGCATGCACTGGATAAGACTAAAAATCGGATGTTAAGACTTGTGGAACCAAGTCTTAACGTTATCCGAGGTACTAGTGTACAGTATTATTGGTAACATTATTGGATTTCTATCCTGACAGTTTTATTTTTGAATAGAAGTCTATTGAACACTACATTCATATTTACCTTGCTGAGCTTTTGGCTACACTTATCTAATCATTATAAGTCTCATTTTAGTACCCAGTATTGCAGATCAAGTACCTGATAAGGCCCTGGTGGTGAACCTATGGCACATGTGCCAGAAGTGGCACACAGAGGCCTTTCTTCTGGCATGCAGGTGATCGAGGGGAAGCCCCGCTCTGCCCAGCCTGGCTGGTGCTTCTTCTCCACCACCTCTTTCCCTCCACCACCTCTTTCGCTCCACCAAAGGGGAGGTGAGAGGGGAAGTTGAAATCCCATTCAGGAGGCTGCGGCTGAGCGAGGCAAGGTGGGGAGCACTCATGGAGGTGGGGAGGCCCCACAGGGGGTGGGGAGCATTCATGGGCATTGGGGAGCACTTGGGGGCCCACAGGGAGTGGGGAACACACATGGTGTTGCCAGCACGCCTCAAGCAGCTCATGTGCACACCTACCCATGTGTCTTTGCCAGAGGCACGCTGGTGACATCACATGGGTGTGTGGGCACTTGTGATGTCTGCCTATGTGCCTCCTCATCCTCCTTGGGCACTAGGTCTCTAAAAGGTTTGCCATCACTGTGATAAGGCATCAAAAATAATTTTTCAGTTTCAGAACATATTTCCTATTGGTGTAATTTATTTTAAAATGAATGAAAATATGAGATATATCCTAATTTGTTAAGAGAAATGTCCTATTTAATTTTAAATAAAAACGACCTCTCTGTGAAAGAATGAACTCTTTTTATTTTATTTTTGAGTTATCTGCACCCCCACTAGACAGCAGAAGTAGAAAACAGACAACTGATACCTACAGAAGGTGAATACTGAAATTTTACGGCACTAAGTGGAGCCAGAACCTTTAATGTAGAGTAATTCAACCCAAAGAGAAAGAAAATATGACTGGCAAACTCATTTCATTGCTACTGTATGAGCAAAAAAATATATCATAAAGTTTAACATGAGAAAACAGGTGAAATTTCTGTAATATTATGCCATTTCTTCCTAAACATCCTTTTTTATTTTATGGAACAGATTTCAAACCAATATTTTATACATGAGTATGAGAAGCACTCAAATAGAGCATGTCAGCTAACCTGAAATGAACTTGCTTTTCCTACTGTTATTCAAGAAAATATTAATTTAACATGTAGTTCAAGAAAATCTCAGTTTTTAAATAGTATTTTATAATCTTTCAGATAGTTGTTTAGCTTGCTACAAGCAAACCGTACAGTCCTAAACAGAGAAGCAACTCCCATTAAAATCAAAATGCCTAACCTCTGAGCAAAATTAGATCAGGTTGTAACAGTAATGACTGGGGAAAAAAAGATAAACTTAGTGTGCAGCTGTCAAATCAATTTTTTTTTAAAAAAACCTATTTATTGTTGGGCAATTCTGAATTCCAAACAGGTGCAGTTTTTTTTAAAAAAGATATGCAATTTTGAAGAATGCTTCCATATATTTAAACCATTATGTTTAACTTATTTAATTGCCTTTAAGCTAATGAATAGTTCATGCATTCGAAACAAAAACCCACAGCATTTAAACCATGAACAAAATTATCCTCTTATATTTTATTAGCTGAAGGAATCATTTATTCAGCATTGTTGCTTACAAAGTTCTGTCTTTGAATATTTTACTAGTGATTCAATCATAAGCACAGAAGAAGCTACTGCTGTTAAAAGTAAAATCATTCCTTTTGTCGTTGTTCAGTTGCACAGACAAGTCCGACCCCTTTGCAACCCCATTGAACACCCACTGCACATCAGGCTCCTCTGGCATCTGCCATCCTCCATAGCCCACCCAGATCTACACCCATTGTGCCAGCGATGCCATCTAGCCATCTCATCTTCTGTTGTCCCCTTTCTCCTTTTGCCTTCAATCGTTCATTTAATGGTCTCTAAATGCAAGCGCTTAAGTGATTTCCACTAGTTTACTCATGTGACTTTCTTTAAAATGTCATCAGCAAACCTATTTCTTGAATGACCTCCCCTCCCCCAGCTCTAAAGTTTATTATAGTTGGTGATTGCTGTATACCCATCTCATAGCTCACTCTTCTTCATTGCCAGTTAAGGTTTGACATTGGTGTTGGATATTGGCAATATTTGAAAGAAAATGAGATGAAAACAGGGCTTCTTCAACTAATTTTAAATGTTTGTAATTTATTGTCAGTATGTAATCTATTTGTAGGATTGTCTGTGACCAAATTGACTTCCAAACATTTAAATTTTTGTTCACGTTACTATAGCTTTTAGTTCAATTTCCTGTAGGTAATTTGCTGTGTGTGCACTTTCTAACATATCAACTTTTTCTACAAGGAAGACATTCCTTCCTTCTTTTGTTATACATGCAATATAACAGGATTATTGTGGATCCACCAATCTAGACTTAAATTAGCAATTTTAACCTCTAATGCTGTTGTCCATTGCTGCATTTGTGTCATACATTTTATACAGCAATTTCCCTGCAACATTTGCTCTGCTGGCTAGATTGTAGTGACTGAAGCGTATTAATGAAGTATGGATTTTCAATTAGACAGAAAGAAGAGTTTGTCATGTAAACAAATTGGACAATTTTTTCATCATTTTAAACTCATTTTTATTCTTCTAGTTGTTTTTCTGTTGTTCAGTCACACAATCGATTCCGACCCTCTGCGACCCCATAGACCACTGTCCGCCAGGCACTTCTGTCCTCCACCATCCTCCTCAACTCACTCAGCTCTGTGCCCATTGTGTCCACAATATCATCTAGCCATCTCATTTTTGGCCGCCCCCTTCTTCTTTTGCCCTCCACCCTTCCCAGCATCAAGGCCTTCTCAAGTGAATCTTCTCTTCTCATTTGATGTCCAAAGTACTTTAGCTTCATCTTTATTATTTGACCTTCTAAGGAGCAGTCATGGTTGATTTCTTCTAAGATTGACCTATTTGTTCTCTTCACTGTCCAGGGGACTCTCAAAACTCTCCTCCAACACCACATCTCAAAGGCATCTATTCTTCAGCGCTCAGCTTTCCTAATGGTCCAGCTCTCACAACCATACATTGCCACAGGGAATACCATTGCTTTGACTATACGAATTTTTGTTTGCAATTTGATGACTCTACTTTTCACTATGCTCCCCAGGTTTCTCATCGCTTGCCTCCCAAGAATCAGTCACCTTTTTATTTAATGGCTGCAATCACCATCTGCAGTGATCTTTGATCCTAAGAAAGTAAAATCTGTCACTGCTTCTACTTCTTCCCCATCTATTTTCCAGGGACTGATAGGGCCTGTTGCCATTATCTTGGTTTTCTTTATACTGAGCCTCAAGGCAGCTTTTTCACTCTCTTCTTTCTACCTAATCAGGAGCTTCTTTACGCCCCAGGGGCGTAGCTACCGCCGTATCTGCCATATCAATTATATGGGGCCCCCGGGCCACGGGGGCCCCCAACGTGCGTAAGCAAAAATTAATAAAAACTTCCCAATTTTTTTTATTTCACAAATGACAAAAGTAAAAAAAAAAAAAGGAATTTATTTTTTTCCCGCGTAAAGCGTGCGTTCAAAAGTTGGCAACACTCTACATCGGTTATCGCGGGGCTTTTAATTTTATGCATTTTTTTTCTTTTGTGAGAAATCTTTACCCTTCCTAAGGGCCCCCAAACAAATTTTTATACGGGGCCCCACGAAGGTACGCTACGCTTCTGTTAGGTCCTCCTCACTTTCTGCCATTAGGGTGGTATCATCTGCATATCTCAAATTGTTAATGTTTCTCCCAGCAATTCTGATCCCAATTTGTGATTCCTCCACCCCTGCATTGCGCATGATGTGCTCTGTGTATAATTTGAATAAGCTGGGTGAGAAAATGTAGCCTTGTCGTACTCGTTTTCCTATTCCAAACCACTCAGTCATTCCATATTCAGTCCTAACTGTTGCTTCTTGATTCATGTACAGATTTCTCATGAGGCATATAAGGTGTTCTGGTATTCCCATATCTTTAATTACTTGCCACATTTTGTTGTGGTCCACATAGTCAAAGGCCTTAGTGTAATCAATGAAACAGAAATATACTTGTTTCTGATATTCCTTTGTTTTTTCCATGATCCATCTTATGTTGGCGATGTGGTCTCTAGTCCCCCTGCCTCTTCTGAACCCCGCCTGTACTTCTGGTAATTCTCTCTCCACATGCTGTTGCAATCTATCTGTATTATTTTGAGCATCACCTTGCTAGCGTGTGGGATGAGCGCAATTGTTCGATAATTTGAACATTCTTTGGCATTTCCCTTTTTGGGGATTGGAACGTATACTGATCTTTTCCAATCCTGTGGCCATTGTTGTGTTTTCCAAATCTGCTGGCATATAGAATGTAATAATTTGATTCCATCATCTTTTAGGGCTTTGAAAAGTTCAACCTGGATACCATCATCTCTGCTGGCTTTGTTGTTTGCAGTGCTTTTTAGGGCCTTTCTGACTTCACTTCTAGTTGTTATCACAAGCTTATCAGAAGCTTATCTATGGTGGTTCCAGGGTGGTTGGCTCCTCCACACCCCGGCCGGTGATATAGGTACTATGGATGTGTGATATATATGATGTAACTGAAACACTATTCTGGCCTGATAACTATCGAACTGTAGAAAAGGAGGATTGTAATTTCAAAAGTGGGTAGTCTCCAAAATGTCTTACCGTATTTGCCGGCGTATAAGACAACTGGGTGTATAAGACGACCCCCCAACATTTCCACTCAAAATATAGTTTGTTATATACTCGCTGTATAAGACTACCCCCACTTCCGCACACCTTCCACACACCAAATAAAACGTAAAAGAACATCAGATTTGATTTCATCATGTTAATTTATATTCAAATGCTTATGACATGCAGAAAAACTCACAAGGCTGTATGTTATCAAACATGTACAGTGAACATAAAACAGTGCAAGTGTAATGTGGTACTTATTTATCTACCATATATACATGAATATAAGCCGACCCGAATATAACCCAAGGTACCTAATTTTGACCTTGAAACCCAGGAAAACAGATTGAGCCAAGTATAAGCCAAGAGTGGGAAATGTAGCAACTGCTAATGAGTTTCAGTAATTAAAATACAGTAATATTAATTATTTTATTGATTTTTTAGAACTGTACTTGCACCACCCACCAGTGGTGGCGCTGCAGGTAAAGTGGGTGGGCAGGTCAATTGCACTGAGGCAGGAAGTGTTGCTCTAGCCTAGCCTCTTGCTTCCCCTGCAAGAAAGAAGCATGGCTTTTTCCTCCATCTTGGGCAGAGCAGAGAGATAAGGGCAGAAGGTACTAGTAAGTGAAACCCTTTCTTTTTCCCCACCAGTTTGAAAGGGAGACACAAATGTAATGTAGAGCTTCTTTCTTCATCTGGATGGTATGTAGAATGAGGTGGGTGAGCATTGGGAGGCCACTATGGGCAGCTATGTCTATCCCAACTGAAGTGCACCCGGCGTATAAGACAAAAAAACCCCACACACACTTGGAGGCATGTTTTTCAGGGGGGAAAAGTCATCTTATACACCAGCAAATATGGTATGTTGAAGACAGATTCCCTTAAACAAAAAAGTCAATGCTTGCTGTTATTTTATTATTTATACCCTTTTTACTTATTTAATATCGCTCACTGTATTCACTGCCACTCAGTAATGCCCAAAAAGGAATATTTGCTTGTTTAAATTCTTTTTGTCTCTTCATACAACTGAATCAAAATGAAAGTAACATGCAACAAGAACAACAAATATAATTTTACACACATGTGCCCATTCCTTAAGGCAGTCTTTAAGAAATATGATGAAATCAAAACATTTACCAAGCTGAATATCCTGCCTGTCCAAGCATGCTCTTATTGTCATCTTCATCACAGCACTTTTCATGATGTCATTTCATTTGTGGCACCAGGTCTTGCATTTTTGTTGTTGATGTGTTTGCATTTTGCATGCTTGCCTGCCTTACTCATAGTAGAATAACTTCATTAAAATATTCCCAGATTGGTCCTCTTTCACAGCCTGCTGTCATTATAGGTTTTTCCTCCAGGGAAAGAATATGATACTGTATATACCAGGCTAGATACAAAAATATCCAACAACTTGCAGAATATTCTGCTCAAAAGGTTTCATGTTTATTTTTACTGCTTGCCCCTTTCTCCCCACATTTAGCTTCTTGTGCAGATCTATTCTGCTCTCAACAATCTTCTTCTATTTATATAAATTTTTGAAACTTAGCACTTGAGAGGTAGTTGGTTACTTCTGTGTACACAGATTTGCAAATGAAAAATGGGATTGAGATATTTTTTCTCAATTCTCTATGATTACTTTATAACAATTTTGATGTGAAAAAACATATATGTAATCTCTGCAGATACAAATTCAGTTTTGAGAACTGTAAAGCCAAGCATCTTTGATAATTTCTTCTAGATCAGTGGTTCCCAAACTTTTTTGGCCATGCCCCACCTAAACATCTCTAAAATCCTGATGCTACCCCCACCCCTGGCATATAATTCTTATTCAAAAAGTGAACTCCTATTTGTTGAGTATTTTAGAGCAACCCCACCATGCAATGGGTTGCTAATGTAAATTTTATCTCTAACTAGCCAAGAAGAAGAGTCTTCTATTTTCCCACCTCCAGGGTCACCTGACATGGTGTTAAACTGCTGGACTAAAACAGGGAGTATAAGGCTTGGAGAATTGCAAATTCAAACTAAATCTATTTGTAAAACTGCCCTGTTTTTACTACTGGATATAAATTACTTAACATTATTCACATGGAGGAAACCTAAAAGGCAGTGGTGGGCAGCAAAAAAATTCACTACCATACCATGGGCAGAGCCTACATCATGGGCAGAGCCTATGTCGTGGGTGATCTAGTCATGCCTGCCATATGGCCATGTATACATCTGCAAACACAGGCAGCACTGGCTCTTTGGCTGTAAATGGAAATGAGCACTGCACCCTAGAGTCAGATATGACTGGTTTTTGAGCAAGGGAGACCTTGAACCACTTGCAGGGACAAAACCTGATGGGGCAGGGCAGGGAGGTGGGCGTGGCCACCCAATTTCGCTACCCCTCCTTGCCCGAAGGCCACACAATTTTGCCACCCCCCTGCTCAGAGGCCATCCAGTTTTGCTAGCCCCCACCCAGGGTGTGTGTGCAAACCTGTTGCTGCCCACCACTGCTAAAAGGCCATTAACTGTTAATAACTCATTCTCTAATTGCCCCCTTAAAAAAACAAATTTCCCCCCTGTGGGGCTTGTGCCCCACATTGGGAACCACAATTCTAGATAGAAAAGCTGCCCAATAGTCTTACTTAACCCCCTAGAAGAGCATGACATTGTGAACCAATTAATGGATTCATTTACCAAAAATTGTAACCATTGCATGAATTATTATTTAGATTTATGAGTTTAGCTATATGCTAAAATAATTTAAAACTAATCCTTATTTCACAGTGAATAACATTTGGACTATGATGTACCTGAAGCAGAAAGTTCTCTTTAGATAGATCTGTCCTCAAAAACATTTTATTTAAATATCCAATTTAAAATTTAAAAATTAGATATCCCCCCCCCCCCTTTCATTGCTTTTTCTTTATCCACTCTGCTGCCAGGTCTCACTTCTCTGAAAAATCTTTCTGGCCTAGAATATTTTTGCCTTTTTGACTTGAATACGATGCCTGTTGTTAAATAATTCTAGCTGAAATTCAGTACAGACCAGGTCTAATTACACGTTTAATTTTAATTTAATTTAATTTAATTTTCATACTTGTATGCTGCCGAATCAGGGAACCCGACTCAGGGCAGCTTACAAATAATTAGACAATATATCCAATAACTACACAGTAAATACACAGTAAATGATACAGTGACATGTAACAACAATACATAGGTTACAATGTCAAGTCAGTAATACATAGTAAATAATACAGTTACATGTAACAGCAATGCATAAGTCACAATGTTGCTGGTTTACAGCCTTCAGAGAAGGCAAACCTATTTCCCACCAAACTGAATGAGCCATGTCATTAAGTTGTTAATCAACATGAATTTAGGTAAGATCACCTTTGCTCAAAAGCCAGTCATAGCCAACTCTAGGGTTCAGTGCTCATCTCTGTTTATAACCAACAAGTCAGTCTGCAGATGTTTCCATGGATACACGGCAGGCATGCCTCAACCCCAGAGTGCAAGGAATGCTGTTTACCTTCCCACTGAAGTGGTACTTCTTTATCTACTTGCAATTTCTTGCTTTCAAACTGCTAGTTTGCCAGGAGCTGGGACAGACATGAATTTACAGAATAAAACCAAAAGAAAAACCCGAGTACAGTGGCAACGATTTTAATCCATTCCATGGGGCTCATTGTTGTATGAAGCAATTGCTATACAATGCATGTATCATATAGCAATTTTCCCTATGGGATGCATCGTACAACTATTTATTTATTTTTTTGCTAAGGGGTTTTTCCCATTGAAAAATTGTTGCCCAAACTTGTCCCGCCAGGAGCCTGACCATGCCCCCTCAGACAGCTGAGCGGGTCAGTCATGTGCTTCCTTCCACCACCAGTGGCACTTGAATTCACTGTGTGTTTTGGGGCATTTTTGCCACCTCCACCACTTTCTACGGCAGCAGGAGCAAGGGTGGCACATTTTTGCCATGTGTTTGATAAAAAAATTTTTGCTGTGCTTTTGCAGCATTTTGGCACAGTTTTTTTACATGATTTCCACATTTCCAGTAGTGGCAGGTCACTTCCAGTGATGGCAGCAATCTGTCTTGTGGGCCAGATGAATAGGAGTCACAGGCCAGATCCGGCCCATGGGCCGCAATTTGGGCAAACCTGCACTAAAGGCTTACTGAGGATATGTGCTGTTCTGAAGTGAGTTCAGTAACTGAGAATGTCAACTTCATCTTTTCTAGAAGTAACTTAAAGAACACCCAAACATATGGTCCCTTGATGTTTCTCCACACCCATTTTATATTCCATCTTTCTCTCCCCACCAGTTAACCCTGAAATGCATTGATGGCAGTGACATTGAGGATCAAGGACTTGAAAATCAAAACACCTTTGCCAAAAAAATGATGAGCCATTATACACCACCTCTGATGGCTTGTATAAACTGTCCTTGTTTTGCTATGATTACAAATTATATCTAAACTTTGCAGCATCTGGACTTCATTTGCAAAAATTATCAGGTTCAGATAGGGTGTGTAACTATGTTCCACTAAGGCAGGAGTCAGAGAAAAGTATTTATTTTCCAGACTTCCTTGTAGCAGTAAATGAAGCACAAATATGTTCACATTTTCCAGATTCCTATTCCCATTGAGGCACTCCATATGGGTTTTCTCTGGTGCTGTTTCCTTCTACCAAGGCAAGCTCAGTAAAGAAGGATACAAGCATAGAAGAATGATAATACTGTATAAACGTGGATATAAGCTGACCTGAATATAAGCCTGAGGTACCTAATTTTGACCTTGAAACCCAGGAAAATAGATTGACCTGAGAATAAGCCAAGAGTGGGAAATTCAGCAACTGCTAGTGAGTTTCAGTAATTAAAATACATTAAAATACAGTAATATTAATTTAGTGATTTTTAAAAAATTGTACTTGCACCACCCACCAGTGGTAGTGCTGCAGGTAAAGTGGGTGGGCAGGTCAATTGCATTGAGACAGGAAGTGTTGCTCTAGCCTAGCCTCTTGCGCCGCCTGCAAAGAAGGAGAATGGCTTCCTCCCTCCATCTTGGACACATGGAGCAGGGACAAAGGCACGAATGTATGTTAAGTAAAATCCTTTCTTTTTCCACACCAGTTTGGAAGAGGGACATGGTTGCATTGTAGAGCTTCTTTCTTCATTTGCAGTTTTCCATAGGAATTAATTGAAAACAAAGTAGAATAGAACTTGATTTTCAATGTACTGTACAGTCAAACCTCGCATAAAGAGCACCTCGCTTAAAGAGTAACTCGCTTAAAGAGCAGAATTTTCTCTCAATGTTCGCTTCGCTTAACAAATAAAACCAACCAAAAACTCGCTTAACAAATAAATCGGGGTTCGCAATCCCCCCACCCCCACTGGTCATTTACAATGGTGTTTCACTTAAAGAGCAAACTCGCTTAAAGAGTAATCCTGTGAAACGCATTATGCTCTTTAAGTGAGGTACAACTGTACTGTATTCTAATGGAAAATCACAACTTGTGCCCTCCTGTAGCCCGTTGTGCAGTTGTGCCTCAGATTCTTTTGCTGCAGAAGTCCCGAAACTTACTTTTAAAGTGCCAAATTACTTTTTAAAAACCCATGTTTTTAGACCTCGTGGTTGTTGACCCATGTATAAACCGAGTCCCCTTTTTGGATTTCATTTTTGGGGTTAAAAAACTTGGTGTATATTCAAGTATATACAGTAATTTTCTTTGAGGTTGATCTTCCTAAGGATTTTAAAGTTATTTTTGAAACAGAGAATGGGTATACCAGGCTAATTCTGAGGAGGTAGTTACCTATCTCTTTGTTGTTCAGTCACACAGTCAGTTCCAACCCTTTGCAACCCTATGGACCATTGTCCTCCAGGCACCTCTGCCCTCCACCACCCTCCTCAACCTGCCCAGCTCTGTGCCTACAATACCATCTACTACTTTGAATCAAAAAGCATAATAGCATTCTTGAATAAATCATGACCATTTATAAAACACATTCTAATTTATTCTGTAGGTTAAGGCTTTAATCCTGTGAATATTTGCCTGGCTGAAATATACATTTAAGTGTGCGATGTGATTCTAAATCACAACAGAAGACAAAACCAGCTGACAAGCTTTTAGAAACAGGCTCAGAAATGTTATGATTGTTCTCAGAAATAAATTGATATTTCTGAATTATTCCTGGTTCCTACTACATAGACTATCTTTTAGAATTAGCTCCTAAACTGGGCTTGCAAAGTTTGCGAGTGTTAGGTTGCAATGAGTGAATTAGTGCACTGGAGCTGATATGCCAAGTGCATTAGTGTGGAAGGAAAAACTCCCCCACTCTTCATCCAGGGAGCTGGAGCTGAACTGAATTTAAAAAAAAAAAGTCAATAGCTTTTCCTTCCAAGCTCCCCCAGTGCCATCACAAAGTCTCTATTGACTTCATCAACATGGGAGGAATATCAAACAGTGAAAAGCTGTGGAAGCTTGGTGACTTTTTGGTAGTGATGTGATCAACATTTCCTGCAATGAATTTATCTGACAGAAAGCCAGGTGTTTGGTTTATGCATTTGGTCAGAAGGATGTTGCTTTCCTTCCATTGGACATTGCATGGTCTGTCCTATCATACTTTCTCACCACTCACATCCTGTCTCATGAGAACAGTTTCTTCCTCATTCTAGCTTATTCAAGAGCACAGAACTTGGAGATCCTGATGGTGAAGAAGTAGTTATGATTTTAGACTACCTAAAATGTTTTAAGTCAAGAACTAGCACCAGGGGAGAGTATCATTTGGAAGATTAGAGGCGCTAGCTACTGACTAGCTGCTTCTGAGAAACAGCAACCCCTGGAAGAAGTGGACTAGGAAAGGACAGGTGGTACTGCCGTCCCTTATTCTGTGCTGCACAGAGCAAAAAAAAAACCAACTCCTCTGGCTCACTTCTCTCACCTTGGCTTCAGGTTCAAGAGGCAGATGACAAAGAGCATCTTTGCTCACAGACGAGTGAGTGGTGTTTGCAAGGATCAGGTCTTGTCTTTCAACTGCTCAATTTCCCCCATTTCTCTGGGGAACAGGCAAAGATGGGGTCTATCACCTTTGTTGGAAGGCCCAATGACAAGAGAAGACAAGTTTCTGTGTGGCACAACCCCTAGTACTCTGGAAGAAGCAAGAATATGCACAAACCAACAGTTCTGTTATGGTCTTCTTTTGACTGCTGACCATGTGCCACTACCCATGTGCCTCTTCACTCATCTTCTCTCCCTAGATGAGAGGTGGGAACCTGTGGCTCATTAGATCTTTCTGAACAGCAGTTCCTACAACCATGATGGCAAACCTTGGCACTCCAGATGTTCTTGGACTTCAATTCCCAGAAGCCAAGGCCCCCATGAATCCACACAAATGGGTTTACTGCAATTCATCCGGCCCACGCCCCTCTCATTGCTCCTGGAAGCAGAAGTAAAATGTGCTCATACGTTTTACTTCTGCGTTTTACTTCCGCTTCCAGGGGTGACGAGGGCGGTGCGGGCCAGATGAATCACAGTAAACCAATTCATGTGGATTCATGGGGGCTTTGGCTTCTGAGAATTGAAGTCCAAGAACATCTGGAGTGCCAAAGTTCACCATCACAGTCCTATAATCTCTTATTACTGGCTATGTTGAGCAGGAAGGGAATTGCGATCTATTTAACAACACCTGGAGGGTGACCCCCATCCTGCTATAAAGATGGAGAACTGTGTGTGTTCAACCTAATCCCCACCACTGAGTTTGTGTGTGTCAGCAGCTTGTGGAGTCTGAGCCCACCAAATCTACTCATCCTGACTAAAGCACCCAGAAAGAGAGAGAAAAGTTGAAATAAGCAAGCACAAGACCAACCATGGTTTTTATTTCCTTCCTCTTAGCTCCAAACATTCTTCTTGCCACTTAGCCAACCTTCTTTACTCTTGCTAAGAGGGACCAGAAAAATAAGCAAGCCAAAGCAGCAGCTGCTTCTGCTCCCTCCTTCAAGGTGGACTAAATCCTTTCCAGGCACTCCTGCATTCACTCTGTCTCCAGGTAGACAAACAATAGCTCCAGTCCTGCCATCAAATGTCCTGATGAAGAACATAAGCAAATAAGAGGAATAGCCACTGTTTCCTCCTGGTCACTCCTTCTGCTGCACAGCATGAATAAGTTGAAGGCCCTCAGAGGAGAAGTGACAGCTCCTACTTGTTCATCCTCCTGGTTTGTTTGGGCAGTATAACAGGGACCAGAGGCTTCATTGGCCCAGCATCAACAAGTCCTGCCCAGCCTACAAGAGCCAAGGAAAGATATTCTTGCCATTGCAGAAGCCACAGCAGATATATATGCCTACGCTCCTGCTCCAGGTTTTGCCATGGTATTACTGTATATAGGGTCTTCAGTTTGCAAGAACTCAGTAGAGCCTTTCTGAGTTCACTGATTCACAGGCAAACGGAAAGTCAGAAGTGACTTGATGGCACATAATAACAACAAATCAAAACTGGGCAAATTGCATGCTTTCTCTTCCCCTGAGCAGAGTGACAAGCCACAGCGGCCAGAGATAGAGAGAATGGTTCATCCCCTTATCCTGCTTTTCAAGATCTTACTCTCACTTGAGAACAGCAAATGGGGATATCTGCACTGAATAGAGAGATGAAGCAGACCGATACCAACACCCTGAGGAAGACTGGTAAAGGTCCCTCCAACCATGAAAGGGTGCTGTGTTTCATTGAAATCATTGTTTTATTTGTATTTATTCACTTCACATTCATTTGCCAACACTTTAAAGACGGCGAGACTCAGCAACAGGAACCCACAAACCCGTTCTCAGTTTTTTGCTCCGCTGTTTTAAGCCCCAGATATGTCAGCCTAAAAGAAGAAAACAAAGAACTGCTCTCCCTCTCCCTCCTTCAAAGATAGGCAGATATTCACCGTAAAAGTGACAGTTCAGCTTCCACAGTCCAGGAAAAAAGCAACGCAACCCCAGCCTTTCCCAGCCCCTTCCCCGCAGCTAATCCACCCAACCCACCCCTCAATTCCTCCCCCCAGCCTCCTGTTTCTCTCCCAGCCCCTCAGTATGAGAGAGAAGGGGTGTGTGTGTGTGTGTGTGGGGCTGGTGAGCGAGTGAGAGAGCAAGAGCGAGCGCGCCCAGGGGAAAAGGGGGTAGCGCCTCGGCAGCGGAGGGATTGGAGCAAAGCAGCCACCCTGGGCGAAGCATCACCTCCCTGTGTCCGGTTCCCATAGCAATCCGAGACACCGGTTGCCACGGCAACAGCTGCCTCCCTCCTAGACAGGAGCGGAGCAGAGGTACCAACTCGGCAGCGGCCGGCCGCATCTAGAGGGGAGGGTCTGGGTTGTGTGGGAGGGGGGAGCCGCGGGTGGGCAGCCCCCCGCCCCCAATGGCTCTTCCCGCCACAACAGCCTTCTCGTTGCATTGTCTCCCGCCGGCCACTCCTCCAGCGGAGGAAGTTGGCCGCCACTTCGCACGCTTTTCTTTTCTTTGTTTCCTTCCGACGTGGGTGTGGGGTGTGTGGGGGTCTTTGTCCCCGCATGAGCGCAGGCGAGGAAGGGAGCCGGCTTCTCCCCTTCGCTGCTCCCCCCACCGACTCTCAGACCCCCCCACCCCACCCCGCAGCCGCCCCCTCCCTCTTCCTGGCGAGGTTACCTTCGATGCAGCAGACCCTCCAGAGGCCGGAGTGGGTGAGGTCCCCCTTGACCTTCTTGGGCTGCCCCCCCTGCGCGCTCTCCTCCGCGGTGAGGTTGGTGCCGTTGCAGATGTGGGCGCTCGAGTAGAGCCAGTAGTCGGTGCCGATGGCGATGGTCATGAGGCTGAAGGCGGCGAAGGCGCCCACCGTGGTCAGCAGCATCTGGACCCCACGGTCGCACCACACCATGGTGCTTCATGCTCCACCCGCCGCCACCACACGGGCTCAGGGGGCAGCCAGCCAGAGGCGCGGCGGCGGCGGCGGCGGCGGAGACCTGCCTTCCGTGGCGGCGGCTTCCTCCTCCTCCTCCTGCCCCCACCGCGCCCAAGCGCCGGCTTCCCCTCCTTCCCCCTCCTCTATCTCCCCCTCGCCTCCCTCCTTCCATCTACCCAGAGCAGGGCGAGGAGGAGGAGGAGGAGGAAGCCAAGACATGGGCGGAGGCGCACAGGGAGGAAGGCGCGCTCTGAGAAAGAAAGAAAGAAGGAAAGAAAGAAGGAAGGAAGGAAAGAAAGGGAAGAAGGGAAGAAAGGGAAGAGCCGCTCCTGTGGCTACTAGCCCCCGGGACTCCTGGGTGCCCGAGCGCTCGCTCGCCTAGCGACGCGCCAAGCCTCACACGCCTCTTCCCGCCGCTGTCGCGGTGGGAGGAGGAAAAGGCGTCTAAGCCTAAGGAGGGCTTTTGGAGCCCGAGGCGGGGGAGGCCAGTGGCAGCGGCCCGAGCCCTGGCCTCAGACTCCGCCTCCTCACTCACCGCTGGCCAGGAGCGCCCTCACACACACACACACACACACACACACACGGGCGGCGGGTGCGCACGCCCCACTCTGAGCCGCGGCCTCCTTCAGGGCGTTGGGGACGCAGGACTTGCTGTGGAAAGGGAATCTCTCTTGGCGGGAAAGCCAGGGGCGGGGATAGGAGCCAACCGGCAATTTCCCTCACGGGTTGGCGGTGAGGCGGCTTCTGAGGCAACATTAACAACGAACGTTTTCTCCCGTTGATAATAATAATTTCATGTCAGAGATTACTCTGGTTTGCAAGGATTTTTAGGGGGACGTCCGAATGAGGCTCCTGTGTCCTCAAGGGCGGCTCTGGGGTATCGAAACAACCCGACCTTCCATGCTCCAACTCAGCGCCTTTAAACCACTAAGCTACCGGGGGAGCTCCCCTTCAAAAGACTTCTCTCTCTCTCTCTCTCTCTCTCTCTCTCTCTCTCTCTCTCTCTCTCTCTCTCTCTCTCTCTCTCTCTCTCTCTCTCTCTCTCTCTCTCTCTCTCTCTCTCTCTCTCTCTCTCTCTCTCTCTCTCTCTCTCTCTCTCTCTCTCTCACACACACACACACACACACACAGTGCTTTGTGTTGTGACGCCAAAATGTATTGTGCGTGGAGCCAGCTTTTTTGGTCACACCGCATCCTTCTTTTTCTGCTTCTCTCCTTCTCTCCTTCTGCCCTATTTAAATGTACCTGGGCATTGTTCATTCTCAGCTTACCTGTGCCTCTAGTCTGCTGGCTCAGATCTAGGAAGAGCTTTGTGGCAAGAGCAAACATTATTGAGGGTGTACAAAAGAGCCAAAACCAAGTTAGAAGACAGAGGAAGGAGCTCACGGGACACAAAGAATAACATTAAAGGAGGATATGGGCCAGGATCTCGACCCCCGACGTACATCATTTGGAAGACCCTGAATAGGCTGAGAGTCGGAATTCTTGACTGTAAGAGCAAGGTGCTCAAATGGGGACTGCTAGCAGATAACAACACACTGTGTGAGTGGCAGTCCAAAGTTTGATCTGAACACGAAAGAAGAAACTCATTCTCGGCTGAAAAACTTTTGTGCTAATGCAGGGGTGGCCAAACTACAGCCTGTGGGCCAGTAGCATACTGTGGGATTCAGCCACTCGGGGGTAAACCAGATTTGCCACCCCCTGGCCAGGGCCTAGGATACTGACGCCCACTCCTGCTAGGGTTTCTGGGAATTGTAGTCCAAGAACACCCATATCCCCAAAAAGTGCTGCCCCTCCCCCCAGGCACCCCACACACTACGCTACTGCTGTGGGCCAGACACAACCCACAGCATCATTTCATGTGGCCCGCTGCCACCCTCGCCACTACTGGAAGCAGACAAGTTTACAACAGCCACAGACATGTTTTACAGCAGCGTTTTATCTGGCCTGCTCTTATTTTTTCTTCTTTTGTTGTCCGTGTCAGAAGCACTAATATATCAGATAAATTCCACCTGATCACCCTTCAGCCACCTTTGTATCTTGCTTTTTTTTAAAAGTCAATTTTAATTGGTGGTGGTGGTGGTGGTGGTGGTGGTTAAAGAAAATATAAATGTTCTAATATAAAGAGGGAAATGCTGGCATCGTATAAAGAAATACCTTGAAGAAGAGCTGCAAACACTGGTAGTTTGAAGCCTGAGAGTGTTTAGAGATCTTGCATTCTCTCAAAAGATTTTGCAACTTTTCCCTCATCTCTTCTGAGCTTGTTACAGCCAAGAAAGTCTTTTAAAAAAAAAAAAAAAAAACTGGCATTAGTGTGCTTCCCAGTACAGCTTCTGTACTCCATGTTTGCACAAATCGCCCTAATACTGGACAACTGTTGCATTTAGTGAAACAAGCAAACTTTTTTTGCATTTGGTGAGATTACATGAGTCTTCTAATGTAAACATCTCTTGTGGGTTTATTAACTACATCTCTCTTCTTGAACCTAATACATCTTCATTGGATTAGGCTGAATAGCTCAATCTACATTTCAAACCCCCTCAGCTTTGGGCTGGGGGTAGGTAATATATCAAGGCAACTGTAAAAAATGCACAGAGGGGACAGGGTGCATCTTCAATCTACATTTGCTTAAAACAAAACAGACAGCTGGAGAGTGCATTATATCTTGCAGAAACATGGTTTATTTTAAACAACTCAACAGGGGTCATTTGCCTCTTGCCCCATAAAGTTTACCAGATTTGCTGCATCCTGAAAATTTCTCCCCTCCTGATCTAATTGTAATTGCACTATAGCAGTTCAGCACTCAGCTCTCATGGCAAAGAACTGTTCAACACTATAACAGTTGTGTATAAAAATAATAAAAATTGTTTTCATGTGTTGGGCACAGTGCAGTGGAAATAGGGGATGCACACTAATGGCTCTGCAGCAGAGAAGGAGGAGGTGGTTATGGTAGCAGCAGACCCTCGTCCACTCCAGAATGGAGGCCGTGTTGGCAGAGGTTAAAAAAGAAAAGAAAAACCCCAATCAGGGGAAATTGGAAGGGTGATTTGCAGTGGCGGCATCAGGTTTTTTTTTTTTTAAAAAAAACCCTACCTCTATTCAAGCAAGGTTGTTCAAAGGTCATGGAAATGGACAGGCATCACATGACCTTCACCTGATGTCAAAAAGCAAAAACAATCCAATTCAAACTGAAGACAAACCCAGAAATAATCTGAGACTTGTTTCCCATAGATCAGGACCCTGGACAGAGTAATTATGAATACGTGCCTAAATGAAGACCTTCCGCCAATCTTGGAAAGAAAGGAACGAAAAATAAATATAATGCAAATGTTTTACTTGGTTCATAAATGGGAAAGAAAAGTAACAGAGGGGAAGGGGAAGTCAACCCAGAGAAGCAGAATGTGTTATGTGTGGAAAAATTTGTAAAAATTGCAAGAGCTGAAAGAGGGTGTTGATTGAGTTGCGATGCCATTTACTTTTTTTCTCACTTCTCAGGCACAGTAACTGAGTACAGTACTTGATAGCTGTATGCTATTGCTTATACTGTACTTGACTTCCTGTCTTCTCATATGACCTCCTGTTTGATTTAGTCCTTGTCTGTTCTACTTCAACCCTCTTCCCTTCTGTTTCAATGACCTGGTTACTTTTTCTTTATCTTTTGCTTGTTTCAGGCCTTCACTCAGAACACCCACAGCCCCTGCTCTGTGTCAATCTACAAATCTGTAAACACATGAACACACACTTCCCCCCTATGTTTTAAAGGGCATTTTCTGAGAAGAAGTGTTTAAAAAGTTGATATAGGTGTGTTTCTTGTTATTTTCAGCCACCTTCTTGCATGTTTAATACAGTACTGTACAGCACTATCCCTATGAGACTTCTACATTACTGGCATTAAAAACACATATAAATACAATCATGCTATCATGTTACATTGGGGGAGGGATGCCTAGATTGAAGTGATGAACTCTGATGAAAAGGGAGTCTAATAGATTTGTGTCCTTTTGGCTGCATGTTTCATGTGCATTTCAAATGAATATGTTCTACCTAGCCTGACTAGTGCAGCCTAGGAGAACATTGGAAAATCAGACCTTCAGCTAGTGTTTTATGATTGTGGGGGCAAGGAATCAAAAAGGAATTTATGGATAACAATATATTATAAACAAATAATAAAATACTTTAAATGCTAACATTTAAAAATGAGGATCAGGTTCTTATTAATTATTCCTGTGCTTTTGTACTCAGTGATCATAAAAACCAGAACTATGTCTGTTTTTTTAACAAGTTACTGACAGAAACCTGGTTCCATCTTTTCCCCTTATAACTAGAAAAATAATAGAGATTTTAAGAGTAAAAATAAAACTTCCTGAGGCTTGGAACATCTCTGAAGGGAAAAGTCCCATTGTGGTTGGCTATGACTGTATGCAGAACAAAGAGATATTGTGGTAGGATCTTGCTTATGCTGATTATTAATTTTATTTCCATACTTGCATTTTCCTAAATACTAGAACACTAGCAGTTGATGACATGATTAACTAATAGGTTCATCCAAAAATGCAAAAAGTGATGCTATTAAAGTGCAAGTAAGCAGATTGTCACATTAAACAATGATGGAAGCCCCACCTTCACCCCCACACTGCCAGGTTTGTGCCACAATGTGTAAAATCAGAAGAACAATCCTGTCAGGTCCCTCAGGTAAATAAACTACCAGCAAAACATCATAGGCTTAGTAGTAGATGTAATCTTATGTATTAATCCAATATTCCTTTAACTCTGCTGAGTTAAAGGAGACATGCTTCTTTTAAAATGTATTTTAAATTCCCTCATTTTAATTTCTGCCTTTTTATCTTTTTTGCTGTATTATGCTATTCCTGGACTACAATTTTAATCTATTGCTCCTTTAACCCAGATAAGACATTTACTTTCTTAATATCCAAGATCACTGGAGATGGTGATTGTAGCCATGAAATAAAAAGGTGACTGATTCTAGGAAGACAAGCTATGAGAAACCTGGGGAACACAGTGAAAAGTAGAGACATCACCCTGCAAACAAAAATTCGCATAGTCAAAACAATGGTATTCCAGGTGGTCATGTATGGGTGTGAGAGCTGAAACATAAGGAAACCTGAGTGCAGAAGAATAGATGTGTATGAATTGAGGTGTAGGAGGAGAGTTTTGAGAATACCCTGGACAGCGAAGAGGACAAATAGGACAATCCTAGAAGAAATCAACCCTGACTGCTCCTTAGAAAGTCAAATAGTAAAGATGAAGCTAAAGTATTTTGGACATCAAATGAGAAGAGAGGATCTACTTGAGAAAACCTTGATGCTGGGAAAAGTGGACGGCAAAAGAAGAAGGGGCGGCCAAAAATGAGATGGCTAGATGGTATTGTAGACGCAACAGGCATAGAGCTGGGCGGTTTGAGGAGGATGGTGGAAGACAGAGGTGCCTGGCAGACAATGGTCCATAGGGTCACAAAGGGTCAGGATCAATTGTGTGACTGAACAAAAACAAATTTTAGCTTCTGTTCTTTTGCTGTACTATCTTGGTCTTGGACTGTAATAAGATTGGTTGGTTGGTTGGTTTATTTAATCAGAAACATTTCAGGGCAAAATAACAGAACAAGTAAATTCTTGCCTGACTCTATAAAAAAAAAACCTTCAGCAGCCAATCAGTTGCCCAAAGCCTACTTGAAAGAAAAAGAGGGTTTTTTCCTGCTAGAAGAAGAACAAAAAAGAGGGAGTTAGTATAGGTACCCTTGAAAGAAAGTTCCTTAGCCAGGAAGTGTGTGTGCATTCTGTTCCTTCTTTTGGTAGTCAAATAAAGATCTGGATAATGAGGGAGAGGGAGAGGGTGTTGGCAGAAGTCAGAAGGTCCTCATTGTTGTTAGCTGGGGAAGTGAAGAATAATTCCCTGTAGAATAGCAGCTTGATGATGAAACAAGATTTTAAACTTGCCCTGTATTTCTTGCCTTGTATTTCTAGACATGTCAAATGAGCTAACACTCACTTGTCAGTTGTAGCTTGTCTGTCACATTGGGCCTTGCATGGTTGTTTGGAGGGAGGGAGGGAACATGTACTCTTGCAATAGCTGAAAGTGAATGCTGTGAATTCTGTTGGGAGCAAATAAGGGGATGCTTGCTACTGCATCAGGAGACATATCATATTGACGTAGCATAAGAGATAATTCAGTGTTTGCTAAAATGAATGGCCCAATGTTACCATTACATACTGTATTTCAAATATGTTGTTGTTCAGTTGCATAGTCGAGTCTCACCCTTTGCAACCCCATGGACCATTGCACATCTGGCACTCCTTCACCATTCTCCACAGCCCATTCAACTCTAAGCCCATTGTGTCAACAATGCCACCTAGCCACTTCATCCTCTGCTGCCCCCTTCTCCTTTTGCCTTCGATCTTTTCATCAAGGCCTTCTCAAGTGAGTCCTCTCTTCTCGTTTGGTGTCCAAAGTACTTTAGATTCATCTTCAATATTTGTCCTTCCAAGGATCAGTCAAAATTGATTTCCTTCAGGATTGACTTATTTGATCTCTTTGCTGCCCAGGAGGCTCTCAAAATTCTCCTCCAGCAGCACATTTCAAAGGCATCTATTCTTCTGCGCTCAGCTTTCTTTATGGTCCAGATCTCATAGACATACATCACTACTGGGAATACCATTGCTTTGACTATACAGACTTGTTGGCAGGGTGAGGTCTCTACTTTTTACTATATTCCCTAGGTTTCTCATAGCTTGCCTCCCAAGAATTAATCATTTTTTTATTTCATGGCTGCAGTCACCATCAGCGGTGATCTTGGATCCTAGGAAGGTAGTCTGTCACTGCTTCCATTTCTTTCCCTCCTATTTGCCAGGAGGCGATGGGGCCAGTTGTCATTATCTTGGTTTTTTAAATTGACTCTCAGGCAAGCTTTTGCACTCTCCTCTTTCACCCTCATCAGGAGGTTCTTTAGGTCTTCTTCACTTTCTGCCATTAGAGTAGTATCATCTCCATATCTCAGGTTGTTGATGTTTCTCCCAGCAATTTTAATTCCAGCGTGTGATTCATCCAGCCCTGCATCACACATTATGTACTCTGCATATAAGTTAAATAAGCAGGGTGACAATATGCAGCCTTGTCTTACTCCTTTTCCTATTCAAAACCAATCTGTCATTCCGTATCCTGTCCTAACTGTTGCTTCTTGACTCATGTACAGATTTCTCATAAGACATATGATGTGGTCTGGTATTCTCATCTCTTTCATTACTGACCATAGTTTATTGTGGTCCACACAATCAAAGGCCTTGGTGTAGTCAAAACAGAAGTAGACTTCTTTCTGGTACTCCTTTGCTTTCTCCATGATCCAGCAAATGTTGGCAATTTGGTCTCCGGTTCCCCTACCTTTTCAGAACCCAGCCTGTACTTCTGGAAGTTCTTGATCCTCGTATTGCTGAAGCAAATTCTGTATTATCTTGAGTATATAGCATTTTCAAAAACTTCATCTTCATTGACAAGAAGATGGGGTTTTAATCAAGGGGAATGGGTATTCCAAAATGTTTAATAGAATTTAAGAGACTTTTTCTAAAAAATAAAATAAAATGGGATATTCACCAGATACCAGTGTAATGTAGCAGACAGAATGACAGACTAGGGAACTGAGTTAATCCTTGTTCAGTCACGGAAAATAACTAGTGAAGGTACAGCAGGTAAAATCTCTCCTTATATTGTCTCAATTATGTTGAAAGCCCTATAAGAGTCACTTCTGATTTGACAGCATATGATACGCACTCAGTCACATGGCGCTGTCAAATAATTTTCATTCCCTGAAACTATGTATGGAATAATCCAAATTTTTCACAACTGGCTTTTTAATAGTGAAATTATAGTATAGTTCTGATGGTGAACAATGCACAAAAACATTCTGACTATTTTCAGAATAGGAAATACCTTTGAGTATCTGTTGAGATGTGGCCCTAAGAAATAATTTCCAAGCATTGCTTTTTGTTTCATTTTATGAATTCTGTGTATGACACTGGCAGAGGAGAAGAAGAAAGAGGAGGAGGAGGAGGAGAAGCAGAATTATTCTGACCTAGAATGAATGCAGGAATTCATTCACATTCACACTCAATCTTTCCAGTGAACAGTTTAATAAGCTGTCTACAATAACGATATTCTTTTAAAAATCCCAACTGTTAACAATCATGCAAGTCTCTCATTCTCTGTGTGGAGGCCTGTTCAACTAATACGTTTAAATTTCATTTCCCCCAGTTCAAATTATTAGGCATTGTTGGTTAAAACTGTTCCACTAATGCTGGATAGAACATAAAGGATCCACAGGTGCGCAGTTTCATCCCACTAGTAACCAGTGGCTCTTTGCTGAGCCCCATATTTACCTTGGAATTACAGAAAGCTCATAAGGCATTTAAATATAGAAAGATATTATGTAGTGAGAAAAAAAACTTTTCCTCTCCCACATTGAGAAGTACAGTACAGCTTCTCAAAATCACCAAATGGAGATTGACAGCCAAAGCTGCCCCACCCAAGAGGCCAAGAGGCTTTTGCAGCAGGGTAAGGGGCTGCCTCTACACTTGGCCCAGGAGACTTTCCACCTGCTCCTGGGACCCACCCTGGCTCGGGCTTTAAGAACTGCTGAGGCACAGGACTTCCTTGCTGCCCCACCCAAGAGGCTTTTGCAGCAGGGTAAGGGGCTGCCTCTGCATTTGGTCCCAGGACACTTTCCACCTGCTCCTGGGACCCACCCTGGCTGGGGCTTTAAGAACTGCTGAGGCACAGGACTTCCTTGCTGCCCCACCCAAGAGGCTTTGCAGCAGGAATGTAATTCATTCCATTGGGGAAATAAACCACCCATTACTCCACATTTCTTCCCAAAGACCTCTGAACACTAGTTTCCATCTCATACTTCCAAGATTAGCCATAAAATTGATTATATTGTTATATTTTTTTATATTGTATATTGGACTGCATTTTAGGATTGTATCTCTGCTTTATATTGTGGATTGTATTGTGGACTATATTGTGGATTGTATTGTGGATTACACTGTGTTTATATTTATTTTGTTGTACTGTATTTTATGATATTATGATATTGTATTGAACTGTTATATTGTATTCGATTGTATATTCTGAGCCGCCCTGAGTTGGTTTCACCAAGTAGGGCGGCATATAAATCGAATAAATTAAATCAAAGCAAAGACAAGACAAAAAACCAAACCAAGCTGATTTGCGGCTGCTATTGTATTGTAGAAACACTGTAAGCGGAAAGCTGATGGTTCTAACCATTAGAAGGCTTTTAATTGGCCACTGAAGATTATAACGTTTGTTGAAAGGGATTTGACTTTCTATATGAATTACAAGTTACATCTGCTCATTCACAACGTTCTTGGTCTTCGTGCCCTTAAGCTAAATACAGTATGTGAATCCAGGGAGTTAATCTACTGAAGGAGGGTGGTGGGTGAGAATCAATTGCTTTGAAATGTGGTGTTGGAGGAGAGCTCCATAGATACCATGGATTGCCAGAAAGACAAACAAATACTGTATGCTAAATCAATCCTGACTTTTTTCTAAAAGAGAAAGATAAACAGAAGCTGTTGTATTTTGTACACATCCTGAGAAGACCAATAACACTGGGGGGGGGGGGACGGGGACCAAAAAACTTGGAAATGTTGAAGACAGCAGAGATGGATTAACTCAATAAAAGAAGTCATGGTCTTGATTTTGCAAGACGTGACCAGGGCTGTTATGACTGAACATTTTGGAGCACACCATTTTTTAGGGTTACTGTGGGAATGTGGTGGGTCAAGTGGTTAAGATGCTGAACTTGAAGACTGGAAGGTCAGAGTTCGATACCTGAGTACCCAATACCCGAGCTATCCCAGCTCCTGCCAACCAAGCAGTTTGAAAGCAAGAAATTGCAAGTAGATAAATAGGTACCACTTTAGTGGGAAAGTAAACAGCATTCCATCCACTCTGGTGTCTAGTCATGCCTGCCACATGTCCATGGCTGAGATCTGTTAGGCACTGCTGTGACTTAGTGGTTAAGATGCCTGCCACTTGACCATAGAAAGGTCTGCGGATGCAGACAGTGCTGGCTCTTTGGCTGTAAATGGAGATGAGCACCACACTCTAGAGTCGGATATGACTGGCTTTCAAAGAAGGAGACTTTACCTGAGATCTTTTGGTGAGATGCTTCTCTGTGGAGACATAGGCAAGGGCTTTTCTTTGGTGTTCTGGATGTGGAACATCATCCCTAACAGTTCTGATTGGCACTGATGTTGGCCTCATTCCAAGCATCATGTTAAAATCTAACTTTTCCATGGCCTAATATTGTCCAGATTTTTAGACATTTTTTATGCTTATCAAATTCTTTAAATTGTTTCAAATGGTGTATTGTTGTTTCTGTTGTGTGTGATCTTTAAATACTGGATGGAATATGACGAGGATCAATAAAACATTTGAAGAGAAGCATTTAGATGGAAGTATTACCCCACTGGGTCGTAAAGGGTCAGACTTGAATGTGCAACTGAACAACAAAAAAATACCCCTGTCATACTGAAGAACTATTGGAATTTTGATGAACTCAAAGTACAGTGGAACCTTGGTTAACAAATGGCTTGGTTAATATAAAAGTAGCATAACAAAAGGATATCCATAGAAAATAGTAGCTCGGTTTATGGATTTTTATCCAGAACGGATTAATTGGTTTTCAATGCATTCCTATGGGAAACCACGTTTTGGGGGTTTTTTTTCAGTGCATTCCTAGGGGAAATTTTGTTAAAGTAATTTTCACTGTAAGAAATGTCCCACAGAACACATTAATTACTTTAACCAAGGTTCCTCTGTATACATTAGCCAAAGGGTCAGGGGTGAGAGGAGTTGTGGATCAACAACTGGAGGTTCAAAGATCCTACTCTCCCTGCCATCCCCAATAGAATTGGGGTTTACCATTCCCTTCCCCTGGAGCTGTGCAGCTGGCTGTTCTCCTGGCACATAAATTGAATTCTCATCCTGCATTATCAATCATTTACAGTCCATGGATATCCCAGCACTAGGCAGTTTCCTCTTGCTGACAAAAAGTTGTTGTTCAGTCACATAGTTGAGTCCAACCCTTGTCAACCCCATGGACCATTGCATGCTAGGAACTTCTATCCTCCTCAACCTACTCAGCTCTGTGCCCATTGCGTCAAGAATACCATCTAGCCATCTCATTCTCTGCCGCCCTCTTCTTCTTTTGCCCTTAACCTTTCCATAAATCTTGGAGCGGAATTGGCAGCAACACTGACTGAGATATTTTGGGATGTGTAGTCCAAAAAATCCATCTAATTTTTCCAAACTGAGCTTTCTGGTAATTGTTCATGTTGCTTTTCTTTGCATCTAAACAATCTAAACAACCTACAAAGAAGAGGCAACTAAACGGGGAAGAACTATTTGTCTCCCTTCTAGAAAAGGGCTTGCAGTGTGAAACTACTGTGACCGCAGCAGGTATTACCAACATTATTTGAATCTTAAGAGGTAGAAACCTGGTAATGTGTTTGAAAAAGGAAAGCTGCAGTTGTCAGATTGCTGAACATTATATGGTGTAGCTGATTCTAAGCAATCTCTATAGCACTCTGGTTATAATCGAAAACATGTTTCATCTTTCCCATCAATATTCTTCCAGGAAAAACCCTTCCTGCTAAGGAATAATGTATCTCTGTCATGGTTGTTAATAGTAATAAAAGGAGCCTTGTCTGGCACTGTGGAGTGTGAGATATGCAACACATTTTCCATCTCTTTCTTCTCACTATAATTAGAATCAAGTGTTTAAGGATGATTTATTTCCTAATAAGTGGCATAAAATTCAATAAGAAAGATATCAAAGCCCATAGGAGATGACAATAATCAGTTACGCTGATGTGCTTGCAGCTTTAGGGTATTCTTAGATGTTTAATTCACACACATGCTCCGGGCACATGCAGCTAAAAGCCTGGAAAGGGCAGCAGAGGGAGTGAAATTATGATCTTAGCTTTTGATGATGGCGAGACTGCCTCTGCAGCTCCATCAAAAGCTTGATTTGAGGAAGCAATGTTTTTATTCAGCACATGGATGATGGTAGAGAACCTTTCTTCTTCTTCTTCCTCTTCTTCTTCTTCCTTATCTGAATCTGAATATGGATGATCATCATGGCGATCAGCCATGAAGACTGTCCTGAAAATATAATGCAGTGGCTTCCATCAGCCTTCCAGATCGCAGCATGACTTCTGTACCACTGATCCAATTCTGCAAGTCACTTTCTGGTCCTGAGCACTTTTGTCACACAAAGTCCTCATCAGCCCCAGGCCAGTATTGATGGAGCTGCTGCCCTCCATCAAGATGGATTCAAGTGAGATTTAATCCACTCGGGGACTGTTACCCTTCCCTGTGGACTTCGGCACCCAAGGCCGTTAGTCCTCAGGGTTGTCATGTTAGTTAACCACTGTGTGACACTCAGTGTTGAGTCTCTGGCAGTATGGTCTACTCCAGGAATTCTCAACGTTTTAAAACTGGGTCCCGGGTCCTGCTTCCTCAGCTTCGGGGGCTAGATGGTCATTTTTCCCTTCCTCCACCACATGGCATTTCCTGGTTGGTGGAGGCATTGGGGAACCCACATGAAATTGTTCCAAAGGCCGCATCCAGGCTGTGGTTCACAGGTTGAGAATCTGTGGTTGACTCTATTATCATAGCAGGATAACATGACCAGACTAAACTTTAAGAGAACGTTAAGTAACTCAATTGTTTTATAGGATGAAATTTTAATGTTTCCCTATTTTAATTGGGGCACGTTTTCTAGAAGTATCTCTTTTAAGCTTTAATAGAAGAAAACCTGCATGTTAGACCCTCTCAGGAGAAAACAGATTTCTACAGAGGTGTGACAAATGCTGGAGACGGAGATGACTATTCTAAACAGGAAAAAAGATTTGTGCCTTTCATTTGATACAATTACCAGTTTCTGTCTCTCCCCTTTCCCCCTTCTTGATCCAAAGCACAAGGAGAAACAGCTTTTCTTATTAAGAGGACAAAATCCAATATTTTGAGGTTAAAATTACTGGAGGCAATACAACAGAACTTTAAGGTGCTAGAATTAAATAAGGTAAAAAAAATTATTTAATAAGACCTAAGGAAGATGGTGTCCTTTCAGCCTGCCATTTTCTGGGTGGACTAACTTAAGGATTTTGGTGCAGCATTTAGAATAACCTCCCTGAATCCAGAAAAATTAGTGAAGTAATTATGTGATCCAAGAAATTATATCGGTGGTGGCAACAATAACAATTAAGACCACAGCACCAGTCAGACTCCCCTTTCAAGGACAATGGCAGAGACTCCACAGTCAGGAGAGGTAGAGGTAAATAGGTCGAGGAAGGCTCTGGCCAAGGTTTATTTAAAAGTGTATTTTCCAACTCTCAGACCACCACCACTCTCCCCACCGCTGAGAGACCAATCGCCAATCTTCAGGGTGAGTGGCTGCTTTAGTGTCAGATAAGAACAGCTGAAGTTTCTGCTCTCTCTCTCTCCCCTTTCTGCAATTTTCACCATGACTCCCTATGAAGCACACAACTTGGCCAATGGCTTTAAACTGGTCCATTTTCATTGCAACCAATAGGGCCTGCAAATGGGAATTTTGGATATTCTTTTAGTTAGCAGGTTATGAGGTAGAAACAATTATAGCAACACAGAAAACATAGAGAGATTACCAGCCTCATCCCTTGCTTTCTTCTCATACTATTTTATAATCTTTACTGTTACCATTCGTAGTTACAGTCAGAAGAAAAAAATGAGGTAAAAACAACTATAGCAACACAGAAAATGGTGGTGGATTTTGATTTGTTGTGGGTATTGTTATTGGTTTTCTGTTTGTTCACCGCCCAGAGTGGAATAGCACCCAGATGGGTAGTATAGATATTCAATAAATAAATAAATATAGAGACTTTGACTCAGCCTCATTCCTTGTTTACTTCTCTTTCATAATACTTTGTATGATGAAATCACTCTAAAAGCAATTAAAGTAGAAAAATATATTTACAGTTACCATTCGTAGTTACAGCCAGAAGGGAAAAAAAGGAGAAATTGAATCTTCAGCACATGGAGAGAAATGCCATGCTTGTTGTTTTGTTTGGAGGTCAGAGAAAGTAGAGAAGTCTATCAACAAATCAATGGAGACAAGAAAACAAACAGGAAGCAAAGGTCACAGCTTGCCTCAATTGTCAAAAGTGGGGGAAATTTTAGTGGCAAAGTTAGTGGCAAAGGACAATCACAATAGGCTGTAAAGTTCCCTCTCATTGATACCCAGTGTTTGTGCATGCCAGATGGCTGAAAAGTAATAATAATAATAATAATAATAATAATAATAATAATAATAATAATAATAATAATAATAATAATAATAATAATAATAATAATAATAATAATAATAATAATTTATTTTATTTTATTTATTTTATTTATTTCCAATTTTTATACCGCCCTACTCGGATTGGGCCGACTCAGGGCGGTTCACAAGCACAGAGAAACAATAAATTTATAAACACAACATGTAAATATAGGAAAAAATAATAATCAGCACTGTATCAACACCACAAAAACATCTCAACATCATTACATAATCAAAATTCAATAGGTATCAATTTCAACAACAATAAGAAATTACAGAAATCATCAAATTTACACAAAAATTAGAACAATACCAACAGTCCAGCTGCTGCTGCGGCTTTTAAGCCCCCTGCCCCAGCGCAGCCTCAGGACGCAGGTGGAGAGTGACCCAGGCTGGGCGTGGCAGCCACCTCTTCCCCGGCCCCAGGTGTCTTGGCGGCGGCGGCGGGGAGCGAAATGTCCTGCTGGGCTTTTAAGCCCCCTGCCCCAGCGCGCAGGTGGAGAGTGTCCCGGGCTGGGCGTGGCAGCCACCTCTTCCCCGGCCCCAGGTGTCTTGGCGACGGCGGCGGGGAGCGAAATGTCCTGCTGGGCTTTTAAGCCCCCTGCCCCAGCGCGCAGGTGGAGAGTGTCCCGGGCTGGGCGTGGCAGCCACCTCTTCCCCGGCCATAATAATAATAATTTGAAGTTGCTTTGGTTTCTGGGTTTGTGGGGGTGTGGTGAGATTGTTTGGTTTGCACTCATTTGTGTAACTTTTTCTTTTTTTGTGGGCCACCTAGGGTCGGGTTCGCCTGATTGGGGTGGGATAATAAATCTAAATAAATAAATAAATAAATAAATAAATAAGAAGTTCTTTTATATGGTTTGGGCAGTTTGGAAACCAAACAATTTCCAACCCTTATAACATGCTACTGTCTGTCAATTAAGTCCTTAATAAACAGATATGTCTGGTTTTTTCTTCCCTGTTTCTCTATCTAACTATCGAGATACAGAGAAAGAGCCTCCTCGAATGTTTGTACAGTCAAACCTCGCATAAAGAGCGTTTTGCTTAAAGAGCAGAATTTTCTCTGAATGTTCGTTTTGCTTAACAAATAAAACCAAAAACTCGCTTAACAAATAAATCAGGGTTCGCAATCCCCCCCACAACTGGTCATTTACAATGGTGTTTCGCTTAAAGAGCAAACTCGCTTAAAGAGCAATCCTGTGGAACGCATTATGCTCTTTAAGCGAGGTACAACTGTATTACTTTTGAACCACAATCGGTCATACTCCAAGCAATCACAACCTTGTTGTGCTGACTAATCTTTCTCACACTAGGCCAGGTGAAAGGAACTATGGATTGGATTCTTTGAAAGGTGGCTTCATTTTGGCAGTATAAAGTCTGAGAGAAGAAAAATTTAACCATCTGTCGATTTCATGGATATGAGTGTTCCGGTTGCATTTTATAGCCTACTGCATGCAAAATATCTGTAAAGAAACAGTATCCAAACTCTTTAACCCTTTTGCTACATCTTCAATACAATATGGGGAAGCAGTTACCATTACCCTAGACCTGGGAGTGATTTAAGTGTTTTTCTCCCATTTTTCACAATGGCAAGATGAGCAGAGGGAGTACTTTTAGAAGCAGCAATAGTGAAGAGACATTAAATCTTGTTATTTTTTTCTTTCCTTCCAGCATGAGTCCAGCAGGACACCAGGCATGTTGGAGCCTTCTGACCTCAGCCAGCTCTGACTAAGCAATAGGGCTACCTGTCAATCTCAGCTGTACATTCTCTTGGAGTTTCTGCCTGTGAGAGTTCAATAAATTGCCACGTATTATTAAAATCAGAGATTTGACCTCTGTTCAGCTTTAAGAAGTGACCATGTCTGACTTTTTAGAACTTTTTAAATGTTGTGGATACTATTCCCTGAGGGGCTTAAGCAAGTTTTCATCACATACCAGGTCTTGGATACCACTCAGGATTAGGTTGACGATCACCTCCCCAACATGTAACTTTCCTGTAAGCGGGGTTAAAGGTGCTATTATAGCACATCTGTAAATATTTTGTGTGTGTCACAAAGTGAAAGTATGTTTACCCAGTCAATGTTATGTTAGCTGTTGTGTACTGTTAAGTTTCATCTAATTTGTGGTGATCTTAGTAGGGTGAAGAAGAAACAGCTTTACCATTTTCACTCCGAAGCAAGTTTTATGGATTTGAAAGCAGGTCTCCTACGTCCTAGTTTTTGAACTATTTATTTATTTGTCAGATTTTAGATTTCTGCAATGACCTAATGATAAGGTAGCTGACATTTGTCTTTATTGCAATACTTTCTACTTTGGCTACCTATCTGATCATGTTTCCATCATAATGACACCCTCAGATTAGGTTTAACTCATGGAATCAGAGACCAGTACATCACACTAAAATGTCAGGGGGTCACCACCTGATTCCAGTCATGAGCTGCCTATGATTTGGGCAGGGATGGGGACAATTGTATGTCTCCAAAATTAATATATCATTCTAATTTACTTCCTTTGTAGATTTATTAATTTCCACAACATTTCTGGAGCTAAAATGCAATATAAACGCTATCAGAGGTTGTTTTGAAAGCAATGCTGAATGTACCCTTTAAAAACATATTTCTTATTGGTTGGCACAAAAAACTATGCCATTTATTCTTGTGTATATCACTTTGCATGCCTAGACTTTATATATACAGTACCTGTATATATAAAAATGGAGATATCTGTATTATATTCAACTAGTTGAAACATTAAACCAGGGGTTCTCAACCTAATGCCCATGGGCCGGATCCAGCCTGCAGTGCCATTTCATGTGGCCCCCACCCCCTTCAAGGGCATTTGAGAAACAAATGGCCACCCCTTTGAAGCTGTTGGGACAAAATGGCTACTCCCATCATGCAGGCAGGGCAAAATGGCCATCTGGCCCTCGAAGCTGACTAAGACAGCGTGACCTGGCCCCTGGCTTGAAAAGGCTGGGAACCCCTGCATTAAACTATGGTTTAATTACAGGAAACAGGATTGGTCTAAGATGTTTTGCTACTTGAGGCAAAAGACAAAAAGCCACTGTCTTCCCTTCACAACTAGTGACAAGACAAGGTATGCCACCATACCCAAGGGCAGGTTTAGGGTCCCAGAAAACGATGTGTGGTCTTGGCTTAGTGGTTAATGGCACTGAGCTGGGGTCTGGAAGGACAGGGTCGATACCTAGAGCTGGACTTGGGAACAGGAAAGGAGCCTTATTCGGGCATCCCCTAAAAATCCTTTCAACCCAGAGTAATCTCTGACATGAAAACACTCACACACCCTTCTGTCAGAGGAGAAGTGATTACCTTAAGAAGAATAGCCAGGAGGTTCCTGTTGTTTCCGCCCTGCAGCTGTTGCCAGGGGCAGTCACCTTCTGAAGACAAAACAAGCAGGGAAAAGGTTCATTTCAGGTTTCTGTGTTCTCTTCCTCCCTCCCCTGATTTCTTCGCTCCACTCAGGCATAGCAGTAGAGAATGTTTGATCTTGGTTTTGTGACAGGGAATTGTTTGCTGTTCTGTCAAAACGTGGCAAGCCATAAAACTAGAAATGGAGGGTTTCAGTTGCCACACTTGAAAAGAAACCAGAGTATAAAAGGAGGGAGTGGATAAGTTGGGCTTTGGTTTCTAGAAACACACACTTGCAAAGCTGAACCGATGACTATGATTCACATGGAAATAGTACCCATTTCTTTGTTTAATGTCATAGTGGTTATACTTTGCTTTTGTGGCTATGTTAACATTTCAAAATTGTTCATACATTCATTTTCTTGGAAAGGTTGTTGAACGTATTGTATGAATATGTAAGTGAAATTTTAGAATTGCCAATTGTATTGTGTAAAATTACCCAGAAGTAAGGTTCTAAAAGTTTCAGGATCTTACCACCTTTTCCTGGTCCCCTGGAAGGAAATGAATTGAATAGAGCTCAGCAAATTGAACCAGGATCTAATTTATTGATGGCAAATGAGCATACATGATTCCCATGTCAACGACCTTCCCTAAAGAGGGAAGGTGCTGTACATGGGCAAAGAGTACATTTATACAGTTGGGATGTGAGTTGTTCTCATCACTTGGTGTGAAAAAACATGAGTAGACCGGTTCCACCAGGAAGGATTATCGAAACAAAGGGTGTAAATGAGTTTTTCCTAGGGACACAAAGGGTTGCAGAGTTGCCTAAAGGGGATGTAGTCTTGGGGCCAGACAAAAATGTGTAATCAAAGGGATGGTTTGGCCAGGTGAGGCCCGAGGTCAATGCCCCTCTCTCATTCTGATTATTAAAATTAATGGTTCCTGGGTAATCCACTCAGAAACATGGAAATCGGTGTATTGTATGTGTTTTCATGTCAGAGATTACTCTGGGTTGAAAGGATTTCAAATGGGTGATTTTCCAGCACTATTGGCCCAGTTTAATCTTTAGCTGAGACTACTGCTTGAAAGAGAACACTATCTATTCCAGGGGTGCCCAAACTTTTTAGGATGTGGGCTGGTCACATGGTTCAGGGGGCTGGTAACTACAGCCTGGGGATGGATCTGGCCCCCGACGTCAATTCATCCAACTTGTGGTGCCCTCGTTGATCCCACAAGTGGAAGTAAAATGCATCTGTACGGACACATTTTACTTCCACTTCTGGGAGCAATGAGGGCACTATTATTATTATTATTATTATTATTATTATTATTATTATTATTATTATTATTATTATTATTATTATTATTATTATTATTATTATTATTATTATTATTATTATTATTATTATATTTCTATGCCGCCCAATCACACACATGACTCAGGTCGGCTCACAACAGTACAATACACAATAAAATTTTGTTGTTGTTCAGTCGCACAGTCGATTCCGACCCTCTGCGACCCCATAGACCACTATCCGCCAGGCACTTCTGTCCTCCACCATCCTCCTCAACTCGCTCAGCTCTGTGCCCATTGGGTCCACAATACCATCTAGCCATCTCATTTTTGGCCGCCCCCTTTTTCTTTTGCCCTCCACCCTTCCCAGCATCAAGGCCTTCTCAAGTGAATCTTCTCTTCTCATTTGATGTCCAAAGTACTTTACAGTACAGTACAATACACAATAAAATTACAATAAAAACATTCGTAATAACATTTGCAATAAAATACCGGTCGTCCAAGGTAGAAAGGTTTCAGACAGCCGCAAACAGTCCAGAGGCTAGGCTGGCTGGGTTGACCAGGGAGGCAATGTTTTGGCCCCCTCCCCAAAGGCCAAATCCTGGTACCAAAACAACACAACCCCAGCCATTGGGCACCCCTGATCTATTCTATTACCTTATGTAACAGTGCCCCTACTGGTAACATTGTGTCAAACTTCAAATCCTTTATTGATAGGGTCAGGGGTGGCCAATGTTGGTGCTCTGGCTGTTCTTGGACTTCAATTCCCAGAAGCCCTGATCAGCAGGTGTGTTGACTTGGGCTTCTGGGAATTGAAGTCCAAGAACAGCGGGAGCACCAAGGTTGGCCACTCTTGGATTAGCATGTCTGTGGTTTAACGGAAAGGTAACTATGACTCACAGGGCTATTGGCGTTCACAGACAGCCTTTTCAACGGAGAGAAGTGGAATTGCAGCCATTGTTCTGTCAAAATGTGGCAAACCATAAAAGTTCGGGGGGGGGGGAAGGTTTCAGTGACCATACTTGAAAATAGATGAGAGTGTCTTTTCAAGCGTTTTGCTCTATGGCTGGGGAGGGTGTGTGTGATTCTGAGGCAAGTGTGTGTGTGTGAGTGTTTTATGTACAAACATTTAATCAACACAATAACAATTAATTAAAAATAATAACATTCATTCCTTGTCTTACAAATATGTACAGAATATTTCAGAATCTTTGGCATGGTGATATATCTTATTATCTTCAATTGAGGAAAAAAATATTCATTTGCTTGTCATGGGAAATCTGATTAAAATAATGGGCTGTTGACAATACATTATATATGTAATTTGCAATGGTCCCCCTCAGTGGAGGAAATGCCACTGGAAACCATCATATTCGGCCCAATGACAAAATGAGCAGAGGAGGAGACACTTCACTATTCTGATTCCCAATGGTCATGGACGCGGAAGAGGCCATGCCAGATGGATTGGCTGTGAATGTGCACCTTGTATCGCCTCAAAGCTGCGGCAGTCCTTTGCAGTCCCGGTGTTAAATCCTGCATGTCTCATTTTGTGTGTGGCACCGGGGATGGCTCCGAGATAATCATGTGTGGGTTAATTCATGGCAAGCTGGGATTCACCTTAAACAAATTCATACCCATGACATTTTTCCTGCTTCAAGAAAAAATGTTTTCTCGGATACAAATTGCAGTTGACAACATGTAATTTGCTTTTAAAAACTGTATATACATTTCATAAATCAATGTGTTTAAGCATCTTTGTGCCCCTTTCCCTCTGTTATGCTTAATTGCTTTCTCTCCCAATTTAATGACTGTGCTTTAAAAGTATCTCACTCTTTATTTAGGCATCCATTTGATCCAGTTTACTAATGGCTGAAAAAAATCTATCGTAACGATGAAGATAAACACTGTCAGGTTTAAAAGTAAAGTTAAAAGGCTGAGATTGAATGAAAGATTGTACTTATATCAGCATCAATAACTTGCATATGTGAATGAGGTTATGGGTCAATAACATGCTTCTTTCTGTCCAATTGTCCTTCCATCCATCCATCTGTCCGTCCTTCTGTCCATCCATCCCAGCCACAAAAGTGCACTAGTGGAAAATCCCTCTGGATGTCTTTATTGTGAATGTGTTAATTCTCATCCCAAATTGTTTTAATCCCAAGTATATAAACTGGAGAATGGGGTGAAGAAAATTATTTATTTCCCAAATACTAACTCTCCCACTGATCATTAGAAGTAAAAGTGATTTTCTGTTAGGAGTGTGAGCAAAGCAGCATTGGAGTCTTTAATATTTTGTTTCTGTTCTTATTTTCTTTAAATTAATACATCGTTTTTCTTCTCTAAATCTAAAGAAAAATATTTACAGCTTTGCAAAGGGTTGTTATTTACTGGGTTCATATAAAATGCAAAAAGGAACACGTTAGTTGAGCAGCTTCACCTCTTTAAAAAACAACTAATACATATCACTGTCATGGAGCAGGAGTAAGGAAGATTAAATCAGCCTCATGCCAAGATGTTATACTCAGTACATATTTAATTTGCATTTGTTTTAAAAAGATTCTCAGATCTGCATGCTGACTAAGGATTGAATAGCAAGGCATCTTTATGATGAGTTTTAAATAGTTACATTCAGTGGTGGGCAGCAAAAAAATTCACTACCACACCATGGGTGGAGCCTACGTCATGGGCAGAGCCTACGTCATGGGCAGAGCCTACGTCATGGGTGATCTAGTCATGCCTGCCATATGGCCATATATACATCTGCAAACACAGGTAGCACTGGCTTTTTGGCTGTAAATGGAGATGAGCACTGCACCCTAGAGTTGGATATGACTGGCTTTTGAGCAAGGGAGACCTTGAACCTCTTGCAGGTACAAAACCTGATGGGACGGGGCAGGGAGGTGGGCGTGGCCACCCAATTTCGCCACCCCCCTGCTCAGAGGCCACCCAATTTTGCTAACCCACCTCCTGGGAGGGGTGCGAACCTGTTGCTGCCCACCACTGGTTACATTTATCATGATACATCTGTACTTTGGATTTTTCCTTTAGTTTGAGAATCATCCCAAGAGTAAATGGGATCAATTGCTTTAAGATCATGCATGTAGCAAGTGATGTTCACCAGACCTGGAACAATGGACCATTAATAAAGCAAGGAGTCACTTGAGCTTCATGATCTTGTCTGCAACAAGTGTGTAGAGAGACATGCATACATGTACAGAGGACTCTGGGGTGTGTTGTTCAGATAAATAATGCTTCAAAGCTCTGTTCTCTCTACTTTTGCAGACTGTAATAAGAATAAAGAATGTCATCCACGTTGTGTACATCAATTTTGTCCCTGAGCATCTCTTCAGCAGAGTATGCTGCTTCAGTATGGTGTGCATCCACACATGCAAAAGAGGTTAACATCAATGTTAATGAAGCCATGTGTATAGTGACAGAATGCCCCACACGTACACCAGTTGAGAAAATATACCCTCTCGTTGGTATCGCTCCATCTAAAATAAGGAGAGAAGTAGCAGCAGACGTCGAGAGACCAAAGCAAGAGAATGACCCTCAACATCCTCTGAATGTATATGAGCCTCAAATCTGCTGGCTCAGATACAGAAAGAGCTTTGTGGTAAGAACAAACATTCTTGAGGGTATGCAAGAGCAAAACCAAATAAGAAGATGGAGGAAGGAGCGCACTGGACAAGGAACAATATTAAAGGAAGATATAGCTGAGAAACTCAACCTCCTCTATGTCACTTGGAAGACCCTGAATAGGCTGAGGGTTGGAATCCTTAAATGCAAGACCAGCATGCTCAAGTGGGGGCTGCTGGAGGACAACAACAAGCTGTATGAATGTGGAGAGATACAGACTCCAGCTCATTTACTGGTCTCCTGTTTACTGCCAGAATGCACCAATGAATGCACCAATGAGAACATAAGTTTGGCAAATGACAAAGCCAAGAAAGTGGCTTCATTTTGGCAGTCCAGGGTTTGATGGGGACACAAAAGAAGACAAATCTAGTTAATTCTGATGTATGGCAACCCTTTCTAGGGTTTTCTGAGTAGAGAATACACAGAAGTCATTTACCATTCCCTTCTTTTGGGGGATTGTGCAGCTTGCCCAGGGCTACACAGCCTAACTCTTCTCCCTAGAGGCACAGTGGGGAATCGAACTCCTAACCCTCTAAAACACTGAGCTATCCAAACTGTAATAAAAACTAAATGTGCAAAAGAAAAAAATGTGTTATGTTGTTTCTGTCATCAAGGAGGGAGATCAGTATTATTTGGTATTCATTTTTTTTTCTCTGTAGCCGTGCTTGAATCCAACTCTTGGTTACCCCAGTAAGTGAAAGAGTGCAGGATATGCCCAAATATGCATATGGGAAATTGTGTGTGTGTGTGTTCCCAAATAACTCACCTCCCTTTCTTGATCCTTAATGCCTTTTGAATGAAGCATGTTCAGTTTATACATTCACCGTTTTCTCCATGATAAAACAGAATGTCCTGGTTAGACGAGTGTTAGCTCAGGGGTATGGCACTTGCAACAGAAAATAAAACGTATCTGTTTGGGGTGGTGGTGGGGCTCTGATGTAGAGGATACAAGTAAGATTCCTTGGCCTCAGACTGAACGATGCCTCTTTCTGGATAATGTAATGTCTGGGTATTCAGAACAGCAGAATTTAGATTACAGCTTCTACGCACTTCTTTTTCCAACATGAAAACTATGTACACCTCCTCTGAATAGCTGTATACAGTCTTGGCCACATTAGGAAAGTAAACTGCCAAGAAAACATTAATTATGAATGTGTTTACAGAAACTGAAGTTGAACAAGTTCAGAATAAACACACATGTACATAACTGAAAAAGAACAGGGAGTCATAGACATTTTATAACCTGGCCTGTTCTGGGCTTTAACATTAAACTATCTGATGCCTCTCCTTTACATCTTTGAGGTGTGAATGAGATAGAACGGGGGGGGGGGGGGTTCACCAAAAGGTGGCTTTGTTTTGGTGGTTTATTGTCTCACCTAGACATGGAAGAAGCAGGGTTTGTCAACCTTGGCACCCCAGATGTTCTTGGACTTCAAGTCCCATAAGTCCGGATCAGCAGGTGTGCTGACTTGGGCTTCTGGTAATGTAAGTCCAAGAGCACCTGAAGGCCCAAGGTTGAGAAACCCTGCAATAAAGTATAGGAATGTAAGAAATGTCTTGCAGGATCAGACCAATGTCCTGTGTGTTACAGCAACCATGTGCCTATAAAAAGACCTCTAGCAGGCCATGGGAGCAAGTATCCTCTCCCGGTGCAGTTTCCTGGCACCTGGCATGGATAGGAATACTGGTTCCAGAAACAGTTTACAGCCATTATAACTTTTGTTGTTCAGTCGCAGAGTCGATTCTGACCCTTTGTGACCCTATGGACCACTGTCCCCCAAGCACTTCTGTCTTCTACCATCCTCCTCAACTCGCTCAGCTCTGTGCCCATTGTGTCTACAATACCATCTAGCCATCTCATTTCTGGCTGCCCCCTTATTCTTTTGCCCTCCACCTTTCCCAGCATCAAGGCTTTCTCAAGCAGATCCTCTCTTCTCATTTGATGTCCAAAGTACTTTAGCTTCATCTTTACTATTTGACCTTCTAAGGAGCAGTCAGGGTTGATTTCTTCTAAGATTGACCTGTTTGTTCTCCTTGCTGTCCAGGGGACTCTCAAAACTCTCCTCCAACACCACATTTCAAAGGCATCTATTCTTCTGCACTCAGCTTTCCTTATGGTCCAGCTCTCACAACCATACATTGCCACCGGGAATACCATTGCTTTGACTATGCAAATTTTGGGTTGCAATGTGATGTCTCTACTTTTCACTATGTTCCCCAGGTTTCTCATAGCTTGCCTCCCAAGCATCAGTCACCTTTTTATTTCATGGCTGTAATCACCATCTGCAGTGATCTCTGATCCTAAGAAAGTAAAATCTGTCACAGCTTCTACTACTTCCCCATCTGTTTTCCAGGGACTGATAGGGCCTGTTGCCATTATCTTGGTTTTCTTGATGTTGAGTCTCAAGCCAGCTTTTGCACTTTCTTGTTTCAACCCAATCAGGAGCTTCTTTGGGTCTTTGTCTCATCCCTTTTTCATGCTGTTTGAATTGGTAGCTGCTGCATCAATCATTAGGTACTGTATTTCCGTAGTTTAACTCCCTGCCCTAAATCCAGGACATTCAGATTCAGAAGATGAATTTAGGTTTTGGTAGTATAATGAGGGGACTGTGGTGACTTAGTGGTTAAGATGCTGAATTTGATGACTAGAAGGTTAGCAGGTCAGCAGTTCAAGACCCAAGTGCTGTATGACAGAGTGAGCTCTGGACTCTGTCTCAGCCTCTGCCAACCTAGCAGTTCGAAAGCAAGAAATTGCAAGTAGATAAATAGGTACTGCTTTAGTAGGAAGGTAACAGCATTCCATGTGCTACGGCATCTAGTTATGCCTGCCACATGACACAGAAATGTCTGCAGATGTAGATAGCGCTGGTTCATTGGCTGTAAATGGAGTTAAGCACTGTACCCTAGAGTCAGATACGAGTGGCATTTGAGCAAGGGTGACCTTGACTTTGACTTTTATTTGAGGAAGAGTGAAATAATTTCTTATTCATGTTCTCCTTACCATGCATAATCATATATACCCATGATGGCGAACCTTGGCACTCCAGATGTTCTTGGACTTCAATTCCCAGAAGCCCAAGCCCCCATGAATCCACATGAATGGGTTTTCTGCAATTCATCCAACCTACGCCGCCCTTGTTGCTCCCAGAAGTGAAAGTAAAATGCTTTTTGTCCACCTAATTACCCTTGCTTTAGCCTCATTCAATATGGTGATTTCAGATCAGGGGGAGAGAGAATGGAATGTAAACATCCTTGACTCATGAGTTGCCTTGTGGTTTTAGAAAAATGAAAGTAATGTGTGATAGACATGTCATGCTATAAGGAGGAGGGCCATAAGGTGGACCATTTGGGAGGAGATATAACCCAGAGACTCACACACGCGCACACTGAGACACTCTTATTGATGCTATGCATTTAAACTGCAAAAATGTAGAGGCTTGAGAAAGAAATGGGAGGGCCTTTGGCAATCCCTTCAATAACCAGCTTTTTTATTTCTTTGTTTTGAAATATTTTCTAAGCTTTTGATGCTTTATTCTGAACTTTGCTCTGAATACAATATACTTTAAAATAACTGAAGGACTGGAGCAGTTATTTGGTTTAACACTACCATATGTACACATATCTAGATGCCTGGGTTGTCCATCCAGCGAACTGTAACTCAGAAGAATGATAGGGCCTACTCGAGAGTAAGGCATCCTATTGTTACACTCTCCTCAAAAAGAGAAAAATGCTGCTTGAATCAGCGTAGGCAACATCTAATAATAAATTACCAGAAATGCTTTCCAACCCCCACCCCACCTTCCAATATGCTCTTTCTCAAAATAACTTTAAAATAATAATACCGTAATTTGAATTTCTTCAGTCCCACCTACCCCTTCCCCAAAGCTGCTCAAATCTACTTTCCCTTTCTCCTGGTCTACCACATTGACTCCAGCATTATAAGCTTTTGTATTGATCCTTTTTAGTCTGGTGTGAAACAGGCAACACTCATAGGTTGTCATCGGTTGTTATAGCTCAATACACAGAAGAAAATTCACTATTCACAACTGTATGAAAAGGAAAATACAATTCCACTTAGGTTTTGCAGTGAGAAGAGACCTATCAAATTAACTGATTATCCATATGTAGTTATAATGGAACAATAAACAAATATAATTAATGGAGGATGTAACACAATATGAATAAGTAAATTGTAGAATGATATTCACCAGGGAACAGAGCTAGAGAGAAACAGGCTTCAAATTATTCCCTTTTTTTCTTTACAGCAATAGTTTTGTACAGAAAAGAAGGGTTGACTTGTACATTCAGAAACAGTATTCAGTCACTCTACATTGCAAAGGAAAACATGCATTATCAACTATATTTTCCTGAAAGGAACAGATGTTTTAGCTCAAGACTGTTCCATATAATCTGCGTTATCTGGAATCTATAAAATTGCATATACGATCAATGCTTTGCTAGATGCAAACCGAGTCTTCAGGAGAACAAAGGAAATTCATCTGGAAAAACTGAGTTACAAGGAATGAATTAATGAAATATTTTTTAGTATTTTTTAAAGGACATTGTACTGCCAAGTAGGTGGAGAATGCTTTTGCTTGTGAATGGATTTAACTTGATTTTTTTAAAAAAGAAATTAATAAGGAAATAATATCTGGTTCTCCAAATATTACTAGACTGCAGCTACCATCATCTGTAGCCACTGGTGTAGGGGGGGGGCACACCGCGGGTGGCATGCTGAATTTTCATATACAGAGAAGAGAGCCTATTTCATGAGGTATGGATAAAGAAGCAACTGTATTGTTTGCATTTTTCATAGCGAATAGAGTGATGGAATATGACTCTGGAGGCAAGGATTTGAATCCACACTTGGCCATGGAAATTTGCTGAGGGGAGTGGAACTAGTCGTTTGTTCATTTTTGTGTCACAGATTATGCTGGGTTGAAAGGATTTTTTGCAGGGGATGCTTGGATGAAGCTCTTTTCATGTCCCCAATTGAGCAGCTCTCAGGTATTGAACCCAGCTTTCCAGTCTCCAAGCCTAGTGCTTTAACCACTAAGCCACTGATAAAACCACCCCTTAAATATATCACCTTGAAAACCCTACTAGGTTTGCTGTAAATTAGTTCTGACTTGACAGTACATAATAACAGTAAAGTTATAAGGAATGATGACATGACGATAACAATGCTTTAACTCTATAATAAAGATTGCATGCTGTAAAGTCAATTCTGATTTACGGTGGCCATTTCCAGATTTTTCTGGGTAGAAAGAATACTCAGAAGTGGGTTACCATTCATTTCTTCTGGGACTATGCAACTTTTTAAAGGCCATATAGGCAGGCTTACATTTTTTGGAATAGTAGCCATGTTAGTCTGTGATTCAGGCATATCAGAAAACAACATAAAAAACACTGTAGCACTTTAAAGACTAACTGATATATTTTTATTGTTAGCTTTCATGGATCAAGTCCACTTCTTCAGACAAGGAGTAAAACTTACAGGCATGGTTTATATACACCAAATTCAGAGGTTAAAGAGAGAAGGATTTGCTCAAGCAGAATGACAGACAAGCAAGCATAATAATACAGCTTCCTACAGCTATCAGTAACAATAGATTATTCATATTAGTTTTAAATGTCTCCCTTTCAATCTCAAAGGTGTGGAGAAAGCCCATTCTGGTTTCTGATTAACCTCTTACTTGCATGTCAGAAAACAAACAAAAACACTGTACTTGGTTACTTCCTGTTTTGCTAAAGAGAATTGGCAGAAAGGTTGCAATACACCAAATATAATATATAAAATATCTAGCAGCATATAGCAATCTGTGTATCAAATTTGATAATGTCCCAGAAACCCTTTGCTAATATTTAATCCCCTGTGATGGGTGTCTAACAGATGGGTGCATTTGATTTCTGCTGTCTCTCTTTCAATGCTAGTTTTGTAATTTCTCTGTTCCAGAATTGTAACTTTCAGGTCTTGGATAGAGAGTGTCCAGGTAGATTGAAGTGGTTTGAGACAGGTTTCTCTGTGTTGCCATTCCGGATGTCTGATTTGTGTGATTTTGTTTTCTGATAGGCAGGCTCTTCTCCCAGGAGGTATAGTAGGGAATTGAACTTCCAAACTCTAGCTCTGCAGCCACATACCTAAACCAGCTATCCTGCCAGTTCTGCTTAACTCTAGGCAGATGTTTTTAAAAGGCCAGTTTTCAGTGCTAAGCTTGCTAGCGTCTTCCATTTCACAAAATTGGCAAACTTCTAGCCGATGGATTCTCAGGAGTAACAATCTTTATTGCTTGCTTGCCTCTTACCATGCAAAACCTCTTTTGAGTTTCCTACTGTTAAGGCATGACTGGAATACAGATAGTTGGGGTGGGGTGATGCTCTGAAAACTATAACAAAATGGCTTGAATTCCTTTCCCAGAGGGGAAGTTCTAAAACTAATGATAACACATACTTACGCTTTTCAGAATCACGGAGCACACTGCTTAGGATAGTTAGACAAGCCAAATGGGGCTAGATAGGTGGGGAATCTTATTTTTAATGAATGTGAGCCAAAGCTGTGGATTCACAGTTACATATGGAGCTGTGGGCTAGGAGAAAGGAGATTGCCAGGAGCTGCTTTCATTCTAAAAGGCACTAATTGCATGTGTGGGTTTTGAGTTTAGGCAGAAGGTACTTTTTTATTTACAATAATTTACATGTGTGAGACTGTCTAAAAAGAAACTGGGCACCTCATCAGAGCAAACTGTGGGACTTTGGAGCGTATTGAAACATTTGACTAGAAAACAGTTTTTGGCTGCTGTATGGAGTCCCTGTTACCGGCGCTATAAAACAGCAAATAGATGGTTGCAATGGGATGAAGATTCAAAAGTCAAAATATTGCCAGCATTTTTGTTTCGTCTGCCAGAAAACACAATATTGACCATGAAGAATGTTAGGACTCTCTATGTACCAGCATCTCCTACAAATATGGACCTCAGGAATAACATCTACAGCACACCTAAGCCACCAAACTCTCATTTGCCTTCACTTTAATTATGGTAGTAATACATGTCTACACACTAATGGCAGTATCATCTGCATATGCAGACTAGTGCAATATGCTAATATCTTCATGGCTGACTTATAATAATGCTTTCTTAGCCTCCTGTTCCTAGTCATCTCCTCTCTGAGATGTAATGGTCATAATCCTGGCTACAATAATAATAATAATATAACTTTAGCAACTATATACAAGTAAAACCTCATATAACACTAAAACCTGGTTCCACAAGTCTTGATGTTATAGATTTTTAGTGTTATCTGATGCATGTTAAAATCCTATGGGATCCATAGAGATACATTGTAACCACACAGGCTTTAGCGGTTGTTATCTGAAGCATCCCATAGGATCTTAATGTTATCTGATGCAATTCTTCCCCCCGATTCCTTAATGTTATGCGATTTTAGTGTTATTCGATACTAATGTTATATGAGGTATTACTGTAATTAGGTAAAGGTTGCCCTTGCTCAAAAGCCAGTCATATCCTACTCTAGGGTTCAGTGCTCATCTCTGTTTATACCCAAAGAGCCAGCACTGTCTGCATTTGCAGACATTTCCATGGGCATGTGGCAGGCATGTCTAGACACCGGGGTGCATGGAACACAGTTTTCCTTCCCACCGAAGTGGTCCCTATTTATTTACATGCAATTTCTTGCTTTCGAACTGCTAGGTTGGCAGAAGCTGGGACAAAGATGGGAGCTCACTCTGTCATGCAGTACTTGGGTCTCGAACTGCTGACCTGCTGCCTTCAATTCAACGTCTTAACCACTTAAGCCACCGCAGTCTCCTAACTATACCATTAGGAGCACCCCAAAACACTGTGCTACCAGAGGCAAAGGACAAGATGGTACCATCCTCCATTCCATATAGAGAAGACATCTGAATAAACAGTTGACCCTTCCTAAAGCACTGGCAATCGGATAGGGTCCACCATCACACCTGAGAGCAGCAGTCTGATTCAGGGGATTCAGGATAGGCATGAAACATGGCTAGCTCTGTCAAAGCAAGCAAGCAAATAGGCAAGCAAGAAAGAAAGGGGATAGAGAGGAAAAGTGAAAGAAAACTAAAGGGCTTATTTGGCTGACACTAGCGCCCACCTGGCAGCTGATCCTGTACTTGACATGGTTGCCTCACTCTGGCTAACAGTAGGGCTGGTTCTGTATATGTTTCTCGGGGCAGAAACAGGTGAGACCAGCCACCTCACATTTAGGAGATGTTGAAAGCTGCAGAGATGCATTCTTCAAAGCTGCCCTGTTTGCCCCAACAGCATGCAAAGGGAGAATCACTGTTTTTCCCAACGTCAAAAACTCCAACAAAAATAAACAATTTTGCATCTTGTGAAGCTGCAAAACAATGTGGGGAAGACAGTGTGTACCTTTCACAGCTTAGGGCAGGGGTTCCCAACCTTTTCAAGCCAGGGGCGAAGGTCACGCTCTCTCAGTCAGTTTCGAGGGCCATTTTGCCCTGCCTGTACAACAGGGGTGGCCATTTTGTTCCAACAGCTTCAAAGGGGTAGCCATTTTGTTTTTCAAATGCCCTTGGAGGGGAGCACATGAAATGGTGCCATGGGCCAGGTCCGGCCCACGGGACTTAGGTTGGGAACCCTTGTCTTAAGGCATCTCCATTTGTCTCCTGTTCTTGTTTTGTTTCAGGTCTGAGATAATTTCTTCTGTGCTCTGTATCCTTATTGATCTATTAGTGCTGTGCCATCAAGTGCCTATTCTGTGTTTTAGAGAATTAAGCTACCAATCAAAGCTCTATTACACACACAGAGAGAGAGAGAGCATTCGACTTGGATGCTTATCTTGCTCCTTACAATGACTTGACAACACAACCCTTGTGAAATATTTTGTGATTGAAGATTAAAGACTAGTAGAGTAGCATTTGCATAAGCCTGAATATAATTCCATTTCTAAGTTTATTAGTGCTACTGTAAATTATGCCAGAAGAACAGCTAAAGCTGTGATCCTTGCCATTTTCACATAGGGACAAATAATTTGAATCAATAGGCTCAACTGTTTAGTGCACAGAGCCTATATTAGAAGAGGGAGTTCATTAACTGCTGAAAAGTATCTGATTGTCATAAGCTTTTCTCACTTTCTTTATTTGTAAACTCACTTTTCTTTGAGGTTGATCTTTGGAGGACTGGGGTTTTTTTAGTCATTAAGATCTGTGAGAATCCCATCTTTGCTACATTTACTAACATAATTTCTTCCCTAATGACAAGTTTTCTGTAATGTAAATTGGCCCTCAGATTCAAAGATATTCTGCATTTCTTCTGGGATTTTTTTTTAAAAAGGGTGTGCTGCTAGTGACCTAAAAAAAGAATTAAGGACAAGGCTGTCAGCTCTACAAAGGTAAGTACGTATCAACTTTTGGGGGAAACATAATTTATTAGCTCAAGTCCCAATATGTGACTACTTTTATCTTTGTTTTGAAACAGATTTTAAAAAGCAAAGTTTGAGATCTGGTTCATGACAGAAAAAAGACAAACATCCAAACTGGGATTTTAAGATGTTTATTTTTAAAAAATTGTATCTCTCCTATCATGTTTAAAGGCCATTTATGATAACCGTGTGAAACAGCAAAGGCGGTGATAGTAGAGGGAGCATCTGGTTTCTGTTTTCAAATTTGGGAGTGAAATGAGAGTTAAGACAGACCAGAAGGCTCTCAAAAGTGATTAGGGCCCTTTGACTTCCTGTGGAACGTAATGTTTCTTTCTTGCAGTCTCATGGAACACACAAATGCCCATCTTTTTTAAAGCCTTCACCAACTCTGACACACCTGACCTTTCCCTGTGAGTGGAATGGTAAAATAGAAAGTAAGTGGTTGTCTGATGAAGTTGTCTGATGAGGCTCTTAAAATAGCAGAGGAAAGAAGGAACACAAAAGGCAAAGGAGAAAGGAAAAAAACCAGTCAATTGAATACAGAATTTCAAAGAAAAGCAAGGAGAGATGAGGAAACCTTCCTAAATGAGCAGTGCAAAGAAATAGAGGAAAACAACATAAAGAGTAGGACTAGAGATCTTTTTTTAAAAATTGGGAAAATCAAGGGAACGTTTAAAGCAAAAATGACCACGATTAGGGACAAAGACAGCAAGGAGATAGCTGATGCAGAAGAGATAAAGAAAAGATGGAAAGAGTACACAGAGGAACTCTACAAAAAGGACCTCAACACCCCTGCTAATCACAATGATGAGAACACTGAACTTGAGCCTGACATCCTAGAGAGTGAAGTCCAAAAGGCCCTAAAAAGCACATCAAACAACAAAGCTAATGGAGATAGTGGTATCCCTGTTGAATTTTTCAAAGCCCTAAAAGATGATGGAATCAAATTATTGCATTCTATATGTCAGCAGATTTGGAAAACACAACAACGGCCACAGGATTGGAAAAGATCAGTATATGTTCCAATCCCAAAGATGGCCAATGCCAAGGAATGTTCAAATTATTGAACAATTGCACTCATCCCACATGCTAGCAAGGTTATGCTCAAGATAATACAGGATAGACTTCAGCAGCACGTGGAGAGAGAAATACCAGAAGTGCAGGCTGGGTTCTGAACAGGCAGGGGGATTAGAGACCATATTGCCAACATACGTTGGATCATGGAGAAAACAAAGGAATATCAGAAACAAGTCTACTTCTGTTTCATTGACTACACCAAGGCCTTTGACTGTGTGGACCACAACAAAGTGTGGCAAGTAATTAAAGAGATGGGAATACCAGAACACCTTATATGCCTCATGAGAAATCTGTACATGAGTCAAGAAGCTACAGTTAGGACAGAATATGGAATGACGGAGTGCTTTGGAATAGGAAATGGAATACGACAAGGCTGCATTTTATCACCCTGCTTATTCAACTTATACACAGAGCACATAATGTGCAATGCAGGGATGGAGGAATCACAAGTTGGGATCAAAATTGCTGGTAAAAACATCAACAGAAAGTTGATGGCAGAAAGTCAGGAAGACCTAAAGAAGCTCCTGCTTGGGTTGAAAGAAGAGAGTGAAAAAGCTGGTTTGAGACTCAACATCAAGAAAACCAAGATAATGGCAACAGGTCCTATCAGTCCCTAGAAAATAGATGGGGAAGAAGTAGAAGCAGTGACAGATTTTACTTTCTTAGTATCCAAGACCACTGCAGATGGTGATTGTAGCCATGAAATAAAAAGGTGACTGATGCTTGGGAGGCAAGCTATGAGAAACCTGGGGAACAAATAGGTCAATCTTAGAAGAAATTAACCTTGAATGCTCCTTAGAAGGTCAAATAGTAAAGATGAAGCTGAAGTACTTTGGAAATCAAATGAGAAGAGAGGATTCACTTGAGAAAGCCTTGATTCTGGGGAAGGTGGAGGGCAAAAGAAGAAGGGGGCAGCCGAAAATGAGATGGCTAGATGGTATTGTAGATGCAATGGGCACAGAGCTGGTCAGGTTGAGGAGGATGGTGGATGACAGGGGTGCCTGGAGAGCAATGGTCCATGGGGTCGCAAAGGGTCAGAATCAACTGTGTGACTGAACAACAAAAAATTTCCCCTACAAGTCATGACATCAGCTAGGGGTCATTCCAGCTAGCTTCTCCAGTCCTTGATCACTTTGTCAGGGAAGGCTTTAGAATGCAGACCATTCTCTGCCTCTACTTTGAGAAAAGGAAGAAGACAGAAAAAATTAATCAATCAGTTCCAGGTGAAGTTGTATCAATTAGATGTTAATGTTAATTCTTGATATCTTTGTGAGTTGGAGGTAAATTGAGAGACACACACACTCACACAGTCGTACATCAAACACAGCTCGTTGATGCAGCTACATATTAACCCAGGTACAGGCTTTTAATATCATATGACTTTCAGCTATAACTTTAAATCCAGATGTCCTACAACATTTCTGATTACAAAATCGGAATCAGTGCACCCTATTACATAACAATCACTTTATTTTCACCCAGTAGCAATTTTTTTGTTGTGTAGTGTTACCATCCTAGAATGAATAACAACCCACTGTTCAGCATTTGTGCTCTCAAAGTGTGGTGAACCAGTGCTGATTTTATGATTATTATAGATGAGTAACTAAAGTGTATGGTCATCACCAAATAAAACCCAAAATTTCTGTTTTTTGGGCATAATCCTGCCAGGTGAGTTCTGCCTATGCAACAAGAATGATATTATCATGAGTGGCAAATTGTCACTGATTAAATATTTTCTTTTTTCAATTTAGGAATGAATATGAGTTTGTCTTACTGCATATGAGCTGTGTGCACTCTGAAATTAATTGTTTTAATAAAGGAAATCCCTAAATCTGGGTAGCAATATATAGTGGTATGATGGAGACAAGATCCTATTTAACTACTGTACCTTTCTTTCACAAAAAGAGAACAGAGGCTAACTTCAGCAGTGAAATAGAAACAGACTTGAAAGTAGCAGCCTACATATCAAAATGGGGTATTATTAGAAAGATAAAGGTCACCTTGAAAAAAACAGTTTCCACATCTTTAGAAGCAGAGCTTCTAAATACAGTAGTACCTTGACCTACAAATTGAATGCGTTCCAAGGCATTTTTCATGTTATGAAAAAAATGTAACTTGAATTTCCCATAGGAATGCATTGAAAACCAAAATTCATAACTTGAAACATGGTTTCCCATAGGAATGCATTGAAAACCAATTAATATGTTGCAAAAAAATTCATAACTCAAGCAATGATTTTCATTTGTATTGTGAAAATTTTGTAACTTGAACAATTTGTAACTCGATGTACTACTGTATGTGTATGTGATATTCAGATTTTTCAGCACTATGCGGACATAATTTGAGTGTTTTTCCCCCTATGGTTGCTTTGTTAGATGTACATGCTAAACAATCACAGAACTACATTAATGTGTTAACGTGGTTCATTCTCATATGGGCATTGTCATTTCTATATGATTAAAAGAGAGGGAGAGGTATGAAAAGATACTTTCATGTTGCATCTCTTAGCTTAATCACACAGCTGGTCATCTCAGTTTAATGTGGGGTCTCTGTTAAAACTTCTCTAATTGGTGCTGGCTATCTGAAATGTGGTTGCTAAGCAAGTTGCTAAGGAAGTCAGTCAATATTAATTAATGATCAAGCCCTCCTTTTTGGACGTTCATGAAGATTTGGGAGGTGTAAAGGCTTCGGCGGAAGAACACCAATAAACTGGTTGCTACTGCATGAAATAGCAAGGCTAAGGGTGGATATTTGGGTGAAACTATCTTTGAAAGCCAAAGGCAGGTGCCTCTTTCTTTCCATCTGACTTACTTGATAATGTTCCAGAATCTGGAAGCACATCGTTTCATGTAGCATAGTTGCCTGGAAGAAGTAACTTTTTTGCAATATATGTCTAACACAGTTATATCTTAAAAGTATCATAACTAGTACAGTTGTACCTCGCTTAAAGAGCATAATGCGGTCCACAGGATTGCTCTTTAAGCGAGTTTGCTCTTTAAGAGAAACACCATTGTAAGTGACTGATTGTGGGGGGGATTGTGAACCCCGATTTATTTGTTAAGCGAGTTTTTGGTTGGATTTATTTGTTATGCGAAGCGAACATTCAGAGAAAATTCTGCTCTTTAAGTGAGTTACTCTTTAAGCGAGATGCTCTTTATGCAAGGTTTGACTGTAATTAGAAAATAACTTTTGGGTAGAAAGGAATAGCATATACAGTGAAACCCCTACTTACGAAAAAAAGTCCATTCTGTAGGCTTTTGCTTAAATTCGTTTTTATGTAACTTGAAGCAAACCCATAGGGAAAATGAAATTTTTATGTAAATCAAGACATGGTTTTAGCACAAAATCATTATGTAAGCTGAATTTTATGTAACTCAAGGCATATGTAAGTTGGGATTTTACTGTATTGTAATAGTTATGTTCAAATGTTACCTTTCAGTAACATTTAAAGCATTTCTAGCAACTTTCTGAGATGTTCAATTTATCTTGCCATCCTAAATGGTAAGGGACATCTTATTTTGCCTTTTGTGATTTTTTCCCTGGCCATTTGCTAATCATACTTTGTCAAATATGACTTAGTAGTGAAGTCCACCATGACTATTAACCAAGGAAACCATGAAATTGTCATTTGTAAATCAATTTGTGTGCACGTCTGAAGCCAAAAGTCCTGTGGGGTTTTGTCTGCCCCCCCCCCCCGGTGGCAAACCTCAAAGAAGGGAGTGGGAAATAACTGCAGGGTTCAGGTCATTACTCCACTAGTGTCTGCTTCTTCTTCCCCAGAAATGGAAAGGAAGTGTTCATGAGGGTTTCATTACTGCTCAGGACAGATACTTTCACATATGGATATTGTTACCTGTGGATCTCTAACTGAAACTGTTAGTTAGCTAACTGTTAGTTAGCAGTGTTGCTGGCCTGGGGGGGGGGGGAGCTGGTAGATGGATCTTGTTAATGTTTGGTAAAATTAAAACAGAGGATGCAGTGCTCCTCAGACCTAGTCAGCTTTATAATGGAGTAGAAGTCTCTTTTGGATGTTGCTCTGAAAAGGAGAAAAGAATTGCATGTACCACCAACTCCACAATATTACTATGACCTCACTGGAGATAACATAAATATTGAACTGGAGTAATGTTGTGCTTGTGGATGCTGCTTTTGATACCATCAGACTAAAAGTGGAAAATTCATGGAGTCGGGATGATCTCATCACCTAGAAGTTCAATCCAAAGTATATCAGAGAATGTCAAATTGTATTGAGGATTCACCGTTTCTGTTCTTGGTCTCCTGGACTCCACAGAACAACTTATTAAGCATTCACAGCCAGCTCATTGCAGCATTAGAATCAGTGGGGGAGTTCTGTAATGCTCTGGGATGAAATTGATGGTAACAGATCACCAAGCATAAGGATGGGTCACTGGAGACCAAGATCATCCATATCCTTGTATTCCCCATCAGTGTGCACGGGGGTGAAAGCTGGATAGCAAAGAAAGCTGACAGGGGGAAATTGATTCATTTTAAATGTGAAGAGCTGTGTGGATACCCTGGACTGTCAGAAAGACAAACAAGTGAACCCAAGAGCAAACCAAGCCTGAACTGTCTCAGGGGGCAAAAATGATGAAACCAAGGCTATCCTACTTTGAGCACATCATGAAAAGGCAAGATTCTTCAGAAAAGACAGTAATGGCGTGAAAGGTTGAAGGCAGCAGGGAAAGAGTAAGACTAAATGTGAAATGGATTGACTCCCTAAATTACAAGCTTGCATTTACACAAGCTGAGCTCTTGTGAAGGGCAGAATGTTTTGGAGATTGTTCCTTTCTAAGATTGCCGTAAGTCAGGGGCTCTCTGATGGCACATAACAACAAAGCCCAATTCAGCTCAGGGTCCTGATAATAGTTAGAATGCAACTCCTGGTGAGTGAGTAATAAGCATAGTCCCCTTGGTTGTCTGGAAATGTTCATCCTTTTAGAGCTGCTTTTCGGAGGAGCTTTTTCTCCACAATTGACAATAGCTGAACATGTGGGGGTTGCAAAACATATTTCATAAAAACTTGTCAGGAATTTTTTGACACACAGACTGATAATGGCTGATAAGTGTTTTAGGATACACTTGAGGACTAAATTATATATTCTATGCAGACAATGGTAGCTATAGTAATCCATCAGTTCTTCCTTCTTACCAGAAAGCCACCTGAAAGATACATGACAAAAAGGAGACGTATAGAGATGTTTAACCTTCTCTCTTTCTATTATTTTCAAATTTTAGAGAGGTGATACCATGCAAGGGCAGTTTAGAAATATTATGTTACTGTATTATTCTTTACTGCTGCTCTTCTGTAGTCCATTGCCTTCTTTTCATATGGGTTTTCAAGGAAAGCCATTTGAGTCTAGTTATACACACTTGTCTGTAGTGTGTGATTTGGACCCTTGTTTATGCAAACTAGTCAAACCTAAAAAGCCTGGTCCAAATGGGTACTTTTTGTATAACAGGAAAATTCACCAGAGAACTTTGTGGCTTGTTATAAGGCACTGTGTCCTTCTGGTATACATAGTCCAAAGGCACAACTCTAAGGGGAAAACATTATCAGGGAAACAAAGGGAATTTTGTTTGCTATAGATATTGCCTTCAGTTATATTATGATTGAAAGCTGTATGAGGGTGCTTATTACCTGTTGGAGTCATTCCTATTGCCCAGCTATAATGAGCTCTATTTTCCTGTTATTAGAATCAACTATATTTTGCCTTTCCATTGATGAGATAGTTGTCTAAGAAGCTAACAACATTAAAAGAGCAATAAAACAATCAATAAATAATAAAAGCAAATAATTAAAAACCACCAAGAGCAGCAAAAATAGTTTAAAGAACCGAATAGAAACACCACAGTAGCTAGGTAATGAAAATCCCAGAGTCAGCTGAAGAAACATCAAGGTTAATAGTAGTCTCATCCCAACCAAACTATCTTCATCTGACATCAGAAGCTGTAAAATAAGAAAACCAAGTAACAGGAAGAAAGGACTGTCTAGTAGTGCTGCAGCCACACTGAAGCCTTTTGTTACGTGTCATCAGCAATGGGCAGCCAAAATTTCTACTACCACACTGTGGGTGGATGTCATGGGCGGAGCCGACATAATGAAATAAAATAAAATAAAAATACAGTACATATAAAAATACAAATAAAAACCCATAAAAATACAAATAAAAACCCATAAAATACAAATTAAATACACATAAAACACACATAAAAATACACATAAAACACATAAAAATACACGTAAAATTACAAGTTAAAGTCACATAAAAACACAAAAAAAATAAAATACACATAAAAATACACATAAAAACACACTTTCCACCCACCCACCCACCCACCCACGCAATGGCCTAGCCTGGCCCAGCCCAGCCCAGCAGCGTGGCCTGGGTCATGGTGGCCTGGCCTGGCCCAGCCCGGCAGTACAGCCTGGGTTGGCGGCGGCATGGCCTGGCATAGCATGGTGGTATGCTGCGGCCTGGCCTGGCAGCGGTGGTGACCATCGGCAGTGGTGAGTGGCGGCAGGGGCCTCACTCAAGTCACGCCATCGTGCCACCATTCACAGCTGCTGACGCTCACCGCCAATGCCAGGCCTGGCATTGGCAGCAACTGTTGGCAGCGGTGAGTGGCACTGCCATGTGGCTCGGGGTGACTTGAGTGAGTACTACTGGTGCCACTCACCACTGCCGATGGTCACCGCCAATGCCAGGCCTGGCACCACTCACCACTGATAGTGATTGCCACCGATGCCAGGCCTGTACTGCGTCAATTGCTATTTTCACGCATGAGCACTCACCAGACCCCATTTGGGCCTGGAGAGTGGGACAGCTGGTGTGGCGACCGAACCGGTCACTCAGAAAAAGGCCAACCACCCCAGTTGGTCTCCCAAGGAGGTTAGTATCCCCCGGGAGACCATCCGGGATCTGGCCTACCAGTTCGACAGAACTGGGGCAAACCAGCCTATGTCCATTACTGTGTGTCCTGACTAACCTACTTTTCATGTCCACCAAGATGCAGGAGGAAAAGACCTCACCATCAGATATTTGGAGGTGAGCAGGATGGTCTGGCAGGAGGCTACATTTAGGTAACCTGGACTCATTCTTGGTCTAGGAGCTGGAAACATACCCTAAGAGCTATGCTCTAGAATAGTCTGCAATGTGTATAAATGACCTGGTAAACAAGTGACGATCCCATGCATGACAATTTCCCTTGGACTCCAAGCCTGAAAATTGTTTATGGTTCACCTAATCTACCCAGCACTGAGATATACATCCTGGACTCAAAATATCCCCACAGCATACCTGATGGACTCTAGAGAAGATCCCACAACATGATCCTCATTAGCTGCACCAGAACTGAACTGCTCTTATAATTTAAAAATTCTTCCTATTATGTTTCCTTAAATCCTTTGGCAAAATGCATTAGTCCCATGCTAAGCTTTCCCCCCTTGAGAATGGTCAAAGATTCTCAAGCACTTTATTATTTGCAAGTAAGTAACCGTCAGACCTAAAAGAGAACACAGAATTTAAGACGTATAAATGTTTTTATAAAAAACATAGCTGTTAAATATAAAACACCAAGGTTGGGAATTGGTTGACCCTCTTTGGATATACCATCAGCAACTAATACTGTGGTTTAGGATAGTGTTTGAAGAAACAAAGACGCAAAAGCTTAAGGAGCACTGGCTGGTCTTGTGTACTGGGGATTGCTCAGGGCATTTAACTGAATGAGAATATGCTGCGTTTAAACATCATTCTGTAGCGCACTACCTAATACAGTTTCTCATCTCCCCAAATGTCATTTCTATTCTTGGAAACAGCCCCGATGATTAATGAACCAAATGACAAACAGTTTATTGTTTCAAATTCCCATTTCTAGCACGGTGCATTAGCCTCTGTCATCATACATTTTCAGTTGATCTAATACAATGTGGCAGAATATACCCTGATTCAGAAACTAATCCAGCATTATGGGAGAGTGTGTGTAGTAGATTGGGAAGTTAGCTGTCCTTTCTTGGTGCACAATAGGTTTACTAAAAGGGAGGAGCAGTCTGGCCAGGTTACCCTGCTATGGTAATAGAGTAGACCATACTGCCAGTGACTCAATGCTGAGTGTCAGGCGCTGGTTAAATAACCTGACAACACTGAGGACTAATGGTCTTGAGTACTGAAGTCCATGGGGAAGGGTAATGGCCCTAAGTGGATTAAATCCCACTTGATTCCATCTTGATGGAGGGCAGAAACTTCATCAATACTGGCCTGGGACTGATGAGGACTTTGTGTGCCAAAAGGGCTCAGGACCAGAAAGTGACTTGCAGAACTGGATCAGTGGTACTATGAGTATCATGCTGCAATGTGGAAGGCAGATGAAAAGCTACTGTATTATAGTCTCAAAATTACCACAAAGATTGCCAATACTGTACAGTATTCAGATTCAGAAGGAGGGGGATGGGGATGGGGATGGGGATGGGGAACATATAGGACTGATATAAAGGCAAGCTGTGCTTGTGTACTGCTCTGCATCTTTCTTATCTTTGTATGTTTTTTTCCATCATTGAATGAGAGAATTGTTCTAACAAACAGTGCATCATCATAATCCTATTACAATCTAAACATGGAAAGCCATGTAGAACCCACAATTTTGTTTTAGAAAGAATTGGTAAAGTTTATGGGCAGGGTGTACAGATTCACAGTTCTGTATACTGACGTTGATAGCTCCAGTTCAAACTGGATTTGCACAGATGTGCAAATAGAAGTGACACAGGGTAGCTCTGGCTGCATACTAATGCCCATTAAAACCACACATGCAACCAGATCAGTGGAAACCAGAGGGAGATGTCCAACAAGATCACTTGCAACACCTACACATTTGGAGACCTGATTCCTGACGTCGATCTTCATTGGGCCAAATATTGTTGGTCCAAAAACAGCGATTTTGCTTTTTATCATTATGCAATGTTATTATCTAATGTGTAATGCTGTGATCAAAGGTTAAATTTATAAGCCAAGGACTTTTTCTTACCTGATCTTTTGTAGTAGTATAGATACTGATACAGTGCAAAATAGGCTTGTTGTCCTATTTCAAATGCATTGCAGCTAAATGTGGAAAACGATTGAACTTCTGAAAGCTGTGCTTTAGGAAAACTAACACACCCATGGTTTCTACACGAATACACACCTCACAGCTTACATGGTATGGGATAGATATTTTGTACTTGAATATATTTGCTCCAGGAGGAAACATAACATAAGCAACCCTGAGACAAGTGTTGCTGGGATGTGTGTGGAAACAATTCACAATGAATCTTTTGATCAAATAAACTTATGGTTTCTTAAAAGCAGAATTTCCAACTGCATGGAGGCCTCATTAGACAATCATTTAAAAAAGAAGGATGCTTTGCTCTTCTTTTACATGTTTCCCTCACAGTCGCTAATTGCTCTTATCTATCACTTAGCAGCTATTCATTTGCTTTAATTTACTGTTGAATGTCTGAAGGAACAGATGTATCTGTGAAAGCTCATGCTGAAATATAACAGTTTAGCCTTGAAGGTGCCACAATTTTGTTTTTGTCTGATATGCTTCTAATGACTAAAATGCTCCCTTTACTGCTGAGATTGTCTGTCTGTGATGGTGGCTACAACAATGCGCTTGGCAGGCCACATATTTCCCCAGTCCTTATGTCCTTCTAATGAGGGGGATTTCCTGCCCACCCTGGTATACACACACAATGATGAAGATAACACAAAGTGAGCATTCACATCACCAGTGACGGGTGAAAAACAAAGTGAAAACCCAACTGGCGGAGTTCTCTGAGCGTTAGCAGTCCCTTGTATCTTGGATAGCTGCTTTTATTATTTACATTACTAGTAATATTAATAAGAATTGTGAATCAAGCCCACCTACCCCACTTCATGATGTGGTGATTCAACAGCAGTAAACACTGTAACTGCTGAGCTGCTGTGAAGGCATGTGAGAAATTCTACTCTAGTTATTAATATTCAGAGGTTTTTAAGCAACGGCTGTAGGATTTCTCATGCTCTGCGACTAGTTCTTAGAAATGTGGATTTACTGTAGTATTCCAGCAAATGTATATAGATATGGGAGCTCAAATGAGATAAGCTGTAAGATGAACACTCATCTGGATTTACAGTCCTTCATCTTCAAAAAGAGGTTATCATAAAGAAGGGAACCCATGGTTTTCAATGCAAGAAATATAGTCTGTTCCACATCAAACATCAAACTTTAATTTAAGCTGTTCTGCATATTCTCTCTCTTTCTCTTTCTCTCTCAAAATTATACACATAGCTTTTCTGTTGGCCTAATAAGCAATTTACATAATGAGGTGCATGAAGAAACGTACTGTTTTCCAGTGTATCTAACTGCTTCTTGAAGACCATTAGTAACATAAGCTGTTTTGTTCATGTTATCTTGAAAGACAGACTTAGTTATGGCTTTGCCTCTCCCTTGCTATGCACAATATCTTGGTGTAGAGATATGAAATGAAATGTAAGCTGCATATTTGTGAGCAGCTCCCATAGGTGGCATGTGGTGATTCTCATGCTCTTCTCCACAAACAAAGAAGCAAACAACAAAAACGACAAAAAAAAACCCCTTTTTACTCTCAAATTACTTTTGTTGTTCAGTCGCACAGTCGATTCCAGCCCTTTGTGACCCCATGGACCATTGCCCCCCAGGCATCTCTGACTTCCACCATCCTCTTCAGCCTGCCCATCTTTGTGCCCATTGCATCTACAATACCACCTAGCCATCTCATTTTTGGCCACCCCCTTCTTCTTTTGCCCTCCACCTTTCCCAGCATCAAGGCTTTCTCAAGTGAATCTTCTCATTTGAGGTCCAGATAACTTTAGCTTCATCTTTACTATTTGACCTTCTAAGGAGCAGTCAGGGTTGATTTCTTCTAGAATCAACCTATTTGTTCTCCTCGCTGTCCACTTTGATGCACTGAAAAAACAACACATCTGTTAATATGAAGTATATAGTAAATAACACATTTATAAAATATTATATACAATACTTTACATGTGTAATTTCCATCACAATCTGTGTAGCATTTCAGATTCAAGAGTCATATAGGTTTTCAATTGCTCCTCATTTAATGAGCAGGGGGAATAAGTTTGCTTTTCAGGTAACAATAACATACTTGTTTTGCTGTCTCAGCAAATACTACAGCAAAACTGCTCTGTACAATGAAAAAGCAAACTCTGCTCAGAATAATGTAGGATATGCCGAAAAGGTGGCTAAATTCTCTATGGTTAACTGTATGGTTCTCTCTCTCTCTCCCCCTCCCCCTGCATTTGCCATATGTCACTTTGAAAAAAGCAATAAAAGGGGTGGGGTGGGAACCAGGGGGAAATGACTTAAGACTTCTTGAGTCTGATAGAGAGATGTAAAGGCAAAGAGAGATATTTTTGCAGACCCAGATGGAAAAACAGCCCACTGCTGAGCTCTCAGCTGGCAAAGATGCAGGTTTTATGAGGAGGTGACACTGCCACTGTTTTATTAATCCAGAAATTATATCATGCTGGGCAGAGGGGTGGGGTGAACTCTGTGCTGGGGGAGGGAGGAAGCACTCCCATTGGGCTTCTGGGCAGGGGCGTGGGCCAAGCTCTGTCCTCTGGTGACTGCATGGGTGTTCACAGAGAAGGCCATAGGTTCACGTGCCATAGGTTCGCCACCACTGCACTAACTCTATAATAACATAGGTGACTCACAATGATACATTGTCTCTGGAAAACCCCCCCACCTCAGCAATTCTGAGATTTGCAATTAAGCTCAGAGGGGAATTTAAGTGGGCCAATATGTCATTAAGCCAAGACTTCATGATATTCATGTCTGTGGCATTTGTAAATAAACATTTCTTATCCCCCTCCCACCTTCTCCTTGCACTTTTTCAAAGACCTGGAGGGCTGTGCAAGTAAATATCACATGCCAAGCAGCAATAATCGTTGGCTATCACAAGTACAGAAGAACCCCGTATAATGAAAGCTTCGTATAACGAACTATCCATATAATGAAGCATTTTTGCACTATTGCAGATGTACCATATAATGGGGGGAAGTTCACTATATAAATTTCTATTGGCAATACCCCGTACATTGAAAAAGACATTTTCATTGTATGGGATTAAGCCAATAATGATTCGTATAACGAACATTTTTTTCTGTTTTATGGTACATCACCCATAGAGATCCGTATAACGAAAAAGTCGTATAGCAAAGAGCTCTGCAGAATGGATTTTTTTTGGTGTGTTATACGGGGTTCTACTGTATCTTAAATTGCACAAAACACGTTGCCTACTTAATGTCAACAAATCACATGACGATCTTGTGAGGTAAGTGTTCCCATTTTGCAGGCATAAGGCAGAAACCAATGGCTGCTTGCTGGGTTTATGTTTTAGGCAAAATGAAAAGCAGGACTTTGCCAAAACTCAGCTTCTCCTCATGGCTTGTGCAAGTTCTCAGACACTACCATGCCCTCTTTCCAAAAGCAGTGTGTCAGTGGAGGACATCTGCAATGGCAAGGATAGGAAAATTTGTATTAATTATCTTGAAACCTACATGTTGTAGTTCGGAGGCCAATACATGTTGCCATTCCAGCTTGTGTGGTCAAATATGTCATCACACATCTTCATGCTCCCGCCTCTATTTTAGGTCTTTTCCTTTGGCTTTGTTGAAATGCTATTTTATTTCTAGTCAAACAAGTTCAGTTAATGTCTATGCAAAAGGTTATGAATTCTGTATAAGTCCAAGTCTTATTCTCAATTATTGCTTCTTATATCATATTGTTTCACGTAAGCCGTCCTATGTATTCTCAATGAGTAAGAAAATTATAAACTGCGGTGAATTAAGTGCTGGTAGAAACCATGATATAAATCCAGGTCAGTTGCTGATTAATGCAAGAAGTTAGCTATGCAGTCACTCTGGCTTTCCTGTTGAGCCTATTCTCCTTTTCCCCTTCTATGGTAGAAATAGAACAGACTTCTAACCTTGAAATGTGCTGTTCCTTACAAGCCTTCTTATCAATTTCCCCAAGATGTAAGCTTTTCCATGCAGAAGGTCACTGGCAGTTTGTACTCAAACTAAGATTATTTATTATCAAAATCAACCAATTAATAAAATATACTGAAATACATTTCAAAATGTGATGGTGGAACTGGTGATATCCAGACATTAAAGGCTCCCCTCTCTCTGTCCCAAGCTCCCCCCCCCCCATCCCAAGATTCAATAGTAAGCCTTAGAAACTGGGGTGTTGGTGGTGACAACTTTTATTCAGCAATGAAAGCCTTATAATTCGGCAGCCTATACCAGTGTAAATTTATGTAATAGTATTTCAGCTAATAAAACAAATTAAAACAGCAATAAAACAATGTAGAACAATTCAGAAGATTCTCCTGCCCAAGTGACATTCTATTTTCAGACCATGTGGGGCTGCAGTGGCTTTGTGGTTTATGATGCTGAACTTGATGACTGGAAGGTTGGCAGGTCAGCAATTCGAGACCTGAGTGCTGTGTGAGGGAGTGAGTGTCTTTTTTCCTCCCTGTATTTAAACTACAGGGAGAGAGAGGCTTGTGTTTTAAATATAGGGAGGGGAAGAAAAAAACACAAGCCTCTTCCTGTAGTTTAAATACAGGGAGGAAAAAAGAACTGCTTCTGTCTTTCCCTCCCTTTCCCTCCCTGTATTTAAACTACAGGGAGGGGGAAAGAGAGAGATGTGATTGGTTCTCCAGAGAACCAATCATCTCTCTCTCTTTCCCCCTTCCCTGTAGTTTAAATACAGGGAGGGAAAGAGACAAGGAGGTTTTGCAACTGCAATAGGGTCGGGGAAAGGCGGGTGCTTCTCCCCGACCCTACTGCAGTGGCAGAGACTGCTGCGGGTGGGGGGTGGATTGGGTAGTTCTATCCAAACCACCCCACACCTGCAGACCATTGCATCGAACAACGCTAAAAGAATCGTTATCCGATGCAAGATTTTTCCAAAAAACTTGCATCGTTATCTGATTCTAGCGTTATCCGATGCAATCGTTATCTAGGGTATTACTGTATTTACAAGTAGATAAATAGGTACCACTTTGGTGGGAAAAGTAACAGTGTTCTGTGTGCTTCGGTGTCTAGTCATGCCTGTCACAATACCATGAAAAGTCACTGTTTGCTGACAGCACTGGGTCTTTGGCTATAAACAGAGTTGAGCACTGCCTTCTGGAGTCGAACACGACCGGCTTTCAAGAAAGGGAGATCTTTATATTTATTATTTTCAGACATCACTTGGAACAGCATCCAGCAAGCTGGAAAGTGTTTTGGGGAACTAGATGGTAAATGATCTGGAAAATAAGCAGTCTGAGGAATGGTTTCAACAATGATTGAAACCCAGTCGTAAGTCATAGCTAGAGTCAGCCTACTACTGCATCGGTGGAATTTAAGGAGTTGACTTTTTTGCTGATCCAAGGGGCCTTACTCTTGGATTTCAGCAAATGTATGATAAAGTGAGAGTTGGGATGGGACTGATTTGGGACTGATTTGATTGATGTCAACATCAATATTGTTAAGTTATTTGTAGCAACAGCACAGCAAAGAGGGGCAATTTTATGTTTGAATCTAAGTCTCCAAGTTCCTCCCATTTTAGTCCAGCTAATAAACACACTGATACTTGAGAGAAATATAATTTACTCACAAATTGAGGTTAGAAGATTTGTGTGCTCAGAAGGCTTGATGAAATTGGTTTAGAAAGAAGTAAAGCCAAGTCTTTGTTCCAGCCATGTGGCCTGGAAGATGGAGTTGCTTAAAAGGACATATTTCCTCCTCCAAAGCAGAAGGTGAGAGAGAGAGAAGGCAAGAGCAAACAAATGCCTTAACACATGCAAATAGTGTCAGGTGATCTCTGAGGCAGGAAACAACCTTTCTAATTGTAATTACAGGCAAACAATGCAAAAACCACTTCCTTTTAGTCAGGCTAGTATTTCCTGTTTCTCTGGTTACTGCATGCTAGGGTTGCACTAGAATGCTCAACTAATATGACACTATTGTAAACACCTCAAGCTTTCCTTTATTTACATATGTAAACCAGAAATGTTTGGTGAAACACTGATCATGGCAAGTCCATGTTACTTTCTTGGACTACAGTTCCTAGCATTCCACAGGCAGCATCTCATGCTGGGTTCAGGATTCATGGAGTTGCACTAAAAAAAAAACTTTCCTAAGCTCTCTGATCTTGTTACTACATAATTAACCAGACGGATTCGGGCAGAAACACTTCATGTGGTGAGGGCTTTAAATAAATAAGTTATTTTACCTGCACAACAAAATAAGAAGTTATCTCAGCAGGAGGGCATGGGCTGTTTTTCAGGAGAGAATAAATATTATGGGCTGGCAGAGCTGCCAAATTGACTCCTGGCCTCTTATTGCTGAGGGGGAGGCAGGGCCTCTCCAAACAGCCATGAACCTCCTACTTGTCAGCAGAAGAGACACAGTTGGTAAAAAGGCTGAGCATCTTCTACTCCAGTAATTGGTTTAAACTTTAGTGAAACATTATTTTTGAAATAGGGTTTGTTTTACACTGGAGAGCAATTGTGGGCTTATAAAAACAACTGTAATGGCAACATTAGGCATTTTTAATGAAACTTCAGGAGCTTTTCTCAACAAGCTTCACAATCAGCCAGCATGTGGATAATTAGCAGCAACCAGACAAGGCCCAAAATCTATTATTTAAAAAGGAAGTGAAATTTGCTCACCCATGCGAAAGACCCTATTAAAAATCAACAATATCTGCAAATGTCAAGGCTGCATGTTTTGATGTTGTAGCTAGATGTGGCAAATCTGCCTTAATGTCATGGTTCATGACAATCAAAGCAGGTTCATGTTGGCTTAATGCAAACTATACAGCAGATTTGACAGGGACCCAGAGTTCCTGAAAGCACAAGCTCATTCATACGACAAGATATTTCTGATGGAGGAAGGCAGGGAGAGAGGAGGTAGGCAGTGGGTGGTTCGGTGATGCTTGCCAATTCTTTGTGTCACCTCCACACCTCCTCCCATGAAACTAGAAGAGCTATTTTGGAGGACTAGAAGGTCATGTGTAACAGGGAAGGAGATGGAGTGATAGAAGGTACCATTTATCACCTTATACCAGACGAGTACTCTGTTTGAACAGCTGACACAGCCAGGACAGTCCTTTGTCTGAAGGCATCTTCTGACCAATCAATGTCTGGTTTCTTGGGATATCAGGAAGACACACACTGGCTATTGGAACCCAGACAGGGGTGGCAAACCTTTGGCACTACAGATGTTTTAGACTACAACTCCCAGAATCCCCAGCCTGTAGTGGACTGTGGAGTTGGAATCTGAAACATCTTGAGTACCGAAGATTTGTGACCTCTGCATTAGCATTTCAGTAATGGACTTAGCAGACAAACAGGTCACCTAATGACAATTTCCCACACATTGATGTGTTCCACGGGATTGCTCTTTAAGCGAATTTGGTCTTTAAGCAAAACACCATTGTAAGTGACCAATTGTGACTTCTGGAGGGGGGATTTTCAAACCCTGATTTAGTTGTTAAGCGAGTTTTTGGTTGGTTTTAGTTAAGCGAGGCGACCATTCAGATAAAATTCTGCTCTTTAAGCGAGTTAGTCTCTAAGCGAGGCGCTCTTTATGTGAGGTTTTACAATATGGCAATTGTTTCTGAATTTCCATTTTACCCATAAATTCTCTTTATATTTTTGGTGATGAATAAGTGGGGGGCCCAACATGCATGAAGCTGAAGGGAAAGGAGGAATCTGTTTTTAAAAATCCTCCTCGTTTCCTCCACTGGAAATGCTCACTAGATTAATCACTACAGTGTAGGTATAAAATTCTGTAAGCTGCCCCAGGTACTTTCCCTATGACTGCCATAGTCTAAATTAAACAATTGCAAAAGAGCAGAGCATCATTATCTCATGGTGATGTGGACAAATAGCAAGATAGGATCCTCTCCTATTCTTTGCATGATGACAAAAACTGCCTATATAATCTTGAGGGCAGGGCAAGATGCAGAGAGAGGGAAATGGTAGACACAGGTGAGCTTCCTCTAAAATCCCACATCCTCTTCTTTCAGGAACGAGTACTTGTTAATTTCAAACAAAAGCTTTTTATGGGAGAACATACTCTCTCTATGGATCTACCGCCTGCTGCCATTCTTATTTTGATAAGACATAATAATTATTCACTACCCTGGTTAGGTTTGATTCAACCTTGCTTTCATAGTTTCTACATAAATATACCTTAATCTCAGAGCTCATTTCCATCTGCATGGAACAAATGTATGAGATAGGAGCAGTTCCTGTCTTGATTTATAATTTACTGCAGAACCAAGAAGATAAGGCTGCATCAGCCATATACCTCAAGAGATAAGCCAGCCAAAAAAACATTAGCTATGACTGGGCTTAGCTTACACACTCTTGGACTGCAAAGAGGAGCAACAGATAACATGGCAAAGGTTTGTTCACTACCACATTCTATAGGGGAATAATTTAGGCTTGATGGTACCATGGAAGATCCCTCCAATGGGCATAGGTCATCTGTTAGCAGAAAGCTATCTATACAGATCTTAACAATTCTATCCATTATGTAGTGGTTGCTGTTTTCTGTATGCCTCTCCCCTTCCAGCAAGTTAAATAAGGGAATTTCTTTTCAGAGATGTAATGTGAACAGATAAAACAGCATGAAAGCTGCAGTTGTATGAAAGTGGCTCAGGGAGGCATGAAACACTTCTGTGGCATCAAAACAATAATGCTTTACTACAAGGTGTAATCCATCTGGCATTATGACTTTTGACTTGTTTATACACCCATTTGAGATTGGGCTGGGTTGGATCTTTAGCAGATCCAGTTTCCTCACATCCAAATGGCAAATGGACCTCAGCTGACCCTATTTGATTCCCCACCAGCTTGCTGTTAGAAGTGAGAGGAGACAATTGTGGGGGGGGGGGGGAGGCTGAGTGTGTGCACATAGACAGACATAGGTACTCATGCCTGTGCATGCAGGAGGAGAACTTTCCCCATGCTTTTCCATGAAGCTGAGGAAGTGTTTAATCTGCTAATATCCTGAAATGACAATCTTTTTAAGATTGTTGTATAGAGACAGGATGCCTGAAACTACACTAGTTGAGAAAATACACCTCTTGTTGGTATCACTCCACCTAGGATAAGGAGAGAATTAGCAGCAGAAGCTGAGAGAACTAAGTAAGAGAATGATCCTCAACATCCTCTGAGCGGTTATGAGCCTCAAGTCTACCAGCTTAGATGCAGAAAGAGCTTTATGGCAAGAACAAACATTCTTGAGGGTACACAAGAGCAAAACCAAATTAGATGATGGAGGAAGGAGCTCACTGGATAAGGAACTTTAAAGGAGGATATAGCTGAGGAACTCAACCTCCTCTACATCACTTGGAGGACCCTGAATAGGTTGTGGGTTGGAGTCCCTAAATTCAAGACCAACAAGCTCAAGCTGGAGCTGCTGGCAGACATCAGCACACTGTGTGAATTTTGAGAGATACAGAATCCAGCTTATATGTTGGTCTGCCGATTACTGCCAGAAACATGCACTGATGAAGAATTAAGTTTGGCCAATGACACAGCCAAGAAACTGGCTTCAGTTTGGCAGTCCAGGGTTTGATCACATCATGAAAGAAGAAGACAACTCTTCCAAAAATTATCAGAGGTAGTTCCCAACCAGTACAATATAAAACAAGACTAAATCACATTCACAGTGAAATCCTATGTATGTTCACAACAGAGCTTGAAAATAACTACTCGCAAGAGACACAGTTACCCCTGGAGAGGCAATGAGTTACATTTAAAAGTATTAGAACTAATTGCCCATTTTAAAAAGCATTGTAATGAGTAATAGCCATAGGTTATTTTTCTAGAAAATGAGTAGGTTACTTTTAAAAGATAGCATCCCAAGCATTGGTCTACTTAAAGGTAAGCTCAATTCATTAGGATGCAAATCCTCTGTATAGGATTGCAGGGAAAAAATTCTGGAAGTATGTAATAACTCTGAGATCAATGCATCACAAGCCTGCATCACTTTTCAAAAGACTCAGAGAATTGAAAGGTTCCTAAGATAGTTCCTGTGGCTAATTATGTACAGAAAGGTACAGGGTGGACCTTTTATTACTGGCACTATCAGAGGATAATAAAAAAGATTACAAAAATGAACATTATTATTATTATTATTATTATTATTATTATTATTATTATTATTATTATTATTATTATTATTATTATTATTATTATTATTATTATTATTAAATTAGACTTATATGCCGCTCTACTCATCTCACTGAGGCGACTCAGAGCGGCTCACATAACATAAGCAACATATACAGTATCACAAATATAAATACAGCATAATATATATAACAACAGATACAGCACATATAATCCAATCAATAAATTTTACATAAAAAGAAAAAACAATAAAACAATACAATAAAATACAGTGTGAAAAATACAGTACAGTCAAGAGAGACAGGAGTCTTTGGCCAGTTGACCCTCATCCCCCCTGTCCAACAGGCAGGAAGAGTTCTGTGATGTTCCTGGGGTGGCCATGGAGGCAGCAACAGCAGCAAGGTCTTTTATGGCTGGGCTAGCCGGTCCACGCAGCTGACCCTCATCCCCCCTGTCTGACAGGCAGGGAGAGTTCTGTGATGTTCCTGGGTGGGGTGGCCCTACTTTATTGCATACAATGGCAATTCCACAATGAAATCATATTTGCATAATTGGGAACCTATACTAGGAGCAAAATGCTGAAGTTAAAGTTGCTAGAGATTCACTAGATGACCCCTTAAGAGGTATCCAGTAGGGGTAATGCCACCCTGTTGCTTCCCTTGAACCTTTCAGTAGCCTTTGATACTGTTGACCACAGTAACTTCCTGATCAGGTAGTATGGGATTGGGGACCAGGCTTTGGCTTTGGTTCTAGTCCTGGGTCCAGAAGGTGTAGCTTAGGAAGATGGTTGTTGCAGCCAGAGTCAAAACATCCAAGATGATGTCCAAGCTTTGGGGGAGAAGAAGAGAAAATCTGATTCTAAGCTCCAGAGTTTCATTATGGCCAACCCCATCTAATATCCTGCTGCAGAGTGTTTTATTATGGGGCCACCTCTGAAGAGCTTTCAGAAATGGCCCTTAGTTCAGGATACAGCTGCTAAGTTATTAACATGGGAGACACCTTGCCACTTTTCAAATGGTTACCCAACTTGCACTCTTTTCCTCAACGAATAACTAAAATGTTGTCTTCAGTTTTCATAGCTGTAAATGGCTTTTCCTCATCTTCTCCCAAACAGAAACTGTTCTTAAAGGTTCTTCTCTAGGTCACCTCCTATTGTGTGTATTTAGGTCTTGGTTTTGCTATTCAGCTCCCCGGATCTTTTAGTCTCTGTTTTTAAAGTTTTACTAGGCCTATGTTTTGCTTGTGAAATTGTTTATTGATTTTTCATTCTTTTTATTGATTACAATCTCTGGTAGAAGCTGCTCCAGGTCAAGAGCAGGATATTAAAAATTTTCAGATATATTAAATAATGTGATGAACTCATGAAGATGTTCTCATTCCCTGTTACAAAGAGTCCTATAATGATTAAAGGCTGACAAATAACAAGAATTTTAAAATGCTTTTACAACTCTTGAAAAATAACAGGTTCGTTTCATGTGTTTTCAGACACATAGAGGGGAATATTTGGTTGTGAATGTTTATAAACACTGTACATTGTTGTGGGGAAATGGGGCACTAGTGAAGAGAGATACGTACAAGTATTTTACAAGCATTTGTTTTGACTCCTTTCATACTTCATATGTGTTAGTTTCCTCTTAACACTGCCTCTAGATACTATAACGGAGAACTGAAAGGATTTATAATGAAGATTAGCTTGGTTTTGGCAAATGTAAGCAGGAGGAAAGCATAATTTGGTTTTCTGCTGCTGCTGCCTCAAGCTCTGAGCAGGACTGTTGTCTATAATTTGCAGTACTGCCTTGCTGTAGATCACAACAGATGGTGACTGCAGCCATGAAATAAAAAGATTCTTACACCTTGGGAGAGAAGCTATGGCAAATCTAGGTAGCATAATAAAAATGCAGGGAGTTCATCCTGCCGACAAAAATCCGCATAGTTAAAGCGATGATCTTCCCAGTGGTAGTGTATGACTGTGAGAGCTGGACCATAAGGAAAGCTGAGCACAGAAGAATAGACGCCTTTGAACTGTGGTGCTGGGTAAGACTTTTGAGAGTCCCCTGGTCCTGTAGGGAGATTAAATCAGACAATCCTAAAGGAGAGAAAATGTGACTGCTCCTTGGAAGGACACATATTGAAGCTGAGCTCAAATACTTTGGCCATCAAATGAGAAGAGAGGACACACTGGAGAAGGCCCTGATGCCAGGAAAGCTTTAAGGCAAAAGGAGAAGGGGGCAGCAAAGAAATGAGATGGCTAGACTAACATTGGCATGATTGATGTGGATCTGGGAAAACTCCAGAAGATGGAGGATGACAAATGAACCTGATGTGTTGTAGTCCATGGGATCACAAAGGGTTAGACTGGATTGTGTGACTGAACAACAACAACTTGCTGTAGAAGTTTGTAGTAACTCTTATTAGGACAATGAATCCAGTCCAGATATTATTCTGAGCTTTCAAAGCATTATCTAAAACATTGAACCAATTTTGGAAACAGTATCTTAACTATGCTCTGTAAAGGTTGGACTAAAACCCATAGTACCTGCCATTCGGTGTTTTATCCTGGTGCTCTATTTCAAGTTTTGGCGTATGCATCTTGTAAGACAGAGTGGATGGAAGGGGAAGGAGAAATGAGTCAGGCTGAATGGAATGTGGTTATCTGGGAAGCAGGCCTCCCTTCTGCTGGTCTCAGGAAAGGAGGGAAGGGAGACGGAGTGAGTGAAAGTGGTGCCAGCCTGGGAAACTTCTCTCTCTCTCTCTCTTCTGGAGGGCTTTTGGTGGGAAGAAGCAGTCTGCAGCTGGGGAAAGAGATGAGGAAGCGATGGCTACATTGAGGGGTAATAGGGAGAGTGAGGGATAGGTTTATTGTTTTGGTATGCTAATGCACTGAATGCTTATGACTGTGGCTTTCTAAATAAAATAACTCAGAAAAACAGAACACTGTGTATGGTGTTTCTTGCTTGATGGAGGGTTGGCTCGGCTTAAGGGAGCTGGGAGAGGGGCAGTCACCCCCGGCAATGCTACCCACACCCCCTCTCCAGTTCTACACATCTCTCTCTCTCTCTGCCTTTGATCAGATTCTGCAAGGTCCAAAGATGATCTTGGTGATCTTCAAAGCTGAACTGCAGAAGAAGAAGCATATTTAAAGAGCACTTGTGGCATCTATAGCAATGTTAGTGCCAAACAATAAATCCTCTTAAGACACTCCCATTTTTTTAAAAAAGGCATAGAAATATGGGCCAGTGTTTTGTTCATACAAGTGGAACATAAAATTAACCAGCATAAAACCGATCCCCAAGGAGGTGTGCTATGCAATTCTACAATTATGGATCCCCAGCAAGATCGATTGCACTAGGTGACAGCAAAAGTGCTTTGGGGATAACAATTCTACTTTGACGCTAGCAGAACTACCACGTGTAAACAGGCTCACCATTGTCATTGTCGTCACAATAGTAATCACTTAGCCAGTGATGGCCAACCTTGGCAATCCAGCAGTGGTGGGCAGCAACAGGCTCGCACTCCCCTGGAAGAGGGGGGTAGTAAAATTGAGTGGCCTCTGGGCAGGGAGGGTGGCAAAATTGGGTGGCCTTTGGGCAGAGGGATAGCAAAATTGGGTGGCCATGCCCACCTCCCTGCCCTGCAAGTGGTTCAAGGTCTCCCTTGCTCAAAAGCCAGTCATATCCGACTCTAAGGTGCAGTACTCATCTCCATTTACAGCCAAAGACCCAGTGAGGCTTGTGTTTGCAGATGTATACATGGCCATATGGCAGGCATGACTAGATTGCCCATGGTGTAGGCTCCGCCCATGATGTAGACTCCACCCATGACATAGGCTCTGCCCACAGTGTGGTAGTGAATTTTTTTGCTGCCCACCACTACAGTCCAGGTGTTCTTGGACTTCAATTCTCAGAAGCCAAGTCAATACACCTGCTGATCAGGACTTTTAGGAATTAAAGTTCAAGAACAGCTGGAGTGTCAAGGTTGGCCATCGCTGACTTAGGCTATAGGACTGGTAAACTGATCAGCCACGTAAGTATTTGTAAGAAATAACAAAATAGAGTCTAAACTATAGGGGCATTTTTAAATCAATATTCTCTCAAAAGGTGCCATCCCTGATTTAACATGGATGCACAAGGAAAGCCACTCCTCAATACAGTTGTAATGTAACAGGAACATTTTCAAATTAATATGTGAAAAACAGCTTAACCAAATTGCTTCCTTGTCCGTGGGAAGGGCTTTGGAATATTTTACAGGGAAGAGTGGTGTGTCAACTGCATAGATTATCCTTTCACGGTTACTGTTGGAGACAAGAGAATAAAAACCTTATAAACCCCAGAGATTAATGCTTTCTGAGAGAGCGCAATGAACTGTCAGTACAAAGAGAATAGGTGGGGGATGAGGAGGGAAAGATACATTTTAAACTCTTAAAAACCAACTTGCTTAAAGTAGAGCCTTTCTATTTGAGCTCTTCTGCCCTCTTATGTTCGTGGGGTGCAATTATCTTTCTTAAAGTGTTCTCTTTCTTTCTGGACGTTTCTCTGGTGGCCTCGAAAGCCTGAGGGCAAAATCAGAATAGATGCTAGTTTCACAATTAGAAGGTGACAGAACTTCTCATAGAGGCATTCTTCATATTTGCCTATTTCCAAAATCAAGATACAAACAGTCCATGCTTATCTCCAGAATACATGTGACCAAATGAAAGCAGACTGATTTGCAGCTTAGGGAACTGCAGAAGAAAGCTGCGAGATTATTAAACGCCTTTTACTTCTCAGGCCAGCTCCAGTTTGAAATGTGAAGCTGCCATCTTGTCTGTTTCTGCCTTGAGGCAAAAAACATTGATGCTGTTGCTGTTGTTGTTTCTAAAGTAGCTGGTTCAACTAGCAGCCTAATTTTATTTTAATCTTGGCGGTAAAGCAGTGTTCTGCATTGTTCTTCAGCACAGCACACTCAACTTGGGATGCAAGATAAGCTTTTATGCCATGCACTGCTTTGCCTTTCAACAGAGTCATATGGCTGTGGGGGAAACTGCCTCACATATAGGGCTTCTTATGTGCATTTTCAAAACAAGAACAACATTTGCATTGCAAAACAGAATGAGGCTGAGATTCTAATTTCCAGTGCCACTTCTGTTTACATACTACTGAGGCCCACAGTCCAGATCTATATCTTTGTCACAAAATGGAAAACCATCACATTTTAGTTGTAATTTACAAACCTAACTGGACAGATAAATGATCTGCTTTGTATGACATGTGGCTTTTACTGTCTTAACAAGCCACTTTTTAAAAAATCACACACTCTCTGCTGACAAAAAAAGTGATTTTCCCTTAAGGGAAGACTGGGGGTGGTAGAGGGTATGGTATGTATGCATTGCAGCAATGGAAAATGACATATGCATGTACTGTAGTTGCTTGACGAGGAGAGTCTTTGGCTCTTAGCTATATTGATGAATCACAATGTTTGTTTCACATTGAGCAGAACTGCTCAACCAAACACAGGCACATCGTCAAAAGATAAACAGCATGGCGTTAGGTCAGTAACAAACACATATACATATACATATACAGTCATACCTCACTTAAAGAGCATAATATGTTCCACAGGATTGCTCTTTAAGCGAGTTTGCTCTTTAAGCGAAACACCATTGTAAATGACCAATGGGGGGGGGGGATTGCGAACCCCGATTTATTTGTTAAGCGAATTTTTGGTTGCTTTTATTTGTTAAGCGAAGCAAACATTCAGAGAAAATTCTGCTCTTTAAGTGAGTTACTCTTTAAGCGAGGCGCTCTTTATGCAAGGTTTGACTGTACTTCATATACATATACATATACATATACATATACATATACATATACATATACATATACATATTCATATAATTTCATCTCAGAGATTACTCTGGGTTGAAAGGATTTTTAGGGGACACCTGAATGAGGCTCCTTTCATGTCCCCAAGTACAGCTCTTGGGTATTGAAACATGACCTTCCAGGTAAAAGTTCACCCTTGCTCAAATGCCAATTGTATCTTTCTCTAGGGTTCAGTGGGTCATTGGGGGTTGGATCCAGATGGTATGTAAGGTGGTTTCCCATTTTCAGTTTTTAATCAGAATAGCCCAGGTCAAGAAATCTGTATGGGGTGCAGGAGATAGAGCTGTGGTCCAGCCCAGCTTGGGGACCTGAGGGCCCTGCCCTGCCCAATGGTGGCAAAGATCCATGGAGTGGTGTACGACCAGGTTGTCTCTAGAGGACTGCCATTCCTCATGGAAACTTCAGCATTTGCATTGGTGTGCATTGGAGGGCATTTGTCCCTCTTGATGCACTGGATCCAGTTCCCCAATACTGGGGCGGGGGGAACGCTGCTGTAACCAATAAAGCTGCGGCCTTTTCCTCCTTCAAAGAGTGAGTGTATATTCTGGGTTAGACAATCCTGGGCCCCTGCTGAGTAACAGGGCTGCAGATCTATTCATGACCATTCTCCAAGTCATTTTACAGTACAGTATGTCCAAAAAGAAGAGGAGACAAATGGTGCTGTTGCTGTTTGTTTGGAAACCTTAACACAACCTAAGGTTCTTTGGTGACTCAGGGCAGAACTTGATAAAGTTATTTATTTTTGGACTGCAACTGCTAGAATCCACCAACTGGGACAGTCCAAGGAGCATTCAGTTGGGAGATTCTGGGAACTCTAGCCTAAAATACTTTCCCAGGTTCTAACAACATCTGACAGCTAGACATCAAGACCTGTCACCAGGAATTAACCCGCACTGTAGCATCTAAGGATGTCTCGTGATGAACAGATATAGGGAGCAGAGTAAATTATTTACCTTTCTATATACTTCCTAGCCAAAGGCAGAAGAGACCAAGCGGAGGTTAGAATCTCTCACAGTAAGGCATGAATGTAACATTTCGTCTGCAATGGGGAAATTTATTCCAACCCCGGTGTGAATTCTTGCTCTTGTGTATCAATGCTTTATGTTATAAGTCTGATAATAAGTATTCTCTGATCACTCAGCAGTGAACTCTTTCTTTATGTTTTTGATAATCCCGCTTAAGGTTCATGTCTGATCTCTATGTAGGTCAGTTGTGAAAGTATGCTTCCAACCTACTGGCACTTACTTATAGATTTCTTCATTACATGCATATCCTGCTTTTCTTGCAAGGGGAGTAGAGTGACTGCCCCAAGAGCACCACACAAGTTTGACATCCCAGGAGGACAAGAACCCAAACCACCTAAATCCCAGTCCAGCATTCCAACTGCTAAAGTACATCTGTTGCATCCATTTTTGCAGGACGCAGTTTAGGCAAAGTCCATCTATATCTTGCCTTAGTAGCAGTAAAAGCTTCCTGCCAGCATAACAGTCCCTGCATTTCAAACATCTCTTACTGCCACTCAAGCCCTGACCCATCATATCAAAATCTTATTAGTTGGACCCATTTATTTCAGGCATATCAGAAAACAAAATAAAATAAACAAAACAAAATTAAAAAACACTGTAGCACTTTAAAGACTAACTGCTATATTTTTATTGTTAGCTTTCATGGATCAACAAAAGCTAACAATAAAAATATAGTAGTTAGTCTTTAAAGTGCTACAGTGTTTTTTAATTTTGTTTTGTTTATTTTATTTTATTTTCTGATATGCCTGAACCACAGACTAACACAGCTACTATTTAAAAAAAAATCCATTTACGGTATTTCAGTTGTACTTTGTCTCCTAAGAACAGTGGTGGGATGTCAAAAATTTTACCACCCCACCGTGACATCATCACAGTGTGGGTGGAGCTAACATCATGATGTCATGGGTGGGGCCAAAGTAAAAATAAAATTAAAAAAGCACGCACACACACACACACACACCTGAACCCACTCACCCACCCACAACACAAACCCATAAAATAAATAAATAAATAAATAAATAAATAAATAAATACATACATACATACATACATACATACATACATACATACATACATACATACATACATACATACATACATACATACATGCATGCATAAAATAAAAATTACATTAAAATACACCCAAACACCCACCCCAAACATAAATCAACCCACCCACACACACACCCCAAACACAAACCCGTCACTTACCTGTTAGTATAAGTGCCTGGGCAGCACGATGTTGCAAGATGGATATGGTCATTGTACTGGTTCTCTAGGATAATATGTCTTAATGTAAATGTAAAACAGCTGTACCTCCTTAAGGGTTCTCCAATTGGAACAGCAATAGGAACAGCACAGGTGTAGTTTATTGATGAAGTAACGCCAAGACTTTGCTTAAAAACCCCAAGCCCAGCCGCCAGGCCTTTTTAGGAACTGTGGTAGTACATCAATATAGGTAAAGATATTAAATACACATTAAAATACACACAGACACACCACGTCCAAAGGTGAGTCACTTACCCTGGGGAGCAGGCTATAGGGAGCTTCAGGCTAGCAGCTTCTCTTCCTCCTCCCCACTTGGGAGGACAACAAGGAGGCCATGCACATGCGCCAAGCACTGTAGGTGTGCATGCACACCAAGTGCTTGGCACATACGCGCACTGGGGGAACCAGTGAAAAGGTAAACCCCGAAGGTGGTTCCCCCCAAAAGCTGCTACCAGTTCTCCGGGACACCGGGAAAAGTTACTACCGGTTCTGGCGACCTGGTGAGAACCTGTTACATCCCATCTCTGCCTAAGAACCTTTCTTCCATATCACAAAGACTATAAAAAATGGAGGAGAGCAGTACAAGCCCTGAATGGACATCTTGGGGTGGCTAGATGGCCCCATTTTTGCATTCAGCCTCCACTACAGGCTGTGCTGGATCCAGAAACGGCTCTTTTAGATCATAGGGTGTATTAAAAAAAACACAGATAGTAAGAACCCACATAGCCACTTTCAGTTTTGATTTGTTTTTCTAGGAGACCCCTAAAGCCCCTAAGGCAAAAACGGTTGCTCCTAAAATCTATAAAAAATGGGATTTTAATACCCTTGGGGGGAGGGGAATTATAGGATTTCTTCAGGGACCATAAAAATTACCCTGTGAAGGCTGCATGGAACCAATGGGCCATATGTTGTCTACTTCATTCTAAAATTTAGGCTAAAATAGTGTGGATATAGAGCAAAGATTCTTCTTTTTCAAATCTAATAATTAGTATATCCCATACACCTCAGGAAAAACACATAATGATAGCAGTTTTCAAAGTGGTAGCCATGTTAGCACTGTTCAAGCATATAAGACAAGGAATGAAACAAAACAAAAAAATTAATACAAAAGTGTTGTGGCACCTTAAAGACTAACAGCTATATTCTGATAGATTCCTACTCTATTGCAAGGTGGTTCCTCCAGAAGTTTGTACACTTTCATTCATAAATTCTTAATCCACAAAAGCTCACATTAGAATGTAGCAGCTAGACTTTAAGGTGCCACAATGGCTTTCCTTTCTTTATTCTTGCTTTGCTTCACTTCGCTTCGCTTTTACAGTGGTTGAGTCTTTCCTAAAATATATATATATATATATATATATTGTCTGCAATCCTGCTGCTTAGAGTAGAATGTTGCAACAAGCATAGCCTAATTAGAATCAATGAAAATCAGCAGAGGCCTACGAGCTGCGGTGGCTCAGTGGTTTAGTAGCTCACCTTGCCATCCCATCATCTCCCCCCCTAAGGAAAAACACAAGGACTCCAACATGGAAGAAAAACTGGGCAGCTTTATTGATAACAAAAGTCTGGAGTTTGGAGGGCAAAGGAAGGGAAACCCCCAACTAGATGTTGACCATGACCTGTGACCCCAGCCAGGGTTACCTAACTCCTCCCGACTTCCAGATTATTTCCCCCACCAAAAGGGGGAACCCTGCCCCTCTGAACTTCCCGCCACTGCCACCGGGAGCATACCGCGACCCAGGCCCCCCATCTCCAAACACCTCTGGATGGCCCTGCTAATGTCCCTAATGAAACTTTCATAACCCCTCCAACTCAACCTCCTCCCATCCCAGCTGAAACAGGTTGCATCACACCAGGAAATGGAGGAGTGTCCAATGAAACCAACACCCAGAGGTGCCACCGCCTGCAGGAACTTGGTGTTCATGATCAGTCTGATGTTCTCCATGTCAAAAGCTGCATTCTGAGATGGCCTTTCCGCCAAGCTGTAGGCCACCGGCAGCACCTCCGAGAAAAGGAAAGCCGTTCCCGGCCACGTTGCCCTCAACCTTCCCATGGCCTTCCTGGCACTATCCACCACTGCCTCTTCCCTGCCGGACCCCAGCTGCTCTCCACCAAGGTGAACGACCACCACCAGAGGAATCCCATGTATGGAAAGAGGGAGGATGTCATCATGCAACGTGTTAAACGTGCGACCTTGCTGGCTGTCCCATACGGCATTCCTTCTAGGCGTGCCCAGGTGGGTTCCAAGGAAATGAGCCTTCATCCATGCCTCTCCCGAGTCCACGTGCTGATTGCCAACAATCCAAGGGGTCTCCTTTAAACCCGGGTGACCACCTGGAAAACAGAAAACTCATTATCCCGGGCCCCACGTTCTCTATTACTCCAATTGGGGAAGCTTCCAAATGTATGCCTTTAACTTCCTGGAAGTCCACCTTCCCACCTTTTTTATGGGCGCCTTCTTGTAACCTAATACCGCCAACGTGGAAGCTGCCCCAATCCTAAAGGAATGAGAGGAAAACTTCCAACCCGATATCTCTGCCACCTGTAAAGCCCTGGCCAATAAAGTTGTGAACTGAAAGCGTGTTAGAGGTTCCTTATCCCTATGCACCAGAAACTTACCATGCCCTTCACCTCTTAACACCATGTAATCCACCACTGCCTTAACTGGGCAAATGTCTTTTAGTGCACACGTACCCAAGCTCAAACACTTACCTTCCCCCAACTGATCTGTTTTAGAAAAGCGAACAAATACGTACAACTTATTGTCCGCCACCACCACATCTCTGAAACTGAGAGCCTTCGTTCCTGGATTCTTTTTGGAAAAAAACTACCAACTCACTAATCCCCAAAGCCCCAAAGAAAGCCAAGGCTGAGGCTGCTCTGAAAAGAGAAGTTTCGAATTCATATTTACAACCCCCCCCCCCCGCGGCCCTGGCCAGCCTTAACAACACAGCAGGGGAAAACGGGGTCTGCGAGTCCGCGGAAACACCGTGCATTCTTGACTAACCTTCTAAAACCTTTTTGATTCTGAAATCAGATGAAAGATCGGAGAAACCCCTAGATTTTGACATGAAAGCAATGGCTGCCAGCTTTGATCAGCCCAAGAGACCACACCTCTTCTGGCAAGCGCACCAGGTTGGCGCTTGAGGTGCCAACTTCCTGAAGCGGTCCATCTGTTGCCGAGACAAAGCATCCGCTATAGAGTTGTCCACCCCTGGGATGTGCTTGGCCACAAAGAGGATGTTACCTGCAAGACATCTACTGACAAAACCCCTAAGCAAATTCATAACCCGCTTGGACTTGGAGGTCATAGTATTGAGCACTTGCACCACCGCTTGATTGCCGCACCAAAAGACCACTTTCTTGTCCCACCAATCCTCTGCCCAAATCCAAAGCGCCCCCACCACTGGAAAAAGCTTCAGAAATGTAAGGTCCCTGGTGATCCCTAAACCCCCCCATTCCTTAGGCCAAGTCCCGTTGCACCACTTACCATTGCAGAAAATCCATGCCTTACCATTGCCTTACCATTGCCACCACTTATCATTGCAGAAAATCCATGCCGCATCCATGTGAACGTGCACGTCTGCTTTTAACAATAACTTGGATCTCCAAAAAGAGATACCATTGAAACCCTCTAAAATTTTCATCCACACCCCCAGGTCTTTCCTCATCTCTGCAGTAACCCTTCTCCTATGCATGGGCTTTTTAAGCCCTATGGTGACATCACAAAGACTACACAAGAAAGCCCTCCTTGGTGCCACCACCCTGCAAGCGAAATTTAAGTGTCCAATAAGAACTTGCAGCTCCTTCAACGTGGTTTTCTTTTTAGCCAGCAATTCTTTTATCAGAACAGTCATCCTCCCCAATTTCTCCAAAGGTAGCCTGGATACTTGCTCCTTAGCATCAATCTCAATCCCTAGAAAAGTAAGACAATACGCTGGCCCTTCAGTCTTGTGAGCCAGAGGAACCCCTGTCCTGAAAAATATTTAACCTCCTCCCACACCCGACCTTACCTTGACCAGCACAAACCAAAAAAATCATCCAAACAATGGATTATATCTCCATTACCCGCATTTTGAACATACACCCATTGAATAAACGTGCTGAACTTCTCAAAAAGCGAACATGAAATAGAACAAACCATAGGGAGTGCCCTGTCGATATAGAAACCCCCCAGGAACTTGAAACACAGTAGATAGAAATCGTCTGGATGAATGGGCAAAAACCTGAAAGCCGCCTTGACGTCACACTTAGCCAAATATGACCCAGACCCACACATCCGTACCATTTCCACCGCCGAATCTATGGAGGCGCATTTAATGGAGCAAAGCTCCTCTGGGATCACGTCATTCACCGAACCCCCTTTGGGGTACGATAAATGATGAATCAACCTGCACTCCATCCCTGACGCAACCCAGAGGCGACAAGTGCAGATTCGGTAGCGGGGAATCAGTGAACGGGCCAACTATCCTACCCAACTGAAGTTCCTTGTTTAACTTTTTTTGACCATTTCTTCCTTGCCCTTAACCGATGAAAGATTTTTCATCACTGAAGCTCCCAAAGAGTCCCGAACTGGAATCCTAAAACCAAACTTGAAACCCGACAACAGTAACTTTGCATCCTCCCTGAGTGGGTAAAAACGTAACCAGTGCTCCAAAGACTGGGTCCCTTAATTGGGCTGGGTCCCTTTACCAGAAGAGGTCTGGGGAATGGGCTGCTTCTGCTGTCCGTTTTCTTCCTTTCCACCCCCTTTGGTACCTTTTCCACACCGAAGCTGGGTGAAAACCTCCACATGAGGTGCACCCGTGCTTGTATTTGCACACTTTCCTTGAGCAGAAACCATGTGAATTGAACTCCCAGCATACCAATCGGGGTAGAACTGACTGCCCCCTGCCCGCACGAGGGGGAGAAAATGTTGAGCCAGGCGTTTGACTCCGTAACACCAAATGCCCTCTGTCACGCCTGTCTCCGGAAAGCGGGCGCACCAGGGTCATGCATTGCGGCCAAAGGTTAGTGTCAGGCTCCGCCCAGCTGACGTGTGGGTGATGCTCTGCCCACCCACGAATGCCTCTTCATAACAAAGCCACGCCCCCTCCAAAATCCAGATACGCCCTGTACATGAGATCCAGATATTTTAGCATAGCCTCCGCCCTCTCAGGAATGGTCTCAAAACTTGGCTGGCAGGAATGGTGTGGGGTTATGATGGTTCATTGCCCCCTCCCCGCTGGCTTATTTAACATCTTACACTTACCCTCTTATCCCACTTATTCCTTTAGTTAAAGGAGTGAGAGGTTGTTTTAAATGGTTTTTAAAACCATTAGAAGCAGTGACAGATTTTACTTTCTTAGGATCAAAGCTCACTGCAGATGGAGATTGCAGCCATGAAATAAAAAGGCGACTGATGCTTGGGAGGCAGGTGATGAGAAACCTGGGGAACATAGTGAAAAGTAGAGACATCACATTGCAAACAGAAATTCGTATAGTCAAAGCAATGGTATTCCCTGTGGCAATGTATGGTTGTGAGAGCTGGACCATTAGGAAAGCTGAGCGCAGAAGAATAGATGCCTTTGAAATGCGGTGTTGGAGGAGAATTTTGAGAGTCCCCTGGACAGCGAGGAGAACAAATAGGTCAATCTTAGAAGAAATTAACCTTGAATGCTCCTTAGAAGGTCAAATAGTAAAGATGAAGCTCAAGTACTTTGGACATCAAATGAGAAGAGAGGATTCGCTTGAGAAAGCCTTGATGTTGGGAAGGGTGGAGGGCAAAAGAAGAAGGGTGCGGCCAAAAATGAGATGGCTAGATGGTATTGTAGACACAATGGGCACAAAGCTGAGTGAGTTGAGGAGGATGGTGGAGGACAGAAGTGACTGGCAGACAGTGGTCCATGGGGTCGCAGAGGGTTGGAATTGACTGTGCGACTGAACAACAACAAATCTTTTAATTTGTTTTTTAGAGTTTTTAACTGTTTATTGTATGTCGGTTGTGATCCGCCCTGAGTCTCCTGTGTGAGAAGGGTGGAATATAAACTTAATGAAATAAATAAAATAAATAGGAAAGTACAAAAATGGGACATTAAGAATAGACAATTAACAAATCAAAATAGTTAAAGATTTTCTATACCTTGATTGAGTTACTAACACAAATGACAACTGTAGCCAAAAGATGACTGAAACTTGCAAGGGTATTAACGAAGGAAGTAGAAATGATTCTCAAGTATTAGCATATGTCACTGGAATCCAAAGGGAAGACAGTTGATGCTATGGTATTCCTCATACTCTGTACAGATATAATAATGAACAGTAAATAAAACTGACATAAAAATAGACTTATTGGAAATGTCGTATCAGACTCCACCAGAAAGACAAATAAAGTTCAAATCTAAGCCTGAACTCTCCCTAGACGCAATAATGACTAAAGTGAAACCTTTCTACTTTGGGAAGATCATGAAAAGACAAGACTTCCAGGAAAATGCAATAATGCTTGATAAAGTTGAAGGCAACAAGAAAAGAGGGAGACAAAATAAGAGATAGATTGATACTGTAAAAGGGACTACAGCCTTCAGTTTGCAATTGCTGAAAAGAGCTGTTAATGAGAGGATATTTTGGAGGTACGTAATTATTCATAGGGTCAGCAAAAGTCAGAATCAAATTGACAGCATACAACACCAATAAAGTAAAAATTCAAGCTTATCTTTAGATCCAATCTTCCTACTGCTATTCTCCAAATGTATGGCAATTAGGAGACATTTCAAAATTCTCCTTGGGTAAGAAATGTCAGAAATCTCAGATGGTTGATTCCTCCTGTTGTGAAATGCTAAGGTGAAATATCTGTGTAAATAGAGAAATATTTGTTGAATACAGCTGCAGGAAGAAAAATAAAACCTTGTATGTGCTGTTTCCCTTGTCCCTCAGTTGGTGGTGCTATAAAACAAGCTCTACAGAGAAAACATACAGTACTTCCAAGAGCTCTTCAGAGAAAATAGGGGGGGGGGGGGAAACCATCCAAATGGAAAAAGATTTGTTTTCCTTAAAAAAAGATGATTTTGTCATCTGTGTCCTTAACAATTTGCTGCACACCTTGCCTTTTTCTTGTCACTTTGGCCATTCACAGAAATTAAAAATGAACGTAAAGGCCAAGTTACATACCATACATGAATTTAGGCAAGCCACATTATGCCAAAGCAGCTTGGAACCCCTTTGAGGAAATGTCTAAAAACGTAGGATCAAACCATGCATTTCTTTTATCAGGAGTTACTGAAAGATAGCCTATTTCACAGATATTACAAATCATCTTGTTGTATGTTGGAAATTAGCTGCCTTTATTTTGCCATTGCTCATTGGAAGGTAAACGAAGGCCTCATTTCCAAGCATGGTTTTTCAGGCATGAAGAGTTTCTGCAATGGGAGTGTGACTTCAATTTCCAATGATGTGGTATCAGTAACATGTAGTTTGGCCCTGGTGGGCAGTGGGCCTTCCTATTAGGATGGGAGCATATGAGAAGGAAGTTAGTTTCCCTTCTCCAGATTTTGATTCCTCAGTTGACAAGACTATCAAGGGTCGCAACTTGCTTTCCATTCCATTCGCTGCCACACTCTTCTTCTCCAGGTTCAACCAAAACTTTTCATGATTGGGTTTTCCCATCTTTTGGGGAGTCTGCCAACGAGTCCTTTTTTCTCCTCTGGGATACTGTCTATATAGAAATCTCTGGTTGCCCATTATAATTAACAAAAGAAAAAGTGCCATTCAAAAAGATGGGCATTCTGCAGAGAAACCTGGTGAGGACAACCAAATTGTGAAGGTGTGCAAGCAGTGGAACATGAGCGAGATACAATGTGCAAAGCAAAGCGATGCTTCATGTCTTCTGAGAATTTTGATTGGGGCATGTTGGAAGATTTATACCCTTTCAGTCACAGGAAAAACAAGCTTTAACAGGTGAAACTATTCTGTATTTTTCCATAGATCTTGCATGCAATATGTGTCAGGCAAGTAAACATGTGTATGTGGATAGTAAAGGTAAAGGTTTCCCTTGCTCGAAATCCAGTCGTATCTGACTCTAGGGTTCAGTGCTCATTTCTGTTTCAAAGCCAAAGAGCCACGCTGTCTGCTTCTGCAGACATTTCCATGGTCATTGGCAGGCATGACTAGACACTGGAGCGCACAGAACGCTGTTACCTTCCCACCAAAGTGGTCCCTATTTATCTACTTGCAATTTCTTGCTTTTGAACTGCTAGGCTGGCAGGAGCTGGGACAAAGACAGGAGCTCATTCTGTCCTGCAGTACCCGGAATCGAACTGCTGACCTTCTGCCTCCCAGCCGCTTGAGCCGCTGCAGTCCTGTGTATTTGCATACCATGGCTTAAAGGCAAAAATGAGGCAAACATTTTGAAGCTGAGGCTGCCCAACTTCGGAAACATCAGGAAAAGGCAGGATACCCTAATAGTCCACCGTGTCCAAAACACCCATCCCTAAAAGTGATCTATGCCTGGTTCTGGCAGAACCAAACACCTGTATGTAGTTTTGTTTATGATAGTTTATTCTGTGAAATCACCCACTTCGGCGCCAAACCATCTCTGCTGCTACTGATCACTTCGAAAGGGAACTTGAGTCAAATTGAGCCAGATGGGCTAATGACCTGGCTTGGTTTCAGGGAGTGCTGAAGCCTCACGAAACTTAAAGGATGAGAATCCCTGCAGTACAGTATGTCTAATTTATATTTTCCTCTTGCTATTTTTAAACATGCCATTCATGAGGTCATTAATGGCTCATCTCCTGCTACAACAGCTCTCTACCCTACCTGGCTCAGTTCCCCCAAAGGCTGCTAAGGATGCTTGATTCATAAATGTCACCTCTTCACAAGATAGCAAAGTAGCCTTTGATGGAGAGAAGGGCCCTTGCAGCTGTGGAGATCATGAATATTTTATCTGGACCATTTATTGCAGACATTTATTGCTCATGCACAGAAAAGACAGGCAATTGCTTTTCATAGACCTGCCAATGCTTTGGAATTCCTATTGCATCATAATTTTGAGAACCCCCAGAAAGTCAGGCTTTCTCTGGCACTCACTTTGGTTACAGATACTGTAATTTAAAAAAATTATTATTGTCCCACTTCTCCTGTTTCTTTGAGATCAGTCAAGAGGAGGAAAAGCATGGTGACACTGGCAGTAAGGTATTGAATCTAACTTTCCAGGGTAACTGTTAGTGTGTTCGTTTTGCATTACTGTGATGACTGGGATACACAGAAAGAGCCTCCTTGAAGATTGTGGTATTCTTGAACCACAATGGGAGTACCCAGTAATGGGCAGCAACAGGTTCGCACAAGTTCGCCAGAACCGGTAGTAACTTTTCCCAGTGTCCCAGAGAACTGGTAGCGGCTTTTGGGGGAAACCACCTCGGGGGCACCGCCCACAGTGTGGTAGTAAACATTTTGGCTGCCCACCACTGGCCGTACCCTGGTAACGGCAACTTTGTGTTGACAGCTAGTCTTTCTCACACTAGGTTAGGCAAAGGGAACTGCAGAATGAACTCACTAAAGGGTGCCTTCATTTTGGCAGTTTCACATCTGGCCTAGACCTGGAAGAAGACAGAAGAAGAACAACAACTATGATGACTAAGGAATGTAAGAATACAGGGAAAGAAAGCTACTGCCAAGCAATAGAATCATTCATAGACTACATTTAAAAAACCCTTCTTTCTCCTTTTACTCCAAGACCTGTGCTTTCCAGTCTGTTGAGGGATTAAGGCAGGAGTTCTCAACCTTTTTAAGCTAGGGCCCGGGTTATGCTTCCTCAGACAGCATCAGGGGCCGGATGGCCATTTTGCCCTTCCTCCACTACATGGCACTTCCTGGTGTGATGGTGGTAGTGGTGGGCCATACGAAATGATGCTGCGGGCTATATCCAGCCCATGGGCCACAGGTTAAGAATCCCAAGATTAAGGTGAAGAAAGGGTATAGCATGAGATTATAAGGGAGTGAAAAAGGAAAAGGAAAAACAGAGTTTTTGTTGGGATAAGAAAGAAATGAGCTTTTCAAAAATTCTTGCAGCCACATCCTTTTTTGCGTAGCTCAAAATAGAAGGGAAGGGATGGAAATATAGATGTGATTTTCCATCTTCATTCTGGGAAAGCGTTTAGTGTATTAATGTAACATAAATGCAAGTGCCAGTTTAAATGACATAGATGTAATTTAATTAGAATTTTTTAGGCCTGTAATTGTTAACTTACTATCGGATCAGTTTTCACTTGGATCAGTTTCCATCGCAGAGAAAGGCAGTGACTGTATGTGCATAAGGGCAAGATGGCAAACTTAATTGTTGCTTGTGAAGCTCCCCAAACAAAAACAAACTAGTTTGCAGTTCAAATTGCGTAAACCTGTAAAACATTGTGTTAGAATTAACCAATGAATTTAATATCTTAAAGGAGCTCTACTTCCAACGACTCACTGTAATATCTGTTTCAGCCCTCTGACCAGATTTCCCACTGCTGCTGGAATAAGATAGGGCACAAAATACTTGGATGCAATATCATAGAAGAGCAGAGGGGAATGCATCCTACTAACAATGTAGCCGACAGGTGCTGAAGTTGAAGGTTGAGGGCAGAAACCCATAGGGCTCTTCAATGTTTGACCATTATCCAATGGTGGGCAGCAAAAATCTTTGCTACCACACTGTGGGCGGAGCTATGTTGTGGGTGAAGCCTACATTGTGGGCAGAGCCTATGTCATGGGCGGAGCCTAAGTCATGAGCGATCTAGTCATGCCTGCCATATGGCCATGTATACATCGGCAAACACAGGCAGCACTGGCTCTTTGGCTGTAAATTGAGATGAACACTGCACCCTAGAGTCGGATATGACTGGCTTTTGAGCAAGGGAGGCCTTGAACCACTTGCAGAGACAAAACTTGATGGGGCAGGGCAGGGAGGTGGGCGTGGCCACCCAATTTTGCTAAACCCCCCTTACCCGAAGGCCACCCAATTTTGCCACTCCCCTGCTCAGAGGCCACCCAATTTTGCTACTGCCCTCCATGTTGCTGCCCACCACTGCTATTATCACTGGGGAAGATGCAAAAGATGCAGCCCCAAATGAGAGTGGCAGGTAACATTCTAGAAAATGATGTCTAGCAGAGCTGGAAAGCTCAGCTTCTACAAATAAAAAAGCCTGGCTATCCAGGTTTCCAGGGGTTGTCCTTATCCACTTATATTGGCCGCTTTTCCTCTGCCAAAACAAATGAGATTCTGTTGCATTTTACATTGCAATAAATGTGTTTACATGAAACAAACACAGCTTGCAGAGGGAGGCGGTGACCTACTTTTTCACCAGAAAAAGCAACTGTGGTTGTTTGTGTATCTGTCTTTTGGTATGAAAACTGCTCTTATAAGTTGGCAGTTCCGACCATGGAACATGCTAAGATTCTTAACAACAGCACACCTCCATAATATTTCTATTCAAAGTTGAGATGATTTGTTGACGGCCAACAATTACAAGGGAAGATACCTTTACCACCTTTAATTGCTCCAAAGAAATTGGAATTTCAGCAGGTGTAGCTTAAGTGGCTTAAATTCCTCCGGTTATATTACTGTTTAAGGTGAATCAGAGAATAAACAAAACAAAAGTGTTGTAGCACTTTAAAGACTGTTATATTTCAATTTGAGCTTTCATGGATCAAGTCTACTTCATCAGACATGGGAGTGAGGCTTTGTGGTATCAATTTATACTCATCAAGGTTAAGAAACTCTTGTCTTTTAATGCTGCAGGTATTTTGCCCTCAAGGCCTTATAACTGCCCATCGTGACTCTCTCACCCTCTCCCTCACATGGTATTTACTTCTGTCTGCTTAGTGGCTAGCCACACCTGGTCTATTCTCTCTTCTCTTCCACCTGCCAACTCCATAGTAGGTTTAGTACACCATCAAGACATATTTAACATGCATACAGATGTTGCTTGTTACCTACTAAACAGGAATTATAAGTCAACTCTAGATTGAAAAGATGTTATTTCTATATTTCCCCTCATAAATATAAAATATTAGTCAAAATATTTTAGAACCGATAATTATAGCTCTATGCTGTTTTTTGATCAGATTAATGATAGAATGGATTCTGAAACACTAATTACTGTATATACTCGAGTATAAGTCGGGGTTTTTAGCCCCCCAAATGAGGTCCAAAATGGGACTCGACTTGTACTTGGGTCAACGTAAACACTCAAAAACATACCCACACAAATATATCAATTAATTAATTTTACCGTATTTTCATGTATTTTAATTATTGAAACTCACTAGCAGCTGCTGCATTTTCCACTCCCGACTTAAACTTGGGTCAATTTATTTTCCTAGTTTTAGAGGTACCTTGACTTATATTCAGGATGATGTATAATCGAGTATATATGGGTATATCTGAGCTAATGCATTAACTTTAAAAGGTATGATAAGAAATGCACCTCCATTTTAAAATCTGCTGTGGAAACTGTAAAATTTCCCACGCGATTGAATGAACACTAGCGTGTGTGCTTATTATGTCTTATTCACTGATGTATGCTGGAAAAGTAGGTCATCGTTCTCATGTAAAATTAAATTTATATAAATCCATAGTATTGTATTTCTATTATTATAGATGTTAATTGTAATTTGAGTTAACAAAGTTTCATCCAGATTGTATTTTGAAATAACATGAATTCCATATACAGTATGAGCTTTCTGAAAAAGCTGTAGCAAAATTTCAGGGGAGATGTTATATTTCTGATCAAAGTGGGCTGTGTAATTTAACACTATCTAAAGATATTTCCTCATTTTCCTCATTATATGTTCACTTACATCATAGTAACTAGTGACGGAACAAAAATAAGATCAAGAGAAGCTGGTTTGTTTGCTTCAATGAGAAGCAATCTCTCCCTATGATAAAACCAGAAAGGTGGGAAACAATTGTAATCTAAAATCCCTTCACCTATATAAACAACCTGCTCTTTAGTAAGATGGATGGGACTGTGGTGGGTCAGTGGTTAAGAACCTTGCCTTGTTAGCTGGAAGGCTGGCAAGGCAGCAGTTGAAGACCTGGATACTGCACGACCAGGGGTTCCCAACCTTTCCAAGCTGAGGGCCAGGTCACAGTCTCTCAGTTAGCTTTGAGGGCCAGAAAGTCATTTTGCCCTGCCTACATGAGAGGGGGGGGACACACCATTTTGTCCCAACAGCTTCAAAGGGATGGTCATTTTGTTTTTTTTATGCCCTTAGAGCTATTCCTGGTGGCAATGTATGGTTGTGAGAGCTGGACCATTAGGAAAGCTGAGCACAGAAGAATAGATGCCTTTGAGATGTGGTGTTGGAGGAGAGTTTTGAGAGTATCCTGGACAGCGAGGAGAACAAATAGGTCAATCTCAGAAGAAATCAACCCAGAATGCTCCTTAGAAAGTCAAATTGTAAAGATGAAGCTAAGGTACTTTGGACATCAAATGAGAAGAGAGGATTCGCTTGAGAAAGCCTTGATGCTGGGAAAGGTGGAGGGCAAAAGAAAAAGGGTGCGGCCAAAAATGAGATGGTTAGATGGTATTGTGGAGACAATGGGCACAGAACTGAGCGAGTTGAGGAGGATGGTGGAGGACGGAAGTGCCTGGCGGACAGTGGTCCATGGGGTCGCAAAGGGTCGGAATCGACTGTGCAACTGAACAACAACAGAGGGGAGCAACACAAAATGGTACTGAGGGCCAGATCTGGCCCACAGCGCTTAGGTTGGGAACCCCTGTGCATGACGGATTGACCCATCTCTGTCCCAGCTCTTGAGGACATGAAAGGAGCCTCATTTAGGCACCCCCCTAGTGGAGTTTCTCCAGCAACAATCCTTTCAACCCAGAATAATTTCCAACATGAAATTATTATAGTAAGATAGTGCATTTTCCTATCTGTGAAAGCAAAAGTGCACAGTGAGTTGCTATGAAGTCAGTTGATCATGAGTTCCTGAAAGAGTAAGACTTCTGGTAAATAATAAATTCATGGCTATCTCTTCAATAGGAAGTGTATTAATGCCTGGGATGGTTGGGAATGGGTTAAAGCAGTGGGTTAGTGGGACTCCTTAGTCTCCACTGGTGAAAAACAGGGATGTGGAAATGTGCTCCTAGTTGTAGTAACTTCTGTCTTATGTGAACTGCACTTTGAGTGTGCAATGAAGTGAAGGACTGGAATGGCTCTTCTGCTGAACACCTGAATATGAAGAGACTGTGCTACCTGTATTACCTGCTGAAAGCAGCTTAGAACCTGAAAACAATGTTTTCTCACAGTATTTTTGAGTAGTGCAGAATAGACCTCAAGCACAAGCACAGCTTTGGAGAAAGCTATAAAAAGGAAATCAAGGAAGAAAGTGAGATATCCCTCAGCATTCCAAGGGAAAGAAGACATAGAGCAGTGGTGGAGAACCTTGTCCCTCCAGATGTACTTGAACTTCAATTCCCAGAAGCCCTGATCAGCAGGAGTGCTGACTTAGGCTTCTGGTAAATGAAGTCCAAGAACACATTGAGTGCCAAGGTTTGCCATCACTGGCCTAGAGATTGGAGAGTAGCAGAGGCATGTTTGCCTGATGCTGTCGAGGAAGGACCAAATGGAAATACTGTACTGCTGTCATGAGAGGCAGGCATGGAAGAACTTGACACAGACATCTACAAACAGTTCACTGTCGTAGAGAAGTCAATTAAGAATGCCCACGCCCCCTGCCCCCCCCAAAAAAGGACACAGACATGAAAACAGTGCTAAAATCTTTGAACTACTCTTCTACTCCTCGTAGAGAGCATGTTTTTAAAATGACACAACCCATGAAAGAGAGAGAGAGAGAGAGAGAGCTTGTGAAACCCAGGTTGGTCACAGCATGGTGGACTATGCTAAATCTTTATTTCCACACTGGACAAATCAGGGTGGGGAGATTATCCTTTCATCAGTTTAGAACCGGTAGAAGGCTGCTAATCACAGAAGTAATATACCTTGATAGCCAAAAATAGGTGTACATCCTCTGAGTTATTATTTCTATAACCCATTACTAGGGCAATGGATCAGAAAGCTAACAGATGGTTCACCATACCTGGGGAATATGCTTTGCAAAGACCATCAAAGCAACATCCTCTGGTTGTCTATAACAGTGTTCCCCAACATTTGGGTTTTGGACTTCAGTTCCCTGAAACCTAAGTCAGTACATTGGCTGATCAGTCCTTTGGGAAATTGATTTAGGTTTCTTAGAATTGAAGTCCAAAACCCAAAGGTTGTGGAACACTGGTCTATAGGATGCTGAGCACAAGGAAGGGACATTTCTTGTTGGAGATTTCTCTCAACTGATACTATTTTTTTACTGGTATGGAAAACTATCCCATGAAGCCATTTATGTTAGGTCTTGTTACAACTAAATGAAAACAAGAGTTCTTGGCCAGCATTTATATTAGTTTCATAGTTTGGGAGGTTCAAAACAAGGTCATTGCTTTGAATCAGAAATAGGAATAATATCCTTAAAATAGACATTTCACTGAAAACAAAAAGAGGACTGAAACAAAAATGTCCCAGCACATGGGAAAATATGTTCTACCACCATTTTTTTTTAAAAAAATAATAGTTTTCTTCTTTCGTGTCTAGGCCAGACTTTAAACTGCCAAAATGAAGCTACCTTTCAGTGAATTCATTCCGTAGTTCCTTTCGCTTGACCTAGTGTGAGAAAGATTAGCCACCACAAGGTTACTCTTGCAAGGGGTACACACAATTGTGGAAAGGAGATGAGAAATCTAGTAATGAAGTTGAGTTGCATGGTGGATCCAATTCAGAGTTTAACACTAGCCTGAACACCTGTGCCATTATACAATTCCTTGTATTCATTAGTCTAAAGCTACAAGTGGTACTGCTTCAGTGGCGGAGTAGGGTTAACCATCAGTCACAGGATTAATGGTTTTGATGAAGAAATCCCCCCCCCCCCCGGTGAATTGAGGGGGATGGTGGAGAACAGGAGTGCCTGGCGGGCAATGGTCCATGGGGTCGCAGACGGTCGGAATCGACTGTGCGACTGAACAACAACAACAACGAACTATGAGGTTGCTGGATTAAAGCCTTACCATCATGGAAACAGGAATAAAGTAATTGTGTGTGAGAGAGGGGGGAGAGAGAGAGGGAGAATTGGATTCACAGGAAGGAAGGAAGGAAGGAAGGAAGGAAGGAAGGAAGGAAGGAAGGAAGGAAGGAAGGAAAAGAGGATCTTTAGAACTATTCTGCTGTGGGACTCTAACTCCTAGTGATCAACTCCTTTTCTGTATATCTTGCAGACCACGTCTGTTCTGGTGTGTAAGAAATAATATGGGGAATTATATGAGAACAAGAGATATATCCCTATTAAAGAAAGGTCATAAATTGGTTGGGGAAGGACATACAGTAAAACCCTGACTTACATATGCTTCAAGTTACATAAAATTCGACTTACACGATTTTTCCACTAAAACCATGTCCCGATTTACATAAATGTCCCGATTTACATAATAAATTTCCTATAGGTTTGCTTCAAGTTAAGTAAAAAATTGATTTTTCCTATGGGGTAGCTTCGGTTTATATAAATATCATTTTCCTATGGGTTTGCTTTTAGTTAAGTAAAAAAAAAAATCATTTTTCCTATGGGTTTGCTTCGAGTTAAGTAAAAAACAGATTTACATAAAAGCCTACGGAACAGACTTTTTATGTAAGTAGGGGGTTGTTACTGTACTACAGGAATTAGCATTCAAAAACAAGTCACCATAGTGAGACATAACAGGCAGAAGTCAAGTACCAGTGTGTCAAGAATCTCACTCATTCTGAAGATAAAAGTTATCTGTGGGTAGTTAGCAAGTTGCATAAATAGGGCACTGTTCTCTGAGCAATGCCCATGAGCTCTACTAGCTTCATTCATATATTTATGCAGCCCCAGGGACTGTGTATCTTGCCCAAGGCCACACAAGCTGGCTCATCTTCTGGGAGGCACATGGGGAATTGAACTCCCAACCACTGCTCCACAGCCAGATGCCTAAATCTCACTTAACTGAAATGATGGTATTAGCTGTAATGTCCTACAGCCCATATGAGAAATTACAAGCACATGCCTTTAACATAATATGTCAAGAAAACTTTGCTTTCCTATCAGGGAATGTGTGTGCCTACAGATGTTATTGATGTTACAGATGTTCCAAAAGGGGTTGGTTGGAACCCAATATGAGTGTTCTTTGCTTCACCAATTCCTCTCTTGCTGTCTGTGCCTCCATCAGGAATGGATTTGGGGGGCAGGGTTCCCCTTTATTTTGGATTATTTTTATCATTGCCAATAATAATAATTTAGTGTCAGTAATTATTCTGGGTTGAAAGGATTTTTGTGAGAGAAACTCTACTCAGGGAACACCCAAATGAGGCTCCGTTCATGTCCCCAAGAGCTGGGACAGAGACGGGGTCTCGAACTGCCGACTTGCCAGCCCTCCAGCTAACAAGATGAGCTTCTTAACCACTGAGCCACTGCAGTCTCCTAGATAGTACATTTTAGATATTTGAGCCCCACAATTCTTTGGGGTTTTTTAGCCATCTTTGGCTCTTTCATTTCTTGGAATGTGCTGTTCTGCATCACTGGGTTCAAAGAGAAGAGATTCAAAAGATGGCATCAAATTAAGAGAAAGCTCTCCATATTCTATTTATTTTGGTGGAGGAAACTTTGATTGTATTTTTGCCCTTGTTTGTTTGCTTATTGTTAGGGAGGGGGTTGTGTGTGTTTCATTTTGCTAATCTTTAAAAATAATTTAAAATTGTTTGGTTCATTTATTCCATTTTTTCTGTTGAGGACTATTTGGTTGGGATATATTTGGAACTGTTTTATTTAGGAATGGTTTTTTTTAAATTGCCTGCTTTTGGAGTAGAATATTTCTCTGTTGTGTTGCCCCCCCCCCCTTTTTTAGGGGGATAGTTTTTACACCAACATCAGAAAACTAAAAATGATCCAAAGAGGCATTCCTTTTCATGTTAATTGAAAAAGCAGTACACAAAAACAAAAAAAAAACCTCAAAACAAAAATGAAAGTTCTCACCATGCTCATCCCAAATTCCATATATACGTACCAACAATACATCTGATGAGGCAGTAAAATATTTTTTGGCTATCTCTATTGTATTTGGGGTCAGACAATATGCAATCAAGTATGTATGCTGCAGAATCCCAAAGTGACCCCAGAAGAAGGGAACTGTAAATTGCTTCTGAGTATTGTGTACCTGGAAAAGGTTGGCATAAGTCAGAATTCACTTGACAGCACACAATTATTATTATATTCATTGAGCACTGAATGTTTTTTAATACTTTAATATTGTAAAAAATAAATGAAAAATAACAATTACAAATCAGTTGTAAACAAATCAGATATTTGCATTTTTTACTTCATTTTTATTACAGTTCAAGAAAACGGTAAAAAGAAGGAAAGAAAGAAGAAATACATCAAATTTTGTAAACCAGAATTTTTGAGAGCAGTAAAAGACCAACACACTGGATTTTATATATTTGATGCAGTTTCCAGAGGAATCTATTAGTTCTTACTATGGGCTAATTAATACATATATAACTATATATATCTATATACAGAGAGAGCCAAGGGAGGGGGAGGGAGGATTAATTGGTCATGATGGAATTCATGTTTTTTCTTTGTAAATCAAATCAAAATAAAGGTTCCTACCTGTATGTTGTATTAACATGACCAATTAATTCTCTGGAGATCAAGTGGCCAACACAAGCAGACCTATTGCAAAGAAGGATCCCCATCAAAACACTAAAATCAACAAAAGTAATGTTGCATAAATTAAGCTCGATTTTTTCATAGGCTTTAAATGAAAATATTCTCATTAAGTCAATTCTAAGACTTCATGAAAGCATGGAGACATTGGTCTACATATCCAGAGATAAACATAATTTAATCTGTTACAACTGTGCCAATTCTGTAACATTAAATTAAATCTGATACCAGAAGCAGGGGGAAAGGATTCATACAAGCAGAGCATCAGGCACTTTGTTTCAAGATGTTGCATTTCTAGTGCCAGAGGGTTTGACCTAATTGTAAAATTGCCAAACTGGATTGAGGCCTAGTCTAACCAGACTGGGAAGTGATTATTGGCGATAATTAATTGTCTGGTTCACAAGAAAATGAACTCCTATCTTATTCCATCGCAGAGGGCAGGCAAGAAGGATTATTCTTAGACCCCAATTTATCCACACTTACCTGCAAGTAAATTTTGTTGAAAATAATAGTCTTTACATCTGAAGAGATATGTACAGGGTTGCACTCCTGACCAAATACATGTTAATTCAAAGTGTCACAATAGATATCTGAATAAATTAAAAGGATGAATAATGATGCAGACTGTATTCTAATGATTATTCACAAGGAATTTACATCTACTCCTTATTTTGGTAATATATTTTTACAGAAGTATACTAATCCACAGAACATTTGTTGCTTATCAGAAGATACTTTTGTTTTCTTCTTACTAGTGTCTTTCTGGTATTAAGCTTTCACTGGTTATGATCCTCTTATCTTTTCCACACTCACTGTGGATTTCTGCCTTGAAGAGACCCAGGCGTAGGGACCAACTGTGAGATTAAAACTTCCTCTCTATTTTACCAGGTATGCCTATGTGTAGCATACACAATCTCTACATAATACTATCATTCACTAACTGTATAAACAGAAGAGGAGGTTGTCCTGTACGTGCAGTGTTTTTATTTAAAAAACAGAGTAGAGATTCAGGACATCACAGCCTCTGCCAGTTTCTCATTCCTACAAGGCCCACAGAACCACTGCCCTTCAACATGGAGAGGACGACATCTGGTCGTAGTCAGGACACTTAAGTAAAGCAGGATAATTGCTGTTCATCTGGAGGGAAGCATCGCTGGAGATGTCGGAAGGACTACGGCCACGAACCCAGGCATCTGGGTGGAGGAACTGGCCCGAGTAGTCAGAGCAGTTGCTGAGGCGTGGGCGGTAGAAGCCAGGATGAGGCCTGTACATCTCCTCCGCAGTGTATCTCTTCATGAACAGGTAGACAGACATAACACCTGCACTCTGAGAGAGGAAGAAGAGAACACCTGGTTTTTTGTTTGTCCAAAATACACAGTGTGCTACAGTTCCAAAATTAAGATCACCACAACTACCACCATCAACAACAAAACCCTGCAAAGAGGGAGGTCAATCATGATCTACAGCCCTTCCCAACCTTGCTTTCTTCTTTAAGATAAAGATGTTGTGTTGTTGTTGTTTAACTTTACATGAAATGGCACATATGGGCTCTTCGGAGCTGAGGTTGGGGTTTAGCTGTTATTGTTTGGATATGAGGGATCTGGGAAATTTTAAAGGCAGATTTTTGCATATAGTTCAAGAGTACATTCTACTTCCAGAATGAAGTTGTAAAAAAAAAACACCAAGAAAAATACACTTTAAGAGCCAGCGCAATCTGCGTCTGCAGATGTTTTTGTGGTCATGTGCCAAGCATCTAGATGTCAGAGTGCATGGAATGCTGTTACCTTTCCTGATGAATGGGGTACCTATTTATCTACTTGCAATTTTGTGCTTTCAAACTGCTAGGCTGGCAGGAGCTGGGACAAATGACGGGTTCTCATTCCAACGCACAGCACTTGGGTCTCGAACTGCTGACCTGCTGACCTTCTGGTCATCAAGCTCAGCATCTTAACCACTAGGCTGCTAAGGCCCCTTGATTTCAATACCTTAAGTGTGGTTGTGTAGTAGATAATCTATAAGGCTCCCATTTGACTATTGTTTATAGCTAACTACACAGGGGAAGACATGTAGAAAGGGTGGATATTTTTACAGTTCTGTCCCTATCTCATCAGAGAGGAAACTACTGCATAAAGCTGCACCACAGAGCTAATACAACAGGAGAGCTTCTCCCTATTCAGGATTTTACATTTTAGGTTCGTTGCCATGCTCATCCTCTCTGCCATCAACTCCTTCCCAGTTTGGGCCCATGGTATGAAGAGGGCAAAAACTCTTCTTGTATGTTGTTTCTATGGGTAAGCAAGAACCCAGCCAAAAAGGCCCTCTTCGTGACCACAGAGTATATTGCAGGACTGGGGCAGAAGTTTACGCTGGGGGGGGGGGGAGGTTGCTCTGACAATCATCCATCGTACAACCAAGGAAAGTTCACACCACCTTTTTGTGGTCCTGACTGTGACAAAACTATGTAAACATACAAATCAACAAACACCAATTCAAGTATTATCAGTGAATTTGTCTGCAGAGAAAGGCTGCAAGTTTGGATTACAAGGAGGGGAAAGGGTGGAATGGTCTCAAGATGCCCCCTGATGCCAGTTTATCCTTCATAAACATTCTTGTGCCAAGTTAACCACTGGGCTGAGAATAGTCACTCATGAGCCTGTCTTTTTTTCCCCATGTCTAGGCCAGACGTGAAACTGCCACAATGAAGGCACCATTGGGTGAGTTCATTCTGTAGTTCCTTTCGTCAGACTTAGTGCAAAAAAGATTATCCGGGAACACAAGGTTGCCATTAACAGGGTACACCCGACTGTGGTTCAAAAATCCCAATCTTCGAGGAAGCTCTTTCTGCATCTACCAGTTGTTAGACATTGCTCGGATAAACACTATTCTGTATGTTCAGTGTTCTTTCCACACCATGCATTCACACCTCTTGCCACTGAAAGGGGCACTCACTCCAGTTGAAAGGCTCGGCTAAAAGCAACATTTTGTTATTTGCATGCAACTTCAAAATGCAGTTATAAGCCAAGGAACTCCTCAAAATCAACCCAGCCCACTTGGTGGCCTGACAAAAGTCTTTCCTTCTCCAGGTGTTCCCAAAGAAAGGAAGACTTTACATTCTGAAATACACAGTGGAATAGCCAGGAGCCAAGCAAGTACTTCTTCACTTTAGGGATAGTTGTGATTCCATCATTTTACATATGCATATTATTTCAGCATTCTTGGCTTAGGGAGGGGAAAGAACGGCACAGCACTCCCAGCATTATTTCTTGTGATGTTCTGGCAAGTATCCTAACTCAACGGCACAGAATGTTAGGAGTGAGATAAGGTGATTGCAAGAGAAGGGGGTTTACAGAAACCACTGGGGATCTTCCACTGTTCCAGGAGCCTTCCTTGGACAGAAGGAATCCATTCACCCTCTGAGAGACAGCCTTGTTTTTCCTCACATGAAACAAAGCAAATAAGATTCCTTGTGTTCAGATAATTCAGCTGAAATAATCAGATTTGGAAATACAGTCAAACCTCGCATAAAGAGCGTCTCGCTTAAAGAGCGTCTCGCTTAAAGAATAGAATTTTTTCTGAATGTTCGCTTCGCTTAACAAATAAAACCAACCAAAAACTCGCTTAACAAATAAATCAGGGTTTGCAATCCCCACCCCCACCCCCAGAAGTCACAATTGGTCATTTACAATGGTGTTTCGCTTAAAGAGCAAACTCGCTTAAAGAGCAATCCTGTGGAATGCATTATGCTCTTTAAGCGAGGTACAACTGTAAGGGCATTTAGGGGGAAAAACCAGTAAGCTGTTCTGACCCCTTGGGATGCAGCAAAACAAGAAATGAAGAGATAAATTCTTTATCAAGGTTGAAATCTTAAAATACAGTGGTTTATTCAAGTTGCGTGTGATCTGTACACTGTTAGATGTGTGGTGAAGATAGGCAGAGACTTCAGCTGCCTGATCTTCCTTCTCTACAAGCAGATTTAGGAAAGGTTTTTTTCCCCTCACCCTCAAACTGCTGTCAAAAAGCATTATTTGAGAGATGCAATGCTCTCTCTTCCTCCCCTGTGTGTTTGTGTGTGATGTGCTGTCAAGTTGGAACTGACTTATAGTAACTCTAACAGAGATGCCAAGGTGAGATATTTAAGAAGTGTTTTTCCTACTTCTACATGCCATCCCTCATGAGTATCCATCATTGAGCAGAAATTTGAACTCAAATCATCTGAGGCCTAATCCATCACTCTCTCCATTACACCATAGTAGAATCCTGGCAGTGTTTCCCAAATGCTGGTGTTTGGACTTCAATTCCCAGAAGCCTAAGTCATTTCCCCAAAGCACTGATCAGCCAATGTACTGACTTAGGCTTCTGGGAATTGAAGTCCACCTGTGGGCTGTGTACCCCTTGTTGGGAACCACTAAGTTAGGGGGGTTATAGAGACACCTACTGGTTCATACATTGGCTAATAAGGGGGTATAATAAACTGCATTATAATGGATATTGCCTAGAGCTAAAACAACTGGAAGGTTGGCAGATCAACAGTTCGAGACACAAGTGCTGCATGACCGAGTGAGCTCCCATCTCTGTCCTAACTCCTGCCAACCTAGCAGATCGAAAGCAAGAAATTGCAAGTAGATAAATAGATATCACTTCGGTTGGAAGGTAAACAGCATTCCATGCGCTTCAGTGTCTAGGCATGCCTGCCACATGTCCACGGAAATGACTGCAGACACAGACAGCACTGGCTCTTTGGCTATAAACAGAGATGAGCACTGAACCCTAGAGTCAGATACAACTGGCTTTCGAGCAAGGGCAACCTTTACCTTTACCTTAAGCAACATTTCACAAACATTTCAAAATTAGGTTTTGAACTTAAAATTCACAGTTGGCACTCTGATGTTAAAATGTAACATCAGCAGTGGGTAATAAGGTTGTTAGGACCAGGACAAAAGCCAATGGATTCACGTGGTAGAAATAGCAGTGCAGGAAGTAGATGGCAGAGCTGGTTAACCACATTATCAAGCAATTACCTAACAATTACCTAACTAGCTGTTGGAAGAGGAAGGCCTTCATAAGAACATAAAGCTCAGAGTATAAAATTGTCCAAATGAATTACTATGTGATCAGACAGACAATTTTTAGAATTTAAACTTGAGTGTTTAGGGTGCATTTCTCATCTATATAAAAATATTTTCTGATTAGGTATAAATGAATAGCTCCTTACAGCAGGCATCACGTAATGACCACAGGGCCATTTTTGTCATCATGCCCTCACTGTTGGACATGCTGCAAAGTGCACCCAAGCAGTATGCAGAGAATTACAGAATTGGGCTGCAAAGTTCCCATATCTTCTAAAGACCACCAAAACTTCTCACGCAGAATCAGCGAATGCCTACCTCTGTCAGGAGAAAGGAGATAGCAGCAAAAGCAAATGACCATCCATAGTTGTATGTGAAGTAAGTCTCAGAGTCCTTGGTTCTGTTGAACATTTCATCATTGATGCTGGAGATGTACAAGACAAGGCCCACAACCAGAGATAAACCTGAGAAAGCAAGAACACTCGGTTCAAGGCAGTCCTTGAAGGAAAATGTATACATTTCTTTCTGAAACAGGTGAAGAGAACTTACAACTTTCCAGATGTTCTCGGGATGACGATGGTGATAGTGATCATGATAATGATGATGTGCCATCAAGTTGATTCTGACTCCTGGTCATTTCCTAGGTACAGAGTACTTGAAAGTGATTTATTGTACCCTTCTCCCAGTGGTACTCTGAGACTGTTCAGCTTGCCCCTAGGGTATATAGCAGGGGTTCCCAACCTTTTCAAGCTGGGGGCCGGGTCACACTCTTTCAGCCAGCTTTGAGGGCCAGACAACCATTTTGTCCTGCCTGCACAATGGGGGTGGCCATTTTGTCCCAACAGCTTCAAAGGGGTGGCCATTTTGTTTCTTAAATGCCCTTGGAGGGGTGGTAGGCCACATGAAATGGCACTATTGGCCAGATCTGGCCCACAGACCTTAGGTTGGGAACCCCTGGTATACAGACTGACTGTTCTCCTGAGCAGCACAATGAGGAAGTAGACTTTCAGCCTCCAGAGGGACTCCAACTCATTGAGCTCATTAGCCAGCTATTCTAGAACATCAGCTCCTGTCGTCCAGGGCATTCGCATCTTGAGCTTTTGGATATGCAGTTCCCCCCTGAACTGAACTGAGCTAAGTTTGAGCGACTAAATAAAAGTGCTCCCTGCTCTGAATTAAGCAACAGATTCATGTTCTGAGGCAGGGTTCGTTTGAACTACAAGTAGGCCATGTAAGTAAAAGCTTTTAAGCTTTATGGTTGCATTTGCTTATTGAACTTTCTCTTAATGCTGTGAATAAAACATTGGCTTCTGTTCTCGAATGGAACAAAGCTCGGTTCTAAGTTTCAGATCTCCTCCATAGCTCAAAGTGGTCACTTTAACACAAAACTACTTTGCAAGATGGAAAGGAAAATGGTTTCTGGAGTTGCATGGACTCTGCGTAACAGAGCTGGTGTACTGGCAAGAGTTCAAGCACTGCAGGAAACTTTAACTGTTATGGAGTTCCATTCCATTGGGTAAGGTGCAAAATCCAAGCCTGAGCCCTTTTTTGGAAGTAACTGCAATGTTGACTAGTGAACAGTTCTTCTATACAGTACTAATATTAGAAGTACTAATAGTATTTAAGATAGAAAAGCCAGAGTAAGATAATAAGGTTTTTACATGGTTCCAGAAGACTATGAGATGGATGCTAGGGGATTGTAAAATGGCTGTCATTCTAAGGCAGCAAAACTGCAGTGCCAACAATAAAAGGGCATTTCTTCTGGTAATCACTTCCTGAATTGACTTTGAGAGAGATGTTTCCCTAAGTCCATCTATAGCAGGGGTCCTCAACCTTTTAAAGCCAGGGGGCAGTTCACATCCTCAGACTGTTGAGGGGCTGGACTGGTGGTCCCACAGCTGGCGGTGGGGGCACAGGGTGGTCCTGGTGTTGGCAACACTGGGAGTGCCGGTGGGACAACCCTGAACCCCCCCACTCCCCCCCACTGCTGTCAGTTGTGGCAGAACCACCCTGAGCCCCCCAACACACCACTTCCCTGCTTACCGGCCTGGAGGAGCTGCATGGCATGGGTGAAGGAGGGGCCCAGGTTGTCCTTCTTGGCCGTGCTCAGCCAGAGCGGCCCCCAAGAAAGAGAAAGGCGGCTGTGTGCATCCACCGGGAAAGCTGTGCTCAGCCAGAGCAGCCCCTGGGAAAGATGCAGGCAGTCGTGTGCATGTACCACCATTGCCTCAATCTTTGTCCCCTCCACTTAGCTTGCCATGTCCCTAACAATGCTCCGTAGCAGGGTAGATGTTGTAAGCCATCCAACATCTGCCCTGCTATGGAGTGCTGCGAGGGACATGCCAAGCCAAGTGGAGGGAACAAGGACTGAGGCAGCAGCACCATAAGCGGTGGCTGAAATGAGGGCTGAATGACCTGGTGCCATGGGCTGGATCCAGCCCATGGGCCATAGTTTGAGGATCCCTGATTTATAGAGACATGCCATAATGAGACATGCTGAGAAACAGGAAGGGGAAATGACAATGTGCACAGCAAATTTAGTGAATGATGCAAAACAATATTGCAGAATAGGGCTGTACATGGAATCAGCCCAGTTTGGGTGGATTATAGGAGGTCAAGACTGAAACAGAATGGCCAGATTTGGTGCTACTTTTCATATGAACAAATGATAAAAACAATGGAAGAATTAAGTAAAATGCTGCTGAAGTCACATTAATGAGACAAGAAAATGGAGATGACTTAGTTGAAGATCAGACTACAATCAGCACAATTGTCAGAAACGTTTCTTTCAGTTTGCTAATAATAGAACGACGGAACTGTGTGAGATAACTGAATATATAACTATATGACCTCACACAATCCTCTCCTCCTATGGGAGATTCTTACCACAGTTTCCTTACCGTACCAGTGATCATAATGAGAGTCTATGAATGGCTTTGGTAATGAACCTTATTTTTACCTCCCTTTGTCCGTCCCATTGCTCATAAATATTGCTAGGTATCTGATTTGATTTCTCTTTGTTGTTCAATTTTAAATTTTCTCTCTCATGTGTGCATGTATAAATTTGCAAGTTTTGCCAGGAAGCATATTTATTTAGCTTAGGAGTTCCCAACCTAAGGCCCATGGGCCCAATCTGGCCCGTGGCGCCATTTCATGTGTCCCCCAACCCATCCAAGGGCATTTGAGAAACAAAATGGCTGCCCCTGTGAAGCTGTTAGGACAAATGGCCACCCTTATCGTGCAGGCAGGGCAAAATGGCTACCTGGCCCTTGAAGCTGACTGAAAGAGTGTGACCTGGCCCCCGGCTTGAAAATGTTTGGAATCCCTGATTTAACTTATCCAAAAATGTATTATGACCATACTGTGGATGATGACAAGTTGGCAGCACTGGGGGTAGTGAAGATTTCTGTTCCATGGGGGACTTCAATTCTGACCCTTGAGTGATCTCACAGAGGATTTATCTTGGTATCTCCAAAACTGGGGCAGGGGCTATGCCTTTATACTTGAATAAGCATTTTGGTTAGACACCTCTAGCTGCCTTGGGCTCTGTACTGCCCCACATCTTCACCTGCCTCTGACCCCTTCCAATGCCAGCTCCCCTTTGCCCAACAGGTTGGCTTTCAGGAAAAGGGTCTGACCATGACATCGGGCCCTTCTCTGATTCCAGTGCAGCCAAACATTCACTCTGAATTCTCCTTTTGCCTTCAGTCTTTCTCAGCATCTCATTTGGTGGCCCTAACCAATATATGGCACAGTCCTTGTGATAGTTTAGTAATGGGAATTAGTGCTAATAGGGAACTATGAGATCCTGTTACAATAGGACAAGGCAGGTTACCACAGTGGATGGTTAAGTCAAATAACATGGGTCCTGCTTTCTTTCTTAATTATTGTACACTTCCTCTTCCTCTGAGAATACCAGCGACCTGAATTCAAATGCACAGATAGGGCTGGGTTAAATGCAGGTTTTAAATGCTACCATCTTAAAACCTACCAGACAGAATGAAGAAGATTCCAGACACAAAGGCCAAGATGGTTCTGTGAGGCCGGATATGCCCAATGTTGCTCAGAATGAATCCAATGAACATGAAGAAGAGACTGACCAGGGGGAACGGAGTGGCCGATCGAATCATCTCTACAAAAAGGAAGGAGGGGGAAAGAGTTAATACCTCCCAATCAAATAACACTATGGGTGGGGAAGACACATTTTCTGCTTGTGTAATTCATTGACTGCTTTGCTCTTTGCTCTTTGGGTTTTTTTTGTTTCTATTTTGCATGCTCTGTTTCTCATGTAGACAGGAAGCAAAAAGATTGCTCTAAGCCTGATGTCTCTGGCATTTACTTTTATTGTTCTGTTTTTGTCAGACCAGAATAACCAATACCGCCATCTTAATGTGCTTGGGAAGGCATCCTGAGGACACACGTTAAAGTAATACAAGATATTTTGCTGCCTGAGGCAAGGTGCTCTCCCAGTAGCTGGTCAGAGAGTTTGTAGAATCTTATCTGAATGTTGATGACAGGCAGCATCCTCCATGACATTTGATGCCAGCAGGTTATGAGTTGTATCTAATTACAAGCTACCTGGCGCTATCTCCCTGTCACCCACAGCTCCGCAGTATCTACTCTCCTGAGATGGCTTCCCAGCTCTGTCTAAGGACAGAGCTGGCTATGGGTGTAAGGATTTAGCTGTCCCACGGAGTGAACGAAATATGGGAGGAGAATGAAGTCTGCTCTTTGAGGGAAGGAGTGCCACTATGGCTCCTCTACAGATTGTGAAGCTATCCTCAGTCCCATTTAGGGGTAAGTAAATCAAATAAATCCCCAAGGGAGACAGAAAGAAATGTAGCTGGAGGAAAAATCTATAACTGTGTCCTGGTAGAATGCACTTTGGCATGTCTTTATAGTCATCCATCTTAGAACATTATTTTCTCAGTTCCATGGTCTTCTGCTACCAAAACTCCAAGCATTTCAGAAAGGAACCATCCCAGAGGTAGATGGTCTGCATCAACTGCATCCCTGCCTTTTCTAGGGGAGGGTAAGGGAGCAGTAATAAATACTGGAACTGGCTTAGTGCAACTTGAAGTAATGGGAAGTATTTTTTTTAAAAGATAACAAAACAACAAATCAGACAAAGCTGAGGTGGGGCGATCTGTCCCCACTTCTGTCCTACCTGTACACACCCGGCAGGAAGTGTGCAAGGCATTGCAACCTGACCCTGTATTTTCTAATGGCGCTGTTAGCTGAATGTTCATTCACGGATGCCCAATTATCACCCCTGTGCCTGAGGTTCATGCCTGATTGCCAACAGAAAAGGAATGCATATTTCAAGCTGTGCCACTCTGGCTTTTAGTGCATTTTTTTCTGTAAAAGGTAACAGCAGAGGAGACGCAGAAGAAGGAGAAAAGATAAAATGTCTCCAGCGGAAGAAATATTCTTTTACAAGTCTCTGGCTGGCCAGAGTAGTAGATATCAGGGACAGCCAATTATTCCCCTGCTCTCACACCCACTCTCCACTTCTCAGTTTGGTTTTTAAAAGATCCCTTAGACAGAATTCAATGGAAGAAAAGAACTGCACCAGCCGTAGGTCTTTCGCCATAGGAAAGCAGAACCCCAGCCTTCCCGAATCCTCCCTGATGGTCTCTCCCACCCTCACTTTTCCTCTGCCAAGCAACGGAGCTTGGAAAAGGACATTTTGAACCCTAACCAATTGCCCATATTGGCTAGTAGAATGGGGAAGCTTTAGTTACAGAAAAGGGGTCACATTTCCAAGTGATCTAAGCTTCCAAGTTCTGGATCTCCCTCAGTGCCCATGGGACGGTCTGCCATGTTTTATGGATGCTCCCATCACAACAAGCGCCCTGCCAACAAGCATAAGGGTCGCAGCTTGTGATGGTGTCGTGCAACTTTAATTGCAGTGAATTATTTACTTATCTTCTCTCTTTCCACATGTGAGCACCGCCAAATATAAAACTGTCTCCTGAAATAGAGATATCAGTTGCTATAGCAACAGAAGTAACTATGAGAGAAAGAAAAGGGTGTTGGGCAAAAAGCCCATCTTGATTTCTCTTTTGAAAAATGGTTTCAAATATTATTTTTTGCTGAAATATAGGTTTCTGTAAAGAGAGAAGGAGAGGATGATTCTTGGACAGTTTTTTCAATGTTCTGGACAGTCTAACATCTAATATTTAGACCATTCCACAAGATTGCTTTATACCCATCAACACTGAAAAATACACACATGAAATGTTTGACTTCAGAAAATATCTTTCTTCATTTTGAAGGCAGCCAATTATTTTGGTAGTCTATAGAATGGATGGCCCTGCATGTTTTTCTGCTTATGATTAATGGGAGTACTGTAATAACAATGTGTGTGCCATCAAGTCAATTTGGACTCATGGTAACCCTTTCCAGGGTTTTCTAAGTAGAGAGTACTCAAAAGTGGTTTTACTATTCCCTTGTTCTGGGGACATTCAGGCTCTGTGCAGCTTGCCCAGGGCCATATAGGCTGAGCTTTCTTCCAGGAAGCACTGTGGGTAACTGAACTCCCAACATCTAGCTCCAGGTATATCTAAACCACTGCGCTATCCAGTCAGCTAACAGGAGCATGGAGTAGAGAAAAAAGAAGTTGCTGCAGTGTCCTTTTACAGTGGAACCTCGTATAATGAATGCCACTTATAGTGAAAAACCCACATAATGAAAAGAAATGGAAAAAACACGGCACCCTGCATAACAAAAATATTTCACTATGTGAAAATAGCACTCCCTATGGGAAAAACTCACATAATGAAAATTTTTGCTATGTGAAATAGCATCCCTATAGGGAAAACTCATATAACGAAAATTCCTATAGGAAAATTCGCATAGCGGATATTTTTTTCATTATACAAGTTTTTCCACAGAAATTTTCTTTATGAGTTTTTCCATAGGAATTTTTGTTATACAAAATTTTTTTGATAACGAAAATAATCACATAGCGAACAGCTTCGTGGAATAGATTTTCTTCATTATACGAGGTTCCACTGTACCTTGATTCAGACTTTCATGATTGGGGAGAACATCTACTGCACAAAATTTCACACGCAGCAGTTTCTCAAATAGCTCAGGAACTTGCCTCCCTTTTAGGCAGGCCAGACTTTTTAACACTAACTTAGGGTTGTGTGACTTGATTATGGCCTCTGGAGAAATCTTGCACAATGTAAAACAGAAAACAGCCTTTCCTGTTCACCCACCCACATGCTATGGGTTATGTAGCCCTTGGCTGAAGATGAAAATGCTGCAATATCTTATTTCGTCCATAGCCTATGAAAATCCCATGTCAGAACAGGCACACAAACACATACAACTCCCTCCAACCCTGACCACAAAACAGAAACTACCTACTTAAAACATTGACTGTCGATTCAGAGGTCAGTTGGACATTCATTGGCATGACGTACTCTATGGTGAAACATCTCCCGCGTTCTTCACCTGCAAGGGAAGAAGAAGCCTGTTTTACACTTCCTTTAGAGAAACAGATTGCTTTAATTAAAATACACAAGCTGCTTTTGCTTCCAATAGTTTCAAAGGCTTTTAATCTACTGGTGTCATCCAGCACAGTTCTTCTTGGCTTCTGATTTCTGAGAAGATTCAGAGCCAAACAAGATAAGATGCTGTTCCTGCAAGTAGCAGTTAAGCAAATGCCATTTTAAAAGTAAAATACAAATTTTGCCACGGGGCAACATGAATTTGGATTCTGGGCGTGGAAGATAGCAGGCTTCAACATTTTGAAAGCCAGCCTCTATAGCTGATTCCCCTCATTCCTGGCCTGTTTTTTTTTAAAGACAAATTTACATTGATGCAAATGGGAACCATGCTCCCAATGCAAAAAGGAATTGCTGATCAGGATTGCATCTTCACAAAGGTCCCAAACCAGATCAGGCTCTTTTAAATTGACATTAATAGAGTTAAACAAATGTGGGAGGAAGGCAATACTTTTTATAAGATCCCTTTTGAAAAATCAAGTATTGCAAGTTTTCATGATTAAAAAGATCATTTCATCAGGCAGATTACATAGCATGTTGTTCAAGCCAGGCTGGTGCTTAGATGTTCCATGGAGACATAAAACAGCAGAAGTACCATACCTGCCAAGAAGCAAACTCTCCAGAGACCAGAATGCAGAGACATCTTGACTTCAGTACTTTGGTTCTGGGGCAAGATGATTCCTTCCTCCAGATACAACCAGTAGTCGGTGCTCACGGCAATCCCCAAGAGCCCCAGTCCGCACACAGCAGAGATGCTGCTGAGCAGAGTCAGGGCTTTCCTGCCACAAGCGCTCATTCCCAAAAGCATCAGGTCTCACAGGGAGATAAGTTAACTCCTAGGGGAGAAAGAGAAGAATAGGACTGTCAGCAGGGGATAAAGGCTGTTACCTGAGATGGGCATGGACAACATTGGCCCTTTTGTCTATATTTGACAGGGTACTGTGGTGGCTTAAGTGGTTAAGATGCTGACTGGAAGGCCGGCAGGTCAGCAGTTTGAGACCCAAGTACTGTACAATGGAGTGAGCTCCTGTTGCTGTCACCGCTCCTGCCAACCTAGCAGTTCAAAAGCAAGAAATTGCAAGTACTTCTGTACCTCGCTTAAAGAACATAATGCGTTCCACAGGATTGCTCTTTAAGTGAGTTTGCTCTTTAACCAAAACACCATTGTAAGTGACCAATTGTGACTTCTGGGGGTGGGGGGATTGCGAACCCTGATTTATTTGTTAAGCAAGTTTTGGGTTGGTTTTAGTTGTTAAGAGAAGGGACCATTCAAAGAAAATTCTGCTCTTTAAGTGAGTTACTCTCTAAGCGAGCGCTCTTTATGTGAGGTTTTACTGTAGATAAATAGGGACCACTTCGGTGGGAAGGTAAACAATGTTCCATGCGCTCTGGTATCTAAGCATGGCTGTCACATACCCACGGTAACATCGCAGCAGACAACGCTGGTTCTTTGGCTATAAACAGAGCTGAGCACTGAATCCTAGAGTCGGATATGACTGGCTTTCGAGCAAGGTTGACCTATGTTTGACAAAACTTGTTACTGAGCAATAGTACAAAAGTTCCTGAAAACACCTTTGTCAGACTCCAACATGGTTGAATATGAAAGGCATGTGTCAGAGCTTTTAAGGAACATTTAATTCCTACTTTCCATCTAAATGTACAAAAATATCCCAGGGAGCATCTTTACTCCCGCCTTGCCAGCTTGACAATGCTTTTAACTGGCATGGTTTTATTCTTTAGAAGCCTGGGTTTTATGTCTTGGTGAGGTACTTAAGACTCTCTGCTAAAAAGCTATAATGTACTTCTCTGCTCTGCAGGAGGGTATTCTATGTTCCTTGGCAAACCACAGATCCTTTAATGCTGTATGACACAGCCATGGTAATTAAAGTCACATAAAACTGCTTTGGTATACACCCTCAATGTATGGAGAAAGGTTAGACCAATTTCACTTGGTGTAATGTAAACTTATGAATGCAAAGATTTGCAGGGAAGTACACTCCCAAAAAACTGCAGTGTGTGCCTGATGGCACAAATGACTATGTAATTAGCTGCTGGATATGACTTTTGCCTTGGCATGAATTTTGCAACCACTACCACAATGTAGGCATAGCTATGTAACAGGATTTTTGCCATTGAATTTTATGAGAGTCTAGAATCAATGTTTCCCAACCTTTGGTTTTTGGACTTCAATTCCCAGAAGCCTAAGTCAATTCCCCAAAGCACTGATCAGTCAATGTACTGACTTAGGCTTCTGGGAATTGAGAGTCCCCCTGTGGGGTGTGTGCCCCACATTGGGAACCACTGGTCTAGATAGTACTGTATTGCCCTTTACGTTTAATCCCCTGGTGTTTTCCCACCACTTCTTTGTATTCTCTTCCTTTCCCAGAAAACCAGTTAAAGGAAGGAAAGCTAGAATAACTAGACAATGCCTTTTGGCTAGAAATGCTTGAGGCCCCTCATTCTGAAAACATCCAAGATCGTTTACTTCAGCTTAAACCTGTCTAGTAAATTGTAGCTAAAATGAAATCTGAACTGGAGGCTAAGTTCTCTTTTTCATTCTTATCTATAATATCAAGGAGGGAAAGTTTTCTTGTGGCAAAAATGCTATTTGAGAGACTATGCAAGCCATCAACGATCTCAGAGCTCTTACACAGACAGAAGACTGGGTGTACGTGCAAGGCAGCATTTCTAATTTCACCCAGAATTCATCTCCCTTTATGTGGATTCTTGATGTGACGAGAAGTATGGGGCGTGTGTGTTTGTGTGTGTGTGTGCAATGCTGCAGCACTGCAGGGCTACAGAAGTCTAACAAATTCTTGTGTGGTGTGCTGAGCCGTACGATTGTCCTTTAGCTTCCAGTCAATTAGTCTCCTTTTGGCATTGGTTCAGGGGCAAGCATAGTAAGTCTGGAAGCTCAAGCATGTCTAACGTGCAATCTGTGAACTGACTGATTGTTCCCCATCCTCTGCCAGGACACAAAACTCTCTTCTTAATAGGAAGTGGCCATGCACGGCCAGAGGAGAAATAATCACCATGATCTCGTCTATATTATTTATCATCTAAGAAACAAATGCTGTACTAAAACTCACAAGTTATCATAAAAATGGCCCTCCTCACACTCAGTAGGATTAGAATGCAACCAAGACCACAGAGTTTCAGACATCTTGTCCATCAGAAACCTTTTGAATTAAAATGGATACCAATATAATATAATATAATGCAAGGTCCACCAGAGAACAGAAGACACCTACTTGAAATTCTTACCTAGGTCTCAAGGTTTTCCAAAGGCACAAATTCATTTAGACACTATGGCTAGCATCCGTTGCTTAAATATACAGCAGAAAGTAAATCATATGTGTCGCCTCCTCTCCTCTGACAGGCTCCCTGGGTCCCATGTTTGTTCTTACACTAGTTGCAAGATTGGTCATACAATTATTCATACAATAGGGAACCTAATGGAATGGGGGTGGTAGACATTTTTGCAACTAGTCTTCTGCTCCACCATTTAGAAAACAGGATTCCAATGCAGGATACATACATTGGTTCATAAGTTATGAGAGGGTTTTGATTTACTGCAGATTCTATTGACCCAGTATCTCAGCCGGTCCTTGCTCTCTTACTGCAGAGTCAGTAAGTCTAGGCAGGATGTGGCACTACTCATAACCAGCTAGCTGCAACAATGGACAACAATAGAAAACATTTCATTTAATGACAGAGAAGTATTACCTAGGATGCAAGCCAAGAATGATTTTGACTGCCAAGTTGAGATGGCCAAGGAAAAGAAGAACAAGAACTTAAGGAGCGCCAGCTGTCTTCTCTGAGATGCTTCAGAACTCCTTATTAAGAATCAGAAACATCTTAGGAACAAAAGGTGTTGTCATACTTCCCAAAATGCAGTCCTTAAAAAAACCCTGACATACTCTTACTTTTGTCCCTTAACTCTCCATCTAATAACTCAAGCAATGTTCAGCTGGCTGTATAATCAAAGCAGATCTACTCAAGAATCCCTCCTTAGGAACTCAGTCATCAAGGTGTGATCTATCAGCAAGACCTATGAGAGAGTTATTTTTTTAAATGAAGTACAGTAATATTGTTGTCTACCAAGTTTCTCAGACCCTTCTGCATTTGCATCTCGTCTTTTCTCCAAGGAACTTAAGGGTGTGCCCATTATCTTCCCCACTCAATAATACTCAGTCCAGCAATGGGAGGTGAATTCCTCTAGCAACTAGCCCCAGAGAGTGTCTAGCAGACTTTGTGATTAAGCACTGATTTGAACCTGGATCTCCCAAGCCCTATGCCAGCATTAGTTCACAGCAGACATCTCTATGCCCAGGGCCACGGCACAGTGGGCAATATGAGATTAAAGTTCAATGTACTGTCACAAGGAAATGTGATCACTTTTTAGTGACCAAATTCTGCTGGGAATCCCCTGTGAGCCTTCAAGGGTCTCCAAACTCTTGTTCATGTAGAAATCAGCTTTTGTTTAGGGTTTGCTTGCAACCCTCAATTAAAATCAGTAGGGCATATATATGAATGATGACATCAGGTTTTATCTGCAATCACAGCATTGCAATAAATGTTTGCCTGCACACTCTATTCCCCCCCCCCATATTTTTATTAAAAGTGGATGGGAAATATGGGAAGGAAGCCTAGATGACTAAATGGCATGAAGGAAGGTAGGCAATTTAAGATATATGGATGAATCCTGCAGCAGGCAGGAATCCAAACAAAAATTAAAGATAGCTAAGACCACTGGAAAAAAAGACCCAAATATTACATGAAGTTAATCACCTCATTTTGCATTGTTTTACAGTTGCATTTATTGTACACCAAAGTAGTCAAAAGGAAGCTGAATCCATCACAAATGTGTTAAGGAAAGGCTTAATTATGTTCTTGCCAGAGCAAAAACAAAAAAACACCCTGAAGCTGATTTTTGCATTCAAAAAAAGCCTTCATTGGCATTAACAGGAGGTAATTTGAGAAGATTTGTGTCTGGAAGGGTAAGGGGGAAAAGTTACAAAATTCCTGCTCCCCATTTCTTGATGATCCCAAGTCTGCTCATGCTTCATAGTGCTAACTACATCCACACCACTAATGTCATGTCCAGTTTGACCAAAAGGAGGTCAAGTTTAAAAATGAGAACATTTCTCCCATAGGTGAAGGAAATATGTGAATACAACAAAGGAGACCCTTGTGGAGAAGCAGAAATTCTAAATAAGAACTGGATTATTCTTCAAAAGATGTTCTCCTGAAAGGTACAATGAGTTCTGTTCCAGCAGATAAAAATAAAGAGCTTTTCAAATGTCTGGAGCTCTTTAGGTCACCCTTGTTCGAAAGCCAGTCGTATCAGACTCTAGGGTTCAGCGATCATCTCTGTTTACAACCAAATAGCCAGCACTGTCTACATCTGCATACCTTTCTGTAGACATGTGGCAGGCATGTCTCAACACCAGAATGTGCTGAATGCTGTTTACCTTCCTACCAAAGTGATCCCTATTTATCTACTTGCAATTTCTTGCTTTTGAACTGCTAGGTTGGCAGGAGTTGGGACAGAGACAGGAGGAGCTCACTCCATCATATGGTACTCAGGTCTCAAACTACTGACCTGCTGACCTTCCAGTCATCAAGATCAGTGTCTTAACCACTTGAGCCACCACAGTCTTTTCCCAGGTCAAAATTCTTTGCCCAGTAATTTACCCAGGTCAAAATTCAGCCTGTATGGATAAGAAGTACAGAGCAGGTCAAGACCAATGGTTAATTCTCTTTCACAATCCAAATTATAGTGGACAGTGAAAGCAAAGAAACAGGAGTGATCTCAAATGAGGTCAATGAGAGCATGGGCTCCACTGTAGTGCTCAGCCAATACCAAAGTAGAGCTACAAACTGGATACACTGTAATACTGCATTCAGCAGACTTTATTCTGTTCTGGTAAACTTGTTTCAAAGGTCCTCACACCTTTTGTGGGTCCTGCGACAATTTTCATGTTGTCAAAATGTTCCTGACAAAGAACGAAGCCAGGAGTTCACTTCTAGTATTGAAAAAAAGCAATATTATTTTGGTGCTAAATGATGTAGAAAACCCTGCAAGCTACTCAAATGTGAATTCATTCCTCTGAAGACTTCAAAGAATGGCTGTTTACTTTTGCTGAGGGCAGAAGAGCATTGTGTTCTACAAAGACAGGCTTGAGAAGTTTGCCCTTCAATAAATATACAGATAGGCTGAAGCCATGCATTTTCCCATCCTTTGGTTTTTGGACTTCAATTCCCAGAAGCCTAAGTCAATTCTCCAATGCCTGATCAGACTATGTACTGACTTAACCACTTGAGCCACCACAGTCTTTTCCCAGGTCAAAATTCTTTGCCCAGCAATTTACCCAGGTCAAAATTCAGCCTGTATGGATAGGAAGTACAGAGCAGGTCAAGACCAATGGTTAATTCTCTTTCACAATCCAAATTATAGTGGACAGTGAAAGCAAAGAAACAGGAGTGATCTCAAATGAGGTCAATGAGAGCATGGGCTCCACTGTAGTGCTACTCTGCAAGCTACTTTTGCTGGGGGCAGAAGAGCATTGTGTTCTACAAAGACAGCCTTGAGAAGTTTGCCCTTCAATAAATATATAGAGAGGCTGAGGCCATGCATTTTCCCATCCTTTGGTTTTTGTACTTCAATTCCCAGAAGCCTAAGTCAATTCTCCAATGCCTGATCAGACAATGCAGTTCAAAAGCAAGAAATTGCAAGTAGATAAATAGGGATCACTTTGGTAGGAAGGTAAACAGCATTCAGCACATTCTGGTGTTGAGACATGCCTGCCACATGTCTACAGAAAGGTATGCAGATGTAGACAGTGCTGGCTATTTGGTTGTAAACAGAGATGATTGGAATTGAAGTCCCCCATTGTTCCATTGAACAGAGAGTTTGGGAAATGCTTTAAAAGATGAAAGTCTTGAAACAAGTTCAGACTTTTCTTTTTGATCCCATCTCCATCATCCATCACTAACTGCAAAGGGCAGGATACGCAAAATGTTCCTGAATCACTGCTGAGGGAAACAACACAACTAAGAAGCAACTGGCAGTTAGTAAAACTTGGAGCCTATTCCAAAACGGAGAAGGGAAGTGACTAATTTTGAAAGTACAAGAGCAGAAGGAGGTGGATCCAAATCCTGCCAAACACCTTGTTATGAAATTCACAAAAAAAGGGGGTGGTGGTTCCTGAACAATCCCCTAAGCTCTCAGGCAGTAGAAATCTCAGTTTGCACTGAGTGACCCACATCAATCACAAAAGCAGACATCTTGTACATGATTTGCATATTTTAAAACATTTCTTAACCCTAAACCTTCAAAAAAGAATACAATAATAATTTCATGTCAGAAATTATTCTGGGTTGAAAGGATTTTTGCAGGAGAAACTCCACTCAGGGAACACCCAAATGAGGCTCCTTTCATGTCCCCAAGAGCTGGGACAGAGATGAGTGCTCAATCCATCAAGCAGTACTTGGGTTTCAACTGCAGACTTCTCTGTCTTACAGCTAACAAGGTGAGCTTCTTAACCACTGAGCCACTACATCCCCTTCAAAAAGGAATGTACAAAGATGAACACTGCACAATCAGCTAGGTGCTGAAAGGTACAACCACGGAGAGGAAAACTGCTGTGAACCACACAAGCCATTTGCAGTGATAGTTTAACATTTCAACACTTATTGGCTGGGGTTTCTCAAAAATAGCTGTTTTGGCCTGGACTGGTACTGCAACCTTTCCATTCTTCAACTTTTTTAAAAAAATCACCATGTCCATCACTGACTGCCTCAGAGCCCTTTGATCCTGAGGCTCATGTGTGGTTACTCAAAAATAAGGCAAACAGACACTCACAGGTCTTATATGCTATGTTCACTGACACACCAGTTGATTTGGCATCAGCTCTAAATTATTTTCAAGCAAACAGGCTGGACAAAGAAGGGACAGTTTCAGGTCGAGCTGCAGAACTAGGTAAAGTGAAGTGGCAAACTTGCCTGTGTGTCATGACTTTTATGGCTAGCAAGAAATTGCAATAAATATTTAGTTATTTACTTTCATATCATTTTTACAATGAAAAATAGGTGGAGATACATATAGGCAAACAAAGAAAGATAGCTGTGCAATTCATATTTAAAATACAAAACAAATGCAGGAAGGAAGTGATACCTTTATTGGATCACTCAAAAAATAAATTGTTGTGCGAGCTTTCGAGAGTCAAGAGAGTCATCAGGCAGGTGTAAAATTATTAATGAAAGTGCATGGCAAGATGTCACTGTCAGGTGCTCCTCTTGGAAATGCATGTTGAAAAAACAACAATGGCTTGTATGGTATCAACACTACTCTGGGTGTGTGCTCTTACTCTCACTTGGCCTTTCTGAAGCACTAGCTTTTTGTGTGGCATTACCTTTGTCTGGCAATGCTACTTCACCCATACCTTTATTTGATAAGGACTTTGTTTGAATCAGTTCTCTCCATTGTTTCTTGCTATTGTTGCTGCTGGCTCCACATCTAATATTCTGCATTGAGAAGGGAAGGGAATTCTTCACATGGACTGGTTCTGGGCATTACAAATTCCCATGAGAAGCAATGACACAGGGCACAGAGGTGAACCTGAGTCAGGGTCCCCAAATACTGAGGGTGGAACACAACAGTCAATGAGAAGCCCTCTGGGCCAAACAGCCTTCAAGAACCACATGCCCAGAATGAAATTTGCTTGAAGGACGGGGCCTCTCTTCTGAACAGAGCCTCATGTTCATCATGTGAAGAAGCAAAGCACAAAGGAAGAGCAATCTACGAAGCCAATAGAATGTAAGCTTCAAACCAGAGGACTTTTTTTCTTTAACTGGAGTATAGTCAGGCAAAAGAGGGACAAAAGGACTGAGCTGAACTTCACCCTTCATGATGTTCATTCCAACCCCATGCAATAGGGGGATCTGGAGGAAGTGCACAACTGACAGCACTGCACAACATTGGCTTTAGATGATGCACAGAGCTTACACCAGAACAGCAGGCTCTCACCATAGGCATCAACCCTTCAACACTGGGCAGAAAACACAGCTAAGTAACAGCAAGCTGCTTTCCAGCTATGTAGTTATCAAACTGCATGCTGTCCGCTGTCCAAGGTCCTGCAACACCAGCATTTATACACCAAACTGCCTGAGTAAGCCACATCTAGGAATCTGCCAGCCCCAGGGCCTTCTCCTATTCACAGTAAGGATGATACATAAGGATCATGAGCAGGGCACTATCGATGGGTGAATATCAATATTACAGGCCATGATAGAACTTCTAGCACACAAATAAACTACTTCCTACCAAATGTTTGACAAATAGCTGAACTGGTTCTGAACTAATACAAAGATAGTTCAGCCTTCAATTACTGAAAAAAAAAATTCCTATGCAGTTTATTCTGGTGCATCATTAGAATAGTTTTTGTGAAGACACATGGATTCAAGGAAAGGTCTCTATGGTGAGAGGGGGAGACAGAAATCCTACACCAAACAAGTTTTTATAGAAGTACAGTGAAACCCCTACTTACGTAAAAAGTCTGTTCCATAGGCTTTTATGTAAACTGGTTTTTACTAAACTTGAAGCAAATCCATAGGAAAAATGAGGGTTTTTTTTACTTAACTTGAAGGAAACTCATAGGAAAATGATATTTATGTAAATTGAAGCAACCCCACAGGAAAAACAAATTTTTCTGTAACTTGAAGCAAACCCATAGCAAATTGTGTTATGTAAATCAGGACATGGTTTTAGTGGAAAAATAATTATGTAAGTTGAATTTTATGTAACTCAAGGCATATGTAAGTCAGGGTTTTACTGTAATGATCTACACTGGCATATTTAAAATAACAGATTGAAAACTAATTATATGGGAAGAAAAACACTTTCCTTCCCTCTTACAGAGCATTATGTTTTTTGATTTTTTTCCAAAACATTTAAAATACACCTTCAAGAAAACACAAGGCAAATTTTGATCTTCCAATGGGATTACAGGCATAAGACCCATTTGTCAATCCTCTTGTTACAAAATACTGTAATTGTGATTTACATAGCCTGCAGTGACATCAGCTCTCCCTATACAGGGCCCTTCTTGAACACTCTGTGAGGATACAATCATACCGTATTTGAATCTGGTCTTTTTTGTACAAAGATGTACAAAATAATACAGTGAACAGGTGAAGGTACTCTTAGAACAACACAGAGGAGTTCCAGGAAATGAAACCTGACAATCAGAAGGAATACATAGATAAAAGTGGTGTAATCTTTTCCTATAGATTAATCTGTATATGAAATACTGGACTTTTGTGCTGTGCAGTTGTATAGTTGTAAATTTAACAGGGGCATTATATCTTACATTTAAATGTAAGCATCTCCTACATGTTCGTATGCACAGTAGAAAACTGCCCATGAGAAACCTCTATAAATATGCAGGAAAGGTGGAGAAAAATCAAGTTATCTTTCCCAATGCTCCAACTACCAATTATAAATGATGTCCACTGACCTCTATAGGTGGTAGTATATCATATTGTTAGGGCAGCTCTTTTATTTATACTGTAAATGGTTACAATCTAATGTTCCAACAATCTTACTTTGCCTTCAGCACCTTGTTAACCCAACCTTGCAAGTGCCTGCCTTAAACAGAGGCTTTAAGAAAGTACTGATGCAGAGAAAAAGAAAGATTAAATTACATTGCTAACCTCCCAAAACAACAACCCCTTCAGTTTATGAATGGAATATTGTGCTTCTGTATCCACAATTGAAAACACAACAAAATGGTCAAAACTACTGCACAATATTGTGCCAACATTGCCATCAAGAAAAAGGATGCCAAGCTTCTCACTCCCCAGGGGTTTTTTCAATCACCCCTTTCTGCTAACAGCTTATTTAATTACAGATCACTTTTAAAATCTCCCTTGTAGTTAAAAAAAATGGATCACAATACTGAAAATAGCTACCCCAAAGACAGAAGCAGAAAATAGTCATACTTGCATAGCATTTTATCACCGTTACCCTACAGATTTGCATGAACTGTAGCTAAAAACAACAGCAAAACATATGTGTCTCTTTGCTCAGGTAGGAGGGTCAAAGCCAGAAAGATGATAGGATCTTACCTTTCACTTTGCTCTAACCATGTTACAGCAACTCGCAGAAAACATAGGAAGCCATCTTATATTAAGATAGTCCATTGACTGGTCCAGCATTTTGAACCAGGGACGTCTGAAATGCCCAGGATTGGAATTGGACCTGGGAGAGTCTGCCTGCAAAACGTGCGCTCTGCAACCATTCCTGAGTGTCATGGGATGCCAGGCAAGAGTCCAGACTGAAGGGAAACATGGCCTTTATCTGTAGTTGGCACTATGCTTTTTCCATGGCAACCATATTCTGCAGGTCATGGGTAGGCCTTTCATTATTACAAAGTGACAAGGACCCAGTTCAGGAGAAGTGGCAGGATGCCTATGATATCCTGCCAGAACCCATGACATGAGCTTGGCACTCCTTAGATCTTGCCCTCACAGTATTTTTGATCTCCCCATACTGGACATAACCATTTTTCTCTGAGCAAGAAAAGAATCTGATGGTTTGTAAATCTCACCTCTACCTTGAGTCAGGCTTAAATGAGCCCCCAGACTTGTTTTCTGAGCCTGGCTCTGTAGAAGTTTACCAATTTGACTACTAATAATTGTTCCCTTCCCAATTACTTTCTTCTACTGCTTTTCCTTCATCACCATGTTCAAACACTGCTTGCCGGTGGAATACCATTGTGCTGCCTTTTGCAGAAGAGGAGGTGCAAACTGTGATAAAATGAGGCCCCAAGTCCTTCACATATCCCAAATGGAGTTTATTAGGTTTTAGTCTATAGTAGAAATGTGGCTTCTTGTGCTAGTAAAAGGCCACTTATTTGTTTTCACTCCCTGGGACCCGGATGGAAACAGATAGACTGGGAGGTGCCAGGCCTCATCAATAGGGCCAGAGTTGTTTACCCCAATTCTGGGATCTGATTGGATGTATGATAATTACCCAGGTTCACCTCATACCTGGAGAGGGTCCAACAAAGGGCCAGAAAGGAGTTCGAAAAATGGTGGGCAACAAGGAAACACCAATATGAGAGAAAAAGGCCATCCAACCAGGCCTTATCTCTGAAAGTCTTAAATATGGTAACTTAAAACAGATACCGTAGATAGATTCTTTTTATTTAGGGGAGGACATGTCTGAAAGCCTTCTTTCTCTAAAAGCAAAATTTTGAATAGGTTTTCTATGCTGAGATCAGTAACCTGATTCATCAAGAACCATGCTACAACTTCAATAAAACATATTTTCTTCAATCAATGCGTGTTCTTTGAAAATGGGATGCAGGGGTAACAGACAGTAAGTCCACTGGCCTCTTTTTAAAACACTACCTTACTTCTCATAAAAAGTAACTTGGCTGGGCTCTGTATACAGAGAAGTCCCAGGTCTTGGTCAGCCGGGCGTGGCTGAGAACAAATGGTGAACATACATTCCTTGCTGTGAGCTTTGGGTGAGTTCTAGAGGGGATTTTGGAATAATCCACCTTGGATTGAACACCTGAGAGGTCCTAGAGCAAGTGAGTAAGAGTGTGCTTTCATCATACAAACTGACACAAGGTTGTGGTTTTTGACATTGAAAAACAAATGTATACTCAGAACAGACTGTATCTCTGTCAAGCCAACAGCAGTGTGGTATAAGCCCCACAAAGTATTTTCCTTAGGATAGAATTTGTTTAGTATAAATGTCTGCTGGGTATTAAATAAAATCATCCCAATAGAATTTGCTGGCTTATTATATGCAAGCTCTCAGAATTGCATATTTCACTTCGTTTACAAGTCTGTGTCTGTATAACCCAGTGAGTTGTCTCTGGCTGTGGACACAAAGCTTGGTAGTTCAGTTTCCAACTGTGCATGTCAGAAGAGCCAGCCTATGTAAGTCATGGGCCAGATGCACAGTCTCAGGGTATCCCCAGAAGAAGGAAATGGTAAACCACTTCTGAATACCCAGAAAACCCCGAAAAGTGTCAGCATAAGTCTGAATTGAATTGACAGCACATAATTATTTTACAAGTTTGTGTGTTTGTGCTGTGCACACAAGTGCACCTCAAGCGCCAGCAATGAAATTAAATAATGTATGCATTCATTTACTGTATAAAAATTAAGAAAAAATTAGTAAAAACATAATAAAAAATAAGTAAGAGTGACAGAGAACATAGGATTACAGGACAGGAGAATTAAAAAGTTGTTGCTCAGTGCTGAAAACAACCACAATGTGGATGGGAAAGAAATTTTTCCCCACACAGGTCCCAGAAACAAGGTGTGGTGACCAAAGAAGTTCTGTCTGAGTCCCCATACACTTTCCTTCAGATACTGTTCATATTTGGAAGAAATAACTAGAACAGCAATCTAAGGGCTCCACTGAAGGCAATTCCTTAAGTGTAAAAAGCTGTTTGGTCAGAATTCTACAAGCATTTCTGCTCTCCTGAAAATTAGTTTGTTCTGCTTCGTGACTGGGCATCAGTAGTTAAACTGCAGCTTAATTTCCACTTTGATTGCACAGACAGGACATTCAAAGTGGGCTGAATGGCTAAAATATGTTTTTGTCTTCTGGTGGCATGCTAACTATAGCATCTGATTTGACTCTGGTGATTGGATGGATAAGGAGAGTTCCATAACTACCTGCATACTTAAGTGATGCCTGTCATTTGAATTTCAAATTAACTGTACCTTGTGAAGCATCTTCAAGGACAACATCCACCTAGTGAGTAGCTAGGCTGTGGATAATGCTGGCTGGGTGACATTTGTCCAGGAAGAGACATAGCTGGCATAAAGGGAGCTTGACACAGCCTAAGCCTAAGATATACAAAATCTGGGGAGTTGTAGTGTAAGAAATAACTTCATTAAGTTCAGTTAAGTTGTTCAAAACTATTCTTCACCATTATGGCTATGTTGGCCTTCAGTGAAAATTCTGGATTTGCTGACAGGCTGGGAATGACTTAGTCTCCAAATATGAATTAATTCCAGTATAGGGCTAGTACAGTGCAGCCCAATTATTGCAGTGGGCTTAGAGAAGGAGAGGGAAAATCTTCAAATCCCGATACTATAATATGGATTTGACAACAGGAATCTGAAGAAGTTGATGAAGTGATCCTTTAGGACAGGAGTTCCCAACCTTTTCAATACGGGGGCCAGGTCATGCTCTCTCAGTCAGCTTCGAGGGCCAGACAACCATTTTGCCCTGCCTGCACGATGGGTGGTGGTAGCAGTGGCCATTTTGTCCCAACAGCTTCAAAGGGGTGGCCACTTTATTTCTTGAATGCCCTTGGAGGGGTGGGGCCACATGAAATGACACCAAGGGCCAGATCTGGCCCACGGGCCTTAAGTTGGGAGCCCCTGCTTTAGGAGGACAAGCCTGAGACATTTCACTCCCTGAGGCAGAACGGCAAATGGGGCAGTTGCCTCCACCGTCAAAGTCAAGAGATACAATTTCATAGATTAGCCAAAGGACTGCAGATGGTAAAACAACTTGGCTAATCTATGAAATTGTATCTCTTCCCTTTGGCAGTGTAGGCAACTGCCCCATTATTGGTTCTGCCTCAGGGAGTGAAATGGCTCAGGTTTACCCTCCTAAAGGAGGAGATTGGTCCAACTCAGTGAATATATTAAACATCTACAAGATGTCACAAGCAAGTGGGTGGATGAGAAAGAGGAAAAGCAAGATTCCCATGTGAGAAATCTCTCTTCTGCTGGCCATTATATTTTACAGATGCAGTTCCAAGATCTGCTAGATCAGGAGTTATCAACCTTTTAAAGCCAGGGGCTGGGTCATGCTCCCTCAAAAAGCTTCAGGGGCTGGATGGCCATTTTGCCCTTCCTCCACCACATGGCATTTCCTGGTGTGGTGGAGGCAGTGGGGGCCCACATGAAATGGTGCCATGGGCCGCATCCTGCCCATGGGCCACAGGTTGAGAATCTCTGTGCTAGATTAAAGTTGTCCTTACATAAAATATCCTTATTTTACCAACATTGATTGCAGTGCTCATGATTTGAAATATACTTCAGTAAGGCCAACCAGGGTAGGCATATGAGAAGGAAGGGTAGAAATTGCACACTTAGAAACTCTTGTGATCACTGTTATTAAGAGATCACCAGCTGCAGAGGAAATCCTAGTGGCAGAGATCCAACAGAGCAATCCGCAGATGATTGGCTCTCCACATTTTTGACTGCAAAGCTACAAGATGTGGGGGAATCCCGGGCTACGCTCACAAAGCACCTCTGCCAGGACATTTGCTAGCCATGCTTAATTCCACAGCAAAAGGACCATTGTCTTATTTGCACTGATTCCAAGGGACACTAACTGTCCATCTTCATACTATGCTGCTCAACATTTAAAATGTTTGCCACATAGCCAGCCCAAACTCATTGAATAGACCTCATGCATCAAGGACAGCACCGGAATGGATATTAGAGTGGCACCAAGTCTGGGGAGATCTGGCCCTGAAGTTCACTGGATGACCTTCAATCATGGTTCTCACATTTTATATAATAGACTCTGAGGGTTTTTGTGTGGTGGAAAAAAATAGTGAAGAGGACCAGGAATTTTATTTTAAACTCCAATTTATGGATAAAAGCAAGTAACAAGGAAGCAGAAAAAGATATCCAATCAGCTTTATTTTTCCTAATGCTCTTACAGCCAGACTCACCACACTTGGATCTGCTTACAATATAATATGGAGCTTCATTTACATTGCCATGGTATTTGTCCAGTGTTTGCAAACATTGCATTATGTTTTGCTCTTTCTCATACCTGGTGGTCAGTCAAAAAGAACTGTGGAATGAATTCACCAACTGTGGCTTTATTTTGAAAGTTTCACGTCTGGCCTAAACACAGAAGAAGAAACTATTTCATGCTATGTTATACCAAATGAAAGAGTATGGGATGAGTAATAATATTGATAGTATTCTGAGACTAGAATATACAGTTGCATAGTGTCTTCTAGACCAGAGGTCAGCAACCTACAGCCTTAGGCTAAATAATGCCCTGGTTGAGAAATGCCTTCGGCGAACTCCAAGCAATCTTGCAGGTCCACATGGCAGAAACTTGGGCTTCCCATCCTTGCATCGTCCCCCACCCCCAAGTTCTTTGACTTCTATTACAGAAGCCATGATCAGCAGATGTGCTGACTTGGGCTTCTGGGAACTTAAGTCCAAGAAAAGCTGGAGGCCCAAGGTTGAGAAACCATGTGTCTATATGATTCTGCATTGTGGGTTTTTCTCCATCAAACAATAATAAGGAAAAAGGAACCAGGTTGTGCTTCTCCTGAGTACCTCTTCAAAGATCCAAACTTCTGCAGGCAGATCTTCTTTCTGCTTTCTGTTGCTCAAGTCTCCCAACTGTACTAATTGCCGCCTGCTGGCAGCCTTCTCTACTACTCATTCTGGCAGGGCCGTAGCCAGGAGTCTAGATTGGGAGGGGTGAAATTTTTTAGGAGGGGCAACAATGTCACACACAGGCTGTAGGTTGCTGACCTCTGGTCTAGAAGACACTATGCAACTGTGCATTCTAGTCTCAGAATACTATCAATATTATTACTCATCCTGTACTCTTTCCTTTGGTATAACATATATATAACATTGGCATCCTGGGGGTGGGCAGGCTGTTAGCTCAGGGGGGGCTGATCCCCCTTGGCCACCCCCTGGCCACAACCCTGCATTCTGGTAATCATAAACAACATATTACCTGATATTTAGTTTGCTGTTGCTGAAGCAGAGATCGCTCTGATGGGCTTAACATGGCTTTTCATAGATGGCAGTGGGTGCTTCTTTAAATATGCTCAAACAGTGTGGAACCCCCTCCCATAATGGCCCATTGTACAAGGGCTGGTGATACACACAGGAACTGAATCACAGGACCCCTTGCTTTTTAGGTTCTGAACTCAACTTCTCAAACTCCCCTCCCCTAGCTGCCCATTAGCTCTCCAGAGTTACCATGTTGCCTGGCTTGTCAGGACTGTAAAGCACAACAATGTAAAACACCATGCCACACCCAGGCTGTTCCTCAGTAATGAGCGAGTTCTTATTTACTTCTCTGCTTTCTGTACTCCAGTTCTAGCTCCCAAAGAAATCTCTACCATGTGGTATTGGTGGCCTCCAAAAGATAAATGGATTATCCATCAAGATTGCTTAAAACAGTGATTTGCAACCTTTTCTGCCTGCAGGCCAGACCACGCCCCCTCAGACAGCTAAGCGGCCCAGAGGCATGTTTCCTCCCACCACTTCCAGTGGTGGTGGAGAGTTTTCACCCATGTTTGCTGCTTGGACCATTTCTCGTGGTGGCAGGAACAAGGGTGGCATATTTTTGTGGCATTTTAGCCGCTTCCCATGGCAGTGGCTCCAGGATCCCCACTGTGGGCTGGATTAATTGGCACCATGGGCCATATTTGGCCCATGGGCTGTAGTTTGGGAATCCCTAGCTTAACAGCTCCAAACCTTTCTCAGTCACGATGCTATAGTCTGCAGGAGCCAAAACTCCAAAATCTTCATTCTGAGCAATGGTAGTATACTGTCCTACTGAACATAGCAGAACTACTACAGGTTCTAATTTCAGTTTTCCTTTTTCTGATCAGTTCCTATCTTTTGTTACAACATACAAATAACACAATGACTGGATTCAACTGAGCAACCACCTCAGCTCAGTACCACAGAAGACTGCCCACCTCAAGATTGGGCCCGTGATTGGGATACCTGGAATTGTTTATTACACCAAAATTAGCAAGTCTTGTTATACTTCTGTGACTAACACCTTTTATTTGGCATGAGCTTTTGGTGGACTGTATTTGTTTCTTCAGATCCCATCCAGTGGGGCCCACAAAAGCACAAGCTAAATAAGATGTGCCAGTCTTTCCAGGAGCCACAATGAAAAGTAATTAAAAGCCTTCCTAAACTGCTCTGATTCAAGCTGCAGTTGTCAAATCAACCGCCTGCATGCAACTGAAGTTCTTGGCATGGCCCTCCTAACCTAGTCTTTGTGCAGCCTGTGTAGGCAGCAACACTGTGCTAGTCTTGTGCTTAAATTAAAATCTGAAAGAACAGTGCAAAGCATTCCCTCCTACCAGAGAATCGCAGTCATCACTAAAATTAGCCTATACGTGTATTATTCCTTGAATTAAAAGGAGAGAGAAACAGAAGAGGGTTGGCAGAACAGCGTTGGTTGTGTTGATGTTTCTGCAGCAGAATGGAATTATTAGCTCTTTTATAGCTATCTTTACAACGGCTAAAGTACCCACTTTTCAAAATACTGTACATCTGCCTGTGGAGCTGCTCCTTTCCCTCAACAAGCCCATCTCCTCTTCAGACATAATAATCAACAACACAGGTAAAGGGAAGTATTTCCCACCCTGACGTTACTTTAGGCTGCTCAGGGCATCTATCTGGGGGCATGTTTTGTGAAACAGAGAAGACCTATTTGAAGGTTGACAAGCATTAAGCTTCTCCCCAAAGGACAACTGAAGTGTGTGCTGACTGACCGTTGGTTAAAAAGAGTGACACTCCCATAAAAGCCACCATGAAGGGCAATAGAATTGTGGTAGTGAAGGATGTAGACTACAGCAGCCTAAGACAAAAGACCTTAAGATATTTGGACTTTAAATATTATCAGCTCTTTCACACACACTGTACAGTCAGGAGTGTTAAGAGATTAGGTAAAATGGGGAAACTTTGGTTCTAAAGTACTTGGTTAAAATAACTGAATCAGTTGGCTGGCTGGCATCAGCAGCCAGTGGGAATTGGGAAGAGGAATAGAACTCAAGGTCAAACATCAAAGTATCCGTGGACCAGCTAACCGCTTATTAGGAGAAACTGGTTCCACCTGGAGAGAAAGGAGAGGCAGAGAAGTCACTTTGCAAAAAGCAAAGTTCAGGGAGCTTCAAGTTCTGACTGGTGGAAACATCTTGAAAAGGTGTATGATACGTATAAATCTAAGTGGGAAAGGAAGATTATTCTGATTTAGTTATGCCTTTAATGGATATGCTCTAATGCTTTTGCTCTGCCTAGGGGCTTTGGAACTAAGCTGCAATGGAAGTAACAGGTTAATATTAGGTAGCCTTTATTATTTCTTTGGGGATTTGTTTCCAACTGCTCACCTTTGTTTCTTTTAAAATAGATTGGCTTATTCTCTGTTGCTGCTTTTAGAAATTTTGAATTGGCTTTTGCCATTATACTTTCTTAAAATCTTTTTGGAACTTTTGCACCATCTTTAAATAAAAATAACAACATTCACAATTTTTTTGTTTCCTTCTGGAAAGGAAAGGTTTCCCATGTTACTATTTCCAGCCCTTAAATGTTGCATTGCAAGAAGTCAGGGGCGTAGCTACCGCCGTATCTGCCATATCAATTATACGGGGGCCACGGGCCACGGGGGGCCCCAACGTGCGTAAGCAAAAATTAATAAAAACTTCCCAATTTTTTTTTTTATTTCACAAATGACAAAAGTCAAAAAAAGCATTTTTTTTCTTTTGTGAGAAATCTTTACCCTTCTAAGGGCCCCCAAACAAATTTTTATACGGGGCCCTGCCAAGGCACGCTACGGTTCTACAAGAAGTTATCTATTTTGTAGGTGTTTGGTTTGTGCTACCTTGCAAGGTGGGCATGCAAGCCAAAAGCAGGCAACCCTCAGGTTTAACCCAGTCTCTCTCTGAAACACTAAGGAGTTTTAGGGCTCAGAGTGTGGGATAGGGACTTGGCAGGGAGACTGCCCTCCTGGAAAGTTTTTGGGTAGCATGGCTGTATAGTTGGTATGGTCTTTCCTGTCCAGCTCAGTTTCTTGATAAGGAGAAATGAGATTTGTAGTCCAAAGATATGTAGGCTGCCAGGCTGGAAATGAATAGTTGGAATCAACTTTTCTGAGCATGCTTACTCTACCTATAGAATTCTCTTCTCTCTAACAGTTCCCCTAAGTTAGGCTGAATCTGTATTGAAAGCAGTGTGAGGTGACTGAGTCCTAAGATGGTACAAGAGAAGCTGCAAATGGCAAATAGGGAGACAGGGCTCCCCAAAACTTGGCCTTTGAGCTGTAACTTTCTTCTAAAAAAAATCTCTTCTCATGAACCCCCCCCCCCCCCAACATTTTAAAATATTACTCCAACCTCCAGTCTAAAGTATCACAGTCCATTCTGGACCTAATTATGTGATGGCAGTAGTATTAGCTTTAAACCATTTATAACAGCTGTAAATAACAAAAAATTTTGCTACACTCCATGCTTCATTTCACCAATTCCAGCTCCTGAAACATATGGCTGGATTTTTACTTTCACCTCACTTAACAAGTAGGCCAGATATTCATTGATAAGGCTGACTGACCCAAATTCCCATTGTTATCTCAAAGAGGTTCACCCAATGGGTGCCTGTACAATGTTCCATTTCAAGGCTGACTTTGAACTTTGGTGGACTTCATAAACCCATACAGTCTAGCTTAGAGAGGCGTTCCTCTATTTCTGTCTTTATGATGGAGTAAATATCCTTAGATTACCTGACTAATGTAAGTGATTATGTGTATACATGCATCTGTGCATACATCGGCAAGAATACTAGGTGAAAGCAGACAGATGGGGAACTCAATGTAGTCCAGCTGAGCATCTGGTCCTCGCTACACTTCAAGGTGTATTTGGCATATCTTTGTGTGGTGAACCTGAATTGCTCAAAGCAGTCACTAACCTGGCAAACTCACTTTGAACTCTAATCATCCCATCTCATAATTTGCATCAAAGAACATTCCCTTTATTTAGCACATCTAGTATTTTTGAAGTCAAACCACCAAGGTGAACCTAGTAAAATGAACTGTTTTTTAACTAATAAAGGAAGGAAGAGAAAGAAAGAATCCATTCCATTCTGGACCAATATAATGACTATTGGAAATTCTGTGAGACTTATCTGTGCCTGTTGAAGTTCAAAATCTGAGCTGTGTAGAACTGCTGAGCAGATTACCTACAATAATCTCTAAGCAAAGAAGTGAAGTGTCAGCTAATCACCTCTGAAAGACAGCTATGGTTACCCCATCCAACAAAGTAACTGTTCTAATCTTAGCATAAAGTAAAGGTAAAGGTTTCCCTTGATCATAAGCCAGTCGTATCCAACTCTAGGGAGCAGTGCTCATCTCTGTTTCTAAGCTGAAGAGCCAGCGCTGTCTGCTTCTGCAGATGTTTCCATGGTCATGTGGCAGGCAAGACTAGACACCAGAGCGCACGGAACGCTGTTACCTTCCCACCGAAGTGGTCCCCATTTATCTACTTGCAATTTCTTGCTTTCGAATGGCTAGGTTGGCAGGAGATGTATAAAATAGTTGCAAAACACAAACAGGTACAGTTTTGTGGCTGCTTTAACAAACAGTATACATGTGCATTCACCTGTGTGAGAAAGAATTATAATACTGTACAATGTGAGAATAGAACTGGCAGGTGGCAGAAACTGTCCTGAGGGACCCTGGCTAGCGTGGGGACTGTTAGGCTACCTTTCTGTTTGAAGCCACAAGTCTCTTATTCACCCAATCTTCCTCCTGCTTTTACTTTTTGCTTCTTCTTTTACCTTTTTAAAGCACTTAAGGATGACATGCTTTATTCAATAAATTTTTTTTAACCATTGTTAAACTCATTTGGGGAGTTGCCAGCAGAAAGGTAATGTTGAAGGATGACTAAAGGTTTGAGGGATAAAATTTGACAATATTGAACTTAAAACTCATGCGATTTGATATCTTTTAACTCTAAAGCTTTCTGTTTATTAGACTGCAGATGGAACTGTTAATTCTCCAAGATGTAATCTACAGTGAAAGCATCGGTGGTTTAACATGAGACTGCTGAACCATGAAACCTTTAAGTCCTATCTTAGAGTGGTTTGTAGTAAAAGTAAGAAATATAAAGAGTAATTATTTTTTAAAACCAACCTCCTCCTAAGTATGAACGGATTCTCCAATGTTTGCTTTTCATAAAGAAAATAAGGTTATGAATGTTCATTTGGAAACAGGTGCCACTGGTTCAACTGAGTTCTTCAGTTGAAGAACACATGAAAGGTTGGAGCTGCCATGAATTTCAAGTTTGCACCACAAACATCAGATAGTTATAAAGAACTGCTGCAGAAAATCAATGTTATATTAAACTCTTCTGTTGAAGCCAGTGCTGGGTGGATAGCTCAGTGGTTTAAGTTTCTGGCTGTGGGGTCAGAAGTTGAGCCTCCTGAAAGAAATGTCAGCCTGTGTAACCTTGGGGAAACTGCAAAGTCCCAGCCCCCCCAGCCCCCAGAAGAAGGGGGTGGTAAGCCACTGCTGTGTATTCTCCACCTAGAAAACCCTGGAAAGGGTTGCCATAATTCAGAATTAACTTGACGGCACATAATGCATATAGACATAGGTTGAAATCAATGGGGCTTTAAAGATGAAATCCTATGCCTACTTGAAAGTAACTCTCAGTTAACAGAACACCTCTGTAAAGTACTTGACTCAAAACTCATTGGATCCTATCCCTATTTTGAGAACTATTACTGTAGCCACACCTTTCATTCCAACAAAAAAAATGTATTTTGAACCATTAGCCAAGCAACAATCAGCTAATTGACAATGTTTCTAAGCTTATAGTAGGCTATTTTAATATCACGTGTGATATATACATTTTTATAATGGAGTCACATACAAGGGAGGGTTCAAAAGGTTTTCATTGTTTACAGCTCCAAAACTAATGTACAGGGTGCCCCAAAAGTCACCATACATAAGAAAAAACTGCATAACAACAAATATCTTGGAATGTGTGTTTGCCATGAATGTGGGAGAAAACTTTGTGTGTAGAAAGAAGTGGCCAAGATGTAGAGAACATTTCGTAAAGATTTTGTAAGATTTTATAATGAATATTTTGCCAATAAAGGTAGATTTAGCTACAACTTTCCATTTTCCCTAAGCATGGTGTCTTTCGAGACACCCTGTAAACCAGGGATTCTCAACCTTACCAGACAACTCCTCCTCAGACTGCCCCATGGTGGGCACATTTGCACATGCATGTTTGTGTCTACACGGGTGCATCCACTTCCACTTCTGGGGCCCTCGCCACAGGCCAGATGGAATGGGATCGGGGGCCAGGTCTGGGCCATGGGTTATAGATTGCGAACCCCTGCTATAAACTCTCAAGTCCTTCACTATAAAATTAAATCCCATATTAACTTTCTTCCTCTGTTTGCTGTAACCCAGAAATGCCAAGATAAAGACACAGAAGGAACTTCCTCTGTACCCAACCCAACCCCCCAAAGATCCAACTGTTAATTTTTATACCAGACTCTAAGACATGGGTGCCCAAACTTTTCAGGCCATGGGCCAGTCACGTGGTTCATGGGTGCCCAAACTATGGGCTGTGGGCCAGATCCAGCCCATGACGCCAATTCATCCAACCCGCTCCACCCTCGTTGCTCCCAGAAGCGGAAGTAAAACTCACTCAGTTTCCGCTTCTTGGAGTAATGAGGGTGGAAGGGGCCAGATGAATTGGTGTCACGGCCGGATCTAGCCCATAGGGAGTAGTTTGGGCACCCATGAACCACGTGACTGGCCCGTGGCCTGAAATTTTTGGGCACCCCTGCTCTAAGATCTAAAATCAGGGAGTAATTTTTTGAAAAATCTTGTGAATTTAGCATGCATGGGCAGCAGATGTGGGAACTGAATATTTACAAGAGCATAAAATATTAGGTGGAAACAGCCATTGCAAGTAAAACTCAAACAGATGCAATGGAAGGTAGTAATAATTTCTAAGTGAAGCCTGCAGAACTGTTCTGTAGAATCCATGGCATTTTGCCACCTGAGGTTGATTTTCTGCACACACTGTACACAGCACTGAAGGCTAGCCAAGACATTTCAGCTTCTGAGGCATAAGTGCCTCTCACTCCCTTTGACAGTAAGGAATATAATAATAGACTTTGCAAATAACACTGCCCTTTTATGTCATCCCAAATAAACTACATTAGACAGGAGGAGATTTTACTTACTTGCATGACACTTAACAAGTAGGTCAGATATTCATTGATAAGGCTGACTGACCCAAACTCCCATTGTTATCTCAAAGAGGTTCATTGCTTCATCCCACTAAAAGCTTGTAAAAGGTCCAGTTTTAAGGCCACCTTTGAAATTGGGCCCCATATAAGGCACAGTCTAGGGCAGCAGGGCCATGGACCCATTTTCCCCTTTGAAGCAGCTTCACAACAATTGCTCTGTGAAAGTGTCTCCCTCAAGGTTGGCTGCTTCCAAATGTGGCATAATTTTGCATTCATTATCACAGTGCATAAGTGACAGCATACTATGTATAGAAGCTTCTCACAGTTTATTAGTACAATTCACATCCCAGCTCTCATCATCTCTGTCACATGGTGAGACCAACCAAACAACACAATAGCCAGGTTGGAAGAAATGTGAGCATCATGTCATCCAACAACCACAGGGATTCACTCGCTTTGGTCCACAATAATATTCATGTCAACAAAACGATAGAGTTCGTTTCAGTTGATATACTAGGCTTAAAAGAGGAGAATGGAAGGCTTGTCTCTGTCCCAGGTCCTGCCAACCTAGCATATGGAAAGCAAAAAATAACAAGTAGACAAATAGGGACCACATTGGTGGGGAAAAGATCTTGGGGACATGAAAGGAGCCTCATTCGGGCATTCCGAGTGGAGTTCCTCCAGCAAAAATCCTTTCAACCCAAAATAATTTCTGACACAAAATTATCACTATGGAGACACAGGTCGTGGTGGGTGGGACTAGTTTTCCCAAGAGTAAATCCTGAGAGCCACTGACAGCAGGTGCATTGCTGAGAGTAGATTGTTGGACTATGACTTAGAAGTCCTGGGTTCAGAACCCTGCTTGACTATGGAAATGGACTGACAGGTAGTAGTGGCAACCCATTCCATGAACATCATATGTACCTTGGAAATAAGAAGTGAGTTGATAGCACCTTGTCCAAATGGCCTTCCATTCTCCTCTTTTAAGCCAAGTATGTCAACTGAAACAAACACTATAGTTTTGTTGACATGAATATTGTCTTGTTTCTCTTTTTCACTTCTCTACCTAAGATGCTCAAGGAGAAAGACAATTCTGAGTACAGTACAGTACCGTATCTAAGTTACTTTCCCCCCTGGCACCACTTTCTTATACTGTACATACTTCGTTCACCAGATGGGAGAATGAAAAGCGCTAGTGTTTAAAAGCTTGCACACTGTCTTATGGTCTCATATTGTCTGTTCTTTTTTTATAAAGCTTATCACCATGGGAACAACTCTATTCCTGCCCTCTTCTCCCTCTTCCTTTCGCACATCCCATCAAAGAGCTACATTCGGTATGGAACCAGGGCAAAATCAAGTGGCACCTCAGATATGCCCAAGAGATCGAACGACACACATGCTTGGAGAGTATTAAAGTCCTGCACAGAACACTCCCCATTCCCTCCAGCTGAGGGTCAGCTGGAAACCATTCACACATTCTGCTGAAAAGCAATCAAAAACCATGAGGTGGGCTCTGCACCTACAAAATCCCCTTGGGTCTTCAGTTGTCTGTGCTCTAATCATCTTTTAGTGCAGGGGTGCCCAAACTTTTCGGGCCACGGGCTGGTCACGTGGCTCAGGGAGCTGGTCACCCAGAGGCGTAGCTACTGCCGTATCTGCCGTATCAATTATACGGGGCCCCCGGCCCATGGGGGGCCCCCACGTGCGTAAGCAAAACAAATCTTTACCCTTCCTAAGAGCCCCCAAACAAATTTTTATACGGGGCCCCGCCAAGGCATGCTACTCTTCTGTGGTCACCATGGCCTGGGTGCCAGATGCAGCCCCGGTGCCAGATGCGGCCCCACTGCCAATTCATCCGGCCCACAAAGCCCTCTTTGCTCCTGGAAGCGGAAGTAAAACGTGCCTGTGCCTGGCGCGTTACAACAGGGCTTTGCAGGCCAGATGAATTGGCATGGGGGGGGCCCTGGATCCGGCCCCTGGGCCATAGTTTGGGCACCCCTGTTTTAGTGCCTTACTCAATGTGCTTGGTTTAAGCAAGCCCAGGAAGAACAGTATCCCCCAGGGTATTGTCGGGGTGGGGTTAAGATGCATGGGATGCACCCGCTGAGGACACTCAAACAAGCTCAAAGTTGCACCCGAGTCCGTCTCAGTCCTTCACACGTTACACCCGAGTCTCGCTGGCACGGTCAAGGGGCAGCTCACCTCCCTCCCCCCCGTCCCAAACACAGGAGCTGCTGTTTCTGGCTGCTTCGCCGTTCCCTCTCACAACCTCTCCCCCCTCCCCAATTCCGTTCTCCAATGCCCCCTCCTCCGTCAAGGCTCACCTGAGTGGCGACGGGAAGGCGGGAGAGGCGGCCAAGGCGAAGGCGAAGGCGAGCTCTCCTCCCCGAGCGCTGGAAGGACGTGGAGTGAGCGGGAGGCGCGCCAACGCTGGGCTTTTATGGCTCGCCTGCGGGGCGGGGAGCGCCAGGGCGGGAAAAGCCCCCCACGCAAGAAAGCCCCGGAGAGAGAGAGAGCGCGAGCGAGCAGCGCGCGGGGGACCCCCTCCGCTGCAGCAAGGCGACGCTCCGCCCACAAGGGGTTCCCCCTCGGACCGGCTGACCCGAGGGCAAGTCCATCAGGTGCAGAGGAAGGGAAGGGTCGACACCTAAGGACAGACATAGGGGAGACCTCCCTCCCCCCCTTCCTTAGCCCACAGTGGGAGTCTCCAAGGCACATTCCGTCCCCACCCAGAACATACCAACGGAAGGTCTTTAAGACCCGAGTGCTGTATGACGGAGTGAGCTCCCGTCTCTGTCCCAGCTCCTGCCCGCCCTAGCAGTTTCAAAGTAAGACATCGCACACGTAGATCAATAGGGGCCACTTCAGTGGGAAGGTAAACAGCATTCCGTGCCAGGGGCGTAGCTACCGCCGTATCAATTATATGGGGGCCACGGGGGCCCCCAACGTGCGTAAGCAAAAATTAATAAAAACTTCTCCCCAAAATTTTTATTTCACAAATGACAAAAGTCAAAAAAAGCTATTTCTTTTTTTTTCCGCGTAAAGCCTGCGTTCAAAAGTTGGCAACACCCTACATCGGTTATCGCGGGCTGCGGGATTTCCCCGTTTAAGTCATTTACTTCAACGGGGCAATCACACAATAATCGATGTACATACGATGAATAAATATTTATTTTAATTTTATGCAATTTTTTTTCTTTTGTGAGAAATCTTTACCCTTTCTAAGGGCCCCCAAACAAATTTTTATACGGGGCCCCGCCAAGGCACGCTATGCTTCTGTTCCGTGCACTCCAGGGGCACTCCAGTGTCGAGGCGTGCCTGCTGCATGTCCATGAAAACGGCTGCAAACGCAGACAGCGCTGGCTTTTTGGCTGTAAACATAGATGAGCACTGAACCCGAGTCGGATACGACTGGCTTTCGAGCAAGGGCAACCTTTAAAGGTAAAGGTTTCTCTTGCTCGAAAGCCAGTCGTATCCGACTCTAGGGTTCAGTGCTCATCTTTGTTTCAAAGCCAAAGAGCCAGCGTTGTCTGCGTCTGCAGACATTTCTGTGGTCATGTGGCAGGTATGACTAGACACGGGAGCACACGGAACGCTGTTACCTTCCCACCGAAGTGGTCCCTATTGATCTACTTACAATTTCTTGTTTTCGAACTGCTAGGTTGGCAGGAGCTCGGACAAAGACGGGAGCTCATTCCGTCATGCAATACACGGGAATCAAACTGCTGACCTGCCGCATTCCAGCCAGCATCTTACCCACATGAGCCACTACCTTTAGCTTAAACATGACAGCTCTTTTCCAACTTAAAATTTTGAAAAACGTGCATGTACAGTACTTGAATGGCAAAGTAGTATTATTTTGGGCTGTTGAGGTTTAAAAAAAGAAATAAATGCACCAAAAGAAGGGGGGAGAGATGTATGCATACAGGTTCTTCTTCCAGCAAAGATATAAACAGACAAGTTTTTTTAAAGAGCACGCCCAAATGAAAGACAACCAAATATACAAAATTGACAATACTCCACACTTGGTCTTACCATGTCTTTTGTATGCCAACTCAGTTCTTTTACCTGCTTCCTGACACATACACAATAGCATGGGGAAGGGGCGAGGGGGGCTTTTTACACCTACCTCAACTAAAGTTCAAAATGGCCTTTCTTCATGACTACATGCCCATCTTATAATCCATCTTGTAAATACGGAAACCATCATAATTTTGAGCTAAACATGAAGTTAACCCTGCTTAGAAGAGACCCGTTGAATGGAAGAGGATTTGGTAGAATTAGATTTTAACCTCACTGGGAAAGGCCATAATTCTGGAGAAAAGTTGAAAGCTGCAGGAAAAAAGGAAGCCCAAATATAGGACAGATTCATCATTAAAGGAAGCCACAGCCTAGTAAAGAGGCTTTGGAAGGCACTCATTCATCAGTTTTACCATAGGTCAGATACAAAACCATGGCATGTAAAGTGTCAGGCATCAATGAGTTTATTCTAGGTAGTATTTCGCTTGGCTAGGTTAGCTTAAGAAATTGGATGTTCTTATCCAGGTCTGGAGGCCTGTGAATGTGGAACTGCATCCCACACAACAGGTAAGTTGTCTCTATGCAGTGATCACTTTTTCAGAGAGAAAGAAAAATCTCACACCACGTCTTCAGTCCTTATGTGTCCTGCTGATCTATCAGAGGAGCAACAGAGTGGAAGGAATGAGGAGGGAGAAGTGGATCTTCATCCAAATGAAGAAACATGGAGACATTCTGTCTTTCTCACACATGCAAGACAGGTAAGCACTCATACAAATGCAGAGAAGGCGTTTCCATATGGCAAAGTGGCAGGCAATCGTAGGATAACTGGAGGGAGGGGAGCAAATGGTACCACATTTTTCACAACAAGAGACTGGGCAAACTGCCAAAGGCTCTTACCCTACCAGGCAAGTGGGCATTGAACAGGCAAATGTAGAAGTAAATGTATATTTTAAAAGCAAAAAATAAAAATAAATTTCACTTGCACACCGGAGCTTGCCACTACTGTGCAATAAACAGAACTTGGCATCATAGCTCAAGAAAAAATATTGATACCAGCTGTGATACAGGCAAATTTCATGTTCAGAATCATTAAGAAAAGGATTGAAAACACAAGGGCCAATATTGTTATAGATCAAAGAAAAGGTCTCCCTTGCTCGAAAGCCAGTCTTGAATCTGACTCTAGGGGCCAGTGCTCATCTCCGTTTACAGTCAAAGAGCCAGCACTGTCTGTGTCTGCAGATGTTTCTGTGGAACACTGTTACATTTCCTGCCAAAGCGGTACCTATTTATCTACTTACAATTTTTTACTTTTGAGCTGTTAGGTTGGCAGGGGCCAGGACAGATGACAGATGTTCACTCTGTCATGCAGCACTTGGATCATGAACTGCTGATCTGTGAAATGTCCGGTCATCAAGCTCAACGAAGTCACCATGGCTTATGTTGTTATACTTCTATACAGATCTATAGTTTGAGTGATTTGGAATGCCATAAGCTATTCTGAATATTGAAGAACTGGACAAAGTGCACTAAATAGAAAACAAAATGAGCAGAGAATGTAATCTTTGTGATAGGATTACAAAGCTTGGGGTTCTTTATTTCAGGGAGAAGGGAGATATGGAGGCGTGTATTTCGATAGAGGCAAACATTTTGGCTCAAAGCAAAGTTATGGTGCAGCTCTCAAAAATAGAGAGATTGTCTATAGACCAGGAGTTCTCAACCTTTTAAAGCCGGGGGCCGGGTCACTCTCCCTCAGACAGCTTCAGGGCTGAACGGCCATTTTGCCCTTCCTCTATCACATGGCACTTCCTGGTGTGGTGGAGGCAGTGGGGAGCCACATGAAATGGTGCTGTGGGCCACATCGGGCCCATGGACTGCAGGTTGAGAATCCCTGCTATAGACTATCCCAGCCCATTTTCATGAAAAACATAGCCTATTGATGCATCCTTTTGTGTCATAAATTCTACCCAGAGCAAACATTAGGGAGTAACTCCACGAGCCACCCTTTTCCCTGTATTGCACATCACTGGTGAAGTAGAACAGCTAAAATTAAAAATTGACTTTCAAAGTGGTAGCAGAGCAAGCAGTTAAATTAACTCATGGATTTAGTCCCTGAACGACATGTTAGTAGAGCACACTTCTACCCATTCAGCAAACAATCATATTCATACGTTTTATGCTAGGAAAATAAGAAACTGAGCATTTATTATAGAAATAAATTGGCTAGAACGACAAATTGCAGATAACCTGCAATAAGCTTTTACTGTGAGTTATCTACAAAGTGGAGCAAAACTGCTCCTTTCAAATGTCCTATTTTAATGTAGTGAAAACAGAGCAGCTGGCTGTCAAACCCACCCACCCTCAAGAACTATGCTAGGCAACTAGTGGTGGAAGGCTTCCTAGTGAAGGCCACTCAATAACTTTGTTCTTTGGGGAGGGGGTGCTTTTACTGCCTGTGGAGCAGGCAAGGATTCTGCTGATCTTCTCCTTAGCAGGGCTTGCTTGTCTGGTGAGCAGTTGGATGGTGGTAGCCAGGAGATGCCTTTGTAGCAGAAGAGGCAGCGGGAGTCTTTCTGCCAAAACTGGCCACCAACACTCGCTAACTGAACAAACAAGACCTGCTTTGCCTTAAAATGGCACCTAATGCACACTAAACTTATAACACTAAACTTAGTGTGCACCTAATGCACACTAAACTTATAACACTAAACTTATAACTTATACAGTAACAGTGTTATTGTAACATGCCATCAAGTCATTGGTGAATGAGGGATCTCCAAAATGCCCTTCTCAGCTCTTCTAAACATAAGACTGAAGCTTTTTAAAGAGAGCCAATTCATTGGGCTAAAGCAGGGATTCTCAACCTTTTAAAGTCAGGTCACGCTCCCTGGGCTAAAGGAACTATGAAATTGTTTCATCAAAATGTGGCTTCATTTTGACAATTTCATATCTGGCCTAGACACAGAAAAAGAATCTGATATCTGGTCTTCTTCTTTTCCTTTAATCCAGTGGTTCCCAACGTGTGCCACATGTTTTGTTACAGCTCTTTGAACATCACTTAGCTTGCAGGGAAAAATAAAACAATGTTCCTGTGGTTACTGCACTCCTCAGCATCTCCTTTTTGGAGAATGGGATGTATACTGAAATTGTATTATTTTCTATATTTGTTCACATATATTTGTTAGGATTTTGACAGATTCAGGCTCTGTTGCTTGAAATAGTTCTATTCCAATCCCATCTGCCCCTGGTGATTTATTTCAGAGTAGCTTTCACTTCACTTTTTATAACTGCAGGTTCTTCATCATAGGATTGATCTTCAGAGGAGTATGTCATCCTTTTGTCACTTCTGTATAGGTCTTCAGTATCCTGTTTCCTTCATCTCATTATTTTCTCCTGGTCAGATAATGTGCTTCCCTATGTTTTTTCAGTAATCCTATTTTTAAATTTCTCTTTGATTTCCTGGATCATATGGAAGAGAGCTCTTGTTATCCACGCTTTGTCATTATCGTTTATTTCTTGCACTGATTAATGTAGTAGTTTCCTTTGTTTCTATGATGTGCCAGTCACTGAAACACTGCATTCAGGATTCTGACCCGATTTCTGTCACCTTTTACTCTTGTCTGTTGACCTGCTCTTTACAATTTTAAGTGTTTCTTCTGTCTTCCCTTTATGTTTTTCTTTTCTTTTTATTACAGGAGTGGCCTTTTTGCATTCTTCCCTAATAATATCTCTGGTTTCAATCTATAATTCTTCTGTTGCATGGCCAATTTTAGTAATGAAAATAAGTTCCTTATATGTAGTGGTGGGCTCAAAAATGTTTTACTACCCCACTGTGGGCGTGGTATTATGGGCGTGGCCAGGGGTAAAGCCCTGCATTGCACCTGAATTAGGACTACTTTATTTCAAAACTTGAATGGGTGGGGCTAGCCAGAATTTCTGCTACTGGTTCTGGCGAACTGGTGCGAACCTACTGATGCCCACCACTGCTTATATGGACTTTAATGTTGTTTAAATTATAGCATGGCACTACATTTCTTTTTGCGTGTGTATTTTTCAGCTTTACTTTAATGATGGATAGCAACAAATCATGATCAGTACCACAATCTGCTCCTGGGCTTGTTTTGGCAGAGATAATTTATTTATTTATTATTTATTTATTTAATGCATTTATTACCCCGCCCCAATCGGGAGGACCTGACTCTGAGCGGCTTACAAGAAATAAAAACATAAAATGATCTACATCAATAAAAAATCCACAAGAGTTTAAAAAGTTATCAAAGTTAAAAACCGTACAGAAACAACCCGTAATCCCGCATTCGGATCCAGGGGTGGCCATCCATTAGATAAGCCATCTGGTATGAGAACCCACGTTTCCGGGTCCCCAAACTTGTCCTGCCAGCCAGGTTTTTAAGCCCTTCCGGAAGGGGAGGAGCTCTGTTTGAAGGCGCAGTTCGGTGGGCATTTCCTCCATTTCCTGCTTCTAATTACATAGTCTATCTGATGTCTATATTGACCATTGGATGATGTCCACATGTACAGTTGTCTGGTTGTTTGAATCATGAATATAACTTGCAGTACTCAGATCTTGAATTACTGATCTGCTGGCTTTCCAGTTGTCAAGTTTAGTGTCTTAACTACTAAGCTACTGCAGTCCCCTTTCATCTATTTTCACATACATACATAATTCTAAATTGTGCAACACTCTGAAAAGTAGACAGAAAGGGCAAAGGACAGCGTTTGTCAAGGGAGACAAATATTTTATACACCTAAAATATTGTAGAAAAATAGTTTATTAATGTGTAGTACACTAAGAAGACTTGATCTTTACCTGAGTCCTTAGAGGCACAGTGGGATTTGTGCATGCAGCTTACTTCTGCTACCTGTTTTTCTACTGTCTCTTTGTAACCCCCCCTCCCAACAGCAGCCACTCTGTATTCCATAAAAGAGTATAGTGCCATAGTGCTTAGTGCACTCTCTGTTGGTTTACAGATATTTAGGAATTTTGCCCATCTAATGCTGGGTACTCATTTTACCAACCTTGGAAGGCTGGAAGGCTGAGTCAACCTTGAATCCGGTCAGAATCAAACTCACAATGTTTTGGCTGCAGTACAGCAGTTTATCCACTGACCCATCAAGGCTCCACACTAGTACCTTGCCAAGCTCCTAAACATGATGAGAAAGATCTTACTATTACATAGGTCCCTGCCACCTGTTGCTGTGGAAAGAAGGAAGGAAGGAAGGAAGGAAGGAAGGAAGGAAGGAAGGAAGGAAGGAAGGAAGGAAGGAAGGAAGGAAGGAAGGAAGGAAGGAAGGAAGGAAGGAAGGAAGGAAGACTCTACGTCATGATCTTGATCTTGATCTAGAGATCTTAATCATGCCTTCCTGTCACACATCATCTTCTGCCCTCTCACCATCAGTATATGCCACCTCCAGGTGGGGAAGATCAGCCCTTCAGAGCTCCCCTTGGCACCACTTGGCCAGGCTAGTGAGTGTGCAGGGAACCAATTATTTCAGAATACTTAAGTTAGGTTACATCAATGTGGCCAATATCAGCATGGTCCAGTCAACTCTAGTCCCAATTCAATAGATACAAAGGATCTATACTTAATAAGTTTTATTTTCTCCCTCCAGAGTCTGCCTCCCAGCCATTCCCCTATGGGATCTCAACCAATGATGTTACAAGATGACATGTCCATCACACTTTTAGGATTTGTTTCTCACAATTCACAAGGCTAGCATGTTTACATTCCAATGCGGTTGGTATGTGGGGGAAAGTGTTCTCCCCCTTATTGAGATTGCTATCTTAGACAGGCTAGAGCACACACAGTAATTTAGTGGGCAAAAAGATCATGAAAAATGTAGGCCAGAGCCAAGGATCTTCATGACACTCTACATGGTATTCTCTTACAAACTGAAACAAGGAACCCTGGCACCTCATCGATGAGCCACAGTTAGCCATGGCAGGTTATGCAAATCCCGGTAGGATTCCGGCCTGTGATAGTTTGAGTGGCCTGTGTCTGTAATTATGTTGACCGTGGAGCTAGCCACGAGTTCTCAAAAGTGCTCCTGTTTTCTAGCACCTGAAAAACTGGGGCTATAGAGGCGAAGAGTTCATCAGCCTTGGTGGCAAGATGTGAGACGTAGGCAAGAGTTTTTATTTATTAAACAGCATTGGTGAGGCTGTGCTGAAGATAAATATAGTTTTGTAGCTGTCAATGCCATTTAGCAAAGCAGAGATTTCCCAGGACAAAAATTTAAAAAAGGGCAACTCAACCAACGCCGTGTGATAATGAGCGGTTGCCTTGGAGTTGACGTACTAGTTATTCTGAGCCTTTTAAATAAAACAGTAGAAACAATAAAACAACCTTGGCCCTTGCCTAAGTTGGCAATCTCCTCGGCACCTTGTGTAAAGAAATCAAATATGTACTTTGCTTCATCATAGCAATTTCCCACAACATTTCCGAATACTGTAGGTAAAAAGCCACAGCTGGCATGCATGGCACAGAACTCTTACAAATACTGAGTCCAGATTCCCCATGGAGGCAAGGCTGCTCTGCAAGAGATTGCGTTTGCAGGCTTTGCGTCATAGCTCAGCCAGATCCTAGAAAAGGTCAAAGTGTTCATGCAAAGCCAGTCAAGTGGTCCTCTCTGTGACTGATAGTGGAAGCTCAGCTCTCCAAGCAAAGGCATGTTAGGACTCCTTGGGGAGCACACCTTATCAAAAGATGGGCAAGTTGCTGTGGGTTCATGTTGTCTTTCCAGGGGCATGTTGTTGTTCCCATTGAGAATTTAAATTCTCCCCTACAGAAGGATAAAAATTATTATGCTGTTTTAAAAATATTTTACTTTCGGGTATATTAGTTGCTATGTCGTTTGATGTTTTATCATTCATTGATTTATTGAAATGATGTCAACCATCTGGGAAGTGCAATCTATTGTACGTCAACATGTAAATGTATTTACCTTTGATACCTTGGAGTAGTTATTCAGTAGTTATTCCACACATTGGTAGATATCTCTGTGAAGACATTCCACACGTGCAAATGGACTTGAGAAATCAAATCCATTTGCATGTGGGGTTTTTTTTTTAGCCATTTGGATATCACATCACCCACTGGCTAGGCGGACCATGACATGTGCTCTCCACTTTAACCTTGCCCAAGGAAACTGACAAAAGACACTTTGGTGAGTTTTAGTTCTGCCCCATCATCATTGACAAGAGATGGGCAACACTATCTAGTTAGACAACTCAAGCCCTGACACCCTAACAAGGATCTCACCTAGCAGGTGGGTGGGTGGTATATTTACAAATCTGTGTATAAGAGATGTACTACTCTGGCTTAGCCTTCCTCATAGCTGTATTTCTAAATGCTTCACTTTATAACATTTTGCCCTGGAGTTGTACATTGAAGTATATAAAAAAGCCAGCTTCACAGTTAGAAGGAGAGAAACATTATCCTTTTGAAGACAGAATCCTTCAAAGGTACCGTTTTTCAACTTTGCAAACAAAGCCAATTGTTTACTCTCTCAACGAACAATCACCAAACAAAATCATGCAGAGTGGTAGATAGTCAACATCCTCTCTCTCTGAAGAAAGCTCCACTTCTAAAGGTGAAACTGCTTTCCTAACTTAGCCTCAGTGGAAGCCATTCTCTTCCATCAGAGGAAAGGCTGCAGGTAGGGTGGTTTGTAGACCATGGGAGTGTATTTGGACTTTACTCCTCAGTTTTATGGCAGTTCAACTGTCTGGTCATGAGTTATCTAAGGTTCACTGGAAGAAACTATGGAACTGGGGCTCAACCTGCTTCTTGGTTCGGGTGGTTCTACACTACTGTTATCTGTAAGGCCCTTTTATTGTTAATTGTTTCTTGCCTTCAGTAGTCTAACTGGTTGGGAGAGGTATGAAATTGTTGGGAGTTATGTGGGCTTCTACAGGGATCCAAAACCCTTGGTAAGATTTTGACAGGCAAAAATGTCTGGAAACCTCTCATGACCAATTAATTGCCTGCCAGCCAGGCAGTGCAGCAGATAGCCAGGAATTCTACCTTTAGATCAGATGTTGAAAACAGCATGTTTGTACTATGCTGGCTGAGGAGTTTCTGTGACTTGAAGCCAAAAATAACTTCTGGAGACGTTGTCTTGGACATTTCAGAGCACATACCTTCCTTGTGCTAGCAAAGGATGGGGGAGAGAGAAGCACCAGAAACAGGACTTTTAGTGTCTGTTTCTGGCCAAGAATGAGTTGACTAGATGGCATCGTTGATGCAATGGGCATAGATCTGTGTGGGCTGCAGAGAATGATAGAGGACAGAGGTGCCTGGCATGCAGTAATCCATGGAGTCTCAAAGGGTCAGACTCGACTGTGCGACTGAACAACAAAAATTGACTGTGAATTTGGGCTAGCTTTGAAAATGGAGAATGCTGTTCCAGAGAGAGGAGATATCCGCAGTGAATGATGACAGTGACAAGATTAATGGGATAAGGGAGCTCAAGGCACATTAGTATGGCCTTGACGCTGTTAGATGATGCGTCAAGAACTAATGGAAAGATACCATAACCCTGCCATCAAAAGACATTGATCCCCCAGAGGGCTGGACTAGAAAGTTGCCCTTTGAACACCTTGGGGACTATTTCCATTGTTTAGTCTGCTTTGAAGCAACAGTCTCCTTGCCTACCCCTGAGCACAGCAAAAGCTTGAATGCAAATTTGTCTTCTCCAAAGGGACTTCTGAAAACTAACAGAAATAGGGATTTATGCCTTTGAACAGCAGTAACTACCAGAGTAACTACCCTTTACATCTTGAGACCAAGGATGGGCTACTGTTGCTTTCAAAGTCTGCCGTTGTATTGGTTGCATTCTTACAGCAATTGTGATGGGAAATGTCAAATAAGCAGAACTTCTTTCATTCACAAGGGACTGGATATTTTTCCATATAACCAAAAATAAGGAATGAATATGCTTTTAAAAAAAGACATATCCTTTCCATGGCTTGTGATTGGCTATTCAGAAACATCTGGAATGAGCAAAACAATAACCTCTGTCCCATTGCACTATTCATTGTTTTAGACTACTGGTTTTTCAGATGAGCAATAAATAAAAATAATGTATTAAGGCTATCCATATTTGGAAACTACAGATACATACAAATACTGTACTGTATTGCTAAATGGCCATCAGTATTACCCTATGTGGCCTATAGCAGTGTGGTAACCTTGGCACTCCAGCTGTTCCTGAACTTCAATCAGTGGTGGGCAGCAAAAAAAATTTGCTACCACACTGAGCTGCCTCTCCTTTCCACTCACACCTGCTAAATTGCCTCCTGCTCTAAGCTGCAGCAGTGGGGGACAGGGAGGTCTCCCCCTCTACATCCCTGACTCCCCTTGCTCTGGCACATGGGAGACTGCTATGGCTCCTGTTTTCCCCAAGCTTCCAGGAGCCTTTGAGAACCACTATTATTGGGGAACCTGAGAAAAATAGGTGATCAGTTGATGCTACACCTCTTCATTTCCCTATTGAGAAATTTGGATTTTAGCAAAGAAACTAGAAGCTGGTCTTTAAAGGTAGAACACAAGTGTCCACTGTGTATTCTGCATAGGACTTGGTAGTTCCCATACAGGTCCAATTTGAACTTGGCAAAAAACAAACAAACACCACAGCTAGCATTTTAAGCCATTTCTTCAGTTTCCAACTCCTTAATGCTAAGAAAGTATCATTCAGTCACACACCATCAGTACAGAAAATACACAAGGTGAGTGGGGATGTTCCCTTAAAATTGAATTCTGTGCAGAAATCTTCTGATTTGGATCCCAAGGCAATATTTTATTATGAAATCAAAAGATATTTCTTGTTCTTCAGTAAAAAAATAGTCTGTGCTTAAGATACTAGGTGCCAACCAGTGTTTGGGATTTGTTGGTATGTTTTTAAAACTGGAGGCAGCATTAGGACTCTTCTAAAGGTCTGCTAGGATTTCAGAGATCCTAACTGCTGGAGATGCAAGTTGATGGTTCCCTATATCATCCATTGATAGGCCACTACAGTTGGCATGGATACAGCTTAGGCCAAACAGAACCACAACTCTGCAATGTCAAAGTGATGTCAAACCAGGTGGCAGTTAACAGTCACCTTGGGTCTTAACATTGTCAAGACGTTTCTTCATGAAGGCACAGTGTTCTTGAAGGCTATATTAACCTCTGCCAGAAGAGGAGGGGTTTCTGAAGGATTTGTAACATTTTTATGCTGCTCTTTCATACCTCTTGTGAAGAAGTAGCAGCATTCCTGTATATGGAAGTGTCTTGCAGATAAGGTTAATAGTGTTCCCTGCCCAGCATAACTGCCTGAATCCTTGTAGTTTTATCTCATGTAAAACTGGAGATGTGTCCTAAAATAAGATGATTGGTATAAAGAGATATGGAATATAGCTGTAAATCAAAATGTGAGTTGAAGTTTTAAAAAGGGATCAACAAAAACATCTGGTTTTATAGAAATATGGGGAGAATTTTTAGATTATATATTAGCAAAAGGGAAAGAAGCAAAGCCAGAACAAGATGTATTATCTTTTTGGTATGAGGGGACGAATATACAGTATAAAACTTTAATGATACTGAAAACATTTAATTGAGAAGGTTTTAACTCCCACTAGTGGCAGGTGCACGTAGCAGTTATATTGTACTATATGTAATTTTGTTAATATTTTTGTATATGTTTTTGTAGTTGTGATGCATTTTGGTGTGTGGGGTGTTTTGCATTTTAATTAAATTAAAACAACCAGAGGCTGATTGGCCAGTACAGTTGGCATGGATACAGCTTAGACCAAACAGAATCACAACTCTGTGATGTCAAACAGAGGTCGGAATCTTAATAGGTTCTTTGACTTGGCAAACCAAGAGGCAGTTAACAGTCATCCTGGGCCTTAACTGTCAAGAGATCACTTCAGGAAGGCACAGGGCTCTTTGAGGGCTACATTAACCTTTATCACAGAAGGATGGGAGCTTGAAGGATTTGTGACAAGTTTTCATGCTGTTGTTCCATACCTCTTCTAAAGGAGTGGCAGCATTCATGTATATGGAAGTGTTTTGCAAATGAGGTTAATAGCTTTCCCTACCTAGCACAACTCCCTGAATCCTTGACCATGGCCAGCAGCCATATATTGTGGGGAAATCTGAGAACTATGGTTTAAAAAGAGAGTAATTTTTCAATGCTCTGGTTCTTCCTAGGGCTTTACCTAAGAAAAAACTGACACCTTCTTTCATCCTTGATAGATTGTGAAAAGATGGTGACCATGTTCTGTATTGACAAACCGCCAGAACTAATGTCTGCAGAAGGAAAGAAGAACACAAAGGCAAGAGACTTGCTTAGTCTTATTGAACAAAGTTTAGTCAATCAATGAAAGATAACCTTTAGTGTTTGGTTTCCTTTTATCATTTGCTGTAGACCAGGGATCAGCAAAGTTTGCTTTCCAGATGTTCTTGGAGTTCAACTGCCAGAAGCCCTGATCAGCTTCTGGTAATTGAAGTCCAAGAACACCTGGAGAGTCAAGTTTGCTGACATGTGCTGTAGACTAACTTCTTGTCTTTCAACTAAAATTCATAGATCCTGAGCACCCTGACCTTAGGCAGAGTGAGGGAGTCAACTATGGGCCACAAAGAAGAACAGCAACATAATTTGTTACGATGTTTCAACTCCCCATGAGATGTCTTTGAAAAATCTTCTGACTCAGGTATCAAAATAAATGTGCCTTGCACATACTAAGAACTTTGACTAGAGGCTGGGCAGGGTGTGAGGTGGGCGTCTTGTCACCATGTCAATATTTTCTTACTGATTAGAGCTTTTGGGGTTGAGAATTGTGGCATATGTAAATTTTAGTGCCCTAGTGTTAATATTTTAATTTTTGATTTTAAATTGTATTAAATATACATTTTAAAATTGTTCTTTGTTGCTTTGTAACCCATCCCCGAGATCCAGTGATAAAGGGAGGGTCATTCATGTTAAAATAAAATATGCATTTGTTTTTGCATACAGGGTAGCATTGATGATTTGGAATTCTTCAGAGAATAAACACTGCTGAGCATCATGAGAGCAGTGGTGGAGAAGGAGTTGCTCCAAAAGAAAGAGGGGAACAAGAGAAGATGAGTTCATAAAGAAATCTGATGCCTTCTTAACAAGGAGGGGGAAAGGTAGCAAGCCACATGCACAAGAGAATCATCCTCATCTCTGACAACCCTATCCTGTATGGAAACATGACACCAAAATCTTTCTTGACAGCATATTTATTTGTTTTAGGATGGATAAGGAGTCAGTGTGGAAATGTACTTCCCACACCACTTTCTAAATTAAACATTTTGATTGGCCCTTGCAGGTCTTTTTTATATGAATTCTGATTTGTCTCTTATGTAACCCAGACAATTGTCTCACTGATTAGCATTGGTTCCATCTTGGGGCATGACTTAATTTCCATGGCTCACTCCTTTGTCCCTCCTAAAATGACTTGCAGGTCATGATGACCTCTACTTGCCATCAGGTTTCAAAATATGATTTACAATTCCATTATAAACATTCTGAACTTTTCAAATTTTCAAGATTCTACTATGTTGTGAGGCTGCCAAATTTGCTCATTTTTAGTGGAGAAAGATCTCTCTTTTTGACCAGTTCCATTCTTTCTCCAAACAGGTCTCCTTGAAGAACATGTTTCATCTTCATGATGTCTCTGTCACTGGCCAGCACCAGCCCAGCCCAGCCGGAAAGATGAGAGAACTTCAGTCATTCTAGCCATGGAAAATGCTTTTGTGTCATGATTGCAATCCTATGGTTTCCCTCTCCACTGAGCACTGACACCTGAATAATATCAAGTGAGGGTCAATCCACCTCACTCCATCTCCTTTCTCATTCCCTCCCTTTCAAATTGATGTGCAGTAATGCCAGGATCTCAGGCTGAAGTCTTTCCAATCACTTGAATTCTGAACCATGGATCCAAATTGGGCAGTGAGGTGGGACATTCTCCTGATACAATGAAACAAATTGGCAGATCTACCTGAGCCCTCCCCAAGCCCCCACATTTCCCCTGGTAAGCCCCATCTCATCCCCCGACCCATGAACCCCCAGGCACCCTTACCTGACGGCTGCAGCTGCTGGGCTCCATCAAATATGGGGCTCCAGGGAGAGTGCCGGACAAAGACAATGGCAGAGAAGGAAGGAGGGTTCTCTCCCCTTCTTTCTCATCCCTCCACTTGTATTTAAGCTCTTTCTTCTCTCTCTCTCTCTTTCTTTTCCTCCCCTCTTTCTTTCTGACTTTTCCAATGCTCTTAGAGTAGCCTTGCAAATGTCAGAAGGGCAGGAGAGGAAAAGAAAGAGAGGAGAAGAAGGGAGCTTGGAAGGAGGAGAAGGAAGGGGAGGGAGGGAGGCCATTTTCCTTCCTTTCCTGCCTCCGAGTGATGTGTGATCCCCCCCCCCAATTTACCATCAGAGGGGCTGAGAAGCCTTTGGCTTGACCTCTTCCAAGCAAGCTGGATCCAATTGGACACCTGTGTTGGACCCCAGTGGGGGTGAAAAACTGTGAAATTACTCCCCCAACTCTTCTTTGAGCCTCCAAACAACCAACCAGAGGAAGATTAGCCAGAGGGCTGGTGGTGAAGGGAAGCAGCTTGGAACCAGGTAGGGAAGGTTGTAGGGTTGAGTGGTCTCAGGTGGAGGAGAAGGGAGGAGTGTTGGAGACTCATGGAAGGGGACTAGGGAGTTGAGTTTTTTCCTGGCTCAGATTGAAATCCTAGCCAGGCAAGAACTCCAGGGGGGCTCGTAAAGCTTCTCTTGTTTTTGAGGGGAGCCTTACGATGCACCATCTTTGTGGTTCTGAGTTGAGCCATAACAAAGTCTGGCAAAAAGAGGCACCTCTATTTTCTCAGCTCAGCCAAAGTCAGATAAGTGGGTGTGAGTGGGAGGGAGGAGCTACCTTTTGCTCTCCTAGCTGTCCTCTGGCTCAGATGGCCACATCCCTTTCCCAAATCACGGGATCAGGAGGCTCAGCAGGTCTTTAAATTCCCTGACACCTGAAATGCTGCTATGGCCAAGGAGGAAGGGTGAGGAGGAGCAGTAGAAGCAAGAGACAAGAGGGGAAGTAACAAGGGCCAAAGAGAGGGAGAAAGAGAACTTTCTCTCATTTTGTGTACAAAGTCGTAGCCGAGGAACAGGAGAAAGAAGCAATCCTTTCCCCTCAGTTTTTTCTGCCTTGGGTAATAGTCCAATCTTGCAAATAATGATGGTGCCAAATCCAATACATGATTAGGTAGAGAGGTGACTTCCCAGGGTCTCTAGGAAAAGAGAAGAGAGGAAGATAAGACCAGGTTGGTAGGAGAAGAGAAATTGGGGAAAGAATCATCCCTTCCTCCTTGACATCATTGTTGCTGCAGTCTAAGGGCTCATTCAAATACCACGTGACCATTTTGTGGGAAGGGGTCGACCAAAATCACGGGGGGAGGGAGGAAGTTCAGCATGAAGTCACATGACTCCAAAATTATTATTTGCTTTTCACATCCATAAATCTAATTTCAAACCATGTGTTGGGGGGGTTGGTCAAAGGTCACAGAAAGTCACAGGGGGGGACGGGGTTAAAAAGTGGCCTATTTTAGGTCACATTGTATTTGAAAGAGCCCTTAGCTCCTTATAGGGATGGGGGGAGTAGGAGTGGGTAAGTGTATCTCTTGCCCCCTAGATTGGATCTGAAGTCACTTATAATCTGGTTAGAGAATGGAGGTGGGTGGGAAATAGACCTAACTCAAAAAGAATCAATGTTGTTTTTATTGGAACTGGGGTCCATTAAGAGATGGGAAATTTTCCAGGTGTGGTAGAGGATGGCTGAAGAAAAGCATTTCTTATATTGATTAAGCCAACGGGAGACCATTCAACCTCTTCTTGTGCTGTGCTTCTGACCCTGGATAATTAAGAGACATCCCTTGTGGGTGAAAGGATCACTCAACTGAGCAAAAGAGATCACTCTCCCTCTTCTTGTATAGTCTCAGTTCTTCCTGAGCCCTTGAGCAGTTTCTCTACTTTCCAAACAAGGGGCTTTTCTAACATCTCCTTGAGCCACAATTTTTTGATGGCATTAGGCTCAGCGTTTTCTTGATTGGAAGCTCCACTGAGTTGTCCTCTTTAACAAATGAGCTCCCCTCACTTCCTTCCATGAATTCATTGTGGTAAGCATCCAAGAAGTGAGAAATATTGTGCGAACATGGATATCATGCCTTTCTTGTCTTCTGCAGTTTCCCCATTGGTTTAGTTTCTCCCTGTCTCCAATCATGATATGAAACAACTATGGGGACATCAGTGGAGTTGCAAATATCCAGCATTCTGGATCATTTGTTAGCCTTGGTGGATCTGAGGTAGAACTGGTTCTGTGATCTGAGTTGTTCTGAATTCTCAGAAACAACTTTTCCCTGAATCTTTGTCCAGAAAATCCAGCATTTCGTTTTAGCTGTTCCTGAAATTTGTTTGCAAGGTCTCATAGAAACATCCAAGGCTTGATATAATTTGCTAACTAGGCCCTGAGTTGTTACGAGCCTTTTCCTTATACAGTAATACCTTGGATAACAATTGCCTCAGATAATGCTAAAATCGGATAACGTCGGGGAATTTGAGGCAAGAAGTCACAATTGGTCACTTACAATGGTGTTTTGCTTAAAGAGTAAACTCGCTTAAAGAGCAATCCTGTGGAACACATTATGCTCTTTAAACAAGGTACAACTGTACTTATTTTCTTTTCCCCCATTCTTCTAATTTCTACATCATTCCTAGTTGCTGTAGCCAGAGTTTCCATAGCTAATATAAAAAGAACTGGGGACAGAGGACATCCCTGTCTTGTCCTTGCACTTAATTTTACACTTTTTGTGTAGGAATCATTTACTTTTATCTTGGTGCAGCTTTATTTATACAATTCACTGATCACATGTTGGAATTTGTTTCCAAATCCCATTTTATTTACAATCTCTTTTATTGTCTTCCACTGGATCGAGTCAAAAGCTTTATAGATATTGAGGGCTAGTACTCATAATTTTTTTCTTTTTGGCTAAATCTATGATGTTTACTAATTTAGTAATTAGGTCTTCCATTAGTAATTAGGTCTTCCATAAACCCTGCTTGGTCCTCGTGTATACATTTATTCATAAACTAATCTGTTTGGCATTACAGCTGTAAATTTTTTGCATCCTGATTCAGAAGTGATATTGGAAGATAAAAATCCACTCCAACCCCCACCCCACCCCCGTCTTTATCTGTTTTGGGTAGCAGAACTGTTATTGAGTAATTCCAGGAGTTTGGTATTTCACTCCTTCTAAGATATAATTATACAACTGTTTCAATTTAGGAATGAGGTCTTTAAACTCCCTGTAAAATTCTGTTGAGTAATCATCTCCGGTTTTATCAGGCGTTCGGTTTTTATTACCTCCTCAATTTCTATCCATTATTCTCTCATCCATTTGGGTTTTATGTCCTTTTTTATTTTTAATTTTATATGTCTATCCAAATATGATTTTAACTCCACTGATTCTATTTCTCTCCCCTGATATAAGTTTTGAACGAATTCCTCCATAATTTGTAATTTCCCTTTTATTTTATTGCAACGTTTCCCATTTTTATCTATTAATATGTCTACCTCCCTTTTACACTTTTTTTCTCTTGGTACTAAGAAATTTTCTCTCTTCCACTAAGCTCTGGCCTCAAAATAAGACTGGGCGTCTCCCTGGGTAGTTGAATGCCTGGGTAGAGTGTTTTCCTCTTTCTTTCCTACTGCAAAAGACAGCAGCTCAGCAACATCTGATCTACATTTCCCAGGCTCCCCAGCGGGTGGTACAGTGGAACCCCGCATAATGAAAAAACTCCGTTCCATGGAGCGCTTCATTATGCGAATTTTTTTTGTTATGTGAAGCACTATTGGCAGTACCCCCCATAACGAAAAAAAAGTTTGTTAACCCATTGATGAGGTATACTCCGGTTAACGAAAACTCCACATAATGAACATTTTTTTCCATTATGCAGGGTATCGCCCCTGCATAGTAAATGCTTTGTTATGCACATTTTTGCTACGCGAAGCATTCGTTATGTGGGGTTCCACTGTATATTCCTTTTAAAGTGCTGAAGGCACAGGGGAACTTGGGAAATGTAGCAGCCATCGCAGCCTTCCACGTGGCCAGAGGATGAGGGACAGGAAGGCAGAGGGGGAAAGCCTTCCTGTCCCCACCATTGCTGTAGCTTGTGCTAGAGCCAGAGGCAGCTTAGTGGGTGTGTGTGGGAGGGAGGGGCTGCCACGGGGAAGGGGGGCAGTTCGGAATCCAGGCACCAGTCACAAATGGTGCCCTGTTTGGATTCTGAACTGGGGATCCCAGGGCTCAGGGGCTTAAATTCTCCTCCACATTAAACTTCACTTGGTTTTACCAGATGAGTTCCTGTACATGCAATTTGGCATCCAAATGCCAGAGGATGGCAAAGGAAAGAGAAAGTGAGAGGGGCTCCTGGGAAGGTGTTTGATCCTGGCTAGATTTACCTAATGCCACCCTGGTGGCTGGAGTGAGGCCATAGGATTGCACAGTAACAGTACCAGAAGACCAAATATCCAATTGTTAAGATCACAGTAAAAGAAGAATATTAAGGTGGAGACACAGATCCAGGTTTGGAATGGCCAATGTGAAAGGACTGAAGGGTTGAAGATCCACCATCGTGTTGAAGATACCTGGAGCAAGTCCTAGTCCCTTGCTCCACATCAGGTCTGGTGATCTCCAATCCTTTGCTGCCCAATCTAGACCTAGTATGGCTACCATCCTTTTTAACCTGGAGGAGAAATGAAGCCCCAACACCCCACTCTGGTTGCCAGAATTTTTATGACATCTGAGTTTTTAGCAAACCACTTCCTGCACTTTCTACAAATGCACATCATCTTCTGCTAATCAGTTTGGACTGTGGATGCTTTCACCTTTTTCCCATATCTTTTGGAACTGAGGGGCAGCAGAATCTATATCTCACCTCATGACTAGTTCAGCTGGTCTTGCTTTACTATAGCACTTTTACAATGATATATTTTTCCCCACAGCTTCTTTCTCTGCAGCTACAGCTAACTAACAAAGCCAAAGGATTCCTTTTAATCCAGTTGTGAAATTATTGTTCCAATCTATTCATCTGTTACATTGCTGTGATGTGGTTATTTTATTTTGCTAGTGATGCTTTATCTGTTGCTAATGAAACTTTATGTACACACCAAAATAAATTCTGTATTTGTTATTTCTCTGCTTGACTCTGTTGTGAATTGCTTTGACCACATGGACAGAGTACATACACAATTTACACTTGCATACAGGAAATCATCTAATTATTGCTTCCTAATTATTACCTCGTACCTGTATTGGCTTTCTCAAATTAGTGATTACTACATAAATGATCTCAACACTAAAATATATTGGTACAAAAAAAAGCAATAATTGATGCCTAGTATTGCCAAAATGGCCATCTAGTTTCTGGTTTCCAAAATATGGAGTACTGGCATATGGCAGGCCTAGTGGTTGCAAGCAGTAATGGATAAGAAGAAACACATGGCCTGACTAAAAGGCATATTTTATCCACTAGCACCATCCAATGATACTGGTCTCCAGGACATAAGATTCACTAGGTTTGCCATTGGAAAGTCCAGAGTTTTGCTGGCCCTGGAGCCACAGCAGCAGCTCCAGGCCTGCCCTTCCCTGGTGGGGAAGGGATAAGAACTGCTGGGCCTGTGGCCAGCTGAAGACCACCGCTGCCACCGCCACAAATGCTCCAGGCCCTACCCTTCCATGGCCACAAAGTGATAAATAGCCACCTGACTGATTGTATTTTTATTGTTATTTTAGATTTATCAACTGTATTGTATTATGTTGTTGTATTTATATTTGATATTGTAATATTGTAATGTTTGTTGCTTCATGGTATGTTAGCCACTCTGAGTTGCACCATTTAGGAGGGCACCATTTAGGAGGGCAGCATACAAGTCTAATAAACTAGTATTAAAGGATCACTCATGCATGAACATAGTATAACCCATGGGTCAGCAAACTTGGCTCTCCAGATGTTCTTGGACTTCAATTCCCAGATGCCCTGATCAGGAGGTGTACTGACTTGGTCTTCTGTTAATTGAAGTTCAAGAACACTTGGAGAGCCAAGTCTGCTGACTCCTGGCATAACCCAAAATTACCTGTTTGAAGTCTAGGGCATTTAATGCAATTGGCTCCAGGCAGTGGTGGGCTGTCAAAACTTTTACTACCACACCATGGGCGGAGCTGACGTCATAGGCGGAGCAGTGCCCAGGTAGGCAGGAAGCAAGGCCGGTGGTCATTGCGGTCCAGCAGCCAGAGCAGCACCAGCCAGATGTTGGGGGGTCCTCAACCTGGCCAGTGCTGGGCTGTGGAAACCGCTGCCCCTCGCAAAGTGGCACCTGGGGCAGGCCACCCCCCTTGCCCCCTTGCTACGCTTCTGATTGTACTGTAAGATATTGAAGATAGAAAAAGTATTAGAAGAGAGGACCTAATTTTTTCCCAGCATACTTGCTTCTTCTTTCACAAAATCCAACCAAAAATGTATATAAAAATCTGTACTTAAGATGCCAAGTCATAAACAGAACAACAGCAAAATATGACTCACAAAGAGTCCATTAGCCAGGAGATGTGGAGATGCTGGATACGAGGGGTGAGATGAAAGTAAGAACATGAGTGCAAATTGGAATTTGGACATCAGGAGTAGCATTCAAGACGTCTTCTTTCAAAAGGGTACACGAGAAAAAAAATACTAAGTGTAAATACAGTACATCACATTTTCAAACCCTTGTATCACTTGTCAGGGATCCAGTATTTGTGACAACAAACCAAACCATGCCTTACACAATGTGTTTAATGACTCTTGGAGGTGAGCATCTTGATACAAGAGTAATGGATTCCTTTTTTTAGCAACTTACTTGAGTGACTACCCCCCCCCCAAAAAAAAAATGCCAGTGAAAACAAAAGACACACTTTGATTTGTGCATTGGAAGATATCTATACTTCAGTTGAACCCAAACTTGTACTCCCCCTCTCTTGACTAGGTCACAAATGTCTCATCCAAGATGAAGTTTGAATCCAAGTATAAATCATTTTCAACCAGAAAATAGACTTTTTGATTAAGAAAATCTGAAATCTTTTTCATACAAGCACATAATTGGCCACTGCCATTTTTCTGATGCCTCGGAAGGGCTCCAAGGATTTGGTGGAATCCCTTTCATCATGAGGAAAGTGTGTGTGTGTGTGTGTGTGAGAGAGAGAGAGAGAGAGAGAAAGAGAGAGAGAGAGAGAGAGTTTATAATTACCAAAAAGTGCTGTAGCTATGATAACTTTACCTGCCATGTCCTATGGCCCCCAAACCAAAGGCTTCCCCATGCAAGAATTTCCATGGGAGACTTGTGACCTTCAAGGAGGGAATCGGATTTTCTTAATTCTGAAAAAGCAACTGTAGCTGCTGTCATCATTGCACCTAAGTGACCTAACTTAATAGAGCAAGAGTTTAGTCTTTGCTTCTACCTATTGCAAGTGTAATTGTTGGAATTATTGAAATATCACATATGTTTTAAGCAGTGATGGGATGTCAATAATTTTACTACCCCACCGGGACGTCATCACAGTGGGGGCGGAGCTAAAAACATGACGTCATTACGTCATTTGTATTTTGTATTTCGACTTATATGCCACCCCACTCGCACGGCGACTCTGGGCGGCTTACAGAAGAAACAGTTACGATTACATAGCATATTCAATAGCATAAAAACAATTACAGATATTACATAGTAAATTACAAATATCACATATACAGTATATATATCTCCAATAACAATTGCAATTACAAAACATCAGGACATCCTAAGAAATAAACCAAAGATACTATAATGTAAATCATTACAGAATCAAAATTCAATAAGCAATAATATCAAGCAACAATCAAAAATTCCAAATATCAGTCCAGTTTACACAAAAGATACAAAAGCAGAAAACTAAACAATATCAGGTCATCGTAAAAAACACATCAGGACTATTACAATACAATACATAAAAAATCTCGAAACCAATCCTCTCAGCCCCAGGAGTCCGTTGGGAGCAGTGGCATGTCTTAAAGCTTCCTGCCCTGAGCAACAGCTGAGCGTGCTCTCTCCGGGCTGGACCAGACGAGAGCCAGGAGTGCATTGGGGGTGGTGGCAGGTCTTAAAGCCTCCTGCCCCGAACAACAGCTGAGTGCGCTCTCTCCGGGCCGGACCGGAGGAGAGCCAGGAGTCAGTTGGGGGCGGTGGTAGGTCTTAAAGCCTCCCGCCCTGAGCAACAGCTGTGCACTCTCTCTCCGGGCCAGACCGGACGAGAGTCAGGAGTCAGTTGGGGGCGGTGGCAGGTCTTAAAGCCTCCCACCCCGAGCAACAGCTGAGCACACTTTCTCCACCCACCCCAAACACATGACGTTGGTAGAACCAACTTCATGACGTCATGATGTTGTGGGCAGGGCCAAAAAAAATAAAATAATAAAATAAAAATAAATAAAATAAATTAAATTAAAATAAACACACACACACACGTATGCACACACACACCTACCTCAACCCACCCACCCAACCAACCAACCACAATACAAACCCGTAAATAAAATAAATAAATAAATAAATAAATAAATAAAATAAAAATTAAATAAAAATACACCCAACCACCCAACCACCCCAAACACAAATAACCCCCCCACCCCAAACACAAACCCCTCACTTACCCTTGGAAACGGTGGCACGGCGGTGCAGTGGCAAACTGCCACCGCTGCAATGATACTTTCTGGGCTTCCAGCCAGGAACTGTGCATGTGTCAAACTTTCATTTGATGCATGCTCAGTAAAAACATAGAACTGTGCATGCATCAAATGAAGGTTTGATGCATGCACAGTTCCCAGGAGCCATTTTGGCTCCAATTTTTTTTAATAAAAAAAAAATCCCGGTGAGGCGTCTGAACTGGACGCCTCAAAAAAAAATTCCCAGGTGGTTGCTACCGGTTCAGCGAACCACCCAAAAATGTTGCTACCAGTTCGGTCGAACCGGTGCGAACCAGGAACATCCCATCACTGGTTTTAAGTACATCAATCAATCTGAATAACAGATAAATAATTTAAACAGTTTACAGACTTAGGGGAGAGCAAGTTTCTTCACACTGTGGCATAATACTTGAAGAAAAGTGTCACTGTACATCTAATTCCAAGAGAAGAAAGCACTAAATTTACTGCCCCAGAGCTCATCTTGGCTGGAGGACAAGCGTCCTGATGCAGAAAACTTCTGGAAGGTAAACTGTGGACAATCTAGCATCCCCTACCCACAACCTTATTCTATTTTAAAATTAGGTTTCCCAACCTTCCAGTTTAGTTTACAAAAACAATAGAGGCCAAATGTGTGATAGGAAGTCATATTATGTCCTGCTAAAATAGCACATATTTTACTCTCATGTGTTTTGCTTTGATACCAAAGGCACCAGTATGCTAAATTAAGGGTTGATAGATCAGCATTTCTGGCCACTGCCTAATTTTATGTGGCTGCCTGAGGAGATGGCCGCTATTAGTACCTAATTGTGAATCTATTTTGAAACAAGCTGCAGTTTGCTTTGGCAGAGGCAAAATCCTGAAACTAATCAAGCAAACGCAAGCTTTTGTTTACACTGCATTTTGCTCATGTGTTAGTTCAGATCTGAAACATCTACAGAATGTGATATTTGTGTGATATTCACATGGATCAACCTTCCACAGCCCTTCTCTAATTGCTCTCCTGCCAGATTGTATCTATAGCGGGAAGTCCATGAGTGCCTTGTCCAGTGGCGGGCAGCAAAACATTTCGCTACTACACCATGGGCGGAGCCTACATTGTGAGTGGAGCCTACATCATGGGCAATCTAGTCACACCTGCCATATGGCCATGTATACATCTGCAAACACAGGCAGCACTGGCTCTTTGACTGTAAATGGAGATGAGCACTGCACCCTAGAGTTGGATATGACTGGCTTTTGAGCAAGGAGACCTTGAACCACTCGCAGGGACAAAACCTGATGTCAAATTTGAATACCAGTCAGGGATCTTCTGTTATTAGGTAAAGGTTGCCCTTGCTCCAAACCCAGTCGTTACCAACTCTAGGATTCAGTGCTCATCTCTGTTTATAGCCAAAGAGCCAGTGGACTTGATCCACAAAAGCTCACATTAAACTACAGCAGTTAGTCTTTAAGGTGCCACAACGTTTTTGTCTTTTTGTTTTGTTTAGGGATATCAGAAAACAAAACAAAACAAATAAAATAAAAAACACTGTAGCACTTTAAAGACTAACTGCTATATTTTTCTTGTTAGCTTTTGTGGATCAAGTCCACTTCGTCAGACAAAGAGTGAAACTTACAGACATGTTCTTTATATACCAAATTCAGGGGCTCAAAGGGAGAAGGGGTGTGGGCAAGACGGCAGAAGGGGTGTGGGCAAGACGATAGACAAGCAAGCACAAGATTGCAGCTTCACACAGCCATTAGCAACAACAGATTATTCAGATAAACTCTAAATGACTCCCTTTCAATCTCAAGGTTGCTGAGTAAGCCCACTATGGTCTCTGATCAACTTGTGACCTGCATTGTCAGGGGGAAAAACAAACAAACGCCTCTACCTGGTTTCTTTCTGTTTTACTAAAGAGAATTGGCAGGAAAGTTGTAATATAAAATCATATAGCAATCTGTGTATCAAATTTGATAATGTCCCAGAAACCCTTCACGTCACCGGCCGGGAGGTTAAAAGGAGCCTCCCTGGCCGAGGGAGGCTCGAAGAAGACGCTGCCGCCGCCGCGCCCTCCTGGCCCCCGTCACCGGCCGGGAGGTTAAAAGGAGCCTCCCTGGCCGAGAGAGGCTCGAAGAAGACGCCGCGCAAGATGCCGCCGCTGCGCCCTCCCGGCCCCCGTCACTGGGACTCTTTGTTGGACTCTCCCTCGGCCAGCCGGCCTCGAAGGGAGAGAAACCTGGGGGTCTTGGGTGGCAATAGAGGACCTAGTATTGTGGGAGTATCTTTGTGGGAGTTGGTAGTAATTTGTGATGTTGTTTTTGTATACTGTACTATGGAAGCCGCCTAGAGTCAGGTTCTCCTGAGCAAGGCGGGGTATAAATTTGAAGAATAAATAAAATAAAATAAATAAATTTTAGCCCCCTGTGATGGGTATCTAACAGATGGATGTATTTTATTTCTGTTGTCTCCCTTTCAATCCTAGTTTTGTAATTTCTCTGTTCCAGAATTGCAACTTTCAGGTCTTGGATAGAGTGTCCAGTTAGATTCAAATGGTTTGAGACAGGTTTCTCTGTATTGCCATTCTGGATATCTGATTTGTGTCCATTCATTCTTTTGCATAAAGATTGTCCTGTTTGTCCTACATAAAGCACGGATGGACATTTTTGGCAAGAGATGGCATAAATCACATTGGCAGAAGCACAAGTAAAACTGCCTTTAATGTTGTGTGTGGTGCCATTGGGTCCAGTAATACTGTTTCCAGAGCGAATGTGGGGCATAGTTGACATCTGGATTTGCAGCAGGGTCTAGTTCCCATATCTGCTCCACTTCTGTGTTGTCTGTTGTGTGTCAATAGTTGTTTGAGATTGGGGCAGAAGCGTAGCTTACCTTGCCGGGGCCCCGTATAAAAATTGTTTGGGGGCCCTTTAGATGTGGGGCGGAGCTAACGTCATGACATCATGACGTCATGGGGGGAGCCAACGTCATGACGTCATGACGTCGTGGGCGGGGTCAAAAATAAAAATAAAATAAATAAAAATAAAATAAATAAAATAGAATTAAAATGTAAAAAAAAAAAAAAACCACACACACCTCAACCCACCCACCCACCCACCCGAAACACAAAAACCTCACTTACCTTAATCCTGGGGCCTCTTCTTCCTCCGCCTCTGCTGTCACCGCCGCCGCGCCGCCGCTGCTGCCGATCGCTCCCTCGCCGTGCACGGCGAAGGCAAGGGGCAGTTGTGGAAGGCGTGCGGGCGAAGCGAGGCAGCCCCGAGGCCCTCCCCCCGGTTGCCGCGGGGGCTCCCTGGCAGGCTGCGCCAGCCCGGGCGGGGCTCTCCACCTCGACGCTGGGGTGGGAGTCCACCAGCTGCAGGACCAGCTCGCGCGCCCCATCCCACACGCAGGCGGCAGGTGAGTTCCAGGCGCGCGCGGCAGGTGAGTTCCAGGCGCGCGCGGTAGGTCAGCTCCAGGCGCGCTCCAGGTGACCTGCCGCCTGCCGCAGAACGGGGCGCGCCCGCGAGCTGGTCCTGCAGCTGGTGGACTCCCACCCCAGCGGCGACCGTGGAGAGCGCCGCCCGGGCTGGCGCAGGCAGGGAGCCCCCGCGGCGACTGGGGGGAGGGCCTCGGAGTCGGGGCTGCCTCGCTGCTTAAAAGCTGCGGCTCCGACTCCGACTCTGGCTTTTTTTAAAAAATTAGAGCCAAAAATGGCTCCAATAAAGTGCGCATGCGCAGAAACTCAATCTGACATGCGCAATGCATCAGATTGAGTTTCTGCTCATGCGCAGTAAATTTTTCTCTTTTTTATTTTTAATTTTATTTTTTGCCGTTGGGGGCCCCCGTAGCCCGGGGGCCCCGTATAATTGATACGGCTGATACGGCGGTAGCTACGCCTCTGGATTGGGGGGTTGTCTATAAGCAAGTAGGGGTCTGTCACCAAGGGCTTTGGAAAGTGAAGCACTCTTGTCCAAGATAGGTTGGAGATCCCTCATTATGCATGTGAGGGGTTTAAGTTGAGGGCTGAAGGTGACAACCAGTGGTGTGTGATTGCTTTCCCTTCTGGGCCTGTCTTGTAGTAGATCACTCCTGGGTATTCGTCTAGCCCAGTTGTTTTGTTTACTCTCTGATATGCTTGCACAGAATAAGACTTTTTAAATGGTAACTGTGTTAGTCTGGGCAGGGCAGGGAGGTGGGCGTGGCAACCCAATTTCACTACACACACACACATACACCATCCGAAAGCCACCCAATTTTGCTACCCCCCACCCCTCGAGGGGGTGCAAACCTACCCACCACTGGCTTTGTCTGTTCTGCCTCTGTGCTGCTGCTGCTCCAGGTTATCTGATACTTTCTGGGCTTCCAGTGTTTCCTGATGTGTTCTCTTGTGTGGGCATGGGTGTGGGTGTAGGTGTGGGTGGGTCATGTATGTCTGTGTGACTGTGTCATGTTTCTCAATATACTGTACTTTATTCCTTTGTTTTGCTCTTTTTATCACTGTTTACATTTCCACATTCAAGTGGCTAAGAAACAGTAGTGATGTGCTTACTTTGTGAGGCAATACTATTTTACATTTATCTAGCTTTCCCTAAGGAAATCTAAACTACAAAACTAAAGGAAAGAGATATATGAAAAGGAATTAGAAGAGGGGAGAAATAAAAAAAATATTAGAAAGTAAATGTGCTGAGAAAAAAGATAAAGACATTTTGAATAAGATTTTAACTTTTTAAAAAGGAACTTCAAGATAAAGGGACAGAAGTACAAAGCAATTTGATGTACAGTCAAACCACGCATAATGAGTGTTTCGCTTAGCGAAAAACTCGCATAACGAACAAGTTTTTCGCTAAGGGGTCCGACTCGCATAATGAATTTTTCGCTATGTGAATCGGACTTTTTGCTATGGAAAAACTCACATAACGAGTGTTTCTATGGGGAAAAGTCACATAGCGAAACTATGCGAGTTTTCCCCCTTGAAATGCTCGTTATGCGAGTTTTTCCATAGGGAAAAGTCTGAGTTGCATAGCGAAAAATTCATTATGCAAGTCTGACTCGCATAGCAAAAAACTCGCATAGCAAGCAGCCTCACAGAACGAATTAAATTCGTTATGCGAGGTATGACTGTACCTTTAAAAAGAGAATATTTTGAATTTAGCAATAAAATTGTTTTTTAAACTATATTTTATTAAAATTTTCAAATTAAACAATATAAAAGTATATAGAAGGCAAAATACAGTTGTACCTCGCTTAAAGAGCATAATGGGTTCCACAGGATTGCTCTTTAAGCGAGTTTGCTCTTTAAGTGAAACATCATTGTAAATGACCACTGGTGGGGGGAATTGCGAACCCCAATTTATTTGTTAAGCGAGTTTTTGATTGGTTTTATTTGTTAAGCGAAGCAAACATTCAGAGAAAATTCTGCTCTTTAAGCAAGTTACTCTTTAAGCGAGGCACTCTTTATGAGAGGTTTGACTGTACAAGATACAGTACAATTTGTTGTTGTTCAGTCGCACAGTCAATTCTGACCTTTGGCAACCCCATGGACCACTGTCCGCCAGGCACTTCTGTCCTCCACCATCCTCCTCAACTCGCTCAGCTTTGTGCCCATTGTGTCTACAATACCATCTAGCCATCTCATTTTTGGCCGCCCCCTTCTTCTTTTGCCCTCCACCCATCCCAACATCAAGGCTTTCTCAAGCGAATCCTCTCTTCTCATTTGATGTCCAAAGGACTTGAGCTTCATCTTTACTATTTGACCTTCTAAGGAGCAGTCAGGGTTAATTTCTTCTAAGATTGACCTATTTGTTCCCCTCGCTGTCCAGGGGACTCTCAAAACTCTCCTCCAACACCACATCTCAAAGGCATCTATTCTTCTGCGCTCAGCTTTCCTAATGGTCCAGCTCTCACAACCATATATTGCCACCGGGAATACCATTGCTTTGACTATACGAATTTTTGTTTGCAATGTGATGTCTTTACTTTTCACTATGTTCCTCAGGTTCCTCATCACTTGTCTCCCAAGCATCAGCCGCCTTTTTATTTCATAGCTGCAATCACCATCTGCAGTGATCTTTGATCCTAAGAGAGTAAAATCTGTCACTGCTTCTACTTCTTCCCCATCTATTTTCCAGGGACTGATAGGGCCTGTTGCCATGATCTTGGTTTTCTTGATGTTGAGTCTCAAGCCAGCTTTTGCACTCTCTTCTTTCAACCTTAGCAGAAGCTTCTTTAGGTCTTCCTCACTTTTTGCCATTTGGGTAGTGTCATGTACATATCTCAAATTGTTGATGTTTCTCCCAGCAATTTTGATCCCAAATTGTGATTCCTCCATCCCTGCATTGCACATTGTGTGCTCTGTGTATAAATTGAATAAGCAGGGTGACAAAATGCAGCCTTCTCTTACTCCTTTTCCTATTCCAAACCACTCTGTCATGCCATATTCTGTCCTAACTGTTGCTTCTTGATTCATGTACAGGCTTCTCATGAAGCATATAAGGTGTTCTGCTATTCCCATCTCTTTAATTACTTGCCACATTTTGTTGTGGTCCACACAATCAAAGGCCTTAGTGTAGTCAATGAAACAGAAGTAGACGTGTTTCTGATATTCCTTTGTTTTTTTCATGATCCAATGTATGTTGGCAATGTGGTCTCTAGTCCCCCTGCCTCTTCTGAACCCCGCCTGCACTTCTGGCAATTCTCTCTCCACGTGTTGCTGCAGTCTATCCTGTATTATCTTGAGCATCACCTTGTTAGCGTGTGGGATGAGCACAATTGTTTGGCATTACCCTTTTTGGGGATTGGAACGTATACTGATCGTTTCCAATCTTGTGGCCATTGTTGTGTTTTCCAAATCTGCTGGCATATAGAATGCAATAATTTGATTCCATCATCTTTTAGGGCTTTGAAAAGTTCAACTTGGATACCATCATCTCCACTGGGTTTGTTGTTTGCAGTGCTTTTTAGGGCCTTTCTGACTTCACTCTCTAGGATGTCTGGCTCAAGTTCAATTTCCTCATCATTGTTATTATCAGGAGTGTTGACGTCCTTTTTGTAGAGTTCCTCTGTGTACTCTTTCCATCTTTTCTTAATCTCTTCTGCATCAGCTAACTCCTTGCTGTCTTTGTCCCTTATCATGGTCATTTTTGCTTTAAACGTTCCCTTGATTTTCCCAATTTTTAAAAAAGATCTCTAGTCCTGCCTCTTGTGTTGTTTTCTTCTATTTCTTTGCACTGTTCATTCTGGTAGGTTTCCTTATCTCTCCTTGCTTTTCTTTGAAATTCTGTATTCAAGTGATTGTATCTTTTCCTTTTTCCTTTGCCTTTTGCATCCCTTCTTTCCTCTGCTATTTTAAGAGCCTCATCGGACAACCACTTACCTGTAGCTTTCTTATGTTTCTTTTCTTTTGGTATGGTTTTCCTTGCTGCCTCCTGCATGATGTGCTGCATCTCTGTCCATAATTCTTCTGGCACTCTGTCTATCTGGTCCAAGCCATTAAATCTGTTCCACACCTCCACTGTGTATTCCTTAGGGATGTTGTCAAGGTCATATTTGTCTGGCCTAATTGTTTTCCCTATTTTCTTTAGTCTAAGTCTGAATTTTGCGATCAGTAGGTTGTGATCTGAGCCACAATCTGCTCCTGGTCTTGTTTTTGCTGACTGTATGGAGGTTCTCCATCTTTGGCTGCAGAGTATGTAATCAATCTGGTTTCTATGTTGGCCATCTGGTGATGTCCATATGTAAAGTCTCCGTTTGTGCAGTACAATAGAAAATATATATAAGCAAAATTCATTTCATTTTACATCAGTTAATTATATGATATCCATCATTCACATATTATAACCATTCTCTTAAATCAATTATGAAACCTTTAAATCTCTTTACTTATTAATTGTAAGTTGTTGTTGTTCAGTCGCACAGTCAATTCCAACCCTTTGAAATAATTAAAAAATAAAATAAAAAGGTATAGTAAAAATTTAATCTAGAAAGTTAAACAATATTCACTCTGTGCTAAATTTGTTGTCCTTAGAATTCACCATGAGCATAACCCATTATTCTCTTATTTTTTTCCAGAAACTCATTATTTCCAGTACTGGTCTGTCACTTTTATTATCCTTTAACATATACTCCACGAAAAGCTCCCAAATATTCAAAAATTTATTCTCTTTCAATATACCTTTTTAAAAATTTAATCCCCTTGTCAATTTGTCATTCAATGCCATTTCACATAAATCCTTATACTAGTTATCCAACTCTATTATTTTTCCTTTTCCCCCAATTTATTGTCTCACTGCTGATAAGAGGATGGATAACAGGCCCTTCTTATATACATCCCATTTTAACTCTTCTAAGTCTGTTACTAATGCTTTTTTCCAGCCAACTTTAAAGTAATTCTCATTATATTATATGTACGTGTAACCCCGTCTTTTGTTGACATCTCCAACTTTTTTTTATTTAGTGACATCAAATTGATTTAACTGAATTGGCATCAAATGCCATCTCCATAGCATTTTAAAATTATGTTATTTGACTTTTATAGATACATTTTGCATAATTCTTCCGATCCATTTATTATTCCAATTTTTTCTGAAGTTTTTATTTTCAGGTCCGTTTACAAAATTTATCTGAAAGTTGCATGTGGATCACTAACTGTATTCAAAATTTTATATAATTTTTTCACCAATCCTGACATTTTGGGGATTTTTTTGGGTGTGTGTGTGTGTTTTTTTTTTATTATTATTTTGCTTCAGGTTACAATTTTTTTCAGATTACGACGAAGGCTGATGGAACAGACCCTTGTAACTCGAGGTTTTACTGTATACAAATTTAAAGATGAATTGGTTCAATAGATTAAGACTGGAGAAATAGAATAAAAATTGCTCAGAAAAGTGTGATCTTGACAGAGAACTGAGAAAATCTGAAGAAATATTAGGATATTTTGTTGGATGCAGTGGCTGCTACATAATATGAATGTTTCCAGTGGCATTTCCTCCACCGAGGGAACCATCACCTAGCCCAAAGGGTCTCATCTGTCCATAGCTGTTGGCCCCTTTAGGGAGTCAGGATACCTACCGCTGCCCAACACTTGGCCTTGAATCCCTGGCTGTACAGTCTACTCCATTACTGCAGCAGGATGTCTATTTAGCTATTTAGGATATTTAGAACTGAAATAACAACAAAGGGAATAGTTAGTAAAGTTTAAAAAATTTAACTGATAGAGAAGAAACACCAAGAATACTAAAGGAGATGTGGGAACAAGATTTAAAAGAAAATATTGTCAGGATGGACTGGGATCAAATATAGAAACAAATAATTATGAATTATATGTCAATGAGAATAAAGGAACATTGCTATAAAATACAGTAAAACCCTGGGTTACGAGTGCCCTGTGTTACTTTTGCTGCAGTTTACAATGGCAAATTTAATTTAATTAATTCCCTGGTTTACTACCTTTTTTCGGTTTACAACAAAAAATTGTGCTATTTTAAACTCTAAAATGGCTGCCGCTGCCATTTTAAAATTTAAAATGGCCACCACATCATTTTAAAATGGTCACATCCACCCACACACCTGTAGTCATTGCCTCTGCGTAGGTGCCGTTATCATCATTGTTTCTGCCGCTATTTACAGACTGTCTGCTGTCGGTACCGGGAGAGTCTGGGGACTTTATCCATTTGGTTCCTACCTTCCTCCAAGCTCTCTGGGCAGTGCTATAGCCAGGAACGTGCACCTCCCCCAGGCACATGCCTAGGAGAGCTGTGGATTTTCAGCTGTAGTGCTGCCCAGGGAGCTTGGAGGAAGGTGGGAACCAAGCAGATAAGGTCCCCAGACTCTCCCGGTGCTGGTAGGGGTGGAAAATGGGCTCAACATGTGCCTCCCCTAGATAGGAACCAAGTGGATATGTTCCTCAAATGGTGTGGGAAAGGTAGGGAGATCACTTCATTGTTTTTGTGGGGGTGGGGGACAATCATGTCTTTTTTGGATTTTTGGTGGTTTTTTGTATGTATTTTTGTCTGATCGGGACTGCTTCCATTTTGGGGGTTTGTGGGATGATCATGTCTGGCACTTTCTGGATGCTTTTGTTTTTGTTTTTGCATTCGTTTTGGATTCTTTTTGGTTCAGTTGGGACTTTTTAAATTTTCAATGCATTCCTATGGGAAAACATACTTCGGTTTACATTTTTTTTATTACGACGGAGGCTGTTGGAACGGACCTCCATTGTAATCTGAGGTTTTACTGTACTGTAGAGATGGTATCTGACACTAGTTTGACTAAACCAATATGATAAAAAATAATAAAGAATGTTGGAGATGCAAACAATATAATGTGTCATACTTACATATGTGGTGGGAATGTAAATAAGTTAATAGAATTTGGATGCAATTTTTAAAGGAAATTAACAAAATACAGTGGTACCTCATACAACAATTTTAATCTGTTCCATGGGGCTCGTTGTTGTACGAAACAATTGCTATACGATGCATGCATCATATAGCGATTTTCTCTATGGGATGCATTGTACAATGATATATATATATATATATTTGCTAAATGGTTTTTCCATTGAAAATTATTGTACGATTTTCCCCCAATAGGGACACCATTTATGTAATGCGGGATGCCATTCCCTCCCCCCAAAAAAACCTAATTGTTATATGATTTGTTGTTATACAAGGTGATTGTTGTATGAGGTTCCATTGTACTAGAGTTAAAACTACAGCCAAGTCCCAGGCGCACTTTACTAATGGACTTTGACCGCACAATAATAGATAAAAATAAAAGGCATCCAGTTAGTCCAATGGAACATCAGTGAGGCTGAGGATAGCCAAAAATTGGAAACGATATACGAATTTTAGGTATGAAGACTGGTACAAAGAATTACAGGATATGGCCATAAATGAAAATTGACATGTAAGCTAAAAATAAAAAGGTCTGGTGAAAATAAATGAGTATAAACATATTTGGGGGAGTTTCCCATCCTTGATGCTGGGAAAGGTCGAGGGCAAAAGAAGAAGGGGGTCGGCAGAAAATGAGATGGCTAGATGGCATTGTTTACACCAGGGGTGCCCAAACTTTTTTGGCCGTGGGCCGATCATGTGGTTCAGGGAGCCAGTCACTAAGGCCTGGGGCCGGATGTGGCCCCTGACACCAATTCATCCAGCCTGCGAAGCCCTCGCCACTCTGGGAAGCAGAAGTAAAACGCGCCCATATGGCGCGTTTTACTTCCGCTTCCAGGAGCGACGAGGGCTTTGCGGGCTGGATGAATTGGCGTTGGGGGCTGCACCTGGCCCTCGGCCCTTAGTTTGGGCACCACTGGTTTACGCAATGAGCACAACGCTGGACGGGCTGGGGAGGATGGTGGAGGATAGGGGTGTCTGGTGTGCAGTGGTCTATGGGGTTGTAAAGGGTCAGAATCGACTATGCGACTGAACAACAACAAAATCAATTATGTATTTGTTAAGGAAAAGGTATGAAATCGGGTTAAGAATCATACAGTTTTGGGAAATAGGAGATGAGTTGTTAAAAAATAGAAAACTATGTGGATTTAAAAAAAATTAGAAATCTGGAATGTCCTCAGGTGCACGTTTGTAATTGTATTTTATTGTAATTTGTTAATTGTATTGTATACAGTATATTTTTCAGTATTATGTTAAATAAAACTTTAAAATGGGGGGAAAAGAAGGAGCTATTTGGTGGTATTGGGGGCTGCTACTTGCTGTCTGCTTTCACATCTGTTGGCTGAAGAAGGTGCCCCACAGTTTTCCTGTGAGACCCTTATTGCATACGAATATGGACATGTGAATGATGGGAAACTCTAAAAGTGTTCCTGGGAGTGGAGTGAGGTGTGAAGAAGTTTTTGGAGTGAGGAGGAACAGAAACCAGTACCCTGTTTGGTCTTTACAGACACAGGGACAGCAATGGGATGTAACAGGTTCTCACCAGTTCACCAGAACCAGTAGTAGCTTTTCCCAGTGTCTTGGAAAACCAGTAGCAGCTTTTGGGGGGAACCACCTTTGGGGCTTACCTTTTCACTGGTTCCCCCACTGTGCATGCACACCAAGCACTTGGTGTGCATGCATGCCTACAATGCTTGGCGCATATGCATGGCCTCCTTGTATGTATGTATGTATGTATTTATTTTATTTATTTATGGGTTTGTGCTGTAGGTGGGTGGGTGGGTTGAGATGTGTGTGTGTGCGTGCGTGCTTATTTTATTATTTTTTATTTTTTATTTTTTTCTTTGGCCTCACCCACAATGTCATGATGTTGGCTCCGTCCATGATGTCATGATGTCATGACATTAGCTCCACCCACACTGTGATGACATCATGGTGGGGTAGTAAAAATTTTGACATCCCATCACTACACAGGGAGCTCAAACTGTGGAAGCTGCTGCCATAGCAATCTGACAAGGTGCTAGCTCCCCACAGCCAGGCCTATTACACCTGCCTGCTGGACAGATCGCCACAGTGGTCCTGCAACACAGAAGTTCTCTGCATGCAGATTAGCAACATGGCATTGATCATCGCATTTAAACCATTTAACATCAAATCCTTCAACACAGCACATTCAGGACAGAGAATATTTATGCTTTGGTAGGCCGATGTACAGGGACTGCAGTGGCTTAGTGGTTAAGACGCTGAACTTGATGACTGACAGGTCAGCAGGTCAGCAGTTCAAAACTCAAGTGCTGCATGACGGAGTGAGTTTCCATATCTGTCCCAGCTCCTGCCAACCTAGCAGTTTGAAAGCAAGAAATTGCAAGTAGATAAATAGGTACCACTTCAGTGGGGAGGTAAACTGTGTTCTGGGCACTCCAGTGTTTAGTCATGCCTGCCACATGACCACAGAAACGTCTGCAGACACACATAGTGCTGGCTCTTTGGCTATAGACAGAGATGAGCACTGAACCCTAGAGTTGGATGTGACTGGCTTTCAAGCAAGGGCGACCTTTATTTTTACCTAGGCCAATGTATCTCCCTAACAAGAAGCAAATTTAACAGAATAAAGGCTGATCTCTATTAGACTTAAATTTAGATGGTAACCTTCTCCAGCAATGTACCCAACTTTCTTTTCTTAAGGGAAGGGATCCAAGTGAGAAAAATTGCTGTGTTCCTGCCAAGGAATGGAAGCAGCTGAGATTAAATGTTGCCATAGCAACCAGTGACTGAAAATTTCTCCCAATTGATGACACCTAGACCAATTTAGCCAAGTGGGGTGGATTTTTAAAGCCCCCCCCCATCTGTACTTCACTAATTTATCATAAGGAGACTATCTGTTGAAGGCAACATGTCCTTAATCACAAGGAAACAGGGAGGCTGCTGTGAGACAGAAGCAGCTGGAAGAGGATTCTTTCAGAGTTCTCCCCAGGCTGCTGGAGAAAAGACAGATAGTGCAGTCCTCAACACGTCTACTCAAAAGTAAGCACCAGTGAACATAATAAGACTTACTGCCAGGTAGATAACAGAGAGCTACCTGAAGGTATCCGTATGATTTCTTAAGATCCTCCCACCATTGTTGAAACCCAGATCATGTATTTAATTGAAGGTCCTGTTGTTGTCTTTGAAAATTCCTTCAAAACTGTGATTTCCTTTATCTAGTCTCCCACTCCATCATCTGTACTAGTCAGTCTTCCTTTAGCATTTCCTCTTTTCTTAGGAAGAAAGGTAGGAAGGTAGTACTGTATACATTTTCTGAAATAATAAAAATTAACTGTATCAAGTGTCATCACACTTGATACATTTTATTTTTAATTAATATATTGTAAAATATTGTACAGTACTGTACTTTATTGTGTTGGCTGCATATCTATCCCACCTGGTCTTCAGTGACCTCAAGACAATATACACGGCTATCCTTTCTCCACTTTGTCCTCATAGCAACTCAGTTAGATTGGTCATGATCCTCCTCCTTCAGTGTCTTAGCTAGTGAAACTGCAAAAAAGAAGCCACCTTTTGCTGAGTTCATCCCATAGTTCTTTTTGCCCGACCTAGTGTGAGAAAGATTAGCTGGCACAAAGTGGCCATTGCCCAGGGTATGCTCAATTGTGGTTTAAAAAATACCACAAGCTTTGAGGAGGCTCTTTCTGTGTACCCCATTGACCATGCCTGGAAACCACAACTGGACTAATGGCACCCAGTGAGTTTCACGAACATGAGAGGCTTCAAATCAAGGTGAGATAGAATAGAAACATGATGAACTGACCTTCCTCCCTCTGTGAAGGTTGTTGTCTGAATACTTGACAAGTGATTATTAAAGGGAGGTGGCCGGAAGAAACATTACATATGTTAAATGCAGCTGTACATTTATTTATAGACTAGTCTGGCTGTTAAATGTTTACAAAAAATGGTTAACCCTCAAGCTATTACTTTGGAAAGAACTAATTGCTGAGCATTTATAGTGCTCCTAATGGGTATAATTGCAAATGTAATAATTATTCATCTATTTACTGAGTTAAGGGTAACTCAAGTAAAATAGAGAAAGGCTGAATGAGTGTGTGATTACACTGTTTAAATAGGCATTATAATCCGGTTCTTCAAACCCAAATCTGTGGCAGCAGTGGAAACAGGCTCCAGCCGACCAGAGGAGAGGGGCTCCTAGAGTTTCATGACAGCAGAAACCCAATTTAATAACAACAGATGAAGGCACAGACAGTATTTGAAATTGATGAATTTTGCACCAATTCAAGAACTAGTGCAAAAGTTTTTTTATCGGAGCTGTGGCAGAGTGATCTGAAAATACAGAAACTAGACATTACTCCTGTGCCATGGTCAGATCACTATCTGGTGACTCTAGACTTCCTACGGGCTCGGAGCGAATCTGACCGAACACTGGTTAGAGCAGCCAATAAAGACTACCTAGTAATGATGAGGGCAGTGAAACGACAATATTTCACCACCCTCATTGCCTCCGCGGATAATCGCCCAGCGACCCTGTTCCAGGTAACCAGGTCCCTCCTCGGTAGAGGGGGGTCAGGCCCTGGTTGGCAGGGATCTGCTGAGGCTTTTGCTGATTATCTGGAAGGGAAAGTCGCTCAGATCCGTTCAAAGCTTAACCCCTACGTGGAATGTATGGAACTGGGGTTGACCGAGGCACAGTCTAGCCATGTTACTTGGGATTGGTTCGATCCAGTTGGCCCTGAGGAAGTGGACAGGCTTCTTGGATCTGTCCGCGCCACAGCTTGTGTGCTGGACCCTTGCCCCGCCTGGTTGGTTAAAGCTTCAGGTGCAGTGGCAGGTGGCTGGGTCGAGGCCACCTTGGAAGAGGGGGGTCTGGCCCTGGTTGGCAGGGATCGGCTGAGGCTTTTGCTGATTATCTGGCGGAGAAAATCGCTCAGATTCGCTTGAAGTTTAATCCCGGCGTGGAAGAGACAGAGCTGGGGTTGACCAGAGTACAGTCTGGCCATGTTATCTGGGATCAGTTCGATCCAGTTGGCCCTGAGGAAGTGGACAGGCTTCTTGGATCTGTTCGCGCCACTGCCTGTGAATTGGATCCATGCCCTGCCTGGCTAGTCAAGGCATCTAAGGCTGTGGCAGGCGGTTGGGTCGAGGCAATTATAAATTCATCTCTGCAGGAGGGGCTTTTTCCAGCACCCTTAAAACATGCTTTGGTGCGTCCCCTCCTGAAAAAGCCATCCCTCGACCCTACGGTACTTACCAACTACCGACCTGTATCCAACCTACCCTTTTTGGGTAAGGTCTTGGAGAAGGCAGTGGCGTGGCAGCTACAGGAAGTCCTGGATGAAGCGGATTATCTGGACCCTTTCCAGTCAGGATTCAGGCCCGGATATGGTACTGAAACTACATTGGTCGCATTGGTGGATGATCTCTGGCGAGAACGGGATGGAGGTCATCCAACCATCCTGGCTCTTCTTGACCTCTCAGCGGCTTTCGATACTGTCGACCACAGTATCCTTCTGGGAAGGCTCCAAGGATTGGGGATCCAGGGCACTGTGCTGGCCTGGTTCTCTTCATTTCTGAGGGGCCGGACCCAGTCGGTGTGGCTGGAAGGCGAGAGGTCCAGCCCTAGGCCCCTGCAATATGGGGTGCCTCAGGGCTCGGTACTCTCGCCTCTCCTATTTAACATCTACATGAAGCCACTGGGTGAGATCATCCGTTCCCACGGGGTGAGGTATCACCAATATGCAGATGACACCCAGCTGTATATCTCAGCCCGTGGAGATCCAATTGATGCAGTGGAAGTCTTATCCAGGTGCCTGGAGGCTGTCAGGGTCTGGATGGGGGACAACGGGCTACAACTGAATCCCGGCAAGACTGAGTGGCTATGGGTAAGGGGTCCTGCGCTATCTCGGGAGTTACCATCTTTGGTTCTGGATGGGGCAGTTTTGCCCCAAACAGACCTGGTGCGTAATCTGGGGGTCCTCTTGGACTCACGACTACTGCTCGAGGAGCAGGTGGCAGCCGTGGCCAGGAGGGCTTTTGCACAACTTCGTGTAATACGCCAGCTACGCCCACTCCTAGACCGGGATTCCTTGCTCATGATCACACATGCTTTGGTCACCTCCAGACTTGATTACTGTAATGCGCTCTACATGGGGCTGCCCTTGGTGACCATTCGGAGGCTGCAGCTGGTCCAGAATGCGGCTGCTCGGGTAGTGATGGGGTGCGGGCGTTATGCTCGTGCCTCACCACTGCTTCGGGAGCTGCACTGGTTGCCAGTATGTCTCCGGGTGCAATTCAAGGTGCTGGTTATTACCTTTAAAGCCCTACATGGTAGTGGGCCAGGATACTTAAGAGACCGCATCGTCCCAAGGACATCTGTCCGTCCCACCAGGGCGGATCGGAGAGGCTCTCTTATCATTCCATCGGCTAGAGAGGCGCATCTCTCTAGCACCAGAAAGAGGGCCTTCTCCGTGGCCGCCCCGGCCCTTTGGAACCTCCTGCCAACTGAGTTACGTCTACAGACAGAGCTCCTGTCCTTTCGGAAGGGCCTAAAAACCTGGCTGGCAGGGCAGGTGTGGGGCTCCAGGAATTTGGGGTCCCATGTTGGGTGGCTGATATGATGGGACAGCCACCCCTCCCTCACTCTTTTAAACTTTTAAAATCTTTTTAAACCTTTTAACCTTTTTAAATCTTTTAGATTTTTGGAAATTCAGCGTTTAATTCTTTTTTAATTGACTTTTAAGTAATTTATGAACCTTAAGGTTTTAATTTATGAATTTCTGTAAGCCGCCTAGAGTCAGGTTCGCCTGATTGGGGCGGGATAATAAATCTAAATAAATAAATAAATAAATAAATAAATAAATATTAATTCATCTCTAAAGGAGGGGTCCTTTCCAGCACCTTTTAAACATGCTTTGGTGCGTCCCCTCCTAAAAAAGCCATCCCTCGACCCTACGGTACTGTCTAACTACCGTCCAGTGTCCAACCTGCCCTTCTTGGGTAAGGTCTTGGAAAAGGCTGTGGCGCGGTAGCTACAGGATGTCCTGGATGAAGCGGATTATCTGGATCCCTTTCAGTCAGGATTCAGACCCGGATATGGCACGGAAACTGCACTAATCACATTGGTGGATGATCTCTGGAGAGAGCGGGATGGAGGCCATCCGTCTGTCCTAGCCCTTCTCGACCTCTCAGCAGCCTTCGATACCGTCGATCATGGTATCCTTCTGGGTAGACTCCAAGGATTGGGGATCCGGGGCACTGTGTTGTCCTGGTTTTCCTCATTTCTGAGGGGCAGGACCCAGTCGGTGTGGCTGGAGAAGGAGAAGTCCAGCCCTAGGCCCCTTCAATATGGGGTGCCTCAGGGTTCGGTACTCTCTCCTCTCCTATTTAATATCTACATGAAGCCGCTGGGTGAGATCATCCGTTCCCACAGGGTGAGGTCTCATCAATATGCAGATGATACCCAGCTGTACATCTCGGCCCGTGGGGACCCAAGTGGTGCAGTGGAAGTCCTCTCCAGGTGTCTGGAGGCTGTGAGGGTCTGGATGGGGGGACAACGGGCTACAACTGAATCCCGGTAAGACTGAGTGGCTATGGGTGAGGGGTCCTGTGTTATCACAGGAGTTGCCAACTTTGGTTCTGGATGGGGCAGTCTTGCCCCAGAAGGACCCGGTGCGTAATCTGGGGGTCCTCCTGGACTCATGACTACTGTTCGAAGAACAGGTGGCAGCCGTGGCCAGGAGGGTTTTTGCACAACTTCGTGTAATTCACCAGTTACTCCCCCTCCTAGACCGGGACGCCTTGCTCATGGTCACACATGCCTTGGTCACCTCCAGACTTGATTACTGTAATGCGCTCTACATGGGGCTGCCCTTGGTGACCATTCGGAGGCTGCAGCTGGTTCAGAACGCGGCAGCTCGGGTAGTGATGGGGTGTGGGCGTTATGCTCGGGCCTCACCACTGCTCCGGGAGCTGCACTGGTTACCAGTATGCCTCCAGGTGCAATTCAAGGTGCTGGTTATTACCTTTAAAGCCCTAAGAGACCGTGTCACCCTAAGAATGTCTGCCCGTCCCACTAGGGCAGATCGGAGGGGCTCTCTTGTGACTCCATCTGCTAGGGAGGCTCGTCTTACGAGCACTAGGAAGAGGGCCTTCTCCGTGTTCGCCCTGGCCCTTTGGAACCTCCTTCTGACAGAGCTTCGCCTGCAGACGGAGCTCCTCCCCGTTTGAAAGGGGTTAAAGACATGGCTGGCAGGTCAAGTGTGGGGACACAATAATGTAGGTTCCCATCCAGGATGGCTAATTTAAGGGTAGCCATCCCCCCCCCCACCTGGTATTTGTACCTGTTATCACTTGTCTCTATCTGTTTTTTAATGTTTTAATGTTTTAAATTTTTTATGAACTCATGAATTTTTAATGTTTTATAATATTGTGTGTTCATAGACTACCCATTGCGGTAATGTACTTTGTAAGCCGCCCAGAGTCGGGTCTTCCCGAGTGGGACGGGGTATTAAATGCGAACAAATAAATAAATAAATAAATAATAAATAAAATAAGTGCTCTCTGGCGAGTGGTTTAAAATCATTTGCATTTTGGCCAAATCATGCACCCTATGCTTTGTGTGATGGGGTCTTTGGTTTTAAAATTGATTTCACCTATGTCAACTCCAACGTGAATGTGTGGAGTTTACAGTAGGTAATCTCATTATGCTTTGTGTGTGTTTTGCGTACTAACATGGAGATGGGAAGAGCCACCATTTAATAAACCTAGCCATTGCCTGCTTTTGAAACTACACAGCCAATCAGCAGGTGAAATGTTTTTTTCACTCCAAAAGTAATTGCTTTCCGCTCTGTATATATGCTGCGTTTTGTGTGGGGGTGGTGTGTAATTCTGCCTGTCTGTTCTATCTGAGTGTTCAGCTGTTCAGCCTCGTTCAGTCTCTTTCTGATTCACAATACTACCGAGCCTTTGGTCACCCTCTGAAACGAAGGGGCTGCTACAGTCTTGGACATTATCGTGCCACTACGGACTCTCCATGCACGTGGGCCTCAGGCCACTCCTTGGTTCTCTGAGGAGCTAATAGAGCTTAAATGTGTAAAAGATGCCTAGAGTGCTGCTGGAGGAGATCCTGAAGCATCTCGGACCAAACACAAGCTAGAGCCTCTATTAGATCCTACCTTGTGGCAATACGGGCAGAGAAATGGCAGTATTTCGCAGCTCGTATCGTGTCGGCAGATAATCGCCCAGTGGCCCTGTTCCAGGTGACTAGGTCCCTCCTTGGTAGGGGGGGATCTGGCCCTGGATGGTAGGGGCCTGCTGAGGAACTTGCTGATTATGTAGAGGATAAAATCACTCAGATTTGCTCAGGGTTCAACTCCGGGTTTAACATCATGTCATGGGAGTTGGCCAGGAGCCAGTCTTGCCAGGTTATCTGGGATCAGTTTGGTCTGATCGACCCTCAAGTCGGCGACCCTTTCTAAGGTTTTCTAGGTTAAGTGTGTTCAGAAGTGATTTACTATTTTCCTTCTTCTGTGTGTGTGTGTATTACTCTGGAACTGTGCAACTAGCCGAGGGCCATACAAGTTGCCTTTTCTAGGAGACAAAGTGAGAACTGAACTTGTAACCTCTGTCTCTGCAGCCAGATAGATGCCTAACTCACTGAGTTGTACAGCCAGCTCTTCTCTTTGGGATCTACAATAGATCCAAGAGCTTTTATACTGTGGCTGGTGGAGAAGCTGGTGGAACTTCTGGCCAATTAGTATTAAGCAAGTAGCCTAGTTCTGGCAACAAAAATAGAAAATGATAGTGGTACTTGATCCAGGAACCCTTTAATACAGGAGTTCCCAACCCAAGGCCCGTGGACTGGATCCAGCCCACAGCACCATTTTATGTGCCCCCCCCTTCCAAGGGCATTTGAGAAACAAAATAGCCACTCCTTTGGAGCGGTTGGGACAAAATGGCCACCCCCATCGGGCAGGCAGGGCAAAATGGCCATCCGGCCCTCAATGCTGACTGAGAGAGAGCATGAGCTGGCCCCCGACTTGAAAAGGTTGGGAACCCCTCCCTGCTTTAATAGTTCATTTTAAATAAGCATTTTGTCTTGCAAAATGTGCTTGAGAATGCTACAAGTTGAGCTCCATTAACTCCTCTGCCTCAGTGAGCAAGATTCACACAGTAGAATGATATGAAGTCAACTTGATTGCTGCATTTGCTTAACCAGAAAGAAGCTGGCTTGTCTCTTTAGCTCCTTACATGGAACCATAATTGGTTTTTGAAGTAGACGGTGAGATTTTTATGATGATCCATGTGTGACTGCACCATGTAGTTGTGAGGCCTACATAAACACATTGCCATGATGTATCAGTTCCAGGGTCTACAGTGGTTTAGTGGTTAAGACACTGAACGTGATGACTGGAAGGTCGGCAGGTCAGCAGTTCAAGATTCGAGTGCTGCATGACGGAGTGAGCTTCCGTCTCTGTCCCAGCTCCTGCCAACCTAGCAGTTCGAAAGGAAGAAATTGCAAGTAGATAAATAGGTACCAGCATTCCATGTACTCCAGTATCTACTCATGTCTGATAGTGCTGGCTCTTTGACTACAAAAGGAGATGAGCACTGAACTCTAGAGTTGGATACGACTGGCTTTCGAGCAAGGGCAACCTTTACTACCAGTTCCAGAAGCCTTTATATTATGTGTGTGTGTGTGTGCGAGAGAGAGAGAGAGAGCGATCGTGTCCGAGATGTCTCTAATAAAAATACACAACACATACAATGCTGACTGGGTCATAAATCTTTCAACCAGCACTTGTTTTCTTAATTCTTGTCAACCCAGAGCTGTTTCTTTTTCTTTACTTCCTCTTTTACCCCTTCGGCTGTCCAGGGCAACCCATAGCAGAATTTGTAAAGTGCCTTCACTGGATCTTACTGTACCTGAGGTTGGAGAAAGTATCCATCTGTGGTGCTGAAGCTGTGACTATTTCTTTGGCCTCCATACAAGTTACAACTTGAATTCCTATGTGTAAGCCAGGTAAGAAAGTCATAGCACAAATCAAATGTAATTTTGAAAACAATGGTTTATCCCGGGCTATATAGAAAGCAGCAGCCCCTAAACCTGCTCACAGTATTTACACATCCTGCCCAACACAATCTCCCGAACCACTGGCAGAGATTTTTTTCCATTTCCTGCTTCTTAGCTGTTCATGGGGGATGTCATGGATTGAGTTAGGGACACCCCCCCTCCCGCATGCAAGTGTGTTTACCCATGAACGGAGCTCCTGCCCATAAAAATGCAAATACTTTTTTATCCACGCATTCGTTTATTTGCAAGTAGCTATAGAAGAAGAGTTCCTAATTCCCCTAAATTAGATGTACATGAGCTTTTGGGTCCTGGAAGACAGGCCAGTAGGCAAGGTGGAAATGAGCAATGTTGATTTTCCTCCCCTCTTATTGTGGTGGTGGTGGCGCATGCATGCACACACATGGCTAGTTACCTTGTGACAGCAGGGACAACCTAGCTATTACTGGTTGCTTGTCAGATGAACAGTGGGAGAGGCAGGGTGGTTAAATATCCTTCTTTAGGGAGGTTGGTCCCCCTTTGGAAGAGCTTCTTTTTGGTGGCCCCTTACCCTGCCTGAGGGTTTCCTTGGCTGAGCATGGGAATCCAAGGCTTTGGTTGCTACATATATCTAATTACCTTTCTCATTTTTAAGTTCAGGGGGAGATTACTTTGGAACATACACTGATGATGCATGGAGAAAGACATGGCCTGGCATGTCAACTCTGTATGCAAAATCTGTATGAACTTCACATGTGGGGTCATGCCTCTGGAACATCTGGTTGTTTCACCAAATCTAGACATTTCACCAAATCTACAATGACCTGGTTTTTTAAAAATATATGTGCACATTCATTCGCAGAAAGCTGCAGAAAATATGAACCATAGGTCGCTTCAGAGAGGTATTGAATACTAAGTCTTATCTATTTATTAGACTCGTATCTGGTCTTCCTTTCAGCACTCTCTCACAAGGTGGTTACTTAGTTCAGAATCTAGTGCAATTCTATTTTCATCTACCTTCTTGCAATCCCATCAGTTTATCATCTGCCAAAGGTCTGCGGTAGCTATGTGTTTAAGAAGCTCACCTTGTTAGCTGGAAGGCCAGCAAGTCAGCAGTTCAAGACCTGGGTACTGCATGATGGATTGGGCGCCTGTCTCTGTCACAGCTCCTGCCAACCTAGCAGATCAAAAGCGAGAAATTGCAAGTAGGACAGGAGTGCCCAGCGGACAGTGGTCCATGGGGTCGCATAGGGTCGGAACCGACTGTGTGACTGAACGACAACAACAAAAAAATAGGGACCACTTTGATGGGGAAAGATCTTGGGGACAGGAAAGGAGCCTCATTCGGGTGTCCTCTGAGTGGAGTTTCTCCAACAAAAATTCTTTTCACCCAGGATAATTTCTGACACAAAATTATTATTATTATCTTCTGCCAAGGGCTGGAATAACCACACTTTCATGTGTGCTTCTCCTCTAAAGAAGTAATCCTGTTTCCTGAAGGAAAGTTTAATCTGCTGGGGTATTTCGGCAACTGGCTTCTAATGAGCTCCATCTGACCTGAAGTCATAACTGCTTGCTTAATCTATTTTCTTCCTTCCTTCTGGTTGACCACCTGCTTGCTCAGAGAGTATAACATTTGTTGTTTTTTAAATGTCATATCAGCTTCTTTGCTTCTCTGTTCTGCTGACCTGGTTATAGAAGATGAGCAAAAGCTAAAATTATTTCTAATGCAGAAACTTGGTGTGGATTACAGCGGAGGATTCTACTGCTGACTTTTCACCGGCATGCTGGGCGCTCTTATGAATGTATCTTCCAAATGGTACAGGCCAGTTGAGTGGGTGTGTTGGCCAGGTCCTAGTCTCTCCTCCTCAAAGACATTGTTGTAGCTGGCATTTTCAACCTGGACTGTGGGATTGTTAAAACCACAGGCAGATGTGAAACACTTCTCTTGTCTTGTGAAGAAAGAGAATCTTAATTTTTAAGGCCCATTGGGTACAACTGTTTGGGTAAATTTCAGTTGGGTAGGCGTCCCATTTTGTTGCAGTTCTGTGTGCCAGCTTGAAAATGGAGAAATATTATTTGACACAGGGCTTCATAGACTCCAGCTCATCGGTATCTGAAGCAAAGATGGAGCTCATGGAAACCTTTACATATTAAAGACTAGCTAAGTCTTTAGGGTGTCAGAAGAATCTTTCTAGTTTATATTTCTGTAGTAGTGAATTTTTATTGTAGAAAAGAGAAAGGTGGCTGATATGACACTTGTTTGAAAAAAGATCCCACGGAAGATTCAGGAAATTACAGTAAAGCCATGTAACTGGATTTCAGCCACTCCATGGTTACACTAATGTTCCACTGTGGAATTGCACTATTGAATTTGCTTCCTCAAGCTCATATATGTGAGATATTTAAAGAATGGCTTTATCAGTTCCTACTTCTCTCTAGTGAGTCATTATGGCCGAGTGGTAATTTGAATCCGAATCACTCTATCTGCTATTCCGCACTCTGTATCCCAATTTCTAGTGATGGAGGCTATATGTTGAAGCCAATCTCAAACTCCCCTGCAAAGCACCCATCTTAGCCAGTACATGCCACCCATTTCTTCTTCTGTGGCTGGAAACTGTGTTGCAGAAGGCCTCCCAGAGAGGCTCAGAGTGGACCTGGCCTGCTGTGTAAACTCTCTTAATCTAGCATCTGAAAGCTGCTCTAGAACTTGGTTGAGTGCTTTCCAGCTGTGTGATGAGAGGCTGCAGAGCATTTGTTCAAATATTTATGAATGTAGAGTAATTGTTTAGTTACTTCTATTCCTTATATGTTGTGTTGTTAAGTCTTAGATATGTTAAATTTGGAATTATTTATTATTTAGCCTTTTTTTTTTTTTTTGCAATCTGCCGTTGGCTGCACCATGGGATGTCAGTGTGCAAATATGCATGCACACATTTTGGTTTGTTGTTGTTATGTGGCACAGCAGGGAGAGAAATAATATTGTGTTGAATGTCCTCCCACACCATTACACAACCGTCATAGTTCTATTATCAGCAGCACAACACTGATGGGGGGGGGACCTTTGCTTTGTTCCTCTTGGCCACCTTCTGTTCATTGGAAAGGACAGTGAGGGATTTTCCGATGTTTTCAAGTGTACTGACTCACCCTGGCAAGAATTTTATTTATTTATTTGCACAAAATTGCCAATGGGTTTATTTAGCAATGTGAGGGAATAAATGGATTGTTGCCATTTTTCATAACAATCTGCCAGTTTGTACGTGTTTGCATTGATGTGTGGACCCATGCATGTGCTTTGCTCCTCAACCACCAATCCTCTCATCAGCAATCATAAAATAAAGCAAGCTAAATTGCGGGTGATGCTGGGAAGGATGGAGGGCAAAAGAAGAAGGGGGTGGCCAAAAATGAGATGGCTAGATGGTATTGTGGACGCAATGGGCACAGAGCTGAGCGAGTTGAGGAGGATGGTGGAGGACAGAAGTGCCTGGCGGACAGTGGTCCATGGGGTCGCAGAGGGTCAGAATTGGCTGTGCAACTGAACAACAAAGAAAGCTCATCCTGTGTCAATCTAGTGTCCTCAAAATGTTGTTCTCCACCCCACCCCTCAATTATGGTGGCTCTATAACAGGGGTTTCCAACCAAATAATCCAGCCCCCGACCTCGCTGCAGCTGCCCCTCACATTTGCCGCTGGCGGAATCGGCCTCGGCCTCATTTACGGCCATCATAAACACATTTACACCACCTGCAAATGAGCCTGCGGCCATCATAAATGTGTTTACCACAGCCATGAGTCTGGGGCCATCTTAAATGCATTTATGACAGCTGCGGACATGTTTTACACCAGCGTTTATGGCTGGGGTAACCACCAATCCGGCCAGCCCATGTGTCTGAGGGAACGTGGTCCATCCCATAGCTGAAAAATGTTGAGAACCCCTGCTCTATAATGTCCCATTAGAGCCAGAATCAGGCCAAAAAAATTTATCACCTGAGCGGCTGTCTGCCAGGATCTTGAGATGCTGAGTGTCTCTTATGGAATGTGATGGAAGGAGAGTCTTAAATTGTGAATCTCTTCATTCCCTTAAAGAGTATACGAATTTGCAAATACAACAAAATACTAATTAGTTATAATTAGTTATGTCTTCCTTCCAGAAGAAATGAAACCTGGACAAGTGCTGGAGTTCCTGAAAACTGGAAAACTGTATGATACATCCACAACCTCTTCTTGCGGTGGGAAAAGGATGCTTGAGAGAGGATGACATATTTGGCAGCTGAATCACAAAGAAAGCAGTAGGAATCACAAATGTCTGCAGTCATTTCCAATGTGGGGGAAAGCAAATTCTCAAGTCAAACAGGTGCAATAAAGGACGTGGGAGAAACATTCCCTGAACAGATGTTGGTCCTGAGAATTCAAATAAGATCTAATAAACAGTGGTATTTAATGGGCCAGATCCGAAAATATGAAGACACAGTTATATGAGACTTTCCCTAAAGGCACAAAGGGAGAAAGGGTATGTTTGTGTGTGTGTGTGTGTGCCAAAACTTTCATATAAAGAAAGCAAACAAAGAAATAAAGTCACTAAGTTCAGTTATTGCTTTGCTTTACATCATTCTGGACACATGGCTGAGGGCAAGTGTAGAAAACTATATTCAGTTCAGCTAAAATACTAAGCAAACACCATGGGGCAATTATTAACTTAATTAACATTATACTTGGTTGTAAAGCTAGATAGCAGTAAGGGACTGCAGTGGCTCAAGTGGCTAAAACACTGACTGGAAGGCGGGAGGTCAGCAGCTCGATACCCAAATACTGCAGGATGGAACGAGCTCCTGTCTTTGTCCCAGCTCCTGCCAACTTAGCAGTTCGAAAGCAAAAAAAATGCAAGTAGATAAATAGGGACCATCAGGCTTGTCACATGACCATGGAAATGTCTGCAGACACAGACAGCGCTGGCTCTTTGGTTATGAAATAGAAATGAGCACTGAACCCTAGAGGTGGATACAACTGGCTTTTGAGCAAGGATAACCTTTACCTTTAAGGCTAGATAACCCTTGACCTTGGAGCTTCTTTAAGAAAAGGACAAATAGAAAGTGATCAAAGTTTTGTAATCAGCTTATAGGGAGGTGGGAGGCTAGGTACTACACAAAAACTGCAGCCAGGACCCCTTCCCCAATCCAGAGTTATGGGCCCTCAAGCCATCTCTACTTTAATTCAGCCCTATGAATTAATCACCTTGAATAACAGCCCTGTCCATGTCTTGCAAAAAGAAGGTCATGGGTTCCTTTATTGAACAAATTCATCTCCTATTTGGTCTTCCTATTTTCCTACTGCCTTCAACTCTTCCTAGCATTACTGTCTTGTCTTATGAGTACTGACTTCTCATGACATGTCCAAAGTACAGTGGAAACCCCCCCCCCAACGAATGCTTTGTATCACAAAAAATTCATACAATGATGTGTTCGTTAGGCAATCACGATACTCTGCATAATGAAATTCCCTTACTACTTTTTTTGTCAGGTGCAAACTGAGTAAATTGTTGATGCTAAAAACTGTTCACCCTTCTTTATAAAAACCAAGTCATGTTCTTTTCAGAAACATTTTGGGACGGACGTGAGAGAAGTGCCCTTTTCATTTTAGTGATAACTTGACAAGGCTGTTCAAAGTCACACATCTTGGTAAAGTAATTGTTTGTAATAGCAGTAGTGAAACAGTGGAAGCATAAAATCCATCCTAGACAATGTGATAAACCATGATGCCCAACAAAACTCAGCTATGGCAACAACAGCAATTAAGAATATGGAGAGAGAACCCAACTTCTACTGGGTCAGGCAATTGAACTATCTTGGCTCAGTAGTGCCTCCACTAGCTGGCAGCACTTTTTCAGCATTTCAAGAAGTCCTTCACCACCACCACCCCACCTGCTGATGCTGAGGACTGAGCCCACAATGGTCTGCATACAAAGTATGTGCTCTACAAGAATGAAAAGGATATACATTAAGACATGAATTGGAGTTCAACTTGATCTGAGCAGAATCACTGGAAATAATCTTATGGACTCTCTTATGCAATCTACTTCCATATAGGCCAGAATACTTGCTATTAATTTGGACACTACTTTTAACTGTGCCTGCAGTTATTTTTGCAACTTTTTAGTACAAGGTTAAAAACCTCTACCAAGAAACAATACAAAACATGGGCAATTCTTTTAAGGGTAAAGTTTTTATTTTGCTCTTTTTAGTAATGCTACTAAGACACTGCAATACAGGTTGCTCCCTGCGGGGGATATGATCCGAGTTCTGCCACGGATACATGAAATTGAGGATAACAACAAACCTGATATTTAACAGATATGCCTGAATTATAGAAACAGGAAAGAAGTTTCAAATGCTTCTGTCGTTCTAAATGTGTTACCAAAACATCTGCCTCCCTTCCTTCCTTGTAATGTTACTGCAGACATTGGCCTCTAGTGGTGAGCTCTAATAATGCACTATAGAAATACAAAGACATTACTGTATATAGTTCAGGGATTTTTATTGAATATTTTTAGACCCGTGGACAACTGAAACATAGATACTCAAGCTGTGGATGGGCAGGAGAAGGTCGACTGGGATATGCTATTTGTCAGTTGGATGCTGCTGAAACAACATTCTCAATTTATTTTTTTAAATGCAATTATTGCCACTGTATGATTAAACTACACATTCCTGCTGAGACAAGAATCAGTCTTATTCTTTAGTGTGTGATGCAAGGCAACACTCAGTATCTAAGTTGTCAATTGGACAGGATATAGAAAAAGTGAGGGTGACAATTTATTTCTGACAGTAAAGCATTTCTTTTTTGCAGAGCTATTTTTTAAGCTAGATTTTACCTAGACGTTCTCCTACCAACTTTCTAGCTCCCACTTTAGGATTGTGAACCGTATTTTCATTCGCCTTGAAGGATCATGTCCTTCAGTTTCATGATCTTGCCAGCATAATACAGGCTACCACCAAGAAAACAAAGCTGTGTGGGAATCGTGGCATTGCTGTTTTTTCTTTGTCTCTTGATGAGAGTCATCCTTGTGGCCTTTGTGCTGGTGTCCTGTTCCCTGTCTGTTCCTACCTTGCTCAGTTGCTAATAAAAATAATTTTCTTCCAGAAGCACCAGGCCTCTGCAAAAAACAGTGAAGACCAGTGGGCCTGTTCAGGTGGCTCAAGAAAAGGATTAAACATAAACAGGAGGAGGAAGCCAACCCCCACACATTCCCCCTGCATTTTGATATGGGGAAATGTAAATCTGAAAAGGGGATGCACAGGCTTAGTGGTTAAGACTCTGAACTAGGTAACTGGGAGGTCGGCAAATCAGCAGTACTGCATGATGGAGTGAGCTCCCATCTCTGTCCCAGCTCCTGCCAACCTAGCAGTTTGAAAGCAAGAAATTGCAAGTAGATAAATAAGTACCAGTTTGGTGGGAAGGTAAACAGTATTCTGTGCACTCTGGTGTCTAGTCATGCCTGCCACATATCCACAGAAATGTCTGCAAATGCAGAAAAGTACTGTCTGTTCAGCTATAAACAGAGATGAACACCAAACCCTAGAGTCAGATACGACTGACTTTTGAGCAAGGACAGCCGTTACCTTTACTTAAATATGAAGAGATCTTTCTCTACTTGTGTAGCTCCTCTACACAATCAGAAACCCTTATTTTCTCTAAAGATGTCCAATCATATCCAGAGCATCCCTCCATATGAAGGCAACTTTTCTTTAGGGTTTGGCAAACGGGGGATAGCCTACTCTCTGTCCTTTAGACCAGGGGCTCCCAACCTATGGCCCGTGGACCATATCTGGCCCATGGTGCCATTTCATGTGGCCCCCACCCCTCCAAGGGCATTCAAGAAACAAAATGGCAACTCCTTTGAAGCTGTTGGGACAAAATGGCCACCCCATTGTGTAGGCAGGGCAATATGGCTACCTGGCCCTCGAAGCTGTCTGAGAGAGCGTGACCCAGCCCCTGGCTTGAAAAGGTTGGGAACTCCTGCTTTAGACATTCAGTCAAACCGTGTCCTGAACACTTGGATACAGCTTGTCCTCATGGCAAGCAGATGACAACAGTGTAGAAACAAGGTTGTTGAATGTGGGTTACTCGACCTACACAGCAACAAATCAGGGTACTTCCATTGTAGTGCATCCGTACATAGACTGAAAGGCTATTGCTGGATAGAGACAAGTGGTAATCAAACACTAGTGTTTGAGTCAAAGTTTGGAAGAAAAAAACATCAAGGGAGGAAGATAAAAGGGGCTTCCCTAGGCGAGGGAAGCCCGAAAACGCCGCCGCTGCTGCTGCTGCTGCCGCGCCCTCCCGGCCCTCGTCACCGGCCGGGAGGAAGATAAAAGGGGCTTCCCTAGGCGAGGGAAGCCCGAAAACGCCGCCGCTGCTGCTGCTGCTGCCGCACCCTCCCGGCCCTCGTCACCGGCCGGGAGGAAGATAAAAGGGGCTTCCCTAGGCGAGGGAAGCCCGAAAACGCCGCCGCTGCTGCTGCTGCTGCCGCGCCCTCCCGGTCCTCGTCACCGGCCGGGAGGAAGATAAAAGGGGCTTCCCTAGGCAAGGGAGGCCCGAAAACGCCGCCGCCGCCGCCGCTGCTGCCGCGCCCTCCCGGCCCTCGTCACCGGCCGGGAGGAAGGAAGGAAAAAGGAGCCTCCCTGGCCGCGGTAGCGGCAGGACTTCCCCCGGCAGAGCATTCCTCGCCCCGCCGCCACGGAACACACCTGCGGCCGGGGGAAGAGACTACCGCCGTGCCCAGCCGGGACTCCCTCCACCTCTTCCGGAGGCTATGTTCAAGGGCTGCGGCGGTGCCAGGACTTTCGACAATTGTTAATTTTTTTTTTGTGTGCATATTTGATGAATTTTGTAGTTTTATTGTTGTTGAGATTGATGCTTACTGAACTTTTGTGATGGAACGATGTTGAGTTATATATTGTATATTTATGTGATGTGTCTATGAATTTACTGTTTACTCTTTGCTTGTGAACCGCCCTGAGTCGGCCCAGCCGAGTAGGGCGGTATAGAAATTGGAGTAAATAAATAAATAAATAAAATAAATCAAGCTTGCATAATGGATCCGAGGAAATCTTTTGGAACTGAAGTAACATCACTAGGTAAGACAATATGACTTGTCCAAGACAGAGTGAGACTCTTCCACAAAATATTTATCAGCATCTTTATTCATACTCACTTGCTTTCAAACTACTATTAATATTTAACAGAAAAACATAACATGCAAACAGAGATTAATCATTAAGATTCAGGGAAAAGTGCAACAATTTCTACATTAATGTCATTTGCTATTTTCATTTTTTTAAAGCTTCCCCTCTGCAAATGAACGGCCACCCCATTTCCCCTACAGTACCACCCAGTTATTAAATAATTTTAAAAAACACACCTTCCTCTCTTTGAAATAGAAATGTTGAGACTTAAGTTGGTTATCATATATAAAATGTAAAAAATTTATTGTTCCGATATTTGTCAAAAGAAACATAGCAGGTACCAAGATATGATAGTTTCTGTTCTTGCATGCTAGAAAGTCAGTTCCTTATGGGATGCAATCTGGTGATAACAACATGACACTTAATATTTTAGAGTTTACATTAAAAAAGAATAACATTTCATCTTATTAGACTACCTTGCATTCTTCTAAGTAATGGAAATGAATTAACTTGGTCATTTCTGAAGAACAGTTTATGCTATTAAGTACTCGTAGCAAAACAGAGTAGGTTTGAAATCTCAGGCCTGAAGCAACACAGAAACCTAAGCAGTTAGCAGAAACTTAGGTGGGTTTCTTTAAATGTCCCCGTGTGCAACTTCGGACTATAGATTCCAATAGGATCTGCTTAGGAGAAATTCATGATGGAATTGGAGAACTTTGAGAATCTAGTTCAGGACAAAGCAGTCAGGTTCTGACCTGATCCATGATCTGATACCATTTCACTAGTATCCTTTTCTTTATGTCAGGTACTGAGCTGTATTGTTCCAAAAAGACTCCTTTGCAAGTAGAGACAATGGCTAATCTTTGAAGAAGCACAGCCCATCTCAGAACCAGACTGCATTCCCAGCCGAACAAGATTTTTGCTGACACCATGAGTTGACTTCAAAAGGGTAACCCCACCCACCCCACCCCCATTCCAGTATTTTAGAAAACACTGCAATAATACATCTATGGTGCAAAATACCCTTAGATGGAAGTCTATTGCACACTACTAAGATTTCTATAGAGTTTGAATCTCAGGAGCAAGAAAATTGTTTGTGATTTTGCAAAAGCAGGATTTTGCAATCCTACGCAGGGTCTTGCTTTGTAAGACCTAAACTGGATTTCAGCTCCTAAATCAAGATGTATCTTAGGTATTATTTCGGCAATACTATTAAAATTGTATAAAAAGTACAAATAGCAAAACATATTCAATAAACCAGGTAAACTGACATAAATCAATTCCACATTAAGAAGTGTAATAGTTTTAGCACATTTTTTTTTCCACATTAGAACTGTGCTAGGAACAACAGCTGAGCAGCTGACAATAGCCTCTGAGGAATATTATTATATAGAATTATCCCCATTTTATACAAGGGGAAAGTGAGGCAGAAAGGTTTAGTACCTTGCCCAAGGCCACAGAAGGAGTCATTTGCAGAGCTGAGAAAGACAGTCCGTTGATCCTAGAGCCCATACCCGAACTAGAACTAGAAAAGGTCCTTCTCATTAAAGATCCAGAAAAATGCAGCTGGGCTTTTAAGGGTATGTTTCCTTCTTCATTAATAAGGCAATACAAAAGTGATGTTTCACTGACATAATTAAATGTTGATAATCCGAAGTCATCATTACTGTTGCCAAATCATTAATGAAAATATGTCGAATTGATTTTGTGATTACAGGTTTGAAGGAAGCCGTTTTGACACTAGATTTTGTTTTATTGTACTGCACATTTTGTTGTGTTGAACAAAAACAGCCATGGTTGAACAATGTAGCTACAGTTGATTTTTAAAAAATATTTGACACACTGACACAGATGTAAAGAGAACCCCCCCCCCAACTCCCAGTGACAATTAGTTAACGTGAATTACTTAGACAACGTGAATTTTAAAAGTCCCAAACTTCTCCTTCCAATTTCTTTGATGGGCATAAATTATAATCTGAACCCTCCCCCCCCCCCCAAATAATCTGTGTTGTTTTGCCTATTCCACTATTGAGCACATACTGTTGTCCAATGGGCACAGCCTTCCACTGGCAGAAAACTGTTGTATGGAGGAAATGATAGAGAGCCACAATGACTTCTCTCTCAACCTACCACAAACTATCAGTGTAAAAAAAAAAAAAAACCACTTTGTTGAGTTCCTGCATGATACATCATGTCTTCTGTTTTATACTACAAAAATTATTCTACAGGTCAGAGTAGAACTATAATGAAATGTTCAGTAAAGTTTTGATATGCCATCTTAGCTTTCATGCCATGAAAATTATATAATTGTTCAATGGCAGGGTGAGAAGATATGTTCCCTTAATTTGGTGAGTCTATGTTGAAGAAAGCATCAGGCCTAAGAAAACAATGGCTTCTTAAGTATGCATTATTTATTTATTTATTTATTACTCAAATTTATATTCCACCCTACTCGCACAAGCGACTTAGGGCGGAGCACAAAGACATAAAATAAACCCCTAAAAACACAAAAAGAACAAAGTAAAATTAAAACCCATTTAAAAACAACTTCTCATTCCCTACACTAACCCACCGAATATTACATTCCTTGTCTCAGCTCTTATGGCTGAATTCTTGCAGGTATGTATTGGCCAGGACCATTTTAATGATTTGCATTTGATGCACAAGTGTCCTAAATACAGTCCTGGTTAGGGAATTATTGCTCTCAAGGAAACTAAGAGTTTGGTATTTATCTTGTTTCACTTTTGCTTATAATACTTTCTCTGCCAAGTCCTCTCAGCATCCTCTTAAGGTTCATCTTTTTGCGAAACAACCCTGATTGTGTATAACTGGTGAGCTCCCAGTTTTACAAGAAGCATGAAAAGTCATTGAACCCTTCATGCTAGACACATGGTGAGACTTCAGAAGAGCAAGATTTGCAAAGGACAAGTTTTAGAGCCAGAGAAAGAGCTTATAAAAATATTATTGTATTTGCTGGCTAGGAAAGGAACTAACATGAAGTCACTGCAGTTTGGGGTGCCATGGCCTAGCATGCATTGAACAGAGATAAAAACTTAATCATACTAATAGCAGGGGAGCCCCATCAAGATCTATTCATCACTGATACTACTTACTATTATGATACATTTCCACATTAATTATATAATCTAAATTCCACTGACCATCTACAACCCGTTGCTTGATTTGGCTTTCCTAGCTTATTCTTCTCCTATTCCAGTGACGGCGATCCTTTTAGGGAAGGAAGAAAGTGCTCCCATTGGGCTGCTGGGCAGAAGAGCAGGGTGAACTCTATGCTGGGGGAAGGGAAGAAGCATTCCCATTGGGCTGCTGGGCAGAGGAGCGGGGTGAACTCTCTGCTGGGGTGACTGCATGGGTGCCCACAGAGATGGCTCTGAGTGCCACCTCTGGCATGCGTGCCATAGGTTCGCCACCACTGTCCTATTCCTTCACACAACTGCCACCTTCAACCTATTTTACCATTGCCTAGCACTTAAGAGCCACAAAAACATACCAGGTGAGGCTATTTTTCTATCTAGCTCAATGGAGTTTACACTGTATGGCCACAGCTGTCCAGAAGTTTGGGGAAAATACTTTCCGGTTCCCTGGAATCTGACCCTTTTCAATGAGGCATGCTGCAGGTTAAATGTGGGGGCATCAACATAAAAAAGCTTTCTCCTCGATGGAGGAGATATTCTCAGACTGCAGGTGTTAGATCATCTGCTTCACAGGACACAGATGTGTCATCTTGTTTATTATTTCAAGAACATGGCATATTCCCTGTTGGCACCATAATTACGATATTGTTGTGACTCAATATATGCATACTCAGACCCCACCACAATGAGTCTGACTATGCCAGGCTGTGTTCAATGTTCTAGAAAATAGAAAAGTTCTGTGAACAAAACATCCTGAAATAGGTTTTCCCCACATAACATTGATGGTTAATTTTTCTGCCTAAATATGCCATCACTGATTGATTTATGTTCTTCCAATTGCAGAAAACGAATTGTACAAATGGGATACTTTTTAAAAAACATATTTTTAATTTGGCCAGCCTACGCCAATTACAGATAAGCCACAAAGCATTCAAGTGAGCATTCAGAATTATCTGTTTAATAATGGAAAAGCAGACATGAAGTCTTCAATTGTATTTTTTCTTTTGGGGCGGGGTGGGGATATAAAATAAGTGCTAGTTTCAAAACTTAGCTGAATGCTTCTGCTGGCTACAGTCCAACTGAACGTTTACACTGGTATTAAGTTCAAGATTGTAAATTCTAGTGGGGAGCTGATGCTGATTCAGAAATGAGCACTTGTATGTCTTATTACACATCAACTCATGCAACTGGTTTGCAACAAGAAATATAATTGCTGGTTCTTAACTAGTGGCCACATCACAAAGAGCCTCCTGTGGTATATTCAAACCACAAGCGGGTGTACTCCAAGCAACCTTGTGTTCCTGGCTAATCTTTCTCACACTAGAGCAGGTGAAAGGAACTACAGAATAAATTCACCAAAAGGTGGCTACATTTTGGTAATTTCACATCTGGCTTAGACATGGAAGAAAAAGACAACTGCTGGGATTTACATTGTTAGAATTCTATATGAATAAAAAGATTCTGAACATGATAAAAATATAAAACCTTTATCAGTGCTCAATCTATACTGAGTACACACTTATTTCCATACTCCTGCCCACAGACAGCGAATTAAAGAAATTTGCATTTTCCTGTAAACTGTCTCTTATTCACAGCAATGGTTCTTTCCTACAGCTTTCAAACATTCTATTTTCCTCAGGGCCCAAACTCAGTGGTGGGTGGGATTCAACTATTTTTTACTACCTACTCTGTGGGTGTGGTATGGTGGCCATGACCAGGGGAAAAGCCCTGCGTTGCACCTGAATTAGGACTACTTTATTTCAAAACTTGACCAGCTAGAATTTCTACTACCAAATCTGGCGAACCGGGGTGAAGCTGCTGAATTCCCACCACTGCACAAACTCCTCCTGCTGTTTAAGTTGGGTGCCTTAATTATTGAAATCATCTCTACCTACTTGTTTGGTTTTCAGTTTTAAACCCCAGGCTAAAATAAATAAATAAATAAATGAACAAACAAACAAACAGAGGTGCTGGAGGAAGTGATTTCCTAGGAAACTGAAAACAGGAAAAGTGTTGAAGAATGTCCCTATCTAAATGGTGAAGGAGGATAAAGGAAATCTGTTTGGGAAAACTATGTAATATTCTTATAAGATATAGGTGGTAGAATTGTTTTGAGAAAGAGCCCCATTTAACTTAAAATCAGATGTCACTACTCATGAAGCAAAGAAGTCATCTAAAAGGACCAGTCCCTATATTATCTCCTGTTTTTCCAGGAAGCTTAGGACTAGCCCTCATTTAAGGACACATTAAACACAACCCTGAACCACTAAAACAGAGACTAAAACTGCAATAGGCTGGTAAATGTTGGCCTAAGCAGGGACCTCTCTGAAGCTTTAACAGCTAATGGCCATTTTACAAGAGCCTTTTTTACAGGGGTATAGAGGAAAACATACATATCATCTTATACAAATATAGTCAGCAGCGTTTGGATCCAGAATTTGCCTTTCACAAGAGCTCGGAAGTTTTCCTTTAACCTGTTTATGTCTCTACATCCCAGGCTCTGCCTTCTACTAGCAAAAGGACTTTGCTAACAGAAGATTCCTCTGCTCAGTTTTGTGGGACAATCTCCTTCCCCACAGCAAAATTCTGTGATATCCCTAAGGCTGCTTTCATAGTCTCATTGCATGCACTCAGAGCTGTGGTTCTCAATGTGGGGATCACAACCCACCACCACCACCACCACCACCACCACGGGGGGGGGGGGGGTTCAATTCCCAGAAGCCTAAGTCAGTACATTGGCTGATCAGTGCGTTGGGAACTTAGGCTTCTGGGATTTGAAGTCCAAAAACCAAAGGTTGAGAAACACTAACCCCTTATTACTATGTTTGCCTTGCTGGTTAAAACCTGTAACCTGGAGATGGTTCCGGTCATCTACACAGTTTGTTTTATCTCCACACACAGCATAACTCTGCCTATAGAAGGCAAAACATCATGAGTGAAGTGACCCAGACAGAATGCTGGGTCTACTTGATGGAGCAAAAAAAATGTTCATGACCTAATTAAAGAAATCATCAGGCACAGTTCAGAACTAAACAGTCAACCACATTTCAATGCAAAAGTGGACATTTCTCTTTGATTCTTCGTGGTGATTTTGAGGGAACTAGTTGACTTGAGACAACACTTTCAAGTGGCCCCTTCAGAGGCAAAAGACACAAAAAGATTCTAGCACTGACATACACACATTTACTGTACTATCCCTGCTTATAAATCTTACAAAGGGAAATAATAAAAGGAAAGTGCGTACCGATCTCATTGAATGGCAATAATGCAAATAAAATATTTAATACTCTTTAAGATCTGAATCTTCTATCAATAAACAAGAAGGGGGAAAGTATACATCATGTAAAACAAGAGGACGTGAACACTACTTGGAAACTTTAATTACTCACAGGCCTGACTTATTTTTCTTTTCCTTTGCAAGAATTAATGGATGCATAGTAATTACCCAGGCAGTGAATTCTTGCTTAGTAGATTGGGAGAACAACAACAAAATTTTAAAATTATACACATGCATGTTTCACACGCATGCATACTGCTTTTGTCTGTGCTTTGTAGAACACCTGCAGATAGTCGTAATAATTTAGCAGTAGATCTCTAGAAGAACAAAGCATAGGTTTCGCTAAACTATCAACATTATGCAGAACTAGAAAATAAATCAAAAAAGGAATAGAAAGAAAGAAGAAGAAAAATCAAAGCTAACGCTAAACAAATTGTCATCCAGAACAAGAACCTTCACAAATAAAACACAATTTTATCTTATTTTAAAAGTATATTATTATTATCTTCATACTTAATACAATTATCTATAGTATAGATTCACTTGATGCTTATTATTATTAACATGCAAAATTCATTGCATGATGCATATTCAAAGATGTATTCAGCAACTTCAGTCAGGCTGACTGCAGCCGAAGAAAACATCTTCAGTTGTCGTCCCCCCCCCCCCCCCCAGTGGCTCCAGGTCTCTCAAGTCAACGTTATATGCTATTTTTAAATAAAAACATTCCTTAATTATATTGGAAAATCAGGCAGTGACTCTGTACCCCTAGACCTCTACTCATTTAATGTATGAACACTTTTAATACTCTATCATGCAGCTTACTATATAAATTAGTATAAATCAAAATGTTAGGGATTTGCAGATTCATTCCAGAGTCACGCCGAGAAATATTTTCAAATAAAGTTTTAGAATTGGTGAAACAAACATAAAGAGGTGTGTAAATGAAGCATTAAAGTGGCACCCTGGATCACAGTATAATCTCATGGAGATTAAAATTAACACACATATCAGTATTGTTTTACTTTTGAGCTACAGTACTTCATCACGGAGTCCTAGTCAGTGTTAGCTCCAGATATCCTTTCTCCCCATTTCATAATGAGAATTTTATACATGTGTCTCCAGCTTTGATCAACATATTTCAGAAGACCTTGCAACCCTGATTTGTTCATTTATTTGTTTTGCTAAGTATCTCCTTCTCTGAAGCACTGGGCCATTTCTTTTGTCCCTATCCTTTATCAATTCCAATGATTTTACATCTCTCAGTCTTCGTTTCAGTCATGTAACACCAAAGCAGACCACTGAGAGGACCTGGTCCCACAAGGCTACGCATGCAACCTTTCAGATCCACATGGTCAAATAACGAAGAAACTCCCCAAAGCCTAGATGAAACTCTTAGATTTGTTATCAGCCCCATAAAAAGAAAATGTCAAAGTTACATGATGATACAAAGGGAAACAGTAAGGTTATAAAAAATGACAAAGGCTAGCATTGTAAGTTTAACCTAAAAGCAGTAGTGAATCCTAGGTGAATACATTGGGTATTGTGTAGTAATCTCCTAAAACCGCATATTTCTTGTTGTAAACCTTGTTTTTTTAAAAAACATTTCTTACCCTTACAATTTTCAGACCCAATGGAATAAAGAAGGCAAAGGTCTAAAAACTCGAGGGTATGAACAATTTTTCGCTGTGTGGATCCTGTACTTTTACAGTTTTCATACTTCGACCAGCAACATGGGATGGAGGAACTGTGGGTTCACGTAGGAAAACCCTTCAAAATCTGTTTGGTCTATGTTAGAAATGACAAGCTGATCAGGTGGTGTCAACACTGGCTGTCCTCTGGTAAAGAACTTGTCAAAGTTTTCAGCACCCTTGCCACACTGTGAGAGGAGACAGGGAGGAAATTAGGAGAAATCAGAAACAGATTACTGAAGTGCTGAAAAGCATTATAGATTTCAGAAAACTATGCACTGGACTTCGTAAGTCCCACCTCCACCAATTTTTAAAAACTAGGTATAATCTATGTTAAAGATAGGCAGTTCACCCCTATTTTTAGGCACATGAAATACTACCAGCAAGTAGATTAAGGCTAGCAATGTTGATGCTGACACTTTCATTTCTCAGATGCAGCATTCATAATTTGACTTAACCTAGTAGTCAGTTGGTTCACACAATAAATTTATCCATCAGAATGTTTATGTAGGAATAGGTCAATGAGACAGACAGACATGTGCACGCACGCACACGCACAGCACTAAAACACAGAATAAGTGTGAATGCTGCTTCCAAGTAATATCAAAGGTCCAGGTGAATTGTCATGAGGAACTGACTGGGGAAATCTACAGGACATATATAAGGTCTGAAAAGCACAGTAGTCTGCAAAGATGTTAAAGGTACTGTCTTTTAAGGTATCCCAATAAGAAAAACTTTCCAGCAGCTGCACTGAAATGGACTACTTGTCATGGTCAACTACAAAAATGAGCTTTTGCTTCCCTCTGTTTATTATTTAATAACTTTTAAAAGAGTTTAGGTTAAAAAAATTGAATTTGAAAATTTAGTTCAGTGGATTAACTCTACTGTAGTGGTTTCCAACGTGGGCCCCACAACCCATAGGGGAACTTCAATTCCCAGAAGCCTAAGTCAGTACATTGGCTGACCAGTGCTTTAGGGAATTGACTTAGGCTTCTGGGAATTGAAGTCCAAAAACCAAAGGTTGGGAAACCCTGCTCTACTGCATAAATATCCAGTCTGAATTCACAGTACCCCAACAGTGATGTTGAGTGTACAGGAGACTAATTATTATGCCATAGTTTCAGAGAATTTTTGCTTTGTCAACAGCAGCATATTATAGTTGATGCCGATAATCTGTTCCTTTCCTCTTGCATCTGTCTACCATAGGTCTTTCCACATCCATTTTGTCTGCAGCATGCAATTTTGAGATGCATAAGCACCACACTGCATTCGTGCACAGCCAGGGCAAGGAAAACATGCTTTACTGTCATGGCTATGAATCACGCTTGCCCTGAAGCAGGATCTCTCACAGCTGCTCCATTATGCCAAGATGCATCCCCTCAATTTCTGCGCATAACAATAAACTGGAAAGCACTTCAAATTATACTGTTCAATGTCCCTTTCCGGTGTTTTCAAAAGGCAAACTCTTTTGGGAAAAACTGAAAGGCCTATAACGTGATGGGTGGTTCCAACCTACACAATAAAAACAGAAGCTTTGGGGGAGGGGACTCTTTTTATATATATATATCTCCAGGTTGTTCTGTGCTAAAACACACATGGACAACGATTACATTTTCCATCAAATATAATTTTTATCACATAAGACTCCTTCAGCTGCCTAAACTGAAATAGAAAGACAGCTTTTGCATCAAAGCGTATTTTAAAAGTATTGCTGCTGTTCAAATTTACAGTAATACCTCGGATAACGTTTACCTCGGATAACGCTAAAATCGCATAACGTTAAGTAATCTGGGGAGGAGAATTGGATCGAATAACGTTAAGGTCCTATGGGATGGATCGGATAACAACCGCTAAAGCCTGTGTGGTCACAATGTTATCTCTATGGAGCTTTAACGTTATCCGATCCATCCCATAGGATTTTAAAATACATCGGACAACACTAAAAATTGGATAACACCAAGACTTGTGGAACCAAGTCTTAGCGTTATCCGAGGTATTACTGTATTCTACTTTGAACACTTTTTTTTTAACAAAAGAAGACATGCAGATTGTGCTTTTGGGAAACAATTCTGCTGGAACGGATATTGTGAGGCTCATTTGTTTAATGGAAACTTCACTGAACTCCAGATGCTGGAAACATTGCCAGCAGAAAGATGCTGATTCCTTATCAGCTTTCAAAACTTCTTGGAATTAAAATAATAATAGCAGTATCCTCAGAATTGCAGCATTAAGGTGAACTCATTTCAAGTATGTGAAAAGGCCCTAAGGTTAAAGGGCTTCATAGCAACCCAGAGGATGAAAAGGCAGACAATGTGGGGCTTTGCAGAGATCTCAAGGCATCTGCCAAACCCCTATGCTGTGACTGGATCTCATTTTTAACCAGCAACTTCAAAAGCTAGTTTAACCTTAAGTGGAGAGATGGCGCTGTGGGCCACAGTGGGGGAAGAGAACTGAAGGTCACTCTCCCCTTTTTATGCCAGTGGAAGCATTTGGAACCAAAATTTTATTTAGCTCCCAGTGGCTGAATGAATTCTCAACCATAACCCTAAGGTAGCCATCTACTTTATCCGAACCAGTGATGGAAGAAATTTTCCTATGATGATTTAGTAGCGCCATCTAAGGCAGTGATGGTGAACCTTTTAGAGACTGAATGCCCAAGAAGGCAGAGGAGATGGTGACAGCACACAGGCAAACACTGCATGTGCACCGCTTGAGGTCCACTGGTAATGTCACATGTGTGCGTATGCACATGTGGTGCCTACCCACACACTGCCTCCTCCTCCTCGGGCACTCGCGTGCACACACACACTTGGAGGTATAGGAGGGTGTGTGTGGAATGTCTCGTCACCTAACCTCACTGGGGCAACACCACCACTGATCTAGGGTTATGCAAGAATGCTTGAAGCATTTCACCTGGATGTCTGACTTACCACTTTAGGCTTGAAGGGAGGCTGGATGTCTCTATTTTCCAGTCTCTCCCAGTCAATTCTCCTGAAGAAAGCATGTTCTCTGATGTCCCTCTCTCCTTCAGGACCACATCCAAGACGTTTGGCAGGATGCTTAGTCATTAACTAAATATCAAACATGCCAATGATGAAAAAGTTATTATTTCAAGAGAGCAGCAAAAGACAGTGGATTAAATTACCCCATTTTATGTTAGTCGATCTGAGTTGCTCAGGTGAGTAGAGTGGCATACAAGTCTAATAAATAATAATAATAGCCATTTTCCCAGCCATATTATCTTCAAAATAGATTGCAATAATTATCAAAACAATTCAAATATCAAAAATAAATCAAAATACCAAATGAAGAAAGAGGGAATAAAATGTACAGTCATACATCGCATAACGAATGTAATTCATTCTGCGAGGTTGCTCACTATGCGAAAAATTCGCTATCCGAGTCTGACTCGCATAACAAATTTTTCACTATGCGAGTCGGACTTTTCCCTATGGCAAAACTCGCATAATGAGCGTTTCCATGGGGAAAACTCGCATAGCGAAAAAATTTGTTATGCGAGTTTTTCCCATAGACACGCTCGTTATGGGAGTTTTTCCATAGGGAAAAGTCCAACTCGCATAGTGAAAAATTCATTATGCGAGTCAGACCGCTTAGTGAAAAACTTGCTCGTTATGTGAGTTTTTCGCTAAGCAAAACGCTCGTTATGCGAGGTTTGACTGTACATGAAAAAGCACCTTGCAGAAATCAAGTTCATGTATATAGACTGCTATCATTAACTGCTATTTTCTCTGGATACCAACAGAATTCATTTTATTATCATTATGTTAGGATTACATTTTTATTTATGTTCACAGTATGAAAGGAAAATAGAAGATTGGCAGGAAGGGGGAAGCAGCAGCAATATTTTTGAAAATCCCCAATTTATTTTTGGATCTCAAAGCACAAGACTGACTCATTTAAATGTCCACTTGAACAACAACTGGTACTAGAAGCTGCTTCTAACCATACTACTGAATGTACCTATTTTTCTTCCTTACTCAGTGACAACATTTACTTCCTAGTTATACAGACGATGGAAGGTGGAATAAACTGAACAGGAAGGGAGGAAGAAATATTTTATCTGCATTTCACAAAAGATCACAGGATCAGTGAACTGGGTGGCTTTCCCTTCCTAAACAAATGTGTAGTTCTGAAAGCATGGGTTTACAGCAGGCCCTGCTACAGGAGTCAAACAAAATAAGAAATCATGGAAACATTGCCACCTACAGGTGGAAATGAGCATTAAAAGTCACGGGAATGGCACAACCGTTGGCAGAATAATTTGTGGCAATCCCTTCCATATAGGAAAACACTTGTCTTCTCAGTACATAATCTTCTCACAATCCACTGATGGAGCAAATTCATCTTGTACGAAGCTGCCTTCAAAAGCATTCTAGAATGCCAGAGAAACAGTGCGGACAAGGCAATCAGGTACGGAAGGGTCTACTGACATTTATAAGGAATTACAAATTTATTAAAATGTTTTTTCAGATGAAATTATTTGTTAGACTCAAAACTATGTACTTGGTTAAAGGTGTGGGGTGGACCTGTTAAATGTGATAATAAAGGCTGCACCCAGAGAACCCTATTCAGGGGTCCCCAACCACTGGGCCACAGAGGTGGGGGGGGGGGGCACTGGGAGCCCTGATAACAGCCTTTTACCCTCAACATGCTCCGCCAGGTCTGCCCGGTGAACGGAGTGAGAACATGGGCTTCAGACACAGCCGATAGGCAAGTGGCCAGGCCTCTCCTCCACACTGCTTAACTATGCCCCCCCCCCCCATGTGCCTTCTGATACCTCATTGCCCGAGTCAAACAGTGTGGCTGGTAGGCGGCCTGTGGAAAAATAGTTTAGCATGAAACCGGTCAACCACCAGCATCCTTGAGATTGTCGGCAGGGCCTCTTACTCTAGTTTGTTGGCTAACTTACCCCCTTGCAAATGGAAACAGCTTCCTTAGACAGCGCTTTGGGGTAAGAAACATTGTGTTCCATGATTGACTGGAAAAGCTCATCTTCATCTTCACCATCAAATGGAGGCTGTTAAAACAAATACATGCTACATGTTTAATAGTAAATTCAAAGTTGATGCTGACCCAAGATGTTTACTCAAAATATGATTAATCAGTTAATCAAGGGGGGCAGGGGGGAGGGAAAACTTCCAGTGAACCTACATCATATTCTGCTCCATTACTTTAGATAGGCTCAGCTACAGTCTAGCTCTAGTCTATCTAAGATGCCTTCTCAGTGCTGCCAGAATCTGAGGTTGGGAAGCTTAGACCCAAAGGGCTCAAAGTAAGCTAAAGATAAAGGTCTTCCTAGCTTGAAAGCCAGTTGTATCTGATTCTAGGGTTCAGTGCTCATCTCTGTTTATATTCAAAGACCCAGTGTTGTCTGCATCTGCACACATTTCCGTGGACATGTGGCAGGCATGACTAGACACTGGAGTGCATGGAATTCTGTTTACCTTCCCACCAAAGTAGTACCTATTTATCTACTTGCAATTTATTGCTTTCGAACTGCTAGGTTGGCAGGAACAGAGATAGGCGCTCATTCCGTCATGCAGTACTGATGACCTGCTGGCCTTCCAGTTGTCAAGTTCAGTGTCTTAACCACTAAACCACAGCACTACTGAAAGGGAGCTAAAATTTGCAAAACATAGGCATGGGAAGAGAAGGGAGATTTTGGAAAAGGCAGGCTTATACAGGGATAGGTGATAAAAGCATAATGGGGACACGCAAGCCTTGTTCAGACAACAGTGCCTCCCTCTGTATATAGGAGGACTTACAGCCTACAACCTTCTACTCACACCTCCTGTGGGCTTCAGGACAAGCATCTGCACAAAGAGGAGGGCAACTAACCTTGCAAACCTTTCCATGAATTCTGTGTTTTCTCTGGAACCAGTACTTGCCAACCTTTAAAAATTTGCAACCCCCTTTACATAAGGGACCGCAGGTTGAGAACCTGTGCTGTTGACACAGAGAAAACACAGCACCTACATTCTTTTGCTGGTTTCTCCTGCTGCATTGTTAGCATATGCCTGGAGCATGTGTGGTATTTTACACAGTAGGATAGCACTGGTTCCAGCAGTTAGATCTGGGGAGAGGGACTTCTCTTTGTTGACTAGACTGACAGCTTATTCTCCAGTACCTTTTTTAATATTTAAAAGTACCTTTTAGAGTTTTAGTTAAGGTTGTCATAGCTTTTGGAGTGCAATGTCAGCAATGTACTGATGACTCCCATCTCTCTTTCTCATACCTATCTAAACCAAAGGCACCTGTTTTCCATCACTGACTGATTTCTGTAATGGACTGGGTGGAATTTTATGCATACAAAACAGATGGTCTCTCTATTAGATTAATGATATTTTGTAACTTTGCACCCCCACCCTGGTGTTGTAGGATACAGGGAAAGGGCAACACAATTTTTTTCTTAGTGTGAGAGACTAAAGATGCAAGACTGTGGCTACTATTATATAGGAAGTCTCATTCCTCTATCTCTAACTGAAGAAGGCATAGTAGCAGCACCTTATAGAAAGTAGGTTTAAAGACAGAATATTTTGTTTTGGCAAGGTACCAGGAAATTGTGTGCATAACATTTTCATAAACCAACATAATTTAGTTACATTGATATATTGCCTTGAGCAGAACTTAGCCACTGAGTGTGTACATTTATCACTGCTTAAATAAACAGTATTAGCCTGTGTGCACACATGAGCAGGCCACTAAAGGTAATTGCATGATGATCCTTACCTGACCAGCTAGCATCTCATATAATAATACACCGTAGGCCCACCAGTCTACTGACTTTGAATATGGTTGATATGCAATAATCTGTGAATTGCAATGAAAAATAATGTAATGCTTTAATGCAACCCAAAAGATGTCACTGTTATAACAGAAGACGTCATCAAACAAATATATTAATTCAAAGAATTCCACTATAATCTACTTCAGTTTTACATTCTTTATTTGTATAAGCACTGCACAATTTTAAATTATGGATCTGTATAAAATAGAGGTAGAATTCAAAACAGTTTAAAAAACATTAAATGTCAAAATAATTAAACCATTTTTGACCAAAAACAAGCTACTACAATTGACCCTGACCCCCATCAACATACTGTAATGTCATGTATTGTTTGTAAGTGAGTCGCTACGGTGAGTGGGCGGCAATATAAATTTGAACTAATAAATAAATAAATGTCAGTCATGTATCTCCTTTTGTTCGCACGGTGGGACAAAACTGCATGCACATAAACAGTGCATTGATTGAATTTCTCCACATTTACAGAACACCTGTCCTGTATCCAAGTAGCCCCATTTTACTTTATTATTCTTTGATTTTCTACTTGGCTTCAAAGTCTATCAAATGACTTCTAGATGGTCAAGGAGAAAAATCTTGTCTTTACTGTTCCTGCTCATTCTAACTGGCACAGAACTTCCTGACAGACAGTTGAGAATTGAAGTTATTTATTTTGCAGATACAGTATGGCTATACTCTTGGATGTAGACTGGCTTTTCTTGAAATAGAAAGCCTCTTTTCTGGAAGGGCATCAATCTTGAGCGCCCCCTCCCCCAGATGAAAGGGAAAGGACATGTTGTGCTTTTATCCAAGCTCCCCACAACAACGTACAACTCTTATCATCACTGTTCTGGAGGGCTCCTCAAACCTAATTTGGGGAGAGGATTGATATAGAGAAAAATCAACAAAAATTGCCTCTTTTGAAATTAGGCTGAGAGCTGCATGTGGTTCTAGAGTCATCTGTTGTGAGCAGAAATATTTAGTTATATTTAATATTTTCTATTTTTATTTATAGAACTATTTATGGATTCCTACAAATGAGGGATACAGTGGAGGACTCATTAGCTTTGTGCCCAGATTAAATTTTCACATAACCAGCATGGATATCTTCATATAGCCACATATTTTGGCAAATAACCTCAAAGTTATGTATGCACAAGCAAGCACTGACATTTTACTGGGCTGAATTGAAGAAGGCATTGCTTAGTTATAATATGAAATCATGAGTTGGGAATTTCCTTTAAACTTGACATGAGCAAACCATGGTTAAAATGTTTTTCCTACTTTTTCGGGATCTCTGAGGGCAAACAAGACCTTAGTAGTTTTTTCCTACAGGTCACAGCCAAGTCTTGCTAAGACAAGGCTTAGCAACTTTGGTCATTGTTTCATTATACAGGTATGAATAAAGTTAACAAAGTACTAAACACTTTCTGAAAAGGATACACTTTAAACATGTATGGATCCTTTGCTGCCATAATACTGTCAGAAGTCAATAACAACCCTTAAGGAAAGATTTTTTGACCCTGGGGTTATAATAGGGGATTTTTTAGAACCTCTAAGATTCTTGTGGAGGTCTCTAGATGAATAACCAGTTAAATTATAAGAGACATTATTGCTTCAGGATAAATAAAATAGAGAAAGGCATAAAATGAGACCAAAATCTGTGCTCACACTTAGTGGGTGGTGTTCTAGGCACTAATTGGGAAAATGTGTACTTAAAAGTTTTAAGTAACTGGAAAACAGAATTTAAACTCAATGGATGTACAGTCAAACCTCGCATAAAGAGTGCCTCGCTTAAAGAGTAACTTGCTTTAACTTGCTTAAAGAGCAGAATTTTCTCTGAATGTTCACTTCGCTTAACAAATAAAACCAACCCCAAACTAGCATAACAAATAAATTGGGGTTTGCAATCCCCCCCCCCCAATTGGTCATTTACAATGATGTTTCACTTAAAGAGCACATTCGCTTAAAGAGCAATCCTGTGGAACGCATTATGCTCTTTAAGCAAGGTACAACTGTATAGCAATGGATAATGAAAAGTCTAGACTTTTTAAAAAAGGGATAATCATAACAAAATCAGCTAATCTGGTTTGTCATTCATTTTCTCTGGGATAAACACAAGCAGTAAAAGTCAACATCTGACATCAACTACATAAGGGCCAGCATTCCTCACTTGCTATTTTGAGTCTTCTCAACTGCAATGATGCAAAAAGTCTAGGCAGCTGTATGTCTGCCCTAATTTTTCACTAGCCACTATAAACAACTATAAACATTCAACACTGGTTAGATTACTCAAATGTGTATTTTGTAGTTACTTTAGAACAGTGTTTCCCAACCTTTGGTTTTTGGACTTCAATTCCCAGAAGCATAAGTCAGTACATTGGCTGATCAGTGCTTTGGGGAACTGACGTAGGCTTCTGGAATTGAAGTCCAAAAACCAACGGTTAGGAAACACTGACTGGTTTAGAAGGATGAGGGAATGATGCACAGGTCTCAAATAGTAATTACCTCAGGAGCAATGTAGTCTGGAGTTCCACAGAAGGTCCTTGTTGTTACTCCATCACTCATATGCTCCTTGCACATTCCAAAATCTGCAATCTTGATGTGTCCTTCATGATCCAACATTACGTTATCCAACTTCAGGTCCCTATGAGAAATCACAGCAATTATACATTTTCACACTTGTCACCAGGATGCTTGTGATGCTTTCCTTAGGAGGAGCAGAATGTGCAGTTTTAAAACTGGCAAGCCAAGTAATTAAATATTTGAGAATGGCATTTTAATTTTGGGGCAACATTTAAAAGAGTCAGTTTAAGAAGGGATGGTAGATAGACTGAAACTGCAGGAGAAGGCTACAGCAGATTGGCAGAGCACACATTTTGCATGTACAAAATATCAGGTTCAATCCCCAGCATCTCCTGGTAGAATTAGGAAGGAAGGATGGATGGAAGGAAGGAAGCCCTACCTCGGAATTTGCATTTTAGGCATCACTTCCTACCATATTGTTTCCCTGAGTGTCAAAATCTTTTTATGCTTTTTCATCATGCCTTTGAAAGAACTACAAAGCCCAAGAAACACTATGGCAGGAAGTGGGGCCTAGAATGTAATCTCCAAATTTGGTAAGTACTATATTCTATTTTTAAACATGCTTCATTATTTTAAAACCAGTGGGGGTTTTGTGACCTTAGTTGCATATTTATAAGATCTAAGCTGCTTTGAGCATTCCTGCTGGAAGTGAAATGGTGTGATGAAAGTAGTGTAAACAAAAACAGTTTAAAATCCTATTTTTAGGTCTCTGAACAAAGGACTTGTGTTATTGTAAGAGTCCGCAGCCTGCCATCTCTCTTACCCCACAACATGTTTTCCACTACATCTATTACACTTCAAACAAAATTATTTGAGTTATTACGAAATACTGACCGATAAACAATTCCTTTTTTATGGAGAAAGAAAAGCCCCACTGAGATCTCTGCTGCATAGAACCTGAAAGAAAAGAACATCACACTAGTCAAATATCAAATACAGTATATCATCTCTTCTTCTGAATTAGTGCTGAGCATATAAGCAAAATGCCAGAAGGCCATCTGGAAATACTTCAACAGCTGTAGGAGCAAGGTTCAAAAGTGTGTTAGGTTTTTGTGTGAGCAGAACTAAGCAATGGAAAAGTGGAGAAATAATCACTGACCAAACTTCCTCCATTGTGTCACCCACCTTGTGTTAAAAGCCGAAAAATAATGGTGGGATTAAAAGGTAGCAACAGGAACAGTGAACAGGGGCGCAGTGGGTAAACTGCTGTCCTGTAACCAAAAGGTTGGAAGTTTGATTCTGACCAGGGCTCAAGGTTGACTCAGCCTTCCATCCTTCTGAGGTCGGTAAAATGAATACCCAGCATGTTAGGGGGGGATGCTAATTAATTTGTGAACCACCCAGAGAGTGCACTGAGTGCTATGGGGCAGTATATGTGATTGCTTTGCTTAATGTCATCCCTGTTAAATTGCACCACTTAATTTTAGCACTATGAATGGAAGCCCTGCTATTACAGGTGGAAGAACTGCTATATCCTTTCAGTGGAGTGTGTGGGAGAACCCACAAAATAAGAAATATGTACATCATATACAAATCAACCAGGAGTGAAGAGAAATACTTTGCTTCACACAGGCAGCACCTAAACCAGTAGCCATTTCAAGGCAGCCTCTCCAGGGCAGGCACCCTACCTGCCAGCAGCAATGGTTTACAGCAGGGTTTCCTAGCCTTGGGTCTCCAGGTGTTCTTTGACTTCAATTCCCAGAAGTCCAAGTCAGCACACCTGCTGATCAGGGCTTCTGGGAATTGAAGTCTAAGAACATCTGGGGCCCCAAAGTTGAGAACTTCTGGTCTAGAGAGTTCAACAGTTATGATGGACAGGCCCCCAAATACCATGAAACAGAGCTATCAGGTTTACAATAATGACATGTTGGGATGGTGGAAGACCTGAGCTAGAAGTGGACACTTTGGTTCCCAAAGTCTCTCATGGCTGGCTAGGGCTTACAGGAGTAATAGCCTGCAGTCTAAACTAAGTCGATTGTACCAACCTGCCTAACTTTGGCCTAGGGCTTTGACATTATAATTGAGAAAGGAGGAAGTGGTGAATGCTGTCTCCTGGATTACAGTGAAACATAACCCATGTTGTCAAAAGCTGCTGCGTTTGAAGTATGCTGGGTTGTCGTACCACCATAGTAGCATAGCCCACTGAAAACATCTTTTTTCTAACCTTTCTTGCTTTATTCCTTCCTTCCTCTCTCCTCAGTTTTCAGGGCTGCCTGGCTGGTCATGAAATATCTTTCAGTATTGACCCCAAATAATACATCTCTAAGAGAAACATAATATATGTATTTTGAGGCAAGCTTGAGGATATAAGTAAGCTGTCTGTGTGGAAAATTACACACTACCTTCTCAGCCTAAATCTAAACATCTGTGGCTCACAAAGAAGCACAGCTTGCTTCTTTACAGAATACAGAAGTACTGTACAAGAAATGCAGTTTCTTTCATAAATGTTTAGTGATTAATTACACAATATTAATTGAAATTGCAAAAATAATTATTCTGCATTACTTCATGTCTGCATAATACTGATGAGTTTTTTTTAAACAAAAACAACAAGAGTTACTTTGAAGCTATGTTAATTAAACAGACTATTAAAATGGGGATAGGGATAAGGAGAGGAAGAATGTAATCATAGAACAAAGCATAAAAATGGCAACTTTAATTTAAAATCCAGAGACACTCACACTGCTTGAGGCTCCTTAAATTTTCCTACTTGTTGAATATGATACATGAGGTCACCACCATTCACATACTCCATGACAAAGTACAGGCGATCCTAGCAAACAATATTAAACCAACAAGTATGTCAAGCAGCTGAGACTGTCATAATTAAACCATTAATACTAGGGCAGTGGGGAAGAGACTCTTAAACACATCCATTTACTCAGAAAGAACACAACAGTAAACAATAAGAATGATTTATACCAATAATAAAAGTAATTCTCACAGTTCTGTTCTGCAGAGAAGCTCATATTTGCTTTTCAATCACTGTTTTCATATTTATTACCAAACCTGTCTATAGAAAGGAGATTCAGGAGCATTTGTTCTGTTTTTGTTATTTCTGAGAAAAAATAAGGAAGTAGAAGTGAAGTGTGTATAGGTTGCTCTGTCAAGAGTGGTCCCTTAATTTTGATGACCCCACTCTTTTTTATAGATAGCCTCTTTCAATTTTTCCTCTCTCTCATGAGGAAATATATAGAGTTTTGGAGGATACCTGTCATGTTTCTGATAAAGTGACAGATAAAGAGCAACATTCCATTCATTTTTTCAATAGCTCTTTCCGCAGCTTTTTGAGTCTCAAAGTGTACAAATCCATAGCCTTTGGATACATTCTCATCACATACAACCTTACAAGAAAGGATATTTCCAAAAGCAGAAAATGTATCATACAATGCTTTATTGTCAATTGTCGTTCGGTCCTTCGCCTTACCACCACCCCCGACTCCACCTTGAAACTGGCCGGTTTGGTATAAAAATAGCCCAGTGAAGTGAAACGAAGCCCCGGACCCAGTTCAGCTGAGAGGAGACACCCCCCCAAATGACCACCAGTGGCAGAAGCAGCAGGAAGAAGATCTTCCACCACCACCTCCTGTCCCTCAGCCAAGAAGTAGCAGCAGCAACACTGCCGGACAAACGAGCACTCGAGCCAACCATCGCCGCCAACCGTCGCCACACAGCTGTTGGGAGTTTTGAATCTTCTGGCCCATCACGGCCTGCTTGGTGCTTGCAAGTCTGCCCTGCCGCCTCATCACCCCCATCACCCCCAATCCCTGCCAGCATGAACCCCAGCGCCCCCAGCTACCTGATGGCCTCGCTCTACCTGGGGGACCTGCACCCTGATGTCACCGAGACCATGCTCTATGAGAAGTTCGGCCCTGCCAGGCCCATCCTCTCCATCTGCAGGGACATGATTACCCGGCGCTCCCTCGGCTGCACCTATGTCAACTTCCAGCAGCCAGCCGATGCTGAACGGGCTTTAGATACTATGAATTTCGATGTTATTAAAGGCAAGCCAGTGCGTATCATGTGGTCTCAGCGTGGTCCATCTCTACGTAAGAGCGGTGTTGGAAATATTTTCATTAAAAACTTGGACAAATCAATTGACAATAAAGCTTTGTATGATACATTTTCTGCTTTTGGAAACATCCTCTCTTGTAAGGTTGTATGTGATGAGAATGGATCCAAAGGCTATGGATTTGTACACTTTGAGACCCAAGAAGATAAAGAGCAACTATTTCTTCATCTGTACCTCCTTCCATTATGAAGTTAAGCTGATAGGTGAGGCTGCTGTGTGTCTCCGGTCACATGTAAAATTACAGGATGGATGTCCTCACTTTTATCCCAGAAAAGATCTCTGCAGTTTACTGAAATTATAGCTGCATCTGTGCCATTACAACTGGAACACTTGAATGAGGAAGGGGGAACAATCATCTGCTATAATTCTGCTTTCTAATTATATTCCTTTCACAATTAGAGAGCCCACTTAAAACCGACCTCCAGGGGCCTATTATTTATTTCTCCTGCAATCAAACAATTTGAAGAATTTTGAGTAAGAAACTCAATAATTGTTGTGCCTAGTTTTATACACTGGGTTTTAATTTAAATTTTTGCCTCAGGAACATTTTGTTAAAAACATTTCTGTCAAACAACATAGTTCTTCACAAACATTTCAAAAAAAAAAAAAGGAAGGTTCTTTTCACTGCTTCAAAGACGAATGGCCTTGATGAAAATTATTTTAATTCATGTAGGCAAATTATATTTTAAGATTCATTTTTAAAAATGTTGCTGCATTTGCCGTTTAAAAGTACGGCAAAGCTGGAATCTAATCTCAGATGAGGGCCCCATGTTTTCCTTCAAATGTTTACTAACTATTATGTAAAACTTTTAAAAAGAAAGACTGGATTATATTATTGGTGCAGTATTATTTCCTAATAGACCTAATTTCAGATCCTTCATTTAAAAAGTAAAAAGCCATCAGAAGCTGACTCATAAGAAAATCATATGCCTACTAATAGTTTGAGGATAACTAACATTCCACTTAGTATGGCCTCAATTTGCTCAACAATTTAATGTAGAAAATTCCTACTGAGGAAGAGTAGTTGAAAGGGTCCTAAGAAGAAATGACTCATACCTGTGATTCTCTGCATGAGAACAGAACTAAGATGGAACTTGAAGTACAGTTACGAGATCTGATAATGTTTCATCAATAAAATGAGCATGATAAAGTTCATAAAAGTCTGACACTTGATCATTTACAGATTAACTTTTGAAAAATAGTTTTTTTTCCAAAGGAGTCAAGGTCTATATATATTTTTCCTACTTTCTAGTGCAGGGATAGGCAAACTATGGCTCATGGGCCAGATCTGGCCCATGGTGCCAAATAATCCATCCCACCGCCACTCTAGCCACCAGTGGAGTCAGCCACGGATTCATTTACAGATATCATAAACATGTTTACGATAGTCGTAAATGAATCTGCAGCTGTCATAAATGCGTTTGCGGAGGCCATAAATGACAAGGGGGGGGCACCAGTCTGGCTCCCTCAAATGTCTGAGGGAACATGACCTGGCCCCTGACTTAAAAAGGTTGGCAACCCCAGTTCTAGCCTGTCATTATTACTTCGTACCTGCAAGTTACTCCTTGGCCATCACACAATGAGGAGATGGTGTATTAACTCCTCGTACATCATCTGCTTAACCTAAAGTCTGGAACAGTTGATTTAAAAATGTCTAGGGAATCCTTCTAAAACTTATTGACAAAGCTAAAGCTACTGAATAATGTTTTGTACTCCTTTGTATTCCAATCTGGACTGAATTGTTCTGTAAAAGAAAAGAGATTATCTATCCATTCAAAATTCCTTATTACAGGTTGCATGTAACAACATTAGCTTGCCAGATAGTTTAGTGATTTAGGCATATGGTTGTGGAACCAGATGCTGGGCATTTGATTCCCCACAGTGCCTACAGGGAGAAGAGTCGGACTGGATAGTGCAAAGCTACACAGTCCCACGGCACCCCCAGAAGAAGAGAATGGTAAACCACTTATTCTATACCTAGAAAACACTGCAAAGGATCACCATAAGTCAGAATTGACTTAATGGCACACAATTAATTAATAACAACCTTATAACTACCTTCCAATCTCCCTGAGATATTCAGAGATGTCAGAAGTCCTATGATGTGAATTCAGTAAACAGTATCATTGAGGACAACCTTGGCATATCTGTATTACAACAGTGACAAGTCAAAAGAAATCAAAGTCATGTATGAATACATACCACAGTTTGGAAGCAAGAATGGAGCTGTGTAAGGAAAGGAGGCTTGTCTTGCAAAGCAAGGACCCTCTTTTCAACCATGGTACACTCTACATCATCATCCTGAATCACCACATCTTTTTTCAATATTTTTATTGCATACAGTTCTTCTGTTCCCTTCCGTTCTGCTAGCATCACCTGCCATAAGCAAAGGAGAGAAGGAAAATCCTGTTGACTGGGAGATGCAGGAGAGTTCTTAACAGCCATGGCAATTCAGCTATCTGCTTGATGATAACTGATACAACTTGTGTGGCACATCTGGCAATCTTACACTTCTGCTTTTTTTTTAAGCAACAAAACTGCAGAGCTTATGTAAATATAGCGAGCATTCTTTGATTCAAGGATGCATCTTATTGGGAGAAAATTAACATTTCAAAGCTACTTGATGTCACATAGTTTCCACAAGAGAATAAGGACTTGATTTTCCTAATTTGGTGTGAAATCCCTCTGTAACAGTGTGACTACAACAGTGACAAATAAAAGGAGCTTCTCTGGAGACCTGCACAGAGAAGTTGACACTTTGGTTTGTCTAGCATATTCCTTTATTGAGGATTTGAAATATGATACTGCTTACTTTCCCTGTATATTTTGCATGATTATTTCTTGGGACAGGACCATAACAATAATAACAATCAAAGTTATTATTGCACAAAGTTATTTTTGCACAACTTCGTGTAATACGCCAGTTACGCCCACTCCTGGACCGGGACGCCTTGCTTATGGTCACACATGCGTTGGTCACCTCCAGACTTGACTATTGTAATGCGCTCTACATGGGGCTGCCCCTGATGACCATCCGGAGACTCCAGCTGGTCCAAAATGCGGCGGCCCGGGTAGTGGTGGGGTGTGGGCGTTATGCTCGCGCTTCACCGCTGCTCCGGGAGCTGCACTGGTTGCCAGTATGTCTCCGGGTGCAATTCAAGGTGCTGGTTATTACCTTTAAAGCCCTTTATGGTAGTGGGCCAGGATATCTAAGAGACCGTGTCACCCCAAGAACATCTGTCCGTCCCACCAGGGCGGATCGGAGAGGCTCCCTTGTTGTCCCTTCGGCAAGAAAGGCGCATCTTGCCTGCACTAGGAGGAGGGCCTTTTCTGTGTCCGCCCCGGCCCTTTGGAACCTCCTGCCCACCGAGCTGCGCCTTCAGACAGAGCTCCTGCCCTTCCGGAAGGGCTTGAAAACCTGGCTGGCAGGACACGTGTGGGGACCTGGGAATGCGAGTTCACTTACCAGGTGGCTTATCTGATGGACTGCCACCTTGGGTCTGGTAGTGGGACTGTGTATTGTTTTAATTTTTGTGATTAAGTTCTGATGACTTTTTAACTTGATGTTTTTATTGATGTAGATTGTCTTATGTTTTTATTCTTATTTTTAGTCTCATGTAAGCCGCTCAGAGTCGGGTCCTCCCGATTGGGGCGGGGTATCAAGTATAATAATAAATAAAAAAATAAATAAATAAATAAAGTTCCCTACCTTCCCAAAACTTCCTTTTCCAAGCACCGTGAGAAAGTTGAAATCTTCCAGCTTAACCCGATCAAGGTTATTTGATGGCAAGGACCGATCTTCAGTTGGAGTTATGACCTTGTTAGCGGAAGGACCAAGCCTTGCTTTCTAAACAAACAGAGAAGATCATTATAAGACCTGTAGCTTATTTCCACAGCTTCTGAATGTTCGGCAAAGTCTGCTCTGCATGTAGTTGATCAGAATGCCTACAAGTGCAGAAAAAGACTGCATAGTAAATATGGCATAAGCACCAACAAAGAAAGACCCATTCAAGCCACACCGGATAAATTGATGTGAAGTGGTTGGTCCGTGTCAGCAAGTAGATTGACAAAAAAGAACGTCTCTTGTTCGGTTACCAGAACAAACCAAAGTAAATAAAGCAAAGCAAAATCCAACATGGTAAACCATTACATTCATGCCAAAATACTCTAAACCAGTGGTTCCCAACCATGCACCCCCCTCGGGACTTCATTTCCCAGAAGCCTAAGTCAATACATTGGCTGGTCAGTGCTTTGGAGAATTGACTTAGGCTTCTGGGAATTGAAGTCCAAAATACAAAGGTTGGGAAATACTGTTCTAGAGCAAGCTACCAATGACCTAGTGAGCTTTTTGTCTGTGGTAAGACGATTTGACTTATGTAGCAGTAGCTTACGATTAACAGTATTAACAGTATCATACGATGGAGCTAGGTCGATGAAAGCCACTCTATTAATTAGCTTTCTTTTGAAACCATCCTCAGTGTGTTGTGTAAGGGTAAAAATTTCACAGTGACATTTTTACTATTTGTGAAATGTTGTGGGGCAGGGGTGGGCTTTTGTGGAGACCTCAGCATCTGAATTTTTCACACCAGAAAAAGCTTTAAATGTTGGGGTGTTTTTTTTAAAAAAAATAATAACCTCAGAAATCTCCTTCAGCTGCCTTGTAGCAATATCGGAGACAACTTTGCTCTGTTTTAAAAGACCCCACATCCCTATTATTCCCTTTTGGCTAATAGAGAGGGCAATCTTAAGTTAAAATCTTTCTTAAATTAATTAAAACCCCAAATTTTAAAACACCCGAAATCAAATTATATATGCAGGTCGCTTCTTTAGTCACCCATCCTCTAACACAGGAGTTCTCAACCTTTTAAAGCTGGGGACTGGGTCACACTCGCTCACACAGTTTCGGGGGCTGAACGGCCATTTCTGCCCTTCCTCCACCACATGGCACTTCCTGGTGTGGTGGAGGCAGCGAGGGACCACATGAAATGGTGCCATGGGCCGCATCCGCTCCATGGGCCACAGGTTGAGATCCTGGCTCTAACACAACAGCCTTGGGCTGCTGTCAATGAACTCTTGGTCTTCTGTGTGACAGCCCACTCTTGCTTTATGGAAAGAAAATTGTCACACTAAACAAAATCTTCAGTCCAAACTGAACAGAATAACATTTTATATTAACCTTGGTCTCTGGAATCACTTTTCAGCCACCCTAATCTAATCTGATTTCCAATAAAATGTTGATCTTGGTGTGGAAAGTATGGTTGCATTCAAAGCATCCCCCCTAATTGTTTTCAGCTTGGACAAGGTATCTGCTGTGCAAGAAAACTTACAAAGAACAACAATGAGCAATCTTATAAATTGCTTTTCAAACCACAGAATGTTAATAGAGGGAACAATGAAAGACACACCTTGAGGAAAATCTCTCCCTATAATGTAATTGCCTTGCTTGTATTAAACCTGAATTCAATCATCATCTATCAGCAGGTAGTAGAACAGTTTATCAGTGACAACAAATTCTCCTTTTCATCTTTGTTTGGTTTATTTTCAAAGCATTTGGGAAATAGAGATTTCAAAATGATGTCAATTTTGATCAGTATGATTAGTAGAGGAGCACTCTCCTTTGATGGACAATAAACCTTACTCTAAAAGAACAGTGTTATTTACAGGAACACACACACCTGAGCTACATTTTGTAGCACTGGTTATATTTTATGTCCCATCTTTTCCTCCTTTCCAATTCAAACCCCATAGAAATTCTGTGAAGGAGGCCAGGCTTAGTTTCCTGGCTGAACAGAGAAATCTGTGCAGCCGAACAGATAAATCCCAAGGCCAGATCTACCATTCTGACTGCTAAACCCACATTAGAGCTGTCCTCATCATTTCTGTGTTTCTGATTAGTGCCCACTGATTGCTGTATTTTAATTATACATTGATACATGTATAATTCCTCACTGCTCCAGGGAAAAAATAATAAAGATATATGTGTATAATTTATATAGCAGCATTACACTTAGAGTCCCCACCCCACCCCTGCTAAACACTTTCAGAATATATTGGCTAAAAATAATATATCCTTCCTAAGCAGTAGGAAGTCTTCTAGTTGTCACAATATTATTTGCTGTTTTTGCTGCAAGAGCCTGCCAGAGGGACCTCACTAGACATGTCTTTAATTGCATTGTACCCAAGTCTAGTACAGTTGTACCTCGCTTAAAGAGCATAATGCGTTCCACAGGATTGCTCTTTAAGCGAGTTTGCTCTTTAAGCGAAACACCATTGTAAATGACTAGTTGGGGGGGTTGCGAACCCTGATTTATTTGTTAAGCGAGTTTTTGGTTGGTTTTAGTTGTTAAGCGAAGCAAACATTCAGAGAAAATTCTGCTCTTTAAGGGAGTTACTCTTTAAGCGAAACACTCTTTATGCGAGGTTTGACTGTAATATATTATTTGTTGTGGGAAGCTAATGAGTAACTGCTTGGAAGATCTTTTTAATTTAATGAACATATAAAACTCTTTAGGACTGACAAACTAGAATTCAAAATAATCCCGAGTTTATACACTGCAGTAGCATCATCATCATCACAACCCCAACCCCAACCCCAACAACAACAGGACTGCTATGCTTATTACTGTACACACTATTGCCAAAGGATCCATGGTTCCTCCAATATATTCTCCCCCAAACATGGCAAGGAAACTATTCCCTACTTATGCTCTCCTCTTAAAAATGACCCCATAACTATGCCATAAAGCTAAAGGTCGCCCTTGGTCAAAAGCCAATCATATCTGACTTTAGGGTTCAGTGCTCATCTTCAAAGAGCCAGCACTTCTTGCCTCTGCAGATGTTTCTGTGATCATGTGGTAAGCATGACTAGACACCAGAGTGCACAGAACGCTGTTTACCTTCTCATCAAAGTGGTCCTACTTGCCATTTCAACTGCTAGGTTGGCTGGAGCTGGGACAGAGACAGGAGCTCACTGGGTTGTGCAGCACTCGGGTCTCAAACTGCTGACCTGCCGACCTTCCAGTCATCAAGTTCAGCATCTTAACCACTAAACAACCACGGTCCCCTAGCTATGCCATGCTGGGATTCAACTTGCTGGGGCAGCTGTGATGCACAGTGTATCCCTGTATGCTACACTCCAGATGCCATTTCAAGCTAGCAATAGCAATTACACTTATATTCCACCCCATAGTGCTTAGTGCACTGTCTGGTCGGTTCACATGATGACACAGTGTGCCTGCTCCCCAGCAGTAATGACTTCCATTGCACCTTCTCTTGGAGAAATGTACAGTTTTTCTGTAAGAAAAACTAGACAGCTCTAGTCATCATTGCTTAAAGTCTTGGCTCTCACCTGAGGCATACAAAAGCAACTTTGTAATACTGGGAAACAATACCACAGATTTATGGAAGGGGTGGGTGGGGTGGAGAAGTGCTCAAAAATGCCACAGCTTATTACATTATGGACCTATTGGAGGCAAATTTGTAGAATGTGAAATATTACCCAAGACCAAAATACAATTATATGCTCTTATTATTTAGAATACAGAGCTTTGTAATTAGTATACTTTAGCATATGCTACACATTACTTCTGTCTTGTTAGGTTATTTATAGTTTTAATTAGATTACTGCTTAGAGAAGAAAGCTAATTTCTGAGAACAACTTTGAATTACAACCCCAAAGCTCCATGTAATTCTTCAGTAATTACATTATGCTTATTTCTGGGGTTTCTTTTCCTGGTGTTGGATTCAAATACACTTATCTCATATAACGCTATAATGAGTATATATAATCAGCTCGCTACTTTGCTTTTACAGACATTTAAAGTTCTGAATCGTGAAAAACATAAGTCCAGCTACCTTCACTTAACATGAAAGGATGGTAGACAGCTAATTAGAGAAGAGACACGTATAGGCTCTCCAAATTGCAGTTACACATATGGAAGACCTAATAAGCAAGCCCTACTGGGCTTTCATTTCCTCGTTAAGGAAATTCTGCAATGTTGAAATGAAAGCGCAAATGGTGCTTCCCTTCAAGCAGAGCTGCCTAATGTTGTGGGAACCAAGCATAAAATGCAGAGTAATGACAGCCCCAGGTTTGGTGCTCAAGGTGTGAATCTGTCCATTACTCCTACAAAAACAGAAGGATGGAGATATGTTTCATCACTTTACAATTTTCAAGCAAAGGCTGAAACACGAAAGTTTGTCCTTATGGACAGAAGGGAGTCTATAAATACACATTAACAAGCACTAGTAGGAACAGGAGTGAATAAGATTGTGTTGGCTGACTCATTGCCACTTTTACAAGGGAAAAGAACCCTGTGTGTTTCCTGTTTTCTGATAGAGTTCATAGTGGATGATATAGAGTAGTTCCGATTTCCATTCAAGGCTATTTCAAACAATAATGATTCCTCTATACAAGCTCTTTAATTGAATATTAACCAATTCCATATACCCAAAGGGATGTGTAATAGGGGAGAATGTGCATCACACTCATCACATCTCTCCATGTTGCTGATATATGTCACATGTACAAATGGCCCGTCATATCTTCCCAGAATAAATGCTATATGTGTAAGCAAAGAATCCACAATATATGGTTATACAAATTACAGTAAGTCTGTTCCCAAGAGAACTTTGTTTATAAAGCCCATCTCTTTCTTAACCAACCACGTTGAAGAAGGCCTCAGACTGGAATTCTTGTTACAACTCTCTAAAATGTGTTTATTTATTTATTTATTTATTTATTTATTTATTTATTTAGATTTATTATCCCGCCACAATCAGGCGAACCAGACTAGGCGGCTTACAAAAAGAAATAGGGAAAAAAATCACACATGAGTACAAAACAAACTAAACAATCCCACTATACCCCTACAAATTTGGACATTAAAACCTAAGGTTCAATATTAATTTTAAAAAAATAAACTATAAATTTACAAAATACTAAAAAGATTTAAAAGTTTAAAAGGTTTAAAAAGTTTAAAAGAGCGATAGAGGGGTGGCTGTCCCATCAGATCAGCCACCCAACATGGGACCCCATATTACTGGAGCCCCACACCTGCCCTGCCAGCCAGGTTTTTAGGCCCTTCCGAAAGGGCAGGAGCTCTGTCTGTAGACCTAACTCAGTTGGCAGGAGGTTCCAAAGGGCCGGGGCGGCCACAGAGAAGGCCCTCCTTCTGGTGCTAGAGAGATGCGCCTCTCTAGCCGATGGAATGATCAGAGAGCCTCTCCGATCCGCCCTGGTGGGACGGACAGATGTTCTTGGGGTGACGTGGTCTCTTAAGTATCCTGGCCCTGTTTGTTGTGAGTGCCCACGGAGACAGGGGATGTCTTCTTCAGACATACAGGGAGAATCCCCACAGACAGCAAGAAACGAGAAATAGGGGTGGCAGGTCTCGAATGCTCCCCCCACCTTTGCAGTGACTCAGAACACAATGGAATGCCCGAAAAGGGCTTCTCTCAATCTTTCACTCACTCACTCCATTCCTTGGTGAGGGAATACATTCCCTGCTGGATGAGGACCAATAAACTTAAGACTTTTGTCATAAAGTGTGCAGGCAAGTGAGCAGTTGGTCTGTAGGGAGATTTCCCGCTGCCTCTCCTCATGAAGTAAAGGCATTAAACACACAGAGCAGCTGCTACAATTCCATTTTTCGTCTCTTTCTCTCTTCTTTCTTTTTTCACCCATTTTCTCCCTTCACACACAACCCTGGATTTTGTTGTTGTTTCACTATGGTTGCTTGTTTATTTGATACTGATCTTTCATCTTGTTATTTTAAATTGTTGTAAGCTGCCCAGAGTGGTCTTGTTATGAGTGGGATATAAATATAAATAAATAAATACCACCAGTGCTTTTCTTTGGACACAAGCTATGAGAAACCTGGGGAACACAGTTAAAAGTAGAGACATCACCTTGCGAACAAAAATTCACATAGTTAAAGCAATGGTATTCCCAGTGGTAAGGTATGGTTGTGAGAGCTGGACCATAAGAAAAGCTGAGCACAGATGAATAGATGCTTTTGAAATTTGGTGTTGGAGGAAAGTTTTGAGAGTACCCTGGACAGCAAGGAGAACAAATCTTAGAAGGAAGCAACACTGACTGTTCCTTGGAAGGTCAAATAGTGAAGATGAAGCTAAAGTACTTTGGACATCAAATGAGAAGAGAGGATTCACTTGAGAAAGCCTTGACGCTAGGAAAGGTAGAAGAGGGCAGCAGAAAATGAGATGGCTAGATGGTATTGACACAATAAGCACAGAGCTGTGTGGGTTGAGGAGGATGGTGGAGGCCAGAGTTGCCTGGCAGGCAATGGTCCATGGGGTCACAAAGGGTCAGAATCGACTGTGCAACTGAACAACAAGTGTTTTGGGGAATTGACTTAGGCTTCTGGGAATTGAAGTCCAAAAACCAAAGGTTGGGAAACACTGCTCTAGTGCAACAGAATTGGAACCAGCTCAAACTTTAATTTGTTCTTTCACCTATCCAATAACGTCTTAATGGCCTTGTTCACCATTGTTTTGGTTGCCACTCTACATTCCAGGAGTGTATCCTGAGTGTTAATCAGGGTATTCCTGTAGAATACTACTGTATACCTTTTAGCACTCTCCATACCTTTGGGTCAGGTTCCAGGATCCACTCAAAGTCTGAACACTGTTTCTGCAAAAAACCCTATAAAGACTGTGGTTTCCCCCATTTCTCTATAAAACATGCCTGTAAATATACAAATGGGCTTTCCAATTCTATAAGCAGCATACAAAGCATACAGTTAACTTCTTCTTCTGTGCCTAGGCAAGGTGTGAAACTGCCAAAATGAAGCTACCTTTGGGGAGTTTGTTCTGTAGTTTCTTTCACCTGACCTAGTGTGAGAAAGATTAGCTGGCAATACAAGGTTGCCATAACTAGGGTACGCCTGATTGTGGTTCAAAAATACCATAATCTTCAAGGAGGCTCTTTGCACAGTGAACTGTAATATTACGATCTCTGTCGAAGCCCGCCATTCTGCTTCAACCTGTCAAGGTACTCTTCAGGCACTGGATCCTGCTTTGGACACAGCGGTATGAGCTATCATTGACCATAAGCTAAAGCAGGTTAATATTATAAACTCAGCTGCTGGTGAGGCCGCTCCATAAACTTCTGCTTTGCTCATCAGCACACCACAATGATAGCCATGCTGGTTGGTGAGGAGGGGAAAACTATCCAACATTAAAACCAGCCAACTTGTCACAGCTGTGTGCAAGCTTGAGTTTTCACAATTTTTCATTCAGTGAAATGAAACAAAAAGCAGGGGCTGAGGAAACAGAGAAGTCCAAATGTTAGGCAAGATACTATGGTCATGAGCCTAGATTTCAGATCTCATGACCCTAACACTAAGTCTAAACTGCAGATATAAGCACTAGCAGCATTAGTCGAAAAACCATCTTGCATTCTTCATGACAGGCATTAATATCTTGTATCAAAATCAAACTTAAATTTCACACCAACTTCAGCTGGCAACTCCAAAGCAAAATTTAAAAAAATTAGTTGCATTACTAAAAGAAGAATAACAAAATAAAATACATGCACATGGTCTTACTTTCTTTGGTTTGGACGCACCTTATCTCGGATTTTTCTTTTACCCTGTAACCACAGGCAAGATATACTTTATACACTTTAACCTCTATAAAAAGTAATGTTTATGAAATAAAATCCCACACAATCCTACTAAGAAACGGGAAGGCACCACTTCCCATCATAAATAGCGCCTCGGCCCAGTTTGCAATTTTCTGCTAATACCCACTCTTGTAAATTCGTCTGATTTGTCTCATCAATTGTCATATGGAAACCTGTGCAGTTCCCAGTTCAAACAGTCCTGGAAAGAAGACTGGTAAGCAATTATGATGAAAAAAGTGACCTCTTTTTCTGCTTTCTTTCAGGGCTTAATGGCACAGATTTCCACACAAAAGCTAGGCTGCCCTTACTCTAGCTTACTCTATGCCAAACTCATCAGCACAATTTTCAAAATTAGAATCATAACATTCCAAGGCTCTAATTTAACTTGGTTTCTGTAAGCAAGTCCTTGCCAATAAATATTGGTATCCACCCCCTGTGCTAGCATCAAAAAATACTCACCCATAGCAAAATGCATTTCTGGGACCCTAAATTATTCCCTGTAGGTGCACAAGCTATCTACAGCAATTATTCTTGCAGCATGGAAGCTGTTGCAGCAAACCTCTTTCCAGTGTGGTTGGAAGATGTGGTCAGGATCCAAGTGTAGCTAAGTTACTTTTTCATACTACAAGTCTCTTTCTCTTTTTCATAAACATGCATTGTGGCTTTTCTCTACAACAGGTTCTCCCCACTCTGAAAGCTGGCCACAGTACTGGCTTGGGAAGCAGTAGCACTGCATCGGCATTTGTGCCTCAGGCTGAGGCTTTTTAAACTACCTTAGGAGACCCTGAAGATCTTATTCTGCAGTGACTGCCATAACATTAACATAAAACCTAAAGCTGGTGGTAGTGATGGTAGGAGTAAGTGTGGAGTCACAGAGATCACAGATAACCTCTACTCTTCTATTAGTTATTAGAAGTCTGAATTATATTCAAGCAGAATGTTAAAAATTATCCTTAAGCTAAGAATTATGTCAGCAATCCATCTGTTCCTTCTTTCAGCTGCTTCATTTGATTTATAATCCTTACTGATTTTGATATAAAATACCCTATTTTCCACTCAAGCTATGGCTTGTAGCTTGTCTTTAAACTGTGGATTTTTAAAATTAATTACACTAGCATCACACATAAAAAGTTAAAAAAATACAGTTACAAGTAAAAGGAAAAATATATATACTATAACATTGTACTTCCTTTCACTCTCAGGACAAACCAAACATTTCCTCTCTCTCAAAAATACATACATTTCTCTCAAAAATACATACTGTAGTTGTTTTTGCTGGTGCCTCACCTTTCCCTTTCAATAGGACAAGTTCTACAAAATCTTTCCCTATATCATTAAAGTTATTCACTTTTAACAATCCTTTTTTAACTTTGATTTCATACATGATTTTATCATTTATAGCTAAATTCCAAACTTCTTTATACCAATCACTAAGTTGAAACCTATATTTGATTTTTCCAATTTATTGTTTTTGCAATAAATAGCTTTGCTGCTGTTATCAAATTGATAATTAAACTGTGTTTTGAAGCTGTAGCTTGAAGTAGGTTTACAAAATGGCTATTTAGAAGATAGTAATAAAGAAGCTTAGCAATGGGGAGTTTATATTGAGATAACAAATACAAGACGTAAAGAGAAAGCACACAAAGAAGAATAAGATAGTACAGGAGATGAAAACACTTAGGCTTGGCCTTAAATTGGGGAAGTTCTGTGAGCTATACAACAACAAACTGGCAAACTCACTGTGACTGTCATGGAGTCTACTTGAGATGGATAGTATGTGTGTTGTCATAGTAACACGCTTAAGAAAGATCTTTGAGAAGTTCTCTTGCTTGCTTCTCCTATCAATAAGCATGACATTTGGTTTCTTATATATTTGTTTTTATTACCAAACCCAATGGACATATGAATTTACACGTCCTGTAATCCCTGTTCAGCATTTTTAAAAGTTTAATGACATCTAGTGGCCAGAGAAATCAACAGGTTTTTTTTACTCCTGAAGTTATCTTTGTAGGAAATCTTATGTCAACTGCAGAATACAGAACAACTATAAATTGTATATGAACAATAGAGCATAGAGCAACACAGAATCCAGTTTTCTTATCGATTAAGAAAGAAATGAGAAGTTTTTCTATTTGTTTATAAGCAAAAATATGACTACAACTAATTGAAAACTAGAAAGATAGAGCTGACTCCACACACATTTTCACAAAATTTAAAATGAATAATATAGTAGGTGAAGACTATTACAATTCACTAATATCCCAAAAATCATACACACTAGGCAAAATCCACTATTAGTACCAATTGGAATAGATTCACTGTTACATAGAGTTTTGTAAGTACTATTGATTACAATGAGTCTGCTGCTGTAATTCAGTTCTAACACTGGATTTAGCTTTGTACAAGTGAAAGTACCCATCCTAAAGCACACCATCTATTCCATGAAATTGTTTTTTTTTCCTTGCAGCCCCAAACCTACTGCCATTGCTGATTAATTAATACAACTGTAATTTCATTAAATGGTAGAATTGCAAAAGACATTGCATTAAGAGCAAACAATTTAAAGCCCAGGAATTCATGTTCAGAACCAGAACTCAACAGGATTTATGGACTTTCTATTACCAAAATTTGTTCTTGGTAATCCAAACTTTCTTTATTTAAATAGCACAGTATATTCAAAGTGAGGATTAATTATCGTGTTTGTCTAATGCCAATTACTTGAGTCATAACTCCTTGATAATTTACTGTAAATCCTTATAATACCTAGATCTACTAATAGGTCCCCCGGCTCATTTTTCCTCACTAGCCTTGCATTTGCTTTGTATATTTTTAGAATTACAGTAGTTTGATGATGGGATGCAATACACTCACACAAACAGTTGCATAGCAATTTGTGCATGCATTTGCATAGGCTCTTCCTCAATGGGGTGATCTAGTCAATCTCTGAAATTCACTAGTATCATGTTGGATTTGCATGCTAATGTATGTACATCCAGCCAAAAGGTGACAGGCATTTGTAGGGAAGAGATATAGATCAACATACAGTTATCTCGTGGACTCAAATCCATGAAAATCCACAATTAAATAAACTGTCTACTCTTTAAGATGCCATAACCCATTTCTATTTTTGCTATAGTTAATTAATGTTCTTCCACTAACATCCATTTACAAGCAATTGCTTTTGCTTAGAATCCCAAACTATGTCCTGCAGAACACAGAGGACTTCAATTCCCAGAACCGTTAGTCAGTACTTTGGCTGATCAGTACACCTGAGGAATTGACTTTAGCTAATGGGAATTGAAGTCAAAAAATCAAAGTTTGGGGAAACTAGATTGTATCTTCTTTTCCCAAATATTAAGAGAAGAAATGACTTTGAGTCAGGTTTGGAAAATAAAGAATTATGGAGAGTTGCCACAATACTGCTGCTTCCAAAAGAGAATAAGAACAAATACAGCTAAACCATGATGAAGATTACCTGCAGGATATTTATTTATGTCACTTCTAAAAATTGTGAATTCTGTACGTTTTAAATTAGGGGTGCCCAAACTACAATATGTTGTTTATTATTATTATTATTATTATTATTATTATTATTATTATTATTATTATTATTATTATTATTATTATTATTATTATTATTATTATTATTATTATTATTATTATTATTGCTTCTGGGAGCAACAAGGGCTTTGTGGGCCAGATAAATTGGGGCCAGGGCCAGATATGCCCCCTGGGCCATAGTGACCAGCCCCCTGAACCATGTGACTGGCCCGTGGCCCAAAAAGTTTAGGCACCCCGTTCTAAATAAATAAGTAAAGAAATAAAATGCTAAACCAAACGGTGAATCTCTCTTTTTTTTAATGAATATTTCACTGCAGTCAAACATTTGCTATTTCACTACCATTTGTAACCTGTTTTAATTATCACAGACACCCCTTTAAACAAAAACTGTGCATTTGCTTTGTTATAGTAATACATTGCTGCCCTCCTGTGGCTTGCACATAAGATACAAGGTGGAATATGAAAGAAAAATCATCCATTGAGCCACAATCAACCAAATAATGATTAACATGAATATTCCACTCAGCAGGCATAAAAACCAGAGAAGATCTCAGAACCACTATCTATCACTTTCTTGAAAACATGGAGGTTGTTTGAAGTGCCAGATGATTGATGGGCTGGGGTTATTCCTCTCTTCAAAAAGGGCAAACCGGGGAACTTCCAACTAGTCATCTTGACATCAATCCCAGGGGAAATGTTGGACCAGATTATATCAAATGGTCACTCTGCAAGCACCTTAAAAACAATGCAGGAATAACTAGAAGCCAACATGGGTTTGTCAAAAACAAATCCTGCCAGCCTAATCTCATTTTTTTATTAGATAACTTTCTTGGTAGAGGATGGGAATGTTGTAGATATAGTAGTTTTTTTTAAACAAATGAGGCTCCCTTCATGTCCCCAAGATCTTTTCCCACCAAAGTGGTTCCTATTTATCTACTTGCAATTTCTTGCTTTCGAACTGCTAGGTTGGCAGGAGTTGGGACAGAGGCAGGATCTCACTCAGTTGTGCAGCACTCGGGTCTCAAACTGCTGACTTACTGACCTTCCAGTCATCAAGTTCAGCATTTTATACACTAGCCACCATAGTCCCTGTGGTTCCATTGTGGCTCCAGGCAGGTTGGGGGACCCGATCCACGCTGTTTCTGGACTTCCCCCACATCCTGGGGCAGTGCAGCAAGCCAAAACGTCAGGATTCGAATCCTGACTTTTTGGCTTGCTCGCACTGCCCCAGGAGGTAGGGGAACTTTGGAAACTGCTTGGATCGGGTCTTCTGACCTCCCTGGAGCCGGCAGGGAGGTCAGAGAGCCCAAAATGGGTAACAAAAACTGACGTCCCTTGTGGAACCAAGTCTCATCATTATCCGAGGTACTAGTGTATTGCCATATCTTGCCTGCATTCTTTCAAGACCCAGGGCTAAGCCTCAGATCTCAAAGTGGGCACTGTTTTATGGCAGGTTTCAATATTATAATCTGATTTCACTGTTTGCTTGCTTCCACCAAACTAATTTTATTAAAGAAAAGAACAGATTATAAAACCAGAATTTATTTTTGTCTCTCCAAAGCTAATGAGTAATGTTCAAATATCATTTAAAAATCAAAACTGATTTGGTTTTGTTTAATCAATAACTTTAGATAAAGCAGGGAAGTTGGTCAACAGGGCTGAGTCAAACAACCTTTGCATACTTAAACAAACACTGAATACAGATGCACAGTGAAAGGTTTTAAACAATTCCCTCAAATCAGAACCATTTCCAATGTTACTGATCTGTTTTTTTTAACAAAATGTATGATTAATCTACTCGTCTTTTAAAAAGTTCATTAATTTCTTTTGCAAAATGGAGGTAAAGAGGTCACCCTTGCTTGAAAGTCAGTAGTAGCCGACTCTAGAGTTTGGTGCTCATCTCCATTTATAGCCCAACAGCCCGTGCTGTCTGCTTCTGCAGATGTTTCTGTGGTCATGTGACAGGTATGACTAGAAACCGGAGTCCATGGACGCTGTTACCTTCATGTAGAAGCGGTTCCAATTTATCTACTTGCAATGTCTCGCTTTCGAACTGCTACGTTGGCAGGAGCTGGGACAGAGACAGGAGCTCACTCGTTTGTGCAGCACTCAGGTCTCGAACTGCTGACTTGCTGACCTTCCAGTCATCAAGTTCAGCATTTTATATTCTAGCCATCACAGTCCCTGTGGTTCCATTGTGAAATGAAAAATACTGATAATTAAGATGTAGTTGATTTAAATGCCTGGTCCAAGAGATTTGCTCACTTGTTACAGAACCCCTAAAAACAACTACCATCAGTAAAAAAGCGCCTGTCATTTGCTATAAATGCACAAAATGCTCTTCATTTTAAGAGTTCAATGGATATTATGAATCTTAGCTATGCTCTTACGTGCAGGAACAACGGGCAGACTGGTATGAAGAATAAAAGATCTTGAAGATGCAAAGATTGGGAAGGAAACAATGTTAGAAAGAGGCAGATATATCATTTCTAAGCAGAACTTTTCTTTCCAGAATAACTTCTTCCAGCTTTTGTGCTTGTCATTGGCATAAAAGTACTGCCAGCAGTAAACCCACCCTTCTAGAGCCTTACGCTGAGTGTACACGTGGCGCCTGCAGAATTTTATCTCTACCAGCAGAGGATGCCGTCATCCCACCCTAAAGTCACCACCCGCTTCAGGAGTTAGGCATGTACAGTACTGTTAAACCCATCAAATTTGTACAAAACTATTCCATAATATAATGAGGTAATAAATAAATGGGGAAAATGCTACATTTCTAGATTTGACTAAATGTTGTATCATTTATTGTATTTTTTTTTTTAGAATCGAGAGCGGGAATAATTTTTTTTGGAAGAAGCACAGGTAGCTAGGGTATTCTGGGACTTGTACTCTAAGTCTTCAAGGTATTTCCTTTTTTCTGATGGTATAACTTTTCTCTTTGTAATAACCCATTGGCTACTGGTGTCTTCATTACAACAATACATTGAGTCAATACTCTGATAAAAATTTTTTGACCAGAAGACCTGTAGCAAAGATTGTAGTACAGTAAGGACAGTCAGGCCAGGTTATCCTGCTATGGTAATAGAGTAGACCAGGAATTCTCAACCTTTTAAAGCTGGGGGCCAGGCCAAGCTCCCTCAGACAGCTTCGGGGACCAGACAACCATTTTGCCCTTCCTCCACCACATGGCACTTCCTGGTGTGGTGGTGGTGGTGGTGGTGCACACGAAGTGGTACCCTGGGCTGCATCCAGCCCGCAGGCTACAGGTTGAGAATCCCTGGAGTAGACCATACTGCCAGTGGCTCAATGCCAAGTGTCAGGCGGTGGTTAAATAACCTGACAACCCTGAGGACTAGTGGCCTTAGGTGCCCAAGTCCACAGAGAAGGGTGATGGTCCCCAAGTGGATTAAATTCCACTTGAATCCATCTTGATGGAGGACAGCAACTTCATCAATACAGGCCTAGGGCTGATGAGAATTTTGTGTGCCAAAAGGGCTCAGGACCAGAAAGTGACTTGTGGAACTGGATCAGTGGTATAGGTGTCATGCTGCAATACAGAAGGCAGATGAAAGGCCACAGCATTATATTCTCAGGACAGTTGTCATGGCTGATCGCCATGATGATCTCCAATATTTTAAATTTGATACAGAAGCAGAAGCAGAAGCAGAAGCAGAAGCAGAAGCAGAAGCAGAAGAAGAAGAAGAAGAAGAAGAAGAAGAAGAAGAAGAAGAAGAAGAAGAAGAAGAAGAAGAAGAAGAAGAAGAAGAAGAAGAAGAAGAAGAAGAAGAAGAAGAAGAAGAAGAAGAAGAAAGAGGAGGAGGAGGAGGAGGAGGACATCAGGAAATAATAACATATTTACTTAGAAGGTTACATGCAAACCCCCAGGACTTTTCTTTTCCATGGAAGTAATCCTTAATGTTAGAACATTTATGAAATAATCACTGTGTTAAAAGTAGGATGAGAATTAATAACTCAGGCACTGAAACTTCTGTGCAACATTTATGAATCCAACACACTATGGTGGTGATATGCTCTACTGTAAATATAGGCATGCCAAAAAGAACGTAGTTTTGTGAATATGCGAGCATGTATCCGTTCTGGGGAATGTACTGCAAATATCACCAGTGGAAAAATAAAACAAACCAGTATTGCATTCCGTAAAGATGCACTATCTTAATTTTCAGAGGAAGATAAGGGAGGATTGATTGTATTTAATTAATCTAGTATATTTGTAAAAATGAACTTTGCAACAAAAACTGTGAGATATCATTAAGATATATACTTATCTGTTATACTTTCACACCTGTAGCAAAGCAGCAACAACTAGTTTAATAAGATACAGTGCATCTTTACAAATGTCAAAACATGGCCTCTTATTCTGACTCGGAAGTAATTGTGGAAGGAAATGTTGTGAATGTACATGAAAACAGAATTCAAAGAAGACTACCTTCAAGAAGTGAATGTGTATTTGGCAGCCCTGGAAAGAAAAAACAGTAAAGGGAGAAAAAACTGCTTTGTTAGTAAAGGAATAGCAAAAATAAAGCTATAATAATTAGTAGCAAAAGCAAATAAGCACGAAATGCAATAGGACAACGGCAGCAGCAGTACAGAAAACACAAAAATACTGCCACAACAGTTGCTCACGTCAAGTAACAAATCAGGAAACTGAAACAGCTTTACTAACCAAGAGCAGACATACAAGACAGCAGGTTGCTTTAAAATAAAGGAGGGCACAATTCATAATAGAAGCAAAGCATCCTATTTGTATACGTCATGATTTACCTCAATATATAGCATCACATGACAGTTAAAATCACTGGCCAAGACACTGTTCCTAGGCAATTATTGGGCTGCTATAAAGAACCTGAGAAGAGCAATAAGTTTAATGAGGCTTGCATGCAACATACTGTTCAAGAAAGCAAGTATGAACAGAAGAGGACAAAAGGAGTAATCACATCGTACAACTGCAGCTGTACAGAACTGTGGAAATGTCAGGTTTCTTGTGTAGCAAGACCTAACTCTATAAATGTTCACCTTTGTACCTATTCACTCTTCTCCATCAGCACAGCATGTGATGTTCCTATTTGAAGCTCAAAGCCTTCATCCAGCACCCTGCATTCAAAAATCATTTCCCTGTAATTTCATGGCCTCTGGCATTAGTCCCTCTCATGCTTGCTATAATGTGCAGTATTTCATTCTTCTGAAAGACATCTTATTTTATATAGGAGTGCAAGTAATCATTTTCAGAAGAGAACCTTGCCTACCCAAACCATAATTTACTGAAGGACAACAAATGACCAGCAAGGTAAACTTGGCAGTCCTTTCTAAACTTGCACTGAGTATGGCCCAAGCGGGACACACTTTGGACTTGTCAACAGTTGTTCCTGGTTTTCACAGAAAGTCAAATATACACACCTGGCTCTGCATATGCTCTGAGTTCTGTATTTGCATTGTTGGTTCACAGAACACTCTCTTTTTGTTGTTGTTCAGTCGCACAGTCGATTCCGACCTTTTGCAACCCCATGGACCACTGTCCGCCAGGCACTTCTGTCCTCCACCATCCTCCTCAACTCGCTCAGTTCTGTGCCCATTTTCTCTGCAATACCATCTAGCCATCTCATTTTTGGCCACCCCCTTTTTCTTTTGCCCTCCACCTTTCTCTCTCTCTACAAGTTAGAATAATGTGAGGACAACTATCTTCTTCTGTCACAGAGCGCAGTGAACTACATGGCTTGCTTTCAAAATGGAAAGAAAAACATTGTGGAGAGTTATTTAAGTTTGCTCTGAGTCAGCTACCTCTTGTGAGATGAAAACTGAGACACCTTATTTATTTATAGTTAATATCTGTACTGAGGCAACTTTTTCTAAGCCTCTTAACATATTATGCTTTGGCATTATTGATTAAAGAAAACAGAAGCACATCCGCCGTGATAAACCGGACAGCGGATCTTATAGCTAAATTGCCACCTTTTTCATGGTTTTGGTGTGAAATCAGTCCTGTTCTATTCTGCTAGTTTCTGCACAATGATACTGTGGGAAGGAATAGCACCAGTTCTTCTGAAAGAACTTCAGCAAAGACCTTCAGTGCTGCTGCCCATTAATTCTTGCTTCCATAGCAGACTGTGGTAAAATGACTCATAGGTCACAACTATCAATTTTATATGCAGTGCTCTGTTTCTCCTACTTAACACTGCAACTAACACAAGCAGAAACCGTGTTTCTGCCCATCATTAGTTGTCCACCTGTTTCATGGTTTAAAATAGGTGTGCTCAAACTTTTTGGGCCTCTTAACATATTATGCTTTAGCATTATTGATTAAAGAAAACAGAAGCACATCCACGTGATAAACCGGACAGCAGCTCTTATAGCTAAATTGCCACCTTTCTTATGGCAAAGGTTGGCCATGCCCCTGGAACTGAGTGGGCCAGAACATGCACCCCAGAACAGGTCATGTTTGCACATGCGTGTCCACCATATTCACTTCCTGGTTCAGTGCGGACACTTCTGCGCATGCGGAGAAGCATCTGTATTCAATTCCTGGTTTGGTGCGGATGCTTCTGCGCATGCACAAGCACGTCCGTGCCAAACCAGGAAGTGAATATGGATGCTTCTGCACATGCGTGAGGACGTCTGTGCTGAACCAGGAAGTAAATATGGATCTGCATATGTACAGAACTGTCTGTATTCACTTCCTGGTTTGGCAAGGGTGTCGCAAGCCTGATGGAATGGCTTTGAGGGCCGGATCCAGCCCATGGGTCATAGTTTGGGCATGCCGGGTTTAAAAGGACGAGGTAGCTCTGCCTCTTTCCCAAACTGCTTTCATTATGCTCTTCAAACAGAGCAAGGAACCAAAGGCCAACAAGAAGCCTAGTGCATCCCTGTGCCAGAGGAAGAATAACTCCAGGTGGCTTATTTTCATAGCCACAATGAGCGATAAAATATTCTTAATAAATTATGGATGTATCTTTTTAAAAAAACCCGAAATAAATTAATACTTAAAATGATGTGAGAAGCAGATTTTGCAAAGACCAATTGGACCCAATGTCTCCTGCTCTCTACACTTGAAACCCAGATTCTACGTTCTTAGCCAAAACCCAAAATTCCCCAAGAAAATTATGGGCCCCCAACATGTCTGCATAAGGTATTCTCAGGTGTACTCCTTTATACAATTCATGGAGAGGCAATAAACATGGAAAATGAGATTCCTTTTTAAAAAACAATAATCATGGGAAAGGAAATATTCCTTCTGCCAACCGAGTTGTGTCTCCTGACAGAGTTGCTGTCCTTCAGAAAGGGTGTGAAGAGCTGGCTGGTGGAGCGGGTATGGGGTACAGGCCAATCAGTTATCCATGCCTGCTGGCTCATTTGACTCCCCCCACTCTCTCTTGTAAATTTTTAACCTGTGAATTTTTAAATCTTTTTTCTCTTTTTAATCTTTAATTTTGGGTATTTTATTGTTAGGTTTATTGAGGATTATGTTTTAACTGTTGTTAGCCGCCCTGAGTCATTCGTGAGGAGGGCGGCATAGAAATACAAATAAATAAATAAATAAATAAATAAATAATAAAATACATACTTATTCAGTATGAGTAAATATGATTGACGTGAGTTGATATGTCTTAACTAAGCATTTAGATGGCAAATAACAATATTAAAAATACTTATTGCTTACATTAGTTACTGAGTAAATATGGGCATAAATGGAATAACGGATTCTTTCACAGCAAGGTTTCATATAAATGATATATGACAAAAATCAGAAGTACTGTACTCTTTGCTTAGACTGGTAGCTCAACAAAGCAAACATAGCACCCAACACACTAAGTTATTTAGTTAAGAAAAGCTAACACAATTTCTCTTAAAAGAAAACCTTAACATTTAAAACTATAAAGAAAGCATTTCTAGTTTAGTTTGTTTCCACGAGACGGAACATAGCTTTAAAAAATGCAAACAGAATCAAATGAATTAAAAAGCGCTGCCACTTGAGCCTTATCTTGTGTTTACATAAACAAACCCCGCTTGGCGAAAAGCCCAGAGTGCCGATGACCTCATGCTTCGAGCAAAGGTTGGCCACTGGACCAATGCTGGGTTTTTGGCTGGGGGAAAGCTGTTTTTGTATCTTTGGGAGATCACCCCCTCCCATCTCTAAACTTGGACATTGAGTCATAGCTCGGTTACACTATAAGCTATCTTTTGTGATAAGCAGGGGTGCCCAAACTTTTTGGGCTGTGGCCCACCCACATGGTTCCTCCCACCGGAAGCAGCATGGGCAGTGCAGGCTGGATGATTTGGTCCCATGGGCCAGATCTGGCCCATGGACCACAGTTTGGGCACCCCTGCTATAAAGCAACAGGAGCAGAAAGTGCCCCTCCCTTCTCTAAGTCTTTATTTGGTTTTTTCTTCCTTTTAAATGTTTTTTTTCTCTCTCTCTCAGGTACAGCTGACCAGTTTTTCTTCTGCTTTGAAGCTTCATTTCAGGCCTCCCAAAGCCTAATACAGTACAGTTGTACCTCGCTTAAAGAGCATAATGCATCCCACGGGATTGATCTTTAAGCGAGTTTGCTCTTTAAGTTAAACACCATTGTAAGTGCCCAATTGTGACTTCTGGCGCAGGGGAGGGGGACTGCGAACCCCAATTTATTTGTTAAGTGAGTTTTTGGTTGGTTTTAGTTGTTAAGTGAAGCGACCATTCAGAAAATTTTTGCTCTTTAAGCGAGTTACTCTCTATGCGAGGCGCTCTTTATGCGAAGTTTGACTGTACTGTACATTTTTTTTAGGAGTGAATGCTTTCAGGCCACACTTGTAGCTGTCCTTATTTTTTCTCAGCTTAGAAATGCCACTTGGTGATCTTACCAGCCTTTACCTACCAAACTTTCTTTCCATTGCTTTTTATGGATAAATTTTAGATTAGACTGTACTTGTTTATATTTTGAAATATGCTCACAGGCAACATATTCTAGTTTCTTCAATTATATCCCATAATTGAACTCAAGTGGAAATGACAGCAAGAAAAATGTACTAATACATGTGATCCTGAATGTAATATACTTTTTTCAGATATTTTAATATTGATGGTATTATCAACTATATTTTTCTTGGGGAACATTTTTAATAGATATGGCCAATATTGCTTTCTAAGTTTTACATAAATATCCATTAATCACACACCAATTCAATCATTAGATATCAGCAGAATTGTACGTGTCATTTGCAGTTTTAATTCCCCATAGAATAAAAGTTTTTAAAATATATACGGTGTTGTCACTATTTTTATACAGAAGCCAGCTCATTGTCTTGAATAAACCCTGAGCATATCCTGCTATTTTTTTTATTATTGTGAAACTAGCCTAGTTTTCAAAGCCAGCTATATCCATCCAGTATAAAAATTTACCAGAAAATACAAAGAACAAAAAAAGAATACATCTAAACCACCAACAATGGTGTTGTCAATTTGAAATATGTAACACTAAGAAAGAAATTTCAAACCATATTAAATTCCTGGTGTTGTTCAGTTTATGTGGACACCAGATTACATTCCAAGTGTTGTTAAATCACTTCTCCCTTATAATAATAACAACTGCAAGTGGTCACATGGATTCTGATTTGTAGCAACCCTTCTCAGGATTTTTTAGGGTAAAGTGTTTGGGAGTGGTTCAGTATCTTCTGGGAATGTTTTAGGGCAGTGTAGCTTCCCCAAGGCCGCATAAACTGGCTCTCCTTCTGGAATGCATATGGGTAAATGTCATAACCTCTGGCCCTCCAGCAAGGTGTTCCAAAACACAGAGCTACCTGGGCAGCTCTTATTTCTTACTTACAGAGAACATTCACAGTGATGGCAAACCTTGGCACTCCAGCTGTTCTGGAACTTCAATTTCCAGAAGTCCTGATCAGCAGAAGTGCTGACTTGGGCTTCTGGGAATTGTAGTCCAAGAACAGCTGGAGTGCCAAGGTTCACCACGAGGGAACTAAACAAGGCTATGTCCATTTACAAATCAAGTCAGTGGCATTTTCTTCAAGAAAACAAGGTCTGCAGTTTTAAAATATGGCAACTATAAGCACTAAGACAAACAGCATTAATCTGTTAATATAGCCATGAAAACATGGGGTTGCCTTCACATCCAGTATTGCCCTACCTGAGAGGAAATTCCATTGAACCCACTGGAATTATGAATAGACGCAAACAGGATTGCATCCTTTATATCCACAGCTTAATTTAAAGAGGTTTTTTTTTTTTTGAATGGCTGTTTTTGGAACATATGCTTCATGGTTTAAAAAAAAACCACCATGACCAACCTTACATCCTCGCCAGTCATTGGAACAGAAGGGCTATCCTCATGCATGGGACTGAACAAGGTCCAATAGAGACTCTTGCCATAGGAAACTGTGGGGATAGACAATTTCCCACTGTCCCCTCACACCTGCATCCCAACACACATCTCATTTCATGGAGATGTTGTGGATTATTTAGCATGACTGGGACTTCAGATGTTTCCCACCAGAACTTGACAAATCCTGCTCCTGCAAAACAACCTGGTCTTTTACTTAGTACTCCCTGGATCACATGAGAACTCAACCAACCTGAAGCACCAGTGCCATCCACACTTGGAATCATCTCTGCAGGATAACGTTTGAGGCAGAGGGATGCAAGGATGATGTGGTTGTGTAAGCTTGTATGTGCACAATAGAACAGCTGCACATGGTCCCACTCAATGCCAAAGGAGAGAGTAAAGCATTAAGGAGCATTGTGTTTCCAGATGGCAACTCTCAACATTCACCATGACTGCTTGTGTACATAATTTCCCTACTTCCTCTGAGAGTCAGATGTGACAGAAGCTCAGCTGCCCTTCTTTGGCTGGAGAATAAGCCAAGGCAACCAACTAAAAACAGTTGCAGCAGCATCCTACTCAAAGGAGGCAGCAACGCAAGAATATAAAGCAGTCTTCCTTAACAATGATATCTTATATATACTGTATACTAGACCAGGGGTCAGCAAAATTGGCTCTGCATGTGTTCTTGGACTTCAATTCCCAGAAGCCGTGATCAGCAGATGTACTGACTTGAGTTTCTGGTAACTGAAGTCCAAGAACATCTGGAGAGCCAAGTTTGCAGACCCCTGTACTAAACTAACAACTCTCATCATCCATGCCTATCAGGTTCGATGGTCAAGGACCAAAAGAGCTTTTTAAAACGAATGATTCTACTTACTAAAAACCAGAGCTCTGTGTTTTAGACCATTGTTGTGCTGAACCAGGCATACATGTGGCAATGTAAGTGTGTCCAGAATCAAAGTGAGCACCCCTGACCCCAGTTTCAGTGGGAAATTGGACTGTCCTGGATCACACCAGAAAAGTCAACTGGTTTTTAAAAATGCAAGGAGGGGAAACTGAAGGATTCCACATAAAGCAGACACCAAAGCGGAATAAGACCATGAAAAACAGGCAGGAACTGTGATTCACTGATGACCAACCTTCCCCTCTCCACAGTGAATACAAAGGGACCACTTCTCTGCTCTCCAGTTGATGAGAATGCAGGAATATTGCCAGATGGGTTTTGTAGGTTGTTCTTTTGCTCAGTTCACTCAGGTGCTGCAAAAGGTAGTTCAGATTCACTTTGACCTAAGACTGGGTGAGTGTGTTCAGCCACATTGGGTGTATTGTTTCCATGTCGGATCTTAAAGTGATTTTCTTCCAGCCAGTCCACTGTTTCACTTTCTATGGGTTTCAGAGTTACTTTCTTCTGTTTTGCCACTTCTTTTGCCTGATTTGGGGTCTGGCTGCTGTTGCAAGGGTAGAACAGATCTCTCTTTCACTTGGCTACCAGTATAAATGATGTCCGCTGAAAGCAAACTGTAACCCTGTAATGTTGTATCATTCTATTCATTCTATGCATATTTTGAACAAGAATGTCGGATAGTATTTCATCAGGGCTAAGTATTTGAAATGTTGAGAAATTAACTACAGTATCCTGAAAAATAAAGTTTTCATTAGGGATGAATGTCTGATTTGCTAACCTTCAATGGCCAGGAACATAGGCTTCTAAATCTAACTACATACAGTGATAAACTGAATAAACCCAGGAGGAAAAACTGAATAAGATCTCTCATAAGTGGTGGATACAGATAGCCATGTTACCAATGCCCTGCAAATGCCCTTCTTGACTGCAAAATAAATCCACATTGTCTTGGCCTCTATTTTTTATAGTCTGCAGAATCTAGCTTTTCTTCCAAAAGGCTATGGATTACATGGGCACAGAATCTTGATTTATTATTATTATTTTTTAAAAAGCTACCATCTTGTGTTGGAAAGATTATATTCTGCACAAGAGAAGAAAGTAAAATTCTCTTGTTACTCACTCAATAAATTCCACAAACATTTCCAATCATGACTACTCTACAGTTTCTTTGGAAGCTTTTAAGATGTGAGTTGATTCTGGCTTGTGTTTTTGTATGTGAAGAAAGCATGGCACAAGAGAAAGTAACATAACATTTTCAAGAGCACATTATGGAGGTTAAATAAAGATACATTTTGACAGCCAATGAAAACTCCTTTTTAAGGTAAATAGTGACAGCCATTGCAGTTGTCCTTTTATAAGAAAGTAGAAGAGAATCTTTGTGTAGGCCTGCAGACATGTATCAGTTAATGGTCAAATTAGAAACTGTATTAAATATCTTTTTAGTGGTTAGGTGACAGAGTTTTCTTTTCTAAAAGTTCCTAACCAATAATTATTATTATGCATGAAGTTCTCTAAAATTAACTAATTTGCATGTAGACTGTTACGAGAAATGAGCTAAAGGTCTATAAACGAAGAACGAGAGCAGCACATTCAGTGCTGGCCACTCTTGTGCTTCCAAGCAATGTTAAGTCCCCTGTTGACACCAGTTCTCTTTTCTGAAACATTTTTCCTCATACCTTGAAAAGGAGCAGTTAGCTTGACCCTGCCTTGCAGTCAAGATGCAGAAATACATTTTACTGACCCTTCTTTATTACACATTCATAAGGATTGTTGGTGTGGGGTCCTGTGTCCAGACCCAGGGGCTTATGTTTTGGAAATCTAGCAATGCAACAAGAAAGTAAATACGTCTCCGTGGCCCAGTAGAAATTAAAGTCTTTCATATGTAAAATGGGAACACACGTTGCTAAATAGCAGCACACTAAAAAACCATTACTAGCTTAAAAGCAGAAACATGGTTTTCTTTATGCACCGAGTAATTATTTTGTTAATAACTGAACAAAATTAATGTCAGTCTGAACCAGCCAAGTTTAATACGACAAGCATTCCATGTAAAGAGGCAATGGTGATGAAGCACTTTAATTAAATGGAGGTTTAGTGTGTTGTATAGTACAGTAAAAACTAAAATTAAAAATACCCTATTCTTGTAATGGAAAGGACAGTTTTATATTTAGTTGTAAAATTATACATCTACAGGGGGAAATATGTCCACTTTATCACTGCATGAGCACTACTAAAGGTGTCTAAAATTTCAAAACTAGAAGTGTTTCCAATATTGCAAAATTTTATTGTTAACTGTAATAAAGCACAGTTCTTTTATATACAGTTACACAATTCTGTAAAAATCATCAGAGGCAAATGACAATATATCTTAAAAACATTTTTTTAAAAAGTCAACACTTATGAATTAGTCTATGTACTAAGATCATCATATGTTTACTGGATGGCCCACAATTCTAATCTGTAAATTGGCAAGTATTAGAGCCAGGGGCTTTGCAGCGGTCCCTCTTCCTTACCTCTGTAACTTATTGTGTCTATTGTGATTTTTATAGATTTAATTAACAAAATTGACCAGAATCTTGTTGGCAATTTATGCTTCCTCAAAAGGAATCATGTAAGTTGTGGTGATTGTGCCTGAACCTAGGAACAAAACCAGTACTTCATTAACAATTAACCGTTTGCTGTTGAGGCTTATACAATTTCCCATACATAAGTATACATTGTTAATAGGGTCCTGGCCATTCAATTGTGTCATTTGGTATTACATGGAAATTTTTATTATTATATGTTGCTTTTGTTAATGATTCATTCTTTTTTTAAAAAAAAATTACTTCATGAAGATATAAATTGGTTATGCTAGAAGAGACACCTTGGGAAAGCTGCACAAAACGCTTGAGTACTGTCTAGAAAATTCTGAAAAGGGTCACTATAAATCAGAATTGACTCGGCATACAATTATTATGACATCATATTAAATTGCAGTACAGTAGGCAAAGTGAATCAATGGGGATTTGGTGAGTCAACTCCTCTATAAATTCTATTAGTATAACTGTTGTACTTTGACCGATCTGAAATGGAACCTATAGAGCAGTGATGGTGAACCTTGGCATGCCAGCTATTCTTGAACATCAATTCCCAGAAGCCCTGATTAGCAGGAGTGCTGACTTGGGCTTCTGGTAATTAAAGTCCAAGAATACCTGGAGGGCTCTCCAGGTATTCATGGACTTCAATTAGCAGAAGCCCAAGTCAGCAGACCTGCTGGTCATGGCCTCTGGGAATCCAAGTCCAAGAACATCTTGGGGCCCAAGGTTGAAAAACCCTGCAACGGGTCTTTTTTTAATGGACTATTATAATTCCTAAGAACTACAATGGTCAAAGTGATAAAAAGCCCTTGAATGTTTGTTTACTTCCATGCTAGTCAGACATCTTCCCTTCCAGGCTGATCAACCAAGCATGTGCGAGAGCTGATAAGTGCATGAATCTGTGGTGGAAACTCCACAGAATTAGGAAGGAGAACCTACCTACTGACAGTCCAGAGATGCTAGGTATGGTGGAATAGGGATGTACATGAGGCTTGCAACATGGAAGCAAACGGTAAAAGCATGACCAGTGGTACACCATTTGCTACAGATAAAATGCCTTTGCTTTCTGGAATATATTATATTCCAAATGCAACATTTAAAAAATTGCAGACCATATTCACATAAACTAAAGGACAATATCCTAAAATTAACTCTGGTGTTTTCCATTGTTGTAGTTTTTACAGTGGTAGCTGTATTAGCCCATGCAGATTTATCAGACAAGAAGCAAAACAAAATTAAAAACAAATAAAATAAAAACAAAGACATTGTAGACTACCTAGTAAATTTTAATGTGAGTTTTGTGGATCTGAGGAATTGGTCTTGAACTCACATTAAAGTTCACATTAAAATACAGCAGTCTTGAAGGTGCTATAACCAAACATGTGCAAGAGCTGATAAGTGTTTTGTTTTGCTTCTCATCTGAAGGAACTCTGGGTTATAGTAATACAACTCAGCTGTCTTGTTGATGAATTCACAAAATCACTCTATGAATGATGGTTTCCTTTGACTCAAGCTAGCAACCTGCTCTTACATGTTGAATTCACTACTACTTGTGAGAGAAGACAAAAGGTCTAGACTGTTGGCTGTCAACTAATTTCAGCTTTTGTTTATATGAGCATATAAAAATTATCAAATATTAGCATCATTTCTGGAATGGCTGTGTCCCAAAAGTATGAACACTGTTCAAATCAATTCCATTAAAACAAATCCTAATTCCCTCATCAACACAATAGCCCAAATTTGTGTAACACACCACTGCTACAGTATATAGAATTAAAACAGCATTCACTAACCATAATATGAGAATATGTATATAAATGAGAAAAATATTAGAGAAATTTATGTATTGTTTCATCATTTTACAATGTTCCCAAACTCCAAATATTTTACAGAGCAATAAGGAAATATTGTGAGAATAAGGCAATTTGTGAAAAATATGCTAGAAATTTATTATACTGTACTCAACTACAGAGATACTTTTATATCTACAGTGATGATCCTGTAGTGAAGTGAATCTTTTTCACTGTGTAGTTATTCTGCTGAACCAAGACACTGGCTGCCATATTTATCAATCAATGGCTTCCATGTTCTGGCTTGTTTGAAAGAGATTAACCATGGCTTGCCCATTTGGATGTTAGCAGAAAGCTAGTGTTAGCTGCAGCTTTCCAGTTTACTTCCTCAATCATGCCTAGAAAAGAGAGAAGTGACTGCATAAACTTATCCATGCCATACAAATTCAAATAAAAATATTTATTCAATTAATTCCCACTGATTGGCTGAAATCTAACATTAAGTCACAACTAGATTATATTCCACTGAAATCAGTATATGGGCTGATTTACCAAATCCCTATTGATTCAACTGGCCTAAGTATTGAGTTTCAGTTGTTGATTCTCTTTCATTTCCTTCTCCATACCTAACTTCTGGCTCTAGTTCCTCCTTTCAAGGTCTATCTTTTTTTTTTTATTCCCAGCCTGATCCTTCTGGAGTGTACAATTTTCCTTTATATTTTATGTGGACTTTGCACACAATCTTTTGTTCCACTGTAAGTATCTCATACTACTCTCACACTAACATATATCTTTCATCTGTCCATGTATCTTTCTTCCCATATTGGTCTCCTGCTTTTTTCTCTTGATTTTCCACCTCTCTCTTTCATATGGAAAGGGAAAACAAAAATAACATGTACAAAGAGGGGGGGACGGTACTCTGGAATCAGGATCAGTGGAATTTAAAACAAAGTACAAAGTCTATTGGTTTGCTAATTACTTGATAAATCTTAATGAAATAGGTAAATCACTACAGCAGTTAAGGCAAAAAAAATGCTAATGCAAGGTAATCATCCTTCAGAAATGTGGGTAATGGACTGAACCAGTACTAGCAAGGAAAATAACATGATTTCCAAATGGATGCTGAGCTTTCTTCAAGCTGTATTTTGTGGCAACATCGCCTATGGGAAATTCCCCCTATGAAGTAAGATCTGAATTCATATACGTAGGACATGCAGCTGCTTTGATGCATCACTAAGATAATCATAACTTTTGATTTATTTCCTTAACATATCAAGCTGTGAAAAGTATGACAGCAGTAGAACTTGAACACTGGAACAAAACTCTGCTAACCAAGTTTATAGTTACTGAAGATCCATCAAGGTGAGAAATTTTGCTGAGATAGAAATCCATTCTTACACCTGCTATAGCAAGTTGGGTGGCAGGATGGCCTGTGTGAAGTACTGTAAATAAGTGTGTACATTCTTACCTCAAACTTTTGTCTCAGTTCTGCGTTTCCATCATCATCCGCTTCTGGTATTGGAACGTTGTAATATTCGCCTTCTTCCTGGTTAAGCAGCTTGTACCTATAGAGCACAAGGAACATAGTTCTACACCTTTAAAAGGAAATAATTTTATATCTTATTCTTGGTATGAGTAAGGGATGCAATCTGTTTTTCAGATGGAAAACTGAGGCCTGACTCTGCACTGCAGTCATAGAATTCAAAGCTATTCATGGCAAAGGGGCTCTTTCCCTAGTCAATTTGGTGAATTAGTTAGCAAAAGGGAACATGAGCAAGGATAGACCATACAAATGCCTTACACAAAACATCCCATATGGTCTTATGAAGACAATTCTGTTCCCATATCAACCTTGCTTTTAGAGCAAATGATAAAAACAAAACAAAGCAAAAAAAGTTAATTATTGAATAATTTGTACCCTTGCCACCTACAATCTTATGGTAGAGATTTAAAAAAAATATTAGACATATCCTGTAATGTCTAATTCAGGCGTTCCCAACCTTTTCAAGCCGGAGACCAGGTCATGTTCTCTCAGTCATCATGCCTACATGATAGGGGTGGCCATTTTGTCCCAACAGGAGCAGCCATTTTGTTTCTCAACATGAAATGGCACTGTGGGCCGGATCCGGTCTGCAGGCCTTAGGTTGAGAACCCCTGGTCTAGTTGATAAGATTAGTAAGCATTTAAATTCCTGATTTGATTTTATTGCTGAAAATCTTACTAACAAATTACTCATAAAACATAGTAGCACAATAAGGAATTTCTTACCATCCACATGCTGGTGATTTCTTGAGTTCTGACACTCCAAAAGAAAGAGAGCCCATAAAATCATTCCTAGTTGTTCGATCCCAGTCCCAGACTTCCACAGACAATCTTCTATCTTTGTCTGTAGGCTTTAATTTGCTACAAAATAATAATAATAATAATAATAATAATAATAATAATAATAATAATAATAATAATAATAATAATAATAATAATAATAATAATAATAATAATAATAATAATAATAATAATAGGGATGAAATACTGATAAATTTCTGAAACACAATGCAATGTATGAAATAAAACATATGGCTAGGAAAATTACCAAAGTTTAACTTACAAAGTGAATGTCTCATTCCAATGAGGATTGAGTGTAGAACGGATGGTTTTTGTTTTTTGCTTACTCTCATTTTTAGGATCTGGAATAAGCTTCAGCTTCACATATGGATCTGAAAGTCCATTCGGATCCATAGGAATTAGATTCCTTGCATCTCGCACTGCAAATATACAAAAGAACCATCTGTGTATTATAATACATTCTATGGAAATAACACTTTACTGACATATAAATAGCTCTCAAGTTATTAATAACAACAACCAGAGATTGGTTCCCATTGCATCACAGACTTATTAAGGAATGACAGCTTTTTTAAGAAAAAGAGGGAAAGGGAGATTTTGTACCAATTTCTCCACATTTTAACCAGATGCAGTGAAATGCACAAAGCCCCTTCCCCCATTATGCTTCCCTAAGAGAAAGAGAACGAGTGACATTGACTTCATTGACAGAAAGCATTTTCAACTGGCTTATGTAAAAGTAGTAAAATCTATAGGTAAACTGATATTAAATTGACAATATGTGTTTCATCCACACTGCTTCCCACAGAAGCAGACGTAGTGACAGCTGAACAGCAACTAAACAGGATCTATAGGAAGAGCTAAAGTAGTGTTCACTAAATTGTGTATGAAGTAACTTGAGCAGATCTAGAAAGTCCCTCCTGATATCTTACTAAATATTAGAGGCGAGTAGCTGTTCTTGACCTTCTGTTCACATCTTTAACATTCTCCCAGCAGGGCTGCAAAAAGAGGATCATTTTGCTTCAGAGACAGAAATATACTGTCACTGCCATTTCTCAAAGCCGTTGCGCAGGAGAATATAGAACTGGTTTTGACGCCATTAGATCATGGAGCATCAGAGATTCTTTTCAAATTATACACTGTTGGCCTCACAATGGGCTAAGAATAGTTTATATGTACATAAATCTGCGAGGGATGTGAAGATAGTATGAAGAGAAGAGATAGTGTTGTAACTGTGCAAAATGCTTCTTATTATTATTTCATGTCCAGGTAAAACACTCGATTGGGGCGGGATAGTAAATATGAGGAAATAAATAAATAAATAAATAATTTAAACCACCAAAATGAAACCACCTTGTTGACTTTGTCACTGACCAGAATTAAATCCTCATCGGTACAGGTTTCCAGGAGTAATCGACAGACCAGCAAATAAGAAGGATTCTATATCTCTCCACATTAACACAGCATGAACATGTTGGTCTTACATTTAGGCTCTCTGACCCTCAGCCTAGTCACAGTCCTCCAAAAGAAATAGGGGAGTTTGATTTCCTCAGCCATATCCTCCTTGTTCAGTGAGCTCCTTCTTTCACCTTCTAATTTGCTTTTCTTTTTGTGTATCCTCAAGAATGTTTGTTCTTGCCATAAAGCTCTTCCTTGGTTGTAAGTTGGTGGACTGGAGGCACATATGTGCAAAATGCTGTTATTCAACAACTGATATTTGGTTGAGAGTTTGATAATGGAAATAATTTGCTTGTTTATGAACTTGGATAAGGAGAGTGCTATTTCAGTAGCATTTAAAGATTTATTCAATAAAAGTAAGTCAATAACCTTTGATTTTTCATTCATAAGATCAAACACAATACAGTGTCTCGAACCACCTTTGAAGATAGGATGTTTATAGAAAATCAAACTGTCACATCAAAATGGGTACACTGATATGACTACAGTATACAGTAATTGTAATAATCAACATTTTGTTATTATGTAATTTACTTAATGCATTTGTATTCATGTCTACCACATTTGTATTCATGTCTACCAATATTTTTTCAAACTCATCTAATCATACAAACTGGAAGAATCTATGCTGATCAAGACTATCATCAAAAACAGTTTTGAATACTGCTTATTAACTAGAATGCTTAGGAAGAAATCATATAACACAAAGAATCTCAGAAAGCTACGTTAATAAGCAGGAAAAAAGGTACAGATGTCTACAGCTGATTGGTCTAGGTATTATAGATGAGCAAAAAATGTTGAAAGAAGACAAACATCCTGATTTTGCAGACTGGTTCACATGCACAACATTATTGTTTAGGACTGTTGCAAAGGTCAGAATAGACTCAATAATATTCAGACTCTGGTAAGAATCACAGCAAGAATGCTAATACATTGTTCAATCTTCTAGTATGTCTCCTAGAGATGGAAAAATATTTGCTTAATTCCTTGCTCTCACTGTTTTAGACTCTCCTGACAGGGCATGAAGCCTCTTTTTCCTCTTGGGGCCCAAGGAATTTGCCCAAGATGTCTTTAGCATCTTCCACCTTTGAGAAGTAAAGCATGTATACCTACCACCCACACATAGGGCATAGAAGGATTTTCTGGGTAAGAAAGATGCAAACCACACATATAGTACTTCAAATTGTTGAAATAAAGTTTCACACAGTTATCACACAACACAGAATGTCTTCCAAGCCTGCTTGCTGGAATATGACCTATTTTTCTTCTTTACAAAAATGAAGGCATTATCGTATTTGTGGAGCTGGGTCACAATGCCACACTGCTGCTTTTGTCTACCAAAAAATAGTAAAATAGTAAATAATGAGAGCAGAGCACTGAGACCTTCTAGCTGTGTCACAAAACCAGGCAGTATGCATGACTGCTCCATAAAAAGGTAACCGGAATTGTCTCTTGTTCTACAATCTGAAATACAGTACCAGTTCCAGTACCCATCTTGTAACGAGTACCAAAGATAATAAAGATATGCTATTAACTTGAACAGTTTTTGTAAGCTTCAAAATGAGGCATATGCAGCCTCCAGATGTTTCTGGACTGCAAGTCTCATCAATCCCATCTATTACAGACAACCATGAAGAATGAAAGGAATATTTGAATGTCTGACCGAAGAGCCTGGCGTCATGTGGTCCATGGAGTCACAAAGGGTCAGACTCAACTGTGTGCCTGAACAAAATTTGAATAGCCATGTTCCTATCCAAGATGTAGATAGCTGTTATCCTGCATGCCCAAACCCTCCAAATTATTTTGGTCTCTTTATCATCATTGTAATAGAAAAATGTTTCAATTCCAAAGAGAATCCAGCCATATCTGCCAGCATGTGGAGGCATTCTGTGAACGCATTAATGCATCAAGGTTCTCTTTTTATCCACAAGCTTTCTACAGCCATCATATCAAATGCCACTTCTGGAAGGCCATATAGGTGGTGTTTGATATACAGTCAAGCCTCGCGTAAAGAGCGCTTTGTTTAAAGAGTAACTCGCTTAAAGAGCAGAATTTTCTCTGAATGTTTGCTTAACAAATAAAACCAATCAAAAACTTGTTTAACAAATAAATCAGGGTTCACAATCCCCCCCCCCCGAAGTCACAATTGGTCACTTACAATGGTGTTTCACTAAAAGAGCAAACTCGGTTAAAGAACAATCCTGTGGAATACATTATGCTCTTTAAGCAAGTTACAACTGTAATGGCTGTACAAAGCTGGTGGATAAAGCCAGTAGATATATATTTTGGAGATGGAGGAAGAGTAAGAAAATGTTGCTTAAGTCAAAAAATGACAGTAAATGGTTGACAATAGTCATGAAGCAGCAACATCATTATATAACTGTATTATCCTAATTAAAATAGGTGTGTGTGTGTGTACATGCACTATTGTGTGCGTACATGACCACCTCTCTGTGTTTGCAATATGAATGACAGTTAAGTTATAAAGAAAGTTAAGTTATGCATCCCTGGCCATAATTACAGTACTGTATTAGAAAGGATATTAAAACTAAATTAAATGTGTCAATATTACTCATGTAATGACTTAGTCACAATAAAAGATAAATGCACTCCTTCAGAAATTCAAAAACCTAGTACATTATTAATGTTCAATAAGAACTTCAGTTATGACATATCCAGGGGACTTAATGATCTTGCTGTTGGAACAGCCTGTCAGAATGGCAGCTGCTTAATCTCAAGACAGTCATCAGACCAGACACAGTTCAGTCTAAGATTGCCAATAGGATTCTGGCCAAGATTTTAGTGAACCATTTATCAGGTTTAAAGAAGCCCCATAGAAAGTAAGTGAATGAAGTGTGTCAATTCCATGCTCATTGTCTAATGTGGAATCCACTGTAGAGTGAGGAAGAGAGGGGCAGTCTCCCACTATAAGAACTTTAGTGTTATTCACCAGGCAAGCCTCAGTCCAAAGTTCCTAGTCCCATAGAGTTAGTAAGGTTCCCCTGTGTCAACAGATGACTATGGTCCCAGGGACAGGTTGCTTTCCCCCACTCCAAGCTCCTTCTATCAGATCTAAATAGTATTTTAGACTGTGCTACTACAGTCACATTCTCTGTGTATACATTACACATGGGGACATCAAGCTTAAAATGAATACAACAGGTACAGTTATGTTACTTTGGAATGATTTTCCTACATGACTTAGAAAGATAATAGCCTCCAGAGAGAAATAACATTTAGTTTTGACCCAGTCACAGATCTAGGAGACACCACATACAGGTAGGAGCAGCAAGACAACATACAAAGCTATTTCTGTTCTGTTTTATATGGCAAGAGAAACATCCAGTAACAAATAAGCCCAGTGAGGGTTGGGTGGTGAATTAAAAAGATGCTCCAGGAAGAATTGTTAGCAATCCTGGATACAAAGGGTTTATGGAGGAAAGAAGTCATTATTTTACTTGCTTTTGTTTTACTAGATCTGGCCTATTTGCACTTCTGTCTGCATAATTAGCACTCTGATCCCCCCCCCCTTGTGTTTCTGTTTTAAAAGAGGCAGGATAATGATGATAGCATCTGGAGAAAACAATCACCTCTGCAGTCCACCTCTTCCATGGCAACCTACATTTAATAACACAGGTCAGGCAGGTCTTGAAAGAAGAAACTCTTTATCATCCTCTTAAATAAGAAGCATGATGGAGCTAAGGTCCTGAATGAAAGAACAACAGATCATTGTCTGGCTGACACACAGAGAGCCAGAATTCTAACCAAAATTCACTGTTTTATTCCTGGAAAACAGGAGCAGCTATTCTTCGAAGAGAGGCTTCTATGTTCTGGAAGTGTAAAGCTCTAAATCAGTGATGGTGAACCTTGGCACTCCATATGTTTATTTATTTATTTTTATCTGGCTGCACCTATTGCCATAGCAACTTCTCGAACTTCAATTCCCAGAAGCCCTGATCTGCAGGAGTGCTGACTTGGGCTTTTGGTAACTGAAGTCCAAGAAGACCTGGAGTGCCAAGGATAGCCATCACTGCCCTAAATCCATCCCACTGAAGTATCTCAAGACATGCTGTGATCTCAAATTCCAAGAGCATTCTCATTCATAGTACTACTGAGCCAAGTATCCCCCATCTTGTAACTGTGTAGCTGAGTCCACCCTCCTAATTGTAGAACGTGCATTTATTCCTATTAAATTTAATTCTATTGTTTTCAACAGTGTTCAAGCCTATCAAGATCTTTTTGAATTCTGCTCTTGTTTTCCAAGCTATTAGCTATTCTACCCAGTTTTGTGTCATCTGCAAATTTGGTAAGTTTTCCCATTACTCCCTCATCCAAGTCATTTATGAAAATGCTGAAGAGCATAGGGCTCAGGACTGAGCCTTATGATACTCTACTTGTTACCCTCTCACAGCTTGACAAGGAGCCATTCAATACGATTCTGAAACCAACTGTATATCCACCTGACATTTGTGCTACCTAGTCAGCACACAGCTAGCATGCTAACCAGAATATCATAGGGCAGTTTGTCAAAGGCTTTGCTGAAGTCAAGATATACTACATAAATATCATTCCCAATGTCCACCATGGAAGTTACTCAATTAAAAAAAAAAACGAAATTAGATTAGTCTGGTAGATTTGTTTTTCACAAATCCATGTTGACTTCTAGTTATTGCTGCATTATTTTCTAGTTGCTTGCAGAGTGACCACTTTGTAATTTATTCCAGACTTTTCCTTGAGATTGATGTCAGGCTGACTGTTCTGTAGTTCCACAGTTCTATATTTTTGCCATTTTTGAAGATAGGGACAACCTTAGCCCTCCTTCAACCATCTGGCAGTTCACCTATCCTCTATGATTTCAAGAAAATAATAGACATTGGTTCTGAGATCTCTTGAGATGGTTCTTCTTTCAATATCCTTCGATGCAGTTCATCTCATCCTGAGAATTTTAGCTCAACATACAGATCAGCAAGGCCAATCTCTCCAAAGTATATCTCATGCCAATGATATATGGATGTAGTAGCACAGCCTATATCCCTAAAACACTGCCTAAGTGTAATATGAGGAATTTGGAGGAGGCAGGGGGAATCATCCTGTGGCTTAGCCAAAGTCATCTATTGACATATACCACTAGTGGTGGGCTCAAAAAAATTTTTACTACCTACTCTGTGGGTGTGGTATGGTGGGTGTGGCCAGGGGGAAGCCCTGTGTTGCACCTGAATTAGGACTACTTTATTTCAAAACTTGGGTGGGCAGGGCCAGCCAGAATTTCTGCTACTGGTTATGGTGAACTGATGCGAACCTGCTGATGCCCACCACTGTATACCACCCCTGTTTCTCTTACATGACTAGAAGAGATTTTCTTTTCCCCATGGAAAAAAATGAACAAAAAATACTATTTTAATGTCAAATTGCACATTTAATGATTCATTGGATCCTGCCGCCGTCCCTGACCCCCCTTTTTTTCTTTTCTTTTCTTTTTTTTGCAAGAGAGTTGTCAGACAAGTATCAAATGAAATAGGAAGGCTATGTTTTCCTTATAATGCTGTTACATCATTCACGATGCCCTTCTGGTCCAAGATGCTCAATAATACATTAGTATTCTCAGTTCAACAAAGCTATTTTAACATGCCTCGTGAGGGCAATGATTTTTCATTATATTCAGAGGTCATGACTCCTGAAGGGTAATTCTATAATAACCACAGAGCATTAAGAAATTTCTATTTGGGTTGTGTTCCATAACACAGGGCGAAGAAGAATGATTCATTTTTCTTTCTAGTTCAAGCAAGAAATAGCCTTAATATTTATAATAATATCCTTTTGGCTTGACTGTATCATACTTGCCAACAAATCAGATGTTTTGTAGCAAAACTTTGGAAGCTCAAAAAGCAAATCTGGTGGGAAATGAACTATCCTATTCTGCCTCAAACCTGGATTTATTATCATTCAGACATAATGGTATAGCAAGTACTTATGTTTCTTCAAAATACCTTTAAACTGGATTTTCAATGAGCAAAATGTAAAGTCCGTTTTAACATAACTTCCTGAATGAGCTGACTATCAAAGAATTCTATGAATGTAGAATTATTATTAATGTGACATATTCTGGATTATTCTGGAGATGTAATCATGATGTTGATACCGTACTTATTTTCATTTGTGTTGGAAATGTAAAGAGAGTCAGAAAGTTTGGAAATTGGTCTTTAATGAGATGAATAAGATGTTAGCTATAAATGTTTGATGTATGTCCCAAAATTGCATTTCTACCCATTTGTGGGGATGTTCAATTAAAATAGCATAAGAATAAAGGCAGTTAATCATAATCTTGGTGATAGCACCAAGATTAATTATAGCAACTAAAACGTGGAAAGAAAGATATGAATTTTAAGTTATTGAATGGTATAAACAAAAAGAATGAGAGTTAGTATTTCCTGAAGATCCTTCTCTGGTCTCAGAATAACCTCTTCTACAATAGTAAAGGTAAATGTTTCCCTTGCTTGAAAGCCAGTCATATCTGACTCTAGGGTTCAGTGCTCATCTCTGTTTCAAAGCTGAAGAGCCAGCACTGTCTGTTTGTTTAGACATTTCTGTGGAGCGCACTGGAGCGCACGAAACGCTGTTTCTACAATACAGTAAAGCACATTAATAAGTATTCTCAGTGTTTTCTCCACAACTGAGGGCCACTTAACCATCACCTGGTACTTTATTAATTGTGAGACCCAATTTATAGAAACTTGTACTCAATCCTGGACTGATTGAACGGGTACTGTGCATCATTTCAATTTTTCTCTGTCATACGGAACCTTGTACAAAATATAGAACTATATCAGGGTTTCTGGGAATTGAAGTTCAAGAACAGCTGGAGTACAAAGGTTTGCCATCACTGCTCTAGACCTTCATAGGGCTCCACCTGGAGACTCGGGGGGGGGGGGGGCTAAGCTATACAAGAACCGGCTGTTCCTCCGAGAAGCTGCTTCAACAATGGAGGTCAACAGACTTGCAGTTGTTTGGCTACTGAATCTCTTGCCTTGTTCCTGGTTTCTAGATGAACTCCTTGTCCCTTATTCCTCCTTCTGGTCAGTTTCTCTCCTGTGGACTGTTGTATTATGTTGCCTGGAGTCTTGCTACTTGAACTTTATCCTCACCTTGTTCAAGCCCTGGAAGATACATTGCCTTAGACATTAAGGTCAGCAGACTTGAAGTTACTTGGCTTGCCTCGTTCCTCATTTCTGCTGTCAAAGATCTCTGCTTTCATCCTGCTCCCTGCTCCAGAAGATCTCTTGCCTTGTTTCTGCTCCTTAAAACTCTCTGCCCTGTTCCTGTGGACTGTTGTCATGCCTTGCATGGATCCTTACTCCTGGCATTATAGAATATTTTTTGAAACATGACCTGTCTGTTGCCCACATATTTATCCTTCTGATGGAAATGCCTTTTAATTTGGTCAGGCCTTTTTAAAAATTAAATTTTAGAGTATAATTCAAACTGCTTTTACTTTATATTTATTTTGAGAATCTTACTGAATGTATTGTTACTTTTTATGGTAATATCTTACTGTATGATATTCTATTTCATTGTACTGTTGTATTATTGTTAATTTTATTGTATCATATTGTTGATGTGTTGAGATTTCTGTGAGGCGCCCTGAATCACATATGTCGAGTGGGTGGCATACAAATCCAATAAATGATGAATGAATGAATGAATGAATGATGTCCTTGCTTTACTTCAGCCCCTGAGGATTCTCTGCTGTGTCTGTTCTCCTGGTAGCCTAACTTCTGGGCTGCTTGGACTATGTTTTTGTCATCTGGACTAATCCTGCACCTCTGGTTTGACTTGGATTATGGGTTGGTATATGGTTACTGTTCAGCCTGTTGCCTGGTTGTCCTAGGTCCTAGAGTTCCTGTTGTCTGCCAGCCGCCCACACCCCAGACCTTGACAATGACATGGAGAGGGCAAATAATTGGTCTCTGTGTACCTTGAGTTGATGATAATAATGATCAGTCTGACAGAGTGAGGGGGGAGGGATGGGAGACAAGGCAATGTCCTCTAGGCTTATTTTTCCTTTCATCTCCACAGTTGCCTGAACACCCAAGCTGCCAGATTTTGTCAAAGTTTAGTCTAGGGAGCTGCTTAAAATAGGTAAATTTGCTAGAATTTTCCTGCCGTCTTTAGCTAACAGACTTTTTGCTTTCTTTCCAAAGTGGGTGGATGGTATTTATCCAAGTCATGAACTGATCATTTGGGATGTGTTTTTGTGGTGCCAAAAGGTTCTAAGGATCAGATTGGCAAACAGATGAGAAAAGGGAGGGAAGGACAGTCACCCTCCCCAGTAACCCTCAACCAAGTCCAAAGGGATACCCATGGGAAGGGGGCATTGCTTCAGATTATGTGTGGAAAGACAGGGGATTCATATTTTCAGGGGAGGAAGGAAGGAGCTAGAAGGAGGGGGATGTATAAGACTTTCGTTACAGGATGCAAACATTGATTCATATTTTGTGTGGCTGTAAATCAATATGAAAAAATATATAGGTTTCAAAATCAGTTTTTGTTAGTCATCTAGCAACAGCCTATGAAGAGAGAAAAGGACTCCTGCACCTCCACATTTCACCTCCTATGCACTCTGGCTTATACTAAGTTGGCTATGCTCTATAGAACAAATGTTCCCTAGAGATTAGTGTAATAATCAGTGCAATTGTGTTTTCTCTCCCTCCCTACTTACTTTCTCTGTGTGTGCTGGATTTTAGCTTTCGAGGTACCTGGAAATGTTCCAAACACTCTATTTAGAAGCAAACTACAAAAATACTATATTTAGATCCCCCTTTTTAGTAATTGAGGCTGATGTATATATCATATTTCAGAGCTCCAGCTTAACAGGACATGCCCTACAATTTCTTATGCAATTGGTGAGTCAGCAGAACAACACATCATTGCTTTACTTATAACTGTATTTTTGGACACAATATTCAGTCATCATTCACAGTATGCATTGACTCTGTGAAATAGGAAAGTAACGAATGTTCACTAAATTCTGTGTCCTTGATTATGTAGGTTGCCGTGACTCAACAAGACACTTTGAAGAGTTTATTTTACTTCTGATAAATTTCTTATCTCTAGGCAAAAGGAATACCAAGAAAATACCATTCCCTCTGTTTACTGTTTCTTATGAAGTTTCATTCTACAATGTGTGTGCATGTGTGAAATGCATTTTGGTATGTGGTGTTGACCATTTTCTTTCAAATTCCTTGGAATCTAGAGCAGCTGGTTGGGGGAGAATTATAATGTGGCCAAAAATGAAAATACATGGACATAAAAAATGATGGTGGCAATTTAAACAAAAAAGAATGGGGGAGGCATGTGTCACATCTGCTAACAGTAAGCTCTCTTGCCTCACCCCCAAGAAACTTGGAGAAATCTTCCTCAATCAGTTTTTGTTGCCTACCATGAAAGTCTTCAGATTTGTCCATTTGGTTTACAGCCACTATGTGCTATCAAAGTGCCATAAGTTAGAATTGGCTTGATGGCATACAGTTGTTATTATTTTGGCATGTGGCCTCTGCACCCCACCCCACTGTACCTTATCACACTGAAGATGACAGGAAACACTTAAGAGCGAAGTTAGGACTGTCAGCTTTAATGCAAAGCATTTTGACAAAAGCGTGGCATTAACCATTCAGGAAGCACACACCCACTTTCAGCAGTTCATAAGTAATGTAACAAACTAACATAAGTACAAACAGAAGGATTGCCTTCAATACTTGTTTGGAAATCCTTTGCAGTCAATGGTAGCCTGAAGTTGAGATCCCATGGACATGAACAAATGCCGAGTTTCCTCCTTCGAGATGCTTTGCCAGTCCTTTACTGCAGCTGCCTTCAGCTGTTGCTTGTTCGTAACAGCAACAGCTGCCTTCAGCTGTTGCTTGTTCGTAACAGCAACAGCTGCCTTCAGCTGTTGCTTGTTGCTTTACTGCAGCTGCCTTCAGCCTTGTCTTCAGTAAGTGAAAAGCATGCTCTATTGCAGTGGTGCCCAAACCTTTTTTTTCTGTGGACCGATCCCACGCCGACACACAGCTGCAGGGGCCAGAGGCAGGTTGCTCCTGCTGCTGACAGTTTTGACATCAGCAGTGGTAGCAATCACGCTTTGTCCCTGCTGCTCTGAGCAGCCTCTGGCTCAGTCCCATCCCCTCTGCAGCCTTTGCCAAAGCCAATAGATACACTGGGAAAATTTTCAGAGCCTCCTCTGTTTCAAAATCCACGGCGCTGGAAGGGTAAACCTGGTGCGCTGCAGTGATGTCATCCCGGGCATGCCAGGGGGCTCTCCTAGCACCATGGATTTTGAAACAGAGGAGACTCCAAAAATTTCCCCAACATGGCGATCGGCTTTGGCAAAGGCTGCAGAGGGGATGGGACCGAGCCAGAAGCTGCTCGGAGCAGCTGGGACAAAGTACAATCACCACCGCCACTGACGTCAGGTGGTGGGGGTGGGGAGGTCGCGGTGAGCCTGGGTACTCACCACGGGCTACATTAATGATATACATGGGCCTAATTGGGCCCGCAGGCCATAGTTTGGGCACCCCTACTCTACTGGGTTGAGATCCAGTGACTGATTTGGCCATTGAAGAATATCCCATACCTTTGCCCTGAGAAACTCTTGAGTAGCTTTTGCTGTATGTTTTGAGTCCTTATCTACCTGCAGTACAAAGCATCATCCCATCAGTTTTGCAGCACTTGGGAGAAATTGAGCAGAAAATATAGTTCTATGGACTTCAGAATTCATTTTACTGTTTCCATCAGAGGTCAGGTGGAGTTCCCTTGGCAGCCATACATGCCCATGGCATAACACTGCCTCCACCATGTTTGACAAATGATGTGGTATCATGTTCCTTGCTTTCTCCAAACTTTCCTCTTCTCACCATTCTGGGTACAAGTTAATCTTGGTCTCATTGGTCCAAATTTTTTTATTCCAGAAGCGAGCTCTTTTAGGTGTTTGTTGGCAAAGTCCAATTTGGCCTTTCTGCTCTTGAGCATTATCAGTGGCTTGAAACTTGTTGTGAAGCCTCTGTATTCGCACTCATAATGGTGTTTCTTGAGTGTAGATGTGGACGATGACACACGTACCTCCTCAGGAGTGTTCTTGACCTGGTGAGATGTTGGGAAAGGGTTCCTCTTCACCATGATCAGAATTCTGTAGTTATCCACGTTAGTTGTCTTCCAGATGTTTCTCTGTTACTGAACTTTCCAGTTAGTTCCATCTTTTTCAGGTTGCTCCAAACTATTGTACTGCCCCCTCCGAGTGTTTTTGCTATCTGTCTGATAGGTTTCTTTTGTTTTCTCAGCCTAATGTTGACCTCCTTTACTCACATGGAAACTTATTTGGGCCTTATGTGGAGAGTGTCAGTGAACAGCTACCACGTGCAAGTGCATCAGAACCACTCCCAGCCCTTTCATCTGGTTGATTGGTTATTGGGGACCCAAGAAATAAAATCACACCTGGTGTTCCATAACTTATGAGCTACCAAAACAATATTTTGGGTTGGGGGTTTCTGCCAAATGGTTGAACTTCCTGACTGGTTAATGTCCCACTTCTGTCAAAAACCTTGCATTAAAGCTGATAATCCTGATTTTTTTGCTCCCATCTTGAATGTTTCATTTTCCCCTGTAGTGGGGTGTAGCGGCCACATGCCAAAAACAGTTATCTTTGTTCCAAAATTTCTGGACTTGACTGTATATATCCATACTTACAATTTCAAATCAACCACAAACCTCTGATGCAAGTCTCATAGTCTCATTGTTATCATAAAAATGTAGTTGGAAGCACTGCAGATACCACAGAAAATGACCTGCTGCCTCAGCATTAATCTGACTCCACACAAAAAAAGCACACCCTTATTAATACTTTTGCTTATCCTAATCCGATAAACCGTGCTTTTTCACAGAGTCTACAAAAAGGGCACTTCATATTTTCATGGACTGTTGATTCAGATGTGTCAATGTGAACTGAAGGGAATCCAATCTTGTTAGACTGAGGTATTACACAGCAGAAAGATTTCTCCGCCTGCATTTTGCACACTGCAGTACAAAATGGGATAAATATATTTATTCTTTTAGAAAACTCCTCAATAAGAAAATAATGGGAAAAGAAAACTAAGTAGCACTGATGCACTGCATCTTTTAAGAAAAGAATTAAAAACTGGAAGCTTTTTAACAACACACTTTGTCAAATAGATGAATGCCAAAGAGTATCTTCCACTAGGACAAGAATCTGGCTGAAAACCACTAAATAGACTTGGAAGTGAAGTAGAAAGGTCAAAGACTAAGCAAATAAAATCAAATGGTTAGGACGCTGAACTTGATGACTGCAAGGTCAGAGTTCAATTCCCGAGTGGTATATAAGTGTTATTACTATTGCATGCAAATTATCCCCTCCTATGTTTACAAATGAAGAAATGAGATAATGCCTTTGAAGTAACTCACTTCTGGTCATAAACAGTGTAATCATTTTAACATTTTAATTTGTTTTGAATTTTATTTATCTTTTGGAAAAGCCCATCATTTTAAATTGTGCAATGCTCTGATATGGATATATAAAGAAAAGTGATACTTTCAGAAAAATAGACTATTAAGTATGGGATTGCCAAAAATACAGTTGTACCTCGCTTTAAGAGCATAATGTGTTCCACGGGATTGCTCTTTAAGCAAAACACCACTGTAAGTGACCAACTGTGACTTCTGGTGGTGGTGGTGGGGGGGGGACTGCGAACCCTGATTTATTTGTTAAGCAAGTTTTTGGTTGGTTTTATTTGTTATGCGAAGCAAACATTCAGAGAAAATTCTGCTCTTTAAGCAAGGAACTCTTTATGAAAGGTTTGACTGTAATTACTTTGTGTACATTCCATTAGTTGGAATGTACACAAGGAACATTCAAAATTATGTAAAACAGACGTCATAGTTTCTAACCATTTTTCTAGAGTATTCAAACAAAGAGAAGCTAAAATTCCACATAAAAAAGTGTGCCAAACTAAAACAGTATCAAAGAACCTCCACATCTGCATAAGCCATTTCAAATCATAAGAGAGAGACCCACAAAAGACAAGGGAGAGCCACTCTTCACTAACGCTATAAAAGGACATTTGTAATTATTATGTGTAACATTCCCAGTATGTTTTCACAAATTGGCCTCACCTAGACACAGCACAATTTGGCACTATACGAATGAGACTTATACTCACATACTTCCCCCTTCCCTTCATGTAATCAAACACAAGTAGTTGCTTCCTTTTTGGCACAAACTACTATCTTCCGTTCCATCTTAACGAATTATCCAAAGCTGGCAATGACAAGACCTGGAACCCTTTAGTTTTTTCCCAGGACTTTATGTGCACTAAGCTAACAGAATTTGAACTTGGAACACCTTTAGCACTGAAATAATGAAGACTGCATTTGATTCTCAGGTACAGGAAAGTAAGATGACACAAGTGAAGAAGTTGCGGGATACACTGAGATGGGATTGGGAATAACCGCTGCCCTTAGTGTAAGCCAATTATGAAATTCAGACTAAAAGAACCAGGAACAACCAACTCCGTGGACAAATCATCTCTGAAAAGATGCAGTGGCAGCAGGAAACAGCTCTCTGTGATAGTGGGTGGCATGGAATCCCTGTGGGGTTTTGTTGCATGTATAGTATTTTCAGAGTATTTTTTCACCACTGAGGCTGAAATGTTGATTTCATTTTACTTCAATGGTAAGATAAAGTAGTTTTCTACTAACAGTCAATATCATCTGTATGTCTTGCAGTTATCTAGCATTTGTCATACAGAAGCTACTTTTTGTAGTAACTATCGACTGTATAAATATCCTGCATAATCACAACACTTTGATATTAGTTTAACTATCCATGGCTCCATCCTTGAGACTTTTGAGACTTGTTGATTGCTGTGGTGTTTACATAGGATTGCAATAGAGCTCTCTAAACAGAATATTCTAGTCCCTAATCCAGGGGCCCCCAACCAAACAATGGCCCACGGGCTGGCCCTGGGCCACACCACCATTTCATGTGGCCTGTGCGACTGCTGCCGCACCTGGAAGGGGAAGTGTTTATTCATGCATGGGTATGTGCCTGCACATGCATAAACACACCTGCGACTGTCATAAACGCTGAAGTGGCTGCATCTACAACAGCTGTAAATCCACCTGCTTCCTCTTCTGGGGGCGTGATCCGGCCCACTCAGCTGTCCAGGGGGCATGGTCAGGCCCACAGCAGAAAAAGGTTAAGAACCTTTGCCCTAACCAAATTACAAACCCCAGCACTCCATGGGATGCAATGACAGCAGATGAAATGCTATCAAACTAAATTGTGCAGATAACACTGTTAATTTATTAGATGCAAAATGACAACATTACAATGCCACCCAGAGTTTCAAAAGAAGGCTTTCTAATCCTAGGAAGGTATCTCACCTGTCACCTCCAGCTTGTCACCGTTCACTTCAGCTTTCAAGTAGATCCTCCCTCTTTTTTCTGTGTGATCCATTCCACAAAGACTTGGCACATTTATTACACATTGCTTGTGTACATTCATATCACAGGCTGTAAACAAAACCAAGAAAATTACTACAGTATTAGCAAACAACAAGGCCACCCACATTAGCTGTGAAAACTTAACTTTTTCCTTCCAATGAGTAGGACACCTATGAGAATGGGGAATGTGGACTTGGGGCCCAGGCCCAAATGTTCTACATTTACAGGGTGGATTCGATTTAAAATACATTAATTTAAATCACGATTTAAAGACTAAATTCAGTAAGGCTAGACTTAAATCATGATTTTCTACATAATAAACCTCCTGTGAACCGAACTATGCCTCCAGTCAGAGTTATTAGCCTTTAGAAAAGGCATCAAAACTTGGCTGACCCAGCGGATGTGGGGTACTGCCTGTGGAGCATCCCCCCAACACACTGGTTCATATGAATGGCCACCTGGGTTTTAGTCTTTAACTGTTGTGAATGTGGAGGGGTATTTTAATGGTTTTTAATGCTTTTATGATTTTAATTGTTATTGTGGGGATGCTTTTATATTCTAGTATTCTTATTGGTTAGGCTGTAAGCTGCCTGGAGTCGCCTCAGTGAGGGAGCGGCGATAAAAGTCAAATGAATGAATGAATGAATGAATGAATGAATGAATGAATGAATGAATGAATGACCCAAAGGGTTTCATTTTCATATTTATTGCTTTCCCTTCTCACACTTAGCTTCTTGGGCAGATCTCAACAATCTTCTTTTATTCATTCAAATTTTTGCATCTTAGCACTTAAGATGTAAGGGGTTGATTTTGTGTACATAGATTTGCAAAGGTCTTTTCCTTATTGTATAACATTTTTACTGTGAAGAAGAGGCATGTGATCTCAGCTGACACAAATTCACAGTTTTGAGAGCTGTAAAATCAAGCATCTCTGTTGTAACAAGATCTTTGCATCCTAGGAAATCCATCAGATTGACTTCAACAGTGGCACAGCCACAGTTTCCACTGCATATATTATCAAGTCCTCAGCATCAAGAACTGTATTCATTTAAAGCAGGGATTCTCAACTGTGGGCTGGATGTGGCCCATGGCACCATTTCATGTGGTCCCCCACTGTCTCCACCACCCCAGGAAGTGCCATGTGGTGGAGGAAGGACAAAATGGACATCCGCCCCCCAAAGCTGTCTGAGGGAGTGTGGCCTGGGCCCCGGCTTTAAAAGGTTGAGAATTCCTGATTTAAAGGGTATTTATGGTGCATGCTTCCACCCTCCTCTGCTATTGTAAGCATCTCCATTACATATTGAAAAAGACAAAGGCTCTTGCTGAACAAAGTATTTAGCCTTTTTACTGCAGAGAGATTTTACGACTTTCACGTCAGGGTTCTAGTTGAAGAAGACCAGACACAGAAACAATGCCAACTGAATAAGAAGCAAATGGAAAAGTTTCACAGTGGCTTGCCAGGTGCAGAAAAGCCTAGAAATCCAGCTTGTCAGGATTACTTTATAGAAAATAGAACTAGTCTATCATACTACATTATGTTGTTTCTCTAGGCCAGTGATTGTGAACTTTGGCACTCCAGAAGGTCTTGAACTTCAATTCCCAGAAGCCTGATCAGCGGAAGTGTTGACTTGGGCTTCTGGTAGTTGAAGTCCAAGAACACCTGGATTGCCAAGGTTCGCCATTACTGACTAGGCTCTTGATGTCTTCTCACATGAAATCCTTAAGCAGCAAATAAGTTGGAAATCTTTCTGAGATATCAGAGGCTGATCTAGTTACAGTAATATTCTCCTGCTTTTGTAATAGCAAAGCAAACACACATATACCACCCCATAGAGCTTAGTGCACTCTCTGGGTGGTTCACAAGATAGTATTTTATCCCCAACATGCTGGTTACTCATTTTACTGACCTCAGAAGAATGGAAGACTTAATTAACTTTGATCCCCATCAGGACTGAACTCATGGCTTTTTATTTATTCATTCATTTTATTTATTTGTTCACACTTGTATGCCACCCTACTCGCAGAGCGACTCAGGGTGGCTAACATAGTATCACAGAACAAAATATCAAAAACACAGTAATCCCAATAATAAATTCAACAATAAAACCATGAACAATCCAGTAAAAATTTAAAAGATTAAAAGATTTAAAATAATTGAGAGGAGGGGGGTAATTATTGAATCATCCAGCAGGCCAGGGTTACTGTGTTACTGGTACCCCACACCTGCCCCGCCAGCCAAGTATTTATGCCTTTTCTGAAGGGCAGCAGCTCTGTCTGCAGACGCAACTCAATTGGCAGGAGTTTCCATAGGACTGGAGTGGACACAGAGAAGGCCCTCCTTCTAGTGCTAGAGAGATGCACCTTTCCGGCCGATGGCACAAACAGAGAACCTCTCCAGTCCATTCTGGTGGGACGGACAGATGTTCTTGGGGTGAGGCGGTCTCTTAAGTATCCTAGCCCACCACCATGTAGGGCTTTAAAGGTAATTACCAGCATCTTGAATTGCACCCGGAGGCACACTGGCAACCAGTGGAGCTCCCGAAGCAGTGGTGAGGTACATGCATAATGCCCGCATCCCGTCACCACCCGAGCAGCCACATTCTGGACCAGTTGCAGCCTCTGAATGGTCATCAGTTGGACAAGATCCTTTTGGGCTGCAGTGTGGCAGTTTAACCACTGCACCAATGGGCCTTCATAAATTACAGTCTTGGAAGGAGGCTCTGGGTGCTCTGAAACTCCTGCTACAGGCGAAACATAGATCTTTGGTCAAAATGGACACACAGTCAAAACTTGGCCCAAGAACTGCAGAGCCTTGCTTCTTGGGAGATCCAATCTATTGAGAAAACCGAGAGCCAAAGTATCTGTTTTGAGGACAGATGCCTTGAGCAGGGGTGCCCAAACTTTTTGGGCTGTGGGCGGATCACATGGTTCAGGGCTGCCCAAACTACGGCTGGATCCGGGCCCCAACACCAATTCATCCAGCCTGGCCACCCTTGTTGCTCCCAGAAGTGGAAGCAAAACGTGCCCATGTTTCACTTCCGTTTCTGGGAGCGATGAGGGTGGCACAGGCCGGATGAATTGGCATCAGGGCCTGGATCTGGCCCATGGGCCATAGTTTGGACACCCCTGGCCTAGAGTAGGCTTTCCTGCTGTTTTGCAAGCTGATAAAAGTGGTGCAGGACTATTAAAATTCACCTCACCTGGTGCTCTGCAGCAAGGAGCTTCTCTTACATTTCTGCCTTTCTCCTCCCTAAAGTAAAGGTAAAGGTCACCCTGGCTCGAAAGCCAGTCGTATCTGACTCTAGGGTTCAGTGCCCATCTCTGTTTATAGTCAAAGAGCCAATGCCGTCTGTGCCTGCAGGCATTTCCATGGACATGTGGCAGGCATGCCTCAACACCGGAGTGCATGGAATACTGTTTACTTTCCTACCAAAGTGTTCCCTATTTATCTACTTGCAATTTCTTGCTTTCAAATTGCTAGGTTGGCAGGAGCTGGGACAGTGACGGGAGCTCACTCCATCGTGCAGTGTCCGGGAATCAAACTCCAACTTTCCAGTCAGTGAGTCCGGCATCTTAACCACTTGTGCTACCACAGTCCCCTTCTACTGATGACAGATATTCAAATAGGCAGCACAACTTCTAAATTGCTTCTGTTAGGGGACTGACCAGATTTCCCTTACTGCAACTAAGTGGTCCTCCAAATTACATTTCCCAGCATCTTTCACGTTGGTTATTTGACTAAGAGCTGATGGGAGCTACAGTCTAACAACATCTTGAAGACTGTAGTGTCACACATCTCTCTTCTGTTTCAGTTTAGAGTGTTCCCTCCACAGTCATATCTTTTCCTGGTTCAAAGCTTCACAAACCTGCTTCAATTATTATTCAGAAGCAAGTTGGGTGTGGTGAGAAGGGAGAGGATAATTCTCCAGAATTGTTGCTTTCTGGTTTTCGATTCCATGCCAAATGCTGATTGAGGGTAGCAGTTCTAACTTCCATTAATCCACCATTAACATATTCCAGTAGCAAAGTCCACAAGGGGAAAAGCTCCACTCTTTTAAAATATTTTTCCAAAAGTGTTCAAATATTAACTTGAAATGGACAGTCAATGCTGGTAATGAACAGCAGCTGAAATTGTATTTTTCCTCCTATTTAGACTGGCCAATTCCGAATGCTGTCATCAATATTTTAAAATACCAGAGAAAGGAAAATTGCTTACTGTCACATTTCATCCCTTGGTGAATAAGCCCATAAAGCAATGACCCACAGTGGTCACAAAATGTGGGGCTTCCATAGGTGTGGATCTTGAACTTGTGCTTGCTTCTTGGATCCTGAAAGAGACAGTAAAACAGATGTCAACATTTATTTAAAAACTTAATAAAATTTAATCTGTAAACAACACGACACCATATACCAGTGATGGCAAATCTTTGCATTCCAGATGTTCTTGGATTTCAATTCACAGAAGCCCTGATCAGCAGGAATGCTGAGTTGGGCTTCTGGTAACTGAAATCCAAGAACACCTGAAGTGCCCAAGGTTCACCATCATTGCCATATACCTAAGCTGAATATGCTAACTTTACAAAAAACAACTTTACTAGGAATTGTCTATATCAGGGCTTCCCAAATTTTCAAACCAGGGGCTGGGTCACAGTCTCCCAGTCAGCTTAAACAGCCATTTTGCCTTGCCTGCACAATGGGGTGGCAATTTTGTCCCAACAGCTTCAAAGGGGAATTATTTTGTTTCTCAAATGCCCTTGTAGGGATGTGGGGTTACATGAAATGGCACCGTGAGCCGGATCCAGCCTGCAGGCCTTAGGTTGGGAACCCCTGGTCTATAGACTTAGACATTATCTTAACAGTTTTTGGGTCCTTGGTTAGGTCTTGAACTGTTAATTTTATACCAGTCTTCAATTGTGACTCTAATAGTAGATTCTTATTATGATAATAATAGAGTATACAAGAGCTCTGGTTTGGTTCTGCAGTGCAAATCTTCTCTTGAAAATCTGTGGTGCAGTGGTGGAAGTGGCATGGTTAAGAATGGACATGTTTCTGTTTCCTTCAGCTGACCTCTCACACAACTGACTACATGTGTATATTACACACTACCTTATTTAAGATAAATCTCAGTATTTTGCTTTTAAATTCTGCAGTAGTAGGAAACACCACTTCTTCACATTCAGTGTTTTTAATCAGAAAATTCCAGTAAGTTCAGTTGGACAAGATCATGAACAAGCACTGGTCAGCTTTCTGTGTTTTTCTATACTAACTAGCAGAATGTGCTACCTCACCTTTCTTTTCTTTAAGAAAGATACAAAGACAGAGTGCAGCAATGAGAGAGCAGAAGGTTAGTATGGCAGGTTTCTCTGAGCCAGATCAAGAAAAGAAAGCTTGAAATGAAGGACTTGGAAGACTGAGGTTTGCAGAGGGGGTGTCCTTTGCCAGTGCTTATACTGAGCTATATTTAACTATTATTTCAATAAGTTAAAGATAACAACAAAGGATTTGGAGCAAATATATTTATTGGAGAAGATCCTTTCAGTTTTTACAACGTTCAAGAACAGAAAACTATTTCTGCTAAATTGACAAAAAGATACTGCCCAACGGTAAACATGCTTCAAAGACAAAATACAAAGATCCGAGGGGGTTGAGATGACAAAAAGCAAAAGCATGCAAATATAATCTCATGTATTTGTATCAGTAAAGTTAGTTTATACATTATGTTTAAAACAGTAAAAATATAGTTATCTACAGTAATCTATTTTGTAACAGAAAATCTGAAAATTTCATAAATCTCTGTATAAGAGTACCTATCTTAGTATATAGTAAAAAATTGTAGCACAGAAGTAATAGCTATTTCATTATACTTGGGGGGGGGGGAGTGTTCTTGATATTGTGGCAGAGTCAGGGCTCACAGTATTGGAAGACTCAGGATATTCTTAATAGCACAGCCTATGGACATGTCCAGACTGCCTCATTTTTGGATTGCCAGAGAAAAGGAGAGGATTTAAATTACATTTAGCCCATTTCCCTCCCTTCATCCAAACAACCTCACCATGCAAGCAAATACAATTCTCTCTGTGTTACTCTATACATGAGCAGAAAAAAATGTAATTGTTTCTCCACCCCACCCCACCCCACCCCGTGCCAATTGTTACAGTGCTGGATTGGCAAAGAGGAGGAATTTTTTTTTGTCCTGTTTTCCCTTTTGATCACTAATTGTGGCTAATTGTGGCTACAGCTGACAGCAGACAGCCACAGCTTCAACTAGCAATCAAAGGAGAAATCATAATGATAATATAGCAGTATAATGATCTACAAGGAGGGAATTAATTACACTTTTCCTGCTCCGCTATAAAGGAACAGGGAAAGTGTAAAATGAAAACATCTGGTATGTTGATTGGGTTCATTAGCCATGACAACATAATGGATGTTGACAGAGGAAGCAGCCTTTTTAAAGATAGCTGTCTCTTGTAAATGGTGTCCCAAGTGTCCAGAAATACTTCTTTTTGCATGTACTTCTTTTTGCATGTCCTGAACTGCCAAAATGAAGCAACTTTCTTGGTTTAGTCATTGGCCAAAGTTAAGTCCTCATTGGTGCATGTTTCTTCTGGAAATACTTAAGATGCTGTATTTCTGAGTGATTTAAAAATGAAAGAACCACTCAGAGAGATGTTGGGGTGCTCCAGCATCCATGAAATGTAGATGAACCGCACCTAGACTCGACCCCTGACATCTTGAAGAGTGAGTTAAGTGACTGTTTAGACGTTCTCTACAATATCATCTGCCACCATCTCAATGTATCCTGTTACCTCTGATCATAATTATGGTCTTCTCTTTCAAGCAATCCCTGTTGTTATGCAAAATATATTAAGGTTGTTTTCTCTTTGATGGGAAATTTAGAGCCATTCACTTTAGAAAGACCTAATGTTGACATGTTCTGATCCAACACCCTGTATATCTGGACTTTTCCTTTGGGGTGGGGTGATTATGGGTACTCTCATGACAAGCGCTTGCACATCCAAATTTCTCTCTGCATCATTACCTAATTAAGCCCAGATTCACATGTTAAGTTGCTGCAGAACTTGCTCTTTGCAGTGCAGCTTGGTAGGCGGAAAGGCCACTTATCATTTGTAGTCTGACAGGCGCATTGGAGAAGCCCCAAGTTGCTTTTTAAGCCTACATATAAACTAATGGTCTCCAGAGAGGGAGCTTTTATTTTCATACCATTAGCAGTATAAATCTTTCCACATATGGATTGTTTAAATCAGGGATTCTCAACCTACAGCCTGTGGGCCATATTCAGCCTGCAGTGCCATTTTCATGTGGCCCAGCACCACCTCCACCACACCAGGAAGTGCTATGGGGTGGAGGAAGAGCAAAATGGCTGTCCAGCCCACAAAGCTGTCTGAGGGAGCATGACCCGGCCCCTGGTTTAAAAAGGTCGAGAACTCCTGGTTTAAATCTCCAAAGTGTTAACAGTATCCAGAATGAGGAAGAGTCTAAAAATACTTTGATGCCCCTCTTAAGGGAGGCAGAACAATTTATAGGAAAACAATAAAAGAATTACATTTGTATCCACCCTGTTGGTTGATTTGTCATTTACAATCAGTTCTTCATAGTTTTACATTCAGCAAAATCCTGTAGGCTAAGTTTGTGCAGCCTAACCTGGATCAAGCCCCAGAAACATTTAATTTAAGGTAATTAAAAGTTCCCTATCCCTCTTCTTTTAGTTCTGAGGGTCCCTAGGGCTTCCTTTTGCTTTTGGGGACATCTGGGTATGAGGGGAAATATTTAATAGTAAAATAAATCACTGCTGGATCACCCAAACCTGCTCCTGTAGCATTTTTAATGATGATTATTATTAAATGCTCCTGAGGTGCCCAAAAGCTTCCCCAGGACAAAAAAACACTTTAGGGAGCCTGAGAAACCAAAAGGAGGAGGATAGGAAACTTTAAATTGCCTTGTATTAATGCTTCAGGCACCCAATCTAGGCACACAAGCACAAAAGTCACACGACAGGATGCAGAGGGGATGGGACCGAGCCAGAGGCTGCTTGGAGCAGCGGGGACAAAGTGTGATTGCTGCCATTGCTGATGTCAAAGATTGTGGTACTTTTGAATCAGGACCACTTTGTCCCGGCTAATTTTTCTCAGACTAGGTCATTCAAAAGGAACTGTGGAGTGAATTCATGAAAAGGTGGCTTCATCTCATAGTTTCACGTCTGGCCTAGACACAGAAGAACTGAAAACAAAATGGGGGATTTGAAGTTATGGCAGGAGTTGTACTAATGTAAACACCTGACAGCAAATTTCAAGGCATACTTCATCACCATTTCAATCTGCACTACTCTACAAAGTGCTGCAAGTTTTAAACTGGTCCTTGTAACCTTCAGTATTATTTCTTTGCCCATCCACTCCACAGAAGACTCAGACACCAGTGTTGGTTGAAAATTAGGACCACCTTTATTGAGCACTGTAACCAAACAAATACTCCATTGAAAATGGGTCTTCGGAAGGCACCTTCGCAATGTGGGTGGGTATTCACATTGCAGTCTGAACAATACCCCTTCCCTGGCTTGGAGGGCCAAGTCCACCATTGAACTCCCCTCCCATTTGCTACTGACCATCCAGCCAACGCACAGCCTAGAGGAGGCAGCCATCATCCACTGGTGCATACCCCACCCTGGGACAACTTGTTCAGCAACTTGAACTTTATTGGATGATCCTGGGCCCTTAGAGGACCCTATTGACTGCAGTACCCGCCAAGGTGACCTAAAAACAACCTCTCCCAACTAATCACCCAAATCCCCTTCTGTGCATAACAGGACAGGCGGGGGGAAAAAACCACACCACAGGCCAATCTAGGTGTGAGCCAAAAATCCCTGTCCAGCCCCAAAGTGACCAGCTAACTCTTGTCATGCACATCAGGGTAGGAGGGAGGATCGCTGTGAACCCTGAATGAGACACATGATGCTGTGGAGAAAACACAAGTATTGATGTTATTCTTGAACCAGACCCCAACACCCCATTCTGTTCAGACTGGCCCTGTCTGGTGGTTTGATATCATCTTCTGAGTCGGTATTGGCAAATGGCATTATGCTTGAAACAATTTGTGCAGGCGAAGGCCTGCCATTTGTCTAGAAAGCTTTTCGCTAAGGGCAGAAACTATGCATAAGTAAAACAGTCACCTATATTTAAAAACAAATACCACTATATTAAATGGAATACAGATTTTGCAACAATAAGGTAAATTCTTGACTGGAATACACAGAGGGGGCATGTAGTAACAAACTCATTGACCGCCTCTACCTTTTTATCTATCTATCTATCTATCTATCTATCTGTCTGTCTGTCTGTCTGTCTGTCTGTCTGTGTGTGTGTGTGTGTGTGTGTGTGTGTGTGTGTGTGTGTGTGTGTGCATCAGAATATATATACAGTCAAACCTTGCATTAAGAGCGTTTCGCTTAAAGAGTAACTTGCTTAAAAAGCAGAATTTTCTCTGAATGTTCGCTTCGCTTAACAAATAAAACCAACCAAAAACTCGCTTAACAAATACATCGGGGTTCGCAATCCCCCCCACAATTGGTCACTTTCAATGGTGTTTCGCTTAAAGAGCAAACTCACTTAAAGAGCAATCCTGTGGAACACATTATGCTATTTAAGCAAGGTACAACTGTACATATGCATCAGAATATGAAGCTATAAGAAAGAACATCCAAAACCACAAACACAGAAAGCTCTTCTTTCAACAACACTACTACTGAAGGGATCGTCTGCTCCATTTTGGTGAAAGAGTCAAGCAGTGTCTCTAGGAGTACAATTATTTAGAAACTCTGTTATTATTTCCTACCACACTGCTTACAAAAAATAAACAAACAAAACACACAAACAAACAAAGGAAGCCATTTTATACTAACAGTGCACAGTAAATAAAAAGGCTAACTTGAACCAAGAACCTTGGCTGTATTATGTTTCTAATTACTGAATTTGTCGGTGTCCTTATTTTTCTGGCAAGAAAAAAAAGTGCTGGAGTAGCCTATTGGCAAGCAAATATGCAACAAATCTACAGACATTTATTTCTAGAATAGTCTGAAAGGTCTGTGGATTCTGCCAAGATGGCAGATGCTATCATTGGGAAAAAAAAGTAGCTTCTACTGCTTGACATATGGCTCCAGTGACAGTCACTCAGAAGCAGAGAAGGAAGAAAAGTAATATAGCCAGCACTAACTTTATTCCAATTAAAATATTTGCTTACTGATTAAATAAACTAAATGTGCCAAAATCAAGTTTTCTAGCCTAAAGTATATGTTACAGACAGCTCAAGATTCCTTTAGTGATAAGTGGAAATTCCTTAAGCCAAGACACCTGATTTTCACAGAAGGTGCATTACAAGTTCACAAATTAGCTTTCTTTTGTTGTCGGTCCTTTGATAAATACGAGCTTTGCTTGCTTGTATAACTGCTCAGTCACAAAGGTTTCTCTGAAACATGCCTCTGTAAATGCAAACTGATACCCTAGTCAGATACGACTGGCTTCTGAGCAAGGGAGACCTAATATACAGTTTGATCCCAATTCTTCAGTGACTAGTTAGGATAGCATTATAGTAAAAGTTACACAAGGATTAGATGTATGCAGTGACAGGGGTGAGCTGGATCAGACCAGTACACATGGACTGGTAGTAAAAATGGCTCACCCTGCCCACCTCCCTGCCTTGCCCACCTCCTTCTCCTCCCAGAAGAGGCTTCGGAGGGGGCTGCCTTTATTTCCCTCTTCATCCAAGGCTTTTCCTGGGCTCCGTTTCACCCCAAAGCGCATTTCCAGCCACTCCAGAGTGGTTGGGGAGGCACTTCAGGGTGAAACGGAGCCCTGGAAAAGCCTTGGATGAAGAGGGAAATGGCTTTAGAGGTTCGCTATAGAGCGATGAAAATAGAAGAGGCTTCTATTTTCATAGCTCTATAGCGAAGAGCAGTCACATGGCCAACAGGCCACACCCATCCAGTCACATGGCCACGCCCACAGTGTGGTAGGAAATTTTTTTGATGCCCACCACTGGATGTATGTAAGAAAAAGTCCGGGAGTAAGGTATCTGCCAAGAATAATTCTGCAGGGTTCCTGGACATCATGGGTTTGCCTAATATAATTAATGGGTGCTGTGGACACTGCCTGATGCTTATGCAATGAGGCAAGGCTGCTGGAAGAGTTGGATGAAGGGTGGAGGTTATGGAAGAGAAAGAACGACTAGAGAACGATGGACAGCCAAGGGAGAAAAAGCAGGAAAATAAAATAAAACTTAATGTAAAAAAAGAAAAGTGAGGCAAAGACAGCGTGGAGCATCTCAGAGAAGTGAGAAGGGAAGGCAAAGGATGTGGACCTGAAGGGTTGGAAGACTCTGGAGCTATAATGAGAGAAATACTGTATCGGCATGCAGCAATGCAGAAGTACAGTAGTTGAAACTGGAGGTCATTGCTGGGTGAAAAGTCACCAAGTGCAACTAACCCAACTGAGAAGCAGGAGGAGGACTTTTAGGGTCAGACACAACACAACAATATATTAACTTAACTAGCTTTGGCATAGACAAAAATGGATTTTCCTCTCTCTCTCCCAATCTATCACATGAACACTATAAAATACTTCATTGGAGAGACAAAGAAACAGTGTATCTTACATTCTACAAGACATTTGATGCATTACAAAGCAAATTTAGAAGACAGCAGAGATTTCAACGCAGGTGAGACGGCTGCAAGTTCAATAAACAATCCAATCCAAGAAGACTGATATCTGAGGAAGCTGTATTACACTGACCCAGGCCCAGTGGTGGGCATCAGCAGGTTCCCACCAGTTCACCAGATTCAGTAACAGAAATTCTGGCTCGTCCCGTCCATCCAAGTTTTGAAATAAAGTACTGTAGTCCTAATTCGGTTGGAACGCATGGCTTTCCCCCTGGCCACACCCACCATACCACACCCACAGTGTGGTAGTAATTTTTTTTTGGAGCCCACCACTGACCAGGCCACTGGTCTATCTACCTCATTATTATCCACACCAAGTGGCAGCAGCTTTCCAGGGGTTCAGACCACAGCAGTACAATAAAATGGGTAACACTGAAGTTTGTAACTTGGAAGATTATTTAAATATTGTTGATGGATTATTGTGATTCATTTATATTTTTGCTACTCTGAAATCTTAATATTGAAAAGAGTCAGTAATTGCAGAAGACAATAGATGACACAGACACAAAGTTGTATGAAACACTTATAAGACAATTTATCGGCATGTAAAAATAGCTTCCCTAACACTCTTTCACATGGTAGCTACACAATCCCATGAAAAATACTACCCAGAGAACTGGGGGACTCTGTTGAGATAAACAAAAGTTGGGTGTCCCCCTCCCCTTCGCCAGCCTAAAAATCCAGTCAGAGGCACCTTCTGTGAGTTGAGCCTTCTATCATGAATGCCAGGTTTGGGGTGCCACTATACAATTAAAACAAAAACATAATCTCCCCAAGGGTATCTGTCCATCCCACCAGAGCGGACCGGAGAGGTACCTTAGTTGTACCATCTTCCAGAGAGGCATGACTCTCTGGCACTAGAAAGAGGGCCTTCTCACTGTTAGCTCCAACTCTGTGGAACTGCCTTTGAAGCTGCGCCTCCAGACGGAGTTATTGGCTTTTAGGAAGGGCCTGAAAACCTGGCTGGCAGGAATGGTGTGGGGTAGTGATGGTTTATTGACCCCCCACTTCTCCGGCTGGCTTATTTAACTTCTTACATCTACCCTCCTATTCCGACTCCCATTCCCATTCCTTTTATCTGGTTCACTTTAGGCTAGGGAATGGGAGGTTGTTTTAATGGGTTTAAATTTTTATTGTTCTTTTAGTGTTTTTGTGGTATACCATATGCCGGTTGTGCTCCGCCCTGAGTCGCTTGTGAGAGTAAGGCGGAATATAAATTTATTTATTTATTTTTCAAATTTATACCCCGCCTTGCTCAGGCGAACCTGACTCTAGGCAGCTTACATAGTATAAAAATAACATCACAAATTCAGCATTATAAACAAATAATTAATAAAAAACTAATGCATCACAGCAGAGAAAATGCAGTCCTGATGACCTGTGCATCGGTCTGCTGTCCATGTGCAAAGTGTTATTGGGCAAAGTCAACACTCCTGAACTAGCAGTTAGCAATAACACTTATATACCGTGCCATAACACTTAGTACACTCTCTAGGCAGTTCACAAAGTAATTAGCATTTTGTCCCAAACATGCTGGGTACTCATTTTACTGATATAGGAAGGATGGAAGGAAGGCTGAGTCAACCCTGATCACCATTAGGTTCAAACTCAGATTGTGAGCAGGGCTCCTTAACAAGAACTCTCCTCTTGTGGTTTTTGTTAACTGGAACTAGGTCACCGCTTTGAATATAGAGAATTGTCTTCTGTCAGTCCTTCATGCAGGGGACTGTTCTTTGTAAAATGGCGGGCACATGGGAGAAAGAAAGAAGTTGAGAAGAAAGGATACCCTTTCCCTGGAACACTAAAGTTTCTGTCCTGAGATTCTATGGAACATTGCATCAGAAGCAAGCCAATTATCAGGCAGGAAAACTATATGAAACAAAAGTAAAAGCAAAAACAGGCAAGAAAACAAAATGAAACAAAAGTAAGAACAAAAACAAAAATAAAGACAAAAATGTTGTGGCATCTTAAAAAGCTAACTGTTGTATTTTAACATGAATTCTAAACAGTGTTCTGTGCACTCCGGTGTCTAGTCATGCCTGCCACATGTCCACAGAAATGTCTGCAGACACAGACATCACTGGCTCTTCAGCTATACACAGAGATGAGCACTGAACCCTAGAGTCAGATATGACTGGCTTTCGAGCAAGGGTGGCCTTTACCTTTATTTTACTTCATGAATGAAGCCCATCTCCCCAGACACAAGAGTGGTTCTACATGACACCTACATGCTCAAGGAAGTGGATTGGATCCACAAGGCACCACAATGCTCTTGTTTTCTTTAATTTTTGTTTTGTTTCTTGTGTAACATGGCTTTCACTTTGGAAACTAAACAAATGAAGGCTTGGTGGCTGCTTGACTGCTGTGCTATAACATGAACATTGGGGGCAGGGGAGAGAGACGACAAGCCAGGAAATAACCCAGGTTAAAACCTATGTACTGATCACTAAGATACAAATAAAATGGCAACTTTATTATTCTAATAGAAAAACTGCTGGACAGCTCAATGGTTTAAGAATCTGGTTCCAAACCCAGAGTTTGGTTTCCCACTGACCCTCCTTAACAATGCAATTCTAAGATGATGATGATGATGATATCATCCATGATCTAAAATAAATTACCAGTTTTATCAGACAGGAGCCCCCAATCTTTTTTGCACCATGGACTGGTTTCATGCTGAATAATTTGCTCATGGACCGGTAAGTGGAGGTGGTGGAATTGGACGGTGCACACATGAAACCATAGTTAAGCAATGTGGAGGAGGGACCCAGCCACTTGCCTATCTGCTGTGTCTGAAGCCTGTGCTCTCACTCCGTTTGCTGGGCAGACCCGGTAGAGCATGTTGAGGGCAGAAGGCTGCCATTGGGGCTCCCAGCATCCCCACCCCCCACAGCCTGGTTCAGGACAGTCCATGTCTCAGTACTGGTCCACGCCCCAGTGATTGGGGACCCCTGCTTTAAGATGAGGTCAGCTGTTCTGGCAAGTCCATGGACTATTTTTCAAATAGGCTAACAGCTTACGGACTGGACTCCCAAGCTATCTACCTTTTAAAACCATCTATTATTTAAAACTAAATATTATCAAATAATGAACATATTATTTATCATTTATTAGATGATAAAATACTGCATTAGCTCTTAAGCAAAATAAAAATCAAGAATTCCTCATTGCAAACATAAGCATGAATACTTAGTACAGTACATGATTACCAGATTTTCATTTTAAATTTATTTTACAGTTACAAAATATTATACATTCTGTAAAAATCAAATTCATTCCAGTACTATCTAGAGCTCTGGCTCTCAATTTATTCAGGGAGCACTGAGCAGCAACAGCACCACAGCCACCAGAGAACTGCAGTATCCTGAATTCCCTGATGCTAAAAACATAAATTAGTGATATGTAATGACTAAAACAGTCTCAACTGAATGGTTAAGGAAGTCAAGATTCCCCAAAAACACGGCTTAATTAAGTGAAAACAGCCAAACATGATTAAAAGAATCAAGGTACAGATTTTCATTTAACTCAAAAAGCCCATCATACCCTCAATCTTTTTTTTAAAGGAGTGATACATTTCTAGCAGGCCAGAGATCACAAAATTGACACCATTACATTACTGAGCCGCCCCACAAAATATCAAATTGTAGGGGGGGGGGAGGCGTGACTTGGGGCCACCTTTTTATAAAGACCAAGTGCAATAGAATAAATTTTAATGTTTATATAAGGAATTACCATTCACTGTCTTAGCCTTCAAATAACACCGTTAGGAACTACCTGGCACTTGTAATTAGAGAGATACAAGCATGTTTCACGTTGCATAGATTAATCATTAGACTGACGGGAAGAACACTTGTTCTTTAAAACTTGAAATTGCAAAACCCAAATATACAACAAATCAAAACAATAAATCTATGTGTACTGTCTACCCACCCACGGGACTTTAAATGGAAATTAAAGAGCACAAAAATCAATCAGTTACTTGTGCACGATTTATGCCCGCTATTAATGCTTTTGTTGTTTACAACAGTTCTGATGTAGCTGGAAAGCACAAGAAACTGCGTGCCGACACCCACAGGAATTTTTCTTACTTCCATAGCTATTAAATTTTGAATGAATGCCCCAGTATTTACTAACATTTAAGAATATTTTTGCACACTTTAAGCTGTGACTGAATTTGAGGCAGCAAATAAACAGAGGTCTTCTACGAATAAAGAAACTGTTCTGTAAGCAGATAAAGACCAAAACAAGCATATGAATAATTAGATGTCAAATCTCATATGATTAAAATATGCTGGTCACATTAATGAGAGACCTATCATGACTTTGTTCAGAAAGCAAAATATTGTGATGCATTTAAAACAATTTCTAAATGCTCTCCAATATATAAAACCTTCTGGTTATTAAACGTGGAAACCAAGAGTCTGGTTTATTAGACATTTTAAAAGAAAGAGAAAATCTTCATATGATAGTCAAAATATAAGGATTATCAGAAGGCTCAACTCTATGAAAGAGCAGTTTCAAGGGACTTCATCTATTTAGAATTAAGGAAATCAACAGCTATGCACATGAAAATGGAATTATTAATGCTTACAAAGGAATTGAAGTACATGAACAGTTGTTGTCAAACTTGATGACAATTCCTGTTCCACTATTATCTGCAACATAAGATCTTACACCGTTCAAAAAAGAATATGGTCAGAAACTAACTGAATTTCAATCTATCTCCCCATTTGTTCATAATCTCTTCCACTATCTATTCTCCCAGGCCTCTGGGAGTCCCTTCCTCTAGACCCAACCTTATCCTTCTCCAATGTTCTCTCTTTCCTCGTTACTGAGGCTGAGGGATTCGAAGGCCCTGGCAACCTCAGCATCTTCCATCCCCCAGTCCACCGAGGAGCTATGCATGGGAAACTCCAGCCTGGAGCTTCTGGGGAGTGGGTGGGTGATGGGTCAGCCTTCCATCCTGGTGCCAGCTCACAAATGTACAAATAAGGCATAAAAATAGCAAACAAACACAAAAACAATCCTGATTTCTCTAAGGCAGGAGGTAGCCTTGGTGCTCCAGCTGTTCTTGGACTTCAATTACCAGAAGCCCAAGTCAGCAGACCTGCTCATCAGGGCTTCTAGTAACTGAAGTCCAAAAACAGCTGGAACGCCAAGGTTTGGCCACCCCTGCTCTAAGGAAATCTGAATACCTCTTGATAAGATCCACAATCCATACACTTAAAAACTCATTCCATAGATCCATGCACCTAAAAACATTTCCAATTATATATGCAATATAATGCTGACTCTTTCAGATGTTGGGGACAAGTCCTGACTCAAAGCTATGTCAGTCATCATGGGTCAAGAGTGTGACAGCTTTAAGAAGTACTAACATTCTGCATTAAAGAAACCAATATTCTCTCCTAAGGAGAAACATAATCTTCTTTCTCTCTTACTTTGCACAGTTTAATTTATTTTTAACTGGTGTGGGATAAGGATAAATCCTCACTGTTCGCACGACCCACTGTGCTCTTTGCCTTGATAAACTATGGAGGATTCTTCAGCCAGCTACCAAATAATGTAAAGCACGTCTATGTAATCAGAAGTGTTAATAGCGAGTTACTAAAAACAGACAACTAAATTTGTACGATGATGGATTGGCGTACCTGGTGCCAAATTCCCAAGCCTATTCAGGAGTGATATGAAGTGCACGGACAAGTTATTGTACAATTTCATTTGAGCACAAAATTCAATGCCTTCTCCTCACAGACATATGAAAACTGTCAATATAGAAATTCTAAAACTCTCAAGTTTCACTGTGAAAACCAATGACCAAAGTACTAGCTCATGAATGCAACACCTGTTTTTGCATGCAATTTAAAGCTGCAACTAAACTGCATGTTAAGAGCAAGACATATGCACTACATTCTGAATTTATAATCAGGATTGGCAAGGGGTACTTATGCTGAGAAAGTGGCTCAAGAGATTTATCAAAAGCTGGGCAGTGAAGGAGAGATAAGTTTGAGGGTGGTCTTATGGTGTTTTTGATACAGAAATAATAAGTTAATACTGTAGTTTATTTAGAGGGCATTAAAGTTTATCAAATGATTCTAGCAATTTAACAGATTTGTGCCTGCTTTCTTCCCAGGAAATGTTTTTGGTGTTGGGACATTTCAGCAGATTTACAATTTGTGCTGCATCTTTTATGAAACAGTTTTCTGTTTTATGTAAACAGGAATGTCTTCTGTCTAGTTTGTCCTAGAAAAAGTGGAACATTTATTAAAATCATGTTTTTCAGTCTATGTCAATCTATAGTTTGCTAGAAGACTTGTCATGGCACTTGCTCTGTAGGAATCCTTGTTGCTTAGCAACCATTTCAGAAAAGTTGCCTGTTTAGAGTGCTAGAACAAGGATCTCTTGTGTGAACAAGGCAAGCCTGGCTTAGCAGCTCAGTACTGTACTTTGAAATAAGGCCTTCATGACAGAAGCGCCAACATTACTATATAAATCAACTCTGAGGAATAGAAAAATCAATGAGCAAGGGACTGAACCACATGATATTCAAGTTCCTTTCCCAATATATCATTCCATGTGAGTGGTACAGTATTTAAGAGTGCCCTCCCCAAGGATTGTTGCCTTGCCATGGTGAGGTGGCTTGTGTGGTTCAAAGAGGTTATGGGCTATGCGTGTAGGGCTACCCAAGATGCACAGGCCACAACAGAGAATTCAGACTAAAGGAAATCCACCGGAGAAGGAAACAGTAGCCCATTCAATCGAGCTATTTAAAACCATAAAAGATGATGCCGTTAAAGTGCTGCACTCAATATGCCAGCAAATTTGAAAAATACAGCAGTGACCCCAGGACTGGAAAAGGTCAATTTATGTTCCAATTCCAAAGAAGGGCAGCACCAAAGAATGTTCAAACCTATCATACAATTGTGCTCATCTCACTTTCCAGCAATATCATGCTCTAAGCTAGGCTTCACCATAGGTGGATTGAGAACTTCCAAAAGTACAAGCTGAGCTCTGAAGAGGCAGAGAACTAGAGACCAAATTGCCAATATTTGCTGGATCATGGAGAAAGCAAGGAAGTACCAGAAAAATGTCTGCTTCTGTTTCATTGACTACACTAAAGCCTTTGATTGTGTGGATCACAACAAACTGTGACAAGTCCTTAAAAAGATGGGAGTACCAGACCACCTCATTTGTCTTCTGAGAAACCTGTATGCATGTAAAGAAGTGACAGTTAGGACTGGATACGGAACAACCAATTGGTTCAGAATAGGAAATGACAAAGCTGTACATTGTCACCCTACTTATTTACGTATGCAGAGTACATAATGTGTAATGATGGCTGGATGAATCACAAGTGAGATTTAATATTGCCAGGGGAAATATCAACAACCTCAGATATGCAGATGACAACACCCTAATTGCAGAAAGTGAAGATCTAAAGATCCTCTTGAGAATGAAAGAGGAGAGCGCAAAATCTGCCTTGAAATTCTACATCAGAAAAACCAAGACTGTCATTCAGCTCCATCACTCTCCAGCAAATAGAAGGGGAAGAAATGGAAGCAGTGACAGAGCTTACTTTCTTGGGATCTAAGATCACTGCAGAAGGTGACTGCAGTCATGAAATAAAAAGATGCTTGCTGCTTGGGAGGCAAGCTATGGTAAACCTAGGCAGCATAAAAAAAGTAGACACATCACCCTGCCAACAAAATTCAATAGTTAAAGAAATGGTCTTCTCAGTTAGTAATGTATGGTTGTGATAGTTGGACCATACGGAAGGCTGAATGGAGAAGAATAAATACCTTCTAAGTGTGGTAGTGGAGAAGACTCTTGAAAGTCCCCTGGACTGCAAGCAGATCAAATCAATCCTGACTACTCCATGGAAGGACAAATACTGACGCTAAAGATCACATATTTTGGCCACCAAATGAAATGAGAGGATTCTCTGGGGATTTCCCTAAAGCTAGGAAAGATTGAGGGCAAAAGGAGAAGTAGGTGGAAGAGGATGAGGATAAGACAGTATTATTGATGCAGTGGGTGTTTACACAACTTGATAAACTGAAAGCTATGTTGCCACTGGGCCTATCTTTTATCAAGAGAATAAACATAAACCTATGAAAATGTAGATGTGTGGAAGTAGCACCCTTTGCCTCCTTATGCATTCAGACATTAAGCCTTTTCTGAATGCCTGGATAAGGGTAAAAAATGGAAAAAGAAAATAGTCAACTAACTTTTTAAGAGTAGCCATTCATGCTCTTTAAAACTAACAGTTTGTGCAAAGCTTTGATATCCAGTAAAATAACCATGAATTGTGATAATAAAATGAGAGAACAAATATACTACTCAAGCTTGCAGCACACTTGAACACAGATTCCCATTTCTACTCTCTCTCATACCTTTATGAGAGAGATCAGTAAAGTCATTAATCATTATCTTGTTTAGGAAACATATCCTTGAGTACACAGAATAACAGGCTCAAACTACAAGAAACCAGGTATAGGGTGAATATGAAGAAAAGCTTAACTGTTACAGCAATAAGACAATGGAGCTAATTACCTTATGATTACTTTGATTTGCTTTGATTTGGATTCCTACTTTGAGCAGGGGGTTGGACTTGATGGGTCATAGGCCCTTCCAACTCATCCATTCTATAATTCTATTAAGGTACTACCCTATGCAGAATAATTCTAAATTGGCCAATGCATAGTTTTAGTTGTAAACAGGGGCAATTTCAGAAGCATCTCACCTCTAGAGAAAAACAGAAGAATAAAACTCCTTGTGGGTGCATAACATGGCACCTGTTGTTCTAACTACTCTATCTGACTGCCTTTCAGGAACAGGGCTCAGTAATTCTCAACCACCACATTCACCTTCTTTACAGCCTTGGTCAAACTGCAATCCTATAGCACCACAAAAAGCAGGGAATGGTAAACCACTGCTGAGTACTTTGTCCTGAGAAAATCCTGGCAAGGGTTGGTGTAAATCAGAACCCACTTGACAGCACTAAAACACTGTACTGTGACTACTACTGCTACCAACAACAACAACAACCCCATTATTAGGAATAATAATGAAGTGCCTTATGTTTCCCCAAAAATTAATTTGGCATACACTTTCATGGGTTATACCAAACTACAGAGCAACATGGCTACTCTTCTGGGAAATTATTAGGATGGAATTTGTACCTTCAGACATACTGTTTACAGAATTCTAATACAGCATACATCTTTAAGACTATTGCTTACTTCTGGTTTTTTGTTAATGGATTTATTTCCCTAGCTTTCAAAAATACACTGTAAAAGCTTTTGGATGGATGCCATACTTTTACAAAAGGTTGCTGCAGAGCTATCATTAGGCGTAATGTGGTGGCTGTCCTAGGCAATGAGCTACAAACACTGGCAAATCAACAGTGCCCCTCCCTCACTCCTGAAGGAGCCTTATTACTTTGGACAGCTACTCTGAACAGCTTTCTAGAGAGCCTACTACTTTCAAATCCAGACAGGCATTGTATAAACATGTCACGTTTGCTACAGAAAAGACAATTTTCCTGGTCACCCCACCAAAAACAGTTGGCCCTGGGGGGTCCTCAGAGTCAGCTGTGTGAAAGTCACCTCTTATAAATAGAAACAGACACATCCCCTTTTAAGTGTCTTTCAAAAGACATTTCTCAAACTCAAGTAGCACTTTTACTCCCAGAACTTCAGCCACACTGCTAAAAACTATCACCCATTTTTGCAACAATGCTTACATAGTACAACAATATTTCCAATCTGATAGCCCTTGTTAATTCTTGCTGCTCTTTTGTGTATGTAGAGTCAGAAAAAGGACACTCTGGAACCTTGAAGCAAGAAGAAAGCTGATGAAAGCAGCCCACACAGATAGCTACATATGGTCAAGTGCTTGTGAGAGCATATGGTTAAAGATAGAAATGTCCACTGAATGTTAAGTGGAAGAATACATCTTCCCACTCAAACTAAGTAGAATTTTATAATGATAAACACCCATCAAAGATGATGCCCAGAATACTATCTACACCCAGAGAAGCCCAATAGGGTTCAAAGTGATAATATGCTCCATTCAGTCAGATAAATATATCTTGAGAAAAATATTCTTTGACTTTAATATGTCACATGAACAAACCATGGTATCTATACTGCTGGTATGGCAGAATGGTGGGCACATTTTAGCACATGTGGAGCACATATGGTAAGACTTTGATTCACCTCTTCCTTTTCTGACTCCAGCTGGAACATCTGACATTTCTTGTTCTGTATGTGGTAATATATTGTAAAGTCCTAAACATCATTTACTTACATGAGAAAGAAATGCAACAGTATCCCAGTTACTGCAGTCTTTAAGCTCTCCTTCCCTTTGGACTGGAAGGTTTATTGAGCCATTATTTTCTTTTGGTAACATTTGGGATCTTCTATTCCTGAAGTCTTGAAATAGTGCTAATGGCATTCCAACTATTGCTGGTGATGTATTTTTTCCTTGTGCTTTCAGAACAGCTTTCAATTCACTTTCTAAAACTGCAGCTTCTTCAATAAAAAGATTATTTATTTGAAAAAAATCATTCTTGCAATATACTCTTCAGTATATTGTTTCCATCTTGCCTTTATTTCAAATTATTCAGATGAAGTTGCAAATTCAGAAAGTGATCTTTCACCATATCTAACACTTATTTACATTTTTCTTTGATTTCTTGGGTCTTATAGAATAAATGAGTTGGAAAATGCAGAAATCCAAATCCAAGCAAATGGTTGTCCAATTCTCTCTTGAATGCTTCCAGCACTCACACCACCTCTCAAGGCAGTTGGTTCCACTGTTATACTGTTCTAAATATTAAGAGGTTTTTTTCTAATACAAGGACAAGGATAGGGTTCAAGCAGCAAGGTTCTGGGCATGGCATAACAACGATCCACAGGAACTGGGAAGGAAGTCTTTAGAGGCAGGATTCAGGAACAAGGGAGGAGACCTTTGAAAGCAAGATCCAGGAGCAAGGCAAGAGCTCCTCAGAGGAAGGAACCAGGAAAAGGCAAGAGATTTTTGGGAAAAGGAACCAGCAATAATTTAGAAACCAAGCAATGACAAGTCCAGTGACTTCCATTGAATAGGCAGCTTCTAAGACAGGGGTAGCCAACCTTGTTGCCCCAGGTGTTCTTGGACTTCAATTCCCAGAAGCCCAAGTAAACAAGAACACCTGGGGCACCAAAGTTGGCCACCCCTGTTCTAGGAGGAAGAGCTGGTTCTTATATAGTTCAGCCTCCCAGGGCCTCCAGTGAAGCCGATGGTGGTCTAGAACTTCAGGTGGAGCTTAGTAGCTGCAGCAAGATGAGGGTCTAACCCTGCAATTACTAGAGCCGCCTTCCAGGTTGGGTGTTTGTGTCTCTCATCCTGTGAGCACAATTTAAATTAACCTTCTAATTTCTGTATTTCTTAAGCAGGCGCAGTATAAGTAATTGAAATATTAACCTACATAAGGAAAAGAATTAAAGTGCATTAAAAAAATTTTTTTTTTGTTTAAAAACAACAACACTTCTCTTATTAGGTAAAGGAACAGTGCCTGTCTGGTTAACCTGCCAAAAACCATCTGACAGGCTAATCTATCACCAGACTGTACTGTAGCTAATCTCAGGGGACATAACAAAGGCCCAGAGCCTTGAAGAACTTTGTCTATTAAAATAAATAGGAAAATATTTTGTACTATTATAACAAAGCATGACATCATTGTTTAAAGCTGCTACATGGTCATGATCAAGTCCAGTCTCTGGTGGTAGAAGGAAGGAAGAAATTAAATTAAGTAGAATGGAAAGAGGGGATTCACAAACAGCTGATGAAAAGGGGTTCTGGATGAGAGGGGACCATCACCCCATCTGAAGGGGCTCATCCACCCATAGCCATTGGCCTCTTTAGGGAGTCAGATTATTTACCACTGCCCAACACTCGATGTTGAGTCACTGACTGTATGGTCTACTCCATTAATGTAGTGGATGTCCAGCCAGACATTTAGCCCCTCAGATTTACCCAATAAGTGCCCAGGAACACCAGGTGTATACTCCAGGGGTGGGAAAATAACAAAGTGAACCAGAAAGCCTGTGGAGAAAGTTGAGGCAGCCTTAAGGTGTCCCAAAAAATTATCTGCCTGGAACTGAAGAAAACAAAAGAGCAGGACAGGCAAAAAAGGTGCCTGGGTCACCTGGCAACAGGTGGATGCGCCAAACTCACTGGTCAGAGAAGCAAGTACATTGGACATCTTAACAGTGCAGCAGAGAGGTGGGTATTTCTCTCTGCAAACATCTAGCAATCCAGTGCCAAGCTCCTTCCCTCTCCCTCGGCCACCGTTGTGGTGAAAATGCAGCACAATTATACCCTCGTCCATGCTAGCACGCTGTTCTCTGGACCAACTAAATTTGGAAGCACAGGGTCAGGCAGGCGATCTTATCCCATTAGCAGTCCACCAATCCCTGGCTGATGCCATGCCCCACATGTGTTCCTCCTCAAGGACTATTTATCCCAACTCGAGAAGGCACAGGACCGATAAGGTGGTCATGCAGACGTGGAGCCCCAAAGGTATGAATCCTCACCTCCAAGACCATCTATTCCTGGCTCTAAAAAACCATTCTGACATTTAGATGTATAAAACCGGGCTATTTCTCTACAGTTGGATTCTATGTTTTCAAGGACATAAGAAATATTTAAGAATTCTTTCAATTTAGATTTTAGAATAAAATGAAATGCATGGGTCATGCAGAGTATCTTAGAAGATTCAGGAGCTTTAGTGAATACTGAAGGGAAACACATGACACTTCCAGAAAAGTGGCACGGAGGTACAGTACAGCAAAATAACAGAGCTGAAGTTACAGCATTGACTATCTCAAGCAGGGACTGCAGTGGCTCAAGTGGCTAAGATGCTGACTGGAAGGCAGTTCGATTCCTGAATACTGCAGAATGGTATGAGCTCCCGTCTTTGTCCCAGCTCCTGCCAACCTAGCACTTCGAAACCAAGAAATTGCAAGGAGATAAATAGGGACCACTTCAGTGGGAAGGTAAACAGCGTTTCATGTGCATCAGTGTCTAGTCATGCCTGCAACATGACCATGGAAACATCTGCAGGATCAGCTGGCTCTTCAGCTTTGAAACAGAGATGAGCACTGAACCCTAGAGTCGGATATGACTAGCTTTCGAGCAAGGGAAACCTTTACCTTTACCTATTGAAAGAAATCCAAAACAGGACATTAAAATTTAGATAACAGGAATATTTAGCTACAAGAATGTTTCATTCTTGATGCAGCAGATTATGCTAAAGCTTCCATTAAAAAAATGGAAAGGTACAAGATAGAAGCAGTGTAAGAACTGCTTCAAAAAAAATTCCTCTCTTCAAATCTGTTTTATTTCTTCATATCCATGTTTCCTCTGGCTGTTTCACATGACTGCTTTAGAATCACCAGCATTGCCTGCTGGAAACGGAACTGACAGTTACAAGTATGGAACAAGACTTTTGTAACATATGAAAGGCGAATGGGGGCAGAGCAGCTACTCTTTTCCTGTCATTAGGAAAAAGTTTGTGTCACCGCTAAGATACATAATATTAACCAGGGCCATACTGAGATGGAAAACACACATTCTAGCCAAATGTTCAAATGAACATTATCAACAACAGTGTATTCTTGAAGAGTGATGAAATGTGTAAGTTTGATACTGAGTGCAGCTCCAGTTACACAATAACAGCCTACATATCATTTTCTTGAAGAAGCAAAGACCTTGATATGAACTCTAAAAAACTTATTTATTGTAGAACAACAAAGTGTCTTGTAGAACTCTTACTATAAACATGACCCTTCACCACTCTAGACCTCAATAGTATTACAGCCTATGAAGGTTCATATGATTAAGAATGAGTTTAATAGTCTTTAAGAAGCCATGAGACACTTTGTTATTTTTATTTCATCAGACTAACACAACCCTTCTTCTGGAAGCAACTTACCTCCCCTCCAAATTTCTTGCTTGATTACTTTGGCTCCTTAATGTCAAGAGTCACACTGAACAAATTCTAGTTTCTTACATAAGTAATCAAAGGGACTTGATAAGAGTTTGTATCACAAATAGATATTGGTTCATTTCTAATTCCTGAACTACATTTTTAGGATTTAAAAAATCATTACAGAGAAAGTTACATATTTTCTAAAATGGCAATTTAATACTAAGTGTTTAACTTGCACACCATTATGTCAAATCTGTATTTCAGAACAGCCTTTCCAGTCTAATTGGCTAATAGCATCAAATCTTTCATTATAAATCCTTCTCAAAACATTATGCTCTTCTTGCCTTCACAGATCATCTCATTAAAATGCTCTTCTCATCCTACTAGCTAAAGCAAGGGTTCCCAAACTTTTCAAGCCAGGGGCTGATTCACGCTCTCTCAGTCAGTTCGGAGAGCCAGGTGGCCATTTTCCACTGTCTGCATGATGGGGGAGAGGGGGGGGGGTCATTTTGTCCCAACAGCTTCAAAGAGGTAGCCATTTTGTTTCTCAAATGCCCTTGGATGGATGGGGGCCACATGAAATGGTACTAGGGGCCAGATCAGGCCAGGAGACCTTAGGTTGGGAACCCCTGACGTAGTCTAGGAATTCTTCGGGAGAAATAACAGCAACATGAAGATGTTTTAAAAAAGTATACTAGCTGGTCCATGAAAGAGGGGGGAAACCCTACATATGGGCAGCATTTGATTTGGACCAATCAAAAACTGCCAAAATTTAGTTTAGGGTTCTAGGTTTTTTTAACAAGTGCTTATCAACTCTGGATTAACTAAAGAGTGAACAAGTCTAAACACGAATATTGTCAAGATTAATGCTTACAGTTCATGTGCCTTTTTATTTTTCTCCCACCCACAACATACATCCAGGCATATGCTTTTTAGTTGGAGGTTCACTTAATGATTAAAAAAGCAGCCGATGAGCAAGTTTAAAACACAACATTTCAAGCATGAATGTAGGAAAATAGTTCCTAATCTTAGATTTCTGCATGTTTCACTGCAACATCTAGAATCCCGGATAGTAGGCTATGTTTAGCCCAACAACATCCGGGGATCTAAGTTTGAGACCTATGGATGTAAATATCAGGCAATGGCATTTAATACAAAGGAGAAGGAAACAGATGCTCTCTTGACTTGACTTTAATCTTGAGGATTATTCTTGGCAGTGGTTCAAGCATCATCCTGAAGGAAATCCCCAGATGGCCCAGAAGTACTTTTACAGCTGCCTCCATTGCTTTGCATAATTTTATAAATTACACTAAAAGCAACTAGAAGAGCAATAATTCAGCCTATTACAGGCATTTTAATGTGATTATATGACTGAAAGTCATTCTTCTGCCAATGGACAAAGATTTTTCTACCCAGGCACTTGACTGGACATTAAGGAAGGGGTTTTTAAGAGTTGTTTATACATTTCCCCGTGTTCATGTGATTTTTTAATTGTTTTCATTAAAGCACCACTATACTTCTTAATAATTCTGAAGCTATTTATGGCCCTTATATGGGGGGGGGGGGCTTAAGGTAGGATATTAAGCCAAACTAACAAGACTTTAATTTCCAGAGATTAAATAAAGAATAAAAGTGCATTAAAACATATTGATTCTTCAGGATCCGGGGGGGGGGGGAACGGGGCGCGAATATTTTTTCAGGAGGGGTAACAATATCACATATATATAACATTAGAACTTTGCCCTGGAAGGGGGGCTGTTAGCTGAGGGGGAGCTGATCCCCCCTTGGCCAACCCATGGCTATGGCCCTGTGGTTCTTTTATCCTTACTTACCCACATCTCTTTGTGGTAAGGATTATAAAGTTGCAAATTTTATATCTGGGTGTGTGCCCAGTGAGTTTTATCAGTGTCGCCAATGCTTCTATGTCTCATTTGGAAATTGTCTAAATGCATTTTCTAATAATGTGATGTATTCAATTACTTGAAAAGCATTTTGGACAGTTACGTTTGTTAGAATTTCAGTAAGTGGCAAAATTCTAATAAATATAACTGTCCAAAATGCTTTTCAGACAGGATCCATATTCACACCTAAATAGCTTGTAAATACATTGAAAGGATTTTAAACATGGGTTTCTTGCATAGGAACACACTAACACCAACCTTCAAAACACAGAGCATGTCCAGACAAGCATTTAGCTCACTTTTATTATTGCTGCTGCTGCTAAACACATTGCTCTCAGCCAGCTCAGATTGCTAATTTGTTCTCAAATGAAGCTGTGGGTTAATTAGGGTAGAGGAATACACATGAACTGGGTCTTTGGTACACACACAAACACACACAACACACTAAATTGGGATTCCCTTCACCAATCCTTCTTCCCATTCACAAGTTGAGAACCTTGGATTATACTTTGTTGAAACTACTGTACTGCTAAATGTCCCCTCCTACCCCACTGTTCTCTGGTTCTTAAATTTTTTTTTATTTCTTACATATAAGAAATAAAGTTAATTTTGTCCATTGGTGTCCTACTCTGAAAGACCCTTGGGCTTAGTGAAACATTCAGCGTATCTTCTTTGTTTTCTTGTTGAGATACATACTGTCAGAAATAAAGTTTACGTAAATGAACATGGAGAATCTCGGTTTACTGTTTGTATCAAAGAGCAAAAATAAGCCAATTAAAACAATGCAATTTTTAAATTTCCACTAGCTAACTTCTAACCTGTTCCCTTCCTTGCTCTCTCCTTCCCATCTCTCTCTCACATGGAGAGAGTCCCTCTCTTCTTCCAATCACCCCAATTTTAATCTAAGTAGGTGTCCTATAATTCCTCACAATCTCCCCACAACTCCACAGGCCTCCACTTCAAATATCAGGCTGTGCTTCAGTGTAAGGAGGGGGGGGGCATTGGAAGTGGATGTAAGGAATGGTAGTGGCTTAGTGGTTAAGATGTTGAGCTTGACGACCAGAAGGTCAGCAGGTCAGGAGTTCAAGACCCAAGTACTGTGCGACAGAGTGAGCTCTCACCATCTGTCCCAGCTCCTGCCAACCTAGCAGTTTGAAAGCAAAAAATGCAAGTAGATAAACAGGTACCACTTCAGAAGGAAAGGTAACAGCATTCCATGCACTCCAGTGTCTAGTCGTGCCTGTCATATGACCATGGAAACGTCTGCAAACACAGAAAGTGTAGGCTCTTTGGCTGTAAAAGGAGATGAACACCGAACCCTAGAGTTAGACACAAGTGGCTTTCGAGCAAGGGCAACCTTTACAATTTGCTTAGATGCAGCTGTGCCCTTGGAATGGGAGAGGGAGGTGAAAGGAGAAAGTTGACAATTGAGTGGGAGTTGGAGTGTGGGTGTGTCTGCGTGCGTGCGTGCATGTGTGTGTGTAAGAGAGAGAGAGAGAGAGAGAGAGAGGTGGAATGGGAGGCAAGGAGTAAGTAAGTAAGTAAGTGATTAAGCAAACAAGCAAGGGAAAGGAGGTGAATTACACTTAAACTTGATATCTCAATAACTAATGCAATGGAAGTTGGGGCAGGAAAAAAATTCATTATCCAAACAAGGAGAAAGGAATGGTGATTTGAAAACATGTCTGTCCCCTTTTTACAGAATATATATATGTGTGTGTGTGTCAATGATTTTATATATATATATATATATAATCATTGACATGCAATCATTGCACACATACCTGTATTTAGAATTTTAAATGCAATCATTGAAATGTAATCATTGCATCAATGTTTACTATTTTTTTTCTTATTCACAAATGCACCATTTATAATCATTTGAGTGCACATGCACACACACACGCACACACACACACATGAGATAAGCATAAACATACATAGAGGCATTCCACATATAGAAGTAGATTGAGTTCTTTCTAATTGCTTTTTTACTCAAGTCTATAATTGGCTTTGGTCTTTTGATGATGTTCAAAGGAAAATAATCTTGTTTACTCCTTGGTGCCTTAAACGAAGGGAAGACCTTGGTACATTATGTAGAACCACTCAGCCAATTTTGCAGAGTGGTGTCACCCAGTTTTGTGTTTTTTACTCAGCTGATTTAAAAATAAAACCTATATTTTTCTTTTTAAAACTCTCCCCTTGTTTGATTGCAATTGAATTTAGGCATCAAACAAATCAACAACAAAGGGAATTAGTTTCTGGGACTCATCAATACAAGTAATTTAGTCTGAAATTGCCACCATATGGGTAATCACATTTTAAGGAGAATCCAAACAATCATGGGACAAACTGCTGTACTCTATTGCTTTCCTTGTTGCCCCCCTTTTCTCCCCACCTAAATTGATTAATTGTTATTTTAAAAATAGTAAGACTATTGCTTTTTCTGTCTGTTGAATGTTGATAAGCAAAAGCATTACTGGCACTTGTCAAGCCTTTCACCCCAAAGCACCCTGCATGTAGATCTTGACTTTTTATTGCACCCTACTGAATGTGGCAGCAGGTTTTGCCAGTGAATAATCTCCTTTAATTATCACTTTCTGTCAATCCTATCTTTGAGGAGAATAGATTATTTTCATTATGAATGCCATTTCTTTTCAGGTGGAAAAAGGGTATAACATCAACTGCCACAGTTAAAAGAAGACACAGAAAGGGCACAATCAACAAACAAGAAGCTTTTAATTAACACAACAAAAGAGCTTTGTAAACAATAAAATAGGATCTTGGCTATCTGGGACCATAATAATATAAAGACAGCATAATGTTAAATGCTATGTAAAGATAAAGGTTTCCCTTGCTCAAAAGCCAGTCGTATCCAACTCTAGGGTTCAGTGCTCATCTCTGTTTCAAACCAAAGAGCTACCGCTGTCTGCATCTGCAGACATTTCCATGGTCATGCAGCAAGCATGACTAGACACCGGAGTGCATGGAACGCTGTTTACCTTCCCACCAAAGTGGTCCCTATTTATCTACTTGCAATTTCTTGCTTTCGAAGTGATAGGTTGGCAGGAGTTGGGACAAAGATGGGAGCTCATTCCACCCTGCAGTACTCGGGAATCAAACTGTTGACCTTCTGCCTCCCAGTCAGCATCTTAGCCACTTGAGCCACTGCAGTCCCTATGTAGAACCTCAATTATAAGTCTATTTCCCAATTATTGCAGAAAGGCAAAGCTTTTAAATGGTTTCCCCAAAAATCAGATGCAAGACTAATATTTATATTTGTCCATAAATTCTTCAATCCTCTTTTTTTTTTTGTTTCTTTGCATGGATGCACAGGATTACATGGAGTTTTCTCTCACAGCCATTGGGATGCTATCTTCTCCTTCAATTCCCATAGAGTAAGTATAAAAGTGGGCTGCAGTGGCTCAAGTGGTTAAGACGCTAAACTTGATGACTAAAAGGTCAGCAGTTCAAGACCTGAGTGCTGCATGACAGAATGAGCTCCCATTTCTGTCCCAGCTCCTGCCAACCTAGCAGTTTGAAAGTAAGAAATTGCAAGTAGATAAATAGGGACCACTTTGGTGGGAAAGTAAACAGTGTTCCGTACACTCTGCTGTTGAGATTTGCCTGCCACATGTCTTCTGAAATGTCTACAGACGCAGACAACACTGGCTCTTTGGATGTAAACAGAGATGAGCACTGAACCCAGGAGTCAGTTAAGACTGGCTTTTGAGCAAGGGCAACCTTTACCTTTAAGTATAACAATTCTAAGAAAATCAAAGCCACAATTTAGAATTACAGTCAAACCTCGCATAAAGAGTGCCTCGCTTAAAGAGTAACTCACTTAAAGAGAATTTTCTCTGAATGTTCGCTTAACAAATAAAACCAACCAAAAACTCGCTTAACAAATAAATTGGGGGTCACCATTGTAAGTGACCACAATTGGTCACTTACAATGGTGTCTCACTTAAAGAGCAAACTCGCATAAAGAGCAATCCCGTGGAACACATTATGCCCTTTAAGCGAGGTACAACTGTATAACTGAACACAATTATTGACATTTAGGAAAACTTCTCAACTTTCTAAAGCTGGACATTTTGTTTATGTTTCAGAGAGACACAGTATGTATTCTACATTTGTTATGATTTCTTCATGCTTAAAACACTGTTCAGGCTCCTCCACAGGTAAGCAACCATTTGTTTGACCTTTTTAAAATCTAGTGTTAACATTTTCTTGCTTTGATTGCTCTGCTGTTATTAATTCATTTTAAATACTTCTCCTTTCCATGTTCAGTTACAATTGGGGTGGCCACTGGAACCATGACCAAAACAGACAATTTGGTATTATATCTGCATAGGTTAATTTAATGTATAAAAATGTAGTCATAATGACCAGTGGTGGGCAGCAACAGGTTCGCACCACCACCCCCGGGAGGTAGCAAAATTGGGTGGCCTCTGGGCTGGGGGGTGGCGAAATAAGGTGGCCGTCAGGGAGGGAGGGGAGTGAAATTGGATGGCCACGCCCACCTCCCTGCCCATCAGGTTTTGTCCCTGCAAGTGGTTCAAGGTCTTACTTGCTCAAAAGCCAGTCATATCCGACTCTAGGGTGCAGTGCTCATCTCCATTTACAGCCAAAGAGCCAGTGCTACCTGTGTTTGCAGATGTATACATGGTCATATGGCAGACATGACTAGATCGCCCAAGACGTAGGCTCCGCCCATGGCATAGACTCCGCCCACAGTATGGTACTGAATTTTTTTGCTTTCCACCATTGATAATGACCCATCACAAAATAATAAGAGTTAAGAGGGATCGCCAAATATGGATAAGCAGAAATAAGGTTTTTGGTAAAACGTGTCCTCCATGTCTTTAAGCAAGTTACTCTCTAAGCGAGGTGTTCTTTATGAGAGGTTTTACTGTATTCTGATTGTAGTATAGAGGCACTCGTGCTGCTTTTCCAAGCAGAACAGGAGATTTGATATGAATATGCAGAGGAAAGTAACCTGGACAGCTCCTCAAATGGGGGTCAAACGAAACTGCATTTTCTTCTCAGTCCTTGTCAGCAAAGCCAATGGAGAGGAATTCACGGTACTCCAAAAACGGGTTAAGGGCCACAGGCTGCCTTCTCCCTGACTTGCACTAATGTGATGAGCCCATCTTAAAGAAGTGGCCTTCCCTGAAAGGTAAAGCCACTTAATTTCCTGATTAGGGGCTGCAGTGGCTCAGTGGTTAAGAAGCTCACCTTGTTAGCTGGAAGGCCGCCAAGTCGGCAATTCAAGATCTGGGAACTGCATTTATTTATCTATCTATTTATTTATTTATTTAGATTTATATCACCGTCCACTCGCCGTGGCGACTCTGGGCGGTTTACAATCAGGGGGGAAAAAAAACAAAAAACAACAACAATAACACACACACACCACAAACAAACTAAAATCCATTCCTCCTTCTGGCCAGAGGACATTAGTCTTTTCCTTCCCTGGGCAGATAAGGCCCAGGATTAGGAAGTGGGAGCTTCCATCTAAAAACCTTAAAACTTTTAAAAATTAAAAACTGAAAAAGATTAAAAACAGATTTAAAACACACCAGATGCTACAACTACTAGTTAAAAGTAGAAAAAGAGAGGGACTCAGATCAACCAATGTGCTGGAGTCATTATACCTTCCATACGGAATGAGCATCCACCTCTGTCCCAGCTCCTGCCAACCTAGCAGTTCAAAAGCAAGAAATTGCAAGTAGATAAACAGGGACCACTTTGGTGGGAAAAGATCTTGGGGACATGAAAGGAGCCTCATTCAGGCACCACCGAGCAGAGTTTCTCCAGCAAAAATCCTTTCAGCTTCTTAACAACTGAGTCACCACAAAATAATTTCTGACACAAAATTGTTGTTGTTGTTGTTATTTCCTGATGACTTCTTAATCCCAGGTGTAAAAACCATGATATTCTAGTCCACTTTTAATTGAATAATGATGGTAATCGATAGTTTATAAATGGTGTGTTTCTTAAAACGACACCAGTAGTTTTGTTCAAAGTGAAAAGAGATATGATATTGATATATTAGTAAAGGTAAAGGTTTCCCTTGCTTGAAGGCCAGTCGTAGCCGACTCTAGGTTTCAGTGCTCGTTTCTGTTTCATAGCTGAAGTGCCAGCGCTGTCTGCTTCTGCAGATTTTTACGTGGTCATGTGACAGGCATGACTAGACACCAGAGTGCACGGAACACTGTTTACCTTCCCACCGAAGTGGTCCCTATTTATCTAATTGCAATTTCTTGCTTTTGAACTGCTAGGTTGGCAGGAGCTGGGACAAAGACGGGAGCTCATTCCGTTCTGTAGTACAGTAATACCCCGGATAACGCGAGTACTGTATAGCATGAAAACCGCATAACGTTACAAGATTTTCAGAAAAATCTTGTATCGAATAACGCGATTTTTAACATTATCTGATACAGTCGTTCTTAGCAGCAGGGTGGCTGGAAAGCTGAACGGGATTCTCCGTTCAGCTTCCCAGCCACCCTGCAGCTACGGAGGCAGGGGTGGGGAGGCTGGAAAGCTGACGGGGGGTCCCCCGTCAGCTTCCCCAGCCACTCCACAGCTGCGGAGGCAAGGGCGGGTGGCTAGGGAAGCTGACAGGGAGTCCCCGTCAGCTTCCCCAGCCACTCTGCAGCTGTAGATTGGGTCCTCTGATCTCTCTGGAGCAGGCAGGGGACACGATCCAAGCCGTTTCTGGGCTTCCCCGACGTCCTCAGCCAGTGCAGCAAGCCAAAATGTCAGGGTTCGAATCCCGACATTCTGGCTTGCTGCAGCCTCAAAGAGGGTGGGGGAACTTCAAAAATAGCGCGCATCGGCTCTAGGGAGGTCGGGAGACCCGATGCGTGCTATTTTTGAAGTCCCCCCCCCCTTGAGGCTGCAGCAAGCCAGAATGTCGGGATTTGAACCCTGACATTCTGGCTTGCTGCACTGGCTGAGGACATCGAGGAAGCCCAGAAAGAGCTTGGATCGGGTCTCCCCACCTCCCTGGACCTGGCGGGGGGGAGGGGGGTCAGAGCCCCCAAAATTGGTAAAAAAAAGGACGTGGTTTTTTTAAACCCCCGCCGGGTCCAGGGAGGTGGGGAGACCCGATCCAAGCTGTTTCCAAAGTTCCCCCACCTCCCTGGAGGCTGCAGCAAGCCAAAATGTCAGGATTCAAATCCCGACGTTCTGGCTTGCTGCCGCCTCCAGGGAAACAGGGCTTTTTTTTAACATTGTGTGATCAATGTATCGCACAACATTAAAAACCGGATAATGACGATTCTTGTGGAACCAAGTCATAACGTTATCGAACTGCTGACCTCCCACCTTCCAGTCAGCGACTTAGCCACTTGAGCCACTGCAGTCCCTGTTGATATAACAGCCAATCACAATTTTTATTCCTACTAAATTTGTGTTTTCTGTTTTCAATCTGGAGAGGGTTGATGGTATAAAAATCTGTATAAAAACGTTTTAAATAGAATTCATCTCAAAATGAACGTTACAATAAAATCAACAACAGACAGATATCTAACCTAGTTATGCCTGTAGGACAAGGGGAAACAGAGACGATAGCTCAGAAAGAAGACTGCAGCAAGAGCTAACCATACAAAATACTGTACGTGATACCCAAAACTCAGAAAAGACTGTTAAAAGTAGCTGTCCTCTCAGAACAGTAGGAGGCGTGGGTGGAACAAGTTAATTTTCCCAACATTTAAAAAGGTTTTTTAATAGTTTTCTGAATTTACAATTGTATACACTGTAATGTCACAAAACTATCCCAGTCTTTGTTATTGCTGCTTCTATTATTACTATTTCTATAGTTGTTGCTGTTACTATTATTACTATCACTTTGATTGCTAAACTGATGTTCCTCATAAAAGCTCCGGATAGCCAAGCTCTTCTCTCTTTCTCATAACACTCATTTGAAAGATGTTTGGGCTACATTTCTGGCAATCCTTGACCACTGGCCTTTCTGATACAGTGTTTCCCAAATGCTGGTGTTTGGACTTCAATTCCCAGAAGCCTAAGTCATTTCCCCAAAGCACTGATCAGTCAATGTACTGACTTAGGCTTCTGGGAATTGAAGTCCACCTGTGGGCTGTGTACCCCTTGTTGGGAACCACTGGACTAGGGTTTCTTGATTGCTGCTGAAACATCTAGAGCAGTGTGTTCCCAACCTTTGGTTTTTGGACTTCAATTCCCAGAAGCCTAAGTCAATTCCCCAATGCAGTGATCAGCCAATGGACTGACTTAGGCTTCTGGGAATTAAAGTCCTCCTGTAGGGCGTGTACACCATGTTGGGAACCACTGATCTAGAGCAGTGTTTCCCAAATGCTGGTTTTTGGACTTCAATTCCCAGAAGCCTAAGTCATTTCCCCAAAGCACTGATCAGCCAATGGACTGACTTAGGCTTCTGGGAATTGAAGTCCACTAGTGGGCTGTGTGCCCCTTGTTGGGAACCACTGATCTAGAGAGTTGAATTTTCCCCACCCCTCTGATCTACCTGATATGATTTACAGTTCACGTTGTGTTAAAAGACAAAGGAAACACCAGAGATCAAGAATCCTGAAGATTGCCATCAACAGCTTGGGCACTGGCACAGCAAGCATACAGGACATCCAAACACCATCTTCTCCTTTGTGGAGAGGTGTACAGAATTTCTAGTTAAACTAAAGTTAATTACTTCTGAATTTACATTTACTGTATATGTATGTATCAATCTATGTGAAAAGTAGTAGATCAATGTCTATTTTTTGCTGATGCCTCTATTATTATTTTTTGGCCATACATGAGTAACCACCACAGTGGCTAACACCTGTTTTACAGGTGGCTGTGGGCAAGCATGGGTGTGTTTGTGCAGCTGAATCATACACTTTTTTCCTTAACTTGTATGAGGAAGAAAAGAAAAATTGGAGATTAAATACCTGCAAGACAGGTTCACTCTCACCAATAAAATTGTTACCCTGAATGTCCTTAGCAGTGGGGGAGGGGCTTCTCCTTCCAGTAACATTTTGGTTTTGTGTCACATTGGGGGTCCCAGCTCAATTATTCACTTTATCTGTATGTATAAATTATGCATATGTGGCATACAAGCCAGATAATTCCTTTTGCATATGCTTGTTTATTCCCCCCTGCCACACCGAGAAGTTTTGCTTTTATGATCTTGGGAATCTCTTTAAAATCCATTCGGATAGCTAGTATAGCTCAGTAGTTGAGCAAATCTTGGACATGCAGCTGCTCTGAATAATATTGATGCTGCCAACTTTCTGGATTGTAAATATCAGTCTTGGCAAGCTGCAATGTAAGGCAAGTATTATTGCCCTCAAAGATCGTCTCCAGCTTAAAATAAAAGTAAACGATGGAAATAAAGTTCAAAACAAATGTAGCTCATCCAAAGGAGTGAGCTACAATCCATGAAAATATATCTCAAATAAGAAGTTCCAGTCTTTAAGGAGCTGTAAGACTACTTGCTTTTTGAAAATGTAGTCCTTCCTCTCTCCTCACATCCTTCACTTTTCTTTCCTGTTCTAAATCTCGATGTGCTGGGAGATATAATTCTTCCAGTAACCCAGGCATTCACTATACTGTCACCTTCCTTCTCCTTTGGCTAAAAATTGAAGACCTGTTGGTTAGTTGGTTGTTTGGTGGAAGAAAGAATACAAACAGGTAGGCAAAAGCTCTTGGGATGTTCAGCAAGGAGAATGGGAGAGAGTGTTACACTCTCGTTGCCATTACTATTTATGGCACAAGTAAGTTATATTTCAACAAGAATGGACCTTTGAATAAACTAAGTTACTTCCCAAACAGGGTTTTTTAACCCAGGCATGGGAATGCTCTCAAACATAGTTAGATCTAGATACAGTATTGCAGTTTTGAGATACTGGCTAAGTATTGGTATCGGGGTACACTGTATTTTTTGAAACACAATCGGGCATACCTTGGCAATGGCAACCTTATGTTGCTGGCTAATATTTCAAATGCTAGCTCAGGTGAAAGGAACTGCAGAATGAACTCACCAAAAGGTGCCTTCATTTTGGCAGTTTTATGATTGGCTTAGACATGGAAAAAGAAGTATTGGTGTCTGGCAATGAAATCTCCAGGCAGAGTTTATTTATACAGGGTCTTCCAGAGGTTTATATAAACAAAATGTTCCAGATGCCCCAATAAATTAAATAGAAAATCTCTGGGTGAAGGTATTAAATAGGTTCCTGTAGCACTTGAAGGGCCTATATCAATAGCAATCATCCTAAAACTAAGGTGAGGCAGAAACTACTAAGGTGATAATGCAAATAGTCATTACTTAACTGGTTGTGTGGGAAACGCCTGTAGAAATATCCTAAGCTATGACTTCTACATAAAGCCCTACAGCTCTCTATGTTTTCTTTATAAAGGCTTCTATATAACACAACTTTCCACAGCATGGCTCCTTCCAGATGCTTTTAACTCAGTTACTCCTAGTCTCAGCCAGCAGAATCTAAGGTCAGGATTTGCAGGCCAAAACCTCTATGAGACACCTAAGCTGGAAATGAGTAGCAAAAGGAATCAACATGATGGGTGATGGAAGGCGAATCACTGTAGGAAGGCAAATCTTTATGGATTGAGTTCAGACTACCAGCAGGTATGTCAAAATGATTATCTGCTACAGTTTGAAAGGAGGAAATCTGTATTTATTAAATGCGCAGATATTCAGTGGATTATGAAAACAGAAAATTATCTTCATGATATTAGACTCTGCTAATAAGAAGTTAGGCAAAAATTGGAAGGGGTTTATTCAGAAGAAGGGGGCGATTTGTATGGGGAGGCCGCTGACAGTATTAAGATTTGAAAGATTTTGCTATCTCAGGAAGCCTTATACTGTATAACAAAGCTTGTCACAGATCTGTTCCCTTGGAAACCACAGCATGACATAGGCAAAGATGCCAGGGAGATATAAAGGACTCTTTTCTATTAACAGAAAGGAGCAGGCAGCTTTGCCTCCCTTGTGCACTAAGAGGCTCTTTTAACTTAGATCCATAAGTATTATTTTTAAAATGAAATAGACTAAGGAAAAAGAACATTCTTTCTAAATCTTTTGCATCTTACAGTCAGACATAAAGAATGAATACTTCTTAAGATTTTAAAGTTATGCTGGTTTTTTTAATCAATGTAATTTTTGGTATTTTATAGACAGAAACAGTGCATCAACTTTGGTAAGTTACTTTTCAGAAATCACAAACAACGTTCTAAAGCAAGGTGATGGCAAGGAATCCAGTGTGAAGAACATTCATAAACTATCTACTACTATTAAAAAAAAAAGGACCGCGGTGGCTCAAGTGGTTAAGACAATAAACTCGATGACTGGAAGGTCGGAGTTCGATTCCGGAGTACTGCACGATGGAGTGAGCTCCTGTCTCTGCCCCAGCTCCTGTCAACTGAGAAGTTCAAAAGCATGAAATTGCGAGTAGATAATAGGTACCACTTCAGTGGGAAGGTAAGCAGTGTTCCTTGCACTCCAGTGTTGAGGCATGCCTGCCACATGTTCGCGGAAACGTCCACAGACATGGTCAGCACTGGTTCTTTGGGTATAAACAGAGAGAGTATGGAACCCTGGCTTTTGAGCAAGGGCGACCTTTACCTTTACCATAAAAGGTTTCATTATTGTCCAAGGAAATAAAATAACATGCCTGCATCCACAGATATTCTATCTAAGAAATGAACAATGCAAGAGATAATCAGAATGAACAAAACCTGTGACTGGGAACAAGAATTCCTAGGCAGAAAACATGAAAAACAACATAGAAAACCAGCCTGAAAAAAATATGCCTAGCTTAGAACTTAATACTGTACTGCCTTTCCCAAACTATGTATAAATGCTGTTGTGCCATATTTTCTTTCAACTGATATAGAAACGCAGGTCTGGAAATGGGTACTGCCAATTTTTTTAAAGGCCCTAATTAATACCTTAGACAAGGACTTAACATTTTCCTTTTTATATTTTTATGATTTAACTTCTTAACCAGAAGAGTAGCGTGCCTTGGCTGGGCACCGTATAGAAATTTGTTTGGGGGCCCTTAGGAAGGGTAAAGATTTGTTTTGCTTACGCACGTTGGGGGCCCCCGTGGCCCGGGGCCCCCGTATAATTGATACGGCAGATACGGCGGTAGCTACGCCTCTGTTCTTTACTTTTTGTATACAATATCTTTTGTCAAAAATGTCAAAGTATGGTTACTTTCTAAATACAGTAGCTTGTTCAAGGAAGAAATTTCTTCCCTAAGGGCTGTGGTGGCTCAGAGATTAAGAAGCTCCCCTTATTAGCTGGAAGGCCAGCAAGTCGGCAGTTTAAGACCTGGGTACTACATGACAGAATGAGCACCCATCTCTGTCCCAGCTCCTGCCAACCTAGCAGACTGAAAGTAAAAAAATTGCAAGTAGATAAACAGGGGCCATTTCAGTGGAAAAAAGATCTTGGGGACATGAAAGGAGCCTCATTCAAGTGCCCCCTGAGTGGAGACTCTCCAGCAAAAATCCTTTCAGACCAGAATAATTTCTGACGTGAAATTATTATTATTTCTTCCGTCACAGACCCAGAGACTCTATGTATGTTCTTCCCCTCGCCCCTTTTGGAGGTATCTTAAGACAACCATGTGGACATCCAGGATGCAGCAATCAATTGATATCAAGAGTCTCAAGTCCATTAATGAAATGAACCCACCCTGAATCACACATTTCCATATTTTAACGAAAAATTGTTTGTTTATTTATTTTATTTGTAGTACTTTTATACCACCTGATTTAGTCCCTAGCCATTTAGGAGAGTTAAAAAAATTTCTTGAGTTTTCACCATGTTGCTAATTGAGAGCTGCAATCTTGATAGGTGCTACAGAGAAAAATGAAGGGAAAATGTTTAACTCTCTTGGCTGACACTGTGCTACAATGATCAGATAAGAGAAAAACAATAATTACACTTACCCTGACCCTCCACAGCAGGAATTATCAACCTTTAAAAGCTGGGTTCTGGGTCACGATCCCTCAGACAGTGGTGGTGGTGGGGAAACAGCCATTTTGCCCTTCCTCCACTACATGGCACTTCCTGGTGTGGTGGAGGCAGTGGGGGGGGCTGAAATGGTATCGTGGGCTGCAACTGGGCCACCGGCTGCAGGTTGAGGATCCCTGATCTACAGAGAAGCAGGGGAAGTGTTTAATGCCAATAGGTGCTAGCATTAGCTACTGGCTATTAACACTGGAAGCAGCTTTTGAGGAATGCAAGGCACCCATATACACCATTCCCAACATCCACTGTTAATGGGAACAATGTATATGGGAGTGGCCCAAAGAAGTAGAACTCCATGACAGGTTCAAAAAGGAGTGCTAATGAGGGCATTGGGGCACTAAAGTATCTGTGAAATGTTGATGCTAGAGGAAGGAGTGACCCCTGAGAACTCGAAAAAGCAGACTATATGCCCAATATGGACATGCTCTTAAATCCAGTAATTATCCCACTTTTTAAAAAATTATTCTTAAAACCTCCCTTCCCTTTCCTTTGGGTTTGCTTTCAGATAAATCCTTCCGAAGGCAAAAAAACAAAGTAACATAACACGTTCTTCCCTTCTTCTCTACTTCTCTCCATTCCTGAATTTTTATTCTTATGCTAAGGCAGATCTACTAGAAGGAAAGGGACAGAACCAGGGCTACAGAGAAGATATGTTAGCCTTGTAGTCCAAGAGCAACCATCTCTGGTCACTTACATAGGAAAAGGAAATGTTCCTTGAATATGGAAACACTGTAGAAGTTTTAGATCTATATAGAAAGACATGATCCAAGCAAGAGTGGTGTTATTGCCCTCCACAGTCTACCATAATCCACACAATATTAATTAATCTCTTAGGATTCTTTCCAAGGCTGTATTAATGATACTGGATTAGATTACATTTTAGCCTTATTATCTTTATGGAATAAAATTAAACACCACCAATTCAAATCAATATTCCAATAAGGATTAATTTAAAAGTATCCTCAGAGGAAGCTTAACATGGATAAACATGTTCCTCTTTTTCTGTAATTCCTGGTTTAGTTGGAAGATTATTGTTTAATCTGAATATTTAAAATAAAGTACATCAAATTAGTACTCTGAGTCACAATTAATATTTCTCTTGACTACATGCCACAATTGGCAAAATAAAGCACAAATTTAAGAATTTACAGAAAATGCTATCTTTTCTTGAAAGCAGTGGAGGTAGCTGTATAGTTCAGTGGTTTAGGTATTAGGATGAAGAACCAGAGGTTGGGAGTTCAATTCCTCATCGTATCTCCATGGAGAAGAACCAAACTGTGTGGTCATGGATGAATTATACAGTCCGAAGGCATCCCCAGAAGAAGGAAATAGTAAATAAAACCACCTGGAAAAGGTTGCTATAAAGTTAGAATTGATTTAATGGCACATAGTTATTATTCCCTTGGTCTTGGAGTCATTATTCAGTGGGGGATCCTTGTATGAGTAGACCTGTCCATGACAATATTCCGCACAACTTCTGTCCATAACGATCTGTCCCTGGCAGTTTTTCTCCACGTTGGTCCAACATTTTTCTTGTTTTCATAGTTATTATTACTAAGCCATACTAAGTGGCTTATTTAAAGGAATGCCACCCCTGGATCTGAATGTGGGAATACTTGTGCGTAGTCTCTGTATTGCTTTTTAACTTTTGATGATTTTTTAACTCTGACGATTTTTTATTGATATAGATTGTTTTATGTTTCCATTTTTTATCGTAATGTAAGCCGCTCAGAGTCGGGTTCTCCCGATTGGGGCGGGGTAACAAATGCAAATGCAAATGCAAATGCAAATAATAATAATAATAATAATAATAATAATAATAATAATAATAATAATAATAATAATAATAATAATAATAATAATAATAATAATAATAAAACTACTGAAGTATGACTTTTTTTAACTCTGATTTCTAATATATCAGATGATAAACTTTATATGTACAGCAATTCATAAATTGCCATGGATCACATAATCTATTATAGCAACATTCTCTCTATTAATGAAATATTCAATCAGTTTTTCCTTTCAAAGTGTAAAATACTGTTCTACGCCAGATGAAACTAAGACATTAATGTCTCTTCACTTCATTGACACCACACTAGCTGCTAAGAAGTGTGCTGGCTGTACTTGTATAGGACAAGTAATGGCAATTAAGATGATGGGAGTTTGTGTTAGCCTGACCTGTAACATTATACTACTAGACTGAAACATCTTGAGGGGAAACCACAGGTAGGAGTGAAGATATCATTCATTAATTTTGAAAGGACAATAAAAATGGTTTACAATCCAATCTAAGAGATCATTCTTTCACATTTAAATATGGGATTATAAAAAAATAATTTCTGCTTGGAGGATTGAGACTAAATTGCAGATACTGTATTAAGAGCCATAGAATCCTTGCATACCACAGGAAGATAGTAAACTAGTTGTTTTTATACATAGCTTTACAAAATCCTCCTATACTTGAAATTTATTTGCTCCCCACCCCTAATGTTTCTTAGCCAGTGTGACGACTGCACCCAACAGAAGGGAGTTGGTATAAATTTTGTATCCTTACAATGAGAGCCAACAATGTAGTGGTGGAGATTATGCTGAACTGTGATTCAGGAGACCTGGGGTTCAAGTATCTTGTATTCTAGAACAAGATTTTGTTCACCAGTTATTATCATGGAAAGAGAACTAAACTGCTTCACATCTGACAAGAAGCAATGAACCATAAGAATATGCTGCTTTTCATACATTACTTTCCGCCTCCTTTTTTATAAAATAAAATATTACTGTCTCCCCTACATTTTTATAAAGATCTATTTCAATTATTTGAGCCCATAATGTATATTTCAGGAGCTTTAAACTGCGATTCATAAAGATTTGGGGAGAGTTATATTATTCAATAGAAATCCAAGAACCACAAGCCAGTTACTAAGAGAGTAAATTATGAAATGTGTTTTTATATTTATATTGTAAGCTGCCCTGAGTGGTGCTCGCATCAAAAGGATGGGTTATAAATGTAAGTAAGTAAGTAAGTAAGTAAGTAAGTAAGTAAGTAAGTAAGTAAGTAAGTAAGTAAGTAAGTAAGTAAGTAAGTAAGTTGGAGCAACCAAGAGGCCAATGTTGAAAGTTTGTTTCTCTTCTGCTCACTAAAGGCATTGTAGAGGTGCAAACTACTGTTATTAACTCAGGGAAGGCAATGAATGCCCCTAAGCTCAGCTCAGATAAGATGGAGATTCAGCTAAGGTTCAGACTTCTAGCTACTCCCACTTCCAAAACATTAGTTTAGGAATCACTTGAAGCACAGGGGTCTGAAAGCCTAAGAGCACTGGCCACTGAAAGGATGGGGGAAGGACTAAATTACAATTAGCTTCCGCCTACTGTCTGAACAGCCAAAGCGATTCGTTTGTCTGTGTGGGGAAGTGGCTGTCCAGAATTACTCCCAGGAGCTTGAAGGAGCATTCTAAGCAGTTTCACATCTGACCTAGACACAGGAGGAGGAGGAGATGGAGAAGTAGTAGTACTCCACGTGCTGTTAAGACACCCTCTATCAGCTTAGGATGATACATTATTTGCAGTCCTACCTGCAGAAAGATATCCTGGTGACCCAGTTATCCATTCTCAGGTTAGACTAATGAAACACATAGACCTATCTTTGAAAATGGTTCAGGCACTCTAGTTCAACACAAATCTGTTAAGATTACTAGTAGGGACTTGTCAATAACACCATGTGACTCTACTGCTTTGTGAGCCACAATTATGTACATTCCATTTTCAGAACCAAGTCAGAGTGTTGACACTGACCTTTAATCCCTGAACAGCTGGTGCACCAGTTATCTCAAGGAAAACACTTTCTATATATATAATTTCCTGCTGTTGTGCAAGGAGCATTTTTCCCAAGAAACAAAAAAAAAAAAACTCTTCCCCTTCTCTCAGGCATTTTAAGTCTTATATTTTAGCTCTTAAGACAGCCCTCCTTTCCTCCTCCCCTCCCTCCTTGTACTATCTGTTTGTGCTGCCACTGTTTCATTGTTTATGATGATATCACACTATTTATTCTTCTGTCAACAAGACTTAAGTGTGTCCTTTCCACCTTTGAAACCGAGAGGCAAAGGTTGAGTTGGATGTTACATGGCAAGAGAACCGATTACAGCATTGTTCAGCCCCAAAATACCTCGGTGTGACGCTTGCCCGGAAACTTTCTTTTAAGCAGCACCACCTGAATACCAAAGTCAAAGTTAGTACAAGGAATAACATCATCAGGAAACTCACAAACTATAAATGGGGAACTAAACCATTCACGCTGCGTACATCAGCCTTGGCCCTGAGCATCTCCACAGCAGAGTATGTTGTTCCAGTATGGAGCTCATCCACGCATGCAAAACAAGTTGACATTACTGTTAATGAAGCCATATGTATAGTGACCGGATGCCTTAAACCTACACCAGTTGAGAAAATATACCTTCTTGTTGGTATCGCTCCACCTAAGATCAGGAGAGAAGTAGCAGTAAATGTTGAGACAACTAAACAAGAGAATGACCCTCAACACCCTCTGAACGGATATGAGCCTCAAGTCAGTCGGCTCAGATCCAGGAAGAGCTTTATGGCAAGAAAAAATACTACTACTACTACTACTACTACTACTACTACTACTACTACTACTACTACTACTACTACTACTACTAATAATAATAATAATAATAATAATAATAATAATAATAATAATAATAATAATAATAATAATAATAATAATAGATTGTAATATCCCACCCATCTGGGATGGACTCCCATTCTGGGTGGCTTACAATATTAAAATAAAATAAAATCAACATTAAGACAATAAACAACCCCAACCTACCTAATCAAAATCAGAAGTGAGGACCCTAAACTCCTGTGGCCAAAAGGCGATGGGAGGGTCTCCTATTTGGTCTTCAACAAACTGCTGAAGGCCTCCTCAAACAAAAGGGTTTCAGTTCTTTCTTAACGGTCCCTAAGGAGTCAATCGAATGCAGCTCCCTGGGCAGTGCATTCCATAGAACTGGGGCTGCCACTGAGAAAGCCCTAGCTTTCTAGCCAACCTGGGAGTTGAAACTTAGAGTTGAGGTGTCTGGGAAGAACGGGTGAAGTGGGTCAGATTTCTGAGGAGGAGACGCTCTGCCAAGTAGGAAAGTCCCAAACTGTTTAGGGCTTTGAGGGTACACAAAAGCAAAAACAAGTTAGAAGATGGAGGAAGGAGCTCACTGGACAAGGAATAACATTAAAGGAGAATATAGCTGAGGAATATAGCTGAGGAGAATATAGCTGAGGAGGAGGAGGAGGAAGAAGAGGAGGAAGAAGAAGGAGGAGGAGGAAGAGGGGCGGATGAGATGGCTAGATGGCATTGTTGACGCAATGGGCACAAAGCTGGGCGGTTTGAGGAGCAGGATAGTAGTGCCTGGCATGTGGTCGTCCATGGGGGTCGCAAAGTGTCAGAATCAACTGTGCAACTGAACAACAACAAAATAGTTGAGGAACTTGGGAGGACCCAGTATAGGCTGAGGGTTGGAGTCCCTAAATACAAGACCAACATGCTGAAAACGGAGTTGCTGGCGGACAACAACACACTGTGTGAATGTGGAGAGATACAAAATCTGGCTCATTCACTTGTCTGCCGATTACTGCCAGAAACATCCATCGATAAGGACTTAGGTTTGGGCAATGACAAAGCGAAGAAAGTGGCTTCATTTTGGCCGTCCAGGATTTGATCAGGACATGAAAGGAAAAAAATCCTTTGTCAACTTCTTGTAACCTACTCTGAGAAACAATGATAATCAAAATTTAACATTACCAATTCATGAACTAGTGTTGCAATTGACTTTTCATATATTTGGTAAAGGTAAAGGTTGCCCTTGCTTGAAAGCCAGTTGCACCTGACTCTACCATTCAGTGCTCATCTCCATTATAACCAATATCTGCAGACATTTCCATGGTCATGTGGTAGGTATGACTGGACGCCAGAGCACACGGAATACTGTTACCTTTCCCACTGAAGTGGTGCCAATTTATCTACTTGCAATTTCTTGATTTCATACTGTTACATTGGGATGACCTGGGACAGAGACAGGAGCTCACTCCCATCATGCAGCACTCGGGTCTCAAACTGCTGACCTTCCAGTCATCAAGTTCAGTGTCTTAACCGCTAAGCCTCCCATCTTCTCTATCTAGCTATCCTTTTACTGGCTTATCCTTTATTATGTGAACATAAACATTAAGATTTCAAGTAGAAATTGAAATACTAAAATAGACACAATATGGTTGGACAATTTTTAAAAACCCAAGTCAAACAAGGTTTCTAAGAAAAACACAGGACTGAGATTTTGATAGTCTCTAAAGATAGTCCAAACCACATGTATTACTGAGGAGGGGGGGGGGGGTTATATTGCAGCCCAACTCCAAAGACTCTGGGTGACTCACAGAAAATAAAACCAGTCACATTTTAAAAACCAATAAAAACCCCATTAAAACTGCCACCAAAAATTATTCCGACCCCTACAGATTAAAAGAGATTAAAAGAGAAAGAGTGTTCTTACTAAATTAGCCAGCAGGCAAGGGTTAACACATCACTGGTGCCCCACACCTGCTTTGCCAGCCAGGTTTTTAGCCTTTTCCTGAAGGATAGCAACTCCGTCTGGAGTTGTAGCTCAATTGGCAGGAGGTTCCATAGGGCCAGAGCAGACACAGAAAAGGCCCTCCTTCTGGTGCTAGAGAGACGAGCGTCCCTAGCAGATGGCACAATAAGAGAGCTTCTCCGGTCTGCTCTAGTGGGACAGACGGATGTTCTCAGGGTGACACGGTCTCTTAAGCATCCTGGCCCACTACCATGTAGGGCTTTAAAGGTCATTACCAGCACCTTAAATTGCACCCAGAGGCACACTGGCAACTAGTGCAGCTCCCGAAGCAGTGGCGAGGCACAGGCATGTATAACTATACATCTTTACATTTCTTGCCCCTTAAATTTAGTGAGGTAATTTATTGTTTCAAAGTGCTTTTTGCTGGGTTTTTTAAGACTTGCTGACTATATATACTCAATAAACATGAAATTGATAAAAAATTAAGTGCATAAAAAACCAATAGTAAGACAATTCAAAATTCAATGTTTAATCAAAGATTTTGGTAAATTAATAAATAACTAGTTTTGTAAGGTAGTAGTATTGGAAGCTTGGCTGTACCAAGACAGTAAAACAGCAATATCTCTGCTACTTTGGTTTTGCAATGTATGTTGGGCAAAACAACATCAAGATTAAATTTCAAAGAGAAATCAGCTCTGCAGTGGATTTGCACATCTGGTTTTTCAAATCTACTCATTTAATCCCCAGTAGTTGATCATTAATTGCTATTGCGCGCTTCTTCAGTAAATTCAAAGGAGGAAAGCATTTTAAAGCCTTTCTTTCCTGCCCCAAATATTTGGATCACCTTCTAAACAACATGAGCAGTCTGCTGAACAAGGGGAAAGTATTAGCTGTGTAATTTAACGTTTTTGCTATTTAAAGAATTTGCAAAGCAGCATTTTTAAAAGCTGCTTTTCTTTAATCTATTGCATGAATTCCCATGGGTGAAGTGGATATAGTCTACTTAATTCGAGACAAAGATTGATATCAGAACGGAAGGCATTTTTAAGGTTTCATCCTATTTCTGAAGACATATGGAGGAGATTAATACAGGGATACCAGACTGTTCCTCTAACATCAGGGGCAGTTAAAGAAAAGGCTTTCCAGTTTGATATTACAGCTTTTCCTGATGTTGACATAAACCAGGGATTCTCAACCCGTGGCCTGTGGGCTGGATGCGGCCCATGGCACCATTTCAGGTGGACCACCACCACCTCTACCACACCAGGAAGTGCCACACCAGGAAGTGGTGGAGGAAGGGCAAAATGGCTGTCTGGCCCCCAAAGCTGTCTGAGGGAACGTGACCCAGCCCCTAGCTTTAAAAGGTTGATAACTCCTGACATAAACAGTGGCAGAATTTGGGAAGGTATGGGGTTCTGCTAATGCAAACTACAATAGATGTGAATTCTTACTGTCTGTTGATTCTAACTGCTCATTTCACACAAGGTTTACTGTTGCAGCTGAACTAGAACAGTTTTTGAAAAGTTTCCCACTAAAAATAATTTCTTTAATATTCTTAAGGGATAAATCTTGCTTCCCAGCATTATTTTAAATGCAAGCAAAAAATCTACTTCTGATTATACATGTGTTCAGTTGCACATGTAGCAAAAAAAAAGCAGCTTCTTACAAAAATTGTTCTTCTTCCTCTTTTGGTAAATAACCATGAAGCAATAATATTTGCTTTATTTGTTACAAAGAGTATACATGTGTAGAGAAACATAAAATTATGAAATAACCTGACATCATATGATCCCAAACAATTAGACTATTATAATTTGTTTGTTTGTTTATTAAATATGGCTTGCAACTAGCAGCAATTCCTGGAGATAATCAGATGGCTACAAAGTTCCATGCCACTTGCATCTGAAATGGTTGCTTTAATGCAGTGGTTTCCAATGTGGGGCATACACGCCAGGGGTACTTCAATTCACAGAAGTCTAAGTCAGGTACAAAAATACAGGAACACTAAAATAGAACTAGAGCAGAAGTATTCTATTTAGTGAGCAAAACTTTCTCAAGAAATGTCATGTTAATTTTAGATGTTGTATAACTATTTCAAAACTTCACAGAAAAGTAGAAGTTGCTGAAACAAATGTTTACCCTGACAGAAGAAGGAAAACCTTCAGGCTCACACACCCTGGCTTCATAATGTATGTTTCTGAATTGTTTTGAGGCAAAAACATACAGTAATTACTATCAACCCAATTGGCTAGAGTTCAGGCAAACCAACTGGCTAACAAGGTAAAGAAATAGTACTTTCCCTTTTGTTTTTAAACTGTATTTGAACAACAGGGTTTCCAAGTCTGGTGTATTTTTCATTTATGATCTTGCTCTCAATCCTGACACACAGTTTGTTTCCTGCTCCTGACATTTGACTTGTGATCCTAACCACTTCTTAGTTGTGGTTGCCAGTTCTTGACCCCTAACTTCTTTAGAGCACTGTTTTTGACCCTGGCTCGACATAAACAAACTACTTTTAATATCCCTACAAGAGAGTACCCAATATAAATATATGTGATTCCCATTGGACAATTACAAACAACAAATTAATTATGATCTCATACTTGACTGGTATTTCATCAATCTTGATTGCCTAATCTGATGAACCACATTCATTCACTTTTCTAGAAAAGGATAAAAAAAAGCAATGAAAAATATCCATTTCAGAAAACATTTTGCAAAAATTGTTCTGTTCATCATTACTGTCCACATTGTTGCAATTCAAGCGCCAACTGTCTGGCTTTTGGAGGACATAAAAACTATCTGTCTTCATAATTGTTCTAAAGAAACAGTGTTTCAGGCTCATAGAGAAAACCTAGCAAGCCAACTCTATATCTAATGTTAAAAAGCCTGAAACCCTATTGCTTTCTGTAGTAAGTCACAACTAGGGCATACCCGCTGAATCAGTGTGGATTTAGTAAGTCAATTCCTCTATATATTCCATATACAGTAATCGAAGGGAGAAGGACAGGTTTCACTTACCAGTAACTGTCGTTCTCCGAGTATGTTGTTTGGGGATTCACACTGATGGGTTCTGCGCCTGCGCTGAATCCGGAGCGGAGCTGGAAAGCTGATTGGATAAAGAGTTTTGAATGTGGGACCGCCCACCATGCCCAACCCCTTTAGGCGCCATTTCGCGCTCTCCCCTCAGTTTGATATTAAAGCTGCCCGCTAAGCATAAGGCCATCTCAGGCCGGCAGCCCTGAGGGGAGGCAGGGTTGGGTTGTGTGAATCCCCAAACAACATACTCGGAGAACGACAGTTACTGGTAAGTGAAACCTGTCCTTCTCCTTCGTGTTGTTTGGGGATGCACACTGATGGGTGACTAACAAGCTCACTTACTTGGATGGTGGGCAGCCGGCGTCCTGAGATGCAGGAGAGCGCGATGTCATCATGGATGGGCGGTCATCAACGAAGAAGATCGGAGACCAGCCGTCAGGATGGACCTGCCCCGTCTGACATCAGGGGCGGACCTTGTGTCAACCCGGTAGTGGGTGATGAAGGTGGAGGACCTGGACCAAGTAGCAGCCTTGCAGATATCCTCCATCGGGATGCCCTCTAGGAATGCAGTGGAGGAAGCCAGTGTCCTGGTGGAGTGAGCCAGGACATGAGGCGGAGGTGGCAGGGATGACATCTGATAGGCCAGGTAAATGGTACCTGAGATCCATTTAGATAGTCTCTGGGCAGACAGAGGCTGTCCCTTAGTCTTGCCACCATAAGCCACAAACAGTTGTTTTGCCCTCCTGAAGGACGCAGTCCTCTGGGTGTAAAACAGCAAGGCCCTCCTGACATCCAACGAGTGCCACACTCTCTCTTGTGGAGACGAGGGATTCAGGAAGAATGCTGGAAGCGTGATGGCTTGGGCCAGGTGAAATTCAGTCAGGACCTTGGGCAGGAATGTCAGGTCTGGGTGCAACACTGCCCTGTCGGGGTAGAACTTGAGAAAAGGAGGGTCAGACCGAAGGGCTGCCAGCTCCCCTGCCCGTCGGGCAGAAGTGATAGCTACAAGGAAAGCAGTCTTGTAAGAGACAAACTTAATGTCCACCGAAGCCATGGGTTCAAAAGGTGCCTTCGTGAGTGCGGTGAGCACTGTAGTGAGGGACCACTGGGGGGGTGGTATCTTCACTGGAGGATAGGCGTTGCGTAGCCCTTGAAGGAACCTTTTAACAGTTTTGTCTCTGAAGGCAGAGGACAATACTGAAGAAGGTGGGGCCTTGGCGACCACAGCAGCTAGGTGGACCTTCAATGATGAATGTGCGGATCCCAACTCGGCTAGGTGCAGGAGGTAAGACATGACGTCCTGCAGGGATGCGGAGTCCACGGTGCGGTCGCTGGATGCTAGGAAGTCAGTGAAGCGACGGTACTTGGCATCGTAGGACTTCCGTGTGGAAGGTTTTCTGGACAGATCAAGGATCCGTGTTATGTTGGGCGGATAAGCCAGGCCGTCAGGTGTAGGCTCGGCAGATCCGAGTGAAGGATCCGACCGTCTTCCATGCGGAGGAGATTCGGATCGGTGGGTAGGCGGAGACGATCGCAAGCCAGGGTTTGGAGTAGTGGGAACCACGGCTGGCGCGGCCAGGACGGGGCAATCAGGATCGTCCAGGCGTTCTCCGCACGGATCCGTATCAGGACCCGTTGGATGAGAGGGATCGGTGGAAACATGTACAGCAGTTCCTGGTGCCACGGCACCATGAAGGCATCGCCCTCCGATCCGTGGCCGATCCCCGCTCGGGAGCAGTAACGGCGGCACTTGGAGTTGGCTTGTGACGCGAAGACGTCTAGGGTCGGTGTGCCCCACCGTCGGCACAGGCGGTCGAACACCGATTCGTCCAGTTCCCACTCGTGCATCGCCGTCCCTTTGCGGCTCAGGGAGTCTGCATCGGAGTTCAGGGTGCCCTGGATGTGGACACCTATGGGGAACACGTGTACCTTCAGGCACCACTCCCACATCTGGACGGTCAGGTAGAGGAGGGAGAGAGACCTGGTCCCTCCTTGCCGGTTGAGATAGGCTAGTGTCGTGGTGTTGTCCGAGGCGATCTGCACCACACTGCCCGCGATCGACGGTCTGAAGGACCTCATCGCCTTCCACACCGCTAGCAGCTCGAGGAAGTTGATGTGGTGGTCGGCTTCCTCGGGCGTCCATATGCCGTGAATCCGTAGTCCGCGGCAGCACGCGCCCCATCCGTGGGTGCTCGCGTCGGTGGTGACTTGGATGGACGGTGCGGGAAGGGTGAAGAGTCTCCCCGCGGTCACATTCTGGTCCATTGTCCACCAGTTTAACTGGTCTCGGAGTTCGGGAGTCGGTGTGAGCCACTTCCCGAGGTTGTCGTGGGTGCCGTCGAAGGAGGAGAGGAACCACGACTGGAGCGAGCGCATCTTGAGTTTGGCGTGCGAGACCACCGCCGTGGTCGACGCCATGAGTCCTAGCAAACGGAGGGCGTCCCTCGCACGGACCCGACGTCTGCCCTGGATCCGTGCCACCACTGTGCGGATGTCGAGTAGACGTTTGGTTGGAGCGTAGGCTCTTAGAGCCAAAGAGTCTAGAACGGCTCCGATGTATTCTATTCGTTGAGTGGGGGTCAACTGGGATTTCTTGAAGTTGACCCGTAGACCGAGGCTCTGCATAAGGGCGAGGCAATGTGCAACGTCGTCCTTGGCTTTTTGTTGGGTTGGGGAGCAGATCAACCAATCGTCTATGTACGGGAACACTTGGACGCCTTGCAGTCGCAGATGAGCAGCCACCGGTGCCATGCACTTCGTGAATACCCTCGGAGCGGTGGAGAGGCCGAAGGGTAGGCATGTGTACTGGTAGATGTTGCCGCCCACCTGGAATCGGAGGAAACGACGATGTTCCCTCCTGATGGACACGTGAAAGTAGGCGTCCTTCAGGTCGATGACGGTGAACCAGTCCCCGTGGTTGATCAGCGGAAGGATGGAGGGAAGAGTTACCATCCGGAACTTCCTCGCGTCGATATGCTTGTTGAGAAGACGGAGGTCTAGGATGGGACGTGCCCCCCCGTCTTTTTTGTCCACAAGGAAGTATCGGGAGAAGAACCCTTCGTGAGACTCCGACGCTGCGACCGGCTCTATGGCGCCCTTCTCTAGGAGAGCTGTTAGTTCCTCCTGGAGCGGTGGGGATGGATCGGTGATGCGGATCCGTCCGACAGTAGGGCATCTCTCGAACTCGATCGCGTAGCCAGAGTCTAAGATGGTTAAAACCCATCGGTCTGTGGTGATGGCAGACCACGCCGATAGGTAGTCGGATAGGGGGCGGTAGGGTAGAGTCTCGGTCACGGAAGAGTCAAACACGTTGTTTGCCCTTCCGTTCCGTCCGCTTGCCAGTCTGAGACCGCTGCTGGTAGCGTGGACGGTTGGGTTGTTGGCGCTGCCGGTAGGGCTGGTACCGGGAGTAGTCCCCTTGCCTCTGTTGCGGGCGAGGTTGATAGGATGGGCCCGCCTGAGACGTCGACGGTTGGTCCTGATGGTAACGGCCGGACCCACGGTGTGGAGGGCGGAGCTGCTTTATCGTGGCGTAGTCCCCTTTCAGCTCTCCCAAGGAGGTGTCGGTCTCCTTGGCGAAGAGGCCCTCGCCATCGAAGGGAAGCTCCTCCACGAGCCGCTTGACATCGTCCTGCAGGTTAGCCGAACGGAGCCAGGCGTGGCGACGGAGCTGGATGGCGGAGGCCAAGTTCTTCGCCTCCGACTCGGTGACGTGGCGGCCGGTGCGGATTTGCTGGAGGGCGAGGTGGTTGCCCTCCATGCAGAGTTTTTCAAAGTCCGCTTGTCGATCAGGTGGCAGTAGTGACTTGAACGACTCCGCTTGCTCCCAGAGTCGACACTGGTAGCCTCCCATGGCCGTCGCGTAGTTGGACGCACGGAAGGACAAGGAGGCATTGGCGTAGAACCTCCTGCCCAGTGCGTCCAGCTTCTTCCCTTCCTGGGTCGACGGGATGGGAGTGCTGCTGATCGGCATCCGGTGTTGGGAGCCCTTGACCACTCGGGAGTTCGGTGCCGGGTGAATGTGCAGAAAGTTGGAATCGTCCAGCAGTCTGTACATAGAGTCCACTCTGTTGGATACGGAGTGAGAAGAAACCGGCTTCTTCCACACCTCCTTGGCCGCTTTGGCATTCTTAGGGAGCAGTCCGAGGCGGACGGGGACCAACTCCTTGCGGTCGGCCAAGCCGCAGACGACATCCTCACAGTCGTCCAGGGGAGCCTCCGCCCGAATCCCAAGGGTGGATCCGAGACGGGTGATCAGTCCGGTGTAGGTCTTCAGATCCTCCGGCTGGGACCCGTGGACGGCGCCGATGTTGTCGTCCGGGGACTTGTCGACCGCAACCGGCGGTGGCTGATGCTGCTCCTCCTCCTGATCCGACGAATCGGAGTCTCCTGACCGCTCCGAGACGCTGGGCGGTGGCAGGTAGACCTCGGGGTCCGAGTCCGACCAGTACGGCCTGGCGGATCTCGGATCGCTCCCCGGCAAAGGCAGCTGGTACGGAGGGAGAGAGGCCTCCGACCGCGCCTGTTCCACCCTCTGCCGCTTCGGTGCTGGGCCCTCCTCACGGAGCGGTGGTGCCTCCGTGGTTGGTGGTGAGGGCAGAGGGCGCTCCCACGGTGTCGTCTGGGGGCCCTGGAGCTCGGCGTGCAGTTTCCGCACCATCGCCTCGATGTACGGGGCGATGAGGCTCAACTGGGGCGGCGGTTCGGTAGCCGGACCAGGAACCACGGAAGGGCTGCGGAGGGAGGAAGACCTGTGCGGTGGTACAGGTGGAGGAGTCTCCGGTGGCGGTGGAGGGCTGTGGGCCCTCTCCGGCGTGGCGTCCCGGGCCTCGGTCGACATCCTACCCGGCGTAGGTGGAGCTGCGACCGGGGCGGATGTTAGGGAGCGTGGCGGCGAAGGGTGAGCCGGTGCCGGGGTCGGAGGAAGAGAAGACGAAGAGCTACGGCGCTTCTTTTTTTCTTTTTTGTCCTTCTTCCTCTTCTCCTGCTCCTTCTTCCGCCTGAACAGTTCAGAGGCCGAGGGCCTGGAAGAAGAAGCGGAGGTTGAAGGAGCAGACGTGGAAGCGGCCTGCTCTGGAGCTGGGGGAGCCGGTGGTGCCAGTGCGGCCTCCATGAGGTAGGCTTGAAGGCGGTACTGGCGGTTCTTGATGGCGGCCTTCGAGAAGCCGTGACAGACTTCGCAGGTCTGGACCTGGTGACTCTCCCCGAGGCAGCGAAGACAACGCACGTGCCCGTCCGAGCTAGGGAACTTTCTCTTGCAGGACGGACACTGCTTGAACGCTGCCGCTGAGGCCATCCACCGAAGTAGATGGCCGAAGAGAAAAAATTATCCCGGCCGGGAGGCCCCGACACGAGATGTTGGGTTTTTTTTTTTTTTTTTTTTACCGGCGGCTGAGGGCGAGCCCCAGCCACACGAGGACCAAGGGAACAAGTCCCCTAGTCCGAGAAAAATTGTAAGGTAGGAAAAATTGGAAGATTCTGAGACAATCTCAGTAAAGTACTCACAGCTTTTTTTCCAGGCTCCTGCTTGCGCAGCGGAAAAAAGCAAACTGAGGGGAGAGCGCGAAATGGCGCCTAAAGGGGTTGGGCATGGTGGGCGGTCCCACATTCAAAACTCTTTATCCAATCAGCTTTCCAGCTCCGCTCCGGATTCAGCGCAGGCGCAGAACCCATCAGTGTGCATCCCCAAACAACACGAAGGAGAACAAACAGAATAGTTGTAGAATAATCAATGAAACCTGATTGTTACATAAATATTTTGTGAAATTCAAGCTTTGGAAGGAGGGGAAAGAAATGAGAAATCTCTAATTTTGACAAGCATAATGAATCTTTCTGCTTTTAAACAGACTTTCTGTTTTTAAACAGACTGAGGTTACCAGATTTAAATACACTACTACCTTGGATAATGATGAGACTTGGTTCCACAAGTCTCATTGTTATCCGGTTTTTAATGTTGTGTGATGCATTGATTGCACAATGTTAAAAAAAAGCCCTGTTCCCTTTCCGAAGAGGAAAGGGAACAGGGTGGTGATCCGCCTGTCTCTTTGGAAAGGGCAGTGGGGATCGCAGCATGGGGCAGGCGGATCACAGCATGGGATCGGCTACTTGGGTTGGGGGTTGAACCAGGTGTGTGCCCGTTCAACCCCCCCCCCAACCCAAGCGCCGATCCCATGCTGCGATCACAGCATCTGGGGAGGTTGGGAACAGTGCGGATCGGGTCCCCCGACCTCCCTGGATGTTGCAGGGGTGCCAGAGAGCCCAAAATGGGGAAAAACCCTTCCTTTTTTTTGCTCATTTCGGGCTCTCCAACACCCCTGCAGGCTCCGGGGAGGTTGGGGGATCCAATTCACAGCTACAGGGTGGCTGGGGAAGCCGATGGTGGAGCCCCCTGTCGGCTTTCCAGCCCACCCTCACCCCTGTCCCTGCAGCTATGGGGTGGCTGGGAACCCAAACGGGTAGTCCTTGTTCAGCTTCCCAGACACCCTGGTGCTATGAACGATTGCATCGGATAACGCTAAGAGATCGTTATCCGATGCAAAAATGTTTCCAAAATTTTACATCATTATCCGATTCTAGCGTTATCCGATGCGATCGTTATCCGAGGTATTACTGTACCTCTCTCAGTTTTAAATATATTTTCCAAAGACCATCATAGTATTTCTTATAATGGGAAGCCATCAACTGACCCAATCTGTAACTCAAAACATTACACCAATTAATTGCTGGGTAACTAAAGCCATTCTACTAATTATACCATGAGCTAAGCTTATATTTTCCCAATGTCCTTTATGCCACTGCAACTTTTACAAATGTATCTAAGAGTATCTTTCCTTCTGCTGGAATGATTTGCTCTGTAACTAAAACCATTTGCCAGAACTCAATTTGGAACAGGAAGAGGAGGGAAACTCAAGAAGCTAATGTGATTAATTTTAAGTATGTTTACTGTGACACTGTCCAAGTAAATACCATTTGAATCAATTCAGACAAATGAGTCTTGAAAAATAATCACAATTTCTGTAGCTGCAATTAAGATAGTGTTTCTAGAAACATACAGTTTGCCCCCATTGTGCAAGCATAGTAGAACAGATTAAGTTGTTGCTGCCCTACTCTATATACTGAAAGAAATGGACTTCATTTTGCCGGCTTCCAGTATGTACTTTAGAAATGTTTGAGAGGTATCGCTGGGATAAGAGAGCAAAAGTGGACTGGTAAATTAAGGGGCCTGGGACTTCTGAGCATTTTTGCAGCACTACACATGTACCACGACATGGGGTGGGTAGGGATTACCTATAATAAGGCCAACTTTCAATAAATCCTGCACAAGAAACAGTTTGGATAAACCGCACTCTTATCTTCCTCATTAGTTTCATGTTGCACATTTAAGACACACATACTTTAAAAATCAGAATATTCATTGTAATGTTTCTATTTGTTGATAACAGTATTTCTTCATAGAAGTTGTTTTTGACATTGATGTATACTGGCCTGGGGTTGTGAGAACAGTATGAGACTCTCTCTGGGAATACATGCATGAGAATGAACTTTCCAACTTTAATACTTTTTTTCTATAATGGAGAGGTTCTTGATCAGAAATACAGTAGTACGGTATGTACTTTGTGTAAGAGAAGCCTTGCATTTAACTCACAGCAATGCCACATGGGACGGGGAAACACTCCTGCCTGAAAATTAGCCACAACTGATGCTAATCAGAATAGGTTATGGATTAGATAAGGAGTTCTCAACCTTTTCAAACCGGGGGCCGGGTCACAGGCCCTCAGATAGCTTCGGGGGCCAAACAGCCATTTTGCCCTTCCTCCACCACGTGGCACTTCCTGTTGTGTTGGAGGTAGTGGGAGGCAACATGAAATGGTGCTGTAGGCCACATATGGACCACTTAGTACAAAGCAATTTCATTTTTTCCTTTATGAAGCTGTAAATGTCCCCCTATTTCATTCTTGTAGGTAAGAATAAAAAATCTGAAGATATCACTCTCTGCTGGTTCAGATTAAATGTTTTTCACTTTTCTTTCTTTTGTTTCTTTCTTTTTTGCATTTTACATCTCATTAGCAAAAAAATTATCAGGACTGCTCTTTGCATTAAAAAAACTTGCATAATATATAACGTTGCTTGCAAAAAAAATTCTTTTTCTATGTGCCATCAGGTCACTTCCAATCAGTGATGGGATGATAAAAAATCTTATACCACTCCCTGACGTCACAGACGTCGTGGGTGTGGCCAACGTCATGACATCATGGGCGGAGACACCGTCATGACGTCATGACGTTGTGGGCGGAGCCTAAAAATAAAAAATTAATTTAAAAAATTAAAATAAAACACACACGTACACACGCACACACCCATCCACCCACCACAACACAAAACCATAAATAAATAAAAGAAAGATATAAAATAAAAATTAAATAAAAATACACCCACCCACCCAAACACCCACCAACCCACCCCAAACACAAACCCCTCACTTAAAAGTAAAACAATACAAAACAGTACTTACCCTTGGAAGCGACCGAGCTCCTGCAGGAGGCGGCGGCGCAGCTAGCCGGGCAGCCCAGGGCCTTCCGGCTGGAACCCTTGGCGGGCGGGCCCGGCTCCCGGCGGTGGCCGCAGGAGGAGGAGGTGCAGCTAGCCGGGCTGCCGAGGGCCTTCCGGCCGGAACCCTCAGCGGGCGGCCCTGGGCCTCGGCGCTCGGCAACGGCCACAGGAAGAGGAGGCATGCCTAGCCGGACAGCCAGGAGGCCCTGGGCTGCCCGGCTAGCCACAACTCCTCCTCCTGCAGCTGCTGCTGGGCGCCAAGGCAAAGGGGTGCTCGCTGAGGGTTCCGGCCGGAAGGCCCTGGGCAGCCCGGCTAGCCACAACTCCTCCTCCTGCGGCTGCTGCTGGGCGCCAAGGCAAAGGGGTGCTCGCTGAGGGTTCCGGCCGGAAGGCCCTGGGCAGCCCGGCTAGCCACAACTCCTCCTCCTCCGGCTGCTGCTGGGCGCCAAGGCAAAGGGGTGCTCGCTGAGGGTTCCGGCCGGAAGGCCCTGGGCAGCCCGGCTAGCCACAACTCCTCCTCCTCCGGCTGCTGCCGGGCGCCGAGGCCGCCCACCGAGGGTTGCGGCCGGGATGGCCTGGGCTGCCTGCTTAGCCACACCTCCTCCTCCTCCTGCAGCCGTCGCCCCAGGCCAGCAGAGCGCGCCTCCTCCTCCTCCTCCGGTTCCAGCAGCGATGGCAGCAGCGGCGACGGGTGGCGGTGGCGACGGCAGCAGCAAGCGGCGGCAAGTGGCTCCAGAGGAGGCTGCAGTCAGGGGCGGCCGGGTCCAATTTTTTTAAAATTGAAGCAGAAATGGCTCCAATTTAGTGCGCATGCGTCAGATTGAGTTTCTGCGCATGCGCACTAAATTGGAGCCATTTTTGCTTCAATTTTTTTTTTAATTTTCCTGCCGGTGAGGCGTCCGATCCGGACGCCTCAAAAACGGTTAAACCCCCACGGAGAGCCCTCTGGAAATCCTTAAAACGGTTCTGTGGATCCGGTCAGAACCGGTGTCATCCCATCACTGCTTCCAATGTACAATAACCTTAGCATTAGCCAAAGGATTTTAAAACTGTCACGAAGTACTTTTACTACTGAACTCCCTAGGGCAGTGGTGGTGAACCTATTCCACACGTGCCAGACGGGGCATTCACAGCTCTCTCTGTGGGCATATGTGCCGAAGCCCCAGCACAGAGTTCACCCTGCCCCTCAGCCCAGCAGTCCAATGGGAGTGCTTCTTCCCTCCCACCAGCACAGAGTTCGTCCCACCCCTCTGTTTGAGCACTTAGTCTCAAAAAGGTTCGCCATTATCACCTTAGGGGGTCTCCATTGGGAAGGGGGCCAAACATTGCCTCAGGGGGCCGAACATTGCCTCACTGGTCAACCCGGCCAGCCTAGCCCCTGGACTGTCTGTGGCTGTTTGAAACTTTTGTACCTTGGACGACCAGTATTTTATTGTGAATGTTATTGTGAATGTTTTTACTGTAATTTTATTGTGTATTGTACTGTTGTGAGCCGCCCTGAGTCACGTGTGTGATTGGACAGCATAGAAATATGAATATAATAATAATAATTTCACTCTCATGCAGGACTGATAAATTTCAGCCAAGGACACCCTTACTGTTAATTAGAAAACTTACAAGTAGACATGGACCTTTTGTGTTTTTAATGAAAGACACAGAAATGAAAGAAATGCTCTTGGGTAGTTTATGTTCTTTATGTTGACAGTTAAAAAAGAACGTCTAAAACTAAAATAATCCATATTTATGAAAGATAATTACATGGAAATTGTATTTATTTCTGTTGAACTGAAAGAAAAAGTTTTTACTCAGCTGTATTCTAGAATTATGGAGAAGAAACTTCTCTTTCTTTATCCCATGCATAATCTAATAAAAATGTTCATTTTCCATATTTCATACTCAAAAAGGTATATGGAACGTGAGAAAGAAGAGTTTATTTCATTATCATAGCTAGTAGCTGTTGATTGACTTATTCTTTAAAGTCGGAGATCAAGACAATATTCTGAAAAGTCCTATTAAGAATTTAATTTAATTTAAAAAGTCCTATTAAGAATTTAATAATAAGTCAACTGTGTGACTGAACAACAAAATGTATATTTTCACTCTGCTAATATCTGGTTGATATAGTTCACATCTATTTTGTTGCTTCTCCTGCTTCTCTAGATATGTTCAGGTATGTAGAAAACAATCCATTGAGAATGTTACCTTTTAGTTCCTTTGTAAAGGGCAGGTGAAAAGCAATAGTAAATGGTAACATAAATAGGGTCAAAACCCTGACTGCAATTTTTCAGCAACTGGCACATAAAGACAAAGCAAACAATTACAAGAACTATTGCACAGAAATAGATGAGAACAATAAAAGGGAGAAAACAAAAGATCTCTTCCATAAGAACCAGAAAATCAAAGGGAAATTTAAACCTAGATTAGGAATGCTGAATGACAAACAGGGATGCACACTATCTGATCAGGAGAACAGAGGGTGGTGAAAGTATACTGAAGAATCATATGGAAGATATAAAAGGAGGACAAAATCTTTGAAGTAGAATCCAATGATGAAGTGGATGTTGCTCCCGTGTTTCCCTGAAAATAAGACACTGTCTTATATTTTTAAAAACTCCAAAATATGCACGAGGTCTTATTTTTAGGGGATGTCTTATTTTTCCATGACGAAGAATACAGTACACATTTATTGCTGATACAGCAGATTGCCAGGGCAAGATTTAGGTGAGTGCCTTATTTTCAGGGGGGCCTTATATTCCCGAGGTGGGGAAAACTAGGGGGTGCCTTACTATACAAGGAGGGAATCACCAGGGTTGATGCGATACTGACAGAATTATTTCATACCACAAGGATTGAATCTGTTAAAATCCTAACAAGAATATGCCAGCAAAACAGTGACTGGAAATGCTTGATATATATTCCAATCCCCAAGAAATGAGATGCCAAGAGCTGTAGTAACTATAGGACTGTGGCTTTAATTTGCTATGTAAGTAAAGTGATACTCAAAGTGCTAAAACAAAGGCTTTTACCTTATGTGGAGCAATTATTTTCTAAAATTCAAGCCGGATTCTAAAAAGAAAGAGGAACTAGAGATCATATTGCAAATATCTGGTGAATACTGGAGAGTATTTTAGAAGAAGATCAGGCTATGCTTTATAGGCTATGGCAAAGCCTTTGATGTGTAGAGCATGAGAAACTATGCTGTTCGGGGGGGAGGTTGATGGGGGTGGCAAAACACTTGCTTGTCCAGATGCATAATCTATATAGTAGACCAGAAACTACAATTATGACAGACTATGGAGAGACAGAATAGTTTCCCCTAGGACCAGGCAAAGATGTCAGTCAAGAGTGCATTTTATCCCCTTATTTGTTCAATCTGTATATAGAAAACATCATACAAAAAACTATGAATTCAGATGAAGGTGGAGATTCAGAGGAAAGAGAAGTGAAACTTGGTGGAAGAAACATAAATACAGTAATACCTCATATAACATTAGTATCGAATAACACGAAAATCGCATAACATCAAGGAATCTGGGGGGAAGAATTGCATCAGATAACATTAAGATCCTATGGGATGCTTCAGATAACAACCGCGAAAGCCTGTGTGGTTACAATGTATCTCTATGGATCCCATAGAGGATCAGATAACACGAAAAATCATATAACATGAAGACTTGTGGAACCAGGTTTTAGCGTTATATGAGGTTTTACTGTAATTTGAGATTTGCAGAACATCTTACTGGCAGAAAACAGCAATACAGTACTTGAAATGACATTTAGTGAAAGTGAAAGAAAAATGTGTCAAAGCAGGACTACAGTTGACCATCAAAAACACAAAAATAATTATTATAGAACTACACAACTTTAACATTGACAATGAGAAAACTAAAATAATGAGAAAGTTTTTTTAATATCTTGGCAATCATTAATTCAAACGGAATTGTGGATACCCTAGACTGCCAGAAGGGCAAGCAAGTGAGTTTTAGAGCAAATCAAGTCTGAATGGTCTCCGGAGGCCAAAATGGTGAAATTGAAGTTGTCCTATTCTGAGCACATAATGAGAAGACAAGATTCTCTGGAAGAGACAATAATGCTGGGAAAGGGTGGAAAGCAGAAGGAAAAAGGGCAAGCCAAGCCTGAAATCAACTGACTCCCTAAGGAAGCCCCAGTCTATAAATTATTGGAGCTAAGCAAGGCTGTAGAAGACAGGACATTTTGGAGCTCTATCATTCATAGGAGATGACTTGACAGCATGTAACCAACGTCCTTTTCATTCCATCTCCCCATGTCCTCAGATTAAAAAGTTAATTCATTAAAAAAAATGAACCATTTAGATAAGATTGGATCCCATTGTTCCTGTCCATCACAGGAACAATTCCTCCATCAGAACAAGAACATTTTGATCCAGTTTCTAAGACCATACAACTAAATAGAAGCACACAGAAATAAACCAACTGTGCAATGAAGTGCACGTTTCATGGATCTTATACAAAAAGCTTTCTCATATTTTCTTGAGAATCACTGCTTGTTTAACATCACCATAGAGAAGATCCTATATTACTGTGTTAGCAGACTGTTATCATCCACTGGTGCCAACAGTACTCTGGCCACAATCTATGTCCTGGAACAACGCAAAGCATATGTGTTCGACGCTCTATGCAGATAAGAACATGGAGTATGTAGAAGTCAGAGCAGACAGAAAAAGCAGAAGGAAGGAGACACTTTTATTGGATTATAAAACTAGCTTTCATGAACCAAGTTCATTCGTTCAGGCATGCACCAGTTTCAAGTGGATGGTGTAGGAAAATTGCCAATGAGAGTTCCCAAAGCCAGGCCTTTTTTCCTTAGAGTTGAGTTTAAAGAAACAGCAAACTGTTGGTCAGATAGCATCCCCACCTTCAACATAGGTATATATACAGATAAATACCTTAACAAGAGCATTCCTGTCTACATATCCATATAAATAACTTCAGACTGTTCCTCAATATTTGACAAGGGGTAAAAGTGATCCCCAGCAGATCTCTATTTCTTCCTAGATTCACATGGTTAACCTAAAGTCATTTAGCCATGAATTTATATCACATCTGAAATTTTCACCCTGCAACACGTTCACCCTGCAAACACATTCCCTGCAATTTACCCCATTAGTTTGCTGAACTTATAGACTGGCCTCACGAAACTTAGAACTAGGGTGGGAAAAGCATCATCATCCACATTTTGCTGGGAGTCCAACTCCTACCATTCTCATTACTGCTTAATGCTGGCTAAGGTTACCAGAGAGTCACACTCCAGCAACATTTGGGAGAACACACTTTGCCAAACCCAGATTGCTACCTTGAAGAACAGGGGCATTTGGTAATGTGGGCAGGATGATTCAGAGCACTAGCTAAATTCACAACTCCTTCATAATGGACAATGCAACTTTCTATTTTTCACTGCAAAAATTATACATGGAAAAAATCAAGGAAAAACACAACATTTATCTACATTCAGTGAATGGTTAAATTTTAAAAAAAACCATGAGAATTAATGGAACATAGCCTTTCATATGACTGAAAAACCTAGGTTTAGTTTGCCATCTTTTACAATCTTTTTCTTTTGTGTCCAGATCAAACTTTGGATTGCCAAAATGAAGCCACTTTCTTGGCTTAGTCATTTGCCAAATTTAAGTCTTCATTGCTACATGTTTCTAATAGTCAGCAGACCAATAAATTTGCAGGGTTCTGTATCTCTCCACATTCACAGAGCATGTTGTTATCCACCAGCAGTCCCCACATGAACATATTCGTCTTATATTTAGGGACTCTGACCCTCAGCCTTTTCAGGGTCCTGCAAGTGACATACAGAAGGTTGAGTTCCTCAGCTATATTTTCCTTTAATGTTATTCTTTGTCCAGTGAGCTTCTTCCTCCATTTTCTAATTTGGTTTTGCTCTTGTGTACTCTCAAGAACATTTGTTCTTGCCATAAAGCTCCTGCTGGATCTGAGCCAATGGACTTGAGGCACATATCCATTCAGAGGATGTTGAGGCTCATTCCCTTATTTAGCTATCTCAGCATCCACTGCTACTTCTCTCCTGATCTTAGGTGGAGCAATACCAACAAGAGGATATATTTTCTCAACTGGTGTAGGTTTGAGGCATCCTGTCACTATACACATGACTTCATTAACAATCTTTTACAATGGTGATAAAATTGAAGTCTGATGCAACTGGCAGTTACCATTTTCTTTTAACATTTTAAGAAATTGGTTCTTCTTTTTCTTCTTTGGCTGCCGTATCCGTTCCCGATATTGGTTATCATCATGGCGATAGTCTTCCTGTTCTTAACCCCTCAGAACAGTTCTTCTGAGGACACACCACACCAGTCTCTCAGGTTCTTCAGCCATGAAGTCTGTCTACATCCAGGGCCTCTCTTCTTAGGGATCTTTCTTGCCAAATGAGTATTCTATGGCAATTACCATTTTCTTTTATTATTTTAAGAAACTGGTTTTTAGGAGCATAAAATTCTGGTTCTTTCAGCTCACTTTTTTTTTGTTTTGTTTTCCTGCTTCATCCTATTTTTTTTGTTTAGATGCTGTAATTGTCTACTGTCATGCAACACATACCCTGAGACTAAAGAAACAGCACAATTTACAGAAGAACATATGAAGCATCTCCTATTCTGTCAACGTCTATCATCTTTTTCAAAAAGAACAATGCACTAAAATAGAACAGATTTTGAAGTCCAGCATACTCACATCAGTGTCAGGTCCCTTGTCAGCTCCAGGACAAGTAAAGGTAACAAATTCATGGCATCTCTTGTGGACCACAAAGCAGCAAACTAGGAAGACAAGAAAAATGCAAAGATGATTTCAGATTTGTCTAAAATGTGAGGTTATCTTGCGTTATTCAGCTTTTAATAACATAGTTTTAAAAAGTAAGCTATCTTGTGAGTTTTTGAGAAACATTCAAAAAAGGGATTAACTTATCTACCAAACAACAGTCATTTTCCAAAAGATAGACTGTTAATTTTGACTAAATGTTTGTTTACATCATATTACTTCCTTGTACCATTCAAATACTTTTCATATGTAATGTTTTTTCTCATTCTGTAATATTATATTGCATGGTGGCATCATGCCTAAAAATTACTGAAAACGCTTCAACAAACAGAAAGCAAAACATATGGGCAATAAAATATGCATTTCTTTATGTATTTAAGCAAGCTTTTCCAGAATTATGATTTAATGATAATTTTATTGATGTTGCTTTAATATGGTGAATTAATTAGTTAGTTTTGCTCTCTTTCACTGGCTTGGTAGAACTTTATTTGTGAAGTCCAATATTGGTTTCCTACTAATGAAATGAACTTTCCCCCCCTTTCAACTACAAACTCCTGTGTGTCCCCCATCTGTCACAGAGTTAGGGAACCCGAAAAGCCAGTAACAGTGAAAGTGGTCCCACTGCCTTAACACAAGCTTTCATGTGCAACACAAGAAACACTCCGCAAAAGCCATATAACAAGCTGCTTATGTCCCTGGTAAAAAAAGGCAGGATAATATATACCAATAAATAATAATACTGTACTAATTGACCACAATGTATAACAATAACAAATAACGGTTTTAAAATGCTGCTTACAATGAATTTGTATGTTGCATGTTTAGACTCACAAAACATGAAAAATAAGCCAACTGAATTCTATAAAAGTGCAGTTTAGGATGATTTTTATTTTTACAGAGCTAATTGGTGCCCACTGATTTGTTCCTGTCTCGGTAGATAAAGGAAGCATAGCTTACATTGTGTTCCGTCCGCTTAGCATGTATAAAACCATCATCCAAACTGCATAAGGTCAGGTTTCAACTAGCAGAGTTAAAGCAACCATGACATTTAAGTAGCAATAATTTCCAAATTGGAATGTGTGGAATGGTAGCGTGTCCTAAGGAATAACTGAGCAGTTAAAAGCTTTTGGGAGCTGAAAAATGTCCACCCACAAAGCATGTTGCCTCTGCATGACTCACGGCTGTCTTTCCAATCAGCTATCATAGTCTTGCTTCTTTCCAATCAGCTATCATAGGCAGTGAGTAATTTCTGCTACATTTGGGCATGATTACATCACCAAGTCAGTTCCTAATGAAAAAACTGTAGCAGAATTCCTGCTACCACAAAAATCTACACATTGCATCTCTGTGCCCATCCATGCCCATATTTATTTCAGAAAATTTAACGGGAGGGGCAAACATTAGTGCCTTAGTTAACTACACAGAATTCCATCACAGAGGCCATGCCAATTTAGCACCTTGCTAGAAAGGTAAAGGGGACTTTTCTATTAAATACAGGTGTAATGCCATAAATAATTTTAATATTCAAGATAACTTTACAGCTGAAAGTTTTAGTACCTTTTGTTGTTAGCATTTCATGGCAATAACTGTCTTAAAATTGAAGTGATAAATCTATCTTCAAAAGGAAGTGTGGGCATTATGAGGCGCCTCCAAATGTTGCTGGACTGTACCACCTATCTCTACTAGATAACACAGCCAATGGTAAGGGGTATTGGAAGCTGCAGCTACATAGATTCTAGTGGACCATCTAAGACAGGGGTTCCCAACCCAAGGCCTATGGGCCAGATTCGCCCCATGGCATCATGTGGCCCCCATCCCTCCAAGGGCATTAAAGAAACAAAATGGCCACCCCCATCATGCACGCATGCCAGAATGGCCATCCAGCCCTCAAAGCTGACTGAGCGAGTATGACTCAGCCCCCCGGCTTGAAAAGGTTGGGAACCCCTGATCTAAGACTTAGGAAAGCACCCATCTCTTCTGAAAACAGACATAAATACAGTAAGATCGAAGGAGATCAAATGCTGTGCTATAAAGAAGAAACAACAGGGATGGAAACAAAAGCACTAGAGAAGTTTGGATACACTATCACTGCAGTAACAATAGCCTAACCCTCAAAGTAAATACTGTACTTGGAATTTCTGACACATGTCAAAGAGATACTGTGGAAAGCAACCACAAGGACTCAAGAGTGGGGAGGACTCAAAAAGTTTCATGAACCAAGTGAAAAATGGTGTGAGAATAGGCCTAGACTCACCAGTCAACCTGCCAACCACAGGGATACCATATTCTGCAAGGGATACAACCTGGCAGCCTCACAATGTTTTGCACCTTAACTCCCATAATTTCTAATCTCTTACACTGATATCTGAGGCTAACTGAGGTTATAGGGGACTAGGTTGCCAACTCTTGCTTTCAGATCATTATAAAAGTACTGCTGTCAGATCTTTTTTATTCCATTATACCATACTAAAACAGTACAGTCACAAAGGTACAAATGATTAAGAAATGTTTTGTACCTTGGAGGAAGCCATCTATTAGAGAACACCCTTACTTTCAATTATCCTGCTTTCAAAGTACAGTATTAATTAAAATTAATGACAGATTACAGAATGAAGTACATTCTCACTTCAGAGTTAATTATTAGTAGTACTTCTTATTTTGTAATGTCTATATACTATGATTCTAACAAACTGATATACTAGGTTGACATATAAAGACATCCACATTGACTTCTGTATGTAAGGGACCAATTATGTTCCTGTCATTAATAAAGACTGATAATACAAACATACTGCATGTTTTGTGTTAAATTCTAAAGTAGATATCGCCAAAATGGATTTGTTTTCCTGTCATGTTCTGGCATTGCAGGTTTCATTAAGACCAAAACAACAATGGGTAAATTAAGCAGATGACAGACAGTAAAACCAACTATTGTCAGTGTGACACAGAGGGAAAAGTTCACTTGGGGTGAGTAAATAGGCTCAACTAGCAAATGACTAGGTAGAATAACCTTTTGACCTAACCTAACTACTGCTAGAAAGAGTATAATTACTTCTTCTTCCGTGTCCAGGCCAGATGTGAAACTGCCAAAATGATCACACCTTCACCTCCTTCCATTAATATCATTAAACTGACACAGTGTTTCTCTACCTTTGGCTTTTGGACTTCCATTCCCAGAAGCCTAAGTCAATTCCCCAAAGCACTGATCAGCCAATGTACTGACTTGGGGTTCTGGGAACTGAAGTCTACCTGTGGGCCATGGATCCCAAGTACTAAATGAGCTGAACAAGGATAAAATATCTATACCTCAACATCTGGAAGACTGGGGTGATCTTGCAGTTACCAACATCTCATAAATTCCAAAGAGCCAGAGCAGGTCAAATCTTTTTACTATCTCAACATGGCTTATACATAGCTTCAGGATTCTGGGCTCTACAATAAAGAAAAGGGGATGGAAGTGCTTAAATCTGATCCTTGAAAAGCATGCTAAATTATGGTATCCGGTTGCAGAACCAGATGTTGGAATTTCTATTCCAACTGTGCCTCCAGGCAGAAGAGAGACCCTGTGCAGTCATGGCAAAGCTGCACAGTCCCAGGGCACCCCCAGAAGAAGAAAATGTTAATCCATTCCTGAGTATTTTCTGCTAGAAAACCTTGAAAAGGGTTACCATAAATCAGAATTGACTTAACAGCATGTAATTCTTAATATTACTATTAGAGTCGATAAACGCACTTTTTAAAATGTCCAAAGCAAATATGACATTGCTTTTAATCTTTGGTGTGGAAATTTAGGAACCAAGAGAGGAAATGGCTTTTATATTCCAAGGGGCAAATCAATATATAAGGAGGGTTCCTGTGTGAAGTCCGCTTTGGGACTGTACATGCTACCAAATGTAAGGAAAAGTTCATGTCTTCCCATTTGGGCAGCTAGTTCTTGAGCTCTAAAGAGGTGAGCTTGATAGAATCCATTAAAACCATTCGTCAACATTTATCCTACTTTTATTTTTTTACAAATGTTCATTTGGTAGATTAGCAAAGAGCCATGCAGTTTTAATATAACATTTTAAAATCTGTTATTAAAATGTTCATCCATTTGCTCCACCCGCAGCTATCACCATCCTCTAAACTCAAGTCCTGTTTACAAATACCAGAGAAGCTCCACTTAGAAGGCCATGGGAGCCCAATTTTCATGCACATATATTTTGGGAACTCACAAAGTAATTCTTGCCACTAAAAGGAAGTAAATCCTAAGAGTTTGAGTGCTGGAAGACTCTCCATCGAATATACAAATTTGGTGTTCAGTCCTGTGTCTTCCAACTTCCTGCCCATGTAAATGGACTTGGCTTTTTCATGTACTGCTATAAAAACCTTCTTTATGTTGCACCCAGACAGTTTGCGCACTAAATATGCTTCATCAGAAAATCCAAAGCTGGTGTCAGCTGGTAGCTCTCAACCTCTCTTTTCCACAGGCAGAATAGAGAGGACCTGTTGTTTGTTGTTGTTCAGTCACACGGTTGATTCCAAGCCTTTGCGACCCTATGGACCATTGTCCTCCAGGCACCTCTGTCCTCCACCATCCTCCTCAACCCACCCAACTCTGTGCCCATTGTGTCTACAAAACCATCTAGCCATCTCAATTTTGGCCACCCCCTTCTTCTTTTGCCCTCCACCTTTCCCAGCATCAAGGCTTTTTAAAGTGAATTCTTTCTTCTCGTTTGATGTCCAAAGTACTTTAGCTTCATCTTTACTATTTGACCTTCTAGGGAGCAGTCAGGGTTGATTTCTTCTAAGATCAACCTATTTGTTCTCCTTGCTGTCCAGGGGACTCTCAAAACTCTCCTCCAACACCACATTTCAAAGGCATCTATTCTTCTGCATTCAGCTTTCCTTATGGTCCAGCTCTCACAGCCATACATTATCACCGGGAATACCATTGCCTTGACTATGCAATTTTTTGTTTGCAAGGTGATGTCTCTACTTTTCACTATGTTCCCTCATAGCTTATCTCCCAAGAATCAGTCGCCTTTTGATTTCATGGCTGCAATCACCATCTGCAGTTATCTTTTATCCTAGGAAAGTAAAGTCTGTCACAAGTTTACCCATTATTCGTTAAGGTGGCTGGTGGCTAACAAAATTACATTTCAAACTGAAAAATATGTTTTGATGTGCCTCACTTATCCTTTAAGAAGGGCATATTGTAGAGCCAGATTTGAGCTATTAGACTCCATGAACAGATATGGGCGTTTTCACCACTTACCATATCACGAAAGAACGTGCATATGTGGGTCTCCAAATGTTGAAAATAGCTCTCATATTATATTAGATTGCCAGTTGTACACTGATATTAGATCTAAATACCTTGCATCCCTATTGGAAAAAACAACTTTTTGGGACTCAAAAAACAAACTGTCTTCTCTCCTTCTGGGCTCTAATATCCACGTTGTGTGTAGAACTGCCAAGTTTATAATTAAGGCATCAGCTAAAAGAATCGAATACTGTATGTCAATCAAATTGGGGTATCCTGCAAGGGAGATTCACTTATCTGACTATCGATATGCATGAATTAATTGTATTTAGGGACCTTCTCCAGTTTACATTCTTTAAAAGTAGTTCAGGTATGTATATATTGTATTTATCGTATTGTATTGTATTTTTATTGTATTTTATCGCACTTTATTGCATTGTACAGATTTTAAACTCTTATGTTATTGATAAGGTCGAAAGACTCATCAATTAATAAATAAATGTTCAAAAAAGTTTACCCATTACCTCTTTGGACAGATCTTTTTCTCGCTCCAACTCAAAAATGTGTCCTTCTCATGTTGACTATTTCCAAGGCATTTGTCTCTCCTTTGTCACCCAATGCACATAACCATCATATCCAATGAATGTGTGCATTCCAATCAAGGCTAAACAGAGAGGTTCTGGTTCTAACAACACACCTCAGGGGCAGCTGGTCCACAATTCTGTCACAATATCCCAGGCACATAACAAGTACAGTAAAACCTCGGATAAAGAGTGCCTCACTTAGAGACTAACTCGCTTAAAGAGCAGCATTTTCTCTGAATGGTCACCTCGCTTAACAACTAAAACCAACCAAAAACTCACTTAACTACGTCAGGGTTCGCAATCCCCCCCGCCCCCGCCAGAAGTCACAATTGGTCACTTGCAATGGTGTTTCGTTTAAAGAGCAAACTTGCTTAAACAGCAATCCCGTGGGAAGCATTATGTTCTTTAAGCGAGGTACCACTGTATATCTACATAATACTCTCACAGACTTTTCCATGGGATACCTGCAGAAGCAACTGTCTATCTACTTTGTCTGTCACAAAGTACCTCTCCTCACTGTTTGACTGATCCCTGTCATCTTTTTTCTGACTCTAACCACCTAAGTCTTTATTTCTCTTGTCATTCTTTTCCTTTCCCATTCAAAAAAACCACCACCTTTATTTCTCTCACTATATTTTTTTCGTCCTACCCAGATATTGTGCTCAGAAGGAAGTCATATATTCTTATTCTTCTGCCATATCTGATTCTGAATATTGACGATCATCATGGCAATCAGCCATGAAGACTGTCCTGAGAATATAATGCTGTGGCCTTACATCTGCCTTCCGCATCACACCCCTACCACTGATCCAGCTCCATGAATCTTTCTGATCCCGAGCCCTTTTGGCACACTAAGTCCTCCTCAGCTCCAGGCCAGGATGGATGAAATTGCTGCCCTCCATCAAGATGGATTCAAGTGGGATTTAATCCACTTGGGGACCATCACCTTTCCCTGTGGACTTCGCCAAAGCCGTTAGTCCTCAGGGTTGTCAGGTTAGTTAACTGCTGCCTGACACTTGGCGTTGAGTGACTGGCAGTATGGTCTACTCTAATACCATAGCAGGGTAACCTGGTCAGACTCTCAAGTCATATATAACATACCAGAATAATTGAATCCAATCTACGCACAGGTCTCAATTTGGAAAAACACATTAGACTGAGTGTAATCAACACACTCAGTGCTAGAAGAATGGCAGCTTTTTTCCTATCTTTTTAATATGGTGGTCTTTGGAGTTAGTCCTGGCGAATGCCACTGACTTCCTGGCAATGAAAGATTCTTTATCAATATGCCTGCAGGAAAGTTCATGGATTGAAAGTGTTTTGCAGGGAGGGAACAGCAGTCCCATTTAAATGCAATGACCAGTACCTGAAGATGAGCTAACTGTGTAATCTGAGCTTGATGGGGAGACCATTTGACAAAACACATTTAACATGGCAAGATTTCTATCCCTTTGCTCCACTCTCCTCCCCTATATTCAAATTAACAAATGCATATACATATACCTAACTCAAATCATCTTCGATTAGAGCCATGTGGGGTTTTTTTTTTTACTTTTTTGGACTATCTACTGTATTCCAGAGTTTTCCAAACAGCCTGGTTTCTGGCAGCTATGGAAACTCTAAGAGCTGTTTTTGTTGTTTAGTCGCACAGTCGATTCCGACCCTTTGTGACCCTATGGACCATTGTTTTCCAGGCACCTCTGTCCTCCACCATCCTCCTCAGCTCGCCCAGCTCTGTGCCCACTGCATCCACAATACCATCTAGCCATCTCATTTTGGGCCGCCCCCTTCTTCTTTTGCCCTCCACCCTTCCCAGCATCAAGGCTTTCTCAAGAGAATCCTCTCTTCTCATTTGATGTCCAAAGTACTTTAGCTTCATCTTTACTATTTGATCTTCTAAGGAGCGGTCAGGGTTGATTTCTTCTAAGACTGACCTATTTGTTCTCCTTGCTGTCCAGGGGACTCTCAAAATTCTCCTCCAACACCACCTTTCAAAGGCATCTAGTCTTCTGCACTCAGCTTTCCTAATGGTCCACCTCTCACAACCATACATTGCCACCGGAACTACTATTGCTTTGACTATACAAATCTTTGTTTTCAATGTGATGTCTCTACTTTTAACTATGTTCCCCAGGTTTTGATTCGCTTGCCTCCCAAGAATCAGCAATCGCCATCTGCAGTGATCTTAGATCCAAGGAAAGTAAAATCTGCCCAATTCCAAATCTGAAAGTGTCCCCACAAAGATTAATCTTTCATCTTTCAAACACACTTTGGATCATCTGAATTAGTTGGGTAGTTTTTTTGCTGGACCCCTGACAACCGACACACACACCCCAGCAAAACTGTCACTTTTCTGATGCTACTTCCGAAAGCAATGATGTCATCGCTTTGCATTTTCGGCTTTTGTGTTCTACCAATTCTTAAAGCTGCCGATACAATCTTTCAAATGGCATAACCCTTATTTTCATGGGTGCCTACGTTTTGGTATTGCAGCTCCTAAAAAGTACATAATTTTCGTTACACTGCAAAAGCTGTCAGACCAGCCAACCAAAACATAAGACATTCATAGAATTCACGTCAAAAAAACCCCACCATGTTCCGTTTCTGGGTGGACAAGATGAATCCCTCACTGTTAGCCTTTCAGTGTGGGATTAGTCTGACAGTGAGGGATTCGTCTTGCCCACCCTGTTGTTTCAGTAGGGGAGGCAGGGAGAATCTCTCTGCCTTTGTCTGTGGGTTGGGGGAGGAATCCCCTGTTCAGCTTCCCAGTCACTCCGCAGGGGCGGGCGCAGGGGTGGGGTGGCAGGGAAGCCGACTGGAGGGCTCTCCCGCTTCGCTTCCCATTCACCCTGCAGCTGTGGGTGCAAAGGCAGGGTGGCTTGGAAGCCGACCAGGGACTCCCCCCTCGGCTGCCCAGTCACCCCAACACTACCCATTGTTATATTAGGAATTAGGTATTTTTAACCATTTCCCATAATTTCAATACCTTTTAAGAGTCAGGTGTCTTTGCAGAAAGATGATTTAAAAAACAAACAACCAAAACACAAGTAACCTCTTTGCATAAATCCCCTAAAGTAAAAGAACCACAATTTGGATTGTGGGGATAGTCAAAAGAAACTTCTTTTGAGTTACACAATAATTATTTACTCTGCGTAGTTTGTTATTCAGAACATGGACATCGTAGAGTCAGATCTTATTTTAAATATTTCAAAACACAGTATGTTTGATATCAAAGCATTTCATTTAATTGACAGATTGAGTAAACACAAAAATATCTACCGCACTAACTTCCTGACCTCATGTTATTTTTATTCATACAGAAAACAAGTAGTCTGCCAAGCACTGCTCCACTACAGCTTGCATTTCTGGTTCACAAGGGCAAATCACAACAGAGGTGTCTGTGGAAAATAGCTTATTTCAAGCCACTGAATGGATAAGTGAGAAAAGAAAATTATCAGTTCACTTTACAAAATCATATTATTTCTTATTGACAGATATGGACTTAGAAAGTCAAAATCTATGTTAGCCATTTGAACTACATTCCGAGATGTGGTTATCCATGTAAGCCTAACGAACCAGCATTCTTGCTATTTCAAAGAACCAGTGGAGTTGAAAGGATGAAGGGAGAAGAATGTATAGAGCTGAAATAGAAAGGAAAAAACCAAGAAGCTATTGGGGTAAAAAGTAGACAAGAGAAGCTTTTTCTTCCTGTTTTACCTATCTATTCCACATAACAATTTTTCAGTAACATATTTTGTAGCACAGAATTTGATTATGCTTCTTCAGAATGTTAATAAAATGGAAAGCCTTGGTGACAATATCTGAAATGCACTCTCCTTATTAGTTTAATCAGCAGCAGCACATTAATAATTCACTTATGAGAAAGAGCTTTTTTTAAAAAAAAAATGATTTCTACTTTGTATTTTCCCGAGCCTTTTATTATCAATGGCCTTTTTATAAAACTTATACAGTACTGGCTGTGTGGCTTTTAAATAAACTATTGTACTCATAAACTTAAATTATTGGAATAAAGCAACAACACAGTAGCTGTTTCAAACAGTTCTGTTTACTGTATGACACAATTCAATAACAGTCTTGAATCATGGGTTAGATTTAAAACATCCCAGTCCAGAAACAAATAAGGCCCTGTTCAGGTGTGAAATTGAAATTTGGCTTTGCATTTCCCATGAACAAATGGGTTAGAATAGGGGTTCTCAACCTACGGCACGTGGGCCAGATCTTGCACACAGCACCAAATAATCCGGACCCGACCTCGCTCCAGCCGCCCATGCCACTGCCGGAATCAGCCGTGGACTCATTTATGGCAGTTGTAAATTCATTTATGATGGCTGTAAATGAGTCTGTCGTCTTCGCAAATGTGTTTACTACAGCCGTAAATGAGTCCACTGTTGTTGTAAACACATTTATGACAGCCACAGATGCATTCTATAGCAGCGTATATGGCAGGGGGAACCACCAGTCCAGATAGCTGAGCAGGCATGGTCTGGCCCACAGCTGGAAAAGGTTGAGAACCCCTGGGTTAGACTGATTGCAGTGACATTTGGTTTGAAAATATTTGCCTATTATATTTTATGCCCTATGAAGGAGTGCATAAAAGTAACACATCCCAGATTTTAAGGCATTTTAGGGATAGACCAGAGATCTAGCTGCTCTCCTGGAAGCAGTCTGGCTACTTTTTAGCTTTTATTCTGTAGCATAATCTAGCACTGCTTGAGCCTTGCAAACTATTCAAATGATATACTCTTCCTTTTGGACAGATGATTTATTTATTTATTTATTTATTTATTTATTTATTTAGATCATGATCACATGATAATATTCTTAATCAGCCAGGTTTATAGGTAATGAACTAACCCTTGGTTAGCTAAGAAACTATTCATCCATTCAGTCACTAAAATGAGCCAAAGATGCTGAAAACATGCAGTAGTGAAAACTTGTTGACTATAGCTCTATTCACTAAGTAATCCCTTTATCTGACATAGTCAATGTAGACAGGGAGAAGCTAGTCTGAGCTCCTTGTCACTTTATTCACACAAATGTTTGTCTTATCCAAAGAGGATAGGGATCTGCTTGGATCTCTTATTTCCAGACTCATCCCTCCTCTCATGTGAATGTGTGCTCATCAGCCACTGCCTGGGCTGAGAGGAGTAACAAGGTCTGCAGCAGTGACACTCAGTTGCTCAGGAGGTAAACCAAGGTGCAAAATAGGCTTTCTTGTGGAGTCAAGAGCTTCCAAGACAGAGTGAGTTCATCTCACCCTCCCCTGGTCTATTCCCAAACTCAGTTCTCTTCACTAGCCGGGAGGAGATGTCTCTCCATCCCTTTGACAATCCCTGGCTGAATTCACCAGGGCTAACACAGTCCACTGTATTGGTTGTTCCCTCCAAGGATGGCTTGTACCAGTGGGCAGACCTTGGCACTCCTGTCTCAACTCAGGCAGGGGGTGGTGGGCCCAGCTCCTTTACCACCACCATCCCCAACATCACATTTTATATAATTTGAATCTGAAGAGGAGAGGTTACTATTCACAAATAACTTCTACATATGAATAAGGCAGGGGTGCCCAAACTATGGCCCAGGGGGCGGATCCAGCCCCGACACCAATTCATCCAGCCCACAAACCCCTTGTTGTTCCTGGAATTGGAAGTAAAATGTGCCCATACGGGCACGTTTTACTTCTGCTTCCGGTAGCGACGAGGGCTTCGAGGGCTGGATGAATTGGTGTCAGGGGCCGGCTCTGGCCCCTGGGCCATAATGACCAGCCCCCTGAACCATGTGACCAGCCTGCAGCTCAAAAAGTTTGCGCTGCCACCTGCGCCACCAGTGGCGGCGCCCCCCCCCCCCGAATAAGGACCGTGAAAAAAATCTGGGGGTTCTGGTCACATATAGAGCCTAAACAAGAGCAAGACTATTTTCTTCAGTCAGTGGTACTCTAACTGTGAAGAATATGCTAAAACGGAAAGGACAGAGCTAGATGTTCTCTTCCAAGTACATTCACAGAACCATGTTAAATAACATCTAAATAGGGCAAGAGAGATCATTATGACTGAGGCAACAGTGTTGAGAAATAACAGCACTACTACGTCAGTTCTCACAACAGATCGAACTATGTATGTATGTATGTATGTATGTATGTATGTATGTATGTATGTATGTATGTATGTATGTATGTATGTATGTATGTATGTATTTTCTTTTCTGCTGGCAACAGGCTTTCATGTAGAAGAGATTACTGATACTCACTAGCAGTGCTGCATTTTCCACCCTCAGCTTATACGTGGGTTAATCTATCTTCCTGGTTTCTCAGGTCAAAATTAGGTACCTCGGCTTATGTTCAGGTCGGCTTATACTCGAGTATATATGGTGTGTGTGTGTGTATGTATGTACGTACGTACATATGTACATACTACATCAGTTGACACCTGAAATCCCCTACAATTAGTACCTCCACAGGTTAGTAATTTAGAAAAACCAAAGATATCACCTGGGAAGAAACAGGAGTGCACTGAGTTGAAACAATAGTCCTCCGAGATGGGCTTTATAGCAGACTGGATACTCTAAAGGTGAGAGCACCCTCACATTTCCTGGGGCTTCCAAGGATCAGATGCTTAATTTGAAGTTCTCACATTATGAGGAGAAAGCTCAGCCACTGACACTAGTGTAGAGTGAGGGTAACCTAGTCTTCCTGAGCAGGCCATATTCAAACACAACTGGATGTCTTTAAGCTGATTTTTTTTAGTCCAAAATATGTTCTGCATAAAAACAAAAGCCTTATCTAGAATTGCCATAAAATGGTAAAGGGGGATGTGTGCTGTTACTATTGTTGTTAGGACAGGCCAAATACAGTGGAATTGCTTTCTTGGTCAAACTTGCAATTATTGAAGAATATTCCAAAAATCTGAGTTTGCACATGGATTCTAACTTTTTGTACAACATATTAACTTTACGTAAATTACTTTGATCTCATGGGTTTTTTTTTCTCTTTGTTTTCCCAGATTGTAATTTCTGTGTAACCCCTGGCACCTTACCTGCCAAGTTAGCCGCCAGACTTATACTGGGCTACAAAGAGTAAAAGACTGGTGTGTCAACAAAGCCAGTGTTCACTTCTACTATCTAACACTTTCTGCCTACGTGCCCATTCTCTCTGGATGCATCTCAAAAGGTTTTGAACTTCTGAAGGAAGGGAACAAGGTTATACTCTCTTTGTTTTCTAAACCTCCACTTCACAGAGGAAAGTGGTGGTAATGAGTAGAGAGGTAAGTATGAGGGAGAACACTTAGGATTAGATTCAGCAACAGTGTGTGTGTCCTTTTCTGCTAAAACTACTAAATCTTTAATTTATTACTGTTATGTTTTCTACCATCTCTGTTTTAGCAAAACATTCCACTGCCTCTAGAAGTTAGGAATTTCACTGCATTAACACCACAGGGCTTTCTACCTTACACCTTATTTGAGGTCACACCAGCCAGCTACTAATTACCTGACTTTGACTCTTTGCAACAGATCTATTTCATTTTCTGCACTTCAAAAACAGTTATGTAACCTTCCAGTGCAACTTTCTAAGCAAGAGAACTCTTTTACGCTCTTGACCTTTCTTGAATGCAGCTTGGCTGTTCAGATCTGTCAGCTGCAGCTACTGGTAGTTAATCAAATCAGCAAAGTTTTTAAAAAGCTGCATTTTCAAAAAGAGATGATTAGCTCAATGCATGCACATACACCATATTTATATGTCTCTGATTACCTCTCATGCATTAATTTAGTACTGTAAAAACTAACAATACTCTTTCGAGAAGGTAAGATTTTGGTCTTCCCTCACACAAACACACTAGCCAATGAGACTGAAGAAGCCACAAACACATCTATAATCCCCATTAACAAACTATGCCTTGCAAAACCTATTTCTGTACAATGAGAACCAAGTATGCAAGAATCACAGGAACTGTGTATTTGAAAGAAAAGCAACGCTAGAATAAAACTCATAAATAAAAGCCTCATTTATACAAAGTAAAAGTCCACCCTTCAAGATTGAATAGTAACCCTCAAAATCAATATTTATCTTACAAGAAATTATGATTACTCTTTTTGTTCATAACATAACCATGACCAGGAAAAAGATAACTGAGCTTCTATGGAGCTCTCCCTCTTGTATAATACACATGGGAACAGTGAGATCATGTTTTTTACAAATTCCATGAAACTTCCTTAAGCTTTTGATCCTCTACCCCTCAGCCTTTCCTGCTTAGTTAAAATGCAGTGAAGCTTGAGTGCTTGTGCTGTCATTTCCTTCTGACTTACAGACAGACAATCACAATCTTCTAAATTCTAGATTTCCCCCCAGTTATACAGAACTCACTTTCCACTGGTACTTGGACTTTTTAATATATTTTCAATAAAACTGAACATTTTAAACTGACAATGTCTTTCATTAGCTTTGATGTTCCATCTTGATTTCACTTATTTTTGTGTGTTATGTACCAACAAGCCACATCTGACCCATAAGAAGATTTCCAAGATATACAAGATATTTAAGGAGTGATTTTACCATTGCCCACCACCAGAGAGTTATTGTGCCTGAGTAGCATTTGAACCCAGGTCTTCTGAGTCCTGGTGTGTCACTTTATCCACTACACCACACTAGTAGAGTCTTTATGAGAACACAAGTTATTTCTCAACTCCCATCTTCTTGGGGGAAACCCTTGCATGTACAGTCAAACCTTGCATAAAGAGTGCCTCGCTTAAAGAGCAGAATTTTCTCTGAATGTTCGCTTTGCTTAACAAATAAAACCAACCAAAAGCTCGCTTAAAAAATAAATCGGGGTTCGCAATTCCCCTCCTCCCAGAAGTCACAATTGGTCACTTACAATGGTCTTTCACTTAAAGAGCAAACTTAAAGAGCAAACTCGCTTAAAGCTTACTCCTTACAGCTGTGAACCACTCATGACAGTAATGTCGTGTCAGTCTCTCTTACACCATCTTAAAACAGCTGATCTTTGCAAAGAACATAAGAAGAACCTAGTGAATCAGACTGTCTAGTTAACAGAGTCCACAAACTTGGCCAGCAAAGAGCCTACTGAAATTCTGGCAGCAAAACAGCTATACAACTGCTGTATCCACATCATGTTCCTTCTCATATACAGAAGCTCTCTGCCTCTGATAATTATGGGAGTGAGCTAGAGTCATCCTAGTAAATAACCACTAAGTGCATGCAACTGAAATAAATTCACTTAAAGACAACCAAGTTGGCAAATTCTATGTTGAGTGTCAACAAAAATGGAATTAAAAAAAATAAAGGTGAGAATATATAATAAATGGCTGTCCCTGTTGTGCATTAATCTATAGTTCTACCCAACCTGTAAATGTGGAGAAGATTCTCTGTTTACTGTTTTTCATCAATTTCTATCAAATATAAAATAATGGAAAGACATCCTGAAAATACAGAGTATGATTACTGAGACTTACAATGAATTAAAAGTTTAAAAGATTCTTGGCATTCACAACATTCCTATTTATCCATATATCTAAGATTCTCCTTACATGCATTACATATTTTCAATTAACTTATTTTCTTAGTTTGCTTTTTAAAAAAATTAGCAAATCTCTACAGCATCCTCTACTTGGAGTGTTTCCCAAACTATGTTCCACGGAACGCTGGTGGACTTCCATTCCCAGAAGCCTAAGTCAGTACACTGGCTGATCAGTGCTTTGGGGAATTGACTTAGGCTTCTTGGAAATGAAGTTCAAAAACCAGAGTCTTCTGCATTGGGCCTTTGATATATTTACCCAGTTTTGGTATCAGAGTCTTCCTATTGTATTTGCATAAATAATGCATTTTATATTATTGCTGGAACTCTACTGTATCTACTGTACACTATTATGTTCTAACAACTGGTTTCTGGTGCAGTGCTCTTTGCACTGCAATAATTAAACTGGATCAACCATTGTACTGTCTTTGCTCATACAGTATTTTGATTTTAAGATGCGCTCTTCCTTTAAAAGACATGGGGGGGGGCATAGCTAGATCTCTGTAATATACAGAACATGATCACTCAAAAAATTAATCCTGAAAGACAGCCGAGATTGCTGATTATATCTGTTTCTTGCCAGTTCACACATTTTGCTAATGAGTGCCTGCACACACAAAAAATGGCTACTTTATTTCTTTATGAACTAAACCTTAAGTCTGTATCTTACTACTAATCACGATTGCTCTTTGGTATGCATTAAAGTGTCAGATAATGAATTACCATACCCTGCACCAATCAAGAGCTGCAAAGAAAGAATGAGCAGCAGCAAAAAGCATTTGGCAGCTTCCCTTGCAAAGTATAAAGATGCAAGCAGTGAAGAATCTAAGAATGTTTGTCTTTTTAAAAACATTTATTTGAACTTGTATTTTCATAATGTCATAATTCTCAGTCTTCGGGTCCCAGATGTGCTTGACTAATGTGCTCCCATTAACCTTCACTATTGGCTGTGCTGGCCAAGATTTCTAGGAGCTGTAGTCCCAGAACACTTGGGGACTCAACGTTGGGAAACCACTGGCATAATTGCTATAAATGTGATATTTTTTAACCAAGTGCCAATCTTACCAAAACCACCTGCTTTATAACAATAACAGGTGGGCCTCACAAAATGAGCTAAAATGGTACAGTAATACCTCGGATAACATTTACCTCGGATAATGCTAAAATCGCATAACGTTAAGTAATCTGGGGTGGAGAATTGGATCGAATAACATTAAGTTCCTATGGGATGGATCGGATAACAACCGCTAAAGCCTGTGCGGTTACAATGTATCTCTATGGAGCTTTAACGTTATCCGATCCATCCCATAGGATTTTAACATGCATCGGATAACCCTAAAAATCGGAAAACACCAAGACTTGTGGAACCAAGCCTTAGCGTTATCTGAGGTATTACTGTACTGTACTACATTGTTGTGAAGGATGTCTGGATTTTATTCCTGGGGCTTTAAACTCTGAGGTTTTGGCTTCATGACATTTAATCTCTTTACCTACCACTTTTAGATGTGAAATCAACACCTCCACAATAGGAGGTGTGTCAGTGATTCTCTAAATCTAAAGAACAGGGAATTCTTTGATAGGCATTGAAGATGTGGCCACAGTTGAACTTTGCAAAAGGCTCTGCATTTATCTTTTTAAATCAACATAGTTAGTTTGCTTGGGTTTCACTGTATAACTGAGTTGATTCTTTTTCTGTACTCATAAGTATTCACGTTATTATGACTGTGATTAATGATTTAACTGTTTATCGAACTGGGATAGAATGATTAATAGTTTTTGATTGCCCATGTGATTACACAATTTTTCTCCAGGAAATTTTTTAAAAAACTTTTTCCCACCAGACATTGGCCCCATAAGTGATGAAGCAGCTCCACATTCAGATGACATTCCTTCTCCCTTGGAACCTCTACATGTGATGGGATAGTAGCATATCCATTAGAGTTGTTCCAGATTACATGTCCATTCATTCTTCCACCATACGCACAAAACTAGGCACCACTGCATAAAAATGAGTACCAAATTCCTTTCAGGAGCCTTGGTGGAGCAGTGGTTAATCAAAAGGTTATAAGTTCAATCCTGACCAGGGATCAAGGTTGACTCAGCCTTCCATCCTTCAGAGGTCAGTAAAACAAGATCCCAGCATGTTTGGGGCAAAATGCTAATTAACTTATGAACCGCCTAGAGCAGGGATTCTCACCCTTTGGCACATGGGATGGATGCAGCCCACGGCACCATTTCATGTGGTCCCTCCACCGTGCCCACCACACCAGGAAGTACCATGTGGTGGAGGAAGGGCAAAATTGTTGTCTCCCCCCCCCCCCAAGCTTTTCAGGTCCTTTCAGCTCTCCATCCTTCCAAAGTCAGTAAAAATGTTGGGGCAAAAATGCCAATTTCATTGTGAATCACCCAGAGAATGCTCTGGGCACTATGGGCAGTATATAAGTATAGCTGCAATTGCTATTTGTCCCACTGTTTGGAATACTGCAGGGGTGGGTTGGCTCGATCTTTTTTCAAGCAATCAGATGATATGATCACTAGAAGGGACCAATCCATCTCTACAGCATTCTTACCTACCTACCTCCTCCTCCCCCCTTAGTGTGGCTAAATGAATTTAGTTTGGTCTTTTTAGTGTGACTGATGAGACACCTAGATGTCACAGAATTATGTCATCAGAATATTAACAGTTTCATTTTCTAAAGAAATATTATCCGTACGATATAATTTGGCCCGACAGAGATGAAAGAGATTAGATCTAAGCACCTAAGGTTACTTCAAACCTCATTCTTCACAGAAGTTCCAAGAAGTGCATCACATAAATGAGGCCTAGGAACTAATAAAAAATGTTCACGATTTCCAGAAACATAGACATTGCCCAAGTGGCAACTCTTGCCACTTTGAAGATGTTAGGTCACCCCCTGCTTGCATAAACTTTCTCTCGTTAATCTTCCTTCTAGCATTCATGCATTTATTATGTAACTGTCAAACTTAATTAGGAGGTAACAGAGCTTTGTAGTCCTGGAAACAAAAAGCCACCAAGCCCTTACCTGCTGTGCAAAGCATTCATTATGAAACATGGGGGAAATGATCATTTCCTAAAAACCTGGAGATAACTATGTCATATCAAACACCAAGTTAAGAATTTACAAAATGGGGATATCTGTTTTTAATAATGTATTTGGTTTCCTTCACGAGTAATACATATTAACTTTATAACCGTGGTTTTTTTTAAAGCATTTAGTATTAGTTGCTGAAAGACAGACAGAGAAAAGGCATTCCCTACTACTACATACAAATAAATCAAACAACCCAGTGAAACATTTCAGAAAACTGTGAATCAGACATGTTTGTATAGTCTCAAGATAGTTCAGCATTTTGTACCCTGAGAAGTCACTATGGCTAGTCAACACATACAGGGCGACCAAAAAGTCACCATGCATAGAGAAAATGGGAAATTGTAGCTAGTAAAGGTAAAGGTTGTCCTTGCTAAAAAGCCGGTTGTATCCAACTCTAGGGTTTAGTGCTCATCTTTGTTTATACTGAAAGAGCCAGCGCTGTCTGCTTTTGCAGACATTTCTGTGGACATGTGGCAGATATGCCTAGATACCAGAGTGCGTGGAACGCTGTTTACCTTCCCACCGAAATGATACCTAGTTATCTACTTGCAATTTTTTGCCTTTGAACTGCAAGGTTGGCAGGAGCTGGGACAGAGACAGGAGCTCTGTCGAAATGCTGACCTTCTAGTTATCAAATTCAGCATCTTAACCACTAAGTCACTGTGGCCCTTAATTGTAGCTACATGTACCTTTATTGACAAAATATTCCTACTGTGTAAGATTTTTACACAATATTTACAAAACATCATCTACCTGTTGGCCACCTCTTTCTATACACACACATGAAAGTCTTCTCCTCCACCCATGGTGGATGGTTCCAAAATATCTGTTGTTATGCAATTTTGCCTATGTATGGTGACCTTTGGGACACCTTGTAGAGGCAATTTTTAAAACTGTTATTTTCCAAAGTTAGCTCTTATTAATCAATTATTATTTTAAAAGAATATTTAATTTTGCTTTATTTTTGTCTCAACATGCTTGCATAGACTAACATGGCAACTTCTTTGAGAGCAGCAGGCAGGTCTTTTTGTTGACATGAGAATTTTAATTCCATTTGTAACAACAGCGAAGACTTCCTCTAACCAGAAGTGCAGAGTTTCCTGATAGCAAATGAAAGTGACAAGGAAAATTGATTGGTTCCAGCTCAAGCTAGACTAACATACTGAACATATTTTTTTTAAAGCAGTACTCCCTCCACTGATTTAAGATTGTGTCTCACAGCCTTTGAAATGCCTCTGAAATGCCTTATTCTTTTAGAATAACATTATACAGTAACTATGCATTAACTTATTACCCATAAGTAAGTGGGCATTACTGATTATACCTACAAAGTTACTTTGACTATTAGTTACCTTACTTGTTTCCTAAAGATGTGAAGGTCCAGGAAAACCCAGAAAAATCCACAAAGGACTAGAATCTATACAAGTTTCAGTTATATTAAATACTCCTGACTTTTATAAAGTCAGTGAGAATTTTGCACCTAAATATTTTTCAGAATTTTATGTGTCTCTTTCTGATCCACCATTTTGTTGCTTTGCAGACATTAAGCACCAGGCAAGAAACTATTAGCCAAAATAACCTGAGCTCTTTAACTTAAGCCAGCACATCAGACTTTATAGTCACCAACATCTGGTGTAAATCTTTGAACTTTTCCAGTGACCCATAACCTGTTTTTATTTCATTCAGCCTGATGAAACATTCTGGAGAACTTGAAAGCCTACACCTTATTATATTATTTTATTTTAGCATTGTTATGGTCCAGAGGAAGGTGTGACTAGAGAATAATCAATCAGCCAGCCCTTCTAAACCATTTACTAAGGCATTAGACCAGGGGTGGCCAAACTACAACCCACAGGGCAGCCCTGGCCCAAAGCGCTATTTCATGTGGCCTGCTGCCACCCTCGCCACTACTGGAAGCAGACATGTTTACAACAACCGTAAGATGCACCTGTGCATGTGTAAATGCTCCCACATCTGCTGTAAATGCTGCCATAAATGCACCCGCAGCTGACGTAAATGTGTTTATGACAGCTCCAGATGTGTTTTACAATGGGAGTAACCACATGACCTGCCCACTCACCCATGTGACCAGCCCATGGTGCGAAAAGTTTGGGAACCCCTGCATTAGACAAATCTCATTTCTGATGTTTTAGCTTTTAAAAAAAGGTTTGGTTTAAATGTTGTCCAGATCACTTCTGTCTGAAATTAAATTTGTAGCTTCTATAGATTATAATTAAGTCCCACCCACCCACCTTGGGTAGCTTTTAAAAAAAACTACAACCCTGAATTGTCTGTCTTAGGCTTCCATGCTGAGTTTTTCTTCTCTCCAGCCACAAATCTCCAGAAATCTAATTGAGAACACTTTTATTCCAACATCAATGCACATGAAAGTATGCCAAGAGGAAAATTTATTCTAGCCTCCAGGAATTAAATTTACAAGGCTGTAGTGAAAAGGTAAAAACCAGCAAAGGATAGTCAACTTTAAGATAGCATATATATGCATAATCAGCCACATTTAAGTCACTGTGGCTTCTTCTTATCTACATCCTTCCCATATCTCCTGACTTCAGAATTATCAAGTCTTTATTATCAGAAATAATGTCTAATTCTATAAAATAGCTGCTGCTACTTTATATAATTATTTTCTTTAATAGTTTGAAGCTCATCAAAAATACAGTCAAACCTCGCACAAAGAGCGACTCGCTTAAAGAGTAACTCGCTTAAAGAGCAGGATTTTCTCTGAATGTTCGCTTCGCTTAACAAATAAAACCAACCAAAAACTCGCTTAACAAATAAATTGGGGTTCGCAATCCCCCCCACAATTGGTCATTTACAATGGTGTTTTGCTTAAAGAGCAAACTCGCTTAAAGAGCAATCCTGTGGAAAGCATTATGCTCTTTAAGCGAGGTACAACTGTACAAAAATACAATTATATATGTATCCAAGGGGCCGCAGTGGTGGGATTCAATTTTTTTACAGTTTATATATTCCCTGGCTCATAATGCTCTTTCTTTGTACAGTATTTTTTTCTTTGAATTTTATATTTCATTATAGACATTTCTCAGGCAGTGTTGTCTGTGTCTAGGATTTTTATCCTCCATCTGAGTAGCATGGAGAAGGTCATATATTTTCTCATGCTCCCCCTTGACCTGAAAAAATATGAAAGATTTAGCTTACAGATAAGTGCATATTCATTATCCTTTTTAGTACATATGGTTAATATTTGACCAGAATACTATTGACTGTCAACAAAAAGACAGAGGCTAGGAACTAAACGATGTTGACATTTAAGTGACATGGTAATGTTTTATACAAACATTTTGCCTGGAGTAATTTGTTAATTTTATGAGTGAATAAGTACATTGAGATATTTCAACTTTTGGTTCATTCATCAATAGCACCAGACAAAATAAGGTGGTTTCCCATCTTCAGTCTGGCAATCTGCCTTGTTCTTCCAAGTACAGATTCAGAAGACAACTACAAAAACTTAGAAACCAGATTACTTTACATTTTGACTGCAAAACACATACATGTTGCATGCCTCATGGCAGTGATGGCCAACCTTGGTACTCTAGGTGTTCTTGGACTTCAAATACTGTACCAGAATCCACAGTCAGCACTCCTGCTGATCAGGGCTTCTGGGAATTGAAGTCCAAGAACACCTGGAGTGCCAATGTTAGCCATCACTGCCTTACAGGAAGATGGGAGAGATCTTCAGGTTCACCAGTTTGTCTTCTGCGAAGTTGACATTTTGTTGCGGTTTCTGAAGAATTACTACATGAAACTTGGCATTATTTGGACTCAGAGCCCATACAGTTTCTTGACCAGATCACTTGTGTATGTAAAATAATTCCCAGGCCAGGAAATGATGGTTAATATCCTGTCCTCAAACACTGAGGCAGGAAGGAAAGCAAGTAAGCATCATCTCTACTGTGGCAGGCTCCCCACTTCATGACCAATCTCACACCAATGCAAAAATAGGCAAATGATACACCTATTGTGCCTGCAAGAGCAGGGGAGATGCCACTTTTAAACAACAGCAAGCAGATTGGATAGCTCAGTGAGTTAAGTGTCTGGCTAAGGAGCAGAGACTATAGTTTGATTTCCCTACTGTTTCTCCTAGGAGAAGAGCTGGACTTTACACCATTGGGCAAGCTTGTATATTCAAGGCACCGCAGAAGAACTCTACAGCTAGAAAACCCTGGAAGGCCATCTGTAAGAAATGACTTGACTTGATGGCATGTAAATATCATTATTTAGCACAGAACTTTGCAAAAGAGAATCCCAAAAATAGTGTTTGCATTATTTAACCTAGGATGGTTTGACACATAGCTCAAATACCGCGACCTGCCTGCTCCAAGAAGTGATATTGATGACATTCCAAAAAGTGCATTTGATCCTGTCATCATCTGACTCCTAGGAGCCATAGTTGGTTCAATAGCATACCCTGCTTCAGTAGCTGGGTCACATTAGCCAACAATAATGAAAGAATCAGTCTTTATTCTACCACATAATTAGAGCTCAATGGACAAAGTCTTACTGAAGAAAACTGTTTTCCACATCCAGAAAATTAAGGAACTGAAGCAATTTATTGTGCTAATATAAATTATTCTAGAGGAAGTTAGTCACTACATTCTCACTACACAGAATATTTAAAATTGTTTCCTTTAAAGCAAAAGTAATTACTGCCATCTCCCCCAGGGTAGCTGTCTGAGATCATATTCATATGAGATGAAATTCCTGAGCTAACAAGAGCATTAATGGCTGACATAAAGTAAACTGGTTTATGTATTGCTAGAATCATTAAATTAATCTCACAAGTCTTCAATAGCCAGAAACATTTAACATAAAAGCCACCCGAAGCATTAATATTGATTAGGCTAAGAAGCTGCAGGACCAGTTATGATATGCCTACCTTAAATCATTGAGGACTATGGAGGAAGAAAAGTATGGTGAAAGGTAGTCATTAACTGGAAATTATAATTATTTATTTTCTCACTTCTATCTGACCAAATCCATTTCCAAGGCAACCTACATGGGCTATTATACCCTTTCAAGTACAGTTAACAAAGGCCTTTCATGTCAAGTATTTACAAAAATAAATAAATAGAAGGAACATTTGGTATTATGTTTGAATAAAAGGAGGGGGGTTAAAAATCAGTAAATGGTAGGTATATAAACAGTGCAAACTAGATAGCTACAGAAATGTACAAAGTCTGAAATTTTTTTAGTTTTGCCCACAAGACTCATAGGATGTCATGTTGCCATAAATAAGAGTAAAGCACAAATCTTCAAAGAGTGGACTTAACTCAAACAAAATGCTAAACCCATTATCTGTTTTACACAGATGTGTAGCAACAAATATCAAGTGTAGTCTTCCACCTCCCACTTTACATTACCATTTCCTTAATAACTTCTGATTTCTCTGCAAACTTAAATTTCTTTATAGACATTAAACCATCGTATAGATGCACACTAGAATTAGAATCACAATGAAATGGCTCGATTTTACTATTTCAGACTTCTTTCTGCTCAGCCCAAACAAAGAGCTACCATTTGGCTACTCTCTACTGCAAAGTTGGTTTGTGAAGCCTTAACCAACTGACAAATCTGCCTTTCAAAAAGGCCAACAACATCAATAAAAAGTACACTACATGAATAGTGCTTTCATCATGAGGACCAAAGAGATACAGTACATGTACTAGTAGTCACATTTCATGTTTTACTTTATCCCATAGCTTTTAAAACACACACACACACACACACACACACACACACACACACACACACACACACACACACACACACACACACACACACACCCCATAATCACATGCTTAGGTTTTTCCCTTTATTATACCTTTTCTCTTTATTAACACAAAATCTAAAAACTCTCCCTAAATACTGTACACCAAATACAGTTTATTTTATCAATTATACATTGTTGTTTTTCCTTTGGTACTGTTATTATTTTTCTGTTTCATCTTTTTCCCCAATTTGTAAGGATTTAATTTTTAAAATAAATATATATATATTTATTTGCCTCCTTCCCATAGCCTAAAGCTGAGCTGATGGGTGCAAACTGAAGAAAACAATCTGTTCTTGGTTGTTCCTCTGAGCTTTAGATAGAAAACCACCAAAAGTTTCTACATCAGACTATAGTCAACACTACCTGATTTACATCAATGAATTAAAGAATATTAAACTCCAATTGGGAATTGTAATCTCAGCTGACAATTCAACTGATGTCACAAACCTTAACTAATGAATGGTCGAGGTCAGGATCCAACAAGACAACGTAGAAGGGTGCGAAGAGCCAGGCCCTGACAATGCCCAAGATGTCCTACTGGCAATCTTATTGCACTAAGAACAAGCCTTCAGGAACATCTGAATGGAAGAACAGGATGACAGATGGCCCAGAGAAGCCCAAAGGAGCTTGTGGTCCTTTGGAGTCTAGCTATTAAAACAGGAGTTCTCAACCTTTTTAAGATGGGGGCCGGGTCACACTCCCTCAGACAACTTTACCCTTCCTCCACCACATGGCACTTCCAGGTGTGGTGGGGCAGTGGAAGGCCAAATAAAATGGCGTTGTGGGCTGGATCCGGCCCATGGGCTGCAAGTTGAGAATCCCTGCTTTAAAAAGTAACTTTGGAGCATTGTTCCACAAGGTAAATGAGTAAATATTAAAATAGGAACATTACATGTTGATTTTCCTTCTAACAACAAGTAATAGATTGTTTAATTTAATTTAATTTTTAATTTAATTTAATTTTCACATTTACATGCCGCCCAATCAGGAAAGCCAACTCCGGGCGGCTCACATGATCATTGAACAATATACTGTACTGTACATAGTAAACACAATGTGCACAGTAAAATAAGCAATATACAGTACATTAAACAATAAACACAGTAAATACAAGGTCAATAAATAAATTTAAGATCAGGGATGGAATCTTTATAGTTCCAGGACTCCTTGTCCCAGATGTCACATGGAACTCCTGAAGAGGACTTCTTGGACTGGGTGAGGAGAAAATAGAGGGCCAAAGAGCATGATCTGCTTCACCACACATGCTTTGGCTGGGCAAAGGGAATATCCCACAGCTGGGAATATCCCCCCAGCTCGCTCACACACACTGCTTAATGGGAGTTGCCTCATCACTCCAAGGAAAGAATAGTCTCACTACCTATTAGATTTTATAGGAGGAGCCGCACAATATTTGTATATCAAAGTGAACAGACCCCCTTTTGCGAAAGCATCCTTTAGGGTTTAGGCAGATAACATGTACACTCCATACACACATTAACATTAGCTATTTGAACAACAACCAAGAGCAACCCAGAAGGATTTCCTCTTGTGATTCTGACAATGCAAGTTTGCAAACTCCACAAACGATCAGTGATTGGATGTAGCAGGTTCTCACCAGTTCGCCAGAACCGGTAGTAACTTTCCCCAGTGTCCCGGAGAACCGGTACCAGCTTTTGGGGGAACCACCTTCGGGGCTTACCTTTTCACTGGTTCCTCCACTGCGCATGCATGCCAAGCACTTTGTGTGCATGCATGCCTGGTGCGTATGCACGGCCTTCTTGCTGTCCTACCAACCGGGGAGGAGAAAGAGAAGCTGCTAGCCTGAAGCTCCCTAACCTGCTCCCCAGAGTAAGTGACTCACCTTTGGATGTGGTGTGTCTGTGTGCATTTTAATGTGTATTTAACACCTTTACCTATATTGACGTACTAGCACAGTTCCTAAAAAGGCCTGGCGGCCTGGCTTGGGTTTTTTAAGCAAAGTCTTTGAGTTACCTCATTAATAAGCTACACCTGTGCTGTTCCAAGTGCTGTTCCAATTGGAGAACCCTTAAGGAGGTACAGCTGTTTTACATTTACATTAAGGCATATTATGCTAGAGAACTGGTTAGGCTAAGACTTAGTAGCTAACTTCTTTAACTGTTGAAAAGTTGAAAAGTGCCAAAATGAAGCCATCTTGTGGTGAGTTCATTCTGCAGTTCCTTCCATCTGACCTAGTGTGAGAAAGATTAGCCAGAATAATATTTAAGCTCTGGTTTACAACCTCTGGCTGTGTTTGGGGTGGGTGGGTGAGTATTTGGGCGGGTGGCTGTATTTTAATGTATTTTTATTTTATTTATTTATTTTATTTATTTATGGGTGTGTGGGTTGAGGGGTGTGTGTGTGTGCTTATTTTTATTTTATTTTATTTTATTTTGCCCCACCCATATTATGACATCATGATTTTAGCTCCACCCACACTGTGATGACATCATGGTGGGTAGTAAAAATGTTGACATCCCACCACTGCATACAATGCACAATTAAAAAAATATATAGATGGTGGAAGGAGACAGGAAAATAAACAACTGAATCAATATCAGCTTATAAAGTTACTAATGTTTGCTCAGTACTTTCACTTTATGAGTTTGTCTTACTCTTAAATCGTATTATGGCAAATTTTTACATCTGTTGTTTAACCCTACTGAGTTGTAAGAATGAAATATATCACTGCAATACATGTTACTCAGCATTCTACTAAAAAAAGTCTATAGGTAGAGAGCTAGTGAAGAAGAAAATAATTATTTATTCCCTGAATTATTCATTTAATCTTATTTCTAAATAAATTAAGACAGAAGAGGAATCAAACACAAAATGGTTTACTGATGTACGATTACAAAGAAAATGCTATTCCAGTGATTTCTTAAAAATTTCTGTACATTTCAACCACAAGACTTTGATAGCTGACATGTAAATAAATTATGCTGCACATCAAAAAATTAAAAATGAAACTCACCACTGCTGCCAGTATTCATAATTCATGAATTAACACAATTCCAGTGCAGCTATCATAAATTAGGTCATGATGTGTCTCTAAGTTCCCAACACAGCTCAGTCATGAGATGGAATAAGGAAGCCAGGAGATAGAACATAAGGGGTGGTGGCAGAATTTTCATGCATCCCATTCAAAAGACTCTTGGCCTCACAAACCACCTCAGAGTTAGACAATACCCAAGCAAGAACATCCAGACAGATATGATCCAGTTAACCTGGAATAGGTATAGATAGTAGAGTGAAATTACACGTGCATATCTGAAATACCAAAACTGCATTTTATTTGGGAAAGTGTTTGTGTGTGCCCAGGCTATAGTACAGAGGTTCCCAACCTATGGCCTGCAGGCTGGCACTGGTCCACTGAACCCTTTCATGTGGCCTGCCACCACATCGATCATGTCTGGAAGTGGAAGCGGACATGTTTACATCAGCCATAAAACAGGCCTACGCATGCATAAATGCACCCACGGCTGTGGTAAACACACCCACGGCTGTCATAAATTGAGAAGTGGCCGCATTTATGACAGTTGTAAATGTACTCACTTCTGGAAGAAGTGATCATCCTTGTGGCGTAAAAAGGTTGGTCACCCCTGCTGTAGTAAATCTCCCATTTAAAGATACCATATGACTCTTTGTCATAAAACTATCCAGTTAAATATTTGGGTAAAAATTTTATGAATGTAGCTTTCAGGAAAGACTGCCATAAAATCTATTGCTGAAACCTTTCCACCATCCAAGTAACATTTGCTAAGAGAATGGCCCTCAACGTCCTCTGAAAGTATCTGTGCCTCAAGTCTGCTGGCTCAGATACAGGAAGAACTTTATAGCAAGAACACTCTTGAGCTGGGGTTCCCAACCTTTTCAAGCCAGGGGCCAGGTCAGACGCTGTCAATTAGCTTCAAGGACTGAATGGTCATTTTACCCTGCCTGCACGATGGGGACAGCCATTTTGTCCCAATAGCTTCAAAGTGGTAGCCATTTTGTTTCTAAAATGTCATTGGAAGGGTTGGGGTGGGGCCACATCAATTGGTACCCTGTAGACCAATCTGGCCTGTCGACCTTAGGTTAGGAACCCCTGCTCTTGAGGGTATGTAAGAGCAAAACCAAATGAGAAGGTGGAGGAAGGAGTTCACTGTACTGTACAAGGAAAAACATTAAAAAAGGATATGGGTGAGGAACTCAGGAAGATCCTGAATAGGTCAGAGTGCCTAAATGTAAGACCAACATACTCAAGTGGGGACTGCTGACAGACAACAATACACGATGTGAATGTGGAGAGATAGAGAATCCGGCTCATTTGCTGGTTTGCTGATTACTACCAGAAAATGTACCAATGAGGACTCAATTTTGGGCAATGACAAAGCCAAGAAAGTGACTTCATTTTGACAGTTCAAAGTCTGATCTGGACAAAAAAAGAATAGAATAATGTTTAATTCAAACATCAGATACAGTTGTACCTCGCTTAAAGAGGATAATGCGTTCCACAGGATTGCTCTTTAAGTGAGTTTGCTCTTTAAGCGAAACACCATTGTAAATGACCAATTGTGGGGGGGATTGCGAACCCTGATTTATTTGTTAAGCGAGTTTTTGGTTGGTTTTATTTGTTAAGCAAAGCGAACATTCAGAGAAAATTCTGGTCTTTAAGCGAGTTGCTCTTTAAGCGAGACACTCTTTATGCGATGTTTGACTGTACTAGATAGACCTCAGAAAAAGCCCTTGGCAACAAGCCTCCCTTATGTATCATTTCCAAGATCCACAAGCACTGGAAAAAGTGTATATGGATGGGTTCACTATTATTCATTCATTCATTCATTCATTCATTCATTCAGATTTATATTGCTGTCCACTCGCCGAGGCGACTCAGGGCGGCTTACAGTGAAAACAGCAACAGTACAATAAAAATTATAAAATACAACCACACAAAACAACCAAACCAGAACACAAACTAACTCAGGCCATTGTTGTTGGCCCAGAGGAGTGGGCAAGGTCCTCAGCCGCCTGCCAGGCCATGGAGTCTTCTCCCTCGGGCTGTTGTTAAAAAGTAGAAATGCTTGGGGGAGAGGTCAGGGCACTTCAGTACTGTATCTCTGAAATGTGGACTCATCAAGCCAGGACTGATTCAAAGAGCTCAAAAGTTCAGGCTAAATGTCTGTTTGGGCATATACAAAGTCAGTACATATGTCTTTTCCTGATGATTCATGATGTTCATGCAGTAGACTGACTTAGGGCATGGAAATAAAAATGAAGGTATGGTTCAAGAATTATGAACAGTAAACAAAAACACTTATATTGTAGTCTTTTAACTAAACCACTAAGCTCAAGATCACTGAGAACTATTTAAGCTAAAGGAAGTACACAGTAAAAGCAAATCAAAATAGTGCAATAATTTTATAACATCCATCTATGGATTGAGAAATTCAAGAACACGTGAAGCACAGTAGCTGGGATGCACAAAGAAGTTGTATAAGTAAAATGCACTTTGATATACTGTACACATATTTTCCTCTCCAGGGACCAATTCAGATCCCAATTCACAGGATGTATTTCCTAGTCTGTCTAGCATGGCTTTTTATAAAAAGACAAGGCTTCAGTGAGGACAAAAGATCAGTGAAGCCCTTGTTTATATGTAGCTCTTCGAATCTTAACCATAGTATAATGAATCTAAAATCTCAATTACCCTTTTTTGCTGGACTATAGGACTCACTTTTTCCCCTTAAAATACACTGGAACAATGGAATGCATCTTAAACTGTATATAGTGACCTATAGTGGGCTATTTTGGTAATATTGGGGTGCATCTTTTATTTATTTATTTTAATTTATTTTCTAATTTGTATTGCCACCCAACTCCAAAATCTCTGGGTGGCTTGCAGAAAATAAAACCAGTCATAGTTTAAAAGCAATTAAAAACCAATTAAAAACTACTAACAAAAATCTAAAAGATTAAAAGAGAGAAAGAATGTTCTACTAAATTAGCCAGCAGGTTACCACATCGCTGGTGCCCCACACTTGTACTGCCAGCCATGTATTTAACCCTTTCCTGAAGGGTAGTAACTCTTTCTGGAGACACAGTTCAATTGGCAGGAGGTTCCATAGGGCCGGAGCAGACACTGAGAATCTTATACTCTGATGCATTTTATAAACCAGCAAATACAGTATATGCTAAATTATTTATGTAATATTAGGGTTGCAAAGGGTCAGAATCAACTGTGCAACTGAACAATAACAAGCTAGATTTCAGACTTAAACTAGGGCTATCATGCATAAATTGAAAATGTTTAATTTCCCTCAAATCCTCTGCTGATAAAACAAAGGCTTAAAAATCAAATAAAGTTCGAGTCGCACGCACACAAAGTGGAGTTTTTTTGTTATTGTTTTTACCAATGTGCAGAGAGGGTGAAAGGAATGGCAAAAAGATAAATCTAAAAGTAGCACCATGTAGAAAAACTTTAGTTAATAAAAAGGGTAAAATATTCATAGAAGTTATACCCATAAAATAGTGATGACATTACCAGTAGGAGATTTTCAGTAATTATAGACTTCTTTGACATTGACTAAAATAGGGATTCTCAACCTACAGTTCATGGGCTGGATCCGGGTCATGGTACCATTTCATGTGGTCCGCACTGCCTCCACCACACCAGGAAGTGCCATGTGATGAAGGAAAGGCAAAATGGCCATCCGTCCCCCAAAGCTGTCTGAGAGGGCATGACCTGGTTGAGAAATCCTGGACTAAAGTATCTGAAAAGAAAATTGAAGCTTTTGAAATTTAGATCTACAGACGGCGGCCAAGAATATCATGGATTCACCATGTGACTAATGTAGAAGTGTAAAAAACAAGAACTGTTTAAGATCACTAAGCAAAGAAAGTCCAATAGCTTGGGCATATCATGAGGAACGACATGAAATATAGAATACTCCAACGTGCTATGCAAGGGCAAATCCCTGGGAAGAGAGGCCCTGGATGTAGACAGACTTCATGGCTAAAGAACCTGAGAGACTGGTGTGGAATGTCCTCGAAAGACCTGCTCCAAGGAGTTAAGAACGGGAAGAATGTTGCCATGATGACAGCTAATGCTGTATCTGGAATGGATATGGCACTTGGAGGAGGAGGAGGAGGAGGAGACAACTTCTTCCTTCCATTCTATGGCAAATTATGCAATGAAATAGATTACAGGACTCACGAGTTGAACAAACAATTGGCGACAAGGGGGAAAGTCTTTAATTTTTTTGAAAAAAACCACCTCCCCTACAACTGACTTCATCACTCTTCTGAATTTATTTAACAGGATTTCAGTCTTTAAATAAATTAGAATTTGTTCCATTGTTTTCTTCAGCAAGTGACCACTACTGGAAAGGGGAAGTTACAAGGGGAAAAGTTTTTAAAAATAATTACTTGCAATGTTTATTTTATATCTACTTTCTTTCCATTTCTGCTACTTAACAGGCTCATTTGTCATTCAGCTATCTTCTGAAGAATCCAGTTAACATTCAAAACAAAGTGAATCACTTTGGCAATATCCTTTGTAACTGGGATCATCTATTTTATTATGTGTAATACAGAAACTGTTTCAAACCTTTTTGTTTATCAAATATTTCCTGCTCATTTCCCACTGAATTCAGTGACACTACTGAGTTAAAACAAATGAAAAAGGACAGCTGCCTGTCAGATAAGCATTTCATTGAGGCTTACTGAATGATAATAGACTATTATCTGTGAAATTTACACCAGTATAAATCTGTGATTTTTAAAGGTGTCATAATACATTATTTGAGGTTTTGGTTTTGTTATATATATGAATGCTAATGGTCTGTGATCTACTTCCCAAGACAATACTTATCTCGCTACTTCAAACAACTCGTAAGAATGCTGTTGGTATGCTAGGATAGCAGATGTACATTACTAGGCCCAGTGGAGTTCTCCAGCTCCCCCCTCCCATCCCCCCACTGTAATTTTAAGACAATGTTCTGTGACAGTAAAAATAAATGTGAAATTATTTTAAACATTCTGTTTAGACAGCCTGCTATGACTCAGTAGGATGAATGCATAGCATGAGCATGTTCAGAACAAAATTAATGATCAGCAAAAATATCACAGACTGGATAGCAATGAAGATTGACTGGCAATTATGCAAATGACAAAAACTAATGGGTATAAAAAGCCAAGAACCGTTTTGTAGAGCAAGTTGGCAATTCCTAAGTATCCTTTGACTGGAATCTCCATTGAAATGAAAGTTTAAACGGAAAAGAATATGCAATGTCTGTCTGTATGTCTACCGTGTTTCCCCGAATATAAGACACTGTCTTATATTTAAAAAAAACTCCAAAATATGCACAAGGTCTTATTTTCAGGGGATGTCTTATTTTTCCATGACGAAGAAGAATACAGTACACATTTTATTGCTGATAAGGTGGATCACCAGGACAAGATTTAGGTGAGTGCCTTATTTTCGGGAGGCCCTTATATTTCCGAAGTGGGGAAAAATAGGGGGTGCCTTACTATACGAGGAGGTCCTATATTCGGGGGAAACAGGGTATCTGTCTGTCTGTCCCTGTCTCTGTCTCTGTCTCTGTGTGTGTGTGTGTGTGTGTGAGAGAGAGAGAGAGAGAGAGAGAGAGAGCAGTATTATTCTCACTATACAGTGGAACCTTGGTTAACAAACTCAGTTAATATAAAAATCGCATAACAAACAGAAATAAATCCAATAAATAAATAAATATAAATAAATAAATAATCCACAGAAGATACTGTCTCAGGTTACACCAGGGATTCTCAACCTGCGACCCATGGCACCATTACATGTGCCCCCCCCCCCGCCTCCACCACACTAGGAAGTGTCATGTCAATGAACGGCAAAATGGCCATCCGGCCATTCTCCCTCTTATGGACTTGATCCATGAAAGCTAACATTAAAATACATCAGTTAGTCTTTAAAGCATCACAGTGTTTTTTTTTTTGTCTTTTTGTTTTGTTTACTCTCTGATATGGTTTAAAAAGAAGCTAACATAGCTACCATTTCAAAAAATTGTAACAATAAGCAATCTCTTTCCTAAACACTATATTCTCTATTATCGATGGCGTGATTAAGTACAGTATTATCATTGCCTTGGGGTTGCCCAAGGCACCCACTTGGCACCCACTTTAAAAGGTTGAGAACTCCTGGTTTACAGAATTTTTTTGGAATTGATTAATTGGTTTTCAATGCATACCTATGGTAAACCGCATTTCAGTTAATGTATTTTGGTTTTCAAAGCATTCCTATGAGAAATTGCATTCAATGTATTCCTATGGGAAATTCAGTAAAAGTAATTTTTGTTGTAAGAATCATCCTGGAGAACACATTAATTACGTTACCAAGGTACTGTACCACTGTACATTCATTGAGCAGTAGCAACCCCAAGGCAATGATAATACTGTACTTAATCACACCATTGATAATAGAGAATATAGTGTTTAGGAAAGAGATTGCTTATTGTTACAATTTTTTGAAATGGTAGCTATGTTAGCTTCTTTTTAAACCATATCAGAGAGTAAACAAAACAAAAAGACAAAAAAAAATTGTGATGCTTTAAAGACTAACTGCTGTATTTTAATATTAGCTTTCATGGATCAAGCCCATAAGAGTGAGAATTCATGGCATTAATTCATACACGTCATGTAAAGAGGTACAGAATGGTTGGTTAGTATAACAAGCTAACATAATATGCTTTACAGTTATGGAAAGCAGTGTGTGTTAAGTCTACCCTGAAACATAAAAACATATTTGCTGTAACGGTGGTACAATATAACTTGGGTGTCATTTTAGATCCGGCACTGAGTTTTCAGGTACAAATTGTGGCAGTATGTAAGGCTGCCTTTTTCATACTTTACCGCATTGTGCAGCTGCGTCCCTACTTGGACAGATGTCCCCTAACAACTTTGGTGCATTCACTGGTAGTCTCACAAACTGATTATTGTAACATTCTGTTTGTGGGGCTGCCCTTGTGCCTGACATGGAGACTACAATGGGTCCAGAATGCAGCGGCCAGGCTGTTAACAGAAACAAAACAAACAAACAAATTTGCCAGCCATAGCAAGTTTGCACATGCTTCCCATTCCTTTCTGTATGGGGTACAATGTATTAATAGAGTGCAATAAGCACTATGTGGTGGTATATATGTGTGGTTGCTTTGCTTTAATATCACCACACAAAGTCCTTCATGTTTTAGGACTTTGTTATCTGTTGGAGCATCTGTCCGTAGAACACCTGCCTATAACACTCTGTTTTGCCAAACACTGCAGCTCCAGGTGTCAACACCAAGAATGGTGAGAAAGGTTATGACAAGGAGGAGGGCCTTCTCTGTGGTGGCACCTACATTGTGGAATTATTTACCAAATAGAGATGTGTCAAACCCTGGGCATATTTAAGAAACAACTAAAGACCTTTCTTTTCAAAGAGGCTTTTAGTGACATCCTCCCTAATGCCATTTAAGAGTTCTGTTGGTTTCTAATTTCTTGCTTACCCCATATGTCATCAGTCAAGATTATTTATTTATTTATTATTCACATTTATATATTATCCTATAATTCCCAATAAAAACACAAGTAAAAACACAGGAAACAAAGCCAGATGGCATTGAAAAAATCTTTAAACCATACCAGTATTCAAATTAAAATTATAATTTACTGTTGTTGTTGCATGTTTATGTTTTGTAATATTGTACACCACCCAATGTGGGAAAAACACCCACATACATATGTAAATATGTACGTACATACATACATACATAACACTATGTTTTTCCTCACAGCATTTCTCTAAGTGACAATTGGCGTCCGTCCATCATAGATTCAGTGTTAGTGAGATGCAGACACGAAAAAAAAATTAAAGGAACCCCACTTCAACCTAAAACAGCTAGAGCTGGGGTGCCCAAACAATGGCCCAGGGGCCAGATCCGACACCTGATGCCAATTCATCCGGCCTGCAAAGTCCTTGTCGCTCCTGGAAGCAGAACTAAAATGTGCTGATACAGGCGAGTTTTACTTATGCTTCCAGGAGAGATGAGGGCTTTGTGGGCCAGATTAATTGGTGTCAGGGGCCACATCTGGCCCACAGGCCATAGTGACTGGCTCCCTGAATCACATGACCAGCCAATGGCCTGAAAAGTTTGGGCACCCCTGAACTAGAGTCTCATTTGCTTATACAGCCAATCCTTAAAATCAGATTGGTTATGAGGTTTTGGCCTTCCCGCCATTTTAGCTCTTGCAATGGTCTATGATTGCTCATGCTGATCATGACTTCTGATAATTTACCCCCTCTTTTCCAACTCATATTTTGGAAGAAATGAATTGAGTTCTTCTGGTCATAAGAGAAAAGGAGGGGTGTAACAACAAGAATATAACTAAATCCAAAATATCTACAGGGTGAGATGTTCCCCATTGTATCTTGAGGCTGAGTACATGTTGCAAGAGGCCAGGCCTTAAATGTCTTTGACAACAGTCAGCTTCAGTCAAATGGACCCATTGTATCTGGAAGTAATGTGCCTCTGAATACAAGGTGCTATGGACCAGGTCCTACAGCAACCATCAAGGGTGCTTCCCTGGATTTATGCTATCCCTAAGATGGTGTCTTGTCATGCTGTTTGTAATGAAAGCAGAGCTGCTAATAAGTGGCTAGAATGAAATTATGAGTCATAAAATAGTGCTGGGCTTTTAAAAACCTCTTTTTGCCTGAAACTGACCACAGTAGAGAAAAGCAACTCTATGGTCAGAGCCAGCTAACTCAGCAACACTGCCAGACAAGTTTCTTATAGGTCTTGTTAGTTTTGCTGGAATCTGCAGTTTAGACATTTCTTCTCTTACTTAATTTTATGCTAAAGACAACATGTCTTTTAAATTCCACATTTCTTCACTACAACTGACCAAAACATCTTGGGGCAAGGGGGGTTAAAATGTAAACATAATGTCATGCAGAATAAGGCAAATTTATCTTGGATTAAAGCTATCATGGTGTAGTTCACAGAAGACTAACAGCACCATTTGTACTCTAACTAGATGAAGATACTGTATGTGTAAAAGCACATCAGACTCCCGTTGTTAATATGAAGTTTCATAACTTCAGATGCTAATCTTTAAATTGTATTTGAAAATGTTATTGTCCAATTACCTTGTTTTATTTAAACATAAATCTCACTGAGTTCTACACAGGAGAAAAAGACATAATGTAAATTGAACAGGTAACAGAATTAACCAAATAAGTAAAGTGAATCCACATATGAACCTGAAATATGCATATATGGGAAGCATCACATATTAAAACCAATACATGTTCCTGACAAAAATATTGACTCATCTTCATATTCTCTTTATGAAATGTCTAGGCATCAACATGTCTGCTCATTGTATACAGTAATACCCCGGATAACAATCGTATCAGATAATGCTAGAATCGGATAACAATGCAAGTTTTTTGGAAAAAACTTGCATCGGATAACGATTCTGGATAATGATTCTTAGCGTTATCCGGTGCAATGGTCTCCGGGTGTGGGGTGGTTTGGGTAGAACAACCCAATCCACCCCCCATGCGCAGCAGTCTCTGCGACTGCAGTAGGGTCAGGGAAAAGCACCCGCCTTTCCCCCGACCCTACTGCAGTCGCAGAGACTCCTTGTTTCTTTCCCTCCCTGTATTTAAACTACAGGGAAGGGGGAAAGAGAGAGACATGATTGGTTCTCTAGAGAACCAATCATGTCTCTCTCTTTCCCCCTCCCTGTAGTTTAAATACAGGGAGGGAAAGAAAGAAAAAAGCAGTTCTCTCTCTCCCTGTAGTTTAAATACAGGGAGGAAAAAAGACATGATCACGAACGACCCTACTGCAGTCCCCGACCCTACTGCAGTTGCAGAGACCACTGCGCGTGGGGGGTGGCTTTAAAGGCAGGGAGGGCTCCTTCTTTCCCTGCCTGCCTGCCTTTAAAGCGGTTTGTCCCTGAAGTCAGGGCTTTTTTTTAACGTTGTTCGATGCATGCATCGGACAACGCTAAAAATCGGATAACGTCATGACATGTGGAACCAAGTCATAATGTTATCCGGGGTATTACTGTATAACTGTTTATGCTTTAGCTCAGGGGTTCGCAACCTATGGCCTGTGGGCTGGACGTGGCCTGCAGCAGTAAATCATCCAGCTCATGATTATGACCCCAGAAGCAGAAGCAATTACAATGGCTATAAACATGCCTGTCCATGCGCAAATGTGCCCGCTGTGGTTTATGGAAGCATTTATGGCAGGGGGAACCCATATGTCCAGCTCAGTGGTGAGGAGTGGGCGTGGTTTGACCTGTGGTGTGAAAAGGTTGAGAATCCCTGCTTTAGCTCATTTTATGAGTTCCATTTAGGTCCAAACTCTATGTCACTGTGACCAATGTGGCAAAGTGTAGGTAGTGCCATTTTGTTATAGGAAATGATAGGTTTTGTAATTGCTACACTGTGTTTCTTTTCTAGCCACTTTTGTTCTGATCACAATTTGAAATTACGTATGTTCCCACATGGGAGGAAAAAACTGAGGGGGAGTATTAGTGAGCTGTTTTTTTGCCTTTCTACCATATTTATTTATTTTATATTTGTTTATCGCCCTCCTCCCCAAAGGGACCCAGGGCGATTTCCAACAATTTTAAAAACACTTAAAAATTAAAAACTTTAAAAAGCTTAAAAACTTAATAAAAAGCTAGATATTATAACTTGGACATACTGCGGGTCAAACCATCCAACTGGCTGGGGAAACTGAACCATCCACTCCCCAGACCAGACCTGCCAGCCAGGTTTTCACTCCTTTTCTAAAGGACAGCAACTCTGTCTGCAGGCGTAGCTCTATTGGGAGGAGGTTCCACAGGGCTGGAGCGGACACCGAGAAGGCCCTCCTTCTAGTGCCAGAGAGATGCGCCTCTTTGGCTGATGGCACAACCAGAGAGCCTCTCCGGTCCGCTCTGGTGGGCCGGGTAGATGTCCTTGGGACGATGTGGTCTCTCAAGTAACCTGGACCACTACCATAAAGGGCTTTAAAGGTAATAACCAGCACCTTGAATTGCACCCGGAGGCAAACTGGAAGCCAGTGCAGCTCCCTCAGCAGTGGTGAGGCACGGGCATGATGCCTGCATCCCGACACTACTCATGCAGCTGCATTCTGGACCAGCTGAAGCCTCCGAATGGTCACCAAGGGTAGCCCCATGTAGATAATTTATCCATAGAATCCTATAAAAAGTACTTTTGTACATTTTATAGGATTCTGTGGATAAATTATCTAGAAATATGGTAGAAAGGCAAAAAGCAGCTCACTAATATGTTTTTCTCTGAACCAGAACTAACAGGAAAATCAGCAGCAGAATGGAACTAGGGAACTGTAATATTTTCTGTTAAAAATATTTTTCTACAACTGCCTACTCTTCTTTTAGTTCTGCTCCAGGCTCATTTTGACAACCACTCTATATAAAACACAGAAAGTAGAGTCACAAGAAGGAATCCTGTTGTTTTTAAAGTACTGTACTGTATTCATATCAGGACATAATCCTGTTTCTTAAAACATGTGGGCATCTAAAGAGGTAAGGACGCCATACAAAGGTTTAAGAGATTAAATTTTAAAAATCATTAGCAAAGAAGTCATCAGTGAAATGTACCCAAATTTAAATCTGCTAAACCTACTACGGCTTTTAATGTCCACCAATGTAGAACTATGTATTTGATGGTTTACAAAAGCTGCTTAAGTCTTTTAATCCTAAAACCCATGAAATGATGTGTTTAACCTACCTCTGAGCTTAAAAAAAATGAGTCAATTCTACCCTGTCTGTTAAACAAACAAACAAAACCTTCATCCAGATAAAATCCTTACTGCTATGAGAAGATGAGGCTTATGAGCTGCACTTGGCAGAACTTTTTTTACAGGTTTGCTAGGGTGAAGGAAATCTCTCACTAGTTATTCCTTTAATTTTTCTATTTGGACTTTAGTCATTCTGCCAAATATCTACCTTACAAAAAAGCAGAAACTCCTGCTTCACAGAGTTCAGTCTGACATATCTTGGGCAAACCCAACTTGAACCCTCTCTTTGACCAGAACTTGACTTGTGAGCAAATTGAGCATCACAGCACTAGCTGGCATCTAATTTATTTGTTTTTATTGTTTTTGTGTAACTGAAACAACACTTTTGGCACTGGCTCCCACCATCTTCCAGGGAAACAACTTTGTTATGATGCTAATTTATCAAAGTCAGCCAATATTTATGTCACAATGGTGGCTAAACCTAGTCTAGAGTTGCAAGTAGGCATAATTTACTTACTTAAGTTTGCTAAAGACACAAGCTGGAGAAGGAAACATTAAAGCTATACTATACTGTACAAGTGTCAGTGAAGCAAATGGAAAAGAGTTAGCAAGTATCATACAATTGTGCAACAATATTATGATGCCACAACCAAGAAGAGGAGGCCATGTAAATAGCTTGCACCTGTTGAGCACCACAAAATATCAAGTCTGTAGCTAGTCCTCCCAATGACCCCTCACAGCCAAGCTGGGGTGTGCAATAAAGAATAAGTGGAGGAGTCTGTTGCCCTCCAGAATTTGTGATCTACCAGAAGCCTACAGTGAATGCATTGAAAGAGATAAGAAGAATATCTTACCTAAGAAATAAGCCCTGCACAAGGCCTAACAATATGTTTCCAAACCCTTCAGTGACCTTTCTAAATACTGTATTTGGTGAGTCACTAACAGGCAGCAATGATTAACTGTGTATTTCTAACAGGCTGATGCAATTATCCGGTGTGCTAGAGCAGCAGCAGAAGAAGAATCAGGACTTCCAGTGCCAGCACATAGAACATCTCCCCCACTTTCATCTTGTGGGAAGAAACCCTCATCTCCCTCTTTGCAGGGACATGTGTGAGCTATTGAGGAGAGAGATATATATATATTCTCTATAATGCAATGGCCTGGGTCACCCACTGCCCCAAATAACCTGAGAAGAGGAAAGAAATGGGGATTTGGAAAGAGGGGAGACTGAGTGCTGCTATCGCAAACAGAACTGTAATGGCTGCAGCAGAATGAGGATGCCTGAAAAATGCCAACAATGGCTTGGACTACCCAACAATGGCTTGGACTATTCCCCCACTCCACCCCCAAGGCAAAAAAAAACCCCAAGCTCTTTTTTCAATATATTTCTCATGCATACTCAGATATAAGGTAAAGGTCACCTTTGCTCGAAAGCCAGTCATACTTAACTCTAGGGTTCAGTGCTCATCTCTGATGTTTCCACAGATACGTGGCAGATATGCCTCAAAATGGAAGGCTGTTTACCTTTCCCACCGAAGTGGTCCCTATTTATCTACTTGCAATTTCTTGCTTTTGAACTGCTAGGTTGGCAGGAGCTGGGACAGAGACAGGATCTCTCAAATTTGGGACCGATTAAAACTGTGTTGTCAAGTGGCTCCCAGGTCTCTGAAAAGAAAACTAGAACTGCTAAAAGGCCTGTCACTTCACCCATCTCCACTTTCTAGTAAGCCACCTCTATTAGCATGGTTAATACCTGAGCATCTTCTAGGTCTGAGCTTTGGGAACTCAGGGTACATACTGATAGAAAAGCTCATTATAAACACTGCCTGTCACTAATAATGACTGAACCTTGCCCATGGAAAGAAAATAGTATATCTACCAGCCATCCTCTGTCATCTACCTATCATTAATGTAAGTTTCCACTAATGTTCCATTAATGACATGATTCTGCACACATTGTCTAGTGCAGTCCTATGACACCAACATGTCCTAAGCCTCCTTTGATAATATCTATTAGGTTTAAAGTATGTACACCCATTGGAGCTTTATGATGCTGAGATATATTGTCCACCTACAGATTCAGAATGGACTGGGTCATGGAGAGCCAGAAATAAAGAGCAGAGCTATAAAAACTACAAAAATCTGATTCGGTATGTTCTGCTACTCGTGTTTCATTAATTCTGAAACATATTTAGTCTCATTCCGTCTAGGCAATCCAAAACTCTTTATGGCTCAAGCATTCTGAGTTGACTCAAAATCAATTTCAACATTAAAAAGTGCAATAAACTTGTAGAAATACATATTGGTGAAATGCTGGTATAAACAGGAATACTGCCTAGATCTAGAACTACCGTAAGTCAACTCCAAGTGTTAAGAATCTATGCAGACATCATAACAGCACACAGAAACTGATCACTAGATATTTTGCAGACATTCTGCCTTCTAAAATTTGATCTAGAATAGCGCCAATGTTAATCACAAAAGTAACAGGAAGAAAACTGCAATAGTAATCAATATGGTGTTTCACTATAATGCAATTTTACGTTGCTTTGTTATAAATTATGTCTAAGTACCCCAGCATTAATTTTGCATTCTTAAAATAGAACTACATAACAAATTGCATAATCTTATTTAAGATTAATAAAATGAAACAACTTTGCATTTTTATTTAAGCTTAGAATGTATAATCAGCAGATATTTCCCTATTTTGATAATAGGCCACCAACTTTTTGAAATGTTGTTAGTTCTAATTTATCCTTAAGAATGTGTGTTTTGGCATCTGGCCAGTCACATCAATAATGCAAAAGCAAGAAATATATGACACAGTAAAATTGCCAAGCTTTACAGAATAAAAAAATGGGTGGTAACCAAAGGCTTATAAAGTTGAGATTTAATGACATACTTTTTGTGATCTAGCACCTGTGGGCAGGTATTACAGAGGTAGGTGACACTATCTAAATTCCTATGTAGATGCATGTAAAAGGAATCAGTGAAGTTTTGTAGCTAATTGTAGCTAACTGACCAAGTATTAGGGTCAAGCTGGGTGCATAATTAGGCACATTGCTAGCATCTTGCTATTTAGCTGTAGCAACTTTCAATATTCCTCTAGGGCAGTGTTTCCCAAATGCTGGTGTTTGGACTTCAGTTCCCAGAAGCTTAAGTCAATTCCCCAAAGCACTGATCAGTCAATATACTGGCTTAGGCTTCTGGAAACTGAAGTCCAAATACCAGCATTTGGGAAACACTGCTCTAGGGCCATGATGGCTAACCTTAACACTCCAGGTGTTCTTGGACTTCAATTCTCAGACGCCTAAGTCAGCACTCCTGTTGATCAGGGCTTCTGGGAATTGAAGTTCAAAAACAGTTGGAGTGCCAACTTTTGCCATCACTGCTCTAGACAGCGACAGCGAACCTTGGCATTCCAGCTATTCTTTGACTTCAATTACCAGAAGCCCAAGTCAGCACTCCTGCTGATCACGGCTTCTGGGAATTGTAGCCCAAGAACATCTGGAGTGCCAAGGTTGGCCATCACTGCTCTAGAACCGGAATTCTCAACCTTTTTAAGTTGGGATCCAGGTCACGCTCCAGTTTCAGGGGCCAGACGGCCATTTTGCCCTTCCTACACCACATGGCACTTCCTGGTGCGATGGAGGCGGTGGGAGGACATTAAGAAATGATGCCACGGGCCACAGGTTGAGAATCCCTACTCTAGAATATGCTGATATTCAATGAAATTCTGGCCAGTGATTAATGACCTAGTACAGGACACATATCTCTTTAATTTAGGTAACCGAAGTCTCAAACCAGTGTAGCGATTCAGTGCAAACACAGGCCTTTCCAGATCTTTTATCTATCAAAGATGCATATTATTCCTAAAGACAGACAGAGACACACACACACCCCTCTGGAAAGATTAGTATGTTGTTTTAAATATTTCATTTGTTCTTGAAAAGCAGCAATCCCATCCTAAATGAACAGATTTTACAGAAAATACAGACTTGTATCTCACAGTAAAAACATTTCAGAAATTAACTGTATATTATTCTTTCAACGCAGTCCATATATAAACACAGACAGATCTAAATATACAATAATAATCTAAAGAATATCAAAACTTCCAGTTTAAAGTTGATTAGTTTATTATGGCATTCAAATCCATCACAGTTTACAGAGCAGACTAGCAGGAACCATTGCTGAACAAGTTTCACTGAAAGGAACAGAAGTGAGCAAAAGAAAATAGATACAATAAGAACAAGTACAAGAGAGGGAGATGAAACATTAAGGATAGTGTTCAACATATTAAGACTAAGCATGTAAACCAGGAGTCATGAAAACTCTTTCACCATATAGTGGCAAAATTAAAAAGATAGGGAGTCAGCTAAAGAATTTCTTATTAGCCCTCGATTAGTAAAGGTCTCCCTTGCTGAAAGCCAGTCATATCTGACTCTAGAGGGTAGTGCTCATCTCTTTTTATAGCCAAGGAACCACACTGTCTTCATATGCAGATGTTTCCATGGTCATGTGACAGGCATGACTAGATGCCAGAGTGCATGGAATGTTGTTACCATTCCTGCCAAAGCAGTACCTATTTATCTACTTGCAAATTCTTGCTTTCAAACTGCTAGGTTGGCAGGAGAGACCTCTATTAGGTTACGCTAAAACAGGGATTCTGAACCTGCAGCCTGCGGCACCATTTCATGTGCCACCCCACTGCATCCACCACACCAGGAAGTGCCATGTGGTGGAGGAAGAGCAAATGACTAAAGCAAAACAATCACACTTAGTGGAAAACATCTCTTCCCCCCCCCCTCACACACACGCACACCCCGTTAGTTTAGAATAGAGAAGCACACAGCAGGACTGCCATTCCAAATTTGTCTGAAGCTGTCAGAGGGCGTGACCTGGGCCCCGGCTTTAAAAGGCTGAGAACTCTTGTGCTAAAAGGTAGGTGCTTAATGATATTCTAGTTACACGAATAACCATACTTGAATCATTTTCAAGGTACCACTGTCCAAATTCTTGTACAATCCTTACTACTGTAGTACAACTTATTTATCTTGACTTTTGCCAGTCTGAATGAAAGTTAAATAAATAGTAGACTTACTCCTCAACCAGTTGCAAGAAAGTTGCATATTTCTGGCCCTGAAGAGTTCATCACCAGGAATAAAACTGAGGCATTGTTTTAAGTTAACCCATCAGAAATTCCATGAACTAACTTAAAGTTTAATCTAGTAATCAGTCCACTCATGATATGAATCTACCACCCTCATTTTGAAACTTAATTTTAACAAGGGAATTTGACGTTTATGTTGGTGGTGGTAGCTTTGGCAATGATGGTGGTGTTTCATCATCCACAACATTGTGATGCCCAACCGGGCAGAGATCTACACCAGTTGAAAACTGGCTTCTGCTTGTGACTTTAATGTCATAGTCAAATAAACATTATCATCTACTCTTGCCTTTGGACTACATAGTACACAGTATTTTTTTCTCCTCCCCCCTTTAACCAGATGTCTGGCTAGAAGCCAGATGACACAAACATGCCAGGTGAGACATTTAAAGTTCAAAGCTCAAAGGTAAGACAACATATGCCTAATGGTATTACTTATAACATTTTACTTTTCAGGATATGGAGGATACAATATTACCATGTTGGAAAAGAAATAATGTAATAACTATTAGCATCATTAGATAGTTCATGTAACTGATTATGTCTACTGTTTTCTTCAGAGCACTGCTTGAGAGCATTTTTTAAATTAAACTTTTTAAATCTGAAGATCAGTATAGTTACACTTCACCAAAGAATGAGACTCAAATTACACTTTTTAAGTAATAGTAATATGCAAAAAATGTTCCAAGCTATAACTTGCATTATAAACAAATATTTACTTTTGTTACAAATTGTTTTTTAACAGTATCTTAATCAGAAAAGGCATTACAGCTCAACTAAGCCAAAGGCAGTGAGTGATGCCATTAAGCAGGAAATCCAATTATCCTTTTTCTAAATAGCTCTTATCATTAAACAGATCTAAGTAAAGAGCTAATGCCTGAATCTGAAAACGAAGAATGGATATGCTTCAGTTTTGCCCTTTAGTTGTCCAGAAAAAGATCCTCCCTAGAAGGCACTTCTCTTGAAATAGTTAATTTATTCAACCCATATAAGTACCACAGAATTAACACAATAGCATTAGAATGTTTATCAGATTTGTTTCAAATTGTCTTGTTAAAATTCAACCTCAAGTGACATTCTGTAATAAAACAAGTTCCTCCAGCAGCTGTTAGCATACATGCTCAAATTAAGATAGCAGATACAGAATACCAATTAAGACTTCAGTTATATTGCTTTCACAGAAGATTATGTAACCAATTACTTACTAACACCACTATTCCGATTTTGTGCTAATATACACAATGTCTTTTAACACTTACAAGTGTACGTAATCATTGCTAGCCACTTAAATACATGTTTTTAGCTACAAGTCACTGTTAAGACAGAAGGAAAGCTTTTGCAATGACTATGAGCCACAATTGGTGACCCCATCAATCACCACTAGCAAAGTTGTTGGATTACAGCTTCACCTCTCTGTACACTAGATGTGCTAAACTTTTGGCTGGAAGTAAAAAAAGCTCACTGGGGTTTGGAACTGGTGAAAGGTAAAGGTTGCCCTTGCTCAAAAGCCAGTCATATCTGACTCTAGGGTTCAGTGCTCATCTCTGAAGAGCCTGTGTCTCCAGACATTTCTGTGGACATGTGGCAGCCATGACTAGACACTGGAGTGCACAGAATGCTGTTTACCTTCCCACCCAAGTGGTACCTATTTATCTACTTACAATTTATATTTATTACATTTCTATATCGCCCATTTCTTGCTTTCGAACTGCTAGGTAGGCAGGAGCTGGGACAGTGACAGGAGCTCACTCTGTCATGCAGTACTTGGGTCTCAAACTGCTGACCCGCTAATGTTCCAGTCATCAAGTTCAGCATCTTAACCACTAAGGCACCACAGCCCCCTGAAACTGGTGAAAACTCCTCCTTTCATATCTCACTTCCTTTGGAAGCTATTAGGGTCTAACTTAATAACACCTAACATAAAACTTTAGAGTATTATGGCTATTGTCATTGATAGATATAAGAGTGTGATGCTACACAAGACATACAGCTGGAACATGGACTGTGAGAAGAATGATTCTAGGCAAATTGAAAAAAAATAAATGAAATGTATAAATATTGCAGTTCTTGGTATCAATGAACTAAAGAGGAATGGAATGCAATATTTTCAGTCTGACAACTACGAAGTATTCCCCTTTGGAAAACACTCAGATGAAAAAGAGTGGGGCTAATACAGAGGCAAAATATAACACAGGCAGTTTGAGGTCATAACACAAGATCTGACCAAATAATATCCCTCAGAATCCATAGAAAACCTAACAACATGACCATCTTCCAAGTCCATGCTTCCAACCACTGAAGCTGAAGAACAGGAATTGAAAATATACAAGTGTTCAGGAAGAAATTGACCACGCACACAAACAATACTTGCTTATAATATTAGGTGACTGAAATGCAAAAATAGGAAACAAAGTAGAACCAAACACTGTTGGAAATTTTGGCCTATCATGGGATAAAAATAAAGCAGGGGGGGAAATCATCATTTTGTGAGGCCAGCAACCGGTTTATTGCAAATACATGCTTCAAGTGGCCCAACAAGTAGTTGTAAATAGAGTACAGAATTGGAAGTAGAAGATGGAGAAGCTGTATTATCTCCTCCAAAACAAGACAAGGAGCAGACTGTAGTACTGACCATTACATTTACATTAGAGTAAAGCTGGAAAAGCTCACTAAGAAACATAATTATAAAATATAATTACAAAAGCAGTCCAATTTAAAGTCCACAAAACTTAATTAACCATGAGCCAGAAGAGATATAGATGGAAACCAGGGACATTATAAAAGAATTGCAAGGGATCAAGGCAAAAAGACAATTCCTGTAGTCAAAAGGAAAAACAAAAATAGATGTCTGAACAAATACATAAAATTGTAAAAGACAGACAAGAAATAAAAGTGAAAGGTGTTATAAATACAGTTAGAACTCTGAATGCAGTTTTTCAGAGACCAGCTTGTAGAGACAAAGAGAACTACAGTATTACAACAACCAGTTATTTAAAAAAAATCCAGGAAATCAACAGGAAATTTAAACCTAGAAGAAAGGTCAACAACATAAGATAAACAGCTGATACCATCTTACTGGCAGAAGCAATGACTTGAAATGACTTTTAATGAAAGTGAAAGAAGAAAGTGCCAAAAGATAGTGAAATATTTTGTATATCTAGGCTCAATCATCAGACCAGGTACTGCATGATGGTTTGAGCGCCCGTCTCTGTCCCAGGTCCTGCAAACCTAGCAGTTCGAAAGCAAGAAATTGCAAGTAGATAAATAGAGACTACTTTCATGGTAAAAGATCTTGGGGACATGAAAGGAGCCTCATTCTGGCATCCTGTGAGTTTCTCCAGCAAAAATCCTTTCAACTCAGAATAATTTCTGACATGAAATTATTATTACCTGTATTATCAATCCAAATGAGAACTGCAGCCAAGAAATCAGAAGACGACTAAAACTTGGAAGGACAGAAATCAAAGAATTAGAAAAGATAATCAAGTGAAAGGATGTACCACTGAATACCAAGACCACGAACATCCATACTACTGAATTCCCAGTCACCATTTATGGTGTGGAAGTTGAGAAATAAAGAAAGCTGATATGGAAAAAAAATGATTTATTTGAAATGAGGTGCTGGAGGAGACCCTGGACCACCAAAGACAAACAAGTGGGTTCTAGACCAAGTGAAATCTGAATTGTTTCTACAGGCAAAAAGGATGGAATTGTCTAGCCCAGGGGTTGCCATCCTTTTAAAGTCAGAGGCCAGGTCACGCTCCCTCAGACAGTTGAGGGGGTGGACTTGTGCAGACACACCCCGGCCATTTATAGTTGCCGTAAATGAGTCTACGGCTGTCGTAAACATGTTTATTGCTGTAGTAAACACATAAATGCATTTGCAACATCCGTAAATAAGTCTGTGGATGATTCTGGTGGTGGTGGCTGTAGCGGCGGGGGGGGGGAATTATTTGGCACCATGGGCCATAGGTTGCCTACCCCGGTCTACCCCTGGCAGACAGGGAGGATACCACATTGTGGGAGAGTGTTTAGAATGCCCTGCCGGTGTTTCCCAAACTATGTTCTGTGGAACACCGGTGGACTTCAATTTCCTGAAGCCTCAGTCAGTACATTGGCTGATGAGTGCTATGGGGAATTGACTTAGGCTTCTGAGAATTGAAGTCTAAAAATCAAAGTTTGGGAAATGATAAACAATGAAAAGGGACCTATACAACCCCATATACGCCATGGACATCAACTCCCTAGATCCGTGATGGCTGAACCTTGGCACTCCAGGTGTTCCTGAACTTCAATTCCCAGAAGCCCTGATCAGCCAAAGTTAGCCATCACTGTTCTAGATGGTGGCTAAATTCAAGGGAAATGTTTCTGCACAGCTGTCAAGCTCTCAATATTAAATTACAAAAGTCAGGCTAAACTTGTGGAGAGCAAAAACAACACATCACCAAGTAGACAACTGCTGAAAATTGTCTCCCACCAAGACAAGATTTTGACTGAACATTGGAAGTCACTTACAAAACTTTGAACTGAAGTAGAAAGATCAAAGAATAATCAAGCAAAATGGGGCTTCTTGGATCAAGGACAAATCTTCTGAGAACATGGAGAGGTTCAATCATTGTCACATTAAAGTTGTAGAATTTATTCCCCAGATAACTGGCCCAGATAACACTATCAAGGTAGCCCATTTCTGGTCAAAAACAGTCTAATTATTTTAACATTATAATTTGTTCTTAATTTTACCATAAGTTTAAATTGTACCATGCTTGATACAAAGGGGAAAAAATGGACAGAATGGATTACCAGTATGAATTTTATGAGAGTGGAAATTATAACAGCTTTGAAGGTTTCTTTCAGTCCTGTACTTTTAAGCCTAACACCCATGACATAAGCCAGTATAGCTGAATGTGTTACGAAATGGAAGAAATGACACTTCAACAACTTTATTTAAGTACAGACATTGCCCTCATCTTTTCTGCCAAGATTAAACCAAATACAGTACATGGATGAGCTGGTAGAACTTAATCATCTCCCTTCAATTGCAGTTTCCACTCTGATATTTCACAAATACTCTGCAGCCAAAATTAGATGTGTATAATAAATGAGATCAGATTTGTGTGCCATCATTGATTCTAATGGCAGAACCACATTACATGTCACTCCCAGATATCTGTGATTGGATTGCAAATATTTAGAAATGTTGCAGGGGAGGGAAGAATTTGATTGCCTGAGTGGTCCTGGGGGGGAAACAGGCTTAATTTTTTCTTCGTACAGGATTTCTTTTTGCACACAAGATTGCCCTCCACCCTTCCAATTTATGAGGCTAGAATGAATGACTCACTGATTATCATCCCACTGATCCTATCTTTATTATTTATAAATGTAGCTTTGCTATCCTCCAGGACAACTGAGTTATAACTGTTTCCAAACCCTGATTAATTTCTGCTAACAAAATAAAAGCAAACTCATCCATCTTTAGGTACTCAATTCTAGTCATCATCCCATTTTACAAAGCGATTAATTTTACAAAGTGATTAATCCTCTTTTTGTGCTCTTGCCAGAGGATTTGAAAAGTAAAACAACAAATAACCAGTTTTTGTGATACTGGGCAGCCCACGGTTTTGTCACATTTTATGAGAGCCATACACATCCCTGAAATTGCAAAATGGAGCTTTTAAATCAGCAGCAATCTGCCTCCGTCAACAACATCCTGCTGGACAAGTAGAACTATGGAACAGGATTTCATCCAAAGTGTTCTTAGACTTCAATTCCCAAAAGCTGTGATCAACAGTTGTGCTTACTTGGGCTTCTGGGTATTGAAGGCCAAGAACACCTGGGGCACCATGGTTGGCCACCTAGGCCTTCAAAGTCCCAGTTGGTCACCCCAAACCTTGTTAGCTGGATAGTATATCTGAGACTTGGGTAAGCAAAGCAGATGGTTTACACTTCAGGCCTGATCCACTCCCATAATTCTACACCCTAAAGTTCAGAGTATGATGCAACAATGGTTCAAGGATCCATCTTTTCTCCCAAGCAGAAGGGAACACAAAATAATTGACCTGCATGACAGTATACAGAACCACCAGGAGCCAAAACACATGTTGATTCTGGCGTTATGTCTCATTCCTCCATCTTGTCCCTACATATGCCTAATTTTTATGATCCAGACTTAGCCAATAAAGCAGTGAAGCTGCAGGTCCCAAAAATAGCTACTTAAGGGTCTTTTCATTCCTTCTGTGATGCCTTTTGTCTAAGGTAAGAAAACAAAAAAAAAAGATATTAGAGACACTTCATGAACAGAAGGGGGAAAATTCTAAATCAAGTGAGTGTCTCAGTGGTACAGCCCAAACTTCTTGCACCTGTGAGTCTATATTCTTCTACTCCTGACTGTTGCCATTGGCCTCTCTGCTAAGTCCAGATGGAATTGCCACCAAGTACTGTAACAGAAACATGCAAACGTTAGTTACTGTTCGACATTAAAATTGACTTGTAGAAGTCCTAGTACAGCTTTCAAGGCAAGTGAGCTATTTAAACGATGGTTTAGACTAGAGTCCCCTGGACAGCAAGGAGAACAAATAGGTCAATCTTAGAAGAAATTAACCCTGACTGCTCCTTAGAAGGTCAAATAGTAAAGATGAAGCTAAAGCACTTTGGACATCAAATGAGAAGAGAGGATTCACTTGAGAAAGCCTTGATGCTGTGAAGGGTGGAGGGCAAAAGAAGAAGGGGCAGCCAAAAACGAGATGGCTAGATGGTATTGTAGACACAATGGGCACAGAGCTGAGTGAGTTGAGGAGGATGGTGGAGGACAGAAGTGCCTGGCGGACAGTGGTCCATAGGGTCGCAAAGGGTCAGAATCAACTGTGCGACTGAATAACAACACAGTAGCTTAGTGATTAAGATGTTAAAATTGACGACTGGAAGGTATGCAGGTCAGCAGTTCAAGACCTGAGTAGTGCACAATGGAATGATCTCCCGTCTCTGTCCCAGCTCCTGCCAACCTAGCAGTTCAAAAGCAAGAAATTGTTAGTAGATAAATAGGGATCATTTTCTGTAGGAAGGCAACAGTGTTTCATGCACTCCGGTGTCTAGGCATGCCTGCCACATGTCAACGGAAACATCTGCAAGTGCAGACAGCACTGGCTCTTTGGTTATAAACAGAGATGACCACTGAACCCTAGAGTCGAAGACGACTGGCTTTCAAGCAAAGGGCAACCTTTACCTTTATGACCTTTTTGGTTAAAGCCAGGAGTTTCCTCGGCTGAACATGGACTGAAAGCTGGATCGCCCAAGTCCTACTCTATCATTTTATCTATATACCCATACAAAAATACTGTAAATCAGACCCTTTTTTGCTTCAAAGGCAGTTATAACACACAGAGCTACAGCTGTACCACGCTTAAAGAGCATAATGTGTTCCACAGGATTACTCTTTAAGCGAGTTTGTTCTTTAAGCGAAACACCATTGTAAGTGACCAATTGTGACTTCTTGGGGGGGGAGGATTGCAAACCCTGATTTATTTGTTAAGCGAAGCGAACATTCAGAGAAAACACTGCTCTTTAAGCGAGGCACTTTATGTGAGGTTTGATTGTACATCTAAATGCCTTTGTCACCTGAGTAATAGAGCATGGTTCATAGAGACATTATTGTATCATACTGGTATTTATTCATCTGTTCACCTTTGAACTAGGGCAGTAAATAATTTCATTTGCAGATGAGAAACTAAATAACAGAGATAATGCCAAGAATAAAATCACAACAAGAGTGAGTGGTTTGATTGAGCTACAAAACCCAGATCCAAGTCCAACTATCCTTTTTCATGGTGAATATTAACAGTAATCTCTTTGAAAATTAAAACCAGCATGAATTATCTATCACTCTTTAATCTCCAAACAACATCCTTCTGACCACTGTAATCATTTTGGATTACCATGATATAGTTTGAACCAGTCAAGGAACACAGTTCAAAACTAAGAGGAAGCACTGGAAAACAAAGTTCTTTTTTAATACTAAAAGTAAATTCATTCTTTCCGAACAGAACTCTGAAACAAGGAAGCAAACACATAAAGGAAGGGGCAGTCATTTAATTTAAAATGGACATGTGTTATATGTCATGACTAAAGAAACTGGAATCCAGGATCCTTCAGTATCTGCTTCCCCTCCAGTCACTTTTAACAAAGAGTTTTTGCTACTGGTATTAAGTTCTAAGAATTACCTTTAAATAGATGGCCCAGCTCACCGCAGGATAACAAACATCCTGTAAAACTGTTACATTTTAAAACATTGTGGCCCAAAGGGGTTTTTAAATTAAAAGCCTTTATGGTTATGTTCAGTTTTAGAAGACTAAAAAGGCATGTGCTACATTAAATGGCAAATCCTCTCTTCCTGTAACCTTTGCTATTTTAAGACAGGGGTTTTATCACAACATGTTTGTACTTTGTGAAAGCTCCCAATTATATCACAAAGATAGACATTTGTTTAAAAAAACCTTTAAGAAAGTGCCAAGTGTCTCACTCTTTTTATTTGGTTCATAATACTTTCATATTAGACATTTCACTGGAAAAGTGCTGTTCTACTTTTTCTTTTTTACAGCATACAAGAGGTCAACAGTCCTACTATTAATTGTTACCCACTGCAATGACTCAAATAAAATATGAACTACAGACGGCTCTCTTAGGATATGAAAAACTATAAGTGAATTAACTCATGCCACCCAAATTACACTGAGAGATGACAAAGGACTGACTAAGTAAAATTCTGATTGTGTTTTATATAATTTCATGCCCTCCTGATAGGCATCCGCCTTTCTTAACAGTTAAATAATGAAATGGACCTACAGTTGTACCTCGCTTAAAGAGCATAATGTGTTCCACAGGATTGCTCTTTAAGCGAGTTTGCTCTTTAAGCAAAACACCATTGTAAGTGACCAATTGTGGGGGGATTGAGAACCCTGATTTATTTGTTAAGTGAGTTTTTGGTTGGTTTTATTTGTTAAGTGAAGCGAACATTCAGAGAAAATTCTGCTCTTTAAGAGAGTTACTCTTTAAGCAAAACGCTCTTTATGCAAGGTTTGACTGTACAGTAATACCTCATATAACATTAGTATCGAATAACACTAAAATCGCATAACATTAAGGAATCTGGGGGGAAGAATTGCATCAGATAACATTAAGATCCTATGGGATGCTTCAGATAACAACCGCTAAAGCCTGTGTGGTTACAATGTATCTCTATGGATCCCATAGAGGATCAGATAACACTAAAAATCATATAACACCAAGACTTGTGGAACCAGGTTTTAGTGTTATATGAGGTTTTACTGTATATACAAGAGTAGCCAGAAAATTAAGACACAAAAACATTTCCATTCTGTTTATTTTTCCCCCATGAGTGCATATATTTCAGTTGTACCTCTCTTAAAGAGCATAATGCATTCCACAGGATTGCTCTTTAAGTGAGTTTGCTCTTTAAGCAAAACACCATTGTAAATGACCAAAGGGGGGGGGGGCTTGCGAACCCCGATTAATTTGTTAAGCGAGTTTTTGATTGGTTTTATTTGTTAAGTGAAGCGAACATTCAGAGAAAATTCTGCACTTTAAGCGAGTCACTCTTTAAGCGAGACACTCTTTATGCGAGGTTTGACTGCACTTGATAGAATCAATTAAGATAACACTACTGGTGGAATTACAGAATGTCAGTGATTTTTCAGCCTGCATTGCTCAGTATGTGCTTTCAGGCTAGTGGCTTTTTGTTTCCAAATACTGTAGTGCTAAACTAGTACAGTTGTGCCTCGCTTAAAGAGCATAATGCGTTCCACAGGATTGCTCTTTAAGCGAGTTTGCTCTTTAAGCGAAACACCATTGTAAATGATGAATTGTGGGAGGATTGCAAACCCCGATTTATTTGTTAAGTGAGTTTTTGGTTGTTTTTATTTGTTAAGCGAAGCGAACATTCAGAGAAAATTCTGCTCTTTATGCGAGTTACTCTTTAAGCGAAATGCTCTTTATGCGAGGTTTGACTGCAATACAGTTGTACCTCGCTTAAAGAGCATAATGTGTTCCACAGGACTGCTCTTTAAGCGAGTTTGCTCTTTAAGCAAAACACCACTGTAAGTGACCAATTGTGACTTCTGGCAGGGGGGATTGCGAACCCCGATTTAGTTGTTAAGCGAGTTTTTGGTTGGTTTTATTTGTTAAGCGAAGCGAACATTCAGAGAAAATTCTGCTCTTTAAGCAAGTTACTCTTTAAGTGAAGTGCTCTTTATGCGAGGTTTGACTACTGGTATATTTAGTCAGAAACAATTAGGACAGCTCTTCCTGGAAATAGAAGCATTATTACATCACCCAATCAAATCATTTTATTCTATTTTCTCAGTCTCTAATACAGATAATCCTAAAATTTAGAGCCAGCTCAAATGATACTGTCTCCCATGTTAATTTATGAGATTGGTTGCCTCTTGCTAGCTGGATACAATATGTAAACCAGAGACTTAATATTGTCATCCGTATAAACTAACAATCTGTTTGGGCATTTCCAGATTATCATTGTTTAGCCCAATAAAAGCTTAGCTGCCACCCATTTGTTGCAGACAATTTAGTCATGTGGGCCTATGCTTTTGCTCTGAAGTTACTCCCATTTTCCAAACATTTGCATCTTCTAGTTCTAATTTCTTTGGCAACTGTCAAGCAAGGTTCCATAGGGGTTGCTAGCATATTTCGAACATGGCCTAGAGCAAACCATGAGGGGAAGAGATACACATCCCCTATGTTGTGAACTTTTTAACAGCAATAAGAGCAGAAGCGGCATTTTAAAATTAAATGAAAAGCTTTAGAATTGACACAGAAGCAAAAAACCAATCTTAAAAGATAAATACCAATCAAGCATCCTTTTCCAAGAAATCTACCGCCCTGTTTCATTGCTTTTAAAGGACTGTGCACTTTTGGGGAGAGAATGCTACAAACTGCTATACAAAACCAAACCTAGCAGAATGTAAAACAAGGAAGGAATATCAGCATAGCCCCCCTTTTCCACTTCAATCATTTGTAGAAATATTGAAACACTGTTGGTTTTTTTTCCCCATTTCCAAGGAGAGGAATATTATACAAAACCAAAATAAAGTTCAGGTAACACTGATCTAACTGTATAGATAATAGGGGCAGTATTATTTTAAAGGAGAGAAAGGAAGAACTGCTGTTTTGCTTTTAAAAATTAGTTTATGTTTTATATGTCTATAATATTTTGAATAACCTCAGCAGGGTTATAATGTAACCAAGCATATCAGATTTCTGACTTTGCTATCTAGCACTGGGGAGTAAGGCAACTGACAGCTGAGAGGGCCAGACATGTGGTTTCTCCCTGCCAGAAACGCGCCTTTGCACATGCACCTCTGCTTCTAGGGTCATCACCGCAGGCCAGATGGGATGTCGTTGGGAACCGGGGCTGGCTTGGAGGCTGTAGGTTGTGAACCCGTACTCTAGGAGGTATGTTTGAACCTGATATTTTGTATTTAGCTGATACTGTATAGCTCAATATAACATCTAGCATACATGTAATATTTTTTCAGGTTTGCAGAGTTCTTCACATACATTAGAAATTCTTATCACCAGCATTCTTATCCCCATGTTTGCAAAGGGAGTTGCATTTTGCCTGATGCAAAGATAATGCCAGCAATCAACTCTATACTATGTGACTGCAAGGAATGAATGTACTTATGGTAAATGGGTGTATGAGAATATGTACAGAATGTTGGGTCACAATGTACGGGGACACAGCCTTTGCAAAAAAAAAGGGAAGGCAAAGACAGTGAAGACTTAAGCCTTGGTTGTTATCTTGCAGTGAAACTAATTGTAACACAGGCTAAGATAGGTGCAGAGAGGATGTAAGAAATGACTAATGGAAGACTTTCAGAAGTATGTAGAAACAGAGTGTAAGAGAATAGGCCATTCATTAGCATATTGGAAAAGGATTGGTGGTGAATTAGTGAATGATGTGGAAAGTTGTTGAAACCATGAGAAGAAAATGGGGTAGATTGCAAATGGTTGCAGTCCTGGAATCATCAAGCGGAGTAGGAGTAAGACTGCTTCACCAGGAAACCTAGATACTGTAGGTTTATTATTTTGCCTATATGTGGGTAGAATACTGGTCTGTATTGCCTGTTACCGTTTTTGAGTGTTTTATTATGCTGCCTTTCTTTTTCCCCTTTTCTGGTATCTTCTGAACTCTGCTGTTTGTAGATGCCTCAGTGTCATTAAAATAAACCTTTAAAAAGTCAAGCCCTCGTTTTTTCCTTACACAAGTAAGGGGAGAGTGTGTTTGTGGGGGGTAGTTATCCTACACACTACCAAAACTAGGCCAAAGAACTGTTTCTTAGTTTAACCCTAGGGAGTGAGGAAAGCTGTATTTTGCTTAAAGGCAAAGCCAAGAGTGCTGTATAAAATATCCCAGGGCTTTGTCTTGTGTTTAGAAATATCCAGGACAGACTTCGCAAGTAACAGCGTCCTGGCTGGTGTGATTCCAGACTCAACATTTTCTTAGAGAAGGGTTTGGGTGATCGTTACAGTGACTGCAGGTGATTCTGACTTATTTGTAAAGGTTGCCCTCCTCTTATCCTTTGTCACTTCCTCATAACCACAATGCCAAGGTTATGCCGATATTAGGATAGCATCGTTCTATCCTTTAGTTGAAATGGAACTTATATTACTCATCCAACATTGGAATACTGCTCCTATCCACCTGTTTTATCAAGCCAACTGAATTATCTAAGAATGGCATTAAATCACTGTTTTTAATTTGTTTTAGTGCAGCCATCCAAAAATATTAAAAAAAACAAAGACCAAAAGAGTCACTGTAACTTTGGAGATTAAAGACCTCATTGCTATCACATTATTAATGCTATTATAATACAGCATTTGCAACTTTAAAATTCTATCTTCTATAATTGTACTCATACCCTTTAGTGCCTTAGACAAGCGTTTGGTTTTTTAAAAACTGATTGAACTAAGAGATGATTTACTGTAATCACTCAAATGAACTAGTAATTAAAACCCGCATATGCAGGAAATCTGAGTGGATGTGAGATCAGAAAGAGACACCAATATTTATAATTGACTAACATGTTTATTCACATCCTCTTTGGATTTTTTCTAGAAATCAAAATTGCCTTTCTTGAAATGATTTCGATAATATCGCTAAAAAGTAGATACTCTACTATCTTTAAAAAAAAACTCGAGGATACTTCCTTATACTGTATATATAAGCCAGAAACCAATGATGTGCTTAGAACGGAACTGAAGCAACGTTTGTAAACAAAAGAAAGGAATCTCCCTTTTCTCTCCTAAATCCTCCAATAAGCACAAAAAGCCTGCTCTGAAGTACAATCAAACCTCTCATAAAGAGCGCCTCGCTTAAAGAGTAACTCACTTAAAGAGCAGAATTTTCTCTGAATGGTCGCTTCACTTAACAAATAAAACCAACCAAAAACTCACTTAACAAATAAATCGGGGTTCACAATCCCTCCCACCAGAAGTCACAAATGGCCACTTACAATGGTGTTTCGCTTAAAGAACAAACTCGCTTAAAGAGCAATCCTGTGGAACACATTATGCTCTTTAAGCAAGGTACAACTGTAATAGCAATTCCTCTGGAGCACAAGAAACCACCATGGGGAGTGGAAAGAAGTCCTGGCACTGCATTAAGTGTAGTAGGGGATCAAACCCTTTATGTTTCTGTTTTATTCACAGTTTACCTTGGGGTACTCAGAAAGAGCTTCCTTGAAGATGTGTATGTTTTTAAACCACAATCAGGTGTGCCCTGGTAACAGCAGCAGCCTTATGTTGCTGGCAAATTTTTTCACACTAGATCAAGCAATGGGAACTTCAGAATGAACCCACCAAAAGATGCCTTCATTTTGGCAGTTTCAGCTCTGGCCTAGGTATGAATGAAGAAGAACAAGTTACCTTCTAAGAGACAAACCTAATAAGACAAAAAAAAAAAAGAGCTCAGTTTAACATGCGTTTAGTACTCTCGTTGTTTGTACTGTAATATTCTTTCTGCTCTTTAAGACCTGTAGCCTTATTACCTATTTTCCCCACAAAAATCCTATCAACCCAGAATAATTTCTGACTCAAAATAATAATGACGCCGACGCCGACGACGACGACGACGACGACGACGACGACGATGATAGTGATAGTGATAATAGTAGTAGTAGTAGTAGTTGTTGTTGTTGTTATGTAAAACAAAATTCTTCAGACCAGCGTTTAGTGCTTCTGCCAACCACGTTGGCTGGTATTTTATTAGCATGATTAACTGGCAGGTCTGTTCAGTTGATACCCCTATAGATGTAGCTTTTTCCAATTGTTAAATAAAACTGGCTGCAGTTTTTATAAAAAATTATGCTTCATTAACTCACCCACAAGACATATTTTAACAAAGAGGCTGCCTTTAAAGGAAAATGACATTTGAATTTTTAAATAAAAGAAGCACAAAGCTATGTGTTGTACTTCTATTTACGTCCTTTAAAAACAGCCAGGTTTTATAAGCGGGAGAGGTAATCTTACTGAAGAGGTCATTTGACAGAAACATCTTAAATTTTATTCTGCATAAAAATTTACCTACCATAAATAAGGAAGCGTTGAGCTTCAAAACATTAAATATGCAGATCTGAGATATTAAGTTTGGGAATTTAAATATCTGTTGTAGGGATGTTTTTCCATTGGTAACAGGTCCAAGGTTCCATTTTAGTAGTGAAGAAAGCCCTGGGACCTCCCAGTGGTTCTTCAGGTTGTCTGCTAATAATGAATGTTTAGACTAAAAGGGGATTAACACAGTACCTTTGGCCAGCCTAAGGAAGTACCTCAGGCAAGACATTCCACCTCTATACTATAAACAAAATAAAAAAAGATTTCATATATACAGATAGGGAGGGGTGTTGGAACAAATAGCAATTATATAAACAAAGAGCATCCCCAGAACACACCCAGAAGTAAAATGATTAAAATCCTTTCAGATGTGCAGACACAGTGGCACTGTTGATAATGGCAAGGTTTTTAGAAATGTTAATCTGAGACATGCCCCTATTTCAAAAGGGGGTTGATTAGGTTAATGCAATGATAGCTACACAGCTGCTGTAGTATATCCCTTGAAAGGATGTTGCAAAATAAGACTGACTTTGCTGCCACAATTGCATGCCTCAATTGTGTATGATATTCTCTATCAGACTAAGCAGTTTATCATAAGATTATATAGAGATTAATGAAATGTACCATGCAAACACAAAAATACCCAAACAGATTTGAGTGCAGTAGCTGTGCTAGAAAGAAAAAATACGGTATGCAAAATAAAAACACAGTATCGTAGCAGTCCTCACCTAGAAGGACCAAGTCACAAACTCAACCCAAAAACTAATACAGTACTGTACTACACTATTTTCTACAAACGTATATTTACATTTCAACATTATAGAATTACCTTTCATAACCAATTATTCCAAGCATTTGTTACAACTTGAAAATAGAATCTGTGACTTAACTATCAGAATGATAGATCTAAATTCCTATCTTTGTACTATATTTTACAGGCTCTTAACAACAAAAACAAACAACAAACAACAACAATAACAACAACACGTCTTCAAGTCGATTCTGATCTATGGTGAGCCCTTCCAATGTTTTCTAGGTCGAGACTATGCAGAAAAGGTTTACCATTCTCTTTTTCCAAGGGCGCCATGGGACTGTGCCCAAGGCCATACAGACCAGCTTTTCTTCCAGGAGCTACAGTGGGGAATTGAGCACCCAATCTCTGGTTCCACTTTTAGCTAGAACTATGACAAACTTTAACTTAGTTTTCAATTAATCGGGGGGGGGGGAGAGAGAATTGGATCGAATAACGTTAAGGTCCTATGGGATGGATCGCATAACAACCGCTAAAGCCTGTGCAGTTACAATGTATCTCTATGGAGCTTTAACGTTATCCGATCCATCCCATAGGATTTTAACATGGATCAGATAACACTAAAAATCGGATAACACCAAGACTTGTGGAACCAAGTCTTAGCGTTATCCGAGGTATTACTATATTAAAGTAGTCATATTACCTCACTCCCATATCCCATTTCTCAAGAGAAGTGGCAAGCACACAAAGCAAGGCAGGCAAGATGTAAAGTGGCTTGCTGCTTACTTATTAAAGGCAAAGTACAAGTATTTTCTTCCTTCTGTTCAGCTGAATTCTCTCATGCATAGAACTATATGGAACACTGGAAACGAGAAAAATGACAACAGAAAATGATAGCAGGAAAACCTCTCCGTTTTGTTTCATTAGACGTACCTAGGTTGTTTCTACATATTTCTCTGCCAGTGATATGTGAGACAGAACAGAGGCATAGGTTATGTCTGAAAATTGCTACATGGAAATCACAGAGAGCTCAGCATGAAGTTGCTTCCCCCTCCATCTAGCACCCTAACTCCTAATTCTTACTAAAGAGAGGATTTGTGGGACTGAACAATTAGACTTGAGCTAAGCAGAAAAATGACTAAACTTAAGACACTTGCAGCCAACCCAACCAGAATAAATTCACAAATTCTCCTCCATGTGCTACAGAACTATAAATATGACACATGCCATCCTGCACTTTAAATAGCCAGATGCTAATGAGGTTTCTTTAAGCATGTTTTCCCTAACCAGCAGAGAAAGGTTGAAGGAAGACTTACTTCATTATTTTCCCTCTGCAACGGAAAGAGACTAAAAGGGTCATGTTCTCCTCTGATATATTTAATGGAGAAAGAGCTAGGGAAAAACATAACCAAAATCTATGCAGAAGAGATCTTACAGCACTGTAAACAGCCTGGGGAGAAAAACAAACATTGACTCCCACCAATCAAATAAATGCAGTACTGTATGTGTGAAAAGGTCCTCAAAATTATCTTCATGATTTCTCAGTGAATGGTTGGTTGGTTAGTTTAATTAGGAACAGGTATGTATCCTAACAGAACCATAAATTTAAAACAAAAGGTCTTCTTTCATGTGTCTGAAAAGCACGGGCATTAACCAGTAATTGGTCACTTATAACACACTTGACTTACTGTGAAGGTGCACCTTTGCAACATCTTGTCACTACACTGAGATCTCCTTCCACTAATTTGTTTATTTAGGTTGCTACCATCATAATTGGGTTTGTGTATGATCTGGTTACAGTTTTATATTTTTAAGAGCTTGGTTTGGGCTTTTTTTTACTATTTCTATTTTATCTGTTGTGTGCATCACCTGGAGTGAGTATTATATCACATGGGTGGTATATAAATTAAGCAAACAAATATACACCTGTAGCTTCTACTATGTATAGCAAAACTGATACAAAAAGAATAGCATTAAAAGTTAGTCATAAAGCTACAGTATGTGTCTTTTACACAATTGAAGATACATACAATAAATCTACACTTTTATTTTAAATTGGATAACAGAAACAAAAAACATGATACTGAAATAGACTAAGGTAAATCTTCTCTTTAATAAATCCATGCATAGTTTGACACACAGGCAATGAACTGCCTATGTGAACAGCAAACACAATTGTTCTCTGACAGGACTGGTAGTGTCAAAAGGCTTTAGTTAATTATTTGTGAGCTGTAATAAAATGCATTCTCACTTTCTTTCACTTCAAAATGTAAAATATGCAGCATAAACATAAACCACCTTATTAATACACTTTCTTACTAAATAGAAAACATGTCTTAGGTTTTCATCTGTTTTGGGGGAATCGTCTTTAATATTCCATCCAAATAATTTAAGTGATCCAAAGATATTTATTCATTCCAGACAGTGATACTTCCAAAATACCTTACCAACCAACTACTGTATATTTAGGCCTCTACCTTGGGAGAAAGAAAGAAAAATACTTCATTATGTAATAATATTGCTAGCTTGCATGAAAGACATGTGGAAGTTACTCAAGGAATTATTGGCCCCATGATTTATTTTATGTAGAAAAATTTTGGTGATATAGAAAACATTCTGTATGGTTTTAGTGTTGGCTAGAATTCTGATTAAATCTTCACATGCCCAGGGCTGCTAAACCTAACTATGTAACTAATTGTTCATAATTGTCACATTTGTCTTGTACTATACAGTAATACCTCATATAACATTAGTATCAAATAACACTAAAATCGCATAACATTAAGGAATCTGGGGGGAAGAATTGCATCACATAACATTAAGATCCTATGGGATGCTTCAGATAACAACCGCTAAAGCCTGTGTGGTTACAATGTATCTCTATGGATCCCATAGGATTTTAACATGCATCAGATAACACTAAAAATCATATAACACCAAGACTTGTGGAACCAGGTTTTAGTGTTATATGAGGTTTTACTGTATTACAATTGCAAACTTTGTGGAGTCTAAAGATCTGTTCATGTGGTGGAAATTTCCAAATTGCATAGGTCACCAATTACCACAATGATATAAACCCACTGATTACTATTTAATGACAACAGCTAGTGTACAGGATTGGGCCAATGTAGCCTCCTTGGTCCCAGATAAAGGTGATGGTGGAGGAGGAAGGTGATGGATAAGCAGCTGTAGCTTTCCACTTATAAATTCATCCCACAGTGAGAACAAAATAAGCTTGATGTGGTGGAATAGAAAAGTTATGACTGAAGAAGAACAGGACAGGCTCCAACTCAGCCTGGAACTGCAACTCCAAGCTGGATATTAATTAGCAGCTACGTCCTGGGCAGTTCATTAGATCACTTTCTCCTTCCACTGACACAAGAGGAACTCTCTTATTCTTATAGGGATGGGAGAAGATAGAAATGATATTAGCAAAGCTATGTTTTATTTTCCCATCGATAGCAGCAAAGGTTTAAAGCTTTCGCCCTTGAACCATAGAGTACCACAATTTTACTAAGCAGGATACATGACATGCAAACCAACTGAAAAAGGAGCAATAGTTCTATATACAGTAATACCCCGGATAACGATTGCATCGGATAATGCTAGAATCGGATAAAACTTGCATCGGATAACGATTCTTTAGCGTTATCTGAGGCAATGGTCAGGGGGATGGATTGGGTAGAACATCTACCCAGTCCACACACACACCCAGCGATGGATCGCTGCACTTGGGGGGTGGATTGGGTAGCCAAATCCACAACCCTAAGTGCAGCAGCCGCTGTGAAAGAACTAGGGTCGGGGAGAAAGGCGCTTGCTCCTGTGCACCTTTCTCCCCAACCCTAGTGCATTCACAAGGATCGCTGCACTTGGGGGTAGATATACCGCTGTGAATGGAGGAGAGGTGAGGGAATCCCCAGCATGCTCACTCAGGATCCCCTCACCCTTTCTTCATTCACAGCGATACCGCTGTAAATGGAGGAGGGGTGAGGGAATCCCCAGCGCGCTCACTCGGGATCCTCTCACCCATTCCTCATTCACAACCTAGGGTCAGTTTGACTTCAGGGACAAACTGTGCGGTTTGTCCCTGAAGTCAGGGCTTTTTTTTTTTAAGCGTTGTTCAATGCATGCATCGGACAACGCTAAAAATCGGATAATGTCATGACTTGTGGAACCAAGTCATAACATTATCCAGGGTATTACTGTATTCTGACACATTTTGACCACATCTGAAAACACCAGGCATTTAAAGATTAATTTGTACAACTGAAAGACTAAAATGTTGCAATTCTTTCAAATGACTTAACATTTCCCATTGGGTTGTTTTTTTTTTTTTTTTTTTTTGTGGTCCCACCCAAATCAGGCGTGAGATTTACCGTATATGGCTCTACTTTACATTTTGTTGTTGTTACATGCTTTACTTAGTTTTTGTTATTACTACACAGAAAAGTATGAGACATCCTTGAACCAATTATTTTTGCCATATGAAACAGTTCCCACTTTAAACTGCAGAGATATACACCCGCTGTATAAAAGGGGAAAGAAAGAAATGTGAGAGAAGAGCAATAAGGTATGAGGAAGAGAAAAAAGAAACACTATTAATACAAATATATATAGTTGTTGCTATTTGTAACAAAAGAAATCTGTGGATAACTACAGGGATTATATAACCAATCCTTCTGCATGCCACTCCAACACATATGAAAAATTGATTAACATTGCCTATGGTCATTTAAAATACATGAGATTATATTTCTCACTCAGTGGGAACCCCACAAATTTAATTACTGAAACAAATATGTGGTGGGAAACAATACCTATATTTAAATATTGGCTGGGATCTTGCATTAACCAGACAATTAACTTTCATTCATAATAAATGAGGAACACTATATCTGGGTAGGGATGCAAGACATATTCTAGTTATGTATGAGAAACAGATGGCCCAATGAATAACTCTGAGAGTTAGACATACAAGTTTCTTTCCCACTACTGTATATCACTTACAGAATCTTATCCAAGAGACACCACTTATTAAAACAGCAAAACAATTCTTACAAAACATGACTGAAGTTGTAAACCTTCCTCCAACCAACTGGGAAGAATAGGAAGCTTTGACATGAGTGATTTTTAGGGTATCTTGAGAGATCTTTTAGCTATGGATCCAGTGGTGGGCTCAAAAAAAAATTTACTACCACACTGTGGGCTTGGTATGGTGGGAAACCCCTGCATTGCACCCATATTAGGACTACTTTATTTCAAAACTTGGATGGGCGGGGTCAGCCAGAATTTCTGTTACCGGTTCTGGCAAACTGGTGTGAACCTGCTGATGCCCACCACTGGCTGGATCCCTGCATGGGCAATGGGAATCGCTGAATGATAAGTGCCACTTTCCAAACCATTAGCTGAAGGCTCCTTAACCCAGCAGGTTTTTCACAACTAACTAGATGCTAAGAAACAGGCTTTTAAGGCATGGATACTGCAATTCAAAAGAAGTTGTACTTTTTAATCATATGCTTTTAAAATTCCTTATAACTGAATTATGTTTTAATGGCTGAAATCCTGCTGGCATAACTATGCCTCCGGAAAGGTGATGATGTCACCAACAATGGGAGATTTTCTGTTAATTAACCTCCTCCTTTTCCCCTGCAGTTTTTCTGACTTGTGTACAACGAGTTTCATTATGTAGAAGCCATAAGAGCTGTAGGAGCTCTTTCAAATACCACGTGACCTAAAATAGTCCACTTTTTGACACACACCCTTCCCCTTCTGTGACTTTCCGTGACCTTTGACCAACCCCCAAATCACGTGGTTTGAAGATAGATTATGGCCAGCTGGATGCGAAAAGCAATGATAATTTTGGAGTCACTTGACTTTATGCCAAACCCCCTCCTCCCTGTGACTTTTGGTTGACCCCTCTAAAATGGTCATGTGGTATTTGAACAACCCCTAGGACATAAGGAGGATGTTTTTCATTTAAAAAAATCACCATTACCAGATGACATTAGGAAAAAGCTAAAGGGGAGAAAAAGGAAGTCTTTATTATTATTATTATTATTATTATTATTATTATTATTATTATTATTATTATTATTATTATTATTATTATTATTATTATTATTATTATTATTATTATTATTATTAAACTTATATGACGCCCTACTCAGTGAAAACCGACTCAGGGCGGCTCACAACACAATCAAATACAAGTTTTGAAAAGCTCCCCCCACTGGCAATCCTTCTACAGGTATAGCAAGGTACTAGCCAATATTTTAATTTCCTTAATTGGATACTAAAATCAGTTCCCTGTGTTCTGATCTGCATGTTATGTGCCATCAGATCAGAACTTACATCAACACTAATAGGACTTTCAAAGTAAAGGAGATATTTAGGGAGCAGTTTTATCAGTTCTTTTATCATGGGCCGCAGTAGCTTTAGTGGTTAAGGTGCTGAGCTTGATGACCAGAAAGTTGGCAGGTCAGCAGTTTGGGACCCAAGTTCTGTACAACAAAGTGAGCTCCCATCATCTGTTCCAGCTCCTGTCAACCTAGCAGTTCAAAAGCAAGAAATTGCAAATGGATAAACAGATACTGCTTTGGCTGTAACAGCATCTTCTCTGCCTGCCTCTGGTTCCTAATGGACACTGCGCTAGAGGACATGACCCACATGCCATGTGATGCACCTATTAAACATACTGGTTGGAACCTGTTTGCTATTCTTTTTCATTATTTTGTGCAATCTGTCCAAAAACAGCTATTCCAGACATTATTGACAGGCTGCTGTACCAAGCCTCTGCTTTAAAAAACCCAACTAGAAGTCCAAAAATACCACTTTTTCATAATGTCTTTCAAATAAAACATCTGCTTCATGGGTAAAGGGGCTGATTATGCATTCTAATCTAAAAGTTTTCTTCCTGAGAACAATACTAGACATCTATAATGGGTTATATTAACATTCCAACCAAACACTGATATGGTTTTGCGACTCAATAAAATTATTCTATTTTCAGTACACTTGCATATTTATTGAGAACAACTCCATTTCTGGTAACTGGCAAAAAAGACTATAACACAACAGATGTTCACTGCCTTAGTCTTTACTCTTAACCTTTCAGCTATAAATAAATTCTTAACACAAAGTCAGCTGATAGGATCTTTATCTGAAAATAGCATTACCTAAAACATTCCATGATGACCAGTGCAGATTTTTTTTGGCAAAAAATCTTATCCCACACAAGGCGGTGCCCATTCAAATAGAGCAGATTTTTTAAATATAAAGGCAAAAAAGGCTACTATTTCTATATATCAAGTTGCCACTCTGAAATGCTCTTGCAATTTAGATACAGTACTAAGACACTTGGAATGCTGCTGTGTTAATGAAGATCTTCTCATTACACACACAGCCCATTCACTGGTTTGTCTGAATGAGACAATCTCACAATCACAGATGCAGACAAGATACATTCCTTGCATAATGTCTGTTAACTGGTTGTTGTTGTTGTTTTCTTGAATGAAAGACCTGAGTGTGCATTTCTCTGCCAAGACTTGATTACACTGAATGCTTTGCTTTTTAATCACAAATAGAAGTTAGGACAATGTGGCTGTCTAAGTCTCTAAGTTTTCATTTACCACAAAGTGAATCAAGAACTTAACTTTTATTAGAGCATATTATGCAAAATTCTAGACACAACTTTGCCAGTAAGACTCTATACCAGGAGTTCTCAACTTTTTCTAGTCTGGGGCCAGGTCATGCTCCATAAAACAGGTGGAGGGCTCAGACTGGTTGCCCCCCACACGCACACCGTTATGAAGGCCGCAGACTCATTTACAGTTGTTGTAAATGCGTTTACGAAGGCCGTGGACTCATTTATGGCTGCCGTAAATGCGTTTATGACAGCCATAAATGATCTGCAGCCAATTCCAGCACCGGCAGCTGGAGCGAGGTTGGGGGCCGGATTATTTGGCACCATGAGCCAATCTGGCCTACAGGCCATAGGGTGAGAGCCCCTGCTCTATACACTCAAGCAAACACACATCTGCAATAGAAAGAAAGAGTTTGGGGAAGGGGAGAGAGTCAAAGACATTCTATCAACATGCTGTTCCTAGCCTGGGTGGGCTGAGGAGGATGGTGGAAGACAGAGGTGCCTGGCAGGCAATGGTCCACAGGGTCTCAAAGGGTCGGAATCGACTGTGCAACTGAACAACAACAAAGAGAACTCAATTAATTTCCACTTTTGCAATGTTTACAAAACCTTCTCATCAATCCAGATAAGTGCACATGAACATGAATGAATGCATTCAATTTTTTAATCCTCTTTACTAAGCCATAGTCTCCTCTTATCTTTCCTCTGTCCAGACTAGATAGAGGTTGCCCTTCATGATTTTGATGCATCAGTTTTCACTTTCTTTATTTGTGTCAGATGCACCACCAGCATATAATAGCATAAATTGCTAAAATTAACACATCTAAAACAAAATAGAATTAAAAAGAGCTAGATGACATCACTGATGCAAAGAAATAGAGAGATCCTCCTGCATAAATATATTTGAGGCTGAGCAGAGTATAAATTGTACATAGCACATATACAGATAAGTCTAGACCAAAATGTATAAAAATGTCCACAGAAACCAAACTTTGAAAAGAAAGAATCCCTGGTATGAGAAAATGAATTAAGATGACCAAACACACACAAGAAAGGGCAAGCAGAGGTATGTTTCTGGTCCCACGTTGATACTATGAGGTTTCTCGCTTCCACCACAATGTGCATTACACATTGTATGTAGAACTGCCAAGTTCATAATTAAAGCATCAGCTAAAAGAATTGAATATGTCAATCAAATTGGGGTATCCTGCAAAGGAGAGTCACTTATCTGACTATGGCTATGCATGTATTAAATGTATTAAGGCACCTTCTCAAGTTTACATTCTTTAAAAGTAGCTCAGATATGTACACATTGTATTTTATTGTATTTTTACTGTATTTGTATTGTATTGTATTGTACTCCGTTGCATTGTACAGATTTTAAACTCTTCTGTTATGTTATTGATAAGGTCGTGAGACTAATCAATTAATAAACATTCAAATTCACAATGTGCATTAGATACAAACCTCTACAAGGAAAAGCTGCTGAGTGTACTTCTCCACATATGAAGGTTCCCTCCCTATGCACAATCAAGGTTCTAGAATTTATGGAAAGACTTTTCCATGAGGACAACCACTTCTAACACAGCAGTAATGAAGCACAATCTTGCACCCCAACTTCCAGAGTTTAGCCTTTCTTTCTTTTTTTTTCTTTTTTTGGGGGGATGGGCGGGGGAATGGGGACGACCACTTCCATAATCTATAGTTCTAAGTAGCTACAGCAAAAAGTGACTTTTCTAAAAGCTTTCCTTCTCTATACATGATTAAGTCTCATATTCATCTACTGCACACTGAAGCTGTCTGTAATAAGAAGCTTGTCACAGAAGTTTCAGACATTACCATCTCTTTAAATACTAGCCATTCTTTTTCCTTTCTTTCTATTCCATTAAGTGATTAAGGTATCAAGAGTGCTAGAGCAATCCTCCTATTGTATGAGATAATTTAATAGATTATATCAACCAATAAACTGGATTTAGTTATAATTTTCTTTTTTCTAATATTAAGAACCAAAGTTATTTATAACTTTCTTTTCTATAATTTTAAAAAAGGGTGGCAACAATTCCTATTTTATTAGGAAACCGATCCATGAGATCTAATCTCAATAATGCCAATCACCAAATTCTCCCAGATGTCTTACAGACTCAATAAAGAGAAGTAGTTTTGCCTTATGGGCTTTTCTGAAAGGTTTTTAGAACTTGATGTTAAAATAGCGGCTGTTTCATCTGAAGCAAGCAAGATTGGAGAATCTTCATACCATTGCTTTTCACCCATGCCAACAGTTACAAGAGTTTGATAATTATAGGTTTCTATTTTGCTCATTTATTAAATGGGTTAAGATGCCACTCACTGCTCCTATGCATCTCTCTACCACCACCATTATAAATATAGATAGGGAAGGTGTGTGTGTTTTATGCCATCAAGTCACTTCCAAATTACAGTGATCTTAATAGAATTTCTGTGGCTTGTGCCATGTTCAAAGTGTGGTTTACCACAAGTTGCACCCCCCATGCTTCGACTGTCCATTGCCAAGTGGAGGTTTGAGCATAGTTCTCCTGACTTCTAGTACAAAACTACACTACACTGCCTCTCACAGTACAATCCTGTTAATTTTCAGGTGAAAATCATTCATCAGAAAATGAAGTCACTAAGGAATGTGATTAACATAGACACAATACTATTAATAGCCACAATTTTTTAGGATCAGCAATTCTTTTGTATATAAGCCATGGTTAAGCACCATGAATGCTAATTCAGAAACTAAAAATTAAGAAATAAGAGTGCTATTTGTATTATCATGTGGGTGACTTTTAGACAAGGAAATAGCTATGTTTAGACAGCAAAGTCACCACCTTTGTTCCACTGAAATATTTGGTGAAGAATAAGATTCACCTAATGTTTTATTCAACTCAATCCTTTCATATTTCCATACATTTGAACTCAACAAAATAACAGAAGAACACTTTATAAAATATTTCAGATAACAGTAAGGATCATGTAGAACAGGGGTTCTCATAGTTTTTCAGCTGCAGGCCAGAATGGCCATACACGCTCCCATAAAATTTGTCCGCAGCATTCGTAAATGTGTTTGTGGGAGCCATGGTGGGAACAGGAGTGGCAGAAGCGAGGTTGGGGGCTGAATTAGTTTGTTTGTTTGTTTGTTCACACTTGTATGCTGCCCTATTCGCAAAGCGACCCAGCCCACAGGCCATAGGTTGCAAACCCCTGATGTGGAAATAACACATCTGATGTGCAGTAAGGAACAGATGAAAAGGAAGTACTGATGAACAAACGTGGGTTTTTTTTAAATAGGCAAACAGTCTCCACTGGTGAGGAGCAGACCAGGATGGTTTTATAGCCAGGTTTCTTTTGGACCACCCAACAATTTCTCAGATTTTACTCTTTAGGCCTCTTATGTAAGGCTGCAAACTACCATATATACTTGACTATAAGTCATCCTGAATATAAGTCAAGGTACCTAATTTGGATTTCTAAATCTAGTAAAAATAGATTGACCAGAGTATAAGCCGGGTGTGGAAAATGCAGCAGCTGCTAGTGAGTTTCAATAATTAAAATACATGAAAACACGGTAAAATTAATTAATTAAGACATTTGTGTGGATATGTTTTTGAGTGTTTACATTGACCGAAGTATAAGTCGAGTCCCATTTTTGGACCTCTTTTTTTTTGGGGGGGGGGGCTAAAAAACCCGACTTATACTCAGGTATATACGTTATCTCTGTAACACACAATAAATAAGGGGAGACTTTCAAAGATGCTGCTTTATCTTGGAAATTACATACAATGAGCCAAGTCAGTTTATAAGGTTTTGCTTTCAACAATGAAGAAAATATCATTTAACAAGACAGGAATATTCAAGTAGCAAAACTCAGCAGAGAAAAGGGAGATGATGATCTAACACGTCAATTTTTTTAGGAGGGATCCCTTCCCCTTCCTTCACCCCAGAAATCCCCAGAATGATGCCAAATCTATCACATGAAACAAAAGGACACATGTTTTGTCATGTTTCATCAAAGGAAACACTTCTGCACAGTCTTTCTGAAGTTAGGTTCTGCCAAGTCTTGAAATCATAAAGTGAAAGAAAATGTGATGTGTCTCAAGTTTCCTGTTTCTGCATGTACTTCACCACACAGGATTTCAACACTGTTATTTGATTCAGCTAACAATAGCATGTCAGGTCTTCAACACATGAATATATATACAAGAGTAGCCAGAAAATTAAGACACAGAAACATTTCCATTATGTTTATTTTTTCCCACGAGTACATATATTTCAACAGCACAGTGTAGGCGTTGAACATTGAAGAACAAACCTTACCCAGGGACTTTTTAATTTCCTTTCTATCATTTCTCTCCTCTCCGATGATCTACTTGTCACTGATTGCAATAAGAGAGATTGCTATGTACACCAGCTCCAAGAATCCAACCCCTTATGTCCCCTTTATGTCCCTTGATGTCCTAGTAGTGCAGGGGGACCTCAACCTTTTTAAGCCGGGGTGCCAGGTCACACTCCCTCAGACTGTTGAGGGGCAGGATTGGTGGTCTTCCTACCATCACCACCATCAAAGGTGGTGGCAGCAACCACCCTGAGCCCACCACATCCCTAAAAAGCCCTCCCCCACACTGCTCCCCTGCTTACCAGCCTGGAGGAGCTGTGTTGCAGGGGTGAAAGAAATGTGGCCGCGGCTGCCAGAAATGTTTCTGCTTCCACCTCCACCACCTCAGTCCATGTCTCCTCAATTTGGCTTGGCATGTCCCTAATGGGGTTCATAGCAGGATGAATGTTGTATGGCTTATAACAGGGATCCTCAACCTGAGACCTGTGGGTCGGATGCACCCCGTGGCACCATTTAACATGCCCCCCACTGCTTCCACCACATCAGGAAGTGCCATGTGGTGGAGGAAGGGCAAAATGGCCATCCAGCGCCCTAAGCTGTCTGAAGGAGTTTGACCTGGACCCCAGCTGAAAAAGGTTGAGAACTCCTGGTTTACAACATCTGCCCTGCTACGGAGCACTGTTAGGGATACGCCAAGGCAAGCGGAGGAAACAAAGATTAAGGCAGCGGCAGTGGCAGCAGTGGCTGGAGCAAGGGTGCATGCCGGATGATTTGATGCCATGCTGAGAACACAGAGCTTTTCATTTCATTTTTCATATTAGGACAGGACAAAAATTAGCAACCTTTTTAATATTCTGTTTTGTAAGTGCATTGCATGAATATAATCGCTGCTCAGTATCAAGAACTGCATTGTGCAATTGCACACAATCAAACGGAAATATGAGCACACACCCATATATAGTGTTTGCCCAGGACCGATTGCCAAAATAGATATAATTCCACACGGTTAATATAATCTAAAATGATCAACAGAACTGCTTTGCAAAGCAAAATAAAATGATAACTTAGTTTAATCTGAAAAAATTATGATAGTGAAAAATAGAAGGAACCAAAAAAACTCAAGCTGTTATTATAATGACATATATTATTTTTCTGAAAATCAAAATGGAGAATGCTTGCATCCTGCATCAGAACTACAAGAAAATAATTACACATACAGTACATACAAACCCAATCAATTTTTTTCTTCACCAATATAATGTACAGGGAAAATTAAGAAATAATTTACCAGCACCCACTTTATCAAAGCATGAATACTGCTTCAGCTAGCTCACTAGTGTAAGTCTAGTTTTATATTAAACACCAGTTCATACTATATTACTATCCAAGTAACAGAAAGGAGGCATATTTATGGTCCCTCTGTGAAAAATGATGAAAAACATTGGTCTAGTTAGTATTTTCCAGAATTTTCACTAAAAACTGAAATTTAATTAATTTAATTTAATTTTCGTACTTGTATGTCGCCCACTCAGGAAACCCGACTCAGGGCAGCTCACATGACAATCAAGCAACATACAAAAGTACAAAAATAATGACATATAAAAACTTCAACATCATAGAACACTCTTAAAAACTTTATTAAAACTAAAACTGACAAGAATCAAATTTACTTTCTTGTTTTTATTTATGTGCCTCTATTTTAACAAAGAGTATTTAAAATCAGATCAATTGATGAGCCAGACAGAAATAAATATTGTCACCCCATATAATGAATAAAAATTTTATGTTCCTGCATTTGAACTGAATTCTGACTGAAGTAATTACCTGAAATGCATGTTTAGTTTTCACATTTTGAAATATTTTGTACCTACAGTTTTTAACGGCTGTAAGATGATGTTAAGAGACTTGTAGATGTCTAAAACTCAAGGCTTTATTGTTGTGTTTATAGAAGCAATGTAGATAAATAAAGTTTGTAGAAATAGACAAGCTGGAATTGCCAGGGTAGAGAAGTCCACAGGGAAGGGTGATGGTCCCCAAGTGCATTAAATCCAACTTGCATCCATTTTGATGGAGGTCAGCAGCTTCATCAGTCCTGGCCTAGGACTGAGGAGGACTTTTGTGTACCAAAAGGGCTCAGGACCATAAAATGACTTGTGAAACTGGATCAGTGGTATGGGTGTCATGCTGCGATATGGAAGGCAAATGAAAGACCACTGCATCACATTGTTCCCAGGACAAACCTCATGACTGACTGCCATGATGATAGCCAATACTCAGATTTGGATACGGCACTTAAAAAAGGAGGAGTTACCTGGAAGTACTGCAACATTTAAAAGACTTCAACCATGATATCTAGATGAATTCTGGTATGATTGGAAATGATTGATTTAATTCTGATTTTAACCCTTTATTGGGATAAATGCCAGCTGTGATGGGCAGTGACCTTCAAAGGGGGGGGGTGTTCCACGGGAGGCATATAAATTTTGTAGGACTCCTGTGGCAATGATCTGACTCCTTTCATAGAGCTGATAGATCTCCACATGCAGATTTATATATGACACTCTACAGTACAGAAGACCCAGGATCCCCACATCAGCTGATAACAGTTGGCTAAGCCCGCTGTTGATGTTTCACTCACTTCTTCCACTTAAAAAAAATCAGGCCAAGTGCTTCAAAGTGGATTTATCATCCATTTTAACCCTAGGCTCCCTATCACAATTAGAGTTTGATCTATCAGCATGTCAGTACCACCAGAATACATTCCTACATGAGTTTGGCTTAAAGGAAATTTGCTCTTTCAAAAAGAAAAGAAAGAAAACATCACAATATCACCTCTATGTAGATATGACATCAGGCTAAGAACTGCACTTCTAAGACTTAGTGAAGAGTATCTTGACAACGGACTGAACTGAGGTGAGATAAATGGGCAAAGCAAGGTACAGTACTCTTATAATTCAGCACAGGGCAGGCATAAAGTTTCAGGAACCAAGCTAAAGACAATGAAATCAATTCAGCATACACTTCATCCAAGAATTTTATTCTAAAACAGGAATTATGTGAGATGACAAAGAAAATGGAAACAAGATGGTATCGTTGGCCCTCTTCCTCTCTGCTTTATCTTCACAACAATCTTATGCAATTGGTCAGTCTGAGAGTACATGCCTTGCCCAAAGTTGCCCTATAAATATAATAGCTAATTAGGGATTTTTACCCATGACTCTTGAGTTTTGGTTCAGAATCCAAACCACTACACTACACTGGGTCTCTATAAACAATAGCTTCAAATCATATGATCTATGACAGTCACAATGTGCTGTTATGGGAGGATATTGTGTAAAATCTAAAAAAGAAGTCACACAGACTTCTACACAATTCAGAGGAAAAGCCAAATGAACAGCCAACAAATGATTCTCAAGTTGTTTTCGTGCTAACAACACATGTCTCATATTTCATTCTAATCCCAGCATACATATTCAGGCTACTCTGGGATTCGATGACATTAATCAGACAGCTCACTGATTACAGATATCCTAATTATGCTTATCTCAGTAAAAAGCTCTGAAAAATCAAAAGGCACAATGCCTACCAGAAAGAAACATATAAACCAAAACTTGGGTACATTTCATAATGGAAAATAAAATTATGGTTACTCAATTATTTCTACACTTAATGGTGAGCGCATAAAGGACAAAAGGTGTTCAGATTCTTCATACAGTAAAACCTCATATAACACTAAAACCTGGTTCCACAAGTCTTCGTGTTATATGATTTTTAGTGTTATCTGATCCTCTATGGGATCCATAGAGATACATTGTAACCACACAGGCTTTCGCGGTTGTTATCTGAAGCATCCCATAGGATCTTAATGTTATCTGATGCAATTCTTCCCCCCAGATTCCTTGATGTTATGCGATTTTAGTGTTATTCGATACTAATGTTATATGAGGTATTACTGTACTTCCATTCCCAAAGGCACAGCTGGCTGTACTGCTCAGTAGACATCTGGCTATGGATCCAGTGTTTGGGAGCTTAATTCTCCACTCTGAGTCCTAGAGAAGAGCTAGCCCACGTAGCCTTGGGTAAGCTGCACAGTCCCAGAGTGTTCCCAGAAGCAAAAGATCCTTGTCCCAAAGGAAACTAGTTCTCTTCATGTTCTTACACTCAGTACTATCAACACCTCCTGCTAAGGCTAGAAACAATAATATAGATGCTATGTAGCCTCCCAAACTTGCAACAGTCATCACTCCTGTCCCCTGAAGCACCCATAAACTGCTATTACTTGACAAAATAATTTATTTACAAAGGTAGCAAAAAGGGAGATTAATGTTTCAAACAGTTAATAAAAAAGAATAAAAGACAAGATTATCTTTCATTTATTCTGTTAACATAGAAAACATTCATATTCTAGAGGCAGGGGAATAAATTTTTACATTGGGCTCATTTCTAGCAATTTCCTTGTCACGCCTTCATAGTATTTATATTAGAATAAATGTCATTAATCGCAGACTTGGTTTGTTCTCCTGCATACTCTGCAAAATAAGCTGTCAGAATATGTATTAACAAACTATGCTTTCAGTACAAAACCAGAAGGACTGCTTGTGGAGAATATTAAATGTTCCTCTCCAAAAATCCTTACAACAAATACTCTTGGAATTCAAATTACTCATTTACAAAAGTTGACAGACAGCCAGTATTTCAACAAGTTAGCGAAGTTAAATTAATCACAGAAGAATGTATCCTAAACAGATGTGCTCAATGATAAGACACTACAAACTGTATGACAGTATAAGAATTAGTGCTGTGACAGAAGGCACTATATTGTATTTAAGACCCAAGCTGCTCGAAGCATGAGCAGAAAGCACCGAGAGGAGTTGACTTATCCGTCGAAGCCATAATGTCATACCATGCTGCATTCCTCCACCCCCAAAGTAACTTCATGAGTGAATACAAAATACTACACAGATCCTTAAAGGAAAAAATGACTGTGCTGACTGAAATACTCTTGTTTTCAAAGATTGGAATATGGCTATTCCTAGTACTTAATGACTGCGGTGGCTTAGTGGTTAAGACACTGAACTTGATGACTGGAAGGTCGACAGGTCAGCAGTTTGGGAGCTGAGTGCTGCACTATGGAGTGAGCTCCTGTCTCTTTCCCAGATCCTGCCAACCTAGCAGTTCGAAAGAAAGATATTGCAAGTAGATAAATAGGTACCACTTTGGTTGGAAGGTAAACAGACGTGCCTGCCACATGTCCACAGAAACGTCTGCAGACACAGGCAGCGCTGGTTCTTTGGCTATAAACAGAGATGAGCACTGAACCCTAGAGTCGGATATGACTAGCTTTTCAAGCAAAGGTGACCTTTCCTAGTACAGTGAAATGTCGGTTAACAAACAGCTCAGTTAACATGAAAATTGCATAACAAAAGGAAATCCATAGAAAATAGTGGCTCAATTTATGGAATTTTTTCAGAATGGATTAATTACGGTAGTTTTCAATGCATTCCTTTGGGAAACTGCATTTCGGTTAATGTATTTTGGGCTTTCAATGCATTTCTGTGGGGAACTAATTTTAATGCATTCCTGTGGGAAATGTGGTTAAAGTAATTTTTGCTGTAAGAACTGAGGTACCACAGTACTTAAATAAAATGCCAGATAAATTTAAAGTTATTCAGAGAGATCTGAAGGATCAAAATCATTTGATGGGTTTTTCAACTCCAATAACATTTTCCCTTGGCTCTAAACATATCTTCCTCTTCAACCAAACATTCACTGTGTAATGCTAATAGAAAAGAAATGAGGATATAGGAGGTTGTGGTAAAGTAAACTTGACCGCCTGACGTGCCCAAAGTTAAAACTAAACTGGAGACACAAAATGCATAATGGAAATGAGACATAGATTTACAGAGCGCTCTTAACTGTGTAAACTGTCACAATTAAAGAGAATCTGAGATCTTGAAGGCATCACTCCACATTAAAGTTAGAACAATCTCTTGCCCCCAGATACCTTCAAACAACCAGTATAAACATGCAATGCTTCTCATAGGCATTTAGTTATAGAGAAATTCCAATCACAATTAACTATGGGCAGATCAGTAGTGATGTATCAGAAGAACCAGGTTGATACCCAACAGTAAGTCTTTAGAACCAACAGCCCAATGGAATTGCCTCATACCCTCAAATTCCAACACATTCACCTACTAAGGATTCCCTGCTGCTGGCTAAAATTTTTCTGGGGAGGAGAGCTGTGATGAAAACAAAATCACACCAAATCTCTTTGTCCCCAGGCACTTTCAAACTGCCTTGATCTTCTATTACAAAAGACTTAACATCCCCTGGTGCATAAACTCCTCTTCTCACAGTTCTTTAGCACTCATTTATCCTGGATTTCCCTGCACCTTCCCAGACCCATAGCTGGCAAGCTTGTGTGTTGCTGCTTTTGCCCACTCTGCCATTTACTTCAGCAGCTGCATATGCTGCTGCTTCCCTACCCACTTTACAATCCTGTTTTTCTAGGACAAAGGGTGAGTGCCAGCCCAATCTTTCCAACTTTGGGCAGGGCCCTAATTGCTTCCGGCTGCACTGAAGAAACAAGGCACAGCCCTGCCAGACGAACCTCCTCCTCACTAAAAAGGAAACACGACAGTTCTGTAACTGCAACTCTACCTAATAAAGAAATAAAAGCTCCTACCTAAAAATGTGTTGCTTATAAACATTTCACCCACAGACGTTTAAGATTATAAGTGAGAAGGATGCTACAGTACTTGGTGACAAGGAAATTCAGGTTTTCTTTCATACCAGTTCCTTAGACAATGATCAAACATTATTATTGTTATTATTTATTTATTTATATTTGTTTATCGCCCTCCTCCCCAAAGGGACCCAGGGGGATTCACAACACATCAGCATATTGATAACAATTTAAAACCAGTTCAAAAAACCAGTTCTACATTACTTCCTTATTGACATTCAGAAATCTGCCTAACTAGCAGTCTACAGAATGAGTCACAATACATATAAAACCAATAAAATCTTTGAAACAAAAAACAAGAAAAAGAGCAGCAAAGTTAGAATTTCCACAATCAAATGTTACAACCACTGAAAAACAAACAGAATGTGAATGTTTCATCTCAAAAATGTCAAAGATGGGCTAGTCTTTCAAAAGAATTATGTTCCACCAACCAAGGAGCCTCAGGATAGGATGATAACCAAGTGAGAACTTCATATACAATGTCTCAAACAGTGATCAAGCTGTGGACTTTACAGCGGGCTACAGAAGGGAATGAAATATCTCCAGTAAAGCACTGGATTTGTGTACAGAAAGTTCCCAGTTTCATGGTCTGTCATCTCCAGTAAAGACGATGCCAATGGCCTGGAGCGCAAATCATATCCAGGCATCATAATAGACAACCAAGTTAATATTTAATACAGGCACAAAATAGTCATGTCATTTTGTGTTTCTGCAGGGATGCCACATATCAGGGAGTGTCATGGCAAGCCACTCGAAAAATGTTCTCTTTCCAAGGCAGACACTACAGGGATAGATGACACAAGTCAGCTCTCAAAGACTGTGCTACATTTTTTTGCTCAGAGGATTTTTTTTACTCAAGTCACCACATATGGCTTGACCAACAAGGCAATTCATGGAAAGAGTGAAGCCAGTTTCCATCCTAAGAAAGAGGCTGAACTGAAATTCATTCATAAAGGATGGATTGTATTCTTCTGCTTACAATGGCATAAGTCAACTCAAAATTAAGTCCAAGGTTCATTTGAATATACTGTATATATATTCAACACCAGAAAGAGAAATTACCAAAAGAGAGGAAAAGATAGATATTAGAAGATGAAAGGAAGCCCGGCAGAAAGTGAATCCACTTTTCTGAACACCCACACAGAGACAGCAGCTCCCAACAAGAAAAATGTTCTCTACAGAAATAAACCACAAAGGTTCTTTTCATGAAAAATTAAAGAGTTCACTATATGCAGATTACATGACATTTAATTTTAGGAAACTCTACTGAAATGAAACTCTTCTGTTCATGATTCACACTTCATGAGATAATAAATGATTAAACAATGTACTTCCTTTTAGATAATTCAATATTCTTTTCTTCCTGGCTTGCTTAATTCCTTCATGAGCTATCTTTCACATACTGCCTGGATTTAATGATTAAAACAGAAATGGAAGTGATTATTAAAATATTTGTTACTTACCTTGGCATTGAAACCCTTGTTTTCCAAATCCCCTGCAAAGGAAAGAAAAACAGGTTGGAGAAAAAGCTTAGAAATCCATTTTGACATTAAAATAACATTGAACTGCAAAATGGTTACACAATTTAGTATCAAAGCAAAACAGTTTGTTCTGTCTACATATTTCTTTTTTAAGTCCAGGCACGGAATCTGTTTTCCTGAGCGCAATAGCCCTTTCTCCAAGACGTTGGTCTTTTATAACTCTCAATCAAAAGGAATTTGCAAACGTTATAATTTATATATACAGTACCATACAATATACTTACTAGTGTAACAAATGTGTATATTTTGTTGCTGAACTTTGGTAACAGCTACCTAATTCCTGTTTTCATTTCCACACATTATCTGAAAATTCTGCTATGCTGCAGAAGTAGAGAAGAAACTGACTGTGATGGACTTAAACCAATATTACATTTCATCTGGAGGACTCTTGAACATTCAGAAAGCAGAACATAATCAAAGTGGAATTATTCCTATTACCAGTATCATAATTCAGTGAGCTACAGGCAACCTAGCCAAACAATCCAGCCTTCCTCAACATAGTGTTCTCTAGGTGTGTTGGACTACACTTGCTACCACTAACCTAATGGTAGTTTCAGTCCAACCAATCTGGGAGATATCAGGTAGGGGAATGCTAATGTAACTATTGGATGACTGAATCAACTTTACTGCTTGCTTTAGGGTTAAATCCAATATTCATCCTACCCACAACTGAAATGAATAAGAAGGAGGCAGCCTTAGTCACCATCTCTGTAGGTATCACTGATTTCAACAGATTTGCTCAAACCAAGACTAGCACTGGATTTTGCCCCTAATGTCTGAAATAAATTACTGCTCCAGGAAGTGTTATAAAATGATAGTGCCTCCTCTAATTACTTTCATGGCAAGTGGAAGAGAGTTTCTAACTGGTGAAACAGAGCATTTGATCTGTAAGGATCTGTTCTTGCCCTCACTTCCTACATTTATATGTATTGAAGATACAAAGAGCTTTTATACCTATAGATTGCCTTCTTGTTGCCCTACAACTGAAAATATCAAATTCTTACTAAGCTGGTTATATCTAACAGAGTTAAAACTGCAGCCTTAAATAAGTACATAACCAGAGAATTCAGATGGCTGAGAGAACAAACGGGAATCAACTATGTAGTTTTTTAAAAAATGTTGTACTACAATGATTTGTTTTGATAATACATACTTCATTTTTTAAAAATACATTAAAAGTTCATATAAAAATAGTTGCATTATTTCCACTCCCTCTCTGAGAGGTTTTAACTACACAAATCCAGTTGCAAACAACACTCATAACAAAATGACAAAAATGTTTTTCTACAATGATGTTGAAGAATACACAGACACATATGCTTGATTTATTTTGTGCCATCATCTGTGGAGGCACATCCAGCAATTGCTAAATTTATTATTTCTTCTTTAAGTGACATTTTAAAAACCTGAATTTACAAAATGTGACATACAGTCATTTTGTTGTTGTTGTTCAGTCGATTCCGACCCTCTGCGACCCCCATGGCCATGGACCACTGTCCACCAGGCACTCCTGTCCTCCACCATCCTCCTCAACTCACTCAGCTCTGTGCCCATTGTGTCTACAATACCATCTAGCCATCTCATTTTTGGCTGTCCCCTTTTTCTTTTGCCCTCCACCTTTACCAGCATCAAGGCTTTCTCAAGTGAATTTTGCACCATCTTTTATTTTCTCTCTCAAGGGTTTCTTCAGGCATGGAATATTTTCAATACTGAGACAAAAATATGGCCAAGGCTACAATCCTGTATGCATTTATTTAAGAGGAAATTCAACTTAACTCAGTGGGTCTTATTTGTGAATAGACAGATATAGGACTGCCAAATAAGAGATAGACTGCACCTTAAGGTTGCATGACCAGGCCAAGTAAACTAGGGCACTTTTTACATGGCATGTTATACTCAGATTCCCACACCAGAGTATCAAATATAGGAGCACATCCTCTAAGGCCAAGCTATGAAGGGCTCTTACACAGAAAAGTTTACAACCTTTGGTTTACTACACATACCAGAGGAAGCACAATATCTTCTAACTTCTATTTGAATGTATGCATTTTAAAGAAAGATGTTGCCATCTTTACATCCATCTTCTTTATTTTACAATCTACACAGTACCTTGTTATCCTTTTCTCTAGCAACATATGTTGAACTCCAAATGTCCTCTAGACCAGTGTTCCCCAACCTTTGGGTTTGAGATTTTAATTCCCAAAAGCCCAAGTCAGTACATTGGCTGTTCAGTACTATGGGGAATTTACTTACGGTAAGCTTCTGGGAGTTGAAGTCCCAAACCCAAAGATTGGGAAACACTGCTCTAGACCAGGGTTCCTCAAACCTGGCTCTCCACGTATAGTATTCTTGAACTTCAATTACTAGAAGCCCATATCAGCACAACTGCTGATCAGGGCTTCTGGAAATTGATGTCCAAGAACATGGAGAGCCAAGTTTGAGGAACCCTGCTCTAGACCATTAAAGATTAATTCAACAATACATATACTGAATAATTCAATCAACTGCTATAAGGAAGTATGGCTACAACCTAAAAGTCATAACTGTCATTAATGCACCATTCTAATATTGTTAGTACAAACAAAATAAAGGCTATTCATTCTCTACACTCTGGACAAACCTGGTTCCAGAGCAAACAAGTCACAGCATGCAAAAAAAGGAGCAAGATATCTGAGTGTAAACAATTCATATGAATCCAGGCAGGAACACACAGTTATCTTTTTCAGCCACACAAAGATACAGAGAAAGTGTACCCAACTGCTTATAGAACTAAAGCCAAATCAAGTTACTTGCACCCGGCATCCTTTAAATCAGTGGGTCTTAACTACTGAATAATGTGATAATATGTGTCATTGATTTCATTGGAGACAGCCAACATCTGGACCTAACCATATGAAATGCAATAAGAGGTTGAAATGTAACTCAGCATGAGTGCATAGAAACACACCTGAAATATGCACTATCTGACAGTATTCTGACCAGAAAACAGAAATGCTTTTGCTCTTCTGGCTCTAAAATATTATTTAATAGTTTGTTTCACGTTTTCCATAGGGATAAAACTTTTCCCTAACCTTGCATATCTAAAGTGTGCCACCTATATCTTCAGGGCCCCCATGCCCTCCAGAGGCAGTAACAAGAAATACAAGAAAATAAACCTTCAGGTCAATGTTGAGGTTCAGATAAATTTAAATATCTTGTAAAATATGATCAAAGAACTCTTTTGCTTGGCATCAGGCTCAATTATTTGCTTGCACCAAAAGGGCTGGGTATAAATGTGAATAAATAAATAAAGGATACGCTATACTGTACTGTATGTTCATTTTGTATCTGCAGTCGCACATAAAATCACACTGCTTTTCTTACAACACAGACAAAGCACACACAGCATTCATATCTATATAATTTGGCCCTTACCAGGAAACAAACTGGAAAATATTTAAAGTCACTCAACTGATTACACACTACATTAAGGGAAATGTAGAGGAAATATGTAGAGGAAATTAATGGAATAGCAAAGTGCTCTTTAAAAGAGTAGAAGGGTGCATAATAAAGAAAATGCCTTCAGGAAGCTATAAAGCAGCTGGAAAGAAAGAAAGAAAAAATAGGTGGCTAATCAGAATGTAAGTAGAATGCTATCTTAAAAACTTTTGCTTTAGCTAGAAGTCTCACTGGATAGTTGGCATAGAAGTAAAGCACAACCTCCTCTTCTTTACCATATCAAATTAGAAGAATGGAAAGAGCAGCAGATTACTTTCTATGATAGGGCAGAAATTCTGCACAAGCAGCAAATTCTCACCAAAGAAAATGTGTGTCATGCTGAGAATTTCCTGAAGGGATGAAACTGAAGGCCATGTCTTTCAAGGTAAAAGGGATTTGGTCACCAGCTTTTACAACCATTTGCAGGAAGCACAGCCCAACTGCTATCAGAAAGTGGTTACAGGCGCAGAGACCATAGTGAGTGCCAAGGAAGGAGGGCTATGGCTCATCATGTACAGTGGCTTTTTATTTTTAGTTGAACGACATCCAAACTCAAATCCCTAAGTGTTCCTAAACTTCTACTATTTAAAACAGGGGTGCCCAAACTACGGCCTGTAGGCCGGATCCGGGCCCCACCATCAATTCATCTGACCCTTGCTGCCCCTGGAAGCGGAAGTAAAATGCACCCTGCAGAGAAAATGGCAGTCTAAAAATCTGTCTCACCCTGTTGCAAAATAGATTGCAAAGGGCATTTTACTTCCACTTCTGGTGGGAGGAGCCACATGACCAGCCCACTGAACCATGTGGCTGGCCCGTGGCTCAAAAATTTTGGGCACCCCTGATTTAAAGCTTCAGCCACCATGATCCACACTCAGAGATTCTGGGAGTTGTAGCCTCACAACATCTAGAAAAGAAGGATGATGATGATCTGACTTGCACATTGTGACTTTTATCTCTTGCTGCTTCTGTAGCAATGTTGGGAGAGCTATCAAACATATCTGTAGCTCATTAAGAGGTTGCTCAGCTGTTGTCTCCAATGCACTGACCTGAGGCAGAAAACAAAAATCGCTTCTGTAGGATTCCTTCACCAATTTAGGGTAATAAAAGAGTCAAAGAGGGTGGTCACACACAAAGACTGGGGCAAGGTTCCTCTACCTTTAACATCTGTACAGAAGAAACTTTGGCAGGTCAAGATTTTCTCAGCCCTGCACAAAAGCTACTCCAGTTAAACAGCTAGAAAGTGGTCCTGGTAAATGGAATGACCCACATGACAGCTTCAACCCTGGCTAGTCCAACTCTCATACAGCAAGGCAACAGCAAAATGACAGGATTTTTCTTATCCAGGATTAGGGATCCCATGCAACTTTCCCCAACCTAGTGTCCTCCAGATGCATTTGACTACAATTCCTCACTCTGGCCATGTTGGCTAAGAACAATGGGTTTCCCTCAGCAACAGGGGGAGGAACAATTGAGGAAGACTGGTGTAAGTATAAACAAGCTATACCCTAAAGCGGATTTTTATTCAGAAATACTACAGAGACATAGGGGAAACACGTCAAAATGATGCATTCAGTGAGATTTTTTACAGAGTCATAAGATTATTAATCATAAGACTAACACATGTTAATGCGCAATGCAGGGATGGGGAAATCACAATTTGGGATCAAAATTGCTGGGAGAAACATCAATAACTTGAGATACGCAGATGATACCATCCTAATGGCAGAAAGTGTGGAAGACCTAAAGAAGCTCCTGATTAGGTTGAAAGAAGAGAGTGCAAAAACTGGCTGGAGATTAAACATCAAGAAAACCAAGATAATGGCAACAGGCCCTATTAGTCTCTGGAGGATGGGGAAGAAGTAGAAGCAGTGAAAGATTTTACTTTCTTAGGATCCAAGATCACTGCAGATGGGAGACTGCAGCCATGAAATAAAAAGGTGACGAATTCTTGGAAGGCAAGCGATGAGAAACCTGGGGAACATAGTGAAAAGTAGAGACATCACCCTGCAAACAAAAATTTGCATAGTCAAAGCAATGGTATTCCTGGTGGCAATGCATGGTTGTGAGAGCTGGACCATTAGGAAAGCTGAGCACAGGAGAATAGATGCCTTTGAAATGTAGTGTTGGAGGAGAGTTTTGAGAGTACCCTGGACAGCAAGGAGAACAAATAGGTCAATCTTAGAAGAAATCAACCTTGACTGTTCCTTAGAAGGTCAAATAGTAAAAATGAAGCTAAAGTACTTTGGACATCAAATGAGAAGAGAGGGTTCACTTGAGAAAGCCTTGTTGCTGGGAAAAGTGGAGGGCAAAAGAAGAAGGGAGTGGCCCAAGATGAGACAGCTAGATGGTATTGTAGAGACAATGGGCACAGAACTGAGCGAGTTGAGGAGGATAAGGGTGCCTGGCTAACAATGGTCCATTGGGTAGCAAAGGGTCGGAATCGACTGTGCGACTGAACAACACATGTAGATTTCTCTCTCATAGACATCTAAGGGGCATATTGGGAGGGGAAAGGTCTGCTATAGGGCAAGAGCCAGTGACATTGTTTGGGTCTCCCTCTGGCAGGTGACAGCCTCAAAGAGCCTTGAAGAAGTGGAGGGGAAATGCCCTCAAGTTCTCTCTCTCACTGGGGCAGAGGTATGTTGACACACAAACACACCCACCCCACCAAGGCGCCAGCGATTGCATAGCGGGAGGCGTCCCTCACTCGCCCTGGGTAAGAGGAAGGCACAGAACAGCCAGAGCACAAGCTAGGAGGAGGAGCCCAATCCCCTTCCCTTCCGCACTTTCTCGCTCTCGCTCAATCTCTCGCTCGCTCTACGAGGCTCACTACGCGGGGCTCCCCTTCCTTCAGCAGAACCCGACGAGCGGTGGGGTGGGGGCAGTGGGGTGGGGGCGACCTGCAGAGAAACCCCCCCCCTTCTCTCCCTCTCGGTCTGCGACAAGGCGGCCCTCCTCAGGCGAAGCGCTCCCGAGCGGCGGAGGACGGAGGAGGGGCGTCACCGGAGAGACTTCGCCGGCGGCGAGGCGAAATCCCCGGCTGCCTCTCGCTCGCGGGGTGTCAGCCTAAGGGAGAGGCCTTTCCCGGGCGGAGAAGGGTCGGGGAGACCCTGCCGCCTCCGTGCCTTCTTTATCAAGGGGGGGGGGGAGGGAGTGGGTGGGGCCGATGCTTACCAGATGAAGTCGGTGCAGTGGCTGCAGAAGGTGGGCTGCTTGAAGAAGCGCGCGGTGAATTTGTGGTTCCTCACCTCGTGCACGTTCTTCTGCCGGAGGGCCCCTTTACGGGCGAAGCGCTGCACCGCGTCGGGACCCGAGCCCGGCTCCGGGTTTGGGAAGACGTCGGCCATGGCTGGCTGGAGAGCGAGCGAGCGAGCAAGAGAGAGACCCTCCTCTTCCTCTTGGCTCTCCCGCTCTTCTTCACTTCGCCAAAGCCAGGAAGCGGCTGCCTCCGTCCCTTTTCTCTTCCTCCTCCTCCTCGTCGTCTTCTGTTCTGCCCCGTCCGACGGGCACCGACACTCGGGTCCCCGGCGCAGATGGGCGCTGCCTCCTGCTGCCCGCTCGGGCGCCTCCTGACGTCTGAGCCACGCGCAGGAGGGCGGCGGGAGGAGGATCCCAGCCCCGGGCCAGCCCCGTCGTGAGAGGGGGAGGGGAGGCGGAGGAGGAGGAGGGGCGGACGGGGAGCCACGGAAGAAGGAGAAAAGGAGCGGGGGGGAGGGGGCGGAGAGGCAGCAAGCCGGGGAAGCCCGTCTCTAGGGCAACGAGCCGGTCTGCATCCACCACGCCCCCCCCAAACCGGGGGAGGGGCCAGAGGGGGGGGCCGGGATGCGCGCCAAAAAACGGGCTTGCCTTTGCCTCACCATCGCGGAAGGCGAGTTCACCTGTAGCGCTCGAGGGGCGGAGCAGACACGCCCCGGGACAACCCCCCCCCCCCGTCGCTGATTCATTTGGGCGCCTTTCGAAATGAGTGAATGTGGCAGGCGGGCAGGAAGAGAAAGCGAGGGAACTGAGGCAGTCAATCCTTCTGCTAGCAGCGCAGTGGCGTCGCCCTTTGGAACCGGCGGGACCCATAATAAGGGACTTAGGGTGTCCAAAGGGTTAGAAGCCACCACCCCATAGTAGTGTCTCTGGTTCCTAAACTAAGCGACCCTTGCCAGCCCTTCCAGGGGGGGGGGGGAGCAGAGCGCGTCTTCCCGCCACAGGCGTCTGAGGCCGCGCAGGGCTGTTGGGAAGCAACCCGTGTGGCGCGCTGGCTCCGGGTTTGGCTGAGCATCCTGAGGTAAAAGCGCTCGTGCCACGCTTAGCAGGGCCAGTTCCGTGCTCCCTCGGCGCCACTTTTCCGACGACCTCCTCCTCCTCGCGTCGTGGTCAGGATTCTGGACGCCCCCCTGCCACATAAACTCCTCTGCAGGCACAAGCGCGACATATAAATAGTAGGGCGGCATATAAATCGAAATAATAATAATAAACCGAGGAGAAAAAGCCGAGGACTGGGGCGCTCGAGTCCTGACCGGCAGCACCGCCGCTAGTCAGAAGACGACAGTCCGCACTCGCCTGCGGGGCGGGACCGGGTCCCAAGGCAACTCCCACCCCGGGCGTCACACACACGGCCTTTCCCTCGCGAACGCGGGCCCGCCGCGCTCCCTTCTTCCCTCACAGGACCAACTTCTTTCATCCAAACCACCCCCAGAAACTGCGAGCCCAACGCCGCGCCGCCCTCCGCCTGACTCGAGCGAGCCTGGGCGAAGAAGGGGCTGCGGTCAACGGTTTTGTCTCAGAAGGCAGGCATTGGACCCGTGTCTTGCGCACGGGTCTGAACGTGAGGACGCGCGTCTCTTCCGCGCCCTGCCCAAACACACCGCCGACCTATCTGGAAAGGCAAACGGGGCAAATGGGAAAACCAGCCAGCATACGTTTGGCCAATGCCTTTCGAGGCGAGCGGGGACTGTCCCCTTCCCTTTCTATAGACCACAAGCCTCGCTGAAGTCTTTTAAGTGTTGCGTTACTTCCAGGCAACTCCTTCAAGTGCCGTATCTGATTCCGGACATTGGCTGCCATCATGGCATTCAGCCATGAAGATTGTCCTAGGAACCAACCACATAATGCAGTGGTCTTTTGTTTGCCTTCCACATCGCAGTATGACCCCTGAACCACTGATCCAGTTCCGTGAGTCACTTTCTGGTCTTGAGCCTTTTGGGCACACAAAATCCTCCTCCTCAGCCCCAGGCTAGGACTGATGAAGCTGGTGCCCTCCAACAAGATAGATCCAAGTGGGATTTAATCAGTGGTGGGCATCAGCAGGTTTGCACCAGAATTTCTGCCAGTCGCAGAAATTCTGGCTGGTCTCGCCCTTCCAAATTTTGAAATAAAGTACTTAGTCCTAATTCGGGTGTAAGGTAAGCCTTTCCAAATGGCTATGCCCACCATACCATGCCCACAATGTGGTAGTAAAAATTTTTGGAGCCCACCATTGGATTTAATCCACTTGGGGATGGGGACCATCACTTTTCTCTGTGGACTTCACCGAAAGCAGTTAGTCTTCAGAGTGGGCAAGTTACCTAACTGCTTGTCAATCAGCGCTGAGTTGCTGGCAGTAGTATCTATTACATTATTATTTATTTATTTATTACATTTATACCCCACCCATCTGAGATATAGTCAAACCTTGCATAAAGAGTGCCTCACTTAAAGAGTAACTCGTTTAAAGAGCAGAATTTTCTCTGAAGGTTCCCTTTGCTTAACAAATAAAACCAATCAAAAACTCTTTTAACAAATAAATCTGGGTTCGCAATTCCCTCCCCCCAAGTTACAGTTGGTCACTTACAATGGTGTTTTGCTTAAAGAGCAAACTCGCTTAAAGAGCAATCCCGTGGAACGCATTATGCTCTTTAAGCGAGGTACAACTGTACTTTCCCACACTGGGCAGCTTACAACACAATAACAACAACAAAAATCTTCACAATAATAAAAAGATATACACCAATTAATCAAAATTAAAAACAAGAAAGCAACACCCACACATAAAAACAAAAGCATTACAGGATAACCTGGCCAGAATGGAAGGTTGTTTCCTGCTTCAGCTAAAGGTGGTCAGTTGCTCTTTGTAGGCCTTCTGACTACAACACCCATCAGCCTGAGTCAAATTCCTTATAATTTGCCCAGGCGGTGCCAGTTCTTCGACAGCAAGGAACGGAGGCATCCCCGCCTGCCTCTGCATCGCAAGAGGGATCTCAGGGTTCAGGCAGCAGAACAAGGGGCTCAGGAATGAAAGGGGCCCTTCTCAACCTCTTAAAGCTGGGGGCCAGGTGCCATGGGCTAGATGTGGCCCATGGCACCATTTCATGTGGAGGCCCCACTGCCTCCACCACACCCGGAAGTGCTGTGAGGTGGAGGAAGGGCAAAATGGCCATCCAGCCCCCAAAGCTGTCTGAGGGAGCATGACCCGCCCCCTAGCTTTAAAAGGTTGAGAACTCCATCCTTAAAGGGACTTAATGAAAACATTCAGGAACATTTAACCTCCAGGCAGTGGTGGGATGTCAAAAAATTTACTACCCCACCATGACATCATGGACGTCGTGGGTGGGGCCGATGTCATGATGTTGTGGGCGGGGCCAATGTCATGATGATCTGGGCGGAACCAAAGAAAAAAAATTAAAAAACTCACACACACACACCCCTCAACACACCCACCCCAAACAAAAAACCCAGGAAAACTTACCAGAAGCAGGCAGGCAGGAAACATGGCGGCGCGGAAAGGCCGCTGCCACCACTTTTGGATGCGACACGCGTCCTTTCTGGGTAGCCAAAATGGCTGCCCAGAACTGCGCATGTGTCAAACCTCTATTTGATGCATGCGCAGTTCTATTTTTTTACTGTGCATGCATCAAATAGAGATTTGATGCATGCACAGTTCTGGGCAGCCATTTTGGCTGCCTGGAAGTCACTTCCGGAGGGCCCCCGGAGAGGCAACCGAACTGGGTCACCTGGGGTTTTTCCACACACACACACACCGGTGCCCCCTCCGTAATGTTGTTACTGGTTCTGCTGAACTGGGCCGAACTGGTAACCCACCACTGCCTCCAGGGTTAAAAAGGTTGAGAACTCCTGCCTTAGAGATTACTTTGGATTTAGTATGCTATCATTGTTCGGAGCTGCCACATACAAGGTCAGAAAATCCATGTTGACATCCAACTTGAGGATTTAAACCCTGGTCTGGGTGCAAAGAGATTGATATACAGTATCACTGAAATGGCCCAGATACAGATCTAATCAACAATCTGGGTGAAAGATACGAATTATACAAATTATGGAAGAGATGTATCATCCCAGGAGAGAAATGGTAATTGTAACATCTAAACATCTGAGTTGGTGAGAATTGCAAACACTTCTTTTCATCTTGTCATTGCTCAGTGTTAAGTTTTAGTCTGTCCAAAAGAGCAATATTCATGTCATTTACAAATCTTGCAGCCAAGATATTAAGCTGAATGCACAGGGACCATTAATGAAGTTAATGTTCTGTGTGCTTTTTAAAGGAAGAATCCCCAAGATTACTATAAGCTTCCAAGACAGGTTACATTGTATAGTACCACCTCCTTATCAAAGTCTATTTAGAAGCAATTGAATTAACAGGAGCCTAGGATTAAAGCCTGCGGGAGGGAAAAAGCAAACAAAACAAAGCAACAACAAAGGATATAATTTAGAATGTTGTTTCTTCACAGAAGCACAAATCCCACTGAGCATTGTTTGGAGGTTACACTGTGAAGGGGCATGGTGCCAATTCCCACTGCTTCAGTATAACAGGAGCATAACATTCCTTAGCATTACTGGTGACTAGCTTTCACGCCAGGTTACAAAGACAGTCTAACATATACAAAGCACATTGATCACAGCTGAGCAACGACTTCTTGCTACACTGATATTATATACTGAAAAGTGGTAGCAATGGTTTAATATCCAAAAAAATTGCAAGCAAAACTAAGGTGAAGACCTGACTGGCAGGGCATGTGTGGGGTGCGGTCCAGAAGGTCAGCTTGGCCAGCTGGCTCCTTTGAATACCCCACCTCTCTCCCTGTTGTTTTTTAAACTTTTAATCTTTAAATTTTAATTTTTATCATAAATAATGTGTTTTTAATTGTTTTAAATTGTAAGCTGCCCTGAGTCCTTGGATAAGGGTGGGATATAAATTTAATAAAATAATTAATTAATAAATAAGGCAGGGGAAATCTGCTTCTACTGAGTTTAGCTCAGGAAAACCTTTATTTATTTATTTGTCTGTCTGTCTGTCTGTCTGTTTGTTTGTTGAAACTTGTATGCCGCCCTACTTACAGAACGACTCAGGGGAGCTAAAATAGTACTGCTCAACAACATATTAAAACACCAGAATTCCAACAATAAAATTCACTTCTAAAACCCAGAACAGTCAAGTTAAATTTTAAAAGATTTAAACCTTTCTTACTTGAACAAGGATATGATCCTGCCCTGTCAAGTCATGGGTCAAAAAGGAGAGTTATAGCATTCCTGATAAAACACCCTATGATGACCAGTTCCTACATCTTTCCCTGGAAGAGTCACATACTTGATTGTGTGTGATTGCAGGACTCTAGAATGTACCTATACAACTGATTTGTCCATGCTTCCTGTTCTCATACAACTAGCTATTGTTAGATAAGCAAAAAACACTAAGAAAGCTACAAGAACTCACCACTACTGGTTGAAATAAGCATCCTCCCTTGGGCTTAAGGTGGAATAACATCCACGAAAATCAGAAAAGTTCTGGATCCTTTGATTTGGGGCTTTTAAAGAAAAGTTTGCCATGCCAAATGTTGTAGGTTCTTTGGGTAGCAAACAACTGCTATAGCCATAACACACACAGTATGGAAAGGGAGCTCACATGCATACTTTCCTAACTGGTCAATGCAATGTTCTGTGACACACTGGCTTGGCTCTTAAATTAGCTTCACAAAACTGATTGGATGAATGTTTCCTGACCCCCTCCCACCTCCCTCCAGCCCCCTATATACCACCCAACCTCTAAAAGCTAAGGATGAGCCTTTCATGCCTAAACAAAAGAACCAAAACACAAAACACATGTTTTTTCACATTTCCTCTTTCGCACAACCTTTTGATGTCCTTTCACCCCTTATCTGTCAAATCACCTTAGAAATGTTTCACTCAATAGAATCAAAAGGGCTGTCAGCAGCCAATAAGAAAATCTTCTAGTGGGAGTGAGAATTCTGAATCTGTGAAAAGACCTGGAACTCAGTGAGGAGTGCTGATTGCTTTGGTTGTTTCCTGTGAATTTATTATGTGCTGAGTTCCTTGTGCCCTCCATCACGAATTGCTGTGTGCCTGGCTGCCTCTTGCACCACCATTTTGAATCCTTTTTCTTTCTTTCTTTTTGCCTCTATTTTTTTAGGGGGTTACCCCAAATTTCTTTGGATTGTCTTTGCTGCTGACACAAGATAGTCTACCTGTGGCAGCTAGCCTCCTAGGGAATAAGTTTTTGATTCTCTAAGGTTTTTTCCCTTTAATTCTCTAAGGTTTTTTCCCTTTGTTTTTCTTTCATTCTTTTCTTTTTGTTTTTAAAATTCTTTTGTTTCTTGGATTACCCTATTTTTGCTGCTGCCTGTTGCACTTAAAAGAGAGAGAGAGAGATGAGAAGACATCAGCTGGTACAGAGAAGGAAAATCTCCCCATAGTCTGGTTTGAGAAATACTTTAGTTGTATCTTTGCTTGCTTGGTTGCTTGCTTTTTTGTTTGTTTTTGAGACAGTATGCTGAGTTGTTGTAGTTTTGCTATTTTCTTTGTGTGGCAAGGAGGGTGTTTTCTGTCTTTGATTTCTTAATTTACCATATATATGTTCTTTTAAAGGAGTCCTATTGGTGGTGTTATATCTGAAGGGAAGGACTGCGGTGGCTCAAGTGATTAAGACGCTGTACTCCAAGACTGCAAGGTTGGAGTTTGATTCCCAAGTACTGCATGATGGAGTGAGCTCCCATCTATATCCCAGCTCCTTCCAATCTTGCAGTTCGAAAGCAATAAATTGCAAGTAGATAAATAGGGACCACTTCGGAAGGAAAGTAAACAGCATTCCGTGCACTCTGATGTTGAGGCACCCCTGCCACATGTCCATGGAAATGTCTGTAGACACAGACAGTGCTAGCTCTTTGGCTGTAATCAGAGATGAGCCATGAGCCCTAGAGTTGGATACGGCTGGCTTTTGCGCAAGGGCAACCTTTACTTTTACCTTTACCTGAAGGGAATGCAAGGGGCCAGTGACAATGTCCTTCTGGGTTGTGTGAACATAAACTACAGTAAAACCTCATATAACACTAAAACCTGGTTCCACAAGTCTTGGTGTTATATGATTTTTAGTGTTATCTGATCCTCTATGGGATCCATAGAGATACATTGTAACCACACAGGCTTTTGCGGTTGTTATCTGAAGCATCCCATAGGATCTTAATGTTATTTGATGCAATTCTTCCCCCCAGATTCCTTAATGTTGTGCGATTTTAGTGTTATTCGATACTAATGTTATATGAGGTATTACTGTATTCTTACGTATGCTCTGATTATGGTGACTTTTCTTTCTCATTTGTTCTAGTGCCAGAGGAGGAGGTTATACAGTAATATTGTAATACTGTATATAGATTAGTTGCTGACAATCTGATGGTGATTTCTCTTTCTCATCTGTTTCCTTATGATGACAGTGATGATGATCTTGATGATAAATGTGAACATATAATCTAGGGCCTGCAGAGATCTGATGATGATTGTGCTTTTTGGGTGTAATTTTAAAGGATTCTTTCTGGGTGTTTTGGATGCCAGGAAGTATAAATGGCACTTTGCTTGCAAGAAGAATGATCATAACACTGACATAAATAGTTCATAGGAGGCTTAATGGCATTTTAAGCCCCATTTACAAAAAAAAGCAGCAGCTCTTAGTAATTTATTCTCTTATATGGGAGTTTGCTACATTAACAGTTATTTTGCAGGAAGATCATTGACTATTTAATGATGCTCTAACTTTGATAACTTTATACATAAACCTGAACTCCCTTAAATACCCCAGGACCAATACTTACAGTCTGCAAATGAGTTAGAATTGGAACTTTTCTTTCAACCTTACTTTAGATTTCCATAGAGGAGAAATAAAATTACCATTAACAATGAATAAACTATGTCATTTGAACAATGATCACCATTATGGGTCAGACAATGGAAACAATGAGTTGATTATCTGCTGTAATGAAGGACACTTCTTTATTTATTTATTTATTTATTCAGATTTATATTTGTTTTATATTAATATTTATATTTGTTCCCATTACTCAATTTCCCTTTCTGCCATTTAGTCTTAAAATAAATATGTATCTTAGCAGTTATGATTTACTAGAAAATAAAACATATTGCACTAAGCTACAGAAGATCTTCTCACATAAAACATGTTATAAAATAAGGTTATTCAAATATAAACATTATTCAAAGTATATCTCTATCTCTATCTTTAGCTCTATCTCTACCTCTACCTCTACCTCTATCTCTATCTCTTATACAGTGGACCCTCGCTTAACAAGTGGCTCACTTAACACAAAATTCACATAACAAAAGGAAATCCACAGAAAATAGTAGCTCAGTTAACTATTTTTTTTCCAGAATGGATTAATTGGCTTTCAATACATTCCTATGGGAAACTGTGTTGCGGTTATCAAATTTTTGTTTCAATGCATTCCTATGGGAAATTGTATTCAGTGCATTCCTATGGGAATTTTACTTTTAAAAAATTGTAGTACAAAAGGTCCCAGAGAATGCATTAAATTTGTTACACAAGGATCCACTGTATCTATATCTTCCCGCTCTATGTGGTGCTGCATGGGGACCAAATGGAGGATTTCAGGTCACCACAGATTCCAAGCTATATTCTGTATGCTGTCAAACTTTGTGCAAAGTAGCATGAGATAAAATTTACAGCACACCTCAGTGTTTGACTTATTCAGGAGAAAACCTCTTTGGCACTATTGGAAATTATTCCCAATTAAGAGCCTATAGAATTGCAACAATGTCTTTTATTCAAATGGAGCAAAACTAATTAAAGCCAAATTCTCCAGCTTAATTTTATGGGTTGTGAACTAGACTTAGTACCAATATCAAGTCTATTCCTAAGATTTCCGGGTTTTTCATACATATTCTGCAGCCAGCAATAAAACAAATAAATCTTCCAACGTTAATTTCCTGACGCTTTCAGGTTTAAATGGCTCTTGATCTTTGTTCTTTGCTAGAACCCTAATGGTCCACCTACATGTTTCAATTTTTCAAAGTAAGAAATCAAACAGTGGCTGCAGATTTCTCCACACTTGGCTACGAGTAAGGGCCTGTCTACACTGGCTGATTTTAGCACTGGATTGAGCAGAGGACCAAAATGGTATTTGATTTGTTGAATTTGCTCTGAATATTTCTTTGACGTTTTATTTTTATTATGCTTTGGTTAGTATTCTCTTCCAGGAGTGGCTGATGTGCTGTTTGGTTTGAGGTGACGTTTGCTTACAATGTCCTTTTGTTTGGATCATTGCTCAGTCTTTTCATTAGTCTCCAAGCTTTCAGGCTGCTTCTTGTAACTTCAAGCTCTGCTATAGCTTCTATCTAGCAAGTTATTTTTGTTTTTGCAAAGTACTGTATCTACCTTCCCCCAGCTTTCATTGTATTGAGGGCTTTCATCGCCCTCCTCACTTCGGTAAGGAGGAGGATGAATAAGTTTGACTAATAAATAAATAAATAAATAAATAAATAAATAAATAAATGTTCATGAAACATGCTTTTATTTGAAGCATGATATTTAATAAGTATTGGGTATGCATTTTCAGACTGAGACATGGGATGTAGTTAGTCTGTTGAAATGGGAGCATGAGAAGATTGATCATAGTTCTATGTCTAGAATTGTGTAAACCTTTCTCAAATGGCTTTTTCAAAATTATACCTCCTATGGAATGGTATAGCTCAGGAGTGCCCAAACTACGGCCCATGGGCCAGATCATCCAGCCTGCGCCAGGCTGCACATGTATGGGCACATTTTACTTCCACTTCCAGGAGCAGCAAGGGTGGCATGGGCTGAATGAATTGGTGTCAGGAGCAGATCCAGCCCACGGGCCGTACTTTGGGCACCCTTGGTTTAAGCAGAGAAAATGGCAGCCTAAAATTATCTCATCCTGTTGTAAGACAGATTGCAAGGCGTGTTTTACTTCTGCTTCCAGCGGGAGGAACCACGTGACCGGCCCGCGGCCTGAAAAGATTGGGCACCCCTGGTATAGATTGATGCTGGATGCCTGAGTAGGTCTCACATAGAATGGGTTTGTTTTGAGTGTTTAGGATTGGGTAATCTACACTGTTAATGCATTGTTGAGATAGAGAGTCAGTAACAAAAATTAGATCTGAATTGTATCCTCTCTGTTACCTCCCATTGTTAATGAACTGGGTAGTTTAGGGTCATATGGGAAACCTATTGGGTGGGAGTCTATCCATTTTTATTATCACCATTTTTTGTCATAGTCTTCATAGGGCCAAATGTTGTTATGGTTGTTAAAATCTCCCAACTAGAAAGTGAGTGTTTTGGTTTTCCATATTAGATGGCTTCTTGAAGCAGAATGATATATTAAGTGGTTTATAAATCAATGTCACTATACACACAGCCAGTTCAGCTGCTAAGATTTCTACATTGTCCTCTTCATTTAAAGGACTATAATTCTTGGGCTTACAAAAATGGTACTTCCTTATTGTTTGTCTGGCCTCTCAGTAATAAGACATATCTCAGGAACTGTTTATTAGCACTGATTGATTCCTCTGTGAGTTCATGGGTAAAAAAGAGGTAACATTTTAATTCATGGCAAAGAAAAGCCAAGAACTATTCTTATTTGTGGTCCTAAAAAAGAACATTGGTCATTTTGCTCATCAGTAAGTTTATATTGCAATGCTTCTGGACAGAAAAAGTTAGCCAACTGCATACTGTTGCCCAGGGAACATGCAAGTGTACTCACAATGTTCCTTCTACAGTGTTTAGTGAAAGAAAAAAAGGGGTTTAAAATTTATGAGATCAGCTTTATTTTTTTCTCAAGTGGCTAAGATGCTGACTGGGAGGCGGAAGGTCAGCAGTTTGATTCCCGAGTACCGCAGGATGGAATGAGCTCCCATCTTAGTCCCAGCTCCTGCCAACCTAGCAGTTCGAAAGCAAGAAATTGCAAGTAGATAAATAGGGACCACTTCGGTGGGAAGGTAACAGCGTTCCGTGTCATGTCTGCCACATGACCACGGAAATGTCTGCAGAAGTAGACAGCACTGGCTCTTCGGCTTTGAAACAGAGATGAGCACTGAACCCTAGAGTCGGATACGACTGGCTTTCGAGCAAGGGAAACCTTTACCTTTACCTTTAAAATCCAACTAGAGTCAGATACAGTGGTACTTCACTTAAAGTCAAGAGCATAATGCGTTCCACAGGATTGCTCTTTAAGCGAGTTGTTCTTTAAGTGAAACTCTTGGAAAAAGCACTGCTGCCGCCATTGTAAATGACCAATTGTGACTTCTGGTGTCAGCAAGGGGGATTATGAAGCCCGATTTAGTTGTTGAGCAAGTTTTTTTTTTTTAGTTTTTAATCGAGTGCGATTGTTCAAAGAAAATTCTGCTCTTTAAGTGAGTTAGTCTCTTAGCAAGGCAGTCTTTATGCAAGGTTTTACTGTAGATAAAATGGTAACTCAGTGAGAAGGGTGATTAGATCCACACATTTTTACATTTCAGGAATTATGACTTAGAAATTAATACTTCCATTATTAAACAACCATGAATCAGAAAACCCATGTTGATCTACCTAGAAATCTGCTCTGGAGAGTCTTAATTTTTCTCCAGCGTCATACATGAGCACGGCACACACCTGCTTTTTCAGTACACATGTGCATGCCCTTCTTTTTCCATATCATCCTGAGTTAGCATCACCCTGTCACATTCTCAGGTTGTAAGGATTGGTCTTAAGCATGGGATTCCTCTGAAATTTGATCTTTCAAACAGGAAAGAATGCATCACTCACCTCTCTCCAACACTAACATGCCTTCTGCTATGGCTAGCCCAGTGGTGGGATTAAAATAAAATTACTACCTTCTCGGGGGGGGGGGTATGGTGGGCATGGCCAGGGGGAAAGCCCTGCATTGCACCCAAATTAGGACTACAGTGGTACCTCACTTAAAGAGCATAATGTGTTCCATGGGATTGCTCTTTAAGTGAGTTTGCTCTTTAAGCGAAACACCATTGTAAGTGACCAATTGTGACTTTTGGTGGTGGTGGTGGTGGTGGGGATTGTGAAATCCAATTTGTTTGTTAAGCAAATTTTTGGTTGGTTTTATTTGTTAAGCGAGGTTACCATTCAGATAAAATTCTGCTCTTTAAGCGAGTTACTCTCTAAGTGAGGTGCTCTTTATGTGAGGTTTTACTGTACAGTATTTTATTTCAAAACATGGATGGGCGGGACCAGCCGGAATTTCTGCTACTGGTTCTGGTGAACTGGAGTAAACCTGCTGAGTCCCACCATTGGTCTATCCATATGTGAGAGGATGAATACCAACCAGGAGCATGGGTAAACCTTTGAGCACCAGACCAAAGGAGAGACTCTGTATGACATTCACCAGGGCAGCATTGAAACCGGTGGAGCAAACTGTAGGTTAAGCCCATGCTCAGAGCCTCATTAGCAGCTGCACAAGACCTAGAACAATGATGGCTAACCTTGGCACTTCAGGTGTTCTTAAACTTCAATTCCCAGAAGCCCTGATCAGCAGGAGTGCTGACTTGGGCTTCTGGTAATTGAAGTCCAAGAACACCTGGAGTGCCATGGTTAACCATCGCTGACCTAGAATGTCCTGGAGGCAGGAAAGTCAGAGAGCCTTTAAGAATGAGAAGGAAAGGCAGCATAAAATGAGAAGAGGCTAGGGGCTACAACAGAGGGGGAGGAGAGCAGAGAAGATGATGAGGGGAGCAGTGTTTTAGAGTGGTTTGAAGGTATTTGACACTTGGAGTTCGTCTCAAACTATGGCTATACAGACTTCAACCCACAGTGTCCTTCCCCAGCTACCAGCAACTAGTGGGTTTTCCATGATTGGGCAGGAAGTTTGTTAGAATGGCTGAAAGCTGAACTTAGGTGTGATGGACCAGGCTTGCTTTGATGGTGTTGGCTAGCCTAATCCCACTGGCATAGTGGGGTGGGAGCAATGGGGGTACCCTGGGCAGCACTTTGCAGGGGTGCCCAGGACTTCCACTGGCCTCACATCCCACCCATCTGCGTGCTGTTGCCGCTGAAGGTGGAGCTGCTTGCCTGGGACACTGATGGTGGGCTCTTTGATGGGCTTCCGCTGTGCCACCTCAGCCTCTGGGTCTCAACCTGGGACCAATGGTGGCCCTGCGCCCTGCATTGCACTGCCCAGTGCTATGAGCTGGCCATAAGAGGAAGCCTGAAGAAGAGGATGATGAAGGTGGAGGAGGAGGAAAAAGGGCCCTCTGGTCCCCACCGAGGTAGGATTTTCATCTCCTTTTGAGGGGGTGGTGGTTGGTGAGCCTATGGGAGACGAGTTTGGCCTGGGCACCGGGGGGCTGAAACCTGCCCTATGCTACTCCCTAATCCCATCCATCCACATCAAACTCAACTCCAATGCTCTGTTGCTGCCAATGTGAACAACATAAATATTTCTGCTTCAAAGAAGAACAAGAGACATGGCAAAGACATTATATGACTAGGGGTGATGGGAACTACTCAGATATCTTTAAACTGGCATAGCAGGGGTTGAAGCCAAACCAACCTGCCCTACAAAAGGGATATTGAGAGGTTGAGGGTCCAGAAAGGAGAGAGCCAATGAAGACCCACAAACTTGCTGTACATTGTTCCAGAATAAAGTACAAATTTACTTCACAGATTGCTCTGCCACATGGCAATGACCAACCCCAAAGGCACATTTGATGTCCCTTTGCACATGGAGACCTTGAGGCCAACACACCACAAAGTTTATCTCTGCCTAGAGTGCAAGTCAGTGCTTTGACAGAATTTCAGATCTCTTTCCTGCGGACAAATTTGCCCTGTGGTCATACAACACAAGACTCAGAGAACTCACTTATTCATTTTCCATTTTATCATATGTTGTGAGCAAATCAAACTGACAAAAGAAACCATTGTCTTTCTGCACCATTTTTAAACGGGGTAGCTCAAAGTCAGCTCGAAACACGGATGTGTGAGGACTGCTCAATATGGTTTTGTCTGAATATTTGTTGTGATGGCACTTGATCAATGACTTCCAAGCAGTATACGACTTTATAATGCTCTTTGATAATTTGAGTCTGTGGTGGTCTGTCATGGCTGACATTTATGCTTTAGTTATTTCCACTGTGAAATCAGATAACCCTTTTCAATCATATGAGTGTTCATCTGATATGAAGGTATAAGTTGTTTCATTTTACTCATTGAGAAGTAAGTCTTCCTCTAGACATTATCATCATTCTCATTCTACTTATTCCAAGTAGAAAAATCATTCAAGCAACACCAGCTTGCCAAGCTTTATTAATCTACATTGCTTTACACATAAAAATCCAAATGTTACTGAAAACATGTAATTTTTTTTGAGACATTACATAAACATTTCAATTACACAGAAATTAAATTTACAGCAATGAAGAAGCTGTAGGTGCAATGCTTTTAAAACGTATGAAGATTATACTTAAGTTGCAGACAATATACATAGGTTAAAAATATAGTTCAGTTATAAGTTTTTAATTATAAAGGTCTAAACAAGAACTTAAATCATATTTCAATCCAAGAATACAGGAGCTTATAGTCTTAAAAGGTACAATTATGGAGCAAGGAATACATCTCTAAAACACAACATTAAAAAGTAAAAAAAGGGATTTGTAACCTTGAGCAATCTTTAGCCTTTAGCATATCCAGACATGCTTGGAAACTGTTAGGTTTTCTCACAAAAATGATTGCAATTTGCAGATTTACATCTATGGGGCTAATCCATGTTCTCTGTGTGTTTACTCAGTGTTGCTGTGTCTGAGATCTAGTGTCTGTGGCTGGTGTTTGTATTGCTATCTCTTGCTTTCTCATATTTATATTTCTCTCATTTGTTTATTTTTCTCTTCAATTGTTAACAACCAAGGTGTGCTGGTGGAGTAAACTGCTAAGCTACTCAACACTTCCCTTAATTTTTCTGTGGAAAAACCATTTGTAAGGTTGAGGGAATCAGTTTCATCCAGGAATGGTTGCAGCTAACCTGCCGCAACCCTCTCTCAGCTACCATGTCTATGAATGAAATGTTGCTTAAAATCAAAGTTGTTTAAATCATCAGCTGCCCACTCTAGCTTCTTTTGAATGGGCCAAATTATGGTTTCCTTCAATTGGAAGGGCAAAAAGCCTTCCTGAAGAGAAGAGCTAATGATCTGTAAGGGCCATTCCACCATTATCTTGCAGACTGATTTAACCAGGATGGCCAAGGGTTGAGAATAATTTTGCAAACTGCAAGTGCCATAGATGTCACAAGCAGCAATTGATCCCCACATCCGGACAAGGGGTACTTTGGATATCTCCTGTTGATTAACTTAAGTAAAAGGGGAGTACAGGTCCCTATGGATGACTGTCTTCTTTTGCTATGGTATATGTTTCATTTCCTTTCAATTCACAACTAGTGCCATATTTTTCTCCCCCAAAGTTCAGCATTTTAAAACCCCAAAACAGAGGGTCTTAAACTTTTCATGCCATGGGCTGGACCATACCCCCTCAGACAGCTGAATGGGCCAGACTTGTGGTTCCCCCTGATGTAAACGCTGCCATAAAATACACCTGCAGATGTCGTAAACTCGTTTACTACAGCCATGGATGCATTTTACGGCAACGTTTATGTGTTTATGACAGTCGCTGGCTCATTTACGCCTGTCATAAACATGTCTGCTTCCACTTCTGGTGGCGTTGTCAGTGTCAGCATGGGCCACATGAAATGGTGCCGCAGGTCAGGTCCTGCCCATGGACCATAGGTTGAGAACCCCTACCCTAATACATGAGAAATTACTAATAAGGGTTACATCAGGCATTTGCAACCAAAGGCCTGCAGGCCAAACCCGGCCACCGATGCCATTCCAACCAATGTGTGAGTCAGCGGAAGCATCTAAGACTAGCTGCATCACCATCTCTTCCGCTTACTTGCTAAATCACAAAGTGGAAGTGTATTTTTAAATACAGTGGAACCTCTGCTCTCTTTTTCTGGAATTTCCAGAAAAATAGCCTCCCCCCCCCCCAAGTCTGTGGGAGTTTGACTTGGCCTCCTGCTTTAAAAGGTTGAGAACACTTGGGTTACATGAACCAACCAGAAGGCAAGTGAGGGCTTCTCTAGCCACCTTGTAGCTAGCCCAGTAATGCACAAATATTCCTATTCCTCATTGTTTGGGCCTTCTTCTTGGAAGCCATTGTACATCCCTGCCTTATTAGAGAGAATCTTTAAGTTATCCATAGAGCTAATTGTTGTCCACTTCATTCTTGCTCATTCTTGTGACAACATTTGTGAGCAACTGATATTAAGGTTCCCCAGATGATTTTGTTCAGTATCTGTGGCAACACTGTGGATGGAGGAAAATCATGTTTGCAAGGGTGTAGATCTTGAATGGCATCACAGAGCCAGAGGAGTGATAAAAGTGTAAACTTGTTCTGACTAAAGTAGAAAACTGCAGTCAAAGTCACTCAGAAGATATATTTGTCTCTTGGGGCCTCTTAGCTTAGAGGCATCAAATGACAGTAGTCTCTGATCGTAAACTGCATGCTGGAAGCTTCATGAATAGTAGAGGGAACAGAGGTCAGATTTTCATGTCACTCACTTTCGGAGCTGTGTCTAGAAGGAATCTGACAGAAAATACCTAGAGGCTAATAGAGATCATGACAGATAAGGTCATATAGATGGAAACATCCCAATCAGTGGACCGTTTTAGAAGATGTTTTGTGACAGTGCCCTAGATAATGTTTTTTGGGGCAGATGGTCCTCTTCTGGTTGCGTATGCTCTTCAAAATGCTATGTATTCATTTAGACGTTTCTGCGCCATTCTTCTTTCTAAATAAATTCAAAATTGTTCATAAATGTTCTAATATACAGCAAGACACTAAGTACAACACCTTTTAAAAAGCAACAGAAGTGGCTAACACCAGTACCACATTATAATAAGAGCAGGTTAAAGCAAGCTTCAAGGCAGAGAGATAAAAACATTAATCTGTGTTGAAAACTTGGCAGAACTGAAAGGTCTTTGTAGCACGTCTGAAAATTATAAGAGAAGAAAACAACAACAGCATTTGAGGGAGGCAGTTCCATGATCTGGATATTTGAACAGAAGAGGCCTTCGCTTGAACCACTAGCTACTATGTGCCCAAAAATGTTAGAATACACAGCAAGGCCTCCCATGCTACATTCAGTAGGAAGATAAGATCTTTCAGCATCCTAAAGATCCTAAACGTTTAGAGTTTTGCAGGTAAAACTCACATGGTTCATCTTAAGAAAAAATAGTGTGGCAGGGCAAACCACAGAAGTGTTTGTGGAGCCTACACCTCAGTGTTTGTGGCACTTATATCTCAGGAACTGTGTATGGGATATGCAATGCTTCCATGTCCTTCCAGGTACACTATTGTACCAATTATGATTTTGTGCCTATCTAAGCCAATGATGGTGAACCTTTTAGAGACCAAGTGTCCAAACTGCAACCCAAAACCCACTTATTTAACACAAAGTACCAACACAGCAACAGGGGAGGAAGGAAACGCTCCCATTGGGCTGCTAGGCAGAAGGGTGGGGCAAACTCTGTGCTGGGGTGACTGCATGGGTGCCCACAGAGACGTCTCCAAGTGCCAGTTCTGGCACGCGTGTCAAATGTTTGCCACCACTGTGGTAAGCCAAGCTGTAAGGATAACCCAAAGGTTTTAAGAAATTCTCACTTAATTTGGAAACATATATTGTTTGTGTGGAAAGTTCTTCCTCTGCTAAGGTGGACAGCCCAGTAGTGTTGCTGGAGGGGGCAAGGGGGGCAGCTGGCCCTGGGCGGCACTTTTTGGGCTATGTGTGTTCTTGGACTAGAATTCCTAGAAGCCCTAGCGGGAGCGGGCACCATCATCCACCAGGGGGCAGCAAATTTGACTTGAGGCCTGGGTGGGTGAGATCCACGCAACGTTACTGGGACAGCCACTCAAATTGGAATTGGCTCCTGTCAGACTATAGTCCTCTTGAGTTGCTCAAGTTCAATTAATTTACAGAATGGAGCCTGTTGCCCAGGTGATGCTGAGTCATCCTGTAACAATCTAGCACTGGGCCATGAGAAGGTATAACAAGGATGACAATTTGAAAACTAGAAAGTGCAGTCCTCTATCATGACATGACTGCAGCCCAAGTACTGATCAGGGCAAAATCTAATTCAGCTTTTGGAACACTAACAAAATCACATTGGCAGAATCAGCTTTTCCATAAAAGGCTGTTTGGGATAGCACCAGAAGAAGCAAAAACGACTCAACTGTCACAGCCCACAAAACTCAGTCAAGAGGGTAGGAGCAACAGGGTGATCACACATAGTTAAGGAAGGAGCTGATCCAGTGGTGGTCAGCAAAAAAAAAATGCTACCACATCATAGGAGGAGCCTACATCATGGGCGATCTAGTCATGCCTGGCATATGGCCATGTATACATCTGCAAACACAGGCAGTACTGGCTCTTTGGCTGTAAGTGGAGATGAGCACTGCACCCTAGTGTTGGATATGACTGGTTTTTGAGCAAGGGAGACCTTGAACCACTTGCAGGGACAAAACCTGATGTTAAATTTGAATACCAATCAGGGATCTTCTGTTATTAGGTAAAGGTTGCCCCAGTGATGGGATGACAAAAAGTTTACTACCACACCGTGACATCATAGATGTCGTGGGTGTGGCCAACATCATGACATCATGATGTTGTGGGCGGAGTCGACGTCATGATGTGATGACATTGTGGGCTGGGCCAAAAAAATAAAAAAAATAAAATTAATAAAATAAAATTAAAATAAACACACACACACACACCCCTCAACCTACCCACCCACCCAAACAGCCACAACTCAAATCCGTAAATAAATAAACTAAATAATGAAATAAAATAAAAATTAAATAAAAATATACCCAACCACCCAAACACCAAACCACCCACCCACCCCAAACACAAATAAACTCACCCACCCACCCACCCCAAACACAAATAAAAACCCCAAACACAAACCCTGGGTCACTTACCCTGGGTCGGTCGACTCATCTGGGAGCAGAAGAGGAGGTGGTGCGGTGCGGCGGCATGGTGGCAACCCGTTGCAGTGGTCTTGCGTTGCGGCATGCCATGGAAAGGCCACTGCCGCCACTTTAAGCGCTGCCTGAGCTTCCTTTCCGGGCAGGCAAAATGGCTGCCCATAACTGCGCATGCGTCAAACCTCTATTTGACACATGCACAGTTCTATTTCTTACTGCGTATGCATCAAATAGAGGTTTGATGCATGTGCAGTTATGGGCAGCCATTTTGCCTGCCCAAAAAAGTATTTTAGAAGGAGTTTGGCCCGAACCGGGGAGGCAACTGAACTGGTTGCCGGGGGTTCTACGAACCCCTGGCAAACCCCTCGTGATGGGAGCTACCGGTTCAGGCGAACCGGACCCAACCAGTAACATTCCATCACTGGGTTGCCCTCACTCAAAAGCCAGTCATTACCAACTCTAGGCTTCAGTGCTCATCTCTGTTTATAGCCAAAGAGCCAGTGGACTTGATCCACAAAAGTTCACATTAAAATACAGCAGTTAATCTTTAAGGTGCCACAAAATTTTTGTCTTTTTGTTTTGTTTACTCTCTGATATGCTTGCATAGAATAAAACTTTTTAAATTGTAGCTGTGTTAGTCTGGGCAGGGCAGGGAGGTGGGCATGGCCACCCAATTTTGCTAAACACACCCTGCCCGAAGGCCACCCAATTTCACCACCACCACCCACCCCGAAGGCCACCCAGTTTTGCTACACACACACACACACACACCGCCAGAGGGTGCGAACCTTTTACTGCCCACCACTGAGCTGATCCCATTGAATATCACACCAAATAGCAACTATTCTGGCTGAGGATTTCTGGGAATTGATATCCAAAGCATAATTTTTCTGAGTTCAGAAAAAAAATGCTATAATCAATTTGTGTGATCATACACTCACTTCCTAGACATCAGCAAGTGGATTCTTCTTCCCACCCTTGTGCATGGTGCTGATGGGATTTGGAAGATAGCTAAACCAGCATTTGTTTAGTGGACAGTTCAAACAAAAATGTAATCCACCCAGCCCTGAAAGATGTGTGAAAGCCATGCCAAGAACATTCTACTTACGCTTGTTGCCATCCTTTGTTTTCAAAACAAGTCTGTAGTTAATTTATTCGCCTGCCACTTTATGCTTGGAAGCCAGTTTTCTTTGTTGCAAATTTGTGTATGTGCAGGGTCATCTGCAGCTCTATGCCAGCTATAATTGGGCTGAACTCCTGCCATTTAATTTCTATGGAATCATTGGTACGGTTATGGTACATTATTCTAAGCTTTGAAATGTTGTGTGACTTCCTTGGCTGATTGACAGAAGAATTTTGCTCAGGAAGGGAAGAAATGGCCACAAAATCTTTAGATGCCAGATATAGGTTTTTTTTTACCCCTGTGCGACATTTCTCAGGATGGAAAACACCACTCATGCTGCATTCACACATGAGACACTATTCCTACATTGCACAGTCATTCTAGCTAATGATCACCACTACAACTTTGCTGTTACAGTATATCACTTTGTAGCCTGGGGAACTGGTTCTCAGCTTTTGGTCTTTCCGATGTTTTGGACTTCCACTTTCCAAACGTCTTCTCATTGGCTATGCTGGCTGTGTTTTCTGGGTGCCAATGCCCCAAACATCTGGAGGGCCAAATGTTGAGAATTACTGGCTAATTGCAGACAGATACAAAACAGAGCAGAGGACTTGCATCTTATATTTGCCATGTAGAAGAGGTCAGTTCTGTGCATGCAGCCTGTCCTGCAGCTGTACTGGCTGAAATCTTTTCTATAACCACTAAAATTTCAGGGGTCCTGTTGTCTTCTGCTTCTGGCTGACTGAAAGTGCAAACCTTCATTCCAATGCAACACCATTACTACTTTCTCCAGGCCCTTTGCACTGGCAATGGTAGAACTGAAGAAAGACAATCTTTGGACTGGAACTCTTGTGAGGTTTCACATGCCTCTTAAAGTGGCACACTTTGTGGCACATGCATTCAAAGCCCCAGTCATGGTAGAGGCTACCATGTGCTCACAAGTTACACCAAATGTTGTCAAAAATCCATATGTTAGTTAAACTTTGTTGTATCTTTTTATGTATATAGCAGAGAAGGAAGGTACTGGACTCTGATACCCTGTTGCTGGGCAGAGGACAGTGAAGATACAGGGATGTATCTGATTGGCTCGTGTAAATGAGATAAGGCAGGAGGGAGATGGTGAGGTATAAAAAGGAAAGAGAGGATTTTCTGAAGGGAACTTGAGGAGAACTTTAGGTGATTTTAAAGAACTGGAGAGAAAAGACTTTCTGAAGAGAAGAGACAGTCTGAGGCAAACTTTCAGAGTCTGAGAAAAACTTTCTGAGGAGAATCTGAAGAGATTCTCAGGTAAATATGAAGAGATTCTGGGAACTTTCAGAAGAGATTCTAAGGAGAATCCAAAGAGATTCTGGGCAACTTTTGGAAGAGATTATGAGGAGAATCTGAAGAGAAGAAGCCAGGGAAGAATGAGAAGAAGGAAATCCTGCTCTCTTCTAAGCTATCAGAATAAGTTAGTGAGTTAGATTAATTTATATTCATGGGGGAAACCAATGTGTTGGTTTTCCTGAATCTTTTTGAATAGGGTTGTATATACAGTACTGTATAGTTATCTGTATTGTGTGAACAATGTATCTCTAACATCCTTTATGAAACATAACTTGTATGTTATTTGATAACTTGTACTGTATGTTTATTGAAGGGTGGGGGGGACAGAGTAAAGCCAACTTAAGCCAGGCGAGGCCACACTGCTACCATTCTCTCCTTTTGACATTTTCTGGGGATCATTTTAAGAGTGGATCTTCCAGGTTGCAGCAAAAAGGCAATATTTTGCTAGACCAGCACTCCATGGAAAATGGCTTGGAGTTTCAGTAGTCCCAAATTGGAGCTGCCTGTGTCTGGGAAACCCAGGAGGGGGCAAGGAGAGGACTGAAGCAGAGGGAGTTTAGTGCCAGGTAACATTAAAGGAACGTTGGCACATATCCAGGAGTCGCTGACACCCTCCTACTGGGGTGAGCATGTCAACAGAGAACCCTCTGTCATCAGAGATCCAGGGAAGAGTGAGAGAGAGAAAGGGAAAGAGGTTGGCTTTTTATAGTCTGGGCATGTTCAAACCTTGTTAACTGGAAAGCTGGCAAGTCGGCAGTTCGAGAGCTGGGTACTGCATGACAGATTGAGTGCCCATCTCTGTCCCAGCTCTTGGGGACATGAAAGGAGGCTCGTTTGGGTGTCCCAAGTGTAGTTTCTCCAGCAAAAATCCTTTCAACCCAGAATAATTTCTGACATGAAATTATAATTATTATTATTATTATTATTATCTGAGGATGAGTTACTGCTCTTCCTCATGACATATCAAGGAAATGGATACTATTGTGGCATGCACATGTTCAGTGTAGAGAGGGGCATGATGAGCACTCCCACTGAATCTTAAGTTAATTCTTTTTTAAATATACAGATGAACTGTGCTGTAGTGGTGTGTGCTATGTACACAAATTATGTAGCAAACCACTTAGGCAACCTAGCCCTCCCGAAACCCTTGGAAAATTCCTTTGGATGCCATTTTCTTAAAAGCCATTTCCTTGGGCACCACTTCCATGAAGCAAATGAGAAGGAACAACTAGAGCAGACACAGGGAAACATGTTGCCTGCCAAATGTTCCTGAACTCACATTATGATGGCTCTTGGGAATTGTGGTCCAGGAATACCTGGAGGGCTGCAAATATCCCACCGTGAAGCAACATTTATGCAGCTTCCTTTTTTTCAGAAGTGAAGGAGTGTGTGAGTTCAGGGAAGAGGGAATTTGAGGAGGCCATCCTTGTGAACTTCCCAGTCTACCAAGAGCTTGATCCTTTCCCAACACAATTACTAGGTGACATGATGGTCCTCAGTCATCTCTACCAGAAATGTATTTGCTTCAAACATTCATGTTATGAAGGAGTTATACCACTCTAAGGACAATGTTGCTCTAAGAGATTTTACAACCTTATTAACATTCCTGGTAAGTAAGCTATGGGAATCAGGAAGGCAGCCGGAGGGGTTGAATACAGAGCACTCAGTGTTGTGTGCTACTAAATAAGAATTTGCACACTGGTTTACTTCCAGGCTCAGTGGTTTGCTTTGGCTACAGCTCATTTTCTGTGAGAAATGGTGCCACCTTGGTCTGTTTTTTTGCCTACTGCTGCCATATTTAGCTTATATTTATTGTAAGTAGAGTAGAAATTAAGTTGTTCTGTTTGAGTGCTGAGACATGCAACTTGAGAGCAGGTTTCTTTGAGGCGTGACTTGGATGCTGTTACGCTGACATATTAAGCCAATAATAAATTATAGACTGTTGTTTTCTTTTCGAGAGTTGTGATACAAAGCAGTGGAAAATCTGGCACTAGGCAGTGGTTCAGAGGATTCAGAAACAGTGCTCTGGACATTGTACAGAACAGGAGTGACATGATGGCATGTGGCCATTTTGGCTGGGCAGGGTAGAATGAAGGAGCGATTGGAATTTTGCTACTGTGTAGAAGTACCCAGCGTAGCTACCTGCCAAGAGCAGCTATATACGCTTTGAGCATCTGCTGAATTAACTCCTTTAGGAATATATGCTTCGGCATCTCAGGGCATGGCTAGAATATTATAGTTTTTGTTGTCTGAATATAATGAGAGAAGTGAAGGGTTTGATGATGGATTACAGAATATTCTCTTAAGCTGCCTATGACATTTGGTGAGAGAAAACACAACACAGCTGGAAAGGACAGAGGTGTTCTTTTGTCTCTTCCACAGAGAGCAGCATCCCTTGGTTTGTCCCTGCTGATTGTGTGGCCCCAGAATTCTTCCTTGTTGTCCTCTTTGGACATTTGTACACCTTTAGTTCAGCAGACTCAATTTCATCTTCTTTGTTGTTCACCATCTGTGCTAAGCTACTGGGAGATACTGACTGCAACTTAAGAATGCCCGATGGCACCAATACCGCATATATTTTTAACAACTAGGTCACCTAATGTCTTGCTTGACCTTGGAGCAGGCATCTTGGAACTTCTAAACAGCGTCTGACAGCTGTGTTTGGACGGCTGAAGGCTATTAGCCTGCAACTGAATCTAGACAAGGCAGAAGATATTGCCTCTGTTGCCTCTGTTCTCATGAGGGGGGTACTCACTTGATTACTGATGACATTTAATTGCCATGCATTGGCCAGTTCCATTACTTTCAGACACTGCCCTTTTCTGAATGGACTTGTCACTGGGGACAGCAAGGATACATTTTGCCATCTCTGTCTTTTACATTGGCTGCAACCTTATCTGCATCAGGGAACCGCATGTTTTTGTAACCTTTAGGCTTCACTGCTTTTTGCTTAGGACGGCGCTTCAAACACGCCTAGATATTTAAAGACAATCGAGCTGCTGTAAAAAAGAGCTGCTCTTCTTCTAACCAGAACAGGTAATAGCTGACAATCTGCCTCTTGTTACAAGTCAAGATGGTAGTCCTGAAACTGTAAACAGCTCATATCCAATTTATCACAACAATAACCCTTCTCAGCCCTTTCTTTTGGGAACCCCATGGTTGCAGGAACTTGTCTTTTGCTGGCCACACCAAAATAAGAAGTTGTCAAAGATGAAAAATTACACAGCCTTTTTTATTATAACCTAGCACTTTGGGATTCTGCCCCTGTAGAGAGGCATACATGTGTCTCTTCATTACCTTTTAGGAAGATGGCCCAGATTTACCTCTTCCTCTTGATACCTGATGTCCTACATACTTTTCCAAAGTGGGAAACTGAGTACTCAAATGGGGTTTTACCTGGATTAATGTGTTTTAATGGGTTGTTGTTCTCTTTTGCTTGTGATTTAAATTGATCGTAATGGAATATAAATTAAACATGATTTAGTGTTTAAGCATTGTAGATGCTTCTTTATCTTGATCTGTTGCTACAGTTACATGGCAGAACAATATGCAAGTAGGCAAATACTCCACACTTGATTTTTAAATTAAAATTATGTATGTTTTTAATATTTAACCAATTCGAACAGGAAAATCTGCTTTCTTCTAATTACAGTAATTACATGTCATCAACTTAATTCTGACATATGGCAACTTTTTTGTAGTTTTCTAGGTAGGGAATTTATTTATTATTTATTAGTCAAATTTATATTCCGCCCTACTCGCGGAATACTCAGAAAGGGGTGCTCTGAGGTGGTACAGCTTGCCCAAGGCTAAATAGACTGGCTTTTCTTCTAGGAGGGATAGTGGGAATTGAACTCATGTCTGTTGATTCTGCAGCCAGGTGTCTAACTCACTGAGCTGTCCAGTCAACTGCTAGACAGAAGAATTATAACTGCATAAATTATTCACTGAGGGTCAAATTACACAATGACATACAGTAAAACCTCAGATAACATTAAAACCTGGTTCCACAAGTTTTGGTGTTATACGATTTTTAGTGTTATCTGATGCATGTTAAAATCCTATGGGATCCATAGAGATACATTGTAACCACACAGGCTTTAGCGGTTGTTATCTGAAGCATCCCATAGGATCTTAATGTTATCCGATGCAATTCTTCCCCCCAGATTCCTTAATGTTATGCGATTTTCGTGTTATTCGATACTAATGTTATATGAGGTATTACTGTATTTGGATATTTTGGGGTGTATTCTTGAGAACAGGAAGTAGGTAGCTGTTTCTTTGCTTTTTGGCCTGTTCACCCACCAGATTATACATTTAGGGAGGCTTGAGCATTGCTGTCTAGACTCCACCCACCTTGTGTCCCATCAGAGCATATAACATGGCACTGGGAAGTGCATAGGGAGGAGTGAATAGAAGACTGGAGCCAGGATCATAACAAGGGAGAAGCGAGAGGGTGTACTCAAGGGGCAGCAGACCTGGAGGATGAAGGAGAAGTGCACAGGCAGAGGTTTTTCTTGTTGGATAAATTTTGCATTATTTTTCTTTCTGCTAAAACTGTGGTTGAGTATATTTGTGCCTTGGAAACTAGAAACAAACAAAAAGGGAACTGAAGAGGGCTTGCATTTCAAAACATTCAGCTTAAAACTTTATTTTATTTTAATTAATTAATTCAGTATAACAATTTTGTATCAGAAATTATTCTGGGTTGAAAGAATTTTTGTGGGAGAAACTCCACTGGGGGAATGCCCAAATGAGGCTCCTTTCATGTCCTCAAGAGCTGGGACAGAGACAAGCGCTCAATCCCTCAATCCGTCATGGTTTCGAACTGCTGACTTGCCAACCTTTCAGCTAAGAACCACTGAGCCACCGCAGTCCCTTCAATAATTATTTTGTTTGTTTATAATATTCATATTCCACCAAAGTGTCTAGCAGTACTCAGGGTGATTTACAGTAACAAAATGTATAGCAAATAAGAATCAAAATAACGACACAAAAAATCAACACAAATTGATTCCTACATTCCAAACCCCAGATGGCAGCAAAGAACTAATCAGACGCTGTCCATGTGGTCAAAACAATTCACAACAGAGTCAAGTAGAGAAATAACAAATACAGAATTTATTTTGGTGTGTACATAAAGTTTCATTAGCAACAGATACAGCATCACTAGCAAAATAAAATAACCACATCACAGTAATGTAACAAATGAATAGATTGGAACAATAAATTTCACAACTGGATTAAAAGGAATTCTTTGGCTTGTTCGTTAGCTGTAGCTGCAGAGAGAGAAGTTGTGGGGGAAAAGATATATCATTATAAAAGTGCTGTAGTAAAGCAAGACCAGCTGAACTAGTCATGAAGTGAGATATAGATTCTGCTGCCCCTCAGTTCCAAAAGATATGGGAAGAAGGTGAAAGCATCCACAGTCCAAATTGATTAGCAGAAGATGATGTGCGTTTGTAGAAAGTGTAGGAAGTGGATTGCTGAAAATTCAGATGTCATAAAAATTCTGGCAACCAGAGTGGGGTGTTGGGGCTTCATTTCTCCTCCAGATTAAAAAGGATGGTAGCCATACTAGGTCTAGATTGGTCAGCAAGGGATTGGAGATCACCAGACCTGATGTGGAGCAAGGGACTAGGACTTGCTCCAGGTATCTTCCACATGATGGTGGATCTTCAACCCTTCAGTCTTTTCACATTGGCCATTCCAAACCTTGATCTGAGTCTCCACCTTGACACTATTCTTTTACTGTGATCTTAACAATTGGATATTTGGTCTTCTGGTACTGTTACTGTGCAATCCTATGGCCTCACTCCAGCCACCAGGGTGGCATTAGGTAATCCTAGCCAGGATCAAACACCTTCCCAGGAGCCCCTCTCACTTCCTCTTTCCTTTGCCACTCTCTGGCATTTGGACACCAAATTGCATGTATAGGACCTCATCTGATAAAACCAAGTGAAGTTTAATGTGCAGGAGAATTTAAGCCCCTGAGCCCTGGGATCCCCAGTTCAGAATCCAAACAGGGCACCATTTCTGACTGGTGCCTGGATTCTGAACTGCCCCCCTTCCCTGTGGCAGCCCCTCCCTCCCACACACACCCACTAAGCTGCCTCTGGCTCTAGCACAAGCTACAGCAATGGTGGGGACAGGAGGGCTTTCCCCCTCTGCCTTCCTGCCCCTCATCCTCTGGCCACGTGGAAGACTGCGATGGCTGCTACATTTCCCAAGTTCCCCTGTGCCTTCAGCACTTTAAAAAGAATATACAGTGGAACCCCACATAACGAATGCTTCGCGTAGCAAAAATGTGCATAACAAAGCATTTACTATGCAGGGGCGATACCCTGCATAATGGAAAAAATGTTCATTATGCGGAGCTTTCGTTAACCGGAGTATACCTCATCAATGGGTTAACAAACTTTTTTTCGTTATGCGGGGTACTGCCAATAGTGCTTTACATAACGAAAACATTCGCATGATGAAGCACTCCATGGAACGGAGTTTTTTCGTTATGCAGGGTTCCACTGTACCACCCACTGGGGAGCCTGGGAAATGTAGGAGATCAGATGTTGCTGAGCTGCTGTCTTTTGCAGTAGGAAAGAAAGAGGAAAACACTCTACCCAGGCATTCAACTACCCAGGGAGACGCCCAGTCTTATTTTGAGGCCAAAACGTAGTGGAAGAGAGAAGATTTCTTAGTACCAAGAGAAAAAAAGTGTAAAAGGGAGGTAGACATATTAATAGATAAAAATGGGAAACGTTGCAATAAAATAAAAGGGAAATTACAAATCATGGAGCAATTCTTTCAAAACTTATACCGGGGAGAGAAAGAAAATCAGTGGAGTTAAAATCATATTTGGATAGACATATAAAATTAAAAATAAAAAAGTACATAAAACCCAAATGGATGAGAGAATAATGGATAGAAATTGAGGAGGTAATAAAAAAAAACCAAAAGCCTGATAAAACCGGAGAAGATGATTACTCAACAGAATTTTACAGAGAGTTTAAAGACCTCATTCATAAATTGAAACAGTTGTATAATTATATCTTAGAAGGGGTGAAATACCAAACTCCTGGAATTACTCAATAACAGCTCTACTACCTAAAACAGATAAAGACGGGGGTGGGTGGGTGGGGGTTGGAGTGGATTTTTATCTTCCAATATCACTTCTGAATCAAGATGCAAAAAATTTACAGCTCTAATGGCAAACAAGTGTATGAATAAATGTATACACGAGGACCAAGCAGGGTTATGGAAGACCTAATTACTAATGGAAGACCTAATTACTAAATTAGTAAACATCATAGATTTAGCCAAAAAGAAAAACATTATGAGTACTAGCCCTCGATATCTATAAAGCTTTTGACTCGATCCAGTGGAAGACAATAAAAGAGATTGTAAATAAAATGGGATTTGGAAACAAATTCCAACATGTGATCAGTGAATTGTATAAATAAAGCTGCACCAAGATAAAAGTAAATGATTCCTACACAAAAAAGGGTAAAATTAAGTGTGAGGACAAGACAGGGATGTCCTCTGTCCCCAGTTCTTTTTATATTAGCTATGGAAACTCTGGCTACAGCAATTAGGAATAATGCAGAAATTAGAGGAATGGGGGAAAAGAAAATAAGTACAGTTGTACCTTGTTTAAAGAGCATAATGTGTTCCACAGGATTGCTCTTTAAGTGAGTTTGCTCATTAAGCAAAACACCATTGTAAGTGACCATTGTGACTTCTTGCCTCAAATTCCCCGACGTTATCCGATTTTAGCATTATCTGAGGCAATTGTTATCCGAGGTATTACTGTATAAGGAAAAGGCCCATAACAACTCAGGGCCTAGTTAGCACATTATATCAAGCCTTGGATGTTTCTATGAGACCTTGCAAACATATTTCAGGTACAGCTAAAATGAAATGCTGGATTTTCTGGACAAAGAATCAGGGAAAAGTTGTTTCTGAGAATTCAGAACAACTCAGATCACAGAACCAGTTCTACCTCAGATCCACCAAGGCTAACAAATGATCCAGAATGCTGGATATTTGCAACTCCACTGATGTCCCCATAGTTGTTACATATCATGATTGGAGACAGGGAGAAACTAAACCAATGGGGAAACTGCAGAAGACAAGAAAGGCATGATATCCATGTTCGCACAATATTTCTCACTTCTTGGATACTTACCACAATGAATTCATGGAAGAAAGTGAGGGGAGCTCATTTGTTAAAGAGGACAACTCAGTGGAGCTTCCAATCAAGAAAACGTTGAGCCTAATGCCATCAAAAATTGTGGCTCAAGGAGATGTGAGGAAAGCCTTGTTTGGAAAGAGAAGTAGAGAAACTGCTCAAGGGCTCAGGAAGAACTGAGACTATACAAAAAGAGGGAGAGTGATCTCTTTTGCTCAGTTGAGTGATCCTTTCACCCACAAGGGATGTCTCTTAATTATCCAGGGTCAGAAGCACAGCACAAGAAGAGGTTGAATGGTCTCCCGTTGGCTTAATCAATATAAGAAATGCTTTTCTTCAGCCATCCTCTACCACACCTGGAAAATTTCCCATCTCTTAATGGACCCCAGTTCCAATAAAAACAACATTTCCCACCCACCTCCATTCTCTAACCAGATTATAAGGGACTTCAGAACCAATCTAGGGGGCAAGAGATACACTTACCCACTCACTTCTACTCCCCCCATCCCTATAAGGAGCTAAGGGCTCTTTCAAATACAATGTGACCTAAAATAGGCCACTTTTTAACCCCGTCCCCCCGTGACTTTCTGTGAGCTTTGACCAACCCCCCCCCATCACATGGTTTGAAATTAGATTTATGGATGTGAAAAGCAAATAATAATTTTGGAGTCATGTGACTTCATGCTGACCTTCCTCCCTCCCCCCATGATTTTGGTCGACCCCTTCCCCCAAAATGGTCACGTGGTATTTGAATGAGCCCTTAGACTGCAGCAACAATGATGTCAAGGAGGAAGGGAGGATTCTTTCCCCAATTTCTCTTCTCCTACCAACCCGGTCTCATCTTCCTCTCTTCTCTTTTCCTAGAGACCCTGGGAAGTCACCTCTCTACCTAATCATGTATTGGATTTGGCATCATCATTATTTGCAAGATTGGACTATCATCCAAGGCAGAAAAAACTGAGGGGAAAGGATTGCTCCTTTCTCCTGTTCCTCGGCTTTCTCCTGTTCCTACGACTTTGTACACAAAATGAGAGAAAGATCTTTCTCCCTCTCTTTGACCCTTGTTACTCCCCCTCTTGTCTCTTGCTTCTACTCGTCCTCCTCACCCTTCCTCCTTGGCCATAGCAGCATTTCAGGTGTCAGGGAAATTAAAGACCTGCTGAGCCTCCTGATCCCATGATTTGGGAACAGGGATGTGGCCATCTGAGCCAGAGGACAGCTAGGAGAGCAAAAGGTAGCTCCTCCCTCCCACTCACACCCACTTACCTGACTTTGGCTGAGCTGAGAAAATGGAGGTGCTTCTTTTTGCCAGACTTTGTTATGGCTCAACTCAGAACCACAAAGATGGTGCATCGTAAGGCTCCCCTCAAAAACAAGAGAAGCTTTACGAGCCCCCCTGGAGTTCTTACCTGGCTAGGATTTCAATCTGAGCCAGGAAAAAACTCAACTCCCTGGTCCCCTTCCATGAGTCTCCAACACTCCTCCTTCCTCCTCCACCTGAGACCACTCAACCCTACAACCTTCCCTACCTTGTCTCCAAGCTGCCTCCCTTCACCCCACCAGCCCTCTGGCTAATCTTCCTCTGGTTGGTTGTTTGGAGGCTCAAAGAAGAGTTGGGGGAGTAATTTCACAGTTTTTCACCCCCACTGGGGTCCAACACAGGTGTCCAATTGGATTCAGCATGCTTGGAAGAGGCCAAGCCAAAGGCTTCTCAACCCCTCTGATGGTAAAGGGGGGGGGGAATCACACATCACTAGGTAGCAGGGAAGGAAGGAAAATGGCCTCCCTCCTTCCCCTTCCTTCTTCTCCTTCCCAGCTCCCTTCTTCTCCTCTCTTTCTTTTCCTCTCCTGCCCTTCTGACATTTGCAAGGCTACTCTAAGAGCATTGGAAGAACCAGAAGGAAAGAGGTGAGGAAAAGAGAGAGAGAGAGAGAGAGAGAGAGAGAGAGAGAGAGAGAGAGAGAGAGAGAGAGAAGAGAGTGAATACAAGTGGAGGGATGAGAAAGAAGGGGAGAGAACCCTCCTTCCTTCTCTGCTATTGTCTTTGTCCGGCACTCTCCCTGGAGCCCCATACTTGATGGAGCCCAGCAGCTGCAGCCGTCAGGTAAGGGTGCCTGGGGGTTCATGGGTCGGGGGATGAGATGGAGCTTACCAAGGGAAATGTGGGGGCTTGGGGAGGACTCAGGTTGATCTGCCAATTTGTTTCATTGTATCAGGGGAATGTTCCATCTCACTGCCCAATTTGGATCCATGGTTCAGAATTCAAGTGATTGGGAAAACTTCGGCCTGAGATCCTGGCATCACTGCACATCAATTTGAAAGGGAGGGAATGAGAAAGGGGTTGGAGTGAGGTGGATTGACCCTCACTTGATATTACTCAGGTTTCAGTGCAGTGGAGAGGGAAACCATAGGATTGCAATCACGACACAAAAGCATTTTCCATGGCTAGAATGACTGAAGTTCTCTCATTTTTCCGGCTGGGCTGGGCTGGGCTGGTGCTGGCCAGTGACAGAGACATCATGACAATCAAACATGTTCTTCAAGGAGACCTGTTTGGAGAAAGAATGGAACTGGTCAAAAAGAGATATCTTTCTCCACTAAAAATGAGCAAATTTGGCAGCCTCACAACATAGTAGAATCTTGAAAATTTGAAAAGTTCAGAATGTTTATAATGGAATTGTAAACCATATTTTGAAACCTCTACTTTGGCAAGTAGAGGTCATCATGACCTGCAAGTCAGTTTGGCAGGAAGGAAGGGGCGAGCTATGGAGATTTAGTCATGACCCAAGATGGAACCAATGCTCATCAGTGAGACAATTGTCTGGGTTACATAGGAGACAAATCAGAATTCATATAAAAAAGACCTACAAGGGCCAATCAAAATGTTTAATTTAGAAAGTGGTGTAGGAAGTACATTTGCACACTGACTCCTTATCCATCCTGAAACAAATAAATATGCTGTCAAGAAAATTTTTGGTGTCATACTTCTATACAGGATAGGGTTGTCAGAGATGAGGATGATTCTCTTTTGCATGTGGCTTGCTACCTTTCCCCCTCCTTGTTAAGAAAGGCATCAGATTTTTTAATGAACTCATTCTTCTCTTGTTCCCCTCTTTCTTTCAGAGCAACTCCTTCTCCACCACTGCTCTCATGATGCTCAGCAGTATTTATTCTCTGAAGACTTTCAAATCATCAATGGTACCCTGTATGCAAAAACAAATGCATATCTTATTTTAACATGAATGGCCCTCCCTTTATCACTGGATCTAGGGGATGGGTTACAAAGCAACAAAGAACAATTTTAAAATGTATATTTAATACACTTTAAAATCAAAAATTAAAATACAGTATTAACACTAGGACACTAAAATTTACATAGGCCACAATTCTCAACCCCAAAAGCTCTAATCAGTAAGGAAATCTTGACATGGTGATAAGACGCCCACCTCACACCCTGCCCAACCTCTAGTCAAAGTTCATAGTATGTGCAAGGCAGGTCACATTTGTTTTGATACCTGAGTCAGAAGATCGTTCAAAGGGGAGTTGAAGCATCATAACAAATTATGTTGCTGTTCTTTTTTGAGGCCCATAGTTGACTCCCTCACTCTGCCTAAGGACAGGATGCTCAGGATCTATGAATTTTAGTTGAAAGAGAGAGGCTAGTCTACAGCACATGTCAGCAAACTTGGCTCTCCAGGTGTTCTTGGACTTCAATTACCAGAAGCCCAAGTCAGCACACCTGCTGATCAGGGCTTCTGGCAGTTGAAGTCCAAGAACATCTGGAAAGCAAACTTTGCTGATCCCTGGTCTACAGCAAATAATAAAAGGAAATCAAACACTAAAGGTTATCTTTCATTGATTGACTAAACTTTGTTCAATAAGACTAAGCAAGTCTCTTGCCTTTGTGTTCTTCTCTCCTTCTGCAGACATTAGTTCTGGCGGTTTGTCAATACAGAACATGGTCACCATCTTTTCACAATCTAGCAAGGATGAAAGAAGGTATCAGTTTTTTCTTAGGTAAAGCCCTAGGCAGAACCAGAGCATTGAATGATTACTAACTTTTTTAACCATAGGTCTCAGATTTTTCCACACTATATGTCTGCTGGCCATGGTCAAGGATTCAAGGAGTTGTGCTAGGAAGGGAAAGCTGTTAACCTCATTTGTAAAACACTTCCATATACAGGAATGCTGCCACTCCTTTAGAAGAGGTATGGAACAACAGCATGAAAACTTGCCACAAATCCTTCAAGCTCCCATCCTTTTGTGATAAAGGTTAATGTAGCCCTCAAAGAGTCCTGTGCCTTCATGAAGTGATCTCTTGACAGTTAAGGCCCAGGATGACTGTTAACTGCCTCTTGGTTTGCCAAGGCAGAGAACCTATTAAGAGTCTGACCTCTGTTTGACATCACAGAGTTGTGATTCTGTTTGGTCTAAGCTGTATCCATGCCAACTGTACTGGCCAATCAGCCTCTGATTGTTTTAATTTAATTAAAATGCAAAACACCCCACACACAAAAAAGCATCACAACTACAAAAACATATACAAAAATATTAACAAAATTACATATAGTACAACATAACTGCTACATGCACCTGCCACTAGTGGGAGTTAAAATCTTCTCAATTAAATGTTTTCAGTATCATTAAAGTTTTATACTGTATATTCATCCCCTCATTCCAAAAAGATAATACATCTTATTCTGGCTTTGCTTCTTTCCCTTTTGCTAATATATAATCTAAAAATTCTCCCTATATTTCTATAAAACCAGATGTTTTTATTGATCCCTTTTTAAAACTTCAACTCACATTTTGATTTACAGCTATATTCCATATATCTTTGTACCAATCATCTTATTTTAGGACACATCTCCAGTTTTACATGAGATAAAACTACAAGGATTCAGGCAGTTATGCTGGGCAGGGAACACTATTAACCTTATCTGCAAGACATTTCCATATACAGGAATGCTGCTACTTCTTCACAAGAGGTATGAAAGTACAGTATGAAAATGTTACAAATCCTTCAGAAACCCCTCCTCTTCTGGCAGAGGTTAATATAGCCTTCAAGAACACTGTGCCTTCATGAAGAAATGTCTTGACAATGTTAAGACCCAAGGTGACTGTTAACTGCCACTTGGTTTGACATCACTTTGACATCGCAGAGTTGTGGTTCTGTTTGGCCTAAGCTGTATCCATGCCAACTGTAGTGGCCTATCAATGGATGATATCAGTGGCGTCGCGCAGTGTTCAGCCGCCTGGGGCGAAGAAGAAAATCGCCGCCCCCCCCAGCTCCGCGCTACCGCCGGGGGCCCCCCCGGACCCAGGCAGAAGGCGCCCCCCTGCTGAATAGCGGCGCGCGCTCGCCCTCCAGGGGCCCTCCGTCACCCACCCCCAACGAGCGCACCTCCACCTCCGGCAACTCGCTCGCCCGGCTGGCCGTCGGGGGCTCTCCTGGCGGGCGGCCCGCGTGCGCGCGCACGCTACCCACCTCCTCCTGCCCAGCCAGCCACCAGGGGCTCCCCGCCACGGCGCCACCCACCCCCGACGAGCGCCCCATCTGACGGCAAGCTGGGTGGGTGGCTGGGCGGGCGGAGGCGAGCAGCGTGCGCGGACACGTGCACGCAGGGCGCCCACCAAAGGTGGGCGGCGGAGAGCCCCCGACGGCCAGCCAGGTGGACCGAGGCGAGCAGCGCTCGCCAGCAAAACGGCCGCCCTCCGCCTGGGAAGTCCTGCTTCCTAAGCCCGGCCCCAGGCAGAGGGAGGCCAAACTGGTGGGGACATTTTGCCGCCCCCTGAAATCCGCTGCCCGGGCCCCCCCCCCCCACGCGACGCCACTGGATGATATAGGGAACCATCAACTTGCATCTCCAGCAGTTAGGATCTCTGAAATCCTAGCAGACCTTTCGAAGAGTCCTAATGCTGCCTCCAGTTTTAAAAACATACCAACAAACCCCAAACACTGGTTGGCACCTAGTATCTTAAGCACAGACTTTTTTTTAATTGAAGAACAAGAAATGCCTCTTGAATTCATAACAAAACATTGCCTTGGGATCCAAATCAGAAGATTTCTGTACAGAACTCAATTTTAAGGGAACATCCCCACTCACCTTGTGTATTTTCTGTACTAATTGTGTGTAATTGAACGATACTTTCTTAGCATTAAGGAGTTGGAAACTGAAGAAATGGCTTAAAAATGCTGGCTTTTTTTTTTTTTTTGCCAAGTTCAAATTGGACCTGTATGGCAACTAGCAACTCCTATGCATAATACACAGTAGACACTTGTGTTCTACCTTTAATGACCAGATCCTAGTTTCTTTGCTAAAATCCAAATTTCTCAATAGGGAAATGAAGAGGCATAGCATCAACTGATCACCTATTTTTCTCAGGTTCCCCAATAATAGTGGTGCTCAAAGGCTCCTGGAAGCTTGGGGAAAACAGGAGCCATAGCAGTCTCCCATGTGCCAGAGCAGGGGGATTCAGGGATGTAGAGGGGGAGACCTCCTTGTCCCCACTGCTCCAGCTTAGAGCAGGAGGCAGTTTAGCAGGTGTGAGTGGAAAGGAGGGGCAGCTCAGTGTGGTAGCGAAAAGTTTTGCTGCCCACCACTGCAACTAGTGACTATGTTTGCTAAATGCTGGCCCTCCCCACCTCTATCCCAGTGTACAGAACAAGCACAAAGGTAGATGGGATTGTCTGCCAAACGCTCAACATAGCTAATCAGAGCATGGGTAGACCAGACCTCCTCCATGAATGAGGAAGCTTTTGCAAGGGGTTCGTTGCTGTAAATACTTTCTGTATTTTCACAACCATGAAGCATAGTGTTTATTTGAGGACACATTTTGCTGCTTGCTTGAGGACACAGCATTGCTAATTTTAGGGCTCCTCTGACTGGAGCCAAAACTCTGAAGTGTAAGAGAGGCGGGCAGTGGGTGAGGGAGGCAATGAGTTGAGTTAATCCCTCCTTCTAAGGACTCGTTCCCCAGCCAAAATAGGTGCCAATGATGCAGTGGAGCTTCCTTCAGCTTCACTTCTTATCTGCTGGCCATAGGCCCTACGAGCCACAGCTGGTGCCCCTAGTTCTTGGCACCTCAGAAGGCATTGCAACCCATGGCAAGTGGAGCCTGGGATGACATTCTGGTGCTTCTCAGGAAAATGTTTTCGATCTCTCCCTCCTGTGTTTCCAAAGCAGTTTCTGCTGCAGCACAGATCTGTCATCTGTGGGTTGTTTGTATCTTTCTTGAGAGGGGTGGGGGGACACCCACAGGGCAAAAGTCAGGGATGGAATTGCCTGATCCTGATTACTAGGGTGCCTAGCAAAGTTAAATGAAAAGTAGGTGGGGCTCTATTTATATGTGTTGTTGTTCAGCCACACAGTCGACTCCGACCCTTTGTGACCCCATGGACCGTTGTCCTCCAGGCACCTCTGTCCTCTGCCATCCTCCTCAACCCACCCAGCTCTGTGCCCAGCTCTGTATATTTATTACACAGGATCTCTTATCTTTGACCAGGAAATAAATATTTCCATAGGAAAGGTAAACACAGCCTGGCAAGATAAATGTTCCCCTTTACCCTTTATCTGGGAGGAGAGTCCAGAGGGACATTTCAGCAGCTGGACCTTGGCCTCCTGACTTATGTTCCCTTCCCTCCATCCCTGGGCTACAGGTCTTGGGTGAAGTTTCCTCCTCACATGGCTATATCTGGTAGCAAAATATCATTTATTTTCTTTCTTTGTTTTGCATACTAGGCCATTGTAGAAAGGCTTGTCCAGCAATTCAAATTTTCTTTTAAAGAGACAAGTTACCACAAGTTTCTTCTGGCCAAAGCAGCTGTTTAGTATTCTGGAAGCTAACTTGAGCTGTGCTGGTGCAGAAGGCAAGTATTCCCACACTCTTGTTTGAGAAAGGAGATCAAGCTTTCAGAATCGCATTTCCTTTCAGAGATACATAAGGAATGTATCTCTGAAAGGCTCATTAGATATTGCATAGGAATAAGATAGTACACCATGTACAAAACAAAGAAAATATCGTAAGTATCCAAACTTCTTACAAGAGTATAAAACAGGGGTTCTCAACCTATGGTCCATGGGCCAGACTTGGCCCATGGTGGCAAATCATCCGGTCTGTGGCAGCGACCCCGTAAGTGGAAGCAGACACATTTACGACAGCCATAAACATGCCTGCACAAACATGACCACCACTGTTTACTGCAGCATTTATGGCAGGGGAACCACATGTTTGCCCTGCTCAGCTGTCTGAGGGGGCATGGCCAGCCCATGGCACAAAAGGTTGAGAACTCTTGGTCTAAAGCAAACTGGTATGCATGTATGTGGCAGAGAATGAGATGGCTAGATGGTATTGTTGGTGCAGTGGGCACAGAGCTGGGTGGATTGAGGAGGATGGTAGAGGATAGGGGTGCTTGGTGTGCGATGGTCCATGGGGTCCCAAAGGGTCAGACTCAACTGTGTGACTGAACAACAAAATGCTGGGAAGATGCTGGGAGAATAGCGATTTCCTCAGATTATTTGCTGAAGTGGGATTTAAACTTGTCATTTTAAGCTCATGCTTTTAGAGCACACTTAGAATCATGTTTACTCAGAAGTAAGTCTTACTGTACTTCAGCAGTATTTGGTTGTTATGTGCTGTCAAAACAGAACTGATTTATAGCAACCCTAACAGAGCTTTCCAGAAATGCACCACACTAGGTGTCTCAACTCTGTCTCAACTCTACATTGTGTGAAGAAAACAGGATTCCAGCCAAACAGGAAGCTCTGGAAGGGACTTTGCACAAGTATGCCAAAGGATTTGTTTGCTGTTTGCTGCTTCTCTCTTGCTTTACAGTGGTGAACTGGATTTCCTTCATTTCATCACTCCCTTCCTCTTTTTTTCCATGAGGAAGGGAGACGGAAGGCTGCGAAGCACAAAGATGTTGGACAACCTAGGGGCAAAGCTGTTGCCATTGTCATCCTTGACATGGGCCACATCAAAGCTGCCAGGATGCCTCACTCACTTGGTAATTGCATCAGGATGACTCAAGTTAGCCGCTTGCCATGCACAAGTTGCCTGTATCAAACTGGGTGGAGTCTGTGCTCTTGCTTGTCTGCAAGTCAGTCTGGATTGTGTTGTTTACCGGAATGAGAGGATCAGGAAACTAGGCAGTCTGGTCACAGTGAGTGACAAAGTGGAAGATTCTTTGGGTGCCTGCAAAGATCTTCCTTATCTTGCACACCTTGTGCTTTACCTTTTCTGGTATGATTTGTTGAACAGAAAAGCACCTTTTGTGTCATACACAAGGCACAGATACACACTGGTCTTCTCAATGCTGTTTACACCATAAAGCCAGCAGGGAGGTGACATTTGTGTGGACTAAGTCATCAATCTATTGTGAAAACTGGTTCTCAAATAGATAAAAGTTTTGCATTAGGTTGCAACCCTATCTACTGTATCAGCTGCTGCTATCCATTAGAAACTCGCAATAAACTATCAGACTAAACTACATGTTTCCAGGTAAGCAGTATGATAACTAACAGAAATAATAATTAGACTTAGCCTACTCTCCATGGAGGACCTTTATATTTCTTGCATTAATTGAAGAGCAGATATCTGCAGACCCATTGCACCCTGGATATAAATTGTTTTGTCTCCTTCTCTGTTATGCTATCTTGAATTCTGTTTGCTGTTTTGTTGGTTTTGATCAGTCAGCACAATGTGAGCTTGGGTACCAGAGTTGAATTCCTTGTCTGTTTATCATACTTTGCCAATAAAGTATCTCAAGCTTAGTGAGTTGGATATCTTATTGAAGGGACAGTGGTTGTGTCTCAGAAAAACAGCTAGCCTCTGTAACCTTAAGTAAGCTGCACTGTCTCAGGCTCCCCGAAGAAGGGAATGGTGAGTCACTTCTGAGTACTCTAGAAAACCTTGGATAGGGTAGCTATAAATTGGAATCAAATTGATGGTACACAAATAATAATAATAATAATAATAATAATAATAATAATAATAATAATAATAATAATAATAATAATAATAATAATAATAATAATAATAATAATAATATTATTATTATTATTATTATTATTATTATTATTATTATTATTATTATTATTATTATTATTATTATTATTATTATTATTATTATTATTATTATTATTATTATTATTATTGTTATTATTATTATTATTATTATTATTCACAATGAGTGCCAGGCTTTGATTTTGAGTTTTTTTTTTCATTTTTCTGTACTGTAGTAGCTGGTGGCTAAATTTAGATTCTTGAGTTAGTATCATGCTACAGTCATAGATTAAATGAACAACTCAGTTATGTTTACAAAGTGGGAGTGCTCCCATCAAGCATGCAAGACTGGGCAAATTCCCTTTGAACAATGTTGTCTACTCAGAAAGATGTGTGTCTGCATCTGCCTTTTTACACCCGCTTGTGTTTTGATAAAAAGGTGCCGTAGAACAGAAAGAACAGCATTCCGCAAAATGTGGCATTTGCTATGGATGAGTGATCCCCACCCCCAATGTTTTTCTTGCCAATATTATCAGTACCTCACCCTTCCTCAAAAGAGCAGCTAATAATCTACTGGAGACTGAGATGGAAAAGAGAGGTAGATTTCAGTATTATCAGCAACAGTCTAATGGTGCTAAACCCTTAACCTTCAGCCAATGTCCCTCACAAGACGGGTGACTTTAAATAGTATAGTGGGAACAAAATGGAATTAATACACTATGCTACTAACGTGAGCCCTCTGGCACTGTCTTTTGAATTTCTCCCTTCAAGAAGGATCAAAGCTGCTAAAAAACCCCAAGTCCCATCTTAAATAGATGCTTCAATGGTTAAAAAAAACTACTGGTAGAATCAAAGGGACACATCTACCCACCCCTCCTCAGTCCATAGTAAAAAAAAAATCCCCTAGGGTAGTCTCTCTGACCTATGACCAAGCATGAAGCTATGCAGATCCCAAATTCTGCATGCAGATGAAATAACCAGTCTGACCAGGTTATCCGCTATAGTAATAGAGTAGACCATACTGCCAGGGACTCTTTTTTCCCTTTCACAAAGAAGAATTCAGAGGGTAGGTATCAGGTAAATGTCTATGACTTGAAAAGTGTGCTGATGAATTTTGCTCATTTAATTTCTTTGTCTAAATCATGCTTTGAATGAGTTTTAATGTCCCTATCTAAACAGTGAAAAGAGAAGGAACTTTTTCAAGGGTGGAATTGTTTGGGCTCTTTACAACAACTAGTTATATTCTGGGTTCTGTGACCCAAATGCCCAGGGTGGTATTATTGGGGAATACTGTACATCTTCATGCACACATACTTCAGTTGTATTGGAAAGTAAAACTGTTGATCAAATCTTAACTCCAGAACATAATCCTGATATTACCCTGAGAGGATCCTGAGGACTCTAAATGGTGAGTGGGGGATTTCCCCATTCCTTCCTTCTGTTTACAACTCTTTTTACCTCTAAATGCTTCTCTGAAGAGCAGAAGACTTCTGTGAATAGCCTTAGGGAGGATAAATATGGATGACTGTTAAAGTTTGATTACCCTTTAAGTAGCATTGCCTGAATACCAAAGCCAAAGTTAGCACAAGGAACAACATCAACAAGAAACTCACAAAGTATAAATGGGGAACTAAACCATCCAGACTGCTTTGGCATTGAGCATCTCCACAGCAGAGTATGCTGCTCCAGTATGGAGCACATCCACACAAGCCAAACAAGTTGACATCACTGTTAATGAAACCATGCATATAGTGACAGGATGCCTCAAACCTACACCAGTTGAGAAAATATATCCTCTTGTTGGTAACACTCCACCTAAGATCAGAAGAGAAGAAGCAGCAGACGCTGAGAGAAGTAAGCAAGAGAAGGACCCTTGACATCCTCTGAATGGATATGAGCCTCAAGTCCATCGGCTCAGATCCAGGAAGAGTTTTATGGCAAAAACAAACACTCTTGAGGGTATACAAGAGCAAATTCAAGTCAGAAGATGGAGGAAGGAGCTCACTGGACAAGTAATAACATTAAAGAAAGATATAGCTGAGGAATTCAACCTCCCCTATGTCATTTGGAAAACTCTGAATAGGCTGAGGTTTGGAGTCCCTAAATGCAAGACCAGCATGATCAAGTAGGGGCTGCTGGCAGACAGCAACACACTGTGTGAATGTGGAGAGATACAGAGTCCAGCTCATTTACTGGTCTGCTGATTACTGCCAGAAACATGCACCGATGAGGTTTAAGTTTGGCCAACGACAAAGCCAAGAAAGTGACAGTCCAGGGTTTGATCAGGACATGAAAGAAGAAGATGAAGAATTGGAAAATGGATTGACAGCTGGAGAATCCAAGTAACATGCACTGGAGGAATTGAATGTAATCCAGCCTACTCCGAGGATGCCTGTCTTTGCATGGGGGGTTGGGGGTTGGGGTTCTGTCTTGGGTTTCCTTGACTGTCCTTTGCCTGCTCTGACCCATTGCTGCTCTTGCTTCAACCCAGGGTGATACTGTATTCTTAGGGCTGCTGGCATTCCTTCCTTCTCACATTTCCTCTCTGGCCTTTCTGAAAGAAGCCAAAAAGAGACATCTTGCGTTTGCTCCCAGGAGCTGACAGAGGAGCTGTGGCTTCTTCCATCTCTAATGCATCAACATATTTCTCTAATAAATACTAACTTTTTTTTTATTTTTCTTGGAGAAAATGTCTGGATGTGATTTCTTTCCAAAAGTGCCCTTCCCAACCAACTTGATGTTCAGAGTTAAATCAGTTGCAACTTACAGTACTTTGATAATAGTGTAATGGTAGTAATAATAATAATTCTGTGTCAGAGATTACTCTGGGTTGTAAGGATTTTTGCTGGAGAAACTCTGCTCAGGGGATGCTCGAATGAGGCTCCTTTCATGTCCGTGTGCAGCCTGCGGGTATCGAAATGCGACTTTCCAGTCTCCACACTCAGCATCTTACCCACTAAGCCACCTGGATCAAAGGTTTTGATTGGAGTAGGGAGAGTCAACTCTGCTTCTTAATGTCTTTCATTTATGCTGGCTTTCTACCAGATATGGGACTCAGAGTAGGTCACAGTTTAATAAATACACTAAAACAGAGTACAGTGTGTTGTTATTACAAAAGCAAGGTTCAAGTCCCAGCAGATCTATAATAGGGGATTTTGGACCAGTCACGTTCTCACAAGGTTGTAATAAGAATATTGTTGAGAAGAGGAGGAGAAGCTACATACTGCATGTCCCTTTAGGCTAAAGTAAAGGTAAAGGTTTCCCTTGCTCGAAAGCCAGTCGTATCCGACTCTAGGGGTCAGTGCTCATCTCTGTTTCTAAGCCGAAGAGCCAGTGCTGTCTGCTTCTGCAGACGTTTCCATGGTCATGTGGCAGGCATGACTAGACACCGGAGCGCACGAAATGCTGTTACCTTCCCACCATAGTGGTCCCTATTTATCTACTTGCAATTTCTTGCTTTCAAACTGCTAGGTTGGCAGGAGCTGGGACAGAGACGGGAGCTCATTCCGTCCTGCAGTACTCGTGGGGAAAAAGTGAGATATAAGTGGTACAGACAGATAAAACATATTGAACAAGCAGAGATTTTAATCTCAAGTTTACAGGCTGGGCCACAGTACAAACAAGCAGATTCTAACCCCCATTCTGAAATAAGGATTGTCAAAGCTGTATTTTTGTGCTTGCTTGTCTGTCATTTTGCTTGAAAACACCCTGCTCCCTTGGACCCCTGAATTTGGTGTATAAAAACCACGCCTGTAAGTTTCACTCCTTGTCTGAAGAAGTGGACTTGAGCCATGAAAGCTGACAATAAAAATATAGCAGTTAGTTTTTAAAGTGCTACAGTGTTTTTTATTTTGTTTTGTTTTCTGATTTATCTTTTTGTGTTAGCTCTACAGGGCACTCCCAGAAATAAAATCTTCCTCCGCTTCAAACAGCAGTTCTATGAGTAATTGTGCTCTGCTTCTTGGACCTTCACTCTACAGCCCGAGTGGGATGGATTGCCGACTTCTTTCTAATTGTCCCAAGCCCGCTCCCCCTCAGTGGACAGCCCACGTCAGCAGGCCCTGGAGCCTGGGACATTCTTTCTGTCATCAGGGCTATGTTTGTTCTTTCTGAACATGTAGAAGAGCAGCCAGTGTGTGTTCAAATGAGTATGAGGTCCAAAAAATTTATATAGACCGTCCACAGACAGGGACAGCCTGTTTATCTAAATAAACATTTTACCAGTCATTGCAATAGTCATGACTCCTTGTCACAGGCCAGAATTGTCCCATGTTAAACAAATACACAAAGCAGAGCCACATGACAGCTGACCCCCAAAGAGGTTCCCGCAATCTAAACATTGAGTGCAGCACATAACTCTTCATAAAATGAACGCCTCCATTTAGCAAAGGCAAGGGTTTCTTGATTATTCTGGCCTCCTGCAGCTGGGTGCAACTTGAAAAGTTATTTTTAAGAGTGAGTGAATTTAATGACAGGTCGAAGTGATCCATAGCAAAGCAACAGGATGGAGCTCTGTGACATAAGCACACAAACTCTCTCTCTCTCTCTCTCTCTCTCTCTCTCTCTCTCTCTCACACACACACACACACACACACACACACACACACACACACACACACACACACACACACACACACACACACACACACACACACACACACACACACACACACACACACCTCCTACCACTGTTGTTATTGTTTGATGCCATTAATTCAACTCTGACCTCAAGTGACCCTATGAATGAATTAAAAAGGAGCTTTTCAGCTCAGAGTTAAGGAGTAGTAACAATACTATTTAAGATTAATAATATTACAACTATTACTAAGCCTATGGTGTAGTGCTAGTAATTTGGTTTCACCTCATTTTCTTAAAAGTAACTCTTCAAGTTCTACAAAGAACTGGCTGTGCCCAAGAGGAATCAGGCTCTCAATTCAGATAGTGCTCTTGTTGACTGGCTCAGTTGTAACTGAACATATACGTGATACATCCCCATCATATCCACAGTTGAGTTCTACCCTTCCTTTGAACCTGCAATTCCCTGAATGAAACCCAGGAGCTTGTTCTACCAAGCTAGGAGTCCTCCTGAAGTACCTAAGTCCCTGATCTTTATGACCAAGGGCAGAAGCAGAAAATGTACTAAGAAGTGGAAAACCCTTAAGGGGTGTGTGTGAGAGAGAGCGAGGGGGTGCCCCTGCTGAAGCTTCTCTTTCTTTCCAAAGTTTGTAAGCAATCTTGCTTTGTTTTGTGGTCAGTCTTCAAGACTTAAGCCTTATAATTCCGTTCCAGTCTGCTATCTCAGACAGGAAAGACTGTATCAGTACCAACTCACCCACCTTAATGTACTTTCTGCTGTAATGACAGTTTATCTTTTGGTCTTGTCCAGGCATGGGCTGGGCCACTGCGACAGGGGATTCATCCCAGTGCACTGTCGCCTCTGGCGCCCTGGGGTGCAAATAGTAATTATATTATTATTCTATCTGCACAGCGCACTGCACTTTAGACAGTGATGGGATGACACCGGTTCTGACCGGATCCACAGAACCGTTTTAAGGATTTCCGGAGGGCTCTCCGTGGGGGTAAAACCGTTTTTGAGGCGTCCGGATCGGACGCCTCACCGGGAGGAAAATTAAAAAAAAAAATTGGAGCAAAAATGGCTCCAATTTAGTGCGCATGCGCAGAAACTCAATCTGACACATGCACACTAAATTGGAGCCATTAAATCTGCCGTTCCTCTTTAAAGTTCCCCTCAAAACCCGGCACGGACGCCCACCCAGCCTCCCCGGAGACCCTGGGCGGGTGGGCTTGACCGGTTGAGGTGGAGTTGGGTAAGAAAGCCAGTTGGCAGAGAGTCTGGGCTTTGCCTTTCCAGGGCATCAAATATTCATGTTGCAATCATTCCAGCGCCATGTCGCTTAAATGACAGAACAGAGAGGCCTGGAAACGCCTCGGGCGAACCCATGGGGGCCCCTTCAGATTCGCTTACCCACTTTCCTCCCTGCCGCTTCATCTGCTGCTTGTGACAGTTACCAACCTTGCCTCTTTTCTCTCCCACTCAACCCCTTTCCCCCCCACACACACACACCACACACACATACTTCTCTCTAATGGCAACGATAATGGCGGCGGCGGAGATTGCAGCAGCGATGACTTTGGCGGCCGCAACTCTCCACGGCGGCGCTCCTGGCTCCTAGCGCTGCCGAGGCTCGGGGCAGCCCGTGGAGAGTTGCGGCCGGAAGCCCTGGGCCGCCCGGCTAGGAGCGCCGCCGGGCGCCGAGGCTCGGGGCAGCCCGTGGAGAGTTGCGGCCGGAAGCCCTGGGCCACCGGGCTAGGCGCGCCGCCGCTGGGCGCCGAGGCTCGGGGCCAGCCCCAACGGTCCCCATTGTAAGTGGGGTTTGTGTTTGGGGTGGGTGGGTGTTTGGGTGTATTTTTATTTAATTATTATTTTATTTATTTATTTTATTAACGGTTTTGTGTGTGTGGGTTGAGGGGTGTGTGTGTTTTATTTTTATTTTATTTATTTTATTTTTGGCCCCGCCTACAACGTCATGACATCATGACGTTGGCTCCACCCATGACGTCATGACGTTAGCTCCACCCACACTGTGATGACGTCAGGGTGGGGTACTAAAATTTTTATCATCCCATCACTGACTTTAGATTAAGCCATTGCGCCAAGCTCCCTCCTTCAGCTTGGAGCAATGGTTTATTCTAAAGTGCCGCACGCTGGGCAGAGCAAGCGAGGGGCGGAGCAAATGAGGGGCGATGACCAAATGGTTCCCAGGGGCAGCCTCATCCCTCGTCTCTTGGTCGCCACCCCTCGCCTCTGTCGAGAACCCTCCCATGGTGTCCAGCACACCCCTGGCTTTGTCAGGGGCAGGGAAGAGAGATAATGTCCCAGTGACCTGTCTAATTCCTATCTATTCCTCTGACTGACTGACAAGTTAGGGAACCATCTGTGGTGTTTGTGGTGCTACTTGGGATTCTGAGACCACCTTCTCTTGTGCTTTCATTCTATTTTATTGCCATTGTGTGCAAGTGAACTACTACAAGTTGTTTGTTGCCTCTCTGGTCCCTCCCTCTGACTACCCATATTGAGTCAATAAAGGAGACAGGCTACCATGTCATATCCTGCAGAGACATCTTCTGAAATGTTGATCACTCATTATCTCCGCATCCAGATGCTCAGAAATGGGTTAATGTAAAAGGGTGAGGAAGGTGAGACTGTCTTGTTAGCCTCTTCACATCTAGAGTGACAGTCTACAGAGGAAAGCCTTGGCCAACATGTGAAGCAGATTGCCTGCCTTGGGATGAAGAAGGGCAGAGTGAGACCCTCTCTGCACCTTCAGATTATCCTTTCTCTTGCTGCCCAAATGAGGCATATAGATACGCCTTCACCCACAATAAGAAACACTTTCTTGACTCTAAATCAGGGATTCCCAACTTTTTCAAGCCGGAGCCGGGTCATGCTCTCTCAGTCAGATGGCCATTTTGCCCTGCCTGCATGATGGGGGGCAGCCATTTTGTCCTAACTGCTTCAAAGGGGTGGCCATTTTGTTTCTTGAATGCCCTTGGAGGGGTGGGGCCCCACATAAAATGGCACCACAGGCTGGATCTGGCCCATGGGCCTTAGGTTGAGAACCCTTGCTCTAAATCATGGAGGAGAAGCTAGGTCTGATGCCTATACACAGCAGCCTTAAACAAATGTTAAGTTGTGGGTCACCCCTCCAGATGACATCCTTGATCTGCACCTTCCCCTATTGCCCATGGTGAACTAGTGTTGGACCCACATGTCTAAGTACCATGACCCTGCGGTTATTTCCAGCTGCTGCAGTGGCCTGGCATTCCTGTCAACAGTGCCCTTATACTTTCTGCTGCCACCTTAGGCCCCTGCCTGCCAAATGCAAGTTGACAGCTGGGGAGCGTGTGCGTGTGTGTGTGTGTGTGTGTGTGTGTGTGTGTGAGTGAGTGAGTGAGTGAGTGAGTGAGTGAGTGGATGGCCAGGGCTGATAGCAGGAGACTGTCTGCTGTATGTCCTGACCTGCTCTATTGTGGCTTTCATTCTCTCACAAAGCCAGAGCCTGCTGAAGTGTGGGGGTTTAAAGATGTAGGCAAGCCTAGCCATGCAGGGTTGTGTGGCCTGCTGCTGAACTTCCTCCTCCTGCCTCCACCTGACAAATCTTCTGGGAGACTCATAGAGAGCACTTTCCCCTCAGAGACAGAGCTTGGTAATGTGGCTTACTTCTTTTATTCATGTTCTGCCGCTCAGTATAAATACTGCTCTAGCTGGTTTACAGAGTGAACACAAATAACACATAAATTAAAAGGGATGTAATAAATCACATGATAAAAACACTAGAAAATTACCTTAAAAAGGGAAACCACGATATATTAGGGCAGCGTTTGCAGTATAACTCTCAGAGTCCCCCAAATCAAAATACAGTTGTACCTCGCTTAAAGAGCATAATGTGTTCCACAGGATTGCTCTTTAAGTGAGTTTGCTCTTTAAGCGAAACACCATTGTAAGTGACCATTTGTGACTTCTGGTGGGAGGGATTGTGAACCCCGATTTATTTGTTAAGCGAGTTTTTGATTGGTTTTATTTGTTAAGCGAAGCGAACATTCAGAGAAAATTCTGCTCTTTAAGCGAGTTACTCTTTAAGCGAAACACTCTTTATGCGAGGTTTGACTGTAGTTTGTTACTGTTCTGCCAGGGGGCATTTTGTGAAGTACAGTACAACAACAATAATAGCAACCACCACCACCATAGTTTCCAGGTTCTTCTGTAAACCAATACAGCACCTAGGAACTAAAAGAAAGCTTGTATATAAGTATGTGGAGTGGGACAAAAATGGTCTGGTGAAGACGATGTTTGGCACAACAACACATGTGTTGCAAGTGAGATCTGATGAAATGGGGCTGCAAGGAGCCCATGTCAACTGAAGCCGCTAGTTTTTACATTGCCACAAGATGGTTGATGCAACACACCAACGCAGCTACTACTCAGGAAACGCATGTACGTCCCTGTTGCAACCATGGGATGTAGAAGTTCCTGTCATTTGTGTGGAAGCTGCACCAGAATAAATAAGCAGTTCTAGTTTACACAGCACTGTCTGTATTTTAATCCAATAGCTCTTGTATGAGAAAAACATATGGCATAAATCCTGTTGAACTTGTAGCCTTGGCTCTTCATTGTGCAGCTGTAGGTGAAAAATATTGAATAAACGTGGCTGGTATTAGCCCAGGGAAATGCAGGATACCTCTGGGTGCAACTGTAAAAAACAACATCTCAAACCATGAGTACTCAATCCATCCTATTAGTGGTTTAAGTTAACCAGCATCCCAGCCTTGAAGATGACAGGCAACTCCCAGTTCTTTCTGGTTCAATTATCTAATGCAGGTTCCTTTGGAGATGTTGTTTTAGTCAGTGATCACAAACACACACACACAAGAAATGAGTCATGCTCCTTAAAGACTAACAGATAATTTGATATTTCTTCCCAGCCAGGTCTGACTAATTAGAATTGGATTCCTCTTAACACCAAACAAAGGAGAAGAAAATGGAATATTAAGGGCCCAATCTGCAGACGATGACTGCAGCCATGAAATATAAAGATGCTTACTTCTTGGGAGGCAAGCTATGGCAAACTTAGGCAGCATAATAAAAAGCAGAGACACCACCCTGTAAACAAAAGTCTGCATAGTTAAAGCAATGGTATTCCCAGTAGTAATGTATGGCTCTGAGCAGGGGTGCCCAAACTATGGCTCAAGAGCAAGATTTGACCCCCAACACCAGTTCATCTGGCCCACACCACCCACTCCGCTCCCGGAAGTGGAAATAAAATGTGCATGTGCAGAACACTGCTATAAATAACCCCGCTGTCGTAAATGTGTTATGTGCTTGCACCTGCACATTTTACTTCTGCTTCCGGTGGGAGGAACCATGTGGCTGGCATGCTCAACCATGTGACCAGCCTGCAACCTGAACAGTTTGGGCACCCCTGGCTGTAAGAGTTGGACCATAAGGAAGGCTGACTGCAGAAGAATAGACCCCTTTGAACTGAGGTGCTGGAGAAGGCTTTTGAGATTCCTCTGAATGACATGGAATTCAAATCAGTCCTGAAGGAAATCAACCCAGACTGCTCGTTGGAAGGACAAATACTGAAGCTGAAGCTCAAGTACTTTGGCCACCAAATGAGAAGAGAGGACTCACTGGAGAAGACTCTGATGCTGGGAAAGATCAAAGGCAAAAGGAGAAGGGGTGGCAGAGGGTGAGATGGTTTGACAGCATAGTGGACGCAGTGGGTGTAGATCTGGGTGGGCTATGGAGGATGACGAATGACAGAGGAGCCTGGTGTCCTGTGGTCCATGAGGGTCATAAAGGGTCAGACTTGCCTGTGCAACTGAACAGCAACAAAAAGATACCCAATGTGGTGCAGTCAAAATATAGGGACAGACTAAGACCCAGGTAGCCTGAGTTCAAACCCCTGCTCCATCATGGAAACTCACTAATATATAATTTCATGTCAGAGATTACCCTGGTTTGAAAGGATTTTTGCTGGAGAAACTCCACTCAGGGGACACCTGAATGAGGCTCCTTTCAAGTCCCCAATAGCTTGGCACTCATTTCATCATACACTTAACCACCAAGCCACCACAGCCGCCGGAAACTCACTGGGGGTGTGGTACTGCTAAAAGCACTCCTTAAATGTCTCATTTGCCTTATAAGCGGTTTTAGCATCCCTATAATTTGGTTCCAACTGGACAGGTACTGTATGTTACAACTACAAGGGCCACTCACGGGCTCCTCGTCCAGTCTGGCCCGGAGAGTGAGCCCAGCTGCTGCGTGGCGCGGGCGGGCGGCTATAAGACCTGCCGCCGCCCCCAATGAACTTCGGCTCCTCGTCCGGTCCGGCCCGGAGAGTGAGCCCAGCTGCTGCACGGCGCGGGCGGGCGGCTATAAGACCTGCCGCCGCCCCCAACGAACTTCGGCTCCTCGTCCGGTCCGGCCCAGAGAGAGAGAGAGACGCCAGTCCCGCTATTACTGCCACAGCTGAACCACGGCCAACCACTCTCCAGTTAAATGTATATTTAATAATTGAAATATTTATAAGGGATGAGGACTTTCCCTATTGCTTTGTACTGTATATCCATGATTGTTTTTTGTATTTCTTTGACTGTACTGTATATATATATATATTTTATTATTTTTAATGAAGGTCTTGTCGACCACATTGATTGTATTATACTTGTTATATTATATGTATATTATGTTTTCTATTGTAACATTGTTAGCCGCTCTGGGTTGCTTTGGCAAGGAGAGCGGCATATAAATTTGAATTTAATAATAATAATAATAATAATAATAATAATAATAATAATAATAATAATAATAATAATAATAATAATAATAATAATAATAATAATAATAATAATAATTCTGGGAGGTTTTCCTCCACCAAAACTTTAAGAGAGGGATTCTTAACTTGCGGCCTGTGGGCCAGATATAGCCCACGGCACCATTTCATTTGGCCCCCACCTCTTCCACTACACCAGGAAGTGCCATGTGGTGGAGGAAGGGCAAAATGACTGTCCAGCCCCCCATGCTGTCTGAGGGAGCGTGACCTAGCCCCCATATTAAAAAGGTTGAGAACTCCTCCTTTAAGAAGAAAGTGAATGAGCTCCCACTTCGCAAAGCTACTTGATCATGTATGTAGTGCCCTCTAGTGTTGATGAGTTGGTTTGCTGGCAGGGAGACAGGGAAAACCCTGGGCCAAGGAATGCTGAAACTTTATTTTATTTTTAAAAGGGGTAGGGTGGGAGAGGCAGGTGGGTGGGTAGCTGAGACTTCTGCTCCATTCAACTCCGGAGATAAAATGTAAGGTGCAGGGTCTTAGATCCTGCTGTGTTAGTTGAGCTCAGTGAGATCAGTTAGTCAGTCATGACTTGAATTTAACTGAATTACAGTACAGTTGAACCTCAGATAATGATTACATCGGATAACGCTAAAATCAGATAATGATACAAAATTTTGACAAAAAAATTGCATCAGATAGCAATATTTTAGCATAATCCATGGTAGTTGTTTGTAGCAGCGGCGTGGCTAGAAAGCCAACTGGGGGCTCACCGTTCGGCTTCCCAGCCACACCATCGCTGCACCCTTTGTAGCATTGCGTGTTTGGGAATATGAATGGGATCTTCCCAAACACATGCTGCTGCGCCCTTCAATCCGACTGGATCGCTAAGCCCTTGGCGACCCAGGCGGGAGGGCTTTGGAAGGGGAGGAGGATCTTCCAAGCCTCTCCAAAACCCACCCGACTGGATCACCAAGCCCTTGGTGACCTAGGCGGGTGGGCATCGGAAGGGGAGGGGGATCTTCCAAGCCCCTCCACAACCCACCTACCTGGATCGCCAAGCCCTTGGCAACCCAGGCGGGAGGGCTTTGGAAGGGGAGGAGGATCTTCCAAGCCTCTCCAAAACCCACCCGACTGGATCACCAAGCCCTTGGTGACCTAGGCGGGTGGGCATCGGAAGGGGAGGGGGATCTTCCAAGCCCCTCCACAACCCACCTACCTGGATCACCAAGGGTTTAGCAATCCAGGTGCGTGGGCTTCTGAAGGGCTTGAACGATCCTCTTCTGAAACCCACCTGCCTGGATTGAAGGGCTCGGCAGAGGCATGGCTAGGAAGCCCCTGGCCAGCTTCCCAGCCATGCCACCGCTGCGTGCTTCATAGCGCCGGTTTGGTTGGGAGGGGAACAGGCGTAACCGGTCTCCCTCAACCAAAGCGGTGATCCGATGCTCAGAGTGCCGGTTTGGTGTTGGGAGGGGGGAGACCTGGTGTGCACACCATCACCCCAACCAAACCAGTGCTTGGCTCGATCCACCTATCTCTTTAGAAAGGGCAGTGGGGATTCCACGCATGGAATCCCCACTCCCTTTCCAAAGAGGCAGGCGGATTGACCCGCTGTTCCCTTTCCTCTTCCAAAAGGGAACCTGGCTTTTTTTCAAAATGTTGTGCAATGTATGCATCGCACAACGTTAAAAACCGGATAACGATGAGACTTGTGGAACCAAGTCTTAGCGTTATCTGAGGTATTACTGTAATTGGAATGTATGGGAGATCACTTTTAATGCCTGTGCATCAACGTCTGGTTTCTTTTCACAGGCCACAGTCCTGGGCAAGTCGTCCCCCCCCCCACGCCGCCCCCATGAAAACAGATGTTTCCAGTGCCAGACAGTTTCCCATTCAGTGGAGAAAAACAATAGTTTAAGTCCCTTGGAACCTTAGGTTGGAAACAAGGCAGAGCCTGTCAGTCAGTGTTGAGGCCTTGGAGTCCAGCAGTTTCTACCAGGTGTTTGTTTGTTTATTTATTTGGTTAAATTTATATTGCCGCCGACTCGGCAAGCAACTCTGGGCTGCTCACAACATAATTCATGCATAAAATTAACCTTTAGAAACTTTAAAAAACATTTAAAAACATTTTAAAATACCCATCCCACCCCACAAAATTAAAATATAGCTTTAAAATGTGATCAGCTTTCGTTATATCAGCCAACAAAGGGGTGTGTGTGTGTGTTAATTGGCAGGTTACCACGTTACCAGTGTCCCACAATTGCTTTGCCAGCCAGATTTTTAGCAACTTCCTGAAGGGCATTAGCTCTGTATGGAGATGGAGCTCGGTCAACAGGAGGTTCCACAGGGCCGGAGCAGAAACCAAAAAGGCCCTCCTTCTGGTGCTAGAGAGGTGAGCCTCCCTAGCTGATAGTACTTTTAAGGAGCCCTCCGGTCTGCTGTAGTGGGGTGATCTGGTCTCTTGGGTACCCTGGACCATTACCATGTAGGGCTTTAAAGGTCATCACCAGCACCTTGAATTGCACTCGGAGGCACACCAATTCAGCTCCTGTAGTAAGGATGAGGCACTGGAGTAACGCCTGCACCCCACCACCATGCAGGCAGCTGCATTTTGGACCAGCTGCAGCCTCTGAATGGTCAGCCCCATATAGAACGCATTACAATAATATAGTCTAGAGGTGACCAGAGTCCTGGTCCAGGAGTGGGTGTAATTGGCGGATAATACAAAGTTGTGCAAAAGCCCTCCTGGCCACAACTGCCACCTGCTCATCAAGCAGGAGTCATGAGTCCAGGAGGACCCCACAAATTATGCACCGGGTCTGCCTGAGGCAGAAGAGCCTCATCCAGTACCAATTGTGGTAACTCCTGGGATAACATGGGGGCCCTGACCCACAGCCACTCAGTCTCCCCGGGATTCAGTTGTAGCCCATTGTTCTCCATTCAGAGCCCAACAGCCTCTGGACACCTGGATAGGACTACCACTGCATTGCTTGGATCACCGCGAGCTGAAGTGTATAATTGAGTATCGTTTGCATAGTGATGATACTTCACCCTGTGGGAACAGATGATCTCACCAAGAGGTTTCATGTAGATATTAAATAGAAGTGGCAAGAGCCCCGAGCCACAAGGGACCCTATATTGGAGAAGCCTAGGGCTAGACCTCTCGCCCTCCAACAACACCCATCGGGTCTGGCATCTCAGAAATGTGGAAAACCAGAACCACACAGTGCCCTGGATCCCCAATCCTTGGAGCCATTCCAGAAGGATACCATGGTTGACAGTATTGAAAGACACTGAGAGTTCAAGAAGAGCCAGGACAGGTGGGTTACCTCTGTCCTGTTCATGCCAGAGATCATCCAACAGCATGACCAGTGCAGTCTTGGTACCATATCCAGGCCTGAATCCTCTGACTGAAAAGGGTCCAGATAATCTGTTTATGTGGCATCCAAAAGGTCCTCCCTTTCAGTCCTCTGGTTTATAAGATTATTGGGATGAGATTTGTGAGATTTAATTAATTCAATTAAATAATTCAGTATTATAGATTTGATATTAACTGATTCAGATCTAGAAGTGTTGAACTAATGAACTAACTTTTACCCACATAGAAAGTAGATGAGGCAGCTTCCTTTAGCCCTGAGAAAGACATACTATCTCCATATCTATATGCTACAAACATTCTGGTTAGATAATGATTATCTAATCATTCTTGTCCATAGAGGAAACTCAATGGACTAGAACAGTCGCCATTGCATACATTGGAGTTCCTTGTGTGAGATCATGCAAACCTGATACAGTATATTGTTTGTGAGAGAATGAGAAACTACGAAATGCTGATCACGCTTCATTCTGATTAATATAAAATAGTGATTGAATCTTAGTTCTGGGTGTCATGCCCATATACCATGGGTGTGACTCCCAGCTTACCTTTGTGTTGGTCAAATAAAGACTAAGCTGTACAAGTAATACCCCGTATAACGTGAATACCGTATAGCATGAAAACCGCATAACGTTACAAGATTTTCGGAAAAATCTTGTATCGAATAACGTGATTTTTAACGTTATCCGATACAGTTGTTCTTAGCAGCAGGGCGGCTGGAAAGCTGAACGGGGTTCTCTGTTCAGCTTCCCAGCCAGCCTGCAGCTACGGAGGCAGGGGTGGGGAGGCTGGAAAGCTGACGGGGGGCTCCCCCATCGGCTTACCCAGCCACCCCACAGCTGCGGAGGCATGGGCGGGTGGCTAGGGAAGCCGACAGGGAGTCCCCGTCAGCTTCCCCAGCCACCCTGCAGCTGTAGATCGGGTCCTCTGATCTCTCTGGAGGTGTTTCTGGGCTTCCCCGACATCCTGAGCCAGTGCAGCAAGCCAGAATGTCAGAGTTCGAATCCCGACATTCTGGCTTGCTGCACTGGCTCAGGATGTCGGGGAAGCCCAGAAAAAGCTTGGATCGTGTCTGCCCACCTCCTTGGACCCGGCGGGGGGGTCAGAGCCCCCAAAATTGGTAAAAAAAAAGTCCATTTTTTTTACCAATTTTGGGGTGTCTGACCCCCCCGCTGGGTCCAGGGAGGTGTGGGGACCCGATCCAAGCTGTTTCTGGGCTTCCCCGACGTCCTGAGCCAGTGCAGCAAGCCAGAATGTCGGGAATACCAAGTATTGCTATAGTACATATGTTTTATATTAAAACTGTTTGTTATTCATGCTGATAGATATAGATATGTATGTATATTAAAATATGCATAAACATTTTATTATCCTTATTTTAATACTGGTGATCCTGTCTTACTTAGTCTCTTGATTATATGCCAGATGCTGCAACAATACTGCAGTGTGTCTCTCCCCCCCCCCCTCGCCCCATGTGTGGTGCAGTGTTAGACTGTGTACTGCATTCAAAGCTCTGTGAGTTTGATCTTGAGGCGGGATCAAGGCTGACTCAGACTTCCAGCTTTCCAAGGTCAGTAAAATGAGTACCCAGCATGTTGAGGGCAAAATTCTAATTAACTTGTGAACTGCCCAAAGAGTACACTAAGTGCTATGGGGCAGTATATCAGCATGCTATTGCTATCCCAACCTGTATCTGAAAAGTTTGAAAAGTAATCAAGGGCGGCTTTAAGACGATGCTGCTGCCAGCCATGAGCGGAGTCTTCCAACGCTGGGGAATCTCCCGGGGTTGGGAAAATGCATGGAATTTGCTGGGTGGCCAAAGATCACCACCCCCAGCTGGCCTTGGGTCCCACCCACCTGGGGCTGGGGAAGGATCTCTTTGCCCAGTGCCTACTCGGATGGAAGTGACCAAAACTGTCTATTTGGAGAGAAGTGACTATATCTGTCTGCTCAGAGGGAAGTGGTTGTTTTGCACTGCAATTTGTTTTATGATATGTACAGGTGATATTAATGTATTTGCTGCTATTCTGCTGCTTTGTAATTATAATTACCTGCCTGGAGGGGAGTGATTGTTTGTAATTGTTTCTATGATATATACTGATAATATTGATGCATTTGTTGTTATTTTTCTGTTTTGTTGTATTGTATCATATTGTATTTTCTATTATATTTAATTTCAAATTTATTGTGATTATGTAATATATTGTTGATTATAGTGTTGAATGTCATATTTTTGAGTTTTGTGAGCCGCCCTGAGTCGGTTTGCACCGAGTAGGGTGGCATATAAACTGAATTAATAAATAAACATTCAGAGAAAATCCTGCTCTTTAAGCGAGTTAGTCTTTAAGCGAGGCGTTCTTTATGCAAGGTTTCACTGTTATTTTAAATATCGACCTTTACTAGAAGCAGGGAGTGGTGACCAGGGCTATAGCCAGGATTCTAGATGTGAGTGGGCGAATATTTTTTCAGGATGGGCAACAATGTCATATATATATGTTATATATATATCAGCAGCTGGGAGCTTGAGGGTGGGCAAACTGCTAACTCAGGGTGGGCAGTGTCCACCCTGGCCACCCCCTGGCTACAGCCCTGGTGGTAATCCACTTCTCAGTAACTCTGTACCTAGCAAACTCTGAAAAGGGTCACCATAAATCAAGATTGATTTGCCATCACATTTATGAGGATGAGGATGCAAGTGACCAGCTCACCATGACAGATCTCATAACAGTAGTGTTGGGGAGCTGGGGGGGAGGGCTAATCCCTCCCAGTAATGCTTGCTGGATATCAAATCAATAATCAATCAGGCAAGAAGAGATCTTTAATTAGTATTTTTAATCAGCTGAGCAAAAAGACCAGATGCCACTTCTAATACATGTTTAGGGGTGATGCAAGTTGCAAACAAATTATTTCTTTTGTATAGTCCTTTCCGTGATACATACCATATATACTCAAGTATAAGTCAGGGTTTTTAGAGCCCCAAAATGAGGTCCAAAAATGGGACTCACCTTATCCTCGGGTCAACATAAGCACTCAAAAACATACCCACACAAATGTCTAAATTAATTAATTTTACCATATTTTCATGTATTTTAATTATTGAAACTCACTAGCAGCTGCTGCATTTTCTACCATCACCCCAACTTACACTCGGGTCAATATAATCCCATGATCGATTACCCTCTGACCACCTAAATTGCAACATCAAGAACAGGCTGGATATGCCTTCTCTTGCATTGTCCAGCACAGAGCCTATTGAGTACAGAAGCCCTATTCATTTCTTCTCTCTCTCTCCCCTCCCTTCACATTCCAAGACAGCACAATGTTCAGCTTTCTGGGTTAGATTCATGCATTCTTGTAGTTTGTAAGTAAGGCAAAAGGAACTTTATGGAGAAAAGCAGCTACTTGATTCATGAGAAAACCATTCATGTATGCAGTGGTGGGCTCCAAAAACATTTGCTACCACACTGTGGGCGTGGTATGGTGGATGTGGCCAGAGGAAAAGCCCTGTGTTGCACCCAAATTAGGACTACTTTATTTCAAAAGTTGGATGGGGGGGGCCATCCAGAATTTCTGCTACCATTTCTGGTGAACTGGTGCAAACTTGCTGATGCCCACCACTGCATGTATGGCAATATGCAAGGCATATATGTAGTGATTAATTGGTTAACTGATTGCTTAAGTAGACTCCCATCAATAGTACCTGATTGAGTTTTACATACTGGCAGTACTTGCATATCTTGCCTGCTCAGCACTGGCTAGAGGGAGAAACTGCTTGTACCAACAATAGTACTCAAAGTCCAGGTTAGGACATTTAAAAAGTATTCTGACGTATCTTTTCTTTAATGAGGCAACAGTACTAACTTGGATGTGAACCAGAATGGCAGGAATGTTCCCTTAACGAGCATTTAACTAAACATATCCATAGGGTATGGTACTAGGGTGAGTGGAAATGTAACAATTAGGTAGCAAATCTTCTGTACTTGCTGTTTAACCAATCTTCAAGATGCTGGCCTTGACAGGAACCCTGTGCCGTAGATGCAACACTTGATCTTGGCCAAAGGCTGTGAAGCTTGACCTGCAATGGGAACCTGCTCCAGTTTTGTAAGACATTTGCTGACATAAATAGCTACATATGCATTCCCTTGCAAGGAGCTTGGAATTCATCATGGAAACCAACTCTTTTCTTTTCTTTTCTATTGTTGGCTTAGAACAGGGATTCTCAACCAGGGCTGGATGAAGCCCACAGCACCATTTCATGTGACCCCCCACTGCCTCCACCACACCAGGAAATGCCACGTGGCGGACAAAGGGCAAAATGGTCGTCCAGCCCCAAAGCTGTCTGAGGGAGCGTGACCTAGCTCCCGGCTTAAAAAGGTTGAGAACTCCTGGTTTTAGAAAATAAGCTTCATTGTTGGTATAGTACCCTATGCTTTGTTTACTACAAACTGACACTGGGCAATCCTGGAAGCAGACAGAGCATCACTGTTCTTCAGGTGGGAAGTTCCATGATGGTACTGGTGACCTCGGGTTTGAAAATAAAAATGATGGAGCTTACAACTATGCAGAGAGGTAGTATATGTCCCCTTACACAACTGACAACCCCCCCCCCCCAACAACAACTGCACACACAACAGTACACTGTATATCCTATTCTAACAATATACTATCACCATTCAGATGGTCTGCCAAGATTATTCAGAAAAGTCAATTAAATGTGCAGATGATGTAGTAATGTATGGCTGTGAGAGTTGGACCATAAGGCTGAGCACACAAGAATAGATGCCTTTGAACTGAGGTGCTGGAGGAACTTTGAACTGCGGTGCTTGAGAGTCCTGTGGACTGCAAGGAGATCAAATCAGTCACTCCTGAAGGAAATCAACCTTGATTGCTCCTTGGAAGAACAAATGCTGAAGCTGAAGCTCAAGTACTTTGGCCACCAAATGAGAAGAGAGGAGTCACTGGAGAAGTTCCTGATGCTAGGAAAGATTAAAGGCAAAAGGAGGGGGGCAGATGATGAGGTGGCTGGATGGAATTGTAGAAGTGGTGGGCGTAGATCCGGCCAGGCTGTGAAAGAATGGCAGATGACAGAGGAGCCTGGCTTGTGATGGTCCATGAGGTCACAAAGGATTGGACTCAGCTGTGCAAGTGAACAACAACAAACAAAGAGCCAGCACTGTCTGGATTTGCAGACATTTCCATGGATATGTGGGATCCATGACTAGACACCAGAGTACACAGAATATTTTTTACCTTCCCTCTAAAGTGGTTCCTATTTATCTACAGTACTTCCAATGTTTTGCTTTCAAACTACTAGGTTGGCAGGAGCTGTGACAGAGACAGGAGCTCACTCCATTGTGCAGTATTCAGTTCTTGAACTGCTGACCTGCCGACCTTCTAGTCGTTAGGGTCAGCATCTTAACCACTAAACCACTGCACTCCCAAACTTGGACACTTGTAAAAGGTAAAGGTTTCCCTTGCTCGAAAGCCAGTTGTACACACGAGCACTATTGATCAGAAACAGATTAATGAATAACTAACATTTCAATATTAGACTACAAGCTTGTACTTTAAATGCAAACAGAAGATCTTGGTGGTAATTGAGCAGGGGAATGTAGCAAAAAGAAAGGGAAATCATCAGGAACATTTAACATTTAGTAGTGGTAAGAAATGCCATCTTTCTCTTTCCTTTCCTTGTCTCCTCTGTCATGTCCACATTAAAAGCAATGACCATTCAAAAATTGAGAAAAGATAAGATGCACACCAATGGTATTCTGTGAGATCCTGACACGCCACATACCTCCAACTCTGTGGGTAGAGAAGGAAGTCTGATGCAGAATTTGAATAACTGTTGCTTCATAGCTATGCTACCAGTGATGGGAAAAGATGGGGAGGTCTGACAGTTTTTCTATTTTCCTCGTGCTTGGAATATCCAAATCTCATGCTCTTCCCCAAAGGTTTATGTAAGTTCATGTCAAGCAGGAAATGAACATGTTTCTCAAACATCTGCAGAGGCCATCTTCCACAGTGGGGAGAGAGGACCAGGTTTACTCTGCCTAACATATACAGTACTGGTTACTGTCAAAGCTGTGGATTCCTGTCAGGAAGAAAAGAGGCAGCAACCTTAACTCGGTTCTATTAATATAGATCAGGCATTCTCAACCTACGGCTCACAGGCCAAGCTTGGTCCCCGAAGCTATTTCAGCTGATGATCTCCTCATTCCCGATGCCACCCAGAAGCACTGAAAACACTCCCAAAACCAGCAAAAATGCACACTTTCAGTGAGTTCTCAGGTGATTTCAGTAAGTTCTTGCACGATTTCAGCGAGTTCTCATGCGAAAATGCATGTTTTTTGTGAGTTCTTGTGCAAAAACTTGCTGAACTCACCAAAACACACAACTCACAGAAATCATGCAAGAACTCACCAAAAATATGCGTTTTCACATGAGAACTCGTGTGGAAACACATGACAGTCTGCACAGCTATTATGAGGGGAGTGATCCAGCCCCCGCCCCAAAAAGGTTGAGAAAGCTTGATATAGATGAAGAGAGGAGGATTCAAAGTGAGAATGTTGAGAACTAGGCATCTTGCCTGGGTGATCAAATCTATTAGTTTTAGTTTCACCCACATCCAGATGTTTAAAGTCTTACGTTCTTTCACTTGAACTCTGATTTCTGAATTTTGGAAGGCCCTTATCAAGCTGTCCTCCATCCGAAGATGATGATAAGAGCAAAAAGGAGGAGGGAGTTCAGGGTGTATTTTAGGCTGAGCTGGGGAAAGCTGTGGATCCACCATACCCAAAATCGTTTTTCGTAGACAGACACATTCATACTGGGTCAACAGCCTTACTTAGGGTGCTGGGGCTTGTGAAGGGAAGGGGACAAAAGATGAAAATATAAATTAATCCTTTACTCTTGGATCAATTTCCAGTTGAGGATTAGGCCATGTCATGGTGTAGAGACAGTACTGGTCACAGAAAAGGAGGGTGGTGGTGGTGGGGAAATGCACATTTCTCAGTGGCCTTTGGTGCTATCAAACACAGTATCCTCTTAGACAAGTTGTAGGCTTAAAGATTAGAGGTCTGGTTCTTGACTGGCTCTGGCCTTTCTTGAAGATCATGTCCTGGTGGTACAGCTTGGGGTGTGTGGTTTCAAGTCCTTGGGTTCTGCAGCATTGAGTCCACTGGGGGAGGTCATCCAGAGATTTGGAATCTGCTCTCACCAGTGTGCTGATGGCAGGCAGCTCTTTCTTTCCTTTTCATCCTCTGCAACGGATACTGTCAAAGTCCTGGAGTATTGCCTAGCTTCTGTTATGGAGTGGACAAAGGTGAATAACCAAAAAGTGATCCTGACAAGACAGGAATCCTGTTGCTACAGGGATTCTCCTGAGCAGCTTCAGGGGTTTGCCCCGACATGTAGGAAGTTATTCTTCCTCATGATAGGCACAAGCTTCACAGCTTTGGCAGTTTACTGGACCCTGCAATGCTGGGCCAGCTCTTTCTTCGGAATTGCAAATATCTGCCACAGGGGCATAGCGGGGGGGGGGGGGCTTTGCCCACCCTGTTAGCAGTTTGCCCACCTCATAAGGGTAGCTTGGGTGGGAGGGTCGTGCCTGGCCAAGACCCCCATCTAGGTGAAGCCCAAAGCCCCCCGACAACCTTCCCTGTCCCCCCCCCATAGAGGCCTAGCTGCTTGGATCAGGCCCACCTTCCCTCTTTCATTTCCTTGAAAGCTGAGCACACATCCCGTGTGGGGAAGCAAAACTAGATCACCCCCCCTAAACTCACCCCCCTTGGGCTTTGGAAGGGGATTGGCTGGGGGTGAGAGAGGGGGACCCAGGGGAGGCTGGTGGGGTCTGTTTCCATCACCAGAAAGCTGGAAGTAAGGGACTGAGGGGAGTGTAGGATCGCAACCTTCCCACCCCACCCGCATCGCCTCTGATTTCAGTCCCTGCCTTGCAAACAACAGGGAGGTTTTCCTTCATTCAGGCTGTGCCTGATTTAATATGAAAGGGCAGGATGGGTGTCCCTCCCTGCAGTTAGAAATCTAGCCCCTCAGGGAGACGCAGGGCAGGACTTTGTCCTTGGAACTGATATGTGAGAACCCAAAAGATCTCCCAGGCTGAATGGGACCAAAGGTCTCTCAAACTCCCGACTTGCCAGCCTTCCAGCTAACCAGAGCCGTGGCCAGGATTCTAGATTTTGGGGTGGGGGGCAAAAAAAATTATCAGGAGGGGCAAAAAAATATTCCGGGGGGGGGACAACAAAGTCACTCTTACATACTGTATATAACATTGGCATCCTAGGGTGGGTGGGGGAGCTGTTAGCTCAGGAGGGTTTTTACCCCCCCCCCGTTCCCCTTGGCTATGGCCCTGCAGCTAACAAGGTGAGCTTCTTAACCCATGAACCACCACAGCCCCTTTCTACTGGCTGGGAAAGAGAAGCTCAGCCTCTCTGGCTCCAGAGTTTCCCACAAGGGGTGGGTGCTCAAGGGATGATAGTTCTCTACACCACAAGAAGGGGCCATTTCTGCTTCCACTTGCTGAGAGGCAATGGTTCCCCTTTCCCCAGGCTTCCCTTTCTCCTTCCTCCGGGTCAAATGACTCCTCCCCCCCTTCTGCTGGGCCTGAGGGTCCCCTGCCTGGAAGCCCATCTGCCCACGCAGGGAGGGGTGTGGATGACTCAGTTTCCCTCCTTGAAAAGCGTTGGGGCTTCTAGGTTGGAAACCTTCTGACCAGTGGTGGGCATCAGCAGGTTTCCCCCAGTTCACCAGAACCTGTAGGAGAAATTCTGGCTGACCCCCCCTCATCCAAATTTTGAAATAAAATAATCCTAATTCGGGTGCAACTCAGGGTTTTCCCCCTGGCCATGTACACCATACCACGCCTACAGTGTGGTAGTGAAATTTTTGGAGCCCATCACTGCTTCTGACTTCTATAGCTGGATCCATTTTCTGAAAGTGGGACAATTGTTCCCTGCAGGTAGCCTGGAGAGGAGAATGCCTCTGAGCAGATGCAGAGTGCCTAGACCTGCTGCATTAACAGGCAGCTCCTCCAGTGGCTTAGTGGTTAAGGCACTGAGCTGGAGACTGGAAGGACAGGTTTCGATACCCGAGAGCTGCACTTGGAGACATAAAAGGAGCCTCATTTGGGTGTTCCCTAAAAATCCTTTCAACCCAGAGTAATCTCTGACATGAAATTATTATTAACAGGTAGAGGGTGTAGAAAGGCCAGGCAGGCTCCCCCACGAATCCCCCCAACATCTCTATCTCTTGGGACTGTGGTGGCTTAGTGGTTAAGACTCTGAACTTGACAACTGGTAGGTCTTTCTTTCTTGTCTCCTTGCCTTCCTTATTCCTTCCTTCCAAACAGTTGTACAAAAAGGGTGAGCCATACTCTCTCTAAACCAGATCCTTCCTTCCTTCCTTCCTTCTGCAGGGTAATGGGGAGAGTAATAATTTGTGTGTTTTAGTGACCTGCATTCACCTCTCCACCAGAAGCCTTCAAAGCAAAGCAGAAAACTTTGCTCAAAGTTTTCCAGAGCCGAACATGTCAACTTCTGAAAAATAAAAAGCCAAAAGGGAATTTGGCACACAGGGTACAGAAGAAGAGGGAGATTGAGGCAAATTCACAGTCAGCTTTATCTTCACTGGGAATGAGCACCATTAGCAATAACACTCCAGTTCTCTGCAAGAAATAACACAAGGACTTAGAAAGCTTCCCTTCAGCCCCTGGTCAGATTCTCCTCCCATCCTTCCTCATCCTACAACCAAAATAGCCCCAGCACACTCATTGACGGGGTGGGCGCTCCCCTTTAAACACATCCAAAATGGCAGCCATCATTATATCAGGTAGCAAAGAATTCCACAGTTTAATACTATGTGAATAACTGTATCCTTTCGTTGGTCTTTCAGCTTTAGGAGAAATATAATTTAGTAATTTTATGACCCAAAAGGAGACTTTTGTTGGTGACTTCTGTCACTGATGAATTGATATATACTGTTGCCTATCCTGAAAAAATATTTGCCCACCCTGGCTATGGTCCTGATCTGTCATGGCCGATTTTGCCTTTTACTCTGATGTGCCAGAGTGCCCCTTCTTGAGCAGGAGAGCCCTAATAAATCGTGTAATTAGTAATCTCAAAACTTGATTACTATAATGCTGTCTATGCGAGACTGCCCTTGGAAATTGGTATGGAAGCTGTAGCTGGTTCAGAATTCAGCGGCCAGGTTGATAACCAGTCTCTGGCTTTGGCTATTCCACATTGGTTGCCAGCTGTTTACCAAGTTCAAGGTTTTGGCATTGAATTATAAAGCCTTCAACAGTTTGTGATCTTGTTACCTGTTTGAGCATCTCTCCTAAAGATATTCTACCTGCCTCATCCAATTCTCTCTGGCAATAACATTATGGGTAGCTACCTCAAGAGAGGTGAGAAGAGTTCCCTTAGAAATCATGCTTTCTTAGTGGTGTCACCATTGCTTTGAAATAGTTTGCCAGCAGAGATTTGTCAGGCCCTCTCCCTCCTGGTTTCCACAAATGATTCAAAAATAAGGCTTTTAAGAGAGGCCATGAAGAACATTCTTCCCCTTGACAGAATTCTCTAACTTTGGTTCGGTCTGTTTGTGATCATCACAGTCTATCTGTATTTTTCTGTATTTTAGTTGTTGGGTAATGGGTAGGGTAGGGTTGGAGGGATAGGCTTATGGTTTTATTAAATGACCACCCAGAGTAATGGTTGAAAATAGCAGAGTTGGGGAAATGGTGGTTCCACAATCTACTTAAACAAATCTGTCCACAGGATTGCTAAACTAAAAAATTGTTATAGCATAGAAGTCTTCTGTATCATATTTCTGACTGTCTCATTGTTAAATCTGATTGTGGTTTCCCCAAAAAACAATGGAATTATCTTCTGAATAAACAGTCATCGATGTCTCAATGATTCAGTTATCTACTGTAGTCATGTGGGCTGCATAGTTCAATGAATTAGACATCTGTATGTGAAGTCAAAGGCTCAATGTTTGATTCCCCATGATTCTTCCAAGAATAACAATCCTGTGTGGTCATAAAAGCTACACAGTCCCAGGCTGCCACCAGAAGAAAGGGATAATAAACCACTCTACCTAGAAAATAATGGGAAAGGGTCACTTTAAGTCAAAATTGATTTGACAGTACACACTAGCAATTTGATTAAAAATGCATTAATTGCTGTATTCAAGAAGATTAGTGCCTAACAGAAAATGTTCCAAAGACTAATCCAGCCTTTATAAGTCAGATTGATAGTGGCTGAAGTCTAGTAGTAACGTGCAATTAAAGTAGGCTCATTGAATCTCTGGAGATTTGATGAGTCTGCTTCTTCATTAGTTCTATCCATTCACTGAACTTACTCTAGTTGTGACTTACTACTGGATTTCAACCACAGTCTCTAGTTGAGTGTTTACCAATGTGGGGGCCCAGCCCCACAGGGGGACTTCAATTCCCAGAAGCCTAAGTCAGTACATTGGCTAATCAGTACTTTGTGGAATTGACTTAGGCTTCTGGGAATTGAAGACCAAAAACTAAAGGTTGGGAAACACTGCTCTACTCCAATGGTGTTTGTTTAATAAGTTACCACACATTGATGTTTGTGGATTGGAAGGATCAGAGGAGCCCTGGATATGATCAGATTCTTCATAGAGGCTCTGTTCATGTCCCCCAAAGGTGGAATCATGAATGACTAGAGCCAACTCTAGTGATAAAGTTAATTACCAAATCAGCCTACCTGCCTGTGACATGGAGAGAGGTATTTGTTTTATTTTGCTTATTCATTACATGTTTCCACCACCTACTAGCAAGCAACTCTGTGTGATTAACAGAGAGAGTTAAATCCAGAATGAGCACAATGTCTATGCCCATACAGGTTAAAACAAAGACAAACAAACATCCAAGATGGCAGCATTGGATGTAAAACTCAAAATGATAATTAAAATGGTAAAACAAAAACTGAACAGCAGTAAAGGTAAAGGGCGCCCTTGCTTGAAAGCCAGTTGTATCTGACTCTAGGGTTCAGTGCTCATCTCTGTTTATAGCCAAAGAGTCAGCATTGTCTGTGTCTGCAGAAGTTTCCATGGATATGTGGCAGGCATGCCTAGACACCGTAGTGCACGGAACACTGTTTACCTTCCCACCTAAGTGGTACCTATTTATCTACTTGCAATTTCTTGCTTTCAAATGGCTACGTTGGCAGGAGCTGAGACAGAGATGGGAGCTCACTCCATCATGTAGTACTCCAGTGTCGATCGCCAACCTTCCAGTCTTCAAGTTCGGTGTCTTAACCACTAAGCCACCGCAGTCCCCAAACAGTGATACATAATATAAATGGCTTGAAAACCAAGAAGAAGAAATTCATCAGCTATCTTAAAAGGGAGTAAGCTATTATTTAGGGTGTTTTTCCTCTCCTAGACTACTTCCTTCATGTTATTTTTAATGCCTTTTTACGGTCATAAGGATGTAAAGAATGGTAGGGTAGGAGATAACAATACTGTATACAGTATGCTATTGGGAAATCCCACCACCTGAAATAATCACCTTCCTTGGCCAGTGGTGGGATGTCAAAAATTTTACTACCCCACCGTGATGTCATCACAGTGTGGGTGGAGCTAACATCATGATGTCATGATGTGGGCAGGGCCAAAGAAAATAAATAAATAAATAAATAAATAAAAAATAAGCACACACACACACAGACACACCACATCCAAAGGTGAGCCACTTACCCTGGGGAGCAGGCTATAGGGAGCTTCAGGCTAGCAGCTTCTCTTCCTCCTCCCCGCTAGGGAGGACAGCAAGGAGGCCGTGCATGCGTGCCAAGCACTGTAGGCGTGCATGCACACCAAGTGCTTGGCGCGCATGCGCAGTGGGGGAACCAGTGAAAAGGTCAGCCCCGAAGGTGGTTCCCCCAAAAAGCTGCTACCAGTTCTCTGGGACACTGGGAAAAGTTACTACCGGTTCTGGAGAACTGGTGAGAACCTGTTACATCCCATTACTGTCCTCGGCCCTCTATTATCTGATAACAATGGGGTAAAGAACCATTCAGCCCAAAAAGATATAACAAACAGAATCCCAAACAGATACCAGACCTGCAGATTGAGAAGCTGTTGAGACTTTCACAATGTTATGCAATATTTGCGACAATTGTTCAATCTGCTTACCCAGATGCTAAAAAGTGTAAATGAATTCAGTACCTGGAGTTAATGTTTAACTTTTGAGTTCTATTTTAGAGGCAAAGTCTGGTGAGTAGGACCATTCAGCAACCATGACGCCTGTCCTGCTCCTCTTATGCGCAGTGGCTCTCGCTCGTCCCATTCTCGGTGATGTTGGTAAGCCTTTCTATCAATTTCGTAGGATTAGACAATATTTTTTGCTTTCTTACAAAATGTACAAAACCTGCAGTCCAACGAAAACCTCACTTGCTTGCTGGGTCATCTAAATGAAAACCAAACTAGATGTAATATGAATGTATTTAAAGTGAATGGGGTGAGAATGAATTTGGAATGGCAGCTGTGGAGATGGGCGGGCAATCTGGGTCGCATTTGTGCATGTTATTTTGTCTCCCATACTGTGTCCCCCACCCCCACCCCCGGTTAATGCTTCCCTAATGTTACTGGATGGGGAGAATTTTCACAGTGTAAATGGGATGGGGCAGGTTCATTTTTCCAATCCACTTCTTCCAAACCAGACCTCTCTGGTGCTCTGCCACATTTCTGGGTACATTCCTAAATGCCACATTAGAGAGGACAGATTTATTAATGCCAGCATCTCAAGTTGCTGCATTAAGTATTTTAAAAACACTCACAGATACCATCTCAGGCATTTATACCATGGTTCTGTAAAACAGACCAACATTATTTTCCCTATTTATTTATTTCCCACCCATCTGAGATATTCTCCCACTCCGGGTGGCATGCAACAAATTAAAAGATTTTTACAAGTAACAGTATAAAATTAAACACTAAACAATGAACCAAACAGAATAGATTATGGGTAAGAACAATACTGATGTCCCAAAGACGACAGACACTGGCACAGTAAAGTATAAATTAGTTAATCCCATTGTTCAGCAATTGGTAAAGATAAAGGTAAAGGTTTCCCTTGCTTGAAAGCCAGTTGTATCTGACTCTAGGGTTCAGTGCTCATCTCTGTTTCAAAGCCGAAGAGCCAGCGCTGTCTGCTTCTGCAGATGTTTCCGTGGTCATGTGGCAGGCATGACTAGACACCGGAGTGCACAGAACGCTGTTACCTCCCTATTTATCTACTTGCAATTTCTTGCTTTTGAACTGCTAGGTTGGCAGGAGCTGGGACAAAGACGGGAGCTCATTCCATCCTGCATTACTCAGGAATTGAACTGCTGACCTTCCGTCTCCCAGTCAGCGTCTTAGCCACTTGAGAGATCTCTTTAAAACTCTATCTTTACATAGATAAAGAGCGTAAGCTGAGAGGCAGGACTGGCAAAATAACCAAAAACCATAGTTTCCTGTTACTGACGAGCTAGTTCCATCATGGCTTACTGAAAGTTGTGCAGTGGGATCGCATCTGAGGTTAGGACTTGAGTAAGGGCCTTTCATTAGTTACAGTGACCAATCTACTATGGACTGCCGACTTGATTGGATGCACATCCAGTGAATGCATTGTTTATTTTATAGCAGCATGGCAACCTCTCCAACAAGATGCAAACCTGTAGGTATTTTTTGCAATAGTCCAGGACTCCTGAACAGGCAACATTAATTTGGTGCAGGGGTGCCCAAACCTTTTGGGCTGTGGACCAGTCACACAGCTCAGGGGGCTGGTTACTATGGCCTGGGGGTCGAATCTGGGTCTCAATGCCAATTCATATAGCCCACAAAGCCCTCGTCGCTCCTGGAAGCACGTACAGGCGCATTTTACTTCCGCTTCCGGGAGTGACTAGGGCTTTGTGGACGGATGAATTGGTGTCGGGGGCCGGCTTCAGCCCCCGGGTCATAGTTTGGGCACCCTTCTGATTTAGTGCAGTACAAACATAAATATTGATTTAGGCTGAAACATTGGGAAATACTGTTCTAGAGGAAGAAGCCTTTTCTTATAGACTGTACCTTATTCTACCAGGCCTCTCAGGTGGAGATCATAAGGTCCTGAGCAGCTGCAACAGGCTGTCAGGCAGTGGTGGACAGCAACAGGTTTGCAGCCCCCCCCCCCCCAGTGAGGGATAGCAAAATTGGGTAGCCTCTGGGCAGAGTGGTGGTGAAATTGGGTGGCCTTCGGGTAGGGGGGTAGTGAAATTGGGTGGCCACATCCATCTCCCTGCCCTGCTCCATCAGTTTTTGTCCCTGCAAGTGGTCTCCCTTGCTCAAAAGCCAGTCATATCCGACTCTAGGGTGCAGTGTTCATCTCCATTTACAGCCAAAGAGCCAGTGCTGCCTGTGTTTGCCGATGACCAAATGGCAGGCATGACTAGATTGACCATGATGTAGGCTCCACCTACGATGTAGGCTTTGCACATGGTGTGGTAGTGATTTTTTTTTTTTTTTGCTGTCCACCACTGCTGTCGGGGTAATCTGAGCTGCTTTGCTAATATCTAGAGCCTGGAGGCTGACTCAGAACCTGACAGGTTGTTGTTGTCAGGCTAAAATAAAGAAAAGAACTAAATAAGGCACCTTGAGCTCACAGTGGCATAGAAGTATAGTAAATAAATGACATCGAGTCTTGTGTGTTGACTTAACCAAGGGGAACTCTGTGAGAGGCAAAGTGATGCTATGTAGTGGTTGTAGTTATCCCTCCTGAAGGTAAACTCATGCTGATGTATTTTAAAAGATTGGCAGGGGTAATTTACACAATCCTTCTCCAGGTCTTGCCTTTGGTTCTTAAACTTTAGGCCAAGTGTGCTCAAATTATGGCCCGTGGGCCAGATCCTGCCCCAAATGCCAATTCATCCGGCCCACACTGCTGTTGGTTGCATTTTACTTCCACTTCCGGGAGCGACAAGGGCGGTGCAGGTCAGATGCATTGGCGCTGGAGGCAAGATCTGGCCTGTGGGCCGTACTTTGGCCACCCTTGGTTTAAGCAGAGAAAATAGCAGCTTAAAATCTATCTCGTCCTGTTACAAAACAGATTGTAAGGCACGTTTTGCTTCCACTTCTGGTGGGAGGAACCACGTGACCGGCACGCTGAACTACATGACCGGCCTGCAGCCCAAAAAGTTTGGGCACCCCTGCTTTAGGCAAAGAGTTTATTTTCCCATCAACTGTGGGGGGAAAAAGATAGTTGGACCCATTTATTTCTGGAACATGGGAGAAGAGCAGTTCATGTAACAGCACAGCCTTTCATGTGTGACTTTCAGCCTGTCCCAGACCACCTGTAATACCATTTGCCACTGTTGACATATCCAAGGGAGAATATCACCCTGGAGAAGAAATTACATACCATTGTAATCCTGGGTATATTCCTGAGACAGGCTCAAGGAGATATACTTGCCCTTTGTCTGGTAGATGGCCTGACGTATCATTTTCATGTACACGTAAGTACATTCTCTAATGTATGTTTTCTTGCCTTTTTACTCAAGCAACTTAAATAGAGTAGAGACCTTATTTTTGAAAAGCAAAAATCATTCTCAGGTTCCTTTGATTTTGTATCCAAGATATTTCTGTCTTCAGAAACCCTCCAGTTTTAACTCTTGAATTATACTCATATCTACATGTGACTTCTTAGGCTCCCTCATATCATCAGGAGGGGGGAATCTGTCATTTCTAAACTCTGCCTTTGAAGTAGTGATATGTCATGTCCATATCTCCTTTATCATCCGCTCATTTATAGTAAATGATTGCTATGAGCCAATCTCTGTTTCAAGCGCACAGAGAAAAGAATCTGATTTAATTTTAATTTTAATTTTAATTTTAATTTTAATTTTAATTTTAATTTTAATTTTAATTTTAATTTGTATAGACACCCAACCCGGAACGACTCTGGGCAGCTTACAACATTAAAATCAGTAATACAATCTAAAACTTAAAACCGGTAAAAACCCCAATTAAAAATATAATAAGAAATTGCCCTGAGAGATAAAAAGAGTAAGGAAGCAATATTACTGTATCAGCCAGCAGGTGGGGGTCACGGCATCCCCAGTGCGCCACACCTGCTTTGCCAGCCAGGTGTGTGGTTCTTTCCTGAAGGGCAGCAACTCATGGCCTGGCAGGTGGCTGAGAACATCGTCCCCTCCTCTGGCCCCCATCAACAGCCTGAGGGAAAAGACACCATGGCCTAGCAGTAGGCTGAGGACCTGGCCCCCATCTCCAGGCTCCCATTAACGGCCAGAGGGGAGTTAGTCTGTGTTCTGCTTTGCTTGTTTTGTGAGGTTGTATTTTATGATTGTTACTGTACTGTTGCTGTTTTGACTGTAAGTTGCCCTGAGTCGCCTCGGCGAGTGGGTGACAATATAAATCTGAATAAATAAATAAATAAACTCCATCTGGAGTTATAGCTCAATTGGCAAGAGGTTCCAAAGGGCCGGAGCAGACACAGAGAAGGCCCTCTTTCTGGTGCTAGAGAGGTGAGCCTCTCTAGCAGACAGAACAATAAGAGAGCCTCTCTGGTCCGCTCTGCTGCGACGGACAGATGTTCTCGGGGTGATCTGGTCTCTTAAGTATACTGGCCCATTACCATGTAGGGCTTTAAAGGTCATTACCAGCACCTTGAATTGTGCCCGGAGGCACACCGGTAACCAGTCCATCTCCCGAAGCAGTGGCAAGGCACAGCCATAACATCCGCACCCCTTCACCACCCGGGTAGCCGTATTCTGGACTAGTTGCAGCCTCCAAATGGTCACCAAGGGCAGCCCCATGTAGAGCGTATTACAATAGTCCAGTCTGGAGGTGACCAGAGCATGTGTGATCATGAGCAAGGAGTCCCAATCTAGAAGAGTGTACAGAAAAGATACCAGTATAGTCACAAGATTGCTATGGGGCAGAATTTAATGAGTAAAGGCAAGTCATATTTTCATGCTTTACTTTACCTACTTTAAGAATACATGGAGATGACAAAATCTCAGCAATCAGACATGAATGTAAGGCCTATCAACACTTATTTATTGAATGCCAGTGGAATTCAATTTTGTTTAATTTTAATTTAATTAATTAATTAATTAATTAAATTTATATTCCACCCTACTTGCACAGGCGACTCAGGGCAGATTACAATCAATATACAATACATAGTTAAAAACTCTAAAAAAACAAATTAAAAATTAAAAACCATTTAAAACAATTATAATTAGAATGTTAATTACATCAACCAAATAGACAAATATGTGCTGTTGAGCCAGAACCAATTTATAATGACATCAACAGGGTTTGGGGGCAATTAAAAATTTCAGCAGTAGTTTTATCACCAGTTCCACCTTCTCAGTGAGTTTCCATGACTGGGTGGAGATTTGAACCGTAGTCTCTAGAAACCTAGTCTGCCACTCTATCCAATACAAAACACTTGACATTCAGAAACCAATCCTACCACCTCTCACAACGTGTCCTTTGAGAGGCCATTTCCTTTTTAAACTAATATATCATAATTGTGTGCCCTCAAGCTAATTCAGACTCATGACAACCATCTTCAGGGTTTTCTAGGTAGAGCATATTCAGGAATGGTTCACCATTCCCTTCTTTTCTGGGGGCATCGTGGGACTATGCCCAGTGGTGGGCAGCAAAAAAATTCACTACCATACCATGGGCAGAGCCTATGTCATGGGTGGAGCCTACATCATGGGTGGAGCCTATGTCGTGGGCGATCTAGTCATGCCTGTCATTTGGCCATGTATACATCTGCAAACACAGGCAGCACTGGCTCTTTGGCTGTAAATGGAGATGAGCACTGCACCTTAGAGTCAGATATGACTGGCTTTTGAGCAAAGGAGACCTTGAACCACTTGCAGGAACAAAACCTGATGGAGCAGGGCAGGGAGGTGGACGTGGCCACCCAATTTCGCTACCCCACCTACTTAAAGGCCACCCAATTTTGGCACCCCCCTGCCCAGAGGCCACTCAATTTTGGTACCCCTCCCTCCTGGTGTGTGTGTGTGAACCTGTTGCTGCCCACTACTGACTATGCCACTTGACCAAAGTTACACAGTCCGTCTGTTTTCCCAGCAGGCACAGTGGGCAATTCAACTCCATACCTGAACTGCCAGCCTGTAGTTTTTGAATCTCCTTCTGTCAATACCTCCCGCAGCCAGGGCCCCAGTTGTGATGACTGAGGATTTCTGAAAGAAATAATCCAGGAAAAGAAGCTTACTGTATCTAAATTCTGGTCTAGATCTGTATGATGGAAATTTATACTGCCCTTAGTATATCATTGGAAATAATGAATAGTGCAGCCAAACACTTTGCACAGAAGTTATAGTGGAAACAGAACTCTTAAAGTAACTTGAGCTCTGCTTTACTCTTGTCTGTCTCTCCTGCTTCCCTGGGCAGATCTTGTTAGGGAAGATGACACCATGCTGAAATCAGGATTAGAAACCCTCCCATTTCAGATCATGTACATGCTGTGACGTGACCAGAGTGGAGAGAAAGCAGGATCCTTCTCGCCAATTGATAGGAAGTAGGGATGCCACAGAGGAACTGAGTTGGGTGCAGAACAGCTGAATGTCCCATCCTCGTCCTCATCCTCCTGCCAACAGCAGAACTGAGCAAGAAAGGAGGGGGAGGAAAGAGTGCAGACCCCAACAACCATCTCTTTCCCCTTCATCAAGCTGCCTCTTCCCTTCCCCGACACTTCTGCCTGAAGGCTCTTCCCTGGACAGCTAACTCCCTAACGTGTCCCTTGCCACTGCCACCACCATCAAGTTGTGCGACAGACCCAAGAGACACAATGCTCATTGAGACATGTATGCACACAGTTGAATACAGTGATCCTGAACTCACTGCAAAATAAATGACTTCCAGCAAGTGCTAATAGCCTGTATTTTGGGAAGAGTAGGCAAGCTTCAACTGGTGTCAGGTATTCTTTGATTTTTCAGTCTATTTGGAACTTGTCAACACCAATGCAAATTTAGGACTTTTTACTAATCAAGACACACCTCTCTAAGACTGGTATTCTCAGGAATTCGCTCACCTCCTTGTGTTCCTTTGCTTCTTTTTGTCTTACAGCTGTCTATTTAGTAGTATGTAGCAAGCTACCGTACCTAAACTTTCTATCTGCAATGGAGTTTAACAAAGCTTATTTTTCCATTATTCAAAGCAGAATTGGTTTGTTTACGTCTTAATCTGACCCAATGGCAGAATCCCTGCAAATTTTTTATTATGCATCTTGTTGTTGTACAGCTAATTGTTGTATTATAATACAAACAAATCCCATAATGGATCTTTTTAAATAACTTGATCTTCTCCGTTCTATAACTGTTTCATACCTGTTTCTTTCTCATCTATCCAATCTATCTAAATTTAAACAATTATCATATATCCAAACAGCAAAGAAATGTGCTTATCCTGGGCCGTTAATTCATGGAAATATAGAGCATACAGATCTCAGCTATCCCAATTTTGTGACCTTTTCATGTGAACCTGGGTAAGTTATGTGTTGTCTTGCTCTTTAAATGGACTTTATAGTCTCTACTAATTAGTTTTCTACAATGTTCTTTGTGCCACCCTTGGTAACAATGACTATCATTGAGAGAAGAAACTGATGCCCTTTTATGATGCCCTTTCTATGATGCCCTTTTATTTTCCTTTTGGGTTCTCAAACCCAGTTTTAAGCTCCAATTCCCCAATCCTGTTATTGAGAAATGTTAATTATTTATAGGAAATAAAACAGGAACTGTTACAATGTAATTACAACAAATATCCCGGCTGTAATGTCAGAAAGTTGTCAAAGCTTCTGTTATCGATTCCAGAAGATGAATAATTGCTTTTATTAAACCATCTGTTGGCGTGGCAGTATGTAAGCCTCAGATCTGACACAGAACAGCTCATAGGTTATGTGCAGGTCATAATCATCATGCCAAAGATACTATTACATAAAATTAGGCTGGTGAAAGTTTATGATATCATCAGCTGGCACCAGTAAAACTTAATTTAGTTTGCTATCCCCTTCTATTTTAGGTTCAGAGACTCCTTAGGACTCCCTTTTGAGCTGGGGAAGCCTTTAGGAGCCTTCAATCGCCAAAAATTGCTATTGAATTACTGTTGCCAAGACTAGAACCATCAGTGGCAATCCGGCAGCATTTTCATCAACTAAAAGCTTCCCCACCCCATCCTGAGAGTCCCAAAGTCTTCCTTGAAGCAAAAGGGAGTCCTAAAGTGCTTTGAACTGGGGAGACAGAAAGTTTCAACTTAGTTTAAATTTATCATCATCTTTCACCAGCATTAATTTATCCCAGTGGGATTTTGCCAATTGCCTTATATAGGATAAATGCAATGTTAGTCCTACCTAAAACATACCTACTGCTTGAAAGTGTTAATCTTGCCTGACCTAAATCCCATAGATTTAAGTGGGTTTCATCTAGATTGAACCAGCAATGGATCTGGGAAAAGTAGAAATGACTTCAAAGTCTAGTCTTGACAAACAATTATCTAGTATATTAAGTACAAAATGATTGTTGTAAGATTATGAGTAAATCATCATTCAACCAACCAACCCATATGATGACCTCCATGTATTTGGAAAGATACCCAACAGTGTGAAACTGTTGCTTTTATTGATGTGTTGCTTTTATTGATGAGTTTGCTTGTCTGAATGGTTTCACAGGGTTGGCACCCACAAGAAACTAGTAATAAGAGAACATTTGTTAAGGGTTTCCTAAATCCTGCAAAGTAGTTTTGGGAGTTATAATGGTACGGGCTGTAGAGGAGAAGATGGAGAGCCTCCCCTCCTATTTCTGTTGATTTCACCTGTTGTTCTAGTGAAAGTTTCTCATTACATACTGTCCATAATAAAATTAAACTCTATACATAAATCTTTAGTAGTTTGCTGTTTTAATTTGTCCATTATGTGTTTGCATAACTTCCTAACCCATTGTGCTCTGCAGACCCCAGGCTAATATAATGTGCTTTGGTAAACTTAGGTAAAGGTCGCCCTTGCTTGAAAGCCAGTTGCATCTGACTCTATGGTTTGGTGCTCATCTCTGTTTATAGCCAAAGAGCCAGTGCTGTCTGCATCTACAGACGTTTCCATTGTCATGTGGCAGGCATGATTAGATACAGAACACTGTTTACCTTCCCACCAAAGCGATACCCGTTTATCTTCTTGCAATTTCTTGCTTTCAAACTGCTAAATTGGCAGGAGCAGGGACAGAGATGGGAAATCACTCCGTTGTGCAGCACTTGGGTCTCAAGTTCAGCGTCTTAACCACTAAGACACTGCTGTCCCCCTTGGTAAATTTACTCATTTCAAAATGAGTTCTTTGTAGGGTCCCCTTCTATTTTAAAATTTATTCCTATCAGAAGCATTGTGATAAAGGCTGATGACAGAGAGTAGCATCCAAGAGTTGACTTTTTTTTAAAAAAAAATTGTTCAAATGTTCAAAAATACTGTTGCTGTGCAATTTTTAAAATAATTCTCAGGTATAAACTTCAAGGAGAGGAAACCAGCCAATGCCTGGAAGATGGACGATGGAGTGCAAAGCTACCTCTGTGTCAACGTATGTATGGGAAATTACTAGTATGTCTGTAAAGAGCCTGGGGCTGCCTGACTAACTAAAGCAGGGGTTCCCAACCTTTTCAAGCTGTGGGCCATGTCATGCTCTCTCAGTCAGCTCTGAGAGAAATTTTGGTGTGGAAATCTTCCAAATGGAGATGACGATTGTTTCTGTTTCTAAGAACTGAATTAGAGTGGTGGTGGTGGTGGAGTTGTAACACTTTGAACCTGTTGGGCAATTTTTGTTGTTGTTGTTGTTCAGTCACACAGTCGATTCCGACCCTCTGCGACCCCATGGACCACTGTCCGCCAGGCACTCCTGTCCTCCACCATCCCCCTCAACTCGCTTAGCTCTTTGCCCATTGTGTCTACAATGCCATCTAGCTATCTCATCTTGGGCCGTCCCCTTCTTCTTTTGCCCTCGACCCTTCCAAGCATCGAATTATCTATATCTTTAAGGTGTTCTCGTTCCTGAATGACTACACTAAGAAGAGTAAACTATATGGTGTCTAACAGTTATAGCCATTGTTATGGCATTTTAAGAGCCTTGGTACATAGTTGTTAAACTGCTGTACTGCAGCCAAAACATTGTTAGTTCAGTCCTGACAGGACACAAGGTTGACTCAGCCTTCCCTCCTTCTGAGATCAGTAAAATGAGTACCCAACATGTGGGGGCAAAATGCCAGTTACCTTGTGAACCACCCGGAGAGTGCACTAAGTGCTATGGGGCAGTATAATAAGTGTAATTGCTATTGTAATTGCTATTATGGTTTACCAAATACAGTCAAACCTCGCATAAAGAGCGCCTCATTTAGAGAGTAACTTGCTTAAAGAGCAGAATTTTCTCTGAATGGTCACCCTCACTTAACAAATAAAACCAACCAAAAACTCGCTTAATAAATAAATCGGGTTTTACACACACACACCCTGCCAGAAGTCACAATTGGTCACTTACAATGGTGTTTCACTTAAAGAGCAAACTCGCTTAAAGAGCAATCCCGTGGAACGCATTATGGTGTTTAAGCGAGGTACCACTGTACTCCTCTCTATTACTGGTTGTGAATTCTGTGCCATGTACAATGGAACCTCTGTTAATTCATTCTCCAGTATATTTCTTACAGGAAAAATTAATTTAACCAAATTTTCCATAGTAATGCATTGAATGCAATTTCCCATAGGAATGCATTGAAAGCTAAAATACTTTAACCGAAACATGGTTTCCCATCGGAATGCATTGAAAACCAATTAATCAATTCTGGAAAAAATCTGTAAACCAAGCCACTATTTTCTATGGATTTCCTTTTGTTATGCAATTTTTATGTTAACCGAGCCATTAACCAAGGTTCCACTGTACAGTACTGTGTTTGTCTTTTGAATTAGTATTTCATTGTGTGGAATAAATTTATTTTCTTTTTTCCCCCAGCTGTAATTTGTCCTCCACCTCCAGATTCTGAATTCTCAGCCCTTTCTTACCAGAGAGTTAAGCCTGGGAGCATATCGGTCTTCGGAGACGAAATCAAATTTGAATGTTTATCACCTTTAGCTCTGTTTGGAAATGAAATAGCTTTTTGTCAGGCAGATGGGACTTGGAGTGCAATACCAGAATGCAGGTGTAAGTACCAGTTATAAATACAGAGTGGTCATTTTAAAAACAGGTGAGAGAGCTTGGTATCCATGTCTCTCAGCCATTCCTGGGCAAAATTATCTTTTCCCCCTGATATTTATGATTTTTTTCTAAGGATCAGGGCTGGTATCAGTTTAGGAATCAGAACAAAAAATATTTTGCTCTAAGCTGGTTCTGAAGCTTAACATTCTGTCTTCTCATGAAATCCCCCCACCCTTCAACACAGCTGTAGAGTGTCCAAGACCAGAAGGAATAGAAAATGGATTTATAAACTTTAACCCTCGCAGATCATATCACTATAAAGAAACTGTGACCTATGGTTGCAATGATCCATATGTCCTAGATGGAGTTATGGAATCCAAGTGTGAGAAGACCGGCCAGTGGTCACCAAAACCAACTTGTAGAGGTAACCTTCAGCATCTGCTTTTATCTGTACTGTACTTTCAACAAAATAGCTTTGGAGCTTTATCTTTTGCCTTGTGCAATCATAAAACAAGACAAAGAAAGCAAAATGATAGTTCCATTCAGCTGTGGGGCTAGGGTGGATTTTTAACATGAAAGCGGGCTAGCATCATCATGCTCTTCACATGAAGAGTTGTAATGAAAAGACCAAGGATAGTTGTGAATTGAACTAAAATGTATGTGAGCAGTCTCTCTGTGTAATCAGAAACCCTGATTTTCCGGAGTTCTATTTGAGGATGTTGCTTGTCCTCAATAATAATAATTTCATGTCAGAAATTATTCTGGGTGGAAAGGATTTTTGCGAGAGAAACTCCACTCAGAGGATGCCTGAATGAGGCTCCTTTCATGTCCCCAAGAGCTGGGCACTCAATCCATCATTCAGTACCAGGATCTTGAACTGCCGATATGCCAACCTTCCAGCTAACAAGGCAAGCTTCTTAACCACTGAGCCACCGCAGCCCCCTTGTCCTCAATGAAAAAGTGTAAGGCTGAGACAGGGATAGGGGTGGAGACCAGGAGAAATACTGTGTTTGGAGTGTTCTTATTTACATTTACATTTTCAAAAAAAGAAAAAGTGACTCAGCTTGGAATAGTTTTCTCCTTCCACTGCTTAGGCTTCTGATTTTCACAACCTGATCATTTCTCATAGGTTCAAGCATGTGATGGCTGGAACTGATGCAGAAAGGGAGGATGAGCTGAATGCACAAATGTACATGCACAAAACGGGGCTTTGCCAAAGCACTTGCCCTTCCCCTTCTTGCCTCACAAGGATGAGTGGTGCACACAAACATAAAAGCACTGCCAGCATACAGTCACAGTGATCAAAGCCTGTCTCCATGAGCAAGATTCTTCCTCCTTTAAAAAAATAGATCAGCTTATGTTTTTTTAACATCTTCAGAATGGAGAGCAAGGCTTCTCTCTGCTGCCTCAAGACTTTTTATTTACCATGCCAAGAAGAAATTGAGGAAGTAGAAAAGGTTGAAAAAGGAAAACCCTTTTTACACCTTGTTAACACAGTCCTTTGTAATGGCACCACCTTCAGGGCACTGAAAGCAAACAACCAAAGTCATCTTTTCTTCCTCTCTCCCAAATGCCACCACTTAAGCCAAACAGATCTAAATTCCCCTTTGTGACTTCACAGTCAGTAAATTTGCATTTCCCTCTCTGTGTAGTCCAGGGGTGCCCATGGGCCAGTCACATGGTTCATGGGTGCCCAAACTACGGCCTGGGGGCTGGATCTGCCCCTCGATGCCAATTAATCCATGCCCATGCCACCCTTGTGCGGGTGCATTTTACTTCTGCTTCTGGGAATAATGAGGGTGATGTGGGGCCAGATGAATTGGCATTGGTGGCCAGATCCAGGCCCCAGGCCTTAATTTGGGAACCTCTGGTGTAGTCATACCATCAATCGACACATCGAGACATTCTTGACAAAAGTTGGTTAACTGATGCAGGGTTTTTTTCCTTCAAAAAAGCTAGCACTTCATTTACCGGAATTCACATTTCCCCTTGAAACATGGGTTCAATTCCTGAGAGTGGCACGATGGGGGACATGAAAGAAACTTCATTCGTCCCCTGCAAAAATCCTTCCAACCCAGAGTAATCTCTGACATAAAAATGAACGATTTATTCCCATGATCATGTAGTTTTTGAGCAAAGTACTAATAATCAAGTTTTAAACCCTTGTAATTTACACAAAAAGTGTGGATTTTGACACTAGGTTTTCTGTAGAAAACAGTAGGCTTTATGCACAGAAAACATTTCTACATGGAGGAAAACATTTTGGCATCACCATCCCCAAGTACTAACTTGTGGAAAGTGAATAAAAACATTTTTTTTCTTGAGAAATAGAAACAAATGAAGATATGCAACCTGAATTGTGGTTTGTGTGAATGCACCAGTTAGTAGTTCATAACTCTTGGACAATGATTCTATTTTATTATGTATTTATTTATTTGATCAAACTTTTATGCTGCCTTCCTCACAAGGACTCAGGGCGGCTAACAGACTTTAAAAACACTTAAAACACAATAAATACACAGCATAAAAATCAAGATTAAAAATTACAGAGATTAAAAGAGATTAAAAAGATTTAAAAAAAAACAGAGAGAGAGAGAGAAAGGGAGGGGTCAGATGAGTCAACAGACTGAAGCAACTTTCCGGCCCATACATGCCCCGCCAGCCAGGTCTTAACCCCCCTCCTAAAGGGCAGCAGCTCTGTCTGGAGATGCAACTCACTTGGCAGGAGGTTCCATAGGGCCGGAGCAGACACATGATGCAGATGATGGATAGACATACAGATGTTTTCCTTTAGTTATTGATTTATACACATTTCAATGACTCTGTCTGTCTAATTTTCCCACATTAATTACAAGACAGGTTTAAAAACAGACTCACATTATGGTTACAATCTAGAGAAAAGCTAGTTATGATGAATATGCATCTTATTATTTGCAGTGGGATTTAGTAACACATCCTTTGGATTAAGGCCTTGTCAGATAAATATATTAGAAACAAAATAAATGATATGTCCCAATTACAGTAGTATAACGATTACACTATTTAAAAGGTATGTTTTATGTATAGTAACCAATAAGTGCAATCTTCTTGCAGTCTTATAACTTCTTCCATGTTGTCTGTTTAGGGTCACCAGCAACTTAGTAGGAGACAGAATTGGTTTGACAATTCAGAAGGAAGAGATTTGGCTAGAAATTGTCATGAGACATGTACCAATTAATTTAATAGGTTCTCTCAGGCCAGTTGGGCTTCCTTTACTAATAGGGACATTTGGCTAAATAGGCTGTAATTGGTTGACATTTGTGATGTTTGACTAACTGGGTCGCCCCGGCGAGAAGGGCGGTATAAAAATGTAAATAAATAAATAAATGGATGCTTCATTGTCCAACCACAATATCTTCCCTGTTTTCCATTTGCAGCATCGTGTAAGATACCAGTTAGCAGAGCAACAGTATTATACTATGATCAGAAAGTAAAGGTTCAGGACAACCTCAAGACTGGAATACGGCACACTGAGACGATCTGGTTTTTCTGTAAAAATAAAGAGCAGCACTGTAGTTATAAAGTACCTGCTCAATGCATAGATGGCAACCTTGCAGTTCCTGAGTGTTTCGAAGGTATGATTAAGAATTTATTGTAGCACAAATAGAATACATGAAATAACCTTCACCACATTAACCTGAAACTAAATGAGATGTCTAACACTACAAGAAGTGGGTAGGAAGAGCAAAGGCTTCTTCAACAGCATGGTTTTTAACTTGCTGAACCGGAGAGTGCTGGTACATGGGAGAGGCTGAACAATTGAGGAGGGAGGGAGGAATCCAAGGTGTTGTAAAGATCAAGTGAACATTACCAGAGGCAGTCTATCCCAAACCCTTTTGAATGGAATGGAAGTCCCAATGTCTCACAAGACAAAGTGGTTTATGGCCTTTGGAGATGTACAATAAGGTTAGTGCAGTCCACACCACAATAGTAAAAGGAAGCCCTTCAATTGAGTTAATATATTGTTCTTTGATTGGCTTCCTAAGTACTGTACAGAGTGAGATTTTAAACTTCAGGGCCAACATTACAGAAACAATGTGTCAGGTTCCGGCCAGTCTGGAGAGATAGCAGGAGCAAGACAAATGCAACGTCTTGTGAGCATCTGCTTCCGCAGTGACTAGAGCTAGACAGAGAGTTCTTATTACAGATAGCTCTAGACTACAGTACTTTGTCAATGTGGTGCAATGGACTGAAGGTCAGTGGTGGGATTCAGCAGGTTCGCACCAGTTTGCCAGAACTGGTAGCAGAAATTCTGGCTGGGCCTGCCCATCCAAGTTTTGAAATAAAGTAGTCCTAATTCGGGTGCAACACAGGGCTTTCCCCCCAGGCCACACCCACCATACCCACGCCCACAGTGTGGTAGTAATTTTTTTTGAAGCCCATCACTGGGTCAGACTAGAACTCAGGAGAACTGGGTTCAAATCTCCAGTGGCCTATGGAAGCTCACTGGGTTTGGTGGCAATGATAAGCCACTCCATTAACACCCCACCTACCTTGAAAACCCTGTTAGGGTTCTAATAAGTTAGAAGCACTTGACAGTCGATAACAGTGATGGCCAACCTTGGCACTCCAGCTGTTCCTGAACTTCAATTCCCAGAAGCCCTGAGCATCAGGATTACTGACTTGGGCTTCTGGTACTTGAAGTCTAAGAATACCTGGAATGGCAAGGGTCACCATCAAGGGCCTATAAAATTCCCTGTAAACACCATCTTCTTCAAGGAGGAAGCCCTAAATGGAGGATGGCTTAATGCAGCCACCGGGGCCACTTATGACCCTGCAATACTGTTTTTGCAGCAGCAGCAGCAACCTACCTTTATAATGATTAAAAATGTGAATTGCTACTCTTGGAATCTCATAGAAGTGGAAATTCACTTTTAAAAGATGTGTGTAGGGCTGTTTGTCACCCAAATTTCCAATAGTTCAAAATCAGAAATGGAATCCCAATCTCTTCTAGTTATTATCTTATGCATGTTGGGTGGGATTTGGCAATTTGTGCAGGATCCCGAGTGTTACAGGGACAAAGAGTTGTTTATTTCTTCCCTCTTCAAAGGGACTGTTTGTGGTCTATTCATTCATTGCCTTCTGTGGGAGACGCAGCCAGCACAGGCTTGCTAGTTCTCCTTGTCAAAGAGCTCCTGGAAATGGGAGACTCATTGTGGAGGCCTAGATCCAAGGGTAACACATTGGTTGTAGGAATGGAAGCCTCTAGACCAGGGATGCCATAGCGTACATGAAGGGATGAACTACAGTACCTGGCTGGGGAAACAGAGAAGATTGTTCTCTATTTAGTGCATGTCTGGACAGCTTCCAGACACAAAGTGTCCATGAGTACTTCAGCATACAAAATATCACTGAGATTGTTAATGTATTTTCAGAAGTAAATGTCTTAAGTGTATAATTTATTTCAAACAGATCGTTCGTGGTTTATATCCCTCTTCAAGACAAATGTAGCTGACATGACACCATGTGATAACATTCACTAATGCATCCTCCAAGAGTTGTTACAAAAGATGCAGATAATTGAAGCAACATAGTTCCTCCAGACTACGCGTAGCCCCTGCAAGATAAAGCATCTCCCCAAACACTCTTTATGTAGATTTGACATGAATTTTTTTAAATCAGTTTCAGCGTTGATGTAACAATACTAGATTGGATTATTATGGGTATCGTTATTTATGTATTTTTTGGACAACTTACATTGAGTTATAAAATAAATGAATAGATCAGTTCCTTGGCTGCATAGTTAATGAAGTACTGTACATAGGTTGGTTATGTGTATTGGAAAGCAGAATCATAACTGGCCATTTGGACAGTTGGAGCAAGAGGAGCAAGCAACACAGTCTCCCAGCTTCTCTGCCATGCATGTCTCCATAGCATAACTACAAACACAAGACATTAGTGTGAAGTATGCAAAACATTCATCTCTGAGGCAGCAGCACTCAGATTTTGGGTACATTGTTATAGATATGATCCTCATTGTGTCTATGCCCAAAGATACTTGCAACATTTCTTCAAACATAATAGAAGCTTTAGAAACTTATAATTAATAACAACTTGTGTGCAAATCATGACACATTCTGATTGATGTTCCAGATACCAGTCTCAGCTCTCTAAAAATATTTATGTATTCTTCTCGAGTTGTACTGAATGATAAACAGTAAAGCTTTTTAATGTTTTTTAAATCAACATTGTTGAAATCTGATTTTACTAGATTTTACTCTACAAAAAGGGAAGTTTTGTTAAGTCATGATGACAAACAGCAACTAATTAAGACAGTGCCAGTCACAGTCCTGCCATAATGACATGCACAGAAACATGACCAACTCCTTACTAATTAGCTCCAATTTACTTTTGAAACGCCTGCATTTTCACTTAACCCAAAATAAAATCCCAACAAGATTCTAGCCAATGAACAAATAATATTTTATATCATAATAATATTTTATATCATGTAGAACTTGCTTCAGCAGACACACACTTCTGTAATGGCACACAATGCTTTCAAATACTGTTTGAGTCTTACATCACAGCAGGATTTCTTTCTTAACATATTACTAATATAATTTTCTCAACAAAATTGTGAAGTTCTCTAATCTACTTACCCCACTAACTAAGGGTCATTAACTCTACTTACCAATTTCTAAGATAAATACATTAAGGAACTTAAGTCACTATTTCCAAGAAGAAAAGTGTTGATATTTTTGTAATTACTATCCTTTGGCAAGAAGAATAAAAATTATTACCCTAAAGCCTTTGATGCTGTGAAATGAATTTTGTGACTCACATTTCAAACACGAAAGGTTTGCACAGAAAGCCTGAAATATTGTACTGTGTGGCTAGAAGTGTTTCCAAGTGCTTATTCTGATGAATGGAGCCTGCCTTTTTCTTTATAGACAGCTGAAAGAGTGCTTCAAGCTGTGCTCATGTTTCTTGTGGCAACCTGCTGAGGCACTCACAAAGATAAGAGACCATGGGAAAATGAGATTTTAAAAGGCAGCAAGCTACATTCTATCTAAATGAATGCTGTTTTTACAATTCAAATTGTGAGTTGTATCAAATCAGGGATTTGTTCATATTCAAGAATTGTATTTTCACAATAAATTTCTCTGGAGGGTCAGTGTGCTGCAGCTGAGCTATTTAGTACATTTGGTTATCTTTGAGGCACTATCATGGTGCGCATAGACAATTCTGGGCTTTTTGTTCTCTTCCACAAAAGCTAGGCAGCTCCAAAACTGTGTGACATCTGTACAACCTGTTTCTCTTCTTTTACTCACATCTGGATGTCAGATTTGGGATAGAATCCCTTCCCTTAGCAAATTATGCCCAAATATTTTTATACTTCCCTAGCCTCTGATTACCCACTGTGACTCAAACTAAACTGGGACAAAAGGAGAAAAGATATAGCCAGATTCATTTTTTTCTTCATTGAGCAACCATTGCGTTGTTCTAGTGGAAGCTGGTGTCTCCAAGGTTAACAGTGTGGTGAATTTGCTCTGAGTTTTAGTCCAAACATTGAAAATCCTATTCAAGGTGTTAAACTTCTATTAGCAACAGGGTTCATCACTTTTGTAAAGTTCCCAGTAAAACCCAGAGTGGATTCACCAACATAACTGCTACATACTTATTTCTTTAAAATGGAACCTTTCCCCTCTTCATGTGGTATATCCCCTCAATAAAAGCAGGGTTTGAATGTGCTTCCTTAAATGTACCCCATTAGTTAGTTTCCCATAAACATTTTAAAAAAATGAAAAACACAAGTTCATGATTTTTCAGCACTTTTCAATAGCATTTATTGGCCATCCCAGTTTTAATAAAATAACTTTCAAATATACAGCTAGCAAAGCATGGGTTGTCATAGAGAACACAAACTTTGTCATAGCATATTAAAGCAGAATACTGGGCCTTTCACATTATTTCACAATTTTCATTATGGTCCATCTCCCCGGCTTTTAAGCAGCCCCTCCCTCACTGTATAGGCCCATGATTGTGAACCTTGGCACTCCAGCTCTTCTTGGACTTCAGTTCCCAGAAGTCTAAGTCCCTGTGAATCCACACAAATGGGTTTACTGCACATTCGTGTGGATTTACAGAGACTTGGGGTTCTGGGAATTGAAGTCCAAGAACAGCTGGAGTGCCAAGGTTTGCCATCATGGGTATAGGCCATTCTGCATGAGACCAATCTTTATTTTAAGGTTATTGTCATCATGTAGCTTGAGTAGGCACCAGGGAACATTATTTCTGGGTAAACTGAGAAATGGACAACATAGAATTTCTCCAAAGTGGATCTGCCTAAGGTAATGGTAGATACCATTCAATTGCTAAAGCTATACAGTACAGTGGTACCTTGCTTAAAGAGCATAATGTGTTCCACAGGATTGCTCTTTAAGCAAGTTTGCTCGTTAAGTGAAACGTAATTGTAAGTGACCAATTGTGACTTCGGGCGGGGTGTGTGTGTGAAACCTGATTTGTTTGTTAAGCGAGTTTTTAGTTGGTTTTAGTTGTTAAGCGAGGCGACCATTCAGAGAAAATTCTGCACTTTAAGCGAGTTACTCTTTAAGCGAGGCACTCTTTATGTGAAGTTTTACTGTATTTGTGTTATATATGTTGCCCAAATTCTATGGCTGCTGGCTGTGTCAACAATTAAGTGGAAAAGCAGTTCAAAACACTTGCCATTTGGCACTAGTCAATGTAAAACCTGTAGTGGTTCCTAGTTCTCTCCTAACAAATCCCTGGACCTACTGAAATTGCTCAGTTGCTACCTGAATTTTAGAGTGCAACTTTTGGGGTGATCTGACTCAATAGCAGGCTCACCTTAAAAAGTTCAAGTTATAACAGTCTATGTGTGCTCCTACCACTCCATGGTGGTGATTCCAATTGGTACTATTGATTCACTTGCTCTCTCCTCACTCTAACTAGATTAGAGTAAGGAGAGACCTCTAATCTAAAATCCTGATCTCTCCCCCGCCCCTGTGACATATAATTCTTAATATTCAAAATGTGAACAGCTGGAGCAGGGATTCTCAACCTGTGACCTGCAAGCCCATTTCATGTGGTCCTCCATCACCTCCACCACACCAAGAAGTGCCATGTGGTGGAGGAAGAGCAAAATTGCCATCTCTGGCCCCTGAAGCTTTTTGAGGGAGCTTGACCTGGCCCCTGGCTTTAAAAGGATGTGAACTCCTGAGCTGGAGGAAGCCTAAATGTGAACTCCTAGTCACCTGGAGGAAGCCTAAAAGGCCATTAACCGTTAATAATTCATTCTTCATTCATTCTTTAATTGCCCCCCTTAAAATCAAATTGTCCCACACTGGGAATCATGGAACTAGTTTGAGAGTACAGTACACATCTGGATCTAGCATCATAGTTGTTGTTATTAGTACCGTAATATTATTTTGTAGTGGTATTTTTCTCTAAGAAATTGACTTTCCACACCATCTTTTTGCTACATATCGAAAAAGTTGCTGATCCTCCTGGAACAACCAGAGCCTATTTTTGGTAGGTCCAAAGCATTCATGGTCCTGCCAAAAAAAAATTCCTAACCCTGAGCCTTGGGTGGAGCAGTGATTAAACTGCTGTACTGCAGCCAAAACATTGAGTTCAGCCCTGACCAGGATCCAAGGTTGACTCAATCTTCAAAGTTGACTCAGTCTTCCATTCTTCTGAGGTCAGTAAAATGAGTACCCAGCCTGTTGGGGGCAAAATAATTAACTTGTGAACCGCCCAGAGTGCACCAAGTGCTATTGGTCAGTATATAGAAGTGTAATTGCTATTGCTAGAACTATTGCTAACCCTTCCCTGATGGAACAAAAGATTTAAGTCAATGTCAATCCCCTCCTCCCAAGGTCTTAAATCAGGGATACCCAAACTTTTTGGGCTGAAGGCTGGTCACGTGGTTCAGGGGGCTGGCTGGTCACTATGGCCAGTGGGCCGGATCCAGCCCCCGACACCAATTCATCCAGCCCATGAAGCCCTAGACGCTCCTGGAAGCGAAAATAAAATGTGCTCATTCCAGGAACGAGGGCTTCACGGGCCGGATGAATTGGTATCTGGCCCCAGATCTGGCCCACGGGCTATAGTTTGGGCACTCCTGTCCTAAACTCAGGGGCAACACCATCAGATCACACCGCACCTCAGCAGTTTGGGTGAGGCCTATTTTCTTTCACATTATTAAACTGACACAGAAGTAACCCTGAAGAAGCGGACTTTAATCCACGAAAGCTAACAATAAAAATATAGCAGTTAGTCTTTAAAGCGCTACAGTGTGTTTTATTTTCTGATATGCCTGAAGTGTAGCAGTTAGTATTTAAGGCGGCACAACGTTCCTGTCTTATTGTTTTCTTTCGCCCGCTAGCCGCGGCCTAGGCGCGCGGTTGCCTAGCAACCTTCCAACGCAGCCGGGCCCAGGCCTTGCTGGGCCGGAAGCGGAAGTAGTTCCTGGAGACGTCCATGCGTCAGGCAAGAAAGGGCGGGGTTGGTTTGAACCGTTGGTTGGTTGCCTTTCCTTAGCAGCGAGGGCGGCTTCTGCCTCTTAGTTTGCCCCGCACACCCGGGGCGAGTGGGGGGCAGAAGTTGTAGCTTGGTTCTGGCCCTTTTGGGGTGTGTGTGTGTGTGTGTGTAGTTGTTTCACGAGTAGAGGAGAGTGTGTATAAAGCAGGGGTGCCGTAAAGGCATTTCAGTTCGCTGCCCTCTTTCTGTGTGTGTTTGTGTAGGTGTGTTTTTGTGCCGCCCCCTTGTGTGTGTGTGTGTGTAGTTTCACGAGTAGAGGAGAGTGTGTATAAAGCAGGGGTGCCGTAAAGGCATTTCAGTTCGCTGCCCTCTTTCTGTGTGTGTTTGTGTAGGTGTGTTTTTGTGCCGCCCCCTTGTGTGTGTGTGTGTGTAGTTTCACGAGTAGAGGAGAGTGTGTATAAAGCAGGGGTGCCGTAAAGGCATTTCAGTTCGCTGCCCTCTTTTTGTGTGTGTTTGTGTAGGTGTGTTTTTTGTGCCGCCCCCTTGTGTGTGTGTGTGTGTGTGTGTGTAGTTGTTTCACGAGTAGAGGAGAGTGTGTATAAAGCAGGGGTGCCGTAAAGGCATTTCAGTTCGCTGCCCTCTTTTTGTGTGTGTTTGTGTAGGTGTGTTTTTTGTGTCGCCCCCTTTTTTCCTAACGAGGCTGGAAGCAGTACCTGTGGAGAGCGCGAGGTAAATGGAGCAGCAAAAGGGCGGATGGGGAGTCAGGTAGCAACAAAGCTCTGAAGCCCCAAGGCTTGGGTACCTGAGCGAAGGTGCATGAGGCATGAATCCACCCCCGCCCCCCCAAGTGGTTAAGACGCTGACTGGGAGGCGGGAGCAGGTCAGCAGTTCAAAAAACCCGAGTACTGCATGACTGCATGAGCGCCCGTCTTTGTCCCAGCTCCTGCCAATCTAACAGTTTAGAAAGCAAGAAATTGCAAGTAGATAAATAGGGACCACTTCAGTGGGACGGTAAACCACGTTCCGTGCACTTCGGTGTCTAAGCATGCCTGCCACATGTCCACGGAAACAGATGGAGACAGCGCTGGCTTTTCGGCTTTGAAACAGGGATGAGCACTGAACCCTAGGAGTCGGATACGTCTGGCTTTCGAGCAAGGGTGACCTTTACCTACTTAGTGGCTGCAGTGGCTTAGTGGTTAAGATGCTGAACTTGATGACTGGAAAGTTGGCAGGGCAGCATTGGAAGTGCTGCACAGCTTTTGCCAACCAAGCAGTTTGAAAGCCAGAAATTGCAAGTAGATTAATAGGTACCACTTTGGTGGAAATGTGAACGGCGTTCCATGCACTTATCATACCTGCCACATGACCACAGAAATGTTGGTAGATGCAGACAGCGCTGGTTCTTTGGCTGTAAACTGAGATGAGAACTGTATCTTAGAGTCAGACAGGGCTGGTTTTTGAGCAAGGAATTCCTTTGCCTTCATCTTATTTGGTGGAGCAAATTCTGAAATAAACATGCAAACAGGGCTTTTTAAAAACTGTGTCAGAAGCACACAAAGGTGAAAGGATTTTTGCTGGAGGAACTCTGCTCAAGGGATGTTGAATGAAGCTCCTTTCATGTCCCCAAGATCTTTTCCCACCGAAGTGGTCTCTATTTATCTACTTGCAATTTCTTGCTTTTGATCTGCTAGGTTGGCAGGAGCTGGGACAGATGGGCACTCATTCTGTCATGCAGTACTCAGGTCTCTAACTGCCGACTTGCCAACCTTCCAGCTAACAAGATGAGCTTCTTAACCACTGAGCCACCACAGTCCCAAGAGTAGAACTGAAAAGGCCAGTTTTAGTCTGCCTACTGGGAAGTCAGTTTTGCTGAACTAAGAGAAGTTTGGTTCTGTGTCAGAATCGTGTTTGCAGAACTGTTGTGGGGCAGTGGCCTTCCCCTTCCCCCATTAGCCACTAATCCTAAAATAATCCTGCACATTTCAGAGCAATTAAAACATCTCAGGGTTTAGAAAGGCTATTTTGAGGTAAGTGTGCATAGAATTGCAAGGTAAAAGTTTGGAACTCTCAGTAATTTATCTTCACAGCTGCAGAAAGGGGATAAAATATAGATGCACACCCTTACTGGCTGGTGCAGCTGAAACTGGAAAGTAATGTAATTGTAGTAGTGGCTGATAGAAGTAGTAAGGAAATTATTCTGTGCTTAGAAAGCTGCTCTTGTAATACAAAAAGCAGATTTGTAAAACATGTCTTAAGACAGCCATGGGCTGTAGAACTCAGATACCAGTTTGTGCACATTTTACATATGCAATGCTGAAATGTGTCTTTTTATTAGACAATTAAATAGTGTCAACTACACCGGTCTGTCAATGGAGAGAAAAAGCCAGTGTTTGAAAATCTGTTTTTCAGGGCAAGTGAATATACTGTAATTTGGACTTTTAAGAATAAATTCCTAATGTTCAGAGTTAAGGACAATAAAATATTTGATCTAAATTATTTTTGTTATCAGGCTTTTTATTTATATACATTATACATTAATAAACAGGAATTTTAACAGTTTTTACAATTATTGCAAGTAGCAGATTGTTATTTATGTAACCAGTATGATGAAATGATGTCTGTAAGGCAAGTTATTCACTGTCCAGGAAACAGATTTGTTGAAGCTCTGGATAGCAGATTAGTGAACTTTAAAAGATTTTTTTAATGTTAGTAGATGCAGTTTTATTTGATAATAATGAATCTAGTTTGAGTTCAGTGAGAAAGTATTTGTCCTGGTGCAAATGTTTGAGTAGGGTGTGCCTTTTAGCTGAGATTACTGCTTTATATTGTCATACCTTAAAGGAATTTTCACGGTACAGGCCACACAAAACCTACGACTTGTGGGTCAGACCCGACCCCTGACGCTATTTCATCCGGCCTCTCGACACCCTCACTGCTCCTGGAAGCGGAAGAAAAATGCATTCCACGTATGCACAGAATGCAGAAATGCATTCTGTGCATGCACAGGATGCATTTTACTTCTGCTTCCAGGTGGGAGGAACCATGTGACCGGCCTGCCCAACTGTCCAGGGGAGCATGATCTGGCCTCTGGCGTGAAAATGTTGAGAAAGCCTGGTATAGGTGTTAATTGTTATGTTTAAAAAAATAAATGTAAGCAAATAATGCTTAATTCCAAAAGTAACAATATGTTTTTCTTCTTATTGTTCTGCTGTATCTGAATCTGAATATTGGTGATCCTCATGGCAATCAGCCATAAAGACTACCCTGAGAATATAATGCAGCGGCCTTTCATCTGCCTCCTGCATCGCAGCATGACACACAAAGTCCTCATTGGCCCCAAGCCAGTATTGATGAAGCTGCTGCATGGAATTCTTGTAATGTAAAAGCCCAGGATGGGAAGCCATTTTTTACCAGAGTGTTGGGGGAATGAACTATTGTCTTGATACCAGTGATGGTGGTGGAAGAAAATGTCAGCCCACTGCTCTTCTGTTTGCTTCCCACCTTAGGTGTAGTTTTCCACCCTGTTATGTACTAAGCTTCTGGGAAATCACTCCTGCAGAAGTATAAATGTGCATATGGGTTTTGTAATTACTGTAGTCTAAGGACCCAGGTGGTTCAAAACTATGGTAAACGAGGAAATAAGTATTTGAAATGTTGTGCCTGGAGAAATAAAGTCTTATCTCAAATATGATAAGGTTTTTGAGTGTTTCTTTTTTTGAGTTTAATAATTTGTGAGATTGATTTTAATTTGTGAGAATATTTTGATCCAGTGAATGCTGTCCATATGAAGCAATACATAGATATATATGGTTAACTGTATTATTTAATATGCAATATCCAGTCAGTTTGCTGCATTCTTACATTTTTTCTGGTGTGTGTTGTGTTTTTGTTCCTTAAAAGCAGATCTGTACACTGATTTTTAACAAGCACAATGAGCAGTGAGGAAGACACATGGGAGAAATTGGATGCAGATTTTGATCATTATGTTGTGGATATGAAGCCTTATGTTTTGAAACTGTCTCATAAATCAGGTAAACATTAGAAGGAAATAGTTACTTTGTATTTCAAGGAAACATACTTAAGCTATATAAAGTAAAAATGTATACATTTTCATCTGAGCCTTGCTGTTTGCTCAACTATGTGTAATTAACTAATGGAATCAGGTAGGCTTATAGTTCTGCTTTTTATTCTTGGTTTGTTGTGAATTTGCAGCTGGGTGGAATTAAAACGGTCTTAATGGTGTGTCTAAAAAAGGTGGCAAGAAGAGTCTAAACATGCATTTTTCTAGGATAGCAATCCAGACCTATGAAGTTCTGTTGCTGCTACATGCCTGTCTAATATTTCTTGTGAGAGTTCAGACAGGAAGGGCTTAGATGCCACTCTTAATGTTTTTGTAGGTGCAGCTGATTTTTCAGGTACAGAAAAAGGATGCATGTTCTGTGGCATCTGAACGGTATCCACAGGGAAAGTGCTGGTTCTGCTACCAGTCTTGTGTACAGATAATCTGGAGGTACAGGACAGAAGCATTACACCTAATCAAATATTGTAAAGTGCTGCATGTGTACAAAACTCTTAACATTTGTTTTGGTAGATTATCTTTTAAGCAATTGCGTCAAACCTGATTATTTTTGCTCATCTCTTTTAATTTAATGATGTAAATATACGTTTATGTAAAAGTATTGTTATGATTAATCACAAAGAGGTAATGAAAATTTTAAAAATGTAGGTTTTATCTAGGATTATACAATTTTATGAGATTGTAACCCTTTTAGGAACTTCTGCACCTGATGTTGTTTTAAAACAAATTAGAATAGTAGCACATTAACTGATAACATGGCTATTAATGAGTGAAAAATCATTTTTATATATTTAGGGATTAGAGACTAGCAAGGCATCATTATGTAGCTACAAGCTATTAAGGCTGTTTCTAGTGCATATTGGTCATTGTGATAGTTTCATATTTTGTTAGTAGTACATTTAGTTCCGCAGAAAGCAGCGTTTTAATGGCATGAATTAATTTTTCCATTAGGAATGCTTACACACATCAATAGTAGACTCAGTACTTGGGTAAATGTATGTGTTTATAATATATTTATCTTACATTTATCAGTCCTATGTAAATATCCAAGACCTGGGTTGTGTTTCTTTCTTTCTTTTTACTATGCATATTCTGTTATATTGCATAAGCAGTATCACATAGGCTATTTGACAATATTGACAGCAGAATTTAATAAAAACCAAGTGAGATGAAATAATCAGTGAATGAGGAAGTGCGAGGACTTTAAGTCAAAGCATGTGCCACATTCGGTGGAAGCTCTCTACAACAACTAGCAAAAAGCCATAGAGGTGGAGAATGCATTTTGTGTCACTGCATTCAATAATATGGGGGAAAATTTCCTTAGAAAGTGTTTCTGAGACTGGCTTATATTTGTACCACCAGCATTCTGATCTCAAACACACATGAGAATTATCAAAAAGTCTGCTTTCTTATGTGATAAAGTTTATGGTGATGGTGATGTTCACATTTATATGCTGACCACGCGACTGAGGGCAGCTAATAAAAATGCAAATCATAACCGCAAATAAATCACATCACAGCAAATAAATCACATCACAGCAAATAAATCACATCACAGCAAACAAATCACAATATAAAATGCAACATCATAAAACATCATAAAAATACTCATAATATTCATAAATGTCCATATTCATAAATGTTCATTTAAAGTCCTGTAGCAGTACAAATAACACATCCTTATCCGTCCACACAGGGGCCATAGCTGCTCAGATTTGACAGCATGCCAAAATAAAGGTGTGATTTTACATTCTCATCTGATGTTTTTTTCTTCAGCAGGCACAAGAAAATATTTTGTGTACCAGATTTTAAATTTATAGCTTAAACATTTCATTTTTAACTGGTTTTTAAAATGCACGCATCTTAAAATATATTTGTGTTACAGAATTCCTTAAAGGTTTGTCCCCAAATGCTTCCTATCCCACCTTTATCTTGAACGGACACAAGATGATGTAATCATTTAAAAAGTAACAAAATATTAATAGCTAAAAGCAATAAATCACAGGATTAAAAAGAATTAAGCAAATATATTAAAAACAATAAAATCAATACTAAAATGTATTTAAAAGCAACATTTTTAAAAAGTGAGGCACAAACAATCCTCTGACAAATAACTCTTCTGACATTCTTCCCTATAATCCTCATTTGAAGATGCATGACATTTATTTCTGTCCAAAAGTATTTATTGATGGAAAAAGCCAATTTTCTGACTATTGTCATTTCATTCTCCTTTCCCCCTTCAGAACGTCAAAGATGTGCACTTTGGATTAAAAAACTTTGTGAGCCATCAGGTGCAGGCACAGGAGCTGTTGGACGGAAGAACCGGAATTTATATGCAAAACTTCTTTTGCATATGCTAAAGAAGGGAGTACTGGAGGGACCCTTTACCCAGAAACCAGAAACTGGGATACTGAAAACTCTTCCTTCATACATGGTACTATATTTACTGTTATAGCTGTCAAGTTATTGTATTCTGCGTTTATGGAAAGATATAGGATCTATTGGGGATTCTGCTGGAGAAACTAGGAATGGGACCATCCCTTGTGCTCTGAAATCTAATTTCAAATGTCTGGAGAAGCCTTTGGAGCTGTTACTTGGGTAGAACATAAGAAGAGAAGAGAGCTCTCTTTGATTGTTGGTATCTAATGTACCAGTGAACTCTCTCTGACATTAAACTGGAGTCACTTGTTTATGTTAACATGGCAGCAGGATGCTTTGAAAAGTTTGCATAGTAGTACCTACAGTGTTGCTGTATTGAGTCAATAATGTCCTTGATATAACTTTTTAAAAAGTTGGTTTTTAAAAGCATTATGTTGTATAGAAACAGGATATTTGCTATTGAGTGTGGACTGAACTTCTCAGTTCACTTTTTATAGGTTTTTTTGGCTTTTCTGTCATGAATGGCATATTACACATGACTAAAGACTGTATATAGCCATGATGGCGAACCTTGGCACCACAGATGTTCTTGGACTTCAATTCCCAGAAGCCCAAGCACCCTGTAAATCCACATGAATGGGTTTACTATGATTCATCTGGCCCGCGCTGCCCTCATTGCTCCTGGAATAGGAAGTAAAACACACCTGTATGGAAATTAGTGCAGGTAGTTGAGGCAAGCGATGAGAAACCTGGGGAGCATAGTGAAAAGTAGAGACATTAAATTGCAAACAAAGATTCGCATAGTCAGGGCAATGGTATTCCCTGTGGCAATGTATGGTTGTGAGAGCAGGACTATTAGGAAAGCAGAGCGCAGAAAAATAGACGCCTTTGAGATGTGGTGTTGGAGAAGGGTTTTGAGAGTACCCTGGACAGCGAGGAGAACAAATAGGCCAATCTTAGAAGAAATCAACCCTGACTGCTCCTTAGAAAGTCAAATAATAAAGATGATGCTAAAGTACTTTGGACATCAAATGAGAAGAGAGGATTCACTTGAGAAAGCCTTGATGATTGGAAGGGTAGAGGGCAAAAGAAGAAGGGGACAGCCCAAGATGAGATGGCTAGATGGTATTGTAGAGATAATGGGCACAGAGTTGAGCGAGTTGAGGGGGATGGTGGAGGACAGGAGTGCCTGGAAGACAGTGGTCCATGGGGTCGCAGAGGGTCGGAATCGACTGTACGATTGAACAACAACAACAAAGTTACCGACAACACAACTATCATCCACTACATAAATGGAGGCACATACATCTGGCCACTACCCTATGGGAGTGGTGTGTGACACACATTTTTCCAATGACCATTCATCTGGGAGGACAAGACAGTATGATTGCAGACATGTTAAGTGGATCGATGATTCTAACACATGAGTGGGAACTCAATCAGAAACTTTACCTCTATTGTGCAGGACTGGGGGATTCTGGACATTGATCTGTTTGTGTCCCACTACAACAAGAAATGTCCAGCATTCCATTCTCGAGCAGGGAGGGACCACAACTCTCTAGGGGATGCCTTTCTCCTTAATTGGATGCAGAGTTTCCTTTATGCATTCCCACTACTTCCTCTTCTCAACAGAGTGGTGGCAATATTAGGCAGTCAACTCACCAACACAATATTGATTGCCCCATAGAGGCTCAGGCAAACTTGGTTTGCAACACTTCTACAAATGTCATCACAGCACGGGCTTCTACCCAGATGTCCGTATCTGTTTATGCTGGGACCATGCAGACTCCTCCATCCATACCCTTCATCTGACAGCTTCAATAATTCACCATCTAAAGGAGTCAACGAAACCATCTATGGATAAAAACTATACAGTAAAACCTCACATAAAGAGTGCCTCGCTTAGAGAGTAACTTGCTTAAAGAGCAGAATTTTCTCTGAATGGTCTCTTCGCTTAACAAATAAAACTAACCAAAAACTCGCTTAACAAATAAATCGGGTTTCACAATCCCCCCTCCAGAAGTCACAATTGATCACTTACAATGGTGTTTTGCTTAAATAGCAAACTCGCTTAAAGAGCAGTCCTGTGGAATGCATTATGCTCTTTAAGCGAGGTACAACTGTACTTACAAGTGGTTCAGGTTCCAGGACTTTACTACATCCTTGAGCCAGTCAGCCTACTCTTATCAACTGCTCAAATTCTTGCTCTACGTGAAGGAACCTGCACCAACCTATTGACCTCTCAACTTTCTATTCCAACCCGTCATCTCAGGTGGAGAGATCTCTGCACACCTTGGATGTCAGTCGAGCACTTGCATTTTATTTACAAAGGATTTTAGGAGATCACCAAGACTTTTCATCTTCTATTCAGGACAGGAAAAGGGTCAGATAGTCAAATCACAATATATTTTTAAATGGCTGGTAGAGAGACAACTCTAGAATACAAACTAGTCAAAATGGAACTGGTTTGACAGTGCATTCCATGAGAGCTTTCTCAACATCTTCTGCCTTCACTCGTGGAGTGGACCTTTTTAACACGTCAGGTGGTTACATGGTTCCAATTCTCAACTTTTATCACACTTTACAGACTGGATGTACATCAATCTTGGCAAGCCACCTTTGGGTAGAGAATGCTGTCTACAGTCCTACAATGACACCCCACTATCTAATAAGTGAACTTGCTACTCACACAGTGTGCATTCACAAGGATCCATGGAGAGGAAGGACAGGTTGCTTACCTGTAACTAGTTTTTCAAGTGGTCACCTGTGAATTTGCACATCCTGTCCTGCCTCCCTGCATTGATGTCATTAGTAGCTGTCCAGACTGTTACTGGTGGTGACAAAATTTGAAACTAAAGGGGAATAAAGGTGGGACCGTAGGCACAAGGCACAAAGAGAGGAGTTTTCAAACTCCTAATGAGCTCTAGAAGATTCTGACTGTTCCGCACATGTGCAAAACTTAACCTATTAGTGTGAATTTACAGGTGACCACTTGAAGAACTGCAGTTACAGGTAAGCAGCCTGTCCTTTAGCATTGTGTTTGAGCAGAGTTTAGACTGGCATTTCCAGCCAATTTTTAAATGACATTTCCTAGAACATTTACTCATAGAAACTTTAAATCATCCTTTATAATCTGCTTCAGTTTTGAAAGCAGTTTGAGACTTTAGTGTGATAGCTATGAAAGCAGCAAAGAAAGTGTTGATGAGTATGGCTTTTCTCTGACAAAGTCTGTGTCAAATTCAAAAAAGCAGTTCTTGGTGTATATTGGAACATAACTGGGTGAAAACAGTCAGGGGTGTTGGATTATTATCAATATAACATAGTTAGCATAAACTGTTGGGTGCCCTGATGTTTAATGTGTACTGTATTACCTTTTCTGAAAGTCTTAAAGTTCTACATTTTCTCTCTGCATATAGGAGACAGTATAGAATGGTGAGCAAAATGACTGTGAAATGGAATGAAGTTTCTCTGTTAACAACACAGTAACCATAATAAAGAATAAAAAATATTTACTTTAGCTAAATCTGACATATTTTTTCTGATGTTATACTTATGGCAGAGGTAGTTGAACTGAGTTTTGAGGAACAGAGCCTGAGACCTTGGATTTTTTTTATTGTAATCTTCATATAGTGTTTCATGGAGGCAAGAAAGGTACAGAATTTATAAGAGAAAGATACAGATTAATTCTGGAAATCTGAATCACTAAAACATATTTTTAAACTTTTTAAAATTCTCCATTTTAAAATGTAGTCTATCTACTTTGATGAACCAAATTCAACAAGGCTGCTGTGCGGTAACCCAGAAGATTTACCAGATTGGGTCAGAGGAGAACTGGGGCAAAGTGATTCTAAACAGAATATGTCCTGGAAGCTTTCTTCTAGAGAAGAGTCTGCTTTGACAACCTCACCACTTGAACACAGGTAAGAAGGGTAGATTTTGATAATATTGTATTTAAGTTCATTCCACCTTACTCAAAACAGCATGTTGCTGATGGTATTTTATAGTGTACAAAATTGACACATCTATAAGTTTCCATGAGGCTTGGATACTAATTCTGTGAAGATACAGAGGCAGTGCATTCTTGTTATTTGCCTATTTGAAGAGTTAGGGTCCATGGTGTGATATAATTGGATTTATTAATACTTGCAATAAGTCTGGTCACCCTATTCTGGGCCTGCTGAAGCGCCCATGTTGTTTTTACAGTAATGCACTCTACATGGTCTTTAAGAGGGGATGAAATCCCATCTAGACTAGGCAAAAAGCCCACTAGACCAGGGATCCCTATCCTATGGCCCACAGAGCTCATTAATATGGGCTGTGTGGTGGCCAACCAGCGACTGCCAGAAGCTCCCCCCACAACTGGAAGTCCCAAAACGTTGGTTTCCACAGTGGCAGCAGCAATTGCACCATTTTTTTCTGGCTGCTTGCGCAGCCTCCACCACTTCCCATAGTGGTGGGAGGGTTTTCAGAGCATTTTCACTACATTTTGGGAATTTTTCACTGCATTTCCGCTGCATTTTGGCAGCTAAAATGCAACATTTGGGCACTTCTGGTGATGGGGTAACTTCTGGCAGTACCTGGATTCCCACCACGGAACCAGGAAGTCCCAGAACACTGCGTTTTAGCAGCGGAAATGCAGCAAAAAATTCCCAAAATGGTGAGAAAATGCTCCGCAAACCCTCCTGCTGCTGTGGGAAGCAGACGAAAAAACCACGTGATTGCTGCCACTGCTGAAAATAAGCACTGGGAGCAACCATGTCTCCAGCTTGCACAGCTGAGTGTCTGGGGTGGGAACAGCCCATGGTGGGAAAACATTGGGAATCCCTGTACTAAACAGTCAGTTGCGCCACCCAGAAGGAAAACCTTTGTCTTTTTGGGATTGAGTTTTGATCTGTTGGCACTTGTCCAGCCCATAATTAAAAGTAAGCAGTGATCTGCAACTTGGAACAGCATTAACTGCATGAAAGAGGAGATAGAGTTGTATGTCATCAATGTATTGTTTACAGTTGACTCCAAATCTCCAAATGATTACTGTACAGTAATACTTTGGATAACGCTAAGACTTGGTTCCACAAGTCTTGGTGTTATCCGATTTTTAGTGTTATCTGATGCATGTTAAAATCCTATGGGATGTATCGGATAATGTTAAAGCTCCATAGAGATACATTGTAACCGCAAAGGCTTTAGCGGTTGTTATCCGATCCATCCCATAGGACCTTAACGTTATTCGATCCAATTCTCCTCCCCAGATTACTTAACGTTATGCGATTTTAGCGCTATCTGAAGTAAACGTTATCCAAGGTATTACTGTATGTGGTTTCATATACAGTAGATGTTAAAAATCATTTGAGATATGGTTGACCCCTTTGGAACCCCACAAATGAGGGAGGGTCTCAGTTTCACATCCTATTCAAACTATGCAAGGGAAAAGAAGAACCAGTCAAATGCAGTAATACTCCCCCCCAAATGGTTTGTCCTAAAAATGTTTTATTACTAAGCTTACTAAGCCTACTAGATACTGCATTTTAAAAAACTCCCAATCATTATTATAGCTATTCTGATTTTTTCATGTAAGTCACTAGAATAGTCACCAGGTGGTGCTGTAGTTATATAGAAAAGATTAACACTAGTTTTTTTGCTAGTTGTGTGTGTGTTTTTAAGGGTGGTGTCTTAAGTGTAATGTCTTGATAGCTACTCTGTTTCCACTTGGATTATTGCATTTGCCATAGACATTTCTATCACATTAAAAAATTGTAAAACTTCATTCCTTGTGTGACAGTATGCAACAAAAAAAATACCTTTAAATACCTTTAAATACCTTTAAATTTCAGAAACTGCTAAATATAATTTAGTATACATTTATTTGCTATTCTTTATCTTTAATTATACATTTACTCAGCCTTCTCCATACTGTTGCCCTCTGAAGTGGTTCAACTATAGGTCCAATCAACTTAAGACATCCTAGTTCCAGGCAGTGCTTACTAGGAATTGTGGGAATTGTCTACCATATCTAAAAGCACAAGAGTACAGTAAAACCTCATATAACACTAAAACCTGGTTCCACAAGTCTTGGTGTTATATGATTTTTAGTGTTATCTGATGCATGTTAAAATCCTATGGGATCCATAGAGATACATTGTAACCACACAGGCTTTAGCGGTTGTTATCTGAAGCATCCCATAGGATCTTAATGTTATCTGATGCAATTCTTCCCCCCAGATTCCTTAATGTTATGCGATTTTAGTGTTATTCGATACTAATGTTATCTGAGGTATTACTGTAATCTGTTCTAAACTACTCTTGATAAGGCCACAGTGATCTGAAAATTAGGAAATAACTTTTTGTACTCTAGCTGTTTGGGCCTAAAGTTCTTGCAAGCTCTGGCTACTTGGATGGAAGCTGTAGTTCAGCACAAAAGCTCCAGAAGGTTTCAAAGCATTTCAATGCATATTTGGCACATTTCCGACAGCGCCCTCTGGTGGCCAGCTGTGGTAATTGCTGGCTCAGTCCCGACTTTCAGTTGTTGAGGGGAAAGGGGGATTTTTGGCACTTCCTGGTTGGGGGGAAGGCTTGTGACAAAAAATTACAAAAATGGAGTGGAAATGCTCCAAACACCTCCCACCACCACGGGAAGTGTCGGAAGACCCAACAAAAATTTTGTATCACAAAATGTTTTTGTATCTCAAAGATTTTTTCTGGGATTTCCTTTTGTATCACGAGTTTTTCATTTGTTGAGGCTTTTGTAACTCGAAATATTACTGTATTTTGCTTCTAAGAGCTGTAGTTCTAGAACACCTGGATTCACATGGTTGGTAACTACTATCCTAAAGGAAAAATGAACAGTTTCGGAACTGGAGTCCTTTTTACTTCTCTTGATGCTTAGGTTAGTTGCTGTTTGTTTCTGGAAAAGCAGGACATTCCTGAGTTCAGCCCCACAATTTCCCAACTAGAGAAATGCTGTTAAACTGAGTTTACCATTAAGATTTGCTCAGAACCTTTGTTAGGTATGCCACCGAGGAATATATAACATAATGTCATATATTTGATAATGTTTGATGATTACTCAATTAAATGCAAATGAGTGGCATGTGGAGACCAATAATATAGTCAACGGAAAGTCTTCCACCCATTTGGATGATTACCAAGCAGTGTTAAGGTTTCAAAAATAGTTCGCCAGTATTCCTCGCAAAAGGTCGGAATCAGCTGTGTGTCTGAACATCAACAAAGAATTATTTCACATGATTTGTTCCTTTTCAAACCCTGATCAACTCAAAAACAACCAAATTTTTAGGCAAACTGATTTTTAAAAATTATCCCCAGACCAGAAAATGTTCTAACAAGAATCAGTTACTCAGAATGAGCCTATGCTCGCCATTCATAAACTGAAAGCAAATTTAGGGAGCCTCATTAGCGAACTTTATAAAACTCTTCAAGAATAAATAATTAATTCAAATATTATTCAGCCTTCTCCATAAATGTATAATTGTATTATTAAAGATAAAGAATAGCAAGAATCATTCTAATACATCAACAAAGGAAAAACCTGGAGAAGGTGGATTTATATCACAATTAAGTAGGATGCAAAAATTTGTAGAAATGTTATGGCAAATAAACTACAGGTTGTCTTGGGTCCATATTTTATATAGTATCAGTTTGGGTTCATTAAAAAAATGACATACAATATATCTGATTACTGGCCATCACTTGCTTCATGTTATCAATCTGGCTACTAAAATTAGATTCAAATAAATTGCCCTTGTATCTTTTGAGGCCTCAGAGGTACTCAGTAATTGGGAGTGGCAAACCTCCTAAAACTGCAGGAAGATGAATCTGAGAAGGAAATCTACTAGTACAGTAATACCCCAGATAATGTTATGACTTGGTTCCACAAGTCATGACGTTATCCAATTTTTAGCGTTGTCCGATGCATGCATCGAACAACACTAAAAAAAAAAAGCCCTGACTTTAGGGACAAACCGCTTTAAAGGCAGGCAGGGAAAGACAGAGACCCGATCGGGTCTCTTTCTTTTTCTCCCTGCCTTTAAAGCCACTCCCCACCCGCAGCGGTCTCTGCAATTGCAGTAGAGTCAGGGAAAGGTGCGCCTTTCCCCTGACCCTACTGCAGTCACAGAGACTGCTTGTGTCTCTTTCCCTCCCTGTATTTAAACTACAAGGGGGGGGGGGAGAGAGAAGCGATGGGTTCTCTAGAGATTAAATACAGGGAGGGAAAGAGACACAAGCAGTCTCTGCGATTGCAGTAGGTTCGGGGGAAAGGCGCGCGCTTTTCCCCGACCCTACTGCAGTCGCAGAGACCGCTGCAGGTGGGGGGTGGATTGGGTAGTTCTGCCCAAACCACCCCACAACCGCAAACCATTGCCTCGGATAACGCTAAGAATCATTATCCAGAATCGTTATCCGATGCAAGTTTTTTCCAAAAAACTTGCATCGTTATCCGATTCTAGCTTATCCGATGCAATCGTTATCCGGGGTATTACTGTACACTGCAAAATTTTTGTAGTTGTCAGCATCCTTTAATTAATACTAATTTAGATTCTCCTCTTCCTCTTGTTAAGACAGTAAGCAATTAGGGGTGTCCTATTTTACCACTCCTTTTTTGCCATGGCATGGAACCATTGTCCAGTTTCTTAAGAGAGGATTCCTTACTTAAAAGAGATGAAATAAAATGTTTTTTTTTGCTTCCTAAACAAGTTTGATGACATTGCAATTAAATTGTCAGATTTAAAACAAGAAATCCCCAGAGGCTTATATCTATTTTCTGAATTTGCCATTCTACCTTGCTTGTCTATTAGTGGAAATTAATCTAAAATAATATGTCTATGTATACCCTCAACTAAAATAGGTGATGTACATAATTATAGATTTCCCACCAGCTAAGGGTTTGATAAATTAACTAGTGTCAGCTTACCAGACAATTTAAACTAAATTATTTCTCTAAACCATAAGCTGTCATTAAATCCAGTTCAACAAAATATTCATGTGGAGAATGCTGTCAGTACTTTGGCTGGAAGAACAGCCATAAATTGTCAGTATTACGGAAATTATGTTATTTTTAGCTAACTTCTATATGAAGTTTCAGATTGCTTTTTTAAGTGCTGGTAGAAACTGATAGCAGAATTAGTCCATAATGGTAAAAGAGCTAGACCTCCAAATTGAGTGTCTTACAGTATCACAAGGAATAGTGACATGGAGGTCCACAACTTATATAGTTTACTTTTTGGTGTTTCTGGTTGGATAATGTTGAAGGTTTTGGAGAACACATAATAAAGTGTTTGGTGGTTACTGGACATGGGTGAAATACCTCAAAAGAATAAGAGACATTCCATTTCTGTCTTGTCCACATGCTACATTTGATAAAATCAGCGTGGCTCAATAACAAAATCTAGTGCAGTGATGGCTAATCTTGGCATTCCTGGTGTTGCTGAACTTCAATTCCCAGAAGCCCTGATCAGCAGGAGTGTTGACTTGAGCTTCTGGTAATTGAAATCTAAGAACATATGGAGTGCTAGGGTTAGCCATCATTGATCTAGTGCTGTGATGGCAAACCTTGGTACTCCAGATGTTCTTGGACTTCAATTCTCAGAAGCCCTTGTGAATCCACACAAATGGGTTTTCTGTGATTCGTCTGGCCTATGCCACCCTCATCGCTCCTAGAAGAGGAAGTAAAATGCACCCTATTGGATCCCTTGGGCCAGGTGAAAGCAGGGGGCACATGTTATAGTCCACCTAGCCAGCGGGTGACCTGATATTCAAATGGCTGAAAAAACCCGTGCATGCAAATAGACTTAATTTTTCAAGTCCATTTCCATGTGTGGAATGTCGTAGAGACATCTACCAATGTGAGGACTCGTTGCTGAATAACGACTCCAAGGTATGTTCATGGTGTCTCTGACACTCCTTTTCTGTTTTCTCTCCACTGATGGGGAAGGTACTTTGGATAAACAGAATTAAACAAATACAAAATTAACAATATTCATGTATTTTTTTGTTTTTGCATATGCATCACTAAAGTGATGTTCAGTAAGTCAGATAAGAACTACAGTAGCAATAAGTGTTGTAGAGTGGATAATAAAACCAAAATAAAACATACAAGTAAGCTTAAAACTACTTAAATAAAGACAGACCATTCAGAGAGTGTTTGACTCACTTCACCTGATGTGACAGCTGTGGCTCCTTCATACAGAAGGTAAATTTTGCTGCAGTGATCTTTTAAGTATCTCTCAATAAAACTAGTACTGTAATGTGTTCTGTATAAGTCAGTTGGCTTTCAGTTGGCCTCTGAACTCAGTTTACGGTAGTGGTTTTAACCACAACCCCCCAAGGAACTTGAGCTCAGGATGTCTGAAACACTGTGTTTCTCTCACAGAAATCAGCTTGAGAATGTGAGGGCCTTTTGCTTTGCTCAGCACTTTTAAGATGCTCTGGAGGGGCAAGTTAGTTTCTACGCATGGCAAAGCTTGCTTTGTACAATCTTGATTCTGTAACCCACTTACCAAAAGAAGTCCAATGGCTTTACACCTAACGGGTTTTCTGTAGGTAGCTAAGATTGCATTCCTTTAATGGTGTTTAAAACTGGTGGCTTTTAAGATTGGCTTTTAAAAACAAGCTTTAAACCACTTTGTGTATGTGTATCATTGTAGGGCCCTTGTTGGCTAAGAAATAATGCAAAGTTATAATGACAATTACTGTACTTTGAAAATAGTTGACCTCTAGAGAATTGTTGTGTACCACATTGAGTTCACTGAAAAAACTAGAAAGTTAGTATAAAAATTGAATATAATAATAATAATAATAATAATAATAATAATAATAATAATAATAATAATAATAATAATAATAATAATAATAATAATAATAATAATAATAATAATAAAATCTTAATTTACACTATATCCCAAATGATTACCTACTTACATATGGACCAATTTACATACGTTTTTCTTGCTAAAGTGGCCTATACGGAGAATATATGCCCAAAAGGAGCACTTGTAAATTGCTTTAACCATGAAGGGTCTCTGCTAAAGTGCATCACAGTCATAAATTCAGTGGGTTACTTTAGGCAGGCAAGTAAATGCAATCTTTCAAGCTTTCTGTTTAAGGCCTACATGTTTTGGCTTTTATTGTGGGCTTTCATAATTTGCTGAATTCTTTGTTTCATTTGTTTTAGAAGGGCTTTGGACTCGGCCTGCGGTGCTGTTTCATATGGCCTGCCACCCTTGCCGCTGCCGGAAGTGGTGAAAACAGCCAAAAACACACTGCAAATGCACCTGTGGCTGTTGTAAATGCATTTATGACAGCTGCAGACACTTTTTATGGCAGCGTTTACGGTGGTGGGCGACGTGTCAAGCCCTCTCAGCTGTCTGAGGGGGTGTGGTGCAGCCCGCGACGGGAAAACATTGAGAGCCCCTGAGCTAGCACATAGCTACCTTATCAAAAAGGAATCCTAACCTGGAACCCTTATCTGAACAAGTTTTTGAAAAATGCTTTTTAGAGTTGCCATTGTTCTGTAGCAGTATGGTATGAGGTTGAATCATAGAAGATATTATGCACATTTAAAAGACTTATGAAACAAATGAAGGTTTAAAATTACATGTTAATTAAACAGTTCACAGGTTTATTTTCCCTATATTATTCAACTGGATAGGAAGTTTGCTTACAATCATCTGTACACATCTTCTATCCTTCAAAATATAGTTGTTTCTTAACAGGAAAGCTGCTGTGTAGATCAGGGATTCTCAACCTGTGGCCCAGATGCAACCTGCAGCACCATTTCATGTGACCTCCCACCACCTCCACCACACCAGGAAGTGCCATGTGGTGGAGGAAGGGTAAAATGGCTGTCCGGCCCTCGAAGCTGTCTAAGGGAGTGTGACCCAGCCCCCGGCTTTAAAAGGTTAAGAACTCCTGGTGTAGATGGTATACTAAAAATCACAGTTCTGAAATCTATCTACTTAAGTATATTTTGTAGTACACCTAACATCTTTGATTACTGGAACAAGGTTTGCTATTAAAAAGTAAGAGTGGAAATAGCAGTATTGAGGAAAAGCAAACTATTGATAAATCATTTTATTTCACCCTGAAAAACTAAGAGTGATAAAGAAAATAAACTAAGGAAGAGAAGCTAGCAAATGGTGTTTCTGTTTCCGCTGAAAGCAAATATTGATAATAGGAAGAAGGTACTTAACTTTTAAAACTTCATGGATTTTTAAAAAATATTCTGATGTTTTATATTGTTACAGGAGGGAGCAATACGTATACAATGGAAAGTGTGCACTGAAGTCACATTCATTGAGTCCTCCAAATCTGTCATTAGATAACTCTCTATCAAAAACACTGGTAAGGTTTTTTTCCATTTTATAGTAAAAATTAATTAAAATATAAATTCTTTGCTGCTGAACTTAAAGGATTATCTTGATTTTGTGTTGTCTTTTTGACATTGAAAATACACACATGGTCATTTGTATTTTTGTATTTGTATTTCGACTTCTATGCCGCCCCACTTGCACAGCGACTCTGGGCGGCTTACAGAAGAAACAGTTACAATTCCATAGCACATTCCATAGCATAAAAGCAATTACAAATATCACATAGTAAATTACAAATATCACATAGCAGGAATAACATCACAAAATATATCAAAATACATCCCTATCTCTCTCTCTCCAGTAACAATTGCAATTACAAAATATCAGGACATCCTAAAAATAAATCAGAGATACTATAATATAAATCATCACAGCATCAGAATTCAATAGGCAACAATATCAAGCAACAATCAAAAATTCCAAATATCAATTCAGTTTACACAAAAATTATAAAAGCAAAAAACTAAGCAAAAAAAAAACAGTTGTAAATCCTGCAACAAGTGACAAACTGCTGACAAACTGCTCCGCCCAGCCACAGGTGTTTCTGGTGGCGGCAGCTGCTCGAAAACGTCCTGCCGCCGTAGTGGCTTTTAAGCCCTGGCTAGGGCGGAGCCCCCAGGGACAGATGGAGAGAGTCACATAGCTGGACGCGGTGGCAGCCTCTCCACCCAGCCGCAGGTGTTTCTGGTGGCGGTGGCTACTACAATGAAATGTGCCAAATAATGGCAGTCTTCTCCTTCGGGCGAGATGACGGGGCCCGGAGGGAAGGTGGGAGCGTTGCCTCACCACCCACAGCTGGACATCTTCTCCTCCAGGCAAGATGGCGGGCCTGGAGAGAGTGCTGAAAAACATGATTGCTGAAAAGATGAAGACAATTATTTCTCAGGTTATATGTTAATACTTAATTTTCAAGAAACATGGTGTGAATAATTTCTGTTGTTTTGTATTTTAAAAATCCTACCTTGATAAACACTAGTGGGTAGGTTATGGAGGAAAGACTAAGTAATCTGTCATGTTTGAATGACAGAAAAATAGGAACAATTACACTTATAATGTTTAAAACTCCAATAGTCTCTTTCTGTGTTGAAAGGTATTGAAAGGTGGATAGGTGTATTTCAAATTTTGCACAGGTTGAAATTCTCCTTATTAAACTCTTAACTATGTGCTTTGTCTGTGTTTGCTTGTTGTAATGTTTGATTGGAATTGCATTTTTTAGGAAGAACACCATACAAAAAAGTGTTCTCTAGATGACAGTGACTTTGAAGCTCGTCTCAACAGTTGGAATCTTGGGGTAAAGTAAAGCTTTTTCTTTCATTTTATGAATTCATAAGAAAAAGTATTAGTAAAATTAATTATCAGGCATTCCAAATATCATATGTCTTTATATATAAATTTTTTATCTCACGTCAACCCTTCCATCTTATTTTACTGATATTATATATTTTGATTATAGACTAGCCTTCATTATAAGATGTGGGATATGCTGCTACTTGCTGTAAAATAATTCAATAGAACAAAAGAATATTTTCTTGTAATCAAAATCAATTGAGGACTTGTCACATGATACACTTTACTGCCCTTTGTTTGCACTAAAGTATACAGGACTACAGAAGTCCATTATGGGACAATTCACTGAAGATATAATCAAGATAAACTTGGATGGTCCTCTTAGATAAGAATAAATTTGTCATATTTTGAATGTCAGTGTTTGTTATTGTACTGATGAAAACAAAGTTTGCATGTTCTACTTGTTTTACTCAGAATCTTTTGTTACTGTATCATCAATTTAGAGTTAAACTTATTGTGTACTATTTTTATGGTTTGATTTCTATAATGCATTTTAAACACGAAAAGAAACTCAATTCAAATTTCATTATATTGTACCATATTGTGCTGTTTTTGTTATGTAATGTGCAATGGTTCAGCACTAAAGCATGATTTTCTCTTATCAGCTCAAATGAGCTGAGAGAACTGCTCGCCAAACACAGAATGATCTTGCAACAAATGAAAGGGATTCAAGGACATTAAACAAACCAACATGGCACAAGTAGATATTGCTCATCAGGGTGCTCTAAGACAGAGGATATGGTATGTTTTCTAACAATGTTCTTCAGGATCCCTGTGAATCCACACTAATGAGTTAACTGTGAGCATGCGCAGTTATGTTGGGAATTTTCCAGAGCCTTTTCGGAGTACTCAGACTCCATCTTTCATGCCTAGGCAAAGTGCTCCTACCCACATTCCCTCTCAGTTCTTTTTTTTGCCACCACATAGTTCGATTCTCTCTCTCTAGGGGTCCCTTCACACCAAATTAACAGTCCTTTTTTCTCTCTTTCAAAATTAAGACTTTACAGTTAATAGTTAATAGATTTTGTAGTTTAATAATTGTTAGTTAATAGCCGATAGTTTAAAATAACAAGTAGTAACTTAAAGTTCAATTTTTATTCCTTAAAGTTAGCCATTAAAAATAATGTATATAGTTCAAATAATAGTTCAATTTGAACTATCTGTAGTTTAAAGGGATGAAAATTGGGATCCCAAGGTGGAGATTAAAATATAAATAGTAAAAGCAAGATAAACCTTCATAAAAATGTGACACTTGTTATGCAGTAATGATATAACTCTCACTACAAAAATCCACATAGTGAGATGTTATATATTCCCAGTATTGCTATATGAAGTTAAAGCTTGGACATGGACTAAAGCAGGGATTGTCAACCTGCAGCACCATTTCATGTAGCCTCCCACTGCCTCCACCACACCAGGAAGTGCCATGTGGTGGAGGAAAGGCAAAATGGCAATCCGGCACCCGGAACTGTCTGAGGGAGCATGACCCAGCCCCCTGCTTAAAAAGGTTGAGAAATCCTGGACTAATCTACAGGCTGAATTTACAGATGGCTGCTAAGGATATCATAGATAAAGAAAAAGAACACTTTAATACCATTAAGCAAAGAAAGCTCCAATACTTTGGCCATATCATGAGGAACAAAATAAAGTATAGAATACAGTAAAATCCCGAATAATGACTTTAATTCATTCTGTGGGGCTAGTCGTACGATTTAATTGTTATACGATCCATGCATCGTATAGCGATTATCCCTATGGGATGCATCGTACAGCGGTTATCTCTATGGGAAAAATCATACTTCATACTTAAAAGAAAATTTCTCAAGAGCAATTTAGGAAAAAGGATAAGATTGAACACACTAAGTCCACGCATACCACCACCACTTTTTGTACCTCCTCAACACCTTGTTCCTCTACTACATCCCCCCCCCCTTTGAACTGGTCTGCCTTGGCACACCAGTAGACACCGAGACTAGACAAACTCCCTCTACATTGAGGGAGGAGAGGACTATAGAGACTGACATCGAGCAAGCTCCCTACACAGAATCACAGGCTGACGTTGAATGTCCAATCTTGCGACTGGCTCCATCCATTCAGCTTGTCTCATCTTCACCTCAGACCTCTATGCAATCTCACATGGAGACTTTGGAATGGCAGCAATCTAGATGTCTTAAAAGACAATGGACACGTTTCCAAGAATCCTTCACGTCATCTTCAATGTTACCATCTCCCAGATGATGGAGAAAGTCGCATAGAAGCGAATATTATCCTACTCAGGATGCATATTTTTCTCCATTTGTGTCTTACATGCTGGATTATGATGGTGACCAAGACTGGCAAACAGGACGTTATATCCTGCGTCAGCATACCTTTGACACATATGGAGTGGAGCCATTTGCCTCCTTCCATGAACCAAGACTCAAGCGAAGGAGTGATTACAGGAGCAGTCTTCCTCATCAGGAGCAGTCCCCAACACAATTTTTTCCACTGACTTCTTCTTCCATGTCTGATACACATTGACATTCCTGATGTCAAAAGAATGACTAGTAAACAAAAAAGAGACCAGTCCCTAAACTCTGTAAGGCTGACTCAATCCAGTATTATGATGAAGTATTGATACGTACAAAGAAGAAAAAGAATACCACCCATGTCAATGATGGTGAACCTTTTAGAGACCGAGTGCCCAAATTGCAACTCCAAATCCACTTATTTATTGCAGAGTGTCAGCAAGACAACAGGAAAGGGAGAAAACTCCCATTGGGCAGAACAAACTCTGTGCTGGAGGAGGAGGAAATGCTCCTATTGGGCTGCTGGGCAGGGTGTGGGGCTCCGAGTGCCACCTCTGGCACGTGTGCCATAGGATCACCACTGACCCATGTTATGACACATTTCCATTCAAATGATTCATCATCGTATAGGCAATAGACAGTTGCCTTTGAGTTTCCTAACTCACCAGCTACTTCTCCACATCGACCTACAAAGGAGAAACGGATAATTCTTCCATGTTATCACCTTCTATGCCAGTAAACACACCTCCCCCAACGCCAAGACCTTTCATGCCGGGTTCAGATGTCATGGAATAGAACTCATCCTCGCCATCAGATGATTTTAGAGCTTATACGGACCTTACAAGAGGCATGGCAAAATCTCTTGATGTGCAAACTAAAAACAAAAACAAAGCAAAACAAAAGGACATCTTTGATCTGATTATCAAAAATTCACGACAACTAATTGACTTGTCTGTGGTGCCCTTTCTGTTGGAAAGGATAGAACAGACTTGGACTAAATTGTTCTCTACACAACTGATGTCAAAATGCATAGATAATCTATATAAGTTACTGGATGACGATACGAGGTGCCTGTCGTCCTCAACCTAATTTAGTTATATCTTGCAGCAGTAGTTGCTTATCAGCCTATTGGATCTGGAGTTAAAACATCTGTTTAGAAATGAGACTAAGAAATCTTTCCTAAAAGGAATTTCTAACCTTTATCCTGATCAGACATACCCAATGACACAGTGGTCACTCCCACTGGTACTCCAAAAGCGATCAGAGGGACCATTTGAACCCCTAGCATTAGCTCCATTACACCAATTGCAATATAAAACTCCTTTTATTAACAATTATGTCTGCTTGGGGAGTTAGTGAAATTGTAGTTCTGAGGGTGGATGTGCCGTATACCCAGTTCTTTCCAGAAAAGGTCACAGTCCATACTGATGTGTCATTCTTACCCAAATAGTTACTTCCTTCCACCTAAACCAACCTATAATTCTGTCTACTTTCTTCCTTAAACCATCAACTCCAGTGGAAAGGGCTCTACACATGTTGGACATTCGTATTGCATTAGCATATCACATAGGACAAAAACTTTTAGACTCTCACAGAGGTTGCTTGTTGCCCACTCAGGGCCTAGAAAAGGAAAAGCTTTATCTTCCAAGAGACTGTCCCACTGGGTAGTGGAGACAATCAAACTTGTCTACCAGCTTGCTGGGAACCCAGGTTCTTATAACCTGTGAGCGTATTCTATTAGAGCTTCATCAACGTCCACTGCCTACACTGCTGGAATGACATTACCACTAATTTGCCAGGCAGCCACATGGTTGCAACAGAACATCTTCATCAGACATTGTAGAATTGATGTGTGAAAAAAGCAGGATGCAACGTTTGGGAGATGGGTACTTTCCTCAGTTTTCCAATGACAACCCAGCAACCTGGTAAGTCAGCTTGCTAATCACCTATTAGTGTGGCTTCACAGGGCAGGTTGCTTACCTGTTCCTCGTGAGGTCACCAGTGAAGTTATACATTCTCACCCATCCTCCCCTCTTTTGCCACTGCTGTAGCTTAGAGTACTCCTTGTCTCTGGTGGTGACAGTATCAGAACTGAGGGGAAATTTGGGTGCAACTGCTTCAGCTAGACGTGAAGGGTGGAGTGGATGACTCAAAGAAAGCTCTGGGAGATTCTGAAAGTAACTGCTCATGTGCACAGCTAACCCATTAGTGTGGCTTCACAGGTGGCCACTCGAAGAACAATAGTTAAAGGTAAGCAACCTGCTCTTCTCTCTATGTAAATTTGAGGGATCTTTATCTGAAATCCTTAACAACTGGAATCAGATATTGGAGGAATTTTGAATTTTGTTTAATCTCTGGATAAGCAAAGTGAAAAGTACAAAAAACAGCTTGAGCACAGGGGAAGTGTGAATAGCCAAAAATCTCAGCTTCCCCCCAATTCCTTTTGGTTCTTCCAACCACTAGCACTTCATATGGAAAAATCATTCTAGAAGCATTCTTAAGATAAAAAAGAATTCATCTTTACTTACAAAACAGTTACAAAACAAAAGAATAAAGAAAGGTTGCTTTCTCTCAACCATGTGGGAATGACATGCCTCCGTGCAGCCACATGGTCAGAAGGTACCAGCAAAACTAACAAAGACAGGATGAAAATCAAACAAACAAGAAGAAAGGAGTGGGAGTTAGAGTGGAAGAAAGCATTTTATTAATAGGTTAGTGGGGAGGGAGAATCCCTCTGGGTCCTAAAGGCATTCCATCCACTGATACCCAGTGTTAATCTCATGCAAGATTGTTACAATCCTAGCAATAGATACTTAATCTACACATGTACATAGTAAAGAAAGAGGCTTCTGTGGGAAGAGCAGTACTGTAGTTCATCTTTTGTAAAATTTATACCCCCTTGGGACTACCATAAGACAGATAAATTGTTGAGTGTTTTTATATTATCATACAATGTTCCCATACACCCTGCAGTTAAAATGTTTCATTTTGTGTTGTGGGTCAGTGAAGGCATGAGGAGGGCAAGCCCTTCTTTGCCCATTCCCTCAAAATCAAGAATGATGGAATGCTCTTCTGTTGTTAAGAGGTTGTAGAAGATTGGGTGGTTGGCTTGTACAGTTTCTGTTATGTGTTTGCACCGAGGCACTTGAAGAACAGGAAGAGAGTTTGTTTTCTTGACCATATACAGTCATTACCAAAGAGAAGCAGAGCAAAAGATGTCTCTACTGTGGAAATGTTCCTTCTAAATGATACGGCTATGGAAGAGGAAATAATAAAAATCAGAAAGTTATTTGAGAATCTCTTCCCTTTTCTAGAGGGAGTGGATTCACATGGTTGTTCCCAGTAGTTGTGCTTCAAAGAAGAATTCAGGGCTTAGCAACTGGAGATGAAACTGGAATCACATCTTCTTTATATAATAACTGCAGAGGCCAAATTACACTCAGATGCTGTTAAAAAATGGATGCTAGAAAGGAGTGTGAGAGAAACTTGCTTCAGTCTCCTCTAAAATACAGCAGGGATGTGTTTCTGTTTGAAAACAGAAAACAAAAACAGCTGCCTGGTCAAAAAGCAGAAAGATTTATATATTGAGGAAGCAAAATAAATAAATAAAAAGTTTGGAATTGAAGATGTACCTTGTTGTTGTTGTTCAGTCGCACAGATTCTGACCCTTTGCAACCCCATGGACCACCACACACCAGGTGCCCCTATCCTCCACCATCCTCATCCTGCCTAGCTTTGTGGCCATTGTGTTTATAGCAAGGTTCTTGAGAACCCTGAAACTGGTTCCATTTCCTATTAAGCTTAAGTTAGAATTGCTTGAAGCATAGATTGCTACATCATATAATTTTTTTTATTGAAACTAGAGGGAATTTCAAAAGTGCTTGACATGGCTATGGGGAACCTACTTTTTTTTCAAAGGACTGAAAAATCTCACTAAGCAAGCATGAGCTGTAGAGTGAGTGATAGCAATTTCTTTTATGCTGGCATTTAAAATATAAGCAGAGAGACAAAGCTCTATTCCAGGCTAGGTTAAGAGGTTGATTTGCCAGTGGCTTTTCTCTCTTTGGATAACAGATCCTTATGGGGGAACATAAATTGTGTTTCAAAGTGACCTTGCTATTGAAAAGTATTATTGGCTATACGGGAGAGCTGCAGTCCAAAAAAATCCAATCTAGAGCTATTTTAGGAGTGTGGATTTAGTTGCAGGTTTTAATATTTATTATTTATTAGTTCAAATTTATATTGCCGCCCACTCGCCGTGGCGACTCAGAGTGGCTTACAAAAAATACATTACATTACAATACAATATGTTGGTGTAGGCTCAGGGGGAGGGGCGGCAAAGTCCTCAACCTGCCGTGACTTCTTCCCCTGGCAGTTGGTGTAGGCACAGGAGGAGGAGTGGCAAGGTCCTCAACCTGCCCTGGCTTCTTCTTCCCCTGGCAGTTGGTGTAGGCACAGGGGGAGGTGCGGCAAAGTCCTCAACCTGCCCTGGCTTCTTCCTCCCCTGGCAGTTGGTATAGGCACAGGAGGAGGAGTGGCTGCTTTAAAATATCTTATTAATGTTTTGAGTGCCTGTCTCTGTTCCCATCTCTTGGGGACATGAAAGGAGCTTCATTTGGGCTGAGTGGAGTTTATTCCGCAAAAATTCTTTGAACCCAAAATAATTTCTGACATGAAATTATTATTATGGTAATTGGAGGCACAATTAGATATTAAAATGTCTTCCTTTTGCTGAATTTTATTTTCCATAGTAAAATGGAAGTAATTGTATATGCGACTAAGTCAGTCTCCATTTTTTTAAGAAAACGAGTGTTTAAAGACTTCCAGAATATTTACATGCCTGTATGTGCACTTATGTGCATATATATTTTAAGTAATAAGAGTACAGTGGTACCTCAGTTAATATAATTAATGCGTTCTCCGGTACGTTTCTTACAGCAAAAATTACTTTAACGGAATTTTCCATAGGAATGCATTGAATGCAGTTTCCCATAGGAATGCATTGAAAACTAAAATACATTAACCAAAATGCGGTTACCCATAGGAATTCATTGAAAACCAATCAATCCGTTCTGGGAAAAAATTATGTAAACCAAGCCACTATTTTCTATGGATTTCCTTTTGTTATGCGATTTTTATGTTAGCTGAGCCATTTGTTAACCGAGGTTCCGCTGTAGTAAGTGCTTTGTTTGGCTCAGTATAGAATTGTTTACCTTGATGAAATAATGTGGCTCTCTGTAAAATTCTCATTGGCTTTTAAGATTTTCAGAGATGGAAGTTTTCTTTCTAGTTTTATTAGCCTTATTGGTTCTCCTGATAAGGCCATGAGAAAGAGTCTTCTTAGAGAGCTGTGTAACTCTCTTTCACAGGGAGCCCAGGTTTACCTACCCCTGATGTCATTTGCCAGCAGGAAAGACCGTTCTCATTTCCTTACTGCCAAGGATGGATTCCTTGGTGGGGAATTGTTTTATAGTTTACCTTGAGTGGTACCTCGGGATAGGAATGCTTCAAGGAAATCTATTGAAAATAATGTCTTATGATACATTTTTTTCTGAGATACAGTCGAGCCTTGCATAAAGAGAGCCTTGCTTAAAGAGTAACTTGTTTAAAGAGCAGAATTTTCTCTGAATGTTCGCTTTGCTTAACAGATAAAACCAACCAAAATCTTGCTTAACAAATAAATTGGGGTTCTCAATCCCCTCCACCAGAAGTCACAATTGGTCACTTGCACTCGTGTTTTGCTTAAAGAGCAAACTCACTTAAAGAGCAATCCTGTGGAACACATTATGCTCTTTAAGTGAGGTACAACTGTACGTAAAGGTTTCCCTATTGAATTACATGATATACAGGCGCCTCTAGTGGCCACTTCTGGTAATGCATTGTGTTTATGTATTGTGTTTCGAGTTGCAAAGTTTTCGTAATACGAAGCATTTAAGGGAATGCATTAATTTTGTAACTTGAGGTACCACTGTAAATATAAAATTGTTTTAAATTGTATTGATTGTTAGTTCAAATATGTAATATTTTAAACTGTTTTACATGGTTGACCCTTGTTTCACACGTCAGTTTGATGTGGCAGATTGAAGCATTGTCTCTCACCGTTTTAAGATTTTAGCAGCCTCTTTAGCAAATTATTGGGTTTTTTTAACTTACTGGGTTGGGTATTTTTTTTTAAAAAAATTGTTAGTCACCTTGAATTCCATTATTGGTAGAAGCTATAAAGAAAATGAATAAATTATTTATATAATGTAATGGAAAGATTGAAAATGATAAAACTTTGGAGCAAAATCTTCTCAAGTAATTCTCTGCACTAAAGATATTTTAAGGGTTTCTTGTTTAAATTGTCCATCTGTTCAACTTGGCAAAGGCACATTGGAATTCTATGTTTTTGTTCTCTTGTCTCATGTTTTTTAAGAATTGGGTACCATTTATTGTGGCTGTCTTTTTGCTGTGGCATTCCTTGAGAAATGAGAAAATGTGTAGACAAACAGTTGGAAAGGAATGAATGTTTAGACAGAGAATGTTTATAGATCAGTCTGAGTGAATGTAATCCACAGGGTTACAAACTGGGAGCATTTAACTTCAAAGTACTGCTCTCTTTAAATTGGAAAATGCAAAACTTTATGTAGAGCAACCACTCTGCCACATTTTGTTCATTTGTAAACAAGTGATGTTTACCTTTCCCACTTATAGCCTTGCTTTATTTTAGAATCCATTTATTGCATTTCATGCCAAATAAAATATGCAAAGTAGCTGTCAATTTTCGTTTCCATTAATAGCTACATGTCTGTTTGCATACTTTATTTTTAAAATGGAAACTTTTTTTAGAAATTAAGAGGGGTTTTTTTTATATGAAGGGTGGATGTAAAAAAGACAAATCCTGAAACTTTCATCCTGTGTTAGGCATTTTCTCAAAATTGTCCACTGAAGTTAACTGGTTCTTCAGAAGTAGTAGTTAGGAAGATGTTTTAAGACTATATTTAGTATTTATAAGCTTGTTTGAAATTAAATTGTTAAGACAAAGCTGTTGTCACCCTTGTAGAATTGAGTAGTTGTATTTATCAGTACCTAGCCACTATTTTCTTGAATAAAGTTTTTAGGAATATCTGGGGCAAAATGTGAAGAAAAATAGTAAATATTAATATACCGTATATGCTGGTGTATAAGATGACTTTTTACGGCTGAAAAACATGCCTCCAAGGGGGGGCGGGCGTCTTGTACACCAGGTGCATTTCAGTTGAATAAAATACAGTAATACCTCGGTTAACATTTACCTCGGATAACGTTTACCTCAGATAACGCTTAAATCGCATAACGTTAAGCAATCTGGGGAGGAGAATTGCATCGAATAACGTTAAGGTCCTATGGGATGGATCGGATAACAACTTTTAATATAAAACGACGAACAGGAGTTTGAAGGCTTTTAAAGAGAAACTGTCACGCCAGCAAACTTGCTAGGGACTTGCCTGGCACTTGCTCTCTCCCTCTATTTGTTACCTTCCTTCTATCATTGACAGTTCCAGTTTGGTTAACAGATTAGAAAACAAACAGCATGGCAACTCCCATAGGTTTATTGTTCCATTCAGCTTTAGTGAATTGTCTTTGGTGAATTACGTTTAATAAATTTGCACTGTTTTATGTTTACTGTACATGTTTGGTAACATACAGCCTTGTGACAGTTTTTCTGCATGTCATAAGCATTTGAATATAAATTAACATGTTGAAAACAAATCTGATGTTCTTTTACGTTTTATTTGGTGTGTGGAAGGTGTGCGTAAGAGGTGGTAGTCTTATACAGCGAGTATATAACAAACTATATTTTGAGTGGAAATGTTGGGGGGGGTCGTCTTATACACCCAGTCATCTTGTACACCGGCATATACGGTAGATAAAGATAAAGGTGTCCCTTGCTCGAAAGCCAGTTGTATCCGACTCTAGGGATCAGTGCTCATCTCTGTTTCTAAGCCGAAGAGCCAGCGCTGTCTGCTTCTGGAGACATTTCCATGGTCATGTGGGAGGCATGACTAGACACCGTAGTGCATGGAACGCTGTTACCTTCCCACTGAAGGGGTACCTATTTATCTACTTGCAATTTCTTGCTTTCGAACTGCTAGGTTGGCAGGAGCTGGGACAGTGACGGGAGCTCATTCCGTCCTGCAGTACTCAGGATTCGAACTGCTGACCTTCCATCTCCCAGTCAGCGTCTTAGTGACTTGAGCCACACGTCAAATAGTTTTAGATAAATGCTAAGAACTGGGTACAAAAATAAAGCCATCGCCTGAAATCTTGTTTCTCGTGTAGTAAGTTGTGTGAGGACAGGCCCATTTGATTCAATAGAATTTATGGAGGAAGTGACTTATTGGGTCTCCATTGATTTCGTGTGCCATTCCGGTGTGCTTTACAGTGCAAAGCAACAGTATTTCAGCCACTGGATCTGGAGTCCTTTCCCCCAATATTTTCTAATTCAGCTTTCTCTGTGAAATGAATGTGACCATGTTTCCCTACTTAAATTCCACGTTTGTGGCTCCTTCGTGGAATTTGGTGAATATTGTACATAGCAGTATTGTTAGCATATGAGATAGATATTATGGAAGAAAGTTGGGTGGATTCTTTCAAATGTGAGTTTTATATACTTTAAAACAAGTAGACCCCAAATCAACTGCATCAGATTCAACTTGTGATCTGTGCTTTGAGCTAAGAAATACATTGATGCATATTGGTGATGTTTTGGCTTATAGTGAAAATATGAATGTACAAATATATTTGAAAAGAGATAAACACTGTTTGAGTGTTAAATGAAGATAATAAATTGGTCTGAGGTTCAAAAATCACTGTAGAGATGTCCAAGAATACAGATATGGTGTACAGTGGAGCTTCAGTTAACAAATGGTTTGGTTAACATAAAAATCGCATAACAAAAGAAATCCATGGAAAATAGTGGCTTGGTTTTACATATTTTTTTTCAGAATTGATTAATTGGCTATCAGTGCATTCCTATGGGAAACTGTTTTGGTTAATGTATTTTGGTTTTCAATGCATTCCTATGGGAAATTCAGTTAAAGCAATTTTAATTGTAAGAAACGTCCCAGAGAACGCATTAATTACATTAACCGAGGTACCACTATACGTGTTTTCATCTTTTTTAAAAAAATAACTAATCATGTTGTACAGAATGGCTTGCTGTTGTTCAAATATCAAATGTAAAGCTACTTCAGTTGTTGAAGCTAATCTCTATGGCTGATTTCATTTAAATAAGCATTCTAAAAACATTAATTCCTCTGATTTTTATCGTAGTATTCATAATGTAGGACCAGAAAGTCTTATGTATTCAACCTGCCTTGATCACTGTTTTCCAGCTTGAAAATCCCAGATATTTACGTGAGAAGCCTGTACCCTTATCAGTGGTAAGTAGCATTTTTTTTCTTTTCATCAGTTGTCCTCATAACTGATTTTAAGTACTGTATAACCTTTTATTTTTCCCAATAGATGTCACCCAAGATAGGTTTTGGGAAAAACAGTGCTTCTCGAGATGAACAGCCATTATTCTGTATGCATGAGAAAGAGGTATAATATTACTATTACTGCTACTGCTACTGCTACTGCTATGTATTTGTAATTACATTTCCTGGATTTCTCTTTGAAACCAGAAATAACCTTTAAACATCTTACAAATTAAAATTATGTATTTATTTAAAATATTTAAACGTTACCCTTCAGTTTAAGGAGACCCTCACCTTAAGTATTTAGTGAGTTTTAGTTTGAATTATTTACTTGAATTAATATGTGTAGTAATTGCACATTTTTAGAGAAAGAAAGAATGTATGTATGGATCTTGGTGTATTTTGAATAATATTCAAGAGACTTCTGGATAGCAGGCATGGTATATGGAGGACATAGTATGAAAAATACTTCATTAAAAAAAGTTATGTGTGCATAATGGTAACAGATATGTCTCACCTTCCATGGTTAGGCTTGGCTTATATTCCCCCCCCCCCCACATTTTTTTACTACAATATGCTGTCTAAAATTGTTCACCTGATTCAAAGGGCTGCTTCCAGACTATTAACAGTGTGAGGGAATACACAAAACTTTGTCACAACAGCTTCATTAAGTCTTAATCTGTTTCTAGGTAAAATTCAAAGTGCTGTGAGCTAACCCCCCTTCTATATCTTGAATCCAGAGTATATTGAAATATTTTTTGTCCCATGTGAGTCTGCATGAATTGCTGTAATTACCTTTAATCTAGATAAAATACTTTCAAGGGTTACAGTTTGAGAAAGTGGTTACTTTTCATAGGTTCCATTGAAGTCTGTAGGACCTATTTATTCACAGATTAAATCGTTTGGAGTCTTCTTTTTAAAAAACCACACACAGAGAGTATGATGGCAACTTGTGCCTCTGTTTTCTTCCCTTTTTTGAGTACATGTTATTCTTGGTAGCTGCTATTCTAGTACTTTTCCCCATTTTGGGATATATTATGTAGGGTAATTAAAAGTGACAGCTCGTTCTTTGATGTTCTTCCCATGGATGTAATGGAATCCTACTTCCTGAGATGACATACTGGTATTGAAATAAACATCTCCGTTGTACCACACATTCACATTTAAGGGAAGAAACCTCATGAACCTGTTTGTATACAATATATAAGATTATTCTTAAGTTTGTTGTGGTTTTGTGTCTCCACACCCTGAGTTATTTTTTGTTGTCTGCCAATAGTTTACATATATTTTAGTATGTGGTTTCTATACGAAGCTTGAAAATACTAAATGGTTTGGTATGTAATTTAAAATGTGACTTAAGTGGCAACCTAGCTAAAAAAAATGAGGAGAGGTATGTAAGCTCTCTCATGGTGAATGTGTTGTGGTTTAACATCTCTCTGCCCCCCCCTCCCCAAAGTGTCAATACTTACTATGCAGATTGAATGTGTTGTGGTTTAACATCTCTCTCCCCCCCCCCCCCCCCCGTTGTCAATACTTACTAAGCAGGATTGAATACACTTGTCCTACTGAAAAGGTGACAGAAGGAGTTTCTTTTGACATTCATGAAAGGTGTTTTCTTATGAAGAACATAGGCTAATAACTCCAGGGGAAAAGTCATTGACTAGAGTTCTATGCTGAGGCTGCTTCCTTCATTTTCATAACTGTAATGAAAGTTCTGCTGTCCTTAAAGCTAGGAAGATAGCATGATTAACAGCTACTATACCATAGTTTCCTGTCATTTAGAGATGTTAAATATCAAGTTCAGATAACAGGTAGACATTACTTGTTATACAAAATATCTAGCAAGGTTGTTAGTTTTAAAAATTATTTTAAGAGTAATGTTGCCCTGCATTAATCCTCAAAGTAAAACATGGAAGGTAAAGGTGTTATTTCCAAGATCCACTGTAAATAACATATTTCAGAATATAGTGTCTCTTTGTTCAGTCATGTAATGTACCTTCTTGCTTTTCTTTGTGTTCTTAATAGCTCTTTCTTGTCCAGGAACAATTGAAAATTTCAGAGAATTATAGGAGCACTACAGTTAACTTTTAGTTTCTCAGTGCTGCTGATATTTCTTCATGTTGTTATCATCTTGTTGACTTCTTTTTCTCTTTCTTTTTCGCTTTCTATTTTTCATTTGAACTTAAAATGAAGAGTTTCTTAATGTGAAGGATATAACTAGCAGTTGGACATGTGTAACCCTAAAATATGGAACGTGGGAGGACCAACATTTGTCATGAATTGCTTCATATCATAACTCCCATTATGAATGAAGACACCTTTTAAAAAATTAATCTAGAAAATATGAAAAGGATGTGTAAAAAGTCTTAAAATGAAAATTTGTGTAGATAAATCCCCCCACCCCGAAGTTGGGGTCAAGTCACTCAAGCAGCTTTCTGATGCTAATTCCAAAAATATTTCATCCAGGCCATAGTTTAGGAGTCAGAGTTCTGTTGACCTCTATATCAGTGCACTAAGAAGGTAGAAAACTAGAAATGCTGGTTAGGTAAAGGTAAAAAAGTAAAAGTTTCCTTTACGTGAAAGGTGGATATGCTCAATTGCTGCATTAGAACTGCCATGCTCCCATGGCTGCATATCAGTAATTCGCTTGGGGATGTAGACAACCTTTCTGAACAACTTCACCTTAAAATTAAAAAAGTGGATGCCCTGTGTGTGGAATCTATTCCGTGAGTCCAACAAAATGGATGAAACAGTGGATGATCCCTTCTGTAGTGATTGGGTTAGAAGTGTTTAACTAATAAATACAAAGAGTTCGCTTCTGGGATTTTAGTTTGCTTAGTATCTCTGTGTGAATGGTGCTTTGTGAATTGTACTGTTCTCTGAATGAATGTAGGCCTCTTGGTCGCTGCAGTGGGTGTTGTCAGCATTCAGGCTGATGATTGGTATGTAAAACTTGGCATCTTTTTTCCTGCTGGCTACATGGGCAAAATATGGTGCAGCAATATCAGGCCATTTCTTGGCATTTTGAATCATGGATACAAATCACAATACAGTAATACCCCGTATAACGCGAGTACCGTATATCGTTAAAACCGCATAACGTTACAAGATTTTCGGAAACATCTTGTATCAAGTAACGCGATTTTAACGTTACACGATACAGTCGTTCTTAGCAGCAGGGTGGGTGGAAAGCTGAACGGGGTTCTCCGTTCAGCTTCCCAGCCACCCTGCAGCTACGGAGGCAGGGGTGGGGAGGCTGGAAAGCTGACGGGGGGCTCCCCCATCGGCTTACCCAGCCACCCCACAGCTGCGGAGGCATGGGCGGGTGGCTAGGGAAGCCGACAGGGAGTCCCCGTCAGCTTCCCCAGCCACCCTGCAGCTGTAGATCGGGTCCTCTGATCTCTCTGGAGGTGTTTCTGGGCTTCCCCGACGTCCAGAGCCGGTGCAGCAAGCCAGAATGTCAGAGTTCGAATCCCGACATTCTGGCTTGCTGCACTGGCTCAGGACGTCGGGGAAGCCCAGAAATACCTTGGATCGGGTCCCCACACCTCCCTGGACCCGGCGGGGGGGTCAGACCCCCCAAAATTGGTAAAAAAAGGACGTTTTTTTTACCAATTTGGGGGTTTCTGACCCCCCCCGCCGGGTCCAGGGAGGTGGGCAGACACGATCCAAGCTTTTTCTGAGCTTCCCCGACGTCCTGAGCCAGTGTAGCAAGCCAGGATGTCAGAGTTCGAATCCCGACGTTCTGGGTTGCTGCACTGGCTCAGGACATCGGGGAAGCCCAGAAACACCTTGGATCGGGTCCCCACACCTCCCAGGACCCAGCGGGGGGGTCAGAAACCCCAAAATTGGTAAAAAAAAGGACTTTTTTTTTACCAATTTTGGGGTCTCTGACCCCCCCGCCGGGTCCAGGGAGGTGGGCAGACACGATCCAAGCTTTTTCTGGGCTTCCCCGATGTCCTGAGCCAGTGCAGCGACCCAGAATGTCAGGATTCGAATCCCGACGTTCTGGGTTGCTGCTCTGGCTCAGGACGTCGGGGAAGCCCAGAAACACCTTGGATCGGGTCCCCACACCTCCCAGGACCCAGGGGGGGGGTCAGAAACCCCAAAATTGGTAAAAAAACCGGACGTTTTTTTTTTTTTTACCAATTTTGGGGTCTCTGACCCCCCCGCCGGGTCCAGGGAGGTGGGCAGACACGATCCAAGCTTTTTCTGGGCTTCCCCGATGTCCTGAGCCAGTGCAGCGACCCAGAATGTCAGGATTCGAATCCCGACATTCTGGCTTCCTGCAGCATAAAAGAGGGTGGGGGAAGTTCAAAATTAGCGCGCATCGGGTCTCCCGACCTCCCTAGAGCTGATGTGCGCTAATTTTGAACTTCCCCCACCCTCTTTTATGCTGCAGGAAGCGAGAACGTCGGGATTCGAATCCTGACATTCTGGCTTGCTGCACTGGCTCAGGACGTCGGGGAAGCCCAGAAACACCTTGGATCGGGTCTGCCCACCTCCCTGGACCCGGCGGGGGGGGGTCAGAAACCCCAAAATTGGTAAAAAAAACGGACTTTTTTTTACCAATTTTGGGGTCTCTGACCCCCCCCCCCCGGCCGGGTCCAGGGAGGTGGGGAAACCCGCTCCAAGCTGTTTCCAAAGTTCTCCCACCTCCCTGGAGGCAGCAGCAAGCCAAAATGTCAGGATTCAAATCCCGATGTTCTCGCTTCCTGCAGCCTCCAGGGAAACAGGGCTTTTTTTAACATTGTGTGTTCAATGTATCGCACAACGTTAAAAACCGAATAACGACGGGACTTGTGGAACCAAGTCATAACGTTATTCGGGGTACTAGTGTATTCCATATTCATAAACCAGATTTTTTTTTTGAAGAATTGAATTAAGAAGCTCCTGATTAGGTTAAAAGAAGAGAGTGAAAAACCTGGCTTGAGACTAAATATCAAGAAAACCAAGATCATGGCAACAGGCCCTATCAGTCCCTGGAAAATAGATGGGGAAGAAGTGGAGGCGGTTACAGATTTTGCTTTCCTAGGATCAAAGCTCACTGCAGATGGTGATTGCAGCCATGAAATAAAAAGGCGACTGATTCTCGGGAGGCAAGCGATAAGAAACATGGGGAGCATAGTGAAAAGTAGAGACATTAAATTGCAAACAAAGATTCGCATAGTCAGGGCAATGGTATTCCCTGTGGCAATGTATGGTTGTGAGAGCTGGACCATTAGGAAAGCGGAGCGCAGAAAAATAGACGCCTTTGAGATGTGGTGTTGGAGGAGAGTTTTGAGAGTGCCCTGGACAGCGAGGAGAACAAATAGGTCAATCTTAGAAGAAATCAAACCTGCCTGCTCCTTAGAAGCTCAAATAATAAAGATGAAGCTAAAGTACTTTGGACATCAAAAGAGAAGAGAGGATTCACTTGAGAAAGCCTTGATGCTTGGAAGGGTCGAGGGCAAAAGAAGAAGGGGACGGCCCAGGATGAGATGGCTAGATGGTATTGTGGAGATAATGGGCACAGAGCTGAGTGAGTTGAGGGGGATGGTGGAGGACAGGAGTGCCTGGAGGACAGTGGTCCATGGGGTCGCAGAGGGTCAGAATCGACTGTGTGACTGAACAACAAATATATGCAGGGAAGCCTTGTGAGACAGATTAAACCATTGGTATAACAGTTCAGGATAGTTTAGCTAGAACATCAAACAAATAATTTTTTTGGTCAGACTTGATTCCCACATAAATTTCCCCACGCCGGGGGAGAAGACCTGCAGCTGTGGACGGTGAGGCGGTGCTCCCGCCCTCCCCCGGGTCCCATCACCTCTGCCTGGGGAGGTTAAATGCGCGGCAGCAGCAGCGGTGGAGCGAAGACGCTCCCGCCTTCCCTCCGGACTCGCCACCACGCTGGGGGAGAGGACCTGCAGCTGTGGACGGTGAGGCGGCGCTCCCACCCTCCCCCGGGTCCCATCACCTCTGCCTGGGGAGGTTAAAAGCGCGGCAGCAGCAGCGGTGGAGCGAAGACGCTCCCGCCTTCGCTCCGGACTCGCCACCACGCCGGGGGAGAGAGGACCTGCAGCTGTGGACGGTGAGGCGGCGCTCCCACCCTCCCCCGGGTCCCATCACCTCTGCCTGGGGAGGTTAAAAGCGCGGCAGCAGCAGCGGTGGAGCGAAGACGCTCCCGCCTTCGCTCCGGACTCGCCACCACGCCGGGGGAGAGAGGACCTGCAGCTGTGGACGGTGAGGCGGCGCTCCCACCCTCCCCCGGGTCCCATCACCTCTGCCTGGGGAGGTTAAAAGCGCGGCAGCAGCAGCGGTGGAGCGAAGACGCTCTACCGCTCTCAATGACAAATTAACAAATGAAATAAAGATTAGAAGAGGTTTAAACATTAAGAATGTATTTTGGGAAATTTGGGAACCATTCGTTATATTTGGTATGACTAGTAATGAAGGCATTAAACCAAGCCAAGAAATGTTGAAGTTTTGGCAGAATTGAGATTTCAATATCTACAAGATACTCAACTTATCTGGGATTATATGTACAATATGAGCTGGCATGATTTATGTGCTTTGTTTACAAGTTAGTATGGGAATGGGTGGGTGTATTCGCAGTTGTCATCAGATGTACAATTTTGGTTTTTGTTTATTGTTTATTCATTTATTTTATGTTATAATATTGTCTTATATGTTTGTCGCAATATACATGTGTTAATAAAAAATATGTATTAAAAAAAAAAGACGCTCCCGCCTTCCCTCTGGACTCGCCACCACGCTGGGGGAGAAAACCTGCAGCTGTGGACGGTGAGGCGGCGCTCCCGCCCTCCCCCAGGTCCCATCACTTCTGCCTGGGGAGGTTAAAAGTGCGGCAGCAGCTGCGGTGGAGCGAAGACGCTCCCGCCTTCCCTCCGGACTCGCCACCACGCCGGGGGAGAGGACCTGCAGCTGTGGACGGTGAGGCGGCGCTCCCGCCCTCCCCCGGGTCCCATCACCTCTGCCTGGGGAGGTTAAAAGCGCGGCGGTTTGAGTATCCGCCACCACCATCAGAAACACCTGCGGCGGGGCGGACTGGCTTGGCACTTATTGCAGGATTTAGTAGTTTTTTTTGTTAAGTTTCTGCTTTTGTATGTGTAAACTGAACTGGTATTATAAATTTGATTGTTTGATATTGTTGTTTAGTGAATTTTGATGCTGTAATGACTTATATTACAGTATGTTTGATTATTTCTTTGAATGTTTTAATCTAATGTTTTGTAATTGTAACTGTTATTAGAGAAATATATATTAATCTAATGTGTGTAATTGTAACTGTTAGTGGAGATATATATATTATATATCCGATATTGTAATTTACTATGTGATATCTGTAATTGCTGTGTAATTGTAACTTTTTCTTCTGTAAGCCGCCCAGAGTCGCTCTGCGAGTGGGGCGGCATATAAGTCGAAATATAATAATAATAATAATAATAATAATAATAATAATAATAATAATAATAATAATAATAATAATAATAATAATAATCTCTTATTATGCTAAATATGATAAAAATTCTGCAGAAAGCAACATACACATGTTTTTCATCATAGGAAACAGATTTAAAATGAATGTGTGCAAGATATTTGGACTCTATGGACACTTTTATAATATGTGTCTTTCTCCAGGTTGATATACTCCCTATTAGAATGTTTAGGGTATTGTTGTGATTAAGATGTACAGTCAAACCTCGCATAAAGAGCGCCTCGCTTAAAGAGTAACTCGCTTAAAGAGCAGAATTTTCTCTGAATGTTCGCTTTGCTTACCAAATAAAACCAACCAAAAACTCGCTTAACAAATAAATCGGGGTTCACAATCCCCCCCACAATTGGACACTTATAATGGTGTTTCGCTTAAAGAGCAATCCTGTGGAACACATTATGCTCTTTAAGCAAGGTACAACTGTAATTGTTCACTTTGATGCCAGCAATTACACTATACCAAGGTAAATTAAATGACGTCATTAGATAAATAAAAAGGATAGAACAAAACTTCTGCACTACCCTATCCTGTCAGTGGCAATCACCATTAACTTTCTTTCTATTCTCATCATAGATCATAAGAGAGTCTTTGGTTAATTATTTTAGCTTCCATTTGGTTAATGGTGCAGTTGTACAGGCATAAGTTGTGGTAATACATAATTACCAACATTCCTTTTGAGTTCTCTTGTAAACCCTTCAAAGAATATTAGTAAAGGGGGGAAAGCAGGCTATGAAAGGTTGAAGACAATTTTATTTGAAATAGATAACTACTGTCTTAAAAGTACAGCCTGGTGTTAATTCAAGTGCTACATCAGGAGTGCTCAAACTTTTCGAGCTGAGTGCCAGTCACGTGGTTGAGCGTGCCAGTCACGTGGTTCCTCCCGTTGGAAGCAGAAGTACAACATGCATGCACGTGTGCAGCACCCGGGCTCACAGCGGACAGCCCTCCCACCTGCCCCCACTGCTGAGATCAGCGGTGGTGGCAGCATTCGTGCTTTGTCTGGGTTGCTCCAAGCAGCCTTTTGCTCGGTCCCATCCCCTCTGCAGCCTTTGCCAAAGCTGAGCGTCGCGTTGGGGAACATTTTGGAGCCTCGTGTGTTTCAAAATTTGTGGCGCTAGGAGAACCCCCTGGCGCACCCAGGATGACATCACCACAGCACACCAGGTTTACCCTTCCAGCACTGTGAATTTTGAAACACAGGGGACACTGAAAATTTCCCCAACATGGTGATCGTCTTAGGGAAAGGCTGCAGAGGGGATGGGACCGACAAAGAGGCTGCTCAGAGCAGCCAGGACAAAGCACAATCGCCACTGCCACCACCACCGCTGACGTCAAAACAGTCAGCAGCAGGAGCAGCCCACCTCTGGCCCATGCAGCTGTGCATCAGGGGCAGGACCAGCCTGCAAAAAAAAAAAGTTTGGGCACCACTGATCTATCTAACCATACATACTAGGGCAGAATAGGCAGAGACACAGCATATATATTCAATTACAGTAATACCCTGGATAACGATTGGACTGGGTAGCGCTAGAATCAGATAACGATGCAAGATTTTTTGGAAAAACCTTGCATCGGATAATGATTCTATTCAATGATCTTTAGTGTTATCCGACCCAATCGTGCCGGGGGGGGGTTGGATTGGGTAGAACATCTACCCAATCCATCCCCCCCAGCGATGGATCGCTGCTACTGAACTAGGGTTGGGTGAAAGGCAGGCGGGTGCCTGCCTTTCCCCCGACTCTAGTTCTGTAGCAGGGATACCCCTTTCCGGACCTCGGACGTGCACACGCGGCTCTGCGGGGGTTAGCTGGGCATCTGAGGGAATCCCTCAGATGCCCGTCTAACCCCCGCAGAGTCGCGCTGTCCTCCAAGCCGCCCGAGGTCCGGAAAGGGTAAAGGTAAGATCCTTACCCTTCCGGACCTCGGACATGCACGCGCGGCTCTGCGGGGTTTAGCTGGGCATCTGAGGGAATCCCTCGGATGCCCGGCTAACCCCCGCAGAGCCGTGCTGTCCTCCAAGCCGCCCGAGGTCCGGAAAGGGTAAGGATCTTACCCCTTTCCGAACTTCGGGCGGCGGGCGGGCACGGGGGGGGGTTTAGACTGGGTAGATATTCTACCCAGTCCAACTCCCCCCCCCCACGCACACGCTTGTTCCATATAACGTTAAAATCGCGTTATTTGATACAAGATTTTTCCAAAAATCTTGTCACATTATATGGTTTTAGCGCTAAATGATACTCGCGTTATACGGGGTATTACTGTACAGGAATCTTCATCCAGTGTACCAGCCTGTTGGCATAGCAAGGTGAGCCTTGTAGCTGAAGATATGCAGGCTTGCTCTTTCCTATATACACTGGTCTCTTGGAGCACAACAGGGAAAACACTCAGCACCTGTTGTGCCCCAGCATTATAGTCTTAAAGGTATAACAGGCATAATATGCCTTGTAACTAGTTAGGGAGAGCAGCAAGGACTTACATTTCCTAACACACTTTAATTCCCAGAAGCCTGAGTCAGTACATTGTCTAATTAGTGCTTTGGGGAATTGACTTACGCTTATGGGAACTTAAGTCCAGAAACTAAGGTTGGGAAATCCTAATTTAGAGATACTGAGTCTATTTTGGAAGATGAAGGGAAATAGAGTTAAGTGTTAATTTATTTTCAAATATGATTCATAAACAAACTTTTGATTTACAGATGGAGATGAAAACAAAACTAATGGAAGCTAGAATTCATGAAGAGAAACTTAAATTGCAGCAGAAGCATGATGCTGATGTTCAGAAGGTATTGTATGCCATGTCAAAAAAACCTGAGTGATTATTGTTTGTGATATTGTATTAAATGAGGAAAAATATAAAGAAATGCATTTTTAGCATTTGGTAGTCAGTGGATTTTGCATAATTTGGCATTAAGCAGCATTCTGTTGGACACCCAGAATATTAAAAAATGAGTTGGCTTGGATTTCTTTTTTACTGGAATAATAAAAATCGTTAGGGTATCTAAGTTATGAAATATATACCATATCTACTCAAGTATAAACCGACTTTTTAGCCCCAAAAGGGGACTCGGCTTATACTTGGGTCAGTGACCACAAGGGTCCCAAGACTGCACCAGATTGAGATGTGCCAACAACTTAGTTTTACCATATTTTCATGTATTTTAATCATTGAAACTAGCAGCTGCTCCATTTCCCGCTCTCGGCTTATATTTAGCTTATACTATTTTCCTGAGTTTTCAGGTCAAAATTAGGCATATATTTGGGTTGGCTAATACTCAAATATATACAGGTACTCTGTTCTGTAGCTTCTATTGCTCTTTTGGCCTGCTTGGCTTTATAAGATGGATCAGATCATTCAAAAATATGCATACACCCATAGGCACATGGACATATTTAAAAAATGTGTGTTTGTTAGGTTAGTAATAGGTTGCTAATTTTCATTTAGTTGACCTCTGAGGAGCTTGTAGATTGAGTCAACTATGTGCACAGATGGGAATAAGGGTGCTTCTACTCAGTTATAAAAGGTATGAAGTGGTATAGGTGAAGATAGAGCAGATGGCAGAAAATGAGGTGACAACTTGTCTATGTTCCTTTATTTGGCACACATTCAAAGGAAGCCTAATTCCTCCAATGGAACCTGCTTGTTCAAAATATACTGCCACATAATGCTTGGCCATTCACTTGGATAAGATGTATGATCCAGGATTTGGATTAGGTTAAGTGAGCTACCTCTATTCCCCCCCCCCCAAAAAGAAGAAATCAGGAGAAAGGCAGCCCATAATTTAAAACAAGTGAAACCTTCCTGGATGTGTGTGTGTGTGTGGGGTGTGTGTGTGTGTGTGTGTGTTTACCTGATCTATCTGTTCTCTGCAGGTTTCCAGCCAAGATCAAATGAGTTTGCAAGTAGAATTACAGTGATTGATTGTGAATTTTGAGATACCTGGTGACAGGAGAAAAAGAGATGCATGGAATTCTTCCTGTACTCTTGTCCACCTCTGTCTGAGCTAGTGGATGTAGCCTCAGATGTGGTGTTATTATTCCCCCAATTGATCATGTTATGGGGATAGAATGCTCACAGTCAGGTTTACACTCAGTATTGATCACTACCACAGGATAATTAGCTGGCTCAGTTTATTTTTGGCACTGCAGACATGGCTGGGCATATTTTAGATGTGGTAATTGCTGACCAGAAAGATGATGATCATTGGGTAGAAGAATAATTGAATAAGATCTAGAACTTCTGAAACTCTCTGCAGGGATAGGGCAACTACAACAGTGATCATCCTAAGAAATTAATGGAACTAGAATAATCCTTAAATGTCAGGGGATCTTAGAACCAGTAGAACTGCCAGTCTTGTGGGGACCCTATTGATGGGTTGAATAGGAAGATAACCTAGATAAATATAGTGGATAATAAAGTTATAGGACAAGCTTGGGATTCAGTAATAGCAGTTGACAGAATAAGGAAGACAAGATGAGCTTAAAATATTAACATAGGAAATAAAATATAATTGAATTGCAGGAAAGAAAATATACAGTTGTACCTCGATTAAAGAGCATAATGTGTTCCATGGGATTGTTCTTTAAGCGAGTTTGCTCTTTAAACAAAACACCATTGTAAGTGACAAATTGTGACTTCGGGCGGGGGGGCGGGAGGTTTGCAAACCCTGATTTAGTTGTTAAATGAATTTTTGGTTGGTTTTAGTTGTTAAAGCGAGGCGACCATTCAGAGAAAATTCTGCTCTTTAAGTGAGTTAGACTCTAAGCAAGGTGCTCTTTATGCGAGGTTTTACTGTAATTGAATAGGCATTACTAAACTCTGATGGGAGAAAACTTATGACTAGAATGTAGCTGTTGAAGGATGTAAATTTTTCAGAAGATTCAGACTGAGCAAAAAGGAGTTTCTTCTGCAAAAATCCTTTCAGCCCAGAATAATTTCTGACACTAAATTATTAAAGGAGTAGTGTACCACTATGAACAGATATATGAACTTGAGCATGGAATGCTGGTGAAGAGTTTTTGGTAAAAATCAAAGGCAAAAGAAAAGCAGTAACATCACTGTGTTGTCTGTTATCAGACTAATGATCTAGATCAGCATTTCCCAAACTATGTTCCACAGAACACTGGTGGACTTCAATTCCCAGAAGCCAAAGTCAATACATTGGCCGATTAGTGCCTTTGCGAAGTGACGTAGACTTCTGGTAATTGAAGTCAACCAGTATTCCACGGAACATAGTTTGGGAAACACTGATCTAGATAGTGTCCTTCTAGGTCAAATTGCCAAAGATTCAGAAGGAGAGAGACAATAATAGAGGGAGACTTCCATCTTCCCTGTTAATTATTGGACACCCAACTCTGCCAAGATAAAAGCCCTTAAATTCCCCAATTGCCTTACTAGCGAGTTTATAATCCAAAAGGTAGAAGAAGCAACAAAAGGATCAACTGTCCTAGATTTGATCTTAACTAAGAGGGAAAAACTGGTAAGTGAGGAGGAAATAGTGGAGTTTGCATAAAAGGCACTGTGTCTAGAAAAATAACCAATACAGTGGAACCCCATACAATGGATAAACTCCATTCCACAGGGTTCTTCATTGTGCGGTTCTTTGGTTGTACGCGGTTCCACTGGTCACGCATGCATGTGATTGCCAAGGTGCTTAGTGATCTAGCTGGGTGGCTTTTGGAGGGGCTGGGAAAAGCCTTTGCCTGCTCCGAAAGCCAACCAGCTGGGTGGCTAAGCCCTTTAGCGATCTAGGCTTGCCTCCCTCCTTCCAAAGCAAGCCATGGTTCGTAGCCTTGAGCCTGGTTTGCTTTGGAAGAATGGAAGCGAGTGGGTCCCGGCTTGCTTCAGAAGGATGGAGGCGAGCGGGTCACCCCCACCTTCCAAAGCAAGCCGGGAAGGAAGGTTGCTACCCGCTCGCCCCCTTCGTTCTGAAGCAAGCCAGGGATTTTGCCAAGGGACCCACACAAAGTGCCTTTTGAGGCAGTGAGAGGAGGGTCCCCTCTAGCTGACCCAGAAGGGATTTTCCCAAAAGACCCACACAAAGTACCTTTTGAGGCAGTGAAATCAAAACGGCCACCGTGGACTCACCCTCTGCCGGGACTCGAGGCTATGAAGTCCAGGCTTCGTAGCCTCGAGTCCCGGTGGAGGGCGAGCCCATGGTGGCCTCTTCAGAAGGGCAGGGGTGGCACCTAGAAGCTGCTCTAGCTGGCGCTAGGTTCCCCTGGCCCTTCCCAAGCCAAAGCGGGCACCATGGGCTTGCCCTCCGCTTTAACTTCGGAAGGGCCAGGGGGAACCCAGCACCAGCCAGGGCAGCTTTCAGCCCCCCCCCCCGGTCCTCGAAGTCAAAGCGTTTACCGGGGGTCACCCTCTGCTGGCCACTTTCACATGGGAATGGCTGGGGGAAGCCCAGTGCCAGCCAGGGCAGCTTCTAGGCACTCTGCCCATCCTTTCTGAACTCAAAGCGGCCAGCGGAGGGCTAGCCCATGGTGGTTGCTTTGACTTGGGAAGGGCCAGGGGGAACCCAGCAACAGCCGGGGCAGCTTCTAGGCGCTCCCCTTGGCCCTTCCGAAGTCAAAGCGGCCACCATGGGATCGCCCTCCACTGGCTGCTTTGAGCAGCCTTTTCTCCTGGGCACAGACAGGTGATGGTTGCTTTCTGCAACTCCATCCAGCTCCTCCTCCTCCATGAACTTTGCAACACCCCCCCCCCGACCCATTCCCTCTCTCCATCCTTTCACCCTTTCTTTCTTCCCTCCCTCCTCCTGGCACGACAAAAACTTTCCTCCTGGAGCAGCGAGAAAGCAAGACTTCTCCTCATCGGGAGGAGGCAACTGAGTGAAGGAGAAACCCCTGGGAGCCCAGAAAGCCCAGCCCGCTGGGCAACCTTGCTTTGTGCATGCACGGTCCCTCTTCTGGAGCTGTTGCTAAAGTATGGGACATCTTTTAAATCTGGTGCTTTTAGCAGGGGCTCTGGAAGAGGTGCAGTAAACGCTCAAGACAAGTTCACCCAGAATCCAAAATGGCTGTGGGTTGTCTTAAATATACCACAGCCATTTTGGATTCTGGGGAATTCCCGGTAGTAAGGCAAAAAAAAATGTTGTACACCATGATGTCATTTTCTCTAGATTTGCCGTTGTAAACTGTGACAAATGTAAACCAAGGCAGTTGTAAGCCAGGGTTTTGCTGTAATTACAGAGAGGAGGTTAGGATGGCTAAATATCAAAATGAGCTCAGCCTTTGGAAGAGAGGTGAAAAACAAAAAAAAAACTTTTTCAGGCACACTTGAAGTAGCAAAAAGAATAAGAATAAGATAATGGTAGGTCTGTTATGCAAAGAATGAAAAAATACCACAGAAAGAATACAGAACTACAAAACACCCATGCTCAACTTAGTGTATGTATGCTGTCCAAGTTAGATAAAGAGGTTGTGTGGGAATATCTATCTTTTTTCATTGATTTCAGTGCTCTGGGCTAGATGAACTACATTCAACTGTCTTAAAGGAATTTAATGATATAATATCAGATTCTCTGTCTAATCTTTGAGGAATTTTGGAAAATTCACTTAGACTTCTCGGAAATGCTGTTCTAGAACATCATTATGCAATTAGTCTGTTAGAATTTAGAAATGAATACAGTGACTTGAATTCATTGAAAGTAGTGTGGTTTCTCAAAAAGAAATACATGTCAGACTAGTTTCTTTTTCTCTTCTTTTAAAAAAGAGATAGTTTGATCAATTTGAAGAGTGCTGCAGTTATAATATATCTTAATTTCAGCAAGAGTTTAACAGAGTTTCTCATTATATTCTTGTGGTTGAGCTGATAAAAATGGACTAAACTATGTTACGGTTGGTATTCTTCATTGGTTCTTCATTCTAGAGAGAAGTTACAGCTAGGTTGCTAGATGATTCTGTTTTAGTCCTAGCATTGTTTGACATCTCTATAAATAACTTGGATGAGGGCGTGAATAGGATGCTCATGAAATTTGCAGAGGACACTAAATTTGGAGGAGTAGCTACTGTTTCAGATTAGGATTAGGATCTAAGGAATCTTGATCATATTGGGGAATTGGGCTAAAACAGCCAGAATACGTTTCAATCTAGGAAAAGTAGAATTCTACATTAAGGCAGGAAAAATCAGATGCATAGATGTAAGGTGGGTGAGATCTGAGCTGGCAGTAGTAAATGTGAACAGGATCTATGAGTCCCAGCACATAACAAACTAAAACTGAGTAAACTGTGTGCTGTAGCAGCAGAAACAAAGACAAATGCAGTACCTGTACTGTGTTGCATCTACAGAAATATCAGATCCAGATCCAACAACAACAATAATAAAATACAGTAATAACTGTGTGCTGTCAAGTCAATTCTGACTTACAGCAACCCTTTCCAGCCTTTTCTAGGAGAACACAAGAAGTGGTTTACCATTCCCTTTCTCTGTGGGCACCCTGAGATTATGCAACTTGCTCTTCTTCATGGAGGCTCAGTGGGGAATCAACCCCTAAACTCTTGTTCTGCAGTGAGATAGGAAAACCATTGAGCTATCCAGCCAGCCAACAAATACAGTAATAGTACCGCTCTTTTTTCTTCATCAGTCCATGCCTGGAATACTGCGTCCAGTTCTAGGTGCCATAATTTAAGAAGGATATCATCAAGCCAAAACATATTCAGGCAAGGGCCACCTGATGGTGTTCATTTATATCAGAAGAGTTAAATTCCAACAGTAATGACTTTTAGTACTAGCAAGTTGTATGTTAACAGTGTCTTTTCCTCCCATGTTGTTGACTTTGGATTAAATAAAAACATTACCTTCCATAAGCTAAAGTTGTGGAAGGAGCTCCTAAAATTAAAATTCTAATAAATACTGAAATTCATAAGACATGAATGCATTCAGTATTGAAATGCATTATTTCTCTTTCTGCAAATTACCAGCAAGACTTTGAGGAGTAGAGGAATGGAAAGATACCCTGAGAGGCATTCTCAGTTGGTGTACCTGGAGGCTGGAGCTGTAGTTGGGCTAACAAAAAGGATTTGAATTTTATATATGGTTGGATGGATGGCTTCCAAAAATTTGAGTTCTAATGACTTTAGCTCAGGAGAGCAAAATAATAGTCAACACACTACAGTCAAACCTCGTATAAAGAGTGCCTCACTTAAAGAATAACTCGCTTGAAGAGCGGAATTTTCTCTGAATGTTCGCCTTGCTTAACAAATAAAACCAACCAAAAACTTGCTTAACAAATAAATCGGGGTTCACAATCCCCCCCGCCCCCAAAGTCACAATTGGTCACTTACATTGGTGTTTCACTTAATGAGCAAACTTGCTTAAAGAGCAATCCTATGGAACACATTATGCTTTTTAAGTGAGGTACAACCAGTGATGGGATTTTATTGGTTTGGACCGGTTCACCCGAACTGGTAGCACCCCATCAGGAGAGGTTGCCAGGGGGTGGTAAACCCCCGGGCGACCATTTCAGTCGCCTCTCCGCCCCCCTCCAAAAATGTATTTCTGGGCAGTCAAAATGGCTGCCCGGAACTGCACATGTGTCAAACCTCCGTTTGACGCATGCATAGTTCTATTTTTTTTAGTGTGCATGCGTCAAATAGAGGTTTGATGCATGCACACTAAAAAAAAAGAATGCACAGACATTTTTACTTTTTATTTTTGCTCCGCCCACAATGTCATGACGTCATGACATCGGCTACGCCCACGACGTCCATGACGTCACGTTGGGGTAGTGGGAATTTTGACAACCCACCACTGGGTACAACTGTATCTTACTTGGCTATCCTACTGTAGCCTGTACCAATGCTGCTCTTATAAACTTTTTATATAGATGCATGCCTTTTAGATCTATGACAGTACTGAAAATAATACTCTGTTTCGTTTATTTTTCATTCTTGAGATTATAGACTAAACTGAAAGGTCTTGAATTGAACACTGCCCAGGAAAACAGAATATTATTGTATATTTTTGTGGAGTATCTTAGCTACTTCATAAATGTATGTGGCACACTAGATCATTAGGTATCATAAATGTTATTGTTGTCATCAGTGAAGGTAAGCAGTACTTGCCTCTAAGGTCTGTGGAAGACTATGTGTGTACAAAAATACAAAAGATAGAGGATCAGAATGTATTATTCACAATTCTGAGTTATATAGAAATGTTATCAGCAAATGCTATGTGAATATAAAATCAACAGAATGTATTGTTAACAAAGGTGAGAGTTTGGTAAGAGAATATGGCTGGGAGAATAATGTATTATTTCAGGATTAGGGGAAGCCACTGAAAAGTTTCAGCTGGTTAACATTTATAAATATGTTCAACATTATATTTTGGAGTTCTCTTAAAAAACGGTTTAGAATGAAAAATAATTGCCTTTGCATTTCCTTTGAAATGAATAGTTTTGTTTTGACTGTCACAGCAGGGCTTCCACATGAGATTTCTATGGTATTCTAAAGCAAAGAAGAATCTTTTTATTTTTTGTTTGCTGAATACCTAGGTTTTTTTTAGTTATTTCCTAAGAAATATTTCGTCTTGAATGTTTTCTTCACTGTGTTCTTGAGCGTTCTTTTCTTTTCTTTCTTGTATTCCAAAGGACTTCGACAGAACATTTAGCAATAATACTTACACTTGCATTTTAGAGTTATCTTTTAAAACTTGTTAGATTTCCAAATTCTTTATGTGATTGTGAAGGGATGTTGATGCTTTGGGGAAAATATAACTTCTGAAATAAGTCTTTTGTGTAGCATTTTCCCTGCTTTTCAGTTTTATTTCACAAGGGACATTTACCCCCAAACTTCAAAACTGAGTTTTCTGCTAGTTTGACCAACAAAATCCATTTTTCTACTTATGTGGCAGTTAGGTAGGCAAAAGAAGATTTTAAATTCACAAAGGCTTTGTACATATCTGGAACATACATATTTCACAATATATAGCCTGGTCCCTTCTTATATTGCATTGTATTCTGCTCTTATGTTATGCTACTAAACAGCCATTATTTTCTACTACAGATTTTGGACAGAAAGAATAATGAAATTGAGGTTCTGAAGACCTTGTACAAAACCAAACAGTGCGAAGCTGAGGAGACAATTCAGAAACTTGAAAAAAAAGGTGATGCAACATAAACAAAATGCTCTGGGTTCAGTAGTTTTGTATTCATCTCAGTTTGTAACAGAAGTGCATATTCAGGGGGAAAAGTTTGCATTTGGATGTTTTCCCCAAACCTGCTTCTTTGAAGAAGATTCCTCTGTCTGTTGTTTTACTGTTAGAAATTTCGTGGGATTTGTGCAGCATTTCAGTTGCTTTTCAGCATTTCAGTCGGTTGAAATTAGTTTAGAAAATAGCAAAGAACTGTATGGTTCCTACCTAATTTCTGTGTACCCAACATGCTTTGGGACTGTGTTCCTTTCTTTAGCCTTACCTTGAGTATCTTATGGCAAATAAGTTGTGAAATTTAGGGAACCTTCAGAAGTAGTTTGTAACATGGCAAGATGATCCACCAGTTTGGAGAGGAGAGTGTTAAAAATTCTGCTGGATCTCTATCCTGGGCAGAATTAGAGCCATTTTCTGGGTGGTGACTGGATCATGTGATCTCACTTACTATGGGAAATTGTTAAACACATGGAAGCAAAATTTTATGGAAACAAGGCTAAGTGCTTATTAATTCTAATTAAAAATAAAGATAATTTTAAGACACTATAAAATGAAATACAGTAAAACCTTGGATAATGCAAAAACTTGGTTTCACAAGTCTTAGTGTTATCTGATTTTCAATGTTATCCGATGCATGCATGCATTGGATAATGTTAAAATCCTATGGGATGCATTGGATAACGTTAAAACTCCTTAGAGATACATTGTAACCGGCACAGGCTTTAGCGAATGTGCATCCCATAGGATTTAATGTTATGCGATGCAATTTTTTTCTAGATTGCTTAACATTATGCAGTTTTAGCGTTATCTGATGCAAATGTTACCCAAGGTATTACTGTAGTGCATTTTCATTGATGCTGTATTGAAGATGTTGTACCTGGCAGTTTTGATCATTCCTGTTCAATTTGATAGAAAGGGAATTTCCTATGGAAAGAATCACCAAGGCAGAAGAATTTGAAATACCGTATTTGTCAGCACATAAGACAGATTGGAGTATAAGACACGCCCTGGTTTTTATACACATTTTTAAGGAAAAAAATAATTTCCCACATTTTAACTCCAGGAGCCAGGGAGGGTGGGATCAGCGGGGAAAGAAGAGCTTCTTTGGAAGTCTCTTGCCTGGCCGATCCCATTGCCAGTGACTGTCATGAGCCGGGGAGGGTGGGATTGGTGGGGAAAGAGCTCCTTTCAAAAGGAGCTCTCTTTCCCTGTGGATCCTGCTCTCTCTGACTCTTGATGAGCCATGTGAAGGGCAGGGGAGGAGGGCTCCTTTTGAAGCTGTCCTTCACCCGGCTCCTAGCAGTTAGTGGCAGCTGCCAAATTGCACCAGCGGGGGTGTGTGAGGGTGGCTTTAAAAATAGTCCTTTTCTGTCTCCAGCTGCTAAACTGTACCAGCCAGGGGGACGGGACGGGCTGTTTTTGAATCCACCCTTACCACCACCCCCTGATAATTTTAATTACTGGTGTATAAGACGCACTCTATTTTTCTGGTGTATTTTAAGGGAGAAAAAGTATGTCTTATATGCTGGCAAGTACGGTAATTTATGTGGGAGGTTCAGGATTCTATTGCTTAGCCTAGTGACGAGATTACCAATGTGTGTGAATATCCTGACTTTCACCATACAATCGTTTGTGTGGCAGCCAAAGCCTGCTCAGCTCCCCACATTTCAGTGGCTATTATGAGATTGCAAATGTCTCCTACAGGTCTTTTTCAGATCAGGAACTGTGGGCAGCCAGAAAAGCCACAGTTTGCTTGCCTTTTCCTTTTTGTTTGATATGTCACCATGTGCTCTGAGGAAGTGATCTGTAATAGAAAGAGAAGGACAGAGTGGCAGTCTCAATCATCTTGCAATGCTGTGGAAAGGTTAAAAAAAGACCAAAAGAAATTCTAAATAGCTCTGGGAGTGAGGCAGAAAAATTGAAGCATATTTCATGGGGGAGAAAGAACTTAAGGGAAATTGAAGGACATGTTATGGCACACTACTCATTTCATGTTGTTTCTGGAACTAGAAATAACACATGTCTCCCCTAATGGCTGCTATAAAACTCACAGAGAAGGAGCAGCATTTTTATGAGGATTTGCCATGGAGGTGATGTATATCTGCAGTAACCTTTACAACAGGGGTGCCCAGACTATGGCCCGGGGCCCGGATTTGGCGTGACACCAATTCATCCGGCCCACAAAGCCCTCACCGCTCCTGTAAGAGGAAGTAAAATGCGTTTTACGTCTGCTTCCAGGAGTGACGGGGGCTTCATGGGCCGGATGAATTGGTGTCAGGGCCGTATTCTGCCCCCAGGCCATAGTGACCTGTCCCCTTAACCATGTGATCGGTCCATGGCCCAAAAAGTTTGGGCACCCCATTTTACGAGATGTAATATCTGGAAACTGGGAAGGTGTGAGCTCTGAAGAACGAGCTAACGGTGAACAAAAACTGCTTAGGAAACATTTTCGTGATAGAGATCTAGAGATAAATCCAGTCCTTAATCTCAAATAGAGTAGAGCCACTGAAACAGTGGAACGTACAGAAGTCAGTTGAATCATTCCCATAGTAGAGCCACTTTGTAGAATTCTCTCCACAATTTCATTGGCGGCTGCCATACTGTCATTTCCAGAGTGACTAGAATGATTTTAGGTAGAAGATATTGTGGACGCCAACCTAGCAGTTCGAAAGCAAGAAATTGCAAGTAGATAAACAGATACCACTTTGGTAGGAAGGTAAACAGTATTCCATGCACTCTGGTATCTAGTCATGCCAGCCATATGACCATAGCTACGTCTGCAGACACAGACGTTGCTGACTGTTTGGCTGTAAATGGAGATGAGCACCACCCCCTACAGTCCAATATGACTGGCTTTCGAGCAAGGGTGATCTATTGTGGAGGGAGTAAAATGATGTTTATGTTCCCGTCTGGTGGTCACGTAGAAGCCAAAATTCCTATAGAAATAATCCATAGCTCCTGCTCAGGGTGAGCCATACTGCAAAGAAGTTGCTTGGAGAATTTGTCTTTCCTTTCAGAAAATTCAGTGAAATTGTCCTCACATTTTCTTTGCATCCAAATAGGGTCCAAATATAATCTCACATAGTATTTCTTCTTGCTTTTGTTTCTTTTCTGACAGTTCAGACGCTTGTCCGTGAGTCACAAGTTGTTAGAGAAGCTAAAGAAAAACAAATTGTGGAGCTCAAAAAATTGTGCGAGCAAAGTACAGACTCCCTGAATAATGAGTGGGAGAAAAGGGTAATGATTGTTGCTTGTTTCAATGAAAATCTAAGAGGATGCACATCTGCTATCTGATTAATCAGAAATGCTTTTTTAGTTAACTAAATACTTTTAGATCAACTATTTTGTTAATTTAAAAATGTATAGCTCAGTTTTTATAGTAATGTTTCTGTATAAATCTTCTATAATTTTTTTTGACATACAAGGATTTTACATTCTGATTAAGTAGGCAGTTTGTAATTTTGTTAGCTACGTTTGTACCATATGAAGTTAGTCGTGATCATCCCCTCTAATTTTTTTTTTTGAAATACAGTATGTCTGACGAAGTGGACTTGACTCACAAAAGCTCACATTTAAATACAGGAATTCGTTTTTAAGGTGTTACAATGTTTTTTTTGTCTTTTTGTTGTTGTTTTGTTTACTTTCTGATATGCTTGCACAGACTAACACGGCTATCAGTTCAAAAAAACTGAAATATTTTTGTGTATCAGTATGAAAATTGAAGTGTATAGTCTTAATCTGTATGAGGAATAAGCCATGGTTTGGAATTCATCACATCTTTCTCACGTTTCTGTGTTTCTGTTGTACCATACATAACACAGCCCAGAATTCTGCTGATAGTTTACCATGCATAAGTGAAATTGCATGCATGGTGGAGACAATTTGCTGCCAATTAACAAGTTAAAAAAAGTGACTGGCATATCGTTAATTAGTGATAGTTTTCCACTGCAGTGCACATGATTTTACTTACACACATGTAAATTGACAGTAGGATTTGGCCACTATGTTAAAAAAAGGCCCTAAGAAATCTATTTCAGAAATAGTATTTCATTTATCTGTTGAAATAATTCTTTATTGTGAGCATTTGGAGTTCATTGTCAAGAAATATTTATGCAATAGTTAAGATGAGAATTCCATTGTGATCCAAATAAGAGGACACTTAGATACAGAAATTTCATATCTTAGCAAGTTTTTTCCGGTGCCTAGAACTGAAATATGTAAGAACAGGAGCCCATCCTGGTGGCAGTGATGTTCAGTAATTAAAGACTTTCCCTTCTCCTTCTGTACTCTCATGACTTTCTGATAGTTAAAGGTGTTAGATAGGAGCCTTGGAATAAAAAAATAGTTATGTTAGTTTTTTAATAACTGTGTCATCAGCCTCGTGTAGCATAAATTACAGAAACACAGTTTGAGTCCACAATTAAGGACTGAGCTTATAGCATTGTCTTCCCTTGTGAATTCACTGTCTATGGCTAAGTAGTGCTTCTTGTCCACCTTTTAAAATAAGCTTCAAAATGCAATTTAAAGCCTTGGTTAAGAACTGCATCTTAATTTTTGTTAATCATAATACCTATCCAGATTGAGTGAGCAATGGATAGAGGCAGAATAGAGGCTTTTTACCATAAAATGGTAAAGAAGGATGATAGCACTGTTCTCCATAGTAGGATGTAATCCCTATGAAATTATGTTGAATGATGTTCTACTTTGAAGTTTCCTAAAAAGAAAACTAAATCAACCTGGTGGTGTTCTTATATGATCATATATGATCCTTGTTATTTCCAAGTCAAAGACATCAGGCAGAGAGTCACAAGATTGGAGAAAGGTATTATACCACTTCAGTTATAACTATACAGTTTGTTGTGTCACTCTGAAGCAACATTCTGTTCTGGTTAAAAATGTAGTACATTGGTATTGTAAATTATATTTATTTATTTATTTATTTAATTACATTTATTCCCTACCCTTATCCAAGGACTCAGGGTGGCTTACAATTAAAAACAATTAAAAACACTTTACGTACAATGAAAGTTAAAAGATTAAAAGGTTTAAAAAGTTAAAAAAACAACAGGGAGAGAGGTGGGGTATTCAGCAGAGCCAGCCAGCTGAGCTGACTGTCTGGCCTGCACCCCACACATGCCCCGCCTGCCATGTTTTCACCCCCTTCCTGAAGGGCAGCAGCTCTGTCTGGAGACACAACCCCCTTTGCAGGAGGTTCCATAGGGCGAGAGCGGACACAGAAAAGGCCGCCCTCCTCGTGCTATAGAGATGAGCCTCTCTAGCTGATGGTATGACCAGAGAGCCTCTCCATTCTGCTCTGTGGCTGGTGTGTTTTGTTTAAACTTATTTACATATATTTTGTATAACAAAAGCCCTCAAGTGTTGTGGTGCTTTGAAGATTAATATATTTATTTCAGTGAGAGTTTTCAAAGGTTACAAACCATTTCCTTAGATAGATAGAGTGATATATTCACTATATTGTGACATTGTGTTGTTCTATTGAATTGTATTTGATTGTATGTTGTGAGCCGCCCTGAGTCGGTTTTCACCGAGTAGGGCGGCATATAAATATAAATAATAATAATAATAATAAAATATTCTAAACTAAAGGAAGGAAGTGTCAGTGGATTGAGGAAGTGGATTGCAATACGGGAAAGCTCATGTTGAAGTAAACCAGTCTTTAGGGTGTAGCAGTACTGTTATTTTTGTTATATGTGCTGAAACAGACTGATATTTATTTATTTATTTCATTTGTACCCCACCCTCCTCTGAAGACTCAGGACGGCTTCACAACTAAAAACAAGTAAAACACATACATAAAAATTAAAATAGTTGCCTCTTTGACAACATATATCTGAAGCATCTGGTAATGAAAAAATGAAGGCTGTCTGGACATATTTTCAGTTGCATCTTGAATGGAAATTGCATTCTTTGCATCAGTGGCCAAAATTCTGTTGTTTAACACAATAAATCATGCTAGAGTAGGTCTACTCAGTTAGGATTTAGCAAGTCAGCTGTTTTGTAAGTTCCACTGATTTAAATGGGCCTATTCTAGTGCCGATGAAGCCACAATTGACCAGTTCTATGAAGACTTAGAACACCTCATAGAACAGACACCAAGAAATGATGTACACATTATTATAGGAGACTGGAATGCCAAAGTAGGAAATCAAAAAGTAAATTGAATAACAGGCAAGTTTGGTCTTGGAACACAGAATGAAGCAGGGCAAAGACTGATAGAGTTCTGCCAAGATAACGCACTGGTCATAGCAAACACTCTCTTCCAGCAACACAAGAGGAGGACATTGAACATGAGCCAGACATTCTAGAGAGTGAAGTCAGAAAGGCCCTAAAAAAACACTGCAAACAACAAAGCCAGTGGAGTTGATGGCATCCAAGTTGAACTTTTCAAAGCCCTACAAGATGATGGAATCAAATTATTGCATTCTATATGCCAGCAGATTTGGAAAACACAACAATGGCCACAGGATTGGAAAATATCTGTATACGTTCCACTCCCCAAAAAGGGTAATGCCAAAAAATGTTCTAATGATCGAACAATTGCGCTCATCCCTCACACTAGCAAGGTGATGCTCAAGATAATACAGGATAGACTGCAACAGTATGTGGAGAGAGAATTACTAGAAGTGCAGGCGGGTTTCAGAAGAGGCAGGGGAACTAGAGACCACATTGCCAACATAAGATGGATCATGGAAAAAACAAAGGAATATCAGAAACAAGTCGTCTTCTGTTTCATTGATTACACTAAGGCTTTTGACTGTGTCGACCACAACAAAATGTGGCAAGTAATTAAAGAGATGGGAATTCCGGAACACCTTATAGGCCTCATGAGAAATCTGTACATGAATCAAGAGGCAACAGTTAGGACATAAAATGGAATGACGGAGTGGTTTGGAATAGGAAAAGGAGTAAGACAAGGCTGCATTTTGTCACCCTGCTTATTCAATTTATACACAGAAGACATAATGTGCAATGCAGGAATGGAGGAATCACAATCTGGGATCAAAATTGCTGGGAGAAACATCAACAATTTGAGATATGCAGATGATACCACCCTAATGGCAGAAAGTGAGGAGGACCTAAAGAAGCTCCTGATTAGGTTGAAAGAAGAAAGTGAAAAAGCTGGCTTGAGACTCAATATCAAGAAAACCAAGATAATGGCAACAGGCCCTATCAGTCCCTGGAAAATAGATGGGGAAGAAGTAGAAGCAGTGACAGATTTTACTTTCCTAGGATCAAAGCTCACTGCAGATGGTGATTGCAGCCATGAAATAAAAAGGCGACTGATTCTTGGGAGGCAAGCGATGAGAAACCTGGGGAACATAGTGAAAAGTAGAGACATTAAATTACAAACAAAGATTCGCATAGTCAAAGCAATGGTATTCCCTGTGGCAATGTATGGTTGTGAGAGCTGGACCATTAGGAAAGCTGAGCGCAGAAAAATAGACGCCTTTGAGATGTGTTGTTGGAGGAGAGTTTTGAGAGTCCCCTGGACAGCGAGGAGAACAAATAGGTCAATCTTAGAAGAAATCACCCCTGACTGCTCCTTAGAAGGTCAAATAATAAAGATGAAGCTAAAGTACTTTGGACATCAAATGAGAAGAGTGGAATCACTTGAGAAAGCCTTGATGCTTGGAAGGGTCGAGGGCAAAAGAAGAAGGGGACGGCCCAAGATGAGATGGCTAGATGGTATTGTGGAGATAATGGGCACAGAGCTGAGCGAGTTGAGGGGGATGGTGGAGGACAGAAGTGCCTGGCGGACAGTGGTCCATGGGGTCGCAGAGGGTCGGAATCGACTGTGCGACTGAACAACAACAAAATTCTAATTAGCTTACTATGCTAAAGTAGGTTGCAGTTGGAATAGCCGATTTGAATAAATGAACCTAATAAAGCATTTGACTCACAAAATCCTCGTTGATTCAGTAGCCCTACTCTAATGTGATTTATTATGCTAAACAACAAGAGTTTGGCTAGCATATGATAGCAAACTTAATTTCTTCTGCTAGTTCCAGTTCATTGTCTGCAAATTAGTTTATATATATTTATTGTTTTGTTTAAACATATGTAGCCCTCCTTACATCATAGGATCTCAGGGCAGTTTTTGTTGTTGTTCAGTCACACAGTTGAGTCTGACTCTTTGTGATCACATGAACCACATCACGCCAGGCTTCTCTCTCATCTGCCATCCTTCAGAGTCCATTGAGATCCACATCCACTGTGTCAACAATACTGTCTAGCTATCTCATCCTCTGCTGCCCCCTTCTCCTTTTGCCCTCAATCTTTCCCAGCATCAGGACCTTCTGCAATGAATCCTCTTTTCTTAATTGGTGGTCAAAGTATTTGAGCTTCAGCTTCTGTTATTCTAAGGTGCAGTCTGGGTTGATGTCTTTTAGGATTGACTGATCTGATCTCTTTTTTGAAAATCGTATTAAGAATATCAACTGGATTTTTATTAGCTGCTGAATACTATTCTCATTTGTATTTCTGTATTTGTGTGTATAGCTCCACAATGCTGTGGCTGAAATGGAAAAGGAAAAGTTTGATCTTCAGAAGAAGCATACAGAAAATATCCAAGAATTGTTGGAGGATACAAATGCACGTCTTAGTAAAATGGAAGCAGAATATTTGGCACAGACAAAAGCAACTGTAAGTTTTGCACAGTGCCCAAAGATTGCTACTGCATTATTCAGAGGTCATAAAACAGCAGTTTGCCATTGTAGTTTTTTTAAAGCACACGGTTGTACAAAACTATTATTCAACTAATAGCTTCTGCCTAAACATTGTCATGTTGAAAATTATCTTTGCATTCTTACAGTGTAAAGCTGAAAACAGTTGTAATGGTGGTTTATTAAATGGGAAGATGAAAGGTACACTATTTTTCATACTTTCTCCTGCCCTGTTCTCTGGTTACACAGGCTTACATTTTGCCTTTTTTGTTTTCTCCGTCTTATACAGTAATACCTCGGGTAACGCTAAGACTTGGTTCCACAAGTCTTGGTGTTATCCATTTTTTAGTGTTATCCGGTCCATGTTAAAATCCTATGGGATGGATCAGATAACGTTAAAGCTACATAGAGATACATTGTAACCGCACAGACTTTAACAGTTGTTATCCGATCCATCCCATAGGACCTTAACGTTATTCGATCCAATTCTCCACCCCAGATTGCTTAACCTTATGCGATTTTAGCGTTATCCAAGGTAAACGTTATCCGAGGTATTACTGTAGTTTAATGTTGCTTTGGCCTTGACACATCTTTTCTGCCTGGGTGTGCCACTACCCAAATGATAGTCATCTCCAAACCCATGTACTAAGTCTGAGGTTGCTATACGAACCTTCTCTTTGATTATCCCTATCACTAATCAGGGCAAACTGCCAGTGTTCCCTTTTAGTCTGCATTTAAACATAGTTATAGCAGTTTTAAGATAGTAAGAATACTTCTGATGAGGAAGTGGCAGGAAGGTGGACAAGGAATTGCTGCAAGTCAAGTAAATTATGGAAGAGGAAAAAAGGTCTCTTGGTTAATACATTTGTAGAAGTAAATGAGAGGATGGTGAATGAAGTTTCTAGGGATGCTATCATCAAGCCTCCTCAGTTGAAAGATGCATACAGGGTGTTAAGGAATAGAATGTTTGGAATAGTAAGCCATTACATGCTAAATATATATTAAAAATTGAAGATAAAATGGATAAGGCTAATACTTGGGTATGACTAACATCTGGTATCCTTTAAAAAAAGGAGCCAGAAGGTCTTATATTTTCTTCCCAAGAACAAGCACTGCCAACCAATATAATTAAAGCAAAAATTGAAAATATTTGAACTGACAGTAAGTGTGAGCTTTGTAAAGAAATAGATAAAACAGAGGAGCACATTGTCTATAGATGCTATAAGATTGCATGGACTGACTATAAAGGACACTATAACTGAGTTGCAGCAATGTTACATTGGAATCTGCAAGAATTATGGAATACCATCTTTGATTTACTGGTGGGAACACAAACATGAACAGGTTGTTGAGAGTGAGGATTAGAAGATTAAGTTTTTGTCCAATAAGATCTTCAAAATCCAAGCTGACAAGCAGCTTGAACACTCCAGACATTACTGTGGTTATTTCAAGGTTGCAGTCACCATCTGTAGTGGATCCCTAGAAAGTAAAGTCTGTCACTGCTTCCATTTCTTCCCCTTCTATTTGCCAAGGAGCTCTGGAGCTGGATGCCAAGATCTTGGTTTTTTTTTTTATGTTGAGTTTCAAGCCAACTTCTGCACTCTCCTCTTTCGCCGCAAGCAAAAATCTCCTTAGATCTTATTCACTTTCTGCCATTAAGAGTGGTGTCATATCATATTTTCTCTTGGCAAGTTTAATTCCTGCTTGTGATTATCCAGCCCTGCATTAAACATTATGTACTCTACATATAAGTTAAATAAGCAGCGTGACAATAAACAGCCTTGTTGTGCTTCTTTTCCTATTCTAAACCTGTTCTTCCATATCCAATCCCAACTGTAAATTTGCATGGTGATATACATGATCATGTTGAAAGCATCTAGTAATGTTTGGTAGGTTGGAGATTGAATGTACAACAGATAGCATGGATTAGGTATGTTGATGGTGCTTCCTTGGAGAATGGCATCCAGAAATATTACCAGGGAAACTATCCATAGTTTTAATTATCCTTTATTAATTGTAATTGGACTGTAAAAACAGAAAATAAATCAACTGCCATGATTGCTCTCTTTTCTTCACCCAATTGGTGGCTCCCCTGGTGGCTTAATGGTTAAGATGCTGAGCTGGAGACTGGAAGGTTGGGTTTCAAAACCCTGCACTTGAGGACATGAAAGGAACCTCATTCAGGTGTCTCCTAAGTGGAGTTTCTCCAGCAAAAATCCTTTCAATGCCAGAATAATCTCTGACACAAAATTATTATACCCAATTGGTTGTGTTTGAGGCTTTGTGTCTTTGTCCTCCTTCTGGGTCAAGTAAGATAAATTTTGTACTTGGTTTGTAAGGCAAATGTTTCTGTGTTAAATCAGGAAGCCTCTTTTGACATTGTTCATCACTGTGGCACATTTAGAAAAGTGATTGTTTGATGTTGCCTGAAAGGCTCTTTCAAAGTTTAGATTCTGGTGTTAATGAAAGTTGAATTGAAAAAATTAGCATTCTGTCTTTGTCATTGGTAATGATAAATATGGGAAGAAATGGACACAGTCTGTCAGCAGGATTGAATTTAAGAACCTTCAAAAGCAGGCAGATCTTGCACAGCAGCTCCTGATTTTAATAATTAAACAAGGTAGAGTTCAAGGCATGGCTTAAGATGAAAGACCTGACTGTCGATGAAAATTAGTTTCTCTTCTCTTATTATTTCAGATTCCCCTCCCCCCACCCCTTTTCTTGGTGAAGTTGTATTCTGTTAAGAATCCTATTTCTTGAGCTCAGTTGGATTTTGCTGAGTGATGAGACTTATACTTTTGGCAATTCTTCTATTAAACATGTCTGGTCTGGGGTGGGGAGATGGGGTGGGGTTGAGAATGGTTCAGCGTACCAGCAACGGTTAAAGATTTACAATAGTTTTTTTTTTGCTGCTTTGTAAGACATGTTATTTTTGTCAAATAAGTAGCCATTCTTTAAATGCTGGTGGCTGGGGACCAAGGCTATTATCAACTGGCAAATAAATGAATGATGGTTTATTTTGACAGGCAGCAAATTTGGTGATTGCTTCCAGGCTCATAATAAAGGAATCTTACAATCTATAGGGGTTTCTCTTCTGAGATAAAAACAGATGGAAGAGAAAATACAATGGAGTAGGTTCTGGTTAAAAAAATTGATCTACAGCCTTTTCAATAAATTTCTCCAAAAAAAGAGAGGCTTCTTAGCTGGTCAGATGTTATTTTTCTAGACTAGGATATGAAAGAGGCCAGTTCAATGGCTGGACCTCTAGCTAGGAACTTGAGATGGACAATTTGTGCTTACTGTATATATCAGCATTAATGTAGACAACTGAAGTTCATCATACAATAAATAAATAAATAAATAAATAAATAAAATGGCTCACATATTTTAGTTTGCCTGGCTGCAAACTAGAATCTGATCCAGTAAAGATAAGAAATTCTAGTATAGATGTCTCATGCTAGTAGACTTTTTTTTAAATGGGTAGAATATATTTACTGTGGGCCTTTCACATCTACAGATAGAAATAAAATAACTCTCTGAAAAAGTTGAAAGAAATACATTGTTACTTAATCATTCAAAGAATATATTACATGTAATAATGTGTGAAATGTCTACAGGGAATAAATAATTATATGGTATATTAGTTTGTTGATTTTTCAGTATTTTACCAGTTGATAAGAGTCAAATTACTCTATTTTAAAAATACAGTAGTGCCTCAGATAATGATGAGACTTGGTTCCACAAGTCTCGTTGTTATCCGGTTTTTAACGTTGTGCGATGCATTGATCGCACAACGTTAAAAAAAGCCCTGTTTCCCTGGAGGCTGCAGCAATTGAATCCTGATGTTTTGGCTTGCTGCACTTGCTGAGGACGTCGGGAAAGCCCAGAAACAGCTTGGATCGGGTCTTCCCTCCTCCCTGGATCCGGCAGGGGGGTCAGGGAGCCCAAAATTGGTAAAAAACAAAACAAAACCCGGACATTCCCATGTAACTTACTCCAGAAGTATCAGCCCATGCCTTTTAGCTGGAATCTACAACAGAAGGAGGAGAGATTTTTCTTCTTAATCCTCAGCCGAGGACCAGGGGATTCCACAGAGAAGTGGCCTCATATCATCCAGCCAGTCCCTTGGCGGTCTCGTCATGCTTACGTTCAGCTGTGTTTTCCAGATGGCAGCCTCCAGTATGCAGTTCTTACTGATAAGAAACATGGCAGGAATCCTATACCGTTGTGCCCAGAATAGTCAGTGTGGAGATCGCCTTCCTGTTTTCAGCCCAGATGGTGGCCTGACCCTGAAAACAACAACAACAAGAAGAAAGCCCAATGGACAAAGATCAGAGTTGACAGGGCTGTTTCTAGCATGCTGTGTCACCTCAAGGAGACGTCTATGCACATTTGGTTAAGAATGCTAGGGCCAGGGAAGAAGAAGCCAGGGCAGGTTGAGGACTTCATTGCCCCTCCCCCGGAGCCCCCATCAACATATTGTATTGTAATGTATTATATTGTTCATAAGCCGCCTTTAGTCGCTAGTGGGTGCAATATAAATTACTAATAAATAAATAAATACTTTTGGCCTACAACATTGTGGTCTAGAAGAAGTTGTGTACTTTTCATTTTACATGTTTCAGTTCATTGTTTTGCTTTAATCACATTTACACATTTCCATTTATATGTAAAATTTATTTTAATTTCATTTATTTATTATTATATTTATACCCCACCCTTTTCTGAGGACTCAGGGCGGCTTACACTCTAAAAGAGTTAAAACACATCACTTACAATTCAAGATTTAAAATCAAGGATTAAAAAACTAAAAAGTTAAAAATTTAGTTAAAAACCACAATGGGGAGAGAGAGGTGGGGTTATTTACAGGAGCCAGCCAACCAAAATCACTGCCTCACACCCCACGCATGTCCTGCCAGCCAGGTCTTCACCCCCTTTCTGAAGGGCAGCAGCTCTGTCTGGAGATGCAATTCACTTGGCAAGAGGTTCCAAAGGGCCGGAGCAGACACAGAAAAGCCCCTCCTTCTCGTGCTAGAGAGATGAGCCTCTCTAGCTGATGGTACGACCAGAGAGACTCTCTGGTCCGTTCTAGCGGGATGGACAGATGTTCTTGGGGTGACAGTATCCTGGCCCACTACCATTAAAACCTAAATGGTTTGCAGTATTCATATTTTTATAAATATTAAATCACTAGCAGTAATCTTTAAAAAAAATTACATTATTTTATTATGCTTTTCATTGATTTGAGAAACATTTCAATAAATTGCTCTTCCCCTCCTTAATTGAAGAATTTTCTGTTATATGGACCAAGCCGAGAGCGATGATCAAGACAGAATATTTCTTCAAAGGTGCTAATCTGTATTGCATCTTTTTTTATTTAAAAAAAATAACACATTCAACAAAGTTAATGTAAACTAGAAAAATTACAGAGGCTGGTTTCTGAACATAATTTAAAATGGTATAGTAAACAAGAAAATATATGTAGGCGTTTTGCAAAAAACAAATTATAATCCCTGATGTGACAAACTCGTAATGTCCTTGATTCTGTTCTCCCTCCCATTGTTCTGGGATTAGCTTTCCCTCATGCCCAATGTGGCATAGTGGATAAATTCATGAAATAGGACTCGGAATCCCTGCTCAACCATGGAAGCTGTCTTGGGAACAAGTGGTAAAATGACTTTCAAAGCCCTACTAGTGTTGCTGTAAGCCTGCTCTGACTTGACAGTATATAACACACACTGTTTAACAACATTTTTGTTTTCTTCTTCAAATTGCAGATGTATGTTTCATCATAATATGGTTAAACATAATATTAATTTCTGTATACAATTCAGTTAAAGATGATCCTACTGTCTATGAGATAGCAAAGACACTTTACAATAGATGATACACAGTACTGTACTCACATTCTGTTTTTATAAGTACTGTAACACAGGTCTGCAAAAAATATATATATAAAAATCAGCTGCATAGGATATTTTTAATAAATTCTATGTTTTCTTGTGAGCTAAATCAAAAAATGACCTCAATTTCCCATCACATACAGGTTTTTTATTTGCAAAATATGAGGGTTTTGCATTAAAAAAAGCATAAGAGTGATGAGAAAATCACTATTTTATTACAATGAACTAAACATATTATTTCTTATAATTAAACAAACAATTTCTTCATAATATATACTTAACATTCCGTGTTCACTCTTTTTGTCTGTGAAACTTTTTCTTCTCTTTTATACTCCTCCGAACTCACTTTCTCTTTCCATTTTCTGTTTCCTGTTTGAGCATCCAACAGCAGTCAGCTAGCATATTGACGTTCCATCTTCCTTGGTAATGTCTCTCAATATCACCCTGCTCTTCACTGTAGGCTCCCAAGTGTTCAGGAAAATAGTCGACATGGGAGTATAAGAAATGAACTTTTAAGCTCATCTTGCATCCTTGAGCTTTATACGCATTCGACATGCATTGTACAATGGTTTTGTAGTGAGGGTCTTTAGTATTCCCTAAAAACTTGTGAGCTACGTCTTTGAAAGAGTCCCAAGCTTCCTTTTCTTTTTCTCCCATTGTTTCTAAAAAGAGGGGATAGGATAACAGTTTTCGTATGTCAGGGCCAGTAAAAACTTCCTCTTTCAACTTGGCTTCAGACAGTTTTGGGAACTTGGAACACAGATATCTGAAACATTCCCCATCTTTTGGCAGTGATTTAACAAACTGCTTCATAAGCCCTAATTTAATATGAAGAGATGGCAATAAAACCTTTTCTGTTGGAACCAAAGTCATATTAATGATGTTTTTTTTTCTGCCAGGGATTAAGGCATCTCAAAGTGGCCAGTCAGTTTTTGTCCAATGGAGGCCTGTGGCTCAAGTGTCCCACAAACATAGGTAGCAGGGATATTTTGTATAACCTGCCTGCTAGCCTAACAACATGGTTAGTATTTTAAAGTCTCCACTATCCATCCAGCGATGTTCTTGATATTTGAGTTTGTCAAGAATCACAGTTAAATCATTATAGTTTTCATCCAAATGCACCAAGTGTCCTATAGGAAGTGATGCAAATGTATTTCCATTATGCAGCAAGACTACGTTGTGCATGTAGAACGACAGTAAAAGGCTTTTTGGTGCATCTCCCCCTCCCCCATGGGAAACCAGACATTTGTTCCCCCCACATGCCCCCCAATGAAGCATCAGCTTTCCTTTGTGGCCAGAGGCAGGGGACATAAAACTCCATGTTCCTCCATTGGGGAGGAATAGTCTCAGTTTGGTTCACACACTAGGCATGCAAATTGCAGTCAAATCAAAGTCCAAATAAAGTCAATTAAAATATTACCTAGTGATCTGGTGTTTCTTGAATTTGTGGCGTTGTTCCGATGTTAAAATATCCATGCTAGGTGGCTATGGTATCAGGCAGTTCCATAGGCAAAGAGACTTAGCCGTGTGATCCATTTTCAAGTTACAAGTCACACACCCATCTACTTTTGTTCAATTCCTCATGTATGTAAGATTGACAAGATTAGCTAAGTAGCAAGAAGGCCATTCTTCTGCCTAAGCAGGATATCCAGTATCCTGCTTAGACAGTGTTCAAGACAGTGTTATTGTTTTATAAGAACCAAGCACAGGAGCAAGTAGTTATAAAACACCTGGCAGATTAGTGGAATGAGGAAGAAGTCCACCATACAGGAGGGCATGCTTGACACATGTCAGTAGATTTCCCAGATCAGTCTGCACTTCAGCTTTCTGATTTTGGTTACCTCCCACCTGCACATCCGTGATTGGGATGCGAAAGAGATTCCAGGGACAAGGCTGTCACAGTATTTTGATCTAATGGCGAGCTTATCCATAGAGAATATGTGCTGTCTATAGCTGTCAAGGCCCTGTGATCTATAAAATGCTGGGATTTAGTGAATGGAGCTTTCCAGGTGGGAGTGAGAGGCAGTATTCTAACAGAAGGTCTTTTTCTTTTTAACAGACTGTACTAGTTCATCTGCATGTCATTTTACTTACTTGGTTGGATTTTTTGACATCTTCAGCCTAAACAGGATTTCATATTTAAAATTTACCTGCATGATAAAAAAATATCAATAAAGGAAAGCTGAGACAACCGTTTTAACCTGCGAAAAAGCCAAGTTAAAAATGTTATAATTTTAAAATGACTGCAGACAAAAGGTTTTGATGTTAGAACAAACTGTACACTGTATCAAGCTTACCTCCTAAAGGAGAGTATTTCAACCTGAGTAACAATATAAAAATAGTCTTTTCATATGTCTCTCTTATTAAGAAATATGAAGAAGGGCCTTTGGGGTACACTGCTCTTTTTTACATGCTAGCTGTTGTCCTTGATTCTCAGAAGAAAATGGAACTGCTGTACTTATCCTGTAAATTCTGCTCTTTCCAAGACATGGTGGATATTTAGAGCTAGACTTTTTCTTTTCTTTTTGACTAACTGTCTCTTAAGGCAGGGGTGCCCAAACCTTAAGGACCAAGGGCTGGACACGTGGTTCAGCGGGCCGGTCATGTGGTTTAGCAGGCCAATCACGTGGTTCCTCCTGCTAGAAATGGAAGTGAAACATGTCTTGCAATCTGTTTTGAAACAGGATGAGATAGATTTTAAGGTGCCATTTTATCTGCTTAAACCAGGGGTGCCCAAACTACAGCCCATGGGCTGGATCTGGCCCCCAACACCAATCCATTCGGCCCGCACTGTCCTCGTTGCTCTTGGCTGCGTTTTACTTCTGCTTCTGGGAGCGATGAGGGCAGTGCAGGCCAGGTGAATTAGCATTGGGGCCAGATCTGGCCTGCGGGCCATAGTTTGGCCACCCCTGTCTTAAGGGGTTTGTGCACCCCACTGGCCCTTCTATTGGGGGAAGAGACACCTGTAATGACTCCTCCAGCATGAGTTCCATAGACATGGCTGACCCAATATGCTTTTGACCAGCTTTTATTGTGATAGGAGGTGTGAACATAGAATTTAGATTTGTTTGAATCCTAACACAGCTCTGTATATCTTTGCCTAACCCACCAGCTCTTCCCCATGGGAGCTTATTCCCCCTCACTAACATCTGTGGTTCACTCCTAGTTGTGACTGAGTTGTGCTCATTGGCACTACCTGTCTACTGTTCACCATTGGGACTGAGGTGATGGGACTACTCACAGCATTCTGATGTCATTCAGTGGGGGCTTCTAGTTGCAGATGGTCGCAGGTCTTCTGGGTGGCTGGCTGCACCGATTCCTCAGCAAGCTGTGCTAGTCGAAGGCATTGGCAACATTACCATTTTTGTTTCTGGATGAGTGTTATGCCTGGTGGGCAAGGCTCCTTTGCAATAGCTCAGGCAAAGGATCATAAGAGAGTGGAATAATAGGATTGGAAAGAGCTTTTGAGTCCATCAAATCCAATCAGTGCTCAATGCAAGAATCCAGATCAAAGTATATGCGACAAATGACTGTCTAACTTTCTCTTCAGTGCCTTCAGTGTTGGACTGCTGACCAACTCCTGAAGTAATTGCTTCCATTGCTGTACTGCTCTAACAGTAAGGAAGTTTTCCCTGCTACTCCACCAAAAGGTGTTTTTGTATCATATAAGCCCATAATTAGATGTCCTGTATGCTGAAATACATGAGACCAGAACCTTCCTCTCTTCTGTGTAACAGCTTTTGGAGCATTTAAAGAGTGCTACTGTATCTCCCCTCAGTTTTTTTCCTCAAGGTAAACATGCCTAGTTATTTCAAACTTTCTTCATACAATTGGTTTTCAATTTCCTGATCATTGTTATTGCTCTTCTCTTAACTTGCTCGGATGACAGACCCCTTTGAAGAAAAATCCTGTGATGAAGAATCTGCAGTTCTGGAAAATGAAGTAAAAGCTGTTCTGAAAGTAATAGGAATAAATAAATCACAAGGAGTAGATGGAATACTGATAGAATTATTTAAAGCAACAGATATCTGTCAAAATCTTAACAAGATTGTGCCAACAAATATGGAAAGCAAAACAATGGCCCACAAACCAGCAACACTGAATATATATTGCAATTACTATAGGACCATTGATTTTATTTCCCTGCAAGCAAAGTGATAATCAAGATGTTACAACAAAGGTTCTTATTTTATATGGAATATGACAATGATGGCTGAACTTGGCACTCCAGGTGTTCTTGGACTTCAATTGCCAGAAGTCCAACTCAGCATTCCTGCTGAGCAGGGCTTATGGGAATTGAAATTCAAGAACATCTGGAGTACCAAGGTTCACCATCATGGAAATATGATATTCAACCTGTATTCCAAAAAGGAAGAGGCACCTGAGATCATATTGCAAATAGCTATTGGATATTATAATAATAATTTTGTGTCATTGGATATTGGAGTGAATCAAAGAATTTCAGAAGTTTAGTCTATGATTTATGGACTACAGCAAAGCCTTTGACTGTGTGGATCATGAGAAGCTATGGTTTAAGAATGAGATGGGGATGCCTCAACTTTGATTGTTCTGATGTGTAGACTAGAAGCTACTGTTAGGACAGAATAACCTGGACTGCCAGAAGGATAAACAAATGGATCCAAAGGCATATCAAGCCTGAACTGTCTTTATAGGCAAAAATGATGAAGCTAAAGCTCTCCCACTTTGGGCACATCACAAAAAAAAATCAAGATTTTCTGGAAAAGATGATAATGCTGGGAAAGGTTGAAAAGAAGGGCCACATCCAGCAGAATTTGCCTCTCAGTAGATATCAGAGCAGTTTTATGTCTTTGAAATTTTTACATTTTGTTTCCAGGATCTCCTGGAGAGATGGACAAATATTAAACAATTTGCCCTTGAATGTATTTCTAATAGAAATTTAAATAAATAAATAATAGTCTTCACTTTGTTTAGAACCGGATGATCAAAGAGTTAGAAGCTCGTGTCCATCAGTTGACTGTGGAAGCAGAAGCCAGTAATTTGCAGCGACAGAAATTATCTCAGGAAAAGAGCAATCTGGAACAATCCTACCACGCTGTATGCATGGAACTTGAAGAAATCAAAGCAAGGTACAAGGCTTCGTAAAACATTAGTCTTCAGTCACTTTTAACTGAAAAATTATCACAGATTTATGTATTGACTTTCATAAACACCTGACATGTTTTATTTGTTTATTTCTTCTATTAGTTACTGTAAAATAACTTTTGTAAGTTTTGATTTGTTTACATATTCGCAAGGTGAATCAAATATTAATTAAATGTTATCAGACGAAATCAAAATGAGGCTTCTTGCAGAATCACTTTACATTCTGAAAAAAGTGAATAATAAGATGGTATAGCTGAAATATCCATGAACTTTACCTGGAAAAAGATGGTGCTTTAAAATACTATCTAGACCAGGAGTTCTCATTCTTTTTAAGCAGAGAGCCGGCTCACGTCATTTTGCCCTTCCTCCACCACATGGCACTTCCTGGTGTGGTGGAGGTGGTGGTGGGCTACATGAAATGGTGCCACAAGTTGCATCTGGCCTGTGAGCCACAGGTTGAGAATCCTTGATCTAGACTTTGGCTGTGTATATATACCGTAGTACCTCAGATTGTCCTGTGGCTTGTTGGTCTTATTTCTCTAGGTGAAATGTTTGAATTAGATTTTTTCCCCCAATTAAGACTGGCTACAATGATTCCTGTTCAGCTTTTGGAACTGCGATATGTAATCTCTTATATTTCCCCTTGGTTTTATAAAATCAACATAAGGTTTGATTAGAGTATTTTATTATCTACTTGGAAAAGCAGAATACTGTTTTGTTGAGATAGTAAGGGAAGTAGAATCACATAGTACTTGCTTATACCATCTGTAGGCGCAACTCACTTCAGAAAGAAAAGGGTCATCTTATGCAGGACTTTGAGCAGAATATTCAAGAGCTACAAAGTAAATATGATGCTGACCTCAAATTGATGAAACAGGAACATGCTTTTTCTGCAGCTAAGGTATGTGTAGATGTATGTAATAATGAAGACAGATAGGCTTGCTTATTAATAGTATACAAGAAGTTAAAAAACATTTCGTATGAATTTCTGATATTCATTTTTCATACTTTTGCTTTAAGTTGACTTGTTTAACTGGTTTTCCATCTGTCTTAATGTACTTACATGCACATATGTTCACAAAATTGAAGCCTAAATTTGCTGTTGCTTTTTTGAGTGGATAGTTTCTCAGAGACATATGCATAATTTTAATCAAGGGCAGTTATACCTTTAAGAAATAATGTTTGACTGTTATCGATCATAAGCTTTTGCATTTTACGGACAAAAAATGCAGTGTTTAAAAAATTTCATATTTTTACAAGCACCTGTAGATCATCACTTCCCTCATATCTCTTCAGTTTGCTCCACTTTAATTTATTAAATACCCTTTAAAGCAGTGGTTCTCAACCTACTGCCCATGGGCCTGATCTGGCCCGTTGCACCATTCCATACAGCCATTGCTGCCGCTGCCCTTCTCCTCTCTGCTTGGCTTGTCCCTAATGCTGCTCCATATCAAGGCAGATGTTGTAAGAACCAGGTGGCAGGGAAAAGGATGGCGCCGCCAGCGGAAGGCCAGTAAGCAGGGAAGTGGTGGCATGGGGGGGGGGGAGTATTTGCAGGCCAGACTGGAGGTGTGTGTGTGAGTGTTGGTGGTGGCGTGAGGGGAGTGTTGGCAGGCTGGACTGGTGTCTCTTCCCCTGCCTTCAGGGAATGAAGAATGTTCAAAGGGAAGGAATGTGGTGTCCTCAGGCAGGGAAGGCTGGGAAGGCCAAGACCCCAGGCATGTGGGAATGCGAGAGTGCACATGCACGCACACAAATACAGACAGAGGGTGCTTTTTCCAAGGAGGGCTGAGGAGAATAAAATGCTGCTGCTGCTCCCCCTCCCCACCATGTGCTCAAAGTTTAGAGGGCTGTTGGGACATGAGGGGAGGAGGAAGGGACATGGCTGGGAGGGCTGAGGTGCTGACAAAACCCGCGAGAGGCGGCTCTGCCCTGAAGAAAGGACTGGTGGCTGAGAAGCTGCTGAAGCAGAAGTGGCACCCGGGGAAGTTCTGCCCTGGGAGTGAGTCCCAGAGGTGGGCCAAGGTGAGCCAAAGTGCGTAAGAACCAGGGTTTACCTTAGCGCTCATGCAGGCAATGTGGTCACCTATCGCCAACCCCCCTGAGCATGCAGGCATGAAGAGAAGTGCCAATTTCCCCTGTGCATGTGTGTGTGGAGGCAAAAGGCAGCCGCTGCCACCGCCACCAGAGAAGCCAGTGCTGAAGTTGCAGCTGGGCTCTGTGCTGCTCGAGCGGGCATGAAGCCGGGTGGTGAGTGCCATTGGGAGAGGCTGGGTGCTCCCTGGCTGGGTATGTGGGAGAGCCGAAGTCACCAGCTGCAGACAGCTCTACCTCCCCTCCTGCACCTTTTCCCTCTTCTTCCCTCCCTCTTCCACCCTCCACCCTTCATGGCATTGTTCCCTCTGTTCACTCACTGTGGTGTGCCAAGGTGTCCTGGTTTTCCCCTGCAGCTGAACAGTGCCCCTGGTTCACATGGCTCCCTTCGCCTCTTCCCTCTGTTCTGCCCCACAGGTGGTGGCAGCGGGGGCACCAGTCTGAGGGGGTGTGATCCGGCCCCCAGCTTTAAAAGGTTGAGAACCCATGCTTTAAGCATAACTTAGGGGGAGGGGAGAGAGAGAAAAAGTTATTTCTGCCAGAGTTAAGGCAAGACTAATGTACCTTTTTGTGTTAAATCCCTACAGGCATCTGAAGTGATTGAAGAATTAGAACAGTGTGTGTCTCAATTAAAACAACAGTTACTTGAATCAGAACATCAAAGGCAACAACAGCTGAGGGTGAGCCCTGAATTTTTCACTCAGGAAAAATGATGAGCCCTTTTAACTTCTTGGGATTTGTATGACTAGAGTGCTCAAGTAAGAGTTCCTGGAGTTCTTGGAAATGTTATAAGCCAATCATTCAACACCAGCAATAATGGAATATGTTCTAATTTCTAGCTAAACCCTTTAAAGAAACTTGGGGGCTGTTTGTCTTATTTCTTTGCTTATTGAACTGATATGAAAAGCGTATATATCAGTGGATTAAAGAAAAGCATACAGAGAAGTTGAAAGTAATCCTTATATCTGCCTTACATAGTGATAACTACATTTGTATAAATTAGTATATTAGCATAAACTTGTCATATCACTGCTATATTTCAAAGAATTCAGTAGTATTTAGCAGCCTTTTCCTTCCTTTCCAAATTATTTTTGGTTCCTATTCTTTTTCTTACCCATTAAAGTAAGTTCACTGCATCTTCTTCAGAGCTTCCTAAACCCCATGTTGTCCTCGCTATCTCTGAATTGCCCTTGATTGTGAACCATGAAACGTGTAGGAGGCTGGTATTTGTATGATCTTTGAACCCTTGGAAATAAAATGGAGGACAAGTGTGTGCATTTTTAGCTATTTGGATACAATGATGTAGGTAAGAATATGCCTACTAGCAAATGCAACGGCTTGTGTCTTACTGGGTGGCTAGTTGTCTTGGGTAGGTGGCATGGTGGTTGCTACTTTCCTAAGGCCACGAGTCTCCTTTCTAGAGGTCTTGGCAGCTTTCACATGCTTTTCTGGCTCACAAATTCCTGGGAAATCAGAGTGGCTTGGTGAGGCACTATTTCTGCAGGCAGACTCAAGTGCAGAAGTTTCCACTCTGATCTGCCATGTCCAAAGGACCCTACCTGCTTCAGAGCTCCCTCTCATTCACCCTCATTTTTTAGTTTGGAGTCATTAAGCAATGCAAAAGAAGAAGGGGTCGGCGGAGAATGAGATGGCTAGATGGTTTGTTGATGCAATGGGCATAGAGTTAGACGGGTTGAGGAGGATAGTGGAGGATAGGGGTGCCTGGCATGCGATGGTCCATGTGGTCGCAAAGAGTCGGACTTGACTATGTGACTGAATAACAAAAATAATTGTTTCTACATGGATGCTATTCACCAGTGGAAATCTATGCTGGTGTTGTTGCATGAGATTAACCTACTTGAAAATGCCTGTTTGGATATACGTGTACAGGGCTTCTACTTCTGCATAGTCTTTGGTTACCTCTTTGTGTAAGCATAGACTGCTTATTCTATGTTTCATTAGTTTAGTTTAGTTTAGTTTAGGTTAGTTTGTGATGTATTTGTCAGTTGTGGGTTTGATTTGTTGTGGGTATTGTTGTTATTGGTTTACTGTTTGTTCACTGCCTAGACTGGGATAACACCCAGATGGGCAGTATAGAAATTCAACCAACCAACCAATCAATCAAATTGGAAGCATGAGGATGGATTGGAGTAAAGGAGGGATAAGGTCCAACAGGTGCTTTATGGGAAGGAGTAAAGAGGCATGGGCATTGACTCTACTGGAAGGTGGGCTGTCCACTCTCTGCTCTGTGGTGGCAAAAGGGGCCACATAGTGGTAACTGCCCATCTGGAGAACCCTGGCGCTCTCATCTTGGGTGACCGTCAGTCTGCAGGCTGGGCAGCTGATGTGAATCCAGCCTCTATGTTGGTACCAAGACTATTGGCAGCTGTTACCAATCTAATTTCTTCCAGTGTTGATGTGTGCATGTTTATGTATGGTTATCCATCTCAGACAGCAGGTAGCACTGCTGGACTTTCCGCTACATCCTTCCACCCACTTTCTGTTTATCCATCTCATATCGTTCAACTGTTAAATGTTGATAGGCAGAAGTGTAGGAGGCTGTAACAGTTGCCAAAAAAAAAAAAAAGCAACCTCAGAAAACTCCATTGTACATGTCAGGGGTCTGTGAGTCAACTTATATTGTTTAGTTTGCAAGACTGAAGTTATGATGCAGAGTACAAAGACTAGCTCTGTTTGTTTGTAGCAGAAGTGAGTGAGTATGTACTGCCCACATGGGAATAGAAAAATAATGATGCTTTGATCCCAGGTTCCTATCTTTTTCTGGACTAATTTTTCACCTGTTCTAAAATTAATTTGTTTGCTTACCCAAAGTAGCTTTCTGTCTTCCTGAGTATAGTAAATAGTTCTTAATGACAGCTTGTGAATCATATACATTTTTAATTAAAAATTTGATTACCAGTTTCATCATCTCAATTTTCAGGATCAGGAGCAGAAATTTCAGCAGGAAAAAGGTCATTTGGACAGACTGCATGAAAAAAAGGTAATAAATGGGATGGTCTTTTTTTCTCTTAGTAAAGTGGGGCACCATCTGTCACTCATTAACATTTTCAATTTATTAATTGTAATAATATTAATTGTAAAAATAGTCTGGCTAGGTTATCCTGCTATGGTAATAGAATAGACCATACTGCCTGCGACTCAGTGATGAGTGTCAGGTGGCAGTCAACTAACATGACAATCCTGAGGGTTAACACCCTTGAGTGCCGAAGTCCACAGGGAAGGGTGATGGTCCCCAAATGGATTAGATCCCACTTGAATCCATCTTGATGGAGGGCAGCAGCTTCATCAATACTGGCCTGGGGCCAGATACTGCATGATGACCACGATGAAGAAGAAGAAGAAGAAGAAGATAGGCAAAACAGAACAGCTGGTGAAATATTGAAAAATTGGCTAAAAGGAAATGTGTATCAACCTATTATTTTTTTGGTAGAACAGTGTTTTTATCTTGAGTTAAATTGAAAATGGATGTATAGCAAGTCATTTCATCAAGCAGTGTCAATGTTTGCTTAGTGGAAGTGTATTTTTAGACATACTTCAAGGGAGTGAACCAATATGATTTCCCATTTACAGCTGTTTGCACAGTTCAAACTACATAAATGTGCTGTCATCTCTTATTTTATTTTTATTTTGTATCATTCATAGACCAACTTTCTTCCATTAAGGGATCCAGGGTGTCTCATAATGTTAAACCAAGTAGTACTAAAAGCACAACAAATTATAGGTTTATTTGTTTTTTATAATTAAAGGTGCAATTTTTACACCCTATTACTAGGATCACTAGGTCCTGCAAAATGGAGTATGTTGGTCTAAAAATCCACAGAAATGAACAACTTTTAACAATGTTAACTGTAATGCAATACAAAATTAAGTGAAGTCAAAATAAGCATATATTAGAAAGTTCAGTAATACCTCGGATAACGTTAAGACTTGGTTCCACAAGTCTTAACGTTATCCGATTTTTAGCCTTGTCCGATACATGCATCAGATAACGTTAAAATCCTATGAAGATGCATCAGGTAACGTTAACTCCATAGAGATAAACAACTCAGACTTCAAGGGAAAGTCAAGGAAACATGCTGGAACCTTTGTCTAAAGGGTAAATACATTACAAAAACTTACCAGACCAGTCTGACTAGTTTAGGGGAACAAAAGCAGGAATCAGTTTTAAAATCTAACAGCAAGGCTGCCCAAACTTTTCAGGCCAAGGGCCAGTCATGTGGTTCATGGGTGCCCAAACTACAACCTGTGTGCCAGATCTGTCCCTGACACCAATTCATCTGGCCCACACTGCCCTTGCAATCCATACCGGCATGTTTTACTTCTGCGTCTAGTAGCGGCAAGGGTGGTGTACGCCAGATGAATTGATGTCAAGGCCAGATATGGCCCACGGGCTATAGTTTGGGGACAACTGACATAGACCATGCCACATTCTTTCTTTTCTTACTTTTTTTATTAAAGTTTTTTTTAACAAAAGAAATATATAAAAAAACAAATTACAAAATGACAAGACTTAATATACAAAAAGAAGAAATAGCAATTGTAATAAAACACAACAAGAAAAGAAAAACAACAACAATTTATTTCAATTATTTTCAATACATTCTATCTCTTAACCATTCTACTTATATGTATATGTAAAATATACTTTTACACTTTGTTCCAATTGTTCTCTTCATCATGGTATTACAACTTTTTATAATAATACATGTACCACCCAAGTGCACTAAGGTCCTCGAGTCTGCCAGCTGTCCTTTTTACAACTCAATTGTTCTGCCAAAAACCCATTGTATTCGGTGCAGGTTTATCTCCTTTATTTTCCCTCAATGTATACTGCAAAAAAGGTTTCCAAATGTCCCAAAATCTATTTTGTTTTAATAGCCCCCTTTTTATGTTTAAATCCCATGTAAGTTTTTCATTAAGTGCCATATCCCAAACATCGGTATACCCTTTACTCAGTTCTAAATTCGAAGCACCTTTCCAATTTCTGGCCACCTGTTGTCTTGCCAAAGTTAAGAAAATAGCTAATAAGTCCTTTGTATTTTCCTCTAAATTCAATTCCTCTACGTCTGTCAGTAAAACAATTTTTCATTCAACTTTAAATTAAAATTTAAAATTTTAGCTATTTCTTGTTCAATTTTTTTTGCCAAAAATTGGAAATAATTTTACAATCCCACCACATGAGTTTATATGTCCCAATTTCCTGTTGACATCTCCAACATCTCTTTGAATTACTACTATCTATTTGATTGAGTTGAACTGGTGTCACATACCACCACCACACAATTTTGTAATTATGTTCTTTAACTTTTGTGGAAAGGTTTCGCATAATCCTATTTTTCCACTTTTTCTTCCAGTTTTTCTCAGAAATGTTTATATTTAAATCTGTTTCCCACATTCTTTTGAGAACATTCTGAGGTTCTTCAGTACAATTTATCATTTTGTATAACTTACTTACTAACCCTTTTATCCCCATGAAGCCTTTTCTTATCTTATATAACATTTCTTCAAAGTCTGTGAACTGTCTTGTAATGTGTAGTTTCTCTTTATATTCCTTATTCCACCTATCCAGCGTTAGTATCTGAAGCCAGTTCAACCTTAATTCCTTATAAATTTCTTTTTTGGTATTTTCATTCTCCATCAAATTCAACCAATCTTTTAATAAAACTATATCATATTTATGCATTATATTTTTTAGTAATTTTCAATCGGGAATGTCTTTAAATCTTGCAACTCTATTATTGGAGAGCTATTTGGTGCCAATTTTTCTTTTAGTTATACCCATACACTTATCATAGCTTTTAGGACATTATTTTTTTATTTTGAACCCGGTGGGTTTGGTAGAAGAGGCACTGCTGGCACGCCTTTCGCGCGCGTGCGAGTGCCTCTTATCCGGGCTTTTTTTTTTAGCATTGTCCGATGCATGCATCGGACAACGCTAAAAATCGGATAACGTCATGACTTGTGGAACTAAGTCATAACGTTATCTGGTGTTGTACTGTAATTAAATTTTTTCAAATCCTCTATATTATCTGCAATATTTACCCCCAAGTATTTTATATTTTTCCTAATTTGGATTTTGAATTTTTCCTTAATTTTCCCTAACTCTTCCTTATTTAACTTACTGAAGATTGCTTCCGATTTCCCCCAATTTATTTTCAGGCCTGTTACCTCTTCAAATTTTTGCAAATGACTTTGAATTTTCTCCATATTTCTTATAGGGTCTTTCGTTATAATCAAGGTGTCGTCTGCTTACAGACTTATTTTTGTTCCTTCCCTCTCTTCTATATTTGAGTCACTCCTCATTGTTCTGGCCAATATCTTGTGGGTTTTGTCATTCTCCATTTTGCATCTTGACCTTCTTCAGTTGTGGCTTTTGCTGTGTTTACTCCTGCCAAAAACAAGGCTTCTTTAATATCTTTCCATTCTTGTGATCCGTTTTCCAAAATTTTTGCTTCTGTCAATATATCCAACACATATGGATCTTTAATAAGGAAAGTTCTACCCAACTGTGAGAACCTCAATTGTTTTGCAAACTTCCAATTATATAAAATTCCTTTATCTCTTAATTTTTTGTGACAGGCTTCATTTGAACTCTTCAAATGCGTTCCTCCATTGCTAAGTCGTTGTAGATTTCGATATCCACTCCTTCCATTTTAAGAGCATCAAAACCTGCTTTTTTAATATGGGACATCAATCTCAATTTTACACTCAAATCTGCAAATTTTACCAATAAATTTCTTGAACCCATTCTATTTTTCTTTGGACCCAATCTGTAAACACAATATCTTCGGGACCAAAATCTTTCCCCATTTTCAAATCATTTAACCAGGTCAGCAATCTCAACTTCAACTGATTAGGATTTCTTTCAGAAACATTTGTAATGACCATGTTTTGCCTCCTCAATTGTTCTTCCACATACTCCAATCTTTTTTCATGATCAACCAATTTTATTTCTTTTCCCTTCTCCCTTTCTTTTACTTCTTTGACTTCCTGTTTTAACTCCACTAATTCTTGTATTGCTGTATTCGTTTCTCCTTTCATCTCAGATACCTCTTTTAATAGTTTCATCATATCTTCAGTTGTGGATTTTATTAGTCCTGAAACAGTGTCTTTCATCTCTTTTTGATAAATCATAAGACTTTGATGGTCTTTAACTCGTTGATCTTCCGATATCTGAAATCTAATTTGCTATTGCTGATTCATTTTTTCAAATTTTTGGTCAATATTTTCTTCAAGTTGTTTCATCTTTGCAGACATCATTTCACCTAGATCAAATTGAATTTTATCTGCTGACCTTCCTTGGGCGTCTTTCTTTTCCTTTTCACCTTGCTTCTTTTTAATAGCTCCTTGTAGTTTGATCTCCTTTTATTTTCCATTTCTTGCTCCTGGTGCATCTCCTGTTGTTGTTGATATAGCTGCTGTTGCTGTTGTTGTGGATTTCTGTGCTGTTGAAATTGCTGCCTTTCCCTTAACTTTTGTAGTTCTTCAACTTCTTGAATTTCTTCCCACAAAGATCTATCCCCCCTTGTTCCCTTTGATCTTTTCTAACCAATCTCTTAAATCTAATCAAAGCTGGATCTTTTTCTTCCCCAGTTTGTTTTCCCTTCTTGCTCATCAAAACAGTTTATACAACAAAAGAATAAGAAAGAAAGAGAAGGGAAGAAAAGAAATCTTACACTATTAATAATCTATTAATCAAGAATTAAGAAATTTCCTAATGCCTATATATAATGGAAACGCTAAAATATAATATAGAATTTTTAACACCAATTTTATACAAAGTTTGCAACTTTTATGAATATAAAAGATAAAAAGGAAAACTCCTCAGTAAAATCTCATTTGGATACAAATTTTTGCTATTAGTTTAAACAATAAGCCTTAACAAATCTAATATAAAATATCCACATGTGAAATGCTTTTACAAACAACACATGTTTCCTTCCCCAAATAGTTCTTATATTTCTATTCTTCTTATTACTATTAATGTTATTTTATTAGGTAGTCAGATTCCCCCCCCCCCAAAAAAAAGAGTAAAAACCATATTATTGTATGTGGCAGAGGAGAGATATAAAAGTGGGGGGGGGGGGGAAATCCAGCTATTTCCAACTGCATCATGCAATCTTCGCCATCTTGAAGCAAGAATACACTGTTCTAACTCTCTCTGCTCTTCCAAGGAGAGGGGGGAAAGGGAGGGGAAAATCACTGTACAAGAAAATACATTGCAAGAATCCAAAGTTCACCTCAAAAACCTTTTAAGTTATGTGGTTATCTTGTCCTTATCATTAAGAAGGAGAAGAAGGGATAGAAAGGGAGTGAGGACTTACAACTTTCGACTCTGCTCAGCTCAGTTCAACTTGCAAAAACAGTCCCATAAACAACTTTCAGCACCAAGATTTATCAAACAAACAAATAATACTCCCTTTTCACCTCACTCCCCTTCCAATATAACAGTCTCTTTAGAGGCAATTAACCTCCCCTCCGCCTTCTATTCTAATTAATTCAAATAAGTTCCAGTAGCTCTTTAAAGCCTAGCCTGAGGGAATAAAAACAATCACTGTCTCTTCTCGGCTTTTTGGCTAAGATCAATGTCCTTTTAATCCTCCTCTTCAGCCTCACCCCTCACCCCCGAATGTAAAACTCAGTCTAGAAAGGTGCGTCTTTCTTTGGCACAGCTCCAGAGTTAAATTTTTCAATCCTGCAACAGACCACAGCAGCAGGACTGCTTTTTATAATCCCTTTTGATCTCTTTTAATCCATTTTTTAAAAAATATATATACAGTAATACCTCGGATAACGTTTACCTCAGATAACGCTAAAATCGCATAACGTTAAGTAATCTGGAGAGGAGAATTGGATCCAATAACATTAAGGTCCTATGGGATGTATCGGATAACAACCGCTAAAGCCTGTGCGGTTACAATGTATCTCTATGGAGCTTTAACGTTATCTGATACATCCCATAGGATTTTAACATGTATCAGATAACACTAAAAATCGGATAACACCAAGACTTGTGGAACCAAGTCTTAGCGTTATCTGAGGTATTACTGTATCCACTTTTTTCCACATATGTGGCTCTCCTTCTGCAGCTGAACAGAACAGCTAGTCAGTTCTCTATCTATCTTGACTCCTCCCCACCATGCCATATTCTTGCAGCATGTGGTTCTTAGATTGTATCTTCCTTCATTTTTCTACGTTAGATTCATGGATTGCAGAATGACTTTGAAAAAGAGAGGCTAGATTTTCATAGAAGAATACAGAAACTGGAAGGCATTCTGAGGTGAGTCAAATGTCTTGAGAAGTGCTCTGTCTCCTTTCTGTTTTGTAAGCATATATTTCCCCTCCCAGGATGATAGTTAGCATAATAGTTCTGTCTCTCGGTAAAACTGTGGCCTTACTATTATGCTCTGTGTCTATGAAGAAGTGAGTTGCAGTTTTTCATACTGAAACAAATTTGTTAGTCTTCACTGATCTTTCTAAGTGTTTGTCTGCCTCCAAAACTTTAATTCCTCCCCATAAATTTATAAGGTCTCCATGATTCCACACAAGTTTGCAGATCCCCATATAGCAGGGGTGTCCAAACTACGGCCCATGGGCCAGATCTGGCCCTAATGCCAGTTCATCCAGCCCGCACCGCTCTCATCACTCCCGGAAGCAGAAGTAAAACACGTTCCGGGCACGTTTTACTTCTGCTTCCGGAGCAACGTGGGTCGGATGACTTGGTGTCAGGGGCCTATGGACCATAGTTTGGGCACCCCTGCCCATACAGTGTATTCTACAGCTCTGAAGAAGGGTCACTCTTGCTTGATTATAGGGTTTGGTGCTCATCTCTGTTTATAACCAAAGAGCCAGCGCTGTCTGTGTCTGCAGACGTTTCCATGAACATTTGGCAGGCATGACTAGACATTGGATTGCATGGGATGCTTTTTACCTTCCCACCAAAGTGGAACCTTCTAAGACAGAGCTTTTGTCTGTTCTGGAATTAGAAGAGGTTACATTTTAGGGGCTAGTCAATTTAATAGAATTCATTTAAACAGTTTATATGAGTGGCAAAGTAGAGAGATTTTCTGATCTGATGGTTCTTTGGCAGGTTTCCATATAGCAAGTAGTTTTGTTTTCCACCATATTTTTGGGATTTGTTTGCTCATTCAACAGTTGTTAGAGTTAAAGGGGCCATTTCTTTACGCATGCCTGAACGTATTTGCGATGCTTTCCACTCTTCTAGGAGGTCCCTTTATGTATCCAAGTCCTTACAAATAGATATTTATCATCACAGTTAGACATGAAAGGTCAGGTGTCAGAGGCTTGTCTCCTGGTGGTGCACTGATTAAACTGCTCTCCTGCAACCAAAAGGTTGTGAGTTTGATCCTGAACAGGCCTCAAGGTTGACTCAAGGTTTACTGAGGTCAGTAAAATGAGTACTCAGCATGTTGGGGGCAAAATGCTAATTAACTTGTGAACTGCCCAAAGAGTGCACTAAGTTCTATGGGAAGGCATATAAAGTGTGATTGTTTTGCTTTGCATTATCTTTATGAACAATATTGATGTGGGCATTAAGTGGATGCTTCTCAGATTTGCAGATGACGCCAAACTTGAAGGTGTAGCTTATATCTCAAAGGCAGGATTAGGATTCAAGGTGACCCTAACAGATTGGAGAATTGCGCCATTTTCAACAAGGAAAATGTTTTATTTAGGCAGAAAAAAATGAGATGCAGAAATGTAAAATGAGTGACATCAACTTTTTAGGGATGTATGTGGAAAGGAACTAGTGTCTGGCTTCTTGACTGGGGTTGGACGTGATGATCCATAGCGTCATCATCTTGTTCTTTTGGGTTTTTTTACAAATATGTAAAAAAGTGCTAATTTTGCACATCCCCTCCCCCCCAATTTTTCTAAAAATTTCTGGGTTTCCCCCCAGAAAAAAACACCTACCCCCATAGATGTTTTGCCATATCCAAATCTGAATATTGGGGATCCTCATGGAGATCAGCCATGAAGACTGTCCTGAGAATATAAGGAAGGGGCCTTTCATCTGCCTTCTGCATTGCAGCATGACACCTGTATCACTGATCCAGTTCCGCGAGTCACTTTCTGGTCCTGAGCCCTTTTGGCACAAAAAGTCCTCAGCCCCAGACCAGTACTGATGAATCTGTTTCTCTCCATCAAGATGGATTCAAGTGGTATTTAATCTACTTGGGGACCATCACCCTTCCCTGTGGTTTTTGGCACCCAAGTCATTAGTCCTCAGAGTTGTCAGGTTAGTTAACTGCTGCCTGGCACCCAGTGTTGAGTCACTGGTAGTAAGGTCTACTATTATCATAGCAGATAACCTAGCCAGACATACTACCTCTCCCAATAGCTTCATAATTTCTTGAAATTTTACACCTCTATTCAGGATTTGTTTTGTTTTGCTGATACCATATACTGTATTTTCAGCCATAACTATTTAATTGAGATTTTCCTTTGGAAATATGCTACTTTGGTTCTAGTATTTAGCCAGAAATATCTATGTGGAAGCTTCAAGCTCCCACTTTTTTGCATTAGCTTGTTGATATTAAAGAATGTTTAGGGCATTTTGTGTAAGCTATGATTAATTTGATGTCATTTCCTTCTGAATCTGGGAATGTGAAACTTCTTAGATATAGGATCGAAATTTATGAATATTATAACATGGGAAAGCTGTTGCAATACAGAATCTATATTATAGATGCTGAGTACTAAATTTGTAAACATGTTGTAAGATCAGTAATCTCTAAGGTTTGAAAGCCTGAAAAAACACAAGGATCAAAGTCTGATCATACGTATTTTCTCTTCAAAATTCTTATACCCTCCAAGTCAATAGGAAAAGGCAGCTGTTCTTTGCTCCATGCTATAAACACCTGAATCCATTTAGAGGAACAGCAGTCAAACTTTCCATCAGCTTATAAACATTATTTTAGTTTTCTTGAACATGGTGATATAACATTCATTTTAGTGGCACAATGTAAATTTGTGTGAACAGAGAACAGAAATTATACAGAAACTGTATTTTATAGTCTTAATTTAAAAGAAAAAGTATCCATTAACCGTTTTCAGTCTCCTTCCAGTATCTCCAGAGATTGTCTAACATTAGAGAGATGTGACTCAGGAATATATTCTAGTATTTAACCTCTTTTGAATGTAAGCTATTGTGTAGTGAATTAATTGGCATATAGAATATTTTCCTTCCAAGTTTGTTATAACATATAAAATGTATAAATATGTTGCGTGCTTCCATTCTTAATCAAATGAATCAAAACAGTTATATCAGACATTATATCTACTGAAGTCTGGTGGATTGATTAACATTAATTTGGAAGTTCTTAATTACATGAAAATATCTTTAATAATTGTCAAGAAGTGCAAAATTACTCTGTAGGGTTTCAATTATCTCTGATTTTAGAAGCCCATACCCTATTAAAGTGAAAGAAGCAACACAGCATTACTCCCTTTTATGTTACAAATACCTTCTCCATGTGTAGCAACACCATTTTACTTAGTATTGCTGCTTGTCATAGGAATTACAGACTTACATATCATAGGTCGATCTTAGAAGAAATCAACCCTGACTGCTCCTTAAAAGGTCAAATAGTAAAGATGAAGCTAAAGTATTTTAGACATCAAATGAGAAGAGAGGAGTCACTTGAGAAAGCCTTGATGCTGGGAAAGGTTGAGGGCAAAAGAAGAAGAGGGTGGCAAAAAATGAGGTGGCTAGATGGTATTGTTGACGCAATGGGCAAACTGCTGGGTGGGTTGAGGAGGATGGTGGAAGACAGAGGTGCTTGGCGTGCGATGGCTGGAATTGACTGTGTGACTGAACAACAACAAAAAATATCAGGAAGAAATATGAATTTGTAGAAATATAAACGCATCAGTTAAAAGTTACATGGGGAAAGACAATAGGAGGTTAAAACAATTTAAAATATATTAGATTAAATGTATGCATGAAGGCAGTGATGGGATGTAACAGGTTCTCACCAGTTCTCCAGAACCGGTAGTAACTTTCCCCAGTGTCCTGGAGAACCGGTTGCAGCTTTTGAGGGGAACCACCTTCAGGGCTTACCTTTTCACTGGTTCCTCCACTGCACATGCGCGCCAAGCACTTGGTGTGCATGCACACCTACAGTGCTTGGCGTGTATGCAAGGCCTCCTTGCTGTCCTCCCAAGCGGGGAGGAGGAAGAGAAGCTGCTAACCTGAAGCTCCCTATAGCCTGCTCCCCTAGATATCCTAGAGAACTGGTTAGGCAAAGACTTAGTACCTAACTTCTTTAACTGTTGAAAAGTTGAAAAGTGCCAAAATGAAGCCGTCTTGTGGGGAAGTAGTTCTGTACTGTACTCATTCTGTACTCATTCTGTAGTTCCTTCCATCTGACCTAGTGTGAGAAAGATTAGCCAGAATAAGCTTTAAGCTCTGGTTTAAAAGCTCTGGTTGATTTGTGTTGTGGGTGGGTGGGTGTTTGGTTGGGTGGGTGTATTTTAATGCATTATTTATTTATTTAATTAATTAATTTACAGGCTTGTGTTGTGGGTGGGTGGGTGGGTGGGTTGAGGTAGGTGTGTGTGTGTGTGCTTATTTTTATTTTATTTTATTTTTTATTATTTTATAATTTGTTTTCTTTGGCTCTGCCCGCAACATCATGATGTCATGACATTGGTTCCGCCCATGATGTTAGCTCCGCCCACACTGTGATGATGTCATGGTGGGGTAGTAAAATTTTTGACATCCCACCACTGATGAAGAGCAATACAGTAAAGACACAACCTAGATTTATATAAATGATACACACCCAGGATGTAACTAGTGCATTGATCAACATAGAGCAAAAGTATTTTTAGTTGCTTCTCCCTTTTCCAGCATCGTTGATTTAAGGTGAGTCCAGAACAGCTTCTCAGCTGTGGACTTGATTTTTCAATGGGAACACTTGCTGTGCCAGTCAGGATCCTATGCAAGAGGAAATTGGTTCCATCTGGATTAGGTTTCACCTTCCACTTCCCATCCTGCATTAAATTCAAGAAATGTTTTCAGGGCTCAGTCTGAGATTACAAGGATATACTGAGCTACATGCCATCTGCATGAGGTGGACAGCTAACACTAGACATGGGGATTTGGATCACAGTGTCAGCATTGGCACAGATTTGGTTAAATTGGCAAAAAAAAAAGCAGAAATAGTGGATAAACATCTTCAAATAGAACTTCCACTTGCCTTAACTTGCCTCTGTCGGCTTAATTGATGAGTTGCCCACACTGATGTGTTGATTAGAAATAGTTTATCTTTTCTCCTCTAATCTTTGTTTCATCTCTTTTTCTTTACGTTTGGTGTGTTAACATCCTTTGCATTGCCTGTACATTTGTTTGTAGACTATATGAATATGTGAGACATGAAGCAAAATGGCATGGGCTGTTAAAGATTCTAGCCAGCTATACCCATGCTCCTATGATACACAATACCCCCCCCCCTTTTCCTGGTTGTTGCAGTTCCCCATCAACGTTCAGTCCTGTGCTATTTTGGACTAATGTTTTGATCACCAAGTGTTCTTTGTACTTTGATGGTGCACTGCTTAAACTGCTGTAGTGCATTCAAAACTGCTACTGATGGTGTGTGTTATATCCTGACTGGGCTCAAGGTTGGTTCAGCCTTACATCCTTCTGAGGTCAGTAAATTGAATGCCCAGCATGTTGGGAGCAAAATGCTAATTATCTTGTGAACCATCAGAGACTGAACTAAGTGTTATAGGATGATATAAAAGGGTAATTGCTGTTTGTAAGGAGCTGCGGTGGCTCAGTTGTTAGCTGGAAGGCCGGCAAGTTGGCAGGTCAAAGCCCAGGTACTTCATAACGGTTTGAACACCCGTCTTTGTCCCAGCTCTTGGGAACACGAAAGAAGCCTCATTTGGGCATTCCCTGAGTGGAGTTTCTCCTGTGAAAATCCTTTCAACCTAGAATAATTTATGGCATGAAATAATAATTATTTGTATTTGTACCTATGCCAACTTTAGAGTCTCCACAGTCGTCTTAATTTCTCCTTGTTATAAGTGAATGCTACCATTTTGATTGAATAATGACCCATGCTTGGGGAATTATTTCACTATTAGTAAATAAGATGTGAAAAAATTATGATGTGTATTAATTAGCATTTTGGTGCACATGTTAAAATACTCAAATAGATGGCTTTTCATTGTGGGCTAGCTTACTATTTAAATTAATGCATATGATCACTTTGATGTTAACATCTTAACTGTAAACAGTTCTTCAGTTAAATGTTTGGTTTTCCCCACCCTAAACAAGAAATGACATACTGTATTATATTCAAAAGTATTGAATAATGAACAAGGTTATTGTCTCCTTAAATTTTTGGTTCATACGCCTGCAGTGATGAATGCAACTTAGAAAGCTTTCCAGCTACTTCACAATATTAAAGTACCCAGGGACAGGACAGGGATGACGTTTTGAAGGCAATAAATATTTCAGCTTCACATTTCAGCCTTTCTTCTTTATTCCTTTGATGTGGGGTTGGTTTAGTTATCATTCTATTTGAATAACTTTACAGTGTCACTTCTCCCGAATCCACAGATATTGGAATAAAAAGCAGTAACTGTTTTTCTATAGATTGGGGCTTCTTGTTATAAAAGATGGCCAATATTATTCTTTGTGCGTTACTTTTAATACAATGAATTCAGTTTAATCTTAAAAGCAGAGTATAATTTAAAAACAGTCTTTTTAATTATGCAGTATATTTTATTTTATATAGAAAAGTATACACATGATGGCTACCATCCTTCCTAATGTGACCACAGTGCATGGAGAGATCTCTGTATGGTTCTGTTGACTCTGCGTTTCCTCAGGGTATGGGCCTTGCCTGTTCAGAGGCACAGGGACAGACCAAGAAGAGGTCTTGGAAGACTGATGTGTGTTTTCCTTTACTCATCAAGCTTAATCCTTGTTCTGTAAAAATATAGAGCCTGTGTGGAGAAGAAGGACTAAATATAAGAAATGTATAAAATAATCTGTGCAAGGCATGGAAGTCAGTGAATGGTGTACCCAAAATGTAACTAGTTTGTCTAGCAGGTAATAGCTGCTGTATTTCTTGCATATTTCTCATATGGTAACATGCAGATAGTCATGACAAAAAAATTGGAGTAGGTAGAGTCCACTGCATATATTTAAAAATGTAGTTGCTTCCAAAGCAGATATTCTTGCCTGCCTGGAATGGGATCGTCTGATCTTGTATTGCAAAATGTGTGAATTACAAATTCTCAGAAAGTTTAGTTGGTTGCTTTTTACAGCTTTTTGTTAATTCCAGATGGAGCACATGCACACATTTGCATACTGTGGATAGAAAGGATCCTTCCTTCCAGAAGAAAGCCTCAAATCCATTGAAACATTTCCACTGGCAGAATGGATAGAAGTTACAGTTTGGTGTGATTCTTGCATCCCTTTGTAGCCTTGTGAAAATCTATTATAGAAAAGAAGGAATTTATGTGAAAGAGTGGAAAAGGTAGTGCAGGGGCTGCAGAAAGAGAGGAAAGTTATTGAAAATTACCCTCCTAACGACAATGCTAATTTGACGAGAGAGCTATGATAGCATTGCTACAATAAGCCCCTGCCATTCTTCTTTTCATATCCTTATAGATTTGTGTTTGTTGAAAATCCATGTAATTTGGTGACTTCTCTAGCTCAGACCTCAGGGCTTAGTGAGACATACAACTACCAGTAAATGAGCTCTTGTTCTGATAATGCAAGAATTAAAAAAATAGATCAGGCAAGCCAGTTATAATTGATTGAAATATACTGTAGTTGAATTTCACATGCACATACAGTAAAACCTCAGATAACACTAAAACCTGGTTCCACAAGTCTTGGTGTTATATGATTTTTAGTGTTATCCGATACATGTTAAAATCCTATGGGATCCATAGAGATACATTGTAACCACACAGGCTTTAGCGGTTGTTATCCGATGCATCCCATAGGATCTTAATGTTATCTGATGCAATTCTTCCCCCCAGATTGCTTAATGTTATGTGATTTTAGTGTTATTCGATACTAATGTTATCTGAGGTATTACTGTAATTGTAAATTCAGAAGTGGTTGTGGCAATGTAGTTCTCTGTTGAAGATGAAGCTAAAGTACTTTGGACATCAAATGAGGATTCACTTGAGAAAGCCTTGATGTTGGGAACGACCAAAGGCAAAAGAAGAAGGGGTGGCAGAGAATGAGATGGCTAGATGGTATTGTTGATGCATTGGGCACAGAGCTGGGCGGGTTGAGGAGGATGGTAGAGGATAGGGTTGCCTGGTGTGCAATGGTCCATAGTGTCGCAAAGAGTTGGAATCGACTATGTGACTGAACAACAACAACAAAAAAAATGATAGGTTCTCCAGATAAATGGCCACACAAAGAGAAACTCAATCTCTACATCGTTCGAGCCACATCTCCATTTTGTAGTTCAGTGCATGGTAAATTCAATAGGATGCTGACCAGGATATTAAAGAGTGAGATAGCTCTGTACTGCTTATTCAGGAACTAGGATAATACATAAATGGTTACAAATTCAGTTATGGATTCCTTGGTGGTCTTGGTTTAATGTATGTTAGTTACCTGTTGAATACCCTTTCCTCTTATTTTTAACAATGCTTTGCTCATATATAGTGGGTCTAACAAAATAAAATTGATTATTACTATGTCAACTGCATTCATGTTCTGTATATTATATTCTGTCTCTTCTATGTGTGATGGTTTTTGTTTGTTTGCCAAATTTATATATTGCTGGTTTAGTGTATTCCACTACTCCAGATACTGGTATCACCCACCACTATACCTTCCCAGATTCTGCAGGATGAAGTCATATTGTTTCTCATCAAGGGCACCTTCCAGAATTCTCCACTGCCTTTTCCAAAACCTTGCTCAAAAAAGGCAGGTGTTCCCTTTCCCCCCTAGCTCTGGAAAATTCTGAAGAAGAGTCCTGCACACATGGAAAACCATGTGTGTGAATTCACAGATGACCATTCAAAGAATCACAATTGTCCCTGCCAGGTGGTTGCCCGATCTCTGCTTTAAAATCTCTAGTGGAGAGTCTATTAACCTCCAAAGTAGTCAATTCCATTTTGCAAATGGCTGTTAGCCAGTTCTTCCTAATGTTTAGCTGGAATCTCATATCTTGTAACTTGAAAGCATGACTAGTGATCCTGTCCTCTTGAGCTGCAAAAAAATAGCCTGCTCCATCTTCCATATGATATACTGTACTTGAAGATAAGTATCATATTGGCTCTCAATCTGCTCCAGACTAAATAAGTCAGGTTCCCTCAACCTTTTTTTGATAAGGCTGGGTTCCCATTGCTTTCCCAATATCTCAATTACCAATATCCTTCTTAAACATGGTATCTTTCAAGTAAGACCTGACCAAAATAAAACAGAATGGTACTATTATCTACCTTCACCAGGATGCTATTAATCTGTTGATAAATTCTCCTTTATCATTTGCTTCTTTTACCACCTCATCAGCAAATATAGCCCTGTGTTGTTTTTAACTTCTGATGGTTTTAACTCTGACGTTTTAGTGTTGGGTTTTATTTTTGTTTTTATTTTGGATGTAAGCCGCCCAGAGTCGGGTCCTCCCGATTGGGGCGGGGTATTAAATTTAATAAATAATAATAATAATAATAATAATAATCACACTTTTGGCCAACTGTCTCCCATACTTTATTCATGCATCTGATTTTTTTAAAACTTGAATGCAGTACTTTACATTTTTCTCTGTTGAAACTCATTTTATTTGTACTGGTCCAGTTTTTTTAATTCCATTAAGATCATTTTGGATCTTAATTCTGCCTTCTGATGTCTTATCAACCCTTCCAAGTTTGGTGTTGTCTGCAAATTTAATGCACACCCCTTCTACACCCTCACCTGATTTATTTATAAAAATAATGACCACTGTTGGTCTTAGGATAGACCCCTGAGGCACCCAGGCTGTCATTTTATCAGTGAGTGCTTTCTGGGTTCAGGCTCAATTAGCTATAAATCCACTTAATCAGAGATACTGAATATCACAATAGAATGTGTATATTAAATGTTTGTTTCTTTTATACTAAAGGCGAGGAACCTTTTATGGGCCCTGATTATTTGTGGGTAGTTAGTCTAATACATGCTGGTGGGAGTAGAGTGTGGAGCAAAACACAGGTACTATAACAAAAAGTAGGGGAAAATCACCTTTTCTCTGTCTCTTCCTCCCTGTTTGCCTAGCAAGCCATTGGTGAAAGTAAACACTGTACTTGCCAGAGGTACACCTTATTGTCTACAGTGGGTTCTCCCTATTTTACACCATGTATGCTGGTTCCTTTATTCCATTCTTTGTGCTGACAAAGCCCATTTGGGCCTTTCAGCTCCATTTCTTTTTGTCCAACTCACTTTTCTCCCTGTTGACAATGGGATTAATGTCATGCAACCTGTCTTCCACATAGACTGAGCATTGCATAAAATTTGGCCAATAGCCACAGAGGTCCATCTCCTTGACATCTTTGGAGAAAAAGATGTAGAAAGTAATTAACCAAACTCTTAAATCTATAAAATAAATATTCCCATTTTATTTGCTTTCTAAAACTATTATTAGACTTCACAACTATCTTTATATGGAAATGATTTTGGTAGTACTGTTGATTCTGTAACCATATCCTTTATACACTGACAGGAGAGAAGTTGCCTTTTTTTGTAAATAAATTGGGGCCAAAGAGTAAATTTGTTCTTTTCATATTCATGTTGGCACAGCTTTAGGGATTTGAGCAACATAGTATATTGTATTGTGCCCCACAGTGAATACTACAGGGGAAAACAAATTTTCAAAGTGAATATTTTAATTCTTCATGCAAGTGATACTTCTCAGTATCCTGGAGGAAACAAATTAAACTGTTCTTATATATATATATATTATTGCGGGAAATGTAAAAAAATCAGGCAATGCTGGCTTCCACAACCAGAGAAATAAATGGAAACAGATCCTGGTTATGACATCTGTTGAGGGAATGAATCTTTGAAAGGAATCTGAATACATAAAAATAAGATTTCAGGAGATCAGATGGATCTCAGTGCATTTTCTTCATCCTACTGTGTTTCATTTACATGTTTAGGAAGATGGATGGAAGGTAGGTTCTGCAGTACTGTTACTCCTTATGTCTTTTTGGAGTTTTTTGGCTGAGGACACAATGGAGTGACTTTGTTCACATCAAGGACTACTTAAAGAAGAGAGATTCCAAAATACATTCCAAAATACATATGAAAATGATACCTTTATTAAGCCAACCAAAAAGGAAACAAAAATATATGCAAAAGAACAAACATTATGCAGGCTTTCAAAAGAACAACTCTTCATTAGTTGGATAAGTAAAAGTGGGATAGCAAAATCTGAAATCTTTGTTACAGGACATGTTATAGGAAGTAGTGCAGGAGGATTGCTATGAAAAAGGTCTGAGCGTACTGTAAGGTAGTAATAATTCTGGATGTTACTTGCTGAGGAGCTGGAAAGCTAGAAGCTTATTGTCCTCTGTATGTCTCCACTATGAGCTCAAAGCTGTATCCATCTTGATGGGGCACATGGGCTCCTTAGTGGAAATCAGAGAGCCATAACATAGATTTTACATTGTTCATGCTGGAGTTAGTTTTAAATGATTAATTAGGCAGTGGACACCGGTGTTGAAAAATTATGCATCCTTGCCTAATGTGCTTGACTAAAGAAAGTTTTTGTTAAATCGGTAGTTTTATGTCACTTGAAAGCCACAGGGTTGTATGGGAGGCGTCTGTCATTCTTTTATTTTTAGCCCTTTTAGAGTGGAAGTCAATTGATGGTTCTCAGTTTTATTTACTATATATTTTCCGAATAGGGCAAAGGTAAACTGAGTTCGAAAGTTACCGTATATGCCGGGGTACAAGATGACTGGGCAATAAGACGACCCCCCAACATTTTTACTCAAAATATAGTTTGTTATATACTCGCTGTATAAGACTACCCCCTCTTACGCACACCTTCCACACACCAAATAAAACGTAAAAGAACATCAGATTTGATTTCAACATGTTAATTTATATTCAAATGCTTATGACATGCAGAAAAACTGTCAGAAGGCTGTATGTTATCAAACATGTACAGTAAACATAAAACAGTGCAAGTTTATTAAACGTAATTCACCAAAGACAATTCACTAAAGCTAAATGAAACAATAAACCTATGGGAGCTGCCATGCTGTTTGTTTTCTAATCTGTTAACCAAACTGGAACTGTCAATGATAGAAGGAAGATAACAAATAGAGGGAGAGAGCAAGTGCCAGGCAAGTCCCTAGCAAGTTTGCTGGCGTGACAGTTCCCCTTTAAAAGCCTTCAAACTCCTGTTCACCATCTGATATTAAAAGTTGTTATCTGATCCATCCCATAGGACCTTAATGTTATTCGATGCAATTCTCCTCCCCAGATTGCTTAACGTTATGCGAGGTAAATGTTATCCGAGGTAAACGTTATCCGAGGTAAACGTTATCTGAGGTATTACTGTACTTTATTCAACTGAAGTTCACCCGGCGTACAAGACGCGCCCCCCCCCCCAATTTGGAGGCACGTTTTTCAGGGGTAAAAAGTTGTCTTATACCCCAGCATATACGGTATATAAATCTTATGGAGAGAAGATTATATTGTTTTGGTAGTCTTTAAGATATGACTAGCCTTTGTTGTTTCTCGTATGTATCTATGCAAATGTAAATCCCTACTGGCCAAAACTCTGTGTATACAATTAAACCTGCAGAAGGGTAATGACATAACCATCTTTAAAGACTTATCTTATTCTGAAGCTTGTCTGTCTCCCAAACAATCCATTTTATTGCACGACAGAACAAAGAAATCCTTAACTATCGAAAATATTTACCGTACTGCTGGATGATGTTACAATTTATTTTTTGTAATTTAAGAGTTGTTTGTACTGCTCTACAGTAAACAGATTACATACAAACCAGACAAGCCATAGAAAAGGAGAAGGAGGCATTTATCGTTATCTCTTTTTGCTGGTGAAATCGTCAACTTTTCACAAATGTGACTTACACAGCAGGCTTACACAACAGGATTTTGCCTTTCAGTTTACTGGAATTTGTTTTCAGCTTTGATTGTGATATAGTATAGTATAGTAAATTATTGCTTTTATGCAACGGAAAGATTCATTGGGAAATAAATATGAAATGCTATTGGAATGAAATCTATTTCTTGGTTCTATGTGCATCTCCTTCTACTTAAAGGCAGAATCATTGTAGAAGTAAAATATCAAAATAAATATCCAAACTGTTACCTAAAGGTTAACTGGAAATAGAGGCATTCATATAAATTGAGAGGTGGGGGTTATGACAGTGATGTTTTCTAGTATTTTGTTCAGTGTCCTAGTCAACCAGCTGTTTCCTTCTCAAGGATATGCTGTCCCATTTTCTCTTTCTTCTCCAGTAGTCAGTTTTTCAAGATGTGCTTAATCCTCTGTAGGTAATTTTAATTTTTTGTGGTTCCCTTCTTTAGGATTTTTTTCCCTAAGGAATTTTTATTCTCTCATGAACTATGTGGTTCCCCAAACCTGTTGATACCTCTCTTCTCTGCATGGGAGGTACTCTTTTGACTATGTAAGGAGGACTGGTGAATTGATTGGTAAATACTTGTTGACTGCAAGCATATCTATGAAGGAAAGACTGTTAAGAAAGTAGAACCTGGACATGAGTTTGAAATAATCCCATCGATGTTATTTGTGATGCGATGGTTTAAAACGTTCTTGATACCTGCATTTTAGTCTTTTAAATTTTGCTTCTTCATATTTATATTGGATAATAATACATATTAGAAACATAAGTTGTGTCACCCATGCAGATAGTAAATTGATGTCATAACTGTTAGGATTTCCTTGAAAAGATCTAATGCTTGTTACGTTTTCCATATTGAATAATCAATTTATATCAGGCAGGAAGTAATCCTATTTGTATTTTAGAAAAGATGATGTAGGGGAGGCACATACTGCAGAACATTTGTTGATTAAATATTTTTGGATAATGAGTTGACATTAGTTAAAGGAAGATTATGTAGTACAACAAACCAAAATTATTTAAGCTTCCTTGCCTTGTTCTAGTTAAAAACTTTGAAATTGTGACTGTGTTTAGGTTCTGCCAGTTCAATAAGAGAGTGGGGAAAATGCCTGATTTATCATCTGACTTGTATTACTGAGGGAAGTTTGGCATAACCATGGATAGGAAAGTGAAAATGGGATACTGTTTTAAATGGTGAGGGTTAAAGGCCCTTCTTTTACACCAGCACACATGTTCTTTTATTTCATACTTGTACTGTGAGAATTTTTTCTGACTTTCTAGGGAGAAGGAGGAGCAGCTGACTCAGGTGATGGAGGTACAGAGGCTGCAAGCCCAGCAGGCTGATGCTGCCCTGGAGAAGTTTAAGCGGCAGGTGGAGCTGAACTCAGAAAAAGTCTATGCTGAAATGAAAGAGCAGGTGAGGAGGTCACAATGCCAGCCTTTCTGAAACTGTCTGTCTCAGTGGGATAGCATATTCTCATCTTATATTGCCAGAAACATACTTCACTTGATAGTGGTACATCAAACTCTTTCACAATGTAGTGGCTTTGCCAGCAAGTCAGTAAAAAAGGATGCTAGCAGTCGATTGATCTTTATAACAAAGCCTGAGTTGTCACAGCTATGAAACTATCCATTGCTGTGTTACTGAATGGGGCCTTTTCAAGAATATAAGAGTAAAATAAAAGTTTAGACGGTACATTGAATTTATCTTATCTCCCATTTTTCACATTTCTCTGTTTTGTTAAAAAAAAGACAACTCCCCTTGGATCTACAAAGGTAATGTCATTGTTTTTGTAATATGTGACACTGGGATAATAGCAACAGTAAATGCGAAAGCAAAACAAAAATATGGCAGCACTTTTAAGACTGACAAATTTGTTTTGGTGTGATGTTTTGTGAGCACAATCTCATTTCTTTAGACATTTCAGACAGAAGGCTTAAAGAGAAACAGATTAACACGTCTGCCTTTCTGAAAACTGCAATAATAGCAAACTCTTCTCCCTTATTTCAGTAGTGAAGCATTTAATGTTAATCTTGTGGAGTGTGACCACTACCACTACTGCCCAGGGACAGGGGGGGTCTGGTGGGCTTCATGGGTTCTGGAGGTTTAGGTTTGTTGCAATGTATGTTTATTAAGACAGGGAAGTGGTTTGCACTGTCAGATTATGTATCCTGGGATTAAATTTAAAGCACTCTCAATGAGGGCTGGTACTGTAATGGTGATATTTGTCCTCCTGGTGGAGCTGCTCATCTCACTCCTAGGCCAGTGGGAGGATTTAGTTATTTAAAATATTTTAGCCCAAATTTCTCCTTAAAAACACCCAAGGGGACCTCCATAATTAAAAAAAATATATATTGAGAACCAAAAACTTAAGTTTCTTAAATAGTAAAAAAGAATTACTTACTTAGAATTAAAGCCTCCCATGCTATGTAGCATATCAGGCAGCAAGGGATCTCCAGCAGCCTTTGTCTTGGGCATGTGCTTCAACATCCTCCCATGTCTTTTCCAGGGTCTTTAAGTCTCCCATGAAAGTTCTTTGCCATGTATTTCAAGAACGTCTTCATTGTTGTTTGGCAATAGGAGGAGTCCAACCCATTGCTACCCTAGGGATCCTGTTTTTCTCCATACAGAAAATATGCCCTGCCATTTGGAGTCTTCTTTGTGCAACAATGTTATGTAATTTGCATGAGCCACTCCTTTGAAGCACCTCCTCATTGGTAATGTGGTCAAAATACCGAATCTTTAAAATTTGACAGAGGCAATCTCTTATTGCAGCTAAGAAAAGCAAACAATAGTAAATCAAACTGCAACATAAGCTTCTTAATACATTTCTTAAAGTCTTCTTAAATTAACAAAAAATACTTCTCATGAAAAGAGCAAAGGTTTAAAAACATCTCAACTTCTTCCATCTATAGGACATTATTTATTTATTTAATTATTTGTTCAGATTTATATTGCCGCCCACTCACCGAGGTGACTCAGGGCGGCTTACAGTCAAAACAGCAACAGTACAGTAAAAATCATAAAATACAACCTCACAAAACAACCAAAGCAGAACACAGACAAACTCCCCTCTGGCTGTTGTTGTGGGCCCAGAGGAGGGGGCTATATTCTCAGCCATACTTGAAACAGCCAAAATGAAGCCACATTTTGGTAAGTTCATTCTGCAGTTCCTTTCACCTGAGCTAGTATGAGAAAGACTAGCCAGCCACAAGGTTGCTGTTACCAGGGTATGCCCGACTGTAGTTCAAAAATACCACAATTTTCAAGGAGTCTCTTTCTGTGTACCCCAACATTTCAACTATTATTTAACTTCAGAATGGTTATGAGAACTAATCTGAGACACATCATCTATTTTTAAAATATAGGTTTCAAGAAACCTAATGTACTTTCTAGTGCAGCTGCTATTCTCAGTACAGTAAAATCTCGCATAAAGAGCGCCTTGCTTAGAGACTAACTCGCTTAAAGAGCAGAATTTTCTCTGAATGGTCGCCTCGCTTAACTAAAACCAACCAAAACCTCGCTTAACAACTAAATGGGGTTTGCAATTCTCCCCCTCCAGAAGTCACAATTGATCACTTACAATGGTGTTTCACTTAAAGAGCAAACTCGCTTAAGGAGCAATCATGTGGAACGCATTATGCTCTTTGAGCGAGGTACTACTGCATTTTTCTCGAGTAGTGATAGGATGCGGGCATTATGTCTGTGCCTCACCACTGCTGAGGGAGCTGCACTGGCTCCCAGTTTGCCTCCGGGTGCAATTCAAGGTGCTGGTTATTACCTTTAAAGTCCTACATGGTAGTGGACCAGGATACCCAAGAGACTGCCTCACCCCAAGAACATCTATCCGTCCCACCAGAGCGGACTGGAGAGGCTCTCTGGTTGTGCCATCGCCCAGAGAGGTGCACCTCTCTAGCACTAGAAAGAGAGCCTTCTCAGTGTCCGCCCAGGCCCTATAGAACCTCCTCCCAATAGAACTACACATGCAGACAGAGCTGCTGCCCTTTAGGAAAGGAGTAAAAACTTGGCTGGTAGGTCAGGTCTGGGGAATGGATGGATCAATATCCCCAGCCGGCTGGATAATTTGACCCCCAGTGCCTTTTAGCTGCAACACCTGTTTTTTTTAATTTTTTAAGCTTTTAATCTTTTAGTCGTTTAATCGATTTTAAATTGTTGTGGTTGTTATGATATGCTGTAAATTGCCCTGGGTCCCCTCGGGGAGGAGGGTGATGAACAAGTATGCCTAAATAAATAAATAAATTATCAGCATGTCATTTGGGCAAAACAAAGCAATATAGCAATGCATAAATAAAATCATGTTTACCCAAATTCCAGTCTCTAGCATGGGTTTGGATGGCATAGTTTATATAACAAAAATATTGTTTATATTAACCTCTGGACATCAGCCACTTTGTTGATAAGCATGTGATTAGCTTGGCTGGCAGACATCCAGACAGCTGAACAGGTTTTCAAGGACCCAAGTGTCCCCTGGCCCCCTTTTACTTGCCCTTTGCTTCTCTAGTTTTGCTAGGAGATGATAACATTGTATTACCAATAACAATTTACAGCCTGAAAATTAGTGCATACATGATTTCTGTCACCTTTCTGAAAATGGAACAGATGACAGTGGTAGTTGAGATGGTCATGGCAGACCGGTTGCAGGTGTTCCTGGAAGAAATGGATCCCCTCGATACTTTCCAATGAGGCTTCAGGCTGCACAATGGCACCAATTCACAATGAATTAAAAAACCTACTAAGAATATCCGACAGGGGTAATGCTACCTTGTTGGCTCTCTTAGATCTCTCAGTGGCCTTTGAGACAATTGACTGCTGAATGGATTGTTGGGAGCTTGACTTTAGCCTGGTTCAAGTCCTTTCTTGATTATTGTATGCAGATGGTACAATTGGGAGATGTGGTGTTAGATCCTTCAGGACAGTTTTGGGTGCCACAGGTTTTGGCCATCTCTCCTATGATGTTTAAGATCCAAGTGAAACTGAGGTCATTCAGAGATTTGGGGTTGGCTATCATCATTATGCTGATGATACACAGTTCTATTTTTCTTTTCCCACTTGGCAGTGGAGGCTGTCCAGGTCCTGGAGCAATGCCTGAAGGCAATTGGTAGCTGGATGAGGAAGAATAAGGTGAAGTTGAATCCCAACTAGTTGCATGGAAAGTTCCCTATGCTTGATGAGGTTACCCTGTCACTTAGGGATAAAATGCAAAATCTGGGAGTCCTCTTCGACCCAGCTCTTATCTTGAACAACCAGGTCTCTGCCATGGTCAAGGCTGCTTTTTATCAGCTGAAGTGTATTGCCCAATTCCATCCTTACCTGGATGGGAGATCCCTTGGTCTATGTGTCGGTAATCTCTAAAATAGATTACTGTAAAGTTCTCTATATAGGGCTGTTCTTAAGGCTGGTACAGATACTCTAATGTAGGGGCCACCAGCCTTTTAAAATTGGGGGCTGGGTCATGCTCCCTCAGACAGTTGAGGGGGGCAGTTAGGTGGTCCCCCCACCATTTATGGCTACCGTAACTTAGTCCATGCCTGATTCTGGTGGTGGCTGTGGCTGTGGTGCCTGGAGCAAGGGCATGGGCCAGATGATTTGGCAACACGGGCCAGATCCAGCCTGCAGGCTGTAGGTTGCTGACCCCTGCTCTAATGAGTCCAAAATGTGGCTTCCAGGCTTATTACGGGTACTCCCCAGTGTTCAATAATTTAATCATATGGCATTGTTGCAAAATTCTTCATAAGTTATTTGCTATATCAACAAAGTGTAAAGCTCAGTTTTCAAGAGGAAGACTAAATCATTGTTTTTACAGAATGAATAGAACTTCTCTTTCTCATTCTATAGTCTACTTGATTTCTTTATAAGCCATCTGACATTTTCTATATTTATTGTCCCTTGTTTGGTGGTTTGAAACATGCATTTGCATTAAATAAGTTGTAGGCTTCACAGAGTTCTGTTAGTTATTCTCCTATTTTGTTTTTGACTACTATGTCAAGTTCTCCGAACAGTGTTTGTTTCTGCTTTCTTTCTTATTTTTCCATCCTAGTCACCTATGGCCTTATCAGTATGTCTTTTTGGGGAGTACAAACCATTTCTTCCTTTATGCTTACATAAAAGCTTTCATTTTAATCTTCAACATCTGTAGTTGGAGCATAGACTTGAATTATTGTTGTATTGATAGGTTTTTCATGAAGTTGGTTGATTCAGTTTGGGAGAGAGAAAATTAAGGGAGAGGTTTAAAAACAAGGTGTGTCTCTGTCATAGAGACATAGATTACCTCATATATTTTCTCATCTAGGTTCATTCTTGTATGAAAAAGGCTAAAAAATTTTTTAGATGCTCTGAATTACCAGAACCCTTGCAAAAAGCATTGAAGTGTTTGTTTGCTGCCAGCAAGTAACCCTCCTTGTAATTTTCAGTTTGAAAATAAGTGACATTCCAGAAATAAATTGCCTTAGGTGTCTATTAAACCAAAGCAAAATGAAGCAAAGTATTGCTGTGGCAATCTGTAACATAGCTCCTCTTTGCACACAATCAATAGCTTTCTTGGGTTAATAAAATGCATCTCATGAATAAAGTAAAAATATTTAAAATTGTCAATTGAAATCCATGCCATTTACCTTCACAATGGTTATAAGAACCAAATTGAGGCATATCTTCCATGGTTTAAATTACAGGTTTCAAGAGATGGGGAAGAAAAACTAATAAACTGGTTTTTTAGCACGGTTGCTACTGTTCTCAGTAGTTTTTCGATCCCATCAACAAGTCTTAAGTATAGCAAAGTGTTACAGTGAAGGCATACGCAATTGATATTTACCCAGACATTGATCTGCTGTGCCTTGTAAACTGTAGCTCTATGTTCCCCATGTTTGGGTTTGGATGGCATGGTTATTATAACAATTCTATTGCTTATAATTTCAGGCTTTGAGCAGCAGCTCCACTGTTGTCTATATGGCCAGCTGGTGTGCCACCAGTTGAACATGTGTCCGAAGGCCCAGCCTCCTACTTACATGCCCAACACTTCTTTGATTTTGCCAGGAGATGACAGCATGAAAGGCTTATTAAGTAGTTTATAATTCATTTTTGCTATACAGTACATGCTGTCAGTTCAATCATAAAGATTTCAATGTTGTCTGCTTCACTATATTCCATTATGAGGACAATAATGCCTAGTCATGCAAATATAGTACTTCTGTATTGTTTGTTTGGCTTCTCTAGAACAAGACATATTCCAGGCCCTTTTCGGTTGATACTGATCAGTTCCTCTATGAGTTTTTTTTTTTTTTTTGCACAGAAAGTAGATCAGATTTCATTGTGCAACAAAATGAAGCTAGGAGTTCTTCTTTAGATGAAGAAATCTCTTTTATATTAATAGAGATTGTTGTCATTTGTTCTAAAAAGACCATTGGACCATTTTTCTTGTCAGCAAACTTATAGAATACCACATCTTGATACGAGAGATTAGGTAGTTGCATACCTTTGTCCAGGGGATGCTGCAGTGTACTCACATTGCTTTTTTTTTTACTTTTAGAGGAGATCCTCCTATGTCCCCACTCAGCCCATTAAATGTGTATCCAAGGAGAGAAGTTAAATTTAGTTGAATTAAATTCAATCTTTGGTTTAGTTACATGGTGAATTATCAGTTAATGCCTGCTGTATCACATATGAACTGGGAGCATCATATTGTTTCAGCCTAATACTAAAAAAATGAATGTCTGCAAGGGAAATGATAATGTAAACTTGTTCACTTAGAATTTGTTTGACTTGGTGAATGAGATGACCAGATGCAAAATTGCACATCAAGTGCAAAACCGAAGAGCTTTTAACATCAATTTAGTGGTTATAATGTTTAAAACGTTTAAAAAGTGTTCATTGTCAGCTAGATAGTGCTGATTTTTGTTTTGTAACAACTTGATTAACATATTAAATATTTTTATTACACTTTAGATGGAAAGGGTAGAAGCAGATCTAAGCAGATCAAAATCTCTCCGTGAAAAGCAGTCGAAAGAATTCTCCTGGCAGCTGGAGGAACTTAAACAAAGATATGAACAACAGGTTGGTTACCTTTTTTGCCTCACACATTCAACATTCAACACAGCAACTGGCTTTATCTTTTTGTCCTAATATTTTTTCTTTTTATTTATGCAATTAGAAGTTGCTGACTTATGTTTTCAGAAGTTTTTTTTCTAAAAAGGCATTTCTTCTAATATTCATCTCATATGTTACCTGTCTTGTAAGAACTTCCTATTTATTTCTAAAAGTCTCATAGCTCTGTGTGTATGGTACTCTAAATGAAAATGTAGTAATCTTCTGTGTTAATTCAAGTTAAAGCATTGTTGATCCCCATAGTTTTGAAACCTGGCTTGCTAAATCAAAGACCCTCTTCTTTTTTAAAGGCTACAATTTTCTTACACTAGTTGTGTGTGTGTGTGTGTGTGAGAGAGAGAGAGAGAGAGAGAGAGAGAGAGAGAGAGAGGTGTGTGTGTGTGGGGAAGCATCTACTGTGCACCTCTTCTGAATCATCAGAGACTGGAAGGTTGTATCTTAAGTCTTGTTGTGGAACTACATGTTCATAATGTAAAGCTACATAGTCATTGCAGAGTGAGAGTAATGTCCATAAAGCACTTCAGCAGGCAAGTTGCATGAAACTTGCTACATGAACTGTACAGTTGTTGTGGCCCTTTATGAAACAGGACATATAGTTACAGGCTGTTTATGACCAACACCTGTTAAAATCCTACCATTCATGGGTATAGCACCTCAGTATGTAAGAGGGAAAGTAGCAGAAGTTGAGAAGAAAAAGCAAGAAACAGACACAACACATCCTATGTTTGAACTTCAGTATCATCCATCAAAGGTGAAGTCAAGGAAGAGCTTCCTAAAAGCAATGGCACCAATTCTTTCTTCAGTTGAGGCTTATTGAACTGAAATATGGAAAAGAATATCATTCAGAGTGTTATGGGTGACAAAGGAGCAGCCAGCAGCAGATGACTGTCTGTAATAAGAGACATGGAGTATGCTGAATAGGCAGAGAATTGGGATGACACGATGCAAAACAAACCTAAAGAGGTGGTGTTATATTGACTATGGTGAATAATGTGAATGTGGCAAGAGAGAAGATTTTGAACATCTGTTAATTTGTGGCAACTTGCTGTAACCATATATTGAGGATTTGTTTGAAGCAAATGACAGGGCTATTCAAACTGCAGAATATTGGAAAAGTAGAGTATTGTCGGATGCAACTCGTATCCAAAAAAATCATTTTCTCCCTGAAGCAGTAAGAATGTTATTGGCATGAATTTGTTTAAGGTGGATTCCAGCTTGCCATGAAATAACCTACACACTATGATCACAGAGCCATATATTGCGGCACGTATGAAGTGACATGCAGGATTTAACACTGGGACTGCCACGGCCTTCAGGATATTATCAAGGTGTGCCCACACACTATGATCACAGAGCCATATATTGCGGCATGTATGAAGTGACATGCAAGATTTAACACTGGGACTGCCACGGCCTTCAGGATATTATCAAGGTGTGCCTTCACAGCCAGTCCATCTGGCATGGCATCTTCTGCCTCAATGACTGTTGGGAATCAGAGTTCCTCCTCCGCTCATTTTGCCATTGAGCCCAATATGATGATTTTCAGTGGCATTTTACCATCACCCCACCTAAAGGGGCTCATCCATCCACCCATACCCATTGGTCCCTTTAGGGAATCAAATTATTTACCACCAACCAACACTCAGCGTTGAGTCACTGGCTGTACGGTCTACTCCATTACTGTAGCAGGCTTGTCTGGCCAGACAGAGTATAAATCTGTAGTTTATGTATGCATACAGTCTTTTAGTGTTTTAAAAATCATGTTGGTTTTAACTTTTAGTGGCTTTGGACATAGATTAGATAGATTAGATAGATAGATTAGATAGATAGATAGATAGATAGATAGATAGATAGATAGATAGATAGATAGATAGATAGATAGATAGATAGAGTGGAACCCCATATAATGAATGCATCATACAACAACAAATTACAACGAAGAAGATTTTTGGAAAAAAATGTTGCATCGTAGTACAAATGGTACAATGCAATGCTCCCCCCCCCCCGGATGCATTGTGCCTGGAAGGTTTTGGGTTCAAAGCAGCTGGGGCGAATATTCCTTTAGCTGCTTTGACTGGCAGCACCAGCTAATGGAATCGCCCCCCCCCCCAGCTGATTTGACTGGCGCTGCATGCACCTCTGATATCAGCAGGATGGCTTTTAGGGCAGTGTAGGGGAGCCTTTCCCCCGCTGCCCCAAAGCCCCTTTGCAAATGCTGGGTGGCTTTCAGGGCGGCCGCAGCAAGCCTTTTCCCTATCCCCCCTACCCCAAAGCCACTTTGTGATTGGCAGAGGTATCTCTGGAGGTCCGCTTGCCTAGAAACACACTTTCCAGGCAAATGGACCTCCGTAGATGCCTCTCCCGAACAGTGGTGTGGCTGCCTTTTCCCTGGGAAGCATGTTTTCAGGCAACAGGCAGCCCTGTGCTGTTTAGAGATCCTCTTGCCTGGCAACACACTTTCCAGGCAGGCGGACCTCCATAGATGCCTCCCCCAAGCAATGTAGGGCAACTCCAGAAAATGCAGCAAAAGTGCCGCAATCACTACCTCCCCCACCACCACCATGGTAAATTATGTCTTCTTGTGACTTCTGGCCTTTCCCTTACTGCCCCAAAAGCCACTTTGCAATTGAATGAATGCCAAGTGGCTTTCAGGCAGCTGAGGCAAGCCTTTCCCCCAGCCACTCTGTGGCGGCGGAGAGGCCGCCACTGCGTCCAGCCATGGGACTCTCTCCACCTGTCCCTTGGGGCTCTGCCCTGGCCAGTGCTTAAAAGCCGCTACGGCGGCAGGACTTTTTCGAGGAGCCGCTGCCACCAGAAACACCTGTGGCTGGGTGGAGCAGTTTGTCAGCAGTCCGTCATTTGTTGCGGGATTTATAACTGGGGTTTTTTTTTTTTGCTTAGTTTTCTGCTTTTGTATTTTTTTTGTGTGTAAACTGAATTGATATTTGGAATTTTTAATGTTGCTTGATATTGTTGCCTATTGGATTCTGATGCTGTAATGATTTATATTATAGTATCTTTGATTTATTTTTTAGGATGTCCTGATATTTTGTAATTGCAATTATATATGTGATATTTGTAATTGCTTTTATGCTATGGAATGTGCTATGTAATGGTAACTGTTTCTTCTGTAAGCCGCCCAGAGTTGCTGTGCGAGTGGGGCGGCATATAAGTCGAAATACAAATACACTCTAAAAGCCATCCAGGGATTGGCCAGTTGCAAAGGGGCTTTTGGGGTGGTGTATGAAAGAGCTCCCCCCAGCTGCTCCAACCCCTCCTCCCGTGGTCATGTACAATGAAAAAACTGTACAACGAAGAACTCCACGGAACCAATATTTTTCGTTATACAATAAAACCTTGCATAAAGAGCGCCTCACTTAGAGACTAACTCGCTTAAAGAGCATACACAGATGGGGTGAAAGAGGAAGCGAAGCAGAAGAAAAGAACAGCATCTCATGTTAGGTTATTCTCTCTTTCTACACCGGCCCCACTTTCCTTGCAGTATTGTCTTTTCCAGTAATTTCTGCTTAGGTCTTACAAACTACCGTAATAGCTGTAGATGCCTTTATTGGCTCACTATTTCATGTTAGCTGTTCCTCTCTTCCTAGTCTTTCACAGTCAAATTACACAGCTATACAAAATAATAATAATTATTATTCCCTGGCATGAGCTTTTGGAGTTGTTTTATACTAATTTCAGGCTGCTGATTACAAATATGATCTCAGATTTGCTCTATCACATCACATTTTTATGCTATTGGCCAACCCAATTGTCATTCCTGACTGCATGTTGGTGCGAGTCAGTTATAGAATTATAGTGATAAAATTAGTGATTATAATGTGATGTTATGTAGATAACCTTATTTATGTATATATATATATTTTAGTGCAGTTTGTGATATAACAATAGACACAACATCAGAAAGAAGGAAATGCCGTAATCACGCAGATATCTTCTGTTACATCTGTGGCAGCTTCACCTTGCGGGATCAAAGGCGCAACATCACTACCTTTGTTAAGAGGGTGTATCTTGCCTACTTTAAAGTACCACTGGGAGACCAAGACAAACGTTGGGCTCCTCATACAGTGTGCAAAACCTGTGTCGAAACATTGCGGTCATGGTCTAAAGGAATGAATTCTAAGCTGAAGTTTGAGCTTTAAGTAGAAAAAGAAAAAGATTTCCAAGAAATAACCAGATATTGCTGCACGATATTGTGCCTTTGTTGCTAGAAGGAAAAGGATGCCAAATTTTAATAGTAAATTCCAGGCTGAATGTTGATGACACCATTAGTAGCAGTCAAAATAATCTATTAGTTACCTTCTTTTACTTGCTACCATTCACAAAGGGAGGGGGGTCCATTCATATCTTCAACATTGAGGCTGTCCTTCACTCCATAAAGTTTGATATCTCTGTTTTTTATGACAATGCAGAAACAATATTGAGGAATAATATTGGTCGTTTCCTTGAACAATCAAACCTCACGTAAAGAGCACCTTGCTTAAAGAGTAACTCACTTAAAGAGCAGAATTTTCTTTGAATGTTCGCTTCGCTTAACAAATAAAACCAACAAAAAACTCACTTAACAAATAAATTGGGGTACGCAATCCCCCCCCCCCAGAAGTCACAATTGGTCACTTACAATGGTGTTTCGCTTGAAGAGCAATGTTGCTTAAAGAGCAATCCTGTGGAACACATTATGTTCTTTAAGCAAGGTACAACTGTATTTTGAATCATAGCTATAAGAAGCATATAACTCAGAGGTATCTTGTAAAAATGATTATTCTTTTACCTTCAAAATGTCATGCAATTTAAGTATTGGGTGTTTGTTTGGAAACCTTCATAAGACTTCTGTGCAAATCTGATAGATCCTCCTAATTTATACACAACTTGTGTTTTCTGTTCCTTTCCAGAGTCCAATTTCTCTCCTTTTCACCATTAGCATTGTTTATGACTAGGAATTGTATTGGTTGTGTTAAGTTTGATCATGACAAATGAATAGAAGAAGAACAGAAGTCATCTAAGCAATTTAGAAACTATTATAGTAGGAAATATCCTGATTGAGTAGAAATTCTGGTTATTGTGCATTACAGCAATACCTCGAATAACGCTAAGACTTGGTTCCACAAGTCTTGGTGTTATCCGATTTTTAGTGTTATCTGATGCATGTTAAAATCCTATGGGATGGATCGGATAAAGCTCCATAGAGATACATTGTAACCGCACAGGCTTTAGCGGTTGTTATCCGATACATCCCATAGGACCTTAACATTATTCGATCCAATTCTCCGCCCCAGATTACTTAACGTTATGCGATTTTAGCCTTATCCAAGGTAAACGTTATCCGAGGTATTACTGTACTTCAATCTTAGTTTAAATAGATATCAGTTTCTATGCTGGCTTGAGTCATTTTGAGGGGAGTGGTTTGGGAAAGGCTGTTTTAATCAATCGTCAGAACCTCTCATGCTTTACTACCTACATTTATTTATTTATTTATTTATTTATTCACATTTATACATAAAATTAATCAGTTTGTTGGTTTATATGCATCAGTTTAAAAGAGTCCTACATGTTTCTCCAACAAAATGCATTTCTATTAATAGAATACAAAGAGAAGGCCTTGATGCCAGCTGTTCTTCTCTTGGTTGCATTCATCTATTTCAGATTTCTCACTTTCCTTTGAAGTATCCAGTAAGGGCACTTCTAATGGCTGTGGGTTGTTGTTGTTGGTTTTTTTAAAATCTGGTTTATTTGGACTTTTAAATCTACCAGCTGTAGGTACAGCAAAGTATATTTTTGAAAGAACAAGGTTCCTATCTGTCAGGAGCAGCTGTCTTACATACTTCAAAGGGATTGGACACCACAGAGAAGGCTGCAGTTTTTTTCCTGCCTTTGAAATAGTTTCAGTCTCTAGGTCAAGCTTCAGCAACCCTCAGTACACAAAATGAGTATGTGTGTCTGTTTGTAGTAATAGCAGCAGCAGTAGTAGTTGTAGTTTGGTGGTGGCAGCGGCAGTGGTGGTGATAATGATGTATGCATATTTGTGTTACATTGATGTTTTTTTAAATTCCACTTAAAATGCACTTTTAAATCTTCAAAGCTTACCTGAGCCACGCTCAGAAATCTTGAAAGCACATCCAAACATTTTACACAAAAGGGTTTCAAAGGTATATTTTGACTCTCTTCAACTCTATAGGTATAGCAGTAAACTATACTATCCTAAATGTATGTGGTTTCATTATCTTCCTAAAAAAGAGAACCTGTCCATGGAAGGTATTGTTGATTTGGATTTTGTAAAATCTTTTGACAAAGTTTCACAGACGAATATATTAATCAAACTAAACTATTATAGGATATAAGGACATAATTCTCCTTGGATTGATAACTGTTACAGAACATATCAGAGAATAAACAAAACAAAATGCTGTAGCACTTTGAAGACTGTTATATTTTAACGTTAGCTTTTGTGGATCAAGTCCACTTCATCAGGTTACAGAACAGAAAGCAGAAAGTAAGAATAAATCAACACGTAACTCAATAGAGGAATTTAAGTAGTGGGGTTTCCAAAGATCTCTATTAGTGGTGTTAATTTTTATTTCTCTCATAAATAACCAGAGAGCAGTAAGGTGGTCATGTTGATGACAATACCTATTTTCAAGCTCATTGAAACAGAAGGATGGTGGGGAGCTTCAAAGGACAGAATTGGCATTACAGTGACATGTAGATAAATGCACTGAAGAGCAAATATATACTTCTAACTGACTATATGCAAAGTATGAGTTCACAGAATCAGGCTGCTGAAGAACAGGATCACTGTCACGGAGTAGCGTGTTCCTGTGAGAACCCACATTTTCTTCATTTCATTTCATTTATTCAATTTATATACGGCCCTACTCAGTAAAACCAACTCAGGGCGGTTCACAGAATCAATACATATAACATGCCATAACAACAGCAGTATGATCAAGAATAACACAATATCAAATACAAACTAACCAAATACTAACCAAATACAATAATAATAAACATATCAAATACAGGTTCCACAACATAACAAACATATCATTGCAATTCATAACAATTTCAGAAAATAACAATAGAATATAACACAGCAATGGGACAGAGCACTTAGGTTCACTTTGATTCTTTTAACACCAGTTCATAGCCTTCCAAGCAACTCAGTTCCTTTTGTGACTGGGGGAATAGACTTTTTTCTGGTTCCATGCATTTTACCACTTGAAGAACTATCGTTACAGATAAGTAACCTGTTCTTTCCTTAAGATAATCTGGCATTCTCTGCATTTTCTTCAAAATTCGCTGGTTAAAAACTTTTCATTGATTTTAATTGGGGAGGAGTGGGATGGCAACCCATTAGTGGATGCACATTTTGTTTATATCCTTCCAGTGGAGAGAGAATTACCAGAAGTGCAGGCTGGGTTCAGAAGAGGCAGGGGGACTAGAGACCTCATTGCCAACATACGTTGGATCATAGAAAAAACAAAGGAATATCAGAAACAGGTCTACTTCTGTTTCATTGATTAAACTAAGGGCTTTGACTGTGGATCTCAACAAAATGTGGCAAGTAATTAAAGAGATGGGAATACCAGAGCACCTTATATACCTCATGAGAAATCTGTACATGAATCAAGAAGCAACAGTTAGGACAGAATACGGAAGGACGGAATGGTTTGGAATAGGAAAAGGAGTAAGACAAGGCTGCATTTTGTCACCCTGCTTATTCAAATTATACACAGAGCACATAATGTGCAATGCAGGGATGGAGGAATCACAATTTGGGAACAAAATTTTTGGGAGAAAACAACAATTTGAGATATGCAGATGATACCACCCTAATGGCAGAAAGTGAGGATGACTTAAAGAAGCTCCTGATTAGGTTGAAAGAAGAAAGTGCAAAAGCTAGCGTGAGACTCAATATCAAGAAAACCAAGATACTGTAATGGCAACAGGCCCTATCAGTCCCTGGAAAATAGATGGGGAAGAAGTAGAAGCAGTGACAGATTTTACTTTCCTAGGATCTAAGATCACTGCAGATGGTGATTGAAGCCATGAAATAAAAAGGTGACTGATTCTTGGGAGGCAAGCGATGAGAAACCTGGGGAACATAGTGAAAAGTTAGAGACATCACATTGCAAACAAAAATGCGCATAGTCAAAGCAATGGTATTTCCGGTGGCAGTGTATGGTTGTGAGAGCTGGACCAATAGGAAAGCTGAATGCAGAAGAATAGATGCCTTTGAAATATGTTGGAGATTTGTGAGCGTACCCTGGACAGTGAGGAGAACAAATAGGTCAATCTTAGAAGAAATCAACCCTGGCTGCTCCTTAGAAGGTCAAATAGTAAAGATGAAGCTAAAGTACTTTGGACATCAAATGAGAAGAGAGGATTCACTTGAGAAAGCCTTGATGCTTGGAAAGGTGGAGGGCAAAAGAAGAAGGGGGTGGCCAAAAATGAGATGGCTAGATGTTATTGTAGAGACAATGGGCACAGAGCTGAGTGAGTTGAGGAGGATGGTGGAGGACAGTGGTCCATAGGGTCGCAAAGGGTTGGAATCGACTGTGTGACTGAACAACAACAAAGTCATTCCCTATTAGTTGCATACCTTCTCCATATGTCATTCGGTGTAATTGATCTTGTCATTCGGGGTTGCCTTCAGGCATTGAATAATTATTCTGTGGCTATCATTGAGCGTGAGAATGCGAAGTGGTTGTCCGATGAGGCTCTTAAAATAGCAGAGGACAGAAGGAATGCAAAATGCGAAAGAGAAAGGAAAGGTGGAGGGCAAAAGAAGAAGGGGGCGGCCAAAAATGAGATGGCTAGATGGTATTGTAGAGACAATGGGCACAGAGCTGAGCGAGTTGAGGTAGATGATGGAGGACAGGAGTGCCTGGCGGACAGTGGTCCATGGGGTCGCAGAGGGTTGGAATCGACTGTGCGACTGAACAACAACAACAAATCATTGAGTTCTGTGTCATTGAGTTCTGGGCTGCACTATCCCACCACTTGGCTGGTGTGTTTGCCTTCGGGGTAGCAGACAGACAAGTTTGTACTTACTGCTTGTAGTTGTGTGTCCTTACTGCTTCCCAATAGATTTTGAGGAATGTTGTTTCTTGTGCTGGCCTTTTTCTTTGTATTTTGTAGCACCACTATCCCAGTACCCATAGGAACGAATCAACTGAGTATATATGTCTGGAATACTGTTTTCATTTCTAGAAACTTAGACCGTTTTTCTAACTGTTCAATCAACTCAGAAAGAACTGTTAGAAAAAAACTAGAAAAAATGCTTGAATGATAAAGCAGGATCAGTCCTCATATGAATGGAGAGTAAAACTCTAGTAATTCTTCACTTTAGATTAAAAAAGCTACAGATTAATGTTATGCCTGGTGTCAGGAAAGTCACTTTCCATGACTGCTATTTTCTAGAAAATCAGAGAAATTGGTCAAAATCGGAGAAATTGTAGTGGATACATTACTGTAATTAATCTTTTTTAATTTGCCACAACGGCCTGCAATTGTGGTTATAGAAACTACAGAATACAACTATGATGTAATGATGCACACAAATTGGCTTGAATTAAACAGCAATTCTTTGGCATTTAAAGTCAACCCCCCACCTATTCTGAGGCTCCCAAAGGTTTCCTCAGGGCAAAAAAGAGTCCTAGGGAGTTTAGAACCTGAAAGAAAAAAAAGGGAAACTTTCAATTAATTTAAATTCATTATACTGTTTGCTGGATGTTGGCATCATTCTGCTTGCATGGTGTAAAGTTGCACAAGAGGGCTAAGGCCAATAAGTAATATTTTTAAATAGTTTTTAAAATATTATTGGCTGATGTTTATATGTGATGGTAACCAGGTAACTTCGCTGTCCCTCCCCCTGCGCTCACACCAACGGCCAGGGAAGAAGAATCCAGGGCAGGTTGAGGATTTTGCTGCCCCTCCCCCTGACCCCCATCAACATATTGTAATGTATTGTTTGTAAGCCACCCTGAGTCGCTACGGCGAGTGGGCGGCAGTATAAATTTGAATAAATAAATAAATAAATAAATAAATAATAAAACAATAACACAATAACACCATAATATTTTTATTATAGAGAAGCTGAGGAGCTTCTTGCAATTGGGAAGTGTTTACATTCAAACCAGAAGCAGTTTCAGTTAAGATTGAGAGGTATTATTTTGACAGAGGTCAGCAAATTGTGTCTGACTGGAGTTAGCTATTATGGCAACTATTTTTCTAGACAGCTGTAAAGTCCAGTTTTGCGCACTATTGCTGGTCTGCCAATAATAAAAATGAGATTGGGGTTTTTTTTTAAAAAAAGTCTTTCTATGTATTACAGCTTTTTATAATACAGTCAAGCCTCGCTTAAAGAGCAGAATTTTCTCTGAATGTTCACTTCGATTAACAAATAAAAACAACCAAAAACTCACTTAACAAATAAATCGGGCTTCCCAATCCCCCCCCCCCATGTCACAATTGGTCACTTACTGTGGAACACATTATGCTATTTAAGCGAGGCACAACTGTAATTCAGTTCTTTATTACAGCTGTGTGAGAATGCAGATATGTTATTGTGTAACATTGTGAAAATGAAGGCACCGAAAAAATAACTTTGATTCTGGACTGTGGATTAACACCATATTGAGTGCAGATATGGCACTTGCTTCGTGGCAAATTTGGGGAAGTTTCAGCAAAGAGTTTTCAGTTATTATTTTTCAAAAAGTAAAACTATTTTAACTCCTATGCAGATTTAAAATAGGCCATATTAATTGAAAAGAATAAATGTTGCTCGTCTTGAAGGAGAATGGTTGGTCATGTACACTTTTTTTAAATTTAGAAGAAATGCCAGATGTAGCCTTTCTGGGTTTCAGCTTATTCAGAGCCTCACAGAATTCTAAGTACATTGGTGGAATTGCCATCTGTGGCTGGTGGGGATGTTGTGGCACTTCTCAAAGAAAAGCCCCAGCAGTGGTAGAGTTTTGGTTTAAAAGCATGCAAAAGTGTTCCTTCCAGTGCTCCAGGATTTTCTGGCCATCTGTAATGATTGTAGCATTGTCAGCTGCTTTCAGAGTGCCTGATGAGGAGCAAGATGGTCCATATAGTTCTTTTATGCCTTCATAAAAGTTCCTTGGTCGCATGTGTCGGACTGCCTTTGGAGTTCCTGAGCTTTTTGTTGCCACTAGATGTTCTTCATTTCTCTTATTTGTGCATGGCATTTCCGCTTTAGTTCTTGGAAATGAGCTTGCTTCATGTTGCAGGATGGATCTTGAAGAAGGGTTAGATAGGCTTTGGGATTGATGAGGCATGAGATTTCATCATTGTTGTCATCAAACCACTCTTACCTCTTCTTTTTTGCAAAACCAATGGTTTCCTCAGTTGTTTCTTTGATAATATTTTGCAATGAGCCCTATTCTTGTTCAGTGTCAGTGGGTACAGGCTAGCTGGGCTGCATTGATGGGCTCCCAAAGATCTGATCAGAGAACAAAGCTTGGAAAATTTACTTTTAGGGGGCTCTAACTCCCATAACCCCTACAACTAGCATGATGATCAGAAATACCCCTAAACTAACTTGTATACATTCTCATTTGAAATACAGTTGTACCTCCCTTAAAGAGCATAATGCATTCCACATGATTGCTCTTTAAGTGAGTTTGTTCTTTAAGTGAAATACTATTGTAAGTGAACGATTGTGACTTCTGGCAGGGGGGATTGCGAACCCCGATTTATTTGCTAAGTGAGTTTTTGGTTGGTTTTATTTGTTAAGGGAAGTGAACATTCAGAGAAATTCTGCTCTTTAAGTGAGTTACTCTTTATGCGAGGCGCTCTTTATGCGAGGTTTGACTATACTTCACAATGGCTTGTAAAGGGTTGATGTTTAGAGCATAATACATCTTTCTTTTTGGAGCCACACACATAGTGCTGTGTTTGATTAAATCACAAGAAAGTATGTTGCACATTTGTTTCACTTCCAGGGTGAGGAAGGCTTTTTAAAAAAATACTCCTATAACGTCAGCGAGAAAATATTTTTAATTATTCAAAATCTGGGTGTCATCGGTTTACATGGGCAGATTTAAAGCTGTACTTGACAAATATTCCAGAATAGCTGATAATGATAGAGCATGCATGTTTTTTAAAAATGGGCACTATCACTTTAAGATAAGGTGCCTATGCACTTTGCTCACACAAACAAGATCGATTTTGAGCAGACTCCCACTGTTTGCTTTCTTTTTTGGAAGGAGAAGAAGGATTCTCACGCTGCATATATACCCAGCATATTCTCGATAACAGCTTTTTTTCTTCTCCTGAAATCCACCAAAACTGAAGAAAAATCCAAGTGACTGTTCCTAGCAGCTGTGTGGCCTGGAGTTCACTAGGAAAGCTGGCTTCCTGCAGTCCCCTATTCACCACCTGCTTCAAAGGCAGCCTAGCTGGCTATAGTTTCCAGGCCAGGTAGGGTGCCATTGTGCACAGCCTGGGAGGATTAGTATCAAAGCTGCGGCAACCAGGCCCTTGGTCTTAGGCTGCCATTCAGTCTAGCAGGGAGAGGCTAAGACTGGCCAAGGTCATCGTATCCAGTGTGCTATGGACTGGGAACGGATCCTTCCTGAGAATAGAAGGCTTCTCATGAAATCATGGCGCAAGCTTGAAGCACAGCAGGTGCCCTCCTGGAATTACATACATCTGTTTACGTTGGGGTACCGTGGCTGACAACGAAATAATAGAGCTTTTTAATATATTTTTTCCCCGCTTTCATGAAAGAATGCAAGATACAGTTGTATGGAATGGCTTTTATTTTGAGGAAATTATAACAAAATATTTAAAAGATTTAACTGAAGCTTTTGTATGTGCGTGCATGCGTGAAGAGCAGAAGAGGCTGATTTAACCATTTTTAATCTGTACCACTGCTGGATAGCAACAGCAAGATACTGAATATTTTCTCCCAACCTTCCGACATTTATTGGGTTTACACCGGATTCGCTTAGTTGTCATGGATAACGAAATTACTTGGAATAATTTTCTCCCTCCCCTCCTGAGACAAGGGTATTTCCCCCCCCCCCAAAGGGTGAGGTAAGAATGACGTAAAAAAAGTGATAAAACCAACTTGATGAAATTGTGGGGGGAGAAAAATTAAGCTGTAAGATGTGTTGTCATGACGACAGGGATGTTCTACTGATGAACTGTACTCTTCATTGTCCAATCAGATAGTAGAGCTGAAGCTGGAGCAGGAACAGGAGAAGATGCACCTATTGCAACAGCAAAACACAGAGAAGGACAGCCTGGTCCGAGACCATGAACGGGAAATTGAAAAACTAGAAAAACGACTCCGGGCTGCCATGACTGAATACGACAATAAAAGCCAAGAATGCAGGAAACGAGATGGGCAGGTAATAATGCATTTCAAAAGTCATAGACTTGAATCCCCACCCCCCAAATTAAAACCAGCATTTCCTGTTTTTCAGTATAGTTGTTAATGCACGGAATATGATAATTTGCAAAAATGGCATATAAACACTATTTTATTTTCCTCCCCCTCCATACCGCTCTCTCCCCCTGGCATTGCTGAAAAAGGCTTTAACTGGAAAAACCACAGGTAGCCAGATTAAGAATCCCATGGTGTGCAAAACTTGGCCTCTTATTTATAATCTTTTTTCATTTTCTTTCATGGTGGATTTAAAATGGGGAAAAAAAGGTATTTTCCCTCCCCTTTTATCTACAATAACCCCCTCCTTTCCAAGTAAGTCTCAATTAAATATTTCTCAATTACTCATATGGTTTATTTAAAGTTTCCGTCTCTGCAGGCAGTCCATAAATGACTTAAATTTTCTTAGAAATTATTACAATTTTTCTTGGTTTTCTTTTTTCTCCCCTTTTTTACATTTGAATGACTGATGCACAATTGAGATGCTTTCAAATTTGAATTGGTTCCAAGTAGGCATAAATTTTAAATTAACCATGTACCTATATGTCTAAATGTTCAATATTATTGTATGTTTGTTTGTTTATATATGTATGTATATTGTTCTCACATGTGACCGCATTGACACATACAGGAATACAGATACACACGCAAACACACCTACCTCCCATCTTTACAGTCACTGTTAGGAGCCATATAACAAAATAACCCCCAGCTGTGGTGGCATTTGACATTTCAGAGGTATGGATGAATTACCCACGGTCATAGTGGAAATTGTTTATTTAATGTTAAGGGTTTTTTTAAAAAAGAAAATCTTGGTTAATAGTGATGATGATTGTCTTTACTATGAGAGCATTTTGGCGTATTTAATTATCTGGGATTTATGTTTTGTACAGGCCTGAAGAGAAGACATTTAAAAATTGTCATGTATTTGGTAAAATACAAAATGATTATTTTGCCAGTTTGTAATAGAATGGCCCTGTTATTTTATTTTATTATTTTTTGCAAAAATTGTCGTATTGCTTTTGTATGACTTGCTCTTAGGATCCCTTTAACAGGGCTTGATGGAAGAATTGTATACATGGACATCTTTCTTTATAAAATTGTAGACTATTGTAGTATTCTATTCTTTATGAGTTTTGTCATGTATTGTAGAAATGTGGTGTAACTTAAGCAAATAATAATAATAATGCCAGTATTATTATTAAGAATATAAGTAGAAGACGTCCTCTTACTCTTATGATTTATTTATCTTTTTCTTGCTATTTATTACCTAAATAAGGAAAAAATAACACATGCACATGTTTAACAAGAAATGAGTGCTTTTGGAAAGTTAGGTAGCACCAATATTATTTGGGTAATATTCTATTATTGTATTCTACTATTTGTAGCTTTCTTTCATCTGAAGTATCCCAAAGTGAGACACTAGTATGTTCCATTAGTCTTTTCGCTAGGCATATGCACTACAAACTACAAGCATACTGTGCAGCCAGACTAATATGTGTTTCATTGGGTACAACAATGTAGAAAGAGCATATGTTTTCTACTCGATTTGTACCAGCAGTTGGTTGCAATGGATGTAACTGCTGAAAAATGTCTCATTGTAATCAGTGGAGGGTAAACATTTAGCTCCTAATAACAGTTGTATTCATTAGAAGTAAACATTTAATTTATATCCTTCACTTGGCTTCTTTGCACTTTTAAAGAGTTATGCCAAACATCTTGATTGCACCAATTAGGCATGCAGTCCCATTTCTGAGACTCAGGTCATTGCTGTATTGTTTGTTTGTTATATTTGGCTCAACAGTGAAAATTGGTATCTGCAAGATTTAGAGGTATTGTTTAGCACATCTAGGAAAACCAGAAGAGTACAGTATTGCATTGTACTCCTGTACTACTGAAATTAGTTGTCATCTTGTGCATAGTATTTGTGTCATCCACATATATTTATTGGTTGTGTAGCAGCTAACGAATAACTGCAAACGGACAGTAATACATTGATTTTAACATTTTTATTAATTTTCTTCTTTATTCATTACTGTCATAACTGCAGTAAGGAGGATGTAATTTCCTTTGAATTGGTTGTTGGCTTTAAAAGCTTGTCTATTCTTAATAATTATTGGGGTGGGGTCAAGATGTGAGGTGTGTTAACTTAATAAAGAGAACAATTTTGTTCATAAAATGTTTTAGAACTATTTACAGTGGGCCTTTTACATAAATAATACGAATTGATTGTCTCCTTAAAGCAATGTAGGTAATGACAATATGAAAACAGTAACAATGTATGCAAATATCAGTAGTGTATTAATAAATAAATGGTGTCCTTCAGTGTGGAACATGTTTTTGTATGGATTATGCACGTCCTTTTCACTCCCAGTGGAAGCCATTTTGTTTAGTAAGCTTCTTTGTATACCTTAAATACCTCACAGTTTGATTTAAACATGTTACATGTTTTGAAAGATCCAATGGATCCTTGGTTACTAATGAAGACATTTCCATAATTTTCTGGTATCTTCATTCCAAAGATTAAGATTATTTGGGTGGCAGAGGCAATCATGTTATGTAGGACTTCTGAAGAAGTATAGTAAAGTTGTGAAGAAAGGAGTGTTTTGAAAAAGCATTAGAAAGGTTTGATGTCATATATAACACTGAAACCTTAAATGACTACCAAAAGATAGAAAGTGAAGGATGCATATATATATTAAACGGATGTCTTTATGGCTTTTGCATGTAATGCTACTGTTCCATTCAAATTCTTTGGAAGTTTTTATAGATCTCTATATAAAAAAACTTCCAAAGAAATTGAATGGAACATGAGTGTTACATGCAAGAGTCATAAAGACATTTCTTTAATAGTAAGGTGGCCAAGCCCATATTAGTATAGACTTCTTGATTGAAAGAAATGTAGTTGTTGTGTGTCTAGACTATAATTACATATAATGTTATAATTTAATTGATCATGATAAACATTTTCTAATGTCTTATTGTAGACTAATAATGTTTGGGAATGGTAGCTGTTCTAACTGGCTAAACTCACTTTTAATTGAAAATTTGAGCCATTTATGTGCAAAAAGTAAATGTCATATACTGTCTCCCTACATAATTATACGTCAGTTGTCATGTATGTGCTTGTAAGTACAATGATTTCATTTGGATAAATTATTTTAATAGAATATTTAAGATGTGCAGATGGTTACGACTAACAATTTTAATTTTATTATCATGAAATAGCAGTTTTTCACAGGCAATGACAGTTTTTAAAATACTTTTCTCATTTACACTGTTTTTGCCTATTTGCTAGCAGATGTATCAGTTCCATGACCATATTATTTCTTAATCCAATTAATGTCACCTTTTCCCTCACACACGACACATATCTTTGACACTTCAAGAAGTGGACTATTTCCATCGTTTGCATAAAGTTGTATCATCTTAATATTTATTCTTTGACCATTTGACTTTTGGATAGAGAAGAATGGAATGCATTAAAAAAAAACACAGAGTTTTTGTTTTGTTTTTTCAGTAGAAAAATGAAACCTTTTTGCCTGAGTTCTGTTATGATGCACTGCTTTGCAGCTTTCCTCCATTCATAAATGTTTCACTAATATATTGGACAGTGGGATAGCTTTCATTAGGTATGTTATGGAAGATTTAATTTAATTTAATTTTTCCATTGATATGCTGCCCAATCAGGGGAAACCCGAATCAGGGCGGCTCACAATCACACAATATACATATACACAGTATAATCACAATGTAATCAATATACAGTACCCAATACAGAATAATCAATCCATAATAAACAATATAGTCACAATATAATCAATAAACAACACTCAGTACAGAAATTATACAATAATCAATTCAACAATATATAATATAATACAAACAAAATGCCATTGCAGTGCTGATCAACAACCTCTCTACTGCAGTTAAGTCCAGGTGCTGCTGCAGCGAAATCCTACCGCCTGGCCAGGGGCAGGGTCCCGGGAGCCAGGTGGTGGAGGAGCTCCCAGCATGGTTGCCGTGGCAGCCTCCCGCCCCCAGCTGCAGGTGGTCCTCAGGCGCCGGGGTCCGCAAAATCCTGCCATCACGGCAGCCTGTTAAAATGTTGCTGTAGTATGGACTTGGCCCTGAACTCTTGTGATTTGTTAAGATAAAATGATACATATTCTAGATCAGTATAATCAGTGGTGGGATTCATCAGATTTGCTACAGTTTGCCAGAAACAGTAGTGGAAATTCCAGCTGGCCCTGCCCATCCAAGTTTTGAAATAAAGTAGCCCTAATTCGGGTGCAACACAGGGGTTTTCCCCTGGCCAATCCCACCATACCACACCCACAGAGTAGGTAGTAATCTTTTTTAATCCCACCACTGAGTATAATCATATGTCAGAGTGATAGAATGTACTGCCTTTATTATGAATATTTGAAATAGGGAAGGTAGCAGTATAAAGCAAAGCAATACACTTACATACCACCCCACAGCGCTCAATGCACTCTCTGGGTGGTTCACAAGTTAATTAGTATAGAAAAATAAAATCTGTAGATTCCTGTTTAGTTTCATAATCCTTGTATCTGTTTGGCCATTTCCCTCCTTTTGTTTAGTTTGTTTTTACTCAGCTTTCATTAACTTTTGCAACTCTTCATTACTCCTGATGTCCAATTACAATTTATAGGATCAACTTTAACTTAATTTCAGTCGAGTGACATTCCTATTAGACAACTGACAATGCTTCCAATTTACAATCCCTTAAGATTATTATGGTTGTCACTGAAAGCAAGATTGAGTTCAGAACCCTAGTTGAGCTCAGGCTGTCTCATTTAGACCCTTTGCTTTGGAGGCCATCTGTTTCTGCTGGATTGGAACCTCACATTGGAAATTTTAATCTTTTTATCTTCTTGCATTCTACAAAAGGTTCTTTTTGTTCCCCAAAGAAATGAATAAAATTTGAAGGCAGAGTAGACTTCTCTCTCCCCATCCTCTCTTTGTGTGTGTTTGTGTGTTTCTGTTTGTGTGTCTGTAAAAGTATTAATATCTGGGCTTTAGAACATAGACTTATTGTTTCCTTCATTTTCATGTCAGCATGTAGAAAACCTGGGATTCTTGGATTCACCTTCAGTAGTCTTGTCAGTAATTTTAAGTGCATTGTCCTCAATGGGTTGGATAAATGGAACGTTCATTACCTTTTATGAACAATTCACTGTTTTTTGTTTTGTTACATACAAAGAGAGGCAGTAGATGTAATGTACACTTCACTTGCCTCCTAAGCTACATTCCTTGATGGGAAGCTAAAGCTGCCAATCATACAATCACACTTCCTCTTCTTGCCTCTAATTTGGAGAGTTTGGGAGGGAAATTACCCTTTTTTGTTTTCCATATATTTTCTTTGACTCTCTGGAAGCTTCAGAAGTGATACAGAGGATCTTTTGCTTTTCTTTGGGGTGGGGGTGGGATCAGCTGTATTTGCTTAAAGATTTGGCCAAATCAGATTTGTACTCCTAATGCATTTTCTGTATCTGGGAGGAGTTGTAGGTTTTTTTAAAAAAAAATCATACGACTTAAGCTAGAAAATAGCAGGAAGGCCAGTAGATGCTCGTTATATGAAACCTGACAAAGTTAGACTCAATGTATCAAAAGGAAGGGTGAGCAAAGTTAACTCAATAGTATATAGTGTTTTATCTAAACCGCTTGTCATATTTAAGACTAGTGAATCATTCACAATAACATGGCATAAACTAATTGAAACTTCAACTCTTCCATAGAAGAATTATGATAAACTAAAACCTTTCAGTCTGGGGTGCAGGCACAGATTTTATATACCCACAAATCTTAAAGGTCTGCTAAAGTTCAGGGGTGGGAAAACTGCGGCCTCAAGGGGAGCCTAGGATTCTGGGAATTGAAGTCCAGGTACACCTGGAGGCCCAAGGTTGAGAAACCCTGGTCTAGAGAAAACAGGCTAGTCATCCAGATGTTCTGGAACTTCAATTCCCAGAAGCCCAGGCTCCCCTCATGGCCACAGGTCTCCCACCCCTGGTCTAGTTCCTTAAAATACTGTATGAAACCAGAAATTGTTTTGCCAACTTTATTTGAAGACATTTGCTAAAATGATTTTTATTTTGAAGACAAGTGCCAAAATGATATTGTGTTGCAGGTTTCACACTGACCTAAAAATAATCTAAAAGTAGATAAATATCATTGAACTTCATTAAATAAGTTCAGTTTGGTGTAGTAGCATGGAAGCTTTCACGTTTCACATAAGTGTTTGCCAGGAAGAGTGGTTTGTTTTATTCTTACATAACAGTTAATGGATTTTCTTTCTAGTTTCAGACAGAAAAAGACCATTGTTTCAAATAATTCCAAAAAGATAGATTAAGAAAACTTCTTTGTATTAAAACCCATTGTGTAGCATTCTGCTTTTCCTTTGACATCACCTTTGGATGATGTCCTTTTGCATAGCCCTTTTAGTGAATGTAATTTGCAAAACATTTTGTTATCAGATGCCTGTGAAGGCAGTATAAGTCTACTCAGCTTTTTCCTAGTCAGAAATGTCTGGAGCCTAGACTTGGCTTATGGAATAATCTTCTGTGATCTCGGTGACTTTCGTCAGGTCCTTTCAGATCTTCTGCCTGCCTCTTCCTTACCTTCAGTGTTAATGGAGTATGTTGGCAATTCTAAGAACCAAAATGTTAAATAGGTTAAAAATCTTAAGGAGTGTACAATTGTTTCCATGCCCATATGTTTTCTGTGCTGAACTCTGGAATTGTTCATGTACTACTGAACTGAAAACAAAGTTGCTTTTTCTCAATCCTAAGTAAAAAATATCTTTGTTTCAATTTTTATGCCAATTTGCTCCCAAAGGAAGGATACAAGGTGGCTCACAATTAAAAGAATAAAATCAAACACAGTGAAAAACACAATGAAAATAATATTAAAAACAACAAAATAGCCATATTAAAAGCTATTGCTTAAAAATAATAGCTTAAAAATACCACATACCTCAGATGGGGTATGTGTGGATGCATATATGCAACTTCCCATAATAACATTCAGTTGTCCAGATGAGTTAAAAGACAACCTACAAAGGCTTTGCTTGGTGATGGAAAGAGGAGAGGAGAGGAAGGAGGCTATCAAAGCCTCCCAGGATTGTACATTCCACAAAGACCCTCTCTTATAGCTTAATGAAACAAACCCTTGGATTGAGAGAAGAGCATCCCTGGAAGGTCTTAAAAGCTGGGAAGACTTATACAGAATGATAAAATCTGTCTGATGACCTGGACCCAATATTTATATGGCTTTATACAGCCCTTTAATTTGAGCCTGGAAATGGATCAGAGGCCAGTAAAGCTGTTCTAATAGGGGAGTTATATACTACTTGTAACTGTCACAGTCTGGCCACAGTATTTTGAGCCAGCTGACATTTTTAACAGTTTTCAAAGGCAGCCTCATGTAGATAATATTGCAGTAATCCAAGTGAGATGAAACTGAAGCATGTGTCATTGTAGCTGGATCAGATATCTCACGGAATGGGTACAGATGGTGCGCTGTGCAAGTGTACCCCCAGCTACTGCTGAAATAAGTTCCCCCAGTCTCGTGGCTGAATCAGTCATCACAACAAGAAACCCCTGAGACTGAGAAGACATTACACATTCCAGTACATTGCCCAAACTGGGACAACATCTTAGCAAGAAGATAGCAGCACAATGCATGAAAGTTGTTGATGATCTGATACCACATACTCAACACAGACCCATCGTATGCATAGCAAATGCTGCAGTGAAACCCCAGGAGGTGCCTTTTCACAGGCATTTTAACTTTAAGAAGGGTAAATGGGTGAATTTTTGAGAGCAGCTGGATAAAAGTGTGGAGAAGATCCCCCAGCACCCAGAGTAATATCATGAATTTGTCCATCTTGTGAAAGTAATACCCTGTTTACCCGAAAATAAGACATACCCATAAAATAAGCCATAGCAGGATCTCTCAGCAGTTGCACAATATAAGCCATACCCCGAAAATAAGACATAGTGATAGGCGTGACTATGCAGCATCCTGGCACGGAGCGGTAAAGAAGACGGGCAGCCAGTGACATAATAAAAATAATACATCCCCTGAAAATAAGCCGTAGTATGTCTTCTTGAGGAAAAATTATTTTCAGGGAAACAAGGTATGAAGGGAAAATATTCCAAGAGGATGCTGTACCCAGTACATTCAGGGTCTGACTGACAACATCAAACCTCTGCTGGATAGGTATCAGGCACTCTACAATCAGGATCCTTTTCAGGAAAATACTGTTGAAGCTGAGGAAGAACTGATGCAGGCTGTAGCTGAAGCAGAACAGTAGACAAGCTTGAAAACTCCTTAAAAATTTAGGTGGAGATTTAAACCAGCCGCAGCAAAACTATACTGGAGTAACAGCAGACCAAATAGCTAGTCATTTGCTAAAGAATGGAAAAATACAAGGCATAAAGGTGTGGGAAAAAGCCATCCAACCAGAGGAACAAAAAGGGGGTTTACTTAATGGACAATTCATAGCATCTGAATTGTAGGACGCTAAGAGCATGAAACCGAATAAAGCAACAGGTATCGATAACATAAGAACAGAGCAGACAAGGCAGTTTGGTCCTCACACCTCGGAATGGATTCTGCAATTAATGACCTGCATAGATGAACTTAAGAGTCTTTAATTGTGGAGACAGGGTAGAGTTGTTGCTTTATTGAAACCCGGCAAAGACCCAGATGACCTGCAAAGCTACCGGCCAGTGTCACTCCTTTGCTAGCTTTATAAGGCACTGGAACAGATGATTCACAATTGTACCTCCCAATTTATTGATGGAAAGATCATAAAGGATCAAGCAGGCTTCAGGCTGGGCAGGTCATGTTGTGGTCAAATCCTTAACCTTATGCAACACATTGAGGATGGCTTTAAAAGAAAACAAATTACAGGAGTGGCTTTCATTGACCTAATTGCACCATACAATACTGTCAATCATAAGATTCTGCTCTGTAAAATAAGTAAGCTTACCAAAGATGACAAGCTTACCAGGCTCATTGGCAGCTTTCTTCAGAACTGAGGATTCTATGTCATGATGAATGGAAAGAACAGCAGATGGAGGTTGCAGAAGAAATGACAGCCCCAAGTAAGTGTATTGTATCCAACACTGTATAATATATATTCAAATGATCAACCAGTTCCTGAAAATGCAAAATTGTTCATCTGTGGACAACACAGCAATGGCTGTCCAAGGACCAAGCTTTGATGAGGTAGCTGGAAAACTTACTGGAGCACTTGAAGAATTAGGACAGTATTACAACATCAGTCATTTGAAGCCTAATCCAAGCAAGACTCAAGTGTGTGCTTTCCACCTTTGAAACCAAGAGGCAAGGGTTGAGTTGGAAGCTAAGTGGCAAGGAACAGCATTGTTCAGTACCAAAATACCTAGGTGTAACACTTGACCGGACATTCTCTTTTAAGCAGCACTGCCTGAACACCAAAACCAAAGTTAGTACAAGGAACCATATCATCAGGAAACTCATACACTATGAATGGGGAACTCAACCATTCATGATGTGCACATCAGCTTTGGTCCTGAGCATCTCCACAGCAGAGTATGCTGCTCCAGTATAGAGCGCATCCACACACACAAAAGAAGTTGACATTGCTGTTAATGAAGCCATGCATATAGTGACAGGATGCATCAAACCTACACCAGTTGAGAAAATACACCCTCTTGTTGGTATCACTCCACCTAAGATAAGGAGAGAAGTAGCAGTAAATGTTGAGATAACTAAACAAGAGACAGACCCTCAACATCTTCTGAAGGGATATGTGCCTCAAGTCTGCTGGCTAAGATCCCGGAAGAGCTTTATGGCAAGTACAAACACTCTTGAGGGTACACAAGAGCAAAATCAAGTTAGAAGATGGAGCTTACTGGACAAGGAACAACATTAAAGGAGGATACAGCTGAGGAACTCAACCTCCCCTATGTCACTTGGAGAACTCTGAATAGGATCAGGATTGGAGTCCCTAAATGCAAGACCAACATGCTCAAGTGGGGGCTGCTGGTGGACAACAACACAATGTGTGAATACAGAATCCAGCTCTTTTGCTGGTCTGCCAATTGCTGCCAGAAACATGCACCAGTGAGGACTTAAGTTTGGCCAACGACAAAGCTAAGAATATGGCTTCATTTCTGCAGTCCAAGTTTTGATTGGGACAGAAAAGAAGAGCCTTGCCCTAAAATGAAATGTTGGAGAGTGTGTAGTATGTATTCACTAAACAGTGGTACCTTGCTTAAAGAGCATAATGTGTTCCACGGGCTTGCTCTTTAAGCGAGTTTGCTCTTTAAACGAAACACCATTGTAAGTGACCAATTCTGACTTCTGGCTGGAGGGGGGGATTGAGAACCCCGATTTAGTTGTTAAGTGAATTTTTGGTTGGTTTTAGTTGTTAAGCAAGGCGCCCATTCAGAGAAAATTCTGCTCTTTAAGCAAGTTAGTCTCTAAGTGAGGCACTCTTTATGCGAGGTTTTACTGAATTTGGATTCAAGGAGGGCTTTTCTAATGCTAGTCTTGGATAACTGCCCTTTTGGAACAGCTAGTATTCTGTATTGCTGCAAAGAGTTATTTGTCATTTCCCTCTGCTTTTATAAGTCATACTTCATAAATTGAGACATATCAATGTAGGACTGGTGGGTCAAATTGCTTCCACAGGGGCTCCATCAACTACCACATTTGAATCAGAACAAATCTGAGTGAGTTTATCTGTTCTTGAGTGGTTGACTTCCTTTTTTGTGAGTGAACATGTAGTAGGCCCTCAACCACACGAGGGAGCTGCCCTATGTAGTTTTATGTAGTGATACCGTAGTAGAAAGCATAATTTGCCACTGCCTTGGAATAGGCTTTGCTGAAAAGCTGTCAGCCCAGGACTGAGCCTTGTGGTACCCTACTATTTACCCCCTTTCAGTTTGAGAAAGAGTTATAGATAAGCTCTCTCTGGGTCCAATTCTGAAACAAACAGTGTATCCACCTTGTGCTAGCGAGGCCACATCTGGTTAGTTTGTTAATCAGAATATTACCGGGGCACTTTGTCAAAACTTTGCTGAAGTCAAGATATATTACATTTACAGCATTCACACCATCTACCAAGAAAGTTACTCAGTTGAAAACCAGATAAAATTAGTCTGAATTCTTGTTATTGCCGCATTGTTTTCAAGGTGCTTGAAAAATGATTGCTTTATAATTTTGCTCCAGCATTTTCACTGGGATTGATATGAGGCTGACTGGTCTATAGTTACCTGGCTACTCTTTTTTGCCTTTTTTTAAAGCTAGGAACAGTGTTAGACCTCTTTCAGACACTCGACACTTTGCCTGTCTTCTATGCTTTTGAAAAAAAATGATAGTGGTACTGAGAAGTGGTACCCTGTGGTTGATAAGTGCTACAGATGAAGAGTAAATGTGAGGTGAGAGAGAAATGAAATATAGAAATGATACTGACAAGTGTTTGTTTACAGTGGCTATTCATAAAAGAGTTGCTGGTGATAATCCTAACATTGTTTAGCTCATTTTGTGTGATAAAACTGTTGTTTCTTTTTCAAACTGCAGGAGATAGAACTGAACCTCTTGATTCATTGTGATGTAGTAGTGTCAAGTGACAGTGTCTGTCTGAATTCATTTGGTTCAAGAATGGTCACTTTGTCAATAATATTCATTAATTTCATTTATTTCATTTATTAGACTTGTATGCCGCCCTACTCTATGGTGCGACTCAGAGCGGCTAACATACCATGAAGCAACAAATATTACAATATCAAATATAAATAAAGCATCACAATACAATACAATCCATACAGCTGCTAACATAAAAATAAAAATACAATACAGTCGGGCGGCTCTTTATCCCTTCCCAGCCAGGGAAGGGCGGGGCCTGGAGCAGCGGTGGTGATGGTCTTTGGCCAACTGTGAAGCCCGGCAGTTCTTTATCCCTTCCTGGCCAGGAACATATTGTTTTCTGGGAGTTAAAACTGTTTTATTTCCAGTTTTTGAATATTGCTGTTATCAGACAAGTCCCTTTGATTGCTTGTAGACACTATTTGTGTTCATGTAATATTTGAGTAATGTGTTGCAAGTAATGAGTTGCAGGTTTGCATCTCGGTCATGTGCTTGATTGCACAACTGAGATGCACCCTGACACCTTGTCAATTACCTTCAGCAAGTTGTACAAACCCTACAAAAACATCAATAAGTTTATGACCACTGCTCCATCTATCCTATCTCAAATGCTGGAGGATGCTGATGTTAGATGATGGCCTGTATTTGAAAACCAAATGAATTAATACTATTGCTAGATGAACATAATTGGCCTCTTATTTATTGGCATGGTCTCTATATTTTTATCTTTCTTATCGGGGCTGTTATTGCTACTAAATAACTGCTTTGAGTCATTAGATAAATTCTTTTCAAATTTGTTGCACTTTTATCACACAATAGTGTGACAGCTGTTCTGCAGCTTTTGTAAGGGGTTGCTTCTGATTCTTCCCAAAGGTTTCTATGCATGCAAGAAGATTTGAAATCAGGAGAAATGAGAAGGATGTCAAATATATGTGAACTGTAAACTACATAGAAATTAGACGTGGCTCACCAAAAAGCTAAAATAGTTGCCTCTTTTTGGCAAGAGGATTGATAGTTACTATTGTTTTAGAGACTGTAACTATAATTCATTTTGCTAGAGATTTTTCATGGTGATAAAAATGGAGATTACAAAGTATGACTTTATCTAGTAGAATATAGTAGAATATGACACTGTCTGGAAGGCAGCAGGTTATCAGTTCGATACCTGAATACTACCAGATGGAATGAGCTCCCGTCTCTGCCCCAGCCCCTGCCAACCTAGCAGTTCGAAAGCAAGAAACTGCAAGTAGATAAATAGGGACCACTTCGGTGAGAAGGTAAACAGCGTTCTGTGTCTTGTCATGTCTATCACATGACCATTTAAATGTCTGCAGAAGCAGACAGCGCTGACTCTTTGAAACAGATGAGCACTGAACCCTAGAGTCAGATATGGCTGGCTTTTGAGCACAGGTGTGACTTTTAATTTAACCTATGGTACTAGATATTAAATTGTGGTCTTCTGGATTAATGAGTTTGAAGAATTATTCTGAATCTAATATCTCTGTTGATATCATTGCTGGTATCTAAGTTTAATATGTCAAAGAAAGCCAGATATTTATAAAGAGAATTTTGAAACTGAAAGAGTTATTGGAGTTGATAGAAAGTCCTGAACAAAGTAGTTTTTACTTGATGGTTTAAATTTAAATTAATTTAAAAAAAACCAAATACACTGAATAGAGATTGGCATGGTGATCAGCACATGCATGAATTGTATTAGAATATGTTCTTTCCCTTTATACATATTTTCTAATATGACCATTGCTTAACTTCAGGAAATAAAGGCACATACATTTATTATAATATTTTTCATGAACAAAGACATTGTTTGTTTATCAGATATGAGGAATTTTCTGTCTGTTTGCACTGCTTTAAACTAGGGTTTGGCAAAGTACAGTCCCTTGGCTATGATGGAATGCATTTCTTGCCTTTGGTTATTCTGGCTAGGTTTGGTGAAAGCTGAAATTGAACAGTGTTATAAGGCTGCACTTTGTCTTTCCCAGTTTAAATCTTTTGTGGCACCTTGACAAGAGGAAATCACTCAACTGAAACCTGTATTGACCATATCATACTGATGATTAGCATTTTATCTGGCATCTGAAGCCATAAGAGAGAATTGGTTTAAGCTCCAGGACTTTCCTGTTTCTTTAGTCACAGTTCAACATTCTTCCTACTGGATCTGGCTGCCCTATTTATTAGTCTATAATGGAGAAAAATACAAAATTAAATTAGAAAACCAACATTATCCAGGTTGCTTCTCTTGTCTAACTAAGATGGAAAAACGAAGTTGAACTCTATATTTAAATTGCAACTTAGATTGGTAAAGGTATTTCAAAACCAACCATGTGTAGTATATAACAGAAATATTTTAGCATACCACATAAGACTAGAAAGGGATCATCGTAGCTAAAACATGATCCATATTTCTTGAGGGCCTGTCAACATTTTTACACTAAACACAAACTGTTGGTTAGCTGACTTAGAGGAAAATGTGGTGACAAGGTACTGTGTCTTCTCTTTAGTGTTCTTTTTTAAATATTTCTTTGCACTTTGACACCTACAGATTCAGATTATAGAATCAGAGCAGTAAGCAGTGGTAGATGCAGAAAGAAAAGTCATAAAACTCTTTTTTGGGGGGAGGGGTAAGAGTGTGTTGTATTGTGGATAGGAGTAATGGACCAGATCTTATGAGGCCTGAGTTCAAATCCCTGCTTAATAGTGGAAACTCACTGGTGGTGTAGAATTGGTAAAACCATTTCTTAAATATCTCACTTTCTTTTATGGCCCTATTATGGTTGCTACATAGTACATTGGTTCCAAATTGACAGCACAGAACAACAACATTGTTTTTTTCCCCTGTAACTCTTGATTATAAATGAAGACATAGTTATTTGCATTAGTTGATTTCTAAAATTAGTCATACTTCATGACTAAGTTAATTTCTTTGTTGTGATTTGAACTCATTTCTTTCATGCTCAGCTTCACTGATTCACATTGGCACTGCAGCTCAGTAAAAGGTATGAACACAGCAAATGTGAATGTTATAACTTGGTATCTAAGTATACTTTTTCTTAGTGGGCTCTCTGAACTCAAACATACATATTATCTATGTTTGTGCAGCATCTTCCAGAAAAATGGTGAAATTGCTTTAGTCTGTCAAAGAATAGGCTCTGAGCCTAACCTGTGAAATAGATCTAATAAATTGGCAGAGCTTGAGATGTAAAGTTAAATGTTGGATGTTGGGGTGAAATAACTCATTACGATTAGCACTAAAAGCAGAAAGTGCATAACTCACTAAAGTAACACAATCAACTTGGTAATTAAACATTAATGTTTGGTTGTGTCCTTTGCAGACAGCATTATTTCCCTCTCCAAATAAAATAAGCCCTTTTTTCATTTTAAAATTACATACTGGGTAGCCCAGTCTTGATAACATAAAGCACATAATGAATGAAAGAGTTAACTATTAAGTATGGGTTTTTTTAAACTTCTCCATTCCATCAATAATTTCTCTATGTGTTTTGTTTTATATTTCAGTCAGGTAGCCAAGCAAAGTAAAAGGGGCCTGGGTAGTTTACAGGGGATGAATGAGTTTTGCATATCAATTTGCCTGTGCTCCTTCACTCTGAAGTTAGAGGTATCCTCAGAAGATATACAGCTAGGCTAAGGTCATTGATGAGGTGAGAATGATTTTCTTAGGGTAAAATCTTTCTGCTGCCATCTCCTTTATCTTATCAAAGCCAAAATGATGAATAACTAATATTTTATCCTGGTAGATTGTCACCCAAATGGTGAAGGACTACATTTACTACAAGATTTCCTTTAATCAAATCTGATTCCAAACACTAGAATGGATTATTTTTGTTTTATTAAAAAAAAAAGTTAAAGCTAAAGAGTAGATAAAACATGGATAAAAGGTTGCAAAACGTATGCAAAATGTTACAGTACAAATGGAAATACAGTAAAACACTGGATAACGATTGGATCGGATAACGCTAAAATCGCATAATGTTGGGGAATTTGAGGTAAACATTTGGATTGGATAACATTACGTTAACCATTATGTTAATCATTATGTTAACGTTATCCGATCCATCAGATAACCTTTGCCTCAAATTCCCTGAGGTGTGACTGTGACTCACCAGTTTCTCTTGGGAGAAAGGGAGGGGCTGCCTGCTCTCAAGCTTGCCATATTTGAATAACAAAGGCTTGCAAAACCAGTCTGACTATTTTAGCAAGGCAAAGGCTTAGGACCCTTTCCCCAGTGTAACCCAGAACACTTTGCAGAAAAATAATTGCAAAGAGACAGTTTGACCCAATTACCTTTATGAAATTTCCCCTTTAAATTCTAAAGAGCCTGAACCCAAGATTGTACCTCCGCAAGCCTCATGCATTGTCAATGGAAAACAAGCAGACTGAAACCTTTCACCTACAAAGCAATTAAGCTTTTCACACCCTGCAAAGCCCTGAGGGAACTTCCTTTATTACAGCAATGGTAGGTGGGCTGATTCTCAAGGAAAACATTTTCCTAGCTTCTGTTCAGATCTTTTAAAACAGCACTTTATAAAATTTTCAAAAATTTAAAAATGCTGTATGGCTTTGTTCCCCTAAAGTCAGGGTGGTCTGGCATGTTTTTGTAATGTATTTACCCTTTAGACAATTATTTCTTAAAGTTATTTAAGTTTCCTAATATTTTTAAAAAGAGAATACTTTGAGTATAATAACAAAAATTCTAAATTACTGGCAAGGGCAGCTAAAGAAAAAAGCCTTAAGGGACATATTAGTATATTGATAGACAAGTCAGGGAAAAGGTGTAATAAAAGTGGAGATAAATTGAAAATTGTGGAGAAATTTTATCGTGACTTATATACAAAAAAACCTGTCAACTTGGATAAACTCGAAGATTTATTTGTATCCCAAAAGATAAGAAAAATAGAAGAAAACCATAAGAATGCTATGGAGGAAGAAATAACAGAAAAAGAAATTGGAGATGCGATAAGAAAACTTAAATTAGATAAAGCCCCTGGGGAGGATGGATTAACAGCAGAATTTTATAAGGAATTTAAGACGATAGTGATTGGAAAATTATGCAAATTATATAATAAAATATTAGAGGGGGAAACGATACCCGAATCATGGACCAGGACAATTATAACTCTTATACCAAAACCAGGGAAGGACCAAGAGAAAGTGGAATCATATAGGCCAATTTCCCTAATTAACCAGGATGCTAAAATTTTCACAATGATACTAGCAAAAAGAATGAATGGTTTTATTGGAGAATATATTCAAAAGGATCAAACAGGGTTTCTGAATAATAGATACATGTCGGACCTAATTAAGAAAGTACTGGATCTAACGGATATAGCAGAACGCAAAAAAATAAAAATTGGATTTTTAGCATTGGACATATTCAAAGCATTTGATTCGCTGCAATGGGACACGATACAGAAAATGATTAGTTTATATGGATTTGGCAACAAATTCCAAAGTGTCATAGCTAGTTTATACCAAAAAAGTAAAGCAAAAGTTAAGGTTAATGGAGAGTACACAAAGGAGATACAATTAGAAGCAGGGACCAGACAAGGCTGCCCGCTATCTCCAGGCATATTTGTAATGGCAATGGAGTTTTTGGCCAATGCCATTAGACAGGATAATAAAATTATTGGTTTAGAAAATAACAAAATAAATCTTTATGCGGATGATACATTATTAATAATTAAACACCCTAATCAAATGATAGATAAAATATATCAACATCTTAACACATTCGAGGAAGCTACGGGATTGAGAATAAATTGGGAAAAGTCAGAAATGTTATACGTTAACGGGGACGCAGAGGAGCAGAATAGGATCAAGAATAAATATAAAATTCAGATTAAGAAGTCAATTAGATATTTAGGAATAATGATATCAGGGAAATTTGAAGATCTTAAAAAATTAAATTATGGGAAAATGAAGAAAGAAATAGAAACGAAAATTAGGCACTATAAAACCCTAAAATTATCCTGGTTTGGTAGAATTGCACTTTCAAAGATGATGTTATTACCAAAATTGAATTTCTTGTATGATGTACTGCCGATTAAGCATAGCACCAAGGAGTTGCAGGAGTACCAGAAAATGATAAATAAATTTTGCAATGGGGATAAGAGACCAAGAATAGTTAAGTCCCTATGGTACCAAGCACAGAAGGAGGGAGGACTAGGAATACCGAATATTCATAATTATTATAGAGCCTTTCAAATTAGAAACGTTATTAAAATATTAAAAAAAGATACATTGGACTGGAAAGAATTAGAGATGAGAGAGACAACACAACTAGATAAGTCGTACTTTTTAAAGGAGAAAGAAAAAAAGAAAGTACATAAAAGATGTATTCAAAATAGGCTACTAAAAACAACGTTAGATGAGTGGGATCGGATTAAAAAATGTATGGCACCTCATACCTCGCCGGCCTTGGAGCTAACAGATTTCAGGGATTTTCCCATTAACATAGACGACAAGATCAAGAAGGTATTAATAGACAAAAAGATATTACTGTTAAAAGATTGGGCAAAAATATGTAAGGATATGGTGACAAAGAAAGCACTATACACACAGTTGGGACTAAATTGGTTTCAAACCCTTCAGTTAGATAATTGGAATAAAAAGAAAATAAATGATAGTAGCCTAGAGAGAAAATATACAGAATTTGAAGGAATTCTAATTCAGATTAGAGAAGATAAGATGGGAATCAAAGGGGTGGTTAGTAAGCTGTATAAAATGTTGAACAAAGCAAGGAAAATACACGAAATCCTTAGAAATGTATGGGAGCAGGAATTAGGCACAACAATTAGAGAAAACAAATGGCAAGACATTTGGCAAAGAAGGATAATGAAAAATATGTCGGTTCGTGTCAAAGAACATAATTATAAGCTAATATGGCGCTGGTATCTGACCCCGGTCAAGCTGCACCAAATGGATAACAAAATAGGTATAAAATGCTGGAGGTGCAAACAAGAAACGGGGACATATATACACATGTGGCATGAATGTACTGCACTGAAAGGATTCTAGGAAGGAATAGAAAAAGAGGTTAGTTATATATTTGAGCAGAAGCTTGAACTGGGTCCAGAATCAGCGCTTTTGACAACTTCAGATAAAATTAATTTGAAGGGGGAAGGCAGAGAATTACTATTTAATAATGCTGTCAGTGGCTAGACAGTGCATTGCAAAAAAGTGGAAAAGTGATTTGAAAGTTAAAATAGAAGAGTGGTACAAAGAGATGTGGCAACTAGCGCTCAATGACAAATTGACCTGGGAGTTGAATATAAGGAAAGGCATTGTTCGGGAAAATAGATTTTGGGGAATTTGGAAAAGATTTGTAAATTATGTTATGGAAGGAAAAGGAGGAGTCAGGCCTGTGCCGGAGCAAGATTATTTTTGGAAGTAAAAAACTAAAGCTATTCCTGGATACAATATATATAGCACAGGGTGTTTTGTTTTATAAAATATAGTACTGTCTTTCATACTTGTTTTAATCAAGAAAGTACCAAAAATGTAACAAACCAAATGTGATTCAAGATTATTGTATTGTAATGTAATTATGTTATAGTTTGATGATGTGATTATTATTTGTTATTGTTTGTTATTTGTTATTGTTTTAAATAAAGTTAAAAAAAATTAAAAAAAAGTTATTTAAGTTTCCAGCATGTTTCCTTGACTTTCCCTTGAAGTCTCTGTTGCTTATCTCTATGGAGTTAATGTTATCTGATCCACCTGAATAGGATTTTATCTGGTGCATGCATCGGATAAGGCTAAAAATTGGATAACGAGGTATTACTGTACAAAGCACACACACACACACACAAAATTATCTCCTAAACTCTATGTGTGGGACTGCAGTGGCTTAGTGGTTAAGACTCTGAATTTGACGATTGGCAGGTTGGCAGTTCGATACCCGAGTGCTGCACAACAGAATGAGATCCCGTCTCTGTCCTACCTCCGGCCAACCTAGCAGTTTGAAAGCAAGAAATTGCAAGTAGATAAATAGGTACCACTTTGGTGGGAAGGTAAACAGAGTTTCATGTCTAGTCATGCCTGCTACATGTCCACAGAAATGTCTGCAGACACTGGCTCTTTGGCTGTAAACAGATGAGCACCACAACCTAGAGTCAGATACCACTGGCTTTTGAGCAAGGGCAACCCAACCTAACATCTATACACCTATGCTTATGTAACCCCCTTAGATTCTTAGGAAGGTTGCAAAACTTCCTTGTCCTGTTGTTTTTATATTCTCAATGGGTTTGTATGGTTCCAAATGCTCTCTTAATGTATCTCTAAATTTCCTCTTCCAGCAATAGCTTGAAGGAATAGCTTGAAGGAATAACTTGAAGGAATTCTCGGATTTATTACCTGCTGTGTAGGTCCTGCTAGCTCTCAATTGTTATTACAAATACCTTTCTGGTTTTTCCAGTTTACAGGAGAAAGACATTTTCTGCCAGATGGCACCTGGGTGAAACATTTTACATTACTTTGTCTTTCACATTTTCTCTGAGCATTTACAGAATGCATTTTCACCTGACCAACATGTTAACCATTAATTTCTTGACACTATACTCATGTTGCACAGAGGTTAACAGGGCTTGGGTTTACTTCAGAAACTTAAATTTTGCAAAATGATTTTTGAGAGAACAGTAGGTCAAGTCTTCAAGTGAAACTGGCAGAAGCCAGCTGCCAGATTTAAACCGTAAAGAGGCTTATATTTATACTTTGAGGGGTGACGTATTTCACCCCAACCCAGAGCTTAGCTAGTTAAGCTCTGCTTGCCAGGGTAAATGTTGGCTAGCATGGACTGTCTCAGCCCTTCCTTCATCTAACAACTCTGGTTTTGTTAACTGCCTTGTTGAGCAGTTGTTGTTTTTCTGCTTTAGCTGACTCATGTAAGTCCATAAAATCTCATACATTGTTTTTAAGGAGTAAATGCTTTCATGCCACTTTAATTTAATTTATGCACTCTGATGCTTATTTGGTACAAGGAATTGGTCACATTAACCTTAGTAGATATGCGAGCTAATGGTGCATCTGGGCCTCAAACTGACCTATAATTTCAGTCAAAGTTTCATGCAATGATGTGATGAAGAAATGTGATTGGGACAGGTCAGTTTCCAAATATTGAAATTAAACTCATAAATTAATATTAAGCAAAAGTGCATCTTGTTGGGATAAAAAAGTGGGAAACATATAAATAGTATATGGCAGTGATGGTGAACCTTTTAGACACTGAGTACTCAAACTGCAACCCAAAACCCACTTATTTATCACAAAGTGCCAACACAGCGACAGGGAGGAAGGAAACACTTCCATTGGCCTGCTGAGCAGAGGGGAGGGGCAAACTCTGTGCTGGGGGAGGGAGGAAGTGCTCCCATTGGGCTGATGGGCAGGGGATGAGACAAACTCCAGCAGTGCCAGTTTGGTTGGGGGAGACCGGATGCGTGTGCCCTGATCCCAAACAAAACTGCACTTGGCTCGATCCACCTGCCTCTTTGAAAAGGGCAGCGGAGACTCCACACATGGAATCCCCACTGACCTTTCCAACGAGTGAGGCAGATCGACTCGACTCCCTGTTCCCTTTACTCTTTGGAGGGTTTTTTTTAACATTGTGCAATCAGTATATTACACAACGTTAAAAACTGGATAATGCTAAGATTTGTGGAACCAAGTTTTAGCGTTATCTCGGGTATTAGTGTATTTTAATGGCAAGAGGTGAAATCCATTGGAATTAGATTTTGGTGTTACACATGTATAGTTCAACTGTATTTAAGCTTTATTAAAGAAACAAAGAAACACCTGGGGATGGCACTGGGAGGATGCCACGGCAACCGGCGCACGGGACTCGCCCCTGCTGGGGCTTTAAAAGCTGCCATGGGGGTAGGACCTTGCTCCCCCCCCCCGCTGCCAAAGAAACACCTGGGGATGGCGCTGGGGTGACGCCATGACAACCGGCGCTGAATCCATCTCCACTGGCGCACATGACTTGCCCCTGCTGGGGCTGGGCAGTGGAATTTTTGTCACAGCTGCCCCTGGTCTGATTTGTATCTGGGGTGGAGAGACTGTTTGAATTTGGTATTGTAATTGACTATATTGTATAATTTTTCTGCCAGTTTGACTATATATTTTTTATTCTATTGTATTTTTATGTAAGATTTATTAACTACATTGACTGTTAATTTTATATTTATTTATGTTGTTATATGCTGTTTCCAATTGTATTTTGTATATTGTATGATGTTATGCTGTTACTTTTTGTTCATGGTGTATTTTGGTTATTGTATATCATTGATTTGCTGTTTGTATTGTATCCATTGTGTTTTATTTTTATGATTTGTAAGCCGCCTAGAGTCAGGTTTTCCTGAGTAGGGCGGGATATAAATTTGAAATAATAATAATAATGATGATGATGATGATGATGATGATGATGATGATGATGATGATGATGATGATGTAATTTTGACATGGGATAAACTGTGAGGGTCATTGTGGCCAATTTAGGACAGAGTTGCACATGGACCAGATAAACTCACATTAAAGCACTGCCTGCTGTGGGTTTATGTGAATGGAACTGGACACATTAACTGCTTCCCGGCTTCAGTTGCCAGTTTATTAAAAACTGTGTATCATAAAGGTGATAGAGTGCTATAGAAATTTACTAATCAAATAATTAAACCAAGGAGGAGACTAACATTTGAATAGCATCCCTCTTTGTCAACTAGTGTACATCTGAACTGTATGTAATGAGATCTGTCAAAAGCAGGTGCATAGTATCGATTAGTGAAATATCAGCTGATTTTGGGATAGTGAAATAGCAATTATAGTTATCTACCACCCCATAGCACTTAGTGCATTCTCTGGATTGTTCACAAGTTAATAAGCATTTTGCCCCAACATGCTGGGTGCTCATTTTACTGACCTCAGAAGGATGGAAGGCTGAGCCAACCTCCCCAATAATACTTTCTGCTGCAAAACATGTGACATGTCACTGCACTGTTTTTTTCCTTACTTTTTTAGTGTTCATATTTCATAATCCAAATACAAAATCAAACTATTTAGCAACAGTAGTGCAAACATTCATGTAACTTTATATCTGGACTAAAGCTTGTCGCTTGTTGACTTTTAGTATACTTTTGAGTATACTCCAGAGCTGGAAAAATATCAGTGATCTAAGAAATAGAAATGTTACTGTATTATTGGCAGAAAGTGCAATGATTTGAAATGACTCCTGATGGTGAGAGAGGAAAGTGCAAAAGCATGTCAGCAGCTGAATATTACAAAGACAAAAATCGTATGTACAGTAGAATTACATAACTTTAAAGATGGCAGTGAAGAAATTTAAGTTGTTAAAAGATGTTTCTGTACTTTTGTTTAGCTATCCATTGCGGTGGAGGCTGTAGCCAAAAAATTTGAAGTATAGTCTTGCAGGAGCAACTTGAGAAGGAACTAGAAAAAATTCTCAAGTGCAAAGATATGTCATTGGAGACCAAGGCCAAGGTCATCCACACCATTATATGTCCAATTACTGTGTACAGATTTGAAAGTTGTACAGTGAAGAAAGCTGATAGGAAAGAAAGAGACTAGTTTGAAATGTGATGCTGGATGAGTGTTTGCAGATAACATGGACCAGAAAAGGGAAAAAAGGATCTTAGGTCAAATATAGCCCAACACTCTTTGAAATCAAAAATGACGAAGCTGAGGCTATCATAATTTGAGCAGATGACAATTAGACAACGCTCACTGGGAAATGTAATATTGCTACGGAAATTTGAAGGAAACAGGAAAAGACGAAGATCAAGCATGTGGATTGACTCCATAAATTGGGACAGAAAATTCCAAATCAGCTCATATCAGTCTCCTCACGTAGCTGCATCCTAAGTGTTATAATGTTAGAGAGATGGGTAGTCTGGGAACCAGACCATGTCTACGTGAGATAATTGGTAGGTAGCATTGTCATAAAACACTGTTAAAAGAAAACTTTGCAGGGCATGAGAGAAACACTGAGGTAGAGAATATGTGGGGGTCACACTTATCTGACATCTCTTTAAAAAAGCACGACTGTCTTTATGGGATTGAAAGCCTTTTGTACATTGTGTATGCTGTTAGTAAAGTCTCAAATGTAAATCTCCAGTTTTTATACTGGAGTACAAAAACTGCTTCCTATACTTTTGAAAATAAATTGCTTCTGAAGTCTAGCTATGCAGACTTCCGCTTCCTTGGCCATCAGTTATTTAGAACTTTAAAGAGAAAATTAATGTGGCTGTTGTATTAGGTACAGCAAAGGGACTTAAATTAGATTGTCCACTTTCTACAGTCAATCAATTTTAAACCCTTTGTAAATGGAGGAGTATTCTTCCCTATGGAATAATCTCACACCAGTACTTGATGAATTAATGAATTAATCACATTGGTCTCCTGATAATGTACCAATGGGCTTAGAAAGCCTTAGAAAGCCTTGTATCATGTCTTGACTATCCAATTTCCTCTTTGAAAAACTCAAATGAGAGTTAAATAGTTCTTACCTGTTTCTTCCTAATATTTAATCTTTTTTTGTAATTTGAATCCACTAGCTCAAATTCTCTCTTTTGAAGCTGTAGAAATCAAGCCTTTTCCTTCTTCCTTATAATACTTCAGATATATGAAGGCTAAAGAAACACACCTGGAGAATAAGTGGACACATGACAGAACAGGTTACCAGCTTTAAGTACTTGGGAGTAGTCCTCTAAGCCTCAGGCTCAAGGAATGCCCACACCACACACTCTGTTCTTGCAGCCCAGAGATCCACCTTTGCCATGCTAAAATTCCTGAGGACAAAAGGAGATAATTCATCCTGGCTGCATTCAAAGTATTTGAAGCCAAAACCCTGTTGCAGCTACTCTATGGAGTCGAATCAGGGCCCCCACATATCAACCTGGCTCTTATGGAAAGAATACAATCTAAATTCTTGTGTGCAGCACTTCAGACCCCTCGTTGTGTATCCAATGCCACCCTTTGCCTGGAGGACGGGCATGATAAAGGTGGAGGCAAGATTGTGAACAACTACTCTCAATCTTCAGCTCAAAACTCTGTTTAATCCCAATGGCCTGGCACTTCTAACTCTCCAGGACAACTACCAATCAGCTGGAAAAGAAAAATCCAATCCAGACTACAGTATCTACAGGCCATGAGTCACAGCCGGGCAAAACAGACCATTAAACAGAGAACACTAGAAATGGAAAGGCAAGAAGGCCTAGCCAGGGCCCCTACCTTCCTGGATCCAGAGTCTTGGAAATACATTGTTGCCCTGGGCCCATATCTTCTCCAACTTGGGACACCAAGTAATCGGAGGGCATTTACCCTAGCGGCTAGCCCACTGCCAGGCCCTTCCTTCTGCAGTTCTTGAGGGGAAGTTCCAGAGGACACCAATGTCAGAGAGACAGTGCCCCTGTGACTCTGGAGAAATTGAAACCACAGAACACGTTCCATGTAGCTGCCCTTTCTATAGAGACATCCAGAACAAGTTTATATCTCCACTGCTTCACAAGTATCCTGGGCAGACAAACACCACATACACCCACTGGCTGCTATCTAATGAAAGGCCCACCTTCACGCACAACTCTGCCAGATTCTGTGCTGCAGCATGTTAGATCAGAAGAACAATCCCAGCAGGACCTTCAACCAAATAATATACTTGCGTCACAGCATAGGCTAGTAATAGCTGTAATACTAGTGACCTATGTACTAAATGCTCCTTTTTAAGCCTTCTCATTTTATCTCTTGTCTCTTGATATAGTTTAGTACCCCCATTTTAACTTCTGTTCCTTTTGCTGTTCAATGCTGGTCTTGGACCGTAATAAAGATTTGATTTTATTTGATATTTGAAGTGGTAATCTTATCACTTCTTAATCATTGATTTTCCTGGGTAAGCTTACATACCCTCTTTGGCTGATCCTCAGTTTTCAGATAATTTATCATCTTATTTGCCATTCTTTGGATATGTGCCAGGTTTTCAATGACCTTTTAAAAGGACACAATACTGCAGGTGAAGCCTGCCTAAAGCAGATAGAGTAGTGGCATTACATCCTTTGATCTGTACCTCTGTAGATGTACTCTAGAATTGGGTAAGGGGTTGTTTTTTTTTGGTGGGTTTGTTTCTTTGCTTCTGCCACTTTATCACTTTGTTGACTCATATTTAGCTTGATCTGTAAGACTCCTAGATCCTTATCAGACATACTCAAGTGCCCTGTATTTGTTCACCTGATTTTTCCCTGCTAAATGCAGAGCTTTACTTTTTTTTCCTTGAAATTAAAATTCAATATTAGATGTAAGGTCCTTTTTTTGTCTAGTTCTCCACTAAGGAAGATTTTAATCTTGATTCTGTCATATTGGTATAATTACAGTGGTACCTCACTTAAAGAGCATAATGCAGTCCACGGGATTGCTCTTTAAGTGAGTTGCTCTTTAAGTGAAACACTTGAAAAAAGCACCGCTACTGCCATTGTAAGTGACCGATTGTGACTTCTGGCAGGGGGGATTGCAAGCCCCAATTTAGTTGTTAAGCGGGTTTTTGGTTGTTTTTAGTTGTTAAGCGAGGGCGACCACTCAGAGAAAATTCTGCTCTTAAAGCGAGTTAGTCTCTAAGTGAGGCGTTCTTTATGCAAGGTTTTACTGTACCCTCCCAATTTAATATTATATGCAGATGTGATAAGTACCTCTTCAGAAAAGTATACTCCTTCATCAAATTCATGTATAAAGATGTTGAACAGCACTGGGTCTAGGACATATCCTTGTGACACCCCCACATGTTATTTCTCTCTCGTATGACAGGGAACTAGGTTAGGTGGATTTGTAACTGGTTGACAGGCCACATCTCTTTTGGTATGACCTGTCAACCAGCTACAAACTCATCTAACAATAGCACTGTCTAGCTGTTGTCATGCCAGCTTGTTTGCAAGAATATTGTGGTGGAGTCTTCTCCAATCAAAATATACAACATACACATACCACTCCCCTGAGGCACCATACTTTTGTAACTTTATCTGTAAAAGAGGTAAGATTAGCTGCCACCTCTAGGAGATGAAGTCACATTGCAAGGAAGCAGATCTTTGACCTCTGTATTTGTGTGTGAAGGAAATATTGTCTCTTAGTTCCCTTCTTGATTGGTTTAGAAGACAGGTAAAAACAGGAAGTATATGAGCGAGCATGTCGTTACTCATGTGTCTGTTTGTGGCAGGTTAAAACAGACAGAATTGGCTATTAATTAGTTTCTGCTCCTTTTTTGTAATGTTTGCACATATGTATTTCATACTTTGTCGATTGGGGAAAAGTTCCAGTCTTTTATCCATTTATTTTTATTATTATTATTGGAAATAATAATAGGAAATCTCAAATGCAACACAAATAGTGGTCTTTTTGCAGAGGTGTCAAGGGAATGAAAACAACTGGTGCAAACCGATTTTTCTTAGAAACATGGACACATGCCTCTTTTTCAATTTTGATGCGGAGAATTGCATTTGAAGCTATAATGATGTTGTCAAATGAATGTATAATATATGCAATGAATACATTACTGGATACCATTACTTTCTCTGTGAATAATGGATGATATGCTGAAGTACCTTTTTGCTTCTACCTAAAACATATATGCCTGCTTGTTCATAAAAAGCAGTCTTGTAATGAGTCTTCATTTTTCCTATATTCAGTCTAAGATGTTAATTTCTGTCCACCACAGATAAAGCACTGTTCAGTTTTAATGTCTTGACTCATCAGTGCAAGATACTATATTATTATATTATCAACTTACTACAGAGTGCAAAAAGGGCATATGTCAGTCTCGTCCACCATGGACAAGTGCAGATTGTAATGACATTACTAATAGCACCATTTAAAGAACAAAGCATAAAATATGTAACTCTGTCTTTGGCCAGTCCCATCAAATTTGATATAAATATGTGAATGGATCTAAATATTGTGGGCTTCCTTTTAAAGGTTTCCTGTTCTTCTCTAGCTCTGTAAGAAAGTGAAATAAAGTATTCACTTAACCCACTATAAAATATGTTTGTTATGCGGCTATAATCTTATGTCATTATTCAGAAAATACAGCAGAAACTCTGACAAATTAAAAACAGAAGGATGTGTCTGCTAGGGCTTTTTCAGTCATTAAAAAGCTTCACCTCTCAGGCAAACTGTTTAATGGCAACTTCTTGCTCACTGTACTGACATCTTCAAAGGCTTGACATCTGTCAGCCTTTGAACTACCATTAAAATATTATCCCATTTCCATTCTTTTATGCCCATTTTTTTAATTATAGCCCTTCTTTCAAGTTGGGAACATGGTTGGTTTAAATGATGCTGTCCTTTCGTTTTCAGCCACCCAGCTGCGGTTTGAATAAATTGATGTCGAATCAAAGGCGGGACTTTAAAGGGAAAAGGTTTGATGGACTTGGACTCCGAACCAGATGAGGCTTTATGATGAAAAGGGTTTAATCCCAGCACAGGCATTGCTTCTATCAGTTGAGCAGTACAAAGCAATTCATATATATATAGGTTCACGAGAAATGATCTTTTAAAAAAAAACATAGCACAGATCTCTTCAGGACTTGCAAATGTGGCATTAGCTAATATTCAGAGTGCTGATTTTCTTTCATCTACTAGAAGCTTATGATTATAGTACAGTTTTCGAATTGGAAATGAGAGCTGCAACACAGATTTAAAGCTATGCTGTCTGATTTGTATTCAATATACATGTCACTGCGGGACAAGCTAGTCTAGCCCAAGCTGGTTCAATAAAAGGAACAAGCAGTTTCATCATCTGAGATTCAGAGAAGATGACAGGGAGAAAAAGCTGCTAGTTAATTAGTACCTCCATTACCTGACTCCTGTGCAAGTGCTGTTGATAGATGTAACATTCCTTTCAAAAACTATCCTAGAATAATAGGGTTTTAACATTATTTTTATTTCGGTAAGTATTCCTTTGGAACCCTACTGCAGAAAACAATAAGCTGCATTAACCAATATTATTTCATTTATATTTGTAATATCACTTGTTTCTTGAATTCCACTTTTGGACAGAATTTAGTGTAGAGAATTATTGCTTTTTCCTCAAAATGACTACCTTCATTAAAACTATAATTATATATGATCTAGAAGAGATCAAGAATTTTTGCTTTTAAAAGGTAGTATTGTTACTTTTCTGCAGTAGTTCAACTTTAGCATTGCATATCTGAATATAATTTGGAGTGATGTTTTTGACCTGTATAGATAAATATGTACAGTCTTTGTAAAGACTGATGGGACAGTGGTTAAACTACTGTACTACAGCCAAAATGTCATGAGTTTTATCCTGATGGGATGGGGAATGAGGTTGACTCAGCCTTCCATCCTTCTGAGGTCAATAAAATGAGTGCCCAGCATGTTGGGGGCAAAATTCTAATTACGTTGTGAACCGCCCAGTGAGCAGTGGTGGAATTAAACATTTTTTTTACTGCCTACTCTGTGGGCATGGTATAGTGGGCGTGGCCAAGGGAAAAGGCCTGTGTTGCACCTGAATTAGGACTACAGTAATACCTTGAATAACGTTTGCATCAGATAACACTAAAATCGCATAACGTTAAGCAATGGGGGGGGGAGATTGCATCGCATAACGTTAAATCCTATGGGATGTATCGGATAACATTCGCTAAAGCCTACGCCGGTTACAATGTATCTCTATGGAGTTTTAACGTTATCCGATGCATCCCATAGGATTTTAACATTTTCTGATGCATCCATCGGATAACATAAAAAATTGGATAACACTAAGACTTGTGGAACCAAGTTTTAGCATTATCCAAGGTTTTACTGTACTTTATTTCAAAACTTGGATGGGCAGGGCCAGCCAGAATTTCTGCTACCCGTTCTGGTGACCTTGGGCGAACCTGCTGAATCCCACCATTGTATGTACAGTAATACCTCAGATAACGTTTACCTTGGATAACGCTAAAATCGCATAACGTTAAGTAATCTGGGGAGGAGAATTGGATCGAATAACGTTAAGGTCCTATGGGATATATCGGATAACAACCGCTAAAGCCTGTGCGGTTACAATGTATCTCTATGGAGCTTTAATGTTATCCGATACATCCCATAGGATTTTAACATGGATCGGATAACACTAAAAATCGGATAACACCAAGACTTGTGGAACCAAGTCTTAGTGTTATCTGAGGTATTACTGTACATGTAAGTGCTATTGCTATATTTGAAAAATCATGATGAAAAATATTAGTTTATACGTCAACCATGGATGATAAGGACTTAATAAAGAATCATAAGAGATATAATAGCAGAGCCTGAAGATCTACTTGTGGATATGCTGCAACTCATTATTGTTGAATATTATCTTCTTGGCAAACTTTTATGTCCGGTCATTTTGTTTTTCATTGTTCTGTCTAGAACAAGGGTCAGCAACCGGTTGGGGGCCAGGTCATGCTCCTTCAGACAGTTGAGGGGGCCGGACTGGTGGCCCCCTCCACTGTAAACACTGCCATGAATGCATCTGCAGCTTTCACAGATTCTAGACCAGAGGTTGGCCAGATCCAGCCTGTGATGTCAAATGCAGTCCACACCCTCTGTCCAGCCACCATCAGAATCGGCTGCAGACTCATTTTACGGCTGCCGTAAATGAATGTGAAATGTCAGTGACAGGATGTGAAGGTAAACATTTTGAAGTTTAATCTGGAAAAATCATAGGCACATGGTCAGTGAAACTGCAGATTAGTGAATAGAGATTGAACCTTTTGATAAGGTTATGCTCTTCTTTTTCGTGTGTTTCTGGCATGTCACAAATCAACAAGCTAAGGTAATGACAATAGGCAAGAATGCATTTAGCTACACTTGTTCTAGGAGGTATCAGTACTGGTGGTAGTGACTGAAAGTGATTACTGAAAAGGGATTCTCTAGTGTCATTGAATATGAATCTCTTGATCATGTGATTGAAATAAAGGTCTCCCCTGAAGATCTTAAAGCAGTGGTTCTCAACCTACAGCCCGCAGACTGAATTTGGCCTGCTGCACCATTCCATCCAGCCTGCACCCTCGCTGCTGCCACCGTTCTTGTCTCCTCCACTTGGCTTGGCATGTCCCTAATGCTGCTCCATAGCAGCGTGGATGTTGTAAGAAGGCTTACAACATCCACCCTGCTACGGAGCAGCATTAGGAACACGCCAAGCCAGGTGGAGGGGACAAGGATGGTGGGCAGAAGCGGCAGACGCCCATAACCACCCACATCTTTCCCAGGGGCCCCTCTGGCTGACCACAGAAAAGGACAGTCAGGAACACAGACACCTCTTCACCCATGGCAGGCCGATTAGCAGAGAAGCAGTGGTGTCAGTCGCATGGGGGTGACTGTTGGTGAGCTGTACTGTTGATGTGGGGAAAGTGGTGGTAGGGCGGACTGGTTGTGTGGGGGGAGTGGTGGTCGCAGGAGGACACCAGTCTGGCTCACAAACAGCCTGTGGGGGTGTGATCCTGGCTTTAAAAGGTTGAGAACCCCTCTCTTAAGGGATGGACAAGCTTGCATAGAAGAATGTAGCCTTTCAAACTGCTTTGTCCCACCCATCCTAAGTCATATGATGTTTGTAGGTCAGAACCATCATTTTGAATTGTTCTAAGAGACAGATTAGTAGCCAATGTAGCTATTCTAACGGAAGTAAATGGTGTCTTTATATATTGCAACCACCAATTGGTTTGTAACCCATTCATTTAGATAGCAATTTGTTCATTGCTAAGTTTAGTGAAAAGGATAACAACACCTACACTTGCTGTAATGGAAATTATTTTCCCCTGGGCTCAAAGCAGTGAACAACACTAGTAGAATAAGTAACACTTGATGTAGTTGAAGCCTTTTGAACTCTGTAGGCCACTCAAGGTCCATCTGTTTTAAGAGATGTCATAAATGAAATAGTACACAAGCAGTTGTCTAAATGTCTGCAAATACTAAATAAAGGAAGGAAGATTTTTCTGATTTGTTGAAGTCTGTTTCATTTTAAAGTCTATTTCAGCCTTCAGAAAGATTTTACCAGAAAACAATATTAGTGCATTTAACAATGTTTACCTTCCCACCAAGGTGGTATATATTTATCTACTTGCAGTTTCTTGCTTTCAATCTGCTAGGTTGGCAGGAGCTGGGACAGAGACAGAAGCTCATTCCGTTGTGCAGCACTCGGATCGTGAACTTCTGACCTTCTAGACGTCAAGTTCAGCATCTTAGCCACTAAGCCACTGCAGTCCTGAGAACATGTCATTACATGATTGCTATTTTATATGTCACCCTTTATTGAAAATATATCTTGGGTTTGCTCACAATAATATAGCAATTAAAACAACTGTCCTAATTTTAGCAATACACAGAAAGTAGCATATAAATACCTTGATATGTACAAAAAATGAAAGGACATATAAGGAGGGGGTTGTTTGACCTCCTGCCTTGGAAAGGTGTGTCATACCGGAGTTCCAGAGCTAACTCACTCTGGTGGGTTGCAGTTCAAGACAGACATTAGCAACTATGGACAGGTGGTACAAGAGTAGGCTATACTCTATATTGTAATACAGATGAATAATTAACCTAATCAACAGTTCAGAGATATTTTAAAAATTCTTAAATATTTTCTTGATGTTATCTGTAAAATATTATATAAAATAAAGTTTTAAAAACCCTAAAATTTGTGCTTTTCTCTAAAAACAAAAATACTTTCTAAATGGCCTGCTTCCGAGTACAGACTTCAGTAGAATATTGATTAACATAAAATTGAGGGTTGTTTTCAAGGGGATAACTCCTCAAAGAGACTCACTAGAGATAAACACATTTCAAAAGTATGCAAAATTTCCAAGAAACTGTCAGTTGTTTCTTACAGAAGAGGACTGACACTTGTAAGCAGATTAGTACTGTTGAAATTATTAGAGGACATGTGCAGGGTAGAATCATAACACCTTACTCCTAGTAGACACTTTTAATAAAAGGATCTGTCACATTTGTTTGCTCAGGTGAAAGAAACTAGAAATACTGGGACAGTATAGCTGACTTAAGTACAGTATTTAACTTTCTGTCCATTGGATTTGTTATCTAAATGGGAAATGCAACTACATCTGCTGTCTTACCTTTCAACTTTTCACCAGAGCAGGCAGAGTTACTATAAAACTGATTTACACTGTTTAGTGATACATTCAGTTTCAGTTATAGCAAACAATTTTTAAGCCAAATCCACTTTTAAAATTTACTTATATAGTATAGTTTATCTTCCTTTCCTCTGAAAACCTTAAGCATTTTCTTGAAAGATTATAGAACTGTTGACACATTAGATAATCCTTTGCTTAACATTTTTTAAAACTTAAATGTAAAAGTACTAGGCCATGATCCAGTCAAATTATTTTGGGTGGGATGGGGGTACCAAGTGAAGAGTATTTCTAGAGACGTGCAGTGGACATGTGTCAGCCAGTTGTGGCCATTTATGCCTTACTGGTATGAGTCCCCAGGCATTTAGTGCCATAAATCTCTCCTCTTTTACACCTTGTATGTTCCAACCAGGAAATATCTGGCCAGAATTCTATTACTTATACCGGTTGGCATAAGTTAAATAAAAGTGAAGTTTGCTGTGTCAAATTGCCACTTGTTAAGAAGTTGATGCCTTGTCTTTCTTATCAGTGAGTGTCAAGAAGTGTGAACCTTGACTTCTTAACTTGTAGCAGTTCACATCACTTGATTTACTTTCACAGGCATAAATAAAATAATTAATTGTCACCATGTTTTTTATGAAGTTTCGTGTGCAGACATATTGATGTACATTATATTTAACTTAAAAATAACTACATTTTTGTTTTACCTGTGGTGGAAAAAATGGTTCTTTATGATCTCTTTAATTCATATGGCTGGGATATCCTAGAATTGAACAGTTTTTATTAGGAACTTTCCCCCATTGCTCAACATTTCATGCTTAAATAATCCTGAGCAAAAGTCTGTCATTACTTTACCAGTTACCCTGAAAATGGCACCAGTGTAGAATAGTCTTGTCTCTTTACAACTTTTCTCTCTTCTGTTTATTAGTTTTATTTGTTTTAAGTCTGTGGCTATTTTATTTGTAGAATTAATTGTAAATAATTGCTTTTTCTTCTACTGCTTATTTATCTAATGTTTAGGGTGTTGGGCTGTTCCAGGGTCTTTATGGCTCTTACAGACTTGTTTTTTTAAAAAAAACTTCTTAGTTTCTGTTGGATTTGTCTAGTCCAGCATTTTCCAAACTATGTTCCACGGAACACTGGTGAACTTCAATTCCCAAAAGCCTAAGTCAGTATATTGGCTGATCAGTGCTTTGAGGAATTGACTTAGGTTTCTGGGAACTGAAGTCCAAAAACCAAAGATTTGGAATTGCTGGCCTAGTCCAATGTTTCTCTATTTGTTGGGGTTTTGCCAAACAATAGCTCTCCCCATCTCTGCCTCCATCACCACAGATTTCTTTTTTGATCCCTTTCATGGGAGATGTTATACTAATAAAGGGGTGCCCAAACTACGCTCCAGGGACCAGCTCCAGCCCCTGATGCCAATTCATCCGCCCCATGAAGCCCTCGTCGCTCCCAGGAGTGGAAGTAAAATGTGTCCGTACAGGTTTGTTTTACTTCCACTCCTGGGAGCGACGAGGACATTGTGGGCTGGATGAATTAGCATATGGGCCCAGATCCAGCCCCCAAGCTATAGTGACCGGCCCCCTGAACCATGTGACCGGCCCACAGCCCCAAAAGGTTGGGCACCCCTGTACTAATATCTCTCTTTGAAGGTCTTTAGATCCAAGGTACACCAAATATTGCAAACATTTAATTTGTGTGAAGTGACAGTTCTACCTGTGTAGGCATAGAATTAATAATACAGCTTGGTATGTGGCCTTTTATGCTGCTCACGTAGTTGCTAGTGGTCTGTCTCTGAAGAGACCCACTTGAACTGAGATGCAACCTCTGATGAGAGCCACTGGAATGTCAGATTATACCAGATTGAGAATAGAGAATTTTGATTCAATGGTTGTTGCCACACCTTGTGAAGTAGATCACGTTTCCCCAGCGCTGTCTCATGCATTGCTTTCAATCTCTACTGAGAGTTTTTCCTGTGACTCTAAGAAGTAGTTTGACTCCTCTTTCCCAAGAGGTCAACTTTACAAATCTTAAGTACGGTAGCCCTTACCTACTCCATTGATGACAAGATAGTAGCCTGATGTACTAGTTCCACAGGGCTACCTCTCATGCTATTCTCTTAGCTGGCATAACATCACAAGCTACACATGGGTACTATCTATCATTCACTTGAACATCACTCACACCCATAGGAGGTTTTTCTCTACTTGCCAATATGTAGTCCTGTGGAAGAGGTAGCTAACTTTATGGAGGAGGATGTTGCAGAACACAGACTGCTTCCCCTAGTGCCTCATTGTGGTCAGTAAAGATAAAAGCTTCTTTCTTATCCAAGAGTTCAAAAAGGTGAACTGCTACATAAAACATGAAGTAGTTTCATATAGTCACTTTGGCTTTTTTCCTTCTCTTCAGAGAGATTGAGTGGCCTCCATAGATTTAAATTACTGTATACATGTTTTTATCTTGCCTTCTGACTAACTATCACCAGTATCGCTACTTCACTGTTGGGGAAAGTATATTTCAGTTCACAGTTGTCCCATCAATTTAGTGTTTGTGCTAACAGGTTTTCCAAATATCTGTGCCAATGGTTCTGGCTGTTTTCAGACCAGAAGAGTAGATTTCTTTTCATATGTCAACAACACCCCTCTGTTGATGACCTGGGAGCTAACTCTGGGGCATCTACATCTTTTCCTCACTGTACTCTGAAATTCAGGACTTTGTGGCAACTGAGAAAAAATTCAGCTGTTTCCAGCTATTATGATTCAGTTCATTGAGGGCATACATAGCCTCTACAGTGGCTAGAGCTTTCCTTCTAGTGGATTAAGCTCAAACTCTCATTACAGTGGTCAATGAAGTATTTTCAGATCTGTATTTGTAGGCCAAGTTATTCCAATGCTTTTCGGGCCTCATGGTGGCTGCCATGTTTGGGACATGATTTACTAACACTGAGATTCTGTAATAGTGATTAATGTATTGTTTCAGTCTTCAAAAAGACAAATCTTGAAAGCTGGTGTTCTACCTATTGGAGTTATCCTAATAGCAATAGAAATAGCAATTACACTTATATACCACCCCATAGGGCTTACAGCACTCTCTGGGTGGTTCATAATGTAATTATCATTTTTGCTGGGTACAAACTTCAATACTCTTGAATGAAATCCTTCATATCTATGAGATTTTCTTTTGAGGCAGTGTGGTCTATGTATCAATGAACAATGTAAATGCTATTTATTTTATAAATAAAGAGGATGGGATGCATTCTCTAATGCTGCCTTAATTATTATTCCAGTTACAGGACTGGTGTTTACAGAGGCGCATATTTCTGGTGGCATACACATTTCTGGAGAGTCAAACTCCTTACAGACTTGTTCAAAAACACAGTCTGCAGTGATTCCCCCTGGTGAAAAACTGGGATCCAACCTTCACCAATCACTTTCTGACTTTTAACATTAAAAAGTTTAATTTTACTACATCAGAAAGGGCAGGTGATGTACATTGCCTGGAAACATCTTTCTTCTCAGTTACTCAGAGAATTTCTTCTACCTTATTTATTTATTTATTTATTTATTTATTTATTTATTTTATTATTTTTTCGTATTTCTACACCACCCTTCTCACTGAAGTGACTCAGGGCGGTTTATGAGTAATTAAAAAAACATGACAATAAAACACAAACACTACCTAAAAACTGTTAAAATTAAAATTAAAAACCTTCCCCATACCTTTCCTCTGCTCATGAGATATGATTAAAGTTCATCAAGACAATATAATGTGATCTTAGAATCATAGAATAACTGAATTGGAAGTTGTCTCTTAGGACATAGAGTACAACTCTCTTGGCCTATTGAGGCTATTTCACAATAGGTTCCTTAGGCTCCTGATACATCCAGATTAATTATCCAGATGTAAAGGGAACATGCTGGAATATTCTTTGGCTAGCAGTGTAAAGAATTTTCTTCAAGGAAAATGCATCATTAAACTTTAAAGTTTTTGCTGAATTACATGAGTAATTCTCTTCTCTGGTTTGATTCTCTTACTGTTGCTTTTCTCTGTCAAGGTGTATCTGGCAGCTATTTCATACATATCACAGATCTGATGGATCCCCCCACCCCTTCCCCAGCTTTTGGTTAAGAAGTTTCTTGAAGCAGTGAATGATTCATACCCACCTGTAACCAGACCTATGCTTCCTCCTGAGTCATAGTCCTCTGTTCTTTTGCAGCTAACACAAAACCTCTCTGAGCCATTGGCAACTGTCAATTTTTGCCTTCTGGTGCTTAAGGTTAGTTTCCTTGTAGCAGTTCTGCAAGGCATGCTAGTAAACTGGACACCCTCGGGTTAGATTTGCCATATATTTCATAAAGACAAGATGGACCTGTTATCATCTTTCTAACTAAAATGGCATTGCAGATTTACTTAAGTCAAGAAACAGGTTTTCTAGCCTGCCGGGCCACAGGATGTACGTCCTGTTGCAATTCATCCCCAGCCTGTGATTTTGCTAACAAACATGTCACTGGACAAATGTCATTCCAGAATAATGTGAATGAACATTTTATTTTAGGATGGATTTATTTGGTTAGTTTGTTTTTTAATTTGTTGTGTGTTTTATTATGTTACAGTATTTTGATATTTGTATGTACATCGCCCAGAGTGGGAAATTTCCCAAATGGGCAGTATAAAAATGCAATGAATGAATGAACGAACAAAGTGGGGCTTGGTACAATAATCAGTAAGCAAACCAAGAAGCTGGGGCATGCTGCTGGGTATACCTAAGTAGCACCCATTCTGTGGGCAAAAAAGTTGTTTGTCAAAACTTTGAGGGCAGTACATATAGGGAACATGGATGAGAAGGTGAAGGTTCCCACAACACAGGAAAACTAAAAAGCTTACTTATGGACCACTTTTTTGTCATTTAAGAAGATAAATATTAATGGATTTCTTTGGATCTAACTCAAAATGAATTATCTGAAAGAAAGCACGGGCAACAACTAGCTTGTGCTCATCTGCCATGAATAAAAAGAAGCAATAGTCCTCATGTTAGCAAACCATTCCATGGGCTCATGAAGGAAAGACAGCTATACTTAACCAATTTACACAGCATAATATCTCCAAAATTTGGGTCTAGACAAATGTTCATCATAGGTATACAGTTATGTTCTCATGTGCTTTGTATCATATTTGTAACCATGCTTCAGTCCAGAAACTTGTAGAAACATTGAATATTTTGATTAGTTGTCTTGGAATTTGACAGATAGACAAGCTGTAGGTTAAGTCCATAGAAGCAAAGTTCTTTCAGGTCAGAGGTTTTTATTTTAGGTTTTCTCCCTTTAGATGTTATGGTGTACAGTTCCCAGAGGTTCCAAAAAGTACAGCCAATGCTAAGGTACAATAGAAGCTTTAGTCCAGTCTATCCATAGAGCCAAAATTTCTTGTGATTTACTCCATCTCCCCCACTTCGAAGAAGAAACAGGGTGTGAGAACCATCCTGGATCTCAGGAGCTAAACTTGTTTCTGGCAAAAGATGTTTCCAAATGGAGACATTGAAATGTGTTATAATAATTGCCATTTTAGAAGGGAACATTCTGTCATCATTTGACTTGGCAGAAGATTGTTTTTATGTACCCATCACGTCTGACTCCATGGAGTGTTTGTGTTTTACTTACCACAGGAAGTTTTTCCAATACAAATTAATGCTATTTCACTTCAAATCATCACATGGGGTATTCATTAAAATCCTTATCCTGCATATAGCAGACCTAAAGCAGCACAGAAATCTCCTGGGATACATTCTGGTTCATTCCATGTTTAGGTGCAAAGTCCTGCTAAACATACAAGCCACATGGTAGCATCTGCCCTAAGAGCAAAAACATCCCTAAAGTCAGCACAGTATCTGATATAGTTGGGAAAAGAATGGACATAGGATTTGCTATACGTACAAAAACAGACCTATTCAAGTTTTCTTAGATACAAAGATTCTGTTTGGTGAGCAGAAAGCACTTCTGCTTCTGTGAGGCAAGCTATTCATTTTGCTTTGATACCCACCTATAGTTTAGTAGTGTGTCTTCAAACAGGTATTTTCTTAGATTGCTGTGTCTCCAGGACAGTGTGGATATAAGGGCTAAGTGAAAATTAAAGAATGTCAGCCATATGAACAGAAGAATTTGCTGCTTGCATAAGGCACTCTTTCAATTCTAGTCATTACCACTCATTTATTGCTTTAGTTTAAGTCACCCAGTGATGGGATGTAACAGGTTCGCACCAGTTCACCAGAACTGGTAGTAACTTTTCCCAGTGTCCTGGAGAACCGGTAGCAGCTTTTGGGGGGAACCACCTTTGGGGCTTACCTTTTCACGGGTTCCCCCACTGCGCATGCGCACCAAGCACTTAGTGTGCATGCACGTCTACAGTGCTTGACGCGTATGCACGGCCTCCTTGCTGTGCTCCCAAGCGGGGAGGAGGAAGAGAAGCTGCTAGCCTGAAGCTCCCTATAGCCTGCTCCCCAGGGTAAGTGACTCACCTTTGGATGTGGTGCGTCTGTATGTATTTTAATGTTTATTTAATACCTTGACCTATATTGATATACTACCACAGTTCCTAAAAAGGCCTGGCAGCCGGCAGGCCTCGTGGCCTGGCTTGGGGTTTTTAAGCAAAGTCTTGGAGTTACCTCATCAATAAGCTACACCTGTGTTGTTCCAATTGCTGTTCCAGTTGGAGAACCCTTAAGGAGGTGCAGCTGTTTTACATTTACATTAAGGCATATTATCCTAGAGAACTGGTTAGGCAAAGACTTAGTACCTAACTTCTTTAACTGTTGAAAAGTTGAAAAGTGCCAAAATGAAGCCATCTTGTGGTGAGTTCATTCTGTAGTTTCTTCCATCTGACCTAGTGTGAGAAAGATTAGCCAGAATAATCTTTAAGCTATGGTTTAAAAGCTCTGGTTGATTTGTGTTTGGGGTGGGTGGGTGGGTGTATTTTAATGTATTTCTATTTAATTTATTTACGGGTTTGTGTTGTGGGTGGGTGTGTGAGTTGAGGTGTGTGTGCACTTATTTTTATTTTCTTTTATATATTTTTTATTTTTTCTTTGGCCCCGCCCACAACATCATGACGTTGGCTCTGCCCATGATATCATGATGCCATTATGTTAGCTCTGCCCACACTGTGATGACATCACGGTGGGGTAGTAAAAATTTTGACATCCCACCACTGAAGTCACCTGTTATGTAAAGTTGTTTGCCTGTGTAGTTAATTTATGATAAGTGGTATTTGTGGTTTTTTAAAGCTGTGTGAAGGTCAGCAAGTCGGCATTTCAAGACCTGAGAACTACATGATGGAATGAGCACCCATCTCTGTCCCAGCTCCTGCCAACCTAGCAGTCTGAAAGCAAGACATTTCAAGTAGATAAATAGTTCCCACTTCAGAGGGAAAAGATCTTGGGGACACGAAAGGAGCCTCTTTCGGGCATACCCTGAGATGAGTTCCTCCCAACAAAAATCCTTTCAACACAGAAAGCACCTTTGTGTGCTTCTAACATGATTTTAAAAACCAACAACAGAGTCTTAGGATTAAGTTGATGTTACTATTGTAGATTATTTTTCCTCCTTTCCCCATTGCTTGTGTAGCTCACAACACCGCAAGGACATCTAAGGCTTCTATATGGTTGGCATGTTTGAGACCACAGCTGTACATGTCAAATATTGTTGAAGAAAGCTAAATATAATTTATTCATATACTACAGAATATAAATGTCCCTCAGAAGACATTTGGAAATGAAGTACTTAGAGGAGAGCAGTATAGAGGCCATAAAGCAGCAGTTGACACTGTAGGCTGCAGATAATGTGTTTTAAAGCAATGTTTTAGGCGTTCTTTCCAAATACTAGCTACAGAATCTGAATACTAATGGGTATTTTTGTTACGATGAACATAGTAATTCTGTTTCTCAATTTGCCAACACAAAATCCTAGTGGTATTTAAGACTTAAGAATCATTTCTCGTGTGTGTCCTCATATCTCTTTGGATGGTAGCAAGCATTTATGTGGATAAAATTCTATTATTACAAAACTACTATTTACAGTACAAAAATGTAAATTTGGGTTGAAAACATATTTTGTATGCAGGTCCCTGTGAATTCAGTGGTTGCTTTGCCATTAAGCATATTCTCATGCATAAGCTGTTCACTGAAAATATTCATGTTTAAAGCTGTGCATGCATAAAAATGAGTCAACTTATTAAAAAGGGCCTTTTTTTTTTTTTTTGCATTACTGTTACAAAATGCAAATATCTGAGGGGGTAGGAATAAGGAATCCTTACCAGATATTATTCACTCAGTAAAAGAACAATAGAATAGTAATTCTTGTATGTATCACATTATCAGCTTTCACTTTGTTCTTCCCTTCTACTCAGACAAGCTGTTATCTTCTAAAAGAGCTCCACACACAATAGACAATAGTTAGAAATAATTAGGCAATATTGGTATATGAAGCTGAATTTATAAACCAGGCTATAGAAGGCACATTTAGTCACATTGAACCCAAAATAAATAAGTAAAGGCTATCTAAACTTAGAAATCCATAGTCATAAGCGCTGAGGGAGAGGTCCTAGATGGGCCAAATTTCAGAGACAAACTAGCAAAGCACCAGATCTGTGTATTTTAAAACAGAATTGTTTTATTTTGAATATATTTATAAAGCAGCATATGGGCAATATGATTTTTAAAAAGAAAGAGTTTAAATCAATTGCTTAAATTTCTTGTCAACAGAAAAGGTTGAATATATCTGTTTGGCCCTGTGGGGTGGTAAAACTAGTCCTTAATTATCTTACTTATCGTGAAAACCCTAAATGGGGGACTATAAGTCAGTTCTGATTTGCAGCATGTAACATGCACACACCACTAATAGTGTGATTAAAACTGTCTGTTTAGTATGATAGTGGAAAAAAAGGAAAACAACAAAACCAGGAATTCCACCCGGAATTCATTATCCAAAAATCCATACATGTCATCATAATTTTCAGAGTGGAGGAAGTAAAGTTATACGTATGTCAAAGAAAGAAAACGATTGTTATTCTCTTTGCTTCAGGTACAACTATGCAGCAATATCAGGACTAGCATTCCATGTTCATCATTACTGGCTATTATTTATTAACCTAAACATAAGTGTAGTATGAGCACTGTAGATACTAGCATCTACATATTTCTTTAAATGCACGAGCAAAATGTGTCTAATTTTTATTTCTTCCGATAAAATTTATATTGTCTATTTGAATGCCTGTATTGTTTGGAAGGTGAATTATCTGCAGTGAGGGGAACTTCCTGAATACCTATACCTAATAAATCTGAACTTGTAAGTGATTAGTTCCTGTTTAGAGTCTAGTAAAACAGTCAACTTTTTCAGGGACACTAGGAGAAACTACTGTACTTCTCAATTCAGGACAATGAGATAAATTGCAGCAACTATTCTTCACATTACTTTTTTGTGTGTCTTGTTCATTCAGTTGTAATTGTATTTGTTGCTACATCAAGTGATTTCCAACTTGCATGGACCTTATGAATGATTTACCTCAAAAATGTCTTGCCATTAGCAGCCCTGTTTATCTCCTCAACTCAAGCTTGTGGCTTCCTTTGTGGAGTCAGTTCATTTTGTATTTAATCTTTCTCTTTTCCTGATGCTTTTCATTGTTCTTAGCATTACTGTATTTTCAGGCAAGCCTTGTTGTCTTATGATGTGCTCAGGGTATGAGCAGCCTCAGTTTTGTTATTTCTGTTTCTAGAGAGAGTTCAGACATCATTTGATCTAGGACTCATTTGCTTGTCTTTCTGATATCCACAAAGCACTCTTCTAGTTCCATATTTTGAAGGGAAAAAATGGTTTTTGTTTTCCTGTCCGCTTTCTTCACTGTCCAGCTTTCACATCCATACACAGTAATTGGAAATACAGTTACATTGATGATCTTGGCATTGGTCTCCAGTGACACATTCTTAAATTTGAAGATCCTTTCTAGTTGCATTATAGCTGCTCTCCCAGATATCCTTCTGATTTCTTGGTGTATACTTCATTTGATTGAACGAAGGCATACAAAATTTTAATTTCTTCATTGTCAACATTAATATTATGTAGTTCTTCTATAGGTCTAATTTTTTTCTTGTTCATCTACAGTCGTCCTTTTGCACTTCTTTCAAGTCATTGCTGCTTTCTGCTAACCATATGGTGTCATCTCTGAATCTTCGTCTATTAATTTTTACTCAACCTCCACTGAATCTGTTCTAGCTTTCTGTACTATATGTTCTGTGTACAGATTGAACAGATAAAAAGAAAGAATATCCCCCCATCTGGCACCTTTGCCTATGGGGAAGCATTTTGTTTGCCCACATTGTAACCTAACACTAGCTTCTTATACACAATATAGACTACAGTTCAGGAAATTTGAGTTTTGAGGTATACCCATTTCTTTTATAACTGTCCATAGCTTTTCATTATCAACAAAATCAAAAGTTTTATTGTAGTCTATAAAACTTAGATGTGCAGAGGCTGCTCAAGTAGTGAGATCAGTTGTTACAGGCAATTTACAACTCATTATAAGTATACTGTTAATACTCTTGTAACTGCTATAATTCTGAGAGAAAGATAGGTACATGTCCAATGGTGTGTGTGTGTGTGTGTGTGTGTATCTGTGTCTGTTTCTTTGCATGTAAATAGCAGGATATGTGGTTTTATCTTAGGTATTTGTTGTTCAAAGAAAAGCAAGGAGAGATAAGGAAACCTACCTGAATGAACAGTGCAAAGGAATAGAGCAAAACAATATCAGGGGTAGGTCTAGAGATCTTTTCAAAAAATTTGGGGAAATCAAGAACGTTTAAAGCAAAAATGACCATGATAAAGGACAAAGATGGCAAGGAGTTAGCTGATGCAGAAGAGATTAAGAAAAGATGGAAAGAGTACACAGAGGAACTCTACAGAGAGGACCTCAACACTCCTGATAATCACAATGATGAGAACATTGAACATGAGCCAGACATCCTAGAGAGTGAAGTCAGAAAGGCCCTAAAAACACTGCAAACAACAAAGCCAGCGGAGATGATGGTATCCAAGTTGAACTTTTCAAAGCACTAAAAGATGATGGAATCAAATTATTACATTCTATATGCCAGCAGATTTGGAAAACACAACAATGGCCACAGGATTGGAAAAGATCAGTATATGTTCTACTCCCCAAAAAGGGTAATGCCAAAGAATGTTCAAATTATCGAACAATTGCGCTCATCCCACACGCTAGCAAGGTGATGCTCAAGATAATATAGGATAGACTACAACAGCATGTAGAGAGAGAATTACCAGAAGTGCAGGCAGGGTTCAGAAGAGGCAGGGGGACTAGAGACCACATCACCAACATAAGATGGATCATGGAAAAAACAAAGGAATATCAGAAACAAGTATACTTTAATTTTTAAATTTTAATTTAATTTTCAAATTTATACCCTGCCCTGCTCAGGCGAACCTGACTCTAGGTGGCTTACAAATTATATAAAAAATAGCAACATAATAATCATAAATTCCACAACACCACAATAACAATCATCATAGTATCAGTATCAGGAAAAAAATAATTATATCAATAACACAGTAACAGTAAAAAAAAATCAATATCACAATACAAAAAGTTTTACAAAAAAGTAAAACAAAAACAGCAGCAAAAAACAACGTCACATTTACCGAGCCCTGCAATGATTATTAGCAGAATCCTACCAAAAGTAACCGGGAAAAGTTCAAAAAAGTCCACAAAAAAAGGAATCCAGTCCCGGTGGGCCCCTTTACGCCGCGGCAGTGTCTTTTTAAACTGGCCCAGGGTGGGACAGGGTACTGGCAATGGCATGGCCCCGGTGCTCACAGCCCTGGTGCTCACAGCTGTGGTAGCCTCTCCAACCGGTCGAAAGTCTGAAAGCGAGGGCGGAGAGGTCCTGCCGTCCATCTCGGCATCTTTTTAAGCTGGCCCGGGCGGGGAGGGGGTCCGTCGGCGATGGAATGGCCCCGGCACTCGCATCTGTGGTGGTCTCTCTGCCCAGTCGAAAGACCGGAGGCAAGGGCGGAGAGTTCCTCGGTGGTGTTGGAGGCGGTGGGAGTGAGGTTTTTATCCCTCCCGGCCGCCTCACACAACTGTGTCCCGTTGCGTTCTCCCAAACGCCGGTGAGAAAGTTCAGTGATGTTTGGATGCGGCGGGAGCGAGGTTTTTAGGCCTCCCCGCCGCCTCACACAGCTGTGTTCTGTTGCGTTCTCCCGAACGCTGGCGAGAAAGCTCGGTGGTGTTTCATTGATTACACTAAGGCCTTTGACTGTGTAGACCACAACAAAATGTGGCAAGTAATTAAAGAGATGGGAATACCAGAACACCTTATATGCCTCGTGAGAAATCTGTACATGAATCAAGAAGCAACAGTTAGGACAGAATATGGACTGATGGAGTGGTTTGGAATAGGAAAAGGAGTAAGACAAGGCTGCATTTTGTCATCCTGCTTATTCAACTTATACACAGAGCACATAATGCTCAATGCAGGGATGGAGGAATCACAATTTGGGATCAAAATTGCTGGGAGAAACATCAACAATTTGAGATATGCAGATGATATGCAGAAGAAGCTCCTGATTAGGTTGAAAGAAGAAAGTGCAAAAGCTGGCTTGAGACTTAATATCAAGAAAACCAAGATAATGGCCACAGGCCCTATCAGTCCCTGGAAAATAGATGGGGAAGAAGTAGAAGCAGTGACAGATTTTACTTTCTGAGCATCCAAGATCACTGCAGATGCTGATTGCAGACATGAAATAAAAAGGCGACTGATTCTTGGGAGGCAAGCGATGAGAAACCTGGGGAGCATAGTGAAAAGTAGAGACATCAAATTGCAAACAAAAATTCGTATAGTCAAAGCAATGGTATTCCCGGTGGCAATGTATGGTTGTGAGAGCTGGACCATTAGGAAAGCTGAGCGCAGAAGAATAGATGCCTTTGAAATGTGGTGTTGGAGGAGAGTTTTGAGAGTCGCCTGGACAGCGAGGAGAACAAATAGGTCAATCTTAGAAGAAATCAACCGTGACTGCTCCTTAGAAGGTCAAATTGTAAAGATGAAGCTAAAGTACTTTGGACATCAAATGAGAAGAGAAGATTCACTTGAGAAAGCCTTGATCCTGGGAAAGGTGGAGGGCAAAAGAAAAAGGGGAAGGGCAAAAATGAGATGGCTAGATGTTATTGTAGAGACAATGGGCACAGAACTGAGCAAGTTGAGGAGGATGGTGGAGGACAGAAGTACCTGGCGGACAGTGGTACATGGGGTTGTAGAGGGTCAGAATCGACTGTGCAACTGAACAACAAAATTTGTTACACAGTGGGAATGACATCCGAAGAACAGGATACAGGAAGGGGAGAAAGAGCAGCCGTTGCATTATATTGTGCAGAGGAATGTATGGAGGGGAAAATGGCTGTGTCATCATGGGAGATGAAAGCCAGAGCTTTATTATTATTATTATTATTATTATTATTATTATTATTATTATTATTATTATTATTATTATTATTATTATTATTATTATTATTATTATTATTATGACTCATGTACAGATTTCTCATGAGACAGATAAGGTGCCATATCCGAATCTATAGGTGACCATCATGGTGATCAGCCACAAAGACTGTCCTGAGAATATAATGCAGTGGACTTTCATCTGCCTTCCACATTGCAGCATCACCCCCCTACCACTGATTCAGTTCTGCGAGTAACTTTCTGGTCATGAGCACTTTTGGCACACAAAGTCCTCATTAGTTCTAGACCAGTATTGATGAAGCTGCTGCTTTCCACCAAGATGGATTAAAGTGGGACTTAATCCACTTGGGGACCATCACCCTTCCCTGTGGACTTGGTCACCCAAGGCCATTAGTCCTTAGGGTTGTCAGGTTAGTTAACTGCTGCCTGACACTCGGCATTGAGTCACTGGAAGTATGGTCTACTCTATTACCATAGCATGATAACCTGGCCAGACTGACTCACTTACTTTTAAACAGAAACATTTCTCAGTTTAATCCAAGTTGTCTCCAAAGCAGGGCTATAAACTATAAACGTATACATATTTTCTAGAAACAGTTCCCACAGAACTGAATGTGACTTCTTTCCTAGTGAAATAGGTTCCTTTCCAAGGGTCTTCTTCTTCTTCTCCTCCTCCTCCCCCCCCCCCATGGTAATCCTTCTAAAGATTACTACCCTGATGTCCTAAATAACCTGAAATAGTAAATTTACAGTTAACTTGTTGTAGATCAGTGGAATATTGGAATGCAATCATATATTACCTGCCTACTCAGAAATACGTCTCATTATTATAAGTGGAACTTATTCTTACTTGCAGATGCAAAGGATTTTAACTTTAAAATGTTCACATGAATTTTATGTATTGTGTTAGGCTTTATATTTTATATATTTTTGACAGCATAGATACCTAAGTATATTCTACTCTAACAATAATTTAAAAATGTTTTTAAAATAACTACAGCATACTAGCTTGTAGATTTCACAGGTGGTCTTAATTCTTTTGGCGAAAAAGTAAACAACCTAAAAACTGAAAGATAAATTGATTTTCACCTTTTTCCCCCCAGAAAAAGTTAAGCAAAATATTATTTCTTTTCAGGTAATCTGTGATTTGGAAGCCCAGATCCATACACTAAGGGAAGAGTTAATTCAAGTGAATTCTCAGCGAAAGCAACAGCTGGTTGAACTGAGCCTCCTTAGAGAAGAAGAAAAGCAAAGAGCTTCCCGGGATCATGAGATTGCCATGAACAACCTAAAAGCTGAATCAGAAAAGATTATTCTTGATCTGAAACGGGCAAATGCTGAAGGAAAGGAGATGGCACTAGAAAAGGTCAGTGCAAATGGAAAACTGATGATCAGAGTATCACAAATCTAGGATCCAAAAGGGTGAAGTGTGGAAGTGTACAGTAAAACCTCGGATAACGTTAAAACCTGGTTCCACAAGTCTTGGTGTTATCTGATTTTTAGTGTTATCCGATGCATGTTAAAATCCTATGGGATCCATAGAGATACATTGTAACCACACAGGCTTTAGCGGTTGTTATCCGATGCATCCCATAGGATCTTAATGTTATCCAATGCAATTCTCCCCCCCCCCCAGATTGCTTAATGTTATGCAATTTTAGTGTTATCCGATACTAATGTTATCCGAGGTATTCCTGTACCTGTATGTGCATTTTGAGAAGTTGGACTGACACGACAGTACAGTAAAACCTCATATAACACTAAAACCTGGTTCCACAAGTCTTGGTGTTATATGATTTTTAGTGTTATCTGATCCTCTATGGGATCCATAGAGATACATTGTAACCACACAGGCTTTAGCGGTTGTTATCTGAAGCATCCCATAGGATCTTAATGTTATCTGATGCAATTCTTCCCCCCAGATTCCTTAATGTTATGCGATTTTAGTGTTATTCGATACTAATGTTATATGAGGTATTACTGTACTTTCATTCACTATGTAGCACTTAACAACTTTTCTGTTCTGCGTCAGTAATCTAGACCCATGATGGTGAACCTTGGCACTCCAGATGTTCTTGGACTTCAACTCCCAGAAGCCCAAGCCCCCGTGAATCCACACGAATGGGTTTGCTGTGATTCATCTGGACCACAAAGCCCTTGTCGCTCCCAGAAGCAAAAGTAAAATGCTCCCATGTGGGCACTTTTTACTTCTGCTTCAAGGAGCGATGAGGGCAGCACGGCACGGGCTGGATGAATCGCAGCAAACCAATTCGTGTCGATTTGCGGGGAGCTTGGGCTTCTGGGAATTGAAGTCCAAGAACATCTGGAGTGCCAAGGTTCACCACAGATCTAGACCATACTGATTTAAACTGCTAAAATGTTTTTTAAAAAATCAGAGAAGAGTGTGAAGGGCTATCTCCTAATTTTTGTTATCCAGTTACACAGTCAAGTCCGACCCTTTGTGACCCCATAGATCATAGCACACCAGGCTCCTCTGTCATCCTCCAGACTCATTCCCATCACATCACCAATTTTGTCTAATCATCTTATCCTCTTCTGCCCCCTTCTCCTTTTGCCTTCAATCTTTTCCAGCATCAGGACCTTCTCCAGTAAGCCCTCTCTTTTCATTTGGTAGCCAAAGTACCTGAGCTTTAACTTCACTGTTTGTCCTTCCAATAAGCAGTCAGGGATGATTTCCTTTAAGATTGACTGATTTGATCTCCTTGTAGTCCAGGGGACTCTCAAAAGTCTTCTCCAGCAGCTCAGTTCGAAGACATCTATTCTTCTACACTCAGCCTTCCCTATGGTCCAGCTCTCACAGTCATACCTTACTACTGGAAAGACTATCGCTTTAACAATGCAGATTTTTTTTTCAGCAGGATGATGTCTCTACTTTTTATTACACTGCCTAGGTTTGCCATAGTCTCTTTCATTAGTGCTGTGCTATTTCTGTGCAATGTTTGTATTAATAATCAAATTGCCCCCCTTCTTCATTGAAACATTCTACATGTAAGTAAGAGGTTTCATGCATTGGAGACCACCTTCAACAACTCTGAAGTCTAGGTTCAATCCCAGCTGAGAAATGTTATCAATGGGGTTTACACACTGAAGGGTCATGAGCCATATCAGTTCAGTTCATCTGGATCAGTATTGCAATAATGGCAAACAATCCAGCTAGTCAGTTCCTACAGACTTTGTTAATTATTCGTTCTTTTCTTTTTTAAAAAATTCCTCACATTATTTCAAAGTTGTTGAAAAAATATGACAAATATTTGAATCCCAGGATCTTGGCCAGTAACATAGAGTTATGATAAACTGCAGGTATGTACTTAAAATATGAAAATTGCACACAGGAGGATAGAAATAAGAAATCCAAAATGCAATATTTGAAATAATTCTTGCAAGTGAAATAATTCTTAAGATTAAAGATGCAATTGCATTGGAGTAGGGCAGCAATACAAATTATAAAATAAATAAATAAACATTATGCATCTTAAACAACATCTTATGTCTCATCAAAAGTTATATCATTAATAATGAAAATCACTTCATAAGTAATTATCCTCTTTGCTTCTTTTTTTACTCTTTTGGGTATCTAGGGAGATACAGTAATACCCCGGATAACGCGAGTACCATATAGCGTGAAAACTGCATAACGTTACAAGATTTTCGGAAAAATCTTGTATTGAATAACGCGATTTTTAACATTATCCGATACAGTCGTTCTTAGCAACAGGGTGGTTGAAAAGCTGAACGGGGTTCTCCGTTCAGCTTCCCAGCCACCCTGCAGCTACGGAGGCAGGGGTGGGGAGGCTGGAAAGCTGACGGGGGGCTTCCCCGTCGGCTTCCCCAGCCACCCTACAGCTGCGGAGGCTAGGGCGGGTGGCTAGGGAAGCCGACAGGGAGCCCCCGTCAGCTTCCCCAGCCACCCTGCAGCTGTAGATCGGGTCCTCTGATCTCTCTGGAGCAGGCAGGGGACACGATCCAAGCTGTTTCTGGGCTTCCCTGACGTCCTCAGCCAGTGCAGCAAGCCAAAACGTCAGGGTTCGAATCCCGACATTCTGGCTTGCTGCACTGGCTGAGGACGTCGGGGAAGCCCAGAAACAGCTTGGATCAGGTCTCCCCACCTCCCTGGACCCGGCCGGGGGGGTCAGAGACCCCAAAATTGGTAAAAAAAAAAAAAGGATTTTTTTTTTACCAATTTTGGGGTCTCTGACCCCCCCCCTTGGATCCAGGGAGGTGGGGAGACCTGATCCAAGCTGTTTCCAAAGTTCTTCCACCTCCCTGGAGGCTGCAACAAGCCAAAATGTCAGGATTCAAATCCCGACGTTCTGGCTTGCTGCAGCCTCCAGGAAACAGGGCTTTTTTTTAACATTGTGTGATCAATGTATCGCACAACGTTAAAAACTGGATAACGACGAGACTTGTGGAACCAAGTCATAACGTTATCCGGGGTACTAGTGTACAAGGTTCTTCCTCTGGCACTTGTAGCAGCTTCCACTGGTGTTATCTGGTGTTTTTGTAATATGTCTTTGATGTTATCTCTCTACCTTCCTCTTTGTCTGCCTCTTTGTACTTCTCATTAATAAATAAAAAAATATATAGCATTTCTAAATCCTTTAATATCTGAGAGATGAGAAAAAGACAAAAAATGTTGTGGCATCTTAAAGACTAACTCCTGTATTTAAATGTGAGCTTTTGTGGACCAAATCCACTTCATCAGACATAAGAGTGAGGCCTCATGGCATAAAGTGGACTTTGTCTATGAAAGCTCACATTTAAATGCAGGAGTTAGTCTTTAAGTGCCACAACAGTTTTTGTCTTTCTTTCTTTTTTGACTGTTCCTTTTCGTTTACTCTCAGATATGATTGCACAGACTAACATTGCTACCACTTCAAATAAACCCTTTAAGTGCAATTTAAAGAACACACAGAAAAGGTTTGATTTAAACACACACCTAACCATTCATCTGCTGCAATCTATAGCAGGGGTGCCCAAACTATGGCCCGGGGGACAATGCGGCCCCTGATGCCACTTCATCCGGCCCGTGAAGCCCTCGTCGCTCCTTGAAGCTGAAGCAAAATGTGCCTTTACGGGCGCATTTTACTTCTGCTTCCAGGAGTGATGAGGGCTTCAGGAGCCAGATGAATTGGCGTTGGGGCCGCATCTGGCCCCCAGGCATTAGTTACCAGCTCTCCGAAGCACATGATCAGCCCACGGCCCAAAAGGTTTGGGTACCCCTGATCTATAGGGTTGATGTTACTAAGGCTTCTGGAAGGAAGTTCAGGCTGTTACATGATGCTGACATTATCAGCGTCCTTGGAGCTACTGTTGCAAATGCTGCTACAGTCTCCTTTTGTCTGGTGATGTCTCTCTTTTGATGGAAACTCTCTGACTGGAATCCCAGTCTCACTGCCTGGATTTGTAGCTTTCAAGCAGAGACTTTCAGTCTATAGTAGGGTTATACATTTGTACCAAAACTCCAGCCTCAGTCACCTAGCTGCATTTATTTTTGCCCACTAATGGTGATGATGTTAAAAATCAATTTAAAATAATATGAGGACTTTATTTTTCTCATTCTTTATGAGATTTTACATCATTCATTGTTTTATATTTGCTCTTCAGCTTATAGTAACCTACAAAAAGCAAAAACAAAGTTTAGGCTCTGGCATTTCTGTCTTCTTTTAATAGCTTTGCTCAGTAGAACAGCAAGAGAGCTGTCTCCTAGACAACTGTCCATACTGCAATTTGAAAACTGCTTTCCCCCATTATTTGTGTATATTATTTGAGCACTCTGTACATACTCTAAAGCAAATCCTGACAAAGCAATATCATGCATTCATAAATGATGTTTTTGAAGGATTGAATTTACCAGCTTTTGAAAGCAGCAGTATAACTGCACACAATACACCCAAATTTCCAATGAAAGGAATTATCTGGAGGGTTAGGCAAATAGGATGAAATCCTATTTGCACCATCATCAGCCATGGTGGAAATAAAACGTTGCTGATTCCTTTGCCACCCTGCGTGAAAGTCCCAAGGCTCCTGTAGAGACCAGCAGGATGGGCTGGAGTTGTCAATTTCAGACAGTCATTGCTGCTGGAATATGACTCTATTAAGAATTAAAGACCCCTTTCTGTCCCACAGCCCCCAACATCTTTCCCATTATGAAAGAAATTCTAATGAAGCCTCAGGACCTTTAGAGAGGAATCCATGCCGTATTTTTTATTTCCAGAAAGTTACTGCAGATGATGTCATCCTCAACCTTATATGGCCGTGATGGTGAACCTTGGCACTCAAGATGTTCTTGGACTTCAATTCCCAGAAGCCCAAGCCCCCGTGAATCCACCCTCATTGGTCCTGGAAGAGGAAGTAAAATGCACCCGTACAGGTGCATTTTACTTCCACTTCCAGGAGTGACAAGGGCGGCATGGGCCGGATAAAGTGCCAAGGTTTGCCATCATAGTTGTATGGCATTGCATGAAAAGGCTTTCAGCCAGAGTTATTATATCTATGTGGAAATATGTCCCATTTAATTTAACAGCTCTTCTTTCTTAGACAGTTCATATGATTGCAATACAAGTGTTTTTGGCACTTCTGTATAAGCAGCTCAAGAAGAAAGTGCTTCTGCATTCAGAAGTATAGAATGTTTATGTATACTGTGACTGTAGTTATTTTGCCTGCCACAATATTCAGAGGGGAGTCTGGCTGAGTTCATTGATACTTACACCTGGGCTGCATTTCTAATAATGCACATTTTTACCAAGAAGTAAGCCCCATTCATTTCAATGAGATTTACTGTTGAGTTCATAGATGCAGAAGTTCCGGCTAAGCTTGTTTCTTGAAAATAAGACCTGTCCAACTGAATGGAGCTCACTTTGAAGTGCACAGGCACAGGCTTGCTCTTTTGAAGTAACCGAGAAGCAAAGAAGGAAGAAGAAGAAGGGGAAGGAATTCCTTCTGACTGCTGCAGCCTCAAAACATCTTGGAGAATTTTTCTATCCCACTCTGTGGTCCATATCTCCCCTCCTTCCCTTCTCTGGTTCCTCTTTATCATGGTCAGGCTCCTCCCTCTGTGGGTGAGAGGGAGGGGGGAGGGAGAGATCCTCCTGCCTCCAGCTGCTCCTTTCTCTTTCTCGGTGGGTCCTTCTTGATGCACCCCTCTCTCTCTTTGTAGCTGTTCTCTCTCCCTGCCCCCATCCTCTTTCCCCCTTTCTGTCTCTGTCACTCCTCTGTATGTTGGATTGGGAGTTAGACTGCAGTCCTGATCAACCATCTTTCTCTGAAGGCTCAAGTGCTTAGTTTCTTCTAGGACTAGCAAGAGGTTTGGGCATTTGCTATGGAATACCTCAACAAGACTGTGTAGCCATATGAAAGGTTTCCTTTATAAAACAAGAATGTTTAAGATCATGTCTCTTCTAAATGACAGTGTGGATCAGCTTCAAATGTAGCAGAAAAGATTTTTCCCCCTTGGACAGAGTGGTAAGCCTTTGAAAAATATAGCATTGACTACATGTTGTGAAAAATGACAGCAAAATTCTATTTATTTATTTATTTTCACATGTATATACTGCCCTATTCGTAGAGCGACTCAGGGTGGATTTATCAGTTCATGAGAGAAAGAAAACATTTTGAGAAACAAATTTATTATTTTAAAACTGCTAATCTAAACCTCTTCAACCTTGGCACAGAGAAAGCCCTTGCTGTCCACTGTTACTCTGCCAAATATGGTCCCATTCAAAAGTTCTGAGTTGTTTGAACTTTTTCATTGGTCACAGAATAAATAAAAGAAATAAAGAATGTTGAAGCGTTGTGCAAGAGGCACCATCTTTGTTGTCATGGTAAAGGTAAAGGTCACACTTGCTTGAAAGCCAGCTGTATCTGACTAGGGTTCAGTGCTCATCTCTGTTTCATAGCTGAAGAGCCAGCACTGTCCGCTTCTGGGACATTTCCGTGGTCATGTGTCAGGCATGGAACATTGTTTCTCCTTCGTGTTGTTTGGGGATGCACACTGATGGGTTCTGCGCCTGCGCTGAATCCGGAGCGGAGCTGGAAAGCTGATTGGATAGAGAGTTTTGAATGTGGGACTGCCCACCATGCCCAACCCCTTTAGGCGCCATTTCGCGCTCTCCCCTCAGTTTGCTTTTTTCCGCTGCGCAAGCAGGAGCCTGGAAAAAAAGCTGTGAGTACTTTGCTGAGATTGTCTCAGAATCTTCCAATTTTTCCTACCTTACAATTTTTCTCGGACTAGGGGACTTGTTCCCTTGGTCCTCGTGTGGCTGGGGCTCGCCCTCAGCCGCCGTTTAAAAAAAAAAAAAAAAAAAAAGACCAACATCTCGTGTCGGGGCCTCCCGGCCGGGATAATTTTTTCTCTTCGGCCATCTACTTCGGTGGATGGCCTCAGCGGCAGCGTTCAAGCAGTGTCCGTCCTGCAAGAGAAAGTTCCCTAGCTCGGACGGGCACGTGCGTTGTCTTCGCTGCCTCGGGGAGAGTCACCAGGTCCAGACCTGCGAAGTCTGTCGCGGCTTCTCGAAGGCCGCCATCAAGAACCGCCAGTACCGCCTTCAAGCCTACCTCATGGAGGCCGCACTGGCACCACCGGCTCCCCCAGCTCCAGAGCAGGCCGCTTCCACGTCTGCTCCTTCAACCTCCGCTTCTTCTTCCAGGCCCTCGGCCTCTGAACTGTTCAGGCGGAAGAAGGAGCAGGAGAAGAAGAAGAAGGACAAAAAGAGAAAAAGAAGCGCCGTAGCTCTTCGTCTTCTCTTCCTCCGACCCCGGCACCGGCTCACCTTTCGCCGCCACGCTCCCTAGCATCCGCCCCGGTCGCAGCTCCACCTACGCCGGGTAGGATGTCGACCGAGGCCCGGGACGCCACGCCGGAGAGGGCCCACAGCCCTCCACCGCCGCCGGAGACTCCTCCACCTGTACCACCGCACAGGTCTTCCTCCCTCCGCAGCCCTTCCGTGGTTCCTGGTCCGGCTACCGAACCGCCGCCCCAGTTGAGCCTCATCGCCCCGTACATCGAGGCGATGGTGCGGAAACTGCACGCCGAGCTCCAGGGCCCGCAGACGACACCGTGGGAGCGCCCTCTGCCCTCACCACCAGCCACGGAGGCACCACCGCTCCGTGAGGAGGGCCCCGCACCGAAGCGGCAGAGGGTGGAACAGGCGCGGTCGGAGGCCTCTCTCCCTCCGTACCAGCTGCCTTTGCCGGGGAGCGATCCGAGATCCGCCAGGCCGTACTGGTCGGACTCGGACCCCGAGGTCTACCTGCCACCGCCCAGCGTCTCGGAGCGGTCAGGAGACTCCGACTCGTCGGATCAGGAGGAGGAGCAGCATCAGCCACCGCCGGTTGCGGTCGACAAGTCCCCGGACGACAACATCGGCGCCGTCCACGGGTCCCAGCCGGAGGATTTGAAGACCTACACCGGACTGATCACTCGCCTCGGATCCACCCTTGGGATTCGGGCGGAGGCTCCCCTGGACGACTGTGAGGATGTCGTCTGCGGCTTGGCCGACCGCAAGGAGTTGGTCCCCGTCCGCCTCGGACTGCTCCCTAAGATTGCTAAAGCGGCCAAGGAGGTGTGGAAGAAGCCGGTTTCTTCGCACTCCGTATCCAACAGAGTGGACTCTATGTACAGACTGCTGGACGATTCCAACTTTCTGCACATTCACCCGGCACCGAACTCCCGAGTGGTCAAGGGCTCCCAACACCGGACGCCGATCAGCAGCACTCCCATCCCGTCGACCCAGGAAGGGAAGAAGCTGGACGCACTGGGCAGGAGGTTCTACGCCAATGCCTCCTTGTCCTTCCGTGCGTCCAACTACGCGACGGCCATGGGAGGCTACCAGTGTCGACTCTGGGAGCAAGCGGAGTCGTTCAAGTCCCTGCTGCCACCTGATCGACAAGCGGACTTTGAAAAACTCTGCATGGAGGGCAACCACCTCGCCCTCCAGCAAATCCGCACCGGCCGCCACGTCACCGAGTCGGAGGCAAAAAACTTGGCCTCCGCCATCCAGCTCCGTCGCCACGCCTGGCTCCGTTCGGCTAACCTGCAGGACGATGTCAAGCGGCTCGTGGAGGAGCTTCCCTTCGATGGCGAGGGCCTCTTCGCCAAGGAGACCGACACCTCCTTGGGAGAGCTGAAAGGGGACTACGCCACGATAAAACAGCTCCGCCCTCCACACCGTGGGTCCGGCCGTTACCATCAGGACCAGCCGTCGACGTCTCAGGCGGGCCCATCCTATCAACCTCGCCCGCCACAGAGACAAGGGGACTACTCCCGGTACCAGCCCTACCGGCAGCGCCAACAACCCAACCGTCCACGCTACCAGCAACGGCCTCAGACTGGCAAGCGTACGGAACGGAAGGGCAAACAACGTGTTTGACTCTTCCGTGACCGAGACTCTACCCTACCGCCCCCTTTCCGACTACCTATCGGCGTGGTCTGCCATCACCACAGACCGATGGGTTTTAACCATCTTAGACTCTGGCTACGCGATCGAGTTCGAGAGATGCCCTACTGTCGGACGGATCCGCATCACCGATCCATCCCCACCGCTCCAGGAGGAACTAACAGCTCTCCTAGAGAAGGGCGCCATAGAGCCGGTCGCAGCGTCGGAGTCTCACGAAGGGTTCTTCTCCCGATACTTCCTTGTGGACAAAAAAGACGGGGGGGCACGTCCCATCCTGGACCTCCGTCTTCTCAACAAGCATATCGACGCGAGGAAGTTCCGGATGGTAACCCTTCACTCCATCCTCCCGCTGATCAACCACGGGGACTGGTTCACCGTCATCGACCTGAAGGACGCCTACTTTCACGTGTCCATCAGGAGGGAACATCGTCGTTTCCTCCGATTCCAGGTGGGCGGCAACATCTACCAGTACACATGCCTACCCTTCGGCCTCTCCACCGCTCCGAGGGTATTCACGAAGTGCATGGCACCGGTGGCTGCTCATCTGCGACTGCAAGGCGTCCAAGTGTTCCCGTACATAGACGATTGGTTGATCTGCTCCCCGACCCAACAAAAAGCCAAGGACGACGTTGCACATTGCCTCGCCCTTATGCAGAGCCTCGGTCTGCGGGTCAACTTCAAGAAATCCCAGTTGACCCCCACTCAACGAATAGAATACATCGGAGCCGTTCTAGACTCTCTGGCTCTAAGAGCCTACGCTCCAACCAAACGTCTGCTCGACATCCGCACAGTGGTGGCACGGATCCAGGGCAGACGTCGGGTCCGTGCGAGGGACGCCCTCCGTTTGCTAGGACTCATGGCGTCGACCACGGCGGTGGTCTCGCACGCCAAACTCAAGATGCGCTCCCTCCAGTCGTGGTTCCTCTCCTCCTTCAACGGCACCCACGACAACCTCGGGAAGTGGCTCACACCGACTCCCGAACTCCGAGACCAGTTAAACTGGTGGACAATGGACCAGAATGTGACCGCGGGGAGACTCTTCACCCTTCCCGCACCGTCCATCCAAGTCACCACCGACGCGAGCACCCACGGATGGGGTGCGTGCTGCCGCGGACTACGGATTCACGGCATATGGACGCCCGAGGAAGCCGACCACCATATCAACTTCCTCGAGCTGCTAGCGGTGTGGAAGGCGATGAGGTCCTTCAGACCGTCGATCGCGGGCAGTGTGGTGCAGATCGCCTCGGACAACACCACGACACTAGCCTATCTCAACCGGCAAGGAGGGACCAAGTCTCTCTCCCTCCTCTACCTGACCGTCCAGATGTGGGAGTGGTGCCTGAAGGTACACGTGTTCCCCATAGGTGTCCACATCCAGGGCACCCTGAACTCCGATGCAGACTCCCTGAGCCGCAAAGGGACGGCAATGCACGAGTGGGAACTGGACGAATCGGTGTTCGACCGCCTGTGCCGACGGTGGGGCACACCGACCCTAGACGTCTTCGCGTCACAGACCAACTCCAAGTGCCGCCGTTACTGCTCCCGAGCAGGGATCGGCCACGGATCGGAGGGCGATGCCTTCATGGTGCCGTGGCACCAGGAACTGCTGTACATGTTTCCTCCGATCCCTCTCATCCAACGGGTCCTCATACGGATCCGTGCGGAGAACGCCTGGACGATCCTGGTTGCCCCGTCCTGGCCGCGCCAGCCGTGGTTCCCACTACTCCAAACCCTGGCTTGCGATCGTCTCCGCCTACCCACCGATCCGAATCTCCTCCGCATGGAAGACGGTCGGATCCTTCACTCGGATCTGCCGAGCCTACACCTGACGGCCTGGCTTATCCGCCCAACATAACATGGATCCTTGATCTGTCCAGGAAACCTTCCACACGGAAGTCCTACGATGCCAAGTACCGTCGCTTCACTGACTTCCTAGCATCCAGCGACCGCACCGTGGACTCCGCATCCCTGCAGGATGTCATGTCCTACCTCCTGCACCTAGCCGAGTTGGGATCCGCACATTCATCATTGAAGGTCCACCTAGCTGCTGTGGTCGCCAAGGCCCCACCTTCTTCAGTATTGTCCTCCGCCTTCAGAGACAAAACTGTTAAAAGGTTCCTTCAAGGGCTACGCAACGCCTATCCTCCAGTGAAGATACCACCCCCTCAGTGGTCCCTCACTACAGTGCTCACCGCACTCACGAAGGCACCTTTTGAACCCATGGCTTCGGTGGACATTAAGTTTGTCTCTTACAAGACTGCCTTCCTTGTAGCTATCACTTCTGCCCGACGGGCAGGGGAGCTGGCAGCCCTTCGGTCTGACCCTCCTTTTCTCAAGTTCTACCCCGACAGGGCAGTGTTGCACCCAGATCTGACATTCCTGCCCAAGGTCCTGACTGAATTTCACCTGGCCCAAGCCATCACGCTTCCAGCATTCTTCCTGAATCCCTCGTCTCCACAAGAGAGAGTGTGGCACTCGTTGGATGTCAGGAGGGCCTTGCTGTTTTACACCCAGAGGACTGCGTCCTTCAGGAGAGCAAAACAACTGTTTGTGGCTTATGGTGGCAAGACTAAGGGACAGCCTCTGTCTGCCCAGAGACTATCTAAATGGATCTCAGGTACCATTTACCTGGCCTATCAGATGTCATCCCTGCCACCTCCGCCTCATGTCCGGGCTCACTCCACCAGGACACTGGCTTCTTCCACTGCATTCCTAGAGGGCATCTCGATGGAGGATATCTGCAAGGCTGCCACTTGGTCCAGGTCCTCCACCTTCATCACCCACTACCGGGTTGATACAAGGTCCGCCCCTGATGTCAGACGGGGCAGGTCCATCCTGACGGCTGGTCTCCGATCTTCTTCGTTGATGACCGCCCATCCATGATGACATCGCGCTCTCCTACATCTCAGGACGCCGGCTGCCCACCATCCAAGTAAGTGAGCTTGTTAGTCACCCATCAGTGTGCATCCCCAAACAACACGAAGGAGAAGGACAGGTTTCACTTACCAGTAACTGTCGTTCTCCGAGTATGTTGTTTGGGGATTCACACAACCCAACCCTGCCTCCCCTCAGGGCTGCCGGCCTGAGATGGCCTTAGGCTTAGCGGGCAGCTTTAATATCAAACTGAGGGGAGAGCGCGAAATGGCGCCTAAAGGGGTTGGGCATGGTGGGCGGTCCCACATTCAAAACTCTCTATCCAATCAGCTTTCCAGCTCCGCTCCGGATTCAGCGCAGGCGCAGAACCCATCAGTGTGAATCCCCAAACAACATACTCGGAGAACGACAGTTACTGGTAAGTGAAACCTGTCCTTACCTTCCTACCAAAGTAGTCCCTATTTGTATTCCCCAGTTATTTGGTATTGAATCAGATACAAGTGGCTGTGTTTCTCTACATGGAAACCATCTCAAAAAGGTCACTCTTTCCACAGCAAGGATGGTGATGCCCAAAAGGCCTAGGGCTTGTGATAAACTCAAAGAAGGCAATGTCTAGCTAAATAAAGAGATCTGCTTAGAGTGACTCCGAATATAACAAAAGATAAAGTGTTTATATTAAAGAAAAGACACCAAGCTTTTGTTTTTGTCTCCAGCACTTGGGAGTTGCCTTGTACCAAGTGGCATCATTGATTCCTCTAGCTTAGAATCATCATTTACACCACATGACAGCAGCACTTCAATGTTGAATGCATGGGCCTTTTTCAGCTGTCTTTTTGGGCAGCAGTGAGAATTAGGCCCTTTGTGGGGATTAGGCCCATGTTAGGCCCAGTCATTTTTAAGACTGTTGATGGCAGCAAAGATATAGGGTAGCCTTCTAAGTTTTTTGTTTCCTGGGGCTTCCATGTTTGTCAGGGGGAAGAGCAAGAAAAGTTGGTCTGCAGAAGGAGGAAGGTGCTAAAATTAGCTATTTCCTTCCTTTTTTTCGTTCTAGCTTAAAAGAACAAGGGAATTATTACAGCAAAACGTAGGTTTGTGTAGTACGGAGGATCCAGCTGTGAAGTAATCCTGCACAGAGTTATCCCAGCAAGCTGTAGCCAGCTTTGTACAGTGGATGAGTGAAGGTGTACGTGTGTATGTACTAGTAACTCAGCATTCTTAATATAAATTAATAATACAGTCAAACCTTGCATTAAGAGCGCCTCGCTTAAAGAGCAGAATTGTCTCTGAATGTTCGCGTCACTTAACAAATAAAACCAACCAAAAACTCGCTTAACAAATAAATTGGGGATCACAATCCCTCCCACCAGAAGTCACAATTGGTCACTTACAATGGTGTTTCGCTTAAAGAGCAATCCCGTGGAACACATTATGCTCTTTAAGTGAGGTACAACTGTAACTCCATCCCATCAAGTTGATTCTGATTTACCTTAGAATCTGGGTTTGGTATATCATTCCCTTCAAGACTGAGCAGCTTGCCTAAGACCACATCGTCTGGCTCTTCTCCAAGGAGGTCCCAGTGGGGACTCAAACTCCAAATGTTTGGCTTTGTAGTCAGTACAGTATCTAAACCACTAAACTGCCCATATAAATCAGCTACCATATAAATTAATAGACAAGAGTTTATTTTGTTTTAATTTAATTTAGCGCTTAAATGAGTTTTTTTGGCTACTGTTCTGACTAAATTATTCCCCAATGTTGTCAGAAGACCTCAAATGTTTGATATGTTGTGGCAAAATAAAACAATATATTTATTTTTCATTATTGAACTATGTTGAAACTGCTCAAAATACTTATCAACATTGGTCAGCATCCAGGTGTTTAGATGTAATTTAGCATAGAGCAAAGCACAATCTGCAATATGTTACAAGATGAAATGCAGCAACCAAATGGAACAATTTGCATACAGAGTTGGAACAGCCTTTGTGAAACTGACATTTCATTCACCTGCATCAGGTTCTTGGTCTATAATTTTAAACAGCATTCTCAGGATTATGCTGGAAATCTGCCAGCCTGAAACTATTAAATGGCTGTGATCAACAATTCAGGATCTTTTTTTTTAATTTAAAGAAAGCTGCACTTGGCATAATTATTTAAAGCCAAGGTCAGAGAAAGTATTTAAACCTTTGAAATTCATAATTAAGGGATTAATATTAACTCATGAAGACATTGTCATTTTTGCTTAAAAGTTGAATTTGAATCTCAATCCTTTTCTTTCTTTGATCTTTTTATATGTAAAGCATAGCAAAAGAGAAAGTTAACTTCTTTCCAAATTAAAGTTACTTCGCTTGATTACTGTGATACATATTCAGCTTCTTAAAAATTAGCTTATTTTTTTAAAAAAAAGATAATACAACTGAGTCAATTTCTAATATCAGTGCAAGATTATAAGTGCTTGCTTATCGGAGGGCAAAGTTCTGAAGAGCCTTTTTGTTCTTGTATCTAAAACAAGTACTGTAGACTCTTCATGGGCTAAGGATGTGTTCACATGGGGAAACAGATCACAATTTGGACTGACTGTGTAATGTTTGTGAAGTGGGGTAGTACAATCTTTTCCCCAGCAATTACAGAATGCTTAAGGAAATGTGCTCCAGACCTATCCTATTCTATTCCCAAGATGGACATTTTTGATTCCTTTTTGAGTTACCTTCAGAATCTGCCTGAACTCCAGAATTTTATTTCAGGATGGATTTATTTGGTTGGTTTATTTTTAATTTATTGTGTTTTATTATGTTATTTTGATATTTGTATGTACACAGCCCAGAGTGGGAAGTTTCCCAAATGGGCAGTATAAAAATGCAATCAATGAATGAATGTCTTACAGTTTAGGTTTCTTATGACAACAGTGTCGTGCATGTAATTTCTTTTTATCCTCAATGGGTCTGGTTGTTTGGTCCAGCTGTAGGACTTCTACATTTTGGGGACATGCTGGAGTGATTTCCCAGCAGATAGAAGAGCTGGTGCAGCTGTCTGATTGCACTCACGTTAGTGCTTGTATAACATAAGCATGTTGCAAAGTAGCATGTAAATTTACAGTGTTATACACATAATTAAAAAAGAAAAAATAAGGGCTTCCAATACCTTTTCTTGTAGAGCAGGGGTTTCCAACCTAAGGCCCATAGGCTGAATCCAGCCCATGGCACCATTTTATGTGGCCCCCACCGCCTCCAATGGCATTCAAGAAACAGGCCATCACTCTGAAGCTGTTGGGACAAAATGGCCACCCCCATCATGCAGGCAGGGCAGAATGTCTGTCTGGCCCTCAAAGCTGACTGAGAGAGTGTGACCCGGCCCCCAGCTCAAAAAGGTTGGGAACCCCTGCTGTACATGTTCTCTTTTTTCCCTTTGGTTTTTTTTTTTGTCATGCACAATTCAACATTCTGGTGCTTACTATTAAAACATACACTCCAGAATCTGAATATCCAGAAGAGCAGCTCCTCTGTCATGAGTGTGCCTGAAATCCATAATTTCTTATAATGTAAGTTTCTTAAGACAACCATGTCATGCATGCGATGTCCTTTCTTTTTACTTATGTAGCCTCACTTTCTTAAACAGCATCAAGGGGAAGTCTCCTGCAAGTTTAATTAATGTTGAAGCTGTCTTGTCAGATTGTTCAAACTAGAAATTTTAATTTTTAAAAATAGTTGATCAGTTTCAAAGTGAAACAGCTCCAAACCCTGAATTACTTCCCTGGTTTCCATTAATTAATCAGACTTTAGTTGAAATCCTGTTGCACAGCTCTGCATACACAAAGAGGGTGATGTCATTAGCAATGCATGCCACTGCTGATTAAAGGTAATTTGGGATGCATATGATTTGTACACATAGTGACAAAATCATAAACCACCCTCAAGTTGTCCTGTTGCCACAGGAAAACTTGAATCAGGCTTTAATTTGCTACTTCTGATGACATCATGCACATTACGCACATCATCATCCCTTAGTTTTCCTTGGATGATCCATCAGGGTTTCAACCACCATTTTAACCCTCAGTTTCTGGTTCAGGCATCTTTCACAGAAATTGAAACTACCTGTTCTTCTGGCCACATGCACAGGAAAGGTTCCAATCAATTTTATTTACAGTCCATGACCAGCATAACAAGAACACAAAAGCATAAACACACATCCTAAGCTAGACTGGACAGAAGTAATAAAAGGAAACTATACTACTAAAAACATACTGAGAATTGACATACAGCAGCAGGCCACCTATCTAAAACAATATTACTAAAATTCCTCAATAATTACTAAAACCTAATGTCGTGAAAATAAAATGCAAATATTTACAAAAAAAGAAGAGGGATAGCCTCATTACATGGCTATAGTATGCTCTCTGCTGGAGTTGTAATTTACTAAAACTCAGTAAATTTTAGCCAAACCTATAATGACAAGGGTGAAGAGGGAACTTAATAAAGTAGTATAGATCAGCTGCTCAGTGCAGGAGTAATCTCAATAAACTATAAAGCCACATTAGACTTCCTAGTCAGCAGCCGACATATGCTTCGAGCCTTCACACAGAAACTTGCCACTTTACAAGTGATGGCAGTACTACTGTCCTAGAGTAGGAAGGAAACTTGTAGGGCAGGCAATTTTCCTGTGCATTGGTGCAGTAAAGGGATTATTAATTCTGCATGGGTGTCCCTATAGAATGAGCAAAAAAGGAGAACATGCTCAATCGATTCAACATCCCCACTACCACATGGGCATAATCGTTCCGAATAGGGTATCCCATTATATCTGCCCTCAAGGACAGATGAAGGCATGCAGCCACAGCATGCCTGGGTGAATGCCAGCCTATAATTTGGAAGAATTAATTGCTGCAAATAGGATGCAGGAACAACCTGGTACCTGATGGAGTCATTGCAATAAAAACCAGGAGACTTGGCCACATCTTCTTGCCATTTCGTGTCCCTTATTCTGTTTCACCAACTCCCAGGAAAGGAACATGGAATCATGGGAATCAAAGGAGTTGTTTGAGCTTTTTCCTGGCATGTGAAGCCATGAATAAAAATCAAATTCAAGCCTAGATTTTTTTGTGGTTTGATACATTTAGAGATTTTTTAAAAAATAAACACGATAGTTATAATGCTTGGTTGTGCGTGTTAAAACATAAGAAAGCTTTTTTTGTTATATAAGACCATTATAAAATATAAAATACTTTTTCTAGACATTTATTAATTTTATGCTATAGAATACCTTAATTGAAACTTTTAATTAAATCAGATTAGAATACACAATTAAATGGTGTGGGTTTTTTTTTAAAGGTTGTTAATAGGCTGAGGTTCTAGTCCTACACAACTAGCAATGTAATAATGTACACACACCCTCATTGGGCTGTAGCTCGCGCACTTCTGCCGCAAGGACCCTACTGGGCCACTCACTATTATTGTTATCAGATCTTTCCCGCTAACCCTGCCCTCAAGTAGCCACCAGTTTGTGTCTCTTCAGAGTAAACTCTCCCTTTGCTGCTCATAGAGATTTACTTCCCCTACCTTTCAAACCACTTTCCCCTTCAGGTGAGGGAAGAATTTTGTCCCACTTTGTGCTTGATCCAGCCTTCTCTTTGACTTGCCTGCCTGTTTGCCGGAGAAGGAGGAGAGGCGGGGAGACGGAAGGAGGGAGGAATAATTTAGTAGGAAACCGGAAGCAGCTCTTGCGGCCTCCATGTTGTAGAATCCATGCAAGAGAAAGACTCCTATCTGGAGGACAGCTCCTCCCTTCTTCCCGCCACATTTCTATGTTCTCTCTCTCCATTGTTCTAATTGTCATAATTTGTTTTTATTTAAAAAATAATAATTTAAAAACATAAAAAACATACAACAAAGAAAAGAATCATTTACATATAAGATATAGGTACAAATACAGTGTAGACTCACCCAGGGGACAGTAGTCCTTATATAAAACAATTACAGTCAAACCTCACATAAAGAGCACCTCACTTAAAGAGTAACTCGCTTAAAGAGCAGAATGTTCGCTTCACTTAACAAATAAAACCAACCAAAAACTTGCTTAACAAATAAATCAAGGTTTACAATCTCCCCCCCCCCACACACACACACACATACACACACCCCAGAAACCACAATTGGTCACTTACAATGGTGTTTCACTTAAGGAGCAAACTTGCTTAAAGAGCAATCCTGTGGAACACATTATGCTCTTTAAGCGAGATACAACTGTACTTAAGCCAATTGTACACATTACATGAGTCTTTACCCTTATTTCCAAATTGTCATATATTCATTTCCAGGTTTAACTCTTTCAAATTTTCCCAACGTATGCTCAATAAATTCTCTGCAAATATCCGCAAACTCATTTTTCTTAATACAGTAATACCTCATATAACATTAGTATCGAATAACACAAAAATCGCATAACATTAAGGAATCTGGGGGGAAGAATTGCATCAGATAACATTAAGATCCTATGGGATGCTTCAGATAACAACCGCTAAAGCCTGTGTGGTTACAATGTATCTCTATGGATCCCATAGGATTTTAACATGCATCAGATAACACTAAAAATCGTATAACACCAAGACTTGTGGAACCAGGTTTTAGTGTTATATGAGGTTTTACTGTAGTACCTTTTTTCAATTCACACATGAGTTTGTCGTTAATCGCCATATTGTCATAATTTGGAGCGTGTGCATGTGTGTTCATGTGTGTACTCAAGAAGGAAGGAGACCTATATACAAAGAAAGTGTTATGTTTGTGATGCATTTTCATTCTGTTTGTTTATTTGTTTTCCTTTATCATAGAAGGTTGTAAATCTTGCAAGGATAGATGTCTCTGAAGAATAGTGGCTAAAATACCATATTTGCTGGCGTGTAAGATGACTTTTTCCCCTTGAAAAACATGCCTCCATGTGGGGGGTCATCTTATATGCCGGGTGCACTTCAGTTGGGATAGACATAGCTGCCCATAGTGGCCTCCCAATGCTCACCCACCTCATTCTACATACCATCCAGATGAAGAAAGAAGCTCTACATTACAATTATGTCTCCCTTTCAAAATGGTGAGGAAAAAGAAAGGGTTTCACTTACTAGTACCTTCTGCCCAAGATGGAGGAAAAAGCCATGCTTCTTCTTTGCAGGGGAAGCAAGAGGCTAGGCTAGAGCAACACTTCCTGCCTCAGTGCAATTGACCTGCCCACCCACTTTACCTGCAGCGCCACCACTGGTGGGTGGTGCAAGTACAGTTCTAAAAAAATCAATAAAATAATTAATATTACTCTATTTTAATTACTGAAACTCACTAGCAGTTGCTACATTTCCCTCTCTTGGCTTATACTTGGGTCAATCTATTTTCCTGGGTTTCAAGGTCAAAATTAGGTACCTCGGGTTATATTCGGGTCAGCTTATATTCATGTATATATGGTAGATAAATAAGTACCACTTTGCACTTGCACTGTTTTATGTTTACTGTACATGTTTGATAACATAGAGCCTTGTGACAGTTTTTTTGCATGTCATAAGCATTTGAATATAAATTAACATGTTGAAATCACATCTGATGTTCTTTTACATTTTATTTGGTGTGTGGAAGGTGTGCGGAAGAGGGGGTAGTCTTATACGGCGAGTATATAACAAACTCTATATTTTGAGTGGAAATGTTGGGGGGTCGTCTAATACGCCCAGTCGTCTTATACGCTGGCAAATATGGTAATGTGGTATAAATCTTATGGAAGGATTATGTACTTTTGAATTTGTGACAGCTGTGATAAATGCTGAGGGGGGGGGGAGGATAAACTGAAAGTTAATATTGCTAGGTAAAGGTCGCCCTTGCTCGACAACCAGTCATATCCGACTCTAGTGTTCAGTGCTCATCTCTGTTTATAGTCAAAGAGCCAGCGCTGTCTGCATCTACAGATGTTTCTGTGAACATGTGGCAGGCATGCCTAGACACGGAATGCTGTTTACCTTCCTACCGAAGTGGTCTCTATTTATCTACTTGCAATTTCTTGCTTTTGAACTGATAGGTTGGCAGGAGCTGGGACAGAGACTGGAGCTCACTCCGTCGTACAGCACTCGGGTATTGAACCCTGACCTTCTAATCTTCAAGCTTATCATTTTAACCACTAAGACACCACAGCCCTTAATTTTGCTGAAGCTACACTAATTGTTATTGTTAAAATTGGGGATGGGCATTCATAACATGAAGATACATGTAATAAAACCCTAAATTGTGTATCATCAGGAACTTTGTGGCTAATTGGTACCTTTCAGGTGAATAGGAAGGGAGAAGGATTACTCTTTTTTTCTGTATGTTCTCTAATGCGAATTGCTCTCTCCCAGCAAGACTTAACCAAGAATTAGGTGTTTTCAAACTGGTGTTTTGTATGACTGTAATATAACATGTGGTTTGTCTTTCAGTAAGACAGCTATGAATCACTGAAAAAGGCAATATTGGTAGGAAAAATGGAAGGCAGCAGAAGAAAAAGAAAGCCAAAATATTAGATACATTAATTCAATAAAGGAGACCATGATGTTCAGTTAGTAAGAACAATGAAAGCTATATTAGATGTTGCTCATTCATAGAATTGTCATACATTGGAGGTTACTTAACAACATATATTAATAACAAAAATACATATGATAGGTTGCATCAGTAGTTCAAAATTACTAGGCAGATTAACACACTGTACAAAGTCAGTGGTTTTTGGAAATTTCTTGAACATTGGTAAAAGGAGATCAGTTTTAGTTTCAAGTGGATACAGATGTGATTTTTGGCTTAATACACCTTTAATAATATGCACCTGAGGAATTTACTTGGGGAAAAAAAATAAGCATTCGGAACAGATGAGTAGGTCAGTTGATATGTCAGGAGTCTTTCAGGGAATCAATCTTGTAACATTTGGTTATATTCAACAAATGTTTTAATTTTGAACCATATGTATCATAATCTCTTTATACATATATTGGTATATATGTACTGTATGTGTTTATTCTAGTGTACATGCACATATAGTCTAGGCTTCTGTTCCTTCCATGAAGAAGATGTACATGCTCCTCATGAGAACCCAGCATGTTGGGGGCAAAATGCGAATTACCTTCTGAACCACCCAGAGAGTGCACTAAGCACTATGGGGTGGTATATAAGTGTAATTGCTGTTGCATATCCAGAAGGATGCTGACATCCATTATCTTACATGGGGCCATTCTGCTTCTCTTGTAGCAGATTCAGTGCCAAACATGATAGCAAGTAGGCAGAAAACTTTCTTCTGAAAATTTTCCAAAATTAATGTTTTTTGTGGAAATGTATGCTTTTTTTTAATTTTTCTGATAGTTTTGTTTCTAAATAAAAATTGATGAATTGTTAGTTGCAACATACTATGCACAATTCATTGTGAGTGTTAAGATTAGCATATTAGCAGTTTTTGGTGCCTTTGTCCTTCAGATTTAGCAAACAGTAAAGAAAAAGTATGTGTTATAATTTTTAAAAAGATGAGCTATTACTTGTTACAAATAATTTCCACATAAAGAATTTTATGCAATCATAGAACTGTGTAACGGAAAAGAACTTCATGGATCATTGGAGCCAACCCATTGCCAAAGGGAGGAAAACCAAGTTAAAGTATCCCTCACAGGTTGTTCTGACCCTCCAAGTCAGCCCATTCCAATTTGTTTGAAAATAAAATTAAAAGTATACTGTGCTCAAGTTACTAGATTCTTTGAGGAGAGGGAAATTTTTTCAAAAAAATTATGAATTCAACAGTTTGCAAAAAACCCACATCACTGATTAGAACAGGACTGTGGTGGCTCATTGGTTAAGAAGCTTACATTGTTAGCTGAAAGGCTGGCAAGTCAACAGTTTGAGACCTGGGTACTGCATGACAGATTGAGCTCCTGTCTCTGTCCCAGCTCTTGGGGACGTGAAAGAAGCCTCATGAGGATGTTCCCTGAGCAGAGTTTCTTCTGCAAAAACCCTTTCAACCCAGAATCATTTCTGACACAAAATTATTATTATTATAATGATTAGAACTTTGTACAGGGAGAACAACTGAACATTAATATGTGCACAACATAAAGCTGCACACAAACATATGTTGTTTGGGAGCCATGTTGCTATGCTCTCATCTTACTGCCAACCTAGCAGTTCCAAAGCAAGAAATTGCAAATATATAAATAGGTACTGCTATGACAGGAAAGATAACATCATTCTGTGTGCTCCAGGCATGCCTGCCACATTACCACGGAAACATATGCAGCCACAGACAGCACTGGCTCTTTGGCTGTAAACAGAGATGAGCACTGTCTCCTAGAGTCGGATATGACTGGCTTTTGAGTAAGGGACACCTTTACCTATAATTTCTTCCAGCCAATCCTAAAATCTCTTGGAGTAAAATAAAACAGAATTAAATAACGAAGTCCATTATTTAAGAAGAGTGCTATAATATTTTTTTTAAAACCCTGTAACATACAACAGATAGTTGTCCAGATTTACCAGTCAAAAGTGCTCAATGACATGAGCTATTTTCAGGTAGTATATATTGTGAGGAGGGGAAGTATACTAATCTCATATCTGATTGCCTTCTCTGAGTAGATATCAACATTGTTGAGAGCCTCCATTATCCATAGAGGCTGCCTATGTAATTTGAAGCCTTTATTTATCAGGGTTCCAAAACAAATGGAAAGTTCCCATGGAGAAAGGAAGCTTTCCTCTTTGAACTAGGGAGAATGGGAATGCAATTTGTCCCGTATCCAAGTAGGCCTATTTTACTTGATTATTCTTTGGTTTTCCTACTTCACTTCAAAGTCTGTTAAGTGATTTCCAGATAGGGTAGCCAGAATCTTCTCCTGCTAGGAGAAGATTCAGCAGTCATCCATTTGGAAAAGTCTGTTGCTGTTGTTTTCCATAGGTTTGGTAGACTCTTCTGGTTTAATTATTAGTGCTTGAGAAGTGTGCAGAAAGCTTTTTAAATTTTAGCCATTGTCTAGTGGAGGGCTTCTCAATCTTGAACCCCTAGATGTTCTTGGACTTCAATTACCAAAAGCCTGGATTAGACGGTGTACTAACCTGGGCTTCTGGGAACTGAAGTCTAAGAACATCTGGGGGCCCAAGGTTGAGAATCCTTGGGACTCTATTGGGTTGGTGTTTGTGGAGTCTGTGGGTATGATGCTTTATTACCTTATTTCACTCCTTATTTACTGGCTTCTCTTGATGTACTTTCAGAGGGCAGTGCCAGCCAAAAAATATTCCATGGGAGGAGGTTTCAGGTCGCCAATAATAGTCTTGCATGATCCATTGAAAACCACATTCACTTGCTTGGCATATACTGTTTTATACCAAATGGAACTAGCATATACTGCAATGGAGTAACAAAAGGACAAAGTGGTTGTTCTTCTTATTTGTGGAAGTCCACCCAGTAACATCGGGCTTAAGCCAAATTTGCCACCCCCTGGTGTATGACGGTGCCCACTCCCGCTAGGGCTTCTGGGAATTGTAGTCCAAGAAAACCAATAGCCCAAAAAGCACCGCCCGGGGCAGGGCACCCCGCTGCCCCCCCATACAACACCACTGTGTCCACTCCAGTCTGACTTGACAAGTTTCCTAAGTATGTCATTTTGGCAGCAACCTTCTTAATGCTATTTAGATAGTGGTTTATTTTGTAGGTCAGAGTCTGATCCAGAATGACATCCAAATACTTTGGGTTAGGGCACTGTTCTCAAATCTTGCCTTCCCAGTTAGCCTGGAACTTCCTTTCTGCTTCCTTAATTGGAAGGCACACATATACCAAGACAAGTGTAAAGATTTGATTTTAATTTAACAAAGGTGGTGACAGTACTTCATGGGAGGAATTCTCAGAAGGGATGGAGATGTCTTCTCAGTCAGAATGTTCATGGCCATTCCATCACGTTGAACAAGATCGAATGGTATACATTTATATCCAATATCAGCTCATACTGCTTTCTTCTCTAGTGCCAAGAAATTTGTTCCAAAGGGTTGCTCAAACACCCAGAACAGAGTTCCAGAGCGCACAGAGGGCTGCAGGAGGGACTGGAGTTTATGGTGATATCCAGCTGAAGAACCCCATTATATTCTAGCCAATATTTTCTGCATCTTAACATGTTTTTTTATTCTTTAATACTGAGCATTTGGAAGTCACCTGAGAGACCATACCTTTCAGATGTAATATCTAAAAAATGTTAGTACAAATGAGCTAATTCATCACAGCACCCTTTGATAGGCTGGCATATTTTATTGATATAATACTCATTTTGAGGTTTTATTTTTTTTATATGTAGTATCTCTTGTCTTTGGTTGGATTTGTGAGGTTGTCTAAGTTCTGTTTTTCAGCAGTTGAATAATTCTTTTAAAAATGGATATATCTGGCAGTAATATATGGTACATGGATGAGGAAAACATTGGTGGTGTTTTGGTCACTTTCTAATGGAGTACATAATATTTTGCTGATATTCTTATAAAGCAGGGTTTGCCAACCTTGAGTCCCCAGGTGTTCTTGGACTTCAATTACCAGAAGCCCAAGTCAGCATACCTGTTGATCAGAGCTTCTGGGAAATGAAGTCCAAGAACATCTGGGGGCCCAAGGTTGGCAAACCTTGACCACTTAAGACATTTTAGCAATGAACTGCAATTCTGTTGGGTGGGGTCTACTTAAATATAAGAAATGGCATATTTGGCTGATAATTAAAGGCTTTCTTTCCAGGACTTTGCCAGCCAGATGCAGCCTGAACTCATAAAGGGAAACTTTTAATCAGTAGCATTCTGCATTGCTGATGATGTCATTTACATTGCACAGGCAGGGCTGTGCAACAGGATTATAGCCATGATACTGTGAAGAGATTTTGTATACTGTATTCCCTTTTGCTCTCTAAATATAAATCAACAGATCATGGAAGGAAGACCATGTGAGAATGATATCAGGCCAGCCTTTATTTACAGTACATATATCAGGAATTGTTTTGGAAAATGTAAAAGATTTGAGAATTGTGAGAGTAGTTGGAAAACCAGGAGTGAGTAATTTGATGCTTTTAGCCCTACAAGTCTTTAATGTGTGTGTTGGGGGGGGGGGGGAGCCTGAAGTGTTCCAAAATGACTTGCAGCTGCAGAACATGTCAGAGAATAAAAACCACCTTCATTAAATTGGTGAGAAAGAATTATAATTGTTTTGAAGTCTTTATGATCAGCCTGCATAGGCTTCATTGTAATATAATACTAAAGTGCCTCAATTATGATTTGTATATTTTGGTGCCAGAAGGCTTTTTTTTTCTTATGCTAAATTACTAAATTCTGTCAGCTGTTGGGCTGTCATATAGAGATACAGTAAATCACATTATATTTTGTCACGGATTACGTGGAGAAATATATTTGCAAATAGAGATCAAAGTAGTTTCACAATCACATCTGAGTGTAGGAAGAATGTTTAGCTTGTAGAAAATCTGATTTAGGTAAAACTGTTGCCATTTGTGTGAATTTGAAATAAACTGGTAATGTCTCTCTATGTGTGAGTATGTGAAAGAAGGAATGGGGAATAAACCCAAGTGCTTTTTTCTTCATATTTGGTTCACAGATGTAAACTCTGACCCACAACTGCAAACTAAGTATTGATAAATAATGAATCATTGAATAGCTGGAGTCTCCAAGACGTCTAATTTATGTTTTAATTGTGCTTATGATTGAGCAATACATTCCATTCTACTTTTAATTGGGATTTTGCTGGACTTGTATGGTTAATCATTGGTTCTATAATGTTTTCTGGCTGTATGAAGTTTTAGTGTGTTTTTTTAAAAAAAGCTTTTGTTGTATTTAAAACTATTTAAAATAATCCACTGTAATCTTACTAAAGAATGTTGATTACTTCATATCATGGATTTTTGGCTACACTTCACAAACGGCAGGGAGATTTTGCATGACTTATCAAAGGCATTTATTAAAGTATTACGGCACCCCCTTTTGTCAACTTTTATAGTTTATAAAATCCCTCCCACAAAACTTAATACTGTTTTGCACTAATTACATTCTGATTTCTTACTTCTAGCTATTAGCATCTTTACCATTTGATTTGCAATTAATTCACAACTTTAACTGCAAAATCGGGTTGTGCATAGGCGTCTATTCTTCTGAATTTCCTCATTCATTGCCACTTATTTGAGTTTCTAAACTGGCCAAGATCTGTCATATTGTGAATATAATGTAACAAGAATTTGACTAAAGCTAGACCAAGATCCTGAATAGCATTCATCTGAATGAGAATTAATTGTTCAGAATATGGACCACTTCATACATCAAAACGGCCTTCATACCGCTTGCATCTGGAGCAAATGAGCGCATTAAGCCTATAGCTAAACTGTGGTTTGTCAAAATATAGTTAAAATATCAAGTGTATACAATTGCCAGTAGTCTACAGCCCATTTTTGCTCCCTCTTAAACTTTGGTGAAGTGAATGGAATACACCTTGAAAGATGATTGAGGCCTGAAACAGGCTCTAGAAGAAAAATAACCTTCAAATAGCCAGTTGCATCCATGGAGGGAAACTCAAGGGACATGCCAGAGAGTAAACAAAATAAAACAACAAAACAAAAAAGTGGTGGCACCTTAAAGACTAACTGCTGTATCAAATGCAGAGGCACACAATGGCTGACCAGCCCAACAGAAAAGCAATATTGTAGATTTTTACAACTGACAATGGAAAATCACCAGCCGTTATTCAGACTTGCTATGAAGCCTGCCCCTGTTAATTTGCAAATGGTTGCAAAACAAACTTCTCTTGCAAGCTGATGGATCACATCCAAAGGTAAAGGTACAGGTTTCCCTTGCTTCTAAAGCCAGTCATATCCAACTCTAGGGTTCATTGCTCATCTCTATTTCAAAGCTGAAGAGCCAGCACTATGCTTCTGCAGACGTTTCCATGGACTCATGTGGCAAGCATGACTAGACACCAGAAAGCACAGAATGCTGTTTACCTTCCCACCGAAGTGGTCCCTATTTATCTACTTGCAATGTCTTGGTTTCGAACTGCTAGGTCGGCAGGAGCTGTGTCAAAGACGGGAGCTCATTCCGTCCTACAGTACTCAGGAATCAAACTGCTGACCTCCCACCTTCCAGTCAACGTCTTAGCCACTTGAGCCACTGCAGTCCCTCTCACATCCAAAGGATGGATGCAAAACAAACATTGTGGCATTACACATTTGTCAATGAGTTTTCATCTATTGATAATGGTTTTTGTGACCCAGGCAAAATTGCAGCACGAGTGCCCAGAAACCTTTGACTAGTATTCAAACCCCTGAGATGGGCATCCAGCATATGCATGTACTTAATCTCTGCTGTCTTTCTGGATTCTAGTTTTGTAATTCCTCTACTCCAGAATGGCAATTTTCAAGTCCTGTGCTGAGTGTCCAGGTAGTTCAGGAGTTCTCAACCTCAGGCAGCTTCAGGGGCTGTACAGCTATTTTGCCTTTCCTCTACCACATGGCACTTCCTGGTATGATGGAGGCGGTGGGGGGGCTACATGAAATTGCGCCACAGACTGCATCCGGCCCTTGGCCCGCAGGTTGAGAATCCCTGAGGTATATTAAAGTGTTTTGAAAAGGGTTTCTATGTATTGCCATTCTTGATGTCTGATTTATGTCCATTAACTTTTGCCCACAGATTGTCCTGTTTGTCCTATGCAGAGGGACATTTTTGGCAGGAGATGGCATAAATCACATAAGCAGAGGAACAAGTAAAATTCTCCTTAATGTTGTGTGTGACATTGTTAGGTCATGTAATTGTGTTGCCACAGTAAATGTGGGAGCATAGCTGGCATCTGGGTTTGAAGCAGCGTTTAGTTCTCATCTCTGTTTCACTGTTGTGTAGTCTGTTGAGTGTCAATAATTGCTTGAGATTGGGGGGGGTTGTCTGTAGGCAAGTAGAAGTGTGCCACCAAGAGTTTGGGAAAGTGAAGTATAGTATTCTTGTCCAGAATGGGTTGGAGTTATTTTATTATACATTTAGAGGTCTCAGTTGTGGGTTGAAAGTGACAACCAGCAGTGTTTGGTTGTTTTCCCTTCTGAGTTTGTCTTGCAGTAAGTTTGTTCTGGTGAAAGGTTTAGGGTGGGTGGTAGGGATTTATGTTGCGTTAATATGGAAAGATGGGAGGTGAAGGGTTGGATGAGGGTGAATTTAGTTATCTGTTGTATGTCTTTTTGATATGTGTATGTGGTATTTTTTTTGTAATTTTTTGTTTGTGTTCCTTGTTTTAAAGATCAATAAAAAAAGTTTAAAAAAAAAGTAAGTTTGTTCTGGATATTCTTCTTGCCCAGTTGATCTGTTTTTTGACCATATTGGATGGGTATTGTAGTCTGATAAATGAATGTAGTAGATCCTTGAGCTTGGAATCTCTATCCTGTGGATCTGAGCAAATGTGATTGCACCTGAGAGTTTGGCTGCAGAAAATGGATTTTGTTGTGTTTTCTGGAAGTTATTGAATTTATGTAAGATTTGCTTTCCATGGGTCTGGATAAAAATATGCCACCAATGTACCTCAAATAGAGAAGTGGTTTACGGGTAGAGCAGCTAAGAAAACCTTGTTCTAATTTAGATCAAGGGTGGTCAACCCTTTTCCGTCACGGGCCTGACCACGCCCCTGGACAACATCGTGGGCCACACGCTGGAAGCAGAAGTGGGTGCATTTACAGTGGATGTAAAGGGTTGGACTCAACTATGTGACTAAACAACAAAAATGTACCCACTTCCACATTTATGCCAGCCATGAGTGCATTTTACAGATGACGTAAACACGCCCACTTCCACTTACAGCAGAGGCAGCAATGGGCCAGATGGGTTGGGACCAGGGCTGGTCTGTAGGTTGGGAACCCATGTTCTAGATCATACATGAATATATTAATATTAGCATATTGTGGAGCCACACAAGTACCCATGGCAGTTCCATTGATCTGGAGGTAAGTTTTATTGCTAAAGGTGAAGTCGTTGTATGTGAGTACAAAGTTGCAGAAGGTTTGATATTTATTTATTTATTGGGGAGGGGGAGGTCTCTTGCAACCTGCTGGACCACGTGTGTCCCCTATACTTTGCTTTTCCCACTCTGGTGTATGTGAACAAGCTATCTCTTTGAGGGTATTTTCCCCCATGAAGATAGCACCTTTTGGAAACTGCGAGTTTGATCTTGCTGGGGCCGATAAAATGAGTACTCAGCTTGTTGGGGGCAAAATGCTAATTACCTTGTGAACCGCCCAGAGAGTACAATGAGATCCATGTGATGATATATAAGTTTTATTGCTATTGCTAAATTACAACAGCTTGTGCATTAAACTCAGTGGCATTGCAGATCCCTTTGATTTCCCCACTCCACCGCCCTCAGCCAATATCTCCATGAACTCTAGCTCAGGTTTGAGACTCAGAGCAGCTTTTATTGAAGGAATAACATGAGCCTCTGCTGCCCCATCTGACACTAACATTTTGAATACAGTCCCTTCAGTTGGTCCCCCAGTTGGCTGTACTGGGGTGCTCAAGAATCTGGGAATGAGAGAGCCATGTAAGTCCAGCTCCTTGTTGGAGTCCTGTGTGGGAGGACTTAAAAAGGCAAGTGAGAGGGACCTCCTTCTCCAGTGCTCCTCTTCCCGAGACATCTCTTGACTTATCTCTTGCTCTCAAGCATCTCCAGCCAGGAGGGGAGGAATGTGAAGTTTCTTTTGCGTGTTACAAAGGCTGGAGTAGAACCAAATCAGCTGGCAGCAGAAGCATAGAATCCACTGGTTCCCCTTCCTTTCTGCCCTTACTGAGCTGGGCGACGGCAACTGTCTCCAAAGCCTCCAATGCTGTCACCTCTGTTAGAGCACAAAAGAGGGACTCCTGGTCATCTACGGCATCTCCCTACATCTACTCTTCCGTTGTGTCCAACAACTCCCCGTCCAAGCCTGTGCCTTCCTCTATCTTATCATTAGCATCTCCCTGCTGGCAACATGCTTGTACTCCTGGCTCCTTCAGGGTTGTGGGGTGAGGCCAGATGGTCCCACCTCACAGTCACATAGGTAGTGCTTTGCTGTTATGAGCAGACCCTAGCCACAGGGCTGGAAACAGCTGCCCACATTTCCTCCAGTGACTATACCAAGCCTGCTGTGATAACAGCCAATTTCTAGAGACTGAACACTGAAATACTACATATATTTACTTGAAAATAGAGAACTACGTCATTTCTTACTATCATATGTGATGGAGGAGCGAATGTATGCACCCCATTCTCCAGAAGTGAAGTAAGATATGAGAAAGGCAGGTCCAGGTTGCACAATAACCTTCCTATTAAAATGGCTGAATGATGGAATGGTGCATGAATATGGTATATTTATGTAAGTACATAGATCTGACAGTGTTTAAACTTATTCAGAATAGCTGCCTTAGGCTGGAATCATCCTCCCAGAAAATGTGGGAGTTTTGCTCTTGGCATCAATAGAAGCAGGAAACTTCATCCTTAATCATGGAATCTGCCTCTGCACGTCAGGTAGCAGCAACTTCCTATATTTAGTTTATCATATATTATATAATCTATTGTACAATATTCACGGCAACCTTCTTTGGGTAACTTCTGCTAACAGCCAGTGTTACACATATTAAAAACATTTTTCATTATGTGCCATCAAGTTCATTCAGACTTAGGGTGGCTTTTCTCAGTTTTCTAAATGTAAGGTATTTCTAAGCAGGTTCAGGTGGTGCTGTGGGATTATGCAGCTTTCCAGATGTCACAGATGTGGAAAGGCATTTAATGCCATCAGCTACATATACTGCAGTGGCTCAAATGGTTAAGACGCTGGCTGGAAGGTCAGAGTTCGATTTCTGGGTACTGCATGATGGAGTAAACTCCCGTCTCTGTCCCAGCTGCTGTCAATCTAGCTGTTTGAAAGCAAGAAATTGCAAGTACCGTATTTGCCGGCATACAAGACGACTGGGCATATAAGACGACCCCCCAACATTTCCACTCAAAATATAGAGTTTGTTATATACTCATTGTATAAGACTACCCCCTATTCCGCACACATTCCACACACCAAATAAAATGTAAAAGAACATCAGATTTGATTTCAACATGTTAAATTTATATTCAAATGCTTATGACATGCAGAAAAACTGTCACAAGGCTGTATGTTATCAAACATGTACAGTAAACATAAAACAGTGCAAGTGCAAAGTGGTACTTATTTATCTACCGTATATGCATGAATATAAGCCGACCCGAATATAACCCGAGGTACCTAATTTTGACCTTGAAACCCAGGAAAATAGATTGGCCTGAGTATAAGCCAAGAGTGGGAAATGTAGCAACTGCTAGTGAGTTTCAGTAATTAAAATAGAGTAATAGTAATTATTTTATTGATTTTTTAGAACTGTACTTGCACCACCTACCAGTGGTGGCGCTGCAGGTAAAGTGGGTGGGCAGGTCAATTGCACTGCTCCTTAGAAGGTCAAATTGTAAAGATGAAACTAAAGTACTTTGGACATCAAATGAGAAGATTCACTTGAGAAAGCCTTGATGCTGAGAAAGGTGGAGGGAAAAAAAAGGGACGGCCAAAAATGAGATGGCTAGATGGTATTGTAGACACAATGGGCACAGAGCTGAGAGAGTTGAGGAGGATGGTGGAGGACAGAAGTGCCTGGCGGACAGTGGTCCATGGGGTCGCAAAGGGTCGGAATCGACTGTGCGACTGAACAACAACAACAAACCCTATGTGGAAGTTGTTCTGGGTTGTTTTTCACAATGTTGATTTTCTACCTGGAATAGGCACTGGAATGTTCCCATGGGCATTTGGTAGCTAGTTGTCTGTTCCCAGTAATGCAATGGGACAGGTGAATTTCGATGGGTTATCCTACTCAGAAGTTGCTGTTCTGGTCTGTTTTCTCAATAATGATTGGTTGTCTTTCTGAAAACCACAATGGAAAGTTGTTCCTTGGTACATTTTGTTGTTGGAGTAATCTTTCCTTTCCACTGCAATAGGGTGGATAAATTTTGCTGGGCTTCCTATTCAGAAGTCATGATTCCAGGATGTTTTTCACAAAGTCAGTTTTCTGCCCAGAAAGGGTATTGAAATGTTTCTCCTGGGGGCATTTTATGGCTGGTTTTGTCAGTCCCCCTACTGCACGGGGAAGGGGGAATTTTGTTGGACTGTCCTACTCAGAAGTCCCTATTACAGGCTGTTGTTGTTTTTGTTTTGTTTTGTTTTTTACAATATTGATTTTTCTGTCTAGAACTAGAACTGAAATGTTTTTCCTGGAGGCATTTTTTGGCTGGTTGTCTCTGTGCCCTCTGTTCGGGTGGATGTGTGAATTTTGTTAGGCTATCCTATTCAGAGCAAGAGAATGAACCTCAACATCCTCTAAATGGATATGTGCCTCAAGTCCGCCGGCTCAGATCCAGGAAGAGCTTTGTGTCAAGAACAAACATTCTGGACAGTACACAAGAACAAAACCAAATTAGAAGATGGAGGAAGGGACTCTGGGCAAGGAACAACATTTCAGGATGATATAGCTGAGGTATGCAACCTCCCCTACGTCACTTGGAGAATTCTGAATAGGCTGAGGGCTGGAGTTCTGAAATGCAAGACCAACATGCTCAAGTGGAAGCTGCTGGCAGACAACAACACGCTGTGTGGATGTGGAAAGCTACAGAATCTGGCTTATTTACTGATCTGCTGATTACTGCCAGAAACATGCGCCGATGAGGACTTGAGTTTGGTCAACGACAAAGCCAAGAAAGTGACTTCATTTTGGCTGTCCAGGGTTTGATTGGAACATGATAAAGACAGAGAGAGAGAAAGTCAGAACTCACATTTTGGACTGATTTTAATAAAATCAATTTTCTGTCCAGAATGAATATAGGCTAGGTTGGGTTGTCCTAACCATTCTGGGCTGTTTTATGTAGTATTGATTTTCTGCCTGGATTGGATACTGGATTTATGGGATGATTTGTGCCCTCTACATAAATCTTGACTAATCACATATTTGTCATGAATTTGGTGGATTCTCCTACTTGGAACTTGCCATCCTGGGCCGTTGTGTTCTGTTACGGTGGGGTTTTAGACAATAAAGAGTTTATTAGATTTGATATCTAAAAGATTGTTCTTATATTTGTCCATCACACATCCCATTATTTTTGGTAGCGTTTTCTGTGAAGAACATGTTCTGTTTCATTCTATTTAAGTTTTTACCTAATCCCCTAAGTGAGGAAGTAAGAGTTACAATCTTATACTGTTTTCGTTATGCTGTTGGTAACAATATCAGCTACTGGCAGGTTGTCTCATCTGTTTTGTGGAATAATACACATACTATTTGCAATCTGCCATTCTGTACAATTTACTTAAAATATGACTTTTTAGGAATGTATAGTATACAGCCCTTCTTGATCTCATAATTCCTTGATATCAAACTGTACAGTGCTGAATTTTGTGTGTAAGAAGCAGTCTGGAACGAGATTTTTTTTAATTACTATTTTTAGAATATGAACCCATTTACATTAGCCTTTTAATGTGAAGTTCTTTGCAATACATCAGAGAACAGTTGCTTCTTCCCTGGAGCAAGTTGTCTGTAGTTCCCTGTCATTTAAAGTTTGCTTAAATTTTTATTCAGCTAATTAGGTAATATTAACTTCTATGTGACTGTTGCATTACTATTGTGGCTTTAAAAATATACTTAGATTTCATTTCATTGCTTAACAAGCTGAAGCCTGTTCTTCCAAAAATGAACGGTGGAAAGTATACTCAAACTATACAAACAGATTTATCAGCATTGTTTACATATAATTTCTGTACGGAGGAAGATCGGGGGGGGGGGGGGAGGATTACAAACACCTATCAGTGGAAAAGCAGGACTGGATCCTGCCCAGTAAGTGCTACATTGGATATTTAGCTAATTTATAGTTACTAATGTCACAGTCCTCCTGTTGATAAATTGGATTGCAATGTAGCCATGTTTCTCCTACCAGCTCCTGGGAAAGAAAAGAGGCAGAGGAGAGCTGCCCATTTTTATTGTAGGTGCAAGGCATCATTGGGTGGTTCCTGTGTAATTTAGCCATTTTGTTAATGAGCATATTAATATTTCTCTTATTTTCTATTCCTGTGAAGCAAATTAAGTAGTGGTGGGGAGTGAAGATAATCATGGATAGCATGCTGCCTTTGGATTCCTGTGTGCAAGTCCCATGGTATCTTCTGAAAACGATTGCCCTTGAATTGTTTTCTAATACCCAGAGAATTGTCTTTAGATCTTCCACAAACTCTGCAATAAGAGGATTTACATGCCACACGTTCCACAGTCACTGGGGGCTATACAGGGTAAGGGCAGAATCATAAGCACTGAGATTTTGATGCCTATGCAGACCTCAGTGCTATAATACTGTAGAGCAGGGGTGCCCAAACTTTTCGGTCCATGGGCCGGTCACATGGTTCAGGGGGCCGGTCACTATGGCCTGCGGGCCAGATACAGCCCCCAACATCAATTCATCCTGCCCACTAAGCCCTCATTGCTCCCAGAAGTGGAAGTAAAACATGCCAGACCAGGCGCATTTTACTTCCACCTCCGGGAGCAACGAGAGCTTCACAGGCTGGAGCGATGAGAGCTTCGTGGGCCAGGCGCATTTTGCTTCCGGGAGCGATGATGGCTTTGCTGACAGGATGAATTGACGTTGGGGGCTAGATCCAGCCCATGGGCTGTAGTTTGGGCACACCTGCTGTAAAGAGAGACAGCTGCTCTCACAGACTGTGAGCCATTATGTTTTTGCCAAAACCAAACCCATTTGTCATTTCCGTTCTTCTTGTGGTTGCTCATCAAGGTATTTAGGAATGAAAACTTTCACTGAGGCAGCAGCCAGCTGCACAACTCATTCATTTCTGGGAAACCACAACCCAGTGTTTATGATGTCAGAACTGATCATTGTACAAGCAGTTGTTTGTAGTGTCACGAACGCTGGCCCAGAGCTCAGCTGAGTGAGTCAGACAAGAGGAAAGGAATGCTTCACAAGTTCCTTTTACAAGACAAATATCTTGTTAATCATCACTTCTGACTTGACTGGAGTTGTTTAAGGAACTCTGACAGGGTCTTTACCAGCAAGTAGTGTGTGAAGCACAGTACCCCAGAGCAGGGGGGTTAATATGCATCTCTTTAAAATATGACTGAAGGAAAGCAGATAGTGTAGTCTTCATTAGCACAGTTTCAAGACCTTAAAAGATAGCACCATACAGGCTTTTGATTTCAACTAACAGTTAACATGTAGGCTTTGGCTGAACGTGGCATAGCTGACAATATGGATATAATTAAGAAAGAATGCTGGCACATAAATGTACATACCTGTAACAGCTTTTTATCAGTTATAGAATGGTATGCATTTCAGTTACAAAACTCCACATAGTACTGTACTGTACTAACATTCCTTCTTGAAGACTTCCTCATACTTAATTTATATATATAGACATCTGGATAACTTGAACATTTAAACGTGTGTGTGTGTGTGTGTGTGTGTGTGTGTGTGTACATATACTTGTGTTAAATGTTTAAGTCTTCTAGATAACAATGGAGCTTCCTTCCAAAGACACATAGTGTAATAGGATACTTCAGATTTTGAAATATTTCAAAATTAAAGTTTGAAACTTTAAAGGAATTGAACTGTCTATTTAAAAACAATAGATATGAATAGGTTTTAGTTCCACCATGGCTATTCTGTTTAAAACTGTTTTCTCAGAAAGTTTCAACCAGATGTCTAATAACAGTTTTATAAAGCACCTGAACTCAGTAGTAAAAACATGTGGCAACACACACACACACACACACACACACACACACACACACACACACACACACACACACACACACACACACACACACACACACACACACACACACACACACCATATAATTAATTATTTAAGCCAGAGGTGCCCAAACTAGGGCCTGCAGGCCGGATACAGCCCCCAATGTCAATTCATCTGGTCCATGCCACCCTTGTCGCTCCCAGAAGTGGCGGCACACGCCGGATGAATTGGCATCAGGGTCTAGATCCACCCACAGGTTGTAGTTTAGGTACCTCTGATTTAAGCCATACTGAATACTACCTGGCTTTCCAAAGGACTTATCGAGTTCATTCCTTTCTAAATGTTGGTTCTGAAATTAGCATGCAAGTCAAAACGATGTTTACAATTTAATGCACAACTATTCCCCCCCCCCCCCACACACACACACACATTTCTAACTTTCTCAGTGGTAAATGGGCAAAGTTAGGTGACAACACATGAAAGAATGATCTTTTGGAGAGAAATGGGGTGCAGGAACTAAAGAAGATGAAGGAGAAGAAATGAAATAGATATAAAGGTTCCACAGGAGCTAGAGGTTACATAGTGGAATAACACCCAGATGGGCGGTATAGAAATTCAATAAATAAATAAAATAAATAGTTTGTATTATAATTTATTGTGTTTGTATTTTGTAAATATTGGTTTATGTTTTATATCAAGTTAAATAAAATGTAAATAAAAAATAAAAAGTAAGCAAGTAGTTCTGGATCTCAGCTTGTGTATTTAAAACAGAGCAGGCTTCCTCAAACTTAGGCCCCCAGGTATTCTTAGACTTCAGTTCCGAGAAACTCAAGTCAGTACACCTGCTGATTGAGACTTCTGATTCTTCTTCTTTGGTGAATTCATTTGGTAGTTCTTTTTGCCTGACCTAGTGTGAGGAAGATTAGCTGGTTTCTGGTAATTGAAGTCCAAGAACATCTGAGGACCCAAGGTTGAGAAACCTTGATATAGAGAGAGCTTCTAGCCCTCATGAATTGCAAATATATACTGTATAAGAAGACTGGGCGTATAAGACGACCCCCCAACATTTCCACTCAAAATATAGAGTTTGTTATATACTCGCCGTATAAGACTACCCTCTCTTCTGCACACCTTCCACACACCAAATAAAACGTAAAAGAACATCAAGGCTGTATGTTATCAAACATGTACAGTAAACATAAAACAGTGCAAGTGCAAAGTGGTACTTATTTATCTACCGTATATACATGAATATAAGCTGACCCAAATATAACCCGAGTTACCTAATTTTGACCTTGAAACCCAGGAAAATAGATTGACCTGAGTATAAGCCAAGAGTGGGAAATGTAGCAACTGCTAGTGAATTTCAGTAATTAGAATACAGTAATATTAATTATTTTATTGATTTTTTTAGAACTGTACTTGCACCACCTACCAGTGGTGGCGCTGCAGGTAAAGTGGGTGGGCAGGTCAATTGCACTGAGGCCGGAAGTGTTGCTCTAGCCTAGCCTCTTGCTTCCCCTGCAAGGAAGAAGCATGGCTTTTTCCTCCATCTTGGGCAGAGCAGAAGGTACCAGTAAATGAAACCCTTTCTTTTTCCCCACCAGTTTGAAAGGGAAACACAATTGTAATGTAGAGCTTCTTTCTTCATCTGGATGGTATGTAGAATGAGGTGGGTGAGCATCGGGAGGCCACTATGGGCAGCTATGTCTATCCCAACTGAAGTGAACACGGCGTATAAGACGACTCCGCCACTTGAATCATGTTTTTCAGGGGAGGGGGAGTAGTCTTATACGCCAGCAAATACTGTATTTGACATTGTATAGGTAATATTTGCAATAAACCACAGAAGCAAGAAGGAACATCAAAAGATTTCCAGTAGCCTGGGATGTGGCTAGCCTGCATATCTCCTAGTCCAATAATGGCGAACCTATGGCACACGTGCCAGAGGTGGCACTCCGAGCCCTCTCTTTGGGCACTTGTGCAGTCACTCCAGCACAGAGTATGTCCTGCCCCCTGCCTAGTAGCCCAATGGGAGCACTTCCTCCCTCCCCCCAGCTCAGAGTTCACCCCACCCCTCTGCCCAGCAGCATAATGGGAATGCTTCCTCCCTCTTCCCAGCACAGAGTTCACCCCACTGCTCTGCCCAGCAGCCCAATGGGAGTGTTTCCTTCTTCCCCTGTTGCTGTGTTGGCACTTTGCGATAAATAGGTGGGTTTTGGGTTGCAGTTTGGACACTCGGTCTCTAAAAGGTTTGCCAGCGAGGTACCACTGTATGGAGAATATAGAGATAATTTTTTTTTTATGGTAGTACAGTTTGTAGAAATGACATACATTTTCAAAAATATAAATTGAATGTAATATTTGGTAAGTTTTTTTTAGGAAACCATCCTTTTGTTTCCCTGATAGTAACTCACACTCTTAACCTCCTCCAGAACTACACATTCTTCATATACAAAGTACTGTAATTTACAGTTGGGATTACCAACACCCCCAAGAGCAGAACTGAAGCAGAATAATATTTTTTCAAGAACAAAAATTCACCATGAAGATTCACCTCAGTTTTAGCCAGTAGTGTAGCATGGAGGGGGCAGGGGGTGGACCGCCCCGGGCTGCTCTTTTTCAGGATGGCATTACACCCGGGTGCCGCTCCCTTGGTCTGGGCAGGCTGTTTTACCTGCCTTCGCCTGGTGTTGCCTTGTGCGGGCAGATGGGCAGGTGGAACAGCCTGGCCTCTGGAGGTGGGGTATAGCAGGGGCGCCTCCACATGCCCAACATCACTTACAGTTCTTCCCCAAGGGAACAGAAACCCCTGCCAAAGTGGATTGGTGCTTTGTAAAAAAAAATTTGTTGTGTACTCTCATTGAAACCCACAGTGTTAGGGACCTTGTGGCAATGACTACATTTCCCAGACTCCCTTGTCCTGCAGCACTGAGGGAGTCTGGGAAATGTAGTCATTGTTGCGAGGTCTCTAACGCCATGGATTTCAAAGAGAGGACACAACGAATTTTTTTTACAAGACACCGATCCACTTTGGCAGGGGTTTCCGCTGCCTTGGAGATGAGCAGATCCACATTCAAGACAACAGGGAGAAAGTGGGACCGCCGCTACTGTGGATGATGCCAAAAACGTGAGCAACCCGGGGTTTGGCTTCCTGCAGCTGTGGCAGAACTGTTGGATGGGCAGGCACACCACGAGAGAAAGTGGGCAGGGAGAAGTGAGGACAGATTGGGCAGAAATGGGATGGGTGCTGGGGGGGCAAGCCTAGATGGGGGGGCAAGTTTGGCCTGCACCCCGGGTGACTGAAACCCGCACTACACCACTGGTTTTAGCCCACGTTGCCTGCAGTTTGATTTGTCAGTTTTTTCATCTTAAAAAGTCTCAGAGCTAAGTGGGCAGCAGTTGTACTAAAATCGGATGGTGAGCAGAACCGTAGCCAGAGGGGGCCCAAAAACCCTTCTGAGCAAACAGCCCCCCCCAACCCACCCGGGATGCCAATGTTGTGTGTGTGTGTGACATTGTTGCCACTCCTGAAAAAAATCCCCCCCATCTAGAATCCTGGCTACGGCCCTGTTTCTACAGCTGTTCAATCACAGCTAATCCCATAGATGCAGTAAGTGACAACTTGTTTCCCCTGCTTTACTGAAAAGAATATGCTCATATTATAGTTTGAGATAGGCAGCATTATTTCAGCTGCAATGTGAAGAATTGATTCAGCTGGTTGTTCTATGATTTATCTCCTATTTTGTAGCAAGGGTGCCCTTTTTTATTCTGCATAGTGATTTCTTGTTAGAAAAAGTGGATACTGTACACCTGTAACATCAGAGGTGTCAGCTTTCAGAAAACAATGGGAGAAAATTTTTACCTTCTAGAGCAGTCAGGTGCCATTAATTTTAAATAACAGTTCTTGAACGACAAAAAAGCTTCACAGGAAAACTGAAGAAAATTCAAAACATTTTACAACATCTTAAGAGTTCAAAGAAAACAGAAATGAACAAACTGATTTCTCAAAGTACCAAAAACTCAGTTGCACAACCAAACACAGACATGGGAGCATAGCATTTGCCATAGAGTGACTGGCTTGGATTGAATCTGTCCCCACCACCACAACCCTTTCTCTAAATAAGTGGTGTTTAATGCTGCTTTGTTATTTTAATAAATGAAAACATCCCTTATCAGGACAGTGATATGTTGTTTTGTTTTCCAGAAGCCCTTGAGCCACAGTTGTTGGATTGCAGCTAATCTTACATTCAAATATTCCGCACAATGCCCTGTCTTCAACAGTTCTACTCAGCTAGTCTTTGCAAACGCAAGCCTGTGGGCTCCTTTAGGAAATCAATCTACTGTATTTCACATTTGATATTTTTCTTTTCCTGTTGTCTTCCACCTTTCCCAGCATTCCCCCCCTTTTCTAGTAAATCTTGCTTTCTCATGATGTGCTCAAAGTAGGAGGGCCTCTTGTTGTTCAGTCGCACAGTCTATTCCGACCCTTTGTGACCCCATGGACCACTGTCCGCCAGGCACTTCTGTCCTCCACCATCCTCATCAACTCGCTCAGCTCTGTGCCCATTGTGTCTACAATACCATCTAGCCATCTCATTTTTGGCCACCCCCTTCTTCTTTTGCCCTCCACCCTTCCCAGCATCAAGGCTTTCTCAAGCGAATCCTCTCCTCATTTGATGTCTAAAGTACTTTAGCTTCATCTTCACTATTTGACCTTCTAAGGAGCAGTCAGGGTTGATTTCTTCTAAGATTGACCTATTTGTTCTCCTTGCTGTCCAGGGGACTCTCAAAACTCTCCTCCACATAGGTTAGTTCAATACCCAGAAAAATCCTTCATTCTTCATACCTCAAAGATTGTGGTATTTTTGAACCATAATCGGGTGTACGCTGGTAATGGCAATCTTGTCTAATCTATTCTCACAGTAGGTCAGGTGAAAGGAACTGCAGAATGAACTCAACAAATGGTCCTTCATTTTGCCAGTTTCACGTCTGGCCTAGAGATGGAAGAAGAAGAAAGAAGAAAAATCTCTTCTGTATAGCTCTTCAGTATACAGGTCCCACCTAATTTTTATTTTCTGCTGGTCAGATGATTCCATGTTGGCCATTCAGCATTCCTTATGTGGGATTGAACTTCCTTGGGTCATCTGAAAAAGATTCTCCTCCCCCCCCCCCCATTTGTTGTTCTACTCTATTTCTTTTCAATGGTTATTGTAATACAGTAAAACCTCAAAATATGAAATTAATTTGTTCCTTAAGGTTTTTCATATCTCAAAAAAATTGTATCTCAAAACACGGTTCCCCACAGGAATGCATTGAAAAGCAAATAATCCATTCCAGAGCTCAGAAAAAAAGCAAACAAAAAACCAAACACCACATTTTTTCTGTTCAAAACTCTTCATAAATGGCACTTTGGATTTTTTCACTGCATTTTGGCCACTTTATAGAGATTTGAACAGATAATTTTTATTTTTTTTATTTTATTTATTTATTTGCTTTGCAGAGCTCTGGAACTGATTATTTTGCTTTTCAATGCATATTTGGCACATTTCTGACAGCACTCTCTAGTGGCCAGCTCTGGTAATTGCTGGTTCAGTACCCGATGATCTGCTGTTGCCGGGGGGGGGGGGATTTTTGGCACTTCCTGGTTGTGGGGAGAGCTTCTTGCCATGCCAAAAGATGACAGAAAATTCCAAAACAGGAGCAGAAATCCTCCAAAAACCCTCCCACTGCCATGGGAAGCGTCGGAAAACCCAAACAAACTTTGTGTATCTTTTTAAAAAAATGTAACTCAAAGCATAATTTCCCCAAGATTTCCCTTCATATCACAAGTTTTTCGTAAACTAAGCATACGTAACTCTAGGTTTTACTGTAGTTCTCTTCACCTCTGCATTCCAGTCACTGAAAAACTATGTTGAAAGTTCTGGCCCTACTTCTGTTACCTTTTACTTATAGCTTTTTCTTTACAATTTTGTGTGTTTCTTCCACCATCCATCTAAGTTTTTCTTTTCTTTTGACTGCAAGAATAGTGTTTTGCATTATTTCCTAATAATATCTTTAGTTTCAATCAACCAATCTTCTGGGTCATGGTCAATTGAGTTTAGTTATTTAAATTTACCAAAAATATTATTTAAATTATTCCTTGGCACTATAATTCTTTTAGAGTTCTTTTCAGCTTTAGTCTAACATTGGATATTAACAGTTAATGATCAGTGACACAATCTGCTTTTGGTTTTGTTTTGGCAGAGAGAAAACAGCCTCTCTATCTACTGCTTCCAATTATATAGTCTGTTCGATTTTAATGTTGACTTTTGAGTGATGTCCATGTAGACAGCTGTCAGTTCGGTTGTTTGAATTATGTATTTGCAATAAGCAGATTGTTGGCCTCACAGAATTCTATAAATTGTTTCCTGCTTCTCTTAAGCTAATTTTTCTGACATTTGATTCTGCTTTCTTTCCCACATTTGTGTTACAGTCACCTATGCTTATGAGCAAGTATTGTTTTGATGTGTGACCAATTTCCTCTTCAAGAAATCTGTGATTGAAGCATAGACTTGAATGACGGTTATGCTGATAGGTTTCTCCTGGAGTCTGATTAATACTGTTCGGTCAGACCTTGCATTATAGCCGCTAACTGCGAGTGCTACATCTTGACCAAGTATTAGAGCCACTCCATTTCTTCTGAGATTGCCATTTCCAAAGTAGAACACTTTGTAGTTGCCTGATTGAAATTATCTTATTACAGTCCACTTTAATTCACTGGTACCAAGCATTGCAATCTTTATACATGCCATTTCTTGCTTTACGGTTTCCAATTTACCTTAATTCAGACTTCTCACGTTCCATGTTTCAATTATATGTGTTATATAGCATTAGACTTTCCTTTGACATTTGTACTCATTAGCCATTAGACATCCTTTTGGTTTCAGTACAGTTATTTCATGAGCAACAGAGCTTTTTTGTACTTGTCCTTTGATCTTCCCTGCTATTTGATTGGGTGCTTCCTGACCTGGGAAACTCATCTTCCAACATTATTTCTTACTTCACTTTGAGTCATCTCATCATAGGGTTGTCATAGAAGGAAAGTTCAGCAGGGATCTGCCATTGCCACCTACTGCTCAGTACTAACACCAGTTAGTGTCACTATCATTGCCTGCTTCACCAATGTCACCTACAGCTACCACTGCTATTCAGAAGCTGCCACCACCATCACTGTTAGAGCTATCCAGTTATTTCTGATAGTGATTGGAAGCAATTTCTACCCTGCATTGCAGTTGAGATGTTAGAATGTGTAGTAGGAGACCCAAGAATCCTGCTTTTGGGCATAAAAATGAGGTTGTAGCAAGGATCCTTCTGATGTTCTGCTGGAGGCTCAACACCCCTGCATGGGGTACACAGAAAGAGCTTCCTTGAAGATTGTGGTATACTCGATCCACAATCAGGTGTACCCTGATAATGGCAGCCTTGTGTTGCTGGCTCGTCTATCTCATGCTGGGTCAGGCAAAAGGAACTGCAGAATGAACTTCCTAAAGGTGCCTTCATTTTGACAAACAAAGACAGTCCTGTGATCCATACACAAACAATTCCAGGAAGAAGGCGATACCTTTTATTGGATCACTCAAAAATAAATCATTGTACGAGCTTTCGAGATTCATGATCTCTTCATCAGGCAGGCATTCATCAGGAAACTTATCAATGAAAGTTCCTGGCAAGATGGTTCTGCGAGGCGCTCTTCTTAGAAATACATGTGGAAAAAACAACTCCAACAACTTACCTTACCATCACAACCCTATGATGAGATGACTCAAAATGAAATAAGAAATAGTGCTGGAAGATGAATTTCCCAGGTCAGAAAGCACCCAATCAAATATCAAGGAAGATCAAAGGACAAGTACAAAAAAAGCAACTCCAAGTGCAACATTAAGTGCGCACTTAGAGCTGTACTTTGTGCAGCATAAAGGCCATGCCTGTGGCTGGTATCTGTGCTAAATATAATTGGAGGAGGAAGAGGGGTCACAAATTCAGTCAGGATCTCCAGGTTTTTCTGTTTCTTCCTCCTCCATCAGTGTTTCAGTTATCAGTATGCAGCTTGTTATAAGGGATGTATGTTGGAACTGGTTATTAAAATAACTTTTAACGCTTGTGGCCCAAGTGAGATTGCAAAACATGAAGAACTTAAGTGCCTTTATTGTGTGCGAAATAAATGACAGAAACACTAGCCTTTTAACTGTCTGTGATATCCAAACAACAAAGCATCTCTATTTCTAGATTGCTTTATATCTTATCTTTGAAATAGGAAGAATGAGAGAGGGAGGGAAATATGAGTCCACTGGAGCATATCACGTTTTAGATTTTCTCTTTAATGGGACTAAAGGTTGTAAGAATATAACAAAAGGAATTTGCAGGCATCCATACAGTGTGTGTCACACTGTACCCTCACAGCCTCCAGTGAAGCTTGTGTCTTTTCCCTTTTTTTTTTTTACTTCTCACTGAGATGAAGTCATCCTGATAAAATCCTCTCTTTTTTCTCCACCCACCCACCTTTAAAAAAATCCACAGAGGCCTTTATGTTTTTCTAATAATTGGCAGCAGAGGTACTATTCTTCTCCCCCCTCCCCTCCAGCCGCGCCTCTCTTTTCCATGTGATGAATAGTTGGCCCGAGATCAAAGGCAAGCCCTGGCATTTTTTTGGCTGCCACAAAAGGGCGTTGGAATTGGCAGTGCTCCCAGCTGCTTAGTGATAGGCATGTAGACGAGGTGCCAGGCAAAAGGGGTCAGTGGCAAAATGTCTGTACACGTTCTTCATTTGAGATAATCTGCTTTCCTTTTTGTGTGTGTGTTTGTGTGTGTATGTATGTGTGTATTTCAGGCCAACAGCAAGTTGAAGCACATTGAAAAGGAATACAGTCAGAAGCTGGCCAAATCTTCACAGGTAGGAAGTAAGAAAACAGAATTCAAATGAGAGGAAAATATTTCTGTTCTTCTTTGACTTAAAAATTGAAAATCCCTGGCTTCTGTCCTTATGATGTTAACATTTAATTCCAAGTCCCCTTATCCCTGTTTCAGCTCCAGACAAGCACATCTGTCTTCTAAGAAATCAAATTGCCATTATGTTTTTACCTCTCTCCCCCACTGCCTTTTCTCCTATAATCAATTGAACTGAATTTAGCAACCTTCAAAGATGGCACCGTTTTAAAAACAGCAGATACACAATTAATTTAAGATACAGGTGGCCAGCCTTACACAATGTGTGTGCAAGCCCTCACAGGCATTAGAATTTAATGCAAGGGTTCCCAACCTTTTTCTGCCAGGGGCCTGACCATGCCTCCTCAGTCACCTAAGGGGCCAGTCACATGGGTCTTTCCAGCAGCAGCAGTGGTGCATACATTTGTGCTGTGTTTCTGGGTGTTTTTCCCATCTCCGCTGCTTCGCTTGGAGGAGGGAGCGAGGGAGGAACATTTTTGAGCCATTTTGGAATTTTTTTTTTGGCCACGTTTTCACAATGTTTTAGTGCAAAAATATGACAATTTTGACACTTCCAGTGATGTTGGAGCACTTCCAGTATCTGCAGCAATCTGGCCCATGGGCCGTAGGTTTGGGAACCCCTGATTTAAAGCATTAAAGCTTCATATGCTACTTTCTCTCCTTGTGCTATTTCGGCAGTCTTTAGTCCACAGGATACCATTTTTTTTTTAACCTCAGAGGCAGGGGTAGAATTTTCTAGACATTTTTCAGATTGGCTTCTTGATCTGACTAGATTTGGTCAAACAGGCTGATTAGTCAGCAGACCCTAGAATAGTGGTTTTGTCCTCCAAGAAAAGAGTGAAGCTAAAGAGTGAAGCTACTGAGAAAGCCTTCTTTTTCTTGTTTAATTTTCCTATAACTACCAATCAAAGAATGCTACCTCAATTTGTAGAGGCTTGAGACAACTAAAGACTGTAATTGCCCACAAGTTATATTTCATCCTAGCCTAGAAAGCAAGGGACAGCTCATGGCACTACAGCTCAGTCAATAGTAGTGCACTATACTTACTATTAGAAGAAAATTAAGAAAGGACACTCTTCATCCTTTTTTCCATGCTAAATAAGACAGGAAAGTACCACCATCACCCCACTAGAGCTACCCCCAAACAAGAAAATGACAAGTAAATAGGTTCCATTTTAGGGCCCATATAAATTTATCAGTGAATGTACCTAGTATGGAATGTGAATTTCATGAACAGTTCTCTGGACATATCCTAGGAAGCATATTCCTAAAGGTTTCTCTCTTTTATATTAATCTAAAGAAGCTTTTGAGTGTGTTTCTGCATCAATGAAAGACTTTTGGGGTCACCTTTTCTTTTGAAGTCTTTCAATTACAAGATTGAAATCTTTTAACTCCAAATTTCTCCACCTCTTTGGTGTTTTGCATCAGACTTACAGTGTCATTTGAACACAGTTTGTGTAATGTAATGTTAATAACAAGTCACTTGTAACTTTTATGTGGTTCTGCTGCTGACAACATCAGGCCAGCTAACTCTGTGGTCTCATGGAACACTCACTTTTTAACACCCACACGAAAAAACAGATTCCAAGAAATTCTCTCTGAAGTTGGAGCAATATAAACAGTTACATTCTCCTGCTGAGAATTAGTGCCTAAAGTGTTTCCTTGTCTGTCTGATGCTTTAAAAAGCTTATTAATATATTATTAAAGCATCACTTTATTAATCCAGAAGAAGTTTCTTTGAGCCAGGTATGCCTCCCTTTCCTATGCTACATGTTAATTAGATCATCCAAGCATACTTGAGTTTGAGTCTTTAATGTATGTTCTTTAAAATAGATAGTTTCGAAAGGACTGAATGAGCTTTTCAGAGCAGACGTCATCCACAATTCACATAGTATCCTTCCTCAGCCATTTTCCCCTGTGCATCCTTGCAATGCCAATTTAACAAATCCTAATTCCAGAATACTGGCTTTGTGTGTGGTGCCCAGTCTAAATGCTCAACAAGAGTAATGGCAGCTATTAAGGGTAAAAAGACTGCTGTGTGATTATCGATCTTGATGTACTTGGGCTTTTTATAAAAACATTCCCCATTTTTTTCTATTATACATTATCATGCAAAATTAGGTAAAATTAGATTTTCTTTTGAATTTTCCTTTTTGCCTTGTTGCTCATTATTTATTTATTTATTTAGATTTATATCACCGCCCACTCGCCGTGGCGACTCAGGGCGGTTTACAGTCAGGAAAAAAAAAAACCACACACACAGCACAAACAGCTAAAATCCATTCCTCCTCCCGTCCAGAGGATATTAGTCTTATCTTTCCCTGGGCAGGTAGGGCCCAGGATTAGGAAGTGGAAGTTTCCATCTAAAAACCTTAAAACTGTTAAAATTTAAAATTAAAATCTAAAAAAGATTAAAAACAGATTAAAAACACACCAGTGGTCATTCAAGTGGTCATGCTATGCAGAATTTTTATTTCCAAGCCCCTACCATCTGTGCCAGACATTCTAGAGAGTGAAGTCAGAAAGGCCCTAAAAAACACTGCAAACAACAAAGCCAGTGGAGTTGATGGTATTCAAGTTGAACTTTTCAAAGCACTACAAGATGATGGAATCAAATTATTGCATTCTATATGCCAGCAGATTTGGAAAACAAAACAATGGCCACAGGATTGGAAAAGATCTGTATACGTTCCACTCCCCAAAAAGGGTAATGCCAAAGAATGTTCAAATTATCGAACAATTGCGCTCATCCCTCACGCTAGCAAGGTGATGCTCAAGATAATACAGGATAGACTGCAACAGTATGTGGAGAGAGAATTACCAGAAATGCAGGCGGGTTTCAGAAGAGGCAGGGGGACTAGAGATCACATCGCCAACATAAGATGGATCATGGAAAAAACAAAGGAATATCAGAAACAAGTCTACTTATGTTTCATTGATTACACGAAGGCTTTTGATTGTGTCAACCACAACAAAATGTGGCAAATAATTAAGGAAATGGGAATACCAGAACACCTTATATGCCTCATGAGAAATCTGTACATGAATCAAGAAGCAACAGTTAGGACAGAAAATGGAATGACGGAGTGGTTTGGAATAGGAAAAGGAGTAAGACAAGGCTGCATTTTGTCACCATGCTTATTCAATTTATACACAGAGCACATAATGCGCAATGCAGGAATGGAGGAATCACAATTTGGGATCAAAATTGCTGGAAGAAACATCAACAATTTGAGATATGCAGATGATACCACCCTCGTGGCAGAAAGTGAGGAGGACCTAAAGAAGCTCCTAATTAGGTTGAAAGAAGAAAGTGAAAAAGCTGGCTTGAGACTCAATATCAAGAAAACCAAGATAATGGCAACAGGCCCTATCAGTCCCTGGAAAATAGATGGGGAAGAAGTAGAAGCAGTGACAGATTTTACTTTCTTAGGATCTAAGCTCACTGCAGATGGTGATTGCAGCCATGAAATAAAAAGGCGACTGATTCTTGGGAGGCAAGTGATGAGAAACCTGGGGAGCATAGTGAAAAGTAGAGACATCACATTGAAAACAAAAATTCGCATAGTCAAGGCAATGGTATTCCCTGTTGCAATGTATGGTTGCGAGAGTTGGACCATTAGGAAAGCTGAACGGAGAAGAATAGACGCCTTTGAGATGTGGTGTTGGAGGAGAGTTTTGAGAGTCCCATGGACAGCGAGGAGAACAAATAGGTCAATCTTAGAAGAAATCATCCCTGACTGTTCCTTAGAAGGTCAAATAATAAAGATGAGGCTAAAGTACTTTGGACATCAAATGAGAAGAGAGGATTCACTTGAGAAAGCTTTGATGCTTGGAAGGGTCGAGGGCAAAAGAAGAAGGGGATGGCCCAAGATGAGATGGCTAGATGGTATCGTGGAGACAATGGGCACAGAGCTGAGCGAGTTGAGGGGGATGGTGGAGGACAGGAGTGCCTGGCGGTCAGTGGTCCATGGGGTCGCAGAGGGTCGGAATCGACTGTGCGACTGAACAACAACAACCATCTGTGCTGTATAAGGATCTTGTGCCTCACACATATGTACACACATCATTCACTTGTGTGCAGAGGCTTTCCAACATCCTGTTGACACCACAGTATGTGCACCATTGAAAAACTGATTTGGAAGGTCAGGATACTTGTCTGAGCAACGTTCAATCAATGCAGGAGACTGTACATAGAAGACAGAAGTTGACACACATGCCAAAGTATTCCAACATGCGTGAACTTTCTGGATTCCCAGGCATATTGTTTGATGGAGGCCCAAACATCACTATCTCAAAGATGAAATGCCTGGGTTTTATCAGCTATGAAGACTTTTTAAAATTATTCTTTATATTTCTATTCTCATTTTTGGTGGTTAGTTCAGAATTCTTTGAATGTTCACTACATCTCCTACTTAGTGTACAAAAGTGTCACTAAGTAATGAGTTTCAAAATCATTTCAGTGAAGAGCAAAAATAAAAGCCTGCATTTCCCATGTTTTCACCTAACAAATGTGCTTTGTTATGGTGAGTAAATTATTGAGGAATTTTATAGTGGAAAATTATCCCATAATTTTTTACATTCAGCAGTTTTATGCTGTTCTGGTCTTATTGTATTCCTTCTGTCCATGTGGTATTTTCTGCTTGCTAGCATATAATATGTTAATTTAAACTTTTCACAGTTGTGTTTGCCAAGTTAGATTTTTTTTTTTTGGTCAAGTGTAAATACATGCAAAATATGTACATCTTACTGTAGTGGGAGTTTTAGCATGCTGTTTTCTTTTTAGATCATAGCTGAACTTAAGACAACCATTTCCTCTCTGACAGAGGAAAGCAACCAGCAGCAGCTTGCTGCAGAAAGGCGTCTGCAAGATCTTTTACAGAAGTCTGAAGATCAGAAGCAGCAGCTGATTAGAGATAACGACAGAGCAATCAAGGTAATCTGGTGCTTTGAGCCAATGATGCTACCAGCTGTTTGAGCATAATTAAAAGCTCTGGAAGTATTGGCTGTGGCCCTGTGAATCGATGTAAAATTCATCTCCCTGTGCAACTCAGCATTTCCTCTTTTCTAGACACAGAATGTAAAATATTTTTTCTATTGGTAGCATATTTTAATCCCATTTTTCATTGCGAAAAGCAGCAACCTGATTCAGACTAGGTAAACTCATGCTTCCGATAATATTCACAGAAGTGAAAAACACCCACTACTTCAGTTATTTTGTTTCATTCAATAAAATCCACACAACCAGTCTTAAATACATGTCTGAATTTGCACTGCAATTTGATGTTGATGTGCATATGAAGTTAAGCACTTTGGAAATCAGTGTTTGTCTTAAGACTGATAGACAGGTGCCATTTAATTAGACACCACAAGCATAAGTAGAGTTTCTCAATAATCATACCAGAGCTGCAACATTCTTTCATTTTACGCAGGATGGAAATTCTGAGCATGAGTTTCTAAAACCATATTATGCCATCTTTGTTTGCTATTTGTTTATTGCCCATCTGGGCAGTGTACAACATTTAAAAATTTACAAAACAACAACAAACAACAACTCAATCTCCACTGGCGATGTTTGAGGCAAACAATAAATTAAATCTGACAAATATTTGTCAGTTTTAGAAATTGGGCAACCTACTAAACCTAAGACACCTATAAGGCCATGATCTACAGAGGTTTCTCAGTTCCCAGATAGCTGTGACATCCCTATACTAGTTTTGAACATGCTTTTTAAAGTATGGATTTCTTGAGATCAAAAGAAATTTGTACTTTTAAGAGTTAACCAACTTGAGATTTCATAAAAATATTGTGATCTTAAGACCTGATATATTTTTCTTTCCTAAACTTATTAATTTGTGTTGTATTAACCAACATATACAGTACATTCTTCCATCACAATAATCTCTGTTAGAATTAATGTTACATACTTCAGATATGCCTTTTTGTATACATAGGACCAAGGCTTTCCCAACATCTCAGTGTCATCCCTGAGATGATTTATTATTATTATTATTATTATTATTATTATTATTATTATTATTATTATTATTATTATTATTATTATTATTATTATTATTATTATTATTATTATTATTTCAAATTTATATTGCCGCCCACTCGCCGTGGAGACTCAGGGCAGCTTACAGACATTACATTACAATACAATATGTTGGGGTGGGCACAGGGGTAGGGGCGGCAAGGTCCTCATCCTGCCCTGGCTTCTTCTTCCCCTGGCAGTTGGTGTAGCCACAGGGGTAGGAGCGGCAAGGTCCTCATCCTGCCCTGGCTTCTTCGTCCCCTGGCAGTTGATATAGGCACAGGGGTAGGGGCTCTGAGTGGATTGTGATTACCATTAATTTTACTCAATAGTTGGCAAAACTGCCCTTTCAGTCTTGTGTGGTTTTCTGAGCAGCTAGGGCAATGATTGTTTCTACAGTGTTCTCTTGAGGAAAGTCTTTGCCAGACATTTGTAGAGCATCAGTTTTGTCGTAATTAACCACCTTTATTTTGCATGATATACTGACCATATCTTCAGGTTGATCCTACCTTTGCACATCCTTAATAGTACTTCAAGTGTTAATCTATGAACGTTTGCAATTCATCCATTTCTCCTCTTGATACTACCATGTTTGTGATTTTTCTGAGGCTCAGTGAAGCATTCAAATATCAAAAGTAGCAGCAGAATTCCTGCCACACTACCCAGTTATTGAATAGAACATTCCAAGTCTCTATGCAGTCTCAAGACCCCTATGTCTGGTCAGAAATGACCACGCAAAGTAGTACAAGTTAGCAAGGAAAGAAGTGCAAGACAAAGAAGGAAATAGCAGAGAAATGAGAAACTCAGTGCAAATGGAAATAGAAGATAGGACTACCATTTTGTGTAGTTTCAAAATCCTCTGTGTACATACCCAGGCCAGTTTACTTTACAGAGATATTCTATATGTTGTTGTTCAGTGAGCTATTTCTGTGTAGTAAGAGTATTCCTTGGACTGGCAGAGGAGCAGTCTGAACCCCCAATGTAATCCAAGATGTGCAGATACTATGGAGAAGTAAAATGTGCCTCTAAATGGGGTGGGGGGTGGGCCAAGCAATGGAACAACATGTTCTAAATGATACGAGTCACATTGTAACTGTGCCCAAATTACACTAAAGTAATCTCTTGTGTAGGCGTGTTACAGGTTTAAGGAGACATGCTTGAATACTGCATTGCATTCTTAAAATGGATTCTTAAATGCTTTGTGAAGAGGAATGTTCCATGTGGTTATATTTGAATGCATATTTCTAAATTGAATGTTACATTTTGAATCAGAAATATGTCATTATGCTACTTGCATTATTATCAAACTATTTTATAGTGTTTTTCTAATAACAAGGGGGAAACTGGGGTGGGAGGTGTCAGTATGTGTGATGTGAATTTGAGACTTAGTTTGCTGTTCAGTGGCTTTTGAGGAGGATGCTTAGAGGAGGAGGAGCACATTTTCTTGTTCTTAACACTTCAATTGGTGCAAAATAGCTTCTTAAATACTTTATTCCCAGGCAGATAAAAGACTGTAATTTGTACCAGGCAAAATGATATGGCATAACGTCTTTTGTTATTCTTGTTCCTAAATCTCCATTTATTTTATGGGTTAGCCTGCTTTTATATTGTAGAAATGCTTGCATTTGTCACATCATATGCTAAATAAGAGTATTTTTTGGTGGTTAGTGCTTCCAGTTTGTAGTAGGGAAACAAAGCCTTCACCCCATGTGAGCTGTACCTCCCATCCTTAATTATCTGATTCTACCACAACACTAAAGGGAGATCTATTAACCACAATATGTCATAACATACACACAGCAGGGCATTTTTTCCAGTCTCAGACAAAGTTTCTACATTTGTCCAAAAGGGTTTTTCATATACACTAGTACCTTAGATAACGATGAGACTTGGTTCCACAAGTCTCGTCGTTATCTGGTTTTTAACGATGTGTTATGTATTGATCACACAACATTAAAAAAAAGCCCTGTTCCCTTTCCAAAGAGGAAAGGGAACGGGGGGGGGGGATCCACCTGCCTCTTTGGAAAGAACAGTGGAGATTCCACTCACTGCCCTTTCCAAAGAGGCAGGCGGGTCATAGCATGGAATCAGCTGCTTCGGTTGGGGGTTGAACCAGGGGCGCACCCGTTCAACCCCCAACCCAAGCGCCGATCGCACACTGTGATTGCAGTGCCCGGGGAGGTCGGGAACAGCGCAGATCGGGTTCCCTGACCTCCCCAGAGGTGGCAGGAGCTCAAAAGAGCCCGAAATGGGTGGAAAAAACTTTTGGGGTTTTTTTCCCGCCCATTTTGGGCTCTCCAGCACCCCTGCTCCTTCCGGGGAGTTCGGGGGACCTGATCCACGCTGTTCCCAACATTCTCCGAACTCCCCGGCCACTGCAGTAAGCCAAAATGCTGGGATTCAAATCCCGGCATTTTGGCTTACTGCAGCAGCCGGGGAGGTCGGGGAACATCGGGAACAGCGCGGATCGGGTTCCCTGAGCTCCCCAGACGTGGCAGTGGTGCCGGAGAGCCCAAAACGGGCAAAAAAATATTCCACTTTTCCACCCATTTCAGGCTCTCCAACAGCCCTGCCAGCTCTGGGGAGTTCGGGGGACCCAATCCAAAGTTGCAGGGTGCTGGGGAAGCCAAGGGGGACTCCCTGTCAACTTCCCCAACCACCCCGCCCCTGTGTCCACAGCTACGAGGTGGCTGAGGAAGCCTAAGGGGACTCCACTGTCAGCTTTCCCAGCCACCTCGCCACTGTGGAGGCAGGGGCAGGGTGGCTGGGGAAGCCTAAGGGGACTCCACAGCTGCGGAGGTGGCTGGGGAAGCCAACAGGGAGTCCCCTTAAGCTTCCTCAGCCACCCTGCCCCTGCTTCCGCAGTCGTTCGTAACAGCAGGGGGGTTGGAAAGCTGAACAGGGTTCTCCATTCAGCTTCCCAGCCACCTTGCAGCTGCAGGGGCAGGGGTGGGGTGGCTGGAAAGCTGATGGGGGGGGGCTCCCCTGTCAGATTCCCCAGCCACCCCACAGCTACGGTGGCAGGGGCGGGTGGCTAGGGAGCCCGACGGGGAGTCCCCATTGGCTTCCCCAGCCACACCACAGCTGTGGATCGGGTCCCCTGACCTCCCTGGAACCAGCAGGGGGGTCGTGGAGCCTAAAATGAGTGGAAAAAACTGGACTTTCCCCCCACTCATTTTGGGCTCCCTGACCCCCCCCCCCAGCCAGCTTCAAGGAGGTCGGGGAACCCAATTCAAGTTGTTTCTGGAGTTTACCCACCTCCCCGGCCACCGCAGCAAGCCAAAACGTCAGGATTCGACGTGAGGGAACTCCAGAAACAGCTTGGATCGGGTCCCCCGATCTCCCTGGAGCCGGCAGGGGGGGTCAGGGAGCCTGAAATGGGTAAAAAAAAGTCAGGGGTGGGTTTTTTTTACCCATTTCGGGCTTCCTGACCTCCCTGCCAGCTCCAGGGAGGTCAGGAGACCCGATCCGCGCTGTTTCTGAAGTTTCTCCACATCCCTGGAGGCTTTAGCAAGCCAAAACGTAGGGATTGGAATCCCGATGTTTTGGCTTGCTACAGCCTCCAGGGACGTGAGGAAACTTTGGAAATAGTGTGGGTCGGGTCCCCCGACACCCCCCCCCCGAGCCAGGGGGGTCAGGGAGCCCAAAGTAGGTGCAAAAAAGTATGGGTTTTTTTGCCCATTTCGTGCTCTCTGACCCCCTTGGAAAGGGCAGGGGGGATTCCTCTCATGGAATCCCCACTGCCCTTTCCAAAGAGGCAGGCTGATCACCCCCCTCTTCCTTTTCCTCTTCGGAAAGGGAACAGGGCTTTTTTTAATGTTGTGTGATCAATGCATCGCACAACGTTAAAAACCGGATAACGACGAGACTTGTGGAACCAAGTCTCATCGTTATCCGAGGTACTAGTGTATGCTAAAAACTGAGTTCTTGAATGCAATTCAGCGGCTAAAATCCTGTTGCTTTATGTACTAAGCTGCAGTAGAGTAGGGCCACTAAATCATGGGGATTTGATCTATCAGCTCCTTTATAAGCTCCATTGGTTCAAATGATTGCAATATACTATGCTAAATCTTGTCTGGCTGGACACCCCACTACAAAAATGAAGTAGAATGTACTGCCAGCGACTCAATGCTGAGTGTTGCTGAGGCAGTAAATAACCTGACTCCCTAAAGGGGCCAATGGCTATGGGCAAATGAGCCCATTTAGGAAAGGTGATGTTCCCCTCATTTGAGGAAACGCCACTGGAAATCATCATATCGGGCCCAATGGCAAAATGAGCGGAGGAGGAACCACTATTCTGCTTCCCAATGGGCATGGAGGCAGAAGAGGCCATGCCAGATGGACTGGCTGTGAAGGCAAGCCATCTGACATGGCCTCTTCTGCCTCCATGACAATTGGGAAGCAGAATAGTGGTTCCTCCTCTGCTCATGGCTGTGAAGGCACACCTTACCAATATCCTCAAGGCTGTGGCAGTCCATTGCAGTCCTGGTGTTAAATCCTGCATGTCTCCTTTTATACATGCCGCAGGAGATGGTTCCATGATCACAGTGTGTGGGTTACTTCATGGCAAACTGGGATCCACCTTAAACAAATTCACTCCAGTGGCATTTTTCCAGAGAAAATTATTCCGGGGGAAGGGGGGATGTATACTCGGTTACAAGTAGCAGCTGATGACGACTATGCTAAAGTAAGTAGCAAATGGATGAGGCCCATTTGAATCAAGGTAATTTACTGAGGAATTGACACCAAGTCCCCACAGATTCAGTGAGCTTACTGTAGTGTGACTTAGTACTCTAAATAATAGGATTTCAGCCAATATTTTCTTTTTTTCTCTACACCAGGGATATAACAAAATTTCAGCCAATAGTTAATATGTATTTGTGAAGCTTGTCTTGTTTTCTGTGAGTAATATTATAGTGTTCCAATCAGTAGAGCTTTTAAGAGCACTGAACAATCTGGCAGACTCTTCTGTGAAGAGGCTAGTTGTATTAGTTATACAGCACAATAATGTCAAATGCAGTGTCTGAGATCAAAACATTGGCAGAGATCATGGTCAGAGGTGGGTCATATTCCATGTGGTGGTATCAGAGGCTCTTAAAAGAGCAGAACAGAGTAATGGATTTTTGGGTATAACTAGTTCTCCTTCGTGTTGTTTGTGAATGCACACATGTGACAGGCAGCCGGGGGGGGGGGGGCGCACATGAAATGGTGTTGCAGGCCACATCCGACCACTGAGCCGTAGTTGAGAACCTCTGGTTTAGATCATTATTAATAAATCTACAATTGACAGATCTAATCACCAGAGAATGTCTCATGTGGTTATATATGAATTGTATAGTTAAGCTTTTTCTAATAGGAAACCTGCAAGGTTATCACCAAAATGAATATTTAACCAGTTTCTTAAGGTGAAAATGAGATTACTTCAGCAAACTGGCTCATCCACTCATAATGGATGCTTTATCCCCTTGTATTCAGACAGATAGCATTAAAGTTCAGTCAACATTTTTTGCTATGAGTCACAGCTGCTTCCACTTATGATCCAAAAAGACTCTGATCGTGCAGTGGAGATTAACTTAGGTACATAGCAAACAATCTTTTACTGAGTCAGGCTATTGCACTGTCTGGACCAATATTGTCAAAGCAGACTTGCACGGGCTCTGCAGAGTTTCAAAGAGTTTTTTGTTCCTATATAAAGATGTTAGGGCTTGAACCTGGGACTTTATGCAAAACTGGTACTTTGCCACTGGTATACACACATAACCTAAAAAAAGAAATTGTTCAGACAACTCCTTTAAAAAAATCTACAACTAATATCCCAAGATGCAAAACATGAGCCGTTTTGCTATCCTAGTACCAAATGTGAGAGAGAATGAGTTCCCATGTATCTCTGGTATTATGCTCATACCTTGTCTAACCAGTGTTTATCCCCATTCAATCATTTGTAAATACCTTGTATAGATTATTTTTAATTTTGAAACTCATGACTAAAGCGGCCAACTCTGATTAGTAGTTATTTGTACTGCATGCATATCTCATAGAATGGGGCTTTGTCAGGGAATCATCTGGTGGTTTCCCATAGGGGATATTGACATCTGGGACCTCTCTTTTGTGCACAAAGTAAACTTATTACAGGGGTATTTTCTTTATTTACCACCACCACTTTTCCCCACATGAAGTCCAGATCTTGGTGATTCTGTCTGCATAGATGTGAGTGGTTATGAGTTTCATTAATCCTACTACAAGAAACCAAGATATGAATTAGTTGCCAGGGCATATTGTTCCTCAAGCTACTACTACCCAATTCTTGGAGAGTTTTGAATGTGAAATTACCCTTAAAGGACCCATGTAAGGCAGCTCACACAAACTTTACAGGACACCTTGGCACCAGCTTGTCAAAGTTTCATGTCAAATGTTTCTTTGGCTGAGAAGACAATTAGCAAGAAAACATGACAGAGTGTAGTACCAATATTGACTGTGATCCTTTGCAGGCTGATGCTGATTTTATACCCTCCGGCTGTGACAGTGACCTCCACTGGTATTTCAGGAAAAAAGATTTTTTAACTTATCTGTAAATTCCTGTTCTTGGAAATGAGAGGGGAATGCAGTAATCCAACTCCATTGTGAAATGCCAGAGTCCCGGATTGCAACTTGCTTGGTGTGTCCTACCTATACACATTTATACCTTACTCTCATAGCGATTTATATTTTATTCTTCTGGAAACACCTTGGCTTGAGTATGTTTAATACAAATGAGAGTCCTTAACTTGCCAGTCTCAGTGTGAGAAGCTGAGTAGACTTTCTACAATATGGTATCCTAGCAACTTGAATTTATACCTCAGCAGCCGTTTTCTTTTCCTAGATATTGTATTTTCTTTGTGTTCCTGGGCTTCTAAGCTATTTCTACATACTATATTGTATTCTGGAAATGAAAGTGCTCATGAAAATTTCTTCTCATTTTCATTTCAGTTATTTGTGTGCAATAAAATATAGATACATGTATTTGCTTGCTAAACATTAAAATATACAGTCAAACCTCACATAAAGAACGCCTCGGTTAAAGAGTAACTTACTTAAAGAGCAAAATTTTCTCTGAATGTTCGCTTCACTAACAAATAAAACTAACCAAAAACTCGCTTAACAATTAATCGGGGTTTGCAAACACCCCCCCCCCCAAGTCACAATTGGTCACTTACAATGGTGTTTCACTTAAAGAGCAAACTCGCTTAAAGAGCAATCCTGTTGAACGCATTGTGCTCTTTAAGTGAGGTATAACTGTACATACATTTTGGTAAACAAAAAAATACCAATCAGTGTATATTTTAAAACTTACACAAAATATTCTAGCATAGTTGTTCAGAAGAAAACAAAGGAATAAAATGATATACAATAAACCCATATTTTCTAACGCTTCTAAACACCTCTAAACAATCTATCACTATTTAAAAGTTATATTAACAAATAATGAGATACATTCATAAGATGTTTGTAACTGGAACACATTTGAACTGTTAGTGAACACAATCTTTGAACAGAATGCACTATTTTAAAACTTATATTTTAGCACTTAATGAAAAAGCCAAGTTAGTATATTTATAACATTTATAACAAAACAGCAAAAATTAGTGTGTATGTTATTATTACATTCATTTTTGGTTTATTGTTATGTATAATGTTATACATTATGTAAAAAAAATACCATTTAATTACAGAGTTTTGATAAGATATTGTGTTATTGGGCAGTTTAAAGACGTTGTAGTTGCTGCAAACAACTGTTGCATTATATAATTATAAGACATATCTGATTTTTATCAGCTCTTAGAAATATATAACTCATGTTCTATGATAGCTTCACTGGTGCCAGTCCATTGCCAGGAACAAATCAAACATTTGGTTATGGTCTATAAGGTCCTGTGTGGCTTGGATCCCATCGATCTGAAAGATCATATTCCTTGAAATTTTTGAAATGGTAGCCATGTTAGTCTTTGCTCTAAGCAAATCAGAGAGTGAACAAAACAAAAAGACAAAAAATGTTGTGGCATTTTAGAGACTAACTGCTGTATTTTAATATTGGCTTTCATGGATCAAGTCCACACTATCAGACATAAGAGTGAGAATTCATGGCATCAATTTATACACATCAGTTACAGAGGTACAGAATGATTAGCATAACAGATAAGTATATAGACCAATGTGTTTTTTTACAACTGGTGTCTAGGAAATTTCCTCTATGAAACTACTAAATGGACTTCTCAGTACAGTATATCACAAACCCACAGATCAATATGCCTACCTGCATGCCTCCAGTTTCCATCCACAACAAAATCCATTGTCTTCAGCCAAGTCCTTAGTTACAACCGCATCTGCTCAGGCTCACAAGACCGAGATCAAGGATCTACAAAATGCATTTCTCAAACTACGATACCCATCCAAGAACAAATCAACTTGGCAAGACTAATACCCAGGAGCAACCTACTGCAAGACAGACCCAGAAGAGAAAGCAATCAAACACCACTGGTTGACACTTTTTTTAAAATCATCTTTTATTTTTATCCCCTTATGTCCCCCTTTTTAATCAGTGGTTTTTCTAATAGTCATTCCTGCTTCATTTATAGATACAGTGGTTTTAATGAAATACTGTTATGGCTGCGAAGCTATGAGACTACAAGCAGATGATCATGATCAATGCCTGTACTGCTTAGGAGAATGACATTTAATTAAAGGTTGTACAGTTTGAGTGGGACTGCGGTGGCTCAAGTGGCTAAGGCACTGAACTTGCTGACTGGAAGGTCAGAGTTCAGTTCCCGGATACTGCATGACTGAGTGAGCTCCTGTCTCTGTCCTAGCTCCTGCCAATCTAGCAGTTCAAAACAAGAAATTGCAAGTAGATAAATAGAGACTGCTTTGGTGGAAAGGTAAACAGCATTCCATGCACTCCAAAGTTGAGGCATGCCTGTCACATGTCCACGGAAACGTCTGCAGACGCAGACAGCACTGGTTGTTTGGCTATAAACAGATGAGCACTGAACCCTAGAGTTGGATACGACTGGCTTTCGAGCAAGGGCAACCTTTATTTACAATTTGAAGAATTTTTACTAAGATCACCCTGAAAAATCACTAGTTTCACTTGAAGTATCACCTGCATGGAAAATTTCTGGAGCCTTCTGATTTATTTACTGTGAAAACCACAGCAAAATAGACTACTCCTGCAACACTTAAAATAAAGTTAACAAAATAGACACAGTATCAGAAAAGTTTCTTCCTGCAACAATGACACTGAGAGCTCCACTTATCTGGACTCAAGACAAATCCCAAAAATAAAGAAAAAGGAGAGCGGGATACAAATCTAAGTAAATAAATAAATAAGTCTCAGAAGCCAATATGAATACATTCAATGGTATTTCCAGCCAACCAGTCACAATCCTCAAAAAGAGCACCAAAATGTTGGGCCTATTTCAGATGGCAATATCCACAACCCATCTATTCAAAGCCCATCTACCCTGAGCTCCCATGTCCAAGAGCTTTCCCAGCTCAGGGCCTCAGGTGACTTTCTTCTACAGCACCTTGCGAGAGGAGGAATTCATGATCTAAATCTCAATCTTAATTTACATCTACTACTGTGTCTATAATTAAGAATTCCTATGGTCACCATCAAGAGATTCTTGCCGTTAAGGGGGTTCCTATTTTCCACTGTGCTATAAGCTGCCACTGTACTGCTATAGAAATATAGCTTGGCCTTCCTTGATGCTCTGATCAGGAATTGTTGAGAGTTTCTCCAAACTTTGGGTTCAGTGGACTTTTATCTCCAAAAAGGGAGACTCGTTTTCTGGAAAATATAGTGTCAAGGACTCCATTAGTATCTGAATGACATTGAGAAAATGGATACAACTCAGTACAGGTCTAGAGATAAACATACATTATTTTTGTCATTGAAAGAAAATAAAAGTCTGTCTACATCGAAGAGCCTCTCTTCCCAGGAATCTTTCCTTGCAGAGCAAGTTGGAGTATTCTATACTTTATGTTGTTCCTCTTGGTATGGCCAAGATATTGAAGCTTTCTTTGCTTAATGGTCTTAAAGAGTTCCTTTTCTTTATTCATCCAGCACAATACTTCTACATTAGTCACATGGCATAAAACCATCATGGGGAAAATTCCAATCCCGTACTATAGCAAGACTTCCAGAAAGTAAAAAGTTACTTGCAGTATCATTCCAAAAGGTGGCTTATTCTTTGCCAGCACACAAGATACTTTCTGCATGTCATGTGGTAGATTGTGCAGCTAAAGGCCAGGCAGTAGTAGGAACGCTGTGATTGGCTTTGGCCAATCAGAAAGTTGGAATACTTCATATCACACATTGAGGACTTCCCGTTTGAGAGGGAAGGATTTTTCAGTAGTAAAACCAGATGAGATAATGAGAAATGCTTACAACAAGAAAACCACAATCAAAAGAATGAGTCTGAACACAACACCAATTCCTTTACAATACAAACCAAGATGAAAGATTACTAATATTCAAGAAATAAGTCGCCTTTTGAGAAATTATAAAGTTCAGACTACTCAACAATATAATAGAGCAGTTGCAACAAATACAAATCCACTACTTCTGTAAAGAAAGTGATAAAAAGATTAAACAACTCCTTTACTTCTCAATTCCAAGGCTGACAGCACTTTTACATTCAATGATTTCTCCTGTTTCAACAACTTTAATCAATATGATAGTGCCTTTTTAGAACACCTGTTGCATTATCACCACAGATGCATGAGTTTCAAACATAGTCACCTATGGTTATGCAGTTGAATTTGATGGGCCTCTTCTATCAGAACATATCCATATCACTACTGCATTCAAAATTATCAAGGAAAAGATAATAAAATTTATTCAGAAGGGTACTATAGTGCCGGTACCCAAAAAGCACATTGTCTTATAGTTGGAAAAGTTCAAATAGTAATGGAGAACACAGCAGCAATATATTATGTCAATAAAACAGGAAGGCATGGAATTGTCTGCTTACCACACTTATCCACTCTTCTTTGGGAATGGTGCATTTCTAGACACATTTTGCCATACAAATTCAACAATCAACAATCAGATTCACTGAGTAGAATTCTGCCACAAATACATGCATAATTCATCTGTTCAAGACCATCTCTCTCTTCAAATCTTCAATCTAATCACAAGCAGATGGGGAATTCCCAAAATAGATGTATTTACATCTCACAGCAATGGAAAATGCAAAATGTAGTGCTCTTGGGTGAAGAATTTCCTGAAAGATGCTTTCACAGTTTTTGGATTATATGTCTAATGTACATGTTTCCTCTGTTCATTAAACTGTAGGGAAAATCAGTCAAGACAAGTCAGATGGAATTTTGTTGACTTCATGGGGGCCACATCAACCATGGTTCACTATTTTATTACTAATGGCAAAAGACAGAATGAGATTACCATTGTGTCAGGATCTCCTGACTTGTCAAGAGAAGACATTCTAACATCCAGACATAGAGCAATTGAAATTGACTACATGGAGAATTTCTCATCAATAAAACAAATTTTCCAGCTGGTGAGAATATGCAGAATAGACCAGTCGGCACCCACTCCACCCCTCGCCTGAAAGTCCATGAACAGCAACCAGGATTCCAGTTGGATCTGGCCCAATGGTCTTTACATTAACATCCCATTTCCAAAATCTCATATACCCCAACTAGAACCCATTCTAGTACCTGGTGTGAATACATCCCAATTAGTGTTTATTCTCAGTACATATACACTTTCTGTGGCAAAGTCTGTTATCTCATGCTAATGAATCCCTCTTTAACTTTTGAATTGAAAAGGTTGTAGGAACTCCTCTTGGTCATTAAAGTAGTGGAGAACAGACTGTTGCAGAGCAAATGAATATAGAAACCAGGAAAAAAAAGTCAGAGCAAACAGGCCTACTTATATATTGACAAGTTCACTGTTAGGATTATTTGATTCATTTATATTTTTGTTGTTGTTCAGTTACACAGTCAAGTCCAACCTTTTGCGACCCTATGGACCATTGCACGCCAGGCACCCCTATCCTCCACCATCCTCTTTAGTCTGCTCAGCTCTAAGCCCATTGCATCAAAAATGCCATCTAGAGATCTCATCCTCTCCCACCCCCTTTTCCTTTTGTCTTCAATCTTTCCCAGCATCAAGGCCTTCTTGAGTAAATCTTCTCTTCTCATTTGGTGTTCTAAAATACTTTAGCTTCATCTTAAATATTTGTCCTTCCAAGGAGCAGTTAGGGTTGATTTCCTCCAGGATCGACTTATTTATTCTCTTTGCTGCCCAGGACACTCTCAAAATTCTCCAGCACCACATTTCAAAAGCATCTATTCTTCTGCGCTCAGCTTTCCTTATGGTCCAGCTCTCATAGCCATACATTACTACTGGGAATAACATTGTTTTGACTATGCGTACTTTTGTTGGCAGGGTGATGTCTCTACTTTTAACTATGTTCCCTAGGTTTCTTGTACCTTGCCTCCCAAGAATTAATCGTCTTTTTAATTCATGACTATAGTCACCATCTGCAGTGATCTTGGATCCTAAGAGGGTAACGTCTGTCACTTCTTCTACTTCTTCCCCTTCTATTTGGCGGAGAGTGATAGGGACTGCTGCCATTATCTTGGTTTTTTTGATGTTATCAGGCCAGGTTTTCAACTCTCTTCTTTCAGCCTAAGCAAGAGATTCTTTAGGTCTAGGTCTTTTTTACTTTCTGCCATTAGGGTAGTATCATCTCAGGTTGTTGATGTATCTCCCAGCAATTTTAATTGCAGCTTGTGGTTTATCAAGCCCTGCATTGTGCATTATGTACTCTGCATATAAGTTAAATAAGCAGAGTGACAATATGCAGCCTTGTCTTACTCCTTTTCCTATTTTAAGCCAATCAGTTTTATTCCGTATCCTGTCCTAACTGGTGGTCTGGTATTCCCATCTCGTTAATTACTTGCCACATTTTATTGTGGTCCACACAGTCAAAGGCCTTGGTGTAGTCAATGAAACAGAAGTAGACTTGTTTCTTGTAATCCTTTGCTTTCTCCGTGACCCAGCAGATGTTGGCAATTTGGCCTCAAGTTCCCCTACCTCTTCAGAACCCAGCCTGCACTTCTGGAAGTGTGTATTGCTGAAGCCTAGCCAGTATTATCTTGAGCATGACCTTGCTAGTGTTTTAGATGAGTGCAATTGTTCGATAGTTTGAGCATTCATTAGGATTGCCCTTCTGTGCGATTGAAACGTATACTGACCTTTTCCAAAACTACAACCCTTCCAGGTGTATAATATATATTATTTAGGATTTTTCCATGCCCTGCCATTTTAGCAGTTAAAATAGATATGAACAGTTAAAATAGATATGATTAATGAAAGTACTTTCTATAAAAGAGAAAGAACACAACTGTAAAATATTATGGAAATGGTACACCACCCCTATACGCTTATGGCAAATGCTGAAACAAACCTATGTTGGAGGTGTGGTAAAGAACCTGGAACGTATACTCATATGTGGTGGTCGTGCGAATTCGCAAACAAATTTTGGAAAATGATAGAAAAAGAGCTAGGAAAGATTATGTCTTCAGAGATTAGGTTATCTGCTAAAGCTGTGTTACTGGGGGAAACAGATGAACTGAAGATAAGAGAGAATAAGAAAGAGTTAATGATCACCTTACTATCTGTGGCGAGACAATTAATTGCTGCTGAATGGAAAAATAAGTTTATAATTGAAAAAGGGAAATGGTATAATATGGCATGGCGTTTAGCTCTCAATGACAAATTAACAAATGAAATAAAGATTAGAAGAGGTTTAAACATTAAGAATGTATTTTGGGAAATTTGGGAACCATTCGTTATATTTGGTATGACTAGTAATGAAGGCATTAAACCAAGCCAAGAAATGTTGAAGTTTTGGCAGAATTGAGATTTCAATATCTACAAGATACTCAACTTATCTGGGATTATATGTACAATATGAGCTGGCATGATTTATGTGCTTTGTTTACAAGTTAGTATGGGAATGGGTGGGTGTATTCGCAGTTGTCATCAGATGTTCAATTTTGGTTTTTGTTTATTGTTTATTCATTTATTTTTTGTTATAATATTGTCTTATATGTTTGTCGCAATATACATGTGTTAATAAAAAATATATATTAAAAAAAATAGATATGAACACATAATAATAGAATAAATTAGCTTTATTGATTTGTGTTATAGCACAAGAGTAATGAAAACTAACTTATTTCTCAGGACTGATGGAAACATAGGAAATTCAGGAAAGATTTACAGCCTGTATCCTCCTGGTAGGTAGTTTCTCATCATCACCATCATCATGATCATCAACTTACAGCATTTTTTCCTGTGGGATGAGCACCCCTCATCCTCGTTAGTTTCGAAGGTTTCATCTAAACCCTCTTCCTTCTCCTCCAGCAGTTCCTCAGAGGAGTCAGGGCTTCCATGTTCCAATTTATCTTCACTCTGGGTGGCAGGTTTCAAAAGCACAGAGCCATCCACAACCTCTGCATGTTTCAGCACTCCTCCTGGTGACTGCCTGTTGTCTGAAACATCCATGTTCTCAGACATCTGAAAATCTGGCTTCATGCCACAATCACACTCCAGCTCAGACCACCACTGGGTACACACCACATCCACAGCTGTCTCACTTGTGGTTCCAGGGCCCTGGGGCTTCTTGTCCATAAACACAGACCAGTCCACTGCTTCAGGAATGGCAGGCAGCACACACACCCTTCTGGACCAGATTTCCAGCTGGATGGTGGGCTTGGTAAAACCCACAGGGCCATTACTTCCTTGGAAGTCCATCTCAGCTGGGGCTTCAGGGTCCTGTGTTTTCTGGCCCATAAACACAAATACAGTAAAACCCTGGATAATGAAAACAATCCATTCCATGTGTTGTTCACTATGTGATTTTTTCATTATGCAAATTTTTTTCCGCATAACAAAAATCCCTATGGGGAAACTCGCATAACAAACATTTTTTCACATAACAAAAATTTCCTATGGGGAAAACCACATAGCGAAAATATTTTCGTTATGTAGGAATTTTCGTTATGCAAAAATTTTTCCATAGGAACACTATTTTCGCATAACAAAAGTTTTTGCTATCCAAGGTGCAATTTTTTTCAATTTCCTTGCATTACGCGAGTTTTTCACTATCAAAACCCTTCTTTATGTGGGGTTTCACTGTAAGTCCTTTTTTTTACAGTGTCATGAGTGGCAGGCAGCACCCCATTTGTGGGTGGGATAGCCAGCATAATAGGGACTTGGTAAACCTGCCAGGCCCATGGTTTCTTTGTGAGTACAAACGCCTACTAGGTTTTAAAGTTTGCCCTTCTACCTTTTTGGTAGAAAACAAGGGAGGCTTACCCTCAGTCTGCTGGGTGCTTGCAGCCTCCATCTTTTGCTCCTCAGAGAGTGTCTGGTCCTGTAAAAATCCTGCTGCTTCCCCTTATCTTCCCAGTTCCTGCCCAGGCAAGTCAAATAGCCACTTATCTCTGCAAACAGATGTCACATCTACCCCGGGGCTCTGGATCCAGTTCTTTTGGTCCATGGTGACCCCACAAGCACAACATGTGCCTTGGGCTCTTGCCACAGTGGGGATCTCTGCCCAAGCATGCCTGCTTGAGGATGGGAGGGAAGAGGCAAAGGGAGGGGGATTGGGAAGCGGAAGTCGAGGCAGAGGGGTTAGGGCTGAGGTGACAGGAGCTATGTCATCCAACTACTAGGGCTACAGTTCTTTCAGAAGGATCCTGGGCTGAAAATCTGGGGCTTTGGTCCCAAAAAAGTATTAAAAGCTGAGATCTCACACCTTCTAAACACAGAGTATCAGCAAAATAGTCTGTACAAAATACTGTGTAGGTTTCCCATTTATTGGCCTTTGTTCTGTTTCCAAAGACTTTTGGGAATCCTGCTCTCTTCTTTTTCTCTTCTGGAATGGCATTGACTTGGAGACTTTTCCAGCAGTGTAGGCGGAAACACAATATGAACAACATTCGGTACTCTTCAACAAAAGGTCATGGAAGCATGTTTTCCAATGCAAACGTTTGAAAACTAGAAAGTATTAGCATGTAGTATTAACACCTAGTTTTCACAGTTTAACATCTTAACATGAAGCATGTAGGCTTGCTTTATTATCATCATTTTTCAAACAAAATAATAAACACAGGTTTTTAAGAAAGGCACACAAGCTAAAACCATGTGTTTCTAAGAGGGTATGTGGAGGAAGGTGACATTAACAAGTTACAGACTTCTGAGCACATGGTTAAATTAATAAAGCAAGCCCATTCACTTCTGGTAAATTGGGGGATAAGTTCCTGCTACATATAATGCCACTACCAGATAATGTTTTAAGGCCCTAAGAGATCCATATGTTTAAAGTTCTCCAAAGCACTAAGCAGGCTATAAACAGCTGAAATATGGCTGTAACCTGGCTGTAATCATCTATTGATAGCCATATTAGATCTTGTCTTGTGAAGTTCTGGGTCTGGAATGATCATTTTGTTTTTAGACCACTAGCATTATTGGAGTGACATGGATAAGCATAGGCAGCAGATAACGTACAGCTTCATACAATATTTAATTTAGTTATAGAATTCATCACCACTACCCGGCGGTGAATTAATTCATGAAGGAAGGAGATTGATCAACGGTCACTGGCTATTAAAAGCTAAATGGAACTTTTAGATCAAAGCCAGTGTGTCACTGAACACCTATTGCTGGGACTGTGAGTGGAATATTGTCTTCATTCCCTGTTACTTGGTATCTGGTTTCATACTGTGAGTACCAGGATGCTGAAATGTGTAGTATTTTGTTCTGACCAAGCAAATCTTTTTGATGTCTTTAATGTTGATCCAGGAAAGTAATAATCAGTCTTACTAGACTTATTTACTCAATGGAAATACTGAAGCTCAGTACTTTGGCCACCAAATGAGAAGAGAGGACTCACTGAAGAAGGCCTTGCTGCTTGGAAAGATGGAAGGCAAAAAGGAGAAGGGGCAGCAGAGGATGAGGTGGCTGGATGGCATCGTTGAAGCAGTGGATGTAGACCTGGCCAGGCTGCGGAGGATGGCAGATGATAGAGGTGTTCGGTGGTCCATGGGGCTGCAAAGGGTCAGACTCGACTGTGTGACTCAACAACAAAATTACTCAATGGGGTTTATTTTTGCAGTAGGACCAAATGAAGGGGTGCTGGCAAATGTCATCTAGAGGTCAACAGAAGGTAGCACTTGGCTCTGCTCCCCTCTGTCATCTGAGTCAAATAAGACTGAACCTGAATCCTAAAATGAGCCACTACAGATAAATGGTCTCCATAACTGGAAACATACCGAGGTATAGGTCAATTTGAGCGAAGAACTCCTGTCCAGGAAAGGGCAAAGCTTAGCAATGCACTGCAGGTGAAGGAATGCGGACCTGACCACCACCGTCACCTGCTGTTCCATAGATAGTATAGAGTCAGATTGCACACCCAGATTACATCCACCCTTCTTTATCAGAAGGGCAATTGCCCTTAATTTAAGGAAAATTATCCCAACCTATGACAGGTTGCTCACCACCAACATGACCTTCGTCTTGTCTGGATTCAATTTCAGCCTATTTGCTTCCATTCACTGCATAACCGCCTCTAGGCAATCCACCAAGGTATGGACAGTATCATCTGCTGAGGTGGAAAAGGAGAGAGAGAGAGCGCTGCATATCATCAGTGTATGACAATTTGGAGTGTCTAGACCAGGTGTGAAACTGCCAAAATGAAGGCACCTCTTGGTGAGTTCATTATGCATTTCCTTTCACCCAATCTAGCGTGAGAAAGATTAGTCAGCAACACAAGGTTGCCATTACCAGGGTACGTCCGATTGTGGTTAAAAATACCACAAGGAGGCTCTTTCTGTGTACCTCATCAGCGTACTGATGAAAGCAAACTCCAAATTTCCTGATGACCTCTCCCAGTGGTCTTACAGATGTTAAACAGGTGTCATAACAGGTCAGCATATGGGTGGAATTTTGCCTTGAATTAGCTCTCTGGTGTTTTGTCTTGTTTCTCCTCTATAGTTGCTGTGAGGCTCACTTCCAAAGCAGCTTCCAATACGTTTGACCTTAATGTTTATTTCAGTCCTCATGAAAAGAATTCTGTTTTCATATTTATTGTCAGGGAAGGTCTACACTCCAGAAAGCTTCAGACATAATCTAACACCTTATTACTTCATACATAAAACAAATCTACCCATCCTCAAAAATTTCAGAAAAGAAAGGTTATTTCTTTGACTCGTCTTAGAAAATAAAATAGAAACAATTTGAACCGATACCAATAAAATGCTACTTTGCAAAAGCCGTAAGTTACAATCTGTGGCACTTTCTGCAAGTTTGGGGGTAGCTATTTATTCAGGAGCCTATTTTAGGGTTACTGGAGATGTATTCATTTCCTCTAGCCTTAGTAAAAATGTAGGTCTGTCCTTGTAGACCTATATTTAGGTTCCTTCTGTTTTTCTTTCTAAAGTTAATATAATCCATGTCCTTTGAGTTCCCTTGAGTAAAAACAGCAATTACGGGAGCCTATGTAATAATTTGAACCATATCAGCAGGTTCTAATTGTCTGCATACCTGGTAACACCCTTCACCACCACTGTCTACCAAGCTGCTGTGCTTAAGTCACATCTGATATTATGTGTTTCCTCAGCTCAACTAGAATGCCACATAGTAATTGACCACATTTGGTGAAAAGTCTAGAAACCAGGGAAGGATACAGGGAAGCAAAAGGTGATTGATGTTTTAAGATTATAGTGTGGTTTGAGTTGTCAACATGAAAGCACTGTACTGTACTTTGTTGAAGTGTTGCCTTCCATTTCTTCATTCTCCCGTTTTATGCCCTTTTGACTGCTTTCTTCTCAGTCTCCATGAGCAGTTCACTATAATCCTGATTTGCAGCTGGAGTTTGGCACACACATGGACTTCGTGTTGCCAGCTCAATTTAACTAGAGTTCTAAAACCTCACTGCTTTGTACAGCTACAGTTTTTCCTTCTGCCTTTTAAATTAGAGTCCTTAGCCTCCAAATCTATTGACTGATAAGTCCCTTGTGTTGCTGAAGTCAATTCTTGAAACACAAATGAGGCTAAGTTCCATTTCACCATTCTGTCCTTTGTTTCCCTGCAATTTGTTTCTCAGACTTTTCTTGGTGGGATGAAATGGTTTTGAAATGGCTGAAATTCCTAACTTTTTCTTTCTGTACCGATCTAATGAAAGAAGGCTGGTATGTAGCTGCACAAATGAAAAACTGGTGGTCCTTTAGAACTCGATCTGTTTTCTGTTATTTTTAATGCTTTTGCACTTGAAAAATGTCATCTATACCTCAGAAATATTTGAAACTATATATTAAAAAGTAAGAGAAAATTAAAAGAACCTGTCTTACCAGAAATGTGCCAAGCAAGCTTGGCAATAACTTGTGTAAAATTGATCAAATAGTGTTCAAACACTTTGACTTTCATAATACTTTATACCTGAATGGGAACTTTTAGTCAGTAAGGCAGAGATAGGCAACCTATGGCCCATGGGCCAGATCTGGCCCAAGGCACTAAATCAACCAGCCCATGCCTTCGCTCCAGCCACCGACTCTAGAATCAGCCACAGACTCATTTATGGCTGTTGTCGGCCACAGACTTATTTTTACTGTTTATCAAAGTAAAGTAATCTATCTCAATAAGCTCTTGTGTGCTCCCTCTTTTTCTCTCTCAACACCTGTGAGTGATACCAGCTCAGTCCCCAGGGGACTGTAGAAAATAAATTGGAACTTAGATTTTCAAGAAGCCTACTGTAAACGCATAGTATTACCTAGTTAGATCGATAGTAAACAAAAAACACCTAGCCGTGTTCATGGAACAGTAAGCAGCAGTTGTTTTCTTACAGGAGTCAGCAGCCTATGGCCTGCAGGGCGGATCCAGCCCATGGTGCCGAATCATCTGGCCTGCACCCTCACTCCAGCTGCCACCACAGCCAGAATCAGCCGCAGATTCATTTACGGCTGCTGTAAACAGTGGGAGGACCACCAGTCCAGCCCCCTCAACTGTCTGAGGGAGCATGATCCTGCCCTTGATTAAAAAGGCTGGTGGCCCCTGTTTTATTATAATCTGCAGACAGCTATTTCCTCCTCCCAAAAGTGCATGTTTTACCCAGATAACTGGGAGGATGTCAACTTCTAAAATGATATATCTGTGAACAAAATTAGTCAATGTTATGAGACTATGCTCATTACTAAAATGCTCCTTAAAACAGTAACATGCTCATTACTTACAAAAGCAAGGTGGGGAGGAAGATAAGGAATTCATACTTTGCTTGATACCTCCACTTCTGGAAGGGTTAGATACTAAACAATTTGATAGAACTGTATTTCAGTTTGCATATTGTTTTGGAAAGGAGAAATTAGATTACTACTTTTAAATGTATCAGAACTAACTTTACCTCTGAGAGTGGAAGTATAATTTAGGCTACAGTCCTATATCAATTTATGTAGAGATAAGTCTTATATAACTTGATATGACTTAACCTCCAGCTAAACAAACAGTACATAGGTTGCTGCCTCTGTTAAACAGAGAAAACAAAATCTTGTGTGAAGCTTTTTTAGTTGCTTAGCCAGAAATAAGAAAGGATACGTCCTAGTATGTTGTAATTAGCAAAATGACAGCAGATAAATTGTATAGTGAAAGACCAACATCACTGTAGAAAAGGAGAAAACACAGAGACTGAACTGTTATTTCAAAGACAGGGAGCATCCTCTTTTATAATTCTATATTGGGTAGACAAAAATAACCTTTGGTGGCCTCGTACCAAGAGGAATTAAAAGAAAGAAGAGATTGTGATGCTGATGCTTTGAAATTTTAAGATTGCATGGTGATATCCCTTTCAAGTGAATGTTACATCTTTGAGAGGTCAATACAGTATAGGAAGGTGGATTTGAGGCAAGAAATGCACAGAAGGAAGCAGGAGTTGTGTAGGTGAGATACATGGGCAGATTATCTCTGAGATTATGTTAGTGTTTACCAAGTAAATAAACTTTAATATTATTAAACATTTTATCAGGTGCTTTTGGTTTATTCATAGGCTGTATAAGTCTACATTCTGTTAGTTGCGAAATACCGAGGGTACCAAAAATGTATACACATTTTAAGGAGGGGAAACTATTAAAATTGTCAAAATAAAAATAAAATAAAAAACACTATAGCACTTTAAAGACTAACTGCTTTATTTTTATTGTTAGCTTTTGTGGATCAAGTCCACTGAAGAAGGACTTGATTGACAAAAGCTAACAGTAAAAATAAAGCAGTTAGTCTTTAAAGTGCTACAGTGATTTTTTAATTTTATTTTAATTTTATTTTGTTTATTTTGTTTTGTTTTCTGATATGCCTGAACCACAGACTAACACGGCTACTATTCCAAAATATTAAAATTGTAAGTCTCAATATATACTGATAACAAAAGATGGATACAAGTCGGGCTTATTTTATTGATTGATTGTATTTCTATACTGCCCTTTTATTTATTTATTTATTTATTTATTTATTATTAGTTCAAAGTGGTATCCCACTCTGGGCAGTGAGCAAACAGATAACAAATAACAATAACAGACAGCAGATCAAACAAACTGACAAATACATCACAAACTGAACTAAAATAAAATAAAGTACAGTAATACCCTGGATAACGATTGCACCGGATAATGCTAAAACCGCATAACAACGACAAATTTGGGGGAAAGATTTGCACCAGAGAACGTTCATTTTAGCGTTATCCGATGCAGTCGTTTAAAAGAAAGAAAATCCGGAGGAAAGAGATGATGTCTTTTTCCTCCTGATTTTTTTTATTTTTAATGCTAGCATGGGGGTGGGGGTGTTTGGGGGGGAATCCCCCCCCCACGCTAGCATTAAAAGAGGACCCGATCCAAGCTGTTTCTGGGCTTCCCCGACGTCCCCGGCCAGTGGAGCAAGCCAAAATGTCAGGGTTCGAACCCTAACGTTTTGGCTTGTTGCAATGGCCAGGAACATCAGGGAAGCCTAGAAACAGCTTGGATCGGCTCCTGTGATCTCCCTGGATCAAGCAGGGAGATCAAAGAGCCCCAAAAGGGTAAAAAATAAGTCCCATTTTTTTTTACCCGTTTCAGGCTGTTTGACCCCCCTGCTGGCTCCAGGGAGATCACAGGAACTGTTCCAAGCTGTTTCCAAAGTTATCCCACTCTGTTGGAGGCTGTAACAAGCGAAAATGTCAGGATCTGAATCCTGACGTTTTGACTCATTGCAGCCTCCAGGAAGGAGGGGGAACTTCAAAAATAGCACGCATCGGCTCTAGGGAGGTCGGGAGACCCAATGGAAGGGGCTGATGGATTGAGTTGTTAGATTTCAGCTATCCTGGCTAATACGGACTTCTCAATGTGTTTGAAAAGGTCAAGTCTTAATCATAATTTTTAATTAGCACTTTCTAACATTGACCATTAATTCTGATAACAAGGAAAGCTACAATAAATTTTGCACGTACATAAAACACTGTAATCCTGCCAACCTAGCAATTCAAAAGTTAAAAAAAAATGCAAGTAGATAAGCAAGTACCATTTTGGTAGGGAAAGTAACAGTGTTCGGTTCGCTCCGGTGTCTAGTCATGCCTGCCACGTGGCCATGGAAACGTCTGCAATGTACACAATGCTGGCTCTTTGATTGTAAATGGAGATGAGCACCAAACCCTAGATTTGGATATGTCTGGCTTTCGAGCAAGGGCAACCTTTACCTAAAACACTGTAAAATCCAGAATAATGTGTGAAAGGTAGATTTGCTCTTCCATATCCTCATCACTTCATGTGCTTTGAAAAGGAGCTGCCTTGTAGTATGGAAGGACAATCATACATACACACTCTGTAAAGGAATTGTAATTTGAATTTTCTAGTTCACAGTAAAAAAAAATCTTTTTCCTCAGGCTAATAAGATTAAGTTCTAACCATCTGTTTGACCAGCTGTGGAATACCTTGTTGTTTTTTGTTGTTTTTTCCTTATGTAAGCAAGCTTTGTTTCAATCAGAAACTTAAGCAAAGTAAATAAAAACTTTAAATTTTTACATTCTCCCCTGTTACCTGCTACTGCTGTTGCAATTGGATTATCTTCCTTTAAAAACTTTGCAAAAAAAATATTGTGTGACTTGACTGTCCTCTACTGCAAAGGACAATGTGTATGGTTGATTAGACTGCCCTACATTTTCTTTAAATTTAGTTAAGACATCAAATCATAGAAGATGTGTTGTTTCACGTCACCTCTTATTCAGTGTTTTTAAGCAATAGAATGCTTTGCAAGTTAATTTAAGGTTACATGGAAAAACATTACCAAGTGGCTGCTTTTGGGTTTATGCAATACAAGGACTATTATTGATAACTAATTGTATGGCTTTTTTTCTCTTATAAAAGAAATGTCCTTTTCCCTGCCAGCAACAATTACCGTATATACTTGAGTATAAGTCGGGGCGTTTAGCCCCCAAAATGAGGTCCAAAAATGGGACTCGACTTACACATGGGTCAACGTAAACACTTAAAAACATACCCACACAGATGTCTAACTTAATTAATTTTACTGCATTTTCATGTATTTTAATTATTGAAACTCACTAGCAGCTGTTGTGTTTTCCACCCCAACTTAAACTCGGGTCAATCTATTTTCCTAGTTTTAGAGGTCTTTTGACTTATATTTGGGATGACTTACAGTTGAGTATATGCGGTACTGTAGACTAAAATGTTTTGATTTAGTAGTATCAAAGAACACATTGGTCAAATAATTATGACCCTTCCATATTGAACATGATGTTGGAATCTCAGATAGATGTAAATATTGCCCCCTGCGAAGATATTGGATGTTAAATTCAAATCTTCTGTATCTGTCATTATGTGGGGCAGGGATTGTCAACCTGTGGGCCAGATGCGGCTCATGGCACCATTTCATGTGTTCCCCCCCCACCGCCTCCACCACACCAGGAAGTAACGTGTGGTGGAGGGAGGACAAAATATCTGTCCAGCCCCTGAAGCTGTCTGAGGGAGAGTGACCTGGGCCCCGGCTTAAAAAAGTTGAGAGCTCCTGATGTAGGAACAGAGCCCAAACATTAAAAAAAAAAAACTTAATTGCTTCATAGAACCAAAGCCTTTTTGAATGATGTCTTCTTACCTGTTTTTAAAATACAGTACCTTCTTAATATTCTGAAAAATAGGAACTTTACCATGAGGATGGAGTCTGAAAAGACCTAGGGATTATCTGGGGGGAAATAATTCTCTTTCAAAAACCATCTTTAATTAATTTTAGATTGTATATGTTTCATCATTTGACTTTTATTTTCATTTTTCCTTTGAATTTTCCATTGATTTCACCAAAGACTGAGAGGTTTATTTTCCATTGTCCGCTAGATTTGCTGAGGCACAGAAATGGGTCACAATAGCCAAAAGAGTGCTTGGCCCTATTCTGTCCCTTGTATCACACTGAGATACAGGAAATCTAATGATGCAGCAGTGTTCAGAGGGAGAGTTGATGGTTTTGGCCTCAGTGCTAGCGTAGCAACAGCTGAGTAATGCTTTAGCTTGATCTGTTCTCGATGTAGGCTTAGGCCATTAGATGTTTACCTGGCATCTCATGATTAGGATTAGTTTAGGGTGAATACTCTAAAGTTTTAAAATCAAAAGGCTGGCAGTGTTTAAATGCAGGAGAAAACAACCTTAGCATGTGTGCTTTGAGACTGATAACAAACTCTGCAGTTGAAGCTTTAATAACTAAAGTCCAGCTGAGAAACTTCAAAGGTTGTATGATAAATGTTTTTGACAGTACGTCAGCTAAATATGAGCCAGGATCTTTGTAAATCCTTGCAATATAAGTAGTTCAGATTGGAAGTTTTGAACTTTTTCTTCTTAAGTGTATGCTAAATCTGTTCTGGTATCTTTGAGTTAGGAGGAGATCCATTTGCTGAAAAACATGAGATTTTCTGTATGATGTTTTCTTACACTAAGCTGAAGGGGAAAGGCAATACATATCTGAACTAACTGTATTAGTATTATACAAATAATAATATTTTGGCATTTCAGTTTTTTCCTAGAGAGGTGTAGTCTCTGCATTGATCTCTGACTTTTATTCTCCCATTAACAGTGTTTCCCTACCTTTGGTTTTTGAACTTCAATTCCCAGAAGCCTAAGTCAATTCTCCAAAGCATTGATCAGCCAGTGTACTAACTTAGGCTTCTGGGAATTGAAGTCCCATTGTGGGTCACATGGCCCACGTTGGGAACCATTGCATTAGACACAGGACTTTCGCTTTATTTTTTGACTGCAACCTCCAGAAGTACCTTATACAGAAATTTCCCCAGCCAAGATTCTGGGGCTTTAACCCAATTTTTTTAAAAAATAAAATCATATCAGGTGTTTTGAATCGCTTACAGCTATGGAATAAAGACTTAGTTGCTCAATCAGAGAAGATTAGTCTCCATGAAGACAGAGGAAGTTTCTGTGAGGAACAAAGTTCTGTGAAGCTGTAAGGCTTCACAGAAACCTTGTCGTTTCCCTGCCATGTCTTTCAGGAAAACTTTTTTGTTGTTGTTCAGTTGCAGTCGATTGCGACCCCATGGACCATTATCCTCCAGGCACCCCTGTCATCCACCAGACCCCTAATCTTTTGCAGCTCCCATAGACTGTAGCTCCACTCTGCCGCTTCCTCCATCTTCATGAAGAGTTTGTCCTGTCCCACAGAACTTTTACTCCTCAGCTGTAAATTATTCAGGGGGAGGGGACCTAGAGGATTTTAACTTTTTGACTAAAATCCCCAGATTGCTGACTGGGGGAATTACTGCAGACCTCTGGGGACAGTCCAAAAATATACAAAAATCCCATCTTTTCTCCCATGTGTTTTTGGCATTAATTCAAAGGCTGCTAATCTTAGTGGAATATTTAGATGGCAATGATACATTTTATTATACCTTTCCACTAAAGAGTAGCTGACATAAATTTTAAAAGTTTAAAACAACTGAAGCAAAATAAAAGAATTATTTAAATACAATATGGGAAACCATTGAAATTACAATACAGTCAAACCTTGCATAAAGAGCGTCTCGCTTAAAGAGCAGAATTCTCTCTGAATGTTCGCTTCGCTTAACGAATAAAACCAACCAAAAACTTGCTTAGCAAATAAATTGGGGTTCACAATCTCCCCCACAGTTGGTCACTTACAATGGTGTTTCACTTAAAGAGAAAAGTCGCTTAAAGAGCAGTCCTGTGGGATGCATTATGCTCTTTAAGCGAGGTACAACTGTACTCTATAAACATCAAGACACTTTAAAAGGCCAGTTTGGAAATACATGTTTTTATTCTCTTCTTCAAAGTGTGAATGGTAATGGGTTACAATTCTAGGGTGAGTGAATTCCATTCTCCAGGAGCACCGCAAGAAGAAGTGCTCCACATTCCCTTGGATAGCCAAACCCAAAATGCTTTAGATCTATAGCAGGAATTCTCAACCTGTGGCCCAGGAGCGAAATGCAGCCCATGACTCCATTTCATATGCCACCACCTCCACCACACCTGGAAGTGCCATGTGGTGGAGGAAGGGCAAAATGGCCATCTCCCCCCCCCCCCAAAAAAAAAAAAAAGCTATCTGGGGAGGCGTGACCCGGCCCACAGCTTAGAAAGGTTGAGAACTCCTGATTTTTAGTTTAAAGGCAATGCTTTGAAAGAGGCATGGAAAGCAGTTAACAATATATGTTCATATTTCCTGTCACTATAACATGACCTTGTTACTGGGCACCAAGTAGAGGGACTTAGCTACCCCAAGTTGCATTGACTGAAGCTCCCACACACTCTTGAATGGCAGCCCCACATGGGGCATATTGCAAGGTCAAGACACAGTTGTGACTAAGGCATTGATGACTTCTGCCTAGTGAGGTCAAGGCAGGAGGAGTCACAGCTGCTGCACTAAGTGGAGTTGTGCAAAAGTGTTCCTCACCACTGACACTGTGTGGGAATCCACAGATAGTGCAGAATCAATTATTTTTCCCAGCCACCAATCTGACCTTTCAAGGAAGCACAATCCCATTAAAAAACTTTATGCACCTGGATCTCCAAGTCAGTCTTCCTGTTGATCAGTACAATCTCTGCCTTGCCAGGGCTTAATTTTAACTCATTCACCTTCATCGTTATCAAAAAACTGGCAGTGTTTAAGAGTATCAAACACTTCATTGGTGTTGAGTGGCAAAGAGTAATATATCTGAATTTCAGCTGCTTATTGGTGACACCTCATATCAAAGCTTCATATGATCTCTCCTAGCACCTTGCTGTGGATCTTGAGCTGCCATTTAGTTGTAGACAGACCTGTTGTTGCTCACTAGCTTTCACGTTGTCTGCATTGTGACAATCCTGTTTGATCATGTAAAAAGCTAAATTTTTTGTTTCCACACAGTAGCACACTCTTGATTTTCTTCTCAAGGGAAGAATCATACATTTGTAGAGTTGAAGTGGACCTCAAAGGTTGTTGAACGACTCCCTTATAGTAGGTATTACACAGCTAAAGCATGTATGACAGATCCCATCATGTGAAAGCTATAATACAGTAATACCTCGGATAACATTTGCATCAGATAATGCTAAAACCTCATAACGTTAAGCAATCTGATGAAAAAAAATTGTATCGCATAATGTTAAAATCCTATGGGATGCGTCGGATAACGTTTGCTAAAGCCTGTGCCGGTTACAATGTATCTCTATGGAGTTTTAACGTTATCCAATGTATCCCATAGGATTTTAACCTTATCCAATGCATGCATCGGATAACATTAAAAATCGGATAACACTAAGACTTGTGGAACCAAGTTTTAGCGTTGTCCGAGGTTTTACTGTATTGCAAAAATTTTTGGATTAGTAGCCATGTTAGTTTGTGTTTCAGGCATATTAGAGAATAAACCAAACCCCTGCAGCACTTTAAAGAGCAACTGTTATATTTCAATGTGAGCTTTTATGGATCACATCCACTTTATCAGACATGTCTGTTTTGTTTATTCTCTGATAATATTGCAGGTTTTTGGTGGGCCCTATTTCTTTTTATTTGTTGATTTAATTTTGATTTAATTGCTGATTTATTTATTTTTATCTGATCTTTCTCCTTTTGAGGGAACCAAGGTGGTATACATTTTTTAAAATCCACGATTATTTCAAAACGAACCAATTAAAGGTTAAAATTATAATATATAAACATTTAAAACTTCTAAATTTCTCTTAAATTTTCTCTTGTTATAAAAATGTGGTAACCCTAATGTTGTGGAATAGTGATTTCATTAGGACATATGTTGTCTTGCATACTTGGCTGGAATTCATTGGGTATCATCCTGAGTCTCTGTATGTAAAACAGAGCAGCCTTACAATGTACAGGTGGATAAAATAAGAACTTAAACATAAGCTTGCAAACAGCCTGACTGAATTTAGATGGGACATAATTTATTTATGTTTTAAACATGGTACCTTTCAACCATAATGCCATATGGTGGCAGTGATTTTCAGTAACCAAAACTTATCGTGTAACTCTTCTTTATAAATAGATAGTAGTACTATCTATTACACGAAGCCAAACATTCATATAGGGACCACTTCGGAGGGAAGGAAAACAGTGTCTCATGCACTCTGGTGTCTAATCATGCTTGCCACATGACCACAGAAACGTCTACAGAAGCAGACAGCACTGGCTCTTCGGCTTTGAAATAGAGATGAGCACTGAACCCTAGAGTTGGATACGACTGGCTTTTGAGCAAGGGAAACCTTTACATTTACCTTGACCACTCAGGATTGCTTGTGCATGTTTTTCTATAATAGCATTTATAAAATCATCAGAAAGCAGAGCTTGATAAATATTGGTGGGGCAAAGTCTGTTCATCTGTCACCTTTGTTCTAAAAGGTGCTTAAACTGCCAGTATCCTGCAAAAATTGATGCTATAAGTTAGTAAAAAAAATTGATCCCATACCTTACTGTGGGGAAAGTATGGTCTTTACTGCAAAGGCTATCGCATTAAGAGGTAAAGTGCTAAGGTCCCTTATGTCATGTTGTGAAGTTTGCGTTCACATTATAATTTTTCAGATTATTAGGGTGATGATACTGTATTTAATACGTACAAACAATTACAATATATTCTGGGTGTTAACCTCTTTCTGTGTGCAGAAATGAATGAATTCCAGCTTAATTCTAAACCAAATCTCAGTTTTTGGAACAATGGACAAAAAACAGTTTCTGTTGGAGTTATAACAGTGATGCTGATCTCATTGGACCAACTGCTTAATGAGTAATGTAGTAATAATTCAACATCAAAGAGACGGCTTCTTGCATGTATTAGATTGTTGTAACCACTGGGTAAGTTCCCAGCAGAAGAGAAAGTTTCCATACATGCACAGCAAATCTGTGTTAAGTTAAAAATATATAGTTTTTGCTTTGTTATATCTAAAAAAGAGGAAGTGGATTTCATCATTAAATTTTTACAACACCCTCTTTTCAATTACATGTAAGATTTATGAAGAACAAGATCGAAATATTCTTGTGGTGTACAATAAATGTACAGCTAAATTAGCCTGAAGTATGAACAGAAAATTTGTAATATATTTTTAAATCTACATCTTTGTGAAATATAGAATAAAGCGGTATAACATGGGGGGGCCACCCCGGGCAGCACTTTTTTGGGACAGCAAAATTTCATAATAAATAAGACTTCGCCGCCACCCCTTGACATCCTAGCGGCCAGGGCAAAGAGGCCGCTGCGGGGATGGGTGCCGGGACCCTCCACCACCACTGGCGTCCTGAGCCGGAGACAAGGCACAAAAGGCCGCTACAGTGGCAGGACTTCACTGCCGCCCCTGGACTTCTGAGTGGCTGAGGCAAAGAGTTTTTTGGAATAGTAGCCGTGTTAGTCTGTGGTTCAGTCATATCAAAAAACAAAACAAAATAAATAAAATAAAAAACACTGTAGCACTTTAAAGACTAACTGCTATATTTTTCTTGTTAGCTTTCGTGGATCAAGTCCACTTCATCAGACAAAGAATGAAACTTACAGGCATGTTCTTTATATACCAAATTCAGGGGCTCAAAGGGAGAAGGGGTGTGGTCAAGCAAGATGACAGACAAGCAAGCACAAGAATGCAGCTTCACACAGCCATTAGCAACAATAGATTATTGAGATAAACTCTAAATGACTCCCTTTCAATCTCAAGGTTGCTGAAAAAGCCCATTATGGTCTCTGATCAACTTGTGACCTGCATGTCAAGGGGGAAAAAACAAACACCTGTACATGGTTTCTTTCTGTTTTACTAAAGAGAATTGGCAGGAAAGTTGTAGTATAAAATCATATAGCAATCTCTATATCAAATTTGATAATTTCCCAGAAACCCTTCACTAATATTTAGCCCCCTGTGATGGGTATCTAACAGATGGATGTATTTGATTTCTGCTGTCTCCCTTTCAATCCTAGTTTTGTAATTTCTCTGTTCCAGAATTGCAACTTTCAGGTCTTGGATAGAGTGTCCAGTTAGATTGAAGTGGTTTGAGACAGGTTTCTCCATGTTGCCATTCCGGACATCTGATTTGTGTCCTTTAATTCTTTTGCGTAAAGATTGTCCTGTTTGTCCTACATAAAGCACGGATGGACATTTTTTGCAAGAGATGGCATAAATCACATTGGCAGAAGCACAAGTAAAACTGCCTTTAATGTTGTGTGTGGTGCCATTGGGTCCAGTAATACTGTTTCCAAAGCGAATGTGGGGGCATAGTTGACATCTGGATTTGCAGCAGGGTCAAGTTCCCATATCTGCTCCACTTCTGTGTTGTCTGTTGTGTGTCATTAGTTGTTTGAGATTGGGGGGTTGTCTATAAGTGAGTAGGGGTCTGTCACCAAGGGCTTTGGAAAGTGAAGCACTCTTGTCCAAGATGGGTTGGAGATCCCTCATTGAGGGCGGAAGGTGACAACCAGTGGTGTGCGATTGCTTTCCCTTCTGGGCCTGTCTTGTAGTAGATCACTCCTGGGTATTGGTCTAGCCCGGTTGATTTGTTCTTTAACCATATTGGATGGGTATTGTAGTTTGAGAAATGCATTTTGTAAGCCTGTGAGCTTGGCATCTCTATCGTGTGGGTCTGAGCAGATGCAATTGTACCTGAGGGCTTGGCTGAAGACAATGAATTTTGTTGTGTGTTCTGGATGGATGCAGGTAGGTACATCTGTCTGTGGGTTTGCGATATAGTGTAGTACTAAGATGTCCATTTTGTAATTTCACAGTGGTATCCAGGAAATTTACTTGTTGTGTAGACTGGTCCAAACTGAGTTTGATATTTGGGTGAAAATTATTGAAGTCTTGGTGGAATTTCTCCAGGGTTTCTTTTCCATGTGTCCAGATCAAGAATATGTCATCAATGTATCTCAAATAGACAAGTGGTTTATAGGTACAGCAGTTAAGAAAACGTTGTTCTAGATCAGCCATGAATATATTAGCATACTGTGGAGCCATGCGAGTACCCATGGCAGTTCCGTTGATCTGGATGTAGGTTTCATTATTGAAGGTGAATTAATTGTGTGTAAGTACAAAGTTGCACAGGGAGGTGACTGTGTGGGCTTCATTTTTGTTTTGAATGATGTTCCTTATGGCTTGTAATCCATCTTTGTGTGGAATGTTGGTGTACAGAGCTTCCACATCCATTGTAGCTAAGATGGTGTTGTCCGGGAGGTCATGTGTGTTTTGAAGTTTTCTTAGAAAATCTGTGGTACATTGATGGCATGTGGTTTGAGAATGGAGTCCACATATCCAGATACTCCAACAGTGACAGTGTTGATGCTTGATACAATGGGTCTCCCAGGGTTTCCAGGTTTGTGAATTTTAGGTAGCTGGTTGAGGTTCTTGTGGTGTCTCGGTCAAGATTTGATGGGGCAAAGAGGCCGCTGCAGGGATGAGCACCAGGGCCCTCCTTCACCACCGGCATCCTAGGCCCTGCCCAGGAGGCAGCAAATTTGGCCTATGCCCCAGGCAGCTAAAACCCACACTATGCCACTGATAGAATATACCCTTGGGTTTTAGAGTTTTTGGGCACTTTTTTCTTGATTTATTGTATGAACAAGGCAATGTTTAAGTGTGAAATATTATGTAATTATAACAAGTGTTATTTTAAAAGATGGCATGCTGTTACCACATAATAATCTTTTCTTTCTTATTCCATTCTATCTGTTTATTACCCAAATCCATTAAAAATGCTATTTTAGGACACCACTCCAATTTTATAGACAATATTTGGTTAAGTAAAAATACTCTTTCCCACATTTTCTTCACATTGTTACAATCCCATCGTAAATGAAGATAAGTCCCAACTTCTTTTTTACATCTCTAACAATCTTTAGTATATTTTGAATCATAATAGCTTAACTGAGCACCACAACTTTTAAAATATAAAATAGCTACTATGATAAGCAATCTAAATGTGTAATGAGACTACCCACCATATAAGATAACTTTTCTTGTCAGAGCTTGGAAATAGCTCATTAATGCGGAAACATCAGTGTTACATTCATTGGCTAAAATTCTATTGAGTAAAGTTGCCATGTGCATTAGGATTGATATAAAATCAAAATGATGATGATGATGATGATGATGATGATGTCATAGTCAGAAATATATTGCTATTGATTAAAGACAGCCTATTTTATTTTTGTGTGCCTTTGTTTAGTTACATGCAAGCTAGCATTACCCCAAATTCTAGAAAGCAAATATTTAAGGAGTGGCAGTCTGCTACTGATGATGGCATTCCCATTGTGCTGGAGGTTCTTCATCAAACAGGAGAAATCTAACACACTAAAAGTAACTGATGCATTTTGTGTGTTAAAATAATTGCTTATGCTATTTCCGTACAGTATGTTCATACTCCTCCACCCCCAAAATAAGGCATGTGTGAATTAACTATAAAAGTGATTTGTCACCTCAGCATTTCAGATGTTTCTAGACAGCTTCCAGAAGACCCAGCTGGGCTAGTGGAGATTCTGGAAAATATAGGTTAACAACATTAGCAAACCTAAGCCAAGAAAAAAACTGTATATAAAAATTTATTGGACGAGAAAGGTTCTTGCACATTTTTATGCTTTCTTTAAGGAATTATTTTTATATTTAAGGTAAAGGTTTCCCCTGCTTGAAAGCCAATTGTATCCGACTCTAGGATTCAGTGCTCATCTCTGTTTCAAAGCTGAAGAGCCAGCACTGTCTGCTTCTGCAGACATTTCTGTGGTCATGTGGCAGGCATGACTAGACACTGGAGCACACAGAGCACTGTTTACCTTCCCTCCGATGTGGTTCCTATTTATCTACTTGCAATTTCTTGCTTTCGAACTGCTAGGTTTGCAGGAGCTGGGACTAAGACGGGATCCTATCAACTCTCTGTTGAATTTCGTTCCCTCTGTAATTTTAATTCAGTGGGATACTAAGTTCAGAAAGGTATGTGTACTCTATCTCTGGCATTAACTTCGTTTTAGATGAGAAAAATGAAATATTCCTAACTTTTTGAAGAAGAGGTTACATTGTGGCAGTTTAAGATGATGATCTAGCTTTCCAAAGTGGTGTAGAATACAGTATATGACTTGCGGTTTTCCTAGAGCTAATTTTATCTACACATTGAGTGTGTTAAAGGCATTATGAGTCATAGGGATTTTTCTTTGAATTAAATGCCAAACATTTACAAGTACCAACATGTCAAACCTATTCATGTGATCATAAAAGTTTTCCTCTATATTCAGATACCAACCCTAATACTTCCCAGTTGCTGCCAATATCCCCTTAGGGCTGATGTTTTTTCCCTTGACACTATTCCTGTGCCAACCCTTGTCTAGTAACAGGAAGACTATAGCTGATCCCAGGTATGTGATGTGGAATTAGAACTCCTTTTATGTTCTATGTTTTATTTAACTGTTTTGTTAACTAACATGAGAGATTGGGAGAGAGTGTTACAAATAATGAGATTGATAAAATAGTTACTTTTAGTATTTTAATACCTTGCAAAAGCCATTACAGTTTGAGTATGACAAGTAATATTGCTTATTGCTCCTAAAATGTTATATAAGTGGGTTAGGGAGGTTCTTTGCCATATTTGTCTTGTTTGTAAAGCCTTAACTAATGCAACAAAAAATTTCCTCCAGTAATGAATAAAGAGCACAATGAATTTATTAAAAGTAACATTTTTTTAGAAAAAGTAATGATGTAAGCATTTATTTTAAAAAATAATATTCCCAGTGTTGCCATGGAAAGTCAGACAAACAACCATATTGAATTGAGTCTTTATTGTTCTCGAGCAGTGGTTCCCAATGTGGGGCCCATGCCCCACAGGGGAACTTCAATTCCCAGAAGCCTAAGTCAGTACATTGGCTGATCAGTGCTTTGAGGAATTGACTTAGGTTTCTGGGATTTGAAGTTCAAAAACCAAAAGTTGTGAAACACTGCGGAAATTGTTATAATGGAGCTTTTTCTATAAGCTTCTATGTTAAGAGAAAACTAATCTTTTGCATCCGTTACACAAATAATTCACTTTATAAAACAGTCACAAAACACATTTATACAAATGTTTCCAAGGGTTTATATCAGAACTACATCAGCCTCACTCAATTTTACTTATAAAAATGTGTCTATAAAAGTTTGTTTGCACCTGTACTTTTAGTCAAACAAAGCTTTCCTACTAAAAATGCTACAGTTGATGATGAAACTCTGACAAATCTTATCAGACTAATGCAATATCTCTTTGGCCTTGACAGGTGAGAGATTTGGTGGTCATTTTAAAGCAAACAGCATTGAGGTATATTTCAGTCCAGGATTCATATAAAATTACCCTCAGATTACACACACATACACACCAATGAGTCACTGCTAGAATATTGGTTCAAGGAAAGGAAGTCTTTTGGAAATGTGAATCAAAATAATTCTTTAAAATTGAACTTGTGTACAGGCGTAATGTAATATTTGTGTACCATCAAGTCGATTCTAATAAAATACCCTTGTCATGGTTTTCTAGACAGAGAACACACAGAAATTGTTTACAGTTCTGATCTTCTGGGGAAAATCCTGGGATAGTGCAGCTTGTCCAAAGCTACACAGGCTGGCTCTTAGAAACCCACTCTAAAAATGATTTGTACATGGTGACTTCTCCACAGCAGAATCATGAAATTGGTACCCAACAAATGTCTTATGCCTTGCTTCCACACCTGTTTAAAGACTAGAACAGAGGTTCACAACGTTTTCCTGCCACGGGCCAGACATGCTCCCAACACTCAGCTGTGGGTTGCTTCCAGTGCTTACATTGTCATTGGTGGCAGTAGTGATTGCATTGGTTTTGCAGCTTTTTGCATGGTCTCCGCCACATTTCCCAGCAGCAAGAGGCTTTGGGGAGCGTAATCGCTCCATTTTCGGGTCTTTCTGAGGCTCTTCCGTGGCGCTCTGGCAGGGAAAATGTGCCATTCTAGGACTTCCTGGTTCTATGCCAGGCAATTACATCATCACCTGGGCACCTGATGTGGAATCAGGAAGTCCCAGAGTGGTGTGCTTTCCCTGATGGAGCACCAGGGAGTAGTCTTGGAAAGACCTGAAAAAGGAATGATTATGCTCCCCAAAGCCTCCAGCTCCTGGGAGAAGTGGCAGAGACCATGGGAAAAGCTGCAAAACATGCAATTGCTGCCACTGCCATGGTAAGTTACATATTGCGACTTCCACTAGTGGTGGGCAGTCCTAGAGGTGTCCGGGTGAATACCGTGGGCCGGATTAATAATATGCACAGGCCGTATGTTGTGACCACCTGGACTAGGAAATTGTTGCATGGAAATTTGCTCTGGTTTGTAACCTTGAAAAGCATTGCAAGGAATGGGAGTTCTGGTTTTTAGACATCCCTCTTAATCTTTAATGTGGACATGGTGGCATGAGTAATGTTCATGTCTGTTATGCCTGTTTTTCTTAAGCCTTATCTTTGTCCTTAGCCCCACCTACCTCTAGAATTTAAACCCTGGGGTACTTCCCAAATTAGAATTCAACCCTAGAGCCAAAACAATTCTCCACAGTAGTCTCAGACAGAGTTGCATGAATGCTGGACTTCAACCAATGCAATTTCATATTTCTTCAGTCCGAAAATTTAAGACGTCATTTCATAGATACAGAATGTTACTCTGCCAATGACCTTGTAAGGAACGCCTTTTCAATGTAGTATTGTTCTTCACTTAGTTTAAGAACCAATTGAAAGAAAATGCAATTTATTGAAAAGGTTTATCATATTTTTTCCACTTCATGTATCACTAAACAAAATGAAATGCCTTTTTTCATAATGCTTACACTACATTCATATTGTTACAGTAAAGCTTATCTCATTTACATCTTAAAGTACCTTTCAAAATGTGGGTGTTTGGACTGGAAAACAAAACATTGCACTTCCTTGTTCTCTGCCTAATACAAAGCATGTCCATGGTCAGATACAGCATAGACCAGGGGTAGGCAAATAATCCAGCTGCCGCCCTCACTCCAGCTGCCGCCAGAATCAGCCACAGACTCATTTACAACTGCCGCACATGTGTTCATAGCAGCTGTAAATGGCAGGGGACCACCATTCTGGCCCTTTCAACTATCTGAGGAAGTGTTACCCGACCCCCAACTTAAAAAGGTTGGTGACCCCTGGTGTAGACTTTAATCAACAAGCTTACCATTTAAATCAGTGGTGCCCAAACTTTTTTTTAATGGGGCGGTCCCGCCCCAACACTCAGCTGCGGGAGCCAGAAGCAGGCTGCTCCTGCTGCTGACAGTTTTGACATCAAAGCCAATTGCCGTGTTGGGGAAATTTTCTGAGCCTCCTATGTTTTAAAATCTGCAGCACTGGAAGGGTAAACCTGGTGTGCTACAGTGACATCAATCCGGGTGCACCAGGGGGCTCTCCTAGCGCCACAGGTTTTGAAATGGAGGAGGCTCCAAAAATTTCCCCAACAGAGCAATTGGCTTTGGTAAAGGCTGCAGAGGGGATGGGACTGAGCCAGAGGCTGCTCGGAGCAGCCAGGACAAAGCGCGATCACCACCCACCGCTGACGTCAGGTGGTGGGAGCGTGTGGAGGGACGATCCATGGTGAGGCCGGGTACTCACCATGGACTGGATTAATTATGTGCACAGGCCTAATTGGGCCTGTGGACCATAGTTTGGGCGCCCCTGATTTAAATATTGAGTTGGTTGGGCGAAAACTGTCTTTCCAATAATGATGCACATTAGTTGTGACACTGAGAGAAGGGAATTAATACTTCTTTGTCTTACACTTTAGCTTTTAGCCATTTGTCACCTGAGAAAAATGGTTCAACTGTTTTTATAATGTCAAACTTCAGGGTTTTCTTTTAATTATTGTTTTTTAAGCCAGTTCCTGAAACGGGAATATTTGGGTTAGGAGTTGCATATTTTTAAAGTTAAAACATTTGCATCCATGAAAAAAAATCCTGTTGTATTATTGAGCAATTAAAATTAGCACAGTAAGCTTTTATTGCTGAATTATAACTTTTGAACCTTATTCCTACATTTCATTTTCAAAAGATGCTACATTATGCTCCCAGGAAAAGCTGTCAAGAACTGCTTAATATATTTTAAAGTGTGTTCTGCTTAAAGAGATGAAGACTTGCATATTAACTGTAGAGACAGGGACACAGGTATCTAGGTTAGTCTTTCACTCAGATGCACATTTTTCTCTACTTCTCCTGTATTTTGAATTGTTTGCAATATTTGGTATAACTTTAAGATGAACTAAAAAGTAGCAGTGAATTCAAAGCAAACTTCATCAACAGTGTTTATTTAGAAGGTATCTTGTGATCATTAGTGAAAGAAAATTTGGATGGCATGTTTTCCTAAACTGAAGAATATTTGACCCAATAGCAGGTAGTGCAAATTTATCTTTGTGGCTAAATGAATGGGTTTGCAGATTGATTTACATCTGGAAGTTATGTTTGTTGTCTGTTGAGATATTCTTCTTTAATAAGATTGACTCTTTATCATACCTCATATGTTGCTCTTTTCTGGAAAGAAGGATACTAATTTGAAGTTTCATTCCCACTATCTTTTCTTTTTTAATAGCACCAATAGCTAGATATGGTCTGAAGAATAGTAAGTAACATTAGTGTGTCTCATGGCAAAGCACTTGATTGCTTTTGAAAAAGGTAGCAATCTTCAGCACTTCACCAGAGTTACTGCAACACACAGCAACATTCAATAATGCTAAGGGACTTAATGTAGGGTGATTGTATACATATGCCCAACAGTTTTATGGGGTTCTGACAAATGGAAAGAAACCTGTGCTGCAGTTCCTTCTGAATGTTCATCCATAAAAACATTAGGATGTGAAAACTTTCCCCCACTTGGGGATCAAAATCATTCAGTAGTAATGATTTTTGTCTTCTTAATGTTCAATTGCAGCCTTGCTTTGCCACTTTCTTCTTTCATTTTCATTAAAAGTCATTTAAATTTATTGCTGTTTCCTGCCAGTAAGTAGGTGCCATCTGTATATCTTAAATTATTAATGTTTCTTCCACCAATGTTCACTCCTTCATCTGAATTAGTCTGGCTTTCCATATTATATGCTCAGTGTACAAATTGAACAAATAAGAGGATATAATGCATCCTTGTCAGACATCTTTTTATAGGAAACAACTTTATAGGAAACTATTCTATCTGCCCAATTGCAGCTTCTAGGCCACAATAATGTTCTCATCAGAACAATCAAGTGCTCTTTCAGAGCCATCCATAGTTTCTCATTATTCACACAGTCAAAGGTTTCTATGAAGCATAAATTGATCATTTTCTAAAATTATTTGGTACACACACAACTGTATACCGTATTTGCTGGCGTATAAGATGACTTCCCTCCCTGAAAAACATGCCTCCAAGGGGGGGGCTCTTATACGCCGGGAGCACTTCAGTTGGGAAAGACATAGCTGCCCATAGTGGCCTCCCGATGCTTGCCCACCTCATTCTACATAACATCCAGATGAAGAAAAAAGCTCTACATTACAGTTGTGTCTCCCTTTCAAACTGGTGGGGGAAAAGAATGGGTTTCACTTACTGGTATGTTCTGCCCTTATCTCTCTTCTCTGCCCAAGATGGAGGAAAAAACCATGCTTCTTTTTTGCAGGGGAAGCAAGAGGCTAGGCTAGAGCAACACTTCCTGCTTCAGTTCAATTGACCTACCCACCCTCTTTACCTGCAGCACCACCACTGGTGGGTGGTGCAAGAACAGTTCTAAAAAATCAATAAAATAATTAATATTACTGTATTTTAATTACTGAAACTCACTAGCAGTTGCTACATTTCCCACTCTTGGCTTATACTTGGGTCAATCTATTTTCCTGGGATTCAAGGTCAAAATTAGGTACCTTGGGTTATATTTGGGTTGGCTTATATTCATGTATATATGGTAGATAAATAAGTACCACTTTGCACTTGCACTGTTTTATGTTTACTGTACATGTTTGATAACATACAGCCTTGTGACAGTTTTTCTGCATGCCATAAGCATTTGAATATAAATTAACATGTTGAAATCAAATCTGATGTTATTTTACGTTTTATTTGGTGTGCGGAAGATAGGGTAGTCTTATATAGCGAGTATATAACAAACTCTATATTTTGAGTAGAAATGTTGGGGGGTTGTGTTATACGCCCAGTCGTCTTGTACGCCGGCAAATATGGTACATTGAATGTTTGCAATGTGATCTCTAGTGCCTCTTCTTTTTTGGAATCTACTTGAACATCAGGCATTTCTAGCTTCATATAAGGTAGAAGTCTTTGTTGTAACGCCTTGAGCATCACCTTGCTTTATTAGGGCACTTGTCCTTGTATCTTATTTCTTGAGGATTGAATGTACTGTATATTAAATGTTTCTTTGCTACCTAAGGTAAACTTATAATTTAATTTCTTAATGTTAACATAACAGACATTAGGAAAACCCGAAATATGTAAAGATCATTTTAAAACTACTTGTTTTATAATTTATGTACTCTTTGTTATTAACATCACAATGTCAATATTGTACAAAGTTGTGTGAATTTAAAAACACATAATTTTTAGGTTAGGATGGTACAGCAACTTTGTTTCACAATACAGTAATACCCCGGATAACGTTATGACTTGGTTCCACAAGTCATGACATTATCCGGTTTTTAGCGTTGTCCGATGCATGCATCGAACAACGCTAAAAAAAGCCCTGACTTCAGGGACAAACCGCTTTAAAGGCAGGCAGGGAAAGAAAGAGACCTCCCTGCCTTTAAAGCCACCCCCCATGAGCAGCAGTCTCTGCGACTGTAAAAGCTCGGGGACGCTACTGCAGGCTTCCCTCGCTGCTTCCCTTCCCTTCTCCGATTGCCAGCTGATCTGGAGGCTTTTGTTTTTAAAACTAAAGGGAAAGGGGGAAGAGAGAAATGTGATTGGTTCTCTAGAGAACCAATCACCTTTCTCTCTTTCCCCCTCCCTGTTTTTCTCAATACAGGAAGGGGAAGCAAAAACAGATCGCTCAGTTGGAGCGTGCAGCTCATGAAGATTAGGTAAGCAGGGCTGGGCTGGATTCTTTGTGGCTGAGCAGGCAGTGGGGTGGGTGTGGGGAGTCCCCAAACTGTTGGGGGTGGGGAAGGAGGGAAGTGACAGGGAGAGGAGCTTTGGCCTCCTTTACTTCTTTATGACGATGGATCGGATAACGCTAAAATGAACGTTATCCGGTGCAAATCTCCCCCCCCCCCAAAAAAATTGTTTTCGTTATGCGGTTTTAGTGTTATCCGGTGCAATCGTTATCCGGGGTATTACTGTATTGAGAAAAGGAAGGAGGAAGGTGGATTGGAACAGTTAGTATTTTCTGTCATTTCTTTACCTCCAAAGTGAGCAGAGAAAGTACAGTTGTACCTCGCTTAAAGAGCATAATGCGTTCCACAGGATTGCTCTTTAAGCAAGTTTGCTTTCTAAGCAAAACACCATTGTAAATGACCAATTGTGGGGGGGAATTGTGAACCCAAATTTATTTGTTAAATGAGTTTTTGGTTGGTTTTATTTGTTAAGCGAAGCGAACATTCAGAGAAATTTCTGCTCTTTAAGCGAGACACTCTTTATGCGAGGTTTGACTGTACTATCATGACCTATAGTGTACAGGGGTTTTCTGATGGACTTCCTTTATAACACAGTGTGTACTGTATACAGCACCATGAATCTGGGAAGATCTCCAGCTCTCAATATTGATTAAAGTTTTTTGGCATCAGGATACATTAAAACATTTTAACATTAATAGTTTTAAGTTAATTCTTGGCTTTACTTCAAACCAATTATGCAAGATCTGTTACAAGTACTTATCTTATCTGAATGGCCATTTTACCAGTCTACACTATTTGCTTATTGTCTAAAAAAGAGATGGATGGGTTTTTTCCCATTCTTTATGCTGTAGGCTTAAATGTTTTGCACAAAGACAAAGAAGTTTGAGAGTACCATAAGCTCCTAGATGAATCATATTTGCTGACCTATCCATTCTGCTTGCCCTAGTGGGAGGTGGGATATATCCATTGTGTTCCAAGTTTTAAGTGATATGCAACTAGTTGCAAACACTTCTACGTCCTGGTTATTAATCTCAGAATCTCCTCTTTAGATAGCAATAGCAGTTACCCTTATATAGCACTTAGTGTACTCTCTGGGTGGTTCACAAGGTAACAGCATTTTGCCCCAAACATGCTGGGTACTTATTTTACTGACCTCAGAAGGGCAGAAGGCTGAATCAACATTGAGCCTTGTCAGGATCAAACTCACATCTGCATATGATATTGGAAGTTGCCCTTTTCAAAGTCAGATATTTGTCTGTCTGGCTCAGCATTGTCTCTGCTGGGATGGGAAAGGTTCCAAGACGGGAGCCAAGTCAGTCCTCCATACATACACCTGTGAGCCACACCATACCAGAAGTAGCATAAAATGGTTACCACTGAGAATTCTGAAGTTGAATGTTTAAGCTAGAAGCAGAGGGAGGAACCTATGGTATATGTCAGTGATGGCCAACCTTTGCATTCCAGGTGATCTTGGACTTCAATACCCAGAAGCCCTAATCAACAGAAGTGCTGATTCGGGCTTCTGGTAATCAAAGTCCGAGAACACCTGGAGTGCAAAGGTTGGCCGTCACTGGTATATGCAATACTGAGATGAAACATCTAGCACACTTCAGCAGAAAAGGAACAGTAAATCATACAGAGACCTAGTGAAGAGTTTTCTCTGTGAGCACACAGGAACTCTGAATGAGTATTATTTCTATATGAGCTGTCAGTAAAACAGTATGCTTCATTTTAGCTTTTAATATTGCTATTGGTGCTTCTTTAAAAGGAATTGGCTCCTCAGGGGGGAATTAATAGAATCTGCTCTTGTTGCATGTTCCTGAACATAGCTAGTAACTGTCATGAAGCAATTTAGAAGAGTCATGAATTCTGCTACTAAATGTTACATTTATTCTGTTCCCTTTTTAATGATTTTCTGAGTATTCATGCCTCCTTTGTTTTGAAATTGATCCAGGGTTTGGAAGATGAGATTGAAAGTTATTGCCATCAGGTTCGTTCTGCAGAAAAGAAACTGCAACAGAAAGATCTGGAAAAGGAGGAACAGGTATATATATAGATATATATTGCAGTATACATTTTTGTCTTTTTTTGTCTTTCCCCTGAATTTCTGCTTTTGAACAGGGACAAAGAATGAACAAGTATATATGTGTATTGGTATGATAAAGAAAAAGCCCCCCCCCCCAACTCCAAAAAAATCAAAACAGTCCCCTCCACCATCCAAGAATCAATCAAGCCACCCAAAAACAACAGCATTGAAAGGAAAGCATGCATAAGCAAAAACACATTTCCTTACCTTAATGAAGCTTTGAAAATGGACAGAAAACTCAGAAAAATCCAGCAAGAAACAGCAACAGGCAGCCATTTTGGCGCCAAAACTCCAGACAAAGAAGTCACTCCAAACATTCTACTGCCACCTATAGGGCTCAGAAAGGCTGTATGTGCACAATGGACTCTGGGGAATCAGATTATGTAACCTGAAGCAAAACCATAGGGGAAATGGTGCTTTTTGCTGCACTGGAGGCAACACAGAGGAAAAAGAAGTAATTCATAAATCAGGGCATGTTTGTAATTCGAGGCACGGATTTCAGTGCAAAACCGATTCATAAGTAGAATTATTCATAAGTAGGGGCATTTGTAAATTGGGGTTTTACTGTATATTAATTTCTTCATATATCTTTCCATAGAGTCTTTATTACACGTCTTTTCTAACCAATCTCTCAAACTTAATACACCAATTCTATCTAAATCTTTTATTAGAACTTTCTTTTAACTACCTGGAAAGTTCTCTAATTCTGTTATGCAAGAAAATGGCAAAGTTCCTGGGCTTTTTAAATTTTATTTTTATGCCAAATTTCTAATATATTACTACAAAACTGATTTGAAATATCTTTTATTGATTTAGTACAGGCATGCCCAAGCTACAGCCCACAAGCCAGATGCAGCCTGTGAAGATATCCCATCAGGCCTGGGATGCCCTTGCCAAACCAGGAAGTAAATACGGACGCTTCTGCACATGCTTGAAAAGTGGCCATTTTACTCCCTGGTTTGGTGCAGGCGGTTCTGCAGAGTAAAATGGCTTCTTTCGCGCATGCGCAGAAGTGCCCGTGCCAAACCAGGAAGTACAATGGCCACTTTCATGCATGCCCAGAAGCATCCATGCCAAACCAGAAAGTAAAATGGCCATGCATACACAAACATGCCCTGTTCTGTGGGTGTGGTCTGGCCTGCTCAACTGTTCTGGGGACATGGTCAGGTCCCCGGCCCAAAAGTTTGCGCACCCCTGAAACCTGATTTTTTTTAATCCAGTCTTTGTAAGTACCCAACTCTAGTACTTCAACATTTCCCCAAATTATTTTTTTTTTGTAATAATATGCAATCCTTTTTTAATCTGGTTGGCTATTCCTAAATTTAGAATACCTATTCCTCCTTTCTTCTGAGCATGATACCACATCTTCTTATTAATTCTTGATCTTCATTACAAACATTATTCAGTATACAGTAAAACCCAGATTTATGTAAAAAGTCTGTTCCCAGGCTTCTTACATAAATAGGGGCTTTACATAAATTGATGCATCTCCATAGGGATGCACTGAAAAAATTAAAAAACAGCTTGAAATTGAAGAAGTGGACTTGATCCACAAAAGCTAACAATAAAAATAAAGCAGTTGATCTTTAAAGTGCTACAGTGTTTTTTATTTTGTTTGTTTTGTTTTCCGATAAGCTTGAAATTGGTTTTCAATTAATTCCTATGGAGAATTGCGCTTTGCGCTCCTAGTGGCCATCTCTGTAATTACATGCAATTCCGCCCCACTTTTTAAGCTCTGCTTAAAAACAGCTGAGCATTCACCTAGTCCTGTAGAAGCAGAAGGGGCCTCCAGAAAATGCAGCAAAAGGGCCCCTACCACTGCTGCTGCTTCCACAACCACCACCAAGGTAAGTGATTTCTTGAGACTTCTGGTGGTGTGGGCGGGTGCCACGAGGTGGAATTTGTAATTCTAAGATGTCGGTACCACCATATTAGAATTACAAGATAGTAAAACCCCTTATGTAAGTCAATTTTGTGCATAAATCGAGATACCTATTTACACACAAAAATCTTATATAAGTCGGTTTTTACATAAGTAAAGGCATACGAAATCGGTATTTTACTGTATTTTGTCATTGTTTTAATTCAATTTATGTTAACCTTAAAGGTAGCGTCCCATATAAAAAAATAAAATTTTGATAAGATTTTTATTTTTCATAACATTACCCTTCCAAACCATGTCAATTTTAACTTTTTATATCTTTTCAGATTATTCTTTATTGAGAAAAAGTTTTTATATGCTGCTTTTCCCCCACCTGTTTTACAATAATCTTAAATTGTTAAATTATTCAGATTTATTTGTTAATTACTGTATATTTCAAGTAGTTATTCATATGAGCATTTCAACAACTTTTAGAAAACCTGTATATCTACAGAAAACTATACTTGCTGCTCGATTTTAACTTTAATCTCATACAGTACCTACTAAATGCTTTTTAATATGAACCATAATCTGGCCCGAAATAGAACAAAACCATACTTTTGTATTACAGGAATAAACAGGCATGATATTTATCACACACACATTGTTCTCTACTTGCTGCTTAAGGAACTCAAGTTTAAAAGTTCTATTAACATTTTGAGCAAGCCATTTTCCCATTAAGTCTGAATATGGGAAAGTTGTTCAAACCATGGAATGTTCACCAACTAGGTAGGATAATAAACCATGGTTTGATTGAGCTACCTATATTTTGGAGAAATCATATTGGCCTGTATTTTGGCATATTTAGAACCTGCAGAACATTCAGATTGCAAACAGAATATTTTCATGTATTCCTCGCATGCTTAAAGGAAGGGGAAGGGAACACACAACAATGAGAATTATGCTTGCTCATTATCCCAACATGAAAACATGCTTTAGCATCAAGTTGAAACCTACAAATATTAAAATACTCAATTTTTCACTATAGGTGCACTCTTTTAAAGAGCTTGTCTATTACTTTCCTATAAAATGGAAATTTCATCAAAAATGAACCCAAACTGTTGGATTTGAGCAATGGCATTTCATAATGTGCAAGTCTTATCTGTGTAGTTTTAACAGGGAAGAGCATAGTCATTAAAAAGCTGCTTCTAATCAGTGGTGGGCTGACTAAACTATTAGGTGACAAAGTGATATAGATCTAAAGTTTAAGGCACGAGAATATGTAAACAAGTTTGCTTCCTCAGAATTGTGTTCAGCAATTGATTCCACCAAAATCACCATACTTTTACTGTTCTTAACTAGAGAACACTGAAGTTTAATGTAAAGCTCATTGGATAACACTAAAACTTGGTTCCACAAATCTTAGTGTTATCCGATTTTTAATGTTATCCAATGCATGCATCAGATAACGTTAAAATCCTATGGGATGCATCGGATAACGTTAAAACTCCATAGAGATACATTTTAACCGGCACAGGCTTTAGCTAACGTTATCCGATGCGTCCCATAGGATTTTAACGTTATGCAATGCAATCCCCCCCCCCATTGCTTAACATTATGCAGTTTTAGCATTATCTGATGCAAACGTTATCCGAGATATTACTGTACTTCTAATTCATTAGTACTGTATTTAGAATGTTTCTAATAAGTTAATCAAATACTTTTCTTGATATTAGTTTTCACTTATCATTCTCCTACAGCTGATGGGTAGGATAAAGGGCGACTAATTTTTTTCTGTGGTATTTAACTCTTCAATTTGTCCACATTTAAGAGAATATTATGATGAATGGATGTCTTGAAGTGACAAGTCATCTCATTGTCAGTACTAAGTTAGATGAGTCACAAATATAACAGTTCTCTGACATTCCTATAATAGCCATTTCGATACCATCAGATGAGCCACATCTGATCAGCAAGGCATTTTTCTTGGAAGTTCTTTCCTATTTGTGCCAAATATAGTCTCAGCATCATATTTCAAAAAGATTCAAAAATTGCTTTGGCACAATTACAAAACACAGTTTCCTGGGATTTTACTAGTTTGCTTCAAGAGGAAAAATTCAGGTTTAAATGGCTGCTGCTTTTCATTAAAAGGAAAAGACTTGTGTTTTGATTCTCTAACAACAACAAACAAATGAATGAGACATGAAAAATTGTTGTGTTTTTAATTAAGAACACAAATCTGGTTCTCATTATTTCTTGTTGGGTGGTATCTTGGTTCCTCATGTTTGTCTTGTTTTTAGATTAGGCATATTTCTAACTCTGTCTCATGTTTGACATATTCACTAGAGAGCAAACTACACATTACATTGCACTTATAAGTCATGAAGCCCCTCTGGCATTTTATGTTTTACAAAATTGGTCCGAGACAAGGTTAGTTTAAAAGTACTAGTGAGGAAATGGACTTAGAAAATGAAACCAGAGATGGTTTAAAAGTACTAGTGAGGGAATGGACTTAGAAAATGAAACCAGAGATGGTTTTCTCCAATCTCTTTAGTTAAGCAAATTAGACCTAATACCAACACTTTGCAAGAAAGAACCAGCCATGTTTCACCTCAGTATGGTAGTTTAATAGGTAGTTTCTTTCTCAAATAAATAAACTTTTGCTAAGATTTGTTCTAAATTGCACATAGAACATGAATTTCCTTTGTGGTTACATATGTGTATATGTTGAACAGTAAATACTGCGACACTTAGAAAAGATAATCAACCTTTTCAAAGTGTAAATTTTGCAATACAGTGTTTCTGGACCTATGATTTCTCAATGAATGCCATCACAACATCTCTTGTCACTTTTTCTCCTTGTTCAGAGACATTGAGTACAGCATTGCTTGTACATATTCCATTTACTTTGCTGAAAAGTGAAAATTTGGACCCTTTAGATGTTGTACTACTGCATGAACCACGAGCCATGGGAGTAGGAATCTTAACAGTATCTGGGGGAATGACTTTTTCTAAAAACCATTGCTTCAACTTGAATAATAATAATAATAATAATTATTATTATTATTATTATTATTATTATTATTATTATTATTATTATTATTATTATTATTATTATTATTATTATTATTATTATTATTATTATTATTATTATTATTATTATTATTACCTGGTCCTGTACCTATGTGATTTTACTTACTCACTTATTTATTTATTTGTTGTACTTACTACAGAGTACTTACTATGGAGTAAAATCCCAATTGGACTGTGACCATTTTTTACATTTTGGAACTTCAGCTTATTAATCAGCTGAATTTGCCATTGCAATTTACACAGTTGAACTTGGTCTATAGGAACTGTGGTGACTTAGTGGTTGATATGCTGAACTTGACGACTGGAAAGTCAGTAGTTCAGCGGTTCGAGACCCGAGTGCTACATGACAGAGTGAGCTCCCTTCTCTGTCCCAGTTCCTGCCAACCTAGCAGTTTGAAAGCACAAAATTGCAAGTAGATAAAAAGGTACTGCCTCAGTGGGAAGGTAACAGCATTCTGTGTGCCACGGTGTCTAGTCATGCCTGCCACATGACCATGGAAATCTCTGCAAACACATAAAGTGGTGGCTCTTTGGCTGTAAATGGAGATGAGCACCGCACCATAGAGTCGGATACAACTGGCTTTCAAGCAAGTGTGACCTTTACCTACTTAGTCTGTAATAAAATCTCAACAAGATTTTGGTGATGAATCAATTAATTCTTTCATGCATCATGTCAGAATGTTACATAATTATGGACATACAGTAATACCTTGGATAGCGATTACATCGGATAACACTAGAATCAGATAATGATGCAAGGTTTTTGGAAACTGCTAGGCTTTGAACACAGCCCAGACAGGTTTCGGAGGAAGCCTAGTGCAGCCTGCCTGGGTTGTGCTAGGCTTTGAACACAGCCCAAACCGGCTGTGGACGAAGCCTAGCAGCGCCCAGGCTAGCTAGCCTGGGCTGCACTAGGCTTCGAACACAGCCCGGACAGGGTTCGGAAGAAGCCTAGAGCAGCCCGGCTGGGCTGCGCTAGCCTTCTGCAGCATGCCCGGGTTGTGTTCAATCCATCGTTGCGCTTGGGGGTGGGTTGGGTATTTCCCCCCAGCACAGGATAGCTTGGAATGCAGGAAGGTCGGGAGGGAAAGAGGTGCGAGATCGCGCCTCTTTCCCTCCCGACCTTCCTGCATTCCAAGCTATCCTGCGCTGGGGGGGGATACCCAACCCACCCACCAAGCGCAGCATGCGGTTTGTCCCTGAATTCAGGGCTTTTTTTTTAGTGTTGTTCGATACATGCATCGGACAAAGCTAAAAATTGGATAACATCATGACTTGTGGAACCAAGTCATAACGTTATCCGATGTTCTAGTGTATATGAAATATAGGCAAAATTCAAAACAAATTAAAATGTTAAAATAATTAGACTATTTTTGACCAAAAATTAGCTGCTTCAGTATTTTATCTTAGACATTTACTAGACCTTCTTTTGTACAAGTTGTTGGGACATAAATTGCATGAGCTGTACAATAATTGCTGCATTGACTGAATTTCTTCACATTCAATGAAACTTTGTCCTATGGCCAAAGAGACTCATTTTTCTTGTTTATTCTTTGGTCTTCCAAAGAAGAACAACTGCCTTACCTGAAAAGGCACAACAGAGTTGACTGTCAGAATAATCAGTAAGATCCACAAAGAATGTTAGGGAACAAAGAATCGACCCCAAACAGAAAATCAACTAAATATAATCTCACTTAGAGAACAAGGGTGAAATGTTTATATGTCTTTGGAAATAAATGAAAGCTCACAAAAATGAAATTTTTAGGATTGTTTAGAACAGCATTTCCCAAACTATGTTCTGCAGAACACTGGTGAACTTCAATTCCCAGAAGCCTCAGTCAGTAGTACATTAGCTGATCAGTGCTTTCGGGAATTGAAGTCTAAAAATTAAAGATTGAGAAACACTGGTCTAGAAAAGGGGTGAAATTAATTTTTAAATGTAACCATTCCATTTCATTCCAAAGTGCAAAATAAAAACAAGTGATAATTGCAAGCGAACTATGATTCAATGGTACATTGAGTTCGCCAGTGGAATGTTTATTATTTCAATTTGCTCAAGCTAATTTTTAATGACTGTTAGATGTTTACAGTGTTCAGCCTAACTTTTTTGAATCTGTTCCCATTAACAAAATTCACCCTGAAACAACAAGGTTTATCATTTGAGAAAGTTGGTTGCTGATCTTATACAATGTTTGTCATGTGCTGTTCTTAGAGAAAACTCAATTGTGTGTAACTTATGGGTAAAATCACCCATCACCAGATCATTAGTACTAATGTTATAATGGATATCCTTGTGATAGCTTCAAAAAATTAGATAATAGATATTGGCAAGAACCTTACTATTTATGTCTGTCAGTATAACTCCGTCAGTGTACAACTCAGCTGTGAATTGCCGCAAATTAAGAAGTTGATATAGGCATTTGATGTTGCATACCAGTTGCATGACTTGGTGTACAATTTTCCAGTTGGATTCCAGCCATTGGATTTCAGTAAGATGTTTTGACTTTGATCCAGAGATGTACTATGTGAGTAAAAATGCATTTCCACTTGGCAAACTAACAGCACCGAGTTTTCCTAAATTTTTTAATTCACTGCACTCCTCTGTACCCCATCACATGCTATTCCAGAGGGTATTTTGATCATCAGTATCAATTTTAGAAGAGTAGAGGGAATAGTATTGAATATATCTTAAACATTTTGGTTACTGGCAAGATTGTATTTGTGTTTACATTTATGTTTCTTGATTGATTGATTTTGCTAAGTGTGAACTTCATCATCAATAAAGGAATGGCTGATTTAAATCCCTATAGATTAAAAAAATGGGTAAAGTGGTTGTTATTATTTAGGGCAGTGGTTCCCAACAAGGGATACACAGCCCACTAGTGGACTTCAATTCCCAGAAGCCTCAGTCAGCACATTGGCTGATCAGTGCTTTGGGGAAATGACTTAGGCTTCTGGGAATTGAAGTCCAAAAACCAGCATTTGGGAAACGCTGATTTAGGGGATGAACTGGAGGTAAAATAGGGTCACCTATTTGTGACTTGTTAAAGGTAAAGGTCACCCTTGCTTGAAAGCCAGTCGTCTCCGACTCTAGGGTTCAGTGCTCACCTCTGTTTATAGACAAAGAGCCAGCACTGTCTGCATCTGCAGACATTTCCATGGACACGTAGCAATTTCTTGCAATCTTTTGCTTTTGAACTGCTAGGTTGGCAGGAGCTGGTACAGACGGGAGCTTACTTCGTCATGCAGTACTCGGGCATCAAACGCCAACCTTCTAGTTGTCAAGTTCAGCATCTTAACCACTTGAGCCACCACAGCTAGGCTCAATTTATTGTTTATTAGTGAAGTGCTTGGTTTCCTAAGGATTTAAACTGCCCATTGCTTGTTACCTCAAACCCCTCAATCAAAGTGTTACTGTTTTCTACACTGGAGACATTGTGCCTACCTTGTCTGAGAGAAACTGCAGCGTTGGCAACCATTCAAATGCCATCTGCCATGAAGTACCTCCGGAGGGATCTGCCAGCTTGTATTCATGTGAGGACCTACATTCCAGCTCAGCTTTTTCTTCTTCTTCTTCTTTCGTGTCCAGATAAAACTTTGGACTGTCAAAATGAAGCCATTTTCTTGGCTTTGTTGTCGGCCAAAATTAAATCCTCATCGGTACACGTCTCCAGTAGTAATCGGCAGTCCAGCAAATGAGCCCAATTCTTTATCTCTCCACATTCACACAATGTGTTGTTATCTGCTAGCAGCCCACACTTTACCATGTTGGTCTTGCATTTAGTTCAGCTAACAGCCAAGTACTTCTCCCCATCCCTGTCAAGTTCAGACTGCCCTGATTGCAAAGGTATGCGAGAATCAGTGAATAAAGTTTATGCTGCAGGCCTGAAACCCACTGACATGTTCAAATTGATGTAAATTGGTGTGTATGAAGAGCAAAATGATTGTCATGTGTGTTCATGTGATTTTCAGACATCCAGATTTAATGGTATTGGAGACATGGCTCTGCCAAATCAACAGAAAAACATCCTGTTTTATTATAAATTAGAAAGAACCCTGCCATTTGGATTAATAGAAATAAATAGTTTTTCCTTTAAAAAAAACACTTTGTGTACATTATTTAAAGCTAAATGGAAGTGAAAGTGGTGATAGAATTGTCTGTCCAAATGTACTCAGTAAATGCCCAGTTATGTATTTGCTTAGTGCAGAGGTGGACAGCCTCCTAAGGTCCAAAGGCTTCCCAGGTCCTCCTCTCAATCTTGAAGGGCTCCATCTACTCTCATGTCCAAACCACTATCCAAAATTATTTTTTTTAAAAAAAAGCTTATGGCTGAAAACTCCCCTTCATGCTCTCTAGTTGAAATTTAAAGTAAATATCAAAAGACAGTAATCCTCTATAGCACAATTAATATACTTCAGTCTGAAAGTATAGTTTGTTACTGGATTTATAAAACTTAGCTTAAATTTTCTTCCATTTGTCCAACTTTGTGCTCCTTCTAGATTTCTCATCCTTCCCCCAGATAATCCGGCACCTCCCTTCAGGAATCTTTTGATGTAACCTAACCTGAAAGGCAGAAGAAGTTGAAGGTGTGCAACTCTCCTGCCAGTTGCTCTTGGCATCCATTACTTCCTGGATACCCAGAAGCATTCAGAATCTCATGTTATGAAATTTGGAAAGTAAAGAGTGATCATATCTCATCAAATGAAAGCATAGATAGAAGTTTACCACTTCTTTTGTTGTTTCAATGATGTTGCAATCCCCAGTCATTTTGGGGCTTGGCTGAAGAAGTAGTCCATAATTTATGACCATGTCTTGCTACATACTGGGGAAATATTTCTTTGTTCTTGATGAGGTGAAATCTTCACTCTACTTTAGTCATTCTTTGAAGAACAAAATAGATTTTTGGGTGGAGCTGTAAATGCCCCTTGAATTTAATGATCTCTTACCCATTAATACCATTACAGATGTACTACAAAGTGGGAAAAAGAGCTTGGTACTGAACTGGAGACACATAGTATGCTTGCTTGCTGAATTACAGGCAAAGAAGCATCAGACTTTACAAAATTCATTTTTAGTATTCCTATCATTATCAACATCTTCCCTGCTCCTCTTGGCTTTCTGAAACTTGCTTTTTCTAGATCTCCTGTCATAAATCTCACAACAAATGTGATTTGATATATATATGGCATCACATTAAACCCAATTCATTTGTAAGAAAATAAATGTATTTGTAATACTTTTTTCTCTTATGTTCTTTTTCCAGGCCAGTGCTTCTGTAGTAGTGATGTGAGATTCTATACAGAATAGCTACCCTGTGGCCTTTATGTTGCTACATGTATAGAGTTAAAGCTGACAGGTTAATAATGCAGAGGTCTGTAGAGTTCAACAGAAGCTGGCCATTACTTCCTGACCAAAGTTCCTTTCTGAGCCATTGACGAAATACCTGTGGAACAGGTCAGGTTGACTCCACAGAGTAGCATTTAACATGTTAGAGCCTAATTTTTTTAGATGTTTTGCAGCTTAAATTATGTAGTATTAAACTTAATTTTTATGGTGAGTTGCAAGCAGTGAAAACTTTCCACATATGGTAGATTTATTTCCATCATCTCTATGTACAGCCAGTAATGATTAATAAGTTCAATAATACATAGCAAAGAAAGAGTAACGCTCAACCAGAAAACTGTGGCATCCTTAGAAGATTTTTAGTTACAATTATGTTTGATGTTGCAGTGCTTGTAACAGAGACTTGGAAGATGTTAATGAAACGAATTAATTTTCTGGAAGTAATTTTTCCTCTACTACTTTTTTCAAAGTGAAAAGATTATAAAAGTAGATAGATAGAAAGTAGATAGCTGGGAGAAAGGTAGCCTATAAACACAACAAAAAACAAATAAATAGTTATTGGACCAGTGGGGAAATGCTGGAAAGCCCTAGCAAGCTAGATAGTAGTTCTAGAGAGTCTGACATTGAAGGTTAACCATGAAGCACTGTATCATCTGATAACATCCTGGTGTCAACAGGAAAGCACTACAAGATATATCAAAGGAGGACGTCTTCTTCTTTCGTGTCCGGATCAAACCCTGGACTGCCAAAATGAAGCAATTTTCTCAGCTTTGTAGTTAGCCAAACTTAGGTCCTCAATGACCTGGCTAGAGTGTATTTTTATTACTTCAGCCAATGTCTTCCTTGAGTAATTGCACCAAATGGGGTTAAGAGTCATTCATGTAAATAGCGCATTTACAGATAAAAAGATTCTCTGAAAGGAGAAGGGTCTTCATTCATGCCTCTTGAGGAAGCATGATGGGAAACAGTGGACTGGTCCTATGGTTCTAATAGGACAGGAATGTCTTTCTATTTTCAAAGGCATCAGAAGGACTTATGCTGGAGTATATTTAGATGAGGGAAGATAGAATTTGTTATTTTTAATGTGTGCTTGCTTTGCCTTTGCCATCCATGTAAGGTTGTAAAAGTTTGATTCTTTTTTCTTGTGTTTATCTGCTTTTTTGGAAATAACTGGTAATACCTTGCTCATTTGGTTCTGATTTTTCTTTTTTATTAATTAAACTTGTAAAATCCATTCTAGTAATTAAAACTAGCTTTGTCAGTGGACATCATCATACTGTTTCTAGTCCTTGACTTTCTGGCTACAATCTAACAGAATAAATACCGTTTGTTAGAATTATTTTTATTTTGATAAGGAAACGTGGAGGTAGTGGCAATTTTTTCAGAATGAAACCGTCTTAGCTGGTCAATGGTCTTAGCCTTCTGTACATCCTCTGAGAAACCCTCCTAGCTTGGGTTGAGGGAGTGCAAAGAAGTGGGAAAGGTTTGGAATAGTAAGAAATAGGAAGTGGAAAGAGGGTAAGAGAGATGGGAAAACATGTAAACATAGTTGAAAGGCACTAAGGGCTTAACTTCTTAAGGTGCTGTATCTATTCCAGATATTGGTTATCATCGTGGCGATAGTCTTCCTGTTCTTAACTCCTCAGAACAGTTCTTCTGAGGACATGCCACACCAGTCTCTCAGGTTTTTCAGCCATTAAGTCCATCTACGTCCAAGAACTTAACTATACAGCAAAAATATGGGAAATACTACAGGTTTGGGGCAGGGTGATTTGCATTTTCCCCATTGACTATATAGTGCAGTGATGGTGAACCTTGGCACTCCAGTTCTTGGATTTCAATTCCCAGAAGCCCAAGCCAGCACTCCTGCTGATCAGGGCTTTTGGGAATTGAAGTTCAAGAACAGCTGGAGTGCCAAGGTTCGCCATCACTTATATAGTGCAACAGAAAACAAATCAGCCCATAATCCCATAGCCCCAATCCATGGTTTTCCCTCTCCACTGGAGACTTATTTTCCCCAAGTTGAATCTTTTTGCTTTGGTTCAAAGTGTGTGAAGCTGTACTTTGGCACCTTCTTCCCTCTTGCATCAAGAGGGAGGATTAGGAGAGCAAACGTATACATACACTCACACACAAGCAGTGCCAACTTTCACATCTCTCTGCAAAGCTTTCAAGACTTTTTAAAAACATCTCCTGGTGGCAGGATAAGCTGAGGAAACTAGTAACTGAGGAAGGAATAAATTACTCATTTACTCTTAAAACAGTTCTTTTGTACTGTGCCACCTGCAGGCCCTGCAGATAGATCTGCAGTTAGAAAGGAAGAGGACCTAATCTTCTGGTGCGACTTCACAGCAAAACAGTACAAGTTAATTCGCATTTCTTCTGCTAGGGAATCACACTCTCAGTAAACTTGGTTTAAAGGGAAAATGTGATTTTTTTTGATTAAAATGTTAAACTGTTGTACCCATGTTCTTACAAAGCTTATATGTTCTACAAATTCAGTTGTTTTTATTTTCTCTATTTGGGAAGGGCACATTGAAGACAGAGCTTTTCTCTTTTCTTTTTTTACACAGCATAATAAATCATCTTCTAGTACCGTGATGGCGAACCTTGGCACTCCAGATGTTCTTGGACTTCAATTCCCAGAAGCCCAAGCCCCCTGTGAATCCACACAAATGGGTTTACTGCAATTCATCTGTCCTGCGCTGCCCTCATCACTCCCGAAATCGGAAGTAAAACATGCCCGCCTCTGGGAGTGACGAGGCCAGTGCGGCCTGGATTAATTGCAGTATACCCTCTGGGAATTGAAGTCCAAGAACATCTGGAGTGCCAAGGTTTGCCATCATGGTTCTAGTGCCAAACAATCTAGAAACAATTGAAGAAATTGGTTCCTTCAGAACAGAATTGCTTTATGGTTGGAGTTGCTGCTGCTGCTACATTATTTAGTGTAAGAAAAAATGCAAAAGCTAAATATCGCAGAATGAATGAATGAAAGTAGCAGTTCTTCTTCGAGAAGTCTGTGAATCACATGTTTGGGTTTTGCGCTTGCACAAGACTCTGTTTCAGATTCTACCAGAACTTTGAAAAAAAGGAGGGAAGGCCCCGCCCCCTCCCTTTATATTCTTGGTGCCTGCCATTTGCTGCCTCATTCTTTTTCTTTCTGCTGCGGCTGTCACTCAGTTCAGCTATCATGACTTTTCCCCTTGCTTTTCCAGCACTCTTGGAAAATCAACCAATGGTTTTTCTTATTTTATGGCCCCCGCGGGCCTTTTCAAGTTTTGCTCTTCTTGTTCTGCTAAGATCCCTTTCTCGGACGGTCATTCCAGAGTCTCCGATGTTTGGGAGAGGCTCAACATGTTCAAAGCTGTGCTCATTGCAAAAAGCTTTCAAAGTCAGCTCTTAAGAACCGTAAATCTAGACTTTGTTCTTACCTGTGGGAGAGGTCTTTGTCAGCTATGGAACACACACACACACACACACACACACACACACACACACACACACACACACACACACACACACACACACACACACACACACACACACACACACACACACACTTTGTCAGCTATGGAACACACACACACACACACACACACACACACACACACACACACACACACACGGTCACCGAGGCTTGCACTCAGTTTCCCACCAAAATGACTTCCTCAGCCTTGCTCGCCGCGGTCTTCTCCACTACCCTCGCAATCCTCTAAAAAGGAGGGTAAGAAGAGAAAACATAAGGAGAGTTCTGATGTGCCAGTTAAAAAACATAAGTAAGTAGTTAAGAACCCAGTTTTGAAGGTCTCTAAGCCTGCTCCTGTCAACAAGCTACCTTCTGTCATCTCGGCAGCAAGTGACAGTAATACCATCTTGTTGCCTGACCATGATGAGTTTAATGGGGACGCGGTTCCTGTTCTCCCAATCCAAAACAAACCATCACCCATGCCTCCTTCTAGCCTGGAGTGTCCGCAGAGTTGCAACTCTCTGTCCCTCAGATCTGAGATCTATGATTACCAGTTGTGGGGCGACCATCGCCAGCCTCATTTATTCTGCCCTCCACCCATGCCGCACTCTGGGGAATGGGCATGCCATGGAAACTGAATGGACTTTCATGGCCACTACTATGCGGAAATGCCTTGTTTCTCCCCCAGGCTACATGGATACCCTGCGACGGACCCAAACTTTCAGAACCATCCTGGTCCTAGCAGTCAGAGATACCGGTCACAACTGCTAAAGCAGACTACTTCTCAGGCCTTTCACCACTGAGTGGTGAAGGGTGGTTAAGTGTCGTGCGCACCCATCTGAAACAGCCTGACAGGGATCTGAGCCAGGTTCGCGTCCACAAATTCCGTCCTCACCCGCCTCCTCTGCAGTCAGCGAGCTGAGTTGTCATACTGAAAGAGAGCAATCTGTGAGAGGGGTTCCCCCCTCCAACTCCCAATCTTCAGAACGATCAGACTCTGGCAGGGAGTCCTTGATCCCAGCTACCCCTGGATCTGAGGTCACAACCCCAAAGGCAGTGCAACCTTCTGAGGATTCTTGCGCATACTCAGGTTTCATTTCAAGAATGGCACAGGTGTTGGACTTGGAGTTTCAGCAGCAGCCAACTCCTAGATCCACCAAGGTTTTTCAATGGCTACATAAGGATACGGTACGCCTAACGTCTGGTGACATGGTTGAAGCCTTCCACGGCCCAAAACATCTCTTGCCACGTGGATGAGTTTTACAAGGTCTTTGATCAGGAATTTGGATTTCTCCTGAAGAATGCCATTTCCACCTCTATTGTTGTTGAGACTGCCCAAGGAAAGATGGGTAGTTGTGAGTTCACCAGTCCTGCTTCCAAGGAGGGCAAGAAACTAGACTAGATGGGATGTTGCTTATTTTCCTCCTCAAATCCATGCCTGATGATGTAAGATCACAAATGAAGGCTGTCATGGATGAAGGCTCCACTACAGACACTTGGGTCATTGCCATCATTCATCAGGGCTATGCCATTGAGTTCGAGCACATGCCACACACAGGATGTGACAGAGTAACTCAACCACCTCCAACTCTCACTGAAGAGGTTTCCACTTTATTGATGTAGGATGCCATAGCACCTGTATGCCAGTTCTCTTCTACACTTGTCAAACAGATAAGCATGTTATTTCTGCAACCATCAGCATCTTTTTTAAAGGGATCATTTACACTGTTTTTCTGTGACAGTTCTTTGTGGAACCTCCCCTTTACCTTCATTGTCTTCATCAGATAGTTATTTTGGTCAGTGATGGGGAATCTTCCTTCCCCCATTATTTATGGACAGATAACTTCTTAATTATATTGGTGTACTGTGGTCTGTGTATTCATAGAATCATAGGAGCTGAAGAATTTTCTTCCTTGTCTTCTTGAGAGGCTCTGTTACCATTTGTGAGGATTGTCCCTGTCTTCCCTTATGTATGTATGCAGAGTACTGCAGATGGCAAATAGGAAGGAGTAAAAAAGGTAGGTTAGCCAGCTGGCTAGCAGAGCAGTAGAGGTTAAAATTGGATGGCAGTTGGCTATAATCTTGCCTTTGTAACTGGAGCAGTGTGAGCTTTGGCTAAACAAGAAATGGAGGGGGGGAGAGAACCACTGGGATTTGTTTTACTTGTAAGGGGTGAAAAAGGGACAAGTATTTGTGGGATCAATTAATTGACGGGGAACTAAGGAGGGACTTCTGGGCTGGAACATTTTGAGTTGGTCACTTGTCTGTTAGCCTCACTGTTTTGTCTTCTGTAAAATCAATGTGGCATTGTTGCTGCAAGCATGGAAAGAGATATGGTTCAGTGCTCGAGGGCAGAGGCCCCACTTCTGCCTTGCATTCACTTTATGACTGTGGGTCACATCATTCCAGCTCTCTTCTAGGCTATCAGTGGCCACTGTAAAAAGCAGGACATGAAAGCAGGCAGGATTTGCAAATCATTTGGCTTTGTTGCCTTTTTTTTTTTTGGTCATAGATACAGCACACCTAGACTCTAACTCTAATCACTGTGGCTGACGAGGATAGTGGAGGACAGAGGTGCCTGGAGGACAATGGTCCATAGGGTCGCAAAGTGTCGGAATCGGCTGTGCGACTGAACAACAACCTGTCATAGCTGGTCTTTTTAACATTTAGGTTTGTGATGTCTGCTGCAGCCCACCTATAAGTCTGTGTACTCTGTTTTGACCAATGACAGCAGTTTGAGACCCGGGTACTGCATGATGGATTGAGCACTGTCTCTGTCCCATCTCTTGAGAACATGAAAGGAGCCTCATTCAGGTGTCCCCTGAGCAGAGTTTCTTCCATAAAAATCCTTTCACCCCAGAATAATTTCTGACACAAAATTATTATTATAACATTAAAAAGTCAGCTGTATCTTAAGATGGACCAGAATGCTAAAGACTAAAATAAAATGACTTGTTAATATATATTAAACTGTTACAGAAGTTAATATGTACCCAAATAATCATATTTTGTAAATGAAGTTTAGGAGCTGTATATTTGGGGGGGGGGGGTTGTACCTTATTTTAATAAGTGGGATGGGAAGAAAACCATGATTTGTTTCTTAAAATTGCTTGGGATATAATTTCCTTTCCAACTGGACACTTGTGAAAAATATTTTTATCCTAAAGCACTTAATTGGATTTTATGTCAATCCTGTTATAATTGAGCCAGAGTATGGCTTTTATTAGTTATAATTCTGAGCCACCATTTAAACCTGAAGTTTATTACTAGCCAGTTTTTCCATGCTAAAGCTTCAGATCCTCTTACTAATCCTAAGTGACTAGCAAACAGTTTTTGAACAGTGCGTGCTTGTAAAGTTCTGCTATGCACTGGACACTTGGCCCTAAACAAGGGAGGTATCTTGATTTTAAAGGTAAAGGTTTCCCTTCCTCGAAAACCAGTCGTATCCGACTCTAGAGTTCAGTGCTCATCTCTGTTTCAAAGCCACCGCTCTTCCCATAAATAAGAATGGGGATTCTGGCTACAACAAGGAGTCTTGTGACACCTTAAAGCCAAATCCCTTTGTGAGGTTACATTTTGGATGCAATGGCTGGCTAAGTACACTGTTTTTGTACATGTGGTATCTCATGTAGATTTTCCCAGTTCTTGCCCCATACATGGCCTGGAGAAATGCCTTGCCTGCAGCAGTCATTTCATCTGGCCTCAGATTTACGTAACTAAATAGACACCTACAAAATGAACATACCTTTGAAGTTGTTTGAAGTCTTGGCTTTTGTTCCTTGTACAGTATATGGGGCTGGGGTTGTTTGATGACTAGTCATTGCATGGTGAAAGAGGTCATGGCAAGACATTTCACCCAGATCAGACAGAAGCTGACTGCTGAAGATTTTGTTGTGGCCAGTAAGAAAGAGCCCACAGATGTTCCAAGGTCCTGTCCGCAAGACCAGTGAGGAGAACTAGGAGACCATGGTCTTTTTAGACAGTATTCACCTTATTTCCTAATTTAACAGATCCTGGGCCAATGCAAGCAACAGTTTTGTCTGCACCTGGAGGAACTAAATAACTTTTATGTGTTCAGTGCATCAATATGAGATCTGCTGTTAACTTGTAGTAGTTAACCTACAGATGGAAACACTCAAGGTCAGTTACATATCAGTTTAAAATCAGGATAGTCTCTGCCACCAGGCATATAATCTGAAAAGACATAGCATAAAAGCAAAAGGAGATGGGAGGCAACTAAAAATAAGATTTAGGCCCAAATTTAAAAGAGCTGGTTTTGCAGGAGGACTGATCATAATTCTGCACTCCCCCCACCCCCCTTTAGCCTGTTATGCTGCAAGACAATAATGTAAGGAGATGTCAAGCTGAAGTTAGCTTCTCAGGAAGGAAAATGGTAGCCCTGTTTTCTGTCTCCTTAGTCCCAGCCTGTTTGAATGGCTATTAGACGAGGCTTATTTTGCGTTTCACAGAGGATAGGAAATAGGATTGAATTGTCAGTCACTGATTCATTTATTTGTCTGTTTGTTTATTCCACTTATTTACTACCACTCTAAAGCACTCTCTCGGTAGTTCGCAAGGTTATTATGCAAACTACAGTTTGCCCCCAACAAGCTAGATACTCATTTTATTGACCTTGAAAAGATGGAAGGCTGTGTCAGCTTTGAACTGGTTGGGATTGAATTCAGATTATGAGCAGAGTTTTGCCTGCATTGCACTGTAATCTAACCACTATGCCACAGGGGCAAAAAAATCAAAAGTGCCCTATGTACATTGCATGTGCTTGTCTTTCATACTGCCCATATTGCAACCATCAAATACTATAATATTGCTCCCTGTTTAATAGATTACAAAAGCTTCAGGATTTCATCTCTTCCAAACAACTAAGTATGACTACTGTACCAATTTGGCTTTAAGAGATTTTTTAACCCAAACCTGATATCAAAACATATTGTATTATTTTGCTGATGTAAAGACTCAAACTTTGCTTCATGTTACAAAGAGTTATGAAGAGGCATATGTGGCTTCATTTTAAGACCATTGAGAGATCTGGGGGGAAGTCTTCATTTTTCTGCAAAGCTGGGGAAAACTGCGCAATTGATACTTTTCTTAGCTCTGTCTCCTCCCATATCTTAAACTGCACATTGCTTTTTTTCCAGTCTGACTTCATGAACCTATTTGCTATTAGCTGCAAGTTATGTGCTTTCTTTGCCTGATGAAGAATTCTGGAAAATTTCAAAGCTTGCATCATTTGTAATTTTTACAAATAAAGATTTTGTGCAAATTTAGAACCAGTTTGCCTAAGGGCAGGTGTAGTAATCTTATGGCATGTTAAAAATAACAAAGTTCATTATAGTGTAATTTCCATGGACATTGTCCACTTAATCATATTATAATATGGCAGATATATACACATACCTCAGTGAATGAGGATGTTTAATCTATTTGATATGACCTTTGTTGTAAGATGAAGCTACACAAGACATTGTGATAGAACATCCCATCAGTTATGGAACAGTTGAGAGATAACATATATGGGCTGTTGGAATTTGTTCCCAATATGGGTATAGGTCTTGTATTCCTAATGTGTATTACTCCAAAGCGATGGTAATTGCAATGCTGTTTGAGAGGCAAAACACAAGGACAACATAAGTTAGTTTTTAGAAACAAAGACAATGTGGTGAAACAGCAATTAGAAAATAAGTCACAGTCTTCTTTCCCAGCTGCCTTGACCATCAAAGCAACTTTGCCTTTCCTCTGTCGATATGGCCATAGTTTTGCCACCACAGCCTTCCATCACAGAAATGCCATATTTTAGTGAGAAACAAGGCAAAACTGCTGTTGTAGTAGCAGAAGATGAAACGGGACAGCAATTCCAGGGTCATACAGATCAAGATATTTTATTGCACAATGGTTCACAGAGAGTATTGCAACTCAAATCTGGGAACCCCGAAGGGCTCAAAACACAGAATTTATATACACAGTAAACAGGAAATACATGACCTTCACCCCATGTGGAAGGCTTAGGATTTGACACTTAGCATTGGTTAAAAGACAAAAGGATCGAAATAACACACTTAGTATTGGCTGATAGCCAAGACCACACTTACTATTGGATGATTACTGCTCTCCCCATCCTCTACTATTGGGTAATTTACGGTCCCCCTATTCTAATGAGGAAGGGTCTACTGCATGTCGATTGCATCAGCCTGAACAATAGGCAGGCAAGTTTAAGCTGACTCACTGTGATTCCATCTGTAGGTCATTGAGAAGGCAAAGATGTATTCTCTTTGGTTCTGTATTTATATTCCAGTATACTGTGACCTAGTGATAGAATTTAAACCTTATTTTTCTCATTCCACTCTTTTACCACCACCACCCCAAGAAATCCTGTTTGTGAGCAATAAAGCTATAGTCCTAGGTCAGTGGTGGCAAACCTTGGCACTCTAGATGTTCTTGGACTTGAATTCCCATAAGCCCTGGTGAGCAGGAGTGCTGACTTGGGCTTCTGGTTTTCGAAGCCCAAGAATACCTGGAGTGCCAAGGTTGGCCACCACTATTCTAGTCCTTTCCCTTGAAGACCAGTCATCTTCGGTCAGTCATATGTCCTGAAGAGCAACCTCAGTGGTCAGGTACCTTTCTGTCTCCATTCGGAGGTGCTCTCCTTTTGAATGTTTTAGGGGGGGAACCATGAAATCAGGCTGAGCCCAGAATAATATAAGCGGTGTTACAGTTCAGTAAATAGAGGGTTCAACCAGGGAGACTCTGGTACAGTAGTCATTATGCCAGATGAAATAATGATTCAGGATGATAAAGCACTATTCTACAAATGGGTGGCTCCCCCCCTCCCCCAAAGAAAACACTGTGTGGTATTTCAGCATTTCCATAATAAGCTGCTGGGGCTTTTGGACCCAACAAAACATAAAGTGAAATGTATTTGACTTTGCTTAGCATATGGTATGCATTTTCTTGAAAAGAAACAAAAAAAAACAGCAGTACAACTACAGTTGTACCTCACTTAAAGAGCATAATGCGTTCCACAGGATTGCTCTTTAAGCAAGTTTGCTCTTTAAGCGAAACACCATTGAAAGTAACCAATGGGGGGATTGCAAACCCCAATTTATTTGTTAAGCGAGTTTTTGGTTGGTTTTATTTGTTCAGCAATGCGAACATTCAGAGAAAATTCTGCTCTTTAAGCAAGTTACTCTTTAAGCAAGGCGATCTTTATGCAAGGTTTGACTGTACGTCTTTTTATTTTCAGCCAGGCAGGAAATAAGCACTGTACTTCATTAACTCAATAATCTTTTGCATTATTGTGATTAGCAGGTATCACCCAAGCTAAGAGAAAATATAACTCTCAACTGCACACAAGAAGCACACACACACACACACACACACACACCACCCCAATGCAGCTATGTAGGAGTGAGGTCATGCCAACAATCCTAGGGAATGAGAGATTAAAATGGCAGGTCTTCTGGTGAAAGAAACATAGTTGCATGCTGTGTTTTATGCTATTCAGTAATTACAGTTGGGAAGTCAATTGGGATTCATAATATCAACGGCCCAGGTATCTGGCTGCAGAGGCAGAAATTTTTGAGCCAGCCTGTGTAGACATCGGCAAGCTACACAGTCCCAGAGTGGCTCCAGAAGAAGGGAATAGTAAATCTCCTCTCTAGAATTCTCCACCTAGAAAACCCAGAAAAGGATCAGTATCTACTCAATGGCACACAGTCTTTATTGTAGACTTTCTAAATATTAAGACGGCATATATTTTCTAGATTGATCTCATGCAATCAAACAATGCATATGATTTACTAAAAACTAACTCAACATTTTAAAATTATTTTAAAGCAGTATGACAATTTTAGAACATTCTTCTTCTCCTTCTCCTCCTCCTCCTTCTTCTTCCACATCTGAACAATGGCAATAATCATGGTGATCAGCCATGAAGACTGTCCTGAGAATATTCCATAGTGCAGTGGCCTTTCATCTGCCTTCCGCATCACAGCATGACACCCCACCCACCCCGTACCACTGATCCAGTTCTGTGAGTCACTTTCTGGTCCTGAGGCCTTTTGGCACACAAAGTTCTCCTCAGCGCCAGGCCAGTATGGATGAAGCTGCTGTCCTCCATCAATATGGATTCAAGTGGGATTTAATCTACTTGGGGACCATCATCCTTCTCTGTGGACTTCGGTACCTAAGACCATTAGTCCTCAGGGTGTTAGTTTAGTTAACTACTGCTTAACACTCGGCATTGAGCCGCTGGCAGTATGTTCTACTCTATTAAAATGGCAGGATAAACCTGGCAATTTTCCCTAGAAAGCAGTAACTTCAAGTTGTTATTGTTGTAATTTTTCTATAACCCTTATCTTGTGGAAGATCTATAAATCTGATTAAGCCCCTAAGTAGCCCCCATGTAGCTGAATGCTTTTCCATGTACTAAAGAGAACAAGAAGAAAGAACAAAAATGGGTGTAAAACAGGATTAGAAAATCAGTAGCCCTCTAGGTGGGGCCTTGTATTCCCCATTCCTGATGTAGCTAGCGTGACATAAAAGTTCTGCATTATGAACGGGCATGATCCCAAGGATGATAGTTGGAGGACATATGTCAGATGTTTCCGAGAAAACTTAATGTTCCAGTGGTTTATGTTCTGTGGCCTTTTCTTCCTAAAATCAGATCATTCACCTGGAAAATCCTCTGTTTGCAGTTAAGGACTTAAGAGTTTTATATCAATTCATAATTGCCAAAAGAAAAGAAGCCAAGCAAGCTGCAGTAAGCAGTGTGCTATATAGCTGCAGCATTCTTGGGATTACATGAGCTGGAGAGAAATAAAAGTCATCACTCAGCACCATGGCATAGCTGTGGTCAAAAAACACTTGCTACTTGACTAGCCTGCCAGGCAAAAGAATCCTTCATTGCCTTTGTAGGAACTCTGCTGCCAAAACTCTTCAGCTTCTTCTCCTAAAAGAAAGCATGTCTATGACTGAGGTATGCTATCATAAGCAGGAACATGAAGCCCCCTCCCCGAAAGAGGAATTAGAAATCTGATACATAATAGCAGCTTGATGTCCTGAACAATCTTAACTTCAAATGATGTCATTTGAGCAATAGCCTGGAAAAACAGCATCCATGATGAGAACCTGGGAAATTATTACAGTATGGATTCTAAACCACCTAGGACTGTGATGGCAAACCTTGGCTCTCCCAAGTGTTATTGGACTTCAATCACCAGAAGCCCAAGTCAGCACTCCTGCTGATCAGGTCTTCTGGGAATTAAAGTTCAAGAACACCTGGAGTGTCAAGGCTGGCCATCAGGGGACTAGGACTTCTAGTGAAACCTAATGATGGGGAATGTGAGCTTTGATCTGCTAGGAACTCACTTAGCATCCTTGAATGCAGCCTCTGATCTGCAAACTTGACTCCTCAGTCTGACTTTCTTTATAGAGCAGCCATAAAGCTGACACAAGTAGTGCTTTGAACATCTGCAAGTACAATGGCAACAAGGCCGGCCTGATTTTGCAGTGTTGTAACAAAGATCACTTAGACTCAAGCCCTTGCACTCCTTTTTGCTAAAATTACAAAACAATCCAACGTATGCTTGCTTGGTCAGAAAAATATCCTCTTATATCCAGTGAAGGTTATGTACAGCATAGGGTTGAAGCGTAAATCACTACCTAACTGCTCCAACATGATCCTCATTTGTTGTAACAAGGGATGCACTGAAGCCTAGCTCCATTTTTCTTGTACTATTGACTCCTAACTAGTAAGGGAAGAATAAACAGACAAAATAAACTAATAATGCTCTAGGGCAGGGGGTCAGCAAACTTGGCTCTCCAGATGTTCTTGGACTTCAGTTCCCAAGAGCCCTGATCAACCAGATGAGAAGTGTGCCTGCCATGATTTTGTTGCCTATTTAGCTAGCATACAACATTTTTACATCCTTTATTACTACATCATTTGAAATTGTCTGCTGTGTTATTGGTTTTTTTGTTTTTGTTTTTGAAATTATATTTTCTATTGCATCATTCATAATGCCATCTTTGTTGTGGCATTTCCCCTAATTGAAGTCATTTGTTAGTATTTTAAGGAGGTCTTAATATTTGTTTGTCTTGTCATAAATTAATGGTTTTGCAGAAAAGCTGAAAAATTTATTCATTTTATTTTAAAGTAAAATAAATTATTTGTTTGTAGATTTATATTCCAAGTGAGAAGAAAAGCTAGCAGATATAAAACCTTTTGCAGGCTAAATGTAATTAGCACAATGTGTTCTGGTGATGAATACATTTCTAGGGAATATGCCAGTTTGCAAGCTTTCAAAACCATTTGTTTTAAATTGACTCCTCTGATCTCCCTCTACACATCAGGGCAGAATGCTCAAACACTACTTTGGTACATCTTTATTTTCAAAAACATTCAAGCCATTTTAGAAATCATCCATATATTTTAAAGGTTAAGGAAAACTCTAACTGATGGCCTGTACGATGTTTTAAACTGCATAAAAATTGGCAAGTTTAATTGCATTGTTTTAATCAAACAATAGGGCCATCAATAACCATGTTAAAACTGCTTTTAACATTTTAAAAAATACAGAATATTGTTTGAATGTGGATACTTAATCTGAGTAGCATCCAGCTCTTCCTCACACCATGTCCCCATTGTAATAGAAATTAATATCAAGACTAAATAATTTGTCGCTAAGATCTCCCTGGTTTATCCTTCTCTTGGTTGACTTAAAGCCAATTCATGCCATTGGGAAGTGCATACAGATCTTGCAGTGTGGTGTAGTGCTGGGGACTATGAATGAATGTGTCCTGACATCAAAATGTGCTTACAAGTAAAAAGGCAGTTCATTGAATGGATGGGGAGGAATATACTTTCCCCCCAAAATGTCAACTTTTGTATGTGAGAACTTTTTCTACAAGGGAACATTCAGTGCAATCCATTTTCCTGGCACCCTGAAGTGGTACAGTCCCGAGGGGACCATATTTCAAGTTTCCTTTTCAAGATTTGATATGGTTTTAGTGTTTGTTGTAATCCATTCAGGCAGGAACTCCATTCTGTACAGAGGCTGGTGCGTTTTTTTGGGAGTGGGACTAATTAAATGTAAAGGCTAGAGTCTACTTTCTGCTAATGTGTTTACCAAATAGTATTCACAAATTTGATAACAGTCCTGTGGGGATGGGATACCTTTACTTTTAATGAAAAGAACTAAAAGCAGGAAGAAGCTCCAGCTTAAAGCCACATTTGTTATGCTTTGACTACCTCAAACAAACTGCTAAACAAACTTCCAAAGTTTCATTTTCCCTTTGAAGTAAATTGCCAAATTACTGTTCCGTCCAGTATCCAGTGTTTCTTCATCTAGCTGGCAAAAAAGCTGCACAGCTGCTACAACTGAACGCATTAAATGAGTGCTGTGACTCAAATCATCCTATTTATTTAATACGAGTAGGGGTGGGAGGAAGGCAAACGTGACGCGGCTATTTCAAGGATGTTCTTCAGCATGTCTCATGCTGTGTCTGTTTTAGACTTTCATCTGGTTGCCATGTTGATTATTGGCTCTGCTTGTTTCCCGATAAATTTGGTACTTTCCAAAATTAATTAGGGTTTGGCATATTTCACCTTTTAGTTTAATTCAGTGAGACTTCCCGTGCTTCAAGTATTTTGCTGGTTTTCCATAAATCTCAGTAAAATCAATAATCCCTCTAAGCGTAGGTATAGATGTTTAGTGTGGGTAGCTAAATTGGTGTGGCTAATTGGTGAGATTTGGGTGCCAAGCTTCTAATTTTTTTAACACCTAGCATGACATGGGGAAAAGGTCAAATTTTGTCTTTGTGACATGGTTATTTAAAATTATATCTGAATCACAAATAGTATTTTGTTAAGAACATCTATGCTATTGAGTGTTAGAATGCACAAGTTAATTAAATTCTAGATTAATTTTTTGAGACATTTAATGTTTGCAAAATTCATTTGCACTGTCATTTGCTGTACTACTTCAGACTGTAGTGATGAACAAATATTTTGTTGAGTCCCTTCTTTCAAGTAAGACTGTGTTCTAAATCTACTAACGTCTGTTTTCCTAATCAATGAAATGGGAATCAGTATTGCATTTTAACTATCTAGAATTGTTTCTATTGTACAACCAAATCTTTGAAGCATTTCCCATGTCTTCTCCATAGCCAAGATAAAACTTTACTTCTGTTTTAGCAATAAATTTATGGCAAGAGTAGGAAATGCTTTATAATAGGTTTCACTCTATAACTTAGTCTCTTGGGGCTTTTTCTATAAAGTATGATAGTCTCTTGCTGTTAGGTAACAATGAATAAGAATTTACACAATAGTTGTTCCACCACTCTTTTGAGCAGACTATATGTTGCTATGTGTAATTTTTGTTCACTATCTGTAAAGTGAGTACTGTATTGGGTGATGCACCGAAATGGAGGGTAAAACTGAGCCTTGATGGTGTCCTACAGATAAGAGAGGCTATTCCTGCTCCTAAGAAATAAAAATAACCCAAAACAAAGTTTGCATTCTGTCGCCATCTTACAAGAATGATGGTGGTCTCAACAGCATGAACCCTTGCTCACTAGGCTTTACAATTTTGTCACGACCAAATATGTCTATGATGGCAATGGGTACAAGAGAAGGATCTCCTTTACAGATCTGAAGACATGGCAGGCTCATAGGGGAGATATATCCTGGGTTCAAACAATCTATGGCTTTTTGGGTGATAACCAATGCTTTGAATTAGGCCCAGAAACTAATTGGAAGCCAGTGCAGTTATATATACTTATTATAACTGGCTCCATGCTCCAGCTGTATTTTAAACTAGTTGAAGTTTCTAAAATATATTCAAAGATAGCCTCATGTAGAGTGTGTTACAGTAATCCAAACGGGATGTAAATAAAACATGTGTCACTGTAGCCCAGTGGTGGCGAACCTATGGCAAGCATTTATTTATTTATTTATTTATTTACTCCAATTTCTATACCGCCCTACTCGGCTAGGCCGACTCAGGGCGGTTCACAAGCACAGAGTAAACAGCAAATTCATAGACACATCACATAAATATACAATATATAACTCAACATCGTTCCATCACAAAAGTTCAGTAAGCATCAATCTCAACAACAATAAAACTACAAAATTCATCAAATATGCACAAAAAATTTAACAATTGTCGAAAGTCCTGGCACCGCCGCAGCCCTTGAACATAGCCTCCGGAAGAGGTGGAGGAAGTCCCGGCTGGGCACGGCGGTAGTCTCTTCCCCCGGCCGCAGGTGTGTTCCGTGGCGGCGGGGCGAGGAATGCTCTGCTGGGGGAAGTCCTGCCGCTACCGCGGCCAGGGAGGCTCCTTTTTCCTTCCTTCCTCCCGGCCGGTGAAGAGGGCTGGGAGGGCGCGGCAGCAGCAGCGGCAGCGGCGGCGTTTTCGGGCTTCCCTCGCCTAGGGAAGCCCCTTTTATCTTCCTCCCGGCCGGTGACGAGGGCCGGGAGGGCGCGGCAGCAGCAGCGGCGGCGGTGGCGTTTTCGGGCTTCCCTCACCTAGGGAAGCCCCTTTTATCTTCCTCCCAGCCAGTGAAGAGGGCCGGGAGGGCGCGGCAGCAGCAGCAGCGGCGGTGGCGTTTTCGGGCTTCCCTCGCCTAGGGAAGTCCCTTTTATCTTCCTCCCGGCCGGTGAAGAGGGCCGGGAGGGCGCGGCAGCAGCGGCGGCGGCGGCGGCGTTTTCGGGCTTCCCTCGCCTAGGGAAGCCCCTTTTATCTTCCTCCCGGCCGGTGAAGAGGGCCAGGAGGGCGCGGCAGACATGGCACTCCCAGCCCTCTCAGTTGATGCGCTTCCTCCCTCCCCCCAGCACAGAGTTCATCCCACCCCTCTGCCCAGCAGCCCAATGGGAGCACTTCCTCCCTCCCCCAACAAAGAGTTCACCGTGCCCCTCTGTTTGGGCATTTAGTCTCTAGAAGTTTCTCCATCACTGCTGTAGCCAAATCAGACATCTCAAGGAATGAGAGCAACTGTTGTACCAGTTTTAACTGTGCAAATGTGCTCCTGGCCTCCACTGAAACCTGGGCATCCAGACTCAGGGATAACCGCCGGAGTGCACCAAGGCTGTGGTCTGGGTTTTCAGGGGAGGCTGCGTTCCTATTTCCTTATCTCTCTTTTTTGACCAGGAGCTCCTCCTCTTGTGGATTAGCTTTCAGTTGTTTCTCATCCAGCCCTCTTCTGACACCAGGCACCAGTTTAAAAACAACATATCTTCCTTGCAAATAGATGAAAAGTAGAAATAGAGTTGGGTAAAACCAGAATACTGGCAATCTCAAACTCCAAAACTCCAGCCACTTTGTCATACTTGATCCATGAAAGCTAACGTTAAAACACAGTCTTTAAGGTACCACAACATTTTTTTTAAAAAAATTACTATCTAATATGTTTTCACAGACTAACACTGCTACCACTTAAAAAGGCCTTCCAAAGAGTTTCCATAAAAGAGTAAATTAAGTGGAGAAAGGAAATAAAGGCAATTACAAGATGGTGACTCCAGTAAATGTTTGCTTAAACCTGAGCAAAGTCTGTTCCAAAGATTATTGTAATCAGAAGGAGACCATCTGTTTCTTTAGATCACTCTGAAATACCACTTAATCGCTAATAAAGAGAGATTGATTAATGAATGGTCTGTAGATCTATACTAGAGAAACTTTGTAATGATTTATTCTGGAGTTTCTTGAAGATCTGCTAGGGCAGGACGGTCTTAGATGAAAGGGTTATCACAGGCATTTAGCACATTGACAGAGGAAAACAAAGCAAGTGTGACTTGTTCTGGAGGATCAGGTAATTGTAAAAAAATCCGGAAACATAATTTTAAACTGGTCTGTGTAGCAGGAGGAAAAAATTGAGTAGATTTCCCTTTTGTTCTGAAAAGCAAGATTATGTCAGTTTACAATCAATTTGAAGGTGTATATATTTAGTTTTTTAAACATTTTTCCTTTTGAGTAACTAAATTCACTGATGAAATAGAGGATGATTCTCAGTTAATTTTTTCTTGTAAACTAGTCAGACCATAGATGGCATAAAACCTAAGAGCTATAAGCCTATAGGCCAGGGATTCACAACGTTTTCTTGCCACTGGCCTGACCCGCCCCGAATCCACAGCTGCGGGGGCCAGAGACAAGGTCATCCCTGGTGTTTATGTTGGTGGCAGCAGTGGGAATTGTACTGTTTTTCTGGGTCCTTGCACAGCCACCGTTGCTCCCCATGGCGGCGCGAGGCATTGCAGAGCATGTTTGCTCCATTTTGGGGATTTTTCTCCTCTTCTCTGCTGCATTTTGGCAGCTAGAATGGGGCAATTGGCGACTTCCTGGTTCCACACTGGTAGCTCCATTCAGCACTGGAAGTCACCAACTGCCCTGTTCTAGCTGCCAAAATGCAGCAAAGAAGTGGAGAAAAATCCCCAAAACAGAGTGAACAAGCTCTGAAAAGCCTCCCGCCACCATAGGGAGCACAGTGCGATTCCCGCCACTGCCATGGTAAGTGACATTGTTGGACTTCCAGTGGTGGTGGGCAGTCCTAGAGGTTCCAGGGTTCTCGCTGTGGGCTGGATTAAAGATACGCACAGGCCAGGCAAATGCCTGCTGTAGGCCATATCTTTTTCTTCCCAGTTCTTCTTCCATGTCTAGGCCAGACATGAATTATTCAAAATGAAGGCACCTTTTGGTGAGTTCATTCTGCAGTTCCTTTTGCTTGGCTTAGTGTGACAAAGATTAGCTGGCAACACAAGGTTGCCATTACCAGGGTATGCCTGATTGTGGTTCAAAAATACCAGAATCTTCGAGGAGGCTCTTTCTGTGTAGTCAGCAGAAGAGAATGCCTTGGCCAGCAAATACAGATTGGTGCTTCTCCTAGGAGCAGTCCCTTCAAGGAGAAGTATATTTTAATTGCTTTTTATTTTCATGGTATTCAGCCTCACTTCCATGAAAAGAGGATTCATTTTCTTTTTATGTCTGATGAAGTGGACTTGATCTATGAAAGCTCACATTTAAATACAGGAGTTAATCTTTAAGGTGCTATAACTTTTTTGTCTTTTCAGTTGTGTTGTTTTGTTTACTCTCTGATATGCTTGCACAGTCTAACATGGTTACCACTTCAAAAATTTCAAGCCTCTTTTTAAATACCCAGAATTTTTCCAGATTAAAATTGTATGATCTTATGGAAAGTTGAATCTTAAAAAGAATCTGATTTCAAAGAAGGAAACTTATGTTCATGTCATCAAAGAAGCTTCTATTTGGTGTAAAATAAATAGAAAATGCTAATGTTCGTCAATTGAGGGGGTTAATTTAATCAAATGCATTATCTCAGAGCAGGGGTTCCCAACCTTTTCATGTTGTGGGCCTGACCATGCCCCCCAGACAGCTGAGCTGGTTTCTCCCACTGTAAATGCTGCCGTAAAATGTGTTTATGACAGCCGTGGGCGCCTTTACAACAGTGTCTACGGCAGGCGCGGCCACGTTTATGCAGGCGCGGGCACATTTTATGGCTGTTGTAAACGTATCCCCTTTTAGTTCTGGTGGTGGTGAGGGCGGCAGCTGGCCACATGAAATGGTGCCATAGGTTTGCCACCCCTATTCTCAGGAAGTTATTGTATTGAGGAATAGCTGTGTGAGGAAGTGATGGAACAAATTCTTTGGTTCATCTGCCACTAATGGTTCTAGGAATTAAGTCAGTGGAAAGAAGTATCTTGTAGGGTTAAAAATGTCTGGGAATACTTCTTTAAAGTACTGTGTTGGGTTTAGTTAGGTCATTAGCTATTTTAGTTTTATTACTCAGTTGGTGGGCACTAATAACACTGGAAGGCAGTGCTAATCAAAATATCCAAAAATGCAAATGAATGACCAGATCCAGGAGCGAAATAATAAAATAATGCCCACAGGATTTGAGGGGGTGATTGGGTGGGGTATCCTTAAGTAAAAGCTTCATCTTCATTATGAGAAGGCTGAGGCAAAAAAAAAAATAGCATACAAGACATACCTGGGGGCCGGAGGAAAGGATTCAGTCCTGAATGAATAGATTGAGAAAAGTACAGAGTAGGAGTAGGAAGTGACGGAACATGAACTGAGTGAGACTGTTCCAATAGTAATTTGTTTAGTTTGGGTGTTATTGTTTTTGGAGAGTAAAAGGAGGATTCAAAGAAGAGAGACAGCACAGATAAATATCTTGTGCTTGGCATTTTTAAAATAATTCTGCACTTATTATTTCATATTTTAAAAGCAAATAGATCATTAGCTATTAACTCAAATTGGGTACATTAGCTCAAATAGCCATGCTGGCACCCTTCAGGTTTTTGGCCTGCAATTCCTATCATCCCTAGCCAGCAAGACATGTGTGATGGAAATGATTAAAACAGGGGTGCCCAAACTACAGCCTGGGGGCCAGATCCACCCCCTGATGGCAATTCATTCGGCCCACAAAGCCCTTGTTACTCCTGGAAGCAGAAGTAAAATGCGCCCATATGGGCACATTTTACTTCCACTTCCAGGAGTGATGAGGGCTTCATGGGCCGGATGAATTAACATTGGGGGCCAGATGCGGTCCCCAGGCTGTAGTGACCGGCTCCATGAACCACGTGACTGGCCCGCAGTTTGGGCACCCCGATCTAAAACATTGGAGCTTGGTAACCGAGCCTCATATGTCAGAATCGAGTTGATGGCATGCCATCACGATTATCATTGTCATAATCATTGTCGTAATCATAACTTTTATTTTATATCCACATCACAATTTTAAATCTACATCATGAAGTGCAAGGTGGAGAAAGATATGCTGGGACCACTCTGAAAAAGATTAACTCCTCTTTGCTTTATAAATGCTTGCCTTTTTAAATTTCAGATTGCTTCCATACGACAAGAATATGAAACTAAACTTAGAGGTCTGATGCCCGTATCTTTGAGACAAGAGCTTGAAGACACGATTCTTTCACTCAGATCTCAGGTAAAATTTAAAATTCATAAGCCTCACATCATGGTAGCCAGCCTCTCTGGAGATGTGGTTGTCCAAAGATTTGACAGTAGATGTAATGGTGTGCTGGCGAACACAGGCACTGGCTGTGCATAGAACTGGTTTCTTATCAATAGAATTCTAGTCTGTTTGTCATCCATAGTGGCTGGTTCTCTGAAGGCTTCGTTAGCCCTGCATATGCAGTGTGTTCCTAGATACAGGTAAAATTACCCTGTCCTGGGCTCACTGGAAATTGCCTAGAAGGCAGTTATGGCAGGAGTTGTCTAAAAAGATTTTAATCAACTAGGTAGATTTTTTCTCAATGCTGGGAGCTTTTCCACCAGGAAGACCTGTTGAGGTCAAGGGGGGAAAGTATGCACAGTTCCTCATAGTATGGCATCAGTGGCACAGAAGAATGTTGCTTATGCAGTCTGGTTGCATTGGCACACTTTCGCGCATGCCAGGAGAGCATAGGGACAAATCTCCTAACAGGGTGTTACAGTTTCTTTATTCTATTTTTGAGTTCACAACAAGCCTTCCTGTATTGTAATGTCTATGAGCTTCCTGTTTGGCCTCAGCGGGGATACTTTACAGCTACAAATCTAAAAGAAAGGCCTGTTGGCAGCCCGGCATTTTTTATTATAATATAATGTAAGACAGAGGGTTGAACAAACTCATTTCTAGTTAATAATCAGTATGGCTTCTCTAAAAAAAACAAGCCTCGCACAAAACATTCCAGGGGCAACAATGTAAATATCCTCCAGCTTCCAGCAAGATGAGTTTCGGGTTGGCTTTTTAAAATTATTTTTTTGTTTTAAGTGAAATTTGCTTTCTACCTGGAGGGCTTCTGCTCACCTCCCGTGTTTTGAAGAGGCAAAAGTCACTGCCAGGCTTCTGAGGGTGGGGGTGGGTGGGGTGTTAACACAGCAAAGGCAAGCTGGCAGCTCCCTGTGCCATGAAATACAGTACTCCCGAGAGTTCAGGAAGCAGGACCCCCTTCTGAAGCACAGGTGTCCTTTTCTTTGGAAATTGTTGAAATTCCTGCTTCAAAAAAGACACTGGACAGAAAGTGCAGTGGAATCCTTGCACCTGTCAGAGTTATTAATTGTTCCAGACGAATGAGGGCGCTTGGCTGGATGAAAGTACCAACCAGGCAGCATTAAAAGGGAACAAACAGGAAACATTCTCTTCTCACACAAAGCTTTGCTTATGTTTAAAATATGCTGTCTTCTCCCTCTTCCCCCTTCTGAGCCTTTCAGTGTATTCTTTGTGTTCTGGCCTAGGTATGGCTCTTATAGCACACATATAATTTCACTTCTCTGATAAAAACATTCGGGCTCCTTTCCCTGAACAGAGAATCTATAGCAAATCTGTATACATTGTCTGCAATGTGCCATTCATAACACTGAAATTACTGTATACAATTTGGGATTCTTAAGCCCCTTTTCAATTCCTGAATCCATAACTGCCTTGCAAACTTTTTGAAGCTTAAATTCCTGTTAAAAAAATTAAGTTCTCGTAGACATGTATTTTCCCCCAGAAGGTTTTTTTTCTTTTGTTTGTTTGAATATGCGGTTCACTGAGTAAGTGTTAAGCTGCTTGCCTTGCCCAATATGATAAGCAGCAAGGTCAGTCATAGATAATCAGGCTATAAAGTGAATTTAAGTAATGAATTGGTAGGTAAACACCTCTCAGAAACCACAACCAGACTTGGTCACTAATCTTTTTTAGACTAAGAGCTTCTTTGTTACAATATGTGTATTTTATAGGTAAACTTTCTACAAAAAGGGCATCCATCCTGCAAGAAGAAATGACCATATCCTGGACCAGAAGGTAAACTGATACTGTATGTCCTCCTTTGATTGCAGCATTTCTCAGCTGGCTTGGTGAGACACAAAGTGTAGTGGAGCGGGATGGGGGAGAGAGAAAGTGGCTTGTTTTTCCATAAACAGAGCATCTTTAAGAGTTACCCAGCTCCCATTCTTAGTAGTATTAAGCAGCAAGATGAGAACTTGCAGGTGTGCTGCAAGCCTGGGCCTCGCCTCAGCATTCATGATGAGAGGGCAACTCAGTGCACTGCTACAGGTATGCAAAGATGCCGCCGCCACCTTTCAAGATAAAGGAAGGTGATGCAATTTGTAATATTACAGATTGTATCTTCAAAGCACCGGATTTGCACTCACTTTGGCTTGCTGTAGATCTTTACCTCATCGTGCATAAATGTTCATATGTGTTGCAATGGCAAGACAAGGCTGCTCTGTGCCCTTAGAACCAAGTGACTCATGTGGGTGATTAAATCAAAGGGACCGTCCATGAGATGTCATGGAAGATTTTCACACTGATATTGACTCAACAATCACTTGACACTTCTATAAAGCAAAAAGATATGTAGATCCTGTTTTAATTGAAACTCCTTGCAAGATGTGACAGCACTGTGAACCATATCAGATCTTCTCAACAAGTTATGCCAAAGAACTCTGATGCATTTAAAACACAGTGATAGTAAAGTAACAATGCAAGGTTGGCCTCTTTCCGATGATCTTGTCTGGTATAATAAGTTTGTATATGTTTTGATATATATATTTCCAACCAGACTAGTGTGTCATAAATAGTTCACCTCCCCTCTGTGCCAGCCTGTGTTACCTTGGCCAAGCTGCACATTCCTAGAGTGCCCCCAGAAGGTGGGTCTGGTAAACTATTTTCAAGTACTGTACAGTACTCTGTTTCAAAGAAACCTGGACAAAATTGATTTGTTAACATGTACCGTATATACTCGAGTATAAGTCAGCCCGAACATAAGCCGAGGCACCTAATTTTGACCTGAAAACACAGGGAAATAGATTGACCCAAGTATAAGCTGACGGTGGGAAATGCAGCAGCTGCTAGTGAGTTTCAATAATCAAAATAAATGAAAATATGATAAAAGTAATTAAATTGTTGGCACATATCAATCTGGCACGGACTTGGACCCCATGGTCATTGACCCGAGTATAAGCCCTGTCCCCTTTTTGGGGCTCATTTTTGGGTTTTAAAACTCGGCTTATACACAGGTATATACAGAAATTGTTATTACAATAAAACCCTGTATAACAATTTTAATTCATTCTACAGGTCTGTTCGCTATGCAATTTTTTGCATTGTACAATTTTTCCTATGGAAAAAAATGTACAACAAAAATCTCTATAAAAATCATACAACAAATATTTTTGCTAAGTGGTTTTTCCCATTGAATTTTCATTGTATAATTTTTTCCATAGGAAAAATTGTTATGCAGGACACAATTTTTTAAAACAACCTATTAGTTAAGAGATTTATTCGCTATAGGGGGTGTTCATTACACTAGGTTCCACTGTATGAGTTTCTCAAGCCAAGATATGAACAAACCTTATGCCTACTCATCTGTATCCTATCACACGGCAACTGAAGACTCCCAGAGTCAGCCATATTCTTCTATTATATCCACACATTCAAACCATAGTTACCAGAATAAGGACAAAATAGGAGTTGGAACTATGATCAGAAGATTCTGGGCCAAGCCTGATAACCCTAATTTCTCAGTTGTATGGCAACAGGAGACTACCATTTAATTAACACAGATAGTCTTGAATCAGGAACTAGGCCATTTGGCAATGCAGGAGGTAGGGTATGAAAGAATGACTTTGCACACCATTATAGCAATCATTTATGAGGCTACTCTATGCTGAGACTTGCTTGCTTTTCCATACATGAGCTTGCAACTTTTCCCATGCAAACTGCTGGGGTCCGTGGACTATATCTTCCCCATTTTTCACTGAGAATCATACTTGGAAGAGCTGCATTATTTTCTTTTCCCCCCAAACCAGAAGTGGCTAACTATTTCAGTCCTCCAAAAGGTGTAACAGACCTGAAATGGCCCTAAAATGTAAAATGGAATGCTTCTGGTGATTGGATGCAATTATCCATTCTTAAACAAAGAAGACCTTATTTTAAGCTGATGATTCCTGAGCTGGCCAGCACATTTCCTTCCTCTATCCTAAGCAGCAAAACCAAGGAAGAATCTACTTTAGTTTCGGGAGCTTGCAAGAGATTCTGCTAATCAAAGGTAGTTGCCATGTTATGGCAACCCGAAACTTTGTTACATACAGAGGGGATAATCTTAAAGTTATAATGTATTGCCCATAGTTAATTTGCCCTTTTGAAACTGCTGCCCATAGCAAAGTAAATGCAGAAGAGTACTTGTAGGGGATGCATTTCTTACTGCTGTGCAAAACAAGCTGAAACCAGTATCTAAAGCACTTCCATATATGATAAAGTGATTAGCAGCCACCCCAGTAACTACCAACTTTCAGAACCAGTTTTTCAGACCAACCCTAGAACTTAGAAAAGTTACTTGTTTTGATTGCAACTCCTGGAAGATCGTCTAAAGTCCTACTGTACACATGAATCCCACCTGCTGCCTTTTAACATAGGATCGTAGAAAGGGGATTTAATGCAGGAATCCAAATCAAAGCAGATCTGACAGATGGTTGTCTTGAATGCCTCCAGCATTGGAGTGCTCACCACCTTCTGAGGTAATTGGTTCCATTGTCATACTGCTTTAGCAGTTAAGAACTTTATACATACAGTAATACCTCGGATAACGCTAAGACTTGGTTCCACAAGTCTTGGTGTTATCTGATTTTTAGTGTTATCCGAAGCATGTTAAAATCCTGTGGGATGGATCGGATAACATTAAAGCTCCATAGAGATACATTTTAACCGCACAGACTTTAGCGGTTGTTATCCGATCCATCCCATAGGACCTTAACGTTATTCGATCCAATTCTCCTCCCCAGATTACTTAACGTTGTGCGATTTTTGTGTTATCTGAGGTAAACGTTATCCAAGGTATTTCTGTATAGGTGTCTTGGATCAAAGCCATGGTCCTCTTCAGAATTTATCAGTCAAGCCATTTCTAATGCTTTTTAATAGTATAGGTCATTTTTGAGAGGGAGGGGCTATGCCCCAGGAGGTAGAAAAGCACCTGATAATGTTTTCCATAGTCCAAGCTACTGATGAGAACACTTTATTTTTCAGATGATGACTGGAGCTGACTGGTTTGTTTAAGTATCCAATGGACTTCCATCAACAGGTTTGAAGATTTGGATCTTGTGACTTAGACTAAGAGATCAATGGCAGTTTTCTTAACACACAAAAATTAATTAACTTCATGAAAGCACACCCCTAATCCATAACAGTATTTTTAAGTTCCCACATATTTGAATCATTTTATCATTATAATATGGTTTTTATGCTTTTGATACATTGAGAATTTGTATTATCAATATACTTACTGAAAAGCTAAATTTTGTTTGCACATATTGTTTTTGTAACTGACCTTGTGATGAAAATTTACTCACTTTTTATGCATGCTGAGAATCACGTCCTCCTCCTCATCAACACCATCCTGTCCAAAATATGTTAGAACATATGTGAAATTATCTTCATGTTCACATGTTTGCATAATATTAAAATATTTTTGTACATTTTGTTTCCACATTATTTTCATTTCCAGCAACATATCATCTACTACAAATGTCCCTGCAAAGAGTCCATAGGATGTGCTTTTGACTCTGACAATCTTTTCTCATAGTGTATTTGATTGGGTATACTTTTATGGTTTTTGCAAGCTCCAGTTAGTCATGATCATTGTTATCACATTTGACTGAATATTGAGTGTTTTTGGAAGAGATTCTGAAAAATGTATCTTAGTATTGAATAAATCACTATAAAATAATGTGGTATAAGTACCATCACAACAAGGAAGCTTTTTTGTTGATTTACAGGCTTCAAACATATTTCCTTACTCAAGCATTAGATGTAGAAATTGTCTAAAATTTGTAAATGCTTGGAGTGGTATTGCTTTTAATATTCACTTTTATTCACTTTGAACTGATTTATGCATGTTTGGAAAAAGTAGGTCTAGAAAATGAAGTTCAGGAAGAAGAAGTAAAACGTGCATGAGCATAACACTGCAATAAGTGACCCGCAGCTGTCATAAATGCATTTACGACAGCCGCGGGTCATTTACAACAGCATTATGTGCATGCATGGGTGCATTTTACATCCACTTCCGGAAGCTGCAAGGGCAGCGTGGGCCAAATTAATTGGTGCCATAGGCTGGATCCAGAAGAAAGTTATTCAATTATGGAAGCTTATTACCAATCTGAGCCATCAAAACGTGGATTTAAAAAATAAATGTACCAAATTTGGAAAGAAAATCATCCTGATTTGGAAATTGGTGAGCAAAGATTAATGGACCAGAAACATGTTATAGTGTTACCTCGCTTAAAGAGCATAATGCATAATTGCTCTTTAAGCGAGTTTGCTCTTTAAGCAAAACTATTGTAAGTGACCAATTGTAACTTCTGGCAGCAAGAATTGCAAACCCCAATTTAGTTGTTAAGCGAGTTTTTGGTTTTAGTTGTTAAGCGAGGCAACCATTCATTTATACGAGATTTTACTGTATTTCGAAACACAAGTTCTTCACTGAACTCAGATTATAAAAGATTGTAAGCAGATCAGTGCAAGATCCAGACCTGAGCTTAATTTAAAAGACAGCTAATTCACAAATAGAGAAGCAATTAGTGGAGGAAAGATCAGTAGGGCCACTGTGAAACCAAAAACAACCTGGAAAAGTTCTTGTAGCACCAATGGGCAGTGAGGAATTAGTTGAAAAGATTAAACTTCAATTGAAAATGGCAAAAAGAGTCCGACTGCCAAAACTGAACCAAGTTAGTAAGGAAAACTTGGCCAACATATTAAAGAAAGTGAATGAAGTTGTCCAATATATTCCAAAAGAAACATTAGCTCAAACAAATCAGCTAATGTCTGCAGCAGCTTATATTACCACTAGAAAACTGGGTATGAAAGTCTAAAATTGCCAAGGGATTAAAAAAGAAAAACCAAAATGGAAAATTCTCTTGAAGTTGGAAATTAAAAGCATCCAATTGGATTTGAGTAAACTGAAGAATCTGAGAGAAGGAAATCTAAAAATAGCAAGATCAAAAGCAGCCTGATAACAAAGTACCGTAGGACTTGGGAACAAGGGAATTGCAGTTACAATTGAAGAGTTGAAACAAAGGGTTGTGGCCATTGCAGAAAAGATCAAGCGATGTGATAACCAAGTAATGCAGTTTCAGCAACATTCACAGTTTCAAGTTAACCAACATTATTTTTACAAGATCCTTGAAAATGGGCATGAAGCCAGCACCAGCAAAAATCTAACAGAGAAATCACTCTAAAATTTTGGAGAAACTTGTGGGAAAACAATAAAAAGCATAATGAAAATGCAATATGAATCAAGCAGGTTAAAAATCTAGCAAAAGCATCCAAAATAGAAGATTTTCAGATTACAAAAGAAGCAGCACAAGAACAGGCTAAGAAGATTTATTTATTTATTTATTTAGATTTAGATTTATTTATTTTAGATTTTTAGATCAAAAACTGGAATGCTCCTGGTTTAGATGAACTCTATGGATTCTGGCTAAAAATGCTAAAAAACTTACATTGGCACACCAGATGAATCAGACCTTGGAAATACAGTAATACCTTGGATAACGCTAAGACTTGGTTCCACAAGTCTTGGTGTTATCCGATTTTTAGTGTTATCCGATGCATGTTAAAATCCTATGGGATGTATCGGATAACGTTAAAGCTCCATAGAGAAAAATTGTAACCACACAGGCTTTAGCAGTTGTTATCCGATCCATCCCATAGGACCTTAACGTTATTCGATCCAATTCTCCTGCCCAGATTACTTAACGTTATGCGATTTTAGCGTTATCCGAGGTAAACGTTATCCAAGGTATTACTGTACCAGCAAATGAAAAATGGTTAACAACTGGAAGAACACTCCTAATTCAGAAGGATAAAGAAATGGGAAATTAACCTGGAAGCTACAGACCAATAACATGTCTCCCAACAACTTACAAATTGCTCCCAGACATAATTGCAAACCAGTTATATGGACATTTGAAAAACAACTACTGTACAGTAAAACACCGGATAACGCTAAAACTTGGTTCCACAAGTCTTGGTGTTATCCGATTTTTAGTGTTATCCAATCCATGTTAAAATCCTATGGGATGGATCGGATAACGTTAAAGCTCCATAGAGATGCATTGTAACCGCCAGGCTTTAGCGGTTGTTATCCGATCCATCCCATAGGACCTTAACATTATTCGATTCAATTCTCCTCCCCAGATTACTTAACGTTATGCGATTTTAGCATTATCTGATCCAATTGTTATCTGGTGTTTTACTGTACTTGTTGCCTGTAGAGCAGAAAGGGTGCTGCAAAAACTCAAGAGGAACAAAAGATCAGCTATTAATTGACAAATTGGTTTTGAAGAATTTAAAAAAAGGGGAGAACAAATTTGTTTATGGCTTGGATATAAAAGGGCATTTGATTCAATTCCACACAGCTGGATTGAGAAATGCCTTCACATTTTTGGAATTAGCAACAACATTCAATGTTTCATGAAGACTTCAATGAAGCTATAACGAGTGAAGTTTAATGGCTAGTGGAGAAAAATTTGGTGAAGTTGAAATAAAGCGTGGAACTTTTTAAAGGTGACTCACTATCACCTTTGCTATTTGTGTTATCAATGGTGTCGCAACAACTATTCTAAATAGAGCAAACTGTGGATATGAATTGGCTAAGAAAGGACTGAAGAGTTCATATTTGCTCTATATCAGGAATTCTCAACCTTTTTAACCCGGGGGCTGGGTCATGCTACCTCAGATAGCTTTGGGGCAGGATGGCTATTTTGCCCTTCTTCCACCACATGGCACTTCCTGATTTGGTGGAGGGGGGGCACATGAAATGTTGCCATGAGCCGCATCTGACCCATGGGCCACAGGTTAAGAATCCCTGCTCTATATAGACGATCTAAAATTCTTTGAAAAGACAAGATCTGAATTAAATACATTGCTGGAAACTACAAATAAATTTAGTAAAGACATAGTAATGCAATTTGTAATTGACAAGTGCACAGCAATTGCTGTTAAGGCAGTAAAAATTGTCAAAGGTGATGGATTTGGATTAGAGTATGAAGAATGTATCAAAGCAATAACATCATAAGAGGGATACAAGTACTTGGGAGTTCTGGAAGCTTCTGATCTGCTACACAGCTAAGTCAATAGAACTACTTCTACACAATAAGAAAAGTGAAGAGCCACTGCTTCATGAAGTGAACAAAGGAGGACTTTTGAAAATAGTGAAGAAGAAAGCTGAACATAGAAAGGAAAGAATAGAAAGTTGAGCTGCAAACTGGAAAAACAAGCCTATGCATGGTGAGTACAGTACACCTGATATAACTGTTGTGGAAAAGAAGGTCTGGATTATTGATATTGCTATACCAAGAGATGCACGAATTGAAGACAAAGAACTGGAGAAAATCACAAAATATCATGATTTGCAAATTGAAGTCGAACGTCTGTGGAGGAAGAAGTCTGTTGTTGTACCCATAATGATTGGAGCTCTTAAAGCAATACCTAAAGGACTCCCAAGATATTTGGAAATTTTGGACTTACCAGACTTGAACATCCTAACTCTCCAAAAAACTATAATAGGAACAGCATATATACTCAGACAATACCTTAACAGTTCTTAGGTCCTTGGTTAGGGCTTGAAGTGTTAATTTTATTCCAGTCCTCAACTGTGAATCAGATGATTGATTTATATCAAACAACAACAATAACAATAATAATAATAACGTTACATTTATAGTTCTAAGGTCTACCCAATGCCACTTTTTTATGTTGCGCATTCAACAAATATATTCATTTTTCTTCAGATGATTTATTTATTCCATTTGTACCCTGCCCATTTGGGAGGTCTTCCCCACTCTGGGTAGCTAACAGCAACATATTAAAATCACTCAATATAACTATAAATACCAGACCTAATTAATGGCAGGGTAGGCCCAACAAGAAACCTAACACTAGACAGATTATGACCCCTTCTTGAAAGCCTCCCTAAACAGAAGCAATTTAAGCTGGTTTCTAAATGCCAACAAGGAAGTGGTCTGGACACAACTCCACCAGAAGGGAGCTCCATAGGGTTGGTGGCATCACCAAAAAGGTTCTTCTTCAGGTCAAAGCCTTCCTTCCCAATTTCGTTGTCGGCACCAAGAACTGACCCATCTGGGAAGATCGAGTGATGCGCGATGATGTTCTACCTTTACCCCTTTATTTGTTGTATGATACATAATGGCATTTTAATTATAATATGGTGTAGGTTTATTTTTATCCTCCTCTTGTTGCTGCTCTTGTTAGTTGTGTAACTCTGCTATAAAAACAACTTTGTGGGGTTCATGCTGTGTTCAGACTTTGCTCTTTGTAGAGAGGTCTCTGCCTCTGAAAGGAAGAAAATAGTTGTGATTGCTTTAATAACCGCTAAAAAGTTACCATGGAAAATATAGGGCACCCTTGATGCTAAGCCTTAGATAATACAGCGAGATTATGAGTTTTCTTTGAAACCCTTCTCTACCCTCTCCAAGTCTCAATTTGCCAAAGGCCCCCGGCACTAGGCCTGTTTTTCAGTTGGGGGGGGGAGAACAGAGAACGTCAAGCATTGAGAGAAACAGTTACAGAACACAAGGTCATCTTAATTCATGGTTCTCTTTTTTTAAGTCTCAGCTTTGATATATTTGTTCAAAAAATCATTCCTCTTTAAGTCTTCTTGTTAAAAGAAAGTTGGTCCTTCAAAGTGTGTTATCAAAGACTGTGGAAATGGTAAGTTACTAAAACGGAAAACGCATGATTAATTTTAAGTCTGCTGACCCAAAAACCATTTAAAATCAGTTTAGCTTCCGAGTTAGTGGCTTTTACATATTGTTATTATTAGTTATAGTAGGGTTTTCCCCTCTTCCTCCTTTCTTTTTTCTTTTGTACAAGATTGCATAAATATGTCAAATCCTTCTTCCTATTCTCTTTAGATCTTGAACCCTCAAAAGTCAAAATGTGTTGTGGTTTTTTCTGGGTTTTTCGATTTGGTTTTTATATAATTCCCCTTCCCCCATGGCCAAACCTAAGTTAAACACCTTCCTACCCTCTGAACTTTGTATGGAAAAAGAAAATACATGACAGGAAAGAATAGAAGCTTGCTATGTTTTAAATATAAAGCAAGAAAATGCACCAGATTGGTTAATTTGAGACTACTTTAGGAAATAAAAAATGGAAGTATTTTTCTTTCAGATTTTCGTTGTTACAGGTGACCAGTGGTTAAATGATTATTTTTCAAGTGCTTTTATTGTAAGACTCATATGCACAGGTCACATAAAGTCCTTATAGACACACTAAATGTGGGCTTCATCCTGAACTACACTACACAGTCCTCATACAGATCTGCCCAGCTCTGTGGATCAATGAACAAGCTAATTCCATTTGACACTGTAATACAGGTTCACAACCTATGGCTCACGGGCCAGATCCAGCCCCTGACCTCACTCCAACTGTCTGAGGGGGCATGGTCTGGCCCGTGAGTGGAAAACGTTGGGGACCCCTGCTTGAAAGAGAAGAAGTGAGCATCTTCCTAAGCTGTCCTGCAAGGGATATTCTTTATCTTATTTTTTATTTTTTTATTTTTTTTGGTAAATAGAACTATGAATAACAAAAGATCTGGAGTGAGGCAGGACCCACTGCTTCATCCTGTTAAAAAGGAAACAGATACAAGACTGCTGCTGCTGCTGTATCCAAATCCGAATACAGGCGATCCTCATGGCAATCAGCCACGAAGACTGTCCTGAGAATATAATGCAGTGGCCTTTCATCTGCCTTCTGCATCACAGCATGATACCCATACCACTGATCCAGAGCCCTTTTGGCATGCATAGTCCTTTTCAGCCCCAGACCAATATTGATGAAGCTGCTGCCCTCCATCAAGATGGATTCAAGTAGGATTTAATCCATTTGGGGGCCATTACCTTACCCTGTGGACTTTGCTGCTGAAGGCCAATAGTACTGAAAGTGGTCAGGTTAGTTAACTGCTGCCTGACACTCGGCGTTGAGTCGCTGGCAGTAGAGTCTATTACTATAGCAGAATAACCTGGCCAAACTGGGAGATACAAGACTACATATCAAAACGTTCAAAAGAAAAATTCCAGACTGCATTGTGATGTATGTTTTCCAATTATACAGTGGTACCCCCTTAACGTGTGCACCGCATAATGTTAAAATTGCACGACATCAAGAAATTTGAGGAAAAAATTGCACTCTACAACTATAAATTAACGTGCGATGCAAATTTTTCCTCGAATTTCTTGGTGCCTGGGTTGGGAGGAAGGCCACCACCGCCAGCGTTGGTGGCGGTGATTTTGAGGCCGCCAATGCTGCTGCCGTGGCTGCTCCCACCTCCCACTGGCCGGAACTGCTTCGCCAGGGCTCAGACCGTGCGCACACCCTGCTCACCTCAGAAGGGAAGAAGCGCTGGCCGCTTGCCTTCTGAGGCAAGCCTGGGCTCAGCCCATGCGCACCCCCTGCTCACCTCAGAAGGCAAGGAGTGAAGCGCCTCTCCCTTTGCCTTCCAAGGCAAGAAGGGGGTGCACACGGGCTGAGCCTAGGCTTGCCTCAGAAGGGAAAGGACCAGTGCTTCTCCTCTTGCCTTCTGAGGTGAGCAGGGTGTGTGTGCAGGCTGAGCCCAGCCAGGGAAGGCAAGGGGCAAATCGCTTGTTCACCCCTTGCCTTCCGAGGCCAGCCCAGGCTCGGCCCGCAATCTCTTGCTCACCTCGCAATCTCTTGCTCACCTCCTTCAAATTGAAACTGGGTTCAGAGGCTCCCAAACCCAGCTTTCTTCAGAAGGAGGGGGGCGAGTGGATCGCCTCTCTCCTTCCAAAGGATCCGGGCCCAGAGGCTCCAAATGTCAGCGGCCAAGTTCACAGAAGCAGCTGCTTCCACTTCCCACTGGCTGGACGGTCCGTGGAGGAAGTCCATCAGCAGCAGCTTGTGGGACCAAACTTTAATGTTATGCAGGGTATTATTGTACTTCCACCCATCAACCTCTCCCCCCCCCTTAAAGAAATACATTAAGTGTAATTATGTGGTGTGAGGGTTGTAAGTTATCACATAGCATTCTTCTAATGACAGTGCAATGGGATTGTAGACCTTGCTTTGACCATTTGGCCATTCTAAGAGGCTTGGCTAAATGCTGCCACAGCTTCAAAAGTGTGAAGTATCTCACTTGCCCATTTGGCTGTTCTGAGAATGTGTTTGAAATGCCTCTCTGTCTTAAGCTATGACTGCAGCTCTGGCCAGTGTGTTTTGAAATGTTTTTATTTGGGAGGACAAGGACTGGTTTCATAGAATGGATTATGGAGCATGAAACACACAAATCGCTCTAATTTTCAGTTCCAATCACAGTTTTGCAAAATAAAGAACCTTCATTGCATAACATCATCAAATATTCTTTGACCACATCAGACAGCAGCCACCGTTTTTAAAAATGTAATGGAGAAGATATGCTTGAATCATCACCATGTTGACTGGTTCAATATAAAAAGTACGCTGATTAAAGATAAACTTTGAGCGAAGCATTTCGTGAGGAAGCTCTGAGGTGTATGTAGGGTTTTGTTCCAGGAGAAGATATTTCAAGGTTGGCTATAGGCTGAAAGCTGAATGATAAGGTATATTCAAATTCATGCTGCAACAACAAAAAAGAATACTTGAAGAACATACACTGTATTCAGTGATGAGAGATTGGTGCTCCTCAGTGTAAGAAATATGTGATCTGAGACATAAAGGATTGCCTCCCAGATACCACACCTGTGAAAGTACTAGTTGTGCTTCTGTCCATGAAATGTTGTCACCATTAATTTTCCTTATTTGCAGTTTCCAACAGACATCGTTTGCTTGTGTCACAAAGTGCTTTCCACCCAGGGTAAAGACCTTTGCTCCAGCAGATGAAAGGGGTTGTTTCAGTCAGGTCTCTGCATAAGCTCTTTTGAGACAAAGACAAGAAAATAAGGGTTTACTTTACCAAGTATTAAAAATGTGAAATAATCTGTTGAAGTGCTCTCCTCTCCCCACCCCCACCCCTTGTAAAAAGACCGCTGCTTTGTTGCTTGTGAGGAATTGTTTAAGGCAGACAAAGAAAAGGAGAGACCTCATGGTTTTTGCATGCCCTGACATTAGAAGAAATTTATTTAGATGTTGTTGTTATAGGTAGACAAGTCACTTCCAACTTATGGTGATCCTACAAATGAAAGACATCCAGAAAGACATCTGGATTCAGTCTTGTAGGAGCCCTGGTAGCTAAAATGGCTGTATTGCAACCAAAAGGTTGTGAGTTCGATCTTGACTAGGCTTTAAAGTTGACTTAGCCTTTCATCCTTCTGAAGCCAATACAATGAGTACCCAGCAGGTGGGGAGCAAAATGCTAATTAACTTGTGAACCGCCCAGAGAGTGCATTAAGCACTATGGGGTAGTATATAAGTGTGATTGCTTTGCCTCCTGTTCTTATTAGCATTAATGTCTTTTCCAGCTAATCCTTATCTTTCATAGTATGTCCAAAAGTATAACAGTCTTGGTTCGATCATTTTATCTTCTAGCAAACGTTCAAGCTTGATTTGAGCTAGAACCCACTGATTTGTCTTTCTGGTATTTTACCAAGTGAAATAGAGATGTCAAATCTGGCAAAAATAATGTATATCAGTTGTCCTACCAAAAGCAAAGAAGGGGCACCAAGATCATTGGTTTAAACATTTTTGTGTTCTATTTCTCATTTCAAATTTAGTGTCAAAGTATCATCTATCGTACAATAGAAGAGAGTTCAAACCAGAGCAAGCCTACTGCTAGTTCTTTATTATTGTTGTTGTTGTTGTTCGACTTTTATGCCGCCCCACTCACCTGTAGCGACTCTGGGCGACTTACAGCAAAACAATGTTTCATTAAGTACAAATATTACATCACAAAAATCACATATCAAAAGCACATCAAAGCATTAAACATCAAGAACATTACAAGAAATACCCCATCCCGATCACAAAACCAAGAATTCATAAACATTTCAAAAACACATCAAAACAGTTTGAACAATTCACAAAAAATCCCGAACTCTACCCCACTCACTAAGGACACTAAGTCCATTCCCTGCTACCGTCCAGATCTCTTCCCGTCCAGTCCGAGGTGGCAGTAACGGGTGCGGCCGGCGGCTTTTGAGCCCAGCATGGAGGCGGGGCCCAGCAGCGCCAGCAGGTGGAAGCAGTTCTTGCACTCCCGGCCAAAGCTCTCCTCCCGTCCTGCAGGGCTGATGTCCGAGGCAGCGGTAACGGGTGCGGCCGGTGGCTTTTGAGCCCGGGGTGGAGGCGGGGCCCAGCAGCGCCAGCAGGTGGAAGCAGTTCTTGCGCTCCCGGCCAAAGCTCTCCCGTCCTGCAGGGCTGATGTCCGAGGTGGCAGTAATGGGTGCAGCCGGCGGCTTTTGAGCCCAGCATGGAGGCGGGGCCCTGCAGCGCCAGCAGGTGGAAGCAGTTCTTGCGCTCCCGGCCAAAGCTCTCCTCCCGTCCTGCAGGGCTGATGTCCGAGACGGCGGTAATGGGTGCGGCTGGTGGCTTTTGAGCCCGGCATGGAGGTGGGGCCCGGCAGCGCCAGCAGGTGGAAGCAGTTCTTGCGCTCCCGGCCAAAGCTCTCCTCCCGTCCCGCAGGGCTGATGTCCGAGGCAGCGGTAATAACAATATTACATTTGAAACGGATGGTATACTTTAGTGGGGGTTTTCCAGATGTATGACATCTTGACTTTTTTTACCAATGCAGTTGAGTCTCATGTTTCTTGATTTCTCATGTTTCTTCTAATAGTGGGATCTATATTTGTAACCTTCAGTGATGGTATCAAGATTAGTTCTGGGGGCAAACTCTTATTCTATACAAGCGAGTTCTTGCAAATGGAACCTTAGCAATTTTTTAAACATGTTCCTAACATCTTTGTTGCGTCAAATCTATTTCGGGACAAAATGTGGCAAAGAATTTCGAAAATGCCTCGAAAATGTTCCTCACCCACTCCCTCCTCCAAGGGAAGCAGCGGAGGTGGGGAAAACAGCCAGAGATGCGGCACAAATGCAAGCACCGCTGCTGCTGCTGCTGGCAGCGGGAAGAACCACGTGACCAGCCCCTCAGCTGACTGAAGGGGTGTGGTCAGGCCCCTGGCCAGAAATGGTTGTGATCCCACCTCTTTTTTTTAATTAAATAGGGTGATATATCATTATTTTCATCTCTCACCCCATTGCTAGGTCTTCATTCTTATGATTATTTCCTGTACTGTATTTTCCCATCCGTTTTGCAGACAACAGCAATAAAAGAAGTAACCAATATGAAATGCATTGCCCCTTAGTTTTGAAAGGGTTACACAATGTTCAGAAAAGATGGCAACATGCCAAGCACATCACAGGAACATATCTTGTTTAACAACAACAACAAAGGCCTAGTGATACGGTGATATGATCTGGTGCTATTCTCATATATTATCAAGACAGAAGAAACAACATGGGAGTGTGTTATCACAGTCCTGAACATCACACCCAACTGCTTACATCACCAAAGCACCACCTACAGATACAACCCCCATCTTTACATACATCTGCATGGAAAATATCTTTTTAAATTGCTCTGAGTGTTGGCTTATTTATTCTTCACTGACATTAGCCACTCTGGACATCTGGGTGGGTAGAAGTTTTAGACTAAATAAAACAATCTGGAAATGAACGCACCTTGGAATTAAATAGCAACAATCGATATCAAATAATTTTCCTTGTAAAATATTATTTAAGTTTAAACCAACATACTGGGCAAAGGAAAAATAGGTCATGTGGCTTAGTCATAACAGCATAGCTTCAGATTTTAGATTATAAACAACATAAGGCATCAACAGCTTACACTAGCCTTTGTTCATCAATTCTAGCAGTAAATACTTCAGGATGTCTTTGGGAATAAGATGTTTGATAGTACATTTTCTAAGACAGGGGTGCCCAAACTTTTCAGGCCATGAGCTAGTCATGTGGTTGAGTGAGCCAGTCATGTGGTCCCTCCCATTGGAAGTGGAAGTAAAATGTGCATAACTCTGCCATAAACATTTTTACAACAGCCACAAGTCATTTACACAGTGGTGGGATGTCAAAAATTTTACTACCACACCATGGGCAGAGCCTAATGTGTGGGCGGAGCCAACAAGGAGGGTGGAGCTAATGTCATAAAAATACAAATTACATAGACATAAAAATACACATAAAGCAGATATAATACACATTAAAATAAATACACATTAAATAGAAATAAAAACACATAAAAATACAAATTAAATACACATAAAACACATAAAAATAAACATTAAAAATAAATACACATTAAATAGACATAAAACACATAAAAATACAAATTAAATACACATAAAACACAAAAATACACATTAAAAATAAATACACATTAAAATACACACCCACACCCAAAGTTGAATCACTTACCCTGGAGAGCAGGCTATGCGCAGTTGGGGAACCGGTGAAAAGGTAAACCCCCGAGGTGGTTCCCTCCCAAAGCCACTACCGGTTCTCCAGGACATTGGGAAAAGTTACTACCAGTTCTGGCAAACTGGTGTGAACCTGTAACATCCCATCACTACATTTACAGCAGCATTTTGTGCATGTGTGGGCGTGTTTTACTTCCGCTTCCAGGAACTGCGCATGTAATTGTATAGAGCTCTTGTCTAGAGATCTTATCATTCCTTCCTGCCACACTTCACCCTCTGCTGCCTCATCATCCGTGTCTGTTACCACCATGAGGGGCAGCTCAGCCCTTAAGAGCCCCACTTGTGACTTCACGTGGCCTTGGCTGGTGAGTATGCAGGGCTTAAATTATATGAATGCCGTTTGGGTTTTTAGTTTTCAAGTTAATGTGGCTGTTGGGAGTGTATTTTAACGGGTTTTAAAAGTTAAATGTTTTTGTGATTTTATTGTCATAGGGATGTTTTATATCTGACTGTTTTTATGGTGATTGTGAGCCACCCGAAGTCGCTTCGGCGAGGGGATGGCAATAGAAATCTAAATAAATAAATAACTCAAATCAGGTAGCAAAACATGGCCTTAGCTTAGTGTGGTCCAGTCAGCCCCTTTTATTCCAATTCAGTAGCCACAAAGGATCTATATTTTATGAAGTTTATTTAAGTAAGTTAAAGAAATGAATATAGCATAGGAAATCAAACTTTCAATACAGTGGAACCTCATACAACAATCACCCCGTATAGCAAAGAAATCGCATAACAATTAGGTTTTGGGAGGAAATGGCATTCCGCATAACAATTTTCCCTATGGAAAAAAATCGTACAACAATTTTTCAATGGGAAAAATCACTTAGCGAAATAAAATCGTTGTACGATGCATCCCAAAGGGAAAATTGCTATATGATGCATTCATCGTATAGCAATTGTTTCGTACAACAACGAGCCCTGTGGAACAGATTAAAATAGTTGTATGAGGTACCACTGTATAGTCATTCAAAGAATACACACAAAAACAAATCAATCCCCACAAGTGAGGAACCTCATCCATTTGGAGTTAGTTTATACTAGGCTGGTGAGAAAGTGGCAGGCTCCCCTCTCACACGGGGAAAGAATCCAGAGTCAAACTTATCACACAGCTGGCTGTTTATCTGTCTTTCTAACACAGGTTTCCAGCAAGTCTCTAGCAAGCCAGTCTAAACATGCTAGGTCCCATCCTTAAATGAGCAAAAACACAGAGTTGTATTTAGTGGATAAAAAGCTAATGAAAAAGTGTAGCACCAAGCCAGATATTTCATTACAGCGCAGGCCAGATGTAATGGTGTCGTGGGCCATAGTTTGGACACCCCTGTTCTAAGAGTTCATACCAGGTAGCTTGTGCTTACCATTATGCTGCATTACAAACTTAACAAGTTAACTACACTACTATATACAACCTTGAAAGTAAAGTGTACCTCTGGAGAAGGTAGGTATTGTTCACTCCCAAGTATACAGGGATGGTTAAACAAGGATGCTCCGATGGAGAATTTTCTTTTGTCCTCTAAGTGGAAGGTTTTGTTTCTTTAATTTTACAAATGGGTGACAAGCCATCCCTAGTTCAGCTCACTTCCTAAGGCAAAGAAGCAAATGTTTGCAAGCACACCCTCTTTTCACCTATTGGTAAGGATTGTGACAGAAGCTCTAAGGTGAGAAACTTACAAACCTTTGTCTACTTTCTCCATGCTTTAGGAAGCCAAATGGATATGTAGAAGACCTGGCAAGGCAACTGGGCCTGAATGTACTGTATTTTAGAATTTACTAAAATATATTTGATGAAAAGAAAGAAGTAGCAATAGCAATTACACTTATATACGGCCCAATAGCACTTAGTGCACTCTCTGGGCAGTTCACAAGTTAATTAAAATTTTTGCCCTCAACATACTGGGTACTCATTTTACTGACCTTGGAAGAATGGAAGGCTGAATCAACCTTTATTCCAAACATACACAAAACATACACAAAACAACAAAAACACGTAAATCACATGTGTGTCCCCGAATCGTGCCCACTCTTACCCCACCACCACCACCTATTCTGCCCTCAATTCTCTCCAAAATACTGGTATCCTCTCATTCCCCAGTGCTGTAGTTTCAGAGCTTGTAATTTACCTCCTTTGTATTATTGTTCCCAGAACTTTCTTGCATCTTGACTAGGTTTAATACCTTCTTCATTAGTTGTAGTATAAATCACAAATGGGTTCCATATGTTCTAAAAAGTGCCTCTATTTATTAAGTCCTTTCTGGCTTTGTAATCTACTGCCAATTTATCATTTAGGACTAATTGCCAGATCTCCCTGTACCAGATTTCTTTATTAAACTTGATTTTGTTTTCCCATTCTCTGGCAAACATAGATTTTGTCACTGTCAGCAAAATTAGGACTAATTCCTTTTGGTTTCTAGCCAACTTAAGATCCTCTATCTCACCCAGTAATGCTAACTTTGCGGTCATTTTTATTGAAACACCTAAAAAAATTCTATTTCTTTTTCTACAGCTTTCCATACTATATGTAGCAGCAATGCCACCACATATGTGTATATGAACCTTCCTCTTCTTCACACCTCCAACAATTCTTTGGTTTATTCTTGTTCATCCGGTGAAGTTTTATCGTGGTCATATACAATCTCCATATAAGTTTATAATAATTTCTTTTTCCTTGATAGAGAGAGACTTTATTACTCTTTGATTCCATTTATTTTTTCCAGCTAGTTCCATCTATCTTTCTTTTCAGATCATCTTACCATATTTTCTTTAATAATTCTCCTCCTGTCATCTCCCAATTTAGTTCTTTATAAAGCTTTATCTAATCCTTTTATCCCATTGTTAGATAAAGCTTTATCTAATCCTTTTATCCCATTGTTCCATTCGAGATCTTAGTAACCAGTTAAGTTTTAAATTCTCATATATATGCTCCCTTGTTCATCCTTCTCTACAATTATTTATCCAATCTTTTACTAACAGCATTTTATTCTGTTGTAATATAGCTCTTGAACCCTTTATATTGGCTATCGGGCAATCTTTCACATCAGTAAGTTCTATTACTGGGGAGATATCTGGTGCTACCCCCTTTTTCATCTTCCTCCATACTTTATATAATTCTTCCAAGTTTTGTTGTTTATTTTGATTTTGGACATTAGATTCCCCAAAAATAACTCTCCTTTAAAACCATTAAACTCTACCTAGTCAGGTTCTTCACTTTTTTGATCACTTTGGTTTAATTTCAGTATTATTCTTAGTTGAAACACTTTATAATAAAGTTTTAGATTGGGAATTCCTAGACCCCAGTCCTTTTGGTTTAAATACCAAAGTGTTTTTGCTATTCTAGGATTGTTATTTCCATTACAATATCTGTCCACAATCCCTTGCCATCTACTCAATTCCTTTTGATTAATAGTTATTGGTAAATTCCCTAACGAGAAATTAATTTTTGGGCTTAACTTTCACTTTACATAAGATTATTCGCCCTAACTATGGCATCTTTAACTTTTCCAACCTTTTTATCATATTTTTTAATTTCAATTTTCAATTTATCAAAGTTTAATCTATATAGATCCATCACATTCTCTGATACATTTATACCAAGGTAGTTCATATTTTCCTTAATTTTAATTTGATATTGTTCTTTCATCTCTCCTTTTTCTTCTTTACAATCACACATTATTACAGTGGTACCTCACTTAAAGAGCATAATGTGTTCCACAAGATTGCTCTTTAAGTGAGTTTGCTCTTTAAGCGAAACACCATTGAAAGTGACCAATTGGGGGGGGGGGATTGTGAACCCCGATGTATTTGTTAAGTGAGTTTTTGGTTGGTTTTATTTGTTAAGCGAAGCGAACATTCAGAGAAAATTCTGCTCTTTAAGTGAGTTACTCTTTAAGCGAGGCGCTCTTTATGCGAGGTTTGACTGTACTTTGGTTTTTTTCCCAATTGACCTTTAGCCCCGTGTTTATTTTGAACTCACTTAAAAAAAAATTAACCTTTGTTAAGTTTATCAGAGGGTCCTTTACTATCAATAATGTGTCATCAGCGAACAGACTAATTTTCTTATTTTCCATTCCTTTAATTTGGTCATCTTTTCTAATCGCCGTCACCAATGGTTCCAAAGCCATTATAAAAAGGATAGGCAAAAAGGGACAACCCTGCCTCATACATGATTTTAAGGTTACATTTTGTGTATAATCTTCATTCATTCTTATTTTAGTGTAACTCAGACTATAAAGCTGACCAATTACATGTTGAAAATTTGGGCCAAAAACTATCTTCTTTATTATTTGTTTTATTGTTGTCCACTGTATGGAGTCAAAAGCCTTGTAAGTATGTAATGCGAAAAAACATATTTTTTTTCTTTTTTGCCAAATTGATAGTATTTATTAACCATGTAATCAAGACTTCAAGTTATCTGCCTTTTACAAACCCTGCCTGATCTTCTTGAATATATTGATTCATATATTTTGGGTATAATGTGAATGCAGAGCAATCCCTGGGCTTTCATTCAGTCCTGGGAAGTGTGGGACAGCAAGAGAAGATCAACATAATTCCCTCACATGCCTAAATTCCCTAAATATTCTCACTATCATGAGTCTTCTCCAGCTCCTCACACCCTATGGGAGTGCAATAGACAATCATATACAGCTCTCCAAAGCTAAACAAAAGACACAGAGAACAAAAGTTGTTGCTCTTTGGGGCATCAGGAATATTGCCATGGTAATTTGCAAGTTACTTAATGGAAAACAATCAGGTAACCTGTTATTATGATAGTCTAATAGACAAGCCATTCTTACACTGTGGTGAGGCACCTTTGTCCCTCCTGATATATTAGAGTTCAACTCCCCAAAAGCCTGAGCTATCCTGGGAACTAGTGCAAGTTGTAATCCACCACGCTTGATTTCTCTGTTTTGTTTGTCATAACAGAATGTGATAGACTCGCTGTCAGTCTTTCTGATATTGTAAATTAACTTTCCAAAATCTTTTCTACTGTTCATAATGGCTAATATCCCAGAGCCATTGGCATGTAAAACTCCTTTTTGACACTCGAAACAAAATATGCATCCTTGAGCAACCCATCTGGTTCAGTTTTTACTCCTTCTGATCTTCAGGGCTACATAGGATGAAGGATTTCTCAGCTCTGAAGACTGTGAACCTGGTGTCAGGGCGAAGACCCTTTAGAACAAGAGATGAAATGATGGGGATTATGGTTTATGGAGCAACAGGATGAATGTACTGATAGTACATTAGCATAATAATAGCTGTGTGTGCTGTATCACCTTCTGAGAACTTCAAAGCTTATGTGATGGGGCCTCAAATTGGCTGCTTTTCTTAAACTTTCTCTCAGCACTTTGTTCTTTGCAAAAGAACTCTTCCCAGTTATCTGTGCAGACAAGGACGTTCAAAACATCACTCAGGCCTGCATTGGCAAAATTCCCTCTGAAAATCATTGTTTTAAAGCAGGTAATGTACACACGGACACATTGCACAGAACATTTGTGATAACAGTCATAACAGACTTTCAGCACAAATCACCTTCCTTGAGTTCAGTTCAAAGGCAAAAGGGAGATGTACAGGATTATAAAGAAAAAAAATACCACAAGTTTGTTACTTAATTTTATATTTTTGATGTTTAGAATTGATAGTCACTTTTTAAAGCTCTTCAGTCTACTTCAGATAAAATTAAAGTGTTTCAGGAGAGAGAATGGTGTAACCTCAAATGCTAGAGTCCTAGTATAGTAATAATTTTGTGCCAGAAATTATTCTGGGTTGAAAGAATTATTGTTGAAAGCAATTTCTTGCTTTTGAACTGCTAGGTTGGCAGGAACTGGAACAGAGATGGGCCCTCAAACCGTCATGCAGTACCTGGGTCTTGAACTGCTGACTTGCCGGCCTTCCAGCTAACAAGGCGAGCTTCTTAACCAGTGGTGGGCAGCAAATAATTTCGCTACCACACTGTGGGTGGAGCCTATGTTGTGGGTGGAACCTAGTCATGCCTGCCATATGGCCATATATACATCTGAAAACACAGGCAGCACTGGCTCTTTGGCTGTAAATGGAGATGAGCACTGCACCCTAGAGTTGGATATGACTGGCTTTTGAGCAAGGGAGACCTTGAACCACTTGCAGGGACAAAACCTGACGTCAAATTTGAATACCAATCAGAGATTTTCTGTTATTAGGTAAAAGTTGTCCTTGCTCGAAAGCCAGTCGTTACCAACTCTAGGGTTCAGTGCTCATCTCTGTTTATAGCCAAAGAGCCAGTGGACTTGATCCACAAAAGCTCACATTAAAATACAGCAGTTAGTCTTTAAGGTGCCACAACGTTTTTGTCTTTTTGTTTTGTTTACTCTCTGATATGCTTGCACAGAATAAAACTTTTTACATTGTAGCTGGGCTAGTCTGGGCAGGGCAGGGAGGTGGGTGTGGCCGCCCAATTTCGCTACACACATCCTGCCCGAAGGCCACCCGATTTTGCTCCCCCTCTTGGCATGTGTGTGTGCAAACCTGTTGCTGCCCACCACTGTTCTTAACCACTGAAAGGTTGTGAATAAAATTTATGAGTGGGCCCTGAAAACCAAAGCACCCACCTATTGAAGGTGGAAGACTCCTGATTAAAGTATAATGGGTGGCATTGTGGAGAGGCAGGCTTTGGGCATGACTTGTTAGTGTGGCATTAGGAATGAATGTGGCCTTTTATTCCCATTTATGAAAATTGTGTTGGGTGGTTGTGTGAGAGTTTTCTTTAGTGACATTCCTGCACAGCTCCTGTCATAGACTGCAGAGTTGCCAGGAGTTTAGGGGATAATCTGGATCCCCCACAGGGATGTGTCTGGCTGAAAGGCCAGTCTCGTATCTCTAGCAACATAGCATAGCACTGTTCAAAGAGGGAGGGAAGAACACTGTCATTAAACAAACCTCAGAGCACTAGTAATTATCCTGATTTGGGGGGGAGGTGAGGCTCCACTCTTAAATTCCTAGAAAACATACCCAGTCCAATTTTGCAGTGTCTAGGCAGGTGACCTATGAACTTCCAGTCCTAATTCCTTGTGCTGGTATTTGCCATTTAAAGTCTCCTGGCAGTGGACTAACATATTGGAGAGACCCAACCCTATACTTCTATGCTAACCAAAACCAGCTCAAGACACAAGAGACAAAAAAAAATCCCTCTGAAAACAGGGATTGTGAACCAAGCAAGGGATTCCTCACCTCCAATCTGCAGTCCACCCGGTAGTGTAGCGTTGATTTCAGCCGCCCGGGGCATAAGACAAATTTGTCGCCCCCTGGTGGACACTGGTGCCTGCTCCAGTGCCTGAGTCCACCCCCTGCTCTGGAATGTTTCTTGCTTATGCATGATTCTAGAGGAATCCCATGACACCCACTAGCCAAAGCCCCTTCATCCCCAGCTGCACTCCAACCACATGTTTAGAGTGGATGGACAGGACAAGGCAACAGAGAACTTTCCTGAGAGAGAGTCCTGAAAGCCCCACGAAACTCTGAGCTGGAAGAAGCCAACACATTGGTACCTGTGTGCATATACTGATTTAGAACATGGGGCCAGTAGAAAAGGGGGGGGTAGGAAGGTGCTCATTTAATGCTCAAAGGTACACCATTGGCTTGGTCCCAGTTCACTGTTCATTATGAAAGACCCAATTTAAAACTTCCTTTGGGCTTAATAAAACCACCTTCTTCAATACAGCACTCATCCATTTTATACTGGAAAGCTTGCCAGTAGACATTGTCTATTATTGTCTCACGTTTCTGTGAACATGTGAAGAATGGTCCCACAGGCTGTGGGTGGAATTAATTTTAATTGTTAATCATATTTTGTTTCTGTTTGGCTCTGAGTTGTCCTGGTTGGGTAGCTCAGTGGTTTAGGTTGACTTGATCCACAAAAGCTCACATTAAAATATAATAGTTAGTCTTTAAAGTGCTACAGTGTTCATTCTCTGATATGCCTGAGTTCCTCACTGTACCTCCTAAAACAGGGTTCCCAATTCTTGACTTTTTTTTTAAATCAAGACTTCAAGTTATCTGCCTTTTACAAACCCTGCCTGATCTTCTTGAATATATTGATTCATATATTTTGGGTATAATGTGAATGCAGAGCAATCCCTGGGCTTTTGTTCAGTCCTGGGAAGTGTGGGACAGCAAGAGAAGATCAACATAATTCCCTCACATGCCTAAATTCCCTAAATATTCTCACAACCATGAGTCTTCTGCAGCTCCTCACAGCCTATGGGAACACAATGGTCAGTCATGTGTACACCTCTCCAAAGCTAAACAAAAGACACAGAGATGCTCTTTGGGGCATCAGGAATATCACCATGGTAATTTGCAAGTTACTTAATGGAAAACAATCAGGTAACCTGTTATTATGATAGTCTAATAGACAAGCCATTCTTGCACTGTAATGATGCACCTTTGTCCCTCCTGAGAATAGTTGTTGCATCCATGTCCTCTGCTGCTGTCCATACCCTTCACTGCCTACCCTGGACATCTAGGTCTGCTCTCGCCTTGTTTCTCACAGTCTTACTGTTTTCCTAACAACAACTGCTTTGTAATGATGCAGTGCTATATTGAAAAGTGACAGCACTGGTTTAGTGTTCAAGTTTTCTAGTGCTAGACTACAATATCACCAAAACCACAAGAGACCTTGCATCTTTGATAAGAACTAGGGCAGCGAAAAAGGTGACTGTGGCTAGCACATGTATTAGCCAGGGTTCCCAGGGATGTTAGATGTTTATTAATTACATTCATAGCTGTCCTGCCTCCAATGAGTTCAAGACAGCTATAGCACTAAACTAGTGTGCCAGCTCCCCAAATAGCAGCTTAGGAAAACAAAACAGACTGAAAATGCACAGGGGTGTAAGTAGAACAGCGTGAGTAACTAGAAATCAAAACAATCTGACCAAAGGGTGGTTGGTTTGAGAAGTCTCTTTCATAGTGCTTCATTGTACAGATCAGAGAGAACACACCCATTGGTTCCATGGAACATTGCCATGCACAGAAGCCCACAAAAGAAGTGGCGTGATCTTTGAAAGTTGTTTCATGGAACAAATAGTACTGGAAGAAAAAGGAAGTCTACAGTTCTAGAGTAAAAATAAATAAATGCAATTTATGCAAATTAAATGAGGACAAAAGGAACATTGTTTTGAATGCTGCAAATTAAACTGATTGGAGTCCAGCTCCCCCCCCCCCCCAAGAATTCTATATCTTTCACTCCCAGTCTGATTTTTGCATCACTCCAAGTAACACAAGTCAAGGAAGCCTCTCAACAAATACAAATTCTTGGTGCTTAAATACTTAACTATTCAATGAAATCTGTGATTGCATGTAACATTTTACATGTTTATTAATGTATTCCCTACTTTGTGCCCCTTCTTCCTAGGACAGTACACAATGATACCATGTTACCTCTTAACAGCGTTGTGAAATAGTTCAGATATATAGATGGTGTCTACAGCCCTGGAAAAGGCCAAGTGGAAAAAACCACCAGTGCTTTAGGGCAACCAACCATGTGTCTCTCTGAATTTAGTTTTTAAAATAAAATCTCAAGTGCTGCTATGGGGAAAAAATACATAAATAAAGACTGGTATATAAGACAGTGAGCGACAAAGAAGTAAACTTAGGGTGTAGTTAGAGTGTCCAGTTATTTCAGCTTAGATCTGTTTTGATCATGATAGGGATTCTCTGAGGTGTGGTGTGTCTTTGGGGGTATGAACTGACCACACAGAACCTTAAGCAACTCTGTTTAGTACACTCTAGACCAGGGTTTCTCAATCTTGGGCCCTCAGATGTTCTTGAACTTCAATTCCCAGAAGTCCTGGTCAGCTGATGTGCTGAACTGGGCTTCTGGTAACACTTGGGGGTACAAGATTGAGAAACCCTAGTCTAGACCAGGATTTGGGAACCTGCAGCCTTGAGGGGAGCCTGGGCTTCTGGGAATTGAGGTCCAAGTACATTTGGAGGCCCATGGTTCAGAAACCCTGGCCTAGAGGAAACAGGCTAGTCCTCCAGATGTTCTGGAACTTCCATTCTCAGAAGCCCAGGCTCCCCTCAAGGCCACAGGTTTCCCACCCTTGGTCTAGGCTAATCTCCTTTAAAGGAAGAGGAAACAAAAGCAAAAAATCTCCCTCCTATCTCATCCTCCCTCCTATGCTTGACCCACATCACTTTCCTGAGCAATGGAAAGATGCCTTGTGGCTTTCTCTTGGAGGAGAAAGGAGACAAAATTTTCATCTTTTTAAGTGTTCCTAGCTGATGGGTGTTTTAATTCAGGATTCTGAAGACCTGGATTCAAATCCTCACTCAACCACAGCAATCCCTGGGTAGCATTGAGATGGTTGTTAATTGACTTCATATGGTTGTTGTAAACAAAAATTAAGAGGGAAGAATTGCACACACCACCACAAGTTCCTTCAAAAGAAGCAGGAGACAAATGTAATTCACAATTACAGTCATATTTCCAATGCATAAGGAGTTGGGGGGGGGAGCGTCATTTCTTCACTTTGTAATTTACATCTTAACAATATAAAATCTACCTATGGGCTACTCCAAGCGAAACCTAGCAAGACTGCAACCCTGAATGTGACGCATTCCTCTGTTCACCAAGTCATTCCTCTATCACAACTTGAAATAATATACAGAGGAGAAAGACTCACATGTCTTGGAAATGTCTATGCTGTGCCTCAGATGCAGTAAGAGTATACGTTAGTGTTGCTGTGCAGAAATGTCCTTGTGTGTGTGTGTTGGTCACCCTTGGAAAACAGATTCTCATATTCACCCAGGCTGTGAAACATATTGTGGGGCTTTGCCTCCATCCCTCACCAGACCCTCTCCATAGGCTTTGTAATCAGCTCTGTTGTGGGCTTGGCAACTAAATTAAAGTCTCCAGCTCCTTGCTAGGAGGTACTTCTTAAGGCAGCTGTGTGTCCCTTTGCAATCAGTCTGCATTGACTTTGGGGCTGAATTAATCACACCTTTGCCTGTGGTTCCTGCTCATTTGCAGGAGGGGGTGGTGGTGATGGAGGGAGCTGTGAGATCAAGACTCAGTGTAGTAATCTATTCATGAATGACCCCAAATAATTTTCTGCCTCAATGCTTCTGCCTTTCCCCCATTTATCCAAGGCAAGATAGACCATATGGAAAGCCCTCTCCCTGCCCTTGAGAGTCTAAATAGAACATTTCAATAAAAGAAACAGAAAGCCCTTAAGTGACACCCACTAGATGCTTCACTATCTGATGATAGGCCTAGGCATTAATTTCATTTGGTTGCTCCAGGCGACACCCCAGGAGATGACACAGTTGGGGGATGGGGTGGAGACCAGCTTTCATAAATCTTGCTTCTTCAGGGTTGTGTTTGAATTCCTGTGTATATATAGCTGTTAAGTTACACTAGCTATATGAGGGAGACAATCAAATCATTGTCATGAACTAAAGCAGTCGGTTTCTTAATAACATTTTTTTTTCCTTTTCAAATAAATTGATTTTATTCCTAGGGGAGGATTTTGTGTGGCCTTGCAATACATGGTTCGCTGGCTGAAACCCCAGACTAGGATGAACTAATTAATTGAGTTTGCTCCAGACGATGCTGCCAATGGTTCTCTGCAAGCAGAACTTAGTGGAACTAGCAGTGACGTGCCTGAAATGGTTGTTTACAAGGTCAGTTAGTCGTCTGAATGCTTCAGTGACTGCATACCCACTCTGGGCAAGCTCATATATACTGTATAGAAAGAGGTTGCCTCTCTTTATATATATGAGCTTGCCCAGGGTTTGAAGGACATCAGAGGAGCTTTTCCTCCTGATCCCACCCCTCACACGGGTGCATTTGGTGAGGACAAGTGACAGGGCCTTCTCTCAGGCTACTCCAGAGCGGTAAAACTCCTTCCAGGAAGGGGGCCTGCACCCTCTACCCCACCCCTTTGCTGTTCTTCCTCAGGCAGCCAAACACTCTTCTCTACAGGCAGGCTTTCCCTCAGTGACTAAGGGAAAAGTTCTTTAAAACCAGGCTGTGGTTTTGTTTTGTGAGATCTGGTGGTGCAGTGGTTAAACTGCTGAATTTTTTTTAAAAAAATCATGTCAGAAGCACACAAAGACACTTTCTGAGTTGAAAGGATTTTTGCTGGACGAACTCCACTCACGGGATGACCAAATGAGGCTCCTTTCATGTTCCCTAGATCTTTTCCCCACCGAAGTGGTCCCTATTGATCTATTTGCAATTTCTTGCTTTCGATCTGCTAGGCTGGCAGGAGCTGGGACAGAAAACGGGCGCTCATTCTGTCATTCAGTACTCCGCTCTTGAATTGCCGACCTTCCAGCTAACAAGGTGAACTTCTTAACCACTGAGCCACCGCAGTCCCATTAACTGCTGTACTGGAACCAAAAGGTTGTAAGGTTGATTCTGACCAGGGATCACGGTTGACTCAGCCTTCCATCCTTCCAAGGTCTGTAAAATGAGTACCCAGCATGTTGGAGGCAAAATGATAATTACCTTGTGAGCCGACCGGAGAGTGCACAAAGTGCTATGGGATGGTATATAAATATGATTGCTTTTTTGCTTTTGCTCTACATGTTTAATATTTCTTGTTTTAATATAGTAAGCAGCCTTGGAGGGGGGGGGGGTTGTAAATATTTTAAATAGCTAAAGCAGGGGTGCCCAAACCATGGCCCGGGGCCGAATCCAGCCCCCGACGCCAATTCATCCAGCCCACAAAGCCCTCATCGCTCCTGGAAGCGGAAGCAAAACGCGCCCATACGGAGCGACAAGGGCTTTGCGGGCTGAATGAATTGGCGTCAGGGGCCATAGCAACCAACTCCCTGAACCACGTGACCTGCCTGCTGCACAAAAAGTTTGGGAATCCCTGAGCTAAAGGAATGAATCACTAAAATGCAGGCACAGCATTGCCGAGTATATGTAGAGGAAACATGGCCTAGTGGCCAACCCCCCCCCCCTGCTTTGCAAGGAGTAGGGGCAGGATGCCAGCCCTCCGAAACCCAGTGGAAAAGATGAGGCAACAGGTGGTCCTAAAGAGGCCATGGGAGGTCATACAAGGCTAGCTGGGGCTAAGGCAGCTTGCCAGATTGCTACAATGACAGGCACTTTGTTAGACCAGATCCCTTGGGGAGGGAGGGAGGATGTCTGACTTCACCCAGTCTGAGCAGCCAAATGGTATGTCACAATCCAAAGGAAAATATGTGTGTTCAGCTGGCAAGGATGTAAGCAATTTTGCAAGGGGGTGGCATATCATCTGAGAAGGGCTAAACAATTTGGTCTTCCTGTGTGCATGCTCCAAACCCTCCTCAATTACAAATTTATATTTGCATGTTTTACATGCACATGCATGTAATGGGTAGGATCCAGATTTAGTCATGCTTAGAACAAACTCACTGATTCCATGCAAAGCATGCACAAGTCTGGACCCACCCGTGTGTGCCAAAAGGCTCTTAGACACAAGGTTCATGTGTGGGAAGTGATGTTGCCTGGAAAGACAGACTGGAATGTGATCAACTCTGGCTTTACTTTTCTAAACCATAACAATTGTGTGCTGTTAAGTCAATTCTGACCTCTGCTCTTCTATGTAGAGAATAGCCATAAATGGTGTACCATTCCCTTTTTCAGGAGGAAGGTATCCTGGAACTGTGCAGCTTGCCCAAAGCCATGCAGGCAGGTTCTTCTCGGCCCCAACCCCAGCCCAATTGTGCATGTAAGCATGCCTAGCAGCTTCTCCCCTCAGTACATATCAAGTTTCTAAAGGACAGGAATTCAGTAGAGGCGTGACTGAGGGGGAGGAGGGTTGGATTGTGTGACTTCACATATCATCATTCAAAGAACCACAATTTAGCAACCAGTATTTTTGGTGCCCTCTGTGAATCACACACATGGTGACTGATAAGCTCACTTACCGGGTGGAAGATATCATGTTCCTGGTAGTGGCAGTGCTCAAAGGCCGGCAGAGAGGATCAACCTGCCAAAGGCCATGCTGTCCCTGGTGTCCAGACGTGAGACAGCTGTGACATGTCGCCACTTTGCATATCTCCTACAATGACACCCATCTTATGAATGTAGAAGAAGTTGATACCTCGCTGGTCAAGTGGGCATGGAAGGACACCAGCAGTGGTAATCCAGAAGCATGGTAGGCAAGCAGGATGGGTGACACCACCCACTTTGGCAACCTCTGGGATAAAGTGGGCAAGCCAACGTTCAGACCCCCGTAAGCCACAGAGAGCTTCTGGGAGCACATAAGGGCCTCAAGCCTGGCCAGCTAGAACAGGAAGGCTCTCTTGACGTTGAGTGTAAGAAGTTACCTGTTGAGGTCCGAAGAAGTTGGTAGGATGATGGGGCTGGGAAGGTGAAAGTTGGATACAACATTGGGCAGGATAGAATTACAGGAACAGTGTGGGTGGGTTCACAGTGGGCAGAAGGACACCAGAAATCAGGTCTAAAGAGACCACATGCATAGCCAGGCATGCACTACCATACTAGTTGTGGAGGTCATTCTTTTTCTTCTTGTGCTGTATCTGATTCTGAATATTGATGATCATTGTGGCAATCAGCCACGAAGACTGTCCTGTTAATATAATGCCATGGCCTTTCATCCTCCTTCTGCATCACAGCATGACACCAATACCACTGATCCAGGTTCACGAGTCACTTTCTGGTCTTGAGCCCTTTTTGCACACAAAGTCCTCCTCAGCCCCAGGCCAGGATGAATGAAGCTGCTGCCCTCCATCAAGATAAATTCAAGTGGGATTTAATCCACTTGGGGACCATCACCCTTCCCTGTGGACTTCACCAAGACCGTTAGTCATCATGATTGTCAGGCTAGTTAACTGCTGCCTGATGCTAGGCGTTGAGTCGCTGGCAGTATGGTCTACTCTATTACCATAGCAGGATAACCTGGCCAGAATTGTGTGGAGGTCATAAGGCCTAATAATCTCTGGGTTGCCATGGCCGGGACAGGGGTGCTGGAAACAGCTGACCAGTTCCTGAATCTTGGAGATGCAGGACTCCAAGAGAAAAGCCTGGGCCCTAATGGAGTTGATGACAGCCCTGATGTGGCTGATAGTTTGGCAGGGCTGTAGGTGAAACTTGTTGAAATTGACTTGGAGGTCAAGAGTCTTGAGGAGGCAGAGAATGAAGTGGATGTTCCTCTGTGCTGAGCATTCCAAGGGGGAGGGACACTAGAAGCCAGTCATCCAGGTACGGGAAACCATGGAACCTCTTGGACCTGAGATGAGCCACCACTGGTGCCATACATTTTGTGAAGACCCTGGGGCTGTAGACTGGCCAAAGGCCAGCACGCTCTACTGGTATTTAACCATATCCTGGGTAAAGTGGAAGAAATGCAGGTGCTCCTTGTGTATGGTAACATGAAAGTAGACATCCTTCAGGTCTATTAAGGAGAGCCTGCTTTTCTGGGACAGGAGGGGGAGGATGGACTACAGTGTCATCATCCTGAGCCTCGTGATCTTGACATGGTGCTTCAGTCACCTTAGGCCCAGGATGGGTTGGAGACCACTTTCCTTTTTGTCAATTATGAAATAGCAAGAATAGAAACCCACATGAAGATCCAATAGGGTATGCTCTCGAGAGCACCCTTGTCCAGGAGGCACCCTTGTCCAAGAAGAATGACCTCCACAACTAGTATGGTGGTGCATGCTTGCATTGTTGTGCCCTGGCCACCCATTTAAACTTGGCATTCTTGTATGCCCTCTGCTGTTTGGAGGAGGATGAGGGATAGACTCCCTTGCATTTGGTAGTCATGTACTTCTTGTAGAGGTTGTCCATCACCTCATCTGTAGCATTGCTGAAAAGGTCCTCCCTGTCGAAGGGGAGGTCCTTGATCATCCTCTTCACATCCTCAGAGGCCAGTGAGCTTCAGCTAGGTGCACCTTACAGAGGACCATAGCACCCAGCAATTTATCAGAAGTGTCAACCGTATGGTGAGGTGCATGTATCTGCTAAGCTGCCAAAAGCATGCCTTCCTGGCAGAGCAGGTGTAGGGCAACTGCGATCTCATCCAGAATAGTGTCAAGGACCAATGTGACCGATTCCAAAAGATGCCTCTGGTAGGCCCCCATGACTGCTAAATAGTTGCCAATCCAAAAGCCCAATGCTGCAGTCACATAGACCTTCCTGCCCATGAAATCATGACCTGAAAATGAGGAGGTGTTATACCCTGGGGTCAGCTCCCTCAAGAAATGGGACGACACCAGTGTTGGCTGGTCCTCGACATTGGGAGGTTCCAAGAGCACTCTCTGGCAGGATGTGGTGGAGCTCCTCCCAGGTTTCCATAGCACAAATGCATCTTCCACCTCAGCCAAGCCTGGCCATTATGGTTCCAGGGACCCTAGTTCTCAGAACACCAAGAACATTGGTGGGTAAAAACATTGCATTGGGGAGAACCAAGGGATCTCCCTAGTAGCAGGCAGAAGGGGCTCCTGGAAACCAGGCCAATCATAATGGGGAAAACCAAGCAAGTATATAGAAAGTAACCAAAGACAGACACTTCAACTTTTTTATTTTACTTCACCCGAAATCAAGCCCTGTTGTGTGTGCCATGTCTTGTGCACATTCTTCTTAGGCAGTGGTGGCAGTTCCAGTGCTGAGCTGCTGGGGACATGGGATGGGGACCGCAATGAAGCTGTGTGAGGTGGTGGTGTCCAGGAGTGCAGAGTGGTTGGTCACTGGACAGGGAAGGGCTGAAGCAGATGGAGACATCACAAGGTGGAAACTCCTACAAAGTGGAGCCAGTAATGAAGAGGTTGTCCATGCCCCCTGCCTACATCAGACTCATGGCTGCTTCTGGGATCACTGCTCGAGGCTGTGTTTGGAAGACTTTTGTTCCTGTTTAGGCAGCTTCAGGGTACAATTTGTGCTTTTTTACTCACCCAGGGACTTATGTTTGTTCTTCCCCACTGCTGGTTCATCCCGACAGCAGACCCTCTATAGCTTGATGTAGCCAAGGGGTGGGTCCATTGCTGTGGCAGGGATAGCATGGAGGGAATGTTCCTACGGGTAGGGACAAAGCGATGATTGCCTGCAAGCTTTGTAAACTTCTGGCAATGGGGCCACGACTGCGTCTGATGCAATTCCCCCAGTCAGAAGAGGCAATAGGAATGCCCTTTGGTTTGTTGATGTTTGTTGGTGCAGCTAATACATGCCTTGAAGGGGCCCATAGGAGACATAAACCACAGCCAGTACCCAGAGGACAGCAATGGCAGTAAAAACAAAACTGAGGAAAGAAGCTGCCATGCATGTTTACATGCTCAGTGTGGGGTTGGGGCCACTCTAGCAGCTTTTCTTTGGCTATGGAAGTCTCCGCTAGGAGCTTCACACATGCGCAAAACCCCATGTGTGAGTGATCTACAGAGGCCACAAAGAAGAACATGTGCATCTATGTGTATAAAAATGCCCATATGTGCAATAGGTCTTGATCAATTTAAAGATTGTGGTTTACACAACCAGAAGCAGTTTAAATGAAACCACTGGTTGAGGGTCATTAATCTCACATCGATACTTGTATCAGTGTAAATTAAATTGATTTGGGCTATGAGCCCACTCACATCATTTTGTAGCTGGGGTTTCCAGATGATTGACAGAGACTGCACCAGCATCTCCACTGCAGCTGCCATGGTGGATCTTTTTAAAAATAATTTATTCGAAGTGTCAAAGTGCCATGACACTTTGAATAAATATATATATATTAATGATCACTGGTGGCAGTAGAGATGGGCTCCAGCCTATCTTCTGGGGGTGGTATCCCCTGATCTTGGGAAGCCCATCTCTTCTGACCAGTGGCTACAATCTCTGCTGCTGCCACAGTTCCCCTCCCCCAAACAGGTAATTGGTGGCATCTCCCCACTCCCAGTCAACGGATTGAATGGTTGGGATTTGCAGCACAGATGCACTGCGATACACAACCCCAAACAACATGTGATCTCAAAGGTGGCCTTCTGCCTTGAAACCCATGAGCGGTGCTACCGATCAGAAGCAACCAACCTGGGCAAGGTGGGCAGCCTGGGTTGATATAAGTCAGCTTCTGTGCTCTGCCTATATAGCTATGCATTGTTTTGAAGAAACTTAGTTTCACGATGTTTGCATGAGTTCTTTATGTTTTAAGTCTCATTGAGAACTCTGATGGCAAAACAAAAAAAGGCAAGCAGCCATTAAAAGTAAGTTTCCCTAAAAAATAATTACCCAGGCGTAATTATAACCTTAAACCTGCCGTCCTAAACTGCAAGACCCAGCCAGGATGCCTTTTGGGTCCTCCCCCCCCCCATTTATTTTTATTTTATTTATTTATTTACTTACATTTTTATACCGCCCTTCTCGGCTTTGTAACAAAATGCTGGAGAGGGATTGCATTTAAAGAAATAGTCCATCCAGGTCTATAGGGTGTGTAGGGCTTAAATGAAGCTCTCCCCCCCCTCTTCCCCAACAACTTGTCCAGCGCACACAAAATCCCACAACTTCTCCCACCGGGGACTTGGAATTCCATCTACTTTGGAGCCCATGCTCACCAGGGAGGGCTCCAAATGGATCGCAGAAGGAGCTTTTCATCTCCGTGCTGGGACTAGATGCTCGTCTGCATTTCTTGTTGGGCACTTCATCTCCAAGGAAGCCTCTCCCTCCTCAATGCAGGCATACATGCACGTACCCTTCACTTTCTAAGAAGGATGCTACCCACTGGGCTATTCAGAGCCCTGAAATAAAAGAAAAGGCTTAATAAAGCGGCATTCTAGGAGGTAGAGGAGGAAGAGAGAGAAAAGATTAGATTAGATGAGCGGTGGTTTGGGCTGTGAGGCCTCCTTTGGGCCAAGAAGGCTGGGGGAGAGAATAAGATTACTGACACACACACACCCCCGCAGCCCCCTAACCCCATCCTCAGTACACTCATACACAGCCTGTCCTTTCCCTGAAAGACTTCATGGCCACAATCACACCACTTAATCCAATTTTCCTTCTCTAACAAGAATTTTATCAACACCCCCACCTCCATCTCTGAATTCCAGCTGCCTTCTTTCTCTCTTTCCAGAGTGTGCCCCCCCCCAAAAAAAAACCCAGAATACTATGAAGGCCAAGTTTTTTTATGGCTACATGTGGATATTTGCTGAGCCTCTGGCCCTAGGTGGGTTGGCAGTATGAAAACAAAAACAAAACCTCTTCCTCCCCCCCCCCCCCTACCCCCATGGCTGTGGCACTTAGACATTAGGTAGGCTGCTCTCAACTGACAGAGAGCCCCTTTATTTCCTTACCTCCTGCCATTCTTTTCAACCAAAGGAGATGTTTAGTTCAGTTACAACCACACAATGGCTTGGCATTTCAGGAGCCACGCAGCTTCACTCTACAAAGTAGGGAAACACAGAAGCACAGCAATGTTGCAACCAAGTCTCATTTCATTTTCTGGAATGGCCGGTCAGCTTATTACTCAGCAGAAATACTCAGGGGAAAGGAATTTCCTATGAGCTTAATGAGAGCGCTTGTCCTCCTGGATCCGAGCAAGACAAGATGCTGTTTGGGGAACCAGTAATCTGTCACTATCCTTTAAAGCAGGAGCTCCCAATCTTTTTAAGCTGGGGGCTGGGTCATGCTCCCTCAGACAGCTTCGGGGGCCAGATTGCTTGCGCCTCACTATTGCTGCGGGAGCTGCACTGGTTGCCAGTGTGCCTCCAGGTGCAATTCAATACCTTTAAAGCCCTATATGGTAGTGGGCCAGGATACTTAAGAAACCACATCGCCCTAAGGACATCTGTCTGTCACACCAGAGCGGACCGGGCGCTCTGGTTGTACCATCGACTAGAGAGGCGCACCTCTCTAGCACTAAAAGGAGGGCCTTCTCCATGTCAGCTCTGGCCCTATGGAACCTCCTGCCAAGTGAGTTGCGTCTCCAGATGGAGCTGCTGCCCTTTAGGAAGGGGGTGAAGACCTGGCTAGTGGGTCATGTGTGGCGTATGGGCCAGATGGTTGCCTCATTTTGTTGGCTCATCTGACCCCTCCCTCTCTTTGTGTGAATTGTTTAATCTCTTTTAATTTTTGTAACTTTTTAATCCTGTTTAATATTGTTTTTATACCATGTTTTTACTGTGTTTTAAGTGTTTTTAAAGTTTGTTAGCCGCCCTGGGTCTTTGTGAGGAGAGCAGCATAAAAGTTTGATTAAATAAATAAATAAATTAGAGCCTGGATTGTAGCATGAGCTTGGGACAGCAAGGTACAGCCCGGCTTCAGATCCTCAGACCACTAGAGATGAAATAAAACTGGTGAAAATTGAAACTTTTTCAGCAATGCAAAATGTTGAGCTTCCAGTAGGCTATGGATTGCTACAAATACAACACATGTTAGAGGAAGAATAAAGAAGCCTAAATGGTTACTGGAAGCAGAGAAAAATCACTGAAGGCAGAAAAAAAATTGGAAAACATTTTGCAAACAACAGAAACAAAGGTGGAGTATAAAAACAATTTGAAAATAAACTAAACAACTGGAAAACAAATGACTTGAAAAAATATTGATGGGGAACATGATAACAACTTAACTTGGACATGGCTAAAACTGGGGACCTTGAAGAAAGAAACTGGATATCAAACACTCCAAACTAAAGTTATGAAAGGTAAAATCCAAGGAATTAATGCAAACAGCAAAGTGAATTCTGTCAAGAAAAAGCTGAAACTGTCACACATTATCTGTAAACATTTAATGATTGCACAGACAGACTACAAAGAAATACGGCATGGTTGCAAAATGAATACGTTGGTCACTTTGTAAAAAAAAAAATTATCTGCCAGCATCCAAGAATACATGGGAACATCAAGAAGAGAAAGTGTTAGAAAGTGGCCAAGTTCAGATACTGTGGGGTTTTTAGATCCACACTGACAAATATTTTGAGTATAATATACCAGATATAACAGTAATAGAACAAACAAATGTCCAGATAACTGCAGTTTCAGGGGATGCTGGAGTTAAAAATAAAGAATTGGAAAAAATTAAATCACAGAGATGTAACGAAAGAAATAACTTGATGACATACACTTCCATGGTAACAATAGCCATGGAATTTCATAAAATGCAATGTTATTGTTCGGTCACATAGTCAAGTCTTACCCTTTGCAACTCCGTGGATCATGCCAGGCTCCTCCACCATCTTTCTGAGTCTGCTGTGAGAGCTGAACCTACTCCCATCTGTTTATCCATTATATCCTCTCCCACCCCTCCTCCTTTTGCATTAGTTTTCCCCCAGCATCAGTGCCTTCTCCAGTGAGTCCTCTCTTCTCATTTGGTGGCCAGATTATTTCAGCTTCAGTATTTGTCCTTTTAAGGAGAAGTCAGGGTTGATTTCCTTCAGGATGGACTGATTTGATCCCTTTGCAGTCCAGGGGACTCTCAAAAGTCTTCTCCAACACCACAGTTCAAAGGCATCTATTCTTCTGCACTCAGCCTTCCCTATGGTCCAGCTCTCAGAGCCATACATCACTACTGGGAAGACCATTACTTCAACTATGTGGACTTTCGTTGGCAGGGTGATGTCTCTACTTTTTATTATGCTGCCTAGCTTTCTCATAGCTTGCTTCCCAAGTAGTATGTGTCTTTTTATTTCATGGCTGCAGTCACCATATGCAGTGATCTTAGATCCCAAGAAGGTAAAGTCTATTACTGCTTCCATTTCTTTCCCTTCTACTTGTCCTGGAGTGATGGTGCTTGATGCCATGATCTTGGGTTTTTTATGTTGAGTTTCAAGCAATCATTTCCACTCTCCTCTTTCATCCTCATCAAGAAGCTCTTTAGGTCTTCTTCACTTTCTGCCATTAGAGTAGTATCATCTGCATCATCTCAGGTTGTTGATATTTCTCCCAGAAATATTAATTCCAACTTGTGCTTCATCTGCATTATGCACAATGTACTCTGCATACAAGTAAAATAAGCAGGGTGACAATATACAGCCTTGTCACAATCCATATCTAGTCCTAACTGTTGCTTCTTAAGCTACACGTAGGTGGGGTGGTCTACTACTCACATCTTTTTAAGGACTTGCCACAGTTTCTTGTGATCCACAAAATCAAAGGTTTTGTGATCCACAAAATCAAAGGTTTTGTGATCCACAAAATCAAAGGTTTTGTGATCCACAAAATCAATGAAGTAGACTTTTTCTGATACAGTACTTCCTTGATTTCTTTGTAATCGACTGAATGTTGGCAATTTGGTCTCTAGTTCCCTTGCCTCTTTGGAACTCAGTTTGTACTTCTGATAGTTCTCGATCCATATATTGCTGAACTCTAGCTTGTATGATACTGTACATGACCTTGCTAGTGTGAAATGAACACTATTGTGCGAGAGCTTGAATAGACTTCAGCATTGCCCTTCTTTGGAACAGGGACAGAAACTAACCTTTTCCAATCCTATGACTACTGTTGCATTGTCCAAATGTTCTGGTATATTGTCTGTAGCACTTTCATGGCATCATCTTTTAGAGCTTTAAATAGCTTAACTGGAATACCATCAACTCCACTAAATTTGTTGTTGATAATATTTTCTATGGACCACTAGACTTCATACTCTAGAATGTCAGCCTCAAGGTCAGTGATCACACTATAGTGGCTGTCATGGTAATTAAGGTTCTTCTTGTATAGCTCTTCTGTGTATTCTTGCTTCTGTTAGGTGCCTTCCATTTTTGTCCTTTATGATGACTTTGTTGTTGTTGTTGTTGTTGTTGTTCAGTCACACAGTCAAGTCCAACCATGGACCACTGCATGCCAGGCACCCCATCCTCCACCATCCTCCTCAACCTGCCTAGCTTTGTGCCCATTGCGTCTACAATACCATCTATCCATCTCACTTTGGCCACTCCCTTCTTCTTTTGCCCTCATCCTTTCCCAATATCAAGGCTTTCTCAAGTGAATCCTCTCTTCTCATTTGATGTCCAAAGTACTTTAGGTTCATGTTCAATATTTGACCTTCCAAGGAGCAGTCGGGGGTGATTTCTTTTAAAATTGACCTATTTGTTCTCTTTGTTGTCCAGGGTAATCTCAAAATTCTCCTCCAGCACCACATCTCAAAGGTGTCTATTCTTCTGTGCTCAGCTTTCCATGGGTATTTTTGCTCAAAACCTTCTTTTGATCCATCCAATTTTCTTGAAGAGATCTCTAGTCCTTCCCATTGTTGTTTTCCTCTATTAATGTTATTTTTTATCTTTGTCATTCATTTTCATTCTTTCTCCAGCTATTTGTAAAGTCTCATCAGATGGCCACTTTTCTCATTCACGCATAGAATAGTACCAGCCACATACAGACACCAAGCAATAGAAATATCCCAGAAATTTTTTCATCAATTAAATACTTCTCATTAAATTGCATGATTTGTTTGTTTGACTGATTGATTTGTACGCTGACCATCCAATCCATCAGTTACTCTGAGCAATTAACAAAGGAAAAAATACACACCATAAACAAATCCAAAATACATGTTCCAAAATCAGATATGAAAATAAACTGATTAATATTTATTTATTTAACAAATATCAAAACTTAGGCTTAAATTTGAAAACTTGATCTTAAAACAACCCATTGATGGTGGCAGATGACAAAGGTAGCTTCAGCAGAAGCTATCATCAACCTAAAGGCAATTTATTCTTAAATGTCTCCTGAAATAGCTCAGTTTTACCAGCTTGCGGACGACTTGCACTGTTGAAGCCTGACAAATATAATCAAGTAAGCTCTTCCATAACGTTGACATTCCTCTTGAAAGTCGTAGTAGAAGTATTTGTGTTGTATTCAGTCACACAGTATAGTTTTAAAGAAAGAAAACCCAAGATAGGATTATATGAGTAAAATTAGGTTATATATACTTAATGACAGGAATTGCCAGGCCTGGCAGCACCTTTGTTGTCTATATCCAGGGTAGGATTTCTATAAAGAAGTAATTTGTTGCACTTGGATTGTGTGGCGATGTGGTCCATACTGGCTTGTCTTGTGCTAATGTTGACTGGTATGGGCTTCAAGCCAGGGAACAGAGGTAATGTGGAACACATAGAAGAGTTCTTAGTTCTGTAGAACGTACTCCTCTCTCTAGGTCGCAGCTGAAGATACGCGTTTATTGTTTCAGGCAATGAGGGCACAATATTGTTCAGCAATAATCAGCACATTTATTTCCTAGTGTTTTGAATAATGGATACAGACGGTGAAGGAATTCAGCAGGTTCACCCCAGTTCACCAGAAACGGTAGCAGAAATTCCAGATGGCACCGCCCATCCAAGTTTTGAAATAAAGTACAGTAAAATCTCTCATAAAGAGTGCCTTGCTTAGAGAGTAAATCTCTTAAAGAGCAGAATTTTCTCTGAATGGTCATCTCGCTTAACAAATAAAAGCAACCAAAAACTTGCTTAACAACTAAATCGGATTTCACAATCCTCCACCCCCACCAGAAGTCACAATTGGTCTCTTACAATGGTGTTTCGCTTAAAGAGCAAACTCGCTTAAAGAGCAATCCCATGGAACGCATTATGCTCTTTAAGTGAGGTACCACTGTAGTCCTAATTTGGGTGGAAAGCAGGGCTTTCCCACTGGCTATGCCCACCATATCACACCCACAGAGTAGGTAGTAAAAAATTTTTAATCCCACCACTGGATAATACAGAAGCATAATATCCCTCATCCAGAAACAAGAGGGGTTTTTTAAAAATTGAATTTCCTGGCTTTTTAATAAAATGGCAGTTTAAGTATACATACACTACACACAAATTTCGACAGAAACTTCCCTCATGTAGAATTACCCAGTGCTACAAGATCCAAAAAGATGAACACATGATCTGTACTATGGTTGCTGGGAGAGAACAGAGGCAAGGACAGATGGGATGTGCCTGTAATCCCTTTGTACCAAAATATATTGAAGGACTGTTTTAGACTTAATGAAATGGGGTATGTAAGTAAAACACATAAAGTAGGAAAAGAGACATGCCAGTTAATTTAATGTTGCCATGCTTTCTCTGCAGAATGCAGAACAGAAAATTATGTTCCAATTTACAAACCCTTTTCCTTGACTTACCAAAGCCTGGTGGAATCGGCACTAAATCTCTCATAACTACAAATAAGACCATCTCCAGCAACAAAGCAATAATTTCTTATCTTAAACAAGTGAGCTTCTAATATTTCTTCTCTACACTTTTAAAAATATGTAGTATTTTAAAAATATTGTTACCATTAGATCCAGATTCCCTTTTAAATGTCTGTTTGGCTAAGAAGGGGTTAACAAGCTGATCTGGTCATCTGGTGTGGTAAAAAGTTCAAATCCAGCAAGATGGCTGGAACTCATAACCATGTCATCCAATGTTTTAGGAACTCAGCAGCTCATAATAAAGTTCCACATTATAACAGTTTTCACCTTTTTAAAAGCCCTTTTCCAATTATAATTAGCAGGAATAACAAAAGGGATGCTTTCTAAATAACAAAAGGCAGGTGGGACTAACAACTCTCCCTCAAGGTATGCAAAATTGGTCTTTTTCAGTTTATTTGATCTGTTTGCAATCTGCAGCAGAATAAAGTCCTTTACATTTGCATGGGGAGTGGGAGTAAATAAGTTTTACTGTTTAAAAAAGTCATAACTTAAAAACCTTTGTCCAAATGTTCCCAAAGTTTGCAAGACCAGACTGCATGTTACATCTGGGCCAAATTTGAAACTTGATTTGAAAGTTACAAAGTTTTCTTCGGGGTACTCCCTTTTTTAAGACTTGCCTTGTTTTGCTCTGCCAGCAAAATATTATCACTACACTATTGTACTGTGATAATTACAACACTATTTCACAGATACTTAGGTTTTTGGTTAAAACGTGCATCGAGTATATGATATTGTTTTTGACTGTGTTTTCTATGTTTGAATCATTATTATTTTTTCATTTTCATTTTTTTCATTTCATTTCAAATTTATACCCCGCCCTACTCAGGTAAACCTGACTCTAGGCGGCTTACATACTATAAAAGTACTGTAACAGCATTACAATCACAAATTCTACATTATCTTAGAAGAACAGCAGAGCTGGAAAGGACTCCATGGATTATTGAGTCCAGCCTCTGCCAAGGAGGCATAGTGGGGGAATTGAACTCCCAAACTCCAGCAGTTCAGTTTGTTCATCCAGCCAATCTATCACTGCATTATCAACAGCTCCCTCAGATTTAGATAAAAAGCAGAGACAAATGAGTTTTAGCTATATACTGGTGGCCTGAATCCACAAAATCCAGACAATCTTTCCTATCGGTTTTACATCATTAGAGGATAGAATGGGATCCTAAAGGACACAATAAGTCAGAGGCTAAGATGATGAATGAGAGTCCCTCAATGCCACCTACTGAGGTCTTCCTCTAGGAAGAGTTGACAGTGACCAGAAAGGTGAACCTATCTCAGAACTCCAGCAGTACTAATAGAGACAGACTCTCCCTGTCTTGTTTCCAGAGCAGATTGTCACACAAGTTGAATGATGCTGTCTCCACTCCAAAACCAGGACTGAAATCAGAATGAAATGGATCTAGAACAGTGATGGCAGACCTTTTAGAGACTGAGTGCCCAAACTGCAACCCCAAACCCACTTATTTATTGCCCCGCCCCACCCACATGACCTCTGATTGGCTGCACACCTTCTGTGTTGCAGGGTGGAGGAGGTGGGCCCCTACCTCTCCTGCTCAGAGCTGGATTTGAATGGGGCATGGGTGGCAGGGTGGTTCCCTGGAGCTGCCACTACCACGACAACTGGAGGTGATCCAAAGCCTGGGCCAATGGGGTATGCACGATGGTGCATGTGCCCACAGAGAGGGCTCAGAGTGCCCCCTCTGGCACGAATTCCATAGGTTCACCACCACTGGGCTAGAAAGTTTGTTTTCTCCAAAAAACTCCTAGAGTTGAGAAGCCAACCAAATGCACTAGCATTTTTCCTGGAAATGAAATATTGGAGACTGGTGAGTAATTATTCAATAAGGTGGCATTCAGGGAAATATTTTCTATCCAGACAAGATGGAGATGCTGCTTTTGTAGATCCCTCCTACTTGGTTGAATGGGAATACAGTATCTCCATATGTGGGTGGGGTTGGAGAGAGAATATATTGCCACTAACAGAGCAGGTTCATAGCTTGGGGATTATTTTAAACCTCGATCTTTCATTGGATATCAGCCAAAATCAGGTCCACCTACTTCCAGTTTAGATTGCCCAGATGCACCTATTCCTCGACATGGGGTCTATCACAACACTAGTACATGCACCGTTAATTTCAAAATGTGATTAATGCTCTCGGGGGGGGGGGGGCTGTCCTTAAGCTTGGTACAAAGGTTGCAACACGTACAGAATGTGGCTGCCAGATTAATTACCAGTACAGAGATGAATACATTTGATCATATAGTCCCAGTTCTGTCAGGGCTGCAGTGGTAACCTTTTACTTACCATGCCAAGCTCAAGATTTGATGTTAACATTTAAAGTCCTGAACGGTTTAGTTTTTCACTACCTTTTGGTGCACCTCTCCCTTAGGAAGATTTACCTATCCTACCCAGCCTGCTCAGGTCTTGACATTGGGAATCACTAACCCAGCTGACAGAAGGAAAACAGATTTTTGTTTTGTTGTAACAATAATACTGTACTTGATGTCAGGTGTCCCTATTACCATGTTTAGTGGTTGAAGGGAGATTGGCTTTGTGTGGGTAATTTTAATGTTTGGAGATAGGTTGGTCTTGTGTGGTCTATTGAGAACCAATATTAGTTTAAAGCAGGGGTTCCTAAGTTTTCCCACCAGGGGCCATTTCCCGCCGCCACACTCAGATGTGGGGCCCGGAGGTGTGGCTGCACCAACTACTCATATTTTCATCGTTGGCCAGGGGCGTAGCTACCGCCGTATCTGCCGTATCAATTATACGGGGCCCCCGGGCCACGGGGGCCCCCTACAGCAAAAATTAATAAAAACTTCCCAATTTTTTTTATTTCACAAGGGCCCCCCAAACAAATTTTTATACGGGGCCCCGTTAAGGCATGCTACGCTTCTGTCGTTGGCGTTGGCGGCAGTGGAGGGAATCACAGTTTTTCTGGGTTCTTGCACAGCCTCTGCCACTTCCCAGGGTGGCGGGAAGCTTTTCAGAGCATGTTTGATCCAGTTTGGGTTTTTCTATCACTTCTCCGCTGTGCTTCAGCAGCTAGAGTGCAGCAGTAGGTGATTTCCTGGTTCTGCGCTGGGATCCCAGGCACTGACGTAAACTCTGCCTGACACCTGAAGTCGCCCACCACCGGGTTCTAGCTGCCAAAATGCAACAGGGGAGCAGCAGAACATTCCCAAACCAGAGCAAACATGTTCCAAAAAGCCTCCCACTGCCTTGGAAAGTGGCGGAGGATGTGCAAAAACCCGAGGAAAACGTGCAATTTCCACTGTCACAGTAAGTGATGTATCATGACTTTCAGTGGTAATGGGCAGTTCTAGAGGTGTCTGGATGGCCACCGTGGGCCAGATTAATGATATGCATGGGCCGGATTAGGCCCACAGCCCAGGGGCTGGGAAGCCCTGGTTTAAAAAAACTACTGCTAATGGAGATGAAAACTTGGGAGATTGTTTTGTTGATGTGGATCATCCCAGGGGCTTGTATTTTTGAGTCTTCTTTGAGGGTGTGGCGGTGAGTACTGCATCTTCAGTTCTTCAAGCTTTGGTTGTGCTGCACATGAGAACAGAACATAGTAGTCAACCACATTTGTTGGAATCCCATGTTCTATTTATAAGACAATCCCCCTCCTCGGGCTTGGCAGGCAGTTTTGCTGATTTCTATCAACAATGGTGTGACTTTTTATCCATACAGTGAAACCTCGCATAACAAGCGAGTCAGACTTTTCCCTATGGAAAAACTTGCATAACGAGCATTTCTATGGGGGAAACTTGCACTGTTGATAGTCTGACTAGCATAGCGAAAAACTCGCATAGCGAGCAGCCTCACAGAACGAATTAAATTCATTATGCAAGGTATGACTGTAGTTTCCATTTCAAAGCTGTAGGCATTAAGGCTACTTTTCTTCTAGTTTGTTACTGTGACAGAATTAAAACATTTAAGTTCAAGATATTTTCTCTCCTAGTAAACTTTTCCTTACCAAAGTGTCAGTCAGTTAGCCAGTTGTTAACTGACAACTTTTTACAGAGCAGATAATTTGTTAAACAATGTCCTTTAACTATTAGTTACGTTCCAAAGTGATTTTGGATCATTGCTAATCTTACTTTACCAGGTTTTCTGGAACCCAGAATCTCTCCCACTAATCCCCAGTCCCCACCACATCCAAGAAACTGGTTTGATCATAGGCTTGGAAATGTCAGTTCTACCTTCTTAATATTTCTGACAAAATAAGAGTACTGTAGTGTTTAGAAGCCAACAAAATTGCAAAAAGATTCTTCCCTCCCTCTTTCCCCTAATATGCCATGAGAGACACTAATGAATTATAACTTAATGTGGGATAATTCTAGGTTACACACGTCTTCCCTTCCATTTTAAATAAAAATAGATTGGAAGCACAAAAATAAAAAGTATTTGCCTAAAACGGATTTTCCAGGAATAACTGTGCTTAAATTACATGTGAACACCATTGATAGGACAGGGAGAAACTTGTTTTAAAGAAAACAGCTATCTCTCTCTTTACCTGTCAACTGGCCACTAGCTGTCCTTTCCAGTGAGCAACTGGCTTTTGGATCAAGAGCAATTTAGCACTGACCTTCAGCGAGGTGTTAAATTTATGCTATGTTGAAAGATAAGGAAAGAAAGCAGAGTTTGCAAACAGGGTCATCAGATCACTACACTTTTATATTCTTAAGTTCTTCCAGAAAGAACCAACAAAGACTCCACTGTGGTGTTTACTCTGGAACAGGAGAGTAATCTTCTCAAAGCCATTCCATCTTGAGCAATCTGTTATGCACTGCATCCAGAGGGAGAGACACTAAATTAATGAAAGGCCAAATGCTAAACATGTTTATGAGATGTGTGAAGCAGAGAGGAAAGACTATCATTTTAGACCAGCAGATGTTGAGAGACATTGGAGCTGCCACATACACACTCCTCCCTTGATTGTTTTGTGCCAGCCAGTCCCCTGTTTGTGAGGGCAGAATTTTATTTGCTACACAGTCCAGCTTGTGGTCTGATAAACTATCTTCTGCCCAGGCATAGTGTGGAGCAGGGATGCCCAAACGATGCCTGTAGGCCAAATCTTGCCCCCAACACCAATTCATCCGGCCCATGCCACCCTCATCATTCCCAGAAGCAGAAGTAAAACGTGCCTGAATGGGCACGTTTTACTTCCGTTTCTGGGAGCAACGAGAATGGCATGAGCCAGATGAATTTGTGTCAGGGGCCAGATATGGCCTATGGGCAATAGTTTGGGCACCCCTGAACCATGTGACTAGCCCATGGCTCGAAATGTTTGGGCACCCCTGATGTGGAAGATACTGTCCCACTGCCAAAGCTGAAAAATTCAACTACCAGTTAGCATCCAAGGAAAAGATGCCCTCTTGCCCTTCACTTCAAGCAGCCTAAGGTCTGAGGTTACTCCTGGTGTAAATTGAAATCAAAGAGTGAGGTGCATGTTGCAGGGAGGGAGGAGTCAATCTTCTGCATCTGATTGCTTGAGAAATAAGGATTGCAATTGCAAATTGCCTATGAGAAAAAGGAAGTTGCCCTGGGAACTCCTGGAAAGAGCCTGGGAAAAGTTAGTTGTCTGGATTACATCTCCCTTAATCATCAAGTCATCCTGATGTTTGGAGCTCTAGTTACAAAAATGTTTCCCAAGCTCTGACTTTGAATCTTTCATGTTCTGCTCATAAACTGTGAAGTTCAAAACAAAAGCTGTTCTTTTGATATACAGTACCTGCATAAGAGTGAAGTCCAATGGGAGTCTGTTTAAAACTTAAGTGTCATAAACTCCTTCTCCATCACCTGACAAAACAGTGGGATTACATGGAGACAGAGAAGCTGCTGAAAGGGGCTGGCAACTTGTGATCACCTGGATCAGGGATTCTCAACCTGCGGCCCATGGGCTGGATGTGGCCCACGGCACCATTTCATGTAGCTCCCCCCCCCCTCCACCACACCAGGAAGTGCCACATAGTGGAGGAAGGGCAAAATGGCCGTCCGGCCCCTGAAGCTGTTTGAGAGAGCATGACCTGGCCCACAGCTATAAAAGGTTGAGAACTCCTGTCCCTCTCACCACTAGGGTTTGCCAGCACAGCCAGTGGTAAGTTGCACTTCAATAACATATGGAGGGTTCACTTTGTCTATTTCTGATGCAAAGCCGGGCCCTTTCTCTTCTTACATGACCCCTGCATGCTCAAGGAAGGAACTCAACTAGAATCTCAAGGCAGTCCAGGGCAGAAATGCTCTTTGATCCAATGTTTACATAGAGAGTCATGTTGCTTTCAAGTGAATCATCTGAGAACATGGGAAGCTAAATGTTTTGTGCCTGAGTGGTAGTAATCTTATCACTTGAGAGATGCCTTATTTGCAGAGTCTACTTCTAGGCTGCAGCAAATCTGTCACCTACACTATTGTAGGGACCTTGAAAGCAGTCCCTGACATATTACCTTATCAGGGCCATTTGATCCGTGAGACATCCCCAGACTATTCCTGTTAATGCATGGCGGTTCCTGAAAAAGGGTAAGACAAGAAACAGAACCATTTATAATGCAAATAAATATTCTGTCCAAAATAACCTTCACGTTAGCTTTAAATTCCCAACTGCAGCAATGAGCTTTATGCTTCACGTGGGGAGATGTGTGAATGGGAAAGCCCTGAGGTTTCATAGCCCCACCTACTAAGTGCTCTTCTGTGTCTAGGCCAGACATGCCAAAACGAAGGCACCTTTTGGTGAGTTCATTCTGCAGTTCCTGTATCGGCTGACCTAGTGTGAAAAAGATTAGTTGGGAACACACGGTTGCCATTACCAGGGTATGCCCGATTGTGGTTCAAAAAACTCCACAATCTTTGAGGAGGCTCTTTCTGTGTCACCCAAGTTTGGTTTATTGCACTGTTAATTTTTTCCCCAGTCCTCAGCTGTGAATCAAATAGTAGATGTGTCTCCAATAATTATTAATAATTAAAAAGTTACATTTATAATTCTAAGATCCACCCAATGCCACTTTTTTATGTTACTTATCCAACAAATATGTTCATTTGTCTTCAGAGGAAATACCATTACAGTAATACCTCATATAACATTAGTATCGAATAACACGAAAATCGCATAACATCAAGGAATCTGGGGGGAAGAATTGCATCAGATAACATTAAGATCCTATGGGATGCTTCAGATAACAACCGCGAAAGCCTGTGTGGTTACAATGTATCTCTATGGATCCCATAGAGGATCAGATAACACGAAAAATCATATAACACGAAGACTTGTGGAACCAGGTTTTAGTGTTATATGAGGTTTTACTGTATCTCACTAAGTGCTCTGATAAACACAGCATTGCTCTTTCTGATTAAAATTCACACCTTTTGAATCAGTTTCCCCAAGGGTGGCAACCATTGTCTAATTACAACAAGAAGAACAAAGAAACCTGCAACACTTTAACACATATACTATAACAATCAGTCTTACTAGTGTGTACAGTATTTGATTTCTATTAATGTAAGACAGTGAATTCTTATCATAATAGAGGTAGTAATTGGCTTACCAAGTACTGTAACAGAATGACAACAGTTTAATAATAACTGCTGTATTCTAATCCCCAAAACAGAAGTGCAGCAACTATATGACCATTGCACAGTGGGGTCCTGGACCCAGTGATGGGATGTAACAGGTTCGCACCAGTTCGCCAGGACCGGTAGTAACTTTTCCCAGTGTCCTAGAGAACCAGTAGCAGCTTTTGGGGGGAACCACCTTCAGGGCTTACCTTTTCACTGGTTCCCCCACTGCACATGTGCGCTAAGCACCTGGTGTGTATGCACACCTACAGTGCTTGGCACGTATGCACGGCCTCCTTGCTGTCCTCCCAAGCGGAGAGGAGGAAGAGAAGCTCCCTATAGCCTGAAGCTCCCTATAGCCTGCTCCCCAGGGAAAGTGACTCACCTTTGGATGTGGTGTGTCTGTGTGTCTTTTAATGTGTATTTAATACCTTTACCTATATTGACGTACTACCACAGTTCCTAAAAAGGCCTGGTGGCTGGCAGGCCTGGCGGCCTGGCTTGAGGTTTTTAAGCAAAGTCTTGAAGTTACCTCATCAATAAGCTACACCTGTGCTGTTCCAATTGCTGTTCCAACTGGAGAACCCTTAAAGAGGTACAGCTGTTTTACATTTATATTAAGGGATATTATTCTAGAGAACTGGTACAATGACCATATCCATCTTGCAACATGGCACTTATACTAACAGGTAAGTGATGGGTTTGTGTTTGGGGTGGGTGGGTGGGTGGATTTTATTTATTTATTTGTTTATTTAAGTAAAGGTAAAGGTTTCCCTTGCTCGAAAGCCAGGCGTATCCGACTCTAGGGGTCAGTGCTCATCTCTGTTTCTTTCTCTTTTTTTTTAATTTTTTAATTTACATTTGATTTCCTACATTGTCATAGAACACACTTTTGTTATCACCCCTGTGATATTTACAATGTCCAGGGGATTGTAAAAACTCATAATTTCCAAAAATCATTTTGTTCCAGTACAGGAGTAACCCCTTTCTTCTTGACAGTCACACTCATCTCTGTTTCTAAGCTGAAGAGCCAGTGCTGTCTGCTTCTGCAGACGTTTCCATGGTCATGTGGCAGGCATGACTAGACACCGGAGAGCATGGAACGCTGTTACCTTCCCACCGAAGTGATCCCTATTTATCTACTTGCAATTTCTTGCTTTCGAACTGCTAGGATGGCAGGAGCTGGGACAGAGACGGGAGCTCATTCCGTCCTGCAGTACTCGGGAACTGCTGACCTTCCGCCTCCCAGTCAACATCTTAGTGACTTGAGCCACTGCAGTCTTTATTTATTTGTTTGTTTGTTTGTTTATGGGTTTGTGTTGTGGGTGGGTGGGTGGGTTGAGGTGTGTGCGTGCTTATTTTTATTTTATTTTATTTTATTTTATTTGGCCCCACCCACGACATCATGACATTAGCTCCGCCCACACTGTGCTGATGTCATGGTGGGGTAGTAAAATTTTTGAAATCCCACCACTGCCTGGACCCCCAATCTCCGGCTCCCCAGCCAATCAGTAGCGTAGCATGGGGGGCAGGGGGCCCCCACCCCAGGCGGCACTTTCCAGGGGGCGGCATCCCCGGGAAAGGAGGAGGAGCTGGGCACAGGCGCGCGTGAGTGTGTGTGAGTGTGAGAGGAGTGGGTGCAGCCATTTGGGAATCCCTTTGCACAAGGGTGATCTCTCCTCTTCCTCCTCCCACCCTCCCCTCCCCACCTCCCCACTGCAGAGGAGGAGGAGGTGGAGGAAGGGGAGGTGCCACTGGTAGTTCCCCCAGGAGGCAAAAGGGAAGCTTCTGCATGAGTCACTGCAAGGAGAGAGAGAGACGGACCCAAGAGATTCCGCCGCTGCTCCCCTCGCTGCTCAGATCGTCTCTTGCTAAGTTGATGAGGACTGAATAGAACCAGGCTCGGCCAGGGCAGGAGAGCTAGGAGTCCCCCCTTCCTGTTCTCATTAGACTGAGGGTCCCATCTGACTCTGCTCAAAGCCCTGTTTCCCTAAAACTCTGGGAAACCCCTATCATTCTGTAAACCCCTCTTGACCCCCAAAAGAGACCTAAAGGCTTCCTCTTTTGCAAGGCTCCTGGGAGCAGAAGAGCGCCCCACCTCTCCCCAGTGAGAGGTTAACTGGGTCCCACGGGGGGAGCCCAGATGGGGCGAGGGTGAGACTAGAGAGGTGGTGGTGAGTTTGGCCTGTGCCCCGGGCGGCAGAAACCCATGCTACGCCACTACAGCCAAACCTAAACCACTGACCTATCCAGCCAATAAATCTTTAGTGAACATCATATATTAATAAAGCAACTTTCATGGTTTGTATATTCTGCATTTAACTTCCTTCTGACCGAACTGTCTGCATTCTCTCCTCAACCATTTATAACATGTGTACGTAAATTAAAATTATGGACATTTGTTCATTTGTCTAATGAAGTGTGGTGTAGTTGATGAAAGCTTATGCTAATCTTGAAAGTGCTTGTAGAAAAGAATATTTTGTTGAGAAAGAGCATGGAGCTAGAGAAACTGTACAGGGACCAAATCTTCTGCCTTCACCAGATCTTCTCTATACTTTGATTTTTAAGATGTAATCTCAGAATAAAGTCACATTGAAGGCTTACTTCCAGACTGGACAGCTGGAACTGTATGTGCAAATATCTGCATAGGGTACGCAGTTTTGGACTTGCACTTACAGTCAGATAAGTTTGTACTGAGTGGAGGCATAGTGAATTTGCCATGAACTAGAAAAAATAACATGGAAATCTAAATTTATTACATCTCATGAATCCTTACATTAGCAGACATACAGGGCCAGCTTCCCACATACAGTAGAATGAAAATGAAAACAAATTGGATACACAACTTCAGACTAAAGGCAGGGAAATGCAGTTTTTAATGTTCCTCAACATATTCTCCCAGGATCAATTCATTTTAAGGACAACACACATCTCCTTCAGCCAGCCCATCTGTAAAACACAGGCATCTACAACCCATTTTACCTTGTTCTGTTTAGCTATCACTTTTCCCTGCCACCCTTCACAATGTGGCAGTCTTGAATACACATGCAAAACCTACTATGTATCTATAATGAAGGCACCCTTGACAGGCCATCAAAAAGGTAATCTCTTTGCCCATTCCAGAAGCACACAGGTTCTTCTCCAACCTTGCCTTATTCCTGCAGTCATAAAATTATGTATTTAGCCATCACCATGCTTACACCAAGATACAGATTTGATACCAAAGACTAGGTATTTCTATAGTAAAAGATAAACTAGCATGGAACAAAAAGGAATTTGTTAGAACACTGCTGTCCAAGTAGTCTTCCTATGTTACTATGGCATAGTCATAGTGCTCAGCCTTCCCAGAACAGCAGATTCAGAGGTTTAATGGCACATGATTTTTTAAACTCAGAGCTGGCTGGATGGCTCATTGAATAAGGTGTCTGGCTGCAGAATCAGAGGCTGGGGGTTTGATGTCTCATTGGACCTACAGAGAGAAGAGCCAGCTTGTGCAGACATGGACCAGCTGCACAATCCCACAGTATCTCCAAAAGAAGGGAATGGTTAACCACCTTTTAGTACTCTCTACCTAGAAAAACATGGAAAGGATCACCATAAGTCAGAATGGATTTGAGGACATATCATCATCCCTGGGGATAGCCATGCTATCTGAGGGCTGATTAGAGCAGTAGAAGACACCAGACCGGACATGGCTTCTGTAAATGGTAATAATCTCTGTGAAGTGGCAACACATTGTCTGAGTGAAGATGGGGACACCACGTGCTCATATTTTATTCCAACTACTTGCCCACACAATGTGCCATCTTTGCCGAATTGGGTTGGGGGGAATAGTCCAGGGAGCTGAGTCAAGCGTTTCAGGTTCTCAGTTCCAAACTGAATGGACATAGCAGTTCTCTTGACTGTAGCCACCACACTGGTGGTGGAGCTGGTGGTCGAGGTAGAGAGACAGAATAACAATAATAATAAATTCCACTTATACCCCGCCTATCTGGGGATTCATCCCCACTCTGGGTGGCTACCAACAATATATTAAAAACATCTTAAAATTCACACAATCATAAAATGACATCTTAAAATTGCACAATTAAAAAAAATCAGGCCTAAATTAACAACAGGGGGGCAGTGAGAAGTCTCAGACTAGGCTGGTGATAACTCATTTTCAAGTGCCTCCCTAAACAGAAGGCATTTACGGTAGCTGCTTTTTAAATGTCAGTAAGCAAGTGGCCTGATGCAATTCCACTGGGAGCGAGTTCCATAGGGAAGAAGCTTTTTAATTCAGAATAGGAAAGTGAAATAATTCTGGCCAACAACTCTTATCAGTCTCACCCAGATGTAGCAATGGGAGTTGTAGTACACCTAGAGGACCAATAATTTAACACACCTGCAGTGGTGGGATGTCAAAATTTTTACTACCATGCCATGGGCGGAGTCAATGATGTGGGCAGAGCCAATGATGTGGGTGGAGCCAGTGGGCGGGACCATGTGACCTGGTGGGTGGGGCCAAAGTTGGTCATGTACACATAAAAATACAAATTAGACATAAAATACATAAAAATACACGTAAAACACATATAATACACATTAAAATAAATACACATTAAATAGACATAAAAACACATAAAAATACAAATTAAGTACACATAAAACACATGAAAATATACATTAAAATAAATAAACATTAAATACATATTAAATAGACATAAACACACATAAAAATACAAATTAAATACACATAAAACACATAAAAACACACATTAAAATAAATACACATTAAATGCACATTAAAATACACACCCACACCCCACACCCAAAGGTGAGTCACTTACCCTGGGGAGCAGGCTATAGGGAGCTTCAGGCTAGCAGCTTCTCTTCCACCTCCCCGCTTGGGAAGACAGCAAGGAGGCTGCGCATGCGCCAAGTGCTTTAGGTGTGCATGCACACCAAGTGCTTGGCGTGCATGCGCAGTGGGGGAACCGGCAAAAAGGTAAGCCCCCAAGGTGGTTCCCTCCAAAAGCCACTACTGGTTCTCCGGGACACTGGGAAAAGTTACTACCGGTCTGGCGAACTGGTGCAAATCTGTAACATCCCATCACTGCACACCTGTACTAAGCCACATTAAGGAGTTTTGAGTATGCACACATGCATTCAGTTGGAAGGGATTTGATAAATCATCTTGTTTTGAGATTAGATTCCTCCCCCCCCCCCCGCTTAAAACAGCCCACCTTTGCTATGCCAAACTCTCAAGAGGGGCATTTTATAGCAACAAGATCCAAATGCAACAGGATCTCCCAGTAATATATGTTGCAGCTTTTTGAGATGGGGCCAGGAGGGCTCTGTTCTCATCCCTGCTTAGCCACTGCACTGTTTTGTTGACCTTTCTTCAGTCAGTGCCTTCCAGTATGACCTGCTTCACTTGTATGAGCCTCAGTCTCTCTCTCTCTCACACACACACACACACACACCACAGGGATTCTAATTTAGATTGGAGATAAATATATAGCTAGGTAGGTACGAATATGTGTCCATGGTGATATAGATACAGGTACACGGAGGTATGATTTTATCATAATTTTAGCCTACTCCTCTTCTTCCAAGTTGCCCAAGGCAGTGTATGCATAGTTCTTCTTCCCCTCCTGGTTATCCTCCTAACAATCATCTCTCAAATACGGGTACTTTGCAGAGCTTGCCTGAGCCACTTTGGTGCTGGAGTCTAAGGCCAAAAGCCAGACATTGGTGATGAGTCAGCATGTTCCTCCCATTTAATGGTACAAGTTGCATGAGGGGTGGAGGCAGAGGAGAGATTCCCCACACTATATGGTCACCCAGGGAACATACAGAGAAGCAAAGATTGGAATTGGGCCTTCACCAACATTTGGACCTCTAGCTGTTCTTGACAACCACTGCCATCATGCTCAGCCACCGTGGTCTGGTGAAAGTGGTGGTGGCAGCTACAGCTTACCGCAGCTGGAGGATGCTGGTGTGGAGAAGAATTACATTTCATTCAGTGTATCCAGTGTGCTGTAGTGGATCGAGTGATGGACCAAAACTCAGGAGACCTAATGGGGGGAGGATAACTTTATAAACCCATTCCTTAAATGTTTCACATACCTTGAAAACCTTATTAGGGCTCCAACTCGATGGCACATAACAACAATGACAAGAGCACTGCATTATCCTCCCTCTTTACGTCATTGAGAGTGCTGGTAATTTTTCATAGATCTGTTAGCTAAGACTGCCCTGTACAGCCTGTCGTTCCAGCCTTTCGTTCTGGAGCAAAGCCTGCTACTTGCCAGAAAAAAGTGAAAGATGATTTGGGGACATGTGGATGAATCAGACTCCTTTGGCTTCTTCAGCATGTGGAGCATCCTTCTCCTTTTTAACAGTGCTATGGACCATGTCAGACTTCAAAGCCCTGATTAAGCCCATACTTTAATTGTATCTTTGTGCTTCATTACTTTTCCCTGTGCCTTTGATGATGGACTTAGCCCTTTGCTGTTCCTCCCCCAAATTATCACCCCTCAGCTTTAGGTTTTTAGTGCTGGTTTGGAAATTGCTGAGTGCTTTACTCCCTCCCCCCCTTTTTTTAAAGAGATCATATCACTGAGAACAATGAACCCCCTCCTCGACTCTTTCCTACTTCCCCAACTCCAAAGAAACTCAGCCAGCAGTTAAGGGGACATTCACACCTATTTTCTGCTGCCTTGGCTCCCCTATTCTTGTGAAGCTCACATTGATTATTGCCCTTAAATTCCTGGTCCAGGCATAGATAAAAGGATAACTACTTCAAAGGGAAGTGTTAAGAGTTTAACCCCAAGCAAAAAAGAGTGGACAACAAGGTAATTGAGGGCAATAACTGATCACAGACCAGCTTTCAAAGGCACATGTGAATCCTACTTTCAGATGGCTTTAATTTTATTAAAATTTGTAGCAGCTTCTTGGTGCCTTCAGATCATTACAGACTTCAAAGCTAAAGAAGGTAACACTCTAAATGGAGAAACCAACACGAGAACACACACACACACACACACACACACACACACACACACACACACACACACACACACACACACACACACACACACACACACACACACACACACACACACACACACGTACGTACGTTGCTAAAATCTTTAAATGGTAACAGATATCCCTCAACAATTCCAAAACAGATTCTGTGCCATCTGAATTTGCTACGTGTACATCTGCCCTTTCTGGATTGCAAGGTTTTCCAGGCTGAATTTCTCTCTGTAAACTCACCTTGCCAGAAAGGAAATATAGTAGCTTGTAAGGTACAGGTGGCAGATTATCATTAGGAGGAATCAGTAACGATAAACTATCCGTCCTCATAATTATGCCAGTGGATCTGATCCTAAGGCCCATGAGAAAGTATCCACTACTCTTCACCACCAACACCCCACCTTTACTGGCTATGGGCAAAGGGGGAGGGACAGTGCAGGAGATTCTCCCCTGATTGACAGCAGGTCCTGAAGCCACTGATCTTCTTCTGGTTGCTCTAATGACAGAAAGGACTAAATGGAAGGCATCTTCTGAGTTTATGTCAGAAGCAGACTGGAGGGAGCTTCAAGTCTACTGAAAGTAAAGTCTCTCTCTCTCTCATTCCACACAGACAGGTCAGGCATGGGGATGGGTGGGTGGAATCATTCTAGCCCTGAGGGGAGCATAGTTATCTCCCCTTCCATGGGAATAAAGGAAGCAGAAACAAATGGACAGCAAACAAAGGGAGGTTGAAAAAAAAAATCCCCCCTTCCTTTTTGCCCCTGTCCTGAAAGGATTTAGAAAGCAGTGCCCCTTCACTTAGGGGTAAATCCCCTATGTGCCCAAGATTGATCCTCTAGGATGGTTTCAGACATCACCTTGAAAACAAAAATTTGTATAGTCGAAGCAATGATATTCCTGGTGGCAATGTATGGTTGTGAGAGCTGGACCACAAGGAAAGCTGAGCGCAGAAGAATAGATGCCTTTGAGGTGTGTTGGAGAAGACTTTTGAGAGTCCCCTGAACAACAAAGAGAACAAATAGGTTGATCCTAGAAGAAATCAACCCTGACTGCTCCTTAGAAGTTTAAATAGTAAAGCTGAAGCTGAAGTATTTTGGACATCAAATTAGAAGAGAAGACTCATGTGAGAAAGCCTTGATGCTGGGAAAGGTGGAGGGCAAAAGAGGAAGGGGGCGGCTAAGAATGAGATGGCTAGATTGTATTGTAGATGCAGTAGGTACAAAGCTGGGCGGGTTGAGGATGATGATGGAGGACAGGGGCATCTGGAGGGTGGTGGTCCATGGGGTCACGAAGGGTCGGAATCGACTGTGCGACTGAACAACAACAAAAAGGATGGTTTGCAGAAGCTAAAACACACACATACACTAAAAGACAGCATAGGAACAATTAGGCCTTATCTCCCAAAAGGCCTGGGAGTTAAAAGACACAAAAGGGTAGAAGAAAAGGCACTAGGGCCAAGCCTTCTTAGGGTAAGAATTCCCCTAGAAGAAATCTCCTCCCTCATAACCACCCAGGTCATTTTCAAAGGCAATAGAAAAATCCGGGGGGGGGGGGGATTATAATTTTAATTTTTATCATAAGTAATGTGTTTTTGTTTTAAATTGTAAGCCACCCTGAGTCCTTGGATAAGGGCAGGGTATAAATTTAATAAAATGAATGAATGAATAAGCCTCATTTAAATGTGAAGTGGGTGCCTCAGCATCTCTAGCCTTCTTCAGACACCCCCCTCCCACCCTGATGGGCATTTCATAAATGTGCCAGAAGACGCAACATTATATCTAGCACTTGTGCCCCATCACCAAGTCCCCATCAACTTGTGTTTGGCAACAGTGTGAAATAGTGTAGATTCCTGTGAATGGGTGAAGTCTTCTCTACAGAGCCCTGATTGTCAAAAGTTCCCACTTTTTGCAAAAGACCCTGAATATGTATAATCATAAATCAGGAATTCTCAACCTGTAGCTCACAGGCTGGAATTGGCCCACGGCACCATTTCATGTCGTCTCCCACCGCCTCCACCAAACCAGGAAGTGCCATGTAGTGGAGGAAGGGCAAAATGGCCGTCCAGCCCCCGAAAAAGTCTGAGGGAGCGTGACCTGGCCCTTGGCATAAAGAGGTTGAGAACTCCTGCAGTAAATATTTATTCCCATTGCCACTCTCTACCATCAAATTCACATCTGAAGACTGGATGAAGGTAGCAGGTTTTGTGGCTGCCACGTATGATCCTGTTCCTAAAGAGCTGTTGTATTGCATTTTACCATTATACATGAATTCACAAACCACAGATTATGTGGCCATTGTGCTACTCCAGCAGTTACTGTTCCGGTGCAATCAGGCACTAATCTTTGTAACTGAGTGCTGAACAGGTCAAAAATATGAACGAGTGACACCCTATTGCCTTTTGTACATTTGGGTGTTTCAAGGTATGGTGTGGCATGATGTCACCCTGGATCATTGTTTCTTGGCCATAAATCCAGCATTCTTGGCCATAGTCCTTGAAGCAGAGGTGGCCAAAGCAGAACAACAGGCCATCATAAAACAAATCCCAGTCTTGAAGTTCTTATCTTATCCACTGGTCATCAAAAGAACAAAGGCAGAAAATTTTGTAACTTTTATCAAAGATACCATTGTCCTTAAACATAAACTTCTTGAGATACTTGCTACCTCTAGCTTCATGGTTACTGGTTGGAATGGCTAAACAATGACAATAGAACAAATGAAAACTGCTACAATGGAAGGTGGGCCATTTAGGGCCCTTTAGATGTTGTGGGGTTACAGCTCCCACCAGAATAGCCAATGGTGAAAAATTTGGGAAGGTGGAAGCCAATAACATCTGGAGGGCATCACCTTTCCCATCCTAGAATTTCAATGCTTGAGCAGTCACCAAAATCCTGTTGTAAAACACCGCAGGTGGAACACAGATTACACACGTGGTTTTTGCATTTTCTAAGCATGCATGCATTGACTAAGCATGCAACTGAGAATACAGCTGGGTGTGTGCATCAGGGCACATGACAACTGGTGCAATTAACTCTGGTTATTGAAGTTCACCCTTGCCAGTGATGGGATGTAACAGGTTTGCACCAGTTCGCCAGAACCAGTAGTAACTTTCCCAAGTGTCTTGGAGAACCGGTAGCAGCTTTTGGGGGGAACCACCTTTGGGGCTTACCTTTTCACTGGTTCACCCACTGCGCATGCACACCAAGCACTTGGTGTGCATGCATGCCTACCGTGCTTTGCACGTATGCACGGCCTCCTTGCTGTCCTCCCAAGCGGGGAGGAGGAAGAGAAGCTGCTAGCCTGAAGCTCCCTATAGCCTACTCCCCAGGGTAAGTGACTCACCTTTGGATGTGGTATGTCTGTGTGTATTTTAATGTGTATTTAATACATTTACCTATATTGACATACTACCACAGTTCCTAAAAATGCCTGGCGGCCGGCAGGCCTCGCAGCCTGGCTTGAGGTTTTTAAGCAAAATCTTGGAGTTACCTCATCAATAAGCTACACGTGTGCTGTTCCAATTGCTGTTCCAATTGGAGCACCCTTAAGGAGGTACAGTTGTTTTACATTTACATTAAGGCATATTATCCTAGAGAACTGGTTAGGCAAAGACTTAGTACCTAAGTTCTTTAACTGTTGAAAAGTTGAAAAGTGCCAAAATGAAGCCATCTTATGGTGAGTTCATTCTGTAGTTCCTTCCATCTGACCTAGTGTAAGAAAGATTAGCCAGAATAAGTTTTAAGGTCTGGTTTAAAATATCTGGTTGATTTGTGTTTGGGGTGTTTGGGTGTATTTTAATGTATTATTTATTTATTTAATTAATTTATTTATGGGTTCGTGTTGTGGGTGGGTGGGTGGGTTGAGGTGTGAGTGTGTGTGCTTATTTTTATTTATTTTATTTTTCCTTTGGCCCCGCCCACAACATCATGACATCATGATGTTGGCTCTGCCCATGATGTCATGATGTCATGACATTAGCTCCGCCCACACTGTGATGATGTCACGGTGGGGTAGTAAAATTTTTGACATCCCACCACTGGTCATATCTGAATCTAGGGTTCAGTGTTCATCTCTTTTCGTTTTAAAAAATTTATTTATAGGTTTACAAAAGAAAACAAAAAAGTATACTTAAAAAAGAAACTCATACATAAAGGAAATAATACATTCACATGTTCAACAATGAGTAAACTGCACATGATGTGTATGTAAAAAGAAACAAAGCAAAATCAAACATAAAATAAAAATACATAATCCATCATTAATGTCAAACTTTTCAACTAATTTTCTAATACATTTGTTTTCCTACTCTACTATGATTCACTCTTTTATTACCACCCTTGTGGTATTTACAGTGTCCGGGGGATTGTAACAACTCATAATTTCCAAAAATCACTTTGATCCGGTACAGGAGTGATGTCCTTCTTTTTAACCATTACATATTCAACAAATGGTCTCCAGGTTCTCCAGAATCTGTTAACTTGAACTCTACCTTTTCTAATATTCAGTTCCCATGTAAGCTTATCGTTAAATGCCAGCTCCCACATTTCTTTATACCAATCCTGTATTTTCAGCAATACATCATTTTTCCAGTTTTTCGCAATACATTGTCTAGCCGCTGACAACATTACAGACATTAATTCTTTATTGTCATTACTCATTTTAAACTTATCCACCTCTGTTAACAAAATTGTATCTGACCCCAGTTCAAGCTGCATATCCAATATATTCTTCATTTCACTTTCTATTTTCCCCCAAAATTTTCTTAAACGATCACAGCTCCACCACATGTGTACATATGTTCCCACTGCTTGTTTACATCTCCAACATTTGTCACTCATCCTTCTATCGATCTGGTGCAGCCCAATTGGGGTCCTATACCACCGCCATAATAATTTATAGTTATGTTCTTTCACCCTAACGGACATAGTTCTCATAATCCTTCTCCTCCACTTTCTCTCCCAGCTTTCTTCTGTAATTGTCTCGTTCAATTCTTGTTCCCACATGTTTTTCAAAACTTCTTGTATTTTTCCTCCTTTATTCAGAATTTTATAAATCTTGCTTACTATCCCTATGATTCCTATGTCCCCTTTCCTTAATTTGGTCAAAAGTATTTCGAATGCTGGGACCTCTCTATCTAAGCCATTATCATGTAGATATTTTTTATTCCAATTATTTATCTGGAGAATCTTGAACCAACTTAACTCCAATTGCGAAAACAGCTCCCCTTTTTTTCTCGATCTCTACAAGTTTTAACCCAGTCTTTCAGCAATAAAACCCCTTTTTCTGCTAAAATACTCTTAATCCTTCTATCTATCTTTATTGGGAAATAATTAAAGTCCTCCAGTTCTATAATAGGTGAAATACCTGGCGTGAGATCTTTCTTTATTCCATTCTTCTATAGTTGTTTTTATCATCTTGTTCTGCACTTCCTTTTTCTTTTTTCTCCTTTTTTCACTTAGGAACATTGCTTTGCCGATTTTTAAAAAATTCCCTTTCATTTTTTCCAGATTGGTCCTTCCCTATTTAATAATTTAATAACATTTCTTACTTGAAAAGCTCTATAGTAATTACAAATATTTGGAATACCCAAGCCGCCTTCTTTTTGAGGTAAATACAGTAATACCCCGGATAACGACTGTACCTGATAGCTCTAAAACCGCATAACGTGCAAGATTTTTGGAAAAATCTTGCATCGGATAACACGATTTTTAGTGTTATCTGGTACAAGTGTGTGCGGGGGGGGGGGAGTTGGATTGGGTAGAACATCTACCCAATCCAACCCCCTCCCCAGCGCCCGCCTGCCTTTCTCCCGACGCTACTGCAGGGTTCCCTCTGCTTACCTTCCTTTCCTTCTCCGACTCCCAGCTGATTGCAAAAGGCTTGGATTTTTTAAACTGCAAGGAAGGGGGGAAGCTGTTCTTGCTTTACTTCCTGAATTGAAAAAAATACAGAGATGTGATTGGTTCTCTAGATCAGCTGATCTAGAGAACCAATCAAACAGGAAAGGGGGAAAATACAGAGATGTGATTGGTTCTCTAGCTCTAGCTTTATTTTTAGCGTTGTTGGATGCATGTATCGGACAACGCTAAAAACCGGATAACGTCATGACTTGTGGAACCAAGTCATAACGTTATCCGGGGTATTACTGTACCACAATTTTTTAACTATCCTGGCCCCACGTTTACCATTACAAAATTTATTTATAATATTTTGATATTCTTTCTGTTCTTTATCATTATGTTTTATAGGTAAGACATCGAATAAAAAATTTAGTTTGGGTAGCAACATCATTTTACTTAAACCTACCCGACCAAACCATGATAAGTTTAATTTATTATACTGTATTATTTTCTTTTCAATCTCTTTCTTTTGTTTACCATAATTTAACCCTTTAAGTTCCCCAAATTTATTTGATATTATTACCGCCAGGTATCTAATTTTGTTTTTAACCTGTATTTTATAATTTTCTTTTATTCCTTCCTCTTCTTCTTTATTCCCGTTACAGAATATCATTTCTGTTTTATCCCAGTTCACTCTCAAGCCTGTTACTTCCTCAAATATTTTTAAGTGTGCATATATTCTTACTATTGCCTTTATCGGTTGTTTTGCAATTATTAATGTGTCATCTGCATATAAGTTTATTTTATTACCCTCTATTCCAATTATATCCTCATCCTGACGTATAGAATTAGCCAAAAATTCCATTGCCAATATGAACAACGTTGGAGATAATGGACAGCCCTGTCTTGTACCTGCTTCTAATTTTATGTCCCCTGTATAATTATCATTAACTTTAACTCTTGCTATTCCTTGTTGGTACAATTTTCTGATTACTCCCTGAAATTTAATGCCCAATCCATATAATCTAATCATTTCATGAATCGTTGCCCATTGTAATGAGTCAAAAGCCTTGAAAATATCTAGTGACAAAACCCCAACCTTTTCTTTTTTCCATTCTGTTAAGTTCTGTTAAGTGCTCATCTCTGTTTATAGCCAAAGAGCCAGTTTTGTCTATGTCTACAGACATTTCCATAGTCATGTGGATCACACTGAACACTGTTTACCTTTCCACCGAAGTGGTACTTATTTATTTACTTGCAATTTTTTGCTTTTGAACTGCTAGGTTGGCAGGAGCTAGGACAGAGATGAGAACGCACTCTGTTGTGCAGTCCTCAGGTCTCAAACTAGTGACCTTCCAGTCGTCAAGTTCAGCTTCTTAACCACTAAGCCATCACAGTCCCCTGCACTCTGGTTAGATTCTTTCTAATTTATACTGTGGAATTCAATCAGTTTCTAGAAATGGAGCTCTTAAGGCTAAACACATATTTTAGGATATTTAGCCATTTTAAAAATATAAAAATGTATTTATTCCTTGGGTTAAGAGAAATTTCAGCATGTTGCTTGGATAGTGATGGGTTTATATACAGTAATTGAACTGCATTGTAGAGTCAACAGCAATGCCACAAGCACAGGGAATAGCCTAATCAAAATCCAGTTGTTACCACTGACTGTGAAACCCATATACAGTATAAGAAATGTGATGAACCACCCAGCAGTTTTATAGTCCTGTGGACTTTTCCAGCTTTACATTTGTATGGATGCAAATTAACCCATGGAGATGGAGTGTTGAATCTTAATTTATTCCAGAAACTCACACCCTTACCTTTCAACCAGCCTGGGAAATTCGAAGGCAGCTTTTGCAAGATTGTGCAACCCAGCACAAAACCATAGTGATGCCATGGTCAAGGGATACATTGTGGGGATAGGAGGTGTACACACAGGCAGGGCATCAACTGCTGTTCTGCAAAAAGTCTCTGGTACCTGGGAAAAGCCACTTGGAGAGGTGTTTCCCTGGTCTGGGGAAAGAGTGGGCCTTCTGCTCACAGAATCCTTGACTTGTGGTGAGTTTGCAGAGATAACAAGTAGAAAGAGGGGTGGGAAAATATGTTTCCTCTGCCTTTGTGGTGCTTCATGCTGTTCCCAGGAGTGATCTACTACAAGACAGGCCCAGAAGGGAAAACAATCGCACACCACTGGTTGTCACCTTCAGCCCTCAACTTAAACCCCTCACACACATAATGAGGGATCTCCAACCCATCTTGGACAAGAGTGCTTCACTTTCCAAAGCCCTTGGTGACAGACCCCTACTTGCTTATAGACAACCCCCCAATCTCAAACAACTATTGACACACAACAGACAACACAGAAGTGGAGCAGATATGGGAACTTGACCCTGCTGCAAATCCAGATGTCAACTATGCCCCCACATTCGCTCTGGAAACAGTATTACTGGACCCAATGGCACCACACACAACATTAAAGGCAGTTTTACTTGTGCTTCTGCCAATGTGATTTATGCCATCTCTTGCAAAAAATGTCCATCTGTGCTTTATGTAGGACAAACAGGACAATCTTTACGCAAAAGAATTAATGGATACAAATCAGATGTCCGGAATGGCAACATGGAGAAACCTGTCTCAAACCACTTCAATCTAACTGGACACTCTATCCAAGACCTGAAAGTTGCAATTCTGGAACAGAGAAATTACAAAACTAGGATTGAAAGGGAGACAGCAGAAATCAAATACATCCATCTGTTAGATACCCATCACAGGGGGCTAAATATTAGTGAAGGGTTTCTGGGACATTATTAAATTTGATACAGAGATTGCTATATGATTTTATATTACAACTTTCCTGCCAATTCTCTTTAGTAAAACAGAAAGAAACCAGGTACAGGTGTTTTTTTTCTTCCCCCTGACATGCAGGTCACAAGTTGATCAGAGACCATAATGGACTTTCTCTGCAACCTTGAGATTGAAAGGGAGTCATTTAGAGTTTATCTGAATAATCTATTGTTGCTAATGGCTGTGTGAAACTGCATTCTTGTGCTTGCTTGTCTGTCATCTTGCTTGACCACACCCCTTCTCCCTTTGAGCCCCTGAATTTGGTATATAAAGAACATTCCTGTAAGTTTCACTCTTCGTCTGATGAAGTGGACTTGATCCACAAAAGCTAACAATAAAAATATAGCAGTTAGTCTTTAAAGTGCTACAGTGTTTTTTATTTTGTTTTGTTTTGTGATAAGTCTGGGTGATGATAGTTCTTCCTTACAGAGGTCAGGACACAGAGTGTTGGGTCTATGGCTTTTTAGGTAACAGTTTGAGAAATTCAGAATATGTTTTTAGATTTCCTCCTCTGGTTTGTTGGGAGGGAGGGGAGAAAGATGATGGAATCAAAATACAGTAGAAACCCGTATAGCAATTTTAATCCATTGCACAGGGTGATCACTATGCGGTTTTCATCATTGTACGATCTTCCCTTTGGGAAAATCCATACAACAATTTTCCCAATGGGAAAAACCATACAACAATGTTTGGCGCTAAGCGGTTTTTCCCATTGGAAAATCGTTGAAGGATTTTCCCATAGGAACAATCGCTATGCGGAATGGCTTCCCATCCTCCAAGCCTCATTGCCAGTGGAGCCAGGGGGAGGGGGCTGGGGCAGCCTGCTCCTAGAGGAACTTTTTGGCCTATGGGTGTTCTTGGACTACAATTCCCAGAAGTCCTAGCAGGAGTAGGTGCCAGCGTCCACCAGGGGGCGGCACATTTGGCTTATGCCCCGGGTGGCTGAAATCAACGCTACACTACTGCTCATCGCTGTGCAATTTCATCACCGTATGGGCCGATCGCTATACGGGGTTCTATTATATTGCATTCCATATGCTAGCAGATTTGGAAAACACAACAATGGCCACAGGATTGAAAAAGATCAGTATAAATTTCAATCTCCAAAAAAAGGGCAATGCCAAGGAATGTCCAAATTATCAAACAGTTGCGCTCATCCCACACACTAGCAAGGTCATTCTCAAGATAATACAAGATAGACTTCAAGAACTACCAGAAGTGCAGGCTGGGTTCCAAAGAGGCAGGGGGACTAGAGACCACATTGCCAACATATGTTGGATCATGGAGAAAACAAAGGAATACCAGAAACAAGTCTATTTCTGTTTCATTGACTACACCAAGACCTTTGACTATGTGGACCACAATAAAATGTGGCAAGTAATTAAAGAAATGGAAATACCAGAACACCTTATAAGTTTCATGAGAAATCTGTACATGAGTCAAGAAGCGACAGTTAGGACAGGATATGGAAAGAGCGGTTTGGAATAGGAAAAGGAGTAAGATAAGGCTGCATATTGTCACCCTGCTTATTTAATCACAATATGGATCACAATATGGGATTAAAACTGCTGGGAGAAACATCAACAATTTGAGATATGCAGATGACACTACCCTAATGGCAGAAGATGAATAAGACCAAAGGAAGCTCTTGCTTAGGTTGAAAGAAGAGAGTGGAAAAGCTGGCTTCAGACTTAACATAAAAATCCCCCCAAGATAATGGCAACAGGCCCTATCACTTCCTGGAAAATAGATGGGGAAGCAGTAGAAGCAGTGAAAGACTTTACATTCTTAGGATCCAAGATCACTGCAGCCATGAAATAAAAAGGCAACTAATTCTTGGGAAGCAAGCTATGAGAAACCTGGGGAACATAGTTAAAATTAGAGATATTACCTTGCAAACAAAAGTCCACATAGTCAAAGCAATGGTATTCCCGGTGGCAATGTATGGTTGTGAGAGGTGGACCATTAGGAAAGCTGAGCGCAGAAGAATAGACACCTTTGAAATGTGGTGTTGGAGGAGAGTTTTGAGAGTACCCTGGACAGCAAGGAGAATAGGTCAATCTAAGAAGAAATCAACCCTGACTGCTCCTTAGACAGTCAAATAATAAAGATGAAGCTAATGTACTTTGAACATCAAATGAGAAGAGAGGATTCACTTGAGAAAGTCTTGATGATGGGAAAGGTCAAGGGCAAAAGAAGAAGGGGGTGGCCAAAAATGAGATGGCTAGATGGTATTGTTGACACAATGGGCACAGAGCTGGGCAGTTTGAGGAGGATGGTGAAGGATAGGGGTGCTGGCATGCAATGGTCCATGGGGTCTCAAAGGGTCAGACGTGACTATGTGACTGAACAACAACCACCTCTGGTTTGTGGGGGGTGGGGGTCAAATCAGACAGTGAGCTGTGCTGGAGTTCAGACACCCTTTTAAGCAAGGAATGGAGTGAAGTTCAGTGTGAAAGGGAGCAAACAAATTGAAGGCTTATTTATTATACAATTTGAAGCCATTATATCAAGTTTTAGAAACCAGGATGAATGAACAGCTTCGTTTAAAAAGTAAGGACACATTATTAATTGCTAGCACAGTTTATTGTATGGCGGGTTTGTGAGGATAAAAGCCCATTGTTTCACATATCCCATTCTGAACTCCTCAGAACAGAAAGGCAGAACATGTTCCAAATAAGAAAAAAAAAGTATGTTATATATTTATTCAGAAAGGAAATTTTACATATGCATCATCTCTGCAGTGCCTTAGAGTTCGTAAAAAAGAGAATTTTATCGGACACAGCACCCTTCAATGTACAGTAATTGGAAAGTAACTTAAAAAAATACTTTTTGTAACCCATTACAAACATTTCCCAAAGTGGTTTGTTGCCATTACTGTTACAAATTCTTTCTTCAGTAACTCATTTTATTACTTGTTGTTCTATTGTTGATTTAGTTTTATATGAAAATTTTTTTTTAAGTAAGAGAGCTTCTTAATTTTTAAAAATGCCCCAAGAAAACATGTCTGTGTCCTCAATTAATGAGAAAAAGTAATACCATAGATAAAATTTACTCATTGGATGATAGAAGTAGCTGTACTGTCAAAATCCTATTGATGATCCCATAAGATTTGAATAATTTGCTGTGGCTAATTGCAGCAGGTTTGATGAGCTGTCAGAGAGCACCTGATTGTGCAATTGAGATGTTTTTGTCAATTAATTAGCTATAGCAAGTTACACAATCCTTATGGAGATACCAATAGGATTCCATCCAAATTTTCAGAAGGAAGGTCATTACAGTATTCCTGCACTACTCTTCCAAGTAGCCTGTTACAAACATCATCATTACTGATAAAATCATTCCTCCAAGCTCTGCTCTGATTTCAGACCTTGTCATTTCTTATGCAAACTAATGAGATACAAGTGGTATATCGAGTTACAAATTTAATAAGTTCCAAGGCATTTTTCATGTTATGAAAAATTAGTAACTCGAATTTCCCATTGAAAACCAAAATTCCTAACTTGAAACATGGTTTCCCATAGGAATGCATTGAAAACTAATTAATCTGTTCCGGAAAAATTCATAATTTGAGCCATTATTTTCAACTGATTTTCAGTCATATTGTGAACATTTTGTAACTCGAACCATTTGTAACTCGAGGTACCACAGTATAGCAAAATCACAAGGCAAGATAAAGAGCCAAAGATGTCCTGTTACTCCTGAATGAGGCTTAGATGTCACTCTTGGGGGAAGGGGAAGAGGGCCACAGGGCATTGAAAAGGCTGCGCACCAATGTTTTGCTTGGACAAGGTCCCAAGTACAGCGTATAATGTCTCCAAGATAAGGATCCTGAGTAGCAGGGCTGGAAATATTCTTCTTGCTATTGAAGATAGGCAGTGAAATGCAATGAAACCAGTGTTAGGAAGCATTTTGCCAAGATGGCACCCTCCATTCCGTCCAGCCCCACAGCCACTGCTGCCAACAAAATGGATATTTGGGTGAGTTTACTTTTTCCACCACTGCCATCAGCAGCCAGTTTCCGATATTCCATTCTTGAACAAAGTACTTGAGCACATTGTGGTTTTTCACATCAAATATTTTTGAATAAGTTTAATAATATTGTAACAATAATTTAGTGCCAGAAATTATTCAGGGTTGAAAGGTTTTGCGTAAGAAACTCCGCTCAGGAAATTCCAACATGAGGCTTCTTTCATGTCCCCAAGAGCTGGGACAGAGACGGACACTCAGTCTGTTATTCAGTACCCGGGTCTTGAACTGCCGACTTGCCGGCCTTCCAGCTAACAAGGTGAGCTTTAATCTGGCTTCAGACTTGGTTATGGGACTAGGAATAGTTTTCGTTGCCTTAATGGGAACTGGAGAAGGAGGGCGTTTCCCACATTTCTTTGGGGATTATTTTTGCTGCTAGTAGCTCCCCTGGTGGTTTAGCGGTTAAGGCACTGAGATGGAGAGTGGAAGGTTGGGTTTCGATACCCGAGAGCTGCACTTGGGGACATAAAAGGAGCCATATTCGGGTGTCCCCAAAAATCTTTTCAATCCAGAGTAATTTCTGACATGAAATGATTATTGCTGCTGCTTTGTGAGTGGCTGTTGTTGGTTATTCTGCTACCTGCTTTTGGAGTAGCTGGATCCCCTGTTGCCTCTCCCTTTTTTTGTATGGATAATTTTTTGAGTTCTTTAAGTCTTTTGGATGAGTGCCCAATGGAACGCAAATGGGGAAACCTGAAATGAAATAACCTGACGCAGCTGATAGCTACAGCAATTGCAATTGCACTTACTGTATATCCTTCCCCATAGTGCTTAGTGCACTCTCTGGGTGGTTCACGAATTAATTAGCATTTTGCCCCCAACACGCTGGGTACTCACTATACCAACCTTGGAAGGATGAGAAGCTGAGCCAACCTTGTTGTCCGTCAGAATCAAACTCACAAAATTTTGCCTGCAGTACAGCAGTTTAATTACTGCACCACCAAGACTCTCTCTCTCTCTCTCTCTCTCTCTCTCTCTCTCTGTGTGTGTGTGTGTGTTTTAAACAAAGACACAAAAATGGAAGCTCTTCCCTGAAATAACTTAAAACTTCAAAAAAGAAAGAAAAGGAAAGGAAAAAACCAAAAAACCATAGACATCGCCATTATATAAATCTCTACTTTTGATCCAATAGTCTATTGCACATTCCAACTAAGAACAGACCTATTAAATCAACTGTTGAATAGTAAATTGACATTCATATAAATCTCATTGAGTCAATGGGTCTAGTAGTCTAATAGGGACTAGCAATAAGGTACTGTACTGCTATTGATTGGTTTTGCTATTGACTAAAAGACCATATTGGGGGCAAAGTTCTCTGGAACTAACAGTCACATTTAGAGAGAGAGAGAGAGAGAGAGAGAGAGAGAGAGAGAGAGAGAGAGAGAGAGAGAGAGAGAGAGAGAGAGAGAGAGAGAGAGAGAGATGTAATTCAGTGGGATTCCTTGTCAAAAAAGTTACAGTTCTGTCTGCAAATATTGGCAGGTCCCGTTGCTTAGCATAGTAAATTGTAGAGTAACCCCGTTGATTCAGTGGTGATTTGGTGAGCTAATTCTACTGTAATCTCCATTGATTCTAATGAGCCTACTTTAATTATAACTTATCTTAACATAGTAAGACACAGTAAGAGTAGGCCCATTTGAATCGATGAAACCTATGGAAGAATTGACTTAGCGTTTAGTACAATAATTCAATGATAGGTTTTAGCCATTATATTTAGATGCACCCATACCATTGAGACTTTAGATTTTACATCACCCTCAATGTTATTCTACCATTGTACTACATACATGGCTTCCATTTTCAGTATTTCTAAAGAACAGAAGCATCTGGTAACATAATGTTATCTGGGAAGCTATCCAGGAAGACAGAAAAGAAGTTGCACAGGCATGTATAAGAATTGGGGGTGGGGTGGGGCAGTCATTTTCCAAATATCTGTTCTTTTAACAAAACAGTTTTCTGTCTATAATAAGACAATGTCATTAATAGCCTGGAATGTACCCGTGGTTTGCTGGTCTCCCATGTCATCTGCATGCATGACTAATGAAAAGACAATGGGACCTCATAAATCTGTGGAATTTGTGCTAATGTCTTAAGCCACGTCTGGAGAAATAAGCAATTATATGCACATTTTGGGTGTGCTTTTAATGAGCCCATTGTCAGCTGCACAAAAAGTGCTTGATTGGCTGTGAAATGACCTCAGCCCTCAGGCTGGAATTTGCACCCAATGTAACCTTTTCCTCTCTCTCAGTTTTTGCAGCCTTCAATACCTGTGACCAGAGTTGTGGACTGGGGTAGGGAGTTCAATGTGTGCTGAGCTGCTCTTTTAACCCCATGTATCTAGAAAATTCTTATTGCAGTTGTAGCTGCCTACAATACCATCTTTCCTCCCTCCTCCCCCTGCAACACATAGATGTATTTGAAGAAGACCATATTCCAGCAGTGAGCTCATCCAGTTTGTTACAACAGCGATGGTATGTGTGGTAGAGACACAAGAATGGAACTTTGGTCCTTTCCCTTGTGGGAGATCCACACTTCCCCCACACCATATGTAGGACAATACATGCAGAATAAGAGAATACGCTATTATCTCTTTCCCACTATTCAAGGGAGCTGCACACGTAGCCTTCATTAACATTATTGTGTCTTGTCTAGTAAAACTGGGAGCTGAATGGATAGACACACATGAACATTCAAAGATATGTTTGCATCTGAGTGTTCACATTTAAATACAGGAGTTAGTCTTTAAGATGCCACAAAATTTTTGCCCTGTTGTTTTCTTTTGTTTACTCTCTGATATGCTTACACAGACGAACAAGGCTACTACAGTACTTCAAAAATTTCATGTTTGTATCTGTAAACAAATAGCTAACACGTACTTTTGAATAAGTGATCTAAGCAAGATGACTGCTTGATTAACATATGTGCCATGTAGATCCATCTGGCAATTCAGATCTTCTGCAGATGTATTCAATATAAATGTAATAAATACACATGGGATACTTTCTCCATATCTGGAGGCTCCCAAAGACTTCTCCAGGGCAAAAGTAAGCCATAAGGAGCCTTGGAACCTAGAAGGCAGATAGGAAATTTTCCATTAGGATAAATATGTGCAGTGCCCAATTTGGGTGACATCAGGGTAGATTTGTGTGACAGGATTTTGCTCAACAAACATTTTATTAATTTATAGCACTATACTAAGAGTAATTTTTTTATTTTTTGTTTTATACCTTTTCATTTATTTAAATGTGTGAAAATTGTTTATCAAATACAGTTTCTTTATTAGGGTTTCCAGGCCAGCACGCCTTTGCATTCCTTGAGATAACAGGACCTAAACATGAGCTCAGAGGGCTGGCCTTTGTGACATGACATTAAATTTGTAAATTTCTTCTTCAAAAACTAGACAAATTCTTTGGCTGTCAACCATTCTTTTTACTTAATGAGAAAAAAGGGTCTTGTCCTTTTGTGTCCTGATCAAATCCTAGAATGCCAAAATGAAGCCACGTTCTTCGCTTTGTCGTTGCCCAAACCCAACTCCTCATCGGTGCATGTCTTTGGCAGCAATCGTCAAACCAGCAAATGAGCCGGATTCTGTGTCTCTGCACATTCACACCGTGTGTTGTTGCTTGCCAGCAGCCCCCACTTGAGCATGTTGGTCTTGCATTTAGGGACTCCAACCTTCAGCCTAATCAGGGTCCTCCAGGTGTCATGGAGGAGACCGAGATCTTCAGCTATATCCTCCTTTAATGTTGTTCCTTGTCCAGCGAGCTCCTTCCTCCATCTTCTAGTTTGATTTTTCTTTTGTGTACCTTCAAGAAAGTTTGTTCTTGCCATAAAGCTCTCCCTGGATCTGAGTCGGTGGACTTGAGGCTCATATCCATTCAGAGGGATAGGATTTTTTGGTTTCTTGGGCTACATATCCCATAATTCTCTATTCTGGTAGTTGTAGCTAATATACAGACACCTTACATGCCTTAGCTGAAATGTATTGAGGCTTAGCTGGGGCTAGCTCCACTAAATTTCCTGTTCAGAAAGAAAGATCTCAGCTAGTTTGGGGACAGGAAGCCTTCTGAAGTTTTTTCTCCCAGGTGAGGCACATTTAAGTATCTGTCTCTCAGGTGGAACTTCCAGAAAAGAGATACAGTAATACCTCATATAACATTAGTATCAAATAACACTAAAATCGCATAACATCAAGGAATCTGGGGGGAAGAATTGCATCAGATAACATTAAGATCCTATGGGATGCTTCAGATAACAACCGCTAAAGCCTGTGTGGTTACAATGTATCTCTATGGATCCCATAGAGGATCAGATAACACTAAAAATCATATAACACGAAGACTTGTGGAACCAGGTTTTAGTGTTATATGAGGTTTTACTGTATATGGAATTTGTAATTCTGGTCCCAAAAATTCTAGTTCAACAAATCAGAAAACCCCATCCCACTGGCTTATACAGGGTATCCCAAAGGCTCCCATACATTAGGGAAAAATCAGACATTGTAGCTATATGTACCTCGTTGACAAAATATTTGCAAAATATTATCTACATGTTGGCTACCAGTGGTGGGCAGCAAAAATTTTCGCTACCACACCATGGATGGAGCCTACATAGTGGGTGGGGCCTATGATGGGTGGGGCCTCCATGATGTAGACGGAGCCTACATCATGGAGCCTACGTTGTGGGCAATCTAGTCATGCCTGCCATATGGCTATGTATACATAAGCAAACACAGACAGCACTGCCTCTTTGGCTGTAAACGGAGATGAGCACTGCACCTTAGAGTCAGATATGACTGGCTTTTGAGCAATGGAGACCTTGAACCACTTGCAGGGACAAAACCTGATGGGGCAGGGCATGGAGTTGGGCATGGCCACCCAATTTTGCCACACACCCCGCCCAGAGGCCTCCCAGTTTTGGTACTCCCCCTCCTGGGGTGTGTGAGAACCTTTTGCTGCCCACCACAGGCTACCTCCTTCCATACATACACCACACAAAGTATTCTCCTCCACTCATGACAAACATGCTCAAATATATCTGTTGTTATGTCTAGTGACTTTTGGAGCACCCTGTACAGCATGTGCCTGAGCCAGGAAAGACTAGGGCCATTTAATTGGGAGGGAATGAAAATGGATGCTCGTGTTTTCAATTCACCTTGCACCCAAGAACCAAGTTTTCTCTTCTTCCAGTGCCACATGCCCTGAGATTCACCTCCTTGACTCAGGATTCAGAAAAATATAGCACTTCCTTGAAATTTCAGGCATTTTCCTCAAACCTAGCAACCCTGCTCTTCACCCTGCTTTATAGTGGGACTCACCTGAAACAAGCCAGTGCAGTTGGTGACTTTCCAGGCTTCAAGTGTTGCAGCCGCCATGGACTCTGGCAAACCATTACCCATTTGCTTAATAGAATGACTATAAATCAGCACCTGAGGATGGCACAAAACATATCAGGCAGGCTGAATTCAGGACGGTAAGACATTTGGATGTGCAGGTCTGGCTTAAACTGGGAGAGAACTGGGGGGAGAGTCCCTTTTTATCCAAGGGCTGTGGTTTTAATATTTTCCCATCTTAGCCATATCCACTGATATGTGCACATTTCAAGTTCTTGTGATATCAAAATGCCTCTAAGTAACCCAGACTAATTACTGCTACCATTACTCTGCTACAGTTTGTTTGTTTGTTTGTTTATTAACCATACTTGTTTATCGCCTCCCTTACTAAAGTGACTCAGGGCGATTTACAACAAGTCATTAATACCACTTTAAAAATACATCAAAAATTAAAATTAAACTGACTAAAAGAGTAAAAGGTTAAAGTAGGAGTTAAAGGTGAAAAGATGAGGGCTAGGGCAAGGAAGTCAGACTATCCAACCTGCTGGGGTTATTGTTCCACCTATCCCCCAAACCCGCCCCGCCAGCCAGGTTTTCACTCCTTTTCTAAAACGACTCTGTCTGCATTCATAGCTCAATTAGCAGGAGGTTCCATAGGGCTGGGGCGGACACAGAGAAGGCTCTCCTTCTGATGGAACAACTAGAGAATCTCTCTGGTCCGCTCTGGTGGGATGGATAGATGTCCTCGGGGTGATGCGGTCTCTTAAGTATCCTGGTCCCAGTGGCGTAGCGTGGGGGGGCGGGGGGGGGGTGGATGCCCCAGGCAGCGGCTTTAAGGGGGCGGCAAAATGTCCCCACCGCTTTGGTCTCCCTTTGCCTGGGCTTAGGAAGCAGGACTTTACAGTTATTGCCAATTGGCTAAAAGCATAATCTGACTGCATCCCATGGCTTTAATACAGCTGATCCATAAACATTAAGAGATGCTAATAAATGCTTCCATGCCAGGGATGCCACATAGTTCAGGCAAGCTGGAGCTCATTGTCCAAGTCCAAACTTCCCAGTCCTAATCCAGACATGGGCTGCCTACAATGATACCCTCAAAGAAAAATGCATTTTCATCAGCTAACCTACTGATAACAGCAGAGAAGGAAAGTGTTAGCAAAAGTGAAACAACCCCTTCCTAAAAACCTCCAAAGATTCTCATCTTAAACTTGTATTTTGATGGGTCTTATTACCAGCAAGGTGCATCTAGGACTAATCTGTTATCATTCTAACACCCCCACCACCCCCGGTTCTGTGACGTTTTCCCTTCTGTCTGTAGGCCTGGGGTAGGCACAAATAGCCATTTTTTTAAACCATCCATCTCAACAACCATGCTAAGGAAAAAGAAGCCTACCCAGATTCTTGTGCCTTTTCTTATAAGGTTGATCTGCAGATGAGTCTTTCTTTTCAGCATGTGGAGAGTAGCATTTCCCTTGCAAACAGCAGCTGGGCTTTCAATAGCAGTGAAAGGCATAATTCCAGGGCCCAGTTCAGAAGCTGAAGCGGTCTTTCTCCAGGCACTCAGCCTGTCTGACATTCACCACACTTGGCTAATCACCGTTCCAGGTGTATAAAATCATCGTGCTACTGTTTTGATGAATATTGCTATGAGGCTTGTAACCCATGCTAAGCAGTCCTGTGCAGCGGGACTGCCCTGGTGAAAGGCACAAATGCAAATGGGTTATTTCTCGTGGTAAAATGAAGGACAGCATTAAATTTTCTTTCATCTGCACAAAGAACCATACTCACTCTGAATAGAAACCTGTGGCCTAAACATTTCATTCCATGTGTCTGAGGAAGTAACTGTAATCCAGGAAAGCTCACACAAACAAATCTACCAGCCTTAAAGGCACCACAGTCTCTCCCATTTTGTTTTTGTTGAAAAAGACTAATTGAGCCATCTCTTTGAAAACTATGCCATCAAAGGCACTTCTTTTCTTTCTTTTTTAATGGCAAGGAATGTGCATTCCAGACCACAAACAGTTAAGCCACCCAAAGTTCAATTTCTTTATTTCCTGTTAATCGCATTATTGCCTGTATTAAACATAACAACAACATCAGAAGATTGAAACATGTTTCTTTCATTTGTTTTAATTTTGAGTTCTGAGCACTCTAGCTGGAAACTATGCCTAATAGTTAAACTCAAAACATTTGTGTTTCCTTTCCCACTCTGATTCTTCCTCCCCCACCAGCCCCAGCTGGCTCATTTTACTTAGTCCAGGTTTTAAGCAACCATTTTAACACACACGCACACACCATGGAAGCCAGAGGAAAAACACAGAAAGGATTTTGTTTTTGCTGCCTTGTCTATGACATTGCATGTCCCCATCTGCATATTTTGCAGATCCATCCGAGAGAAAGGATATTTTGCAATCTCCCATGAAGCCAAAGGGCACATCAAGTAGGCTGCATTTTGAGCAGTTCTGAGGGTGTCCAGAATATTCCATGGGGGAAACCAGAGCGTGACATGTTAGAAACACACATTCTTGTTTCTACGATGTCCTTGGTTATTTTAGTCTCATTTCCTCCTTCTTGTCTCCAACTGTAACATTACATTTATCTTGCAGTGCAGCTTTATTTGGGTGGCATTCAAGGTAGGGCAGAAGAACTGCTAGCCAGGTGATGTGGACATACTGTATATCCTTCCCAGAAAATTAAGTCACTTAGTCAATGGTAAGAGACTGTGGAAACCATAGTCAAGAATATTCCTTTCAATGTCCTTAGTAAGATACATGGGGGTCAGGAAGCGGCCCCTGAAGGGGGAAGGAAACTAGCTGAGTTAGCAGTGTTGAACCACCAATCTGTTTTCATGAACTATGCCTTTTCTAATATTCAATTCCCATGTTAACTTATCATTGAGTGCTAATTGCCACATTTCTTTATAACAGTCTTCTATTTTTAACAATGTCTCATTTTTCCAATTCTTTGCAATACATTGTCTGGCTACTGATATCATCACAGTCATTAATTCTTTATCGTCATTACACATTTTAAACTTGTCCACATCCATTAGCAATATTACCTCTGGCCCCAACTCAAGTTGCATTCCAAACATATTTTTAATCTCTTTTTCTACTTTCACCCAAAATTCTTTTACCACATTGCAACTCCACCACATATGCGTACATGTACCCGTTGACTGTTTACATCTCCAACATATATTGCTTATTTTAGTATCTATTTGGTGCAACTTAATTGGGGTCAGGTACCATCGCCATCAAAGTTTGTAATTATGTTCTTTAACCCTTACAGACATAGTCCTCATAATTCTTCTTTTCCATTTTTCTGCCACATTTCCTCACAAATTGTCACATTCAAATCTTGTTCCCAAATATTTCTCAAAATCTCCTGTGATTTTTCTCCTTTATTTAAAATCTTATATATTTTACTTACTATCCCTTTGATACCTATCTCACCTTTTCTTAATTTACTTGGGAGAACTTCAAATATCGTTAATCCCCTTTCTAAACTCCTTTCAAATAGAAATTTTTTATTCCAATTGTTTATCTGGAGAATCTGAAACCAGTATAAATCCAGTTGGGAAAAAAGTTCCATTTTCTTATCATAGTCCCTACAAGTTTTTACCCAGTCTTTCAATAATAAAATTTCCTTTTCTATTAATACACTCTTAGCCCTTCTATCTATTTTTATTGGAAAAGTGATGAAATCCTCCAGTTCTATGATCGGGGAAATTTCAGGTACCAAATCATTCCTCACGCTATTCCACTCTTCTAAAGTTATTTTTATCATTTTATTTTGAATATCCTCTTTTTTCTCCCCCCTTGTTTATTTAAAAATATTGCCTTGCCTATATGTGATATCTCTATCATCTCATTTTTCTCCCAGATCGTTTCTTCACTCAGTAATATTTTTATAACATTTCTAATTTGAAAAGCTTTATAATAGCTATATATATTTGGTATCCTCAATCCACCTTCTCTTTGAGATACATACCACAGCGTTTTAGCTATTCTTGCTCTACGCCTTCCGTTGCAGTTTATTTATAATACTTTGAAAACCTTGCCATTCTTTCAAATTGTGCTTTATTGGTAAAACACCAAACAAAAAAAATTATTCTAGGTAATAGCATCATTTTACATAAGGCTATCCTACCAAACCAGGATAAATTCAGATTTTTATAATATGCTATTTTCTTTTCAGTTTCCTTCTTCTGTTTTCCATAGTTCAATTTCTTAAGATCTCCAAATTTACTTGATATTATCACACCCAGGTATTTTAATGTGTTTTTAACTTGGATCTTATATCTTTCTTTTATTCTTTCCTGTTCCCCATTTTCCTCATTGCATAATATCATTTCTGACTTATCCCAATTTACCCTTAAGCCTGTAATTTCTTCAAATGCTTTTAAATGTAAATATATTCTTCCTAACATATTCAACAGTTGTTTCACAATTATCAATGTATCATCCACATACAAGTTTATTTTATTACTTTCTATACCTTTTAATTCTTTATCTTGCTGAATCGCATTGGCAAGATATTCCATCGCCAGTAGAAATAGCATTGGGAATAATGGGCAACCCTGCCTTGTACCTGCCTCTAACTGTATATCTTCTGTATATTCATCATTGACCTTGACTCGTAGGCATACATTTTGAATAGCTGCTGCTTCTGTGTAGATGGGTTCCCATAGCGCAATAATATTACACCTATTTTCATGAACCATAAGCATACCGTAGTTGTTATTATTCATTGTAGTGTTGTGTGCTATGTGCTGTCAAGCTGGAAACAACTTACAGTGGTCCTAATAATCATGATGTCGCTTTGCCATCAGTTCACTCAATGGACTTGGTCAAACTACTGCCCTTTGGCTATGATTCTTCTGTCTGCAATTATCAAATACTGTAATAACATTAAGAACATAAAGAAAAAACCCTGCTAACATTTGCTTTTCTGTAGCTGGGGAACCAGATGGCTTTTGAATGATTTGAAGAATGTTTGAAGGGGGGGGGCAACCTTTTTTGTGCCTGGACTGGTGTGCCAGCTGGAGACATGGTTCCTCCTGCCGCTTCTGTCACGTCTAGTTGCGGTGGTGGGTGCAATCACTGTGCATTTTCTGCTGTTTTTGCCACTTCCTGTGGTGGTAGGAGTGAGGGCAGCATGTTTCTGCCACATTTTCAGTTGTTTTCACCACTTCTGGCATGTTTTCATCACATTTCAGTGTGTTTTAGCTGATTCTGGCACATTTCCGGTGCTTCCGGTGCATTTTTGTCGCATTTTTGGCATGTTTCCGCCACTTCCAGCATATGTTCAGCGTTTCTGGTGGTGGTGGCAGGTCCGGATTAATTGGCACCATGGGCCGGGTCTGGCCAATGGGCCATAGGTTGGGAACCCCTACAATAGACCTTTCTTATAGCTGCTTCCCAGCAAATGGTATTCAGACATAAAACATCTGCTCCTCACAGAGTGGTTGCAAAGTGCAACTCAATTCCACACAACCAATTCCTGGTCTGTAAAACAGACGTCAGTTTCATGGAATAAGTCCCCAGTCTTCAAATACTCTCTTATCTCCTATCATGGCCTTTATACTTTCTTATCGTCAGTTACTGATCAGCAAGAATTATAGAGGGGGCATATCAGCTGAAGGGAAACAACTGCAAGCTGCAGAAATGTCCCATTTCTATTGTAATGGTACAACAAAATAAAACATGTGAAGCCCTTTAATTGTAGTTTTTCTTAATTATTATTTTTTAAATAATGAATTGTATTTCACAGATATATCCACACCTACCACTTCTCAGTCCTCTAATCAATATTCAATCTCACTGAGGAAAAGCTGTTAAGAAATGTTAACAGAGGTAACAAACCATCTTCATCTTCTTTATCTGCTGGTATGAAACATTCTGGGTGGATGCTAGGCCTTTAATATCTTCTTAAAGGGAAAAAAGGCCAAGTAAAGTAATGTCCTTCTGATAGTGGGAATATGTTGAACAAAATATCAAGGTGAGAAAAATTGTGTGGCAGGGGGGCAAGGATGGAAGCGTTTCAGAGGATAAAAGGAACAAAAAAATATGTATGACTTATCAGGTTCAACCTAGTAACAGAAATGTCCTGGTTTACACGGCTGGTTTTATACCCAATCATTTTATTTTCTTGCTGAAGTCTACTTCACAAACCTCTTCTTCTATTTATTATGTGAAAGTTGGATGTACAGTATATGGATATTATAAAAACAATGTTTTTAAAAATGTAATCAGATATGAAATAATAGATTTTAAAGTAGAGTTGGGTGCTTGTGAATTGTTCCAAATATTATTGCTTCAGATGGTGTAGGTAGATATAAATCATGCAATATAGATGGGATTTGGTTAGAAAAACATAGATAGAACTGGTCAGATGTAGACTATGACTGCAATCTTCTGCCATTTACCTGGAGATAAGCCTCTCCGAACCTTGTTTCTGAGTAGAAAGATGCAGAATTCCACTGTAACTCACGTAAGATGCAGTTGTACCTCGCTTAAAGAGCATGTGTTCCACAGGACTGCTCTTTAAGCAAAACACCATTGTAAGTGACCAATTGTTACTTCTGGTGAGGGGGAATGTGAACCCCTATTTATTTGTTAAGCGAGTTACTCTTTAAGCGAGGCGCTCTTTATGCAAGGTTTGACTGTATAGGATTGCCATATTACCCATTCAGCCAAGTTTCCCCCAGATTTTAGAGGAGTTTGAAGGTGCCAATTTGGATCATTGTCTGGCTTAGATTCCAAACTTTATATATTCATTTTTTTTAAAGACAAATATCTAGCACTTAATGAACCAGAGATATAAGGCAAGACAGGCATTTACTGTTTGTGTCAATTGTTTTGCAAGAAGCAACACGCCTCCATGTCACTAGCCAGTGAATGCAGCCAACCAGTTAAAAGGGAATTTATAGATGGAAATTGTAGCTGTTTCAATAAATGTTACTGCCTGCAAATAGTGAATAGCAAGCATGTAATACATAGAAATTTATGTGGGTTTATGGATTATGGGATTTGGGAGTCCACAAAAAACTTTTCCAGGCTCTGACATTATGACTCTTGCTGTATTTCCTATTTTGTCAGGAAGAGTTGGATTTAAATCATTCTTGGAGCTCTACAGTTCTGACATCCTATGGATGAAATCCTGTTGCTTAGTGTAGGAAGGTACAACTAGAATAAACTCATTTGAATCAGTGGAACTTAAAGAGATGAGTCACCAAATCCCTGCTGATTCCTTGGGCCTACTCTCACACAACAGGATTCCAGCCTATCAATCTAATTCTGCAGCCTTCCGGAAACACCCGTTTTCTGATCCACCAGCCTTCCAGAAGCTTAGCTTAGTTACTTGTTGTCCCAGGGAAAGGTCCAGCTGGCAAATCAAAACAAAAACAAGGAGAATAAATTATTAAAAAATTCTACTTCTTATTGAGCTTGTAGCTGGTGTGGCGCCTAAATTTTTGGGTCATTCAATTTTGGATCATTCAAATGTACAGTATGCCCTATTAAATTATAGGAGTTCTCAGTACATGCTTGTAGGAAATTGATGCATCTGAACTCATTAGGAAGCAGAGATTGGCAAAGTTAGTTTCTTGGGTGACAGCTCCCAGAATCTCTCAGCCAACATGTTTTTCTATTAAAAATGAATTCAAGCTTTGCTATAATCTCATTCTCTATGTATGATCATAGCAATGAAACAAAACCATTACTAAAGGAAACGGCAACACGCTGGATTTGCACTTATTTCTGTGTATTTCTGTATGTGAAAAATCAAATGTGGTAAAGAAATTTAAGATGTGTTCCAGTTACAATCAAATATTCAATTTGCATTTCTGAAGGAAATGACACCTTTCATTGTTCCTCAATTTATCCAGTGCACACTTGCTCCAGATTTTTCCCCTTCTCAATCAGATGACAGGGCGTTGCTCATGGAGGGATTCCAGTGGTCTTTTCATAGATCCAGCTCCCCAACTTGGAAAACTTAGATATGGCAACCCTTCTGTCACATGAGTGACATATCTCATAGATTACAGTGTGATGAAAATGAGATTTACTTAATTTGAATAAAATAGAAAATGAACATTCTTGTAACAGCCTATTACAATAACACAATATTATGCCCCACCCCCCAATTTGGTAGAAGAAGTGCTGGAAGAGAAAAATTAATTGCCTAGAGCAGTGGTTCCCAGCAGTGGGTCACCCCCTCCCCCCAGGGGGGATTTCAATTCCGAGAAGCCTAAGTCAGTACATTGGCTGATCAGTGCTTTGGGGAATTGACTTAGGCTTCTGGGAATTGAAGTCCAAAAAACCAAATCAAAAGTAACTCCTTTACCCAAAACTAAGACATTCCTTTCCTTTACAATTGCAAGCTGATGAAGAACAATTTCACTCCTTTTGGAGTTTTACTATCACTGTTTAGCTATTCTTATAATTACAGGGTTGTAGCCTCACTATATGGTAGAGAAGGATTATTACATGATTCAATTTATTCCTTATGATAGTGAATGAAAAACATTTTTCAGATTTAAAAAGAAAACAACTAAAAGAAACAATTTTTGTGCTTTTGAAATAAGTGGAATTAAAGTGTCAGTGAATAAGTACTGTATTGCTTGGAGCATTTTGGCAAATACTTGGTAGTAAATTATGATTAGTTAATTTTAAAAAAGCATCTTTCTCAAAACTTTCTCCTGGGCAAGAACAACTTTCTGGGTTAATCCTCAACCATGACCATTGGCCAAACTCTGCCCAAAACATTTTGTTCCTTGAAGAACACCCCCAGGAGGTACCATCCTCAAGGAGGCACAGTACTCAAAGTCAAACAAGTTATTCTATGTGAAGCAGTCAAATCTAAAACCTCTACTCACTCACTGTCCCTCCACCCCCGCAGTAAAACTTCAAAAATAAGTAAATAACCAAGTATTTGTTGCTCTCCTATGACATATGTAATACATTCTCTGAGACAGCCACTTAATTCTGCCTAAAGGTAGGGCCAGCCCTGTACAAAGTGTATCAGAAACTGCATGCCTCTATTTCAGGCTCTGACTGTGAAACCAGTCTTGACCACAGGGCACCACTCACCTTTTGGTGGTAATGAACCTGGAACAAATGTTTAGCAACAACTATTGAATCCACTACTTCCTCATCTTCCACCATCTCATCTTTTTTAATTGCATTGGAAAGTACAGTTGTACCGCGCTTAAAGAGCATAATGTGTTCCACAGGATTGCTCTTTAAGCAAGTTTGCTCTTTAAGCGAAACACCATTGTAAGTGACCAATTGTGACTTCTGGCAGGGGAGATTGTGAACCCCGATTTATTTGTTAAGCGAGTTTTTGGTTGGTTTTATTTGTTAAGTGAAGCAAACATTCAGAGAAAATTCTGCTCTTTAAGCGAGGTTTGACTGTAATGTGAGAATAGGTGGCGATTATGCCGTTGACTTGGGACCACAGGGGTTCTGCACTTTTACTACAAGGATAAGGGAATTGGTGGTTTTCCAGATGTTGTAGAAGTGGAATTCTCATCAACCTTTACCATTGGTTAACCACACTAAACATGTTGTGAAATGCCATCCACTAAAATTTGGAGAACCACATTCCTCAACTCTGAGGTACATAACTTATTAACAACAGATTTCCCAAAGCTGTACTTTCCCTAAAAAGGGTGGGTGGTGGGGCTGGGGTGAGATATTGGTACAAATGGACATGATTATTTTTATGTTGATAGAGTAAAGGCAGTAATTCACAACAATGTCAACAAGACTGTGCCACATCTTCTGGTGATTTCCTTGTTGCAAATGAGCCAACTTAAGAAAAACAGAAGTAATAAAAAAAGTGTTCTTTATTTAAATTTTAAAATTCATAGAACATAAGTGTAATCACCCCCTTTTATTTAAAACAGATTGGGAATGTATTGCTCTGCAGACACCGTTAGACTGCAGCTCCCATGTTCCCTTATCATGGGCTAAGGCTGATGGGAGCTGTAGGTCAACATCACCTAATTAGGATGCCCATTCTCCACCCTGATTTTTTTTTAAATCAAAACACACCCTGACATTCAACACAATTCAAACCTCATTTTCTCATTAAAAACAGGAGAGATCAAGAGCCCCTACGGGTGCATCAGAAGTAGATGAGAGGCTTGTAATGGTCACATTGAACATGGATGGGAGGTAACTGCTTGGAAAAAGCAGCAGACACAACTGAGAGCAAGGGTTGCCAAGGTTTTGCCCTCTTCATACGAGTTAGTTTGCAGGAACCAGCATTCCTCACCATTGGTGATGCTGGATAGGACTGGTGGAGGTTAAAGGTTAAAGACTGTTGCCTACCATAGCTTAGAGCAGTGTTTCCTGACTTTTGGACTTCAATCCCCAGAAACCTAAGTCAATTCCCCAAAGGACTGATCAGCCAATGTAGTGACTTAGGCATCTGGGAATTGAAGTCCAAAAACCAAAGGCTAGGAAACACTGTTTTAGAGTAAGAAAATAAAATACTGTAATGCATTTTATAGGAATGTTACAACTGAAGGAAAGAGCAGTAGAGAAGCCACCACCAAATCACCCTGAGGGCATCTTCAGCCTCATTGAAGAATGGACTGTTTAAGCAAGACATGGAGGGGAACCACCAAAACACACTCACTCTGGTCCCCTTGCCCCCACCTGCAAATGCACATCACTCTTTGGCTAAGCTTGTAAACGTGGTGTTTTTTAAACTATGACTTTCAGAATTCCCTATCCAGCATTGACCATGATGACTACGGGATTTTTGGAATTGTAGCCCAGAAAGGCTTCCAAAAATCTGGCTCTTAGTATAAATATTATTGTACCCTCACTTCCAAGAGACTGGAAAGAGAAAGTTAGACAGGAAAAGGGGCTCCAGCAGAGGAAATTCTCTCCACTTTGCATATGTTGTTGTTGTTCAGTCGCACAGTCTACTCCGACCCTCTGCGACCCCATGGACCACTGTCCGCCAGGCACTCCTGTCCTCCACCATCCCCCTCAACTCGCTCAGCTCTGCACCCATTGTCTCTACAATACCATCTAGCCATCTCATCTTGGGCCGTCCCCTTCTTCTTTTGCCCTCGACCCTTCCAAGCATCAAGGCTTTCTCAAGTGAATCCTCTCTTCTCATTTGATGTCCAAAGTACTTTAGCTTCATCTTTATTATTTGACCTTCTAAGGAGCAGTCAGGGTTGATTTCTTCTAAGATTGACCTATTTGTTCTCCTTGCTGTCCAGGGGACTCTCAAAACTCTCCTCCAACACCACATCTCAAAGGCATCTATTCTTCTGCGCTCAGCTTTCCTAATGGTCCAGCTCTCACAACCATACATTGCCACAGGGAATACCATTGCTTTGACTATGCGAATGTTTGTTTTCAATGTGATGTCTCTACTTTTCACTATGTTCCCCAGGTTTCTCATCGCTTGCCTCCCAAGAATCAGTCGCCTTTTTATTTCATGGCTGCAATCACCATCTGCAGTGAGCTTAGATCCTAAGAAAGTAAAATCTGTCACTGCTTCTACTTCTTCCCCATCTATTTTCCAGGGACTGATAGGGCCTGTTGCCACTATCTTGGTTTTCTTGATATTGAGTCTCAAGCCAGCTTTTTCACTTTCTTCTTTCAACCTAATCAGGAGCTTCTTTAGGTCCTCCTCACTTTCTGCCATGAGGGTGGTATCATCTGCATATCTCAAGTTGTTGATGTTTCTCCCAGCAATTTTGATCCCAAATTGTGATTCCTCCATCCCTGCATTCCGCATTATGTGTTCTGTGTATAAGTTGAATAAGTAGGGTGACAAAATGCAGCCTTGTCTTACTCCTTTTCCTATTCCAAACCACTCCGTCATTCCATTTTCTGTCCTAACTGTTGCCTGTTATTAGGGTTCATACTCATATGGCTCCCTTCACTAAGCTGTGTGCCTCACCTTAGGCAGAGAGGGCATCTCCTGTGTTGATCAATCTCCTTTGTCCACCTCACTTCCCAAGACATCTTTAAAGAGCGCTTCCATCCTTCACAACTCCTCCCCCTGCCCTTGAAGTGGTAAGCCATGAAATCTGTGTTATGCCTCCCTTGCCCTTGAAACAGCACAGAGTATCTGATGAACAGATTGTTGGGCATGACTGAAGGGACAAGGACTGATTTCCACCAAGCATTCTCAAGCCATAACTATCAATGTAACTGGATTACAGCAAGGGCATCAAAGTGGTATGGTGATAAGAGCCAATATGCTGAAACTAGTACCTTTTCACAAATAAAATACGAGGCACAGATAGCTACTGATGGCTTTCAAATATATTTATTGTCTGTTTTTATTTTGGCTTCATCTTCAATTTGATTGGAAGGATCAGCTATGAACCACCTTAAAAGCCCTTGAGTTCCAAAAGGCAATACATAAATACGTAATCATTTAGAAATGTACAGCAGAACAATACCCCACAGGCATATCAGAAAACAAAATGAAAAACACTGTAGCACTTTGAAGACTAATTGCTATATTTTTATTGTTAGCTTTCATGGATCAAGTCCACTTCTTCAGACAAGGAGTAAAACTTACAGGCATGGTTTATATACACCAAATTCAGGGGTTAAAGGGAGAAGGGTTTGCTCGAGCAGAATGACAGACAAGCAAGCATAACAATACAGCTTCCTACAGCTATCAGTAACAATAAATTTTTCATATTAGTTTTAAATGTCTCCCTTTCAATCTCAAAGGTGTGGAGAAAGCCCATTCTGGTTTCTGATTAACCTTTTACTTGCATATCAGAAAACAAACAAAAACACTGTACTTGGTTACTTCCTGTTTTGCTAAAGAGAATTGGCAGGAAGGTTGTAATACCCCACAGTGTTATTAAAAACATAGCAGCAAAGAGTAATAGAAATGGTAAACATATTCAGCAGGTAAAGCCATTTGATTATTCATAACAATAGTTATCAATGTGAAGACACACTACTCTGAGATATAGGTGTTTTTGCTGAATAGTCATATAAAATTGGAAACAAAGGAAGAAATTGTTACTCATGATGGAAATGACTGTGTGAGGGCATAAAGACTGTACTTGTGCTGTACATTCAAGGGTTGTTTTCATGCTCTTTTATTTACTTCACTGAGCTGTTCAAAAGCCATGTTGATCTGCTGGAGAGCTGTAATTCATTTCACTTTTTGGCTTGCGGTGGAAAGACTTGTCATGTTATTTTCTGACTTCTTATAAAATCCACCCACCCACCCACATATACACAAATGCTTCTAAGAGCAGCTTAATGCACCTATGAAGTAATTTACAATTAAAAAAAGAGAACAACTTCAAAGGTATCTACTCACATGTGGACTCCAAGCCTCTCATGTATTCTATATACAGGGCTTTCCTTTCATTTTGATCAAACCTGTTCCATCGCTTCAGCTAAAGTAGTTGCAAGGCTTTGATCTTGTTATCAACATGACCACTGGTGAGAAAGCTACAACTTGCATTGCCTGTGACAGTGTATATATGATGTCACTTGCCATGCCTGACTAGCAGGTTTTGATTCTGGGTGAAATCTTGACTTCTGTTGGGAGCCGACAAAATGTCTACTCCCATGAGGTACTTTCAAGCAACACGTTTGCCTTGTGCTAAAGAGGTGACAGAACACCGGAGGGCATTTTAGAATGTTGTACCTCTATACACTGTAAAATTATCAGATGTTTGTGATTTTTAAATTAGTACCGCCGCCACCTCGTTGACTGGCAACTGGGATGTTTGCAGCTAAATGTGAGGACATTGCAGATGATATCTGGGGTTTGGAAATACTTTTTGAGATAAATTTCCTTATGTTTTGCATTGAGTCACTTTTTGGAGAGTAAAGTTGATTGTTCCTCATGATGAGCCACCTATTTGTTACAATTAAATGCATGTTTGATGCGCACAGCAGAAACAGTGGTGACCTTGTTGAAGGCTGTTTCATGGAAAGGGCTTAGAGCAGTTAAGTTCTTCCAGATCATAGAGAGTTCTTTCTGCCATGAAACTCCTTGTTGCTTAATATAGGAAAACGTGGATGAAGAAGTAAACTATAAATGGCTATTACTGCCATCAGCTCTGTCAAGGAATTCATCTTCAATGGCAAACAAGGAAATCAGATGAAAATTCAAAGATATCTACATTCCCTGATGATCTAAATCATTAACTGCATGTGTGGCAGTTTCCCTGTAGGCTAAAGAACAAGGGCTTTTACATGTAGCTACAAAGATGAAACTGAGGAAACTCAAGCATGTAGGAAATCATGAAAGAGCAACTTGTTTCAGCATTTCCTTATCTCATCCATCTCTCTAGCTCTTAGCAATGCATATGCCCCAAGTGTTGCAAATTATTGTACAGCTTTGTGGATAATCCTTTATGTTGGTCAAAACCAGTATAGTCAGGAGGTATTATGTAAAACAATTACAAATTGGCTATACATCTAGTACAGGAGTTCTCAACCTTTTTAAGTCAGGCGCGGGGTCATGCTCCCTCAGACTGCTTCAGGGGCTGGATGGCCATTTTGCCCTTCCTCCACCACATGGCACTTCCTGGTGTGGTGGATGTGAAATGGTGCCCTGGGCTGCATCTGACCCACAGGCTCCAAGTTGAGAATCCCTGATCTAGTATATGCTTGACTGTGCATACCTTTTTATAGTTCTTGTAATGGGTGCATGCATATAGCAGGGTCCTTCCAAACATTTGCATTGGGAGTAGTGCTGGTTACACAACAGTGATGCGAGCATTTCTTTTATAATCAAGTGACATGCCCATAATCAGTGCCCTCCTTTACCCCTTGGGTTCTTCCTGTTTGTGTAAACAACCTACATACAATCAGGAACTTGTCTTCTTCACACTTGGCAACAACTGCATGAGAAAACCAACTACAGAAGAGACACAGTAATGCTGTACACCCAGGCTGAGATCTGACCTTCCGCCAACAGCATGAAGTTGGGAACTGTAGCAAGAGAAAAGAACAGTCTGCATTACTTAGGATAATGGAAGAGGTGATTCCAGTGTCTGAAGGTTGGTGATGACTCCCAAGTTTCAGTCCTGAAAGAGCTATCCAAGGTGTTGAATCCTGTTCCATAATAGGTCCAGTGCAAACACCCTTTAGAGTTCAGACTAAAATCCAGAGAGGATTCACCACTCATGCAATATCAATCATCGTCCTTTACTATCTACCATTCATTTTTGAGTGCATTTTTTGGAATCACCTCTTCCATTTCTATGTGGCTGCCATTTCTAAAACGCTTCACCCTGTTAGCACAGCATCTTCACAATGAGATGCTAGCAGTTCACTCCTAGCTGGTTGACAGCACCCATATTTCACTTTAGATGGTCTCGCCAACTTGCTCTGCATTTGTCAATATAATGTTATACTAATTTCGAGACCAAGACCTCTATAGCCTACTAAGGCCTTGGTGAACTGAGATGCCAAGTCAATAGTAGCACCACTAGTGGACAGTGGGGCCATGTGTTCATTATTCAGGTCAGGAGTTGGTGACAGTCAGCCCATCAAATGTTTGAGTTCAATTTCCAGAAACCAGCATGGTCAATGATAGGGGACAATGGGAGCAGTAGCCCAAAAAGCATGTAGGACTAAGGTTTTCCCAAGAATGATGGGCTTTTGGCATGGCTATCATGTCATGTTCAGCAGATACTGGGACTATTACTTCTGAGAGAAAATGAGGGTTCCAGTCTCAATTGCTGCATCACAGCTAGAATCACTAGTACTTCCACCCAAATGGTCTCCCACATACCCCACAATTAAGATTAGCTAAGGAGATGTTGCCTTTGATGCAACGTTTGAAAACGTAAACAGGGAGGATTGATATGGATGTAACAGGTAGGATGAGCTACCAATTAAAGCCTAAAGATGGGGAGCTCATAGTCAAGGCTACTAAGTAGATGTTTTGTAAAACTGTATTTGTTTTCCATTAGACTTTCTGAGACTTGGAGTTTGGTTATTTCTGGAATTGAAAATTTATGCTTAGCTGCTTTACCACCATTGTGATATTTGTGGTGTTTCATCAACGTCACCACCACCACCACCACCACCACCAGAAGCAACCTTCAGGGTCCCAAGGCTGAAAAAAAGGACTCAATAAATATAAAAACAAATAAGAAAATTTCAAAGATAAAATGAGAGGGGGAAAGCCTTATCTGTTCATTTCCCCACTTGTACGATAGCTTAGGAAAAGAAGTTCCTACTTGTTAAAGAAAATTGATACCTTAGGTATCCACAACTGTTTCTTATAAATAAGGAGTTATTCATCATGCCAGGGAAAGGGTGACATGCACGTGTGATTTCTTGCTCATGTGCCTAACAATCTGACTGATTTTGGTTTCTGCACACCAGAGGTGTATGGTATTTTCTGCTCTGCCTCAAGCTAGCTCTGAAGCCAGTATTTTAGGCATTCCATTTCTCTTGTCACTCTTTCTCTGAGCCAAAGAAGAACATAATCTTAGCAGATACATCTGTGAAGAGTTGGGTTTGGCTTGAGCTTGTTTAAAATGACAGTGCAGCCATGGCACCATTTACTTGAATGTCCCAAAGGTGCACACAGCTTACTCTCCTGTAATTTCATCAAACTGTTTTATCCAGCCAGAGTTTATGTAAATTTTGAGTGGATAAGACTTTTTTTATTCTTTGCTCTTATGGATTTTCTCTCTAAATTCTGGGAATCATTCTCCCCTCCCCGGCATTTACAAGTGGGTTTGTGGTTTCCACATCTAGCTTAGCTTGTCAGAAAATCTCAAGTTCTACAAGATCCAACTAACCATACAAAAACACAGTGAGAAGTTTCACGCAGGAAATAAATCAATGATCAGAATTCAGTAGGTGTTTGCATATAGTTTGCACAACTTGCCATCGCTCATTGTAGTTCAGTAATGGCGAACCTTGGCACTCCAGGTGTTCTGGAACTTCAATTCCCAGAAGCCCTGATCAGCAAGAGTGCTGACTTGGGCTTCTGGTAATTGAAGTTCCAGAACACCTGGAGTGCCAAGGTTTGCCATCACTGTTGTAGCTAATTAGCTACATTACAGCTGACAAGACACCAGGACACATCTTAGTTGCACTGTTGGCATGTGTAACTAGGCATATGATAAAAAGGTACATTGGCACCTCATCGATCAGTCGCAATTAGCTGTAACAATTTATGTCAGGCACTAAAGATTTTAATTATGATGGTTGTTCAGAAGGGGAACCAACATCCAGGTATGGACTGGACAACACTGATGTCAGTGCAGCCTGTGATATCTCAAACAAGTAATTATGGATTTCCTAAGTAGATGGACTAACTAGGTAAGAACAGAGACAAGAAGATCACAGACTTCTAGGAACAGAACAAGATGGCAGAGATAGGAAAGAAAGTCAAAAAACAAGGATAAGCTCAGACTATAGAGACTGGAGGGTAAGACCTGGAGGCCATTTAAAGATTTGTTTCAATTTAATTCTTGGGTTTTATGGTTGGTTTACACCAGGGATTCTCAACCTGTGGCCCATGGGCTGGATGTGGCCCACAGCACCATTTCATGTGGCCCACCACTACCTCCACCACACCAGGAAGTGCCATGTAGTGAAGGTCAAAATGGCCGTCCAGACCCCGAAGCTGCCTGAGGGAGCGTAACCCGGCCCCCGGCTTTAAAAGGTTGAGAAGCCTGGTATACACCCTATCCACCATCTTGAAAAGGCTATTGGGTCTTGAAAGATGGTTTGTACATAATTTCAAAATAAATAAATAGCCCAGCGGAACAGGGAGAAAGTAAGTTGCCTGGAGCAGCTAAATTCCACTGGTTGTATGCCAATTTTGCCTCCATAGTTCATTCTATAGAAATGAAAGGCAATAAAAACAAACCCTTCCCATTGGTTCTTGATAGGGCTGCATAAACAAAAAGGTCTTTTTAAAAACCCACTATAATTTCTCCTCCTTGGCCTCCATTTGCAGTGGGATGAGGGTCGCAAAATAAATTTGCTAGTTGAGAGCAAAAACTCGAGGGATTAAATCCTGTCGTCCAGCTATGCTTACATAACCTGAAGTTCTATACAACATAGTGAAATTCATACCACAGCAGAGGTCTTATCTTGGAACTAGTTGTGCAGATGCAGTCGGAAGGTCAGCTGTACAGCAAGTGTGTGGTCAGTGTATGGTGAATTGTGAGGTTCACTGCACCATCAAACATGCAGACTGCCTGGGCATAATTCCCCATGGACCTCAGTGGATGCAACTGTACATTACACCAGGTTCAATAGGATTTCAGCCAAAGAGGCTATAATCAAAACCAAATGGGGAGTCCTACAGCAGATGACACTTGGGAGATTTCAGAAGAATGAGACAATATGAAGGACAGAGTGAGACGATGAAGGGGGAAGGAAGAAAACTAGGAGAGAGAATGGCAGAGCTGGAGTTCATGGTGCAGACATGAAATTGATGTCCCGATGCAAAAACAGCTGTACAACTATTTGGGTGGCAGTTCTTTGTTTATTCGTGTATATCCTATTTTGTCTCCATGGAGACTAAGGTTGCATCTATGGTGCACACACACACACCCTCACCTCCACCTTCAGTTTCATCCTGTGAGGAGGGTTAGGATTACAGGCATCACAACACCTCATTGATTCTGCAATACATGGCTATACAGTTTGTTTCCTCATGAAAATTGTGTGAGAGAAAGATTAAATGGCGAGATGGTAACAGGCCTTAGGCCAGCATCCAAGCCTCCTGGCTAAGCAGGGAGATGGAAAGGTATGCTTCTCCAATCTTTAAACGATGGCCATAACTGGGGTCTCCTGCTTGGGCTCCTGGCCTATTTTAGATCTAGAGGGGAAGTCACTTTATGTAAGTTATAATAATAATTTAGTGTCAGAGATTACTCTGGGTTGGAAGGATTTTTGCTGGAGAAACTCCTGTCAGGGGATGCCCGAATGAGGCTCCTTTCATGCTCTCAAGTGCAGCCCTCCGGTATTGAAATCCAACCTTCCAGTCTCCAAGCTCAGCGTTATTTAAGTTGTGGAATTTTATATGTACTAATCTGTTTTTGCCTCTGCCCAAGCCCATATTAGCACATGCTTCCTCTGTAACACAGAGAGAACCTTCTAGAAGATTGTGGTATTTTTGAACCCCAATTGGGCATACCCTGATAACAGTACCCTTGTGTTGCTGGTTAATCTTTCTCACACTAGGTCAAGCCAAAGGAACTGCAGAATGAACTCACCCAAAGGTGCCTCCATTTTTGGCAGTGTCATGTCTGGTCGAGACACAGACGACTGGAGATTGTAAATTTCAGATGTCTGGGAACCATTTTTATTCACCTGGTGAGAGGTAAATAAAAAATTACCTCACCAACTCTTTCAAATGAAATGGAAAGTCACTCCAAGCTTTTTTAAATAAATAAATAAATACCTTTTGATTGGAAATAATTGATTTCTTGATCAAACAAGATCTGGGGCGCACCTTGTTTTATATTAAGAATCAAGTCACCTGGATAACTCACAGATTTGCAAAAGAATCGTGAGTCAACAAATAATTGCTCTGGGGATCAGAAATCCCTACCTCTGCTCTAAAATAAATATAAAAATCCTTTGTTTAACAGGATGCTGTAACCACTGTGAAGTCAGAGTAAGCTGTTGAAAAATTAATTGGAGGCCTTATTGCAAATGGGTCACTTTTAATATGCTCTGGTGTTTTTCTTTTCTTTATTTTCAGGGGGTTTCTTCTTTATGGATGCCATCTTGGGGTGACAGAGTTTTTGGGCTCCATACAGGCACACTTACTGCAGTTTAAAAGCAGCTTTCTCCCCAGCAGAGTTGCATATACATAGTTGCAAATAGTACCTACTGGAATTATTGTTGTTCAGTCGCACAGTCGATTCTGACCCTTTGCGACCCCATGGACCATTGTCCGCCAGGCACTTCTGTCCTCCACCATCTTCCTCAACCCATCCAGCTCTGTGTCCATTGCATCAACAATACCATCAAGCCATCTCATTTTTGGCCACCCCCTTTTTCTTTTGCCCTCCACCTTTCCCAGCATCAAGGCGTTCTCAAGTGAATCCTCTCTTCTCATTTGATGTCCAAGGTACTTTAGCTTCATCTTTACTATTTGACCTTCTAATAAGCAGTCAGGGTTGATTTCCTTTAGGATCGACTTATTTGTTCTCCTCGCTGTCCAGGGGACTCTTAAAACTCTCCTCCAACACCACATCTCAAAGGCATCTATTCTTCTGCACTCAGCTTTCCTTATGGTCCAGCTCTCACAACCATACATTACCACTGGGAATACCATTGCTTTGACTATGCGAATCTTTGTTTGCAAGGTGATGTCTCTACTTTTCACTATGTTCTCCAGGTTTCTCATCGCTTGTCTCCCAAGAATCAGTCGCCTTTTTATTTCATGGATGCAATCTCCATCTGCTGTGATCTTAGATCCTAAGAAAGTAAAATCTCTCACTGCTTCTACTTCTTCCCCATCTATTTTCCAGGGACTGATAGGGCCTGTTGCCATGATCTTGGTTTTCTTTGATGTTGAGTGCTTTTGCACTCTCTTCTTTCACATCTTATGCCATTCTTTTAGGATTTCTCTCTCACACACTTTAGCTACAATTCAGATGTTGGCACTCTAACAATATGTTTCTGTGAATGACCAATCAGATTTTGAATGAGCCATCAAGATCTATTAGCATCACAAAATACCTGCTCTCCAGTATGCACTGACAATCTATATTTAAACCCTTCTTCAGAGTGGGGGAATGATTGCCACATGCATGCCATAGTCACCTTTACACTACTAGTTGCAGTGTGTACATGCATGTGTGCATGTCAACAGCAGAATCATAAAGGATTTGATCAGTTGCACGCATATTACTTTCCAAATACCCACCTGGGTGAAGACATGAAAAACCAGCTGGTAAAGCTCCTGGCCATATGCCCAGATGCAGCATGGAAATTAACTACTGTATCTGCAACTAACATACTGACCTCTAACCAGAAGTCTCCCTCCACCTGTTAAGATGTAATTAAGTTACATTTCATTTTCAAACAGTGTGACAAGCAGTTACAAAAGTTACTTTTTGATGTAACGAGCAATGGTTTCCAGTTTCTTTCATGATTCACTGTTAATGAGAATGTTAGGGACAGAAATAGTTCCTGTTCCATGCTATTATCTGTGTAAGGAAAGGAAACCACTAACAAAGGAGGCATTGTTTTGTATTTACTGGTATTTTCAAGAATGTTGCTGTTGTTATGGACTATCAATTCTGACCGAATTGTGACCCTATGGATTAGTGATCTCTAAAAGGTCTTATCATTAACTGCCCTGCTCAGTTCTTTTAAACTCAAGGATGTAGTTTCCTTTGTTAAGTCAATCCAAATTGTTTCTCTCCCCCACCCTCTCTTCCCCACTTAATCTTGTCTTCTCAATGTATGCCCAAAGTGTGATAGTCTCAGTTTAGTCATTCTTACTTCTAGAGTGAGTTCAGGCTCAGTTTGATTGTGTACCTATTTAATTGTCTTTCTGGTGGTCCAAGCTATCTATAGACCAAGGATTCGCAACCAGTGGACTGGGGCTGGCCAGCGGCACCAATTAATCTGGCCCGTGATGAGGACCCCACCACCATTGGAAGCACTAAAAATACACCATAAGTGCTGAAAATGCACTGAAAATGCTCTGGAAGCCCCCCAAATGTACCCAAACCATGCCAGATGCAAGGAAAACCCACCAAAAAAGGTGAAAACATGCTGAAAACTGGCAAAAAAGTGCCACCCTCACTCCCACCACCACAGGAAGCAGTGAAAGCAGCAAAAAGTCCAAACACGCAGCTTGAATACACCTGCCACCACCACCGGCAGAAGCAGCAGGAGGAATGCCTTTGGCCCACATAGCTACCTGAGGAGGCGTGGTCCGGCCTGTGGTGAGAAAAGGTTGTGAACCCTTGCTATAGACATTCCTTCAACGCCATGTCTGAATGAACCAATTCTCTGCCTTCCCCTCAGATATCTTGGCTTCCATATCCATACAAAATAGTATGGATGACCTTAGCCATCTTATCCAGTGACACATCCTTACCCTTAAAACTCTTTGCTAGTTCCTTCATAGCTGCGTTTTTAAAACTCAGGCTTCTTCTGGTGTCTTGGCTATATTTTGATTGATGACTGATCCCTAGATACAGAAAATCAAAATTAGCCACTTTTCAACTTTTATAAGTACAGTATTTTCAATTTTCACTATTAGTGATTAGAGCATTTCCCTACATTTTTCTGGCATGCCAATAACAACAACAATGTGTACATTAATAAATGAAAGGCAACTGATTGCATTTATGGCAGGAGCAACCTTATTGCCATAAAACAGGGAGGAATACAAGTTCTTTTTTTTTTAATAGGATCTCTTTGTCTTCAATCTCATCACAGAGAAAGTCCTCCTCTTGAGTTTGTATGTTTATCTTAAGTGTACCTAAGTCCCAATAGACATGCTGGAGATCTGGGACTGAAATTTTAGACTATTTTTATTTTTCGGTGAAAAGCATCTGAATGGAAGTGGTGGGTGGTAAAAAGAGAACACTTAACTCCCCTTTTGCCTTTTTTTCTGGCCTAAGTCACTCTAACAAAGAATTTAATTACTTATTTACAACTTTTAATTTGTAACTTGCAGTAGGAAAATATTACCCAAATAGTTTTCTTTGTAAACAGCATTATAGAAATAAGAATACAGTGGTACCTTGCTTAAAGAGCATAATGCATTCTGCGAGTTTGCTCTTTAAGCAGACTCTTTAAGCCAGACTTCTCCTGCCCCTCCAGTAAACACTGACACATGAGACTAGCTAGAGTACAGTGGACCACCACAGAGCGCCAATTCTACTTAGCCTTTATGGGCGGGAGAGGCCAAGTGAATGGGGCAGGGCGTGAGTGCTCCCACCCTCACCTTGATCCTGCCAGATGTGAAAAGTGCCACATTCCAACCAGAAAGAAATGAAGGAGCCCCCCCCAAAAAAAAAAAACACAAAAAAAAAACAGGAGGGAACAGAAGCGGGGTGATCTGCTCTGTCTTTTGGGCCCTGCCTTAGAGAGGGCTGGTGGGGGGTGGACAGCGTTAGCAATCACATGTCTATAGTCTATACCGCCCCATAGCTCTTAGTGAACTCTCTAGGCAGTTCACAAGTTAATTAGCATTTTGCCCCAAACATTCTGGGTACTCATTTTACTGACCCCAGAAGGATGGAAGGCTGAGTCAACTTTACAGAGCTCAGCAGTTCCTACCTGCAAAGAACATCATCATCATCATCTTTATTTTTTTATTTTTTTATTGTTCACATTTAGTATCCCGCCCCAATCGGGTAGACCCAACTCTGGGCGGCTTACAGCGTAAATTACCGTCATAGGTAATCTATAGTCATAACAATATATAAAACCTTAAAAATTCATAAAAATTCATAAAAAATTTAAAACATTGAAACAGCAAAGCAGATAAAATCATCATCATAGCATGAATTGAAGACAAACAACTGGAGAAAATCACAAAATATCTTGGATTTGCAAACTGAAGTTGAGCGTCTATGGCAGAAGAAATCTGTTGTTCCCATAGTGATCTGATCCCTTGGAACAGTACCTAAAGGTCTCCCTAAATGTTTGGAAATTTTGGACTTATGTGATTTGAACATCCTAACTCTCTCAAAAAAACAACTCTACTGGGGACTGCATATATATGCTCAGACGTTACCTTAACAGCTCCAAGGAGGTCCTTGGTTAGGGCTTGAACTGTTAATTTTATTCCAGTCCTCGACTGTGAACCAAATGGTTGGTTTGGATAATAATAATAATAATAATAATAATAATAATAATAATAATAATAATAATAATAATAATAATAATAATAATAATCTGGGTGCCAAACAATCTATGTCTTTCTACAACTTAAAAGTTCCCTCTCCCCCTGGATATTCTGATTGGCTTCCCCACCCCAGCGCTGCGCGCGGCCACTGTCCCAAAGTTTGGGCATTGAAAGCGCTAGGCTCTCGTCGAAGCAAGTGCTGCCGAGCCGATGGACACCCTCCCCTCCCCTGGTTCGGCCGCCTACCCCCCCCCCCCGCGCCCCCCTCATTCACCCACCCACCCTGCCCTTCAGCCACGACGCAGGGGAGGCACTCACTAAGACAGGAGGGCGCGCGAGCTACGCCGCCTCCACCGCGCGCTCTGCTCCAGGTCTCAATGGGCCAGCATGTGCGCCGCCTGCCGCCCTCCTCCCGGTCTGACTCCCCACCCACCCCGCCGCCCAATCCGAGGAGCCTGGAGGGGGAACCGGGCGGGACTCCGGCCCAATGGGAAGTGGCGCCAGGCGGCAGAAAAGGCTGGGAATGGGGGAAGGTGGCGCGGACTTCGTTCCGCGGCTGGCGGACCGGGACGATGTAAGTCTTGCTTTCCTCTCCCAGGGGATCGGGGTGGACTTGCTCAGGATCCGGGGTGGGGAACTGAGGGTCGGGACAGTTTGGACTACTTGGAGGCGAGGGAGATTCGGTCGCAATGGCACGGCACGCCGCGCCCCTTCGTATTGGATGTCGCCCTCCTTGGGACGCCCCGAAATCTGGAAGCCCCGGGAGTTTTTGCATCCCTTCCCCCTCCCTCGCATCAAGATCTGCTGGTCCCGCTTGACTTTTATTTCGGGGGCAGCTTTGGCCCTAAGCAGATGCTGAGTGAACAGGGAAGAGGGGGCAGAGGAGATTTCCAAAAGGAATCCCTTTCGGTTTAAAAAGTCCCGCAGACTCTAACGTAGCGCTTATGCCAGCCTGGTTTCCTAGGGAAAGAGTGGACTTGATTCCCCCCCCCCCCCCCCAGTGACCGATCCGGTTGCTCCGTATCTGAGTAACAGAAAGGCACGCTTGTAGTTCTGAAGATTGGTCTGGGAAGCTAAGTGCAACAGCGTGCATGAAGGGGGCTTTGCATTTCCAAGGGATGGAACAGAAATTTCATCTATCTATCTATCTATCTATCTATCTATCTATCTATCTATCTATCTATCTATCTATCTATCTATCCACACACACACACACACACACACACACAATCTATCTATCTATCTATCTACACACACACACACACACACACAATCTATCTATCTATCTATCTACACACACACACACACACACACACACACACACACACACACACACACACACACACACACACACACACACACACACACACACACACACACACACACACACACACACACGAGGGCAGGCCACCCTGATGCTTGGAGACTACTAGGTCTGATGCTTTGAACGACTTCTGGTTCTTGCTTTGTCCTGTAGGGGAGCCTGATCCTGACCTACTCTGGAGGGATGGTTTTCCCATCTAGCCGACTTTGGCTCAGGAAAGCTATAGTCCTGGGATAGATTTAAACATGCTTCAGCCCTTTGATTTATTTGGCATGTTGGTATTGAATATCCCTGTATCACCAAGCGCGCCCCATGCACCTCTATGGAAATAAGCCCAGAGAAGGTTTGAGAACATACACATCAACTTTGGCAGTGATTCTAGTGATGGGGTCAGCATTAATTTTTTTAGCATTCATTCATTACTTACTAAGCCTGGAAGAGTTCTTTCTTTTGGACTACAACTCCCATATCCCACAGCATGGTTCAGTAACTGGCTAGGCTGTCTGGGTGCCTTCTGGGTTTTGTGCCCCAAAAATGTCCAGAAAGGTTCATCTGCTTCAGCGTGAGAGATGAAAGCACACTCACCAAATCCTTGTGGCACCTTTGAGACAAACAGATTTAGTCTAGTGTGGGCTTTTGTGGGTGGCAGTCCACGGAAACACATGATCCAATACATTTAGCTGATATTAAAGGTGCTGCAAAACTTCATTCATTTTAGTTTGACAGCCCCAAAACTAAATTTCCCAAGCTCCGATTATTTCATCTTTCTTCTGATGAGCTCAAAGTAGCATACATAGGAATCCTGTGAGATAAGTCAGGCTGAGTGATTAGAGTTAGCACAAAATCACCCAGGGAGTTTTCAGTGCTCAGTGGGGGTTTGAACCTTGGTCTGCCAGGGCCCTCTTCAGGTGTTACACTTGAAAACATGCAGAAGGCTAAAAGGGTAGCATGGAAGAGGGCATGCGGTAAGCCCATCCTCTGCCTATCTGGGAGTCACTGAAACCCTCATGTGGAGAATGTAAGCATGTTCAACTTGATATGCTCAGATTCCTTGATTGGGGGGCTCTCAATATATTAGGACTGTCATTTATATAAGTACTATGTGGAGCCCAAGCTGTTTATACTAATTTCCACTTTAGACCTTCATGTTGCTCAGGCAAAGATCTCTGTGACCTCCAGGTGAGGTGAGGTTGGCAGGTGTACACTTCAAACCCTATTTGGATTCAGGGTACAGTGCCTGAATAGGGAGGGCTTAACTGATGTCTGTACCTTACTAGTTCTCTGTTTGTTCTCCAAATGACTCCTGGTGGTTTTTGTTTGGATTAAAACTGGTGACACTTTTCATTCTTCTTGTGGCACCAGTTTTCAAAGAGGTAGCTGTGTTAATTTGTTTTGAACAGCTCTCACAAAAGCAGAAATACTGTGGTACCTTTAACTGTTTATCTTAAAGGTGTCACAATACTTTTTAAAAATAGTTTTATAATGTTTCCCTTTTGCACTCAATATATACTACACCTACAGGCTGAAATCTAGTAGTAAGTTACAACCAGAGTAGAATCAATGAATCAGTGGAGCTCAGAGAAGACTCACTAAATGCCCACTGATTCATTGGGCCTACTCTAGTTGTGACTTAGTATTGGATTTCAGTGGGGTACACAGAAAGAGCCTCCTCAAAGATTATGGTATTTTTGAACCACAATCTGGCGTATCTCGGGCAATGGCCACATTGTGCCAGCTAATCTTTCTCACACTAGGTCAGGTGAAAGGAACTACAGAATGAACTCCCCCAAAGGTGGCTTAATTTTGACAGTTTCATATCTGACCTAGACACAGAAGAAGAATTGAATTTAAATCATAGATTTTTTTTCTTGACCATCTTGGGGAACAGTGGGTGAGTATTCCCTTTGTAAAGACAGAGTAAGCACTGTTCCTACTCTCCCCTCAGCTTTTTGCTTTCTTTTTCTAACCCAGGGATGCCCAAACTACAACCCATGGGCTGGATCTGGCCCCTGGCACCATTCCATCCGGCCTGCACCATCGCTGCCCCTCCTAGAAACAGAAATAAAATGCACATGTGTGTGCACATAACATGCCCTTGCATGCACATAATGCTGCCATAAATGACCTGTGGCTGTCATAAACATGTTTACGACAGCCATGGGTCATTTACGGCAGTGTTATGTGCATGTGTGGGCATGTTATGTGTGTGCAAATGCACATTTTACTTCTGTTTCCAGTGGGAGGAACCACATGACCAGCCCATGGCCCGAAAAGTTTGGGCAGTCCTGTTCTAACCATTCACAATATGAGGATAGAACTGCAACTATTTGACTAGTAGTACTCCAAAGCTTCCCCTGTACCTGTCAGCTTTTTGGCTTGGCTCACCATAGTGAATCTTGCTACATTCTCCCTCAAGATGAATTCCTCCCCATATAATAGCAGTCACAAGGGAGAGGAATTAGTAGCCCATGTTTCAAGAGTGAAGCATTTGGGGACGTGACCTTAATGTCTTAGTTTCAACTGGTCAATGAGTCATTGGCAAAAAATTCCATTAAATATCATAAGACTTACTTCTGAGTAAGCAGTGGGACACACCATTCTTGGAGGAAGGTTTCTCATTCCACTTCTGCCCCCTCAAAGCATCTCTTGTGCCTGGGAAGTATCCTGCCTTTGAAAATCTGGTTCTTTAATTCAAGAGAATAATTTATGTAAATTAAAAGCAGCAAAGTTCTGGGGGAGGAACATTGGGGAAAGCACCTGGTACATAATGAAGATCACCATAAGCAATAAGTAATAATGATGTGCTTATGCTTTGCTCATTAGTCCTTACTTCCAAGAAGGATGTATAACACTGATCCCTTTTGGTCCCTAGGCAGCAATTCCATAAACTGAGGTCACGGTCCATTGAGAACTTGTGTATGATGAAACCTTTATAGGATTAGGGCGCTAGTCTCCTGCATTCTTTTGAGCAAAGCTAACAAATTAACTTTGTTGCCTATAACCAGTTATATTTTTTTTCTGGCGGAATTATATTTCAAAAGTACTGCAGTGAGAGATGTCTTTGATCAAATGAATATTTTTCATACTTTCAATAATTACTCTTAAAGGGTATTTTCAGATATTCTTAAGAGGGATTTTGACAAAAAAAATTTGTGTTTTATGCCTTTCCCACATAAATAAAAATTTTCCAAGAAGTAATGGAAAGTAAAGACCAACACAACTAACCATCACAACAAGTAACAGCAACATGTTACTTTTTCATCATTGTAATGAGCAACAGGAACTAATTATGTTTAAGAAGTAACTTTCCATGTTTACTTTTGAGTGCCTTCAGTTTAGGGAGAAAACAAGGGCTTGCGTGGTTCCTGCTGTTTGTCTAGCAGCTCTTGGTACAATGGGATGGGTTTCTCCAATTTATGATGGAAAGTAATTAGAATAATACGATTAAAGACTCTTTCTACTATTGATAAAAAGATGCTGGTTGCCAAATTTTATGCATACTTATTAGTCTTGCTTGTTTTGTAAATGGAATTTTAAAAATAAATCCCTGAAGTAATCATATAGATGAAGACAAGGAAAATGTGTGTGTACCTAAAACAGGAGTGCCCAAACTACAGCCTGGGGCCCGATACGGCCCCCAATGCCAATTCATCTGGCCAACGAAGCCTGTACGGGTGCGTTTTACTTCCACTTCCAGGAGCAGCAAGGGCTTTGTGGGACAGATGAATTGGGATTGGGGGCCGCATCCGGCCCGTGGGCCATAGCGACCAGCTCTCTGAACCATGTGAACAGTCCATGGCCTGAAAAGTTTGGGCACCCCTGGCCTAAAACATAAAAGAGTGAATTGGGATGAAAAGGAAAACAGCCTTGAACCACTGAGTTCAGATGTGTTATGCCATTAGAACTGACATAAAGTTTAGATTTCTAGGACTGCCCATAATATATTATATATCCTAGAAATCTAAACTTTGTGTGTGTGTGTATATATCTATATATATCTATATCTATCTATCTATCTATCTATATCTATATCTATATCTATCTATCTCTATCTCTATCTATATCTATATCTATCTATCTATCTATATATATATACAGTAATACCTCATATAACATTAGTATCGAATAACACTAAAATCGCATAACATTAAGGAATCTGGGGGGAAGAATTGCATCAGATAACATTAAGATCCTATGGGATGCTTCAGATAACAACCGCTAAAGTCTGTGTGGTTACAATGTATCTCTATGGATCCCATAGGATTTTAACATGCATCAGATAACACTAAAAATCATATAACACCAAGACTTGTGGAACCAGGTTTTAGTGTTATATGAGGTTTTACTGTATCTATCTATCTATCTATCTATCTATCTATCTATCTATATATATACCCTAAAAGACAACAGCTCTAGACTTCATAAGGGAAGGGAGTAGAAGGGGGGAAGGGAGGTGGATTGGCCTGAAAACCTGTGCACCAGATCCAATCTGTAATTAGAACCTTTTGTCTAAAGTCTTTTCTAAAGCATTCCGTGTCTGTTTAATATTTAACATATGGGGAGAGAGAAGAACAGAGTTTTGTGGGTATGCCAGTTATATTACAATCAGATATTGTTTAGTTAAGATGCGGGGGGGGGGGGGAAGAAAAGGGGAAGAAAAAAGTCCAATTTTCTTCTAATATAAAACTTTAAAGCTGAAGAAGAAAAAGGCAAGTGGGGGAGGGGAGGCTGTTACCTCCCCCCCCCCAATAAATGAATCCAGAGTCCTGCACTACTAAAAGTTGCCTGTCCCACCCCATCCTTTCCAAAAGAGCAATACAGTGAGTCGCTTTGCATTGTATGGGAAAAGAAAAGGAAGAGAGTTCAAACAGCGATTGATCTTTATCTCTTGGGGGAAGGAGGGGCGAGGGAGGGTGTGGGGGGGGGGAGTGAAGGGTGGTTTGCAAAGAAAGGGCTCAGTCGTTTGGGGGGGGAGGGAAAGGGTTAAAAGCAGGGAGTGGAGCTTGGCAGAGCTGGGAGGAGGGAATGTTGCCTGTCCCTTTAAGATTCCTGCAACACGGAGCGAATTGCAGGGATAATACGATTGGGGCGGCAGGATCACTTACTTCTGACGTTCCAAAGCCTGGGGGAGTTGGCTAGAGATTGTTTCCCTTTGATAAGGTCCTGGCAACTTAGTAGCAACTGAAGAGGCAATCATCATCATCATCCTCTTAAATCGGGGAGGGGAGCTTCAGCCTTAAAAAAAAAAAAAGACACACAGAGAAAGAGAGAGGTTGAGAGAAAGGAAAAAAAAAAAAGAGAGGAAATCTCCAAAGGAAGGCAAATACTGTAATTAGCTCTCTTAGCCTTTCATAATGTGGGCGAGTCGACTGCGGTGGCGAGAGTCAGCGCTGTGACTTTTTAAGGTTGGTGTGCCTGGTTTATGTGTCCCCCCCCTTTTTTTTTAAAAAGCGGGAAGGTGGTTACGGGGGGGGGGGGGAGAAAAAAAAGGCCCTTATCTCCCTTACAGGACCGTTCTGTTGGTTGTTCACTTTGATGTGCGCAGTTAAACCCACAGCTCAGTGTTTGTTGGAATAGCCCGGAGGACATTTGGTGCATGAAATGACTGCTTGAAACAGGACCTGAGTTGGAAGAAGGGGGGCGGGTGTGGGGGGGGGGTCACGAGAACCGGGGGGGGAGGGATCAGGTCCTTTGATTCCAAACCACCACCCCTTTTTTTTGGGTTGAAGAAGAAGGGGGTAGAGAAGGAAGGGAGCGGATCAGACGGAACTCTTTCTGTTCTTTGATACATTTCGTGCACCGTCCTGGCCTATCCTTCTTTCCACCCACCCACTGGCTGCTTTTTAAAAAAAAAAACTCATGTTATTACGAAGCTGGAGAGGAGGTGAAGGATGAAAAACTAGAGGCGTAGGTTTGCGGGTTACTTTTTTTTTTTTTGCCTCTTTCAGGAGGAAAGACCGAAAAAGAGGTGTAGGGGGCTGGGTTTTTTTTTTTCCTGGACGGAGGGGGCGGCAAAAATACCCACCCCCACCCCAAAACTACGGGAAGATCAATGGTAAGTTGTAAAAGAATGCTGCGCTGTTGAGGCTGCCTCCCCCCCTCCCCTTTTCTCAGATTGCTTTGATGTTCTCTTGGCTGGAGCTTTGAAGTTGTTAAGGAAGCTATTTCTGTGTTGGGAGCGAGCAGAGCCTGGTAAGAAGATAGAAGGTGTGTGTGTGTGTTGGTTTGGACATGATCGTGATAACAAGTGGATGGGGGCAGAGCCCTCAATCTACCCCGGGCCATGCTGTATCTAGGGAAAGGGGATGACGAGGCTCCCCTGAAAATCGGATTCAGAAGACAGATTGTGATCCGATCCCCCCCCCCCTTTTTGCTGAATGAAGTGAAGATGTGATGAGACTTCTACCGCTTCTAGCATACATGCCCCCTCCCGCGTATAGCAAGACCCTTTCTGAACTCCAAGAGGGCCACTGCATGCTTACGTAGAGGAGGGATCAGTTGTTGGACTTGGAGACAGCAACTGGTTTTAAAGACTTCTCTGCCCACCCACCCCTCGATGATGATGATGATTCTCCCTTCATGAGATCTCTTGCCAATCCTCCCCCCCCCCCGCCCCTTCAGTCAGTCGCCATTTCTAGATATCTTTCCCTTAATTTTTCTTTAACCCACTCTTGCGGCTTCTGCATTGAATTAGGGGTGCCTCATAAAAAAAAGGTGGTTTTTAAAAACTGAAATGGTTTTCGTTTTCTAACCGCCTCTATACTCCCTCTGTCTGCGAGGGGAGTGTTTGCTTTCTGTAAGGCAAGGGAGAGCATGAGAATGTAACCACCAGACTTAGAATGCCTGCTCCAATTCAGGTACATTGCATGGAAGAAAAGGACATACAGTACAGTACTTTTTATTTTGCTTCATATGCGTTTCTGAACAGGCTTTTGAAATCTCACTAGCAGAATTTGATGGGGGGGGGGAGAGGAGGAGGAATCAGTGTACTGAACTTTTATACATTTGTTCATCTCTGCGATAGTGTGTTGAGATGTTAGTGAAGAGATTGGAAGCTAGGGATTGAGTTCCTCTTCGATTTTGAACTCTACATGTTTGGAAACCTAACTTGTTTTGATAGGATGCTGATTTTGTTGGAAGTGATTAGAGTAATTCATTTTCTGCTATGTTGCCTGATCAAGGATAGTTAGAAGTAACATACAGTTCTTAAATAGTCAATTAGTACACTTCTTAAATGAGGAAATCAAGTTAATGTGGGGTGTGTGTGGGGGGGAAAGTATGACAAAACCAAGGGAAGACAAAAACTGAAACCCTTCCCTTCCAGTGGGTGGAGGTTTTTAACTTACAGATGTTTTTAATGTGTGCATAGTATAGCTATTGCATGGATTTATTTCAAAGTCCATGAAATTTGTTTGAAGGTGGTGGGTGAGCAATTGATCAGAAATGAGTCCAACCTAATTTTAAAACAGCACTTTGGCCAGGATTGTCTCTGTCTTCCCATTTTTTCCTGAAATGTTTTCTTACTGTGTAGTTTCAAGGGAGCATCAGGCATCGGTTGCGCTTAGAAGGATTTCTGGTGATCATAATCTGAAAGTTGAAGGAGTTGAAGGGTGGGTTGGTTGGGAGGGGAGTAGAAATGGAAACCAGATGCTAAGGAAAGCACGTTTAGTTCTCTCTGCCTTGAGTTATCTACCAAAAGAGAGAGGGAATCAAAACTTGAAATTTTTTTTTTTTGGGGGGGGTCTCCAAAATGGGTTTAACAATGAAGGAATCCAATATTATTCCTGGGACTTCTCAGATCTTATCAGTTTGGAGAGAAAAGTTCATGATGTTTTTCTTTTTTGCATATCTTGACTTTATGGGCAACAATTAAGAGTTCATTTTTGTTGTTGTTTCCAATCCCCTCTTGCTCCCTCCACACCAAAGTTAAAAGTGTGCCCAGAGTTCAGTCTTTCTCTTTGAAAAGCATATCTGATACTTTTGATTAGTCCTGGAGATAGCTGTGGTCGCCTCTTTATTTTAATGTGAAGAGTTGAAAAGCCTGTTTACTTTTTGTCTTTGATGTTGGGTGGATCTGGTTTTGATTAGATCAATACTCCCCCCTCCTTTTTTCTTTCCTTCAAGAGAGAAGACTCAGAGGATCCCCTGCTGACTTGAGAAAGAAGAGAGAGAGGCACACAGATTACTGAGGAAGTTTAAAAGGGGGAGGAAAGAAATAAGCCCAGCCAGAAGGCACTCCAGAAGGAACCATGAGCAGTGCAGCATTGCTGACTCACATCCCAGACCCCAGTAGTAGCTTCAGAGAAGATGCCCCACGCCCCCCTGTGCCAGGGGAAGAAGGAGAAACACCATGCCACCTGGCTGCCAATGTGTTTATTGTGAAAAACCAAAGCTTCAAGGCTATGTCCATGTCTTCTACACCAAGGAGGAATGAGGATGGCCTTGGGGAACCAGAAGGTAGTGCCTCTCCAGACTCTCCTCTTGCAAGATGGACCAAATCTTTGCATTCCTTACTGGGAGATCAAGATGGTGCTTATCTCTTCAGGACCTTCCTGGAAAGAGAGAAATGTGTGGATACTTTAGACTTCTGGTTTGCCTGCAATGGCTTCAGGCAGATGGACCTTAAGGATACCAAAACTTTGAGAGTTGCCAAAGCTATCTACAAAAGGTACATTGAGAACAACAGCATTGTCTCAAAACAGCTCAAGCCTGCCACGAAGACCTACATAAGGGATAGTATCAAAAAGCAGCAGATTGATTCTATAATGTTTGATCAGGCACAGACTGAGATTCAAACCGTGATGGAGGAAAATGCTTACCAGATGTTTTTAACTTCTGAGATATACCTCGAATATGTAAGGAGTGGGGGAGAAAATCCTGCTTACATTAACAGCAATGGACTGGGCACCTTAAAAGTAGACTGTGGCTATCTCCCGACCTTGAATGAAGAAGAGGAATGGAGCTGTGCTGATTTTAAAAATAAACTACTCCCATCTGTACTTGGACTGTCCAGCAAAACCTTGAGGGCTACGGCAAGTGTCCGCGCTATGGAAACTGTGGAGAACGGGTTCAGGTGAGAGAACTAGTTCTGAATTGCTTTCTGAGTCAGTTCATTATAAAGTTATGCAAAATGAGTGTATGTAAGCCTGCAACAGATGATATGTGTTATACTTGTTTTGAAGTAGATTTTGGCAAAGATACTTTTTCATGAACCTTAAAAGTACTGGCATTTATTTCTGGCTTGGGGAAAAGGGCAGTCTCTCTCTAATAAAGAAAGCAGTACATTGTGGTTCTTAAGACCTACCAGTTCCTAAAGCTCTCCCAGACATCAAAAAAGAACTTCAAAGTGACTCTTGTTCTTTGAGACATGCATTAATTGTTACCATTTTAAACCACATTAAGAGGAACTGGGAAGAGCACCATCTAGGCATGTGAATGAGTAATGAAATACTAGTTTGCCAGCTTCATCTTCAGCTAGTGTTGAAATACGTGGATTACATGTAGAAATTGGGAAGCAATTATATGATGATGGAACAAGAAAATCCATACTATTATTATTATTATCATAATTGTGGCAACCTGTGGGACCGAGTGCCTTGCAAGGAGAAAAATGCATAAATTTCGTGCAATGTACTATAAATTATTATGCAGCTTCTTAGGGAATTTTTTTTGTAATAACTTGGTACAATGTCTTTGATTTGTGGTGGGAAATGGGCATTCTGGATAAAATAGTTTCAGATATGGTATATCTGTAGTGGCCATATCTTGCTTGTCAGGTAGGGAGTATGTGTGTGCCAGGTTCATAAGTTAATAGGCACTTGTTTCCTACCATGTCAGGGAATTGGTTCTCCTTCCAAGCCCAGTATTTGATGGGCATCAGCTCTCCAGGACTGTAGACCAAGCTCTTCTGTCAGTCCTACCTGGAGATGTCAGAGGGATGAATCTAACTAGGAAGTGTTGCTTGCAAAACAGATCCTTTAAGGCTGGGTTGCCCTGTCTACTTGTGGATGGAATTCAAACTTAGTTATAAGACAATTCTATTCCCATCCAGCCTTATTGTTGGTAACACCCAGAAAATGATCTATGTGTGCCTTTTCTTTGGTTACCAAGGGCTGCTAAAAGTGGGCTTGAATATTCCTCATAAATGACAACATCATCACGTCTTCTCTTTCTTAAACACGATGAGTGGCATAATCTGCCAACACCTTATTCTCTTCCTCCCCTCCTCCTTTCCCCTTCATAAATGGGAATTGGTGAAATAAAGGATCTGTAGAGCACAAGGATTCTCTCTCTCTTTCATGTAGAAAGAGTTTCTCAGTCTGGTAAGTAAATGACATCTGGTTTACAGGAATTTTTGTGAGTGTTGCTGTGATTCATGAACATCAAAGGGCTCCAGGCATCTCTTCTGTTCTCAGCTCATTTCAGCTATGGCCTGCCTCTAAGAGGAGGGTTCCTGAATTGCATCTGTTGTGTTTTCTTGCTTAACCTTTAGAAAAGCAGCAGTGGATATAGTCTTTCCCAGGGATGAGGTTGAGAAGACAGCTGGTACTAGTTTGATTTTCACTCACACCAGATATTCAGGGTTCCAGAAACGCAAGGAGCACCTTCCTCTTGTTGGTTGTGTTAAGTAACATCAATAGGTTGTCTGTTTCATTTCCAAGGCAGAAAATAGCTTGGTGAAACCTCCCCTTATGACTTCACTACCTTTCTTTACTAAAAGGAAGTTTTCTGTGTTTGAAAAACCTAATACATAGCTTTTCTTGTCATGCCTTGTGCTATGACCTATGGCAGCTGTGCAAGTCTGACATATTTCCTGTTATCCACAACTTAAAAGTGGACTGACACCCACCCACCTCCCTCTGATGAGATAAAAGTTGTGGAAGGCATTGGCATTTTTAAGCAGTCTTTGGCACCAGGGTGCCAGAAAGCCTGGGTTTTGATGTTCTGTTACTTTGGTCTTTCTAAAGTAGGAAACCCTCTGTGGCTAAGAAAACTTTGTTTGAACTTGTAGTGATACATCTTGTGTACTCTTTTGGTCAGGAATATGTGGGTGAGTGTTTTATGCTGAAAATATTTACAGTTTCATGAGAAGCAAAAAGGCTGACTGCACAAGACGTCTCTTTCTCTCTTCACATTACAGTCAAACCTCATATAACACTAAAACCTGGTTCCACAAGTCTTGATGTTATATGATTTTTAGTGTTATCTGATGCATGTTAAAATCCTATGGGAGCCATAGAGATACATTGTAACCACACAGGCTTTAGCGGTTGTTATCTGATGCATCCCATAGGATCTTAATGTTATCCGATGCAATTCTTCCCCCCAGATTGCTTAATGTTATGCGATTTTAGTGTTATTCGATACTAATGTTATATGAGGTATTATTGTATTAGTGTATCTGAGTGAATAGGAAGCTTGGTTTGATCTGGGCTGAGTTCCAGTGTCGTTATCATGGACTAATTGTGTAGTCTCAGACAAGCAAGTAGCTTCTCAGACTCACCTTCTCTGCTGTGAAATGTGGATAATACCTTGCAAGGTGATCAGAGCTATAGCCAGGAGTCTAGATTTGGGAGGGGGGGGGGGATTTTCAGGAAGGGCAACAATGTCACACACACAACATTGGAATCCTGGGTTGGGTTGGGGGGCTGTTAGCTCGGGAGGGTTTTCACCCCCTCTTAGGCCCCCTCTGGCTACAGCCCTGGTGATGTAGCATGACCCCAAGAGGGGCTCCGGAATGCTTTGCCGGTCAGAAGTGTGGTATACAGCAATACTAAAAATGATCTCTAGATTAGAAATGTGCAGTTTAGCCCAATAAGATTAACTGAGAAGCCAACCTAGAGGTCACCAAACTTTGCTGCTGCTTTGCTGTCAAAGATATTAAAGTTCTGCATCTCTTTTCAGTCTATGGAAGAGGGTTTGGTATATGCCTGATCAATCTGCAGCTGGTACTAGAAGATGCAGCCTTCCCTTCCCCTTTAATAGAGACTGAATGTGGCTTTGTCCATGTAGACGGAAAATATTTTCCCCTCTATTGAGTAGCGTTGTCCAGTATTATCAAATGTACAGAGGATTGCTGCACTTAAGAGTTGCTATAAGGTTAGGAGCGGTATACATACTCTTTCTGCCTTTATATTTCTTTGTCCAATTTACCTGCATGAATTGATTTTCCCTCATGAGTATCTTTCAGGTCTTTCACTTTCATTGATCTCTGGTAGTTAAAGTAGAATTGAAAAGTTTATTTACATTGGACTCTGAATATATTTTGCACGAGATCATGTGCACGGCATGGTGTTATATCACAGATTTCCTTGTGCTCCGGTGTCTAGTCATGCCTGCCACATGACCATGGAAACGTCTGCAAATACAGACAGATGAGCACTGAACCCTAAAGTTGGGTACGACTGGCTTTCAAGCAAGGGTAACATTTACTTTTACTATATCACAGCAACCAATATGAGGGACTCCTTCTGATCCCACTACTTCTGCTGTAATGTGAGGGAAGCCAAACATCCTTCCCCCTAACTAAGCTCTAGCTCCCAGATAGATTGATTCTTTACTGACATAGAGGATTTTGCAGTTTGGATTTTACTTTGCATGAAGTAATTGGAACTGTTTTCATTGTAGTTCTCAAAGTAAATGTATGATATGATTAAGAAGAGAGAAGGGTGCTTTACAAGTGCACACTTTGTACTGTTTCATCTTTTTAGAAAGCACGATGAGGCCAGCTGTAGGCTTGATTCACATTAGAGCAGTGGTTACCAACATGGGGCCCATGCTTCCATGGGGAAGGGGGAGGACTTAAATTCCCAAAAGTCTAAGTCAGTCCATTGGCTGATCAGTGCTTTAGGGAATTGATTTAGGCTTCTGGGAATTGAAGTCCAAAAACCAAAAGTTGGGAGACACTGCATTAGGCTATAAACATTGCCATTAGAATATGTATATCAGTGTGTCCAACAGAAAGCCTTCAAGTATGAAGCTTCTAGTTCGAATTAAATTTCCTTAATCCCATTAGAGCATTCCACAGATTCCTTAATGTACTTTGGATTATATTGGGTCTAAGATGTTGCACCTGAAAACCCATGTATCAGCCACAGAATGCTGTTTCCCCCACATCTTCCAATATATTATGAATCAAAATTCAGTTGCCTGATTATGCCCCTACCAGCTCCATTATTTTTTTGGAAACCAAAGTTGTTTTTGAGATGCATGGCTAACAGTGGAGAAAGAAGTAAGAAAACATTATCTAAATAATGTTTTTTTTTCCAGGGCTCATGAAGAAAAACCTGAAAAGATTTGTCCTTTTAACTTCTTTTACGACATACAGTCATCCCCTAGCATAGCATATGTAGTTACATATTAGGTGTCACTTTATCAAGATACTGTACATGACAAGAGTTAAGAGGAATATCGGGAATTCTTCTTGAGGCTGAAGAGCAAATGCTACCTGACAGTTGAAAATATTTCCCAGTTTTGAATTTGATGTTGGTTATGCTTGTCTTCTGAGGCTAACATACATACAGAAACTTAGAAACCCCAGCTTAACTCAGGAATTAAAGCTACTTAAAGGCAACTTGATAGCATCTGGCTACAATTTAGGTTGTAGTGTGGTCAAGAACTTTCTCTCTCCTTTTTCTCTGTTTAAAGTTACTATGAAAACATCCCTAATTGGTTTACTTAATGAATGCATGAATTCGGTGTTCAGGAGGAAAACATGGATTTTTTTCCTTAAAAAAATCTATTATTTAATTGTATGATTGTTGGCAAATATTCATCTGCCTATGTTTGGTCCAAGTTCTGGGGAAAAATTATTTTGCTAACTAAATGTCTCAACAGTTTCTGGTGTTTGGAGTTTTTGTGGTTGGGTTTGAGGCAGCTATAAATGCATTGAACTTTGGAGCAGTACTTTAGAAGTCCAGCCCAACATGAGGCAGATTAGCTCCTTCAAGTGATTATAATTACCCTTCTAGATATTCCTGGGCTGCAACTCCCACCATCCCTCAGCATTGTCTATGTTGACTGGTCCTGGTGGGAGATGCAGTCCATCAACATCTGGAAAGTTACGGATTGTCCACCCTTGACCTGAAACTACTGAGAGACCTTCCCTTTAATGCTCCCAAAGGGCTGAAATGCAAACATAACTAATAGGCTGCGGGCTGGGTTGGCACGAATCAGGCTGCAGTTTTGGAGGCTCTTTAAGAGAGAAGAATGGTTGGATTTGGCTGAAAGAGCAGGGCTGGTTCTGTACAGGTGGCGAGCATCTTGAAACCAGATACCTTACAACAATAAGCCCTCACGGGCCTGGGTTTTGTTAAAGCAAGACATGAAACAGTTTCAGGGAGAGCAATAAAAAGTCAAAGATTGCAGCCTTCCCTTCCTCCCGCTTCCCTTAAAGGCCCCCCAACCTCACCTAACAGTAGCCTAAAGTTTACCAAAGAATATCCCTGGAACTTCACAAACATAGATGCTCAGTCAAGAAGGTTGCCTTCTCTTTATATATTTTTTCCTGAGACAAAATCTGGACCTCCCTCTTCTCTCAGGGCAGAGTAACTTTCTATCAGAAACAGGTGGGGCTGATCTATCTTGAAGATATGACTTTCTTTTGTTCTTCTGTCACTCCTTGCTATTGCCAGTTCTTTCATTCTCTCCCTCCCCCCAAGCTTTGAATGTCTTGATCTTCCCACTGAAATATCTTTGTGTGCTTTAGAAAAGAATGCAGTCCCAGCTGTGCTTAAATACCTGACTCTTTTTGCAGCAGGGCCTCCTGCAAAGGTCAGCTTTAAGACTGAGAGGCCTAGAACTTCAGTCATGCTGTTTGCCATCATAACTTGGAAGAGGGGTGGCCTGGCGATCTGTCTGTCTCTCTCTCTCCCCCCTTCCCTCCATCTCTCCCTCCTTGCAACTTCTTTCTTTGCTTAAGCCTTTGCTCATGTTTTTCTCCTTGCCAGTGAAATGGAGGAATGCAACACAGCAGGGGAGTGAAGGGGTGGGGGTGGGATGGAGGGTGGAAGGACTCCTTGTTTGTGAGAGAACTGAGTAAAGACCCCTGAAGAGGTCGAAAGTGGGTAACCAGGGCAAACGGAGACAAAGGGACTAGAATACTAGTGGGTCCGGGAAGTGCGGCTTTCCATTAAGACTGCCAGGGCTGCTCACTTAGATCAGGATTTGCTTCTCTCTCCTCTCACTGTGAGTGTGTGTGTGTGTAAAGAAAAGTTTCTCTCCTGATGTTCTGGCACTGAAGAAAGGCTCTTCTCTCCCCCCCCTCCCCAGTTGCTTGGAAGTGGCTGTAATTTTAAGCAAGTGCCTCTCTTTTAAAATGGAGCAGCAGGCGGTAGGAGCCCTGGGCATGAACAGGGTTGCCAAAGCGAATTTCTTTAGGAATGAGGGATGTGGCCTGGCCTCTGTCCTGTCTCTTCTGTGGAGTGTCATGGAAGTGGCAGAGTGGCCATGGAAGTGGTGCACACACTCGAAGCAAACGGCATCCACATACACACTTTCTGTGGAGGAGACATATATAAAGATTATTATAATAATCAGGGTGATTGCTTAAATAAGAAACACCTGCAAAATTTAGATTGAGAGCCCAGCAAATTGTTTTTTTTTAATATTTAAAGATGGTGCTGTCTATGAGAAAAGTTTTAAAAAATCTTCAGCTGCAAGCCAGTATCACAACCCTGAAATTTGCATTTTGTATTCATTTTTTTGCGTAGGGTGGGGTTCAGTTGAGCCACTGTTGTTTCTCCTTAGAGACCAACAGGTGTTTTTTAAATTATTATTATTCAGGCCAGGCTGTGGACAGCAGTACACTTTTTCAGATGCTGTGTTGATTCTGAAGTAAGCTGCAGTTCATAAACTCTTATGTCAAAATACAACTTTTCTCTCTCTTTAGAAGTGCCACCAGATTTTGTTCTGTTTTGTTGATGCTGAACTTTGTCCTAAAAGTCTATTGTCTTTAAGGTGTAGTTCAGGGATTCTCAACCTGCAGTCCATGGGCCATTTCATGTGGGGGCCACCATCTCGACCATACCAGAAAGTGCCATGGGGTGAAGGGAGGGCAAAATGGCCATCCGGTCCCCGAAGCATAAAAAGGTTGAGATCTCCTATTGTAGCTATAAAGGAGATGTTGTAAGCTCATCTTTGTTGTTTCCCATAGTGCTCCCCTTTGTTATGTGGGACTATGTGGAGCAGTGGAATCATGATTAAATAAGCTGGATCATGGAAAAAACAAAGGAATATCAGAAACAAGTCTACTTCTGTTTCATTGATTACACTAAGGCTTTTGACTGTGTCGACCACAACAAAATGTGGGAAGTAATTAAAGAGATGGGAATACCGGAACACCTTATAGGCCTCATGAGAAATCTGTACATTAATCAAGAAGCAACAGTTAGGACAGAAAAATGGAATGACGGAGTGGTTTGGAATAGGAAAAGGAGTAAGACAAGACTGCATTTTGTCACCCTGCTTATTCAACTTATACACAGAACACTTAATGCGCAATGCAGGGATGGAGGAATCACAATTTGGGATCAAAATTGCTGGGAGAAACATCAACAATTTGAGATATGCAGATGATACCACCCTCATGGCAGAAAGTGAGGAGGACCTAAAGAAGCTCCTGATTAGGTTGAAAGAAGAAAGTGAAAAAGCTGGCTTGAGACTCAATATCAAGAAAACCAAGATAGTGGCAACAGGCCCTATCAGTCCCTGGAAAATAGATGGGGAAGAAGTAGAAGCAGTGACAGATTTTGCTTTCTTAGGATCAAAGCTCACTGCAGATGGGGATTGCAGCCATGAAATAAAAAGGCGACTGATTCTTGGGAGGCAAGCTATGAGAAACCTGGGGAGCATAGTGAAAAGTAGAGACATCACATTGCAAACAAAGATTCACATAGTCAAAGCAATGATATTCCCTGTGGCAATGTATGGTTGTGAGAGCTGGACCATTAGGAAAGCTGAGCGCAGAAGAATAGACGCCTTTGAGATGTGGTGTTTGGAGGAGAGTGTTTTGAGAGTCCCCTGGACAGTGAGGAGAACAAATAGGTCAATCTTAGAAGAAATCAACCCTGACTGCTCCTTAGAAGGTCAAATAATAAAGATGAAGCTAACGTACTTTGGACATCAAATGAGAAGAGAGGATTCATTTGAGAAAGCCTTGATGCTTGGAAAGATCGAGGGCAAAAGAAGAAGGGGGCGGCCAAAATGAGATGGCTAGATGGTATTGTGGAGACAATGGGCACAGAGCTGAGTGAGTTGAGGGGGGATGGTGGAGGACAGGAGTGCCTGGTGGACAGTGGTCCATGGGGTCGCAGAGGGTCGGAATCAACTGTGCGACTGAACAACAACAAATTTGAAAGGCTGTTATATGCCCCATACATGAAAGGAAGAATGGGTTAGCAGCTTAGTCTAAATACAAAATCAAAATTTGTCCCCCCACCATCTCCTTTATTTTCTTCATTTATCCATGAGATTTGGTAGAAGAGTGATCTTCACTTTTCTAGGTCTTCTGCTTTACCAGTGTATGGCTCTGAGGATATAAGGCCCTACATCTTATTGCAGCATTGTGTGAAATTTGATGACTCTCAGCTGCTTTTGAGATATGAAAATAGAGCCCTCGGGAAAATCTGGCATATCTGTCAGTTTGAGATAATTAGACCCTCTTATACACTTAATACTACACTTCTCCCCAGTACTTCATTGTCACCCAGGGCTCTGAAACCGGTGGCTTGGCAGATGTTGTGGGATGCTCATTCTTCCCTGGTGGTGCAGTGGTTAAGCTGCTGTACTGCAGCCAAAAATTACTGACATTGAAAGTTTGATCCTGAGTTAGTGTTGACCAAGCCATCCATCCTCCCTAAGTTGGTAAAATGAGTACCCAATATGTTGTGGACAAAAATGCTAGTTCCCTTGTGAAGCACCCAGAGAGTGCACTATGGGGTAGTATATAAGTGTAATTGTTATTGCGATCTGCTTTTGTCATCCTGAGATTAAACATGATGGGATAAATGGTTCAGCAACATTTGGAAGGCCGAAGATCTCTCCCCACACTTGTCCCTCATCTTTATAACATCCCTGTAAAGTTAGGCCTGTGTAATTTGTCATGATCTACAGATTTGGGAGTGAGTGAGTGAGGAAAGAGAGGAAAAATAATCCTCGAGACGGCTATTAAGGTTCATGGTTGACTTTCGGTTCTAGGGCATTCACCTCATGTCCTTAACTGTTTATTAATCCAAAGTCTTATCCCCTTCAGTTCCCTGGGGAAAAGGAATAAAAATGGTCACAAATGAGGGTTTAAATAATGAGAACATGGGCTGAGTGTTGGATGGGAAATCCCAACCGTAGGGTAGAAAGTGAAATCAAATAGAAAGGAAACTGTTTCTTTTTCCTTCTTTTTACTATTTCAAGGAGGTACAGGCAAACCTTACTAAAGATGCTATGGACTACCTTGTCTCAGTGCAGAAATAGGGAGGGAGTATATCATGGCTCTACAGATTTAGCTGGACTATGTTGGCTTAGTGGTTAAGACACTGGACTTGATGACTGTAAGGTCGGCAGGTCAGCAGTTTGAGACCCAAGTGCTACATGACAGAGTGAGCTCCCATCTTTGTCCCAGCTCCTGTTAACCTAGCACAGGGGTCTGCAAACTTGGCTCTCCAGGTGTTCTTGGATTTCAATTCCCAGAAGCCCACGTCAGCACTCCTGCTGATCAAGGCTTCTGGAAACTGAAGTCCAAGAACAGCTGGAGAGCCAAGTTTGCTGACCACTGACCTAGCAGTTCGAAAGCAAGAAATTGCAAGTAGATAACTAGGGATCACTTCAGTGGGAAGGTAAACAGCGTTCCATGCACTCCGGTGTCGAGTCATGCCTGTCACATACCCACGGAAACATCTACAAATGCAGACAGCGCTGGCTCTTTGGTTGTAAACAGAGATGAGCACTGAACCCTAGAGTCAGATATGACTAGCTTTTGAGCAAGGACAACCTTTACCTTACAACCCACCATCCCTATAGTTGGAATTGGCCTGCATGGCCATTTTGTTCTTTGAGATGGAATAACCAATAGCACTGCCCACTCCAAGTTGACAATGTACACTAACTGAAACCAACCACATTGTTTTGGTATAGGCGACAAAAGATCCCTCGAATACTTCTCTCCCTGTTTCTACCTTCAAAGACTCAATTTTTCACAAACTGTTTCATCAACCATTTGCTACTTTTTGGGAGCAAACAAAATCCGATGCATGAAGTAGAGGCCTCGCTCTACCCAACGGTGGGAATGTCACATGGGAGCTTCCAGTTGCCAGATCCCAGAATGTGGGTGGAATGAGTATAAGCCCCTTTCATGGAAGTAAGGCAGGTTCAAAGCAAGCTCCTGTTAGTGATATTGTTGTTTAGCACAGAGAGTCATGATAACAATGGGCTCTTTTGAATCCATGGCTCATACAAAGGAGTTGACTCACCAAACCTGTGATTCAGTGGGCTTACTCTAGCGCAGCTTACCTTGCTAAGCAACTGGATTTCACTCATATAGTAGTGTGTTGAAAAAAGGAGCCCTTTCTTGTTGCAACTCAGTATGCTTCTATTTATTTATTAATTTTATGTCCTACTTTCTTTCCAAAAAGAACACTCGGAGCAGGTAATTAAAAAAAAAGATGATAATTGGAACATAGAAGCACATTCATTTCAAACACAGTAATATCAGGCTTTTTTCTTCTTCCTCCCTGTCTAGGCCAGATGTGTCTAGGCCAGATGTGAAAATTCCAAAATGAGTTGAACTATCCTCCTTTAAAAAATTTTTTTACAATAGGTGACAGCTTTAAGCCATCACTTTTAATGCAGAGCAAGGATGAAGAACATCTGTTGGTCATGATGCTGTTTGGCTGCAACACGTTTTATCATTTAACACTGGCAGTATTGACTATTGTTGTTGGGACTTCCAGTTCAACCATGTTTGAAGTGTCGCATATTTCCCATTCCTGTTACAAAATTATTTGTAAAATTGCATGGTAATGGACAGCTTCTACATAATGCAGCTGTTGGAAATCTGAGGTGCTCGTCTATTCTAGAATTATTCTCATTTCCATTAGAGTTCCATTAATTTTGATGAAGTTTATTTCCAAGTGTTGGTAACGTTAGCTGTGTACTATTCCTTGGTGTATGCTTGTCTAACTATCAGTATTCTTTGGCCCTTTTATTTGTCTGTTTCTCATACTTGAAGAAGAATATGGAAAGAATAATTAGTCACCTCCTCATTGTTTTGTTCTATTCATCTAGATCGTTCAAGAGGAATGATCCTGTTAACCCTTACCATGTGAACTCTGGCTATGTCTTTGCACCTGCGACAAGTGCAAATGATAGTGAAATATCTAGTGATGCTCTGACCGATGATTCCATGTCAATGACAGACAGTAGCGTGTAAGTATATTCTTCAGATGAACAAAATGTCGTACAAGGATTGGACGTTCCTGTTATTTCTGCTTTCAGATTATCTTCCCTGCTCATAGTTTTGGTGCCTTCTAACCATCATATATAGATGGGCAGTATAAAAATGTATTGAATGAATGAATGAATCAAGTGACATGAATTAGGAGCATGGCTGGGATACAGCAGTTTGCCATGTATTTGTCATTTGTTTCTCCCATTGCCAAAACTTTACAGGAATTCTCTCCCAGCCCCTCAGGTGAACAGTCTTGTTCTCCCAGTCCAACTTGCAAGCTAACCTCTAACCCAGGGAAGGTATCCATAACCTTTCTCCAATATCCTCAGTTTTACCCTAGCCTTTTGGTTGTGAGGCTAGGTGTCCTATTATTATCTAATTAGCAACCATAAAAAGAAATTGCTTCCTCCAGGAAATGTTTTCTTTCCCTAAGCTACAGTGCAATTTTCAAGTGTTATTAACCTGAACAGCCAGTGGCTTTCTTGTGTCAGACCTATCTGAGGTCAGATAGGCTTTCTTTTGTCAGACCTTTTCCAGTTCATTCTGAAAACAGATGAGGGCTGTGTATATTATGATGGCAATACTTTTTGAGTGTGTCTGAAGAACAAACAAGAGGCACGATCTCTCATACAAAATCCTGGACTTCTGCCATTAAAGAAGAATGAGAGTTTTTACTGCCTTTGCTAGATTTCTAGCAAACTTTTGGCAATTTCGACATTCATTATCAATTCTAATGTCTTCTTGTTCCTTCCTAATATCAAATTATATTCTTCCCGAGAAAAGGGGCTGGACTTTATTAAGTATCCCAGGGTATTCTGAGGACAAAGCATCTTTTATTTTTTTAGAGTAGAACGAATCATTTTGAAAGTTTTTCATAGATTGAGGATCACCTTGATAACACTTAAGATTTACTCTCCCACACACAGACACCAACACCTTTGTTTCCAGTGCTTAATTCCACCCCTAATACTTATACTTCTGTGGGAAAAAGCCCAACAAGAGACACTGGATATACTTCTGAGTAAACATGCCTAGATTGGCCAGTGTATTCAGGGTAACTGAAATCCATCTTGAAATCTGATATTGGAAATGCATCTTTATTCACATAATTCCTTCCCCTGGGGAGAGGGCACAGCCATCTCTATACCTGTACCTTTGATGGAAATATACACTAAAAACTGAAAACCATGGATCTACTTAGCTTAGTTTTGTTGCTCAGTCTGGATTGGTGATGCTGTGTTTTTTCTTTTTTTAATGTTACGGACAAACAAAAGTTTACAACCCTTCCTCCTCTTCAGCCCACAGCCTTGTCGTGTACATCTTCCATATTTCCTTTTCTTCCTCTGGCTTGCTGGCGTTGTCTGAGGTTTGCCTGTGCTTGTATGTCAACAGAGCATTCAGTAGGTTAGTCATTTCTGGACCAGTGTTGGGTCACTGGGGACTCCCAGGGCTGGGATTATACCCTCCCTTCACAGCAATGCCAATTGTAGGGCCTTCTACAGATGAGAGCACTGAGTGAGAAATAAAGTGCATGGCGGATGAAAGGCTTAACTGAATCGCTTTCAGCCTATTGTTAGTCTAGGGGAGCTTAGAGGGGATAAGCGGGTAGCAGGCCGCTTTGAAATTTACTTGAACAAGTGAATAGGAGCTCCCCATAAAGCCAGGCATGAAAGGAGCCTGGCTGTTTTTTCCTGCCATAACAATAGCTGGTACAGGCTGTGAGGAGCAGGGGAAGCTTGCCTGATTAAACTGCTGGGAGCTTCCAGATACGAGGGGTAGTAGGGTGTAGCCAGGCAGGTGGGGGAAAGCATGGATTTATTTCAGCAGGACCCAATGTTAGGCTTTAGAGAGCATCCTAACCCAAACTCAAGGTATTTGATCAGTTCCTGCATCAATGTGATCCCAGACTCCCCATCCCATGCTTGAAGCCTCTCTCATCGTCTGAAGCACTCTCAACTCAGGGATTTGAGAGTATGTGTGTGTTGTTTGTGTCTCTTTCCATCTGTGGGGCTTCATCCTCTCCTTTTGGGACCTCTACAGCTGCCAGAGGTGCAAACTTCTAAGAGCAAACCATACTGTTCTGTTTCCAACAGCTGCCGCCATTCGTAGCAACACCAGCATTTGGCCAAGCTTTTTGGTGTTTGAATTTCTTTCCCTGCCCACAAATGTGTAGGGAAGAGAGAGAAAAATTGAGAAAATGGATAAACATGTGTTTCCTCTCAAATGTTTTGTTGTGTGTTTATTTGCTAGGAATGGGGGGAGGCAAAATGGGGACTGAGTTGGGAGCGGAGTGAAATCAGCTGCGGCTTGTGTTGGGTTTGTCCCTCCCCTTTTTTTTTGCAGAGCCATGATATAATGACTCTTCCTTATAGCTATATACAGTGGTGGGATTCAGCAGGTTCACCCCCAGTTTGCCAGAACCGGTAGCAGAAATTCTGGCTAGCCCCGTCCATCCATCCAAGTTTTGAAATAAAGAAGTCCCAATTTAGGTGCAATGCAGGGCTTTCCCCCTGGCTACGCCCACAGACTAAGTAGTAAAAAGATGTGAAACCCACCACTGGGTATATATCTGTCATATGATTGTGTGTGTACACTCACATGTACAATGGTTCTGGCAAAGCATAGAGCAGTGATGGTGAACCTTGGCACTCCAGGTGTTCTTGGACTTCAATTCTCAAAAGCCCAAGCCAGCACTCCTGCTGATCATGGCTTCTGGGAACTGAAGTTCAAGAACACCTGGAGTGCCAAGGTTCGCCATCCCTGGTATAGAGCAAGGAATCGAATCTGCAGACATCAGAAGCCTGTCTTATCTGGCCTGTGCTTTCATGGCACCCCATTCCCACTCTGTGCCCAGGTGGCAGAAGGAAAATGCACACATTCTTTCCCTGAATTTGTATTTAACCCCGAGGCTCAATGTTGTGTTTTTGTTTAATCCCTTCCCATTTTTTTTTGGAGTTGGCCACAAAGCACCAGGCAAATTCAAATTTCCATTTCTTGATTGGACCGTAGGATGGCGGGGGGGGGGGGGGGGAGAGGACTTTTTATTATTTGGCTATATCTTATTTATGGATTTACTTTGGACACAGGGGAATACTGCTGAGCGAACTTCAAATATTACCTTATCTTACAAACCAGGCTTTTGATGTTGGCAAGATCAGAGACTCCGTTTCAGAGCCATTGCCAAATGAAGATGGGAGTGAATGCATATGCACATGAGTCTGATATTTCAAAAGAAGCAGTGAAACTACATTCAGGCTAGGTCAGGCACATCTAAGTCAAAAGGCTAAGATAATTGGCTCAGCTTAAACGGCAGCTGACTGGAAAGAAGGCTTCAGAACTAGTGTTCCCCCGGAAACAGATTGGCTGAACACCAGACTGGTTAGTTAAAATGTTTATAATTAAACTGTGCTAAAAACTCTAGGATTTGTCTGCACAGAGTTGGACTTAACATACAGAGAGAGAGACACACTAGGCCACTAACCACAAAGACTGTGCCACACATCGCACTGAAATCAGCATTAGAAACATACATTTATTATAGCTCATTCTTTTTACACTAATTTTTTAAAAAAATATTTTCAGTGTTGTCTAGATTTACTACATGTCCCCTTACCATAGTAGTAGGGGCTGCGGTAGCTCGGTGGTTAAGAAGATTGCCTTGTTAGCTGGAACGTCAGCAAGTCGGCATTTCGAGACCCGAGTTCCTGCCAACCTAGCAGTTCAAAAGCAAGAAATTGCAAGTAGATAAATAGGGACCACTTCCATGGGGAAAGATCTTGGGGACATGAAAGGAGCCTCATTCGGGTGTCCCCTGAGCAGAGTTCTGCCAGCAAAATCCTTTCAACCCAGAAAGCACCTTTCTGTGCTTCTGACATGATTTAGAAAACCCCATGTACTGTAGTAGTGTTCTGCTATGTTTGCTGTTTCCTGAAGTCAGTTTTATACCACTTTGGGAAAAATAATCTAAAGCTGTGTGCAATACTGAAGGTATCATAAAATCAAGTAATAAAACAGTGAAATGCTTCACTAAAACTACAGTCAAACCTCGCATAAAGAGTGTCTCCCTTAAAGAGCAACTCGCTTAAAGAGCAGAGTTTTCTCTGAATGTTCACTTCGCTTAACAAATAAAACCAACCAAAAATTTGCTTAACAAATAAATTGGGGTTCGCAATCCTCCCTACAATTGGTCACTTACAATGGTGTTTCGCTTAAAGAGCAAACTCGCTTAAAGAGCAATCCTGTGGAACATATTATGCTCTTTAAGCGAAGTAGTCAAACCTCGCATAAAGAGCGCCTCGCTTAAAGAGTAACTCGCTTAAAGAGCAGAATTTTCTCTGCATGTTTGCTTCACTTAACAAATAAAACCAACCAAAAACTCGCTTAACAAATAAATCGGGGTTCGCAATCCCCCCCCCCCCAAATGGTCACTTTCAATGGTGTTTCGCTTAAAGAGCAAACTCGCTTAAAGAGCAATCCTGTGGAACGCATTATGCTCTTTAAGCGAGGTACAACTGTATATGACGTTGAGTTATTTTGGCTTCACAGCAGCTTGATAGTATATCTTAGTCTAAGAAAGCGGTGCCCAAACTATGGCCTGGGTGCGCCCCCCGATGCTAATTCATCCAGCCTGCGAAGCCCTCGTTGCTCCGGGAAGCGGAAGTAAAACGCGCTCATACGGGCAAGTTTTACTTCCACTTCCAGGAGCGACGAGGGCTTCATGGGTCGGATGAATTGGCATCGGGGGCTGCACTCGGCCTAAGAAATAGGCACCCCTGGTCTAAGAAATAGGGACTGCTGAGATTATTTTAGTAGGCCCAGCTAGGTTTAGTGGATGAAGAGAAATCTGAAGCCAAAATTTATTTATTTATTTTTCTGATTTATATTGCTGCCCAACTCCAAAGACTCTGGGTGGCTCACAGAAAATAAAACCAATATCACATTTTAAAATCAATAAAAAAACCCATTAAAACTGCTACCAAAAATTATTCCGACCCCTACAGATTAAAAGAGATTAAAAGAGGGAGAGAGTGTTCTTACTAAATCAGCCAGCAGGCAGGGTGCCCCACACTTAATTTGCCAACCAGGTTTTTAGCCCTTTCCTGAAGGGCAGCAACTCTGTCTTGAGACGCAGCTCAATTGGCAGATGGTTCTATTAATTTAATTTATTTTTTAGACTTGTATGACGCCCCACTTGCGGAGCGGCTCTGGATGGCTAACAGAGATACAAAATATACAATTATAAGTTCCACACAGTCATAATAAACATATCAGATACAGGTTCCACAGTCACAATAAACATAGCATTATCACAAATCATAACAGTTTCAGAAGATAACAATAGAATATTGCAAAGCAATGGGATAGAACACCATACAGCAAAAAATGACAATAAAATGCAGCAACACAAGCGAGCAATACAATGTAAACAATGCAATCAGATACCACACCGCAGCGGCAACACATAGGGCCGGAGCAGACACAGAGAAGGCCCTCCTATATGGCCGGAGCAGATACAGAGAAGGCCCTCCTTATGGTGCTAGAGAGACGAGCTTCTCTAGTGGATGGCACAATAGAGAGCCTCTCTCGTCTGCTCTGGTGGGACACACATGTTCTCAGGGTGATGCGATCTCTTAAGTATCCTGGCCCAGATGTAGGGCTTTAAAGGTAATTACCAGCACCTCGAATTGCACCTGGAGGCACACCGGCAACCAGTGCAGTTCCCGAAGCAGTGGTGAGACATGAGCATAATGCCCGCACCCCATCACCACCCAAGCAGCCGCATTCTGGACCAGTTGCAGCCTCCGAATGGTCATCAGGGGCAGCCCCATGTAAAGCGCATTGCAATAGTCAAGTCTGGAGGTGACCAGAGCATGCGTGACCATGAGCTAGCAGTCCTGATCAAGGAGCGGGTGTAACTGTCATGTAACACAAAGTCGTGCAAAAGCCCTCCTGGCCATGACTGCCACTTGCTCATCAAGCAGGAGTTGTGAGTCCAGGAGAACCCCCAGATTACGTACCGGGTCTGTTTGGGGCAAAATAGTCCTATCCAGAACCAAAGATGGTAGCTCCTGAGATAACGTGGGGACCCCAACCCATAGCCACTCAGTCTTGTTGGTATTTAGTTGTAGCCCATTGTCCCCCCCTCCAGATTTTAAGCTGCTTCAAACCCATAATTTTGTTTTCCATTTCTTGAAAATATTATTTCCCAGAAACCCCTATCTGATGTAGCTACACTGGTTGGGGAATTCTAGGAGCTGTCGTCCAAAAAGCAACCTTTTCTGCCTCTGCTGTTTCCCACACCAAAATAACTAAAAGTGCAAAGAACACTCCAGCCTGTTGTTTCCATTAGCTTTGGGGTGCTGTGTGAGATACCAGCCACAATTGCTCTATCTTTTAAATAGGGAAACTGAGAAGGATGGTGACTTGGTCAAACCCACTCTGTAAATATGAAACAAGTCCTAACATTTATGAAAAAGAAGAATCCAGAATAATTCTCTCCTGTGCTTCAGTTGAACTCCTGTGCTACCCTTTCTAGTTTGAAAACTTGCACAGTGCCTTGGGTCTTGTCTGTGCTAATCCTTCCTCAGTTCTTGTTTTCCTACAGCGCTCTTTCATTTTAGATATTCAAGGGCTCAGGCTCTCAAATCCTCATTAGAATGCCCAGTTCTGTTTCTCAGGGTTGTTAAGTAATGTCGCCCTCCTCCTAAAATGAGATTCACCAGACCTTTTATTTAATTTTAATTAACATTTTGTTCCAAGATTGCTGCTGTTTAAGCAACCCAATTAAAAGGATACCCTCACTTATTCAAATTACAGTGTTAAGGAGTGTTCAAAACATTTGGGAAGATCTATGCTATCTATGAGTGGGTAAGGGGGTGTTGCATGGATTCAGATTGCATGGTGCTACACAGTACAGTATATTCACACTGAATCCATTTTACTTTGGTTCTGTAAGAAGGATTTTTCTTCTTCGTTACAAGCAAATTATTCTTCAGACAGAACAGAAAACAACCAGGGAAGAAGCTTTCCAGTAATTGTGGGTCAGGGTTTAGATTTATTTATTGATTTAGTGCATGGCATCAGGGTTTAAAGCAGGGGTGCCCAAACTTTTTGGGCCGTGGGCCTGTCACGTGGTTCAGGGGGCTGGTCATGTGGTTCCTCCCACTGGAAGTGGAAATAAAACATGCCTTGCAATCTGTTTTGTAACTGGATGAGATAGATTTTAAGCTGCCATTTTCTTTGCTTAAACCAGGGGTGTCCAAACTATGGCCCATGGGCCAGATCTGGCCCCCAACACCAATTCATCTGGCCCACCCCACCCTCATCGCTCCTGGAAGTGGAAGTAAAACATGCCCATACGGGTGTGCTTTACTTCCGCTTCCAAGAGTGATGATGGCAGCGTGGGCCAGATGAATTGGTGTCAGGGGCCAGATATAGTTTGGGCACCCCTGGTTTTGTGTGAGTGAGTGAGTGAATGAATGAGTGAGTGAGTGCAAATATAAAATCTGTAGCACCTTGAGAAGCATTACAGTTTCTGTGTCCTGCTGTTCTTTTGAGGTATCCAGTAATGACTGGGTACAGTATATCAATCTGTTTAGCCTAGTGCCCACAAAGTTCTCCATGATCTGAATGGAGATGATTTAAGTGGCAACACTAAAGCCAGAATTTCAGATGGGTGTACCATATGTTCTGCTGTCAGTCTGTAGGCCATGCCCATGCAGTGTGTATTACTTATTCATATCTTTTCTCCTGCCACCACGTTACTACAAATACCTGCTCCTCTTCAGCAAATATCCTTTCACCTATCTTACTGTGGAGATCCATTCCTAGGTTATATTAAGCCATATCAGACAAGAAACAAACAAACAAAAAGACATCATAAACATTGTGACGCTTTAAGGACTAAAAGGATCTGCCACATTTTTGTCTTTTGGCAGGAGACAAAAGGTGGTTACAATCCATCCTCACTTCCAGGCCATCACTCAAAACATAACTCTGCGGAACCACTTATTCTGATACTAGAATATACACAGTACCTTACTTGGGGAGATTGAAAAGATGGAGCATCTATTCCAGGGGTGGCCAAACTACGGCCTGTGGGCTGGACTGGCCCACGGTGCCAAATTATCTGGCCCACACCACTTCTGGAAGCAGAAGTAAAATGCACCCGCATATGCATAGATGCTGCCATAAATGCACCCATGGCTGTCATAAACACTGTTTACTACAGTGGTGGATGTGTTTTACAGTGGGAGGATCATGTAATTGGTCCATGGCACGAAAAGTTTGGGAAACCCTTATCTAGTCTTATTAGAACCATTTTCAATTGTTATGAACTTCTGGAGAGTTTTTAGAGAATTCTGAATGCTATGCTACATTCAAAAGCTTCACAGCTCATAATAACTTGGTAAACAAACATGAGCCAAATGTGGAGGTTGGGTTTTTGCCTCCCTCTCAGCCTGCAAACCCACAACTGCTGATTTGAATGAGCTGCACAGTGTCAATGCAACCTGGCATGTGCTTAATTTGTAAAGCTTCCCGTCCTATTTCACAGATTTGCTCACTTGCATGAATCTTTTGGGAACAGGTGTTAAGTAGGGGGTGTAAAGGCTGCAGAATCTCGGTGGGGTTGTGCAGATATGGGGACAAGGATAACAGGCTGCAAGGCACTGCCTTGCCTTGAGGCCACCTTGTGAGTTCATGGTAGAGTGAAGATTTGAAATGGGACTTCTGAGTTGACAGCCCAAGCTCTTGGCTGCTTCGCTAGCTCTCAAAATTCACTTATCTGCTGCTTGGCTGTGCTCTGAAAGTCTGTTCCAAGAGGAATATAAAATGGGAATAAATCTTAGTCGAAGGAGCCTTGGAGCCCAATTAGCTTCCAGGCATTTCTGCGTTGGGCAGATGTACCATGCAATCTCATGCATGTTTACTTTGAAGTAAGTGCCACTGTGTTCAATGGGACTTTCTGATCACTGTGTTCAAGACTTGCAAGCTTAAAGAAGATGACTATTTATACCAACATTAGTTTTCTTTGAAGCTTCTTGAAACAGCAGCTTTTAAAATATGCCAGGGAATGGCAGCAAGTACAGTATGTCCCATTGGTTGGGAACTGAATAGTTATTAACAGTACCAGAATCCCTCTTCAGAAGGGCTGAAGGCCCAGTCTCCCCCCACGCCCCACAGTGTTGGGAGTGTTGGATGTGTGTGTATATATATTAAGTGCTATATATTGTTGGCTACAGAACTTGTGTTAGCAAAAATAAAAGCAACTCTAATGAAAACAATTCCTTGGAGATGGCCATGACCAAATCCTAATGGACACTTCACAAAATCCTCATCCGAATACCCACTATCCAAACTACATAAACTGGGTAACCCTGGACAGCCATTGTATCAAATATTGGTGTCATCAGTGGAGATGTTGACTTTATTTCTAAACCATATACCTTCGGCACTTCTCAATATATAAGAGGTACATCCAGTTTCCTAAAGATACTACAGTCCCTCTCCAACCTTGCATATGACTATCCTAGTAGCCACAGATCCATTTACAGGTACTTTACCCCAACATATTCATATTTTGCTCACAGAAGTTCATTTAGGTTCAGAGTAGAGTTTAAATAGGGAAGACGGAAAAATAGGCTTTGACTGGAAAATATGACTGGTTTTCTGAAAGTTTGGTTCTGTTACAGGCCAAGTTCCACTTTAGAGCAAGAATACTGATCAGCCAATGTACTGACTTAGGCTTCTGGGAATTGAAGTCCTAAAGCCAAAGGTTAGGGAACACTGCTGTAGAGGATGATGGAGTCTTGGATGGAGATTCAGGAGACTTGAGTTTTAATCCCTGACTGATTATGAGAACTCTCTAAAATGGTGGGAGTAGTAGTAATGACCAAACCACCCCTTAAATAACTCTCTTTTGTCGGAAACCCTATCAGGGTCGACATAAGTCAAAAATGACTTGATGGTACATAACACACACTGGGAAAATGACTGCTGGTTGGTTGAACATATTTATTCTTCAAATTGTTTCCCTTTTCCACAACCAGCAATGAGTACTTTTGAATAGGATGTTTTTCAAGCTCTGAGTTAGAACAACAAAAATAGCTCTCAGGCCTGCCATCGGGCCAGTCATATTGAAGGTCTTTCTTTTCTAATAAATAAATGCCCAGTGTCTATGTCTGCTTCATTGCAGCCTTGAGCAGCTGGGGAAAATAACTGTGTTTTCTTTTCTTTTTCAGGGATGGGATCCCTCCTTACCGGCTTGGGAGCAAGAAACAGCTGCAGAGGGAAATGCATCATAGTGTTAAAGCCAATGGTCAAGTTTCTCTACCTCACTTCCCAGTAAGTATGACAAATTGGCCTGCTGAATACAAAGCTTGAAAACATGATCCTGAAATGTTTTTAATGTGTACTAAGGAAAGGAAGAGGAAACGCTTGGGAATGGTAGACTGAAGGGCAGCCTGCCTCCCATCTCCTCCTGTCCTAAGAAGAGTAGTTATTCATTTGGAATGTATCTTGTCTTTTATAAGCAGATGTGTTTTTGCTGCAAGCAGTCAGCCTAAAATTCTACGCTTTTTACTCCTTCCAGTCATCAGTGTAAATCATAGAAATATCTCTTATATCAGGTTAGAATATTTATCATCTAGCCCAGGGGTTCCCAACCTTTTCAAGCAAGGGCCGGGTCATGCTCTCTCAGTCAGCTTCGAGGGCTGGACAGCCATTTTGCCCTGCCTGCATGATGGGGTGACCATGTTGTCCCAACAACTTCAAAGGGGCAGTCATTTTGTTTCTTGAATGCCCTTGGAAGAGTGGGGGCCAAATGAAATGGTGCTGGGGGCCAGATCCAGCCCATGGGCCTTAGGTTGGGAAACCATGATCTAGCCCAATGCCTGTGAGTCAATTTTCTGCCCCGTGGCATTTCATGCAACCCTTCTCTGGTGTTCTGGCAGGGCATAGAAATAACTAATTACTTATAACAAGTTCAATTTCTCAGCATTGAAGGTAACTACATTATACTAATGATAGATGGCTTCACTCTTTCTGTAATGAAACCATCAGGTTTATATTGATGGAAATACAGTCTCACTAAACAATTCCATGGCCAACGTGTGCTTCTTTTTATGTGTAGAGATGACAATGATGAAACAGTGGGAAGAGATAATATTTTGTAATGTTGGTCAACATATTATGACAGTTGGATTTGGAAAAAACACAATCGTACATAACTAGTTGCCTTAGATAAATGATACATTATAAAGAATGAAGTGCAGGCTGGGTTCCAAAGAGGCAGGGGAACTAGAGACCACATTGCTAACTTACATTGGATCATGGAGAAAACAAAGGAATATCAGAAACAAGTCTACTTCTGTTTCATTGACTACACCAAGACCTTTGACTATGTGGACCACAATAAAATGTGGCAAGTAATTAAAGAAATGGGAATACCAGAACACCTTCTAAGTCTCAAGAGAAATCTACATGAGTCAAGAAGCAACAGTTAGGACAGAATATGGAAGAACAGAGTGGTTTGGAATAGGAAAGGGAGTAAAACAAGGCTGCATTTTGTCACCCTGCTTACTCAACTTATACACAGAGCACATAATGCACAATGCAGGGTTGGACAAATTATAAGTTGTGATCAAAATTGCTGGGAGAAACATCAACAACTTGAGATATGCAGATGATACTACCCTAATGGCAGAAAGTGAGGAAGATATAAATAAGCTGCTGCTTAGGTTGAAAGAAGAGAGTGCAAAAGCTGTCTTGAGACTCAACACTAAGAAAACCAAGATAATGGCAACAGGCTCTATCAGTCACTGGAAAATAGATGGGGGAAAAGTAGCAACGGTGACAGATTTTACTTTCTTACAATCAAAAGATCACAGCAGATGGAGATTGCATCCATGAAATAAAAAGGTGACTGATTCTTGGGAGACAAGTGATGAGAAACCTGGGGAACATAGTGAAAAGTAGAGACATCACCTTGCAAACCAAAATTCACATAGTCAAAGCAATGGTATTCTCGGTGGTAATGTATGGTTGTGAGAGCTGGACCATTGGGAAAGCAGAACACAGAAGAATAGACGCCTTTGAAATGTGGTGTTGGAGGAGAGTTTTGAGAGTCTCCTGGACAGCGAGGAGAACAAATAAGTCAATCTTAGAAGAAATCAACCATGACTGCTCCTTAGAAGGTCAAATAGTAAAGATAAAGATAAAGTACTTTGGACATCAAATGAGAAGAGAGGATTCACTTGAGAAAGCCTTGATGCTGGGAAAGGTGGAGGGCAAAAGAAGAAGGGGGTGGCCAAAAATGAAATGGCTAGATGGTATTGTAGACACAATGGGTACAGAGCTGGGTGCGCTGAGGAGGATGGTGGAGGACAGAGGTGCCTGGCGGGCAATGGTCCATAGGGTCACAAAGGGTTGGAATCAACTATGTGAGTGAACAACAAAATCTAACAACTAACAGTATCTAATAACTATGCAGTATAACAACTTTGAAGAGAATTGGATTACAATGATACAATCATTTTAATTTTTCAATTTAAGTAGTGGTTAAAATTCTGTTCTCTGGACATGGGTGGAAATCTGCCTCCCTGTGTATGTGCGACAGAGAGAGAGGAGTTTGGTTCGATGGCAGTTGCAGTGCAAAGCTGGAATCAAACCCATCATTAGATTTGCCCTTGATTGATTTGCCCTTCATAAGTCCAAAGTAACTTAGTGCTTGAATCCATAGTTGTGAACTTGCTTGAATCTTCCACATGCAAAGGATTTGTTCCTGTCACTGAACTCTGGTCCCAATCTTTGATTCTTCATCCTGAAAATGTAATAAGTGGACAGGTAAACTAGGAAGCCTAATTGTGGATATGAATTAGAGTGGATACATTGAATCAGTGGCACATATGGTATATTAGCATTGGCTTATCAAGTCCAGTTTGTTGGAATGGATTTCTTCTAACTGGGTACTCATGAGAGCATTTTATCTCTCAGTGTTTCTGATGTCATAGGTTAAATCCTGTGTCTCTCTGTCCAGCCATGAAATAGTGCCCAGGTTCTTCAGTTTATGGATGGGGATGATCCACCAATCCTTACCAAGACATTCTTTCCTGATTATATATTTAAAAAAAATGCAGGGAGGGGAACTACATCAATCAGGGCATCTTTTGATTACAATGCCAAAGCAACCCTTAATCAAAAAAGAGAAAAAGGTGGATGTTAAGAGAGAGATACTAACAGAAGCTGTCGCTCCTCCACACTGCATGTTTACATGGTTAAACTGGGGTCCTTGGCCCCTCAGACCATTAGCAAAGACAACACTGCAGATAGCTGCCTGTGTGGCTCCTTCAACAGAGTTTTGGAAGAGGAGATGAAAATGTTTCTTGAGAGTTTCATACCTGATAAACTGGGGGACACTTTGTAATGCTGAACTTTTCTACCTCTCCATCTTTCTTTTATTTGACACTGTCTGTGGAGTACTACATCTATGGAAGCTTAAAGGTACCATTGTGCTTTCCTCTGTCTTATCTTGTGCCCTCCCGATCCATTGACCTACACTTCTCCTTATTTCCAAACAGCCTGGGAAATGGAGAAGGCTTGTATGATCCTTCTAGTTTATGGGAAACTGCCTGGTTTTCCCCTCTATGCCCTACATTTGGGCATCTGCAAACCTCTTGATAGCTACTCTATCATAAGTGTTATAAATGGCAGAGAGCCCCTTAGTATGATCCACCACCCAAACTTCTCTGTTGTTGCTTCCTATATGTAAATGAGAACAATTTAATGCATTTTAACTGTAATGGACTACAATTTCCACAACCCTTAGCTATTAGTCATTTTGTTTAGAGTTGATGGGATTTATATTCCAAAAGTCCTGATGTGGGACCGGGTTGACTATGACTCCTATATGATCCCTCTTCTAGTTAGAGATGTTCTAGCCTTGTGTTCTGCTTGGGAGTTAAAGCCGTTGTCAAATGAAATCTGGATAGCAACCTCACATTCACATCCTCATTGTGGTGACAGTTGTGGTGGGGAGCATGACCATGGACTTGGCTTCTAGCAGTGTTTCTAACATGTCAGTCAGTTGCTGAAGGGCTACAGTGAAGAGCCAGCTTCTTCCCCATTGCACACCTCCTGAATAGGGTCTGGGTCTGGGAGGTCTCTTAAATCTCCTCTCTAAATTCTACTGCTCTCTTCCGATTTGATTTTAAGGCTCTTGCTTTACCTTTCCTGCTCTGCTTCTGGATGTCAAAGAGATGCAAGCACACCAGGAGAAAGCCTGTGCTCATTTGATGTCAATGGGAGTTCTGCTATTTATCTGAAGGTAGTCACTGTATCCCACAGGTAGCACAGTCTGGGCAGGAAATAGACTTCCCAGCTCATCTAATGGAAAGAGGATATTTGTATCAAATGTAGCTGCCATCATTCCAGATAGGTACGTGTGCATGCATACGCGCAGATATGCACACACATACAGATGCATGCACCACCTTCTCCTTGTGGCTAGTTTTAATGGCAGGCAGTTCATCCCATTCTGTATCTTTGGAATTTGACTAGCCTTTTCATCTCAAGCACAGAAGGTTTCCAGGAAGGTGCTGATGTACACTTGGTGAATAAATTATCTGTGAAACTCTTTTCACAGACAAATACAAGCATACATTGCCTTGCAATTAGTGTACCCAAATTCCTCTTCCTGCTGTTCTGTTAAGCGGAAAGAAAACTTGCTGTATACACACATACATACATACATACATACACACACACACACACACACACACACACACACACACACACACACATGTATGTGAGTAATCTGAGAGGGCTGGAATGGCTTTGAGCCGTGCGTTCTATTTATTTTATTTATTATATATTTGCTCTTCTTCCATAAAGAAAGTTCCATAGCCTCTGCTTGTAAATTAGATTATTTTGTCCTGGGGCGTGCAAATCGACTTTCTCTGTAAGGCAGTGCTTTGATCAGGGAACTGAATAGAGCCAGCTTGTGTAAGAGTGACAATTTCCAGCAGAGTGGCCTTTTTCTACCCTCACATCATTTCTGAAGCTAAGTGGTTGCCGGAGAGAGAGAGAGAGAGAGAGTGGGGGAGAAGCCCCACCTCATCTCATGGGTAGTTTGTGAAAGAGTTGGCAATTCAGCCTTCTGGTTTCTTTTTTTAAAAGTGTGTGTGTGTGTGTGAGAGAGAGAGAGTGTAAGGGTAAAGAAAATGGGGGAATGTTTGTGGGGAGATGTGAGAGGAATACAAGTCAAACCTCACATAAAGAGTGCCTCGCTTAAAGAGTAACTCGCTTAAAGAGCAGAATTTTCTCTGAATGGTCGCTTTGCTTAACAACTAAAACCAACCAAAAACTCGCTTAACAACTAAATCGGGGTTCCCAATCCCCCCCCCCCCCGAACTCACTGTTGGTCACTTAGAATGGTGTTTCGCTTAAAGAGCAAACTCGCTTAAAGAACAATCCTGTGGAACGCATTATGCTCTTTAAGCGAGGTACAACTTGTACAGCTTTCCCCTCCCAACTGGCTTCTTTTTGGCTTTGCTTCCCGTTTGCTTTTTTATATTCTACACTTGATTTGGAGATGTTCCCTTTTCCCTTGATAGATCTGCTTGAGGCGGCCACGCTCAGCAGTGTATCACTGCTTGCCTGCAGCAGCTTCCTTCATTTTCTGTACAAAGAGATGGAGGGTGTGGGGGTGGTGGGGAGAGGAAGAGAGAGAGAAAGAGATCTAGGACACTGTTGAGACAAGACTACCTCAAAGGTGCCCAGTGTGTAGCCAGGAAATAAATTACCAGCCCTTCTCTGATCTGCAACCGTTTGACTTCTTTTTTCTCGCTCCCCCTTCCATCCCCCCCGCCCAGTTCCCTTCCCTTTTTCTTCCCCATCTTATTTTTTTTTAAAATTTCCAACTCCTTTCTGTTTATACTCCACTTTTATTCCTTGAGTTAGAGTCTCTCCCTCCCACCTCGGAGTTTTTCATTTGATGTTTGACAACAGTCTTTGAAGATTTTCTACTTCAGAGTAGCTACTGATGGGCTGGTTGTACTACAGAGAGAACAAGCAGGGTTCCTCGGAGTGCGACCAACTGCTCCTGCCGAAGGCAAACGCTATTGGGGAGGATGTCGCTCCATGAGGCCACGGCACTCGCTCATAAAAATCCAGAGCAGCCCATGCCTAGTTGCTGTCGCCGTCTTTTCATCCCAACGTGGAGACACAACAAGCGGAGCGGGTCCAGAAATGCCGCGCGAACTCCGCTGCCTTGGCCGGTGCCACCCGCTAAACATGGCTCGTTGTTTTTGTCCCTGCTCTGTGTAGAGAACCCACCGACTTCCTAAGGAAATGACCCCCGTGGAACCAGCCACGTTTGCGGCTGAGCTCATCTCTCGGTTGGAGAAGCTCAAGCGAGAGCAAGAGACCATGGATTGCTTGGAAGAGCGGTTGCAACAAATCACAGAGGTAGGTGGCTTAACCCTTTTAACTCTGCTGCCTGCTGATAAGCTTTCTCCCCTCACCCCAGTTGATTTCCTGACAATGTAAGGATATGGGAGGGGTGGGGTGGGATGTGTGTGGATGGGTAGATAGGTAAAAATCATGAGATGAGAACAACAGGTGCACAAGAATAGTTTGTTGTGCTCTGAAGAATTAGTAAATGTCATTGATTTTTGCGGCATGCCATTAGTGCAAAACCAACACCTTAGGGCAGCGATGGCCAACCTTGGCACTCCAGCTGTTCTTGAACTTCAGTTCCCAGAAGCCCTGATCAGCAGGTGTGCAGACTTTGGCTTTTGGTAAGCGAAGTCCAAGAACACCTGCAGAGCCGTGGTTGGCCATCACTGCCTTAGGGGATCACTCTCCCTGCATCTTCCTAGTTCATGGGTCGCTTTAAAAAACAAACCTGACACCCCAGGTCTGCTTTTTCCTGTTAGAGGATGTTGTGACAAAATGGCATGACACCTGCAGAAACACAGTGACTAGTATGTGCTGTGAAGGTCTGCATTCACCAAGTAACTGGAGAGGTCAGTGAGTCCAGATTGCTGCAGCAAGGCTGTTGTAATGAGGAACCAACTGAATAGGTTGCTCGTTTGTTACAGCAACTTCCCTGGCCACCCGTTGGTTTCCAAGTACCATCAAAATGCCGATTGCGACTTACAAAACCTGGAAGACCAGCCTTGTTCTACCTTAGTTGCCAGCCTAGGTTTCATAATTTCCAAGAGAGGGCTGCTCTCTTTGTTAGAGGTATGGATGATGGAGACACACTAGGCTACGGAACTCCTTGCCAAAGAAGACTAAGCTGGATATTTACTATGTACTGTTGTTTTAAGTCATGTCTTTTTTGGTAGTGTTGTAAGCCGCCCAGAGTTGGGTTTACCTAATTGGGGCGGGATAACAAATTGGACAAAACAAACAAATAAATAAATAACTCCTCCCCACAGATGCCTCTTAGGGGTTCTTCCATTAGCATGTGAAGACCTTTTCATGTAGATAGGCCTGTGGTGGATAAGCTGGGTGGTTGTAGAGGAAACTCTGGCTGTGGTGAGGTCTTGTTGCTTCTCTTCATTCAGGGCTTTTAATCTTTTATAACGTCCTCATGGTACCTATTTTAATTTGCTTGTGTCCCTCATGACTGGCTTTATTTTTTTTAAGCAAAAGGGCAATATATTAATGGAACAGATCAATAAATAACTCTTGAGTTGGACTTCTCTAAGGGACTGTGGTGCTTAAGACACTGAACTTGATGACTGGAAGGTCAGCAGGTCAGCAGTTTGAGAGTTGAGTGCTGTACGACATAGTGAGCCCCCCGCTGTCTGTCCCAGCTCCTGCCAAACTAGCAGTTCGAAAGCAAGAAATTGCAAGTAGATAAACAGTTACCAATCGGGTGGGAACATAAAGAACATTCTTTGCACTCCGGTGTCTAGTCATGTCTGCCACGTGTCCATGGAAACATCTGCAGACACAGACAGTGCTGCCTCTTTGGCTGTAAACAGAGATGAGCACTGAACCCTAGAGTTGGATATGACTGGCTTTCGAGCAAGGGTGACCCCCTCCCCCACCTCTCTGGCTATGTTTTACCAACCAATGGCTTGATTGTCATTCCCTTTTTTTCCCCTTGTAAGGATGACGAGAAGGAGGGGCCGGATGTACCGGTCAGTGCACAGCCCAACCGGGAAGTTGCAGCCGTACCCCACCCGCAACACCCCCTCACGCTCTTGTCGACCGGCAGCTATGAGGACGATCCTCAGGCTATCCTTGACGACCACCTCTCGCGAGTGCTGAAGACCCCCGGGTGCCAGTCTCCTGGCATGGGGCGACACAGCCCTCGGGCCCGCTCGCCAGACCGCCTCCCAGGGGGCAAGCTGCTGTTGGCCTCTGGTGCGGCCTCCACCCCCACTCCCTGCACCCTTATTGGCAAAGGATTTGTCACCAAGCAGACTACCAAGCACGTTCACCATCACTACATCCACCACCACACCATCCCCAAGACAAAAGAGCAGATAGAAGCCGAGGCAGCCCAGCGTGCCCAATGCCTGTGTGCAGGGGGTGGTGACTTCTACTGCTACGCTAAGGGCAAAGGGCACTGCAAGGGGCCGGGTGTTCCTGTGGCTCTGCCGGAACCCTTTGGGTAAGTTTTCTTTTTGGGACACGTGTGTGTGTGTGTGTGAGAGAGAGAGAGAGAGAGATCTAATTTAAGTGAAGAAGAGGGTGTGCAAGTGTCGGTGTGTCAAAACTGGGCCATTGCAATGTGAATTATGGTAGGATTTGTGTGTGAAGTGGGTGCTAGGCAAGGTTGAGGTGGAGAAGGAGGAAAGGTATTGGATTGTAATGATTAGTGTTGCCTGGTGGCACAGTGGTTAAAACTGTTTTGCAGTCAAAACATTGTGAGTTCGATCCTGACAGGGATCAAGGTTGACTCAGCCTTCCATCCTTACAAGGTCAATAAAATGAGTACCCAGTATGTTGGGGGCAAAATACTAACTAGCTTACGAACAGCCCAGAGAGTGAGCAAAGCACTGTGGGGTGGTATATAAGTGTGATTGATTGTGATTCTGGCATGAAGTAGATTAGAGGCAACCAGCCACAGGGCCAGACTTAAGTGCTGTTCTTTCTCTTGTGGAAGCCTCAGCCGAACCGGGACATTCCCCAAAAGGAACTGTAAGCTCCTGGATGGCTTGGTCCTGCCAAGTGGAGAAGGAGGAGGTCCCTCCATGCCACCAGGCGTCCAGCTACTTGGAGGGGAGGCTGACCGCTCACAGCATGTCTGGCAGTGGATGTTGGAGAGTGAAAGACAATCCAAACACAAGCCCCATAGGTAAATATGGGCTGTCTGCATCACTATTACTCCTGATAAATATTGATCTGTTACACAGTTGTCTATTTCTACAATCATTAAAAGAAAAGGAATCACTTTTGCTCCCGCTAGTTTAATACGAAGGCTGTTTCGCAGAACCAAACCACCCTCCACAAAAATGTCATGTTTTTTTGTTGGCAAGAGGCCCTTTTCATGTCATGATAGTCTTTTATTTTATCCCCCCCCCCTTCTCTCTGTGTGTGTGTTTTTAAGAATGAGTCCACACAGAATAGAAGCTGCTATTAAAAGTCACATTTTTCCCAGGTTCTGTAACTTTGTCCTGTAATCGTCTCCTTTCATCTCTGCAGCATGCAAAGCACAAAGAAGGCTCACAATTCAGAGCCCACCCGAAGTGGCACGCCTGGGGAACGTCCAGCCCGCCACCACCTGTGGGGAAACAACAGCCACCCCCGGGGCGCACAACCTGCCCATCCCTTCATCCAGGATCCTGCCATGCCACCACTGACACCTCCCAACACGCTGGCCCAGCTGGAAGAAGCTTGCCGCAGGCTAGCCGAAGTATCCAAGCCACAGAAACAACGGTAACTTCCCACAGGTTTCGCGGAGTGGGTACGTGGAGGCAGTGTGCCCATGAGCCCCCGTGTCTGCTAAAACAGACACATGCCCTGTGGAAGATGATCCGGGGAGAAGTCTTCCAGAATGTAACTGCCAAAACCATAGATCACATAATTTTTTTAAATGATATCTGAAACCTGAACGTATCATTATTGTTTCATGATTTAGGACAGTGATGGCGAATCTTGGCACTCCAGGTGTTTTTGGACTTCAATTACCAGAAGCCCCATGTCAATACTGCTGATCAGTGCTTCTGGGAATTGAAGTTCAAGAACATCTGGAGTGCCAAGGTTCGCCATCACTGGTTTAGGACATAGACATAGTTAGTTTTAGTCCATATATGGCTGTATTGCAGGGTAGGCAGTAAAATGGGGTAATGTATTGTAGTTGTCCCACCAATACAGAAAAGAAAAGAAGTGGGATTTCAATTCAGATTTGTCAGTATTATTCATATCTCAGGACTGATGTGGCCGGGAATGTAAAATTGCCACCCAGAACCTTCGAAATTGCTCACTTCTGCAGTTATGTGAGGCGGCCCAAGAGGGCTGCGGTGATCATTCATACATGAAAGCACGATGGCATTCTAAGGACTTCTGAGTGAGGATGAATCTTTCTCGTTCACTATTCAGCTTCACAGAAACCCTTTAAGACGGAGAAGAAACAGACTTGTTAAAAACAGCTGAATTTGCAGATCACATTTTGAATTGCAAATTTTATTTTTGGTTATTCATGTTCACCCTATAGGTTGGGACTTATAGTGTTATCTATTGTGCTGCTTAGTATGGTTTCTGCTTGTGGAATAACCACTGTTCATGGCATAGAAACCAGAGCTGTAGTTAGATGGAGCCTTAGGAATTACAATCCCTCTCTTTTCCCCTACCTTATCATAAGTTGTTAGAAACCCCTGTTTTAGCCATGTTTGTTTATATGCTTGTTACCTTAATTCCTATGTATGCATTTGTAGAATTCAAATGATGCCTTGACTGTTTTTCACAGGGAGGTACATGGGATCCTCAGCAACCTCAGGTTCCCCAGTATATAGACCTTAGATCAGTGGGTGCCCAAACTTTTTGGGCCATGGGCCGGTCATGTGGTTCCTCCCACTGGAAGCAAAACGTGCTTTGTAATCTGTTTTGCAGCAGGATGAGATAGATTTTAAGTTGCCATTTTCTCTGCTTAAACCAGGAGTGCCTAAACTACGACCCATGGGCTGGATCCACCCCCCAATGCCAATTCATCCAGCCCACACCGCCCTCATTGCTCCCGGAAGCGGAAGTAAAATGTACCCATACAGTGGCACGGGCCAGATGAATTCGCATTGGGGGCTGGATCCAGCCTGTGGGCCATAGTTTGGGCTCCCCTGCCTTAGATGTACAGTGGATGGGTTTTGAAAAAGTTTCATCATCATGTGGTCCTCTCTCTCCCTTCCCATTTTTAAACTTCAGATGTTCAGCTGCAAATCAGCTGAGGGATTGCAACCACTTGACACCTGTGCCAGGAGGAAATGGTCCTTTTTGCAATGCAACAGAAGAGTAAGTGTTGCCTTGTACAATACAACTTACTTAAATCTCATTATTGTTGTGTACATTGTTATTGTTATATGTATCAAGTCTCTCCTGAATTATGGCAACCCTATGAATGAAAAACCTCTAAAATATCCTGCCCTCCACAACCCCGCTCAGCTATGGTAAACACAAGGCTGTGGCTTCTCTTCGGGAGTCAATTCGTCTTGTATTTGGTCTTCCTCGTTTCCAGCTGCCTTCCACCTTTCCCAGCATCATTGTCTTTTCCAAAGAATCTTGCCTTTTCATGATGTGTTCAGAGTGGGACAATCTCAGTTTCATCATTTTTGCCTCCAGAGACTCACTTGTTTTAGCAGTCCAGGTATCTGCAAAGCTCTTCTCCAGCATCATGTTTCAAACAAATCAATTTTTTCCCTGTCAGCTTTCTTCACTCTTCAGCTTTCACACTCATCCATGGTTATTGGGAATACAATCGAGTGAATTGTCTTGGTCTCCAGTGATGCATCTTTACGTTATCAATGATATTTTCTAATTCCTTCATTGCTGCCCTTCTGAGTCACAGTCTCCTGATTTCTTTGCTGCAGCTCCCATTTGGATTGATGATTGAATCAAGGTATACAAAAATCTTTCACTTTTGCAATTTCTTCATTGTCAGCATTCAAGGTGTGTAGTGCTTTTGTAGTCATGTCATTTGGCTTCTTAATGCTCAGCTGTAGTTCTTTTTTGGCATGTTCATCTTTCACTTTCACTAAATGTTGTTACGAGTCATTGTTGTTTTCTGCCAGTAAGAGGGTGTCATCTGCATATGTGAAATTGTTGATGTTTCTTTCATCAATTTTCACTTCTCCTGCATCTGAATCTTTTCAAGCTTCTGTGTACAGAATGAACAGATAAGAGGATAAATTACACCCTTGTCTGATACTTTTGTCCTTACCATTCTGTCTCTCCGTATTCTGTCCAGTAGTAACTTCTTGTCCACAATATAAATTATGCAACAAGACAATCAGGTGCTGAGACATACCAATTTTTTTCAGATCAATCCACAGTTTCTCATCATCCACACAGTCAAAGGCTTTACTATAGTCTATGTAGACTGATCTTCTGAAATTCTCTAGTCTGCTCTGGTAGCCAGCAGATTATTTGCAATATGATCTTGAGCCATTCTTCCTTTCCAGAATCCGGCTTGAACACCAGACATTTCTTACTCCATATAAGGTAAAAGCCTTTGTTCCAACTCCTTGGGAAATAGTTTGATTCCATGGGAAATTAAAGCAATTCATCCTACAGTTACTGCTCTCCTAGCATCTCCTTTCTTGGGGACTGGAATGTATATAGAATGTTTCCAATCTGTGGACCACTACTTTGTATTCCATATTTATTGGCATATTCTTGTTAAAATTGTATCAGATTCAGTTCCTGGGGCTTTAAATTGTTCTATTAGTATTCCGTCTGACCTAGTGATTTATTACTTCTCAGTGGATTCAGAATAATTTCACTTCACTTTTTAGAACTGCCAGTTCTTCATCATACAATTCCTCTTCAAAGAAATCTGTCATTCATTTCTCACTTCTGTAAGTCTTGAGTATATTTCTCACTTTTGTAAGTCTTGAGTATATTTTATCCATCTTCTCTTTATTTTTCGTTGGTCAGAAAGCATGTATGTTTATCATACAGCATTCCTTATCTAAGCTTGAATTTCCTTTTTATTTCCTTGCACTGGTTGTTATAATAGTTTTCTTTGTCTCTGTGTGACACTATCTGAAAAATTGCATCCAGCATTCTCACTCTATTTCTGTCATCTTTTATTTTTGCTTTTTTCCTTTCCTTTATAATTTTAAGTTTTTCTTCAGTTATCCATTTTTATTACAGAAATTGTCTTTTTCATTGTTCTCTAAAAATATATCCACTTTCAATCCACAGTTCATCTGATTTCAATCCACAGTTATTCTGATTCATGATCATTTGAGTTTAGTAATGTGGATCTGTTGGTTTTTTAGAATTCAGATTCACCAGGAATGCTGTTTAAATTATATTTTGGCATTAAAATCCTTCTAGTATTTTTTTTTCCAGTTTTACTCTACTTTTGAATATTCATGATCAGTACCACATTCTGTCCTTGGTATTGTTTTGACAGAGAGAATATAGCTTCTCCATTTCTTGCTTCCAATGATGTAGTCTATTTAATTTTTATATTGATGATTTGGTGATGTCCACATGTATCACTAGCTACCTATTCAGTGCCTTGAAGCATACATTTGTAATAGAGGGATTGCTAGAATTCTATGAGTCATTCGCCTACTTCATTTCTGTCCCCCAGGCAGAATATATTTGGCCCTTAGGCCAAATATCCACATTTGGTTCTGCTTTGTTCCCTAATTTTGCATTCCAATCAGTTATGATTATAATCATGTCTTGTTTTGGTTTGTCATCAATATCCTCCTGGATACTTTCATAAAAGTTTTTCACCATATTAGGTTGGAGCATAGACTTGAATTATGGCTCTGTTGCTAGGCTTCTTTCTCACAGAGTCTAGCTGATATTATTTGGGCATATCAGAAAACAAAATAAAATAAAATAAAAACACTGTAGCACTTTAAAGACTAACTGCTATATTTTTATTGTTAGCTTTCGTGAATCAAGTTCACTTCTTCAGACAAAGAGTGAAACTTATAGGCATGGTTTTTATACACCAAATTTAGGGGGTCAAAGGGAGATGGGTGTGGTCAAGCAAGATGACAGACAAGCAAGCACAACAATACAGCTTCTCACAGCCATTAGCAACGATAGATTATTCAGATTAGCTCTAAGTGACTCCCTTTCAACCTCAAGGTTGCTGAGAAAGCCCATTCTGGTCTCTGATCAACCTTTGACCTGCATGTCAGAAAACAATCAAAAACACTATAATACAAAATCATATAGCAATCTGTGTATCAAATTTGATCATGTCCCACCACTTGATCCACGAAAGCTAACAATAAAAATATAACAGTTAGTCTTTAAAGTGCTACAATTTTTAAAAATTTTATTTTATTTTTATTTTGTTTACTGATATGCTTGAACCACAGACTAACATGGCTACTATTCCAAAAAATTCAAGTATGATATTATTTGGTCAGAGCTTGAGTTATAACTCCTAAAGGTCTATACATCTTACCTTTGTATTAGAGGCACTTCAGTTTTTGTGAGCTGATAATTTCCAGATTAGAATTCGCCAGATTGAATTTAGTTTGCTGACATCAAGCACTTTATGTATTGTGCAGCATCACTTCTGTGCATACTAACCATTAAACGTCCTTTGGCCTTTAATCTACCTACATTAGGGGATCCCAGCCTTTTCCTGCCAGAGGGCTGACCATGTCCCCTCAGTCAGCAGAGGGGCCAGTCACATGGTTCGGTGCTTGCATTTGTACTGCATTTCTGGGTGGTTTTCCCACCTCTGCCGCTTCCCTTGGAGGAAGGAGGAACATTTTCATGACATTTTTTATTTTTTCGCGGCGTTCTGGTGTGAAAACACAGTGATTTTGGAACTTCCAGTGACATCGGGCACTTCCGGCATTGGCAACAATTCTGCCCAGGGGCCAAATCCGTAGGCTGGGAACCCCTGACCAACATCATTAGCAACAGAACTATCCATACTTGTCCACTGTTGTTCCTCAGTAGTTGTCACTTTGCTTTCTGACCTGGGAGTTTCATCTCTCTCTTTTATTTTGGACTATCTCGTCATAGGGTTTTCTTCACAACGAAAGTTCAGAAGGGGCTTACCATTCCTGTCTTCTGCACAGAGCTAATGAAAGTTAGCTTGAGTGTCATTGCCATTTCGTCCTCCACCAGTGTCACCTTCAAGTAATGCTGTTGTCCAGTGGCTTCCTTGAAGATGATGGATGCATCTTAGTCTGGCTTCTTAGCTGTGAGCATTATGCCTTGGGTTAACACCGCCCCCATCCCCCATTAGAAGTCCAGGCTCATAATGGAGACTAGTCTTCTGATGGCATTGTTTTTAGCTTCATGGACCCACTCAAACGCTTTAACCAAGTTAAGGTGTGCATCCAAGAAGGGTTTGAATATACTTATATACAGACATTCATGCATGTGTACATTTTATCAGTGGAGTGGTGCTTTGAAAATTAAACTGCTTTTGGTTGTTTAACACTCTTCCTTTTGATAGGGTGAAAGCAGAACAAAACAGTTCTAAGTCTTGTCTTTTGATTCTTTTTTTAGCTTGTGTTCCTGTAAAGTGGACAAGATTGGATTAGCCTAATTACAAGATAGTTCTTTTTAACAAGAAATCTGCTACAGTCTAAATAATTAAAGTTTTCTTTCTTATACACTTCATCTTAAGCAATGAGTAATGTTTGAAGTTGAGGCTAAGCCACCTGACTATAGCTTTTCATTTTTAATTGGTTGACCTTAAGTCCACCAACATTCTTTCTGATAGCTCCCTCCTGCTTCCTGAAGCCACTCTACAAAGACTTGGAATGAATTAGGAAGAGTAAATTACTTGTGGAGTAACACTTTCTGACCTTTCGACATGCTCAGTCAGATATTCCTTCAGTGGTGTCCAAGGCCACTGCTATTCTTCTAGGTAATTTTTTTTGTTACTCTGTAAGATGATCTCTTAACCTTGGGAGTCCAGGGTATGAGGAGGGCTTGGCTTTCACCCTGTCCTGCCTTTTCCTACAAGGAAATATTTCCCCCAAAATCTGCATGGCTGAAGGTGTGTCCCAGGACTGGATGCAAGGAGTAGATCTCTAGTCAGCAGCTTCTGACACACATGTGATGTTCTACAGAAGCAGGAACTTTCCCCATTCATATATACATATTAAAGAATGGATGGTCTTTTTCTTGGCATCTGACTTTCTTTACTAGGGACAAAGAAGCACAAGCGTCATAGCCGAAGGAGCTTCCTTGTTCATTTAGAATTATATCTTTAGTGGTGATGGAGGATTGGGAACAATATGTTTAAGAAAATGGGGAAATACCTGTGTAGGTCATCAAGAGGAGAGTGAGTTCCCTGTGATTCAGAACACCATTGGCCATTCATTCCTGTTTTCTTCTACTGTGTGTGTGTGCGTGTGTGTGCGTGTGTGTGTGTGTGTGTGTGAGAGAGAGAGAGAGAGAGAGAGAGAGAGAGCCACTAAGCTCTAGGGCCATTATGGCTAACCTTGGCACTCCAGCTGTTCTTGAACTTCAATTCCCCAAAGCCCAAGTTAGCACTCCTGCTGATCAGGGCTTTTGGGAATTAAAGTTCAAGAACAGCTGGAGTGCCAAGGTTTGCCATCGCTGCTCTAGGGCAAGGATGGGAAATCATGAGTATCTAGCTGTTGCTATATTTCAGAGTCCAAGCATTTAATATCACTGGATCTGCTAACTAGGATTTATAAGAGTTTTAGTCCAATATCATCTGGGGCGCTGCCCTTTGCCTACCCTTAATCTAATGCAGAGGGTAATTTGTCTAGACAGACTCTTCCCCAGCCAACATGGCTAATTGCCAGAGAAGATGGTAGATCAGTTTCATCTGGAGGCTACCGTTTCTGTACTCCTGCAATAAGGAGTCTGTTTCTTTTTTAAACATTCAGATTCCTAAAAGCACGTTGTAGCTTTATTATTGGGATCAGCTATAGCCACACAGGTACCCAGTGTGGTATAATGGACAGAGTGTCAAATTAGGACTCAGGAGGCGTGGCTTCAAATCCCCACTTAATCATGGAAGCTGACTGAACGTGTGGAGTTGGTCAAACCATTCCTTAAATATATTACTTACTTGAAAATCCTATTAAGGCCATTATTAGCTATACCATTGGATCAAAAAGTCCTTACTTGAAAGTCCTATTAGGAATACAACTTGATGGCACACAACAACAACACATAAGTGTACAACCTTTCGGGTTCCTCTGAATTTTCATTAGGTTAGATGGTTTGTAAAATGAGGAGCAGGTCAAGTATAGAAGTTCAAAATATTGGCTAGATGTTTTTATAGATGAAATACAAGTCAAAGAATAGATTGTTGTTTGTTGTTCAGTCGCACAGTCGATTCCGACCCTTTGTGACCCCATGGAACACTGTCCGCCAGGCACTCCTGTCCTCCACCATCCCCCTCAACTCTCTCAGCTCTGTGCCCATTGTCTCCACAATACCATCTAGCCATCTCATCTTGGGCCGGCCCCTTCCTCTTTTGCCCTCAACCTTTCCAAGCATCAAGGCTTTCTCAAGTGATAAAGGGCCTATAATAAAACTCTGCTGAAACTCATTATGGAAACATGCAGGCTGTTTATAAGTACCTCGTTGCTTGATCAGTTTCAAGAAATATTCTTTATTAACTGCCAGAACCCTGTTGTTTGCATCAACTGACATAAGTCAAACAGCAACGACAAGTTGCTATTTACTAAAGAAGTTGATGTTGGCTGGATAATTTAGTAGGATGAGGCAACTGACGCTTGACTCAGAAGTGGGAAATCTGTTTTCCTATTGTGTCTTGCAGAAAAAGAGCCAGCCTGTTTAGCCATGGGCAAGCTGCATGGTCACAGGGCACCTTCTTCAGAAGGAAATGGTAAACCACTTCTGAGTCTTCACTGTCTTCTAGAAAATTGTGAAATCCTGCTCTTACTCAGGATGGATTTAATGGCACACATACAAATCAATACTGCAATTTATGGTATTTGATTTACTTCAGCCTGCAGAAGTAACAGCATTTTGGCCAGTTTGTGTTGACCTAGAAGAAGAATAAAGTCCTGCAGCTTTCCAATCAAAGCAGGCTTAGCCTTCATCCTTCCTATAAGCTTAAAAAGCAAATTGCAAGAATTGCTCTTTTGATCCTGGAGAGCCCCAGCAGGAAGCTTCCTCTAGAAACTTTCCTCCCCAGAATTCACATGTACAGGTTTCAATTGCTAAGAAACCATGTGCAGTCTTCAGCCCTCTTCCTCAAGGGTAGCAATATTCTACCTGACTGTAGCAAAGTTACTTTGGAAGGTAACATACACAGGAGCCTACCAACTCGCAGATAAGACCTATGTATTTGTGTCCCTGATGGGGGCACCAGTTTCCTAAGACAGATGGAGAGGACAATTCATTTTTCCAAGCTCATTTAATAGAATTTGCTGTTGGAATGGATGCATACCACTGGATCCTGGCCAGTGTGATATACTTCTGAGTAGACCTGCACAGGAGTTCATTATCATACCTTCAGGGTCTGCATAGAGCTTTATTCTTTGAAGCAAATTGCCAGTTAGATTGTTTGTTTACAATTTGCTTGTAAACATACAGAGTACAGAGGACAACCGGGGTAACTTGCCGTTCTGTAGATTTCAGGTTGATTATTCTGACTGGAGCCATTTCTGTGTTTAAAACCCCTCGTGAGCTTCTCTTTTTAATGCTCCGATCTCCCCACACCAGCCAGCAGTGTTGATTTTGTACTGAGCTGTTCAACATGTCAAGGTTTGCTTCTATTTTAATTTTCTGTTGCTATAAATTGTTAGCTGACTATTTACGGTTCATGTGAGTGTGTTCTTGACGACATTCTACATTTTGCAAAGTCTTACCATTTCTCTCCCCCTCTTTCTTCTCTGTTTCAGTCACAAAGAACCAAAGAAATGTCCTGTTGCTCATTCCTCTCAGCCTAATGAGTTGGTCGTCACTTATTTTTTCTGTGGAGAAGAAATTCCATATAGGAGGATGTTGAAGGCCCAGAGCCTGACACTCGGGCACTTTAAAGAGCAGCTGAGCAAAAAGGGAAATTATAGGTAAGCATCTTTGTGGTTTCTTTCTTCTTTCTCTTGTGCTTGCACAAATGATGTGCCAAAATAGCCAAGAGACACATATTTGTCACCATCCTCCTTTACTGCAAAGAAAAGGTTTGAAGGTTGCCTGCAGCTAGGCCAACCACCTCTTTCTGAGTTCTGTCCCACCAAAACCATTAGTAGTTGAGAAGTCAGAGGGTTGCTCTGGCAACTAGACCAGGATTCACCAGCCCAGTTGCCTTTTGCAAGCAGAGGAGCCAAGGTCTTCTTGCATGGAAATTGTTCTTTCAGAAGGTAATTATGTGAGGGATGAGCCATGGTGGACGCCAGAGGGTTTTGAATCTCAGTTTCCATAGTCATCCCCATAATCTCTTGGCTCAGCTGCCTCAAATTGGTGGCAGTTGTAGACCCAGAACTTCTGAGGGCTCATCACTCTTGTGTTCTATGTATTTTTCCTCCACATTTTGTAGTTTGGGTCCTAGGAAACCAGGATAATTAGCTACTACTAACCAGCTTGAAAGGGACCCTAGTACAGTGATGGCGAACTTTGGTACTCCAGCTATTCTTGAATTTCAATTCTCAGAAGCAGGAGTGCTGACTTGGGCTTCTGGCAATTGAAGTCCAAGAACACCTGGAGTGCTGAGGTTCAGCATCACAGCCCTAGTACATGCAAGACACATGGTTGCACATAACTAAATCTTACAGGATGCTGATGTTTGGCTCTAGAGCACAGCTCCCCATGTCTTATTTACAAGAGGGGTGGTAGCTTCTCAGATGTGTTCTTCCTCTGATAGGCTCTCTTGCATAAGGCTAAGTAAACATTCAGGTATGAAGTCAAAGTCCTGTTTGTCCACAGAAGCAAAATAAAATATTGTAGCCTAATTTGTGGAAGGAAATGGCCAGCTTTCAATAGGAGTCTGATTGCTGGTGCATTTGTTCAGTCTGCCAGGTGCAAACTGTAGAAGGTTGTGGAATTGGTCCAGGAATGTTAGAAATCAAATAGAAATATATTAATATGTTCTGTAAATTCAGAATCTTATATCTCAAATCCTGAAGACAGGAAACAGATTCAACAGGACCTTGTTATAATACATATTGGGACTGCCTTCCAGAGTTGCCCTCTCATAAAATATGCATATTACTTCCTTTGTGTTTCCTGCGTAACTGTGCAAAGTATGATATGTTCATATACGACCATACATCTTGCAAGTAAATGCCCATACATCCACATTTCTTACTATGGTGTAAATGCCTCTTGCCCTCCTAAACATGATGGAGTGTAGCTTGAGCAATGTAAGAGTAGCAGGTGTGGTTCAAAGGCCAGAGAGGAATATATTCATTTGATAGCACGATCTCTATTCCAGTGTTTTCCAAACTTGTGCTACAATTCCTAGAATATCTAACTATTGCCTGTGCTGGCCACAACATCTGGTGTTGTAGTTCCAGAACATCTGTGCTGCTTTGTTTTAGAATTCCTGTTCTGATTGCCTGCATAGCTACTGTATAGTGCAGGAGTTCTCAACCTTTTAAAGCCGGGGGCCAGGTCGCACTCCCTCAGACAGCTTTGGGGGCCAGATGGCCATCTTGGCCATCCGCCACCACATGGGACTTCCTGGTGTGGTGGAGGTGGTGATGGGTCACATGAAATGGTGCTGCCGGCTGTATCCAGCCCATGGGCCGCAGGTTGAGAATCCCTGGTGTCTCATCCTTGCTCTTTGCCAATCTCCAAGGCCTATTGTCTTTTCCATTCTCCATTGCTCTTGCACATCTGGATTTTTCTGAAGCTGTAAGAAGAAAAAAAGGGAGTCAAAGCAATTGTACAAAAGTTAATTTGTTTGCATGATTTACACTGACTTCCCTTGGTTTGGGATTTTGGAATTTGCTTTTTAATGGAGGTCATATTGAGTTTATCGTGCCATGTTTATAAGCATAGGATCTGTCCCAATTCTTAAGGTGCTAAACAGAATCCTCTTGGATGGTTCTCTGCCATCTGACTTGAGGTGGGCTGAGATCTGGGATTCAACCTTCACCTTGTTCTCTATATGTCTATTCTTAAATAACAACAACAACAACAACAACAAATTATTATTGTTGTTGTTGTTGTTGTTGCTGCTGCTGCTGCTGCTGCAGCTGCAGCTGCAACTGGCAAAGGCCTTTCTATTTGCCAAGATTTTTAGTTTTTCTTTAATGCTTCTCCAATGGCTTCAAAGCCGAAGAGCCAGCGCTGTCTCCTTCTGCAGACATTTCCTTGGTCATGTGGCAGGCATGACTAGACACCGGAGCGCATGGAACATTGTTACCTTCCCACCAAAGTGGTCCCTATATATCTACTTGCAATTTCTTGCTTTTGAACTGCTAGGTTGTCAGGAGCTGGGACAAAGACGGGAGTTCATTCCTGTAGTACTTGGGAATCAAACTGCTGACCTTCCGCCTTCCAGTCAGCATCTTAGCCATCTGCAGACACTTCTTTGGAGTCTGCCATAGCTGCCCTGTTGTTGAGATTAAGATACTAATGTGGCTGTTGTATGTGACACATAAATGTCCAGGCATAGTGTCTGTGCATTCAGACAGACAGGACTTTCCCCTTCCCCATCACTCTTAGTTTGGGCTTTGTTCCAAGGATTTGTGGCTCTCCATATGCTGTTACAGTAGATCCTCCCATGATCTTGGTTGATTGGCAGATTGTCTGGTGGTGTTGATGACAATTGGAGTCCCATAAGATCTAGAGCAGGGGTTCTCAATGCTTTCCCACCGTTGGCCGGAACATGCCCTGATGGACAGCTCAGCAGTCCAGACACGTGGTTCTCCCCCCCCCCAAAAAAAAACTGCCATAAAATGCATCAGAGGCTGTCATAAATGAGTTTACGACAGCCGTGGGAGCATTTGCAGTCTGTTTTCAGTTGTTTCTGCTGTTTTTACCACTTCTTCCATTTCTGTGGCGGCGTGTGCATTTGTAGTGCATTTTTTGCTGTTTTTGCCGCTGGCAACGGCAGCAGCTGGAGCAAGGGTGGCAGGCCACATGAAATGGCACCACGGGCCGGGGCCGGCCCATTGGCCGTCGGTTGCGAACCCCTGATCTAGAGGGCCACTCTTGGCAAATGCAAACTGGGCTTCCTTGAGTTTCTACACCAGGAGGAAGTTGACATAATTATTGCAATTCAAATGTTGAAAAAGCTTGACTTCTAAGAAACACGATGTTTACCTGCTGGACACACTGGGGTGGTTACTGTGGAGGCAAACTGAAATATATTGGATGAAGTTACAGGATGCTTACCTATAGCATCATAAGTTCAGTATTCTTTGAAAATTCTCAGCTACTGTAACTTGAGAAGTATGATACCGTGTAAAACATGTTTTGAATGTTTTAAAGTTGATTCCTAAGGATGGGCTTATGTTTTTTAATTTTGGTGGGGCTGGGGCATACTTCTGTTTACAAAAGATGTTCAGGTGCAAAACCAATTTTTTTTTTGGTCTTGTACAGGCACAAAGGGAAACTAATTATCCTAATTTGCGTGCCCCCCCCCCATCATTTTGATCAGAGTTTTGATTTACCTCCCTCCACAACCCCCCTCCCAAGCTGGGCTTAGAGTGAAACTGCAGGTGACCTTGGATGGGGGTGGTGGTCACACTGCCCAGAGAGGCAGGGATTGCTTAGAGAAGGACTGGCTGGTGGCTTTGGCCACATCTGGCATTGATTTTGTTCTAAGGCACTTCTTAATAAGCGTGTCTTTGAAGCCTTTGCCTTTCATTTTAATGTACAAAGACATGCATAAATAGTTGACTCTCCAAATCCTTTATTGAATGAGTCAGTTTGCAACTTAGGTGCCTCTGGTTTCTGAAGGGTGCTTTCCCTGCGTGGATTTTGGGATGAAGATGTGCCTTTTGTTTCTCTCATTCTTTAAGTATATAGTTCAGGAGTTCTCAACCTATGGCCTGGGGGCCGGATGTGGCCGGTGACACCATTTCATGTGGCCCCACACCGACTCCTCCACATCCGGAAGTGCCATGTGTGGCAGGCAAGGCAAAATGGCTGTCCAGCCCCCGAAGCTGTCTGAGGGGGAATGTGACCCTGCCCTCAGCTTGAAAAGGTTGAGAACCCCTGATATAGTTGATGCTTCCTACCTTCCCTCTCCCTCACACACATTCACACACACGCACTAGTGTTGGGTAACATAGCAATAGTTCAAAAAAGAGAGAAAGAACAGCCATGCCAAGCCTTGTAGACTGTATGGGTGCCAGATGTAGAAGGAGAGAGCAGGCAAAAGGAGAGGGGAACAAAAGAAAACAAAACTTGCCACAATAAAAAAAAAGTGTTTCAGTGGCGAGCACAACTATGAGCAAAGAAGGGCTGCTTGATGTGTTTTAAGAGATTATTTAGAGGGGGGAGGAATATATCAGTTTGCATTCCCTCCCCATTACCTTTCTTGTACTTCTCTGTGAGGAATAAGGTTGCAGTTATGGAAAAGGTCACTGTGTGTGTCTGTGTGGAGGTTTTTTCTTCTCCCCACAAGAAAATAAAATGTGGCATTCAAACAAAGAATTCTGTCAAACGCTGCCAGAGTTTTTAAGATCAAGGGGGAAGTTATTGCTACAGCTGTTTATCCTCTTGGAAAGGAGGAGATAAACGCTTGCGAAAATCCTTTTGTGCCTCATTCAAAGTCCCCCCCCCCATCTCCCCACCCACCCCTCTTTTCTCTCTGGCCCACTCCTTGGAGGGAGTCCGCAAGGACGCTCCGTTGTGCTTTAGTTTTGGGTCAACAGAGGGAGGCTAGGCGGTGGCAGCGGGGCGGGAGGAAATCTTGGCCTTGCTGAAGTCAATGGATTTTGTTACAGTTAGAGATTCATCTGGAGCGGACGGCGGGGGGATGGACTGCAATTAAACAGTGTTCCATTTCTAACTTTATCTTAAAAATCATCTTGTTATCTTGCTAATCCAAGATAGATAAAAAAAATCCTCTTGTTGTCTCTGTCTGAGGGGCTTACATATCAAAGCAAGAGTGGTCCTTGAATGGCTTTCCTAGGCAAAAAATATATATACAGTACACACACCCTTTAGAAAGAAGTTATAAAGAGTTTGGAGGTAGGAATTCTTTCTTTAAGAAAAGTCATAGGAGAGAACAGTAATAAGCTCCCTGCCTCTGATGCATACAGTTATTTAACAATTTAGAGATTTGCTTTTGCATGGGTCTGTCTGCTTTGCTTTTTCTCTCCCCCTTGATAAGAAGGGTTTTCTTGCTGTTGATTGGGGAGCTAAAGAGAGCTCCTTGTAGAGGAAGGAGCCTTGCAAGAAGACTTTGGTGGGGTGGGGGTTTAGCAGACAAGCAGGCTCCCTAAACACTAACCTTCTGAATGGAAGAAGGCCTTCATTTTGTTCATATGCAATTAAGCAGCCTGAGAAGGAAGAATGCTGGAAGGGAGGCATAAAAGGAACCTTTAATCAAGAAGCTGAACGGTCTAATTCAGGATAATAGAGGGGTCCTTACTGTTTGACACAAGAGGGGAAGGGGGCTCTTCCCCCCTCCCTTTTGGTCGATCCCAAGCTGAAGAAAGGGAAAGCGGGACACTGCGGCTTGACCTTTCTGTGTCAAATATCGCAATCTAAGCCAGGATTGCTCATTACATAAGGGACATGAGGAAGTACTCTGAGAAGGGAACGGAACGGGGCCGTCTCTCAGTAGTTCATAGAAAGTGGACGTTCTCTTGTGATGTTCTCTTTTGGAAAGCGCTAGGCTTTGGGAACCACCAGCAGGAACAAAATTAAAATGCCCCCCCTAGTTTTACAATCTGTAAATTTCTTCTTCTTTGGGAGCCATTTAAATGGATGTTTTTAAATTGCGGGAGTGCAGCTCCAGTGTTCAGTCCTGAAGTTAGTTCAGAAATGATGGGGTTTGTTTTGAACTTGTATCTCCTTAAATCAGATACTCGGCCAGGGAGAACTTGAACCTCCTCCTGCCAAGATCTGTAAAGGGTTTAAAGGTGTGTTCCCAAAATGCCCCCTCTCATTTGTGCGTGTACGTGTGTGTATGTAGTTGTACAGTGAAATGGCTTGTCCTCCCCCCGCCCCCAAGAGCTTTCTTCTTACTTGTTGTTCAACTGGCTGACCTTGTATTTGTATATCCAGAAAGAGATATTGGCAGTCAAGAGCATCCAGGCCACTTCTTTGAACTCTGAAGGCAGTTCAGTATTGCAGGGCTTGCTCTCATGGGATCTGAGTCTGCTAAATGTATGTGGTTTAATGAAATCAGTGGCACTTCTCTACCAAATGATCAAGACAACATTGTCAACATTAAAATAAACTGGGGAAACCCAAATGTTTCTTTCCTACTGATTTTTTTAAAAGATTCAGGGCTATGCTAAAATCTGCCTGTGTTTTGAGTTTGGGTCCCAGTAGGGCTTCAATATATTGGCCCACCTCTATTTTCCATCTTGGTTTTATAAACACAGTGCTCATTTTTAATTGTCTGTGGCCAAACTCTTGACGCTAAGAAAATAGTAGGGGCAGGGGGAACTGTTTTCAAAGCCTATAAAGTTATTTCTAACAATGTAAAGACTCACTGAAGCCATCCATAATTGAGCAGTAGCAAGATGATGATCATTGGAGGTTTTTAAATAAAATCAGGCAGATTATAACTTTTTTCAAAAGTGTCTCAGAAGAGGTTATGAATTCTTTTGGTTCTTCCCAGTCCAACATTTAGTGCATTTTGTGACTGAAGCATAAGGTAGAATTCTGAGTACAGTAATACCTCGGATAACGTTTACCTCGGATAACGCTAAAATCGCATAACGTTAAGTAATCTGGGGAGGAGAATTGGATCGAATAACGTTAAGGTCCTATGGGACGGATCGGATAACAACCGCTAAAGCCTGTGTGGTTACAATGTATCTCTATGGAGCTTTAACATTATCCGATCCATCCCATAGGATTTTAACATGCATCGGATAACACTGAAAATTGGATAACACAAAGACTTGTGGAACCAAGTCTTAGCGTTATCCGAGGTATTACTGTACTTCTGTATCACTTTCATATCAATGCAGGCCCCTTTGGTATCTCCAGGTGGTTTTGGAATGCAAGTCCCTTAGTTGCTCCCAAAATCCTTTGGTTATTCTACATTGAGTGGATGGGCATGGTAGGTCTAAAGCATCTGGAGGACCACAGCAAATCAACCCTATTTTTTGTTATCTTTGCAATCTGGACACTGTAAGATAAGAATGCCACCTTTACTAGCATTCCGTTCTCAGACTTTAAAGTGGCACACATGTTGCTGTTCACTGCCTCAACCTCAACCTGCCTAGTACTAAACCATAAAGAAGAGTTACATTTCACCAGCCAAGGATGGAACACATCATTTGCAAGCTGTTGAACATTGTATATTGTGATTGATCTTCAGGTAGAGTGTTACAAAAAGAAACATGACAAGTAGTTCTCTCTCCACTCTCCCATGAGAAGCCTTTCTTGGCAGTCAGCAACACAGAATCAGTGGGGGCTAAGGCTGGGCTCATTCTAGGACATTTCTTCCAAAGATTCTTGTCTGTACTATTGGCCATTTTGGCTTTGGTTGGATTCATAAGGATGATGACAAAGGTGGTAAGTGAGGTAATGTGGTTATATGATAAGTCACAACTGGAGTAGGTCCACTGAATCATTGGAACTTATGAAGGAGCTGGCTTATCAAATCCCCACTGACAATGGGCCTACTCTAATTTACTACTGTGCTTTGTCCAGTGATAAGCTTTTGTTTTGTTTGGTTGACCATTATGTTGCTGTGATATGAGCATGTAGTAAATGTCCCGTAGCTTCCTCAGAGGTATGGGTCATTGGTCACAGGGTGAGGTGACAAACTTCTGGCCTAGATGGTTTTAAAAGGAAAACCCAGAACCCTATACACGATTGCATTTGGAGGCAATATCCCATAATAATAATTTTGTGCCAGAAATTATTCTGGGTTGAAAGGATTTTTGCAGAAGCAATTTCGCTCAGGGAACTCCCAAATGAGGCTCCTTTCATGTCCCCAAGAGCTGGGACAGAGACGAGTGCTCAATCCGTCATGGAGTATCCAGGTCTCAAACTGCTGACTTGCCAGCCTTCCAGCTAACAAGGTGAGCTTCTTAACCTCTGAGCCACCGCATCCCCTAATATTCAATTGAACTGCTATTTGGAGCAGTTTTATTCCATACCATTTCTTAAATCGCTGAAAACACTTGACTAGGCTACCAGAGAATAGCCAGGAATGTTAAATGAGGGGAATGTTTGTGACAGGAATCAAAGTGTTCTTACCCTTGTTTATTTACAGAAACAGGACAAAGCGTTCAGAAGAGGGAGTTTCCTGTGAGATGTGTATTGGAACACTAGTTATGGAATGCTGGGGTGTATATAATTTATGTTACATCTGTTGATCTTCTTGATTGCAGGTATTACTTCAAAAAGGCAAGCAATGAGTTTGACTGTGGTGCTGTTTTTGAAGAAATCTGGAATGATGATGCCATTCTGCCAATGTACGAAGGAAGGATCCTTGGCAAAGTGGAGCGGATTGATTGATTGGCTGGCTGGCTGGCATTGTCCGCATGAGACATAAGCTATAGATGCCAGTCTTTGGACACAAACACCAAATGAAGCTTTTGTGAAGGAAGGTTTAAACCAATGAAGAAAAAGCATCTATGGTCTATGAAGACTTTGCCAAATCAGCCTTAAAATAATAATAATAATAATGCTTAAAAGTCTGTTGAGCTGGGTACCAAGATGTTAACAACCCTGAACTATTTATTAAGATCAAGACCATTCTGGGTTATTGAAGATGCTGTGTTTCGAAAGACTTCCACAATATCATATATGGCTTCCTGGGGATCCTACATCTATGGACTGAGAGAAACTGTGTATAGCTTAACCTTACTGTAATCCTTATTGATATTTATTGAACAGTCTGCCCCTTCCCTTAAGTCCAGTTTATGGACATGCTGCTTAAAACCATGGAGAAAAGAGGGGTTATGATGTAGAGAAAGGGGTGTCGTTATATTTTATTTTTACATGAGTTCCTCTGTCTAAAAAAATAAAAGTGCTTTTGTTTTTGTCACCTTAGGAAGCAAACTGGAATTGGATATTTTACATCCAACATTTCTCCAGTTGTTTTATTTCTTGAGGTGTAGGAGAATGAGAGAGAATGAGTCTTGTCCTGAACATCTACTCTTGTAGAGAAAAATGCATTTTAGTTAGTGCTGCTGTGGTTCTAAGTCCTGGTGCAGATAAAATAGTTTTTAGCTGCTTAAGAATGGTTAAGAAAACAGGATCCAACAGACTTTCCCCATCCACTTCCTACCTTTTCCTATTTGACTTAACTATGGTATTAATGCCATTGACCACTGATCTGCACTAATATTACCAGTAACTTTAACGGAGTTTGCCAGTTTTGCTTCTGATCAGGGTTGCAAGTTCTTGCTTGGAACCTCACCACAGTTTTTATCACTAATGCAGAGATAATTCAGCACCTTGATTAGGTTCAAAATTAAGTGTGCGAGGGGAAATTTATGTCCATGTATGGCGGAGAATGGGGCCAAGAGGTGCTTCTGATTCTCATAAGCATTAGTAGGAGACTTGGAACTGTTAAATATGCACTTGACCAACAGTGTTCTCTTGACTAATGTAGAATGGTTGATAAGATAATAATAACAGCTCTGCCAGTCACTTTCTGAAATTAGAATATATACTTGCCCATGACCAATCTACTCCAGATGTTAATTGGCATTATTTTGAGTGCCTGTATTTCACAAGCCCCAAGTTTGGACTTACATAGACTATAGGTTGAAAATGATTCATATAGTTCCATTTTCTGACACAATCTTGCCCCCAAGTAAGAGAGAAGTAGCACCAGAAACTAACTATTGTATGTACTCGAGTATAAGCTGACCCGAATATAAGCCGAGGTACCTAATTTTGACCCAAATACCCAGGAAAATAGATTGACTCCAGTATAAGCCAAGGGTAAGAAATGCAGCAGCTGTTAGTGAGTTTCAATCATCAAAACACATGAAAATATGGTAAAATTAATTAAATTGTTGGTGTGTCTCAATCTGGCCCGGTCTTGGGACCCTTGTATAAGCCATGTCCTCTTTCTGGGGCTTATTTTTGGGGCTAAAAAACTCAGCTTATACCCAAGTATATATGGTAGTTCATATTAATCCTGACATAGTCAGATTGTATTTTTTTTTAATTGCATGATTTCTTCACCAAAATCAATACTGCTGCTACTATGTCTAAAACGTAGTCGCTTTTAGAAATCTGAGGTTTTATTAGAACTTATTAGAACTAAAAACACAAGGCGCCTTGCCTCATCTTAAATGTAATGGCCATGGGAGTAAATGGAAACTGGGTTGCTGCCCTTGTGCAGTACTGAATCGCTTGTTCCATTTATTATTATTATTATTATTATTTTGGTAGGTGAAATTCTGGCTTTCCTCAAAAGTACTGGCAGAGCCTGTCATAATATCATGTTTATTGTTTTTCCACTAGGATTCTTACTGTTCTAATAATCAAATAAGCAAGCAAACAAAAACCTTCCTGGCATATTAGGAGGCAAATTGGAGGCTGTGACAGCTTTCTACTATGTCTTGGGAAAGGCAGCCATTTTAGTCCCCTCCGTTGCACAGAAATGTTATTGAGTGGTTTCCAAAGGCTGCCCCTAAAACAGCTTCAGCCTGTTATTTCTATAGCTGCCTCAGTACAAAAATCTCTCTTTCTAGAAGGTTATGGCTGAAATGTATAGAATACTTCATTGTGCTGTAAAATTACCACACAAACTTCTCTTAATCTGTTTGTAACATGTTTGTGTGTATTGGAACAAAACGATACACACACACCTTGGAAAATCATTTAATTTGGGTATGTTTTTGTTTTAACTGGTGTATTCTATGCCGGTGTTCCATTTTCTTTTGTATAATATGACTGTATATAATGTAGAAAAAAATGTGGTGGAAATACTATTAATACACTATCTTTAGTGTGTGTTTTTTTTTTAAAAAAAACACACACTTCAATCAGTACAGTACCTGTGCCTGCATGGTGTTACTATGCCATGCTTTGCCCTGTGTTCAGGGTCCAAACGCTCCCTTGTTTGTTTAAGGGGTTTATGTATAATATATTTTATGCCTTTTTACTACAAGTCTTGTACTTTATGACTTTTGCCATGACATTTGTTCTACTTATACTGTAAATTATGCATTATAAAGAGTTTCATTTAAAGAAAAAAACTACTTGGTACAATAATTATTGTAATTAAGAGATGTAGCCTTTATTAAAATTTTTATATTTTTCAAATTAATATAATCTAATTTTTGTTCTTGTTCTTTTATTAACTTAAAAGGTTATTTTGCACGTGGGGTCCACTACTCACTCCTGACCCAAAGTCAAAATATATTCTTGAAAACGCACTGTTTATTGGCATAAATTAAGCAGATTATGCATTAGTTTCTTCTTGGTATTGGGGGAATGAATAAACTGATAATCTACAGATAAAATTGTCTTTCAGCAACTAAATTCTTAAGCATGAAGATTGTCAAGTTTAAATACAGTAATACCTCGGATAACGTTTACCTCGGATAACGCTAAAATTGCATAACGTTAAGTAATCTGGGGAGGAGAATTGGATCGAATAACATTAAGGTCCTATGGGATGGATCGGATAACAACCGCTAAAGCCTGTGCGGTTACAATGTATCTCTATGAAGCTTTAACGTTATCTGATCCATCCCATAGGATTTTAACATGCACTGGATAACACTAAAAATCGGATAACACCAAGACTTGTGGAACCAAGTCTTAGCGTTATTCGAGGTATTACTGTACCTAAGTTTGAAAATCCCAGGTAAAAACCCTGAATTAGTTTTCACTCTGAAACTCAATTTATCTTAGCTTTAAGATCAAGCATTAGCTCCAGAATACATATTACAGGATAGTTAGCTATGAGAAGTGATACAGAAATTGAAAACCGACTGAATAAATAAATAAATAAATAAATAAATATTTGTATGTCTCCAGCATTTTCAAGTCCCAGTACATGATGCATCATGTATTCAATGAATTTATGGTTTAATCTTCCAGTTGAGACCGTCTCTGAGCATAGGTGTAGGGTGCTATTTTCATCAGTGCTTAAGGTTATTTTTCTTGTATAAAAGCAAACTATATGAAGACACTTGGGTATCCACAATTATGTATCTAAGATTTGGAAGCAGAGCTACTGGAGAAAAAGTTGTCACTGTAGGCAGATTTGAGCTTCATGAGAAGTACTTGTACCCCCAAACAGTATCTTCTTCTTCTGAACCCGAATACTGTATTGGGGATCAACATGGCAATCTGCCATGAAGACGATCCTAAGAATATAATGCAGTGGCCTTTCATCTGCCTTCTGCATCACAGCATGATCCCAGTACCACTGAGCCAGTGCCCTTTTGACACGCAAAGTCCTCATTGGCCCCAGGCTAGTATTGATGAAACTGCTGCTCTCCATCAAGATGGATTCAAGTGGGATTTAATCACCCTTCCTTGTAGACTTTGGCACCCAAGGCCATTAGTCCTCAGGGTTGTCAGGTTAGTTAACCACCACCTGACACTCTGCATTGAGTCCCCAAATGGTATAGATTAATTATATTAACTGGCATAATATTATGGTTTTACAGCAGGATTTCCATCAGCACTTCCCTTCCATACATGGCACCTCTTCTTCTGAGTCTAGACCAGATGTGAAACTGCCAAATTGAAGGCACCTTTTGGTGAGTTCTTTCTGCAGTTCCTTTCGCCTGGCCTAGTGTGAGAAAGATTAGCTGGCAACATAAGGTTTTCTTTACCAGGATATGCCCAATTGTGGTTCAAAAATACCACCATCTTTGAGGAGGCTCTTTCTGTGTATTCCAGGGCGCCACTAAGTCCTCATGACTATCAACACTCTTAGAGGCACAAAAGTATCCTGCCTCAGTGAGATGCAGCAGCTGTTCCTTCCAAGGATCTCAATCTGGATGCCCAGTGGAAAGAATCAAGGGAGATCCTTGTACAGTACTTGGTATGAGTGCCAATTTCTTCCAGAGGTCTTTGGGGGAGTTACATATTCTACAGAATTCAACAAGCTTTATGCCAGCGGCTTGATCAGCTGCACACACATCACTCTGTGGTGAATTTATATGTGTACACTTCTGGGTTAAGCTTAGAAATTACTTAGAAAAGCCTCTCACTCTGAGTAATGCTTGTGAGTGTATTTGGTGGTTGTTACTGTCAAGGTACTGTGGTGGCTTAGTGGTTAAGATGCTGGACTTGAAGACTGGAAAATCGGAGTTCGATACCCGAGTACTGCATGATGGAGTGAGCTCCCATCTCTGTCCCGGTTCCTGCCAACCTAACAGTTTGAAAGAAAGAAATTGCAAGCAGATAAATAGGGACCACTTCACTGGGAAGGTAAACAGCGTTCCATGCACTCCGGTGTCTAGTCATGCCTGCCATATGTACACAGAAACATCTGCAAATGCTCTTTGGCTATAAACAGAGATGAGCACTGAACCCTAGAGTCGTATGCGACTGGCTTTTGAGCAAGGGCGATCTTTACCTTTACCTCAGCCTTCATGAAACTTATTCTTAAGTTTCAGTGTTACTTGCTCTTCCCAGAGTAAGGAGCAAGGGTTTTGATCTGTGGCTGGTTGCATCTCTTCAGATGAAAATTTACCTCTAGTGAAAATATTTCTCCACAGAGGACTGCAGCCAAGCTATGCGGAACCTGCCACCTACGACCTCTCTTGCTGGATGGCCAGTCATGATGATGCCCTTTTAGAGAGCCGGTTAACATCGAATGTTGCCTTTGTGCGATCCAAAGATGGCACCTCTTGTTTCTTTGCTCGCCTCTCCCACTCTGCTTCGCTCTCATCCACCTTTTTAAGCAGTGTGTCTGGAATTATTCTGCATGAGAAAGAAGACTTCCTTCCAAACATGAGAAAAACTTCATGCCGAGTACACAAGACTAAGGACTGAATTCCCAGTGAAAATAAAACTGCAGGCAGTTTCCCTACATTTAAATGGATTGCTGTCTTTATTAAGTGCCTTCTCAAGTTCATGGGTTCACCTTAATTGATGAGCTGGACATAACAGATGGGTAGGCAGACTTCAACAACATGATGGAAGAAAGTTGTTTCCCCCACCCCTTCTTCTACCATCAAAGGTTAGGAACTTAACGACTGCACAGTAGTATCATTTTTTCCCTCTGCTATTAAAACGAATCACACTGAGTCTAATTCTTCTTGGGAAGATGAATGTGTCTGAATCAGTTTGAAGTCATTCATTGCCATATAAGCCTTTGCATCTTTATATATCAGTGTTCCAAAATACTCGCACACCCCCTTCTCTCTTTTCTTTTTCCTTTCTCTACCCCCCCCCCCTCACCCTGGATGTCGGTAGAAACAAAAAATAAAATGTCTTCAAATACATGGCAGGCTGTTTAGTGGAGATAAAAGAGTGTTTGAATAGCCCTTTAAAAATGAATGAGGAGCGGAAACTTCTCTTCTGTTTTGATTATAAGTAGGATGTGGTGATCATTAAATATCACCTTAATATGTCAATTTCACAAAATTGTGCACTACTTCGACAGTTTCAAAAAGGGTGGTCTCGATTCAGTGCTTGTAAAGTTGTTTAGACTAAATCCAATTGTTAGCCTTCATGCAATCAATTGGTAAGCTAATTGATTGAGTCCCACTTATTCTAGTGAGAACTAAGAAATTAATACAGGAGAGAAAGATCCAGCCACCATAGTCTAGGACAGGGGTGCCCAAACCTTTTGGGCCGTGGGCCAGTCATGTGGTTCAGTGGGTTGGTCATGTGGTTCAGCGGGCCGGTCACATGGTTCCTCCCAATGGAAGCAGGAGTAAAACGCTCCTTGCAAACTCTGTTTTTCAACAAGATGAGATAGATTTTAACTTGCCATTTTCTCTGCTTAAACCAGGGGTGTTCAAACTATAGCCCATGGGCCGGATCCAGCCCCCGACACCAATTTATCCGGCCCACACCACCCTCATTGCTCCTGGAAGCAGAAGTAAAACATGCCTGGATGGGTGCGTTTTACTTCTGCTTCCGAGAGCAATGAGGGTGGTGTGGGCCGGATGAATTGGTGTCGGGAGCTGGATCCAGCCCGCAGACCATAGTTTGGGTACCCTTGGTCTAGGAGGCTAGATGTAGCTCTTGAAATAATCTGAGCTATTCCTTCATTTAGGTCTTCCTAAATGCTGACAATTCTAGCTGTGTTTCTTTCTGTGAACTGGTAGGAAAGCTATAATTTTATTCTTTCTGCTCTCAATGGGAAAAGATACAGTGATGGGATGTAACAGGTTCTCACCAGTTCTCCAGAACCGGTAGTAACTTTTCCCAGTGTCCCGGAGAACCGGTAGCAGCTTTTGGAGGGGAACCACCTTCGGGGCTTACCTTTTCAGTGGTTCCCCCACTGTGCATGTGCTCCAAGTACTTGGTGTGCATGCATGCCTACAGTGCTTGGCGCGTATCCACGGCTTCCTTGCTGCCCTCCCAAGCGGCGAGGAGGAAGAGAAGCTGCTAGCCTAAAGCACCATTGGTTTGTGTTGTGTGGGTGGGTGGGTGGGTTGAGGAGTGTGTGTGTCCTTATTTTTATTTTATTATTTTATTTTTATTCTTTGGCCACACCCATGACATCATGACGTTAGCTCCGCCCACACTGATGACATCATGGTGGGGTAGTAAAATTTTTGACATCCCACCACTGGAGAAGAACCATCATTAAACCAGCTCAAAAGAAACAAACATAATTGCATGCCCATTATGATTTAACAGGTGTTGGATCAGGTCACCATCTTTTTAGCTCTGACCATTTTAAATGAAGGATAATTCGTAAAATCATGAAACATACCATAAAATAATGAGTGTGAAGGAATGAATTGTAGTTTGCAAAAGCACACATTGAAATAAACATGTTTGTTCTGAAGGTGCTACAATATTTCTGTTTTTGCTGTGCATGTTGATAAAACGTATACCCAGTGGCTAGTTAGAGTCTCTCATTTAGCCCATCCCTCAGAAATATAACCCATATGTTATGACAGCTCTGGCACATGCTACTTAATGACCTTCATGGGGTTGTTTTTGCCTAGGTATGTAAGGAGTCAAGGGACTGCAGTGGCTTATTGGTTAGGATGCTGAACTTGATGACTGGAAGGTCAGGAGGTCAGCAGTTCAAGACCTGAGTGCTGCACAATGGAGTGAGCTCCCATCTCTGTCCCAGCTCCTGCCAACCTAGCAGTTCAAAAGCAAGAAATTGCAAGTTTCGGTGGGAAGGTAACAGCGTTGTCATGTGCCTGCCACATGACCACGGAAACATCTATAGAAGCAGACAGCACTGGGTCTTTGGCTTTGAAGCAGAGATGAGCACTAAACTGTAGAGTCAGATATGACTGGCTTTCAAGCAAGGGAAACCTTTACCTTTACCTTGGTTGGAAGGTAAACTGCGCTCTATTCACTCCAATGTCTAGTCATGCCTGCCACATGTCCACGGAAACATTGCAGGCACAGACAGCGTTAGCACTTTATCTATAAACAGAGATGAGGACTAAACCCTAGAATCAGATACGACTGGCTTTCAAGCAAGGGCAACCTTTACCTATATACGGTTTACCCTTCTTGCTTTTTGCTTCTCGTTTTAATTTTTGTAAATTTTTAAAGTTTTAAATTCCTTTTAGTATTTTATTAATTACAGTCTCAATTTTTAAACTGTTAAAGTAAATTGTAGTATGCGTAGGGTATGATGGGACTGTCTAGTCGGTTTTACACTTACTTAGGAATTTATTGTTTAATCTATGCTTCTTTTTAATTTACGTTGTAAGACGCCTAGAGTCGGGTTTACCTGATTGGGGCGGGATAATAAATTAGAATAAATAAATAAATAAATAAAATCTTGCTACTGACAAACATAGGTCATCTCCAAAAAAATTAGCAGGAAATCTCTTTCCATATTTTCCAAAATAAATTTCCCTGCCATTTCACTTTATCTTGAATTATTTTCACTGTGACAATGGAAAAATTTGACCATATCTAGATGTCCTTCATATCATATGTTAGTATTTTGGCTGCTGAGATGGCTGTGGGAGAAGCATGGTTTTGAGATGACGTGAAAGAAAATTTGGGTTTCTCCTCGGAAGAAATGAAATACAATCAACCAGGATACTTTTGTCTACTCTGCTTGCATCCATGGAAACTTATACCAAATAAAATGTGTCGGCCTTTAAGGTCCTGGCAAACCCTGCTGGTATTTCATTTGTTATGAAGTTTGTAACCACATCTGGAGTTTTAACAAATTTATTGCTAGGCATGTGGCGGGATGGGACCACAGCATAAAAGAGAGGCTTCCTTTCCCTTGATCTTCATCAAATCTCTGCTCCTTCCAAGTCATCCTTGAGACATGACTGCCATTGACACCAAAAGAGAAAGAGGATGGCAGTCCTACCATGGGGAAGCTTCTCCTACTTGTTCCAAAGGTAAGGCCAACCAGCCGATCAACTTTGGATTGACTCCTACTGACTGAGAGGGCACCAATCCAGTTCATGTCCTGGCCAGTTCTAGGACACAGTACAAATTTCCACACTGGGTATGGAGTGTCATTAGGACTGGGACAGGAGATGGAAAAATTTAACCTCCTCCCCCTCAATACACAGTGATTCTTTCCAACCATGTATCTATATTGTATTAAAAAAACACAATGAACAGAATAACTGGCTAGGCTACAGGAGACCTGGATTTGAATCTTTGCTCAAGCATGAAAACTCATCGGGACCGTGGAACTGGTAAAACCACTCCTTAAAGCAGGGGTTCTCAACCTATAACCCAGAGGCCGGATGCGGCCCACAATACCATTTCATGTGGGGGCACCATCACCTCCGCCACACCCGGAAGTGCCACGTGTGGTATGCAGGGCAAAATGGCCATCCAGCCCCTGAAGCTGTCTGAGGAAGCATGACCCGGCCCTCGGCTTGAAAAGGTTGAGAACCCCTGCCTTAAAGTATCTCACCTACCTTAATAGTACTTTCTATAGTGTTGCTATAAGTCAGTTCTAACTTGACAACACATAACTTAAAATTTGTGCAATAAAATTAACATTTGATTCAACGCTCAGAGTGACAATTTTAACATTTAAGGTCTTTCCCCCTTTTCCTTCTCCCAAAAGAAGCACAAAAATGGCAAACTGTGGACTGGGAACAGATGGTTAAATGTTGAAATGCATCTTCCTTTTGTCATGGGAATTAATCCCCATGTGGCTGGCATGTGCTGTGGGATGGCCATGCAAGTAGTAATGCCTACTAATATACAAAGGTGTTAGGAATGATGGACACTAGTTTTCTCTTGTCTTCACCAGTTTACAATTTGTTCCTGGTCCTAGCTCAGCATTTCTTCACCTGGCTTTGGACTTGTGTATATGAAGGAGTGCCTTCCTCCAAATCTACCTACTGATGTAATTATGTCATTATTTGAAGTGCTTCTCAGTGCACTCCATCAGTCACGAATTCAGATAATGGGTGTGAGAGAGAATTTCCTCTGTGATGTCCTCTCCCATAGGCTTTCAGATGACTCTCCTCCAAAGCTCTCTTGGATATCTTGGATATCGGTATGCGTGTCTTTTTGTTACCAAACCCAGACTTTTCTGTTCCCAGAATCCATATTATACTCGAGCAAGCTTAACTACTTACCTCTGTGCCAATTTGCATGGAATTGCTATGTCAGTATTTCTTTTCCAAGGTTGGGTCGACATGCTAAGTAATTTTGTATACCGTAAATGTTACGAACTGATAAATAGTCCTACATTACTGATCCATGATCTTGGCCTTGGTCTTCAGGAACATGCCCTTCCACTTGCTGATTTTCTTCTACTTCTTTCATTGCTGCCCTTCCACTCCCCCCTGCCAATTTCTTGGTTGACATCATCACTTGGATGAGTAACTAAACTAGGTACACAAAATCTTTAACAATATTAATTCCTTCATTATCAACATTAAAGTTGTGTAGTCCATCTGTGGTCATGATTTTTGTCTTTCAACATTCAACTGCAGTATCACTTTTCCACTTTTTTCTTTTACCTTCAACAGGAATCATTTCAAATCAATGCTGCTTTCTGCCAGTAATATGGTTTCATCTGCATATGTTAAGTTACTGACATTTCTTCCACCAATTTTCACTCTTCCTTTATCTAAGCTAATTTTCCATATATGTTCTGCATATAGACTGAACCAATAGGAAGGTAAAATATACACTTCTGCTTATGGGTTACTGTATATTTTTTTCCATATTCTCTCCACAATATAGATTTTTGGCTTCACAAAATTCTATGAGTCATTTTTCTGCTTTGTTTCAACAACAAACTTTGGTTCTGCTTTTTTTAAATTTTGTTTCCTACATTCTAGTCACCTGTGGCTATCTGTGTGATTAATTTCTTCCTGGACACTTGCACAGAATATTTTTCTTCCTTCTTCTTCAGGATCTGTAGTTGGAGCACCTGAGAAGTTTAATGTTGGGACAGAATATGGAAGGACGGAGTGGTTTGGAACAGGAAAAGGAGTAAGACAAGGCTGCCTTTTGTCACCCTGTTTATTCAACTTATACACAGAGCACATAATGTGCAATGCAGGGAGAAACATCAACAATTTGAGATATGCAGATGATACCACCCTAATAGCAGAAAGTGAGGAGGACTTAAATAAGCTCCTGATTAGGTTGAAAGAAGAAAGTGCAAAAGCTGGCTTGAGACTCAATATAAAGAAAACCAAGATAATGGCAACAGGCCCTATCAGTCCATGGAAAATAGATGGGGAAGAAGTAGAAGCAGTCACAGATTTTACTTTCTTAGGATCAAAGCTCACTGCAGATGGAGATTGCAGCCATGAAATAAAAAGGTGACTGATTCTTGGGAGGCAAGCTATGAGAAACCTGGGGGACATAGTGAAAAGTAGAGACATCACATTGCAAACAAAAATTTGTATAGTCAAAGCAATGGTATTCCCGGTGGCAATGTATGGTTGTGAGAGCTGGACCATTAGGAAAGCTGAGCGCAGAAGAATAGATGCCTTTGAGATGTGGTGTTGGAGGACAGTTTTGAGAGTCCCCTGGACAGTGAAGAGAACAAATAGGTCAATCTTAGAAGAAATCAACCCTGACTGCTAATGAAGCTAAAGTACTTTGGACATCAAATGAGAAGAGAGGATTCACTAGAGAAAGCCTTGATGCTTGGAAAGGTCGAGGGCAAAAGAAGAAGGGGGCGGCCCAAAGTGAGATGGCAAGATGGTATTGTAGACACAATGGGCACAGAGCTGGGCAAGTTGAGGAGGATGTTGGAGGACAGAAGTGCCTGGTGAACAGTGGTCCATGCAGTCGCAAAGGGTCGGAATCGACTGAACAACAAAAATCAAACTTTATAGGTCTTATCTGCTTGTGTCATTTCCTACCTTGGTATTAGAACCCCACCATGGCTTCTGATTTGATCACTGCCAGATTTAAACACTTTGTCAGTTGTGATTGAAAATATCTTATTCATCATCATCTGTGCGCTGACATCAAGTACTGAAATGTTTAAATATTCATTTTTTCTTTGCAGTTTGCCATTTACTTTGATTCATATTTCAAATTTTCCAATTGTATGTACCATGCAGCACCAGACTTTCCTTTCACTTATGGGTAGATCAATCACTTATATCCTTTTGGCTTTAAACCAGTTGCTTCTTAAAATATGGTAAAAATGAGGATCCTTTCACGTTCCCAAGAGCTGGAACAGAGACGGGCGCTCAATCTGTCATGCAGTACCTAGGTCTCGAACTGCCAACTTGCTGGCCTTCCAGATAACAAGGTGAGCTTTTTAACCACTGAGCCACTGCAACCCCACACCATGCTTTTAATTTAATCATGCCTTGGTATTATAATTTATTTAACTGTATTTTAATGCTATATTTTTGTGCTTTTATCTATTCCTTTAGAAATTAGTCGTTTTCTGATCTAGCGTCCTCTGAATCAGTTTGGTTTTGCTTAATTGGTTTGGGAGAAAAATGAAGTTCAATCAATCAGTGAACCAAAAATAAATATTCAGCATTTGAAAAGAAACATTTAATCTAATGATTAGCTAGGGAGTGGATGTATATCCCAGTTTTCATTACAGGCTCGATAGTAAAAGGATGGTGTCTGCCTACACACTATGCATATCTTAGAAATGTAGCTAACTGCGCCAAATTGCATGTTGGAATCTAGCAAGAGGAAGAGAAAAACCTGTAGTTTATACAACATACTATGGTTTCTGAAATTTGATGCTGTGCCTTATGGGGAATTCTGAGGTTCTGTGGTATGCTGTCATGAAACTGGGTGGGTTTGACCCTTGTGTTAACCACAAACAAGCTATCCCCTAGGCTACTCTTTCAAGGAGGAAAAAATCACAGAAAATCCTGACTAGTTATCCCTATACCCACCCCATCTTACATAGCTGTCTCATCTCTCCCTTCTTCCTGCTCTAACATGAAAAGACTGGACTATTTATGAATTTTTGACACTTGCCCTAGTCAGTGTGGGATTGTGGTGGTGATGGAATGTCAATTTTATAAGACTGAAAATGTCCTGGATTACTGTCAAATATCTAGCTAATCAAGGCATGTGGCTTGGTTTTAAGAATTCCTAGAGAAGTCCCGATAGTAAAAAGTGATCTGTCAGACAAATTTCCAAGAGATACAAGGTCATTTTTCTTATGGCTCTGGGCCTTTTAGTGATGTTTGCACAACTTGCCATACCTAACTGTGAATAATTGACAAGGTGCTATGGAGTGTCTCATGTGCTTGGTTGTGCAACTGAGATATGTCTGGAACCATGTCAATTAGCAACACTTTACTATGGCAAGTTTGTAAATCTTACAAAATACCAATAGGATTCTGGCCTTTACCTTGAAATCAAACTTGGATCAGGCATCATTTGAACAGAATTGACAACTTGGTCCACTCAAAAAAGAAGCTGTCCAGTTGTTGTTCGCTCTGCTCATTAGGCTTTGTGCATGGTGACTCCCCTGCAAAAAAACCTGCCAGTCTCACAAATCCTTGTAGCTTCCATGGAGCATAACACCTGCTGTCTCCTTTTGCAGTAGTCGAAGAGAATAACTTGTTGGCCTTTAACTGTGTGTGCTAAAACTCCTCTGAGGAACTGGATTTTTTGGCTGCAGGTTTCAGAATTCTGGTTGGAATAATTGCTGATGAATCGTAAGAGCTGTAGTGAAAAAATATATCAGAAAATCTCATGTCTAGCATTTTCATAAATCCACTGTTCAAGCTATCTCCTTGTCTGCTGCATACATCAGGCATACTCAGCAGCCTCTTTTGCATCGTAGACTTTCTGATGTTGGCAATTGGGAAATACAACAGAGGCCTTCCTTATCCTTGTACAGTGAAGTCTTCCCGAGCTTGGAGACATTCCTAGTATGCACAAAGGCAGACGCTGCTACAAGATTACCCCTCTTCTCCTAGGCCAGTGATGGCGAATCTTTTAGAGACAGAGTGCCCAAACTGCAACCCAAGATCCACTTATGTACCGTAAAGTGCCAACATGGTAATCAGGGGAGGGAGGAAGCGCTCCCATTGGGCTGCTGGGCAGAGAGGCGGGGTGAACTCTGTGCTGGGGAAAGGAGGAAACACTCCCATTGGGTTGGTGGGCAGAGGGGCGGGGCAAACTCTGTGATGGGGCAATGGTGCACCCGCCCACAGAGAGGGATCTGAGTGCCCCCTCTGGCACACGTACCATAGGTTTGCCACCCCTGTCCTAGGCTCATTCTGGTCCAGATAGAGGCCATTTTCTGGCTCTTTTGTTTTAAACAATTTTAGATTCTGTGAGCTACATTGGCATCTCACCAAGCCAGAAACATTCTTTACCAGCTACCCAACCCCCACCCACAACTTGCCTGGATGAATCCCTCTTTGAAATCATTGTTTCTTACAAACCTAAGAGTTTGGAATAATCTCCATCAACCTTCACAGACTATCTTCCTCTTTTGTTTCACTTCTGCATCTATTTATGGTAAGCATGTACCATTTGCTCTTGCATTCTGCAATCCAGTGTTTCTGGATGATAAGATTTGACAGGCATTTTTTTTTTTGTATTCATAAAACTCAAAAGACCCTTTGGGATTTCTGGCTTTCACATGTCTCAGGCTCAACAGGAGCCTTGAATGTTTCTGCATTCTCCAGTTTCCTCTTTGAGAATCACACACATTTGCTCAGAATGCCTATGCTGCTGATGCAACCTTCTAATTTGCAGGCTGAATACCTTTCAGTTTATACTTCAACACTTTGCATCCTTTCAAAACACTAGCAAAGCTTTAAAGGTTTCACTGTAATGTCACCTGTATTGCACTTAGAAACATTGGAGTCATTTTCCCCTGCAGCGCATCTGTTTTATTTAACTTTTATTTTGTCCAGAAAGATTAACATGGTGGTGTAAAAAGGTCTCTGTAGAGGTGACAAACAGTGTGCTCATGTGATGAATTCAAAAGGGATCAGCCCTCTTCAGTTGCCATAGCACAGGGATTCACAACCTATACCCCCTGGGCCTAATCTGGCCTGTGGCGCCAATTAATCTGGCCCATGGTGAGGAGCCCAGAGCTGACACTGGAAGGGCTGAAAATGTACTGGAAGCCCCCCAAATGTGCCCAAACTGCACTGGAAGCATGGAAAAACCACCAAAAATGGCCCAAAATGCCCCCCCCCCGGAGGAAATGTGCTACCCTCACTCCCGTCACCACGTGAAATGGCAGAAGTAGTGAAAAAAAAAACACAAAATACACCCGCTGCCACCACGACTACCAGAAGAGGTGGAAGTGGTGGGAGGAATCATGCCTCAGGCCCGCTCACCTATGTGAGGGGTGTTTGACCGGACCATGGTGTGAAAGTGTTGCTAACCCCTGCCGTAGCAAAGAAGAACCAAGTTGTTGTTTTGGGCAGTATGAGGCTACCGGATTTATTGTGGCATAAATGACTGTGGGCCTGGGGCCTCTTTATGGACCTAAGTTTTATTCCATGAAAGCTCATACTCTCACAAAGTTGTTAGGCTTTAAGGTGCCACAGCATTCTTTGGTGGCTGATGCATTATACTTGAGGACATACAACAACTGTCTTTTTAAAAGATGGGAAAATGCTGTGACATGGCAATCTGATTGGATCCCAGTAGTAGCACAAGGAGTCAAAGCAAGTCTTAGGGAAGGGGAGAGTTGATTTTTGCCCCCTATAAGGACTGCATCATAACACGGAGTTAATTTCAGAACCACAATTTAGTACAAGGGTGGCCAAACTTGTTGGGCTGTGGGCCGATCACGTGGTTCAGTGGGCCGATCATGTGGTTCAGCAGGCCAGTCACGTGGTTCCTCCCACTGGAACCAGAAGTACAAGGCACCTTGCAATCTGTTTTGCAACAGGATGAGATAGATTGTAAGCTGCCATTTTCTCTGCTTAAACCAGGGTTGCCCAAACTATGGCCTGTAGGCCATATCCGGCCCCCAATGCCAATTCATCCAGGCCGCACCAACCTCATTGCACATGGAAGCAAAATGCACCATACAGTTGTGTTTTCCTTCTGCTTCCAGGAGCAACAAGGGCAGTGTGGGCCGGATGAATTGGTGTCCGGAGGTAGATCTGGCCCACAGCCCATAGTTTGGGCACCACTGGTTTAGTGGCTACAGCGACATCTTGAAGAATATCAGAAAGCACTTCTACACAGTAAATACAGCTTTTCTATTTTGTGTATTTCACAACAATTTTTAATTGCATCGGCTTTCTCTTTCAGGGCTGTGGTAGTTGCCACCGTGTACTTCCCTTTGCTCACAAGCTGCTCTGTCTACCTACATACATTAAAATAAATGAATGAATATAGGATGAGGGGTAATACACTACAATGCACTATATAAGTCTAAAACAATGGTTCCCAATCTCTTTTGGGCCACCTACCATCCCTAAAATCCGTGTGTGTCACACACCCCGACATATAATACTTATTAAAAAAGTGAATTCCTATTTGTGTGGAGTAAGCCTAAAAGGGCATTAACTTGGTCTAACTTATTCTCAAATTGCCCCCCCCTTAAAAATCAAATTGCCCCCCCCCCCTTAAAAATCAAATTGCCCCCCTGTGGGACATGTGCCCCACATTGGGAATCATGGGTCTAAACAAACAAATAAATTAGTACCCATTACCAATCTCAGCAGAAACCCATATATGTCAACACAAAAGACAAGATAACTTGTTTCAGTACCACCTTCCTTGTAGCAATTTCCACTATTTGTTTTTCCACAAATTCCTTTTTAAAATATCCCAAATTTTGGTTCTGATCTTGCCTCGTTTACACAACACTCTGGTAAAATTATTTTGCTAAGCTATAATACACCTGCAGTGGCTCAAGTGGCTAAGACTCTGACTGGAAGGCGGCAAGTCAGCAGTTCAATACCCGAATACTGCAGGTTGGAATGAGCTCCCATCATTGTCTCACCTCCTGCCAGCCTAGCAGTTTGAAAGCAAGAAATTGCAAGTAGATAAATAGGGACCACTTCGGTGGGAAGGTAAACAACGTTTTGTGTACTCCGATGTCTATTTATGCCTGCCACAAGACCACGGAAATGTCTGCAGAAGCAGACAGCGCTGGCTCTTTGGCTATGAAACATTGAGGAGCACTGAACCCTAGAGTCAGATACAACTGGCTTTACCTTTAACTTTACCTAATGCACCCGAATCTTTGGATGTATGGGGCTGCGGTGGCTCAGTGGTTAAGAAGCTTGCCTTGTTAGCTGGAAGACTGGCAAGTCGGCAGTTCAAGACCTGGGTACTGCATGATGGATTGAACTCCCGTCTCTGTCCCAGCTCTTGATGACATGAAAGGGGCCTCATTTGGGTGTTCCCTGAGCAGAGTTTCTCTTGCAAAAATCCTTTCAACCCAGAATAATTTCTGACATGAAGTTATTATTATTTGGTTGTGTGATTTTAAATACAAGTGTAGAAATAGGAACTGGTTCTTTAAATATGCGAAGAGAGGCACAAAGGCAGTGGTGGGATTCAAAAAATTTTACTACCTATTCTGTGGGCGTGGTATGGTGGCTGTGGCAAAGGGGAAAGCCCTGCATTGCACCCAAATTAGGACTACTTTATTTAAAAACTTGGATGGGCCAGAATTTCTGCTACCGGTTCTGGCAAACTGGTGTGAACCCGCTGAAGCCCACTACTGCACAGAGGAGTTTTCCCCCTCCAAAACTCAGTGGTTACAATTAATTATGGTTGAAGGAGGAGCAAAGGGGTCTGACAATCGGGGGAGGGCAAAGGGCGGGGGGGGGGAACTGTGTTGCATCTCTAAACACTGGAGCCATTTCAATCAGGGTTTTCTGGGCAGTGCGGTTTCAGCCCTAGAAATCTCAGTGAACTAGATGGGGAAGAGCTTACTGCTGTTTCAATATACCGGTACATGGGACTGCACTCTTAAAGTCTCTCACACACACCCAAATATGAATCCTGCTGTTCTGCATCATACAAAGCAATGGTGATGGCCTTATTAGTTGCATCTGTTTTAGGGAAATTGAACATTTCTGTTTCTCCAACCTAGCAACCCACCAAGCAGCTGGCTGGATAGCTCAGTGATAACTTAGATATCTCTGATCTTGTTATTGTCGTCATTTTGTTGTTGTTGTCGTCATTGTCACCTCCCCCTCCAGGTTCAGGGGATTCCCAGGGGAAACCCATGGGAGTAGAGTTGCCATCATTCTCTCCCACAAAACCGGTACTGTATACTTGACAAAAATGGGCAGGTTTTCTACAAAATAGCCTCTTTAAAAACAAACATAATATAATGACAGCTATAAAACACTTTTACACTAAATATAGCAATACATAAATGAATTTATTTACAACAGTTAAGATGAAACACAATGGTCACAGTTATTGGGCGGTGGTGTGAGGAGAGGATGTTAAGATTTGTCTCCAGGTGTACTCCCAACTCCAATGTGGCAGGAAATCACTCGTTCAATGGCGAGAGTTCAATTTTATTTTAATGGTGTGTTATAATACACAATGAGTAAGTTTTAAAAATCCAGGACTTTAACATGATTTTTATTGAACTGGCCAGTACAATTTTTCCCTACCTTGAATCCGGGACAATCCTGGTTATCCGGGATGTATGGCAACCCTACATGGCAGCCATAGAACATTGGGGAGAAGTCATTAGTGCCCGCCAAATTGCTGGTTACATATTCCTGTCCCACCACTGAAACTGTTCATAGTGATCTGAGGCATTAAAAAGTTCTTTTTCCTGCTTCACAGCTTCCAAAACCTCCAGGATGCGGAATAGAAAAGGTTTAGTTCTCCAAACAATCACAACTGAAGGCATCATTATTGTTTGCATGGCATACATTCTTTGTTTCTCCTGGAAAGAAATTAACACAATTTTCCAGAACTCCTAATAGTTCATGTAGGATCCTATAACTTTACGTTTATAGAAAGCTCCCTGCCTTCTCTTTGGAGGGCCATTTAATGCTCTCCCTTCATAATACAATGAGCAGCTAAAGAAATGTTTGACCGTTATCCCTGGTGATGGTGGCTCCCATTGAGTGGCAAAGGAAGAGACCATTTTGTTATGAAGGCTTTCATTTCTCACTTCCAAAACCTGAAAAGACATTTGAGAACAGTGTTTTGGGGGCAGATGACAAAAGGCTGGCTGTTCTGCTTCTCTTTCTTCCAAAAGGATTTTCACTTGATCCGTCAAATATAACTCAAGCAAAATGGCTAGTTTCAGTTTGGGCTATGAAAAGAGCCTTGCCATTATTGGTATATAGACTTCCTAAGAAGCATCCCTCTAATCTTCCACCCATCACAACTATTCTGCCAGGAGGTGTGGAACCAGTTTATTTGTCATAACTAATTATGATGACCACCTCACAGTAAGGGAACCGATGCTAGAAGGACTGTCCTTCCAATAGATAAAGGTGGATTTTTGGGATCTCACAGTTGCCCATCAACAGTTAGCATCTGGAAAGTAGATCAAACTACGGGAGGCACACATATGTCCTGAGACAAGCTGAGTTTCTGTTTTATTCGCTACAATCATTTCCCAGTCTTTATCTATTCATATAAATTAGCTGTAGGTGGCTTGTGGACTAGTACATGGGTTGCCTCACCTCAGCCAAAATTGTCATTGAAATTAGCACATTATACAGTAATACCTCAGATAACATTTGCATCAGATAACGCTAAAACCGCATAACGTTAAGCAATCTGGAAAGAAAAATTGCATTGCATAGCGTTAAATCCTATGGGAGGCATCGGATAACTTTCGCTAAAGCCTGTACAATGTATCTCTATGGAGTTTTAACGCTATCCGATGCATCCCAGAGGATTTTAACGTTATCTGATGCATGCATCAGATAACACTAAAAATCGGATAATACTAAGACTTGTGGAACCAATCATAGCGTTAAATGAGGTTTACTGTATCCAATGTTTTAAATGGAATACTCTTTTTTTTCTTGCAGACATCCCCCACTGCACTCGCCAATTAACAATTAAGCCGTGGGGCAGCGAACGTTTGCAGCAAATGTCACAAAAAGGATGCACATTGCAAGTTACTGCTGTATTGTTTTCCTTTTTTTTATAAAACTACCAAGGGAGGAAAGAGAGAGGTGCCTATTTAATTTACTTCTTCCTGTGCTGAAATCAGTGGGTTACCTTTAAAGGGAGGGGGTGGTGGTGTCTTTTCTTGTTTCGCCTTGGGCAGATGATGTTGACAAAGATTCAGTGATGGGCAGCAACAGGTTCGCACCAGTTCGACAGAACCAGTAGTAACTATTCCCAGTGTCCCAGAGAACTAGTACCGGCTTTTGGGGGGAACCACCTCGGGGCTTACCTTTTTGCCGGTTCCCCCACTCTGCATGCGCACCAAGTGTTTGGTGTGCATGGACGCCTACAGTGCTTGGCGCGCATGCACAGCCTCCTTGCTGTCCTCCCAAGCAGGGAGGAGCAAGAGCAGCTGCTAGCCTGAAGCTCCCTATAGCCTGCTCCCCAGGGTGACTCACCTTTGGGTGTGGGGTGTGTGTGTATTTTAATGTGTATTTAATGTGTATTTATTTTAATGTGCATTTTATGTACTTTTATGTCTATTTAATGTGTATTTATTTTAATGTGTATTTTATGTGTTTTATGTGTATTTTTATGTCTATTTAATTTGTATTTTTATGTGTACTTATTTTTACGGGTTTTTTTACATTGGCTCCGCCCACAGTGTGGTAGTAAATTTTTTTGGCTGCCTACTACTGCAGAGATTTCTTAACTTATAGCAGGGGTGCCCAAACTTTTCAGGCCATGGGCCGATCATGTGGTTCAGGGGGCTGGTCACTATGGCCCGGAGGCCGGAGGCCAATTCATCTGGCCCATGAAGCCCTTTGTCACTCCTGGAAGTGGAATTAAAATGCGTTCGTATGGGCACATTTCACTTTCACTTCTGGGGGTGGTGAGGGCTTCACGGGCCGGATGAATTAGCATAGGGGGCCACATCCGGCTCCCAGGCTCTGGTTTGGGCACCCCTGACTTATAGCCATTCACTTCCAAAAGTCAGGCCATTTGTGCAAAGAGAATTCAGGCTGTGAGGGTTTGTTTTTACCCACACCTTTAGAGTCGCCGAGACAATATGTTCCTTTCTGTTGTTCCTTAGAGGCTGTTTTGCCTCTTTCCTCCATTTTCTGCTCTTCTAAGACAGATGTAACACCACATGATGTAAAAGGAAGGAGAAAAGCAGGTATTGTAAGTAAAAGGTTTATTGTTTCCCTTAACTGTGAAGCATCCAGACTAATCTCTTTTCTATTCTTGTTTTGCAAGGAAATGAGTGAGACTGGTCTGCTTTCTTCACCGTTCTCTGCACTGAAAATGGGACAACCCAATTCCAAATCCCTCCAGCAGAAAAAGAGCTTGGGAAAGTTAGGGATGGGAGGAGAACAGCTCCCAAGATTCCTAAATATCATCATGACCTGTTGATTTTTAATTGAGTGATGGATTGACAAGCAGGAGGAAATAGGTGGCTATTTGGGAGGAAAGTTAGCAACACGCTCACATAGATCAGGAGTTCTCAACCTTTTAAAGCTGGGGGCCAGGCCACACTCCCTCAAACAGTTTTGGGGGGTCGGACAGCCATTTTGCCCTTCCTCTACCATATGGCACTTCCTGGGGTGGTGGAGGTGGTGGGGGCCACATGAAATGACGCCGTGGGCTGCATCCAGCCCGTGGGATGCAGATTGAGAATCCCTGACACAGATGCTTGTCAACACTGGGAAAATTTACCGTAACATTTAAATGTTAGTGAATTCTTGAGACAATTATGGATTCACTAATATTTATGTATTAAACCTTTTCTACTGAACATTCACTAATATCTCTGGGACATTATCAAATTTGATACACAGATTGCTATATGCTGCTATATATTTTATATATTATATTTTGGTGTATTACAACCTTCCTGCCAATTCTCTTTAGCAAAACAGGAAGTAAGCAAGTACAGTCAAACCTCGCATAAAGACCGTTTCCCTTAAAGAATAACTCGCTTAAAGAGCAGAATTTTCTCTGAATGGTCGCTTTGCTTAACAAAACCAACCAAAAACTTTCTTAACAAATAAATCGGGGTTCGCAATTCCCCCCCCCCCCACAATTGGTTGCTTACAATGGTGTTTCGCTTAAAGAGCAAACTCACTTAAAGAGCAATCCTGTTGAATGCATTATGCTCTTTAACTGAGGTACAACTGTACAGTGTTTTTGTTTGTTTTCTGACATGCAAGTAATATGGGGTCCCATGTTGGGTGGTTGATCTAATGGGAGAGCCACCCCTCTCTCGCTCTTTTAAACTTTTTAAACCTTTTAACCTTTTAAATCTTTTTGTAGTTTTTTGTAAATTTATAGTTTAATCTTTTAAAATTAATTTTGAACCTTAAGGTTTTAATTTCTGAATTTGTAGGGGTATAGTGGGATTGTTTAGTTTGTTTTGCACTCATTATGTATAAGCTTTCTCTTTTTCTGTAAGCCTCTTAGAGTCAGGTTCACCTGATTGGGGCAGGATAATAAATCTAAATAAATAAATAAAAATAAATAAGTAAGAGGTTAGTCAAAAACCACAATGGGCTTTCTCCACACCTTTGTGATTGAAAGGGAGACATTTAAAACTAATATGAATAATCTATTTTTAGTGATAGCTGTAGGAAGCTGTATTGTTATGCTTGTTTGTCTGTCATTCTGCTTGAGCAAACCCTTCTCCCTTTAACCCCTACATTTGGTGTATATAAACCATGCTTGTAAGTTTTACTCCTTGTTTGAAGAAGTGGACTTGATCCATGAAAGCTAACAATAAAAATATAGCAGTTAGTCTTTAAAGTGCTACAGTGTTTTTTATTTTGTTTTCAGATATGACTAATATCTCTGTCCCTCCTTCTCTCTGTGTGTCTCTGTGTGTGAGAGAGAACGTCTTCACTAATTATACACTGCTCAGAATTTATGGAATGGGAAAACAGGAGTCAAAGAGTCAAGAATAAATTAAGCAGGAAATAATAAACTTTCTTCTAGTTCACTCCAATATAGAGATGGCTAGTGTTGGGTCAGCACAGGATGAGACTTGCACAGCAATTAGATGCGTGTACACACACATACACACACACACAAAAATCACACTCTGGATTATGTTGTATAGTCAGGTGGGTTATTCAAAGCCTTGTTTGCTCTCTGAATGTCAGGGTAACAGAGCAGGCATTCTCAGGAAGCGAAGATTGGGAGGGTTTTGTTTTGCCCATGTGACAGATTACCAATATGGAATAAAGGTGGTTCATCAGTTATTTTAATGCTGGTTACTGGTTTTGTGTTAAATGCCTGTTTAGGTTTATAATTTCTTCAATATTAAAAAAAAAGGGTAATGTCCTCACAACTATCCACTATGGTAGGTTTAATTACCAGGTTACACATATTTCCCACCCACCCCAGCCTACATATAATTATTTGATTGCATAGTAACCAAAGAAGTAAGAGGGTTATAGCCAGAAGGCACTTCAAAGCAATGCCTTGATGTTTCTGAGTGGGCATTAGTGGTTTCTGAACGCAGGAGATTGTTTAAAAAAATTAAACCCCTCCTTATGATCCTGCCAGCAAATCTCCCCACCAAAAAAGGAGGGGAAGAAAGGGAGGGGGGACGTAAACACTCGAATCCTCTGCCAACGGGGTAGGGTGGGGGAGAGTTCAAAGAGATCAGAGAGTTTTCATGTAAAGTTTAGAGTTTATAGCATGACTGTTGGCTACGGAGCCTCACTGTTTGAACTCTTGTTTATTAAGAACAGTTTCCCTGCCTTTCACAGCATCCTGAAAGACAAGCGAGATGGGCAGGAGGCCTTTCCGTACTGCGACATTTCCAGGTTCCTTGGATTCCTCTCTCTTGACTTTTACTTTCTCTCTCTCTCACACACACACACTTTATTACCTTCAAAAGCAAAGGGAAATTCAAAGGAAAGGCAGGTCAAAACTTTTCAGGACATGAAACAGAGATGCGGCATTCCCCCGCAGCCATACTCTCCTATCTTTTATTTTTAGTTAGCATAAATAAACTCAGCAACTCAGCCACTACACACACACACACCAATCCCAAGACAGCTTGATGGCTGCAATGAAATCCGGCTTTTGAATCTGTAGGTCTGTGGACACAAGAGTAGAGAAAAGCCATCAGGAGAATGTAGAATTTTATAGAAGGTGGCCAAAGAGAATAGCTGTGATTTGCTTATACTTTCATTAGTTATCATCTTCTCACTGACTACAGTTAACTGACAGTACAGTCCTCTCCGTGTCTACTCAGAGGTAAGCCCAGTGGTGGGATGTCAAAATTTTCACTACCCCACAGTGACATCATCACAGTGTGGGCGGAACTAACATCATGACAAAATGACATCGTGGGCGGAGCTGATGTCATGACATTGTGGGCGGGGCCAAAGAAAAAATTAAAATAAAATAAACACACACAACACAAACCCGTAAATAAAATAAATAAATAAATAAATAAATTAAATTAGTACACCCACCCATCCCAAAACACAAATCAACCAGAGCTTTTAAACCAGAGCTTAAAGCTTATTCTGGCTAATATTTCTCACACTAGGTCAGATGGAAGGAACTACAGAATGAACTCACCACAAGATGCCTTCATTTTGGCACTTTTCAACTTTTCAACAGTTAAAGAAGTGAAGTACTAAGTCTATGCATAACCAGTTCTCTAGGATAGTATGCCTTAATATAAATGTAAAACAGCTGTACCTCCTTAAGGATTCTCCAATTGGAACAGCCATTGGAACAGCATAGGTGTAGCTTATTGATGAGGTAACTCCAAGACTTTGCTTAAAAACCCCAAGCCAGGCCGCTAGGCCTGCCAGCTGCCAGGCCTTTTTAGGAAGTGTGGTAGTATGTCAATATAGGTAAAGGTATTAAATACACATTAAAATACACACAGACACACTACATCCAAAGGTGAGTCACTTACCCTGGGGAGAAGGCTATAGGGAGCTTCAGGCTAGCAGCTTCTCTTCCTCCTCCCTGCTTGGGAGGACAGCAAGGAGGCCGTGCATACGCGCCAAGCACTGTAGGCGTGCATGCACACCAAGTGCTTGGCGCACATGCGCAGTGGGGGAACCAGTAAAAAGGTAAGCCCTGAAGGTGGTTCCCCCCCAAAAGCTGCTACTGGTTCTCCGGGACACTGGGAAAAGTTACTACCGGTTCTGGTGAACTGGTGCGAACCTGTTACATCCCATCACTGGGTAAGCCTCAGAGAAGTTAACATGGTTCTGTTATACTGCACAACAATGATTTTGCTACTGGGAATAACACATGTGATTTACATGATATCGAGTGTGCTGATTCCAAATCTGAACTCAGAATTTGCCTAGCACATACAGATTTTAAGGCATGCTATAGCTGTTCAAGTAGTAGGTAACTGGATAATGTATTTTTACATGGGAACATTATAACAGTTGCAGCTACCACTATGCCTGCTGCTGCCTCAGCTGAATCACGTCTCCTGGTCGCATGCATGTTCTAGCAGTGGCTGGGCATATCTGGGCACGTCAGTGAGCTGACATCAGAAATAGGTACATAAGGTGAGATGGACCAAGGGCTTGTCTCTAGTGTGAAACCATCTTATTGGATAGTACAGCTAAGCCATAGTGAGTCTGTTTTGTGCTAAAGATGAGTAAGCACAGCTGTGTTAATAAACCAAACAATTTTTGCTACATTTGTGGCAAATATATCCTGTGTGATCAACACAAGAACCTAACCAAGAGGGTGAGATTTGCTAACTTAAGATCCTGACATCCTAGGCAAACTCTGACTTCAGATTTGGATTCAGCACACTTGATTTAGTATAGGACACACAGATTAGACCAAGTAGCAGACAGTATTTATTTTTTTGTGATGCAGTGTTGTCATATGTTTTAGGAAGACACCTGACTGTGGACCCAAAAAAATATATCTCATTTTTGAGTATGAAAGTCACCATGAAACTGCAAAGTCAACATTTGTTGCTACAACTCCCAAGAATCTCTGGTTATTTTGGGGGTGTACAAAATCAATGACTTTTCCAAGCTCCATTTTATATTGTACCTTGTCGCTGCTATATATGAGTGGAGAGCAAGTTCATTCTGACACAGCACAGGTGGGGCTGCAGACCTCACTAGGGGCTTAGTCATTTAGACCTCTTTGTGAGTAGACCTCCGTACTACAGATAATTGTGCTTTATGTGCAGACAACTGACATACATCATAAATATGACTTTGGGGTCAGGTCTATAAAGCACAATGTGTAATAATGGCATCTAGAGTAGGGATGAGTGGGATGAAAAATATGCATTATTTTTTGTGATGCAAGACATCCAGTCTGGGCCCTATTCATTGAAATTTCAATAATGTGAATCACAAAAGCTTGAGATGTATGTGGGCGCCTGATCTCTGTTAGACCCGGACAGACAGATGAAGGTTTATTAGAAATCAGTTTCAAGTGGCCAAGACAATGACTGGAAGGTGGCAGGTCAGCAGTTTGATACCCGAATACTGCAGGATGGAATGAGCTCCTGTCTTTGTCCCAGCTCCTGCCAACCTAGCAGTTTGAAAGCAAGAAATTGGAAGTAGATAAACAGGGACCACTTTGGTGGGAAGGTAAACAGCATTCCATGGGTTCCGGTGTTTAGTCATGCCTGCACACGACTACGGATATGTCTGCAGAAGCAGACAGCACTGGCTCTTTGGCTATGAAACAGGGATGAGCACTGAAATCTAGACTCAGATATGACTGGATTTCGAGCAAGTGTGACCTTTACCTTTACCTATAAACATGATTATATCACATGTGTTACTTGATGCTATTACACTGTGAGACCTCCATACATTATATTTATCTAAGGACAGCCAAATGTGCAGTTAGCAATTCCATCACAAATAATATGGAATACACATATCAATATGTTGGTCATTGAAGATGCACAGTGAGTAAAGTTAAGTCCCATCCACGGGGCTCATGGCACAGTGAATCTTCTCAGGCACAGCAGCCAAAAGAGGTTTTCAGGCACACATGTTTCCTGACACATTTTTAATGTAAACATAACAGGCCATCTAGACAACTGAATTGGGCTTAAGTGGGACCATTATCCCATTGGTGTACTACTGTCTCTTTCCAGCTTCACCTGAAAATGGCTGGGGCAAAACCTGGGACATTTGTGTTCCAAACACATGCCCTAGCTTTGAGAAATTGCCATCCAGTTTCCTAAATTTTGAAAATCGCTTGTGGTAAACGGCATTAACAGAGAGTAGCAAAGAAAAAGAGAAAGAAATGGGGAGGGGGAGATATCTTCTACCATGTTTGGGTATAATCAGCGATAGTAAAATAATGCTCTGAGGAAAATGCAGCCAACTATTAGGGTTTCTTGCAGTGGTGGGTTGTTGCCAGTTCGCTACCGGTTCGCCCGAACCGGTAGCAACAATCCCGGTTGGTTTGACACGTGCACAGTTCCCAGCAGCCATTTTGGCTGCCGGGAAAGGAAGGGCACAGGCAGCGCCTGAAGAAGTGGTGGTGGTGGCCTTTCCTCGTGGCGCTGTGCCACGAGGCCACCACGCTGTTGTGGTGGTTTGCCGCAGCGGTGGTTAGCCACTGTGCCACCACACCACTGCCTCACCTGCTCCCTGACAAGTCGACCCAGGGTAAGTGACAAGTTTGTGTTGGGGTTGGGTGGGTGGATGTATTTTTATATAATTTCTATTTAATTTACTTATTTCATTAATTAATTTAATTCATTTATGGGTTTGTGTTGTGGGTGGGTGGGTTGAGGTGGTGTGTGTGTGTGTATGTTTATTTTTAATTTTTTAATTTATTTATTTTTCCTTTGGCTCTGCCCACAACATCATGATGTCATGGCATTGGCTCTGCCCATGACGTCCATGTCGTCACGGTGGGGTAGTAAATTTTTTGACAACCCACCACTGGTTTCTTGTGAATAACAGCTTGTGAGTTCTCATTTGCAATCTCCAGGGGTTGTTTTTTTAAAGTTTGGGTGTGCAGATTGAAAATTGGAGACGAATATCCTATAAAGAAAATAAAGTGTATCATTCCCCCATAAAAGTAATGTTCCATGCAGCTTTGTGTTTGCAGGTCTATGAGCCATAGATTACCCCTTTGGATGTAAAGAGGAGTCTGTGTGCACAATGGAAATATCATCAGAAAAGTGGTGAAGGTTATAGCACGAGCAACAAACTAAATATATGTTCCATACTTTAGCAATACAGTTGTACCTCTCTTAAAGAGCATAATGCGTTGCACGGGATTGCTCTTTAAGCGAGTTTGCTCTTTAAGCGAGACACCATTGTAAGTGACCAATTGTGACTTCTGGGGTGTGTGTGTGGGGGGGATTGTGAACCCCAATTTATTTGTTAAGCGAGTTTTTGGTTGGTTTTATTTGTTAAGCAAAGCGAACATTAAGAGGAAATTCTGCTCTTTAAGCAAGTTACTCTTTAAGCGAGGCGCTCTTTATGCGAGGTTTGACTTGATTTCTTTGGTACAAAAAGAAAGATGACTTTGAACTGTCTATGTCCATTTCAGTGAATCTATACTTAAAGGCACTGTATATTATTTAAAATCATTTGTTGAAATTGTTTAGTTTGTATCCATTGGCGAGCTAGTTATGCAGCAAACATTTTACATTGAAGAGGGGGGAAAGTTCAGCTTTTAAAGAAATATATTGGAAAACACTTTTTAAAGAAATGAGAACATGGCAAAAATTAGTCAACACATTTGAAGAAAATCAAATTATGAGCTGCCAAAATGCATAATGGAATCATCGACATCATGGCACAAGCTGTTTGGAAAGACATAGTACTAAACATCTGAAATATTTACATAAAACATTTGTTTTGGGTCATTTGTTTTATATTCCTCTAGGCATGTTTTCTGGCACTGGAATGGTTCTAAAGACCCTTAAAAGCTACAACAAAGAAGCAAAGCCAAGGCAACAAAGAATAAATATACTCCAACATCAGGCAACAGTACATGAAGAAGAATCCTCTTCATCAGACCTATTCAGGCACTTATTTCTATTACCACATTCAGAATACCAGTATGACTTCAGTGCTACCTAGACAGCACAACCAACTTCCTGTGCCTGGACAATACATTGCGGGGGGCGGCGGGGGCGGCAATGAGACAGGTAGGCACTTGGTATTGCTGGCATACAGAGAAACCCATTCACCAAGACAAACCACAACAGAACAACATCAATAACAAAAAGAAATGCCCTAAGCCTGTGATGGTGAACCTTAGCACTCCAGTGTTCTTGGACTTCAGTTCCCAGAAGCCCAAGTCTCTGTGAATCCACATGAATGGGTTTACTGTGCGCATGTGCAGTAAACCCATTCATGTGGATTCACAGAGACTTGGGCTTTTGGGAACTGAAGTCCAAGAACACCTGGAGTGCCAAGGTTCACCATCAGTGCCCCTAAGCTATGGCCAACAAACCACAAGAAAAGATAGTAAGCAAATAAAGGCAAATAAAATACAATATAAATCAACCATCCCCCGATGTATTAGAACAGGGGGGGGGGCAAACTATGGCCTGTGGGCCAGACCTGGCCCACGGTGCCAAATCATCCAGCCATGCCGCCCTCGCCACTACCGGAAGCAGAAGTATAACACGTCTGCGCAAATGCTGTCATAAATGCATTTATGACAGCTGCGGACGTGTTTTATGGCCGGAGGAACCACGTGTTTTATGGCCAGAGGAACCAAGTGGCTCAACAATGTGACTGGTCAATGGCACGAAACGTTTGGGAACCCCTGTATTAGAATATGGGCAGATATACTTTCTTATTAGCACTTACTAACTTCTGTTTGCTTTCTTTTCTTTGAGTAGCAAGCAGATCACAGACCCAGGCAGCAAAAATAATTGAGATAGGAAGAAGGCTTTTTAAAAAAGGAAATTCAGGGAGTAATTTTAAATATCTGAAAGAGGTACACTTTTGGCAGCAAAAAATAATCTAAATAGATTAGAGGGGAAGTCCCCCCACCACCAAATAACCAAGAAAAATGCAGGCTAAAGGAAAGGATCCAAGATGGTGGTATAGCAGAGCAACAGGCAGGCTGGCACTAATCCAATGTGGAGAGCACCAGGAGCAGAGCAACAAGGAAATGAAGCAGAGATCAATCGTCACTGAATTCCAAGATCAAAATTCCCACTTCTTGGGCATTCTCATTAATGCTGATAGCAGACCTCACAATGCTATGGGATGCAAAACATTATCAGGTGATATTCTTGGGGCCAAAAAATGTCCTAAAAGGTTATACAAAAGAAGGGGAAAGAAAGAAACATGAAAAAATTGTGTAACTACCCCCCTATGTAAACATGAAACATTTTGTGTTTTAGAGGCCATTCTCTGGCAATCGTGTCAACAAAACAATTTGCACGAAATAGAACACTTTTCATGTTTTAGTTCATTCTCTTAAACACATAGGACCTGTCCCTATTCTAGAACCCACAGTTAAGGTCTTGCATGACCTCCAAAAAACAAAACTGAAGACTCTAGACCCATTAGAAATTCAGTAATACAATTATATACCATTATACAATTATATCATTCTGTGTTGGGGTTTTTTTACAGCTGTAGATAGTTCCTTGTTCACTGTACCCTTAATATCCTTCTAAATTTCAAAACAAAACATGTGCCAGTTAGTTAATTCCTGGCATTCATACTGCTTTTTTTGTTGTTTATTTGACACTTATGCATACCATTGCATAACCCTTTCTGCATAGATGAGGGTTGAGGGTCATTCTTATGGCTTCTCCCTCATATTATTATTATTATTTTTTACCAACGAGTGATTTCTAATCTTTGGTTTTCAGACTTCAATTCCCCACAGCACTGATCAGCCAGTGTACTGACTTCGACTTCTGGGAATTGAAGTCCACCAGTATTCTGCAGAACATAGTTTGGGAGATGCTGGATGTCTCCCAGCTCCAAACCCCACCTAAAATTCTGACTGCTCTGACTAACAAGAAGGGCTAGCTGTACAGTTCTTTCTTTATTGAGAAATTTCTGTGAAAAGACTAAACCCCTGTTGCTGTAACTTATGCTTCTCACACAGTTGTGGGTTGTCAAAATCTTCGCTACCTCACCGTGATGTCAGCGACGTTGTGGGCATAGCCGACATCATGACGTCACGATGACATGGGCAGAGCAAAACAACTGTGACCGAACCAGTCACCCAGGGTTTTACCACACCCCCGGCGACCCATCCTGATGGGGCGCTACCGGTTTGGGTGAACCGGTCTGAACCGGTAACATCCCATCACTGTTCTCACATCTGAATGGACTTGTCAACATGCTTTTCTTCTTTGATATTTATTTTTTTCCTCACTATTTCTAAGCCTCCTGGGCTCTTGTTGTCATGAACTGCCATTACTTCCAACTTTTAGTTATTCTAATTGGGCTTTCAAGGCATGTGGGATGTTCACAGGGTGGTTTACCACTGCTCATTCCCCAGTGAGCCTGAGAACGAACTTGAATCCAGTTCTCCTGAATCCTAGTTCTGTACACTGCACCACACTGTCTCTTGGCATTCTGACTCCACAGGTAAAGGTTACCCTTACTCAAAATCTAGTCATATCTGACTCTAGAGTTCAGTGCTCATCTCTGTTTATAGACAAAGAGCCAGCATTTTCTGTGTTTGCAAATATTTCTGTGGCATGTGACATATGGCAAGCATGACTAGGTGCCAGATTGCATGGAATGTTGTTTACCTTCCCACTGAAGTGGTCCCTATTTATCTACTTGCAATTTCTTGCTTTCAAACTGCTAGGTTGGTTATCTTAGTTGACCATAGATTCGACCTGTATATCTAGCCCTGGTCTACAATGGCAGTACTTTACGTAACTGCAGATAAAATCCAGCATACTTTGGGGCAGAATTAATCTATGTCAGGTCCCGATTTGAGGATATCCACCCTTCTTGGTGGTTATGGGCACCTGTAAGCTATCCACTATTAACTACTTACAATGCTGCAAAGCTGCTGGAGATATGGGGGAGATGGGGGCACCAGTGGCTAAGTGAGAATAGTGGGTTTTGATAGAAGCCCTACCATTTTGCTGTCTGCTTCCTTAGGCACACTTCTGCAGATGGCTTGCTTTTATCACAACCAAGTAAGGCTGCTGCTCAAAAGGCCCATAGTTATTACTAGACAAAACCGGTACATCTGGCATCAGTGCTATTGCACATGTGTCATTACACACACTTCTGCAGAATGCTTAGGTTCAGTACTGATATAATTGCCAACATACCTTTGAAAGGTTAATTTTCTGGGTAATTGCCTTAAAAACAATTAAACACTAAGGCACAGCATCCAACATGAAAGACAGCATGTGTATATTAACTTTAAAAAGCTCTTATTGCACCCAATAAGCTCCTGGTGCACTGTGTGTTCCCAAGATGTTATATTCTCACTGTCCCCCATGTGTGAACCACCTGAAGATACTCCTCTTTGCCCACCCCCTACCTTCAAGGTCAGGGGTGCATTAGAAACTTCAAGGATCGATGGGAAAATGTGAACTTAATTTTAGATTCTGTTTCCCTTAAACCTAACCCAGCTCCAGTAAAATCAGATTAAAATGCCTCTAGCTACTGATGTTTGGAGGTATTTAAAGTGAGATCAAAGCCCTCTTTAACCACTCCTTTTTGGTAGCACTTTTGATGAGAAACACAGGTGCTCTAAAATATTAAGCGAGCAGCCTGGCTAAACGCTGCCTTGCTTCTGATCCCCTTAAATATCAATCAGGAGGAGAAAAATGATGTTTTAATAGACTTATAGATTTCCCCCCCTCTCTCCCCTGTTCTGGATGTCATTTGAATTGCTTCCATTTCCGAGGTATTTAACGTTTCATCTTATTACTTTTTTGTTGGTGGTTATTGTAAAAAAGAGCCTACCTTGTGGGAGATGATATTCCACTTAAGATTCTGTATAGACCCTCTGCTTAAAGGACAGGATGACCTTGCTAGGGACATCTTTAGCAGACAGCTTTTCTTTTATCACGTGCATGCATCCTTCCATCACTTGGGTACACACACCTGCACTTTGCAAATTCTGATTGGAATCTTAACATGCCCAACGCATGCTTCCATGCCAAACAGTGGAAGCGTTTTCCCAGACAACTTTACAGAAAAAAACATATATTTTAAAGTCAGCACATTTACCTATTGACAAGGTCACAACAATGCTCTTTACATTAAAACATCTATGCAAAATCAAAAATTCTGTGTCCACTGCTCCTTTTGGCATCTGTTGCAACATATCCTTTAATGCAAATTATGTCAAATCCATCTTCTAAAGACAATCACATCAACTGTCCTAGCAAAAGAGAGGGCATTATCCCCCACCCCCTAGTTATGTAAAATTTTACTTATGTAATGATTTGTGCTAAAACCATGTTCTGTTTTACGTAAATGTCCCGATTTATTATTTTATTTATTTATTTATTCATATTTCTATATCAATGGGTACAGAGTTGAGCGAGTTGAAGAGGATGGTAGAGGACAGAGGTGCCTGGTGGACGGTGGTCCATGGGGTCGCAAAGGGTCGGAATTGACTGTCCGACTGAACAACAAAAATACCACCCTCCTCACCAGGGCGACCCAGGGCAGTTTACATATCACCAAAAAAAGCAAACATAATACAGCCCAAACCCATTATCTAAATTTTTGAAGTTTCAATTATAAAATTAATAATAATAATAATTTTTAAAATAAAAATTAGAATCAGCAGATTCCAATAATAATTAGAAAATTAAAAACTAAATCCCAGAGATAAAAGATTAAAATATTAAAAGACCAAAGGAGAGAGGGAGCTAACCAGCGAGCTGGGGGCATGATGTACCATGGTACATAATGCAATTTCCTATGGGTTTGCTTCGAGTTACATAAATAATTCATTCTTCCTTTGGGTTTGCTTCAAGTTATGTAAAAAACCAATTTACTTAAAAGCCTATGGAACTGGCTTTTTACATAAGTTGGGGTTTTACTGTATACTTAATTCCAAATAAAGCTGACCCACTGAATCAATGGAAACTTATGGAGAAGTCAACTCAGCAAATTACCACTGATTCAGTGGATCTACTCTAGTGAGACTTATTATCAGTGATGGGATGTAACAGGTTCTCACCAGTTCTCCAGAACCGGTAGTAACTTTTCCCAGTGTCCTGGAGAACCGGTTGCAGCTTTTGGGGGGAACCACCTTCGGGGCTTACCTTTTCACTGGTTCCTCCACTGCACATGCGTGCCAAGCACTTGGTGTGCATGCACATCTATAGTGCTTGGCACATATGCACGGAGGAAGAGAAGCTGCTAACCTGAAGCTCCCTATAGCCTGCTGCCCTAGATATCCTAGAGAACTGGTTAGGCAAAGACTTAGTACCTAACTTAACTGTTGAAAAATTGAAAAGTGCCAAAATGAAGCCATCTTGAGGTGAGTTCATTCTGTAGTTCCTTCCACCTGACCTAGTGTGAGAAAGATTTGCCAGAATAAGCTTTAAGCTCTGGTTTAAAAGCTCTGGTTGATTTGTGTTGTGGGTGGGTGGGTGTTTGGGTGTATTTTAATGTATCATTTATTTATTTATTTATTTAATTTATTTATAGGTTTGTGTTGTGGGTGGGTGGGTGGGTGGCTTGAGGTGTGTGTGTGTGTGCTTATTTTTAATTTTTATTATTTTTTAATTTGTTTTCTTCGGCCCCGCCCACAACATCATGATGTCATGACATTGGCTCCACCCATGTTAGCTCCACCCACACTGTGATGATATCATGGTGGGGTAGTAAAAATTTTGACATCCCACCACTGCTTATTATGCTAAGCAACAGGATTTCAGCCAGCACATACAACAAAACACACAAACACACACAAACTACTGTGACATCTTGAAGACTAATAGATTTATTTCAATTGGGGGAAAATATTTTAATAACATTGAAATAGGTAAAAGTCTTAGTCTACTAATACTACTCTTAGAACTTGTTTCTTCTTCAGAGAGGGCTGTTTATTTTGGTTTATACCATAAGGCAAACATATTACTGTAATTTGTAATTAAAGCATCAGCAATGTCCACATGTTAAAGAAGAGACACCTAATGTAAGCTGTGGGTGGAATTTGAACTTCCCATGGGGGGGGGGGGGAGATAACAAGTGAGATAGAATTATGATGTCTGCAGCCTCTGTCTATTGTATTTGGTGTTGGAATTATTTCCTTAAGCACCCTTTACACACAAAAATTGCATTGCTCAAATGAAGCAACTGAGAAAAGGTTTTGGTTTCAATGCATCCAGAAGTTCAGTTTGGAGTTTCCCTTGCAAAACCCAAGTTCCTGTACAAACAGAATCCTCTAGAAATCTATGCAGTGACAGATGATGTGCTGAGCTTTATGTCTCTAGCAAGATCTGATTAGCACAGCCTGAGGTGGTGTTGCTGTAGGCCATATGGAACTATATTTTAGACACATGACTGTGTCTGTTGAAATTAAAGGACTATTGTTGTTAATTCCCCCTTCTAGTTTGAAAACACAAGCAATCTTTTTCTTCCCATGGTTAAATGTTACACTCTTCAAGGCAGAAGAGTAAAAGCAGAACTACACAATGTTAAAAAAAACTCCAAAGGACCCCAAAAATACATGTCAGCAGTTGTGGTATTTTTTTAAAAAACAAACAATCATTCTTGTAAGCGGTCAGGCTAAGGTGAATTGAAGAGCCATACAAAGTATGCCAAAAAGGACAGCAGGACTGGGATGTGAGAAAATTGATAGGTACAGTATCAGTGACTGGGGGGTAAGTGTGATTTACACATGCACGCTCAGTTGGTCAATGGTGGCAATGAGTCAGAGGTGACAAGCAAATATCAAATATCATTATAAAACTTATCTTGCTAGTTGGCTACTTCACATACCATATGTGTCAATGAGAGACAAGCCCTAAATAATGTAGTGGTATGCTGCCTTTCAGCAATGGTTGAGGCTATGGACATGGGATGGGGCAGACATAAAGCAGAAGGAATCAAAGTATAGTTCTGATCCAATCTAGGCATTTTGCCACCAAACAGGCAAACTACAGTTTAACAATTCACATGGCTACTGCAAGGTCAGCCCAATCCAACAGTTTTAAGGAATGCAAAGCATAATTAAGTTGTATATATATATGTCTCTTTGGGAATAACAGCTTTCCCAGCAAAATAGCATAGTTTGCCATACAGTTCATACAATGGCTTCCCAGCATGCTAAGCATGCTTCGGTAACACCATCTTACGATACAAAGCACAGCTCAGCTCCTTGACCTTTTAATACAGCATTCTCCCCAGTCACTGACTAGAGATAACAGCTGAGCTCTGCAGGTCTGATGGGAATCTCTGAGATTCTTGGTCCTGATCTTCAGCAAATAAAAAACTTTTAAAAATGTAAATCTTATACATACTGTAGACTTCATTTCTGTTTGTCTGCTGTGAAATTTAACTTGATAGCTAAACAAATAGCTCGTCCTTAGATTGACCGTACAAAATTGTATCTGTCTAAATAGGATACTTTCTTTTCTTTATTACAAACTGTGCTAGTTTTAATTTCAATGTCTCCTGCTGTCCTACTGCTCAGATAGCAATAACAAAGGCACAAATGTTTAGGAAACAGAGGGTCTGCAACTTCTTGTATTAGGTATATTTGCTGTTCTGTTTGTTTCATTGGTTGGGTTTATGTGTGCTTTTTTTCTTATAGAAATAGAACCATTTTAGGTGGTTTTAGGGGCAAGGTGATTAGGCTCACTGCCTATTCTCTTTTCTTTTAATGCACAAGTGGCTACTGTAAATGATGTGGATATTTATTATGGGGTTATTCCTGCCCACTCATGACTGAATGACAACCAAATGAATCATTTTCTGCTGCATCTTCTTCTTTCGTGTCCCAATCAAACCCTGGACTACCAAAATGAAGCCACTTTCTTTGCTTTGTCATTGGCCAAACTTAAGTCCTCATCAGTGTATGTTTCTGGCAGTAATCAGCAGACCAGTAAATGACCCAGATTCTGTATCTCTCCATATACACACAGCATGTTGTTATCTGCCAGAAGCCCTCACTTGAGCATGTTGGTCTTACATTTAGGCACCCTGACCCTCAGCTTATTCAGAGTCCTCCAACTGATGTAGGGGAGGTTGAGTTCTTCACCCATATCCTGCTTTAATGTTCCTAGTCCTGTGAGCTCCTTCCTCCATCTTCTAATTTGGTTCTGTTCTTGTGTACCCTCAAGAATATTTGTTCTTGCCATTTAGCTCTTCCTGGATCTGAGCCGGTAGACTTAAGGCCAGAAGCGTAGCGTGCCTTGGCGGGGCCCCGTATAAAAAATTGTTTGGGGGCCCTTAGGAAGGGTAAAGATTTGTTTTGCTTACGCACGTTGGGGGCCCCCGTGGCCCGGGCCCCCCGTATAATTGATACGGCAGATACGGCGGTAGCTACGCCCCTGCTTAAGGCTCATATCCAGTGATGGGATGTAACAGGTTCTCACCAGTTCCCCAGAACCGGTATTAACTTTTCCCAGTGTCCCAGAGAACCGGTAGCAGCTTTTTTTTTTGGGGGGGGGGGGGGAACCACCTTTGTGGCTTACCTTTCCACTGGTTCCCCCACTGCGCATGCATGCCAAGCACTTGGTGTGCATGCACGCCTAGAGTGCTTGGCACGTATGCACGGCCTCCTTGCTGTTCTCTCAAGCGAGGAGGAAGAGAAGCTGCTAGCCTGAAGCTCCCTATAGCCTTCTCCCCAGGGTAAGTGACTCACCTTTGGATGTGGTGTGTCTGTGTGTATTTTAATGTGTATTTAATACTTTTACCTATATTGACGTACTACCACAGTTCCTAAAAAGGCCTGGTGGCCTGGCTTGGGGGTTTTAAGCAAAGTCTCGAGGTTACCTCATCAATAAGCTACACCTATGCTGTTCCAATGGCTGTTCCAATTGGAGAATCCTTAAGGAGGTACAGCTGTTTTACATTTACATTAAGGCATATTATCCTAGAGAACAGGTTAGGCAAAGACTTAGTTCCTAACTTCTTTAACTGTTGAAAAGTGCCGAAATGAAGCCATCTTGTGGTGAGTTCATTCTGTAGTTCCTTCCAACCTAGTATTTTATTTTTAATTATTTTAAATTATTTTTATTTTTCTTTGGCCCCGCCCACAACATCATGACATCATGACATCAGCTCCACCCACACTGTGATGATGTCATGGTGGGGTAGTAAAATTTTTGACATCCCACCACTGCTCATATCCGTTCAGAGGTTGTCGAGGGTCTTTCTCTTGCTTAGTTCTCTCAACGTTTGCTGCTACTTCTGTCCTTATCTTAGGTGGAGCAATGCCAACAAGAGAGTATATTTTCTCAACTGCTGTAGGTTTGAGGCATCTGCTGCATTATGGATTATCTTACATAGAATAAACTCTAATAAGAAGGGCATCCTCTATTCACTTCAGTGCATAGGAATAATGCATGTCCATAATGGGATTATACAGTAAAACCCCGATTTACATATGCCTTGAATTACCGTACATAAAATTCAACTTACATAATTATTTTTGCACTAAAACCATGCCCCGATTTACATAAATGTCCCAATTTACATAACACAATTTCCTATGGGTTTGCTTCGAGTTGAATAAAAAAAATCATTTTTCCTATGGGGTTGCTTCAATTGACATAAATACCATTTTCCTATGAGTTTGCTTCAAGTTAAGTAAAAAATCATTTTTCCTATGGGTTTGCTTCGAGTTAAGTAAAAAAACCCGATTTACATAAAAGCCTACGGAACATACTTTTTATGTAAGTAGGGGCTTTACTGTATATGCTAAGCACTTTTAAACACTGAAGGAGGCTGAGCTTGAAGAAGTTATTATTTTAGACTACAATTCTGAAAATCATGTCATGCTGGCTGTGATATTCTGGGAGCTGTACATTTTCCAAGCTATAATGTGGTTATGCAAAGAAGAACATGTTTTAGAGAACTGATCTTCATTTGTTCAGCTTACTGTCCTGAACAAAAGAGATATCATCTGATTTTGAAAGCAAAGTGAAATCAGGTTTGGTTAGCACCTGAATAGATGGAAACACCTAGGAAATACCAGGGATCTCCACACAGGGCTTAGCGTCCTATCTGAAATTATGGAGATCCAGTGCCTGACAGTCAGGAATTATAAGCTAGATGTATCAGTAGTGCACTGATGACTGACTCAGTATAAGCCATCTTCTTATATTCTAACAGATGTTGATACATTCAATATTGATCCACCATACTGAGCATGAAATGATGTTGAGACCAGCATCTTCTGTCACATAGGCTAGGTGGGCTCCTCTGGTCTTTCCAACTCTTCTAGTCACACAGCTGAAGGGAGTGTTGAAAGAATGAAGCAGAAGGTCTGTGATAGAAAGATCCTTAACTCATCAAACAGTTAACATCTTTGTATCAAGCAGAAAGTTGGATGGGCTGTTCCTTTTCTTAGCCAGGATTTCCTTCCAACTTTGTTGTTGTTCAGTCGCACAGTCGATTCCGACCCTCTGCGACCCCAAACTACCCAAAGGTAATTGGGTCTGTCCTTTAACTAGTGCAAAGGAAAAATCAGCCTGACACAGGGGATCAATCACACAGGACCTTGGGTAAAACCACAATAAAATATCTTTCTCATTCCAGTGCCTTTGTTATTATTCACCCTGTGTTGTCTTCTATAAAGGATCCTGTGAAATTAATGATCTAGCTGTGGAATTTTAAATAGTTGCTTCATGACTAACAACATGTGCTCTGTATCAGCTCAGGCTTGTATTTACATACTTCTCATGATAAATCAACATATGGTTCTTGTTTTGTGAAAGCAGAGTGCTTCGTATTGTATTATTATTCTCTTATTAATATCCCCTTTTGTGGCAGGGAAGATGTTTCATTTTAATTACTCTTCAAGGCACAGGGAGACAAACAGCCTGCTCACGGCTCTGTATTGAATCCTACTCTTGCCTAGCTCAGTGACAATGGTGAAGGATGTTGACCAGTAAGTATTATCATATGCAGCAAAATAGTACTAACAGATTCTCTCTTAAGAAGGGATTTCACAGCAGTCCTGTTAATGAACTTCCTTTAATGTTTGATATTTTTGTTCTTTGTGCCTTTTTTGCATATAAATTATTTGTATATAATTATAACTTTCCTTGCTTTTCCTCACTCTCCTTTCTTTCTATATGCAATTTAATTACCAAATCCAAACATTAAATCATAATTTATGACTTCTTTGGAATTGCAGGAATTGTTCTTTTTACCTTGTTTATAAGGATTTGGAGACATTGAGTCAAGTGGTTCTCTCTCTCTCTCTCTCTCTCACACACACACACACACAGATACAAGAAAACATCAAGCATTTTTCCTACTTATGTAGTCACAAAGGTCCTTTGTCATTTTGTTGTGTTCCCATTTCTCTCATTCTCTTTGAAGCATGGTGAATAATTCCTCTCCTCCGTCAGTGTTTACACCCTTTGGATTCAGCAGACACTTATCATATCCACCCTCAGTCGTCATTTAGCCAAGCTAAACATACGTAGCTCTTTGAATGTTTCCTCATAAATCAGCCCAAACCTTTCATCATTTTTATTTCCTTGCTCTGAATCCTATCCAATTTCTTGACATTGTTCAGCTATTTAGATACCTGGAGAATGGCTATTCCAGGTAAAGTTTTGCCGGAAGGGCAGGATCATTGCAAACTTAATTAAAACAACTCTCCTGCTTTGAATAACCGCAGTCGTCTCTCAGCTCTGGGACTTGATCCTCTCACAGCCCTTTTCTAACATGAGAAGAATTAATTTCACTTGTGCTAATGGTGAGTAAAGCATCCCCAAATCAACATCCATTGAAATGCGCTTTGAACAACATACTGTATATTCATTCCACACTGCAGCTTTGCATGCCTCATGCACAGACAGGGAATTGGTTGGGATTTCCTTTTCACCTTTGGTTCAATGTTACTAGGTTATAAGATATAAGGTATGCAGGATTGCCTGACTTAACAGTAACAGGTCCTGCTCCCTCCTTGGCTTCTCTCTGGTGATGTGTATGAAAGGGATCAGAGTGAGCTTGGTGTTATTTGCTTTCAGTGTTCTCATATACTGTACTCTGATCTAGGCTCCTAGTGGTGTCTCTGCCCTGGTATTGATGACTGTCATGGTCTTTTAGTTCTCAAGGAGTCGTAGGCCAGGGCCATAGTCAGGGGGTGGCTCGGGGGGGGGGGATCAGCCTCCCCCTGAGCTAACAGCCCCCACCCCATCCCACCCTGGGATGCTTTAATGTGATGGAAGAGGAGGAAGGGCCTGCTGAGAGGTGAAACACCACTGCTTTTCCTGGGGAAGCCCCATGCAAACCGGTGGCGCCCTTTGCACCCCATTGCACCCGGTCAGGAAGCACTCCTTGCTTCAGTTTTATTTGGTTCGCCCACCCAAGGTAACCAGCAAGTCTCTCCTCACAGTCTGGTGAGGGCGGGAAACCCAAATTTTCTTCTATGATTTAATTTAATTTTAATAGAGATGGTTTAAACCAGTGGTGGACAGGGAAAATTTTCACTACCACACAGTGGGTGGAGCCTACATTGTGGGTGGAGCCTACATCATGGGCGATCTAGTCATGCCTGCCATATGGCCATGTATACATCTGCAAACACAGGCAGCACTGGCTCTTTGGCTGTAAATGGAGATGAGCACTATACCCTAGAGTCAGATATGACTGGCTTTTGAGCAAGGGAGACCTTGAACCACTTGCAGGGACAAAACCTGCATACACTGAGAAGGGCACAAAGGGTAGGTCTACATATGTGTGGTTGTCTGCACCTCTTCGCAACCACAGAGGATTGACATCACCAGGTATCCCCATTTATTCAGAGTATCTCTAGATCTTGCTGTGTATCTCTAGACTTGTTGCCAAGTCTATTTAGTGATTTCCAGACTCCCCAACTTTCACCAAAACCAAATGCTATTCAGTGTTGATAGCAATAGCAAGCAATAGCAATTATATACTGCTACATAGTGCTTAGTGCACTTTTTTGGCAGTTCACAAGGTAATCAGCATTTTGCCCCCAACATGTGGGGTACTCATTTTACCAATCTCAGAAGGATGGAAGGCTGAGTCAACTTTGAGCTCTGTTAGGTGCAAATTCACAATGTCATCCGTTTTAGCTGCAGTATAGCAACTTAACCACTGTTCCCATTCACCCCTTCAGCAGGGTCTGCTGTTTTTGTTCTCCATAACTTTAGCCTTGCCTCTTCTGGTTTCATATCTAGAGGGCTTGAGATATGTGCAGAAAACTTTTATTTGGCTTTAGCCATTGTCTATGAGAGGGGTTCTCCACCTTTTCAAGCCAAGGGCTGGGTCACACTCCCTCAGATAGCTTTGGGAGCCAGACTGCCATTTTGCCCTGCCTGCCACACATGGCATTTCTGGGTGTTGTGGAGGCGGTGGGGGAGACACATGAAATGATGTCATAGGCCGCATCTGGCCCCCGGGCCATAGGTTGAGAACTCCCGGTCTATGAGGTTAGTGTCCATAAAGTGGATGTTTTTAGGATCTAGAAAGTGCCTCTTAGAAGAGTAGAAAACAAGTACACCCATATGCCTAGGAGTTGGATCCCCATGAAGTGGATGGTTTTGGTGCTGTATTAATTTATTTTGTTCATGCTTTGTTGGCACTTCTCAATGGGGCAATGCCACCCAAACAATATACTTTCAGTGGGGGAAACTCACTCATAATTTCCTCTCTGCTTCTCTGTTCTTTAAGTGGAAGTCACAGACTTGTTTTTTAAAAAAGGATTTGGTTTATGCTGGTTGTTTTTGTAATATAAGGAAAGATCTAATGCAGAGGTAAGCTGGTGCTTGATGGACTCAAAGATTTTCCTATGGATTGTCCTGCTCCTCTAATTTGCTCTATTACTTTGGGAAATCATTTCCTTTTTGTAATTTTGTAATTTTGTACCCTTAACCTCCCCCCCCCCTTTAATAAAATACAAAAACCCTTTTCAAGCGGCTACCTGGATTTTTGGCTCAGAAGATTTGTGGCATTAAAAACCAAATCTTGCCTTGATCAGCTAGTGGAATTTTTTGTTATTTTTAGTGGTTGTGGTGGCAGCTCTATCCTTGCAAGGGAGGCACTTTGCTTTTCAGGGCCTAGCCTTGTGGGTTTTTAACTGCAGTAGCTCAGTGGCTAAGAAGCTTGCCTTGTTAGCTGGAAGGCCGGCTAAAGGTAGATAAAATGTCTCAGTAATGTATAACTTCTTATTAATAATAATTTCATGTCAGAAATTATTCTGGGTTGAGAGGGTTTTTGCTGGAGAAACTCCACTCAGGTGACGCCTGAATGAGGCTCATTTCATGTCCCCAAGAGCTGAGACAGAGACAGGTGCTCAATCCGTCATACAGTACCTGGGTCTCGAACTGCCGACTTGCCAGCCTTCCAGCTAACTGTTTATTGAACATATGTCAGTAAACACAAATATCTGTTCCTCAATAACTACAGTACCTTCTTCCACTTAATACTTTCCACCCAGTGTCACACATGTCCTTTTCATACAGCTTTCATCACAAGATTACTTCATATGTAGGTCAATTTTCAGTCCAATGTGTGAACTGTCTTCAGTGAAACATCTTCAGTTTGACCTGGCTTCAATGTTATGAAAGTTCTGCTGGTGGTGGTTTGAGCTGTGATACTTTGAAACTACAGCCAATATGCAATAAAATCATATTTGTGAGCAATAGCCCATACCGTATCCGCAAATCCAAGAAACAAACAAGCCATGTCCCCATTACATTTCTGGTTGATGAGCAAAGCTCTGCTCCCCTGCCATGTCAAGTCCTCTATAAGCACAGAAATTGTACAAATGAAATTAACATGCACTTTCTTTCTTGTAATGTTCAACATCGTTGCAAGACAACCTAAGAAATCCTGAGAGGAAAAGAGTTCTCTGTTCTAAAGCTGCGATTTGCATTCCAAGCAAAGTTCCTATTAGTGCCAATGGAAGCTTATCTTGAAATGCCGGCTTTAGAGACAGGATTTTTATTAGGACTTGGAGGAGGAAAGAAATATTCCCACTCTGTGAGGTGGTTCATCAGGCTTTCCCCACAGCTGATGTTTACATTCTTCAACGAGGCATCTTGATTGTGTTCAGGAAATCTTACAGGCTACAAGATCCTTGAGTGCAAATGAGGATATCCCAGGGCATTACTTCTGGAAATGTCTGCACAGACTGATGTTGTTTTAGTGGTTTGTGTAACAATGTCCATGTTGGTAGAGAAGAGAATGAGAACAGTTGGTCCCACAGAACAACTCCCTGCATCACCTATTCATCACAATCTGTGCAGCTCCAGGTGCCGACCCTGAGGATAGCTTGAAAGTCTTTAACTAGAAATAGAGCCTTCTCAGTTGTGGCACCAACACTGTGGAACACTCTACCGGTAGAGCTACGCCAGGCCCCATCACTGGCTATCTTCAAAAAGCAATAAAAAACCCTCTTGTTCAAGGAGGCTTTTCAGGGTGTTGTCCAGTGGTGGGATGTCAAAATTTTTACTACCCCACCATGATGTCATCACAGTGTGGGCAGAGCTAATGCCATGACATCATGATATCATGGGCGGAGCCAACATCATGACATCATGATGTTGTGGGTGGGGCCAAATAAAATAAAAATAAATTTAAAATAATAATAAAAAATAAGCACACACACACCCCTCAACCCACCCACCCACTACACAAACCCGTAAATAAATTAAATAAATTAAATAAATAAATAAAATAAAATATACATTAAAATACACCCACCCACCCAAACACCCACCCACCCACTCCAAACACAAATCAACCAGAGCTTTTAAACCAGAGCTTAAAGCTTATTCTGGCTAATCTTTCTCACACTAGGTCAGTTGGAAGGAACTACAGAATAAACTCACCACAACATGGCTTCATTTTAGCACTTTTCAACTTTTCAGCAGTTAAAGAACTTAGGTACTAAGTCTTTGCCTAACCAGTTCTCTAGGATAATATGCCTTAATGTAAATGCAAAACAGCTGTACCTCTTTAAGGGTTCTCCAATTGGAACAGCAATTGGAACAGCACAGGTGTAGCTTTTTGATGAGGTAACTCCAAGACTTTGCTTAGAAACCCCAAGCCAGGCCGCTAGGCCTTTTTAGGAACTGTGGTAGTACGTCAATATAGGTAAAGGTATTAAATACACATTAAAATACACACAGACACACCACATCCAAAGGTGAGTCACTTACCTGGGGAGCAGGCTATAGGGAGCTTCAGGCTTCTCTTCCTCCTCCCCACTTGGGAGGACAGCAAGGAGGCTGGGCATATGCGCCAAGCACTGTAGGTGTGCATGCACACCAAGTGCTTGGCGCGCATGCACAGTGGGGGAACCAGTGAAAAGGTAAGTCCCGAAGGTGGTTCCCCCAAAAGCTGCTACCGGTTCTCCAGGACACTGGGGAAAGTTACTACCGGTTCTGGCGAACTGGTGCAGACCTGTTACATCCCATCACTGGTGTTGTCCCTTTAGCTATAAATTAGTCAGCCAGGTTGATCCCCTTTGCCAGGGGTTCCCAACCTAAGGCCTGTGGACTGGATCCGGCCCACGGGTCCATTTCATGTGGGGCCCATCCCTCCAAGGACACTCAATAAACAAAATGGCCACCCCTTTGAAACTGTTGGGGCAAAATGGCCACCCCCATCATGTAGTCAGGGCAAAATGGCCGTCCAGCCCTTGAAGCTGACTGAGAGAGTGTGACCCAGCCCCCAGCTTGAAAAGGTTGGGAACCCCTGCCCTATGCCCTCAGGTGCCAGTTGTTTTATTTTATTTTATTTTGAGACATATTTGTCAGTTGTCTGTTTTGATTTGTTGTGTGTTCTGTCATGTTATTTGATATCTGCTTGTACACCGCCCAGAGTGGGATACCACCCAAGTGGGCAGTATAGACATGTAATAAGTAAGTAAGTAAGTAAGTAAGTAAGTAAGTAAGTAAGTAAGTAAGTAAGTAAGTAAGTAAGTAAGTAAGTAAGTAAGTAAGTAAGTAAGTAAGTAAAAATAAACATAAAGCTAATGGAATGATGCCATCCTGCAAATTAAATATGGCAAAGAAGTCAGGTTTACTACTATATCTCCATCCTTAGCCAACTCAGAAAAGGTGAGCACAACACTTTGAAAGCAGGCTGAACTTTAGCTTAATATATTAGCCTTTCATGAGTGTATAGTAATCCATGTTTGTGGAGATGTCAGGAAAACCATGTGGCCTTCTGTGGGCTATGCCACTACAAAGACATGTCAAGGCTCCATCCTCCTATAGTCCTGTATGGCTGTAAACACTGTTGGCCAGTGGCAAGCCAGTAGAAGATGGGATCCATATGACCTTGACTAAGGCAAGATCTCTGTAAATCTTACTGAGCTACTCAGTAAAGGGGGAAAATATAGATGGCAATAATCACTGATTTGCTGATCACACCTAAGCAAGCTGATTAGTCAGTGCAGCTTTGGGTGGAAGCAAACATCTTTTGATGTGTTGTTTGCTATGGGATAACTCTCCAGGTTTATGGCCTTGGGTGGCTGTAATTGGAGGTTGCATCCTAAGGATCTATTCACACAACACATTTCACTCCCTCCCACTCATTTCATTATCCAAGGTTTCCTGAAAGAAAATTTATGCTTCTTTCAAGGGGACTTTGATTCTCGGGTGAGAATGTGGCAAGTCCTTAACAAATAACCAACACTCATAAATACTCTGGCGAAATCAAATGGATTCAGAAATGGCTTCAGGAAGCCAGCCAAAGGACATTTTTAATAAGTTCCTTTCAAAGGGTTAACGTGAATCCTCCAAGCTCTGCTGGCATTTATTGGGAAAAGAAATTCGTAGTGTAGATTCCGTTTGCATCTAAACGGCAGTGGGCATTTTCCTCAGCCAGAGGCAGCTCTCCCTCCCAAAGATGAAGCAACATGTTCTGGGCACTGCAGTGGAGGAACAGAAGATCTCTGAAAGCCATCAGAACTCCTGCCCTATGCTGTTGCCCATGCAGCACCTGAGTATATTTGCAATGCTTTCAATTCTTCAATGATGTTTCTTCTATGTCTCGAACATAGCCACTTCATGGACACCAAATACTTAGGTGACATCAAAAATCAAAGAGATGCTTTCTGCACACCTCTCAAGCTCTAAGTAATAATCCTGAAGAAGCTAGGTTAATCCTATGGAGACCAAAAACAGCACTCCCTGCCAAATAAATGATTGGATCATCTGGAAGTCACTCAATAGACTTCAAAGCAAAGTAGAGAGATCAAAGAACAATCAGGTAAAATGGAACTACTTGGAGCAAACTTTCTTTGAAGGTGGAGAAATTCTATCAATCCAGCATTTATATGCATTCAATTTATGCCCCACCCCATGTGCAAAAGAAGATATAGGAAATGGCCAAGATAACACTTTTGAAATAGCCTGCTTCTGGTAAAAAGTAGGTTAACTACTTTAACTTTTAATTTTAGCTACATTTCATATATATCTGTAATTTTAAACCACAAGACGGTGACACAAATAAGAAGAAAGATCCTCGGCATGTGTTATTCAAGAGTTCACACATCATACGGTAACTTTTCTCTGTCATCACCACATTCTTAGCCATCCCTTTCACAAGCATTCAGATTCCTCCTTTATTAATATTTAACAAATGCAATAGCAGTGAATTGACAAAATATGGTAATCATGTGAATTAGTGTTGCATCAGTTTTTTGCTCTTGCCACACCACTTAACTAAGAGAAAAAATGTTTACAAATTGAATTGCAGTTTTAGGGCTTCAGTGTAAGCAGAACACAGGAAAAAAGAGTAAAGCTCATTCCATACTACACTTCATTCTGTGCCATCATCATTGATATCATTTGGGCACATTTAAAAAGACCCATATAAGCAGTCACACAAGTCAAATGCAAGATAAAACGACATGAGTAAAAATGCTGAAGAACAACCCAAACAAAACAAATACAGTTCAGCCCTATTGGCTGAACAAAATATATCACAAACTCATGCCAAAAGAAAAATAAGTCCACTTGCAATTAGCACTACCATCATTTAGAAAGTGAGAAACTTTGCAGAAACAGCAGGAGACATACTTACTTATCTAATCATTTCCTAAGCTTATTTCCTTTTTGTTCTTGGGGGGGGGGGGGGGGAAGAGGCAGTAGCACATGAGACCATCTAGCAATCATTGAAGCCAGCTTTAGGGGATTCTCTGTATAAGTTTATCATTTGCCAACTAAATTTGTTTCCTCCTGTTCTATCTACAGAAATTTTTGCCTAAAAAATTAACCAGACTGAGGCTGGATTATATCTGTAGACCCGAGGGAGGGGCAGCATCTGTTTTGTGCCTTAGGTTGTCCTCACCTATCTTTAAGCTTCCTGTAGAGAAAGCAACCTAGGCAACATTCTAAAAACCTAGATAGCATAATAAAAACATCACCCTGCCAACAAAAGTGCGCATAGTTAAAGCAATGGTCTTCCCAGTATGGCTGTGAAAGCTGGACCATAAGGAAGGCTGAGCGCAGAAGAATAGACACCTTTGAACTGTGGTGCTGGAGGAGACTCTTGAAAGTCCCCTGAACAGCAAGGAGAGCAAATCAGTCAATCCTTAAGGAAATCAACCCTGACTGCTCATTAGAAGGACAAATACTGAAGCTAAAGCTCAAGTACTTTGACCATCAAATGAGAAGAGAGGACTCACTTGAGAAGGCCTTGATGCAAGGAAAGATCGAAGGCAAAAGGAGAAGGGGAGGGCAGAGGAAGAAGTGGATGGATGGAATCGCTGAAGTGATGGGCCTAGATCTGGCCGGGTTAAAGAGAATGGCAGAGGACAGAGGAGCCTCTCATGCGGTGGTCTATGGGGTCACAAAGCGTCAGACTTGACCATGCGACTGAACAACAACAAAAAGGAGAAAGCAAGTCCCATATTTTAGAACTTCAAGTACAAACAGTTCTCCAACTATGGAATGTGCAGTAAAAACTTAGTTGGGTAGATATGTGTGAAAAGGCTGTTCTGGAAATAATATCTTTCCATTCTCCCTTCTCACCTGTTTGTTAGACATTTCCAACTGAACTTTAGTCACATGCACTGAAATTTGGTCTATTGACAGACTTGGAAGCATAAAGAAAATTGACACGTATTTCCCATGAATAGTTCCATTACTCTGATGAATTTAGCTAGTCTAATGGGGAAGCTTAAAGAATAACTTTCTGTCCACAATGGATTTTTTGCCCTTTTTGGCAAATAATAAGGTTTGGGAGGGTGTAACCTAAAATAGATATTTCATAAAAGATTCATTCTTGAACAAAAACATTCTGAAAGCATGAAATGAGGAATAGACGGCAATCAGAATTCTACTTGAAGTGCTTTATAGTAATTACTTTAGAAAGTATTAACAAAAGAATCTTTTCAATTGCAGAATAGCTAGTAAGGTCTCTAGATGGTTCAAGGCCAAATAATTTCTGCAGCAAGGGGGGGGGGACCCCACCTTCAGTTCTTCAGCTTCGATCTAACGTATGTTAAATCAGCGCGTTTCAATTACTGCTTGTGTTATCCTTTTTCTTAAAAAAAAAAACCCCAAGGAATTGAAGCATTTCAGAACAATGTCTTTAAAACACAATCCTTATAGAAGATAGATAATCTGTGGCCAAGCACTTATTATCCCCTTTTACTTGTTCCTTGATTTCAAATAAGGAAAAATCTTTTATGATGTAAAGTCATGGACATTGTAATTGTAAATTAATTGAAACTGATGACAGTTTTGGATTGTGCAGGAGATTAACTGAGTGTTAGCACAAATACTTTAATAAAAAGACAGTTGTCAGTGCATTTTGGCATTACAGCCCTTTGATATAGTACATGTTGCTTCATTTGAATTTGATTTGTATTGTGTTGTTTGCCTTGTTCTTCATTGGTTCATGTCCTGCTTGTTACATGTATTAATCCTTTTTTAGCTAGGCATAAAATACCATATATTTCATTGTCCAGTGTAGTTATACATTCCTAAACTAAACACAACTGCTATGAAAAGGGTTCAGCACCCTTCCAAAAATTCAAAGCACAGATCGCTGGACACTATGAGTTCTTACTTGCATATTTGATAAAAGATGGTCCAATCTTGGTAAATGTGTCTGTTGGCTAGCAGTGATGCAATCAGATCCTTGTGGGGTGCAGAGAAGTAAACTGACCTTTGGATAGCCTGCTGGTAAAAAGAACAAGACAGCTCTTGGCAAGTAAATTTGCTTGTAGATATTCATATCAATTTGCCATTACAAGAGTCGTCCTTGACTAAGGTATTTTCCCACATAGTATTCCAGATACAGGGAGGTGAGTACACTGTACAAAAGTAACTACTTTTAAAGAATGACCTCATGATTTTCCAAGAACAAATCTCTGGTTTGAAATCTAAATAAGTGACATCTGGGAACTGAATGCACCAGCCTGCGCCCCAGATATAATCATTGCATGCGTACACATACAGTGTCAACTGATATTATAGATGTATCTTATCCCACTTACCCGGTTGATCTGATCCAGAATCCTTGGTAACTACCACAGAAATATGATCAGATTATTGGAGGACAAAGCCTGAAATCTTGGGTAGAATAATAATTTGTGATCAAATTTACTGTTTTGCGTTGTAGACTCCCCCCTCCCCCGCCGCCTCCACTACATCCATTGTGGCAAATGTATAACTCATTCTAGAGGTTTTGGAATGCAATGCTCATTATTCCTATGTTTTTGACATGTTGGAAGGTGTTGTTGAAAGCTGTAGTTGAAAACATCTGGAAGGCACCATGTTGGCAATGATTGAAATAGAGTTTCTTTGTCTCTTTCTTTGGATATTTTTCTGGTAAGCCATTTGGAAGTTGGTATATTCAGAAGGAGGATGAGAAGACTGGACAGAAGGAATAGGTGAACAATCGGCTCTCCACCCCAAATAATATCAGACCTTTATAATTATGAAGAAAAATGTAGAAAAGTGAGGGTGATGGTTACTAACATTACAAAACATCACTCTTAAGGGACTTTCATGCATTGCTACAATGACAGTTTCCACCAAAAATGCTTCTGTAGTGGTGAGATTTCTAACATCCACATGAAACTTGAACTGGTTTCCCACATGGGAGGTTGGATCTCACAACACTTAACCAGTAGATCACTATCATCAGCCCTCCTTTAGGTGATAAATATAAAGGAATGTACATTAAATACATAATTTGAACAGAAGACTATTCAAATGTCCCCATAGTTATGGAGAAACCCTAGTCTCACAAGACTATTCTACTTTTTCTTTTACTACTTCTACTACTACTCTACTACTACTAGAGGTTAGACACCATCCTTCCTCCAGTAAACAATGATGCTGTGTTGCAAATGGAAATGGTTTTTTTAGCCAAGAAGTTCTCCTTCCCATACATCTTTCTCCAATTATGTTACCATGAAGGAATAGCTGTAAAAATCAGTACCTTTTGTTTCCCTTTCTAGCATGGAAATGTTCTCTCTTCTGTTTTAAATGTTTTATAACTTCCTACCTTTGTTCATTCACTTTAGCATTTCTTCCTGTCAATCTAGGAAGTCCTAAACTATTCCCTCCCAATTCTCTCTAATCCAGTATTCAGTATTCTAATTCAGTATTCTCTCTAATTCAGTATTAATATGAATTAGCCTCCAATACTTCTCTCTGCTCCTTTCTCCTGGCTAGTATTTGATATTATTTATTTGTTTGTTTGTCCAATTTATAAACTGCCCAACTTGAAACTGTCATTGTAGCAATGCATGAAAGTTCCTTAAGAGTGATGTTGGGGAATCTTATGTTCTCCCTATCCATGGCAAAAAAAATATCAAATATCATCAGTGTCCCACATTATGTGTGAAAATAGTGTGCCTTTTTGCTTCATGTATATATAAAGCATCCCTTTATTTCTACACATCCAGTGGTCACATATGGATAAAAAACTTTTTTGGGTAAAGGCTTTTAGCTACTTAAGTGTGAAAGTTTATGGTGCTATACCATCTAGTCTTGTATGAGAGTTACTTGAACATCTGGATGAGATAAAGAAATCAGACCATGATGAACTAATTTAGAACTGGAACCTATAGGCTGCAATATTTTTTTGCAGTAAGTAAATGGTGAGACCATGAGTTCTTTGCAATGAATTGCAAATAACAATAATACCATGGAAATGACAATGTTGATTGAATTTGTTAAGTTTAAAGATTAAGAAAAGAAAGAACTTTAGGAAAGCTTGACTTCCTTTTACTAATTTTATTAATACCATATTTAATTTAGAAACTGATAGCTACTTTTTTGATATACTGTATGTATTAATTGGTTTTATTTATCATGTAAACCCACATTATTGCATTGACCCATACAAATAATAATAATAATCAGAACCTCCTACAACTTATTGCCATGGCAGAACGGACACATGGATCCTCTTTGCCTTAATGTACATGCTGAATATGTAGAGCATATGCTACAACATGGCACCTCTTACAATTCTTGCCAATCTTCTGGAAAAACCAGTTCAAACCCTTATCTAAATTGTCTTTACGAATATGTTTTTTGGGGGGATCATTTAACATTTTCATTTGAAGCAGACATTTCACCTATTAAGATATAACTAATGCTGTGAAAGAAGATTTTGCTCACAAGAAATAAGGACATAACGTTAATGCTGCAGATTCAGAGCAAAGCCCTCTACCAGGATACTCACCATAGTAGGTAGTCACCAAGGAAGCAGATGGTGAGTATCCTGGTAGGACAGAAGGCATGAAGACTACCCATCCTGTGTTCCCTAGACATGCAGACTCTAATGCCGGAGGCAGTGGTGGGTATCAGCAGGTTCGCACTAGTTCGCCAGAACCGGTAACATAAATTCTGCCTGGCCCTGCCCATCCAAGATTTGAAATAAAGTCATCCTAATTTGGGTGCAACGCAGGGCTTCCCCCTGGCCATGCCCACCATACCACACCCACAGTGTGGCAGTAAAAATTTTTTTTGAGCCCACCACTGGCTGGAGGTGATACATAATGGCTGGAATCCAGTAGTAAATCACAACTAGAGAAGGCCCATTGAATCAATTAGGATTTGGTGGATCAACACTAACATTAGAGCCACTATATCTATTCCACTATATAACACGTAGGTAGACTGATGATAGTGATCTACTGGTTAGGTGTGTTGTGAGATCTAACTGGGAAAATAGTTCAAATTTCATGTGAGTCGAGCTCACTATTTCAAATCCTCATCTTTACTGGGGGGAAAAAATACAACACCTGCTTTCTAAACAAGACCAAGGAGCAGAGCAAGTTTGCGGAGACATCAAGACCTTCACATGGGTAAATATAAGATGGAACACATTACTTTTGGGAGTATCAAGGGCATCATAAGTTTCTTTGCAAATAATGGAAGAGCTGGTAAGTGCTTACAAGAAACATACTTTTTAAAAAACTTTTTCTTATTACTTTTTGAAAACTAAAAAGTTTCTGGAACATTATTAGGTTGACCTCCCCAATTTTAAGTCATTCCTTTTTTAGATGAATTTTTAAAATAGAGAGTATTAAAAATGAGTGAGCATGTGAGAGATAGAAAGCAACTAACCCAATGACTTAAACCAGGGGTGCCCTAACTACGGCCCGGGGGAAGGATCCGACCCCAATGCCAATTCATCCGGCTGACAAAGCCCTTGTCACTCCTGGAAGCGGAAGTAAAACGTCACCATATGGGTGCATTTTACTTCCGCTTACAGGAGCGACAAGGCTTCATGGACTTAACAAATTGGCATTGGGGGCTGTATCCGTAGTTTGGGCACCCCTGAGCCACGCGACCAGCCCGTGGCCTGGAAAGTTTGGGCACCCCTGACATAAACAAAGGAATGTAACATATAGTGAGTTATACACAAAATTACTTGTTAAAAGTAACTCAAGCCCTGTTAGAGGCAGATGACATTTATCTCTTTGCTTTTGGGGGGCATTTGATAAAACTAAGAAGGCCCAGTGGAGCAAATGTAGAGAAAGAAAGACAAACAACAAAATCCTTCCTTTTGGAGGGATAGTGGTGGAATTGTCTAGAGTGTTTGTACAGAGATTAAATATTGGCATATTTACTTTGGCAGGTTTTACTCTGTTTAATGGTTATAGTGAGAGGAATTGGCCTTGTTTTCTTGCTTCCCAGAAGATGAAAGGGATGGTTTTGCACACACATGATAGTAACTTGCTTGCAACTCGATATGAGGTTGGTAGAATTCCCAGCCTTCTTTTTTTGGCGCAATCTGGGAATTTTGTGAAACAAAACCTGCTTTCTAAGCAAGGCCAAGGAGTTCCCAGAAACTATTTTAATTTGCAGAGAGCTAACATAGTTTTTTTCAGTTCAGTGGCAATGCTTGTGCCTCAGTTTAGCCTGCTGCTCCACTGTTCTGGTGCTAATTCCTGCTGTCCATCCCCCACCCCTCCAATGGCTGCAATCTGATTTTCAAAAGTTTTTTTGCTCCTTCCTAAATCTAGGGCTGACCTGCATTGGAAACTCAAATGTTTGAAGCTGAAACCTTTCTCTGCCATCCTCCTGCACAACATCAGATTTTAATTCTAATCTAACAGTTGAGCTTTTGCTTCTAAATGCCTTTTACAAAATTGATTCAATGTGTAGATTTTTTGAGACTTTATTTTTCTCTTTTAATTCTGAGACTTCCATAGCTTTGGTTTTCCAACCAAGATTTTCTTCTTTCCTTTCTAGACACCCTCTTTTCCCCTCTAGAAGCAAATGTTATTGCACTTTATAACAACAAATGACATTTTTAATAATGAGAAGGCTAAATATTCCTCCCTTTGTTTTTTAAAACCAAGATCAGTACTGGATTTTTGAATTGCTGAATTTGGATTCTGGGATGGCGGAATAAGCCAGCATTTGACTGACCTGGGGCAGCTCTCAAGAAAATTCATTAAAGATTACTCACAAAGTGAGAAAGTGTAGAAAGAGAAGGTGAGAATGTTAGATTATAGACCCTAGACATAGTTAGGATTTTTATGCAGTGACCAACAACACTCTAGGTCAAGGATCAGCAAACTTGGCTCTCCAGGTGTTCTTGAACTTCAGTTCCCAGAAGCCCTGATCAGCAGGTGTACTGACTTGGGCTTCTGGGAATTGAAGTCCAAGAACACCTGGAGATCCAAGTTTGAGGAACCCTGCTCTAGATAAAGGTCGCCCTTGCTCGAAAGCCAGTCATATCCGACTCTAGGATTCAGTGCTCATCTCTGTTTATAGCCAAAGAGCCAGCACTGCCTGCATCTGCAGACATGTCCATGGACGTGTGGCAGGCATGCACGAAATGCTGTTTATCTTCCCACCGAAGTGGTACTGTATATAATGGAATATAAACCTAGTTTTTTAGTCCCAGAAATGAGCCCCAAAAAGGGGAAACAGCTTATACTCGGGTCAGTGACCATGAGGATCCCAAGACTGCATCAGATTGAGACACACCAACAATTTAATTAATTATTTTCATGTATTTTGATTATTGAAATTCACTAGCAGCTTCGGCACTTCCCACTCTCAGCTTATATTTGGGTCAATCTATTTTCCTGGGTTTTCAGGTCAAAATTAGATACCTTGGCTTATATTCGGGTTGGCTTATATTCGAGCATATATGGTGTCTATTTATCTACTTGTAATTTCTTGCTTTCAAACTGCTAGGTTGGCAGCAAATGGGTCAGAGACAGGAACTCACTCTATCATGCAGTACCCGGGTATCGAACTCTGACCTTCTGGTCAGCAAGTTCAGCATCTTAACCACTTGAGCCACTGTACATAATTATATATATATATATAAAATATGTTATAACTCTCATAGATCATGACACTTTGTTTCAAAATAAAAGCCAAGTACACCAGTTCTAGAGGAAATCAATACAGTAATACCATGGATAATGATTGTATCGGATAATGCTAGAATCGGATAATGATGCAAGTTCTTTGAAAAAAACTTGCATCGGATAATGATTCTGGATAATGATTCTTAGCATTATCCGAGGCAATGGTCTCCGGGTGTGGGGTGGTTTGGGTAGAACTACCCAATCCACCCCCTCCTGCAACGGTTTCTGCGACTGCAGTAGGGTCAGGGAAAAGCACGCGCCTTTCCCCCCAACCCTACTGCAGTCACAGAGACTGTTTGTGTCTCTTTTCCTCCCTGTATTTAAACTACAGGGAGGGGGAAAGAGAGAGACGTGATTGGGTCTCTAGAGAACCAATCACGTCTCTGTCTTTCCCCCTCCCTGTAGTTTAAATACAGGGAAGAAAAGTGTAAGACACGATCGCGATCGTGTCTTACTCTTTTCCTCCCTGTATTTAAACTACAGGGAGAGAGAGACTGCTTGTGTCTCTTTCTTTCCCTCCCTGTATTTAAAGAGAGGCCACTGCAGGTGGGGGGGTGGCTTTAAAGGCAGGGTCTCTTTCTTTCCCTGCCTGCCTTTAAAGCGGTTTGTCCCTGAAGTCAGGGTTTTTTTTTTTAGCGTTGTTCGATGCATACATCGGACAATGTTAAAAATCGGATAACGTCATGACTTGTGGAACCAAGTCATAACGTTATCCGAGGTATTACTGTACTAGGTTTATTGCCTTCTTGCTTCCCCAAGATTATACATAGTGTTGAGAATATGTCTTTCCACCTGGAGGCTCCTTAGGGATCCTTTTGCCCTAGGAAAGCCATTGGAAGCCTTGGGATGGAGCAGGGAGCCTGTAATATGAGTAAATGGCTACTGCCAAAATTGCTGCTGGGTTTCAGAAAAACTGACAGTGGTCTCGCATCAATTTTTTAATATATATTAAAGGCTTTCCCACTCCAAAGGAAAGCTCCCAAAGGTCTCTTTGGGGCAAGATGAATCCTTAGGAAGTCTAGGAACCTCAAAGAGGGAGGGTTAATAAGTTTTAAACTTAATTGATTTAAAGATTTCTAAAGATGGTAAGGATGTCACCATCATTTATATGGCACAGATGTACCAACTGAACTCCTGCCAAATTATATTGCTTTTGAAATGTAACTTTGTTGCATCCTCATTTTTTTAAAAAAGAGGGTCATGGAAGTGTAATGATACAGTGTTCTTGATCTCCCTGTCTTGAATCCATTTTACTTGGGCAGGAAAGTATGGCCAAGGACAATGGCTTGATTAAAATTCTTCCAGTAGCTAGATAAAATTGCGTAGCAGGCCCAAGCCACACTACCACCTATCAGTTGGCCTTGTGTGTTCTTGAGAAGGGTGCTGCTCGAATGACTTGCTGTAAGTGAATTAATAAAGTGTTTCTTTAAGTATTGCACAACACTTTGTATGCCTTTATTTCTATTTAGATCCTACACTGGTGTCCTAAAACTGTGGACTTCAGGTTCCCTGTGGCTTCTGATCTCTTCCTGTGTGGCCCTTCAGCCTTCTTGTCTACTGCTATCACCCATAAGGCATTTCCCCTCAGACTCACATTGTTCTTCCTGCCTGAAGCAGCACCATCTACTGCTGTTTACCTTGTATTTTTTAATCAACAAAACCCACAACTACAAAATTGTTTCTTCTGGTCTCCATAGTTCCTTTTGTCAGCCCCTTCTTTGTCTTATCCTCCATACTAGCGTTTTGGCCACTCTGAGTGCTTTGCTAGTCAGCAGAGCACAAGTACCAGCACCACTCAGCTTTTCACTCTAGAGAGCAAGGGCAACCTTCATTCATTACTATGTTGAAGGCTAAATATGTGTGAAAGGAAGGTAAAACACCTGGGTGGAGAGAGGGAGAAAGGTGTGTGTGCGTGTGCGTGCACGCGCGTGTGCACTCCTTTTCTGCAGAAGCAGGCTAGACTTCTCTCTCTCCCCCTATCTCTCTTTTACCTTCCTTTTGCACATATTTAGCCTTCAACATAGTAATGCATGAAGGTCACCCTTGCTCAAGAGTGAAAAACTATGTGGTACTGGTACCTGTGCTCTGGTGGAGGCAGCAGACAAAGAAGGGGCTGACAAAAGGAACTATGGAGACTAGAAGAAACAATTAGTATATATATTTACATTACACTTTAAGGGTGTCTGTTAGAAACCTTGACTTGAATATTAATGTCATGGATAACAAAGAAACAAAAAACAAACCAACCAACTACAAATATCATACTGACTAGGTAAGCACATTGTAGCTAGATAAAAGGGTTCCTCAGTAAAACATTATTCCAGAATGGATTGCATTCAAGTTAAGAATTCTTCATTGAACTCTGGATGTTTACTTTTGATCTACATTGGTAAGTTAATAAATTTGTTATTCAGTCAAACCTCGCATAAAGAGTGCCTTGCTTGAAGAAAAACTCGCTTAAAGAGCAGAATTTTCTCTGAATGTTCGCTTCGCTTAGCAAATAAAACCAGTTTTTTTTAGTTTCAGACCAGCTTTTGCACTCTCCTGTTTCATCCTCATCAAGAAGCTCTCTAGATCTTCACTTTCTGCCATTAGGGTAGTATCATCTACATATCTCAGGTTGTTGATGTTTCTCCCAGCAATCTTAATTACCTCTTGTGTTTCATCCAGCCCTGCATTACGCATGATGTACTCTGCATATAAGTTAAATAAGCAGGGTGACAATATACAGCATCGTCATACTCCTTTTCCTATTCTAAATCTTTTCCTATAGCCCATCATATATTTCCATTCTGATCCAAGGGGCTCATATAGCCTCCTTAATTAAGGAAAAACCACTGAGAAGAGAGTGCTACTGCCAGCCTCTGAGCTGTTATCTGTATCCTTAGATCCATCTACAGTACTTGTATTAAAGCCTATCTAATGCCAAGAAAGGATTGACCACCAAGTAATTTTGGCTCGCAGTGTACTTAACCTCATATCTCCCTAGACACCCGAAGGAGGAGGAGGAGATGGAGATGTACTTATTCATATTATAAATATGTACAAACACATTGTGTGTGTGTGTGTGTGTGTGTGTGTGTGTGTGAGAGAGAGAGAGAGAGAGAGAGAGAGAGAGAGAGTATATACACCAGGCATCCTCTCAACCTACAGCCCATGGGCCAGATCCAGCCCACAGCACCAAATCATCCGGCCTGCACCCTTGCTCCAGCTGCCACTGGAAAGTTTCTCATGAAATTTAAAGATAACTCACTATCTTCCTTCAGAGTAGAAAAAGTTTGGCTGTGAAAGAGTAAACATCCCTTCCTTCTAAACCCTGATGGTCTCATTCCATTTCAGAGGATTTTATTTCAGAGTCACTTTGAAGGTCAAAGAGGCTGTGGACCAGATGGGTTTGTCTGATTGCCCCAAATCAATTAAAGTGAGCAGTGGGGGAAATGAATATATAATGTTTTCTTAGCAAACACTGAATGCAATGATTGTTGCGCCGCACAACAAAGCTTATACTGTATTGTGGCTTATTCCTGAACACTTCTGGAAATGCCCATTTCATCTGGAAGCTTACCATAAAGAGCTATGTTACTAACCATTTGCTGGTACTGTATTTGCCACCTACTCGTGTTTGTTTCCTCTTCTTTCCACACCTACCTGATGGCAGAGGGAGGCTGAGTAGTGTTTACATTTACAGGGACACATCCTTCAGGTTCTCTGAAGCTAGAAATGGTATGTTTCAGTTTGGAGTGTAATGGCCAGCTGTTCCTTTAAAACTTATATCCCAGCTAGTTGAATGGCACAAACAAATGTGGAAGCACTCTAGGCAAATAATAACAGGACGAGTTGTTTGGCTTCCCGCCCCACCCCCTCACATTCCTTGGCAAGCTTTTCAGTTGTAAACAGCTGTAAAGTTTTAGTATGTTTATAAGTTATAAGGTAAAGGTTTCCCTTGCTCAAAAGGCAGTCGTATCCAACTCTATGGTTCAGTGCTCATCCCTGTTTCAAAGCCAAAGAGCCAGTGCTGCCTGCTTCTGCAGACATTTACATGGTCATGTGGCAGGCATGACTAGACACCATAGCTATATGTAAAATATTATTTCCATTGCTGCTTTGGAAATGCCATATCAGGAGATAGTGAAAAACAGTGGGACATGTTCTGAGTTGGTTTGCTTGCCTATGGTTAAAGCACTATTAAAAAAGAAGTGGATTTATGTTTCATATTTGATTGCTTCTGATAGCTTATTGTTAGCGCTGTAGGTAATTCATTTGAAGGGGTCCTGTGGGCTGAGTGAATTTTTGTGCTTAATGTTAGTCTTAGACATTCAATACATCTGTGCAGATTGTTGAATTGAATGGAGAAAAATAATTTATTCCTCATTTTATTATTAATTGGGTTATGAGTTACTTGATGATTTATTTATTAATTTTATGAGGAGTTGAGTGTGGTTTTATCTAATGAATTAATAATAGGTGGGAATTATTTAATGCATCAGTTTCTATCTTGTTTATATTTTAGATAAATAAGTTAATAAATATGAGCATGGATTAAGATTAATAAATTAAGCATGATTAATGGAAGTCCAGTGTTATCAAAGTAAAATACTTATTTTTAGACATATAATGTCTCCTAAGGAATATCCCAAAGCACAAGAAACTAAGGGAAATGATGAGGGAATTCATAATTTGGTACTAGTAAAGATCGAATAAAAAGTATTCCCTTTAAAATTTTGAATTGCATGATAGGAGATCCAAGGAAATAGAGTAGAAAAGAATAAAGACATGTTTTCTGCTAGAAAGAGATGAGAAATATGATAAGGAATTACCTGCATTAAAGATTAAATTAAGATTCAAATTTCAGTGCAAAAATAAAGAAATATTGGCTGTGGAATACAAGAAAGGCAAGTACTGTATAGAGTGGCAACATTTATTAGTAAAGGTAAATGTTTCCCTTGCTCGAAAGCCAGTCATATCTGACTCTATTGTTCAGTGTTCATCTCTGTTTCAAAGCCGAAGAGCCAGTGCTGTCTGCTTCTGCAGACGTTTCCGTGGTCATGTAGCAGGCATGACTAGACAACGGAGTGCATGGAATGCTGTTACCTTCCCACCGAAGTGGTCCCTATTTATCTACTTGCAATTTCTTGCTTTTGAACTTCTAGGTTGGCAGGAGCTGGGACAAAGATGGGAGCTCATTCCATCCTGCAGTACTTGAGAATCAAACTGCTGACCTTCCGCCTCCCAGTCAGTGTCTTAGCAACTTGAGCCACTTTAGACTGAGCAAAAAGGTGAAGAAACAACTGGCTGAAAACACTGTGTTATCAGAGACAAGAATGTGCTATGAGATATTGCTTCTCTCTACCCATCCCATGTTGACAAGCCAATCAAACAGTGGGGGAAAAACACAGTGTACTCCACTTTTTCTGAAAGTAGCATGGTAGCTTAGGGAACACATTGGTGCCCAAGATATAATTCCATTTTCCAACCTGACACCTATCATTAGCAGTAGCCATTTCACTTTCTCTCATGGTCGAGGTAGATCTCAAGTATTGGGTCTCTGAAAACAAAAGCGATAAAGCTAGCACCAAGAGGCATTTTTGCCAGTGGTGGGATGTCAAAATTTTTACTACCCCACCGTCATGACATTGTGGGTGGGACCAAAGAAAATAAATAAAAATAAAATAAAAATAAACACACACACACACACACACCCCTCAACCCACTGACCCACCTACAACACAAACCTGTAAATTAAATAAATAAATAAATAAATAAAAATTACATTAAAATACACCCACCCACCCACGCCAAACACAAATCAACCAGAGCTTTTAAACCAGAGTTTAAAGCTTATTCTGGCTAATCTTTCTCACACTAGGTCAGATGGAAGGAACTACAGAATGAACTCTCCACAAGATGGCTTCATTTTGGCACTTTTCAACTTTTCAACAGTTAAAGAAGTTAGGTGCTAAGTCTTTGCCTAAACAGTTCTCTAGGATAATATGCCTTACTGTAAATGCAAAACAGCTGTACCTCCTTAAGGGTTCTCCAATTGGAACAGCAATTGGAACAGCACAGGTGTAGCTTATTGAGGAGGTAACTCCAAGACTTTGCTTTAAAACCCCAAGCCAGGCCGCCAGGCCTTTTTAGGAACTGTGGTAGTACAGTACGTCAATATAGATAAAGGTACAGTGGTGCCTCGCTTAAAGAGCATAATGCGTTCCACAGGATTGCTCTTTAAGCGAGTTTGCTTTTTAAGCGAAACACCATTGTAAATGACCAATTGTGGGGGGTACTACAAACCCCAATTTATTTGTTAAGTGAGTTTTTGGTTGGTTTTATTTGTTAAGTGAAGCGAACATTCAGAGAAAATTCGGCTCTTTAAGCGAGTTACTCTTTAAGCGAAACGCTCTTTATGTGAGGCACCACTGTATTAAATACACATTAAAATACACACAGACACACCACATCCAAAGGTGAGTCACTTACCCTGGGGAGCAGGCTATAGGGAGCTTCAGGCTAGCAGCTTCTCTTCCTCCTCCCCACTTGGGAGGACAGCAAAGAGGCTGTGCATACGCACTAAGCACTGTAGGAGTGCATGCACACCAAGTGCTTGGTGCGTATGTGCAGTGGGGGAACCAGTAGAAAGATAAGCCCCGAAGGTGGTTCCCCAAAAAAAGCTGCTACCGGTTTTCCGGGACGCTGGGAAAAGTTACTACCGGTTCTGGAGAACTGGTGAGAACCTGTTACATCCCATCACTGATTTTTGCAGAAAATAAAACAATGTTTACATGATATTAAGAAGTGAACAGAGCAGGGGAAGGAACCTCTGGCCTGCAGGTCTAATTCAACCTGTGTATTACTCAAATCTAGGCTCTTCAATTAGTTTAAATTGAAGATTTATATATATACACATATACACATACAGTCAAACCTCGCATAAAGAGCGTTTCGCTTAAAGAGTAATTCGCTTAAAGAGCAGAATTTTCTCTGAATGTTCGATTCGCTTAAAAAATAAAACCAACCAACAACTCGCTTAACAAATAAATTGGGGTTCTCAATCCCCCCCACAATTGGTCACTTACAATGGTGTTTCGCTTAAAGAGCAAACTCTCTTAAAGAGCAATCCTGTGGAACGCATTATGCTCTTTAAACGAGGTACAACTGTGTGTGCGTGCGTGTTTGTGTGTGTGTGTGTGTGTGTGTGTGTGTACAATAAAAAATTTAAACTAATTGAAGGAATTATAAATATTAGCAAGAATAAAAATAATAACCGTGCATTAAAAAGAATGCCAGCAACAGAACACCTATTGGCGATGGAAAAGTTAATTGCAACCTATCCGTCGGCCATTGGCAGTATATCTTTAGTTGTTTTTTAAATATGAGCAGCTCAACTGGAAGAGAGTTCCACAAAGTTGGTGCCATCACTGAGAAGGCTCTTCTCTGAGTCACAGCCTTTCTTGCTAATCTCGGACATGAAGCTGCAACATCTGGGAGGAACAAGTGATGTGGGTTGATGTTCTGAGGGGAAGACATTTCGCCAGGTAGGAAGGTCCCAAACAGTTTAGTGTATACTGCATAGTTTGCCTCTAATAGCAAATGAATTTTAACAATATTATGGTGCTTTGGCAGATGGATTATCATAACATTCTTCATTGTGGTCTCCGTGACTTCGCACAAAAGAGTTAATCATGCACCTGTGCAGACATCATCCAGAATCTTCCAGAGCTAAAAGAGCCATTTGGTCCCCCCCCCCCCACTCCCCAATATCGCTCTCACATTTCCACCTAACGGCTCTCTTCAGTTCATTCTTTCCTGACTGAACAAAAACATTGTCAAAGTCTTCCAGAGTGTTCTTCATCCACAGAGAGAAAAAGTCTACTGTTTATAAATAGTTCAACTTACCGTTTATACTTGTTCTTCATCCTTTGTTTGTTTACCAAAATAAAGGAAGAAAGATAAAAGGAAAGAAATAGTTTTACTATTATTTCACTATTTATTGCTGTGTCAGGTCCATTTAAGTGGTACGTTGTTTGCCAAAATAAACTACCTTTAACAGATGGACTGTTCAAGTCCCTGTACTACTTAGGTCTGTGATAGTGAACCTTGGCACTCCAGATGTTCTTGAAGTTCAGTTCCCAGAAACCCAAGCACCCTGTGAACCCACATGAATGGGTTTACTGTGATTCATCCGGCCCACGCTGCCCTCGTCACTCCCAGAAGCGGAAGTAAAACATGCCCGTAAGGGAGCGACGAGGGCAGCGCGGGCCAGATGAATCACAGTAAACCCATTCTTGTAGATTCACAGGGTGCGTGAGCTTCTGGGAATTGAAGTCCAAGAACGTCTGGACTTAGGTGAACATCACCAATCCAATTCTTGATAAATTTGTAAAATAATAGAAAATCACCAGAGTAGCTCTTAAAAATCATTGGTCTCTAGATTGAAGATTCATTTGTGGCAAAAGTCACTGCAAGCTGTTACCTCAGTTCCACAGCCAAGTCAAACACCTTTACAGAACTCTAAGACTAAACCCAAACAGAATATTATGGAGGCCCCAGTAACCCATTCAGAATCGGCTACTCAACAAACTCAACTTTCACCCCCACCAGCTGAAAGTTCTGTATTTCTCAAAACTAGTAAGTTAGCCTTAAAGAAATTGGTTTTAAAAAATCAAAAACTGACAAGACAATAAGTGATAATCATTCATCATCGCCTAAAGCAGGGGTGGCCAACCTACGGCAGTGGCACCAATTAATCTGGCCTGCAGTAAGGACCCTGCCACCTCTGCTGCCTCCACAAGAAGTGCTGAAAACACACAGAATCATGCTGAAAACAGCCAACAACAGACAAAAATATGCTGCCCTCACTCCTGCCATCACAGGAAGGGGCGGACGCAGCCAAAACCGTCGAAGACGCATGTGACTGCACCTGTCGCTGCCACCACCCGAAGTGGCGGGGGGAACCTCACCTCCAGCCTGCGTACCTGTCTGAGGTGGCATGGTCCAGCCTATGGCGTGAAAAGTTGGCCAGCCCTGGCCTAAATCTCACAAGAAACTCAACAGGATAGATATAATGTGATATGTCTAGGGAATGTGTCAGAAGGGGAGTTGCCTGTTTACTTGCCAAATCCATCAGTTGGCCAACCTTGGCACGCCAGCTGTTCTTGGATCTCAATTCTCAGAAGCCCAAGTCAGCACATCTGCTGATCATGGCTTCTGGGAACTAAAGTCCAGGAACAGCTGGAGCACCAGCGTTGGCCACCCATGAGTTAGCCCATCAAGATCTCACTCCTGGGATCAATTATGTGACCAGTCTCCTCGTTGTAGCCATTCCAAAGAATAGAAAGAGGTTGGTCCTGTTGTTTCCAATACAAAAAGCCATGGAAAGAGGAAATGTAAAGATTGTGGTCATGTTGAAACTGAGTTTGATTCCAACACTAGAACTTTGACATAAAAAAAGCATCATGAGGATAGTCAGGATTGGATAGCTCACCCAAGTGCTTATCTCAGCACATAATAGCAAATACCTAGGCTAAATTCTTAATACAGTAAAACACTGGATAACGCTAAGACTTGGTTCCACAAGTCTTGGTGTTATCCAATTTTTAGTGTTATCCGATGCATGTTAAAATCCTATGGGATGGATCAGATAACGTTAAAGCTCCATAGAGATACATTGTAACCGCACAGGCTTTAGCGGTTGTTATCCGATACATCCCATAGGACCTTAACTTTATTCAATCCAATTCTCCTCCCCAGATTACTTAACGTATGCGATTTTAGCGTTATCCAGTCCAATCGTTATCCAGTGTTTTACTGTACCTGTATTGGTAATTTCCAATTGCATTATGCCTCCATAAAAAATTAATAAGATTTTAGCCATAACTAAATAAACATGTACATAAGTATCAACTAAGCGTTATAAAATATCAGCTGACTCATAATTCTTTAATGTGATAAATCATAATTACTTAACATAATATGCAATCATAATTATTTAATGTACTGCTGAAAATAACATAAGTGCTCTGTAATTAAATGTGTAAAAATGTATTTGACAGAATTCCATGTCAGTATTTATTCTGTGTATGAGAACAATATGGGATTGGTTTAGAATTTAAACAATGAATGCAGTTTATATATACTGTAATGACCAAAGAACAAAAGTTGTAATTAATGATTATCTATCACTTACTTTTAATTCCCCCCTCCAGGAGAGCTGCTTTGTCATGGTGAGGGGCGTGTGTGGTTCAAAGAGGTTGTGGGCTATACAGTGTGGGGCCACCTAAGACAAACAGGCTAGAGTAGAGAACTCATACCAAATGTGATCCACTGGAGCAGGAAATGGCGACCCACTCCATGGAGGTTAAAAAGGCTAAAAGATATGACACTGGAAGGTGAGCCACTCTGGCCGGATAGTGTCCAACATGCTACTGGGGAAGAGGGGAGAGCAAATACAAGCAGTCTCAGAAAGAGTAAACTGGCCAAAGCTGAAAGGATACTCAGCTGTGGATATGTCTGACAGTGAAAGGAAAGTCTAATGCTGTAAAGAACAATATTGCATAGGAACCTGGAGTGTAAGATCTATGAATCAAGGTAAGCTCTTTTTGTCCGTACTTTAGTGTGATTGCAAAAAACAGTGTATCTCCTGGAGTGGAGGGGCCATGAAAGGCCAAGTGGTCATGAGGCTATGATGTGTTCAAGCACCCCTTTAATTTGATGAGGACATTGTAAGAGTTGACCTACAATGGATCGGGTCCTTATATGTTGTTCTCAAGTAGGCAATAAGAATTTTTAGCACAGGCTGTTTTAGGAAGAACAGTGAATCTGCCTGTTTCTGAGAACAAGGATTCAGTCCACCATGTCTGTGGGGGCCTGATAAACCAGCCTAAATCCCTCTTCAGTTATGTGAGTTTTTAGAACAGTGTAAATGAAGTTGTGGCAGAAATCAAGAGAAAACTCTCTTTTTGTATGTCTATTATCTTTATCTATATCTATATCTGCATTTATATCTGTTTTAAACTAGTAGGACAACCCGAGGATAGGCTGGACACTGGATTCATTGTCCATTATATTCCTGTTCCATCTTGCTATCTATTAAGAATTATGCCATCTCAGGTTAATGAATTGCCAAACGGTTTTTGATTATCCTTTCTTCTTAATTGCTTGAACTGGTCTAGAGGCAGAACAATTTGTAACACTAAGTGACGTTGTTCTCAATACAAAGCAATTCTAGATGGCATCACATAGGGCATTTTGCCAAGAAAGGAAACCCTAAATAAAACATTTTCAGTTAGCTGAAAGTCTTCTACTTTTTTTAGGTATATGCCACATCTGATAAGTAACTTGGCATGAGTGAAGCTGAAAGGGAAAAGTTTGTTTAAAGTTTTAACAAAGAGAGAAACGAGAACAGCAGGACAGACTGTGGCTGAAGAAACATGGGGTTACATTAGTATTAGATAAGTCTGGTTCACTGCGGTATACCAAAATTGAGTAAGAAGAAAGTGCTCTGTTAATAACCACCAGAAGGTTTTATTTATCAAAGAAAAAGAGAGAGAGGAGAAAAGGAAAATAACATGTTCTTTTCACACATTCCTGCCTCAACCCAATAATAAGACATAAGAACTGATATTCTGGATTAGACTCAATTAGTATTTTTGCCTCTTCTAAGTGGGCATTGAAAGCAAAGACTTATTGCCAGTTTTTCTGCACTTTATCCAGAGCATAATATCTACAGCAGTGGTTCCCAATGTGGGGCAGATGGCCCACTGGTGAACTTCAATTCCCAGAAGCCTAAGTCAGTACATTGGCTGATCAGTACTTTGGGGAATTGATTTAGGCTTCTGGGAATTGAAGTCCAAAAATTAAAGGCTGGGAAACACTGATCTACAGAAAGCCACAGCCCATCATAGATGTAGTACTTTAGTACACCTATTTCCTTAGATATGACTAGGGTTATGCATTATCCCCCCCAAAATGATGTTCTGTTAGACTACCATGCCATTTCTGCCTGTAAATATGGAGCATGCAAATTAGGCATCACATGAGGATGGCTGTTGACCAAAGCTTTGGCTGGGGTTGCCTTGCTCCCAACCACAAAGGTCAATGGTACACATACCTCTTGAATGCTGCCCATCTTCCCTGCAGTTGGGCATGGAAGCCGTAAAATAACTTAAATTGTTATCATCACTGATTTCTGGACCCTTCATCAGAAGACCTTTTGCCACCTTGCAACCACTGTTCAAAGCACAGGGACATGTTTTTGTCACTTTTCTCCTTCAAACTGTTGCCTTACTCTTTCTCCATACTCATGTGAGGTTTCTTCCTTCTCCACTTTTATTTCGTTACATTTATTTCTCATCTTTCTTTCAAGTAGCCTAAGGCAACCCTTCTTCTCCCCACTCTTCCTTCATAACAATCCTACAAGTTCAGGCTAGGTGACAGTGATCACCTCAAGATCACCTTCTCAGCCAAGAACTGAATCCTGAGCTCCCTGCTTCTAATCTGTCACTCTGTAATAATAGGTGAGTACCACAGCTATAAACTGTAATAATGCATGTGTACCACAGCAAAGAAAAGGAGACTCTTTTTTGTAGGTACATGCCACCAAATCACCTCCAACATATGATCACCCTGTGAATGAGAGATCTCAAAAATGTCCTCTCCTCAACAGTGCTGGAAAAGAGTGTTTGCTATGACCAGTGCGTTATCTTGGCAGAACTCTATCAGTCTTTGGCCTGCTTCATTCTGTGTTCCAAGCCCAAACTTGCCTCTTATTCCATTTACTTTTTGATTTCCTACTTTGGCATTCCAGTCTCCTATGATAATGTGCACATCATTTTTTGGTGTCTGTTCTATGAGGTGTTCTAGGTCCTCATAGAACTGGTCAACTGTGGTTTCATCTGCACTAGTGTTTGGTGCATATATTTGGATTACAGTGATATTGAAAGGTTTGCCTTGTATTCTGACTGACATCATTTTATCATTTTTGAGATTATATCCCATTACTGCTTTTCTCACTCTTTTATTAACAATTATGGCTACTCCGTTTTTTTCTGTGGTTTTCTTGTCCACAGTAGTAGATATGATGGTTTTCAGAGCCGAATTCGCCCATCCTTGTCCATTTTAACTCGCTAATTCCCAAGATGTCAATGCTTATTCTTTCCATTTCCTTTTTTACCACTTCCAGTTTTCCTTGATTCATAGATCTTACATTCCATGTCCCTACACAGTATTGTTCCTTACAACACTGTATTTCTCCTCCCCCTTTCCTGTTCCTCCCCTTCTTCTGATGTGATGTGTTGATCATCCTGTTTCATCTAAATTGTCCTTTTGTTTTGCCTTTTGTTTTGGTCCATAGGGTATCCTCCCATCATACATGTTATCACAGTTTAAAACAAAGTATTATTATGCATATTATCACAGTTTAAAACATAGTACTGTATAAGGCTGAAAGTTGAGCTAATTAATGCTGAATATATGCAGTTAGAAGCTATATGTGAAGTAAGAAGTCATATATGTAGTCAGGAGTTGATAAGTATCTCATTAGTCATCATCCTTGGTATGAAAGAAGAAGAAAAAACTTGGTATGAAAAGTAAAGTCCACTATATCAAGTCACTACTGTAAGTTCACTATATCAAGTCACTATGTAAATCAGTTACTTATAAAGTCGCTATATCAGTTACTATATTAAGTCAACTACAGTACTGTAGATCAATTACTTATCATATACATTCAGCTACTCCTTTTTTGGCCATTTGGGCCACGCTGCTTCCTGCCTCAGGTATCCGTAGGTGTTCACGTGCGATGGCTGGGGTTGCGCTGCTTCCTCCCTCACCTCCGGTGTTTGGAAGGTGGCCAGAGGTGGTCGAAGAGGCCTGGGTGGCTTCTACCAGATTGCTCTTCCCTGGATGTTTTTCCCCTCTGAGGTGGGTGTGGGTGTGGGTGTGGGTGTAGGCTCTGGGCCTGGCTTCTCATGATATTGCTTTTGAGTAAATACTGTATGCAAAAGCACCAACTGTCAGTTTTCTGTGATTTTTATTTATCTTGCTATCAGTATAAGCAACATTCACTGAACGGTGTCCTGTGAGGTGCTATGATCAGGCACCTATCATAATATGATTAGCTTCCTTCTTAATTAATCCTTTGGAATGCCAAGCATCTCCTTTCCACCCACCCTGCAATTAGGTTTTCAGCAAAAGGAAAAGAAGGTTACAGCCCTAGGGGGTGAGAAGGGGAATGAGAGAAGGTGCCTTCCTCACTATTTGCTTCACAGAGTACACAAATGAGCCCATCACCCTACACCAGGACTGGTATATTTTATCAGAATGAACACCATTCTCTTTGATCTTCTCAAATTCTTAAATCCAGCAGTTGTGTATTTGAACATCAATAGAAATGTGGTTTCAAGCTTCCTCTTTCATTATCTTTCTCAAAGATTAAAAGAGAGAGAGAGAGAAAGCAAAAGGGAAATAAAAGTTCTGAGCTTTGGAGATGAGGCAATATTTTCTGACTGTAATTTCTTTATCTGATTGTCTCCTGTTTACATATGTTCCTGTGCAGAAAATGCTACCCCTCCCTGACTGCTTCTTTTTCAAAAAACAGAGATTGCTTTTCTTTAAACAAGTTGATATATTTGTGGCTTTTAAAAAAAATGCACCTCCTCAGAAACACACGTAGCAGGAAGAGAGAGAGAAAACATGCAATGGCCCCTGTCCCCCCTTTGCTTTCTTTCACCCTCCAAAACAATAAGGTTGTTAAATGTTATGGTGTCACCTCCAGAAATATAGAAGGAGATTGGGTGATTAAACTTAACTCTTTTATCTCGGACACAAGAAGGTAGGGAAGGCAAAGGACAACCTACTTTATTTTCCAAGATGATAGAATTGCAGTTCAACACAGTAATTAACTATGTGACACATTCCTGTCAGGCTTCAGATGTTGTTAACTGCTCTGAAATGCCCCCCTCAGAGCCATCTTAGCCGGTAGCACTGTTCAGCAGTAACAAGAAGAAAAGTAGTATGTGTACACACACTCTCTCCTGTATGTGTCATCTTTTGCTTTCCCCCCTTCTCTTTACAAGAAGCTCTGACAGTTTTATTAAACATTTTGATCTAACCCTGATGGTACTTAGGGTGAATATGAATGCAGTCCCAATGCCTCAAAACATTTTTTTCAGTTTGTAAAAGTTAATATTTTTGGATTTTTGAATTGAAGATACTCATATGTACAGTACTGTACTTGAATTTTACATACTGTACATGATTTGTATATTCTGACCTTTCTCCCCCACCCCACCCCACATTTCTACCTCCTCACCTCCCTTTATTTGCTTCTTTCTTTCTTTTTTCCCCTGCTCAATATGTGTACAACCTCTCAAAACGTGAGAACATCTCTTTAACCTTGCGGACATAATTCTATCTATATTTTGTCTTACTGAGGGATATTGGTTATCCCGCTAAGCTAGAAATTATGAAATAACAAAACAACAACTGCACAGCAACATGGAGAGATCAGCTCAGTCTCAGCCCTGTCCCCTTTGGTTTCCTTCCCACACAAACTAGCACTGTGCAGGTTGAAATTACTCAGTAAGCATTTAATGTGGAAAAGGGTATCTTTACTTACAGTTGCTATTTGTAGTTTCAGTCAGTAGAAAACTAGGGGAAATTGACAAACAGGACAATCTTTACGCAAAAGAATTAATGGACACAAATCAGACATCTGGAATGGCAACACAGAGAAACCTGTCTCAAACCACTTCAATCTAATTGGACACTCTATCCAAGACCTGAAAGTTATAATTCTGGAAAAGAGAAGTTACAAAACTAAGATTGAAAGGGAGACAGCAGAATTCAAATACATCCATCTGTTAGACACCCATCACAGGGGACTAAATATTAGCGAAGGGTTTCTGGGACATTATCAAATTTGATACACACTATATGATTTTATATATTATATTACAACCTTCCTGCCAATTCTCTTTAGCAAAACAGAAAGTAACCAGGTACAGTGTTTTTGTTTGTTTTCTGACATGCAGGTCAAAGGTTGATCAGAGACCAGAATGGGCTTTTTCAGCAACCTTGAGATTGAAAGAGCTAATCTGAATAATCTATTGTTGCTAATGGCTTTGTGAAGCTGTATTGTTGTGCTTGCATGTCTGTCATCTTGCTTGAACACACCCTTCTCCCTTTGACCCCCTGAATCTGGTGTATAAAAACCATGCCTGTAAGTTTCACTCTTTGTCTGAAGAAGTGGACTTGATCCACAATAGCTAGCAATAAAAATGTAGCAGTTAGTCTTCAAAGTTCTACAGTGTTTTTTAATTTTATTTTTATTTTGTTTTGTTTATTTTGTTTTGTTTTCTGATATGCTCGAACCACAGACTAACACGGCTACTATTACAAAAAAATCAAGGGAAATGGAGACTCCAGGGCATGGACAGAATCTCCATGCTTGTTGCTTGGTTGGAGGTCAGAGGAAGAAGAGAGGACTAGCAACAAAACAGTGGAAACAAGAAAACAACAAGAGAGAGAAGCAGAGGCGTGCCTCATATGCCAAAGATGTGAAAATAACTTTTTTTACAGATAGCCCATGCTTAGAGGAGAGAAATCTTTAACTGAGGAAAGCACCAGCGTGTCACAAGTAGAACTTTCTTGCCTCCAGAAGTATGCAAATTAGCTTTATTTGTTTGGGTATTGACCATTTTATGGAGGATCCCTATGGAAGGGTTTTTTTTATAGACAAGGACAACTGTCTCCTCTTTCCAATATATATGTGATATTAGCTCTAATTATGAGCTTTGTATAAAGCCTGCTTTCTCTCCAAAACAGCTGCAGGATGACTACATGCAGATGTTTTCAAAGCTTTGAAAGCTCTATGTTAGGATATTACTATACAAATCGTGCAGGTTGGGTACTGATCTATATTTATGAAATGTGAACTCAATCCTCAGAACCAAAATTCCAGGGAATTGTTCTTATTTTTTATTTTATTTTTAGTTCAAAGTTCAGCAACAACCACTGCTTGTAAGCAGATTTTGACTGAATCCTCATGCTGGGCAAAGGTGTCACAGGCTGCCCTTTCTCTCTGTTGTACATCTGGTGCTGTTGCTATGGCAGAAGAAATAATCAAATGGTTACATGTAGTCTTTCGCTTTGATCTTAGGAACAAGGCTCGGAAAGTACAGATGAAAATGCTCTGCTTTTCCCCCTTAGGGAGTTTCTTATGTAGTTTTATGCAGTTCCATCTTATCCCTGGTTTTACTGCATGGGGATGTAGTCTATTGGTATGGACATGCTTGAGTAATGTGTCATCAGTATACTGATGCTTTGCTTCTGGATAGATGATGGTACAATAGACTTGACTACAAGCCAATTGAAGCAGAATTCAGATAATAGTAAGATAACTGAGATCCTATGATCCATGGAGATTCTTTACATAAGTTATTGACCATGCTCATTTACTTCTGTCATGGAGGCTCAAAACTCTAAATTGTTTCTGTTTATCTCTTTTGTACTCTTCTCTTTCTCCTGGGCTGCTCAAGACAGGGTTTTATCATCATAGGACTTTCAGTAGGTGATAAAAACCAAGAAACAATACCCCGTATAAAACTCTTTGGAAAATACAAACCCTAGTCTCTTGATTATGTCTGGCCAGGTTATCCTGCTATGGTAATAGAGTAGATCACACTGCCAGTGGCTCAACGCCAGGTTTCAGGTGGTGGTCAACTAGCCTAACAACCCTGGGGACTAACAGCCTTGGGTGCCAAAGTCCACAGGGAAGGGTGATGGTCCCCAAGTGAATTAAATCCCACTTGAATCCATCTTGATGGAGAGCAGCAGTTTTGTCAATACTGGCCTGGGGCTGATGAGAACTTTGTGTGCCAAAAGGGCTCAGGGCCAGAAAGTGACTCACAGAACTGACTCAGTGGTACAGGGGTCACACTGTGATGCAGAAAGCAGATGAAAGGCCACTGCATTATATTCTCAGGACAGTCTTCATGGCTGATCACCATGAGGATCACCATTATTCGGATTTGGATATGGCAGAAGAAGAAGTCTCTTGACACTGGCCTTGAGAGTTGACTATTTTAGTTTGTTGTATGAGGCTGCCTTGGAGAAAGCAGCTTCTTGATGAGGAATACTAGGGTAAGTTTGCATTGTTAGGATCAGACCAAAGCATTTTTCTCCTTGGAGAAAGAACAAGATGGTGCTCCTTCTTAGAATGGATTCACATAGGAACTGCCACTGCTGGGATCCAACTTTGCTCCTCATTGCCTCATAGTTGGCCCAGCCACACACCCACTCATGCACTCAGGAGATGACATGGGACTTGGTCAATTTATGTTCCAATGGGATCACATTCAGTCGGGGATGATGCTCGTGATCTTTAGCTCTTGTTTTGTTAATCTGGATTAATTGTGAATATAAGGTAGCTTTTGTAGGCGTAGTGTCCAAAATGGTATTGCTTAGTGTAGTAAATTGTACCAGAATAGGCTAATTGATTAAATGGAAATTTGGTGAGTCAGTTCCCCTGTATGTTCCATGAATTCAAATGGACCTACTGTAACTGTGACATATTTTAGCACAGTAAGTTGTCCAACTTCTCCAAGTGGCCCATTTGAATCCATGGAACTTACAAAGGAGCTGACACACCCAATTCCCATTGATTCAATCCAAATTGCTTACTATGTAATTACTGTATAGGATTTGGGCCAACAGCTACTTCCTGAACAGAAAACAAAAGAAGAAAATGCTGGTTTAAACCAGCATTTATATTTTTATTTGAACCATCACTGTGATCAAACTTGATACAGACCACTTACATGATTTCCATATTTATTAGTCTGACCTGTTCTTATTCACTTCTGGATCTTAGCCTGTGGCTTTCAAGCATGGACACAAACTTCAAGAATGTTACCAGTTATTAATTTTTTTTTACAAAAAAACATAACTTCCGGTTCTGTTCCTTTGGCCTCTAGGCAGATAACAGGAAGTATCCAGGAACTGGTCTTTGCAAAATATAGTTACATGTCTTTATTCCGAGTATACATGATGTCCCCTTTTAGGCTGAATGTGCAGCTGTGTTATAGCTGTTGATGAGAGGTATATTTTCTAAAAAAGTTCAGCTCTTTCTGTCTAGAAAAACACAGGATGAAAGCAACTTGGATTATCAATGCCCACTTTTCTTTTCTCACAGAGGAATCTTCTCAGCGGAATTCCACACATGCCTGTCACAGTCAGAGATAAAAATCTTCAAGATGATGTTTTCTATCGCTGGGGGGAAACTCTGCAAGTGGCGGCGTGATTCTGTTCTTAAGTTACACTATCGTGGCCTCCGCTCTGGTTGGTCTTGGATTATTGGTTTCCTGTCTGTGGCTGTAGATTTCCATTGTCCATGATCACAGTTTGTAATTTCAAAGTTAAGGAAATCATTATACATGTGCCACTTGGGAAAACTGGATCTGTGTACTGCTGAGTATAAATGTACTCAAATGTGATATGCAGAGCCTGTATCTTTTGCAGGGAATAAACTCCAAGCCTCTAGACCTGTTGCCCCTTTCCATAGTCTTCTCACATCAAAGAAGGTTGATGATTCTCTCCCAGCCCACTGCAGCAGAAGTAGAGCAAAGTAAAGTTCTCCTTCAAGAGATTTGTCATGGCAGGACTTGATGGCATTTACAGGAACACCAAGATAAGCAAGGGGCTGCCCTTATTTAGGCAAGCGGTGACTAGATAACAAGGATTTGGAGTTTTATATTATTCTTTGTGACAGTCAAGCAAATAGGGCAGGGATTCTCAACCTACAGCCTGTGAGCCAGATGTGGCCCATAGTTCCATTTCATGTGGGCCCCCACTGCCTCCACCACACCTCAAAGTGTCACGTGGTGGAGGCAAAGCAAAATGTCCATCCAGCCCCTGGAGCTGTCTGAGGGAGTGTGACCTGGTCCCTGGCTTTAAAAGGTTGAGAACTCTTGAAATAGGAAATCAGAGAATTGAGAAAATAGCCTTACAGACTTTGCAAGTGTATTTCCATTCCCAGTTGTTAGAAAAGTGATCCCCCCCTTCATTTAAAATATGTTAGCATTTCTTTGCAATATTGTTTGCATTTTTGATTAAAAGTTTTAAAAATTGCATTTCAGATGGCTGAATTTATTAAAGCTCAATGGGCAAAATTCAGTTGTTAGTCCCAGGTGGAGTAAAGCTGTTGAATTAATGGGACTTACAGTAGTTCTGATTTAACAAGTCCCATTCTGAATGGTCCAGCTCTCTTTGGGATGAACAATTGGATGCCATTCAAGGAGTTTTGCAAATTGAAGATCTGTAGGGAAAATACTGCTGCCCCAGATAATAATGTGCAGAATGGGAAAGATGTCCCATACATTTAAATCTGAAATTGTATTAGTTGTTTTTGTTATTCACTTTAGTCCTCTCTGTTTTATGATGCAATTTATAACCCAAGGTCAAGTTACACAAGACATGTAGCTAAAAGTAGAGTCTCTTTTAAGTGGTTTAAAAAAACGCTACCATATATACTAGAGTATAAGTCGGTTTTTTAAGCATCCCAAATGAGGTCTAAAAATGGGACTCAACTTATACTCGGGTCAACATAAACACTCAAATTAATTAATTTTACTGTATTTTCATGTATTTTAATTATTGAAACTCACTATCAGGTGCTGCATTTTCCACCCTCTGACTTATACTCGGGTCAATCTATTTTCCTAGTTTTAGAGGTCCAAATTAGGTACCTCAACTTAGGTTTGGGACGACTTATAGTGGAGTATATACGGTATATGTTTTAACTCCTCACACCTCTCCATCTTCCATATGGATTTGCATTGTTGTGTTATTAGTCAGTCAAATATAAAAATAGACTTCAGGCACAAAATTTTGTGGTACATGTAAAGTTCTACACTGACACGGGAAAAAAAATCAGATTCAAAAATACCCTTAACTTGGCAGTAATAACTGTAAAAAGGATCCAGGGCTCCATGTAGATCACAGGGGAGAGAAGAATTAACAATATGATGCACAAGCAAAAAAATTAAAGCAGTACTAGGCTGATCAACAGAAGTGTAATATCTATGTCAAAAATACTAATAATACCACTGTGTTCAGGTTTGATTAGGTTCTGGTCACAGTTTAAGAAGGACACTGACAAGCAGAGTAGTGGTCAAAGAAGAGTATCTAAGGTAGTAAAGAGTCTTGTAAACAAATCCTACAGGAAATGGTTGAGCAAAGTTGCTATATTTTATCCCAGAGAAGAGGGGACGGAGAAACAATAAAATAGCTATCTTCAGATTTTGAAGTGTTGTCATGTAGCAAAGAAAGCAAAGTTGTTTTCTGTGGCTCTGGAAGCTAGGCCCTGAAGAAATAAGTTCAAATTACAAGAAAAGATATTTTAGTTAAACATTATGAAGAACATGCAGACTCTATAAGTTATTTGACAACCAAAGAGAACAACATTATGAAGAACATGCAGACTCTAGAAGTTATTTGATAACCAAAGAGAACAACTCAGAAGGTGGCGAGCTATCTTTTATAGGAGATACTTAAATGATGGATACTTTATCTGTGCATTTCCTGCTCCAGGGGGTTGAACTCTATATCCCTTGGGATCCCTCCCAGCTTTTTGTTTCTATAATTTAGTCAATGACAGATGGAGTTATCAGTGTTCGGGCTGCATTAGTAGGCTATTAAAAACACCGGACTGCTAACTAAAGTTTGTATACCACAAGAAAAGCTAACTAGTATTTGTTCAACTTGTTTTAGCCCACCCTTCCTCAATCTGATGCCATCCATATGTTTTAAGTTAAAATTCCCACACTCTCCCCACTTTGGTTAAGCCATGGAACAACAGCTTCAGATTTCCACATGGCCACAACACTTACCAACCTTGTACAATCCAACTATCTACAAATTCTTCTGTGGCACAGCATTGCTAGGAAGAAAACACGAGAGGAGCTACTTTGAGCAAAGGTTACATAAAATGTAATGTTGTTTTAGTATTAAAGCCACCTTGAGTCCTACTGAGGAGAAATATAGGGTATAATTAAAAAATAATAATTACTCTGTCCAACAATTTAGCGATGCTTATAGGCTTCAATCCCCAGGGATTGCCTATAGCTATCCCATCTTCAGATCTTTTTATTTGTGTCAGCAACACCACAATACAATTAATAAATATAATCAGATACCCCCCCACACCTTCAAATAGTGGCAATATCAAAAGCATTTGGGACAGCTAGCCAGTGGTGGGCAGCAACAGGTTCTCACTCCCTGGGGGGAGGGGAGCAAAATTGGGTGGCCTCTGGGCAGGGAGGTGGCAAAATAGGGTGTCCACGCCCACCTCCCTGCCCTATTCCATCAGGTTTTGTCCCTGCAAGTGGCTCAAGGTCTCCCTTGCTCAAAAGCCAGTCATATTTGACTCTAGGGTGCAGTGCTCATCTCGGTTTACAGCCAAAGAGCCAGTGCTGCCTGTTTGCAGATGTATATATGGCCATATAGCAGGCATGACTAGATCGCCCATGATGTAGGCTCCACCCATGATGTAGGCTCTTCCCATGACATAGGCTCCACCCATGACATAGGCTCCGCCCACGGTGTGGTAGCGAACGTTTTTGCTCCCCACCACTGCAGCTAGCCCTAAGTCTTCCATAGTATATGTTGAGAGTATGGAGAACACTGACATATGTCTAAAGTTGCCTGCTCTTGTCAGCACTTGCAAAGAACTATGCTGGTGAGAAAGCCCCATTTTTTAAGGTTTTCTTCGGTTCTGCCAAGTCCAGTCTGTAACTCAGTTGTCTATGTGACTGGTGTGTGTGCATGTTTGAGAGAGAGAGACTTTCCCAGGGTTCCATCAATTTTAAAAGGTAAGCAGTTGATTCTTTCTTCATTATAGCCCTGGTATTGTGCATTCAGGATTCTTAAATGTTCTGGGGACAAATTCCTTTAATTTTAATCTGGAAGAAGCAGGATGGTAGCCAAAGAAAGCATGTGAATGAGAGAGATATTGCTCCCTCTTTCACTGTATGTCACTGGGTATAATGCCTGCCAAGTAATTGATTTTATCAGTATGGGTTGTCTTCAGCGCTATATCCAGTGATGGGATGTAACAGGTTCTCACCAGTTCGCCAGAACCAGTAGTAACTTTTCCCAGTGTCACAGAGAACAGGTAGCAGCTTTTGGGGGGAACCACCTTCGGGGCTTACCTTTTCACTGGTTCCCCCACTGCGCATGTGCACAAAGCACTTGGTGTGCATGCATGTCTACCGTGCTTGGCGCGTATGTACGGCCTCCTTACTGTCCTTGTGTTGTGGGTGGGTGGGTTGAGGGGTGTGTGCGTGCTTATTTTTATTTTATTATATTATTATTATTTTCTTTGGCTCTGCCCACATGTCATGATGTCATGATGTTGGCTCCGCCCACACTGATGACATCATGGTGGGGCAGGAAAAAGTTTGACATCCCACCACTATCTATATCTATATCTATATCTAGCATAGGAATGAGGCTCTAATTCTGAGTGCTTTGCTTGTGTGCCTGAACAGGTTCCTGATAGTTTTTGAAGGATCTTGTTCCTTGCAGAGACCTTTAGTTTTATGTCTTATATTTATCAAATATCAAGGTGGATGTGAAGTGAGTGCTGAGTTGAGGTTTCCCTAACGATTGCCTACACCACGGGTGGCCAACCTTACCTTTTTCTATCGTGGGCCTGACCACATCGCCAGACAGCGTCATGGGCCAGACCACGCCCCTGGAAGCAGAAGTGGGCAATTACACCAGCAGTGGGCGCATTTGCACATGCACGGGTGCATTTTACAGAGGATGTAAATGTGCTCGCTTCCACTTCTGGGTGTGGCAGAGGCAGCAGTGGGCCAGACGGGATCGCATAGGGGCCAGGGCCGGCCCGTGAGCCATAGGTTGGGAGCCAGGTTCTGGAGCAACTGTGTTGCTTATCTGGTGCCCTCTGAAATTATTTCTTCATCTTTTCCTCTGGCTTTTTTCTCTCCTCACCATCATCAAGTAAATTTTATTTTAAAATACAAGTGATATCAGCCCACAATATGGGGGAGAGAACATAAGAGATCCATTTAAATGTGTAATGTCTAATTTTGTCTCCGTTTATTCAGGGCAGGTGTTTGCCTTTTTTTTTTTTGTCCCGTAAGTTCCAGATCAAACCATTGCCCTTAAACAAACAAAAATAAATACAAGAACAAAGTTCAGAATGAAACTGTTCAGTCATTAACCTTGAACTTAATCATCTCTGCATTTTTTTGAAGTGGTTACTTTAATGTGCTCCATGTTTTAAAGGGTCAGGGTAGAGCTACATACGTTTTTTGATCTTTGCTGAACCACTTCTGTTCTTCATCACTTTAATGTCATATTCTAGCACTAAGGTAGCTGAGCCTCCTTTTGGACTGCAAAATTGGGTGCAGATGGACTGAGACCGGGGCCTTTTCCCTTTGGAAGCCTCTGGAATTGTGGCAGGCTGTGGGGAGGCTGAATTTTCTCCGATAGGATGGAAAGAGTCTTTTAATGTGGATATAATTAATCAGCATGCAGCAAAATGTTCTAATTACAAATTAGCTTAGACCAAGGGTGCCCAAACCAAGGGCTGAGGGCCAGATCTGGTCCCAACACCAATTCATCTGACCCATACTGTCCTCATATAGGTGCATTTTACTTCCACTTCTGGGAGCGACAAGGGAAGCATGGGCTGGATGAATTGGCATCAGGCACCGGATCCATCCCACAGGCCATAGTTTGGCCATTCCTAGTTTAAGCAGAGAAAATGGCAGCCTAAAAAAATCTATATCATCTTGTTGCAAAACGTACCTGTTGCAAAATAGATTGCAAGGCGCATTTTACTTCTGCTTCCAGTGGGAGGAACCATGTGACCGGCCCACTAAACTACACGGCCGGCCCACTGAACCATGTGATCAGTCTGTGGACCAAAAGGTTTCGGCACTACTGGCTTAGACACACCTCCTTATGTTTTTATTTTTGCTGTACATGTTTAAACAGTCTAACACTGCATTGTCAGTAACACATTGTTAGTAAGTGACCAGCTTTAAAAATCCAAATAGTTGAGATTCCTCATTTCATTCATCTGACCCCATACCCTAACCCAGGGTTCTTCAAACTTGGCTCTTCAGATGTTTTTGGACTTCAATTCCCAGAAGCCCTGATCAGCAGGTGTGCTTCCTTGGGCTTCTGGTAATTGAAGTCCAAGAACACCTGGAGAGCCAAGTTTGAGGAACCCTGCCCTAACCAGTCACTTCTGTCTGCATATTGAAATCAAAAGGTACAGGCTCATCAGCTTCATGCAGATGTTAACAGCATGGAAAAGAAGGCAGATCTCTGTTGGAACTCCACAGTCAAGAGTCCTTGATGAATAAAGATCTCCAAGTGCTACATACCCAGGGTATGCAGAAATTGCAGAACAAGAAATTCCATATTTGTCATATCCCTATTGTGATATCAGGGCAGCAGATAGAGCTGTTGGTACAATATTACTCAACTGACAGCCTAGGTAGAGTTGATCAAGGTAGATTGTGATGGGAAGAAATCAAGATGAAAAATAAAAGTGGCTAGATGAACAAAATCAAGAGATGATTCTCTCAACAACACCCTTCTTTATTTGCACAGGTGACAGGATTCTCTACCACTAACTCTTGATCTGTTCTGAGAAACCATGTTCTCTCAGGTGGCTCCCATCTTCTGAAGCACAACATTGGCGGGCTATGTTTCTTTTTTTCCTTTGCACAAAGATGTCTTGTAGCCACATCCTGGGCATCCCAGTGTGATTCAATACGCACTCAAGATCAGCAAGCTTTATAGACTTCTTTTGAGCCTACAGAGATAGTCCGAAATGTCCAAATGGAACACAATGCCCCATAAATTCCAGGGAAAGTTCAGCCTAACCTTGATTCCCCTGATTGCAGCCTAGAAAGCATGCTACATGAACTCCAGTATCTACAGCTAAATTCCTGATGTAACAATCGGGAATCATTGCATCACTTCAGTTGTTTAATAAAGGGTGTCTCCCCCTCCACCCATGCAGGATTGCATCTGTTGTTTTTGCAGCTGAAATACACACGATATAAAGTGATATAAAGTTAAACTTATCAAGGGTTCCTTTAATGTGCAAAGGGCTGAATCCATTTTTGGAATATACCCATTGAGCCCATTAGATTTGACTTACATGTTGACTTAAATGTTGACTTACAATTCAGTAGTTAATTCATCAAGTCTGTAGTAATTAGAAATATAAATATGAGGCCCTGCAATTAGAGCTCCTTAAGTAAGCGATATCCCAGAACAGAGATACCCACTATCATGTATTTTATATGCACAGAGGGTCTTTTGAGTTATGTCAAAGGCACATGCAGGAGGCAAGAGTCAGCAAATATAGCCTAGCTCTCTCCACCCCACCCCTGCAATAATACCAATTTATCAGAATGTGCGCAAAGTCCTGAAGTGGCAAAAAGAGGTAACTTTTTGAGAGAAAGTGATTATAGTCATGAAATATGTCAATTATTCATAACTGAGTAGCATTTAAGCAGGAAAATGATACTTTGGGCAAGGGTGTTGAAATGGTAACAAAACACATGCATGTCCCAAAGTATTAAACAAAACAGGATAATATTCTTCCTTTTGCCCCATTTTTGTGTGTGGAATCCCTCCCCCCCAACATCTATCAGGCTTGGATATGTGTTCAATGAGAGGCAATGAGGAAGGAAATGCAGCAAAGCCACATAATGATCTAAAGAGGTTTTAGGAAAATATTATCATTCTTAATGTTTGTCGGCATGTGGCAATTTTCTTTGAAGCAGAGATTGTTTAAATTCCTTCTTTCTTTGAAGACTTAATATTTCCCTTCATAAAGATTATGGAAGCCGCCTTGGATAATTTAGGACTTAGGAGTGCTTTTTAGCTCAGGCGTGTGCATGGAATTGATTTCCAACCCTTGCTAGGTAAAAGGTACATTTTCCTTTTAAAAATGGCAACGTACATGAGAATAACTCCATAAGCACCACCCCACCCCATCATGGATTGCAGAGAATCTATCATCACTCTTCTCTTGCATACCTTGTTTTTGGTTTTAGTTGGTATGTGTGGGGTGCCCTGATACACATACTTGTGATTTGCAGAGTTCCTCTGCAAAGCCTTAGTTAGTGGGGTCAAGTGGTTAGAAGCATATGTTTTAACATTTGTGGAAATATATTGGCAGCAAGTAGTCTTCGGAAAGAAGATACAGTATGGTGTCATATATATGCAGGAATTTGGAGGGGGGTTGAGGACGGAGTTGCAATTAGGGTATTTTGCACAGGTACCATTCTCGGTAGAACAAATCTGTGCTCTAGATGCTATTCCTTAACATTCCCTTAATTAGCATTTGGAAATCTGCTTGGAACTTGACAATACTTATGCATGACACAAAAGGCAATGTTTGCATGAATAACATTTGAAAAACTAGTTTACAATAAGAGGAAGAAGTTCTGTTGAACAAACACAATTTGCTAGGCTTAATATTACATAGAGTGTTTCATGGCCTCACTGTCTCTATTGTAACATTGGCAATTCCACATTATTTGACAAGAAAATGGTTCCTTTGGTTCTTGAATTTTTTTCTTTCCTCCTAAAATCATGGGTGAACCCTTGTAAAGAATAGCAGTGAAGTCTAGTTACTATTTTAGAGCTGTAAATTTTAGAGCTAGAGTCTAAATCTGAAGTTTTAGGGATGGTTTTGATTTCTATGTTGTTATGTTTTATGATATGTAAACTGCCCTGAGTTGCCCTGGTGAGGAGGGTGGTATATAAATAATGAATAAATAAATAAATAAATAAATAAATAAATAAATAAATAAGACTTGTGTTCAAATAAAATTGTCAGATAGATAGCAAATACAGTCAAACCTCGCATAAAGAGTAACTCGCTTAAAGAGCAGAATTTTCTCTGAATGTTTGCTTCACTTAACAAATAAAACCAACCAAAAACTCGCTTAACAAATAAATTGGGGTTTGCAATCCCCCCCTTTACAATCGGTCACTTACAATGGTGTTTCGCTTAAAGAGCAAACTTGCTTAAAGAGCAATCCTGTGGAACGCATTATGCTCTTTAAGCGAGGTACAACTGCATATATATATATATTTATATAATACAGTAATACCTCGTTTAACGAGCAAAATGCGTTCCATGGGGTCGCTTGCTAAGCAAGTTGCTCGTTACGTGAAACACATTTCCCTGTCAGTGAGAGGGCTTTGCCTTGCCCCCTGTTGTTATAGTGTGTGTGTGGCGGGGAGCCCTCTCGCTAACAGTGCTAGTTTGCTAACAGCACTGGTTCACTAACAGCGCTGGCTCCAGCCAAAGACGAACCAGCACTGTCAGTGAGAGGGCTTTGCCTTGCCCCCCTGTTGTTACAGCAGGTGGGACAGGGTGAAGTCCTCTCGCTAACAGCACTGGTTCGCCTTTGGCTGGAGCAGACCTTGCCCCTTTGGAAAGGGCTGCTCCAGCCAAAGGTGAACCAGCACTGTTAGCTGTGTTTGGCAAGTGGACCAGTGAGACACCCTTTTGCTATCTACGGAGGGGTGCCTTTGGCCAGAGAAGCCTTTTCCTCGCGAGAAAGCACTTCTCCAGCCAAAGGCGCCCCTCTGCAGATAGCAAAAGTGTGACTTGCTGGTCCACTTGCCGAAACGACAACCCTTGGTCATCAACCCCTGCGCTGGTGCATAAAGGCAGGAAAGAACATGTGGTTTTTCTTCAATGAGACTGGAATGCAAGCTCTTTCCTGCCTTTAACTGTTCTCGTTAAGCGAGTTTTTGCTTGTTCAACGAGGCAGACCTTTTGGGGAAAATCCTGCTCATTAAGTGAGTTACTCTCTAAGTGAGATCCTTGATATGCGAGGTATTGCTGTACAGCAGTTCACTTCATCTTAGTTTCAAAAAAAAGGCAGGATGAAAAATCTCTCAAATGGTGGTTGCAAGAGGGTACTGAGTTACTAGCTTTTTGTGATGAAAAACATTTTGAGTCAAAAATAACTCGGCTGGACAACTAAACATTCAAACAAACTAAACTGCACTAGTACAAACTATCCACATATTGCTCAGTATATAACAGAGTGGAAAGGGGTTTTACTTTTGGAGGAAGTAACATTTAGCTTGCTCATTGGCTATTTAGATTCAAACAAGCAATGACTATGTTTATTAAATGCTGGCCCCTCCTATTCCCATGTTTGCATGTAAAACAAATATAAAGCATGGTGGGGTTTCATGCTGCAAGCTCAACAGTTGTCCTTCATTCCTAAAGCAGTACTCTTGGAGGTTCTGTTGCAGTAACTCTCCATTCCAGTACTGCACTGAGAGTCCACCTTGTGGTCTACAAGTCCTCCAGGGGTTTGCAACCTATGGCCTGCGGGCTGGCGCTGGGCCCCGACGCCATTCCATCTGGCCCACAATAATGACCCCGGAAGTGAAGCGAACGTGCCTGCGCATGCACAAATGTGCCTGCCGCCATTGTGTCCGGCCCACTCAGCAGTCTGAGAGTGAGTAGTCCAGCCCATGGCATGAAAACCTTGAGAACCCTTGATCTAGACACATGCAAACCACTACTTCCACTTCCAGGAGCGACGAGGGCAGCATGGGCCAGATGAATCGCAGTAAACCTGTTAGATATTTAAATGTCCTAGCGGCGGGAAAATCGCTGCTACCAATTGGTCAGTGGGCTGGGTCAAGCAGGGTATTTAATCCCCTGCTGACCCAGCCGTTGTTGTTGTTGTTACTGACAGTCACAATAAACATACGTGTTGTTTTGGTTCACCTTCATGGCGTCCGTGTCCTCATTCCCGCGCAAGGATCTCCGGATCTAACACTGGCGACGAAGGTGGGATTTTGAGGAACGGACCAGAACCATCACACACACCAGAGCCACCACTCACGAAGGCACCTCGCCATGGCTGCTTACGTCCCACCGGCACCCTTCCAGCCGAAGGACGAGAGATGGAAGAGCTACATGGACCGTTTTGAGTTCTCCCTGCTAGCTGCGGAGCTGGGAGAGATAGCACCGGAGCGGAAGAAGGCGTTCTTCCTCACCCACTGCGGAGCCAAGGTCTACGAAGTGGCCCAGTCCCTGGTGGATCCAATACCAATTCTGGACGTCTCATGGGAAGCACTACAGTTGGCCCTCAAGAACCACTATGCGCCGGAGCCCTCGAAGTTCGTGTTCCGGATCCAGTTCCGGGACCGATACCAGATGCCAAGGGAACCCATCGGCGAGTACGTGGCCGCCCTAAGGGCAGCAGCCATCCCGGCGATATTCGGGCCATTTCTCGAGGACTCCCTGACCGAGCAGCTTATCAGAGGAGTCCGCGACAACAAGCTCCGGAAGAGGCTATTGGCCCGGAGAGACCTGACCCTGGCCGGGGCCATCGAGGAGGCCAGAGCTTTCGAGCTCTCGGTGTCGGCCGCATCCTCCCTCAACCGGTCCCCGTCGGCGCCCCGCCAAGCCTCCGCTCACCATCAAGACGTCGTTCCTGACGAGGACGAGGAGGAAGAGGCAGAGGTGTGCGCGACCGACAGGGGACACTCGGGCAGGAGCGGCCAGCGCTGCGCCAGCTGCGGAGGGCCACACCAGCGGGCACATTGCCGCTTCAGGGAGGCCATCTGCCGCTATTGCGACAAGCGGGGACACATTGGGAAGGTCTGCCGGGCAAGGCAAGCGGAGAACCAAGCTGACCGGCAGATTCAAAAGTTCCCGCCGGGAAAGATGGCCGCCAACCAGAGGACAAATCAGAGGCGCCAGGGACGCAACAGCGGCAAGTTCGAAGATGCCGAGACGCACACACTCACGATAAGCCACACCGCCACACAGAAGGGAGAGAAGTACCACGCCACAGTCACGATCGACGGGGCAGTGTGTCCGATGGAGGTCGACTCTGGGGCCGCCATATCCATCATCCCGTGGAGGTGGATGAAGAAGACATTCCCGTCCCTAAAAGAATCAGACCTCCAGGCCCAGCGGATCCGAATCAAGCACTGCCAAGGCAAGTTCCTCCCCGTCGCAGGGCAGAAGTGGGTCCGAGTCAAGTACGGGCCGAAGGAAGAAAGCCTACCACTGACCATTGTCTACGGTAACATCCCAACGCTACTGGGCACGAACTGGTTCCCCGCCCTGGGACTGTCCATCGCTGGCATCCACAACACCGCGACTGACCAGCCCGGAGACGCCTCGCTGAGGGACGACCTGATGGCCGAATTCCAGGACGTTTTCGGAGAAGAGTTGGGCAGGTATGTGGGGTCCCCTATTTCATTTACACTCAACCCGAGCGTTGCCCCCATCCGACTTAAGGCCCGGAGAGTCCCATTGGCGCTCAAGCCCAGGGTCGAGAAGGAGCTCGACAAGCTGGTCGCCCAGGGAATCCTCGTTCCCGTAGACCACGCTCAGTGGGAGACCCCCATAGTGACCCCCATCAAACCGGACGGGTCAGTGCGCATCTGTGCGGACTACAAATGCACGATCAACAAGGCATTAGAGCCGAGCGCGTACCCGGTCCCCGTCATAGACCACCTACTCCATTCACTAGGCCCTGGCAAGATCTTTGCCAAGCTGGACCTGGCCCAAGCGTACCAACAGCTCCCGGTGGATGACGCCACGGCCGAAGCCCAGACCATTGTCACACACCGGGGGGCATTCAAGTGCACGAGGCTACAGTTTGGGGTCAGCATAGCTCCGGGACTGTTTCAGAGCACGATGGAAAGGCTCCTCCAAGGACTCCCGGGGGTGGTACCCTATTTCGATGACGTCCTGATAATTGCGGGGGATCCCGGGCAGCTCAAGGACAGGGCCGCCGCTGTCCTGGCTAAATTCAGGGCCGCTGGGCTCAGAGTGAAAAGGGATAAGTGCCTGTTGGGGGTCCCCTCCGTGGAATTCCTGGGTTTCCGCATCGACGCCACGGGCATCCACCCTACGAAGGGGAAAGTGGAAGCGATTCGGAACGCTCCGGCCCCAAAAAACAAGCAGGAGCTGCAGGCGTTCCTGGGACTCCTGAACTTCTACGCGGCCTTCCTGAGAGGGAAGGCCACCGCGGCTGAGCCCCTACACAGACTGTTGGCGGCAAAGGCTGAGTGGGTGTGGGGACCCGAGCAACAGTCGGCTTTCGCAGCTGTAAAAAATCTCCTCTCCCAGGACAGTTTCCTGATCCAGTACAACGCGACCCTGCCACTGGTCCTCGCCTGCGACGCGTCTCCCTACGGCGTCGGCGCAGTCCTGGCCCACCGACTACCCAACGGTCTCGAGGCACCCATCGCCTACTACTCCAGGACCATGTCGCCGACGGAGCGGAACTACGGCCAGATCGACAAGGAGGCGCTGGCGGCAGTGGCAGGGGTAAGAAAATTCCATGACTACTTGTATGGCCGGGATTTCGAACTTGTGACTGATCATAAGCCCCTGTTGGGACTCCTGGCCAGCGACCGGCCTACGCCCTCTGCCTTGTCCCCCCGGATGCAAAGGTGGGCCATCTTCCTGTCTGGGTACTCATACACCTTGGTCTACCGGCCCGGGAAACACATGGGCAATGCTGACGCCTTGAGCAGGTGCCCCCTCCCGACCCAGGAAGGCGCGGAAAGGGGGGAGGCATCGGTTCTTGCCCTGGACATCCTGGACTCTGCCCCCACTACGTCAGCCGAGGTTGCCAGGGAAACGGCGAGGGACGCCGAACTTCGGGCCGTTTCCAGCTGGATTCAACGGGGTTGGCCGGACAAGGGGGAAAGGGAGTTCAAGGTATTTTCCGATAAGAAAGACGACATGTGCTGTGTGGGGGGTTGCTTGCTGTGGTGGGACCGTGTAGTGGTTCCCAGAAAACTCCGCCCCAAGGTACTAGAAACACTGCATGCCAGCCACCCGGGAATAGTCAAGATGAAGGGGTTAGCCCGAAGTTACGTGTGGTGGCCTGGCATTGACAAGGATATAGAGTCGTGGGTGGCCAAATGTACACCCTGCCAATCATCACGACCCAATCCACCAGCAGCCCCAGTCAGAGAGTGGGAACAGCCCACGGGCCCATGGCAGAGGATTCACATCGACCTCGCCGGCCCATTCCACGGCCAAACATTCCTGATTGTAGTGGACGCCTACTCGAAATGGTTGGAGGTCCGACTCCTGAGTAGCACCACAGCCAGAGCAATGATCCGGGAACTCAGACAACTCTTTGCCACACACGGCATTCCCGACACCCTAGTCTCCGATAACGGGCCTCAGTTCACGGCCACTGAGTTCGAACAGTACTTGGCATCCCTAGGAACCAGGCACACTCTTACATCCCCGTTCAGGGCACAAGGGAATGGGCAGGCCGAGAGATTCGTGCGCAGCGCAAAGGAGGCCCTGGAAAGGCTAGGACCCGGGGACTGGCAGGAATGCGTACACGTTCTTGTTGGCCCAACACAACCTTCCCTGCGCTGCCACGGGAAGGGCCCCCGCAGAGTTACTCATGGGCAGGAGACTCCGTTGTCAGCTTGACCGGTTACACCCTAGGTACTCTCCAGACAAGTTCAGGGGGAACCAGCCACAGGGCCGGACACTGGCCATTGACTCACCAATCTTCGCTAGGAACTACGCGTCTGGCCCACCGTGGGAAGAGGGAACCGTCAGCGAGATGCTGGGTCCCTACACCTACAAGGTTCGCCTCACGGATGGTCGGACATGGAAACGCCATGTCGACCAGCTCAGGAGGCGAACGAGTCCCGACACGGATAGCAACCTCCCCCGGGGAGTGCAGACCGGCGCTGAGCCAGACATGCACCCGATGGACGAACCGGTCACTGACCCGGTTCGGCCAGAAGACAGTCCCATTCACGCAGCACCATCACCGGCCAGCTTACCGTGTGGAGCAGGCTCACCCCCGGTCACCGCGGAAACCGACGCTCGTATTCCGGATCCGCTCCCGGCCCAGCCAGGGCAGAGCGAGAGCAACAGGTCAGCTCTGCCCGATGCCCCAGCGCCGACTGAACTGCGCAGGTCCGATCGAGTAAGAACATGCCCCCGTCACCTGGAGGATTATGTATGCAAATAGCAGACTGGGGCATTCTGGGGGGAAGGGGTGTTAGATATTTAAATGTCCTAGCGGCGGGAAAATCGCCGCTACCAATTGGTCAGTGGGCTGGGTCAAGCAGGGTATTTAATCCCCTGCTGACCCAGCCGTTGTTGTTGTTGTTACTGGCAGTCACAATAAACATACGTGTTGTTTTGGTTCACCTTCATGGCGTCCGTGTCCTCATTCCCGCGCAAGGATCTCCGGATCTAACAAAACCCATTTGTGTGGATTCACTGGGGCTTGGGCTTCTGGTAATTGAAGTCCAAGAACATCTGGAGTGTCAAGGTTTACCATCACTGTACTAGACTAACAAAACAAAACAAGAAACCAAAATACCATGAGGGTTTCTTCCCTTGGATTTGAATTGCCGTATTACCTGGCCAGTAAAGTTTTATGTAGATTCTGTTCTTATATATACAGTACATATATATGAGCTGACCCAGAAGAATTTGGGTTTCCCTCCCAAACCTTGCCTGCCTCATCTCTGTGGCACCTCAGGTGACAAACCTAGCCACATGTTTTGGCCTAGAAATCTCAGAAAACAGGCTGCTGCTGATGCAGCAAACCTACTTCTGTGCTCTCCCTGGTTTACTGGGAAGTCAGCCTGGCCTGCAGATAAACTGGAGCTCTGCCCTGCTACATCTGTCACTCAATATAAGCCATCCCATAACTGTTTCTCTTTGAGCTTCTTGCTTCTTGGTAAAGAACATAACCTTCAGCTTCTTGTCACTCTTCCTCTGTTCGCATCCACCTAATGCACCCACCACCAATCTTACTTTTAAAAACAAAACAAGATTTTTAGAGGACTGGCACACTAAAGAAAAGTGTCTGAATGTCTCCGAGTCCCACACCTCCATGTTCTGCATCACAGGATGGACCTGCAGGCACCACTGAACCGAACGTAAACAGAAGCAGTGGTTGCAGTTGTCCTACCAGGCAGGTCTCTTCATAAAACCCAGCCTGAAGGAATGAACAAGCTTCACTGCTTTCACCACCATCCTTTGTCTCCACCTCTACCTCGGTGGGAGACACCCATGTTTGTGTGCCAGGAGCACCAGCCAGCAAAACTGATACCTGTCCTATACTTACATAAGTGTATGTAACACAATCAGCATATTGTCACTTTCAATACAAGAATTGTTTGTTTCTGGTGGAAACTGGAAACAGAGAAATGGCAAAGAGAGGGTGACTTAACCTTTCCAGATAATGTGTGTCCACTGAGGGAAACATTGAATACTACCCTCCTCTCTCTCTCTCTCTCTCTCTCACACACACAGTTTCATATACAGGGTGGCCCGTAAGTCCCTACCCATCCATATGTATTATACCCTCCCCCTTTTCCAGAGAAATATGGCTGATTTAAGCCCATGTACACTTGAAGAGTGTATTGTGACAAGTACATGGGTACATGAGCACAAGAATACTGGTGACACATGGATATAATAAGTGGCAAATTTAGAGAAAGATTCAATAGGGATTTACAGGCCACACTGTACATTCTTACCTCCATTACCTGCATACAAGTGGGAAGATTAAAGTAAATTAAATTAACATTTTAAATCCTCCTGTTTTTCAAGCTTGAATCAGATTAAAGTTTTGGCCGGCATTTGTAGTAATAACCTCCTAAGGCAAAAGTTGCAAGGATGTGGCCAAGGGGCAAATTAAATGATAATCCACTGTTCTAAAAACCACTTTTTTTTAGTTACAGTTTTAAAAAAATCAGCTGTTTCCTTGTCTGCAAAAGTAACTGTAATAACTATTTTATACAGTTTTTCTCATTATTATTATTTTTAACAATGGGACTATTTAAGGTACAAAACGGCAATATATAGAACTTGAGTTGACATTTAAACCTTGTGATACTCCTCTTGCACCATTTCATAAGGTAAGTGTAAAAGCAACTTAAAAGTTAGGGTTATATCAGAAATTACAATGCAATAGTTACTAGAAATAGAGCTAGTTATAAGTAACAACTAGTTATAAGTAAAGCTTGGACTGCCTTCCAAACTCTACTTCAGCCCAAAGTATCATCTGTGAATAGGAGAAAGCCTACATTGTCAGTAGACATAGCATACTGCTGCTGGAAGCTTTTCTTCAGCAATTCTACCCTCCACTGTTCAAAATCCTATTGCTGATTTATGACTGCATAAGAAAAATTGCTCAAGTCTTGGCAGCAAATTGCCATTCCTTAACAAGGTATTTGTTGTGTTTCCTGGGTGCACAGAACAAGCACCTCAATAATTAAGGAGCAATTTCTCATCAACGGAATAGTGCAATTTTCCTTACATAAATATATACCAAGGATTGCAGTGGCTTAATGATTAAGACGCTGAACTTGATGACTGGAATGTTGGTAGTTCGAGACCTGAGTTCTGCATGATAAAGTGAGTTCCCATCTCTGTCCCAGCTCCTGCCAACCTAGCAGTTTGAAAGCAAGAAATTGGAAGTACTGTAGACAAATATGTACCACTTCAGTGGGAAGGTAAGCAGCATTCCATCCAGTCATGCCTTGCACATGAACATGGAAATGTCTGCAAATGCAGACAGCGATGGCTTTTTGGCTATAAACAGAGATGAGCACCAGACCCTAGAGTTAGATATGAATAGATTTTGAGCAAGGGCAATCTTTACCTTTAATATAAATCAGTGAATATAAGACGTTTTACATCGCTGAGAGAGTAGACTACCCAGATGGACAGTATATAAATGAGAAGAACAAATAAATAAGAAAAACGCGTACCAGGAATGTTGGGGGCAAAAATGCTAATTATGTTGTGAACCACCCAGAGAGTGCACAAAGCACTATGGGGTGGCAAATAAGTGTAATGGCTATTGCCTTTGCTAAATGATGGGATTGTGGCCATTCAGTCTCACAAACAGAGATTCCTCTCAAGCTAAAGTCTTGAATACCATTTCATAGTCAGTATTCCATATAAAATCTTCCTGAGGAAAATTAACTTAATCTTTGCTTTACATTCCAGTGCTAAGAAACTACAGTCACCTTAGACCAGTGAAACAAAAGCACTTGTTGCGGAAGTGCCTGCTTTCAAAGGCCACTCTCTTTGCATCTTGGTGCCTTTCTATATATGCGCAATTAGTTTTAACATCCAGCTGGCAGTGAAATTAGGTGCTTCCTGAGCATTATGGGTTTTAAATTGCTTTTTAAAATGCTAGCTGGCATATCAGAGTTGTCCTGCTGGGGATGGGTCTAATATCCTCTCCCAAAGCCAGCCATGCTCTCCAGAGCTGCATGAGGGAGAACACAGTCCCTGTGGTAAAAGTTTCACTATAATCATAATTCCAAAAAGATCTCCTGAATCCTTATAAATCTTTCACATCTTGAGAAGGTTTAAGATCCTCAGCTCTCAGATTCATTAAGTTGTGCATTCCATTAGTGTAATAAGAAGCTGTGAAGTTCTAATAAGAAAACTCGGAGTGACCGCTTTATCCCCTCTGCAAACTAGAAATGTTAAGGCTGATTTTAAAAACACACAAACATGCACATGAAACTTGAAAAATTGGGGTTGGGGTGGGAAGAAAACAAGAAAGCAAGGATTCAATGCAGAAAGAGAAGATAGTTTTTGCTGATCATTATTCATTAGAAGAAAGCAGTTTGGTGAGAATCCAGCAAGAAAGGAAACTCTTAGTGACTTGTTCTTCTTTCTTCTCTAGGTCAGACTTAAACTGCCAGAATGAAGCCACCTTTTGATGAATTCATTCTGCAGTTCCTTTCGCCTGACCTAGTGTAAGAAAGATTAGCCGACACAACAAGGTTGCTGTTGCCCAGGGTACGCCCGATTGGAGTTCAAAAATGCCACCATCTTCTAAGAGGCTCTTTCTGTGTACCCCCACAAAAAGCCTGAAAGAATTTGACATGATAGACCTATATTCATGACTTGATGAGCCTATGATGGAACTTCATTTCTGCTTGGACTGAGAAAACCATCTTGCTTCGGTGTTAGAGCCTTTTCATCAGTCCAGTTAATTCCCAATGTCAATCACCTTCTGCAGAGGCAAGCCAGGGTGGATGACTGATGAAAGGCATGAAAGGAAAGAAGCTGCACTGAGTTACTTCAGGAGGGAGTCCCATTGGATAGCACAACAGATAAATTTGCTATAGGTACCCTGAGAATTTCATTACATAGGGAGTAACATCACTACCACCACCCCAAACATATCAACACACAAACCCTGCTACTTATGATGATCCTCTTTGCTAAAGGATGGGCTTGAGCCTCCTTTGTGTGGGTAAAGAACAAGACTTCACAAAATGAACTCTTGTGGACTGTCCCTGAGGTAGGATGGCCAGTATTCATGCTAGCTGGAGAACTGAGGGAGCTGTAGGCCTCAAACACAACTTTTCTGAGCACCAACAAAACCGAAGTACTGTAATAATTTCCCATCAGTGCTGAATCCACTTTAGTAAAGGATTTTAAATTAGAGAAAGATTGAGAGAGAGATGTTGTGTGTGTTTTGCTTTTGGCCCAGCTGCTAATTGGAAGACGTTATTACTCTTTGCAAGCCAGCTCAGACATAACACTGTATGTTCTCCAGTTTCAAAAAACTTCCAAAGAACAGCCATGGATCCTTTGCATACATTTCCAGCTTTTGCAACTTACTTTCCTCCATGGAAGAACTTTCCACTCGACTCACATTATCCTTAAAAGTAACCGAGAGGGGAAAAAAAGAAACCAATTATAGGTGTCAAAATAAATAGGGAGTTGCTAAAACAACATAAGTTTTCTTAAACTACATGAAAGCACAGGCGCAACAAAAAGCATTCCATGTCTGATTTCATTCCGTGCATCCATGGCTATTTGAGTCTCTGTGATTCTCCTGTTTGAGATTTAGCTGCAACATCCCATTTGTTCAGAGAAGATATGTAAAGTCTCTGTGGTGTTCAGGTTCATTTCAAGATTTACATTTTGTATTTCCTTGTGCTGTTTCTGACTACATACATAAAACAGAATTGTAAATGTTTAGGAAAATCAAAGCTATTCATAGATGCCTATAGTTCCACTAAGTTTGTATTCTCTAATTCATGCAAGGAAAGAAAAAGGGAATTTAGGATATAGGCTTGTAGTTTTGCCATCACATGACGTCCCATACCCCCACCCTGCAATACTGTTCCCACTTAAAATTGGAGATCAGCTCTAGCTTTAAAAAGTTTCTGTGAAATTTAGTTACTGTATCTCTAGTCTGTGCCACTGAATAGTCTGCTCAAGTATTCTTAAGGGGATCGGTTTGTGTGATTGTGGTGTGTGGTTCCTCTCTGAATGGTCTCTTGGCATCACCTGTGTGCATCACACTCATAAAGGAAGTGTGTAGGGCAGGGGTTCTCAACCTTTTTAAGTCATGGACCAGACCATGCCCCTTCAGACAGCTGAGTGAGCTGGACTGGTGGCTCCCCTCCCCATAAACACTGCCGTAAAATGCATCCACAGCTGCCGCAAATACATTTACAGCTGTTGTAAACACATCTGCTTCTGCTTTCAGTGGCAGCCAAGTCCAGCTCATGGGACGTAGGTTAAGAACCCCTGGTGTAGAGTTAGTCATTTTCTCCCCCTGGAAATGAGCACCTTCTGTATATGCTCTGAGACCTTCCTATTTGAACTAGTTGGAGTTATCATAGGAATTAAACATGTGCGGGGTGTAGGTGTGCGTGCATATGTGTGTGCACATGCATGTGTAAGAGAGAGAGAACTACCTTATTACTTGCTGCAATCCTGAATGTGCAGATGTCAGAAACTAAACCAGAGACAAGACATATGTCTTGCTCTAGCAATGTGCTGTAGCCTATTTCTGATGTACCTGGCCAGAAATCAAACTCATATTTCTGTGAAATGGAGACAAATCCTCTATTATGCCATGTTTGCTGACAGACCAAAAACAGCTTAACTGGCTGCTTTTGTAATAAAGCAATGTATACTCTGTAAGATTTTATAGGCCAGATTTTATACATATTTATTTTAAGCAGAAAGCCTTATACTACAGTTCAGGTCTTTCAGACTATCTAACACAGGAGTTCTCGACCTTTTTAAACTGGGGGCCGAATCACGCTCCCTCAGAAAGCTTCGAGGGGTGGACGGCCATTTTGCCTTTCCTCCACCACATGGCACTTCTGGGTGTGGTGGAAGTGGTGGGGGCACATGAAATGGTGTCACAGGCCGCATCTGGCCCATGAGCCACAGGTTGAGAATCCCTGATCTAGCACCAGGCAAGACAAAAACATCAACTTGAATCAAGCACTGGTGATGCAAGTGAATCTCCCCTGTACAATTAGAGAAACACACACACACACACACACACACACACACACACTCAATTTTGATTTCCCATAAGCTGGAAGCAATCCCTCAACACCCGATGGGGTAAAAGAGGAAGCAAAGAGGAAGAAGAATGGTGTAAAATGTTGCCCAAGGCTGGCGTGTTTTCAAATATATCCCTTGTACTACCATCCTGCTACCATTACATAGCCTCAGTCCTATTGACTTAAAAAAGGCTGAACCAAGTTGAGACATTGTGTTTCAGTCCTAGTGCTTAGCTGAGTTTTTGCTCTCAGTTTGATGGAATTTGACTCATATTGCATCAAACTAGGTGAGAGCCTTGTCAGGCCCCCGAGGGCTTGAGGAGTCTAACTAAGCAGTGTTGCCAATCTCTTGTCAATAATGTTCGGCCAAAACTCACCAAAGCATCCTCCTTTGGAGCCCTTGGGCAAGGTGAAAGCGGAGGGCACATGTTATGGTCCACCTAGCCAGCGAGTCACATGATATCCAAATGGTTAAAAAAACCCACATGTAAATGGACTTGATTTCTCAGGTCCATTTGCATGTGCAGATTGTCGTCGTGGAGACGTCTACCAATGTGCAGACTCCTCGATGAATAATGACTCCAAGGTTTGCTTCTTTGTTGTGACAGAATGGCCAGGGTGTGCTGCACTCTCCTGGTGACATGGCTTCCTTATACTGTACTTCACAGACTGAAGGCCTTTGAATGGAAACTGCTATGGGGCTACTTAGAGATGGAAAAGATCATGAGCTGAATGCTGCCTAAGCCCCTCATCACATCTTGGGGCAGTTAGTGGAATTCGGTATGGGGCTTTGCCTTCAGAGGTCACCTTTAGAGGAATGCTTTGCACATATGAACTATCTCAACCTCACCAAACAGTTTATTAGTTTCAGGCCATGGCCCCCATACTCTTGAGCTCTTGATAACTTTATTAAATGCAGCCCTGCTTATTCATCTAACCAAGCAGGTTTTTTTTTACTATTTGTAGATAGTTTGAAGACTAGCTGTCCTTGGGCAGTGATGGCTTCCAGATCTCACCAAGAGAAGTGCATATGTTTGATAATGCCTGCTACGTTTCTATATTTTCACCATAAAGTAGCCACTTTAATTTTGTACAATACTGTTTGATAATAACCATGTGTGTCTGTGTCTTCTGCATTTAGACACTTCAGAGAAGCCCCTGCTTGGTCACTGTGAGAGACAATTTTGCAGGCAAAGCAAAACCAGATGTTTCTCCTTCTTATTCTCCCTTTCCAATCCAGTTAATTCCCAATGTCAATCACCTTTTGCAGAGACAAGCCAAGATGAACTGCAATGAGAAGAGGCTGCTCTCTTTGTGAGTCACTCTGGCCTCCCTCTGTCCATCTTCTCTGATGTATATAAAGGAAGGAGATCTCCAGGGACACTCATTTTGTTGATTGATTGATTGATTGATTGATTGCATTTGTATATTGCCCAATTTAGTGTGAACAGTACTTGGGACAGTTTCCAACAGAACAACATATAGTATATAATTACATGTCAGCAATTATTCTGGGTCTAAAGGATTTTTGCTGGAGAAACTCCACTCAGGGGATGCCTGGATGAGGCACCTTTCATATCCCCAAGATCTTTTCCCACTGAAGTGGTATCTATTTATCTACAGTACAGTAATACCTCACATAATGAGCATCTCGCTTAGCGAGTAACTCACTCAATGAGCAGGATTTTCCCCAAAAGGTCTGCCTTGTTGAATGAGCAAAAACTCGCTTAACAAAAACAGTTCTGTTGCCTGCACTGGTGAATTGACAGTGGTGTGTTTGGGAACGAGACCGGGCTCCCCATTTTGCTTACCAAACCAGCACTGTTAGCAAGATGGATTCGCCTGCCCACCCTGCTCAAGCAACATGCCTTTGGTGTTAGGCAGGGCGAATCCCTCACTGTTAGATTTGCCTTCGCTGTTAGGCAGGGCGAATCCCTCGCGGTTAGGTTTGCCTTTGGTCGGAGAAGCCCTTTCCCCTTGGAAAAGCGTTTATCTGGCGAAAGGCAAACCAACACTGTTAGCAAGATGGATTTGCCTGTCCACCCTGCTCAAGTATTAGGGCAGGTGAATCCATCTTGCTAACAGCTGTGTTTCGCTTAATGAGCAACTTGCTTAACGAGCAACCCCCATGGAACACATTTTGCTCTTTAAGTGAGATATCACTGTACTTGTAATTTCTTGCTTTCAATCTTGTAGGTTGGCAGGAGTTGGGACAAAGATGGCACTCAATCTGTCATGCAGTACTTGGGTCTCAAACTGCAGACTTGCCAACCTTCCAGCTAACAAGGTGATCTTCTTAACCACTGAGCCACCACAGCCCTGACATAATAACATATAATGTCAAGCATCCAATGGAAAAAAAGTCTAATAATGAGAATAAGAAATAACGAGTAACAAATGACAATTACTGTATATAATCGAATAGAAGTCATCCCGAATATAAGTCGAGGTACCTAATTTGGACCTCTAAAACTAGGAAAATAGACTGGCCTGAGTATAAGTCGAGGATGGAAAATGCAGCAGCTGCTAGTGAGTTTCAATAATTAAAATACATGAAAATATAGTAAAATTAATTAATTTTGATATTTGTGTGGGTATGTTTTTGAGTTTTTATGGTAGTGTTAGTGCTTTTTAAAAATTATATGTTCGAATTTGCACCTCCGCAGTTTTGGGACCTTCGGGGTAGTTGACCCGAGTATAAGTTGAATCCCCTTTTGGGACCTCCTTTTGGAGGTTAAAAAACTAGACTTATACTTGAGTATATACAGTAATACATTAACTACCAGAAGCTATTGGTCAAGAACATACAAATTCCTCAAATATATATATATATATCAAAAGTAATATGGAAAACAAAAAAGGGGTGAGGAGGAGGGGATATACCTAAGATAAAGTCTCCCTACTGAAGAGGGTGTCTTCAAAGACCTCTATGTAAATAAAGGGTTTTGCCTGTTTTCAAAATCCTGTGGACTGTCTGTTCTCAATATGAGGTCATTCCATAATTGGGGAACCGATGCCTAAAAAGCTCTTTTTCAGGTGTCACTTTGTTTCTCCTGGGGTGTCTTGGGAGGATCTTGTACTCCAGGTAGAATTTCAATATGAGAGTTCTCTACCAGTACTCCACCAGGTAGCAAAACTATGGATGGCAAAAAGGTAGAACAATGCATTCTGAGAAGAATATGAGGTTCACACATCTGTGTTTTCTTCTTAATTAAAATATAGAGGCAGAGATTGAAAAGCTTACTTTTGAAGCTACAGCTACCAGACACCTGCTCCAGCATGGACAGTTGGTATATCAGCATGGCAGAATCAGTGAAGAAAAAGGAGAAATGCTTAAACTTTACATCACACACTGATTTTCTTTCACAGTGGTATTCTCCAATGCATTTTCTTTTCATTTAGGCTCTAGAGCAGTGGTGGCAAACCTATGGTGCCCCAGCACAGAGCAGTCACCCCAGCACAGAGTTCACCCCACTCCTCTGCCTAGCTGCCCAATGGGAGAACTTCCTCCCTTCCCTAGCACAGAGTTTGCTCCGCCCCTTTGCCCAGCAGCCCAATAGTAGCATTGCCTTCCTCCCCTGTTGCTGTGTTGGCACTTTGCAATAAATAAGTGGTTTTTGGGTTACAGTTTGGGCACTCAGTCTCTAAAAGGTCTGCCTTCACTGCTGTAGAGCCATGGTTCACAATGTGGGGCATCCCCCCCCCCCCGATGGGCAATTTTAAGGAGGGCAATTCGAGAATCAGTTATTAACAGTGAATGGCCTCTTAGGCTTCCTCCACAATAATAGTTCGCTTTTTAAATGATAAGAAATATATGGTATGGGGGGAGGGGCAGAATCAAGATTTTTAGAGATGCTTAGGCGGGGCATGTGGACTCGACTGTGCAACTGAACAACAACAAACAATATGGGGCATGGTAAAAAAAAAGGTTGGGAACCACTGCTCTAGAGGCTGAAACCAGACTAAAACAAAGAAATCACACATATATTCCACTCCATAGTGCTTAGTGCACTCTTTGGGCGGTTCACAAGTTAGATAGCCATTTTGCCCCCAACATGCTGGTTACTCATTTTACCAACCTAGGAAGGATGGAAGGTTGAATCAATCTTGATCCCATGGTCAGGATCGAACTCACAACCTTTTGGTTGCAGTATAGCTTCTTTACAATAAAATCAGCTGAGAGGCATTTGTTGAAACAATCCAAGGCATTGAAGAGGTTCCATCACCAGCCTCAACCTCTCCTCTGCAAGGGCCATCTGTCCAGTCATTTATGGTTCTTCGTCCAAAGTGGATTTAGCAGCACAACTCACCAGAATAATTTGCCCTCCCGTGTACAGACGAGGGATTTGAACTCCACACCATGGGTGATACAGTGGTCTGTTTCAGATGTTATCAGTAACAAACCGGCAGCTCCCCTGGTGGCTTAGTGGTTAAGATGATGAGCTGGAGACTGGAAGGTTGGGTTTCGATACCCAAGAGTTGTACTTGGGGACATGAAAGGAGCCTCATTCAGGCGTCCCCTGAGTGGAGTTTCTCCAGGAAAAATCCTTTCTACCCAGAGTAATCTCTGACACGAAATTATTATAACCGGCAATCTATTCACTCTGAGCCATAGCTATAGGTCAGACACATGTATTGACTCCTTCCGTTCAGGGAAAATCAAGAGTTCAAATATAGAATTGTGGCCAAGGCCTCCTCAGTCTCGGGGGGGGGGGGGAAGCACCTCTTTCCCCCAATGCTCCCATATTCCTACATGTTCCTTGCTTCAAAGGGAATGCCATCAGAGGAAATACATTGTGTGTGTTTCCCAGAGTTTGGCAGTATCATGGCAGGAATCCAAAGTTTTCAGACTTTACAGGATTTATAAAAATGCAGGATTTATAACAAGAGACGATTTTACTTAAAAGGCTGGATCAGAATAATAAACTGTTGGTGGTACTTTCAGTGACAGATACATGTGTATCTGCTTTAAACTCTCTCTGAACTATTCCACATTCCCTTCACCACATGTTATGCACTGCCCTGTGAAGCCAGATTGCCAACCCCCCCCCCCCCCCCCGTTCGTCCTTCCTGGGATGGCTTTTAAACAGCAAGTGGGGATTTTAGAAACACCATACTAATTGAATTTAGAGGGGATTTTTTTAGTTTTTTTAAAAAAAATTAAACTGTTTTTAGTCTTGATTTTAATATTGGATACCTTGGAGTCATTATTCACCGAGGAGTCCGGGCGTTGGTAGATGTCTCCGTGATGACATTGCATACAAGCAAATTGACTTGAGGAATTAAGTCAATCTACATGCGGTATTTTTTAGCCATTTAGATATCACGTTACCTGCTGACTAGGTGGACCATGACATGTGCCCTTCCCTTTCACCTTGCCCAAGGGTGACTAATGTTTAATATTGACCAATGTTTAATTTTTAATATAATTTTCCATACTGTGTTTTAAACCTTTGAGCATTGGTCAGTTTTAGTTGTTTTGAGCTGCTTTAGGTGTCCTTAGGAGGAGAAACATGGCATATAAATAGGACAAATAATTAAAACAAACAACCACCTCAACAACAGCAAACAGCAGTTTGAAAGCAAGAAATAGAAAGTGTAGTGGAACCTTAGTTACCAAACAGCTTGGTTAACATAAAAATCGCATAACAAAAAGAAATACATAGAAAATAGTGGCTCGGTTTATAAAAAAAATTTTCAGAATGGATTAATTGGTTTTCAATGTATTTCTATGGGAAACTGCATTTTGGTTAATGTATTTTGGTTTTCAATGCATTCCTATGGGAAATTGCATTCAATGCATTGCTATGGGAAATTCATTTAAAATAATTTTCGCTGTAAGAAATGTCCTGGAGAACACATTAATTATGTTAACCAAGTTACCACTGTAGATAAATAGGTACCACTTTGGTGGGAATTTATGTGCATTCAATTTATGCTTGCCACTTATACGAAAGAAGATCTAGTAAATAGCCAAAATAATACTTTTGAAGTAGTCCACTTTGGTCAAAAATATCTAATAATTTTAACTTTTTAAATCTGTTTTGAATGTTACCTATACTTCATATACAACCATAAGTTTAAGTTGTGCGATACTCTGATACATAGGAAGGAAGGTAGGTAGGTAGGTAGGTGAAGTCAATGTAAATATAGTTATGCTTTTGCATCTATTGCATCAAGCTACCTTGTGAAATGCAAGTACTGTATCTTTAAGCATTTGTTTTGCAGAAAGCATCAAGAATGAAGCAGTTAGCAGGCTTCACTTGCTGTGAAAAAGAGTACAGTACTGTATTTCCTATATTTTTCAATAGTCACCTTCGGGCATTGCCAATGTAATATTTCTTATTTCTTTTCTTGCTTCTTGGAGGGTTAGTAGCCATATTTATTTAGGGTTAGTCTTTTTTACTCTGTCTTTCAACTTGAATATCCTTCAAGGTTCTTTACAAAGGAAAACTCCCATAAAATTTGGATCTTTACTCCTTTTTTTCAAGCACAAAGCATTTGAAGCCAAATATATTGTCTGAGTTGCATCTACCAACATCTGGGGAGCCAATTTCCAAAACCTGACAAATTAGGAGGGCATCCTGTATGATTTTCTGGTGACTAAACAGCTGAGCTATTCCAGTTGGCTTATTGTGTTGAATTTGCAATATGGCTTGAAACTGCTTATTAGGATGATGCCAATGATCCAAACGGGAAAACAAAAAACCTATTTTACTTTCATGCTGAACCACGCCCAGTCTTTGGAGCAGAATCTGGCTTTATTAAACGTAGTTTATATTCATTGCTGCTCTTTTGATTTTAATGAATTAGGAATCACCAGAAATCTGCAATCAAGCTGATCTGACAAGATATGTCTTTTAGAGAGAACTTTTTATGATAGATGAGGCAAAGAACTTCCCCCTGTTTCATTAGTTGTGACACATTCTTGTATAAAACATTCATGGGAATGTGTCTGTAGAAATGTAAGAAATTGAGGCATGATATTCAGGACCAGAGGAACTTGCCTCCGCATTCATTCCTCTCCCATGATGGTTCTCTGAATTTTTGTTTAATTTTCTTATCTATATGAGTTTAATGCTAGATCACTCTACTCTATCATCCTTATTATTCTTTTTCATGTTTCTGTCTCTATCAATTTCCCAGGCAATAAAGTAATTGACCACAGGAAGGAAGACCATAAAAAGATTGGCAAAGGTTGGGATCAGAGGAAAGAAGGGGGGACTTGGGCTGAAATGCAAAATTCACTGCATTCAGTAAGAACTATGAACTCCCAAATCAATCCGCAGAACTTGTGTGAGCACTGACTGTGGTTTCAAATTTAATACAGAGTGTGAATTATATTCAGTGTAGTCCCAGCCCAGGTCTTGCTATTTTATCTGGTCTAATCTAATCAAGTTGTCTCTGATCTCTTGCAGTTTGTGCTTAGAGTTCTGATAACTTGATATACAAGAAACCACATTTTGCAAAATTTTAACAATTAGTTTGATACTCAGAATGGTGTAATGCAGGGTGTATGTAGCGAACACCTGCTGATCAGAACTTCTGGGAATTGAAGTCCAAGTTTGAGAAACCCTGGTGTAGTGACTATAGAGATGGACTAGGACTCAGGAGACATGTTTTCAAATCCCACAGAAACTAACTGGAGAAACCTCTCCTTAAATATTTCACTTATCTGGAACGTCCTACTAGAGCCACTATGTACTTGGTTCCGAATAGGTGGCACATAACACATGCTCACTAGTGAGTCTGCAAAAATAAAAAAGGTAGAAACAAGAACATTTGTCACATCAATGTCTCTTTCCACAAAACCTCTGGTCCTGTCAACCAATGAAAAAGTAATGTTTCTTACTAAGTCAATTTGTTGCACTTTCCTTAACCCTATTGGTGATGACCCTCTTGAGTAAGCAGCATTGTGGTTGCAAATGGGATGGCGTAGGAGCAATTCCTGGTAAATTGCTCACTAGATGAGCATCAAAGGTCCCATGCAGAATACATGCAAGTTGTATGGCATGACTTCACAGCAATTTTTGATCATTAAGACACAGAAATGTTAGTACAACCTGCCCTGTCACAATTAATGAATTTAGCATGCTAGCAGAATTTCAACCTGAAGAAGATGAGTGGAAGAGTCCCTCCTGCCATTTCTCATTACCATGGTAGCATACACTTAACACACCATAATCACTGAAATTAGTGGGAACATTAAACATGCGGGGAAAGCCATTTGTGTATGTTTAAAAAAATGGTTCTGTGCAAGTTCCGCCCCCTCCCCCAAAATCTCAGAAGTATTAAATCCTCATTAATATAAGCTCAATGCATTTATGGTGTCAAAAATGTGTTTTATAAAAGCCAAAAGCAGAGTTGCACAAGTTGCCTCATTATCAATAATCTAGCAGGGTCCCTTTTATGTGTCATTTCTTTACACAATATACTATCATTTATGACTTTTAGCAAATACATCATAGTGAAGGATTACTCTCATCAGAGGCAGCCTTTGAAAAGGATATGCTAATTTCTAGAGAGCAAGAAAACATCAAAACAGTGCCAGCAAATAGCCAAGGGACTTTCATGTCTTAATATCCCTCTGAAGTGCTTTATCTCCTAGTGCAACGTGTATCATAGTATAAACAGGAAATGAAACAGCCAAGGCATCAAAGAAGCACCCGTGCATGGCTGTAATTTTAGATCAGGTTTAATAAAGGTTATCTGCAGCAGGCTAATCAAACAAAAGGATGTATGTTTTAAAACGGCATTTGATAATTTCCATTTAAGCCCCCACCCCCTCCATTCAAAGATATCCTAGCAATCTCTTGGTGACTATGGAAAGATCCTTCTCCCCCCCCCCCCTCACTTTTTGAATAGCTTGGTTTATTGGTTGTAAAAATGGTTTTGATGTTCTAATGGTTATTGGGGGGTGGGAGATGTAGAAAAGAGGAAGAACTCTTGGGCCTCATCTGTGCCTTAATTGGAAAAGCAACTTAAATTGGCTTGAAAGACAATCAGCAGATGCATCAGAAGGGATAGGGCCTTCTCAACCACCTGTGCTGCTTTACTGCATCAATCAGATTGGACACCAGTGGTTTCTCTTCATCCACCCATCAGTAATTCCCCAAGGGATATTCACCACTCTGCCTGCCTGCCTGCCTGTTTTCCTGATTTACCTTTTCTGTTTAGAAATAAGGAGTAGAAGGGTTGGAGCTGTAAGTAAATGCCATTAGCGCTCACTGCAATGGGCAAGCTAGTGAAACAGGAAGTCAGGATTTGGAATATAACTCTGACTGGTTGTACATGAATTAAAAGGGCAACTAATGCTTGGGAGGAAAGGTATGAGAAATCTGGGTAACATAGTTAAAAGTAGAGAATCACCTTGCAAACAAAAGTCCACATAGTCAAAGCAATGGTATTTCTGGTAGTAATGTATGGTTGTTAGAGTTGGAGTATAAGGAAAGCTAAGCACAGAAGAATAGACACCTTTGAAATGTGGTGCTGGAGGCGAGTCTTGAGAGTACCCTCGACAGCGAGGAGAACAAATAGGTTGATCTTAGAAGAAATCAAACCTGACTGCTCCTTAGAAGGTCAAATAGTAAAGATGAAACTTAAGTACTTTGGACATCAAATGAGAAGAGAGGATTCACCTGAGAATGCCTTGATGCTGAGAAAGGTTGAGTGTAAAAGAAGAAGGGGGTGGTAGAAAATGTGATGGCTAGATGGTATTGTTGATGCACTGGGCACAGAGATGGGCGGGTTGAGAAGGATAGGAGTGCATGGCCAGCAATGATCCAGAGGGTCGCAGGGGGTTGGAACCAACTGTGCGATTGAACAGCAACAACCACCAAAAAAGTTGTTTAATACCTGAAAGAGGAGGAAGCCCTAGAGATCAAACTGCATATGCTTATGACTCCAAGAACCTGAAACTTTATTCAAAGTCAATTTAAGTCAATAAAAAGAATATTGTTGACTGGAATAGGCATCAGACCAATACTCAAGTAGGGGTATTGTGGCTTAGTGGTTAAGACACTGAAGGTGATGACTGGAAGGTTGACAGGTCAGCATTTCAAGAACCGAGTGCTGCACGATGGAGTGAGCGCCTGTCTCTGTTGTAACTCCTGCCAACCTAGCAGTTTAAAAGCAAAAAATTGATTTCAAGTAGATAAATAGGTAGCACTTTGGTGGGAAGGTAAAAGTGTTCCATGCACTCCTGTGTCTAGTCATGTCTGCCACATGATCATGGAAATGTCTGCAGATGCAGACAGCACTGGCCCTTTGGCTGCAAATATAGATGAGCACTGAATCCTAGATTCAGATAAGATTGTCTTTTGAACAAGGGCAACCTAGGGGCATTGTATATTGCAATCACAATGGCATGAGTATTTTTCTGAGGTTGCTCATTCACAAGGTTGCCACAATTAGAGGTGACTTACCTGGATTGAGCTCCAAGTTGAGTATGTGATGCTGATGAGAGAGTAGGTCATATGCCTCTATTTCACAAATCCCAATATTTCATTGGATCATATATATGTCCTATCCAGCCTGGTCTTTGAGAGACTGTGGTCCTAATGGGCCCTAGTGGTGTGTATCTGTGGAAGGTGGAGAAACAGCTCTCTATATGGAACTTTTCATTAGATGTAGGAGTGGAGAAAGGCTCAAAGTTTTCCTTTTTAAAAAAGTAGCATTATTTCTATTTCAAACATGTGATTTAGAAATGCTTGGAAATTTGCCAGTAGAACTGAAACAAAATGTTCCCCTATTTGCTGGGTAGGTAGAATGGTATACAGCACAGAGAGGACTGTGTTGCACCTGATTACCACCTATGTATTTAAGAGAAGGAGCCACCTTTCATAAAAGGAAAAACCGAGAAGAGCCAACTCTAATTCATGTTAACATTATTATATGCATTGTTGAATACACAGGATCAATTGGAAAGGCTAGCATGGGCTAAATAGGGTCCCTTATGGTCAAGCAGAAGTCCAGTATGCCATTTGTTACAATACTTGCATTCAAATAGCATACGCCCCTCAAGCAAAACTATATCATTTGGTGCAATAATAATAATAATAATAATAATAATAATAATAATAATAATAATAATAATAATAATAATAATAATAATAATAATAATAATAATGATGATGATGATGATGATGATGATGATGATGATGATGATGATGATGATGATGATGGAACACTCAGTGGTGGATTTAGCTGCACGCATGTTCTCAATCCAACCTTGCCCTGGGACTCCTTGCTCATGGCCATGCACGCTCTGGTCACCTCCAGACTTGACTATTGCAATGTGCTCTACATGGGGCTGCCCTTGATGACCATTCAGAGGTTGCAACTGGTCCAGAATGCAGCTGCTTGGGTGGTTGATGGGGTGTGGGAGTTATACATGAGCCTCACCACTGCTTCAGGAGCTGCACTGGTTGCCAGTGTGTCTCCAGATGCAATTCAAGGTGCTGGTGATTACCTTTAAAGCCCTACATGGTAATGGGCCAGGGTACTTAAGAGACCGCATCATTCCAAGGACATCTGCCAGTCCCACTAGAGCAGACCGGAGGGGCTCCCTGATAGTTCCATCTAGGGCCTTCTCTGTGTCTGCTCCGGCCTTGTGGAACCTCCTCCCAACTGAACTTTGCCTCCAGACAGAGCTTTTATTCTTTCACAAGAATCTTAAAACCTGGCTAGCTCAACCGGAGGAGGGGGGGAACAGTTGCTGGGGAAACAACTACCCTGGGCTGGCTTGTTTAAGTATTGCCCAGGTTGTCAGTTTTAGAAAATCTGGTGACGTGGCATTGGGAGGGCATTTTAAAAAAAAATTAAATTTTTAATTTAAACAGTCTAGTTTTTAATGTTTTCTTAAAAGTTTTTGTAAAGTTAAGTTGTCATGTTTTATGTGTAAGCTGCCTGGAGTTGGCTCAGCGAGGGGGCAACAGTAGAAATGTGAGTGATAGATAGATAGATAGATAGACAGACAGACAGACAGACTGACTGACTGACTGACCGATTGATTGACTGATAAACCTTCAAGAAAAAGTATAAAGAAATGGTGGGAAATCCTGCTCCTTGTTACCTCCTCTTGCCTCTCACTTCTGAGATGAAGTTTGTGTGTGTGAGAGATGCAGTATATTGGCACTGATCTATGGGAAACTGAAAGTGGAAGGCAAACTCCAGTAGTGCACACTGGAAATGAACAAAACAGAGCAATCCTACCCACACCAAAAAAGTAGAAGCCCCTCACAAGGACCCAGAAGAAAAGTTCTAGGAACAGGCTACTTCAGTCCAGTGATTAGTATGTGTTGGCAGGAAGAAGGGGTGAACCAAACCATCCCTGCAGTGGACCAAAGAGCAGGAGAGATACCTGCCCGATCACACCCTTTGTTCATTTCAGTTCTCCTCCTAAAATAAAGTAAGGTGCTTTGTACTAAGCCAGACCAGCCAGTGATGTAGCGTAGGGGTGGCTGCCCCCCGCCCTGGGTGGCACATTTTGGGCTATGGGTGTTTTTGGACTACAGTTCCCAGAAACCCTAGTGAGAGCGGGCACCAGCATCCACCAGGGGGTGGCAAATTTGGCTTAAGCCCCCAGCAGCTGAAATCCATGTGACGCTACTGACACCAGCTCAGGATTGTTTGCCTTCATCTCCATACCAAAAGAGTAGGCAAAGGGTGGCCTACAGATTTTTTTTTTATTTATAACACCCATGATTCCTAATCTTTTTGACCAGGGCTGATAGATACTTTATTAGTCAAACACATCTGGAAGAAACTTCAGGTCTACAATTATAGACAACCCTATCTTAGGGTTTCAAGGCAATAAATTATAGGAGATGTCAAGGACTGAAGCTAGGACTTCCTATATACAACACAAATGTCTACAACTGGAATACAGCTCCCTTTCTAGTACTGTATCTCATTAGAATAATTCCTGTTAGGATCATAATCATGGGCCCATTTTTGGGACAAGTTGTAGTTTTTATTGCAACTGGTTCTCAAACTAATTTATGATTCCAGCAGCAGAATAATAGATTTCTATGCAAGTGTTCCAGGGCAGGGATTGTTGCAAACACAGGACTAGTATGTCAGTACAAGTGGATTGAAATATTTTTAAAAGCACAGCAGGACTCTTCCCTCTTCTCAGATATTCTTGGAATACGAGGGAATGATAACATTTGGGAGCCAATATACTCTCTTTTTCTGTCTTCATCTCCCTCTCCCAGGGTAAAATACATATATATGTTTGGAGTTTGAAAATGTAATGTAACTTTAAATGATTTGGCATCACATCTATGAAAAAAAGACATGAAATTATCAAGGATTTTACAGGAGAATGGGTAATCTTGAGGCTATATCAATCTCTTCCACTTGCATTTATTAAGATTCCATGTCTGGTTGCTATTTTTCCTTGTGGTAATCTCCATGGCCAGTAATTACTCATTATAAGATTCTGGAAATGAGGAGCCAATTGGCACCTTCAAGGAGTAACTGGAAAGCACTAGATCCTTATGCAATTTTGCTTTTCAAACATTGCTCATATAATCCCTCTCAGCACATGGCTATCACCTCATTCTCTAGAGCAGGGGTGCCCAAACTTTTTGGGCTGTGGGCTGATCACATGGTTCAGGGAGTTGGTCACTAAGGACCGGGTGCAGCCCCCAACGCCAATTCATCCAGTCCGCAAAGCCCTCATCACTCCTGGAAGCAGAAGTAAAACGTGTCCATATGGGTGCATTTTACTTCCACTTCCAGGAACGAACGATGGCTTTGCCAACCAGATGAATTGGCATTGGGGACCACATCCAGCCCCCGGGCCATAGTTTGGACACCTTTGCTCTAGAGGTTGACCAGCCTTTCTGTGATATTCCAACACCTTAGTTTACGACAGTCAAGGCATTGGGAGATGTTGGCTTTGGGCCCCCCCATCTAACAGTAGAAAAGGCTGACCAGTTATACCAGGAAACAGCAGCCAATTAGCAAGGCCAGAAAGCGAGGGTGGTGGAGGGATTAAAGTGTAAGAAACAGACTTGGGAGACCTGGGTTCAAGTCATTTGCTCTTTGTCTAACATGACACTAGGGCAGTGGTGGGCAGCAACAAGTTCACACACCCCGGGGGGGGGTGAGTTTGTAGCAAAATTGGGTGGCCTCTGGGCAAGGAGGTGGCGAAATTGGGTAACCACGCCCACCTCCCTGCCCTGCGCCATCAGATTTTGTCCCTGCTAGTGGTTCAAGGTCTCCCTTGCTCAAAAGCCAGTCATATCCGATGGTAGGGTGCAGTGCTCATCTCCATTTACAGCCAAAGAGCCAGTGCTGCCTGTGTTTGCAGATGTATACATGGCCATATGGCAGGCATGACTAGATCGCCCATGACGTAGGCTCCGCCCATGACGTAGGCTCTGCCCACGGTGTGGTAGTTAATTTTTTTGCTGCCAACCACTGCACTAGGGTTCTTGTATAAAGAGGATGTGGTGAACAAGACATAAGAACTCTGAACTCCCAGAATGAAGGGTAGGCAGTACCTTGAAAATATAGCAAAATGTTTTGTTTCAAAGGAGCTAGGAAATTTGCACAGATGGTACTGAGACCCTTCCCACTTAAACAACCAGGTATTTAAAGATCTCAGCTGATTATGCATGCTAGAGAATACTGGAAGCTGAAATCCTCTTACTGAATACATTTTTATTTTAACCAGGAGGAACGTTTATACTTCCTTCATGCAAAACTGGTGGCTTTCATAGTAAATTGAGAAACACAACAGCCACTTTGCTTACCATAATAATAAATTGCACTAGAGGTGGCCATTTAATCAATGGGGATTTTGTGAGTCAATTTTTCCATAAAGTCTATTGACTTAAATGGGCCTACTCTACTGTGATTTACTTTAGCATATTAAGTCACAACTAGGGTAAACTCATTTAAAAGGATGGAAGTTATGTAGGCATTGACTAGCGCAATTTACTGCACTAAGCAACAGGATTTTGGCCAATATATATAATATTAGAGAAGATTCATATTTAAGGAAGTACTAAGCAAAACATCCTCTGCTAAATCTTCCACCTATATTTTATCTTTCCCACAATGTCAAGAACACTTCTAACCTCAAGGCATTGTGTGAAATTATAATTGTTGCCTCTCAAAAGAGTGTCAGATATTAAATCTGCACTTGGGGAACTATGAGAAATGCCATGATTTTCCCACTGATCTTTGTTCCATCCTCCAAACGCCCACAACTGTCTTCCTTCATGTCTTTCAACTGCCACAAAATCAGCTTAGAAGTTAATCTTAGGAACATTTGATAATGAATTAAAAGGTTGCATATGCAAACTAAGACTGATTGTTTGGGGGACTTTGCAATGCTTCAGTTTTCTTGTTCCTGCTATGTTAAACTATCATACTTCAATATAGGTCTGTTTAAAAATTAACAGAACTGTTCTTTACCCAAATGGCTTGCCAGCCATAATTATTCTATGCCATGATATTTCTCAACCTTACTCATCATTTAACTAAAATTAAGAGAAGTAACTACAGGTTCAAGCTGTACTATTTCTAGATTCTTTCTTTTTTGCTAGCTTGAAAATAAAATGAGTTTGCTCCTTCCACAGGTATCTGTGGTTGCCCCTCTGCTATAAACATCTACAGATGCTTCCAAGAGAATTTATAGAAACAGTGAAGCTTCCAGCCTGATGATGATTCAATAGAAGAGCTATTACTCAGCCACAACCCATTTTCCTCAGTTTTAAGCTGCCTGGAGATCCTCCATGGATAGAGAAAAATCTCCACTACATTAGATACTCAGGAAAGTTGTTACTATGAAAGTCTTTCAAGTGTAAAGACTTCAAAGGCCTGAAGAGGTCTTGTGCTTACTTCTTTTGGTAGACATAGTGCCCAGACTTAAAATAGTAAACCTGTTCCCAGGTGCTATCAGGTGTTATTTTTACACACACATTGTACAATTCCAGAAAAACATTTATATAGTTCAAAACTCAAGTAACATAAAATTCCTTTCATCTTAGTTGATGTAAAAAGTGGATGATACCAACATGTAGGAATTTCTCTTCCTGCTGCTGAAAATACTAGACCAGGGGCTCCCAAAGCACGGCCCATGGGCCAAACCAGGCCCATGGCACCGTTTCATGTGGCCCGCCACTGCCACACCCAGAAGTGGAAGTGGGTGGATTTATGAGAACTGTAAAATGCACCCATGCAAACGCAAATGCAGTTTTGTCAGATGTAAATCTGCCCACTTCCAGGGGTGTGATCAGGCCTGTGGTGTAAAAAGGTTGGGAACCCCTGCTATAAAGGATTATAATTTTAAAAAAAAAACCAGCGAATTACAGTAATAAATGAAAGATTAAAAGCTGAATCTTAGAAACCAAAAGACTAAAAGATTAAAAGATTAAGGTTCAGGGTGGGTGATAGGGATTTATGTTGCGTCAATACGGGAAGATGGGAGGTGAAGGGTTGGATGTGGATGAACTTATTTACCTATTGTATGTCTCCTTGATGTGTGTATGTAGTTGGTTCTTGTTGTTTGGCTTTGTCATATTGGATGTTTTTCTTCTTATTTTTGATGTTGTATTTTTTTGTAATCTTTTGTTTGTGTTTTCTTGTTTTAAAGATTAAAATTAAAATAATAATAATAATAAAAGATTAAGGGAGAGAGGGGTCTCAAACCAACCAGCACGCTGGGGTCACTGTACTGCCAGGACCAAGTCTTGTACGTAAACATTATTTTTCCTTCTGCTAAAACTGTGCCTGAGCAGTTGTTCAATAGTGAATAAGAAGAAAGAAAAGGGGGATTCAAGAGGGCTTGCATTTCAAAATATTCAGCCTTATTCATTTGGGACATGCTAGCTATACTACTATGCAAAGATTATCTAGCAAACCACTCACTTATATGGGAAGAGAGGAAGGTGTGCATCAAAGGAAACCTCTGGCTTAAGTGTGCTCCCTTCTGGTTTTTGTTTGTCCAATTTTTTTTAAGTTATACTTGATTCTACTTATACAGCCATACTTCCTTTTACATCATCTGAGTAACAATTCTTGCTCACTACAGAGCATAGGCAGGCAATTGTCTCCCTCTAGATAGGTTGGTTAATTTGACATAAACTCCCATGAGGCCAAGCCACCAGTAAGCTATTATGAGACTTGCAGCCCAAAACTCATGAAGGACCAGGGCCAACCATCCATGAATTCTAATGTGATGAGTTGTCAAGATCTCTGTTCTTTGGGCGTATATTCCAAATGTTTCTTCAAAGTTATATATCACATGGAACTTTTATTTGACTCTTGTTCACTCCCTTCTCCTGTGCACAACTTCTGAGGTGGGTGGAGGGAGAAAGAGCTGTACAAACTTAGTATATGGCTGCTTATTTCAACTTGAGTTCCTCTGCATTTGGTGAGATTTACTCCCAAGAAAGGATTAGCTGAGCTTTCTGCTCAAAATACACATAACTGGGCAGGCAACCTATAAAGCAAGGCCTCTGGCATGGGAACTACTCAAAGGAATTTCTGCCACTATTTCTGCAAAGCACCAGCTTGCTGACCAGTAATTAGCTTTGCTAAGGTCCAGCACAGCAGTTCAAACTACAAAGGCAGGCAGTTTGGAAGAACTTTTGCTCCCCCTCCTCCCTGCGCAGAATATATAAGAAGCCTTTTCTAGGCCTGACTGCTTAAGCCCCTTCTGTGATCTTGCACAGCCGAGCTAAAAAAGTGGATTAAGAAAAAAGTAATAAGCTAAAGAAAAAGAAACATGGTGCTTTGCTCATTTATTTTATATATTAATGGGAACGCTGACCTTTGCAATCACTTTTCCTCACCCACCCCCAACCAATGTACTACCGATGAACAGAATGGATTTGGAGTTTAAATCAAACAGAGCACTTTGAAAGATGGAAAATTAGCAACATATGGGCCAAGCAACCAAAGAAAGATGAAATGGGAGAATCGGGGTGGGGTGGGAGGGAAGAAGAAAGACGAAAGGAATTTCAGAAGTCGCTGTGATCTCGCAGAGGAATATTTTAATGTATATCTTTTCATATTGTTATTGTGGGAGGTCAGAACATTCTCGGGTCTCTACTTGCAGTCATATCTGATTATGGTTTCTCTCTATGCTGTGCACAGCAGGAAAGATGAGGGAGGAGCAGACGGTTCACTGAAAACGGGAGGAGGCAAAAGTGACTTGAACTTCCTCTTTTCACAGGTTTGGTGCAAGGCCATGAAACAGGTGCTGTGTTCTGCATAGCCTGCACATCTCTCTCTTGGTGGGGGGAGCACATATACGTTCAACACCAGGGCTAGAGCTTTCCCGAAGCAACCGTCAATGTGCAGTAGGACAAGAGAGAAAAAGATGTAAAGCAATGCCTTTGAGTACTTACAGATTGTGGCTCTGTGTTTCCAACAAACATTATGAAGAACTATGATAAAGTACATTAAGGGCAGTTTTACTTGTTCTTCTCCCAATGTAATGTATGCCATCTTTTGCCAAAAATGCCCTTCTGCACTCTACATAGGATAAACAGGACAATCTTTGCACATAAGAGTTAAAGGACATAAATCAGACATGAAGAATGGCAATACAGAGAAACCCATTTCAAACCATTTCAATCTACCTGGACACATTATCCAAGACTTGAAAGTTTCTATTGTGGAACAGAGAAATTACAAAACAAGGATCCAGGGAGAGACAGCAGAAATAAAATATTGTACATTCATATGCTGGGCACCCATGTCAAAGGTATGAATATTAGCCAAGGGTTTCTGGGATATTATCAAATTGATACATAGGTTGTCATATGCTGTTGTATATGTTGTATACTATACGTTGTCATATTATACCATCTTCATAGAAACTTTCTACTTGGATGTATTAGTCAATTGCAATTAGCAGAGCAGCCATCCTCCAGTGACCTTCATCACGGGGGGGGGGGGGGGAGGAATGGCAGCCATGGCAGGTAATAGCACTACTGGATGCAGGGGGGTTCTCTTGAAGTGCTTTAGCATTGTGTGTTGGTTTTCTTATTTTCCTGGCAACTCACAGAACTCTGCTTGTTCTGTCTCACGTGGAGTAAACAGATGAAACCATTTATCTGATGGTTTTGAGAGGAGCTCTTTTAAAGATGATTCCTGAGGTCAAACAAATCCTGCCCTTTCATTCTTCGATGGATAATACTGCCAGCAATCTAGGCCAAGCTTCAAGAACTTTTCATGCCTGCTGTCTAAATCACACAGAGTAGAGTTCTGTACAGAACAGGATGTAACCACAGGCAAAAACAACTGCTGTTTCTGACATTAGGATGATGTGGTTTGCATTATCAATGTAATGGGCCCGATAGTGTGTTTTGCTTGTGGTGATCCAAATCGATATATTCCTAAGGCTAGCATTAGCCATGGAGTAGCTCAGCACTAGGGCACTCTGAGGGCAAATTTCTTTCATGGGCAGCTACTAAATACGAAGCACATACTGAGTGCATGATATCATTGGAAGTCGTGCAGGAAACAGGGGTTAAATTGGAATTGGTCAGAGGATGTTTTTTCAAATCAGATGGCAGCCCGAGGGCTATAGTCCCTAATTTGCATGTTTAATTTATTAGTTGCTTTAAAAAAAATGCAGGGGCTATAAATTGTAAAAGATGAGAGAACTGCTTCCATTTCATCTAAAGAGCATGAGAAGAATATCTGAACAAATTTGTTTTTCAAATAGATGTTTGAATTTGGGGTAAGGGGCAGGGCAGAGGGGTAAGCATGCTGAAGGCTGGGAATATGGCCCCAAATACAGCATGTAGTTGCCAGTTGTGTACATTGTTTTTATTTATGTTTTCTTTTTAGATATTGTTGCATTATGGTTGGATTCTGTTTTTTATGATTGTACATGCTGCACAGAGTAGTGAATTGTTCACTAGATGGGTGAGATATAAACACTCACTCACTAAACTAAACTAAACTAAACTAAACTAAACTAAACTAAACTAAACTAAACTAAACTAAACTAAACTAGTTAATTTTGTGTACTCCCAGGACTGATGGCATGCAAATCAAGTAGATTTATAACTTTTTAATGGCTAGAAATATCTCTACTGTTTCTAAATTTGGTGCTTCTCTGATCTTGCAATTAAATCTTCCAAGCAAATTTTCTATGCCTCCTGAGGTGTACTTCAGCTGGAGGATCCCTCTGCTCCCAGCCTGAGAATGGGATCTTTCTCTCCTCCCTTTCTATGCATCTACACTTTGTTGCACTGAAAACCTGCTCCAGGAGGCTTTTCAGGACTCTTGAGCACATTTTCCAGGAACATGGTGATAGAGGCAGAGAGAGAAGACTTGCATCTAGTGGTTGAAAAACAGAATCCAGTGAATCTAGTGAATTTGTTGAGTATGTCCTAATTAAAGCAAAAGAAATAGGCCTGAGCGCGGATTGGGGCCATGCGCGACAGCTGATGCAGGGCGGCCGGGAGGCATAAAACCTCACTCCCGCCGCCCCAAACACCACCGGACTTCTCTCGCCTGAGCACGGATTGGGGCCATGCACGACAGCTGATGCAGGGCGGCCGGGAGGCATAAAACCTCACTCCCACCGCCCCAAACACCACTGGACTTCTCTCGCCTGAGCGCGGATTCGGGCCATGCACGACAGCTGATGCAGGGCGGCCGGGAGGCATAAAACCTCACTCCCAATGCCCCAAACACCACCAGACTTCTCTTTCGAACCGGTAGGACTTCGTCATCTTGGCCCGGCAGCGGATAAAAGTTTGTTGGCAGCGGCAGTGGAGTGAGGATGCTCCCGCCCCCCTCCGGACTCACCATCTTGCCGGAGGAGACGCCGAAAAAGCTGCAGGTGGTGAGGCAATGCTCCCGCGGCTGGGTGGACTGGCTTGTCACTTATGCGGGATTTAATAACTGTTTGTGTTTAGTTTTCTGCTTTTGTAATTTTTGTGTAAACTGGACTGGTATTTGGGATTTTTGACTGTTGCTTGACACTGCTGCTTTTGGATTTTGATGCTGTATTGATTCATTATAGTACTGTATCTGTTATTTATTTCTTAGGATGTCCTGATGTTTTGTAATTGCAATTGTTATTGGAGATATATATACTGTATATGTGATATTTGTAATTTACTATGTGATATTTGAAATTGTTTTTTATGCTATGGAATGTGCTATGTACTGTAACTGTTTCTTCTGTAAGCCGCCCAGAGTCGCTATGCGAGTGGGGCGGCATATAAGTCGAAAATACAAATACAAAATACAAATACAAAGAATATATAACTTTCTGGAAAGAGGGGACAAATATGGAAAAATAAGCTATTTATGGATAGCAAGCAGATGTTTTACAATGTCCCATTGGTGATGGTGGGGCACTAATTTGATTATGTAATGGTTCATTGTCTGCCTGGCCAGGTTATCCTGCTATGATAATAGAGTAGACCCTACTGCCAGCGACTCAGCGCTGGCTGGCAGGCAGCAGTCAACTAACCTGACAACTCTGAGGACTAATGGTCTTGGGCAGGGGCGTAGCTACCGCCGTATCAGCCGTATCAATTATACGGGGCCCCCGGGCCACGGGGGCCCCCAACGTGCGTAAGCAAAACAAATGCAGAGCGGGAGGGAGGCGACGGCCAGGGAGCCTTGGGAGAGGGCGCCGGAAGCGGGCTGGGGGCGGGTGCCTTTCTGGGAGGCCTTGGGCTGCCCCCTCCCACCTGCCCAGGACAAAGAAGGGAGGGCAGGGCTCTCCTTTCTCCGCTGCTTCTGTCGCCTCCACTCACACAAGAGAGCGGGGGTGCGCGCGCGGCCCCTGATGAACCAGGGACACTCGGACCGCCGGACGCTCTGGGACCTTCACTGGGGAGGGGGCGGCACGGGGAGAGGCCGCCGAGCGCTGGCGACGCCTCCGGCGGGACCACAGCAACAGCAGCGGAGGGCACTCTGGCCCGGGAAGAGGCTGGGAGGGCTTTGACGGTCTCTCCCGCTTCCCCGGCCGTGGACCCGCCCTGCCAATGGTGGCAAAGGCCACGGGGCAGCAGCCAGCAGCGCGGGTTGCAGCGGTTCCCACCTCTCCTGTTTCTGCCGAAGCCAACGTCATTGTGGGAAGGCCTGAGAAGGGACGGTCTCCTTTGGTGCCCCCCAACCCCCAATTCCTCCTGCCCGTTACCCGCAAAAGGGTGGCGCTGCTCTTCAGCGCCTGCCTGCCCGCCCTGGACAGGTTTTCTAACGGGAAGCAAAGAGATAACGCAAAGGGGAGGAAAGTAGGACCAAAGGTGGGAGGAGGGCCACGGGGGCCCCAACGTGTGTAAGCAAAACAAATGTTGTTGTTGTTCAGTCGCACAGTCGATTCCGACCCTCTGCGACCCCATGGACCACTGTCCTCCAGGCATTCCTGTCCTCCACCATCCCCCTCAACTCACTCAGCTCTGTGCCCATTATCTCCACAATACCATCTAGCCATCCCATCTTGGGCCGTCCCCTTCTTCTTTTGCCCTCTACCCTTCCAAGCATCAAGGCTTTCTCAAGTGAATCCTCTCTTCTCATTTGATGTCCAAAGTATTTTAGCTTCATCTTTATTATTTGACCTTCTAAGGAGCAGTCAGGCTTGATTTCTTCTAAGATTGACCCATTTGTTCTCCTCGCTGTCCAGGGTACTCTCAAAACTCTCCTCCAACACCACATCTCAAAGGCATCTATTTTTCTGCGCTCCGCTTTCCTAATGGTCCAGCTCTCACAACCATACATTGCCACAGGGAATACCATTGCCCTGACTATGCGAATCTTTGTTTGCAATTTAATGTCTCTACTTTTCACTATGTTCCCCAGGTTTCTCATCGCTTGCCTCCCGAGAATCAGTCGCCTTTTTATTTCATGGCTGCAATCCCCATCTGCAGTGAGCTTTGATCCTAGGAAAGTAAAATCTGTAACTGCCTCTACTTCTTCCCCATCTATTTTCCAGGGACTGATAGGGCCTGTTGCCATGATCTTGGTTTTCTTGATATTTAGTCTCAAGCCAGCTTTATTAAGCGTGCGTTCAAAAGTTGGCAACACCCTACATCGGTTATCGCAGGCTGCGGGATTTCCCCGTTTAAGTAATTTTATGCATTTTTTTCTTTTGTGAGAAATCTTTACCCTTCCTAAGGGCCCCCAAACAAATTTTTATACGGGGCCCCGCCAAGGCACGCTACGCTTCTGGTCTTGGGTGCCAAAGTCCACAGGGAAGGGTAATGGTCCCTGAGTAGAATAAATCCCATTTGAATCCATCTTAATGGAGGGCAGCAATTTCATCAATACTGTCCTGGGGTTGATAAGGACCTTGTGTGCCAAAAGGGCTTAGGACCAGAAAATGACTCATGGAACTGAATCAGTGGTATAGGGGTCATGCTGTGATGCAGAAGGCAGATGAAAAGCCACTGCATTATATTCTCAGGACAGTCTTCATGGCTGATCACCATGAATATTGCCTATATTCAGATTCGGATACGGCAGAGGAAGAAAATGAAGAATGGTTCATTATACAGTATATATATTGTATACATGCAATGTTGTTGTTGTTAGTTAGTTAGTTAATTACTTTTTTGTTTTAGTAATATATTTCTAATAAAAATATTAAAAATAAGAGAATCCAGCAGTAGTACACCATCAGATTCTAGACAAAGATGTTTTTACAATTTTGTTAGTGAAAACATGTTGCTTTCAAACTTAAAACCCAATAATATGTCGTTTGTTCACTTTCTAATAGTTAAAATTGAATAAATATGAAAGAATTATCATCTAATAATAATTATTAAAGAAAGCCTAGTTTTAGAGATCTTGTACAGTAAAATGCCATGTGAATGGATGACATGATTCATTGTGGAAATGGTAGTTTGTGGCAGAAATGGTACACAAGGGGAGAACATGAAAGTACAGTAATTGGTTTACTGAACAACTTAGGCGCTGCGGTGGCTCAGTGGATAAGAAGCTCACCTTGTTAGCTGGAAGGCCAGCAAGTTGCCAGTTCAAGACCCAGGGTACTGCATGATGGTTTGAGTGCCCTTCTCTGACCAAGCTCCTGCCAACCTAGCAGTTCGAAAGCAAGAAATTGCAAGTAGATAAATAGGGACCACTTTGGTGGCAAAAAGATCTTGGGGACATGAAAAGAGCCTCATTTGGGCGTTCTCTGAATGGAATTTCTCCAATAAAAATCCTTTCAACCCAGAATAATTTCTGAAATGAAATTATTATTACTGAACAACTTCAGAACTGGGGAAGGGGGTTAAAAGCATTCATTTATAGGGGTTTCACAGCAGGGATGGGGAACTATTCAATTCTGTGTGCAGAATTTCAACCTCTGAAAAATTCAGTGAATATGGCACAACAAGTGCACATCTAAGTCTCATGTAGAAGTCTTGTCTCTCAAGACTTTCACCGATGAGAATAGGATTTTTTTTATTATACCAATCACCCTCATTATTTAAGTGGTCCTGAAAGAACCAACATTATTTAAGTGGTCCTGAAACAACCAACATGTATAACAACATGACCCTTAAATGTTTATAGTGTATTTCAGAACTTTGGACTACGGACTTGAGTTAACTTCTGTCCTTTGACTTTCCTTCTATTCAATTTCAGTTGAGTTCTCTATCGAGCCAGCTATAAAGAAGTCTATTTGCTGCACTAAAAATTTAAGATTTCATTTATTCTCAGTTATTATAATAAATAGAGCAAGACTGGATGATTTTAGCTAAAGGATACAATAAAGTGATAATACAAAAAAATCAAGTGGTTGGGAACCTACTCTAGGTAACCTTATGATCTTTATAATTATTTGCTGTATTCACAATCATACCAGCAATATTTCTTTCCGTTTCTTAATTACTTGACAGCAGAGGGTGAAGATGTTTGAAGAAAACAATTTAGATCCATCCAAGTTGTCAGGACAATTTTATGATGGAGAAAGCATTAGGAGTGGCAGAAAAGAAGACGTACAGACATCAACAGAAGCTTCAAAGAAACATTCCACATGTCCATTGCAGTAATCACTGTTTCCATCTGGTTGCTGTGAAAGCTGTCAGGGATACAAAACCTCTCAAACAATATTTTAACCTGCGTGCTGTGTTTCATATATTTAAGAGGGGGTGGTGGTGGTTACAACTCAGGACATTATTGGTCATATAATTTATAAGGTATCAGAACTATGTACACTAATTACAAAAACCTCACTTGTAAATTGATATTGTTACTATTGAAGTGAACAGATTTTTTTTAATATGATGGAAAATCATTGTAATAGGATCGGCTGATGACTTCAACTTTGATCAAATAAATCTATCTAGCTCCCTAGTGACCACATTCCTGACAAAATAAGATTTTTCAGTAGCCAAAGGTCCCTTTAAAGGAAACCAAAAAAAGTGTTTCAAGAAATCTACCAGCAAAAACTAGCCCGTGCACATACATATCAGCTTCTGTCTGCTGTAAATACTTTTGCCAGCCGAAAAATCATTTGTGGGTCAACAATTTTTTGTTTCAGTGACTGGCAGGCATTTAGCAAATTTGGCTCACTTGCATTTTAAGAAGATAAGAAAGCCAACTTTAATTTTGACAAACATTTATTTTCAATTTTAGAGAGAGAAAAACAAAGCTGCTACTTTTCTAAAGTATGGTCTTGGGTGCTACACCTTGAGTTTACAGGAGCTGGACAGGGCTGCTAAGAACAGGACAGTTTAGGTCACTCATTCTTAGAATTGTCATAAGTCGGAGGTGCCTTGATGGCACATAAGAACAACAATGCCTTTTCTCTCTTAAAAATTGTAATGTGGACCTTCCATTCAAAAAGCTTTCTTACATATTTAACAAGCAATTTTTATAAGTCTCCTGGAATTGAGGACTCCATTTAATTGACTTCGACAAGAAAATAATGCATATTGTTTTCAGCACTACAGTCCCATAAAGCCAGTGAAGGTTTGCACCAGTTCACCAGAACCGGTAGCAACTTTTCCCAGTATCCCGGAGAACCGCTAGCAGCTTTGGGGGGAACCACCTTCGGGGCTTACCTTTTCACTAGTCCCTCCCCTGTGCATGCGTGCCAAGCACTTGGTGTGCATGCATGCCTACAGTGCTTGGTGCATATGCACAACCTCCTTGCTGTCCTCCCAAGCGAGGAGGAGGAAGAGAAGTTGCTAGCCTGAAGCTCCCTATAGCCTGCTCTCCAGAGTAAGTGACTCACCTTTGGATGTGGTGTGTCTGTGTGTATTTTAATGTGTATTTAATACCTTTACCTATATTGACGTACTACCACAGTTTCTAAAAAGGCCTGGCGGCCGACAGGCCTGGCTTGGGGTTTTTAAGTAAAGTCTTGGAGTCACCTCATCAATAAGCTACACCTGTGGTGTTCCAATTGCTGTTCCAATTGGAGAACCCTTAAGGAGGTACAGCTGTTTTACATTTACATTAAGGCATATTATCCTAGAGAACTGGTTAGGCAAAGACTTAGTACCTACGTTCTTTAACTGTTGAAAAGTTGAAAAGTGCCAAAATGAAGCCATCTTGTGGTGAGTTCGTTCTGTAGTTCCTTCCATCTGACCTAGTGTGAGAAAGATTAGCCAGAATAAGCTTTAAACTCTGGTTTAAAAACTCTGGTTGATTTGTGTTTGGGGTGGGTGGGCTGGTGGGTGTATTTTAATGTTTTTAAATGTATTTTTATTTATTTATTTATTTATTTAATTTATTTAATTTATTTACGGGTTTGTGTTGTGGATGGGTGGGTGGATTGAGGGTTGTGTGTGTATGCTTATTTTTATTTTATTTTATTATTTATTTATTTTTCTTTGGCCCTACCCACAATACCATAATGTTGGCTCCACCCACGATGTCATGACATCATGATGTTAGCTCCACCCACACTGTGATGACGTCATGGTGGGGTAGTAAAAATGTTGACATCCCACCACTGCATAAAGCAGTGTTTCTCAATGTGGGCCCCTCACCCCACAGGGAGACCTCAATTCCTAGAAGTCTAAGTCAGTACATTGGCTGATCGATGCTTTGGGGAATTGTCTTAGGCATCTGGGAATGGTAGTCCCAAAACCAAAGGTTTGGAAACACTGCCCTTAAGGCTTGAACTTGTAATGTGATCTGGCACTGTATCTGTACCTTTAAAAATAATGTTTTCATGACACAAGATTAACATTGAATTGTTGTGTAAACAAGGTCTGCATTAGTAACTCATGGCCTGTCCAGACTGCCTGTTTTGGTGAAACTGGATCAGCGAGAAAAATGTCAATTCTTCTTCGGGGGAGAAGTGATGGGTTAATTGGCATGTTCCTCACGTCCAAACAGGAACCAATCCTTTCAGTGTACTTGAACATTTCCCCTGACTGTTTGCAAACAGTCATGGGAAGTGGATTTTTTAAAAACATCTGCTAGATCATCACTTATGGGATGCAACACTTCATTTAAATTTATTTTAAAAATTGTTTGTCTGTATGTATGGCCAATCAAGAAACTGTCCATAGCTGTGGTTTTCATCAACCAGACACAGTTGCACAAAGTATTTTCTTAAAAAAAGATTGATGTGTTGCATCAGTGATGATCTGATAGATGTAAAAAATTGTTTCACTTCCCCTGATTGCCCATAGATGACTGGGGAAGTGATCAATTGGGATCCCATGCAGGTTGGCTGATTTAAGGGACAGCCACCCCTTCCTGCTCTTGTTTTTAATCTGTTGCGCTGTTTTAATTTTTCTTATGAATTTTTAAGGTTTTAAATATCACTATTATACTAGACTTAACCTGTGATTTTAATCTATCTACCCGATTGGGGCGGGATAGTAAATATGAGTAATAAAATTGAAGTAGTTTGTAAGCTGCTTCAACATGCTGGAAGATGACCCCAGAAGCAGCTTTGGCAGCTGCAAGGCTACCATATATTCTGTCCCTACTCTCCACAAGCACTGGGAACAGCATACATGGGAGCATGCAGAAATAGCAGAACTCCCTGTTTGTTGCTCAAAAGGTACACATGGAAGGGGTTGGGTAGGCCCTCTCCAGCATCCAACATGTGTGGATGCTGTTTAAAAAAAAACCCTGACCAGTCTGCCTTCAAAACACCCCAGAGAGCAGACTTGATGTCCATCTGGACAAGCACTTAGTGAACGAATTAAATATTTTCTTTGTTTTACATGTTGTGAAGTATACACTCACTCTATACTTACCAAAGTTTCTTTCACAAAAATAACTACTCTTTAATTTGTGGTGTTCAAACTAAACTTTCTATTACACAGGCCATTACGTAGGAATGTGAATTTTCGGTTTTATTTAAGATTGAATATCTTCCACTGCAGGTGCACTGCTGGGTAAGGTAGCACAGAACAATTCTGATTAGATGTTGGTTGGTGTTCTTGCTTGGCAGGGAAGTTGTAACAAATCCTCAACTTAAATGGTTTCTCTACATTTTTCCCCTCAGTCCCTGAGGAATCCCATGGGCCTCTAGGTCAGGGGTTCCCAACGTTTTCCTGCCAGGAGCCACTTCCTGCCACTACGCTCAGCTGTGGGGGCCAGAGGCATGGCTGCACCCACAACTTACATTTTTGTCAGCAGTGGCAGGAATCACATGGTTTTTCCAAGATTTTGGACAGACTCCACCGCTTCCCATGGCAGCAGGAGGCTTTTCGGAACAACTTCACTCTGGCTTGGTAATTTCCCAATGTTCCTCCACTGCACTTCAGCAGCTAGAGTGGGATGGTGAGCTACTTCCTGATTCGGCACTGGCATCCCAGGTGCCTATGTAGACTCTGCCCAGCACTAGAAACAGCTCACCGTCCCACTCCAGCTGCTGAAGCGCAGCAGAGGAGCGTCGGGAAATTACCAAACTGGAGTGAAATTGCTCTGAAAAGCCTCCTACTGCCCTAGGAAGTGGTGGATGCTGTCCAAAACCCTGGAAAACACGTGTGTTCCCTGTACCCCAAAATAAGTGACATACAGTAAAACACTGGATAACGCTAAAACTTGGTTCCACAAGTCTTGGTGTTATCCGATTTTTAGTGTTATCCGATCCATGTTAAAATCCTGTGGGAGGGATTGGATAACGTTAAAGCTCCATAGAGATACATTGTAACCGCACAGGCTTTAGCGGTTGTTATCCGATCCATCCCATAGGACCTTAACGTTATTCGATCCAATTCTCCTCCACAGATTACTTAACGTTATGCGATTTTAGTGTTATCCGACCCAATCGTTATCCGGTGTTTTACTGTATCACAACTTCTGGCAGTGGGAGTCAGGTGGGGGTGGATCTAGTGGTCCCTGGGTGGCCACTGCAGGCCGGATTAATGATATGCATGGGCTGGATTAGGCCCACAGGCTGGGGGTTGGGAACCCCTGCTATAAATTGTAGTATTCTCAGACTTCATGGTCAATTGCTGTATTTTGCATAACACAGTTTCAAAATGTCTTGACATTGTGTTTTTGTGGGCCAGTCCTTAGTCCGTGCTTTTTCAAAAAGGTTGCTCTGTAGTCACAAGTAATATGGTTTCACCCACATTGACCTCTTGAAGAGCAAAAAACAAAAGCTAGCAAAAAGCCAACTCAGTTGTTAAGGGCATTTTATAATTTAGCATCAGACCACTTTATGTCTACGTTTTACAGCTACTGCTGTTGTTACCATTCATTGTTAATATTAACGTTCGTCTTGTCCATTTTGAGGCTGTATAATAATAAAGGCCTATTTCACGCATTGTTTCTAAATACCTCTGTCAAATAAGTGGATGAAGTGTGAGTGTGTGGAACTTTATGACGTAAAATCACTTCAGTGGAAAATAAAGACGCTTTCATGAATCCCATGTGTGGAATGTTAGCTGCGCAGTAAGAAGTGACTGTGTCTTGGGAAAAAGATTAGACCCATTATTTACAAGGGAGCCTCTGCATTCATACTTGTAAGTCACTGTATTCCATTCACATCATAAGAAAAAGCCTAATGGCAGGAAAGAATTTGGAAGAATCTAAGCTAACTATTCATGTCTTAATGCCAACATTCCAAAAAGATGGAACAGAAGTTACTACTTTTGCTTTGGTCACTCTTCCTTTTACTAGTTGGTGTTTTTTTTTTAAAGAACAAATCTGTGTAAAGGAAGCCTGTGGAGGCTCAGAGTTCATGGTGTTCATCAACACACATGTAGACTTTTGCCATGATAGCTGCCGAATTGATTTGCTGACTCCTGTCGAGTTCAAGAATTTCTCGCACGCAGACTTCACTAGGACTTTGAGAGATTGTCAGCTTAAACGTAAGATGAAAACCTGAGTAGCCTATTGTGTCTTTGTAGCTGACAATGCCTGCTGCAATTTAAACTTGCTACCTCATAGAGGTGTGAAAGTATGCTCTGTACAGATGTCTGTGATACATTTCCAATAAGTTCATAGCCAAGAAAGCCATATCTGATAAGAAAAACTCAACTCTGCTTTGACTATTCTAAAGTGTGGAAATGAATGTTACAATGCTGAATGGAAACCCTCTAAAGGTAAAGGCCACCCTTGCTCGAAAGCCAGTCATATCTGACTCTAGGGTTCAGTACTCATCTCTGTTTCATAGCTGAAGAGCCAGCACTGTCTGCTTTTGCAGACATTTCCATGGCCATGTGGCAGGCATGACTAGACACAGAATGCTGTTTACTTTCCCACCAAAGTAGTCCCTATTTATCTACAGGTACTTGCAATTTCTTGCTTTCAAACTGCTAGGTTGGCAGGAGCTGGGACAAAGACGGGAACTCATTCCATCCTGCATTATTTGGGTATCGAAACGTATTTGGGTATTGAACCCTCTGAGTCTAGTTATATTTTTAAATTTTAATTTATTGGGAGGTGGCAAGGCTTCAGCTACCAAAAGCCAGCATTGGCCAATGGTAAGAAATCACAGGAATTGTAATTGAAAAACATTCTAATGAAAGACTTACTTACTTACTTACTTACTTACTTACTTACTTACTTACTTACTTACTTACTTACTTACTTACTTACTTACTTACTTACTTACTTACTTACTTCGGGGCACAAATAAATATGTAAATATTAGAACTGTAAAATTTATAGTTGGAGCTATTCAAAAGAGATGTTTTATTGACCAGATAAGGGTTGCATGCAAAGGTGATGACTTTTATGGATAATTTTGTTGAATACATTTTATATCTCATTTTGTTAATCTTGTATCATTCTACTTTAATCTGTTTTTACTTTGTTCTATGTAATCATATTTTATCTAATGTATTTTACCACATTTTAAATTGATATGGTCAGATGACTAATCAATTAATAAATAAAGGACTAATATTGAAAATCATATAGAGTTAAAAGGTTTGTTGTCCCAACTGTGTAAGGTAGAAACTAAAGTTTTGTGCACATGTTCATTTTCCACGTGTCTCTCTGTGAACACTCAGGCGTACACAAGAATTGTAGGGGTTCTTCATATTAACGAGGGAGAAGACATAATGAAAATAATGCATGAACGCCACATCCTCACTGAGGTAAGTGAAGTATTCCCAGTCAGTCATGGAATATTTTTGGTGTACTTTAGCACCTCATCACACAGCACAGAGTAATTTATGTTTAAGCTGACTCCCTAGTCGCTTACAGTGAGATAAATGCTGCCTTTTCCTCTGAGTAAAATATGAGTGGCAAATTATCCCTAGTAAATATCTTCTTCTGACGTATCAAAATCCAAATATAGATGATCATCATGGTGATCATCCATGATGACTGTCCTGAGAATATAATGTTGTGGTCTTTCATCTGCCTTCTGCATCACAGCATGACACACACCCCGTACCACTGATCCCACCTTCTGGTCCTGAGCCCTTTTGGCACACAAAGTCCTCATCAGCCTCTGGCCAGTATTGATGAAGCTGCTGCCCTCCATCAAGATGGATTCAAGTGGGATTTAATCCACTTGGGGACCATCACCCTTCACTGTAGATTTCAACACCCAAACCCTTAGTCCTCAGGGTAGTTGGATTAGTTAACTGCCACCTGACACTCAGCATTGAGTTGCTGGGAGTATGGTCTACTCTATTACCATAGCAGGACAACCTGACCAGACTTAGGTTGGTAAGGTAAATAAAGGTAAAGGAATCCCTTGCTCAAAAGCCAGTTATAGCCAGCTCTATTGTTCAGTGCTCATCTCTACTTCAAAGCCAAAGAACCAGTGCTGTCTGCTTCTGCAGACATTTCTGTGATCATATGCCAGGCATGACTAGACACTGGAGCACACAGAACACTATTTACCTTCCCGCTGAAGTCGTCCCTATTTATCTACTTGCAATTTTTTTGCTTCCAAACTGCTAGGTTGGCAGGAGCTGGGACAAAGACGGGAGTTCATTCCATCCTGCAGTACTCAGAAATTGATCTGCTGACCTCCCATCTTCCAGTCAGGGTCTTAGCCACTTGAGCCATATAAGACCCTTCTTTTTCCATCTCTAATCCAGATGTGAAAACTGCCAAAATGAAGGCAACCTTTTGGTGAGTTCATTCAGCAGTTCCTTCCATCTGATCTAGTAGGAGAAAGATTAGCCAGCAACACAAGTTTGCCATTACCAGGGTACACCCGATTGTGTTTCGAAAATACCACAATCTTTTAGGAGGCTCTTTCTGTATATAAGACCCTTAAATGTAAGGACATGTCAATAAAAACCAAGGCCAAAAACATCCATACTTTGGTACTTGAGATTATTTGATATAGTTGTGAAAGCTTCGCAATGAAGAAAAAAAATGACATTAAAAATATTGACTGAAATACTGGAGGAGAGCTTTCCAGACACCATGAAGAAATAAGTGGATGCTAGAACGAATGACACCTGTACTTTCACTAGAAGCCAAAAGGGCTATTGTGCATTTGACAAATGATGGGAAAGACAAGAATGCTAGGAAGAAACTAGTAGAGAATTATGAAACCATGAGATGGAAACAACAAATGAAACCACAGGCTTTAATTTGAAAAATCTGAGCAGGATGGTTGATGACAGGATCATTTGGAGGTCATTAATTTTTTTTAAGTGATGCATAAATGCCATAAATTGAAGGTCATTAGATGGTACAGAAGAACAAAATGTAATTTTAAGCAGCCGGTTACATTTATTTATTTATTTGTTTATTTATTTATTACATTTCTATACTGCCCATTTGGGAAATTTCCTACTCTGGGTGGTGTACTTACAAACAGCAAATAACATGAATTCATCAGAAAAGAACAGAGATTTCTTGACAAATTAAGACCATGGCCTTGTGGATAAGTGGTAGTGGCTGTGGATGTGGACATTGCTGTTACTATTTCTTGGTCTGTTCCTGACATTATGAAAACTACAACAAATGAAGAAAGAGGATTGTAGTTACTGTATAACTGTATTATAAAGCTGAGCTCAGGAAAAAATACTATACTCTGGAAAAGTTACTTTGAGTTGTAGTAAAAAAAGAAAGAGAGTATTGTTTCCACGTTTTGGTACAATCTAGTCCTTATATTCTATAATGCTGAACTAGAAAGGAAAGGTACCTGAAACTTTGCCAAGCCCTCCCAAAGAAAGACAATATTGTGTACAAGTCAGAAGTATTTGTGAGGATGAATAACAGAAAAAGTAGAAGGTTCCAAAGCCAAGAACTTGATGACCACTGTTTATCAATTTTACATATGAAGCCACAAATTCAGATGCCATACAAGTTGTACTAAAGTATGTCAGAGAATAAACTGCTATGAGTCTAACACGAAAACAGACAGCCGTTTCTCAAGCCCCGGGGCCACAAGTATTTCTCATCCACGCAAAGTTTTAAAGTGCAAATGTGCCGTCTGCTGTTTCGAAAGGCTCTCTGGAAAAATCTAACATTTGCATAGCATCACTGGAATACTAGAATTACTAGAAGTCCACCAAATAATCTCTAGATGCATTGATTTATTCTTTCTGAATCAACATCCAAATATTGCCTTTATGTGACTGGCATAGAAATGCAGGTGTTTTGGCAGTGTTCCACGAACTCATAAGCAAGGGTGTGTGTGTTTTTTACCGCATGGGGGAAACACAGCAGCAACAGCAGCGCTGCTTTTTTGGGTACTTTACAAGAACTTGAAAGGGCCTTTAGCTACATACCTGTAATTGACCATTACATCATTACTTTTTTAACCTCCAGAAATACGGTGTCAGTTCATGTACAGTACTTTTGAGTTAGGTGATGTTTCATCTTTTCTGCTATGGAATTAGTTGATATGAGTACAATGATTATAAATTACAAAGGGTGTTCCTTGTCTAAGCTTCCATCCCTTGAAACACGGGGATCAATTTGAACTCGGTCATATCACCAGACACATAACATATTGAGTATGTGTTTTCTTCAGAACAAATGCAAGAGAATGTCAGTAGCAAACATTTTAACCTTGTAGGGTGACAGAGAATTGACTCTGTTTCTTGAACGTCAGTAGTCGCAGCAGTCCAATTCGTTCCACTTTCCAGACGCTTGAGAGAGGAGGTGTCCACTACTTCCTTGTGTCGGTGGTTAAAAAGTAATTGGTTTCAATGGGGTACCTTTCAGTTTGTGAAGTGGCAATCTGGAGATTATGTTACGCTTGACATCCATGCAGGATAATTCCAGGCCATTTGATTGGCATAGCAAGGTTTAAAATGTAATGTAATGGCTGGAATCTAGTAGACTCTGAGCAGGTCCATTGAATCAGTGGGAATTTGCGGAGAGCTCCTCTGTACTTTCCACTGATTCAATGCCTTTATTCTGGTAGTTACTTATGACAAGAGTTCAATTATTGTATTAATCCACTGAATTACTGGTTTGCAGGGACTGCGGTGGCTCAGTGGTTAAGAAACTTACCTTGTTAGCTGAAATAGAAGGCTGCCAAGTAAGCAGTTTGAGACCAGGGTACTGCATGACGGATTGAGCGCCCGTCTCTGTCCCAGCTCTTGGGGACATGAAAGAAGCCTCACTTGGATGTTCCCTGAGCAGAATTTCTTCCAGAAAAATCCTTTCAACTCAGAATAATTTCTGACATGAAATTATTTATACTGGGTTGCTTTTATTATTCTTTATTTTTCCAAACAACATATGACTAATAAAAGCATGGGGGCGGGGGGGGGATGCCCTTCATGGCAAAATGGTTCTGAAATTTTCTTTTGAAAGGTCCCCCCCCCCCAAAAAAAAAAAAAAAAAACACCCAACAACAACCCTGGAATACATTACTCATTGAACTCTTCAAGTAGCCTGTATTACATTGCTTTTGAAGTGTAACATTTACATGCCGTTGCTGCCAGAATGGAAAAAAGGGGACACAGTGTGAACAACTGTATTAGTTATAACACATTATTTCCAAACTCTGTTCTTTTTCTTTGAATTAGTGTCTGAGTACACCATCCAAAAACCTCATGATTTGTTCCTCTTATCAATGGGTGAAATTGATTCATTTTTGCTGCCCGCATGAAGCAAAAGCTGAATTGATTCCACCTGTGGCTCCCCACCCCAAAGTGGCTTATTTCTGTGCTGATGGAGAGCTTCTACTATTTCCATGTCAGAGCAAATGCGATAGGCTTTCCCCCTCTGTGGATGTGTGTTTTACAGGGGCTGGGCGAATGTCTGTAAATGGTGTCCAGTGACATTAAAGTAACGCCAGAGAGTGGCAAAGGGTAGTGGAGAAATTTGTAAAAGTAACCATGGAAGATGAACGGGTGGGATAGAGATATTAATTCAGAAGAGTAGCGTGCCTTGGCGGGGCCCCGTATAAAAATTTGTTTGGGGGCCCTTAGGAAGGGTAAAGATTTGTTTTGCTTACGCACGTTGGGGGCCCCCGTGGTCCGGGCCCCCCGTATAATTGATACGGCAGATACGGCGGTAGCTACGCCTCTGTATTAATTACACTGTGGTTATCTCTGGCCATAGGACCGATAAGTCAGTCCTTTGTTATACTATTCTAGCATTACACCACCTCTGCAGTTTAATAATAATAATAAAGTAATAGAAAATTCTAAGCAGAAAGAAGCAAATCCAGATGAAAATGAAATGGGAAGCGTTTCTCTGGTGTGTTTGGAATGCTGCCACCTTCTCTAGAACAATGTGCAACCTTTCAAAAGCAGCAGCCCATAAAAGGATTGGCAGAGGAGAGAGCGCACAAAAAGAGAAAAGATGGCAAAACCACAGGACTACAGGAAAGGAGGAGGATGCCATTTTGATTGGAATGTTGGCCATCACCACTATGGACAGTGAAATGCCGATCAAACCCGTTCACCCAGTTTGATCACTTTACTCAACTTCAGCCATTATTGATGCTGCAAGACAATTCACTCCATTTCAGCTTTCCTGTGGATCAGCAAATCTGGCACATGGCTCTCTGGAGGTAGCAAGCTAGAGTTTTAACACTTCAAACTCTGGATTTTGGGCTTCCTTTGCTGTACTTTATCAAATACTGTACACAGTTATGCTGCCCCTGGTTTCTCCTTTCTAGAGGGAGTTTCCACAGCTTATGTTCCTGCTAAGTGGAAAGTGATTGTCACTTTGCCAAAACCCTGAAGAGTGATCCATTTCACAGCCTGATCCGTCCTCCTACTCTGTGATTTTAGCCAACAATGAGAAATATGTCAGTTGGTCAGCCCTAAATATTCCAACAGGATACCCAGTGTGGTGTAGTAGACATAGTGATAGACTAGGGCTCCAGAAGCCTGGGTTCAAATTCCCACTCACTGAGGATGTGGAACTGGTAAACCCACTCCTTAAATATCTCCTTGTCTCTGAAAATTCTGTTAGGATCAGTATAAGTCATTTGTGACTTAAGAGCACACATAACTTAACAAAGCTTCCAGCATCCTAGACAGAAAGAGGTGGCTTGGGAAGGCAGTTCACTGTTGTAAACTGAGCTGCATTCCAAATATTGCAAATACTGTACAGTTCTCTTAAAAACAAAGATCACTGCTCAGGTAAATATTAAAGTTAGCTCTTAAGTAAGTAGCTGACTGCTTCCTAATCTAGCTCCCACAGTTCTTTTGAGGCCTTACTAGATGAGGGAATGGGTTTGTATTTAGAAGCAGTGCACCCTTGAGTGGAAAAAATTCTGTTTATTCCAATATGAACTTGCTTCTTTCTGTATTTGGCAAATTAGTCTGCTTTCATTTGGAAACTGGTCAACTAGGATATCTCACAGACATCTAGCACCAGTGGTACGCAGCAGTCGGTTCAGACCGGTTCAACCGAACCGGTAGTAAAAATCCTGGGTGGTCTCCTGGGGGGGGTAGTAACCCTCCCAGGAGACCACCCGGGATGTTTTTTTTTGAGGCTACCGGTTCGGTCGCCTCTCCGGCCACCCTTCCTTGCAGCCCAAAATGGCTGGTTGTCAGTGTGCATGCCTCAAAACACCATTTGATGCATGTGCGCTGAATACTGGAGGCGCGCATGCATCAAATGGTATTTTGACACATGCGCACTTACGAGCAGCCATTTTGGGCTGCAAGAAAGGACACAATGGCTGGCTGTTGAGGCTTTCAGCGGCCTCTTTGGAGGAGCGGCGGTGGCAGCCTTCCCTTGGTGCACCACTGGGCCAAGCCAGGCCATGCTGCCAGGCCAGGCCAGGCTAAGCCACGCCACACTGCCATGCCGCCACACCACTGCTTCACTGCCATGGCACTGCTGTTGCTGCCTGCCTGCTGCTCCCCAACCCCAGCAAGGGTAAGTGACTAGGTTTTGTGTTTGGGCTGGGTGGGTGGGTGAGTGTGCTTTTATTTCTATTTAATGTCTATTTTAATTTGTATTTTTATGTTTTTTTATTTTATTTAATGTCTATTTTAATTTGTATTTTATGTGTTTTTTATTTCTATTTAATGTCTATTTTAATTTGTATTTGTATGTGTTTTTTATTTCTATTTTTATGTGTACTGTATTTTTATTTTATTTTAATATTTTTACTTTGGCTCCGCCCACATTGTTGCTCTGCCCACATCATCATGCTGTCATGATGTTGGCTCTGCCCACGATGTCATGAAATCATGATGTCATGACATTGGCTCCGCCCATGACATCAGCTCCACCCACAGTGTAGTAGTAAAAATTTTGGCTGCTCACCACTGTCTAGCACTGAAAGATCTGGGTTGCCAGGAAGGATAACGGTATAAGAAGAGGAAATAGATTTTAGCCTTAGGATGAGATATGTACTCTCTGCAGAAACTTACCTTCTTGGGGCTGCTTAGTAGCAAAAACAAAACACAATGAGCCTTTCTCTAGAATGGTCTGTGTTTGGATTATTTCTCCCAAAATTATATAAAAACGTGAATCAGTCCTAACATGACTTTTACAGAAACTACACTAAAACCTCACATAAAAAGTGCCTCGCTTAAAGAGTAACTTGCTTAAAGAGCAGAATTTTTTCTGAATGTTCGCTTCACTTAACAAATAAAACCAAGCAAAAACTTGCTTAACAAATAAATCGGGGTTTGCAATCCCCCATGCCAGAAGTCACAATTGGTCACTTACAATGGTGTTTCGCTTAAAGAGCAAACTCACTTAAAGAGCAACCCTGTGGAACATATTATGCTCTTTAAGTGAGTTACAACTGTACATGGATCTGGCTTGTAGGCCAATTATTAGTTGTACATAACAATCAGTATTACTCATAGTAGTCCTCATGAATAGATTTAGTAACAACCTGACTGTCCTTTTTGTAGATTTCTGAAATACCTATGCAATTAAGAGTTAACATTGGTCAACTGGCAGTAGTGTCTGGATTTTCATAGAATAACTAGATTTTGGTTTTGGCAAAGATAGCCTGGAATTGACTCACCTTAAGAGTTGCCACTGACACGAGTGCCTTTCCACTGCTTCCCTGTCCTGTGACAGATATTGCAATGTAGGAAGTGATGCCCTACTTGCAAATGAGTCTGCTTGGAGACTTATGTATCTATGCTCGTGTTGATTTTCCTTTGTTGTTTAATCACTGTTTAGTGCATGGCAGTTGATGTCTTACTGCCAGTTTTTGTGTTGGAATCTGTCAATTTATTTCTTCCCATGAAAGGGTGAACAAAAATTCTTAAAGAGGTAAAATGATCTGAAGCAGCCGTTCTGTATCCCTGCAACGCCCAGACTTTGGTCTTATTAGTTACAGGTAGTACATGAAAGATTTGGCAGTGTTCTACAGAGAGTGACTTTGTTATTTGATACTGCATACCTTTCTTTTTTAATAGGAAAAAGACAACCCAAAAAATAACCAGTTTATTCCAACTACTACTTTTATACTGTAAAGAAATCACCTGGTGAGAAAAATGTGGGTCATCATAAATGTCCTACGTGCATTGAATTCAAGGATTAGGTTAAACTCAACAAAATATTCTTGCTTAGGCTTAATACTCCTGCATAAATTGTTCTGATGTATATAGTAAAGGTAAAGGTCACCCTTGCTCAAGTGCCAGTTGTATCTGACTATAGGGTTCAGTGCGCATCTCTGTTTATAGCCAGGATACTTAAGAGACTGCATCACCCCAAGAATATCTGTCCGTCCCACCAGAGTGGGACGGAGAAGCTATCTGGTTGCGCCATTGGCTAGAGAGGCACATCTCTCTAGCACTAGGAGGAGGGCCTTCTCTGTGTCCACTCCGGCTCTATGGAACCTTCTGCCAATGCAGTTGCATCTCCAGACAGAGTTACTGGCCTTCAGAAAGGGTGTGAAGACCTGGCTGGCGGGGCAGGTGTGGGGTATGAGCCAGGCAGTTACTCCGGCCCGCTGGCTTATCTGACCAGTCCCCCCTCTCCCTTATAACTGTAATTTTAATTGGTGAATTTTTAAATTGGTGAACTTTTAATCTTTAATCTCTCTTTTTAAACCTTTTTACTCTTTATTTTTTTTAAAAAAATTAGATGGGTAGGTATTTTATTGTTGGTTTTATTGTTAATTGGGTTTTTAACTGTTGTTAGCCACCCTGAGTCATTCATGAGGAGGGCAGCATAGAAGTTTGATTAAATAAATAAATAAATACAAAAGCCAGCACTGTCTGTATCAGCAGATGTTTCTGTGGCCATGTGGTAGGCATGACTCAACACTGGAGTGCACAGAACGCTGTTTACGTTCCCACCAAGGTAGTCCCTATTTATCTACTGTAAAGTAATACCTCGGATAACACTAAGACTTGGTTCCATAAGTCTTGGTGTTATCTGATTTTTAGTGTTATCCGATGCATGTTAAAATCCTATGGGATTGATCGGATAACGTTAAAGCTCCATAGAGATACATTGTAACCGCATAGGCTTTAGCGGTTGTTATCTGATCCATCCCATAGGACCTTAACGTTATTCGATCCAATTCTCCTCCCCAGATTACTTAACATTATGCGATTTTAGCGTTATCTGAGGGAAACGTTAACCAAGGTATTACTGTACTTGCAATTTCTTGCTTTCGAACTACTAGGTTGGGAGGAGCTGGGACAGAGATGGGAGCTCACTCTGTCATGAAGGACTTGGGTCACAAACTGCTGCTCTGCCAACCTTCCAGTCGTCAAGCTCAGCGTCTTAACCACTGAGCCACCGCAGTCCCTTTCCGATGTATATAGGACCTAGCTAAGGCTCAGATTCCCACAGACATCCATTAAGAAGAGAGCCAGCCCAGTTCAGTGGTATGAATGGCTAAGAGTATTGGCCTCGGATGATGAAGATCAGTGTTTAGATCCTGTTCAATTATTTAGCTAATGGGAAGATGTTGAGCTAATCACTGGCTGCCAGCCTAGTCTACCACCCAGAACAAAAGGGACGAAAATGCTCTCGGGCCCTTGAGTTCCAGAAAAGAAAGGTATTCTCTAACTGTACATAGAAATATGAAAAAAAGTAGCCTAAGGCTGCAATCCTCAATAGATTCATTTTCAAGTAGTCATAGTTAGGATCAAGCTGATAGTCTAGTCTTATAGAAAACAAGAAAAACAACACAATTTGGTTGATTTAGCTACAAAGGACTGTGATTCAGTGATTTTTTTTACATTAAAATCAAAAAACTTTCTTGATGTGTAAGCAATACATGGTACAAGTAATACAAAGTAATATGTACAGGTGAAATGGGTGAGGGCTTCAACTTTGTTTTGGCAATGGGATTGGTGATAATTTCTCTATCGTCATGGAAGTGATACTTCTTTTTTAATTGGAGCATTGTTGTTGCCTAGATCAGTGGTTCCCAATTAGTTTTTTCTACGTACCACTTCAAGAAAGACCTCAAACTTGCGTACCCCTTATTGCAGGAACGTTAAATATCACGTACCCCTTATTGCAGGAACGTTAAATAAAAAATGAAATCAGGTGTATTTTATATTTAGTATCATCAAAAGACATTCTAATGACAGAGAACACATGTTTCATTAATGTGACAAATGTACACGTTGACAATGACGAGCAAATAGGCGGGAACGGGGGCGGCCGCAATCGGGTGACCCGAGGCGCGGGGAAAACCGCCGCCGCCGCGGGAGAAAGCGCTTGATGCATACGATTGACTTACCTACTGATCGTTTAATTAAATTGAATAATTTTTTGGCAATTGTTATTGCATTACGTATTGTTTTTTAAGGATTTAATATTTTAGTTAAGAGATTGCTGCACGTACCCCTTGATGCAATCTCGCGTACCCCTGGGGGTACGCGTACCACTAATTGGGAACCACTGGCCTAGATGGTTTTTCTCGGCTAAAGAGTTTCATATTCTTGGTAATGCAGTGCAGTGGCATTTCTGCATAGGAAAACATATAAATCTATTAACTTCAAAACAGCAATATAGATTTGACATCTGATGTGCAAATGAAGTTGCAATCATGTCGTTTCCTCCGGTAGTGTCACTACAGAGCAGCAGGATAGAAAAAAAAATCTGTGCCCACTTCAGAGAGAAATGTTAACAGTTCTGGTGAGCTAATACAGTCGCTGATAAGAAAACGAACTTCATTATTCCTTCCTAGTTCCACATTTCCATACCCTATTTCTTGTTTACTTTAAGTGAACACACACTGTGTTCCTCACACTACTATGCTTTCTTTAAAAAATAAAATTATTAAACAAGCCAACAGTTATTTTTCATTATTATTTTTTCGGGATATATGTTTATTGGAGATAAGCTGTTTCCTCCCCTATTTTTCCCCCCTTTTCAACATGTCCTATGCACTAATTGTACCTAGAAAAACAATCCCCTCCCCATGAACAATAAATGTGCCACATTCCACACAAACCTCTGTGTTGCTTTGATGTTACTCTTTCAACTTTCTTCTCCCTTCTTTATTGTGTGTGTGTTGTGTATTGTCCCTATTTTTAACAGCTTAGTGATCTAGCCTGGTTGACAATGAGCAAAAAAAAAATGTTTTCTCCCTGCTTGCTTTAGATAAATAATACAATCTCGACTGAAAGCAATGGAAGATCGTTTATGCCTGGTGGGCATTCTGTATTTTAATCTACCAAGAAGTTCGGGTTAGTGTATCTCCCCCACCCCCCTGCCCCACAAAACCCTTTTAGCTTTCCATAAAGTAATTCCAAACTGTAAGCCACAGACTGACCTAACTACTTATTAAAAATGCTAATATGCTTTTGTGCTTTGATGTCTGGTGAACAATAAAAGGGAGAGAGCTACTCGGGGACACTCTAATCCTTTATTTGTCACTAAGTTATGACACCCAACAGAGCCGTGTGACAGTCCAAATCAATCATTCCCTGTGCACGGTAGGTTTCCAATGCCTCCTGCGGAGCCTATGCAGTTTAATTAGCTTTTTTTCCACCCGCACTAGCATAATATACATCTGCAGCTTCAGCAAGAAAAAGGAACGGAGGATATTTCACTGGGATGTGGTTCTTTAAAAAAATAAAATAAGAGGAGAGGGGAAAAAGTTCTCTGGTGGTTTTTTAAAAAGTGTCTGTAAGAAGAAACATCACTATCTTTTGTGATTTTATTTCAGAAAAGAGTTTGTAGTGAAGATCTATCTACTGGATGGAGTATTTCACGTTGCTAAAACTACATTTAATATATTTTTTAAAAAAATTGTAAAAGCAACACAAAGTCCTTTCCTGCTAGATCAGATCATTTTTAAAATGTCTACTTTTCTAAAGGACAACCTTCCAATGCTGAAAGTGTGTTTGTGCATCTCTCTCTCTCTCTCTGTATCCCTCCAATGATGTGTGTGTGTGAGAGAGAGAGACTGCGCCATCCAAGGCCACTTGTACAGATACAAACCAAGAACCAGCCAATAGGATTTGAAAAGTTCCTTTTCAGGATTAAACAAGACGACCCATCTCTGGCCTCCTCAGCTGGCATTAAATCTTTGCTAACCGCCCTCAGAGTCAGGCAAAGACTGATGATGTACCACCAAAAGAGGCATCTGGCCCCTACGTCTGTTAATTTGAATAGCCCCCTTTCTCTGGCACTGGCTGTCTGAGAAAGAAACCCCGACCGAACAAAGCTTTGTGATCAAACACCACAGGACCAGTGCAGTGAAAGAGAATATATACTGCTTCGTGGGGGAGGGAGGAGGGGAATCTTCCAAGCTGCCAGCTTGAGATGCCAGAAAATGATCTGCTTGGGTCAGACACTCTTTGGAGAAAAGAGAGCATGGTCACCCGGATGGGAAATAGAATCTCTCTTGTCTAGTTTTGAGGCAGAACGGGTTTGTCTATGCACCAAAGTCTGTAAAGGCTTCCAATGTCATGTTGTAGGGGAGTTAAGGCTGCAGGTGACTCCAGTTTCAGAGGTACTTTGAATCCACTCCAGGTTTTATTCTCTACTGTACACGGGACAGAGTTCAAGCACAGGGAATGGGCCCTGTGAAAGTATACACTAAGCCCTAGAGTAGATTCATCACAACTCTGAAACTAGAGTCATCTGCTGCTACTTTATGCTGCCCCAGCCCTTTGGAGGCCCCCTCCAGAACGAAGGGAACTGGATGCACTTAGCTTTTTTTAGAATAAAGGAAAAACAGATGCTGTGATTGAGGAGCAGACTGATTCCATGAAGAAGGGGTTTTCAAAACAAGTTAGCAAGAGGCAGCCTTTAAAAAAGGGATGCCCAAATTACGGCCCACGGGCCGGATCCAACCCTTGGCACCAATTCCAGTGGTGGGATGTCAAAAATTTTACTACCCCACCGTGACGTCATCACAGTGTGGGCGGAGCTAATGTCATGATGTCATGACACTATGGGCGGAGCCAAAGAAAAAATAAAATAAAAATAAGCACGCACGCACGCACACACACACACCATAACCCACCCACCCACCCACAACACAAGGACAGCAAGGAGGCCGTGCATACGTGCCAAGCACTGTAGGCATGCATGCACACCAAGTGCTTGGCGTGCATGCACAGTGGGGGAACCAGTGAAAAGGTAAGCCCGGAAGGTGGTTCCCCCCAAAAGCTCCTACCGGTTCTCCGGGACACTGGGAAAAGTTACTACCGGTTCTGGAGAACTGGTGAGAACCTGTTACATCCCATCACTGACCAATTCATCTGGCCTGCGACACCCTTGTTGCTTCTGGAAGCAGAAGTAAAATGCAAAATGCACCCATGGGTGCATTTTACTTCCGCTTCTGGTAGCAACAAGGGTGTCATGGGCCAGATGAATTGATGTTGGGGCCAGATCTGGCCCATGGGCCGTAGTGACCAGCCCCCTGAACCACATGATCGGCCCATGACCCAAAAGGTTTGGGCACTCTTGCTTTAAAAGGACAATAGTTAAAGCTGAATTCTGTAACTAAATTTAGAGGGACTGTGTTAGGTCTTCAGAGAGTATCAGTTGCGGACGAATGGAAATCAACAAAAGCCTATGACGTATGATTAAGCAAATAAGTTGTGTTGATCCAGTTTCATTTTTCTTTCTTCTTGTTAGTTCTTGTTAATTTTATTGCTTTAATGAGACAGCAACTAGGAATAACTGCCCTGCTTCTGGTATGAATGTTTTGTTTTCTGATCTTAAAGATCATTACAGACAGGAAGAGGAGGAGGACTGTCTTAAAACATGATATCACAATAGCACTTCATAATCCATTCTCTCCCTATAAAAAGATGAGCTTGTAGAACCATTTTGGGGATGTTATGTTTATTTGGTAGATCCATCAGCTGAGATCGTTGGGGGCAGAGGATCCAGTGTGAACTCTCAGGTCTCTGTGATTCCAGTTCAACATCCCCTGGTTACATCTATGTTTTAAAAAGGTAATAACAGACAATGATGGAATATTTGCAGGACTGAACAATAGGGATTAAGTGCCAGCACAAATCTTAACACAGTTTCTCAGCCTTACCTAAAAAATCCTGGGAATTTTATCTTGGCAAAGATGCCGTGAATTCTCTGTTGACCCTCACAGAAATGAAATTTCCAGGACTTCCTGATGAGGGGAAATTGCTGCTTAGTTTCTAGTGCTGATGTAACCACAATTTTCATTAAAATTAAAAGTTACCTTAAAAATCAAGGTTTAAACAGTTCTGTGCCGTCATTAAATACAAAACTCTCAAAGGAGCATACAGAAAAGAGCAGGAAATTGTATAAAGTACACAAAAGTAATGTATCAGAAGTAGAAGTTAAAACAAAGGCCTAACATTCCTCAAAATGACTAAAGTTGCAATTTACATTTGGTGCTGAAAAAACAAGCAAAAATTGTGGTGTTCTTACTAATATATGTAGCCAGTGATGTGACCAGCTGAGGGAGGGCATGGGGAACACTATGCAGATAACATGAATTTTCCTGTCTAGATCTATATTTGGATTGGTAATTTCACCTTCCTTTTCTTTCTGAAATCATGTCCTGATTCTTTTTATTTCTCCTCTCTAGGGATTTCTGTAACCAGGTTTGACAACAGCTTCCCATTCACTATGCTCAAAGGGATTTCCATAAGAAATAAATGGATTTCCCCCCCTCCTGTGCCATCATCTGCCTCCAGACAAATAATTTCTGTTCAATAATCACAAGAGTAGTACTGGGATACACAGAAAGAGTCTCTACAAAGATTGTGGTATTTATGACCAACAATGGGGTGTATCCTGGGCAAAAGCTACCTTTACCAGCTAATCTTTCTCACACTAGGAGGAAGGAACTACGGAATGAAACCACCAAAACGTAGCTTCATTTTGACATTTTTATGTCTGGCCTGGACATGGAAGCAAAAGAAGAAGCTTAGTACAGTACTAGGTTGTTGGATTCTGCCAGCAGAATAGTTCATAATCCTGACAGGAATCACATAAAAATTTGTGTCAGCAGAACCCCTTTGGGGAGGGACACCACAGATGAATTAGCACGACAGAAGAAGCTCCCTTCCTGGTCACCAGCTAAATGCAAGTGGAAAGGGTCATGAAGAAAGGCTTCAGAGCATGACTAGGGATGGCTTATGTGATAAAAAAAACTTATTTTATTCTTCAGCATTTTGGGACTATTATATAATTGATGGTGCTGGGGGATTTCAATTTGCCGTCATTGGGGATCGGTTCTGAGGTAGCTCGGGAGTTCATGGTTTCCATGGCAACCGTGGGCCTGACCCAGGTAATCCAGGGCCCTACCAGGAGCAGTGGCTACACCCCAGATCTGATCTTTTTGTCGGAGCCGTGGCAGAGTGATCTGAAAATACAGAATTTAGACATCACTCCTGTGCCATGGTCAGATCACTATCTGGTGACTCTGGACTTCCTGGGGGCGAGACTTCACCGTAGGGAGGCAGGGCCGATTAAATGGGCCCGCCCCCGGCGACTAATGGATCCAGAAGGATTCCAACGGGAACTGGGGTGTTGTCCTCTTGACCTGCGAAGTGGTTCATCCGAAGCCCTTGTCGATTCCTGGAATAGGAGAGCGACCGCAGCTTTGGATGTAATCGCGCCACTACGGCCTCTCCACGCTCGTGGGGGTCGATCTGCCCCTTGGTTCACAGAAGAGCTAAGGGAGCTGAAACGAGCTAAGAGACGCCGAGAGCGCCGCTGGGTGAAGACCCGGAGCGAGTCCGATCGAACACTGGTTAGATCTGCTATTAAAGACTACCTAGTGGCGATGGGGTCGGTGAAACGTCAATATTTCACCGCCCTCATTGCCTCCGCAGATAATCGCCCAGCGGCCCTGTTCCGGGTGACCAGGTCCCTCCTTGGCAAGGAGGGGCCGGGCCCTGGTTGGCAGGGGTCTGCTGATGTTTTTGCTGATTATCTAGCAGGGAAAGTCGCTCAGATCCGCTCAAAGTTTAATCCCGGCGTGGAAGGTACTGAACTGGGGTTGACCAAGGCACAGTCTAGCCATGTTATCTGGGATCAGTTCGAGCCAGTTGGCCCTGAGGAAGTGGACAGGCTTCTTGTATCTGTCCGCGCCACGACCTGTGCACTGGACCCATGCCCTGCCTGGTTAATTAAAGCTGCCAAGATTGTGGCAGGTGGCTGGGTCGAGGCGATTATTAATGCTTCATTAAAAGAGGGGCATTTTCCAGCACCATTTAAACATGCTTTAGTGCTCCCCCTCTTGAAAAAACCTTCCCTCGACCCTATGGTAATTTCCAACTACCGTCCAGTGTCTAACCTACCTTTTTTAGGTAAGGTCCTGGAAAAAGCTGTGGCGCAGCAGTTACAGGATGTCCTGGATGAAGCGGATTATCTGGACCCGTTTCAGTCAGGATTCAGGCCCGGATATGGTACTGAAACTGCACTCGTCGCTTTGGTGGATGATCTCTGGAGAGAGCGGGATGGAGGGGAGCCGTCTGTCCTTGCTCTCCTCGATCTCTCAGCGGCTTTTGACACTGTCGATCATGGCATCCTTCTGGGAAGGCTCCGTGGTTTGGGGATCCAGGGCACAGTGTTGTCCTGGTTTTCCTCATTCTTGAGGGACAGGACCCAGTCGGTGTGCCTGGAGAAGGAGGAGTCCAGCCCTAGGCCCCTGCAGTATGGGGTGCCTCAGGGCTCGGTACTCTCTCCTCTCCTATTTAACATCTACATGAAGCCGCTGGGTGAGATCATCCGTTCCCACGGGGTACGGTATCATCAGTATGCTGATGATACCCAGTTGTACATCTCAGCCCGTGGGGACCCAAGCGGTGCAGTGGAAGTCCTTTCCAGGTGCCTGGAGGCTGTTGAGGTCTGGATGGGGGAAAACGGGCTACAGCTGAATCCCGGTAAGACTGAGTGGCTATGGGTAAGGGGCCCCGCGTTGACACGGGAGTTACCAGCTTTGGTTCTGGATGAGGCAGTTTTGCCCCAAACAGACCCGGTGAGTAATCTGGGGGTCCTCCTGGACTCACGGCTACTGTTCAATGAGCAGGTGGCAGCCGTGGCCAGGAGGGCTTTTGCACAACTTCGTGTAATACGCCAGTTACGCCCGCTCCTCGACTGGGACGCCTTGCTTATGGTCACGCACGCTTTGGTCACCTCCAGACTTGACTACTGTAATGCGCTCTACATGGGGCTGCCCTTGGTGACCATTCGGAGACTGCAGCTGGTCCAAAATGCGGCAGCCCGGGTAGTGATGGGGCGCGGGCGTTATGCTCGGGCCTCTCCACTGCTTAGGGAGCTGCATTGGTTGCCAGTTTGTCTCCGGGTGCAATTCAAGGTGCTGGTCATTACCTTTAAAGCCCTATATGGTAGTGGGCCAGGATACCTAAGAGACCGCGTCACCCTAAGAACATCTGTCCGTCCCACCAGGGCGGATCGGAGGGGCTCTCTTGTTGTACCATCGGCTAGGGAGGCTCACCTCGCTAGCACCAGGAAGAGGGCCTTCTCCGTGTTCGCCCCGGCCCTCTGGAACCTCCTCCCAACTGAGCTGCGCATGCAGACAGAGCTCCTGTCCTTCCGGAAGAGCTTAAAGACCTGGCTGGCAGGACATGTGTGGGGTTCCAGGGATGTGGGATCCCATGTGGGGTGGTTAGTCTAAGGATTTTACCCTTCTGACGACACCCCCAGATACTGTTTTAGTCTATGAATTTTTAAATTTTTTATTGATGTGTTTTAACTTGGGTTGTAAGCCGCCCAGAGTCGGGCTTGCCCGATTGGGGCGGGTTAGCAAGTGTGAAATATAAATAAATAAAATAAATAAATTGTGATATGTGGGGCATTTACAGCATCTTTGAGAATTTAGCAACCAAGTAGTTAGAACCTGTGGTAGTGCTCTGTGAAACAAAGATGAACAGAGTCTTCACCTTTAAAAATTGTTCCTCATTTACTCTCTATAGTAGAGCATAAGCAGGTGAGCCAGGCCATTCCACACCACGACCTTTCTTAAAAGTAAAGGTTTCCCTTGCTTGAAAGCCAGTCATATCCAACTCTAAGCTTCAGTGCTCATCTCTGTTTATACCCAAAGAGCCAGCACTGTCTGTGTTTGCAGATGTTTCTGTGGACATGTGGAAGGCATGACTAGGCACTGGAGTGCAGAGAATGCTGTTTACCTTCCCACCAAAGTGGTACCTATTTATCTACTTGCAATTTCTTGCTTTTGAATTTGGCAGGAGCTGGGACAGAGACGGGAGCTCACTCTGTTCTACAGCACTTGGGTCTCGAACAGCTGACCTGCTGACCTTCCAGTCATCAAGTTCAGCGTCTTAACTACTAAGCCACTGCAGTCCCCTGACCTTCCTTAAAAGGTAAAATGGCAAAGGCAGGAATGTTGACTGGAATATTTTCAAAAAACCCTCACACCTCCTTCAAAATATTTTTATTTGTTAAAGAGAATATACTTTTTGCCACCAGAAGGTGCAAGAGGGCATCTCATTTAAAAACTAAGCTTTTGTAAGAAAAAGATGGGCAATGGGAATCAAGAGCCAATGTTGGGTGCATACAGCTCACAGATCTCCAGAGGTTGTCCAGCCCTGCTAGAAATAAACAAAACATGAGTCCTAAATTGTATCTCCATGACTTGGTAATTTTAGCCCTGGATACCTATGAGGCTACATAGAATAACATGTGATAATTAAGCTGTTGCCTACAATAGCTACAGCTTTGAGCATCTGGTCTAATCTGAAATCTCTTAGATCACTCTAGTTTATCATGTAAGAGAAAGGAACAGTAGTAAGGTGGTCAGTGGCAATGTATGGTTGTGAGACTGGACCATTAGGAAAGCTGAGTGCAGAAAAATAGACGCCTTTGAGATGTGGTGTTGGAGGAGAGTTTTGAGAGTCCCCTGGACAGCGAGGAGAACAAATAGGTCAATCTTAGAAGAAATCAACCCTGATCGCTCCCTTGAAAGTCAAACAATAAAGATGAAGCTAAAGTACTTTGGACATCAAATGATAAGAGAAGATTCACTTGAGAAAGCCTTGATGCTTGGAAAGGTGAAGGGCAAAAGAAGAAGGGGGCTGCCTAGGATGAGATGGCTAGATGGTATTGTGGAGACAATGGGCACAGAGCTGAGCGAGTTGAGGGGGATGGTGGAGGACAGGAGTGCCTGGCGGACAGTGCTCCATGGGGTCACAGAGGGTCAGAATCGACTGTGCGACTGAACAACAAAAAAGTTGCAGAAGGAGAAATGCCAATGAAGTGGGAATGATACAACATACATGATGCAATTAACGTGCTGGTGCTCACTTCAGATCATCAAATGTTGTCAGAGGCGCTACCAGAATCCATGATCCATCCAGATAAAGAACTGAAAATGTTATATGCTTTGCCAACAAGGATTAAGGAAGAAAAAAGCAACAAGACTTGCCATGCTAATAATAAGCAATTGAGAAAAGATATTGACACATCTGTAAAAGGAAAATCTAAAAAGGAAGGGAAGGGAATTGGCTCAAAGACAATCAATAATTTCCTTTTCTCTCCCTTCTGAGATGCTACCTCAAAAAGAGTTCCTGTCTACTTTAAAAAAACAGATATAAACAAGGAAAACATGAAATATCTATTCATTATAGGAAAACTGGCAAGACTACTATAGTGATATTCATGTTCAAAAAGTATGTGATGGAAGAGATTAAATATACAGCATAAGGCTTTGCAGTAGCCTTAGTGCCTGCTGTGTCAGATGCTATTGGGACTTTGGCTACATGTGCTGTACTTTTACTTACTAATGACTGTGGTGGTTCAGTGGTTAAGAAGCTCACATTGTTAGCTGGAAGGCTGGCAAGTCAGCAGTTCAAGACATGGGTACTGCATGACAGATTGAGCATCTGTCTCTGTCCCAGCTCTTGGAGACATGAAAGGAGTGCCATTTGGGTGTTCCCTGAGCAGAGTTTCTTCTGCAAGAATCCTTTCACCCCAGAATAATTTCTGACACGAAATTATTACTTACTTACTTACTTACTTACTTACTTACTTACTTACTTACTTACTTACTTACTTACTTACTTACTTACTTACTTACTTACCAATCTATCAATCTACCAATCTACCAATCTACCAACCAACCAACCAACCATCTGGGAGATCATCTCACTCTGGGCACTAAACCATGGCAATAACCAACAAATTAATCAAATATTAAATTATTGCAAGTATTTCTCACTTTCAGTATGTATACAGACCAAAATGGGTCATTGTCACCTGGCATGTTTCCAACCCAATCATGGTAGAACTATTAGAGATGATACCTGAAACATTAAAAGTCCTTTCCTCTGTAATGAGACATGTAAGTACAGTAATACCTCAGATAGCATTTACCTTGGTAAAGCTAAAATCGCATAACGTTAAGTAATCTGGGGAGGAGAATTGGATCGAACAACGTTAAGGTCCTATGGGATGGATTGGATAACAACCGCTAAAGCCTGTGCGGTTACAATGTATCTCTATGGAGCTTTAACGTTATCCGATACATCCCATAGGATTTTAACATGCATCGGATAACACTAAAAATTGGATAACACCAAGAATTGTGGAACCAAGTCTTAGCGTTATCCGAGGTATTACTGTAATTGAGTTTGATATGTTGGATTTCTTTAAAGAACTATTTTACTCTCAGGTAGTATCAGACCTTTTTGTCCATAGCTCTGCTAAAATCATTCCTGAACAGCTGTGATGTACTTGTGAGAAATGGACCACTTAAGCAGAACAAGTTGAAATGGTGGATGATGACAGGTAATTTACTTTTCCATGTTTCTCATAGCAAAGATATGTCTTGCTGCAGTCACCAGATTGCTTTATATGCTAGGAATAATACTGAGAAATGACGGGCCCTCATTAGGGATATATGTTTTCTCTGCATACTGTTGTGCAATAACTTTCAGAACAGACCACAACTCACTATTGATGATGGCTACTCTACCATGTCATTCATCATTTCTGAAATTTTGAGTGTGTTTTTTCACATCTAAAACAACAAACTTAGCAAAAGTAGCTTCTAAAAAAAGTTCTCAAAGGTAGTGTAGAAGGCAGGCTGCAAAGCTGTCAAAAAGTGTGGTGGGCAGGGAAAGCGGGAGAAAGGAATATTTAAAATTACCACCCTAATAACAAGTACTGTTTGTTACTTCAGTTGAAAAACTCAACCTGCTGGAAGCATTCTGCTCTCTGTAGCATGCCACAACTTGATGTGGGGGTGGAAACATACTGTTCAGAGCATGCTTGACCTTGGTTCATCCCCAACACACCTCTTTAACTTGCTGGTAGCATATTCAAGTAATGGAATGAGACTTTAGCAAGGACCTCCTTGCCCTAAGTACTGGTTGGCATAACCAAATGTTTTGCAGAGAGCAAATTCATCCAGTCCTCTCCTTTGCTTTTCTCCCCCCCCCCCAACCCCCATCCTCCTGCCTGCCTTTGAAAAGCAATGCAAAATAGGAGGTTTGGCCCCAGTCTGGTGAGAATCTTCAAAGTGGGGCTTCCCCCTCTGTGATCTAAAGGATTTTAAAGAAGGAATCCCCTCCAGCACTCGCAACTCTCAGAAGGGATGCCAGCACCTTGTAGAAGAGAAGCTTTGAAGATGGGGGCCTCCCCATTGATAGAAGTCTTTGCAGAAGCTCCATCCCTACCTTCCCAGTTGGAAAGCCTTTCAAGTGTCAGGAAGTTAGAGACTTTCAAAGGCTTCAGTCAGCAAAAGGACAGGAGGAGATCCCTTCGTTTGGATCCAGAGTTGAAAGGGGGGGTCAGTTATCTCTTAGAAGCATCTATTACAAGAAGGCAAAATCTATGCCAGCTTTTTGTCAATCAGAAATGCAGAATGCTTTGCTTGGGCATGTTCGGGTTTGGGGGTGGAGTGGGGTGAGAAATTGATGTTAAGAGCCAAAGAGAGAAACCTTTGTCATTCCATTAACTTCAAAGATACAATTAATGCCTGGTTATCAGGTTCTACCTTTGTTCCACAGAACCCATTTTTTAGCTTCATAAATAAGGAAGACCATTGCCCGTGGATTCAAGGAAGCTGAAGACTTTCACAACCTGTATCCCTGGGCCAAATGATGGAGGAGAATCATGCCAATACCACAGCACTTAAATACAGTAATACTTCGGATAATGTTTACCTCGGATAACGCTAAAATCGCATAACGTTAAGTAATCTGGGGAGGAGAATTGGATAGAATAACGTTAAAGTCCTATGAGATGGATCAGATAACAACCGCTAACACCTGTGCGGTTACAATGTATCTCTATGGAGCTTTAATGTTATCTGATCCATCCCATAGGATTTTAACATGCATCGGATAACACTAAAAATCGGATAACACCAAGACTTGTGGAACCAAGTCTTAGCGTTATCCGAGGTCTTACTATACTTCTGTAGCTGATTTTCATGCCCCCTTTAAGAGAGATGTGTGAGATGCCCAGACATGTGGTCAGTCTACAACACCCCAAGAAATTGTGAGAGTTTCCTCATTCAACAAGAGCAGAAGTGGTAGAAAGATCAGCAAAATGTATGGGTTTAGGCACCTAGCTATCCATGTGGCTGACTGTATGTGTACCTCACTGAATTACTACAGCTAGTCATTAGATTTAGTAATATTTTTATCTGATATAGAATGTGTCTGAAAAATAGTACCATTAGGGTTTCAATATTTGTAACTGTTATTTTACAAAAACAAACTTATTAAATGAGAAAACAGCTCAAGTCCTCTAGCATTAACCTTCCCAAACACACACATATACAAAACAACGATTTAGAAGTACTGAGTAAACTATTCTTACTACATCAAAGAAGTAGCATTAACACTCTTTGTGTCATTTTATAAAATTTTACTCTTATTTTGAGTCAATAAAATTAAATATCCAGGCCGCCGCCTCCGTTACTAGTGCAGGAATCTGATGGATGAATGTTCAGCTATATCAAAAGCTTCAAATCTATGAAGACATGCCGGGTTATGTCTTCATGCCAGGATTCCCTTCAGAGCCAAGGTTCTTGGTAGGACCATGGGTCATCAGCTGACATCTCAGGAGACCGCTTAGCTTTCTTGCTTCTCCAGGCTATGTATGTGTGTGAATTTCAGAAGAAAGAATGCTGGAGGAAAATAAAGGGTAATAGTTATTATAGTACAGTAGTTAACAACGTCTTAATCATATCTGGTACCAGGGCACACTGGCTAAGGGCAAAGGTACTCTTATACTTGTTGTACCCATAATTTATGTTCAGAAAACAAGGCATGGAATCCACACTGTCACTGCTGTCACAGACAGCCCTCACACCTTGTTCTGCATGTATTGTGCAGGGGCTTGCCTTTTGATGATAACACCAGGGCCTCAAGCAGACATGGAATGGGTAAAATCACTCCTTAAATATTTCACTTACCTTGAAAGCCTTATTAGGCTTGCCATACATTGGCATTGACTGAACAGCACATAACACGTACAGCCATGGTAATTAGATGCAATGCTTGGAAATCTATTGGGGCTATGGTCCTGCAAACAACATGGCTATTGGTAATACTAACTGAGAATTCTTAGAGCTGCAGGTCAAAAAAGTGGCTTCTCTACAGCTTGACTAAATGTCATCTAAGAAGCATTACGCAGCTTATACCAGGTGTTTGGACCAAACAATGGGGAAACCAGTCCCAGTTGTATTCTTTCTGGAAGAAAGTGGTCAGCCACTGTGGGAACCAAGATGCTGGACTGTCTGGAACACTGGCCTAGCTCTCTTATGTTTGTTCTCATGACCTTGACATCAAAAACAGAAGGCAGGGGGAGAAATCCCATTCTTACAGGCCTGAGTGATCAGCATTATCCAAGCAACAGAAGTCAGATTGCTTTCTGAGCTCTTTCCCAGCCACACACCTGCTCCTCAAAGCACAGAGCTCTTGTGTGTGCGGCAAGCAAACTGAAACGGCAACGGCTGAAAGTGCAGGTCTGTTGTTTCTTTGTTCAAACACTGGTCATTTGTTGACTCAGGTGGTCACTGCAGTGGTGGCAGAGCAAAGCAGCTATTGCTGATCTGACAAGCATCCCCTCCAATAACCACGGCTTTGGGTTTTGATACCTGGAGAGAGGATGCACATGCCAGGGAGGAACATATCAAAAACACGCCGCTGACTCCACATCAGAGGGAACCTCAAAGGGACAGTGAACTAGAACAAAGCACAAAAACATTACAGAAGTGCCACACTGGAGGAGGAGGAGGGGAAAGGCAGCGGGGTGGGGTGGAGAGCCCTCTGTACTAATAACAGGAACAAGGTCAACCATAAAAAACAGAGCTGAAATAGAACGGCTGAAGAAAAGCAGGAGGTCTCTAGACAGCACAACAAACTAATGACAAATGTGACCAAGCTTATTCTTAGACATTTCTCAATAATGTATTCTCCCCTTTTGAGATGTTCTTGTCCTCTCAACGTGCCTGTCCTTTTTTTAACTTTGTAGGAAGGAAGAGAAAACTTTGAGAGAGCAAGAACTAAGAAAATAGCAGAATGCTAGGAGTAAGTAACAGCAGGATCAGCGAGGACTGCACACCATAAAACATTCAATGGAAAGAAAGCAGGAGGTTGGGGTGGAGGGTGCAACAAGACCCTCACCACCACTTTCTGAAGAGACCACCAAATCCTGGAAGACTCAGCTGGAGCATCTTCCCCTTTGCCCCTCCCCCACCCCATGAGACCCTGAAAGAACAGGGGTCAGTCAGTGTGAGATACAGAAGCTGGGATTGTGTAGACCACCCACTTCTAATGATAGGGTTTTATGTATCAATAGCAATTACACTTATATACCACTCCATAGTGCTTAGTGCACTCTCTGGGAGGTTCACAAGTTAATTAGCATTTTGTCCCCAACATGCTGGGTATTCATTTTGCCAACCTCGGAAGGATGGAAGGATGAGACAACCTTGATCCCTGGTCAGAATCAAATTCACAATGTTATGGCTGCAGTACAGCAGCTTAACCACTGTACCACCAGGGATTTTATATGCTATGCAAGTTTAAGTCAGGGATTCCCAACCTGTAGCCGGATGTGGTCCATGATGCCATTTCATGTGGCCCCCACCGCCTCCACCACACCCAGAAGTGCCATGTGGTGGAGGAAGGGCAAAATGGTTGTCCAGCCCCCGAAGCTGTCTGAGGGAGCGTGATCTGGCCCCCAGCTTTGAAAGGTTGAGAACTCCTGGTTTAAGTATTGTTCCATTTTTATGTCAATTGTTATCGTCTTAAGGCTGTTAAATCAATAAAGCAAACCAGAATAGGTGGAAGATGAGTTCCTCTCATCTGACCCAGCCAAAATCTTGGTGAAGATTAATTCCTACAGTTTGTATTGTTTGTTTTTGTTTGTTTGCAGTGAAACCCCATATTGACTGAATGTACAGTGGGTCAGGGAAGTATGTGTTTTGAAATCCAGCCTCTGTGCAAGAAGAGTAATTTGTTGGCATGGGTGAGATCAAAACCTCATAGAAGCTAAGGACCATGAAGACTTTCCAGGGCTTGGAGCAGCTGGTGGGCTGACAGCTTGGAAGCAAGGATGGTGAAGGGGGGAAATCAAGAAAGAGAGGCCTGATGAAAGGCTACCTGGGTAAAAACAGTTGAAATGACTTAAGAAGAAACATGCAGTTGAGGCAACAAGGGCTAATCTGAAAGGAGGGCACTGAGGCAACCTCACAACAGTGTTGAGATAGAAAGGACTATAAAGAAGGCAAGCCGGACACTCTGTGGAGCTCAATTATTAAAACCAACAGATTTACATGTGAACCAAATACACACCCAAGAATGTGTCCCAGAAGAACCTACAAGTCACAAAAAGGTGTATCAAGAAGAACCCTGCCCTACAACCCTTTTGTGTGTGTGAGGAAAAGACATGCGCATACAGCCATACATGCACCACAAGACCTTCTTTGCTTTTCTGCACAACTTAGAGACAATGGGAGCTGGAGTCCAACCACATTGTCCCCCACTCCCATTTCCATGTTGTCAGAGATGTTCAATACTATCTCTTGCTATATTGTTTGTTCTCGGCATGCAGCTGTGGTTTGGACTTGGGTTTATCATGGCTGCAGGCAGGCCTTGAGGTTTACGTTGGGGTTGCTCTAGGACAGTGATGGCAAACCTTTTAGAGACCGAGTGCCCAAACAGAGGGGCGGGGCGAACTCTGTGCTGGGAGAGGGAGGACGCACTCCCATTGGGCTGCTGGGCAGAAGACAGGGGCGAATTCTGTGCTGGGATGACAGCACACATGCCCACAAGGACGGCTTTGAATGCCACCTCTGGCACACATGCCATAGTTTTGCCACCACTGCTCTAGGAACATATGTAAAAGAACAAAATTGTGGTGCTGATCTGTCAGTATAGACAAAGCTTTGCTGTCACATGCAGCCAACCTCCTCAGCTAGGGAGGGAAAATGCACATGCCAGCCCAGAAATATTTGTATTTACAGGATTGGGCCCTGCCATTTCATTTTAAAGCAAGCCCTTCCTTTATTTATTCCTCTATTTATCTCAGTTCCTTGCCTGTGAAGCAATGCTTGTTAGTGAAAGGTGAAAGGCTTTTTTATATATATACACGGTATATCTAAAGCCAGTGTTACAATGAGCTATTCTCCCCATGAGAGCACCTGGTTCTCATGTTTAATGAGTAAACACAGGAAAATAGAGACTTGAAGGCTGATTGTTCCCACCATCATTACTTCTGAACCTGACATTAAAGAGAAGTAAAAGACAAAGGCACAGCAGTTCTTTGTTTTTTCCACCACACTTCCTTATAACACACACTCACAACACACCACCACCACCACCCTGTAATGAGACATTTTTGAAGTCTTCATTGAGGACTCTCTCTTAGATTATAACTGATAATTTTTCAAAGTTGTAATTTTTTGGGGTGGGGGTGGTTGAGGACAAATAAAGATTATATAATAATTACTTGTTCTTTTTGAGGAAATAAATAAAATATGAATAATGTAATTGCTAACTAACAAAATGCAGAGAACGGGTTCCCCACAGCTCTGCCAACTGCAGCGAGCAAAGAGACAGAATTTCAAAAGTAGGTTTGCAACTTGAATATGACATGTTAACAATTCCTCCCCACGTGTATGTGCCACATTTTGATGGTGGAATCATCTGTTTTAAGTGACGTGATTGTTTATATATGCAAACTCCCTCCTCCCTAATTAATTTATCTTAAAAAGCAGCAAATTGCCAGTCACATTCGGTAGAGTTCTGACAAATGCTGACAAGGAGCAGCTTGAATAAAAATGATTATAGAAATTGAGACATTGGGACCAGTCAGTATTTTTCTGGCCAAACAGTGAAACAGTGGTCTAAACTATGTTAAGGAGAAGGTTTATGGCCTGTTCCTCTCCCACAATAGAATTACCTCAGAGACTGATGAATCGGGGGGGGGGGGGGAACACCTGTAAATAAAGCCTATGTTTGTCTTCCAGAGATCAATCACATAACCACACCTGCAAAATATGTCCAGTATTAGAGTCTAAAATGCTAGCAAAAGTCAGATTTTGTTCCGCTCTACCCATAAAACCCTCTGTTTTCCTTCTTTGCATTGTCTTATCCTATTAGATTCAACTCAGGTTTTATTCCTGTGTTTTTCTGTTCTACTCGTGTTCTGCCTGCTCAGATTCTCTTTCTCATTCTGCCAAAGAATCAAACAATGGACATCATAGTAGTAACCTGGAAATAATTTGACTGATTATGTAGTCTTCCTGATTTTTTAAAAAAAATTCCAGATAGCACAAATAGTTTTCCTATTCACGGTGGATAATGTAGTGAAAAGTTCACAGAGAGAATTGTGACCTATTTATGAATCATATACCATAAAAGAGAAAGGAAAATCAATAGGCAGGGTTAGGGTTGTGTTTGCAGTTTCTGTTTACTTAGAAATTTAAGTCCAGGCACTGGTTTAATGCAAGTTTGACCAGGTTATCCTGCTATGTTAACTCAGAGTGTCAAGCGGCAGTTAACTAACCTGACAACCCTGGGGACTAATGGCTTGGGTGGCCTCCCCGCTTGGGAGGTCAGCAAGGAGGCCGTGCATGTGCGCCAAGTGCTGTAGGTATGCATGCACACCAAGCGCTTGGCGTGCATGTGCAGTGGGGGAACCGGTGAAAAGGTAAGCCCCCAAGGTGGTTCCCCCCAAAAGCTGCTACCGGTTCTCCAGGACACTGGGGAAAGTTACTACCGGTTCTGCCCATCACTGCATATACTGTACCATTGAGCTAAAATGATTACTATTAAACCAGTTTACATCAGTTTACCCCCTTGGATATGGGTATCAACTTTCAAAAGCATGTTGTGGCCCTTCTCTTGCTTTAAAAACAAGGGGAAATGCTGGTTTTTTATTGGCATCGTGCATCAGTCAAATTAATTGTTGGAAAGTAGTCTCTTCTCCTCCCAGGTATTCCTATGCAGCCAGTTCTTAAACATCCACTTCATGAACAACTGTTAAACATTTCACCAAATATTCCCAATTGAACATCTTTTATTTCATGAAGGTGGTTTCTCTCCACCCCCCAGCCATTCCTGAGAACAACAGCCTGAAAATTTAATGACTTTAGAAGACTTCAAGTCACTTTTCTCCCTTCCTTAATTTTGTTAACTTTCTTTATAAATATTTGATGGCAATTTGATATTTAGTATTTTATAAAAACTGTTCTTTCAAAATATGGCATGTAAATTTTTCATGTGCAACTGAGCCCCTTGGTGCCTTTGTTTATCTATTTGTTCACAATCATTTTTTAACAAAAGATTTTTTTTAAGTAATCATAATGAGGTTGGATAGACAGTGCTAATTATAATGCACAATGTATTTATCTTTTGTTTCTGCGCAGAATTATCTTAGCATCTATGCCTTTTTTCAGTAAACAATTTGCTGTTGTCTGCTTTGTCTCATCCAGACTGTTTGGAGGGGCTGTTTCCTGTTTATTTGCTGTTTATATCTGAATGGACTTCCATGGTCCTGTTCCAAAGATAAGCATGCACTCGCTGTGAGCTGCCAGCACATGTCTGTCAGCATCTGGTCACCAAACAGAAGGTTGCCATGGTCAGCTCTGCCACTAAGCCCTCCAACCCTCTGTTGACAAAAAACTGAGCACCAGTTGTAGTTTCTGCCATTCCTTCAGGTGGGGAGGAAACTGAATTCAGACCTTTCACCTTTGGAAACTGCCGCTTGGTTCCATCAAAAGTGACAGTACCTAGTGTTCTCCTGACAAACAATCTGTTTGACAACACCCACCTGGTGTACAATGGGAAATCCTTTCTGGGGTGTTCTAGGAATAGAGTGTTCTGAAGTGGTTTACTATTACCTTCTTCTGGTTCTAGAGCTATGTAGGTTGCCCAAGGTTCTGCAGACTGGTTCTTCTCTTTGGCAACCAAATGCCAAATCTACAGCAGAGTACCTAATTTTCCTAAAGAAAGAGAAGACAGGTGCTACAACAGAACAGAAAGGCAAACACCAGGCAATTAAAATGCTTTTGGGTAAATCAAAAAAGCCTTCACTTCATGCCAAAACAGTTGCAGTATTGACAACAGATGTACCTCTAGAGACGTATCCCTTGGTTAGGGTACAACAACTAAGAACACTCTTGGTTGACACATAGAACTTGGAGAGTTATATCCCAATGAACTGAAGACTGGAGGCATAATGTACACTGTGGGGTTAACAGTGAGACATTCCAGTTTACCTGTAGATCTTCTAGGCAACCGAGAGGCATTTCCAGTACTTCGACTATCTACATTACGTTTATTGGTTGTGTCCAGTTGGTTATGTCTGCTTGTCAGAATGATGTAGTGCTCATGGACTGTCTCTCTTTTTAAGATACACACCCACAAAAACTGACTAGGCAGATTGAACCATGTAGCCAAATGGTGATGGAACTTCTCTCAGTCTCTGAGATCTTTGAAACAGAGTCTTTTCTTGTATTGCGTAATAACAATGTTACCTGCACTAACACTGGATATCAGTGGGAAGGGGCTTAACAGCATTTTCATTCAAAGTGATCAACAACAAACGGGGGAGGGTCTATTTGTTTTCTTGCTTCCATTTTTTGTTGATAGTCTCTTTTTCTTATCTCTAACCAAGCAACAAGCATGGAGATTCCTTCTATGTACTGAGGACTCTATTTCCCCCTTTTATCCTTGTGATGCAACTACATATAGTAACTGTAAGTAAAGATGTTTTTCTACCTTACATGCTTCTACAGTACATTTATCATGCAAAGTGCTACTTTGTGTGGAGGACACCAAGGAAGAGAAGACAGTGATGAGACCGGGCCAGTCTCTCCATGTTTCTCTGTTCTTGTTTGTTTGTTTTACCTTACATTCTGCCAAAATTCCCCAGTAGATATTCAGAAGAAAAATCAAGTGGGTTGACCATTGATTCAATATGTGCCAACCACTGCAGACATATGAGACAACACTTTCTTATACTAGATGGAGATGCTGGTGAAATATTCAAATACTGGTAGCTAATGGTGAGTTTGTGAACACAGGATGATTTGGAACTGGTGTTTTACAATGTGAATTGTCCAATGTAATCAGCATCAATGATCTAAGTGATGATTTCTACATTTCATGGTTTGCAATGCAGCATGTTGAGTGCTTCAGCCTCAGAGGACAAACATTTTTCCATACACATTGAAAATGGCGAAGTTCATAGTGAAGAAAAGCAATGAAGCATATCTTCAGTTTCTTAAATCTAATGGTTTCTACAAACTATATTAACTGTGTCTTTAACAAGCTAACATAGCAGAAGCCCAGGAAGAGAGGCTACAAGAAAAGAGACAGAAGTGCTACACAAGAATAAGATATGGCGGTGGTGGTGGTGTCTACTTGCATCTGAGTATAACCCTCCCCCTTCCCGGGAAATCGTTTTCACAAAAGAAGAATGACAAAAAGGGAAAATGCCACTGGCATCAGTGATGGGATGTAACAGGTTCTCACCAGTTCTCCAGAACCGGTAGTAACTTTTCCCAGTGTCCCGGAGAACCGGTTGCAGCTTTTGGGGGGAACCACCTTCAGGGCTGACCTTTTCACTGGTGTACACTTAGTGTGCATGCATGCCTACAGTGCTTGGATCGTATGCACGGCCTCCTTGCTGTCCTCCCAAGCGGGGAGGAGGAAAAGAAGCTGCTAGCCTGAAGCTCCCTTTAGCCTGCTCCCCTAGATTTCCTAGAGAACTGGTTAGGCAAAGACTTCTTTAACTGTTGAAAAGTTAAAAAGTGCCAAAACGAAGCCATCTTGTGGTGAGTTCATTTTGTAGTTCCTTCCATCTGACCTAGTGTGAGAAAGATTAGCCAAAATAAGCTTTAAGGGTGGGTGTTTGGGTTGAGGGGTGTGTGTGTGCTTATTTTTATTTTATTTTTTATTATTTTTAAATGTTTTCTTTGGCCCCACCCACAACATCATGATGTCATGCTATTGGCCCCACCCATGATGTCGTGATGTTAGCTTCGCCCACACTGCGATGATGTCATGGTGGGGTAGTAAAAATTTTGACATCCCACCACTGACTGGCATGTACCCTGAGCACATTTCCACTAGGCAAGAAAGCCTTTGGATGCAAGTGGATTTTCAAGATGAAGCAGGGTGCAGAAGGAGAAGTGGGATGCTACAATGCAAGACTGGTTGCCAAAAGGTTCTTGCAGAAATATGAAATAGATACTGATGAAAGCTTTGTTGCTGTTCTCACGCACAGCATTATAGTATGCTCCTGATTTTAGCAGCTTCTAAGTACAGTAGTTGCAAGTGAAGCACCTAGACACAGGGCCAGATTTACCTGAAAAGAGGCCCTAGGCTATTCCACTTATGTGGCCCTTTCAAACCCCCCCCCCTTTTTAAGTTTGTAAATTACATGAGAGATAATAAAATACATCATTACTGTGATATATTTCTACTTTAAATGCCTCTTGAGTACTTTTCTCACACAGTGTGTTAGTTTGTGTGGAGGAAACCAAGGGTGGGCTGTGTTAAACTGGTCTCTCCAAACTTTTCTATGCTTTTTGCCAGTGGCGTAGCGTGGGGGGGGCGGGGGGGGCGGATGCCCCGGGCAGCGCCTTTCAGGGGGCGGCAAAATGTCCCCTCCCCACCCTTTTGCTGGCGAGCGCCCCACGTGCGCTTCGCCGCTTGCCACACACCTCCGTCCGCTCGCACCTCCATCCGCTCGCTCGCCCGGCTGGCCGTCGGGGGCTCTCCGCCGCCTGTTGCCCCTGGCAGCGGCTTTCAGGGGGAGGCAAAATGTCCCCTCCCCACCCTTTTGCTGGCGAGGAGGAGAAAAAGGGGTTTTTTTTAGGCGGACAATTCAAGGAGGCTCCTTGAATTGTCCGCCTAAAAAAAACCCCTTTTTCTCCTCCTCGCCAGCAAAAGGGGGGGGAGGGAAGGAGGGGCACGCCCGGTCGCACGCCCAGCTGGCCGTCGGGGGCTCTCCTGGCGGGCGGCCCGCGTGCGCGCGGACGCTGCTCGCCTCCGCCCGCCCAGCCACCCACCCAACTTGCCGTGAGACGGGGCGCTCGTCGGGGGGGGGGGTGGCGCCGTGGCGGGGAGCCCCTGGGGGCTGGCTGGGCAGGAGGAGGTGGGCAGCGTGCGCGCGCACGCGGGCCGCCCGCCAGGAGAGCCCCCGACCGACAGCCAGCCCGGCGGGCGGGCCCCTCCTTGAATTGTCCGCCTAAAAAAAAACACTTTTTCTCCTCCTCGCCAGCAAAAGGGTGGGGAGGGGACATTTTGCCGCCCCCTGAAAGCCGCTGCCAGGGGCAACAGGCGGCGGAGAGCCCCCGATGGCCAGCCGGCCGGGCGAGCGGACGGAGGTGCGAGCGGACGGAGGTGTGTGGCGCGCGCGCGCGCGCGCGCCCCGCTAGTCAGCAGGGGGCTGGCTTCTACCTGGGTCGGGGGGAGGGGGCGGCGGCAGCGGCGAGCTGGGGGGGGGCGGCGAGTTTGTTCTTCGCCCCAGGCGGCTGAAGACTGCGCGACGCCACTGCTTTTTGCCCCCCCCCCCACTTTATACTCTGCTAACTAAAAGAAATAGCCAACATTTTCCATTATCTCAGTCCCACCATCTTTGCAGCCACAATTGATGAAGACCAGAGAGAGGGCATTTGTGGTGTCTGCTCTCAGTTTATGGAACTCTTTGCATCATGGAACAAGGTTGGTGGTCTCCTTATAACCCTTCTGCCAGCAGGTAAAAACTGTCCTTTTTAAGTTGGCTTTTAGCCTCTAAGCCAGGGGTGGACAAACTTTTTGGGCCGTGGGCCAATCATGTGGTTCAAAGAGCCGGTCACTAAAGCCCGGGGGCTGGGTGTGGCCCCGATCCCAATTCATCTGGCCCATGAAGCCCTCATCGCTCCTGGAAGCAGAAGTAAAACACACCCGTACAGGCGCGTTTTACTTCCACTTCCAGGAGTGACGAGGGCTTTGCAGGCCAGATGAATTGGCATCGGGGGCCACACCTGGCCCCCAGGGCTTAGTTTGGGCACCACTGCTCTAAGCCTTATAGGATTGTATTTTTAGAGGGCAGTGTAGCATATTTTATCAGCATTCTTATTTAGAAAATCAGGTGTTTAAATTCATTTTAACTGTGTAAACTAATGGTGGTTTTAACATTGTTCTGCTTTAATCCTTTTGAAATGACATTATCTTAATTTATTTTATGCATATTATTGTACACTGCCTTGTGTGTTTTTTTTCTTGGCAGAAAAGCAGGCTATGAATAAAATAAATTAAACAACCAAACATACCTAAATTGGGCCATATGTGCTTGCATTTGTGCAAAAATAAAAAAATGACAACTATCTTGTGTTGCCTGTGATTTAGCTCTGAAGCAATGGATAAGGGGACAAAAGGGAATTCCATATATTTATCCTTTCAAAAACCAAAGGAAGAGTGAAGATGGACTGCAGAAGATTGAAGGATTCTTGCTAGGGAGCAGGCTAAAAGGGCAAGAAAAATCACAAAGAGAAAAATCCACATGGAAAGATTTTCAGTTGTCCAGTACTGTATCTTGAACTGACAGATATTCGTCCTTACTTTATAGATACAAAGGGAAGCTGTAAATAAATAAATTGTGGATATCTTCTAAGATGGCTTTTTCTCCCACATCCTCACACACTGCCAATCATATGATAAAAGGCACCATTATTTTAAGACCCCTGTGGCTGTCTGTCTGTCTTTTTCAATGCACTCAACAACAACAGACATCTGCGTGTCACTCCTAATTGGTGCCCCTACTGTGTAGTCTTCTGAAAGATTTGGTGTTAATTCTTTCACAAATATGTCCAATTCCAACAGGTTATTTCTGGCACACAATGCAACGTGGCCTTCTGAACACATTCCCAGTGCCACCTTCCAAAATACCATTGTCTCAGCTTCTCATTCTAAACAACCAATAAGCACATCAGCATGGCTTTTCATAGGATACATGGCATCCTTAATTAGTAAATGTGTGCTGTCAAGTCAATTCTGAATTATGGCAATCACCTCCAGAGTTTCTAAGTAGAGAGTACTTAGAAGTGGTTTATCATTCCCTTCTTTTCAGGGTATCCTGGGGCTGTGCAGCTTGCCCAGGGCCACACTGGCTGACACTTCTGAGATGCACAGTAGAGAATCGAACTCTCAACCTCTGGGCCTGAATCCACATATGTAATTCGCTGAACTTTACTCACTAAAACAGAAGTTGCAGAGCTCTAACAGAAGCAATACGCTTAATCAGAGTAGTAGAAGAATCTGCTTTTCCTATACACACTGGGAGAAAACCAAAAGAACATAGGCATTCTCTCTCTCTCTCTCTCTCTCTCTCTCTCTCTCTCTCTCTCTCTCACACACACACACACACACACACACACACACACACACACACACACACACACACATTTTTTCATGAGTGCAGTATAAACTGAGAAAAAATAAGATCCAACAACTTACAAATCCAAACATGCGCTGAAGAAAATTCAGGAGTGCCATACAATGATGTAACATTTGTAAATCAAACCAGATACTTTAGAAGAGGAGAGGTTTTCCCTCCAGACTATAAATTCATGCCTCCAGTGCCTTGAGGTTTAAACTAATGTGTGTGTTATGTGCCAACAAGTTACATCCAACTTACAGAGTGCCATCAACTTAAAGGTAGAGGTCTTCCTTGCTTGAAAGGCATTTCCGACTCTAGGCTGCAGTTCTCATCTCTGTTTACAACCAAAGGGCCAGTGCTATCTGTGTTTGCAGATGTTTCCATTGTCATGTGGCAGGCATGACTAGACACAAGAGTGCACAGAATGTGTCACCCCCCCCCCAAGCAATACCTGTTTATCTACTTGCAATTTTTTGCTTTCAAACTGCTAGGTTGGTAGGAGCTGGGACGGAGATGGGAGCTCAGTCTGTCATGCAGTATTTGGGTCGAAAACCCACAGCGGAAGGTCTCCTGAGTCTTAGTCCATCACTCTGTATACTACACCACTTTGGAGCTAGTCACTAGTTACTTGTAATTATTTTTGCTGCATCTCTCCCCTCTGATACCAACATCAGACTTCCTTCCTTCACTGTTTAGGTAATGGTCTCTTTAAATCACCAGGAATACACATGCTATTTTTAATCATCTTCACTTAGCTCTTCACTTAACTTTCCTCTTTCTGTTGCCACCAACCTCCAGTTGCTGGTGTGTGTGTGTGTGTGTGTGTGTGTGTGTGTGTGTGTGTGTGTGTGTGTGTGTGTGTGTTTAACAATTAACCAAGGCCCTTAGAGCATCCACCACGAAGCCAACCCTCAGATATTGAACTCATCGCCACTCAGCTTGAATAGAACAAATAAAGTTTTATTAAAATAACAGGGACAGAAGAATGTTGTTTATTCTTAGGCTTTGAATTCATTTAGCACAATCCTTCCTTCTTTCTGTTAACTCTCCCACTGCTGGGTCTCTCCGATTGTTCCTCCAACTTCTCTCTCAAACCCCACATTCCAAAGTCACCCTTTCCCCCAATCTCTCCACCCAAGAGGGTTCCAGAAACACACCACAACAATCCCCTCCCCTAGCTTCTCCCAGCCAATATCCCATGTCCCTTCGTCTTCCCTTCGCATCACACACCTCCTGAACTAGATAAACAATACATTTAAATATATGGGACTGCGGTGGCTCAGTGGTTAAGAAGCTCACCTTGTTAGCTGGAAGGTCAGCAAGCCAGCAGTTCAAGCCCCGAGTACTGTATGACAAAATGAGCACCCGTCTCTGTCCCAGCTCCTGCCAACCTAGCAGTTCGAAAGCAAGAAATTGCAAGCAGATGACTTGGGACCACTTCGGTGGGAAAAGATTTTGGGGACATGAAAGGAGCCTCATTCAGGTGTCCCCTGAGCTGAGCTCCTCCAGCAAAAACCCTTTAAACCCAGAAAGCACCTTTGTGTGCTTCTGACATGATTTTAATTTTTAAAAAAATATAACCAGAAATCACAATATTCTTGTTTACAGTAACTAAGACTAAATTAACAAGTAACAATTTTGCTCTGGAACTTTTCAGTTACTTTTATACTTACAAGGTGGCTTCATTAAATTGTGAAGGAGGAACCCCTATTCTATACCTGGTGCCACTGCTAAGTGTTCTAGAAATGAGGCACGTGTGTGTGTGTGTGAAGAACTGTCTTCTGGCAGTTTCTGATTTGTGGTACTTTTGACAAACAGGAAAGGAAAGATTTACTTTTCAGCTTGCATTACTATAATGGCAACTAACTAACTAACTAACTAGCTAACTATAGTCTCTTGCTATAACTAATTACTTTTTATTTTATTTTTAAAAACGACACTCCTACGTTCTGCTTAAGCTTGTATAAATCTGGATAGGTCACATTGCACATAATGTTCCAGATCAGTGTGTAAGGCTGCCTATTCAAATTGACCACCCTTAATGAGTTGCCTGAATCAGTTACAAAAGGCAAGAGTCAAGTGCACTTCCAAGGATCATGTCCACTTCTGCAAACTGAAGTGTATCTGCTAAAATTGAAACATGCCTATTAAAGTCAGCAAGTAAAAGCTTGGAATCTGCTGAAACTGTAGGGTCCAATTGTGAATGAATGTGAGCACCTGTATGTACCAAGTACCTAGCAAAAATGTCACCATGGATGACTTAATCTTCTCATTATCTCACAATAGTCACTCTTTATTATTTTCTTCAAAGATGCCCGAACTGTTCTGCCTATCAAGAATATGGTCTTTCCATCTTTGCAGCAGAGTCGGGTATACCCGATTGGGGCGGGGTAGTAAATGTGAGTTAATAATAATAATAATAATGGTACTGGATAGCTTCTTACACGCATGTGGCAAAGACACTAAACAGCATATATAGGAGTGATGCCGAGCATCAGATGGTGGTTAACTAACCTGACAACCCTGAGGACTAGCAGCCTTGGCAATGAGGACATATCTAGTCCTATTTCCCACCTTCACTGCTATTCTATCATTCTACAGACTTACCAGGATATCTTCTAAAGAACAGAGCCTCCTTCATCTGTATTCAGGCAGATTTCAAGTCCACTAAGATCAGGATTTAAAACTGTTGAATGTATATTTTTGGAATCTGTTTATTCCTTTCTCAGTTAAAGTGGAAAAACACAAAAGCAGCAGGGGAAAAAAGAGTGAAAGAGAGAGTAGCACAAGTGTCCATTAAACTGTCCCCTTCATTAACTAGCACTTAAATTAGTAAGCATCAGTCCCAAAGCAGCTTAACTCGGGAAAAAATGCATTTTTATTACAGTTCTGTTGTTCAGTTACAATTACTAGGATAAAGGGCAGGGGGTGCAGTCTCTATGTAGAGTAGATATACTCCCATGTAGCCACATGTTCAAAGATTAAGAGAGATTTTGTTTGAATATTGCTGTCATGTTACTCAGGGTTAAATAAATATTTACACAGATAGACCAACAAAAATTAAAAAATAAAATAAAATTGGGGAGCCATATCATTCTTTTACACAAACTGAAGTTAATGGTTGGTTATACCTGTAGGAATGATTGGATCAAATAGATTTTGATATAGCAACTGATTTCAGGGATTTCTAGGTAGAAAGTACTCAGAAGTTATTTACGATTTATTCTCTTCTTCTTCTGGCTGGCTCTTCTCCTGAGAGGCACGATAGGGTATCAAACTCCCAAACTCTGACTGCATATAACTCACTGAGCTATCCAGCCGATGCCTATATCAGGCTACTAAAAAGTCACAAACATTAGCTACCTTTCGACTTTGTATGGGTTTTCATCAGGCTGGGCACCACAAAGCTGAAGACAATGCAAGAAAAATACACTAAAAATCCCCCAAATAATATCCAGATGTTTTGAAACTTACTTTTCACAAAGAAAGCTGGTGAGCACATCTGGCCATGATTTGGGAAACAATTATGCTTTTTCTGTACCATCCACAGCTCTGTAATGTCCAACCTATGGAGGACCTATACAGGATCAAAAATAACTTATATGAATGATTGTTAATGATTTAATAAGGCCAGAATAATATACTGTATCACATACATGATTTGGAGTGTAATTGAGCTTGGAGCTGGGAGACTTGGGTACGATCACTCTTATTTGTGAAATTCTTTAGGAGACTTGGGACCAACCTAGTGCACTTGCCATGCCTTGTAAGATCAAAGGCAGTGTCCGAGGAGCAATGGGGGAGCTTCGCGGTTTTAGGCCAAGACCCTATTATGTAAAAGCACACATGGAAGCACAGTTGCACAGCTGTTTCTCACGTCCCTGATTGTGCAGTCAATCCATGATTGGTTGTGTGAAGGAGAGCCGGCTGGAGAAGCCTACTGTGATGGCCCTTCCATGATTGCATGGGCAGCATTCCAGTTGTCACCTGAGCATAACATCATCTGCTCATCACCCACCTCAAGGTTCTCTGGGGAGAACCAGAGCCCTGGTGGTGCAGTGGGTAAACTGCTGTACTGCAACCAAAAGATTGTGAGTTCAGTCCTGACCGCAGCTCAAGGCTGACTCAACCTTTCATCCTTCTGAGGTCAGTAAAATGAGTACCCAGCATGTTGGGGGCAAAATGCTAATTACCTTGTGAACCACCCAGAGAGTGCACTAAGCACTATGGGGCAGTATAGAAGTGTGATTGCTTTGCTTTATCCCAGTGCAATGTTCATGTGACAAACACACCAGCAAATCGGAAGACTAGGTTCAGCAGTTACACCATTAAGTCTTGCCATAATCTGAAGTTTCAAAAGTTCTTGCTGAGTTGTACCAATGGCTTATATTGTTATTCCTCCTCCACCTCCCCCACAAAGGGGGGGGGGAGTTAACATTAAAAAATTAGAAGCAACAGTCCTGGAAAACAGTTCCAAATATGGAACCTATTCTATCGCTTTCCTCCAAATAACTTGAGGAGAGCGGGGTCAGGATGACATTCAGAGAAGAGGTGGGAACGGGTGCTGTGAGGTTCCATCCACCACAAAAGAGTAAATTGGAGAGGGCTTGGCTCATCGCTTGGCTGGGCCAGAGCGTACACACAGTTTTGACACTTTGAAGCCTCCTCTTTTTTGAAGCCAGGCAGCGTGGTTTTAGGGACATGATGAAAAAAAGAAACAACTTGATATTCTCGCCCTTCCTCCCTCTCCCCTCCCCTCCCACCCACCCCATCCAACCAACCACTGGCTTTTCCAGAATGCTGTGATTACTAAGAAATGTGGAGTTTGTTGCTGAAGAAGGGGAGGGAGCCGTTCTGGCAGCACATTCCCTTGAAATGCTGGATGAAATGTTCTGGCACCCTAACCGATTGTTTCAGGATGCTCGCAAATACTTTGCCGGCTGCCATGATTTTAAAAAGGAGTTTCAAACTTCCATTTTGATTCACATACATACTTGATCAGTCATGTTTATAAAGGAGACTTTTCTTTTTAGTTCTTCTGGGTACTTGTGTCAGCTCTCTAGAGCTGCTTCCTCATGAGCAAGGAGCCATTTCTTGAAGCTGAATCAACTGTTTGCAGGTAGCAGATCTGAGGTCCTATTGTCTACTCCTTGTTAAGAATCCCAGTGGTAAGCAAAAAGGTATATTTTACCCAGGAGAAGGAAGATGCTGGAAAAGTTACTTTCAGGGACTAAACTTCACAGCATACTCCAGCATTTCCCAAACTATGTTCCACAGAACACTGGTGGACTTCAATTCCCAGAAGCCTAAGTCAATATATTTGCTGATCAGTGCTTTGGGGAACTGACTTAATCAGTTGGGAATTGAAGTCCCAAAACCAAAGATTGGGAATCACTGCATGTGAGCACTGGCCATGGCACCTGGAGACTCTGGTTTAAGCTTCATTAAAATAACATTTCCAAGCTCTGTGTAGAAATCCTGACAAAGACAGCTGTAGCAAAAGAAGATATAGCAATATTTCCATAGATGCAAGTGTTTCTTGATAAAGACAGGCACAGGCACCAATGCATGCATGGACCAAGTCTGTGACATGCACTCAGGCTTCCTGGCGAAGCTGTTTTCTGCCATCGGCTCCCAAGACCGGCAAAAGTAGTTATGATTATCAGCCTTGTAACTTTTCTTTGACCTTGCACAAGGCACCACAAAGCAACAAGCTCTCAGTATCTTTCACCTTGTACTCTCCATATGAAATAATATACAGTGAAATTAATCCCAGCAGGAGGTCCTTGCAATAGAGCACAGAGTCACATAAAAGGAAGCTGGCGGGGTGTGTGTGTGTGTGTGTGTGTGTGTGTGTGTGTGTGTGTGTGACTGAGCTGAAGAGTTTGTTTAAATATTGGGAGGAAGTAGGAAGATCCAGTCAATGGAAGGCAGCAGGGAGAGGATGGTGATTGAGGCATTCAATGGTATTTTTCTCCAATCCACACAAGTAACTTTCAAAGGACCTGTCAGGTGGAAAGTTTGTGGAGGTAAAATGACTTGAAAGTTAATGCATAGGGTGTACCCTTCTCTGCTTAGCTGGACTGCTGCCCCCATCATCCTCAACCAACATTGATGGTCAAATTGATGAGGATGATGAGTTTTTCTGTCCAGCACCTCTATAGAGCATGCCAGTTTAAGGAAAGCCAGCAAAGAGATGGAATAAGAAGACTTCAGCTTTCGATGTGATGGTCATGCATGAAAGGATGGGTCATCCAGAAAGACTAGATAGGAATAAGATAGACAGCACTCAGGAAGTTACAGCGTAAGATGGAGTATACAGAGACAAAAAGCAGCGTACTCCCCAAGAAATGGGCAGACGCCCGCTTGCCCAGAAGAGCAGTAATGGAGACGCTATGATCCTCATTATATAATCAGACTCAATGGCAAGGAAGACAAACTTCTCACTACTGCTGTTGTGGAATGGAGCAGACTAGAGGCCCTTGACTTCTTTTTTAAGACTTACGGTGTGTAAAGGCAATGGCATACCCAAAGAAGGTCTGGAAGCAAACTCACAGCATTTGGGACAGAGTTAATCTCTTCTCTCCAAACCTATGGTCAGCTCCAATGGATTTGCACCCAAGGCCAGCTGTACACAGTGGTGAATGGCCAGCAGCTATCTTATTATGAACTGTCCTAAAACAGTGTGTTCAGCTCTGAAAAAATACATCCCAAATGCATAAATATACAAACATCATCATATAATCATTTTAAAAGGTGTGTGACTTGCCTGAAATGGGGTTAAGAAAAGGCAAAACTAGAGGCCAAACCAAAAGGAAGTCTATCTAACAGCAAAGTGATGAGGAGGAAACCTAGTCTCGCTGGCAGAAGTGCAAATGGCAACAACATCTTTAGGAGCAAATAGGGATGCCTTGTCTGTTCTGCTTTTCTAGAAGCCCCTTTGCAACTCCAAATGAATGGAGAGGTGGTCTTTTGGGTATCCTAAGGAGCAGTACGGTACTCATCTTTTTTTCATTGTCACAAGCATTGTTGCCCTCTAGTGGCACCGAGGTTATAACTCTCTTTAGGAATCTGAGCCACCCAGACAAGACATTGAAACTCTCTCAAAGAACATCTAGCCCAAATCCTTGTTCTGCAATGCAAGATACAACTTTAGTGTCCCTGAGACCTGATCCTGCCACCACTGCTTAAATATATCCAATGAAGAAGAATCTACCACCTCCCATGGTAGCCTTTTCCATTACCAAACAACTCTCACTGCTCGAAGTACAGTACCTCCTAATATTTAGCTGAAAACTACTTACCTACAACCATCTACCCATTTTACTCCTGCCTCCAGGTCTGTGTGGCAGTGTTTCAGATACTGGAAGCCTGTAGTCAGGTTGCCCTTTTATTTTTGCTTCTCAAGGCTAACCATATCCTGCTGTTTCCACCAATCTTTTTAGGTTTCCAGACCATCTCACCTCCTGACTGCTCATCTGTGGAATGCTCTAAAACTTGCCAATGATCTTCTCCAGATGTGTCACCCAGGAATGGACCCAGTGCCCCAAATGACTTGAGTGCATTTAATGGTCTGATATAATCCTGAAGAAAGCAGATTTGTTTCTTTTGTCACCCAGGTACCATGTTTCTGTTACTGCAGTGCAATACTGCATTCGCTCTTTTTCTCCCCTAGCTGCACTAAATCCCTAGTTCCCATTCTGCTTGTGATCCATCCAAAGATGTTCCCATTTCAGGAACAATTTCTTTATTTTTATCTTCCCATTCTGTTCTGCTCCAAGTGCAGGAGGGGGAGAACAATAAAAGCTAGAATCACAATAACATAACCAGTACACAGTTGAGTATTTTTGTGGGGCTCCATCATAAGAAAGAAAACAAAATGGCCCCAAGATGTGTCTTATTAAAGCAGGGGTAATAAAATGAAGGGAAATCTAACAAGACTGGAAAGGATGGTGTATCTGCAAACCTACCCAACAAGACTTTGACAAGCTTATCCATCCATTATGCGGTATAGAAATACTAATTCATTTTCTTTGTTGTGTTAAAAAAAATCCAAGGTTTTTGTGAGACTATCCAAATAAACATCCATTACTGCATGCTGAGCTCTGGGGGCGCAGAGCCCATGTCTTCAGTGGTACGCAGTCTTGGGTCCTAGTCTGTAAATTTTCAATACAATAAATATGGCCCATCCTTCAAGTTTCACCACAAGTTTCCTTATTACTGGAAACCAAATCTTTTCTCCAGAAGCCTCCAAAATATTCCAGATAGAGGGCAGAGCCTTCGTAATCCACAGTGCAGAACATGTTTCCTGGTGGCAGCTCATAATTTCCAGGAATTATTATTATTATTTGGGAAGCTGACTTTAGCGAAGTCAGAATTCACAGAGCAATACTGTATGTGCAAAAGCTAATGGGATTCTGTCTTTTCAGATCCAGTGTACTCTGTAAGCTTCAACCTGGCAAACAAAGTCTATTTTTATTTTATTTTCTCTTCCCCCCAACCCCCCACATCTGTGGGTTTTTTTCCTTCTCACCCACAATATCTCTCCCTCTCCTACTTTCTCTGTCTCTAGATTGTTTCCAGTCTCTTTCTCCATTATTTTTTTTTAAGGAGGAGAGGGAAGAAAATAACAGTTAAAGTATAACAGTACAGAATTCAGACCCAATCTGCTTCTGAGATTTTACAAGCCACCTGAATGCCAAAATTGCTTTGTCGCACTGGAGCTTCCATAGTGATTTTGGCACTGGAGTGAAAGTGATGTCACTAGAGCTGTTCCAGCTTCACTTGCGTAAGCTGGTGCGTGGATCTTCTTCTTGCTCCGTCATATCCGAATCTGAATATTGGCAATCCTTATGGCGATCAGCATGAAGACTGTGTTGAGAATATAATACAGTGGTCCTCCATCCTTCCGCATCGCAGCATGACCCTGTACCACTGATCCAGTTCTGCAAGTCACTTTGTGGTCCTGAGCCCTTTTGGCATGCAAAATGCTCATTACACCTAGGACAGTATTGATGAAGCTGCTGCCCTCCATCAAGATGGATTCAAGTGGGATTTACCGTATATACCAAAAATGTGCTGAAAAAACCAGACTCAGCTTATACTCAAGTCATATGCTCTATTTACTGGCTGCATGGGAGATCTGCACATTCCTGTACTGGTCAGGAAATGGTTAGATTTGGAACATGGCTGCTGCCATGATCTTATGGTTTTTTTCTGCCAGCAAGAGGTTTTCATGTAGAAATAATTATTGAAACTCACTAGCAGCTGCTGCATTTTCCACCCTCAGGTTATATTTGGGTCAATTATTTTCCTGGTTTCTCATTTCAAAATTAGGTACATCGGCTTATATTTGGGTCAGCTTATACTTGAGTATATATGGTAATCCACTTGGGGACCATCACCCTTTTCTGTGGACTTCGGCTCCCAAGTTGCTAGTCCTCAGGGTTGCCAGTTTAGTTAACCACCAGCTGACACTCGGTGTTGAGTTGCTGGGAGTATGGTCTACTCTATTACCATAGCAGGACACCGTGGCCAGACAAGGTGACAAAATCAGTACCCGTCAATTCCACTTTTCTATTCTGGAAGTGACTGAGCTTTCCCTTCCTCAGAACAGCAGCCATAAATCCCAAGCTGGGACAATATTTTGATTGACCAAGATGGAGATAATGGTAGATTCTGTTGTACATAAGCTTTTCTTTGACTGACAGAAGAGAGAAGGGAACCAAAGTCATAGGCATTTAACAACTTGCAGCAACATCTGGTGAACTTGGCATTCAGTGAGGAACTGAAGAATGTATTTTGGATTTTTACTAAGCAGCTAAGTGCTGTCTGAGAACATGCAGAAACACCACACACAAGCTTACACACACACTTGTACAAACCCATGAGGCACAACAACAAAACATGTTGTCCTTGATTGCCATACCTTGTTTTCAGCTTGTAGTCAATGATCCACAGACAATTCTTTCCCAGTTGTCGACAACAAAATCCTGTTCCCAGGGCTTTGACACTAGCAGAGCCATATCCTTGATTTTATTTCCTTTCCCATGTTATCTCTGGTTAATTGCAACCAGCAGTTTTGCTCAGGCGTCCCTGTCAAGTCGCCTGTCTGCCTCCCAGGAGAACAGCATGCCCAGAGACCACGTTTAGTGCTGCTCTCTCTTGGCTCCATCTTAATAACAATCAACCTGCCTTTGAACTGGTTGTCTTTCCCAGCTTCTAAAGTCAGACAAATTACTTTATACCTCCTTTCTCCACCCTGTCAGTCATTTCAATTGACAGGCGATGGGAAACAATCACAATGGGTGTGAGGATATGGTGAGAGAAATGAAGAACCCTCATAGACACTGCAAAGGGCAGGAGAGAAATAAGGAGAGAAGAATGCATGGTATATGGCAGTGGTGGTGAACCTATGGCACACATGCCACATGTGGCACTCCCAGACCTCTCTGTGAGCATGCGCACTATCACCCCAGGACAGAGTTTGCCCCGCCCCTTTACCCAGCAGCCCAATGAAAGCGCTTCCTCCCTCCCCCCAGCACAGAGTTCACCCACTACTCTGCCCAGAAGTCCAATGGGATCGCTTCATCCCTCCCCCAGCACAGAGTCCACCTCCCCTCTGTTTGGGCACTTTGTCTCTAAAACATTCACCATCACTGGTAATGGGCTTTTGATTTCAACTAAGCACCTGTGATTTTATATAGCTAAGCAATGATGGTCTGCAGGAGGTGAGAGGAAGGAAGCTTTTTGTGTATGAGACAAAATTAGAATGCCATTTTAGGTTGAATACAGATGTTCCTCTATTTTGTTTTTGTTCAGTCGCACAGTTGATTCCAACCCTTTGTGACCCCAGGGATCATTGTGCACCAAGCACCTCTATCCTCCACCATCCCTCTCAACCAGCCCAACTCTGTACCCATTGTATCTACAATACCATCTACCCATTTCATTTTTGGCTGCCCCCTTCTTCTTTTGCCCTCAACCTTTCCCAGCATCAAGGCCTTCTCAAGTGAATCCTCTCTTCTTATTTGATGACCAAAGTACTTAAACTTCATCTTCACCATTTGACCTTTCAAGGAGCAGTTAGGGTTGATTTCTTCTAAGCTCAATCTGTGTGTTCTCCTCGCTATCCAGTGTACTCTCAAAACTCTCCTCCAACACCATATTTCAAAGGCATCTATTCTTTTATGCTCAGCTTTTCTTATGGTCCACCTCTCACAACCATACATTGCCACCAGGAATACCATTGCTTTGACTATGCAGACTTTTGTTGGCAAGGTGATGTCTCTACTTTTCACCGTGTTCCCCAGGTTTCTCATAGCTTGCCTCCCAAGAATTAGTCGTCTTTTTATTTCATGGCTGCAGTTGCCATTTGCAATGATCTTGGATCCTAAGAATGTAAAATCTCTCACTGCTTCTACTTCTTCCCCATCTATTTTTCAGGGACTGATAGGACCTGTTGCCATTATCTTGGTTTTCTTAATGTTCAATCTCAAGCCAGCTTCTGCACTCTCTTCTTTCAACCTAAGCAGGAGTTTCTTTAGGTCTTCCTCACTTTCTGCCATTAGCGTAGTATCATCTGCATATCTCAAATTGTTGGTGTTTCACCCAGCAATTTTGATCCCAACTTGTGATTCATCCATCCCTGCATTGCGCATTATGTGCTCTGTATATAAGTTAAATAAGCAGGATGACAAAATGCAGCCTTGTCTTACTCCTTTTCCTATTCCAAACCACTCTATCATTCCGTATTCTGTCCTAACTGTTGCTTCTTGACTCTTGTACAGATGTCTCATGAGACTATAAGGTGTTCTGGTATTCCCATCTCTTTAATTGCCTGTCACATTTTGTTGTGATCCACACAATTCCTCTATTAGCACAGCTCTATTACTGACCAGGACAAGATTCTGGCACACTAGAGAGTTCAGATTTCTTCCAGAATTCAGAATCCAAAGATCAGACTCTAATAATCAGGATGTCCAAATACATGAAGTTTCATTTTTGCACTTTTATTGACTGAGCCCTCTGGGCCAGTATCCTGTCTCCAGCCAACAGCAAACACTTCAAAAGGGGGAAAAAGATATTTGAGTATTTTTCCCCTCACTAGTCTCTCAATTGGACAGCTTTGAACATGGCCACACTCCTGCTTTCATCTCTGCAGAGGAGGAAGGACGTCTGGTCCAGGAATAAGACTTCAGTCACAAAACATTATTATGTTACCAAGAATGGAAAATAGACTCTACAGAGATGAGGAGATGGTTTGTGGTTTCTGGACGAGGAAACTTGATGCAGGTTCATAGCGGAGGTTCCCCCCCCCCCCTTTAAGAGCTTGAATGTGAGAATCGACTGTCATTGTGGCTGAGAAGGAAACCCAGCCTTGTCCTTCAAAGAGACATTGCCAGTCTGGGAAATGAGGAAGAAGCAAAGCCAAACCAGCTGTCATCCCGCTGCTACAGTGACCCTGCTTCCCAAGCAGGCTGGCTCTGGGTGAAGCGGGTTTGGAATGTATGCAGAGCAAGCCCTTTTCCTTCACAGCAGCCCTACAAAAGCCAATCACATTGCTAGACTGTGGCATCTGTCAGCTTTTGAAAACATACAAAGCAGCCACACGTGGCAACTTGGTAGGCACCAGAATGAACAGCTAGGATTTCCGAAGGCCAATTTTCACGCTTTGCTTTCATCTTAGCTGGGACTCTGGTGAGGTAATTGGTTTGCAGCATAGGTGTGGTTCCCCGCTGGCGTCATAATAATTGCCCTGTCCTCCCACTGGTTTGGGTTCTGATCTGTCTCCTTATAATCTGCTGATGGTCTCATGGAGCTTCATTTGAACTGTTATTTCACCGAGATGTTTTGGAAACCAGGAATAGATGGTCTGCTCCTTTCCAGATGGTTTGAAGTGCAACTCCCATAATTCCTAGCCAACATGTCTATCAGACAGGCATTATGGAGCTTGTAATCCAGAACATCTGGGGAACACCTGGATGCCTACCCAAGGTAGGACAATTATCAATATAAGCTTACAAGAGTTCAGCTACCTGAGGTTCAATGAAGGAATTTCAATGCAGAGTACCTATATGTCTGCTTATTTCATATTCTTTCTGTCTTCTAGACCAGGGGTCCCCAACCTTTTTTGCACCAGGGACCAGTTTCATTCAGCAAGGTATTACACTGCACACAGGCGGGGGGAAATGGGGGACAGAGCCCTAAAATTGTTAAGCAATGTGGAGTGGGGCCCAGCCACCTGCCTATCTGCTGTGTCTGAAGCCCGTGTTTTCATTCCGTTCACCAGGCAGACCCGGTGGAGCTCCCAGCACCACACACCCCCATGGGCCGGTTCAGGACAGCCCATAGCCCATTACTGGTTTATATCCCAGTGGTTGGGGACACCTGCTCTAGAGTGAGAAAATGTTCTGTATCAACATTAGTTTCCACAGCATAGGTCTGGAATTCGATGAAGATTTTTTTTTAAGCTGGAAAGGAAAGGTTTTTAGTGGGCTAGGATTCAGAAGACCTGGGTTCAAATTTTCTGATTAGCCATGGAAACTCACGGAGGTGGGAGGGTGAAGTGGTAATGATGAAACCACTCCTTAAACATCCCCTACATCTTGAAAAGCCTATTACAATCACTCAATGGCAGGTGCAACTTGAACAGAAGTCAACACACATTACTAATATGCCAGTTACAAAGATAATGAGTGCGCGTCTGTACTGTGTGACCTTTTATTTTATTTTCATGCCACTTTCCTACGAAGTAATCCGAGGTATCTTAAAAATGGCTTAAAAACAGTAACATGAAAATATCAAGCCAGAAATAATAAATTGTATTACAGTATTAAGATGAGGTTAAAGTTAAAACATTTTAAAAGATCCCAGTTAAAATACTACAAACTGTTTTTCCCAATTGTTTAGTCAATATCTCTGTCCTGATAAAGATCTGCTAATACTTCAACTGAAAAACAAAAGAAAGGGAACAAAACTGGCCAGCTAATCTCTGATGCTCAGCAATCCATCAGTTGCCAGTTGATTTGCCTGAAGAAAAAGCCTTTGCCTGTGGCTCAGTGGTTAAGAAGCTCTCCTTGTTAGCTGGAAGGCTGGCAAGTCAGTAGTTGGAGACCCAGGTACTTCATGATGGACTGAGCACCTGTCTTTGTCCAGCTCTTAGGGACATGAAAGGAGCCTCATTTGGGCATTCCCTGAGTGGAGTTTCTCCAGAAAAAAAACCTTTCAACCCAGAATAACTTCTGACACGAAATTTAGTGAAAGGAAAAGAGTGAGGGAAAGTATTTCAAATGCCATACTCATGGCACAGTCCTTCAGTGTGCAAACAAAATGCACCTATTTGCAGAGACACCCCAAATTCTGCATATCATTACCTAGCAGTCCCTCGTTGCAAGGAGAGCCACTGGTTCAGGGACAGAACATGAATGTAAAAGAAGGTAGGGATAAGTAAAACATTGCCGCCAATGGCAAGTAAGTAGAAACCAGTCATAGTGGATGATACTGACCCAGAAGGTCAAAGAACCATGATACTTTTTAATACCCCACTCCCACCCATCATGAGTCTCTCAAGCTTGGAATGAGCTTGCTTCCATAGCAGAGAGAGAGAAGAGACTAGAGATCTGCTTGTACATGAGGTCAGAGAAGAAAAGATAGAATTAAGCCTATGCTGGAAGGCAGAGTAGTTCAGCGATAGAATACCCACATTGCTTACAAAAGGTACTCCTTTCCACTGGGAGCAAATTCAGGTAGGGCTTGAAAAGACAGGTACTTAGAAAGCCATTGCTTTTCCAAACCACGTTGCTGCAGGTGGACCGGAATTGAAACAGCAGCTTCCTTTCTTACATTGCGGTCAAACAGAGCTATAACTACTACCATGTTTCCCCGAAAATAAGACACTGTCTTATATTTATTTTTCCTCAAAAAGACACACTATGGCTTATTTTCAGGGGATGTCTTATTTTTATTAAGTCTTCTTTACCGCTCTGCGCCAGTACACTGCATAGCCATGCCTATCACTATGTCTTATTTTCGGGATATTGCGCAAATGCTTAGAAATCCTGCTATGGCTTATTTTACGGGTATGTCTTATTTTCAGGGAAACAGGGTAGCAACTTTGGCAGTTAAAGTCATTGGCTTCACCTCCTGCCCACTCCATGCTCATATATGGATGTGGTGACCCGCAAACTAAAGTTTCTGCTCACCCTCCACAAGAAAATGAATGGGAAAAATTGTTGCTTATATTCTTAACATTCATCAGTAGATTCACCTCTAGATTTCAGCATCCTCCAGACCTTCAAACGCTAAAGCCCCAGTTGCTGCACCCTAGTTACAACTACAGGATCAAACCTCCAACATTATTGTTACTCATTTTCTAATATATTATTTTTTTATTTTTAAAAATATCTCTTTCAGGAATCCAGTTTTACTCCAGAATTTTTTGAAAGCAAAAACTCCTCAGTTAACTTTTCTTCAGGAAGAATATTATGTTGACATTAGTGTGTAGATTTTCTAAAAGGCAAAATAATACCCTTCATCACTCCCTCCCCACCCCCTGCACGCAAGATAGAAAGTAACATCATGACCATATACCACTGGTGAATGATTAAAAATTTAGATGACTGCCTTTGAAACAATAAAAAAAGCTTTGGAATCTTCTTAATGAGCAGCTATCAGAAATAAAGCATTTAAAACTTCAGAAAGTGCCTCTGTGGAAATTCCATTGTCTTTGATGCTGTAAAATAACTGCAGGGTGGATTCATTTCAAGTTCTCTTTAGCATACTGGTGGTTCAGAAATATGGGGAGATATCTTTCTTAGCAATATGTGGGAGAAAACAATGGCTTGGTCGCTCTCATTTATCTGCAATTTGACAGGAGTGCAGTTTATTAACTTGAAAAGAGACAGATACATTATCTGAAACAGAGGGACTATCTTAGGTATCGCCTCCTTTTTATACCAGTGGGAGTCCGTGACACTTTGAACTTGCTCACCATTAAATGCCTTTCAGAGTTGTTGAAGAGCCTTTAAAAAGGAGCCTGCACATTTATGATGTAAATTCGTTATTTTGACAGTCTTTGAAATCTGTCAAATTCACATCCAATTTAATGTGCAGCAAAGGGGGGGAATCTTTTCTATTAAAATACGTTTCTTTGGAGATTTTTTCAAAGCCATTTTTATGTAGAAAACTATTGTTACACCTAATATGTCCTGAAAGTGGTTGAGCAAGGAACTTATATGATTCTGTTTTAAGTCATGTCAGCTTTTAAAACATGCCATTTCTTCAAATAAGCTTTGACCAGCCTATCTCTTGTTCTCCCCCATTAGTAAAAGTAAGCTTGATATCCGTGGATACAATTAGCTACAATAGAGATAATGGCCATTTTATGATCGGCCCTATCAAATTGGAATCTCTGGGGGTTGATTCAGTCAACTAATCACCTGCACAAAAGTACCTATTGATATCTGAAAACCTTTGGAAGTGCAAATAGATATTTCGAGATGGTCTGGCTAGCCAAAATCAGAGTGTGTCCCTTCTTTCGGCAAATTTCAAATAATTCCATCCTGATTCCCCAGTTACATGATGCAGGCAGATGTTCACACTAAGCCATCTGATGTCTTAATGAAAAGGGGATATTTTAACTATGTACTCCAAACTGCTTTTAAAATTAAACTGCTCAGTTTTAATTTGAAGGGCTGGATATTTATTCTGCATGTATGCATTGGTGGTGGTGGTGGGGAGGCTACCCATCATCTGCGGTAGGGAGGAAGCCCAGATAAGTTCTGATTGAATCCCAGACTTCCATCTTTTTTCAAGTCAGCCTCAAGCCGAGCGAACATCTTTGGCTTTGCTAATCCTTATTACACAGTGGATGCTCAGCTGTATCTTCCGCGGCTTTATCAGTTTGCAAGATATTTTCAAATTGGTACAGAGGTCTTCATGCAGATCTCCTTCAAAGCAGCATACAGAGGAAGCTCTGTTAAGAGTTTCAGAGAGTGTTTACAGATGCCTTATCAGTTCTGGAGGCAGGCAGGCAGGGAAGATGGTGGCGGGCAGATGGAACAAATTTCTCCAAAGCAGGCCCACAACTGTCCTAATCTGCAGAAGGCATCACACCCAGGCGGTTCAAAGATCTCCTTCTACAAAGAAACACATTAAGTTGAGCTGTTCAGCTCTTCCTTGGAGAAAATCCATGGCAAGGAATGTGTGTGCATACGTGCCCACATGCATGGATGTACCTCTGTTGCAATGCAATGCTACGAAAACTTTTGCTGCTTTTTAAAAAAAGCAAATTTCTCCACCAGTGACGTGCTAATTACAAGTGACGGCTGTAGTTGAAATGTTAGATTATACAGTAGAAAAACTCCCTTTAAAAAACACACCTAAAAACAATGTTTTAGCCTTGATGGCACAACGCTTCTTGCAGAGGGTTTATTGCAGCCTACCAATCTCTGTTGTGGCCCAGATTTAGAACTCATTTATATTCAAGTTTTAAAGCCCCAGCTTTTTGTAAGGAAACACCTTTTCCAAATGTCCTGAGCTGCCAAGGTTTACTTTAAGAAAGAGGATTTACTGGCTGAAATCTGGGCTGCCCTTTAAATATGGGAAGGAACAAGCAGGCTAGAATCTGAATTTAACCAATTCCTTCACCCCTTAAACATGCTTGCAACCTCAAGACTTCTAATGATCTATTTATAATGTGATGTCATAATACTGAGATGTGATTGGGTATCATATGGCCATTAAGTAAGCCTCCTTGATTTTACAAAACAAAACAAAATGGCTTCTTATAGCAAGGATCTGATCATTATTACTAGTGCAGGGTCAACTTGAGACATTTTTCCACCTGAAGCTTGTCCTCCCTTTGAGTCCTAGTGAAGGAAAGCCAGCCAAGCTATTTTGCTGCATAAGCATCATTCCCTCTCTCCAGAAATTAAAATACAAGAATAATTTTAAAAGACATAATAAATTATTTGCTGTCTTTTCACACCTGCACTCCAAAAAAAAAAAAACCCTGCTCCCTGAGGGAACTGCCTCATCTTCCCTTTAGGAAGAAACTTGCCGAGGCCTCACAGCATATGGTAAGGACAATGTAGTGCCATGATTGCGAACCTTTGCTCTCCAGATGTTCTTGGACTTCAATTCCCAGAATTCCAAGCCTCCATGAATCCACACTGGGGCTTGGACTTCTGGGAATTGAAGTCCAAGAATATCTAGAGTGCCAAGATTCGCAATCATGGACGTAGTGTTTCTCAACCTTAGGCCCTCAGATGTTCTTGGACTTCAGTTCCCAGAAGCCCTGATCAGCAAGTGTGCTGACTTGGGCTTCTGGTAATTGAAGTCCAAGAACACCTGAGGACCAAAGGTCACGAAACCCTGGAAAGAGCAGAAAGTTGCTCCTTTAAATGGATTTAATGGACTGCCAATCCCTGCGGCGTCAGCTTTTGCGCTGTTTTAATTCTTTTGTGGTTTTAAAGTTTTAGTTTTAGTTTTAAGCATTAGTTTTAACTTTGTGATTTTAACCAATATTGTAAGCCGCTCAGAGTCGGGTTTACCTGATTGGGGCGGGATAGTAAATCTGAGGGAGGAAGGAAGGAAGGAAGGAAGGAAGGAAGGAAGGAAGGAAGGAAGGAAGGAAGGAAGAAAGAAAGAAAGAAAGAAAGAAAGAAAGAAAGAAAGAAAGAAAGAAAGAAAGAAAGAAGTGCTCACATGAGAAAATGCTCCCAACCAGTGCCGGATTAGATTGACTGAGTCCGGCTTGAAAAATACCCTCTTCCACATAAACCACTATGACATCAGGCTGAAAGAGGAAGGATGTCCCTGTGTTGGGCTTTAAACAACAGGGTATTTCCTTGACTGTGGAGCCTTCTGTAATCATGCTTAAGTACAGGCTGATTGTGGTAAGAGGGCTGAGTCACCCCAAGTCATTGATACATTTTTTCCCACAGAAGTAAGTTTCTGAAATGCAGCCCATGCAATTAAACGTGGTGACTCCCCCATCCCCACCACCACCACCACCACCACCGCTCTTTTGGAAAAACAAAACTAGATCTACCCTAGTTGTTTGTCTCCCTCCTCTTTTCTCACAGGGATAGTCATACAATCTGAAAAACACTGTGACGCTCGTACTTACTTCCAAAAGTGAATTTGTGTGACTATATTTCTCTGTGTCTCTTTCTTAACCTGTAGTTCCAAACTATCTCTACACAGAGGCTATCCTTCTCTATTCTAATTTTTTTGCATTCTTATTACTGTTGGTATTTGGCCACCATGCATTTATTTTATATAATATTTATAATTGCGTGGAAAATCAATGGTATTGTCTGGATATTGCACACACACACACACACACACTTTACCAAATTTGTTTTTCAAAAATTTCAGGTAAGCAACAGAGAATATACTACCACAATCCTTGTTGCTCTTGAAAACAGAAGTAAAATGCACTCGTACGGGCATGTTTTACTTCCGCTTCCAGGAGCGATGAGGGTGTTTGGGGGGCAGATGGATTGGCATCGGGGGCTGGATCTGGCCCACGGGCCATAGTTTGGGCACCCTTGCTTTATGAAGTTGATTTATCTCATATTTGATCTTCCTCTTCCCTTGCAGCTTTTTAACTTTTCCTAGCATTATTGCCTTTTCCAATGAATCTTGTCTTCTTGTGATGTGCTCAAAATAGGACAGCCTCAGTTTGTCATTTTTTGCTACTAAGTAGAGTTCAGACTTGACTGATCTAGGATCCATTGTATATCTTTTTGGCTGCCCAGAGTATACACAAAGCTCTCTTTCACCACCATAGTTCAACTGGATCTATCTTTCCCCTTTAAACTATCTTTCCTGTCTAGCTTTCATACCCATACATAGTACAGTAAAACCTCATATAACACTAAAACCTGGTTCCACAAGTCTTGGTGTTATATGATTTTTAGTGTTATCTGATCCTCTATGGGATCCATAGAGATACATTGTAACCACACAGGCTTTAGCGGTTGTTATCTGAAGCATCCCATAGGATCTTAATGTTATCTGATGCAATTCTTCCCCCCAGATTCCTTAATGTTATGCGATTTTAGTGTTATTCGATACTAATGTTATATGAGGTATTACTGTAACTGGAAATAAAAGAATGTGGATGACTTTGGCCTTGGTCTTCAATGTTGCATATTTACCATGTAGAACTTTTCTAATTCCTTCATAGTGCCCTCTCAAGTCACAATCCTCTTCTGATTTCATGGTTGCAGTCTCCATTTGAACTGATGACTAAACCAAGGTATACAAAATCTTTAATAATTTCAGCTTTTTTATTGCCCCCTTTACTTTTTTCTTTAGCCTTCGTCAAGAGTTGTTCAAGTCACTGCTACATTTGCCAGTAATACGATGTCATCTGCAAATCTTATATTATTGATTTTTCTTCCAACAATTTTCATTTCTGCTTTATCTGAATCTAAGCCAGCTTCCCATTTAATATATTTTGCATACAGATTGAACAAACAGGGGGAGTTAAAATAAACCCTTGTCGGACATCTTTGTCTATAGGAAACCATTCTGTTTCTCCATATTCTGTCATAACAGTACAGTAGCTTCTTTTCCACTAGATAGATTAAAACAGTAGGACAATCCAGTATTGAGGTACAACCTCAATGATGTAGCTTTTCACTATGCACAAAATTAAAGGCTTTTCTATAAACCACAGATTGATCTAATTCTGAAAATCTTTGTTACACTCCAGTATAATACATTTTGGTGGTATGGTTCCTAGTGACTTTTTCTTTTCAAAATCCATCTTGAAAATCAGGCATTTTTCATGCCATATATAGTATGTCTGGCCAGATTATCCTGCTATGGTAATAGCATAGATCATACACCCACGAATCAATGCTGAGTGTCAGGTGGCGGTTAACTAACCTGACAACCCTGAGAACTAACGGCTTGGGTGTTGAAATCTACAGGGAAAGGTGATGGTCCCCAAGTGGATTAAATCTCAATTGAATCCATCCTGATGGAGGGCAGCAGCTTCCTCAATACTGGCCTAAGGCTAATGAGGACTTTGTGTGATAAAAGGGCTCAGGACCAGAAAGTGGCTCACAGAACTGGATCAGTGGTATGGGTGTCATGCTGCGATGCAGAAGGCAGATGAAAGGCCACTGCATTATATTCTCAAGATAGTCTTCATGGCTGATCACCACAAGGATTGCCAATGTTCAGATTCGGATACAGCAGAACAAGAACAAGATATGGTAAAAGTCTGTTTCAACATCTGGAAAATTAATGCACTAGTTACAAATGCTTACACTGTAGAATTCCATTTGACAATTCCAAGACTTCCGAGCTCTCCTCTTTGGCTCAAGCCTAAAACAAACAAACAAAAATTACAAAGATACTATAGCAAGCCAGGGCCATCACAAAATGCTTTGCTGCTTCAAGCAGAACTACATATAAGACTCTTCACTGTAAAGACTAAATCTAGTCAAATTATTTTGCAATAAAACCAACAGCAAGGCTTCTTCCGTCCAAGTTGCAAATGCAATATTAATTAATTAACAATGTTCTGCTCTTTCACAATATTCACACACAACCTGTAGTCTGAGATAATTGTCTTTCGATCTAGTGGTAGAGCCAGCATTACATAAGAGAAGGGGCCATGACTCAAAGCCAAAGTACTAATTTACCTGCAGAAACCCCAGAGTGAACCCTTGATTCAAAGAAATATGTAATAAGGAAGAGATAGTAAAGATTTCTGCCTGAGACTGTGAGGAGCAATTGAGTGATTCTTTCGAACCAAAGCAGATTGCATACTGACATGGAGTAAGCCCACAATAAAACAGCAGCAAGAGGACATAGCCACAGGCAGATGAACAAAGCTGGCTTTCAGTGTTTCTCAAGCCACCCATCCCAGTGAGATATCCCACAGTGAGATAACCACAGTGGCTAAATCTCTGGAAATATATATATATCATGATATCTAGTCAAAATAATTAATCATCAACCTCCAGATTACCTTTTAAGGCCACCACAATGATCAGTGATCTCTCTCCCATGACAGTCCTGAAGGTGGTTAGACAGGACAAAGGTCCTCTTGGAGTCGGGCCCTGGGCACCTTCAAAATATCAATTTACAATACATTGTAAGAGGTCAGAAGAATTTATAAGGTTGTTGTAAAAACATATTCTGAAGGGGAAATTCTTTGCTCTCCCAGGTGAAAAAAAAATACAAATGTGACATATTTTCTTAACACTCTACCCTATGTATAACAGCATCTTGGTGGGATCTTTCTCATAGCCATCTGATACAGAGTCAAGCAGCTATAAACTGCACACTCCTGAACACAATGGTGTACCTTAGCCATTCCAGAGGTTGCTAGTATGTACAGTCCAGCTTGAACAGGAGGTTTAAAAGCCATGTCTGTCTGTCGGTGTGTTGGTCGGTCTATCTGTTTGACCCCATCTTACTGCTAAGATTCGGTCTCTAAAAGTTAGTGGGATCCCCACTAACTCTTCTCTCCCCTCCCCCTCCCCCAATTCTTTGTCCAATGGCATGTGGCTTCTTCTCAAAAAATTCTGTCCAACCTACCAGCCTGAATGTAGCTGATAGTTCCAGTTAAAGTAGACACACTAAATCAGTGACATTTACATTTGTGTCGGTCCTTCATTCAGTGATAGGGCTACTCCAGCTGGGACTAGCAATCTGATTTCATTCAATCTCTCCCGCTCCCTCTTTTTTCCTTTTTTCTTCTGGATGATGGATAGAGGAAACTTTAGAAGAATCTCTCCTTCCTGCCCCAGCTGCGACAACTGCCTCCTGCTTGCCACAGCTTCCCACCACACCTTCATGATAGTGACTTTACCACAGTGTTGCAATAATCATGGAGGTAAAACATATAAAGTGCTCTGTATTTCCTGAAGCGCTCTACAAACGCGACACCTTTTTATTACCAATAGTTATATTTGTTATCGGTGTTTCCATACCGCATCCACAGATAGCGCTGACTTTTTCTCTCTGTCTATATTATTTTTGCTTCTCACTGTATCTGTGGGGATCTTTTCCACAAAGTCATGAAGGAAGAAAGGAACAAATGTTAAATGCATTCTGATAAACACTCCATCCGGCAAGAGTAATGAAGAACAAAAATAAAAACAATGGTGCTCTTTTTAAAAAGAGAGAGAATTCAGTATCTGCAAACCATTTTGCCAATGACACACAGACATTCATGTGCAGAATATTTATATCAAAGCCAAGGCCTGCAGCAAGCATGCTGAGTTCCCAGCCATTCCAAGATAACACTTCTGGGAATATTCACAAAGTTTGCCTATTATCTGAATGTGGCTGCAAGGTAAATTTTGGTTTGCTACTTTTCGTCAACATCATAAACAGGGGTTTAGAATTAGTATGTGTTTCAAGCACCACTGAAGCATTCTGTCCTATCTTGTTTTCAAAATAAATCCAGGGAATACAAAATAAAGTGCCTTAATCTGCACTCTGGGATGGCCTTGCTATAGAGCAGAGCAACCTGCCCTCATGTTGAGGGTCATAATTTTAAGGGCCAGTGGTGGCTTCTGGATAATGTAGCCAGACATTTTCAAGAGGAGGACTTTGTGTGTGTAGGTCCACTTCAGGCAATAGTGTGTTTGGGGCTAGTAGTTTCTGTTCTCTTACTCATAATCTCAATCTGTAGTGTAGCAAGGTAAAGGTAAAGGTTGCCCTTGCTTGAAAGCCAGTCATATCTGACTCTGGGGTTCAGTGCTCATCTCTGTCTGTGTCTGCAGATGTTTCCATGGACATGTGGCAGGCATGACTAGACACAGGAATGCATGGAATGCTGTTTACCTTCCCATGAGAGTAGCAGCTGTTTAGTAAATATAAAGGTCACCCTTGCTCGAAAGCCAGTCGTATCTGACACTAGGGCTCAGTGCTCATCTCTGTTTCAAAGCTGAAGAGTCAGCGCTGTCTGCTTCTGCAGATGTTTCCATGGCCATGTGGCAGGCATAACTAGACACTGGAGTGCACAGAACACTGTTTACCTTCCCACCAAAGTGATCCCTATTTATCTACTTGCAATTTCTTGCTTTCGAACTGCTAGGTTGGCAGGAGCTGGGACAAAGACAGGAGCTCCTTCTGTCCTGCAGTATTCAAGTATTGAACTGCTGACCTGCCCCCTTCCAGTCAACATCTTAGCTACTTGAGCCACTGCAGTCCCTCAATCTGTAGTGTACCCTGCTTCCAAGGCATCCTTCCAATCAACCATCCACCGTCTTGCATGAGCAATGAGGTAGGGTAGGACCACAGAGCAATGTATTGCTATGTACCGGCCATTTCCACAGCTCTCTCTCTCTCTCTCATAATGCCTTTCTTTAAGGAAAGAAGAACATTACAGCAGCAGGAATGTAGTGTAATGGGGTTCCCCAGAATACAGTACTTGATGTCATAGCTTGCTAAGGAGGAAGGACCTCTCTTGTATGGGTGCCACAATTGGAGGATTTATCCCATCTTCTAGGAGAACAGGGTATGAGCTGAATGGTGCTAGGGAGATTTGAGATCATGTAGAAAAGTGTTTCCCAAATGCTGGTTTTTGGACTTCAATTCCCAGAAGCCTAAGTCATTTCCCCAAAGCACTGATCAGCCAATGTACTGACTTAGGCTTTTGGGAATTGAAGTCCACTAGTGGGCTGTGTACCCCTTGTTGGGAACCACTGATGTAGAAGATACTGGGGATTTCTCCATTCAGGCAATGCTGGACCAGTTGCAAATATTGTGATTTTCCCCCTTTTGGTTATTCCCTCTGGCTAGCAGAGCAGGAGGTTGATTTTTAAAAAAATAATACAGCACCAGCAACACAGAGAAATGTGAAGCGATCAACTCAGGCTCACTAGTCCCCACTCTCTCTGGTGTTTTTCCCCACACACACAATCTAACACTTTGTATGATAAAAATCACTCTAGAACCATTTAAAGTAAAACAAAGGTATATTTACTTACAAAATATAGTCAAGAGAAAAAACAGAGGTGGGGTGGGGGAATGGACTCTCCAGCACCTGGAAGACCCTCCATGCTTGTTGCTTGAAGGAAGTTCAGAGATAGAAGAGAGAGCTATCAACAAAAGTAAAAACTAACAGGAAGAGGGAACCAGGGCTTACATCAAATGCCAGCTCCAGTTAGTGACAGAGGACAGTCACATTAGGGTCCTTTCAAATACCACGTGACCTAAAATAGGTGACTTTTTGCCCTCCCCCTCCCCCCTGTGACTTTCTGTGACCTTTGACTGACCCCAGACCCCCCCCATCACATGGTTTCTCTGTTTCCCCTGATTTGAAGAGAAACGGCAAAAGCATGGCCAACCTGCTGCCTCACCCCCTGACTCCCACCTGGGTGGGGTTTTTTTTAAATGAAGTCATGTGACTTCATGCCAAACCCCCTCTCCCCATGACTTTCCATAACTTTTGATCAACTCCCTCCCCCCTAAAATGGTCATGTGGTATTTTTTAAAAACCCTTACGCTCTAAAGTCCATTCCCACTAAAACTCAGTTCTAGTACATGCATGATTTCTATTGTCCCAACAGCAAATGGGTGAGGGAATGCACTCTTGAGGCTGAATCTATCCAAGTCTGGGTTTCAGGCCAGCAGACTGTCTGGAGGGGAACAAGAAGAAGGCTACTTCTGTGGTGGTGGTGGTGGTGGTGGTGGTGGTGGTGGTGGTGGTGGTGAAGAAGAAGAAGAAGAAGAAGAAGAAGAAGAAGAAGAAGAAGAAGAAGAAGAAGAAGAAGAAGAAGAAGAAGAAGAAGAAGAAGAAGAAGAAGAAGAAGAAGAAGAAGAAGAAGAAGAAGAAGAAGAAGAAGAAGAAGAAGAAGAAGAAGAAGAAATAATTGCCTCTGTGACTTTTTTGGGAGAAGTTGTGAGGGGTAAGTTGTAAACACAGGGTGCTTGCTTGATAACAAATGGTTCACTGTGCTTTAAAAGAAATTGAAAGACAACTCCCAGAATCTTCTGCCAACATAGCCTGAGGGCTCTGGGAGTTAAAAAAAATAAAGGAAAATTTCAAGTTCTGAATGGTTCTGGTATGTAGTACATGGGATGGAAGAAATGGGGCTCTCTCTGGCAAAGACTTCTGAGAAGCCAAGCTGGGAGAAGAATGCACTAACCCCTGCTGGGTTGCTTGGGGCGTGAGAGTTGCTGCCAGGAGGAATAGCTGGCCTTCAGTTTAGAGCTTATCTAGTAGATGACACAGTAAGGAACTGCAGTGACTTAGTGGGTAACAAACTGAACTTGATGACTGGAAGATCAGCAGGTCAGCAGTTCAAGATCCAAGGGCACCACAACAGACTGAGCTCCAGTCTCTGTCCCAGCTCCTGACAGCCCAGCAGTTCAAAAGCAAGAAATTGCAATTAGATAAATAGGTACCACTTTGGTGGGAAGGTAACAGCATTCTGTGTGCTCCTGTGTCTAGTCATGCCTGCCACATAACCACTGAAACATCTACAGATACAGACAGCACTGGCTCTTCGGCCATAAACAGAGATGAGCACTGAACCCTAGAGTCGGATACATCTGGCTATCACGGAAGGGTGACCTTTACCTTTATTAGATATTGTAGTAGTCCTGCCTATATGTCACGTTTGCCAAGTTCAAAATCAATTTAAATATCAGGAACTACATGGCATACAGCTGAGTGCACATTTATTCTGCCCCAAAGTGGTTTATTATAAACACCTGGGTAGGGTTTGCAATCAGATCACAAATTCTCCAATTAGGAGGCACACACCAACAAAAAGACCATATGACATTAAGTTGAATTCAAAAATCCCAATTTATTTCTGCAGCGTAGTCAAGCCTTGCGAGTGGTCTTTCTGGGGGGGGGGGAGATGGACATGCTCAGGGCATAAGCACATACATTTGAATGTTTGAAAAGCAAAGTGGTGTGGCTTGAGATCTGGAGAAAGCTTTTAAAAATTCTTCAAGGGTTTTGGAAAACTTGTTTCCCCACTTTACATGTAAACAAGTCAGACACTTATGTCTCTTATAACACACACATTTCCTTAGATACAAAAAAACCCCACCTCAAGCAAACAATCCAACCACATCATTTCTTAATACTATAGTCTGTGTTTTTTGCTATTTGACATCTGGATTTCCCTTTTGACAAAATCAGACACAGATGCAAATTGTTCTGATCACTGGAAATGTTTGGCAACAACAGCAACAACAAATTCCCTGAGAAAACTACTTGACAGGCAAAACAAAATACAAAGTCTAAGCATTTCCTGGATGGGACAAAAGCCTAATGGAAATCTGAATGTAAAAAAAAGCCTAATGGAAATCTGAATGTAAGAGATGATTGGCTAACTAGGTCCAAATGATTCTCCAGTTCCATTGAACATGTTTGCTGCTGCTTCAAAACCAAGGATTTCCAGTGGTGACCTGCCAAATGAATTTGATTTGAAAAGCAGTGATCTCTGATGAGTACCACATTACATTAGTGTTTCCTTACAAGAGCGGTAGAATAACAAAATGGGCGCTAGGTTACTGGTAAGCAGCAACCATCAGTGTGGTAGTGCTGCTAAAGAAATGACTTCTCTGTGTGACTATCATTGATGTTGCTTCTCATGGAGGATTTCAGTGTATGTGAACTGAGCTGAAAGAAAGAAAAAAAGAAAGAAAGAAGAGAAGGAAAGGAAAGGGAAAGAAAGAATCGACAGCTAAAGTGGATGCACTGTTGAAACCTTGTACAGAGCGGTGATGTGATGTTGTCCAGGAGCTGTGACCTTCCAGATGTTTTGGAATACAACTGTGGATAGTTACGCGCCATCAAATTAGAACCAACTTGCAGCAACCGGAACAGAGCTTTCAAGGTAAGTAAGATAACTAAGGAGTGGTTTCCCCCCGCCTTGTTGAGGCACAAGGGCTTGAGGGGTGTAACAAGGCAGTGTTGCCCATCTCTTGTCAATGATGTTAGGCCGGGACTAAAATTCATGAAAGCGTCCCCCATCGGATCCCTTGGGCCAGGTGAAAGCAGAGAGCACGCGTCATGGTCCACCTAGCCAGCAGATGATGTAATTTATTTATTTATTTTATTTTTCCAATTTTTATACCGCCCTACTTGATTGGACCGACTCAGAGCGGTTCACAGACACAGAAAAACAGCGAGTTCATAAGTACAACATATAAATATCAAAAATAATCAGTGTCAATACCACAAAACATCTCAACATCATTTTTTTGTTGTTGTTGTTCAGTCGCACAGTCGATTCCGACCCTCTGCGACCCCATGGACCACTGTCCGCCAGGCACTCCTGTCCTCCACCATCCCCCTCAACTCGCTCAGCTCTCTGCCCACTGTCTCCACAATACCATCTAGCCATCTCATCTTGGGCCGTCCCCTTCTTCTTTTGCCCTCGACCCTTCCAAGCATCATTACAGCATCATTATAGCATCACAAAATTCAATATCCAAATGGCTAAAAAACCCCATGCAAATGGACTTGATTTGTCAAGTCCATTTGCACACACAGAATGTCGTCATGGAGACAACTACCAATGCATGAACTCCTTGCTGAATAATGGATCTAAGGTATCCAAGTAAGGTAAGCGGCGACTAATGGATCCAGTAGGATTCCAGAGGGAACTGGGGTGTTGTCCTCTTGACCTGCAAAGCGGTTCATCTGAAGCCCTTGTCAACTCTTGGAACAAGAGAGCGACGGCAGCCTTAGACGTAATCGCGCCACTACGGCCTCTCCGTGCTTGTGGGGATCGATCTGCCCCTTGGTTTACAGAAGAACTAAGGGAGCTTAAATGGGCAAAGAGACGCCGAGAGCGCCGCTGGGTGAAGACTCGAAGCGAGTCTGATCGAACATGGGTTAGAGCAGCTATTAAAGACTACTTAGTGGCGATGGGGGTGGTGAAACGACAATATTTCACCACCCTTATTGCCTCCGCAGATAACCGCCCAGCAGCCTTGTTCCGGGTGACCAGGACCCTCCTCGGTAGAGGGGGGCCGGGCCCTGGGTGGCAGGGATCGGCTGAGGCTTTTGCTGATTATCTGGCGGGGAAAGTCACTCAGATCCGCTCAAAGTTTAAACCCGGCGTGGAATGTACGGAACTGGGGTTGACCGAAGCACAGTCTAGCCATGTTATCTGGGATCAGTTCGATCCAGTTGGCCCTGAGGAAGTGGACAGGCTTCTTGGATCTGTTCGCGCCACAGCCTGTGCACTGGACCAATGCCCTGCCTGGCTAATCAAAGCTTCCAAGGCTGCAGCAGGTGGTTGGGTCAAGGCGATTATTAATTCATCACTAAAGGAAGGGTCTTTTCCAGCACCTTTTAAACATGCTTTAGTGCGCCCCCTCCTTAAAAAGCCATCCCTCGACCCTATGGTGCTTACCAATTACCGGCCAGTGTCCAACCTACCCTTTTTAGGTAAGGTTTTGGAAAAGGCAGTGGCGCAGCAGCTACAGGAAGTCCTGGATGAAGCGGATTATCTGGAGCCTTTTCAGTCAGGATTCAGGCCCGGATATGGTACAGAAACTGCATTAGTCGCATTGGTGGATGATCTCTGGAGAGAGCGGGATGGAGGTTATCCATCTGTCCTGGCCCTTCTCGATCTCTCAGCGGCCTTCGACACCATTGATCATGGCATCCTTCTGGGTAGGCTCCAAGGTCTGGGGATCCAGGGCACTGTGTTGTCCTGGTTTTCCTCATTTCTGAGGAGCAGAACCCAGTCGGTGTGGTTGGAGAAGTCCAGCCCTAGGCCCCTGCAATATGGGGTGCCTCAGGGCTCGGTACTCTCTCCTCTCCTATTTAACATCTACATGAAGCCACTGGGTGAGATCATCCGTTCCCACGGGGTAAGGTATCATCAATACGCAGACGATACCCAGTTGTACATCTCGGCCCGTGGGGACCCAGACAGTGCAGTGGAAGTCCTTTCCAGTTGCTTGGAGGCTGTTAAGGTCTGGATGGGGGAAAACGGGCTACAGCTGAATCCCGGCAAGACTGAGTGGCTATGGATAAGGGGCCCTGTGTTATCTCGGGAGCTGCCAGCTTTGGTACTGGATGGGGCAGTTCTGCCCCAATTGGACCCGGTGCATAATCTGGGGGTCCTCCTGGACTCACGACTACTGTTTGAAGAGCAGGTGGCAGCCGTGGCCAGGAGGGCTTTTGCACAACTCTGTGTAATTCGCCAGTTACGCCCACTCCTAGACCGGGATGCCTTGCTCATGGTCACACATGCTTTGGTCACCTCCAGACTTGACTACTGTAATGCGCTCTACATGGGGCTGCCCTTGGTGACCACCCGGAGACTCCAGGTGGTCCAAAATGCGGCAGCCCGGGTAGTGATGGGGTGTGGGCGGTATACTCATGCCTCACCACTGCTTCGGGAGCTGCATTGGTTACCAGTATGTCTCCGGGTGCAATTCAAGGTGCTGGTGATGACTTTTAAAGCCCTATATGGTAGTGGGCCAGGATACCTAAGAGACCGCATCACCCTAAGAACATCTGTCCATCCCACCAGGGCAGATCGGAGAGGCTCCCTTGTTATTCCATCGGCAAGAGAGGCGCATCTCTCTTGCAGTAGGAGGAGGGCCTTCTCCGTGTCCGCCCCAGCCCTTTGGAACCTCCTGCCAACTGAACTGCGCCTACAGACAGAGCTCCTGCCCTTTCGGAAGGGCTTAAAAACCTGGCTGGCAGGACAAGCGTGGGGACCCAGGAACGTGGGATCTCATGTAGGGTGGCTGATTTAAGGGACAGCCACCCTTTCTTTCTCGAATTATATTATCTGTTTGCGCTGTTTTAATTCTTTTATGATTTTTAAAGTTTTAAGTATTAAGTTTTAAGTATTATTAGTATTAATATTGGTTTAACCTATGATTTTAACCTGTGATGTAAGCCGCCCAGAGTCGGGTTTACCCAATTGGGGTGGGATAGCAAGTGTGAGTAAATAAATAAATAATAAATAATAATAAATTTATCAGCTCCCACTGAGTTTATCTGTCCAGGTGGGAAATCCAGGTCTCCTGAGTCCTAGTCCGTCACTCTATCCACTACATCTCAAGGGGCATAACTCTAGTCATCCTTTATCACAGACCACACTGAAAGTCAACTGATGGACGTTGTAGACCTAAGTGCTCGGAAAAGGGAAAGACAGCCACAGGCAGTCTTTTTGCATGTGTCAGCACAGGTAGGCAAGCATGTCAACATCAGAACATTAATACCAATAAGAGACAAAACATGTGTTGTGCAGATGCTAAAAAAACCTGGGCAAAATCCACTGGGAAATGCTGGAACTGGACAGATCCTATGGGAATGAATGGAAAATGAGCTAGGAAGCCCTTGCATGGGTCAATAGTCTGGCACCATTCCCACATTCCCTTAGTCTGGAAGAGCCCTTCATGGGGAAGGGGGTTATTGAACTCAGCAGCTGAGCAAACTCGTTTAAAGAGAATTCCTGTGGAACACATTATGCTCTTTAAGCGAGGTACAACTGTATCTCCATTGTCATGGTTACCTTCTTTTTCTTTTTGCATATTAAGCAGTGCCATGTGCAATGAAGGGAAAGTGACAGCAGTGAGGCATGTCAGGTAGGATTCCACCACCTCTGTTTTGCTATTTTGCCCTTCTATTATTGAAAAGCCTCATTAACCAAAAGTAAGGAGCTTCAAGTTGCACTGATTTCAGTAGTACTGTTTTATTTTGGTCCTTTGAACATGAGAAGTGTCAGCAGCTAAGTTTCCAGGTTACTTGTTGATATCCCTCGAGGCAATTGGCAGAGGCTGTGTTCCACGTCCTTGCCAACAGTAAAAATCCTTATCAGCTGCTGATGTCTATGCTTTGGGACTTCCTTCCCAACGATACGAAGCTGGCACCCGTTCACAAATACACCAACGCAAAGAGAAAACCATTTGGCTTCATCACACTTTTGGTTGCCACAGGAATGTTTGCTGGGTTTTTTTTACCTGCTGCTCAGCATCTTCCTGCCTCAACCTTCCTGCTTCTCACTTGACAAAGTTTTATTTTGTTTCCTTCAACTTTAGCTCTCAGTGTTCCCAACTACCCTGAATCCCCAAGCTAGCCACCATATTGCCTGGAGGGTTCTGGAAGTGGTCGTGGCAGATGAGATTTGGTCCATTTTTAATTATATATACAGTAAAACACCGGATAACGATTGGATCGAATAATGCTAAAATCGCATAACGTTAAGTAATCTGGGGAGGAGAATTGGATCGAATAACGTTAAGGTACTATGGGATGGATCGGATAACAACCACAAAAACCTGTGCGGTTACAGTATATCTCTATGGAGCTTTAACGTTATCCGATCCATCCCATAGGATTTTAACATGGATCGGATAACACTAAAAATCAGATAAAACCAAGATTTGTGGAACCAAGTTTTAGCGTTATCCAGTGTTTTACTGTACTATCATATACATTTACACTAGGCAATAATGTTTATGGATTATTTTAGTCCATCCTCCCTACCCAAAAGAGCCAAGTTAGTCTGCTGCAGCAAAAGCAATAAAGGCCCAATGGTTAAAATCCTGTTCATAGTGTAAACCACGTCATACCTTTCGGTCCGTTCCGCCTCTGGAAGGCAAAGTTTCCCCACCACAATTCTTGAAAGTACAGGTGAACATGGATCGTTGGTCTGTACATAAGCCTTCAAGAATTGTGGCATGGGGCACATTGTTTTCCAGGGGGGAATTGATAGGTAAAAGTCACCCTTGCTCAAAAGCCAGTCGTATCCGACTCTAGGGTTCAGTGTTCATCTCCATTTATACCCAAAGAGCCAGCGCTGTCTGTGTCTGCAGACGTTTCCATGGACATGTGGCCAGCATGACTAAACACCAGAGTGCACAGAACTCTGTTTCCCTTCCCACTGAGGTGGTACCTATTTATCTACTTGCAATTTCTTGCTTTCAAACTGCTAGGTTGGCAAGAGCTGGGACAGAGACGGGAGCTCACTCTGTCGTGCAGTACTTGGGTCTCAAACTGCTGACTTGCCAGTATTCTAGTCATCAAGTTCAGCATCTTAACCACTAAGCCACCGCAGTCCTGGGGGATAGGTAAAGTGTTACAATTTGACTTACATACCGAACAGTGTTTCAGCAAACATGTATCTGGTGATGTAGGTTGCCATTCTCAGTCATTTTTGCCAAATAAAAATGTTATTCCACTTGGTTTTTGTTGTTGCGTTGTTATTTTAGGGTGTGTTTTTCATTTCTTGCTATACACTGCATTGAAAGCGTTTGGTGAAAAATTGGTCTTAACAGTCTGATGTGAGTAAATAAATATTACCAACTTCAGATGGATGAATCATGCCTTTTTCTGTCTTTTTTTTGGACAATAATTCAGTCACTCAAGATGCTTCTAGACCCAGGCTACTCAGGCCAACAATAAAGAGACAGTGGCCCTAATCTTCTATCATTCCCTCCTTAGTGTTTTTCCCCCTAGTAAGGAAAAAAAGGCAACTTGATGACTAAATGCTGGCTGGATAGCCGAGTGGTTTAGATATGGTTGAGAGTTCAATTTCCCCTCTGTGCCTCCTGTGAGAAATGCCAGCCTGTGTGGTCTTGAGCAAGCTAAACATCTCCTCAGGGAGCCCCCAGAAGATGGGAATAGTGAGTCACTTTTGCGTATTTGCTACCTGAAAAACCCTGGAAAGAGTCACCACAAAGCAGAATTTAGTGGAAGACCTCTATTTTTAATAATGAAGATGATGATTTAGAGGGGGAGGGTAGAAGTAGTGGGAAAGCACACGAGGGTTACCAAAGGATAGTATTCTCACTTGAAAGTGCAGTCCCTATAGATGTAATAAGCTCAGCCCATTCCAGGGAATATGAAATAAAGTGCCTTAGGGCCATAGTTTTAAGGGCCAAATATGGCCTGTGGGTAGTGTAGCAAGACATTTTCAAGATGTGGACTTTGTGTGTAGAGGTCTACTTCAGGCAATAGTGTGTTTGGGGCTAGCAGTTTATGTTGTCTTGCCCTTAATCTCGTTCTGTAGTGTACCCTGCTTCTAAGGCATCCTTCCAACTCAAAGTGGCAGTGGTAGATGGGATCAGGTCAATGGTTCAAAATTCAGTTGAGAAAGAGAAAGGAAGACCTGGAGATGCTAAGAACTGCTGTTCCCCTTGTCAACTTGCTTTAGGGCCTTAAAGATGGTACACACAGAGCTGTACAACTTTGTGTTGTGGATTTTTTGCCTTGGATTTTAAAGGTATCTGAGACTTTGATCCTGACCCATTTTACTTCAAAGTGACATTTCTACTATGCAGTTTTCCTTACAAGCAACTCATGCTCTGTCCTTGGCTTGGTGAATAGAACTTAAGGCTGTATATTTTGTAGCATCCAAGTGTGCTTCTCTCACTGTAGTCATTCTGTTATTTGAAAGGGGAAGAGAATCCTCATCTTTGTAAAGTTCATTGTGTTTGCAATACAGTTGTACCTCACTTAAAGAGCATAATGTGTTCCACAGGATTGCTCTTTAAGCGAAACACCATTGTAAGTGACTAATTGTGACTTCTGGTGTGTGTGTGTGGGTATGAAACCCAATTTATTTGTTAAGCGAGTTTTTGGTTGGTCTTATTTGTTAAGCGAAGCGAACATTCAGAGAAAATTCTGCTCCTTAAGCGAGTTACTCTTTAAGTGAGGCACTCTTTATGCAAGGTTTGACTGTACTCACAAAGACAAGACAATCCCATAGAACCCGGACACACATGCCTGATAATAATAATTTTGTGTCAGAGATTACTCTGGGTTGAAAGGATTTTTACTGGAGAAACTCTGCTCAGGGGACGCCCAAATGAAGCTCCTTTCATGTCCCCAAGTGTAGCCCCCGGGTATTGAACCCCAACCTTCCAGTCTCCAAGCTCAGCGTCTTAACCAGCAAGCCACCGGAGGAGCTGCTACATGCCTGATAAAATTGGGTGTATGAGACAGGGCTAGGTGAACCATTAAAACATCTCCAGATCTAAGTGTTGAGAAGGTCTACTAATTCTTGAGATTCTCTATATGGTCTCCTTATGCCCTGAACATTTGATTTTAATTTTAGTGTTAAAAAACAAAACAAATATAGTGATTGGTGCAAATACATGCAACCCGAAAAGAACAAGTAAAGGCTTTACAAAGAATAAAAGTATTCTCCATAGTACTGGAGCATGCTGAGGGGAGAGGGGACATCCATACATCCATTTGTTTCTGTTCAAAAAGTGCACTATACTTCGTTTACAGTAAATAATGTTATTTTGTGGCACGGAGTCAAACTGTGTTTTAATGTGCTATGTAAAAGAAAGCTACCCTCTACTTTTTCCTATATATTCACTTTACTTTCAGCAGCTTTAGACTAGCCAGGAACCTTCATAAATGTAAGGCATCATTAGAATATACAAAACCAAAACTGGAGATCATTTTACCATTCAATTTAACGTTCCAGAGCCAAGCCATTTCACTGCAAGTAGTGATTTTGATATGAGACTGCACTACTTAAATGTAAGTATTTTCATTTATGGATTTTTTCCCCTTTCAGTATTGGTGATCCTTTGGTATAGCCATATATAATATCTGGGGATCTATTTAGATTTTTATGTTTTGATCTGTTTACAAAGCTGCCCAGGAGGTTATTGGTAGTAAATTACCATATTTTTCGGACCATAAGACGCACCTGACCATAAGACGCACCCAGTTTTTAGAGCAGGAAAACAAGAAAAAAAATCTTCTGAGCCAAATAGTACCAGTATTCTAAAATATTTACTAAAATAAAGCAAAAGCAGTGGTGAAGGCGGTGGTGGTTCCAGCATGGCTTTTTGGAGCCTTCCGGGCCACCCAACTGTACCAAATTCCACTCCCCACCCGGAGCAGCGTGGAGAGCCTCCCAGATGGTCACAGAGGCAGCGACGGTGGAGGCAGTGGTGGCCCCAGCGTGGCTTTGTGGAGCTCACCGGGCCGCCCGGCTGCACCAAATTCTGCTCTCTGGAGTGGCGCGGGGAGCCTTCCAGATGGTTGTGGAGGCAGCAGCGATACCATACCTTCCAACCATAAGACGCACCCTCGGTTTCCCCCTACTTTTGGGGGGCAGTGCGTCTTATGGTCCAACAAAAGCATTACTTCTTTCTTGTGAAATACATTGTAAAGATGGAAATGTAAGCACTGGGGATTAGATTGGGTGGAACACATGGATCAGTTGATACAGCTTACCTGATTGGATAAAAGTAAATCTTACAATCAAATATCCAATGCCATGATTTGTTTCTTTCCCATTCTCTTCTACGATCAAATATTCTTGCCAGCAATATTCATTAGCTAGTATATCTATCACGAAAAGCAAATGTGGGGCTGAAATGAACACATCTGACATCAATTAACTCAAAATGAGAGTCACATTTTCTATTAACAGCTTAGTCCTCTACATGTTTATTTAGAAAAATGTACTGCTGTGTCCCACAGGTCTAACTCACAGGTCAGCATACATAGGAGGGCCACCTGTGTTTCCAATAACAAGTAGGGATAATGCAGGGATGAGCAAATGAATATTGGACCAACTTCATTTACAGAGAGGTTTTTGCTGGATGTGTCAGTGTTTCAGTCACTCAAATGGACTTGTCCTGTCCTTGGCATGGTTGGAGGAAGGTAAGTAACACACAACTTACAGTATAGCTTAATACACTGTCAGGTTTTAAGGAGGTAGCATCTATAGGAGTGGTGGCAAACCTATGGCACACGTGCCAGTGTTGGCACTCATGCAGTCATCCCAACACAGAGTTTGCCCCATCCCTCTGTCAAGCAGCCCAATGGGAGCGCTTTCTCCCTCCCCCAGCACATAATTCACCCCACCCCTCTGCCCAGCAGCCCAGTGGGAGCATTTCCTCCCTCCTCCCAGCAGAGAGTTCGCCCCGCACCTCTGCCCAGCAGCCCAATGGGAGTATTTCCTTCCTCCCCTGTTGCTGTGTTGGCACTTTGTGATAAATAAATGGGTCTTGGGTTGCAGTTTAGGCACTCGGTCTCTAAAAGGTTCGCCATCACTGATCTACAGAAACCCCTGACCATCATTGAGGGACTGGTGTGGGGGTGGGAGGGAGTGCAATTCAATACCCCTACAGTCCTAGCATTAATTTCCCTTTTCACCACTCTAATGACAAGGACAGGGAGACTGGGAATGGTTTTGATTCCCTGCGCTTCTACTGGCATCTTGAACACTAAAAGAACTGTCTTCTAGCCGCCCCATCCACCCTCCCCAGGAAGCCTAAGAAATTTTGTTTTCCAAGTCATTGTTAAGAGTACCAGGCATCCTTCGTACTACTAGCTATCCATGGGCTCATGGGATCAGGATCTGGTGTCACCATCAGTATTTCTGGTATATGGAGCCCTAGAACATATCATTTTGTGACCAGTTGATGGCCAGTACTTAGGACCCAGGTACCTGGGACAGCTGTTTTCTACAGGGTCCCTAGAGCCTAGGATTTTATCCCACATATGTTTATTAGTTTTGCACTCACAGAATCAGGACTATCCTAAGGTAAGCGTGTTGTTGTTGTTTAGTTGCCCAGTCAAGCCCGACTCTTTGCGACCCCATGAACCACCGCACTCCAGGCTCCTCTGCCACCTGCCATCCTCCATAGTCAGCCCAGATCTATGCCCACTACATCAACGATGCCATCTAGCCATCTCATTCTCTGTTGCCCCCTTCTCTTTTTGCCTTTGATCTTCCCTAGCATCAGGGCCTTCTCCAGTGAGTCCTCTCTTCTCATTTGGTGGTCAAAGTATTTATACTAAATATACCTGAGCTAAAGATTGTCTTCAGTTTCTGCTCAGGGATGAGCGGAGTGTGGTCACAGCTCAGGTGGCCAGATTCTGCACCTCGTATTTATTGTCATACTGTATAAAATCATTGTATGATATACGCTGTCTCCTAGATTAAGCTAGAGAGACTGAATTTAAAACTTTTATAAACCCTACGGCACTATCTGTATACATTTACTAGTTACTAATTACAACTATAGACTGTCACTCTTTTAGAGACGGATGCTTAGGCCTTATATTTTGTGTAAAAACATGATCGTATATGTAACTTACACTGTATTGGTCTATGACTGTAATAAAGGTTTGATGATGATGATATCTGACCTATAGCTGATGACTATTGAATTATGGCAAGCATTCAAGCAATAATTAGATAAGAAACGAAAACCCCAAATCCAACTTCGACTTGTTGACACTGAGATCCTCTTGTAGGTATTTTCTCTCCTCTTTCACAGTTTAAAATCCAGGATTGAGAAGGACATGACTTTAGTTATGCTTCAAGTATAATATCGCTTTGTTCTAGATTTTCTGCCACGGTTACTTATATGTTTCCCCTGAAAAACAAACAAACCAGACTATTGTAGGGAAAGGAAAGGGACCACCCAAGTAACAGAAAAAAGAGGGCAGCTAAATGAAATGGCTTGAAAATCATTTTCTTTCGGGCAGTTCGTGAAGAGAATTGCACAGTGTTGTCCTATTCTAAATATGTTTTTAGTGGGGGGTGGGGGTCATACAGCAGATGCACCATTTTCTGTTTACAGCAAAGCAGACAGCATGAAGCCAAACTTCATGAAGCATTTCCAAGGGAGAAGGTGCCCTTCCAAACAATGCACGTGAAAAATAATTAATTCAGCCCAAAAAATAAAACACAGTGAGAGGTACCAAACACAGGAGAAACAATTAACAATATGGTTGCTACTGCCTTACTTCTAAGACAGGAAGATAAGAAACAACAGAGAATAACCTATTAGCTAAGGTTATAACATCTATGATTTAGAATCATAGAATAGCTGAGTTGGAAGGAGCATTTTAAGCCATCAAGTCCAACCCCTTTGCTCAATGGAGGAATCCAAACCAAAGCAGATGGATGCCCAATTTTCTCTCGAATGCTTCCCACTCTCCCCACCTCCTGAGGTAAGAGGTTCCATTGTTGTACTGCTCTAACTGTTAAGACAGTTTTCCTGATATTCAGCCTATATCTGGCTTCCTGTAACTTGAGCCCATTACTGTGTATCCTGCACTCTGGGATGACCAAGAACAGATCCTGCCCCTCCTCTGAATAAATATATTTCAAGTATTTGAAAAGCACGGTCATAAGTGTTGGGCACCAGCCTGTATGCCCTAATCGGGCGTATTGGTAGCAGAAATTTCGGGTGGCCACATCCACTGGCCCCTGTGTGCATGTGCACCTCCAGAGCTCCAAAAAAACCCTTGGTTTGGCTTGGCTTCGTGTAGTGTGGGCAATCTATCTCAGCGCATGCACACTGAGATCTACCTCAGCACATGCGCAAATGCATAGAGAGGCCCCTCCCCATGCTCTCAGGCATGCACAGGTGCAGAGCTCAGCACTTATGCACTGAGGCAGATCTCCATGCGCACCAAGCCAAGTGCTCCCTTGCTGCCGCCGAACCCACGCTCAGCTCACTGGCACCGAAAAACCCTTGGCTTGGCTTGGCTTTTTGCAGTGAGCCCAGAGATCTGCCTCAGCACATGCATGAAAGCATGGGGAGGGCCCTCCCCATGCTCTCACACATGTGTGGCTGCAGAGCTCAGTGCGCATGCGCTGAGGCAGATCTCTGCATGAACTACAAAAAGCCAAGCCAAGGGTTTTTCGGTGCTGGTGAGCTGAGCACAGCAGGGAGCATCCGGCGGTGGCAGGGGAGCGCTTCAATGGCCATCCCAACCAGCCTGGAGGTGATGGAGACAGTGACTGAAGTGGTGGCTGTAACTACAACCCACGCCCCTCAAAATTTCCTTCGGCCAGATGGGCTGAGGCTGGGGTGGCAGTGCCGGGACCTCCCATCCCCACTGGGACCACCACTGGCTCTGCCACCCGGGTAGAGTCCTTGGCAGACGCCAGTAAGTACCTTGCATGCCTCTTTGAGGCTGCAGCAAGCCAGAATGTCGGGATTCGAACCCTGACGTTTTGGCTTGCTGCACTGGCTGAGGACTTCGGGGAAGCCCAGAAACAGCTTGGATCAGTTCTCCCCACCTCCCTGGACCCAGCAGTATTCAGAAATCTAACTGCTGACCTTCCACCTCCCAGTCATATACATATACATATACATATACATATACATATACATATACATATACATATACATATACATATACATATACATATACATATACATATACATATACATATACATATACATATACATATACATATACATATACATATACATATACATATGGGCTGTTGTACTGAAACATGGCTTTATAAATAACTCTGCCTGTGGCTGTCATTGTTATGAGCAGGTAGACAAGTTTCTTCACTATTACCAATCAACTCTTTCAGTGAGCAAGGCACAATGTGGTAGAGAAAGGGGAGAGGTATCCCTTATCTTTAAGACTTGTGTAAAAAGAGAATTTCAGTTTATGCATGTGCTGAAATCTCTACTTTTATGCAGCCACTTAAGCCACCAATTCAATAATCAATACAAATGGAGACAGCAATCAGGAAATCAAAAGACTGAGACTCAGAAAAGCAGCAATGAGGGAATTAGGAAAAAATCATCAAGTGTAAGGAGGTATCATTGGAGACCAAGACTAAGATCATTCGCATGATTTTATTCCCAATCGCCATGTATGAGCGCGAAAACTGGACAATAAAATGTGAGACTTTTGAAATATGGTTTTGGATAAGAGCTTTGTAGTTGCCCTCCAAGACTTTCAGAATGATGAACAAATGGGTCCTTGAGCAAATGAAATCTGAACTGTCTGGAGGCAAAAATGATTAGGCTGAGTCTGTCCTATTTTGGGGGCATCAGGAGAAAGCAGGATTCTCCAGAAAAGATAATAATGCTGGGAAAGATTGAAAGCTGCAGAAAAATATGAATATCAGCTGTGAGGTGGGTTGACTCCCTAGCCCAGTGATGGCAAACTTTGGCACTCCAGGTATTTTTGAACTTCAATTTCCAGAATCCCTGATCAGCAGGTGTGTTGACTTGGGCTTCTGTTAATTGAAGTCCAAGAACACCTAGAGTGCCAGGGTTGGCCATCAATGCCCTAGCCTAAATGCTCTGTAGGCTTGAGTTTGCAATAGCTGAGCAGGGCTGCTCTGAACAAGACATTTTGGAAATTCCCTCATTCACAGGGTTGCCATAGGTCAGAGACAACTTGACGGCATGTAACAACAAAAAAGAAAAGCACTGTCTGCTTTTCCATGCTCCATATTATTGGGCCTCCATCCCACTGAAAGCTTCACAGGCACAAAAAGATTGCTGGCAATGTTCCTGCCCAAGGTATATTCTGCAGCTGATGTTCCAGGACTGTAGCAAAGGTAGCAGATCAAGTGCACCCAAAGGACCCCACTGGTTTCACTAGTGGTCAATGATGGTGGGTAAAACTTGAACCATTCACCTGGGCTAGAAAGCCTGGTTCAAAGCTGCCCAAAATGTAGTCTTCCTACCTCATCTGCTCACCAGCATGAGCTGGCAAGGTTTCAGAAGCAAAATAAAAAAACATTGCTTTACTCCCTTCCTTCTTAGAGCTGCTCTCCTGGTCAACGTCTGGAGTATTAATGAGTACTGTGGAGTGCACTCAAGCATGACTTCCCTGTTCTTGATCAAAATCTACAGCACAGATGTCTTTCACCCTGCCTTCAGTGTCTCTGTGGGACTGAAAGATAAAGTAGAAATTGTCTAGAAATGAAATAGCATAAAATTTTCTCTGTTTGGTTTTATCCTTCAAGAATTTTAGCATCTGGCTGCACTATTTAAATATAGGGAAATAAATGTGTATAAGCATCCCCAAGCACAATTTTTTGTGAAACTGCTTCTTCTTTCCTTCCTTCCTTCCTTCCTTCCTTCCTAACTACTTAACTACCTAGTAGGCTTGCAACACAGCTCAGCCATATTCTATCACCGTGATGGTGAACCTTGGCACTCCAGATGTTCTTCGACTTCAATTCCCAGAAGCCCAAGCCCCCATGAATCCACACAAATGGGTTTACTGTGATTCATCCGGACTGTGTCACCCTCGTCACTCCTGGAAGCAAAACGTGCCTGTATGGGCACGTTTTACTTCCACTTCCGGGAGCGACGAGGGCCGTGCAGGCTGGATGAATCGCAGTAAACCCATTTGTGTGGATTCACGAGGGCTTCTGGGAATTGAAGTCTAAGAACAACTGGAGTGCCAAGGTTTGCGATCGCGGTTCTATGACCAAAGGATTAAATTTCCCAACCTTATTTCTTGATTACAGAGCTAAAGTTTTTTTCCAAAAGAAAGAGACCAATGGCAAGAAATGAAAAGTCTCTCTATAACTATTGCAGGAATGGGTTGCCATGCCACAAACCGTACACCTCAGCCCTGTACCTCCAATGCCACCTGTGGAAGGGGCAGAATGATTAAATAGCACTCAGGAGGGGAAGGTAGAGATAGGTAGACTTAAGCAGCTGCCCCAGAAAATAGATTTTTGGGCACCTTGAAAAGGCATGAAGCGACTTTGTTATGACTGTGCTTTTATTGTTAGAATGCCAAATGTGCTTGTGAGATTTGCTGCCATAGTTGTCAGATGGGATGTCATCTTCTGCTCTGCTTCAGGCAGTGAAATATCTTCGCTGGTCCTGCTTCTTCCCTACTAACTACTCTGACTAATAGCTTTTTGAGATGAAGCCAATAGTAGTGCACTGTTCTTCCCCCGTCCCTTGGTCCCACTCTGTTGTACAAAGAGTGGGATTTGCCAGGATCCAGGTGACAGAGGAGTCTGGCTTGCTATGGTCCATGGGGTCGCAAAGGATTGGATTTGGGTGCGTGGCTGAACAACAACAAATGTCTACCAGGCAGGAGAGAATTGCTTGGATCCTGCTATGTTTTGACATATTTTGTTTGGGGGTAAGGGATAATAAGTGAGCTTTTGCCTGGTGACCACATATCTTCCTTCAGAGATCTCTTGTTCCAACAGCCTCATGAGAGAGAGGCTTCCAAAATTGGCAGGTACTGTGGGGAAGAGCAAAAGCAAAAGGAACACCTCAACTCTTCTGTTTGTCTGTCTTTCTCTGATCTTCCTGGATTTTTTAAAAAAACCACACACACACAATATAACAGTAAGACCTCTCCTCTTTTGGAGGCACACAGGCTAGCACAAAGATCATTATAAAAACAAACAAGAAGAAAAACCCTTCAAAAGAAGCTTCAGACTGTGAATGGAATGGAAACTCTACCCAGAGAACAAAGGGATTTTCAAAAACTCTGGGTTTGAAGCAAAATAAGAAAGTTCTGGGGAAGGGAAGAGAAAGAAGCAAGATGAAGCAAGGAAAAGGGGACAACATCTGTTGGAGGAACTTAAAGGGTACAAAAGCTCCAAAAGAGAGTCAAGAATGGCTGTTCAGAGTCTCAACCTCTCCTGGCGTTTTCATCTGATGACTTGTTTGAACACCCATTTTGGAGCAGGCAGGATTGGGCTAAATAAGATTGTTAAGAGGACCTTGAGTATGTTGGGATGATAGCAATCTTACATGCACTAACACTGGTCATCAGTGGTTGAGTGATTTACAACCTAATGTGATTATCCTTTGCCACTAACTTGATTGGTAAAGGAGGTGAATAACCTGACTCCCTAAAGGGGCCAACGGCTATGGGTAGATGAGCCCCTTTAGATAGGGTGATGGTCCCCTCAGTGGAGGAAATGCCACTGGAAACCATAATATTGGGTCCAACAGTGAAATGAGTGGAGGAGGAACTACCTTCTGATTCCTAATGGTCATGGAGGCAGAAGAGGCCATGCCAGATGGACTGGCTGTGAAGGCAGACCCTGATAATATCCTTAAGGCTGTGGCAGTCAATTGTAGACCCAGTGTTAAATCCTGCATGTCTCATTTCATTTGTGCTGCAAGAGATGGCTCCGAGAACATAGTGTGTGGGTCACTTCATGGCAAGCTGGGATCCACCTTAAACAAATTCATGCCAATGGCATTTTTCCTGCTTCAGGAAAAAATGCATTCTCGGATACAAATTGCAGCAGACGATGACGATTGGTAAAGTCACCATCACCACCACCACCACCACCACCACCCCACACACACCTGCTACCTCTTAATGTTTGTTTTTCTAACTTCTGTTGTCTCTTTCCTCTCCAACTTTCTCTAAGCAACAAGCAAGGAGGTTTTCTCCATGTGCTGGAGATTCCATTTTCCCTGTTTTTCTTCTGACTGTAACAATAGATGATAACTGCAAGTAAAGATAACCTTTTTTCCTACTTTAAATGCTTTGAGAGCTCTTTAATCACACAAAGTGCTAGTTTGTGTGGATGGGCGGAAACTGGGCTGATCACTCCATGTCTTCAGTTTTCTCTTCTTCATACTCTGTTAATTAACAGGAATAACCAAAATTCTACAGACTTAGTAGCTTGGCTCACAGAGACAGCTAATCAGTATTTTTATTATTATTATTTTCTAAGTATTGCATTATTTTTCTCTCCCCCACACCACCCAGAAGCAGGAGGAGGCAAGAAAGACATTTCTCTCTCTCTTAAAGAGCCGGTTGAGGGGGCAGAACCCCTCCTGTCTCTATCTACTACTATGGCTGTTCTGCTTTCCCCTTTTAAAAAGCTAAGCCCCCACCCCCACCCCCAAAGCATGTACACAGGAAGGTTCGAAAATTAAACACTTTCAGATAAACAAAGGTTCTTTTGCCCTATCAGTCCCTGGAGAATAGATGGGGAAGAAGTAGAAGCAGTGACAGATTTTACTTTCTTAGGATCCAAGATCACTGCAGATGGTGATTGCAGCCATGAAATAAAAAGGCGACTGATTCTTGGGAGACAAGCTATGAGAAACCTGGGGAGCATAGTGAAAAGTAGAGACATCAAATTGCAAACAAAAATTCGTATAGTCAAAGCAATGGTATTCCCGGTGGCAATGTATGGTTGTGAGAGCTGGACCATTAGGAAAGCTGAGCGCAGAATAGATGCCTTTGAGATGTGGTGTTGGAGGAGAGTTTTGAGAGTCCCCTGGACAGCGAGGAGAACAAATAGGTCAATCTTAGAAGAAATCAACCCTGACTACTCCTTAGAGGGTCAAATAGTAAAGATGAAGCTAAAGTAATTTGGACATCAAATGAGAAGAGAAGACTCACTTGAGAAAGCCCTGAAGCTTGGAAAGGTCGAGGGCAAAAGAGGAAGGGGGCGTCCTAGAATGAGATGGCTAGATGGCATTGTGGACACAATGGGCACAGAGCTGAGCGAGTTGAGGGGGATGGTGGAGGACAGGAGTGCCTGGCGGATGGTGGTCCATGGGTTCGCAAAGGGTCAGAATCGACTGTGCGACTGAACAACAAAAAAACAATCTCTTCCATATTCAGATACCTGTACTAGCAAATTGTGAAGATGCTGGAGACAATTGGCAATTTGGACTAAGCTATATTGAGTAATTTGCCAAATATATGATTAGGTTCCTCTCCTTTCTTTTTTTATCCTGAGTGTATGTACATCGTGTTCCATCCAGCTGACTCATATGTTAGCCAATTTCTTATGAAGCTGCTTTTCCTTTGGAATTTCCAGGAGCCTTTCGAAGACAGGCAGACATACAAAGCCAATTATTTGAAACAAAAATCGCTATTCAGACCATGGCAAACAAACACGGCTTTCTTCCAAAGTAATCCAGTGTAAAGGGAAAGTCTTCAGTTTCTTTTCTAAACCAGCTGCAGTGAAACAGACCTAAGCTGTCTTGTGTTTGTTTAGTCATTACACACCTGGGGAGGCAGCAGTTCTAGCTACTACAGGTATGAATTCTGGGCCTTTTGAGTAAGAGGAGCAGCTGAGGGGGGCTTACAAAATGCTCATTTAGATTGCCTAGAAAAGCTCATCATAGATTTGGGATGGTCAGTGTGGGGTGAGAATCTCATTATATCTTCTCAAATTAACTATCTGTTTTTCAAACTTCTATCTGCATTCTCCACACACACCAATTTCCGACTGAGAACTCAGTGATAAACATTGTTTTAGGATGTATCACAAAATGAAACCATAGCGGCACTTTGAAGATGGACAGATTTATTTAAGTGTGAGATTTCATGGATTACAATCCACTTCTTCAGCTACATGGAGAAGAGAATTGAGGCCACAGGTTTATATGGATGATGAATGTGTTTGTAGGTGGTGTTGTATGAGAGGTTACCTCTTTGAAAATACTTCTTTGAAAACTATTTTAGGCATTTTCCTTTGAAAGAGACTCTTATTATTACAGACTTTTAACACTACCATTATTGTGACCTAGCAGCCTTCAAAGTAGGTTGTAGTCAATAAAATATACAAGGAACCACAACATAAAAACGAACACATCAACCAGGAAAATTAAATTCCCAGGGACAAGTTGTTCCAACTCCCTCACATTAGGGGCACCTATCTGAGACTGGCCAAATTATTTTGGTGTTTGAAGCAACAGACACCAGGACTCCGTGTGAGAAAACAAGAATAAAATGAAATGGCCAACAAGTAACGACCTTTCCATAATATTCTCAATCAACTCCCTGAGATACCTACTTACTCTCCTATCACCTACAACAAAATGATGAAAGAAACCAGATTACTTCCACAGTTAACAAGCAACATTTCTAAGACAATTTTCCTTTTGCATTTATTCTGCCAGGAAGGGCTTGCATTATTACTCCTCTAGAACCTTGGGGACTGCAGGTTGTCAAGACCCAAGGGCTGCATGGCGGCTGAGTGAGCCTCTGTCTTTGTCCCAGCTGCAGCCAACCTAGCAGTTCAAAAGCAAGAAATTGCAAGTTGATAAATAGGTACCACTTCAGTGGGAAGGGAAACAGCATTCCATGCTCTCGAGTGTCTAGTCATGTCTGCCCCACATCCATGGAAACGTCTGCATACGCAGACAGCACTGGCTCTTTAACTATAAACAGAAATGAGCACTGAACTCTAGAGTCCGATACAACTGGCTTTCAAGCAAGGGTGACCTTTACCTTTACCCTAGAACCTTCATAAAGCATCATGCAGGGAGAGTTTGAACTCTGCCTGCAAGAGAAATAGGGGGACTTTTCAACAGTTAAAGAAGCTAGGTACTCTAGGATAATATGCCTTAATGTAAATGTAAAACAGCTGTACCTCCTTAAGGGTTCTCCAATTGGAACAGCAATTGGAACAGCACAGGTGTAGCTTATGGATGAGGTAACTCCAAGACTTTGCTTAAAAACCCTAAGCCAGGCTACCAGGCCTGCCAGCCGCCAGGCCTTTTTAGGAACTGTGGTAGTACGTCAATATAGGTAAAGGTATTAAATCCACATTTAAATACACACAGACACACCACATCCAAAGGTGAGTCACTTACCCTGGAGAGCAGGCTATAGGGAGCCTCAGGCTAGCAGCTTCTCTTCCTCCTCCCCGCTTGGGAGGACAGCAAGGAGACCATGCATATGTGCCAAGCACTTCAGTGAAAAGGTAAGCCCTGAAGGTGGTTCCCCCAAAAAGCTGCTACCGGTTCTCCAGGACACTGGGGAAAGTTACTACCGGCTCTGGCAAACTGGTGCGAACGTGTTACATCCCATCACTGCTCAACAGTACTCATAAGTGTTCTTAAAAGCAAGTGTGTGAATGAGAGCAGAGAATACAAAGAACCTCATCAGACTACAAGTCCCAGGATTCCCTCGAATACAGTCATGGCCGTTAAAGTGATACCAAACTGCTAAAATTTTCTAATGTAGATACTCTCTGTTTTAGCTTCCTGCCTGTGGAGCACAGATGATTATACTCTATTTAAAAGTCCTTCCATTGGCAACAAATCACATACAGTTGTACCTCATTTAAAGAGCATAATGTGTTCCACAGGATTGCTCTTTAAGCGAGTTTGCTCTTTAAGCGAAACAGCATTGTAAGTGACCTATTGTGATTGCGAGCCCTGATTTATTTGTTAAGCGAGTTTTTGATTGTTTTTATTTGTTAAGCAAAACGAACATTCGGAGAAAATTCTGCTCTTTAAGCGAGTTACTTTTTAAGCAAGGCGCTCTTTATGCGAGGTTTGACTGTACTAAGGAAGTCATTTTTGTTGACATTCAAGAGGGACAGGGAAGATAGCATGGGATTTAACACCTATAGATTCTTTGAAGTCCAGTTAAAATAGACCAGAGAAGAAAGATGGCAGGATTTCTCTGTGTGCAACAGATCAATAGGACTGGGCTGCCATTATGTACACTCACATTTTTAATGTTAAATATGGCATACAGCTTGTGCAAAATGTTCAGTCTTCCATCTAATTTCTTTGCACAAATTTGCTTTCTTGAGGGGTGCTTTGCTCATAAACCAATGGAGTCTCTTCTTTAATAAGAAACTGTTGATGTACCTGTAATTACAGCACCCCCACTGTGTACCTTTAATATATAGGCTTTCACACAAAGAAGATTGTCCCAGGCCTTGAATGGAAATGGATTCCTTCTGCATTCAAAATGCAGTATCTACACATCAATAAGATAGAGCTTACTCCCCAAAGAATTTGCCAGCTACATAAACAGAAAAAAGGATTAGCTGAAGGATATGGCAAACCCCCATTTAAAGCTGAGGAAGTGAGGCTGGGGAAGATTAAGTGACTCAGTCAAGGTCACGTACAAAGTCTGCAACAGAGACAGGAATTGCATTCAGATCTTTGGAATTGCAGTCCATTGACTTTGAAGACTGAAACCAGTTTCCTTAGACTGAAGATTAGTTTGGAGCTGAGAGAGACAGAGAGAGGAGTGTATGTACCCTAATTCTATTAGGGTGGAGATGGGTGTGTGTGTGTGTACCCTAATTCTATTAGGGTGGAGGAAGGCGTTTTATGAGCCTACTGTCTCATAAGATTGAAGGACAAGAGAGTGTCCCTGTTTATGCAATCTCTCCTTAATCAATTCTGAGGATCATGGATTCCAGAGCTCCAGGCTGTCTAGCGAAACCAGGGCAATCACCAATTTCTGTAAAGCAAAAGTGTGTAAGAGGACTTCAAAGTGGCAGGCTGACTTTTGCTTCAAGTTACATCAGCTGGTATCAGTGAGATCTGTTTTAGATGCTGCCATTTGTCCTCCTGCATAGAAATGTCCTAATGACTATGCTTTATTGCATTCTGTTGAGATTTATTCATGGGTAAGGAAGTTAAAGAATGTGACTTCAAGTGACAGGTTCACCACATCAAAAGCAATAGAGTCATCCTTGGTTTTAAAAAAAATCTTCAGAGTGTTGTGAAAGGTGAGATGTGATGAAAGTCACCACATGTAGACAACACCTCAGTCAGGGGCCATTTGTTGTTCAGTCGCACAGTTGATTCTGATCCTTTGTGACCCCATGGACCATTGCTCTCCAGGCTGCTCTGTCCTCCACCATCCTCCTCAGCCTGCCCAGCTTTGTGCCCATTGCATCTACAATACCATCTAGCCATCTCATCTTAGGCCACCCCCTTTTTCTTTTGCCCTCCACTTTTCCCAGCATCAAGGTTTTCTCAAGTGAATCATCGCTTCTTATTTGATGTCCAAAGTACTTTAGCTTCATCTTTACTATTTGACCTTCTAAGGAGCAATCAGGGTTGATTTTTTTTAGGATCGACCTATTTGTTCTCCTCGCTGTCCAGGATACTCTCAAAACTCTCCTCCAACACCATGTTTCAAAAACATCTATTCTTCTGCGCTCAGCTTTCCTAATGGTCCAACTCACGCAACCATACATTACCACCAGGAACACCATTGCTTTGACTATACAAATTTTTGTTTGCAAGGTGATGTCTCTACTTTTCACTATGTTCCCCAGGTTTCTCATCGCTTGTCTCCCAAGCATCAGTCACCTTTTTATTTCATGGCTGTAATCACCATCTGCAGTGATCTTTGATCCTAAGAAAGTAAAATCTGTCACTGCTTCTACTTCTTCCCCATCTATTTTCCAGGGACTGATAGGGCCTGTTGCCATTATCTTGGTTTTCTTGATGATGAGTCTCAAGTCAGCTTTTGCACTTTCTTCTTCCAACTTAAGCAGGAGTTTCTTTAGGTCTTCCTCACTTTCTGCCATTAGCATAGTATCATCTGAGTATCTCAGATTGTTGATGTTTCTCCCAGCAATTTTGATCCCAACTTGTAATTCGTCCATCCCTGCATTGCGCATTATGTGCTTTGCATATAAGTTGAATAAGGTGGGTGACAAAATGCAGCCTTGTCTTACTCCTTTTCCTATTCCAAACCACTCTATCATTCCGTATTCTGTCCTAACTGTTGCTTTTTGACTCATGTACAGATTTCTCATGAGGCATATAAGGTGTCCTGGTATTCCCATCTCTTTAATTACTTGCCACATTTTGTTGTGGTCCACACAGTCAAAGGCCTTAGTGTAGTCAATGAAACAGAAGTAGACTTGCTTCTGATATTCCTTTGTTTTTTCCATGATCCAGCGTATGTTCGCAATGTGGTCTCTAGTCCCCCTGCCTCTTTGGAAACCAGCCTGTACTTCTGGTAATTTTCTCTTCACGTGCTGCTGAAGTTTATCCTGTAATATCTTGAGCATAACTTTGCTAGCATGTGAGATTAGCATAACTGTTCGATAATTTGAACATTCTTTGGCACTGCCCTTTTTTGGGATTGGAAAGTAAACTGATCTTTTCCAATCCTGTGGCCATTGTTGTGTTTTCCAAATCTGCTGGAATATAAAATGCAATACAGTACTATAATTTGAGTCCATCATCTTTTAGGGCTTTGAAAAATTCAGCTGGAATACCATCATCTCCACTGGCTTTGTTGTTGTTTGCAGTGCTTTTTAGGGCCTTCCTGACTTCACTCTCTAGGATGCCTGGCTCAAGTTCAATGTTCTCGTCATTTTATTATTTATTTATTTTTCTGATTTATATTGCCACCCAACTCTGAAGACTCTGGGCCGCTCACAGAAAATAAAACCAATCACATTTTAAAAACCAATTTTGAAAAACATTAAAACTGCCACCCAAAATTGCTCAGACCCCTACAGATTAAAAGAGATTAAAAGAGAGAAAGAATGTTCTTACTAAATCAGCCAGCAGGCAGAGGTCGCCCCACATCTGCTTTGCCAGCCAGGTTTTTAGCCCTTTCCTGAAGGACAGCAATCCCATCTGAAGACACAGCTCAATTGGCAGGAGGTTCCATAGGTCCGGAGCAGACACTGAGAAGGCCCTCCTTCTTGTGCTAGAGAGACGTGTCCCTCTTAGCAGATGGACACGAGAGAGCCTTTCTGGTCTGCTCTGGTGGGACGGACAGATGTTCTTGGGGTGACACAGTCTCTTAAGTATCCCGGCCCACTACCATGTAGGCAGTGGTGGGATGTCAAAAAATTTACTACCCCACCATGATGTCATCACAGTGTGGGTGGAGCTAAGATCATGACATTGTGGGTGGAGCCAACATCATGATGTCATGATGTTGTGGGCGGGGCCAAAGAAAAAATAAATAATAATAATAAATAAATTAAAATAAAATAAAATAAGCACACACACACACAGAACCGGTAGCAGAAATTCTGGCTGGCTCCGCCCACCCAAGTTTTGAAATAAAGTAGTCCTAATTCAGGTGCAACGCAGGGCTTTCCCCCTGGCCATGCCCACCATACCACACCCACAGTGTGGTAGTAAAATATTTTGGAGCCCACCACTGGGTGTACCTGGTGTATAACACGAAGTTGTGCAAAAGCCCTCCTGGCCACGACTGCCACCTGCTCATTGAGCAGGATTTGCGAGTCCAGGAGGACCCCCAGATTACACACAGGGGTCTGTTTGTGGCAAAATAGTCCCATCCAGAACCAAAGATGGTAGCTCCCGAGATAATAGGGGGGTGCCCAACCCACAGCCACTCAGTCATGCCGGGATTCAGTTTTAGCCCATTGTCCTCCATCCAGACCCCAACAGCCTCCAGACACCTGGATAGGACTCTGCCTCAGTGATGGGTTGTCAAATTTTCCGCTGCCACACCGTGCTGTTGTCACAGTGTGGGCGGAGCCAACATCATAACTTCATGATGTCATGGGCGGAGCCAACATCATGATGTCATGACGTCATGGGCAGGGCCAAAGAAAAATTTAATTAAATTAAATAAAAATAAAAATAAACACACACACACTTGAACCCACCCACCCACCCACAACACAAACCCGTAAATACATTAAATAAATACATACATTAAATAAAAATTACATAAAAATACAACCACCCACCCACCCTAACCACAAATCAACCCACTCCCCCACCCCCAAACACAAACCCGTCACTTACCCTGTCCCTGGGTCGACTCGTCGGGGAGCAGCAGAGGTGGTGGTGCAGCGGTGCAGCGGCAAACCATCACTGCGGCAAACCACCGCAATGGCATGGCAGCCTGGCAGTGTGGCACAGCACAGCAAGGAAAGGCTGCCACTGCTTCTTCAGGCACTCCCTGCACCCTTCCTTTTCCCTCCCGGCAGCCAAAATGGCTTCCAGGAACTGCTCATGCGTCAAACCTCGATTTGACACATGCATACTCAAAAATAAAAGTGCACATGTGTCAAATCGAGGTTTGATGCATGCGCAGTTCCTGGCAGCCATTTTGGCTCCAATTTCTTTCTTTCTTTTTTCTTTTCTTTCTTTTTTTCTTTTCTTTCTTTTTTTGTGGTGGTGAAGCATCCGAACTGGATGCCTAAAAAAAAAAAACAATCCCGAGTGGTTACTATCCCGCCCCCTGCCCCCGGAGAACCACCCGGGATTGTTGCCACCAGTTCAAGCAAACTGGTGCGAACCGGGAACAACCCACCACTGCTCTGACTGCATTGCTTGGATCACCATGGGCTGAGATGTATAGCTGAGTATTATCAGCATATTAATGATACCTCATCCTGTGGGAATGGATTATCTCCCCCCAGCAGTTTCATGTAGATGTTAAATAGGAGAGGTGAGAACACCGAGCCCTGAGGCACCCCATACTGGAAAGGCCTAGGGCTGGACATCCCATCCTCCAACCACACTGAGTGGGTCCAGCTCCTCAGAAATGAGGCAAACCAGGACCACACAGTTCCCTGGATCCCCACTCCTTGGAACCGTTCCAGAAGGATACCATGGTCCACAGTATCGAAAGCTGCTGAGAGGTCAAGAAGAGCAAGGACCTCCATTCCAATCCCACCAGAGATCATCCAACAGCATGACCAATGCAGTCTCAGTACCATATCTGGGCCTGAATCCTGACTGAAAGGGGTCCAGATAATCCACTTCATCCAGAACCCCCCCTGTAACTGCTGCACCACTGCCTTCTCCAAAACCTTCACTAAAAAATGAGAGATTGGATACAGGCTGATGGTAATAATCCAATAGCCCTCCTCCGGGCTCCACCCCATCCCTCTCGGGCCTCTGCCACAGGCCCGCCGGCTGCCGTCTCTGATGTGAAAATACTTGGGCTTCGCCAGCCCCACAGCCAATGTCCCCTCACTGGCACTGACTGTCCATCATTCAGGCCTCTGCCACCAGCCCTATGCCCGCTGGGGTCAGCTCTGCAGCCCATAGCCCAACATTGACACCGGTCAGGGCACTGCCACTGGCCCTCCGAGCAGCTGGGCCCAGATCCATGGTTCGTAGCCCATGCCTTGCTCCTAACGCCTGGAGGGCTCTGCCAACAACCCCCTGCACTGAAGCTGGCTCCACAGCTGCAGTGCACTGTCATTCTGCATAGTCAGTCCCTTCAAGGCTGAGGATCTTGCAAGATGTTGGGATCTGGATATGCAGTGAGAGTAGGAGGTTCCTCAGCCAGGACTCTCCCAGGGTCCGATTCTACATGGGGCTGAGGAATATGGGGATCTTGACAGCTACCCTGGCTAACAAGAGACTCTGATGAAGGGCCTGGGACTGAACATAAGTTGTGGGCTTGGATCATTGTGATTATCAGGGGAGTTGAGGTCCTTTATGTAAAGTTCTTCTGTGTACTCTTTCCATCTTTTCTTAATTTCTCCTGCACCTGCTAACTCCTTGCTGTTTTTGTCCCTTATCATGGTCATTTTCACTTTAAAACCTCCCTTGATTTCCCCAATTTTTTTTTAAAAAAGATCTCTAGCCCTACCCCTTACGTTGTTCTCCTTTATTTCTTTGCACTGCTCCTTTATAAAGACTTCCTTATCTCTCCTTGCTTTTCCTTGAAAGTCTGTATTCAAGTGATTGATTCCCCCCTTTCTACTTTACCTTTTGCATTTTTTCTTTCCTCTGCTATTTTAAGGGCCTCAACAGACAACCACTTTGCTTTCTTATGCTTCTTTTCTTTTGGTATGGTTTTCCTTGCTGCCTCCTGTATGATGTTCTGCACCTCTGTCCATAATTATTCTGGCACTCTGTCTGTCAAGTCTAAACCATTAAATCTGTTCCATCCCTCCACCTTGTATTTCTTAGGGATGTTGTCCAGGTCATACCTGTCTGGCCTAATTTTCCCTATTTTCTTTAGTCTAAGCCTTAATTTTGCAATCAGTAGATTATGATCTGAGTCACAGTCTGTTCCAAGTCTCGTTTTTGCTGACTGTATGGAGGTTCTCCATCTTTGGCTACAGAGTATGTAATCAATCTGGTTTTGATGTTGGCCATCTGGTGATGTCCATGTGCAAAGTCTCCTTTTGTGTTGCTGGAAGAGGGAGTTTGGTATGATCAGTGCATTTTCTTGGCAGAACTCTATAGGCCTTTGCCCAACTTCATTCTGTGTTCCAAGACCAAATTTGCATGTTATTCCATTTACTTTTTGATTTCCTACTTTGGCATTCCAATCTCCTATAATAATACGGACATCATTTTTTGGTGTCAGTTCTATATGATGCTGCAATTCCTCATAGAACTGGTCAATTGTGGCATCACCAACCTAATATGTAAAGGCTGTTAAGTTGTGAGAATAGGGTACACAGAAAGAACCTACTTAAAGATTGTGGCTTTTTGAACCACAATCGGGTGTACCCTGGTAATGGCAACTTTGTGTTCCTGGCTAATCTTTCTCACACTAGGTCAGGTGAAAAGAACTGAAAAATGAACTCACCAAAAAGTAGCTTCATTTGGGCAGTTTCACATCTGCCTAGACATGGAAGAAAAAGTAGAAGAAGAAGTTGTGAGAATTATAAAGTTAGGAATAATTGTCAAGTGCTGGATCATGACTACATTTTGGGTAGCTTCAAACACAGTTATATGATTGCAAAAGCAAGTATTTAATCTACTGAGGAAACAGATATGGGTGTCAAAGGCAAAGGTTCCCAGAAACAGCAAAGCAGTCTAAGGTAAAATAATTCTGAAATAAAATTCTACACAAGTTCAAAAAGTGGGTGAATTAATTCAAATACTCATTTTAAAGAAAAGTATCACAATATTGGTCTTTGAAGTACAGTTTTCAGTTTTATTCTTCCTTAAATCCAGCATCGTGTCATTGGCCAACTACGCCCGCTCCTGGACCACGACTCCTTGCTTATGGTCACACATGCTCTGGTCACCTCCAGACTGGATTATTGTAATGTGCTCTACATGGGGCTGCCCTTGATAACTATTCGGAGGCTACAGCTGATTCAGAATGCAGCTGCCCGTGTAGTGATGGGTTGTGGGCGTTATGCCCGTGCCTCATCCCTGCTACGGGAGCTGCATTGGTTGCCAGTGTGCCTCCAGGTGCAATTCAAGGTACTGATAATTACCTTTAAAGCCCTACATGGTAGTGGGCCAGGATACTTAAGAGACCACATCACCCCAAGGACATCTGCCTGTCCCACTAGAGCAGACCGTAGGGGCTCTTCAAAAATACCAACTGCTAGAGAGGCTCACCTTTCTAGCACTAGAAGAAGAGCCTTTTCGGTATCCGCTCCAGCCCTATGGAACCTCCTGCCAGTTGAACTGCGTCTCCAGACAGAGCTGCTGGCCTTCAGGAAAGAGCTGAAAACCTGGCTGGAGGGCAGATGTGGGGAGGTGAAGAGGGAGCAAACCCCCCCCCCCACACACACACACAGGCTCATTTAGAGCAGGATCATTCATGCTTTTAATACTTTTTAACTAGATTTTTAATTGGTGTGGATGGGAGGTAGTTTTTCAGTGTTTTTAGGAATTTTAAGGGTTTGTATAGCTTTAAATGTTGGGGATTTTATGTAAGTTGCCCAGAGTTGCACATCAATTGGAACGGCTATACAAATTGAATGAATGAATAAATAAATAAATAAAATAAAAATAAACAAATCATTGATAGGAGATAAGAAACTTGAATAAAGAATCAAAATAATGAAATCTGCCAAGCCAATTCAACTTTACAGAGTTTGCTTGAACATTTTTCCTGTCGCATAGTTATTTCAAACTTAATGTAAAACATTGGGTGATATTCTTGAACTGTTACCAGCAGTATCAAAACAAAACATCAACTGCCACTACCACAGCCATAGTGAGCATGTGAAATACAACCATCTAGTGGTAACTTCATGAAGTGTCTGCTTGCAATTCTTCAGAAGAGAAGCATCCTGCATGGGTAGGGAGGGGGAGACATTGCCAGCCAATTATAATGCATATCAATAGGTGTTAACATGTATTAATACAGTGGTCGGCTAGTTGAATCACCATCTTTGCCATGAAGTTATCCATACTCACTGCTGCAGGCCAGTTCCTAGAAGAAAGCACTTGTTCCATCCTGCAAATTAAAATAAGGTCATACTAACTTTATTCTGTTTTCTGCCTCTAATCTTTCCAAAGAACAAAAGTATGTATGAAGAGTAAACACAGTATCAATTGTAAATTGGTGGCTTCTGCATTATAGTGATCAAAGCATATTTCCTGCACATGTGAGGCTCAGATAAAAAAGTGATTTTTGAACTTAAATAAATAAAAGATTCAGTATCTTTTTCATTGTGATGCAAATTCTGGAAAAAAAATCTATCTGACTTATAATTAGAGGCATTGCAGGCTAGTTATTCAGAAATGGTTGTCTTTTGTCTGTGCGAGGCAATTTCTCTTCCTCTTTGATTTAAGAAGGCTTCGGGCTCATCTCCTTTCACGCTCTTTGATTTTATAGAGTCTCCCCAATAAATATGTGCCTGTTTTGTTGTTTCAACAGCATGTGTTACAGACTCTGGGAGAGGAATTTGAAGGGATCCACATCTGTTCAGCTTTCTTTTTTTTTGGGGGGGGGGGTGTTCATGGACCAAGCGGGGAGTTCACTCCAAAAAAGTGGCAGGATATGTAACCTGTCATAACAAATATAAGAAAGACACCGGTAGTTGTAGCCAGGGCCAGATTTTCCTATAGGCTAACTAGGCTTCAGCCTAGGGCCTCAAGATCAAGAGGGGCCTATATTCAAATTGTTAGCAAAATTTAAATTATCCATGCCACATTTTTTATAAACGTTAGTACCAATCACAACATGTTTCATTTAACATACTGTATTGATATATATCACAGTAATGATGTATTTTATTATCTCTCATGTAATTTACAAACTTAAAAATGGGAGGTGAAAGGGCCACATAAGTGGAATAGCCTAGGACCTCTTTTCATGTAAATCTGACCCTGGTTGTGGCACCTTAAAAACTAACCAGTCTATCACGGCATCAACTATCATGGGTTAGCAGCCAGTCTAGCTGATGTACAAGAGATATGTCAGATCAGTGAGCAGGTGTGAGTTTTAGAGAAAACATTATGTACCTACCAACTGATGGTGACATTGCAACCACCTGATGAACTGGGGTGCCCAAACTTTTTGGGCCACAGGCCTGACCACACCCCTGGGCAGCTGATTGGGCTGGTCACATGGTTCCTCCCACCAAAAGCAGAAATAAAATAGACATGCGCATGATGTATTATGCACACAGGCATGTGCAGAATGCTGCTGTAAATGACCCACAGCTGTTGTAAATGCATTTATGACAGCCACGGGTCATCTAGGGCAGTGTTCAGCACATGCACAAGTGTGTAACGCATCCCACACATGGACGTTTTGCTTGCCCTTCCAGGAGTGGTGAGGGTGTCAGGAGCCAGATGAAATGCCTTTGGGGACCAGATCCAGCCCATGGGCTGTAGTTTGGGCCCTGCTGTCCATGAAAGCTTATTGCACAATGAAGTTGAGTGTAGGCAAGTCTAGTAGGCTGTCCGGTCTCTCTCTCTCTCTCTCTCTTTTCCCCCTGCAACAGACTAATGCAACTGTCCCTTCCCGCAACACCAAAAAATATGAAGGTCACATTTTTTGGTTCTTAGAAATGCAACTAGATCTGGAGTAGCTATTATTTAGTTCAAGGACTTCACCATGATGCTTCATATTCAGCACAATGCTGCAGCTCCAGGCCCATGTCTCACCCAGACCATATTTCTGGGCACATCCTCTGAATACTATGGGGTAGTATCCATCTGAAATTATAGTGATCATTGTAGTACAGAAAGGTGAGATGGCAAAGGGAAGTGGTATATCCAAGATGGCAGAATTTATCCAGTGACAGAGTAGAAAACCATTTCTTAGCACGAGGCCGCGGAGTTCTATAAGCAAGAGCACAAACTCTTTGCCTTTTGATTATGTTTCATCCTCTGCTTTTTCCTTAATGATTGGTGATGTTTGTTCCATCATACTGTGAGCAGACCTCAGATCAAAATAGCCAGCCGTCTTTAAAAATGTTTTTTCTTTTACCCTTTGTTCTTCAAAGAAACCAAATAATCTCAAACTTCTGAAGGACTCAAAGGGTGAAGGCAAAGCATCAGGGCTGAAAGAACAATGGGGATGTATCCCCCAATGGAGAGCCAAGTCTACATCTCTGCATGGTTATTACAATAAAAAAAAAGAACTGAAAAATTCCAGGGTCAATTATTGTTGCCCTAGGGAGGTTTCCAAGGATTCCTTTTATTGTTGTTTAATGATTCTGTGCAGCTGACACGCACACACAAGCGCACAAAGGTGAGCTTTTACACTGCCCATTCTGCATTCTGAGTGACAGATCGTGGAGGGAGACATATTTCAGAAGTGCTTAGGTTGCAGTTCTGTGACTAAGCACAGAAGGGGACTTTGTTCATTTCAGTAAGGCAAGAACATTAGCGGGCCAGGCTCAAAAGGTGTTTGCCATGGCATAGAACAGAATGGGATGAGTGGAACTGTTAGATCCTTGGGAGGTAAACATTCGGCTCAGATCTGACCTTCCTCCCAGCCAGGGCTGGGATCTTATCAAGCCAATGGAAATGTCCCTTGCCATCAGCAGCACCAAGAAATATAGCGGCGATTCGTGGGTATACAAACCTTTGACACAACCGAGAGGAATCAACCAATAGCAGAAGTGAGAGAAATGGAGGAGACGTTGGACAAGTTTCTTGGACTTCAACTTCTTGGCTGGTTTGATTCTGGGACCTGTCATCCAAAGAGTAACATTTCTGAGCTTTGAGGATGCTTCTGACTTTGCACCCTGTCTTTTTCAGAAATTGAAATTATCTGTTTCCAAAAGACTTGACAGTAAGTGTAACTTGGTAGCTATTAAACCTCTCACACTGGTAGCCAAAAGCTGCTCTGAAAGCAGGGACTTCTGTTTGTCAGTCCACATTCCTGGCCGCAACAGAAACGAAAAGAAGCCAGGACCATCAGCCAATGATACATCGCACAGCGTTCCATAGTTGGCTCATTCTGGAACCACAGTTTTTTCATGATCTGTGCATTGGCTAAAACAGGGATTCCCAACCTAAAGCCCGTGGGCCGTATCTGGCCTGTGACACCATTTCATGTGATCCACCCCACCCCTCCAAAGGCATTCAAGAAATAAAATGACTGCCCCTTTGAAACTGTTGGGACAAAATGGCCACCCCATCATGCAGGCAGGGCAAAAAGGCCACCTGGCCTTCAAAGCTGACTGAGAGAGCATGACCTGGTCTGCAGCTTGAAAAGGTTGGGAACCCCTGGGATAAAATAAAGGAATCGGATGTCAACGTGCTTTCATTTATCATGCATTTGACTATGAATCAATTCAAGATAAGGGCTACTGGATGTATGTAGAAAACACACCAAAATGCTAGTAAGTGGGAGAGAGTGGCCCCTCTGTTCCAGAAATCACATTTGAGATGAAAGGTGATATGAGTGGCTTACTATTGTTTTGAGAAAATATCATATTTTTGTACTTACTGAGAGCAATCTAAAGCATAGCTCTCTGCTTGTGTGGGAGCAAGTATGGTAGGCCATCAAAAGTGCAGGTGAGTAAGCTGGTAAAGCTGGATGGGCCAATGCAACTGCAGTCATCAGAAACAACACAGCACAAACTTTCACAAGCAAAGCATTATTAATTGTAAGGCAGAACCAGACCGTTTCACCTACGTAGCAAAAAATTTGTCCCTAACAGGTGAACTCCATTTCAGTTAATTCTATATCGCTTTTCAGTTCTAATTGGCAGAATTCATAGGAACACAAATGAAATGTGTAGCTTACAACTGCAAATAAAATGAGTCTGTAGACTTAAACATTAAAGAATCTGAACATGTACACATGTGAATCTCATGACTGTTTTATAACATAGTGACACCAAATGTGTTTAACACATGTTAGCTACCTGATCCCAGGCTAAAGCATTTTTGTACTTAATATTTAGGGATATGCCTCTAATGAATGCTGTACAAATATTTTAAAAAGTGATCTAGCATTATAGAATGCTTACAAGGCGCAGGACCATTTTTCTTATATTTTCTAATCTGGAACCAAATTAAGAACCTAGTCCTGGTTGTCTAGAACAGGGGTCAGCAGGCTTGGCTATCCAGCTGTTCTTGGACTCCAATTAGGGCTTCTGGGAATTGAAGTCCAAGAACATATGGAGAGTCATGTGTTGCTGGCCCTTGGTCTAAAAGACCCAAGGGCTAGTTAGGTGAACACGAGGTCAGCTGAAGTGGTGTTAGATTCACCAAGCCTAGGAGTAAATGGATGTTACTTAACACTACCATATCCCTAGCCTCCCTTTGTGCCAGCATTATGGCTTAGTTCTTGGGCTGGAAGAGATCTGGATCTCATGTAACTCACACCACTGCAATCCCAGTTCTCCTTACAGTAGATTAATTGTGTGGACTCTGAGATAGGTGGAAGAAAAGGGTGCTCTAGACTGGGCTGAAAGGTATTTTTGCCAATGGAAGAAGTATGTGCCTAATTTGTTGTTGTTCAGTTGCACAGTCAATTCCGACCCACTGCGACCCCATGGACCAATGCATGCCAGACACCCCTATCCTCCACCATCTTCCTCAACCCACCGAACTCTGTGCCCATTCCATCAACAATACCATCTGTGCCTAATACTAGACCACTATTCTGGAAGAAATCATAACCCAAATCTTTAGGCCTAAATCCAATTGTTGCTTCTAACTAAAGGAGACAGATTCATTCAATATTAACAGTTTGTCAAGTTTAATGTAAATTCCATTCATTCCATAAGTTTACTTCATGTTAGGAGCCGCGGTGGCTCAGTGGTTAAGAAGTTCACCTTGTTAGCTGGAAGGCTGGCAAGCCGGCAGTTCAAGACCCGAGTACTGCATGACGGATTGAGCACCCGTCTCTGTCCCAGCTCTTGGGGACATGAAAGGAGCCTTATTTGGGCATTCCCTAAGTGGAGTTTACTCTGCAAAAGTCCTTTCAACCCAGAATAAATTCTGACACATAATTATACTGTATTATACTTCATGTTAATTTCACCAACTAAATAGATTTACTTTTTCCCGAAACTGGGTTTAGGCTCGTGGTATTTGGAGTTTTTCCTCAAGCGAAGAAGCCAGTTCAGGCCCTCTCGCAGAGGAAATATTTCATCTCTTTGGGTCCCAATTTCATGCCATCTCATCTAGCAAATGAAATGTATTTTATTGGACAGCAATCATACTATATGCATATCAAATAAGCAGAATCTGAAACATGTCTATCAACCTAGTGCTCTTTGATCATCAGCAGTCACTCATTATTTACACATCAAAGGTGAGTTGCTCAACTCCAGAAGGCTCCAAGTAAGCAAAAAAGAAGAATAGAAAGAAAAAGGACTGGTTGAGTATTTATGTCTTCAAGAAGTGCAGTCATTAAAAAAAAAAGAAAGAACCAGCCAACCTCCTGAGGCTAGCTGTGTCTTATACTCAGACAAAATTTATGCACGTCCCATTCAGCTCATCACTCTGCTGTTCTCTGAGTTAAGAGCTGTCTTCATTTCTAATGTCATCAAGTAATTCTTACCTCCATTAGCCCTTACAAAATTATCCCATAGGATACCTACTCTATTATTTACAGCCTCCTCTTAAAGGTGATATTATAGATTTATCATAAGACTGCAGAAAAGAGAAGCATTTGTGAGTGAAGACTGGGGGAAACTCTTTCCCTTAGATTTCAAAGGAATCGCTTTTGCTTGTTGCACCTCCCCCGTCTCTCCCAAGACTATTATTCGGAGGCCCAGGATGGAATTCTTGCCCCCTCACTGAGCCGGCTAGGGGGAAGAAATATTGGGATGAAACATAGAAAGGAAAAGTTTGCCTTTAGTCTGCTTTCAATATCAGGGAGAGAAGAAAGAATGCAAAAAGCAGGCGAACAGTCAAGAAAACATTCTGCTGGGACTTCAAGATGATGTGGTTTTTTCAAGAACCTTAAAACACAAGCTTCCTATAAGGTCAGATTCAGTGCCACATGTCTCTAAGGGGACCAAGAAACCACCATGCAGACCTTAGGGCTGGAAAGGCAGTCTGGAGAAAGTTCATACAATGGGGACATTATAAATATGCCTTTCAAAACTGTTTAAATTAAAAGGTATCTATTATTTCAATAGCTCACATCTATCTGTGCATGCACGGATGAAGCTTAAATTAAGATTGAGCCAAAATAATGTAAATAGTGTCTCTAAGCATATGAAGAATACCTTTACACTCCCATAGACAGCATCCCTATATCTATTACTAAAGACTAATGTACTGAACATAGCTTTAAAAAGATTTGGACCTTTGGACAGGGTGTATAGTCATCAAAGCCAACCAAGCTATTTTAGCACATGAGACTAAAATGCTCCACAATTACTATCCTACATACATACATACATACATACATACATACATACATACATACATACATACATACATACATACATACATACATACATACATACATACATACATACATACATACATACATACATACATACAATCACCAGGTACAAATACCGGTACAATTATTTTAAGCTGCAGAAACTAATTTTGTCAAAATCCTAACAAGATTCTGAGCAATATTTCTGTTAGTGCATATGCCATAGAATAGACCTGGGGTGCCCAAACTATGGCCCGGGGCCCGAATGTGGCCCCCAATGCCAATTCATCCAACCCACAAAGCCCGTGATGCTCCTGGAAGCAGAAGTAAAACACCCCCATTTACTTCCGCTTCCAGGAGTAATGAGAGCTTCGTGGGCCAGATGAATTGGCATCAGAGGCCACATCTGCCCCCGAGCCATAGTGACCGGCTCCCTGAACCACGTGACCGGCCCACAGCCTGAAAAGTTTGGGCACCCCTGGAATAGACCATACAGCCAGTGACTCAGCGCCACTTGTCAGGTTGGATTTAACTAATCTGACAACCCTGAGGACTAATGGTCTTGGGTGGCAAAGTCCAAAGGGAAGGGTGGTGGTTGCCAAGTGGATTAAATGCCCCTTGAATCCATCTTGATGGAGGACAACAGCTTCATCAATGCTGGTCTGGGACCAATGAGGACTTTGTGTGCCAAAAGGGCTCAGGACCAGAAAGTGACTCGTGGAACTGAATCAATAGTACAGGTGTCACACTGCAATGTGGGAGCCAAATGGAAGACCACTGCATTATATTGTTCCCAGAGCAATCTTTATGGCTGAACTTTCGTTCAATCACCATCCAAACAGAGACTGCAGCCAAGAAATTAGAAGACACAAGAGACTCAGAAGGGTAGCAATGAAGGAATTAGAAAAGGCCAGCAAGTGCAAGGATATGTCACTAGAGACCAAGACCATTCACACAATTGCATTCCTAATCACCTTGTATGGGCATGAAAGCTGGACAATAAAGAAAGACAACAGGGAGAAAATTATATACTGTACAGTCAAACCTCGCATAAAGAGCATTTCACTTAAAGAGTAACTCATTTAAAGAGCAGATTTTTCTCTGAATGTTCGCTTCGCTTAACAAATAAAACCAACCAAAAACTCGTTTAACAAATAAATTGAGGTTCGCAATCCCCCCCACAATTGGTCACTTACAATGGTGTTTTGCTTAAAGAGCAAACTTGCTTAAAGAGCAATCTTGTGGAAAGCATTATGCTCTTTAAGCGAGGTACCACTGTATTTGAAATATGGTGCTGGAGGAAAGCTTTGTGGATGTCCTAGACTGCCAGAAAGATGAACAAGTGTTTCCTAGAGTAAATCAAGCCTAAACTCTCTGGAAACAAAAATGTTGACACCTAGGCTGTCCTACTTTAGGCACATCATGAGAAATCAAGTTTCTATAGGAAAGAGTTTAATGCTGGGAAAGCTGGAAGGCAGCAGGAAGAGAGGAAGACCAAATGTGAGTTGGATTGACTCCCTAAAGGATCCACATAGTTGGGTTTGCTGTGCAGAGCTGTTAATGACAGGTCGTTTTGGATATCTCTCATTCATGGGGTCACCATGAGTCAGAAATGATTGACAGCACTGAACAACAATCCTTAACTACCTTTTTGTGGTAAAATAGTCCCGTTTCTTGAGGGAGCTGCCTCATTTTTTTTTATACTGGACTTGAGTTCTTTGTAACACATTTCTTATTGTAAGGTTTGAAGCAAGCAGCTTTCTTTGACCTGTTAAATCTCTCAGCCTAAAGCTTGTGTGCTCTGCCACTGTCCCCGTTGCATGCAGATTTAAAGAAGGTACAGCTACGTACCTTTCCCGTACTATGTAGGAAAAAATGCAGCAATTGTATCTCAGTGTTACTCAACTTCTATATACAGTAGTTAATGTATGCATACATGATATATTAATTCACTTTTAACACTGACAAATTCATTTTCACGCAAGTTTTTGAGATTACAGCTGACCTGCTCAGATACACGTAGTGCAATAGGAAGGCCACAGATTTCAACACTCAGCATACATAGATGTGAAAGTGAGAACAGAGCAAAGTGGGATACCAAAGATGAACAGTTGAATTATTAGCACTGATAGTGAACTTTCAACATGTTAATTGATTACACAAAAATATTGGCAAAGGATGAAGTAATTAGCCAATGCAAAACATCCATAGGCTAATGTACAATCCTTAGGCTTTTGTCTCTGAAGTGCTGGAGGAAAAGAAACAGCTAAATGTGCTGACACCAGAGTTTTTGCACAAAAGTAAACAAGTTTTGGTTATCTGCAAAGCTGTTGTGGAAACCAGTTAATCAAAGCAGAAAGTGTGCTAAGAAGTCATTGCTTCTGTTTAAGCCTCTACAGACAGGCTAGAATTTATGAATATATCCCAATTCAATTGTCTCCCTCTCAAATCTCTCTCTGACATTTCTTTTTTCTATAATAGCTATTGTGAGATACAGTCGGTGACACAGTTCTCTTAAGAAGTTTCCATGTTCTGACACGTTTTTGTGTGTTGCCATTTCACATGACAGATTGGGGTCCACTCAAACTCTGGGAGTTGTAGTTCAGTACATCTTGTATATCCTAGTCTGTGAAAGGAATGACCACGGGAAATATATTTATGCCAAGCACTTCCAGTTTTTAAAAAATCCATCTTGGGATGCAATCCTGTGCCAATTATCCGAACTCAATGAGAATTAACTTCTGATCAGACAGCATTATTAGAGAATTTACTGTTTCATACATCCAGGTTTTTTGTTTCTCTACTAAACGAGAAAACCCATTCAAGAAAATGCAAAAATAATCCAAATCATTTGGAAAAGTGTGAAAAGGATCACAATCCAATTTTTTTATTCTTGATGTCATTTTTATACAGAGACAGCTCACAAATAAACAACTAGTGCATTTTAAATTATTATAACTGAAATTCTGTTGCTTAACATAGTAAGTTACCCTAGAGTAAGCCCCTTGAATCAGTGAAGATTTGTTGAGTCAACTTCTTCACAAGTTCCTCTGATTCAAATAGGCTTACTCTAGTTGCAACTTACTTTCCTAAGCAATAGGTTTTGAGCCACAAGTTGAAACATTAAAAAACAGTTAAACACCAGTATTTCAAAACTGCTAATTAATACAATTTTAAAACCCTTAAGAAAAATAGGGAATCACTCACACAAAAACTACACACTTCTCCAGTAAACCTATGTTCGGTTGTTAACAATTTGCCTTAAAATATTGGTCTTTGCCTGCCACCTCAAGGATAGCAGGTGGGGCTTAACCTTCCTCCCAAAAGAAGTCCTACTCTCTCATTTCCACCAAAGAGCAAGACTGAAAGAAGGACCTCCCATGAAGACCTTCAAACCTGGTTTGGTCCTTCAGATAACCTGGGTGTAGGGTTTATAGGTCATGACCAGCCCTTAGACTTGATCTAGAAATGGATCAGCTTTAACACAAACATAGGCTGTAATCAGCTCCTGAGATAGTTAAATACAGTACAACATTAATGTAATCAGTGGGAATAAATTGTACTTCTGAATAGCAAAAAGTAGAGGAGGAACTTATGCTTTCTTTGTAAGCATCTAGAGATGTTTCTGGGTGGTTGGAGACAGGACACCAGGCTAGACAGATTGTGGACAGATCCAGCAGAGCTCCTCCTGTTTCCTTTGAAGTACAGCTGGGCTGCCTGATTTTGACAGCTAATTGGGGACTTACTCCCATGTAAGAGTGTCTAGGATAGCAGCCTTTTGCCAATCTTAGTTTGTCATTAGGCAGAGGAAAGTAGGAAAGAGAATAATGTCATATTTTCAATTGACATGAGATCATTATACAGTATTACAAAAGCTTTCAATGCTCTCTTATAAAACTGCAACAGAAATACCTAGATGTATTTATAATGAAAGACATTTTAAACTACCATAAAGCTTTGAACATGCTGGACTTTTAACTAAAGGCTTAACCTGTGCAAGTTATGGTGCTTTTCATATTTAAATTCAATCAATGCTTTTTATAGGGCCAAAGAAAATATATCCATCCATCTTTCTTTCTTTCTTTCTTTCTTTCTTCTTTCTTTCTTTCTTTCTTTCTTTCTTTCACACACACACACACGTATATATACCATATATATGTATGTATTCTGGCAAGCCAAATTTTGTGCCAAGGAAAATACTAAATTCTATAGCCTGTTTAAATTATCCACCACTAGGTGAGAGCCTTGTTTGGGGGCATGGAGGCTGGAGCGATCTAACTAGGCAGTGTAGCCCATCTCTTGTCAATGATGTTAGGACAGGACTAAAACTCACCAAAGCATCCTCCATCGGATCCCTTGCGCCAGGTGAAAGCGGAAGGCACACGTCATGGTCTGCCTAGCCAGCAGGTGACGTGATATCGAAATGACTTTTTAAAAAGTACATACAAATGGACTGTTTTCTCAGGTCCATTTGCATGTGCGGAATGTTTTTGCAGAGATGTCTACCAGTGCACAGACTCCTCACTGAATAATGACTCTAAGGTATACAAGGCAAAGGTTTAATTAAATTATATCCATTGACTAAATTTGCTGAATTTGTATTGATGTATGATTTAAATTATTTTGCAAAATATTAGTGTGGAAGAAGAATGTGGAATTGTTCTTTGGAAGACATACCAAGACTTCCTGTTGGCTTCTGAAAATATAAGTGGTGTTATTGATCAAGAGAATGAGTGTGCTACCAAGGGTAGAGTATTGTTTGTTTTATTTCTCCCCATGGTTAAGAAGCTCGCCTTGTTAGCTGGAAGGCTGGCAAGTTGGCAGTTTGAGACCCAGGTACAGCATGACGGATTGAGCACCCGTCTCGGTCCCAAATCTTGGGGACATGAAAGGATTCTTATTTGGATGTTCCCTGAGTGGATTTTCTTTCAACCCAGAATAATTTCTGACATAAAATTATTATTATGGGGAAATCAAGGTGGCTCACAAAATTAAAAAGATCAAATTAAAACAATTTTGAAAGAATTAAAATACATTAAACAATTCAAACAAGATTAAAACTTTTAAAAATAGACAAAACATTAAAACAGACAATAACTTAACTAAAACTTAAAACCAGCATCCAGGGATTCAGTTATAATTATGAAAAGCCTGCCTGAACAGGTGGGTCTTCAGCTGTCAGTGGAAGGATTAAAAAGAGGGAGCCAACTTAATTTCTTGAGGAGGCGCATTCCATAACCCAAGAACCACCACAGAAAAGGCCCTCTCCCATGTCCCCATCAGGCGTACCTTTGATGACAATGGGATTGAGAGGGAGACCTCTTCTGAAAATGTAGTACTTAGTTTGAGTACTGCCAACTCATGGGTGTCAGGAGATAAAAGCCTGATACTACAGCATCAGCAACTGAGGAAAGGAACCCTAGTTTAGAGATTGGAAATGAAGCATAAGAAACAACAATATAACTTGTAACCTGTTAGTTTTCAAGTAATGAAAGAATAAACTTTAAATTACAATGAATGGCAATTGGTCTGAAGTCCAAATGCAAAGTCTTTTCAGCAACACTGGTAACACCCATTGCCAGTGGTGGGTAGCAAAAAAATTTGCTACCACACCATGGGCAGAGCCTATGTCATGGGCGGAGCCTATGTCATGGGCGGAGCCTACATCATGGGTGATCTAGTCATGCCTGCCATATGGCCATGTATACATCTGCAAACACAGGCAACACTGGCTCTTTGGCTGTAAATGGAGATGAGCACTGCACCTTAGAGTCGGATATGACTGGCTTTTGAGCAAGGGAGACCTTGAACCACTTCCAGGGACAAAACCTGATGTCAAATTTGAATGCCAATCAGAGATCTTCTGTTATTAGGCAAAGGTTGTCTTTGCTCGAAAGCCAGTCATTACCAACTCTAGGCTTCAGTGCTCATCTCTGTTTATAGCCAAAGAGCCAGTGGACTTGATCCACAAACACTCACATTAAAATACAGCAGTGGCCTCCCAATTTCGCCACCCCCCTGCCCGAAGGCCACCCAATTTTGCTACACACACACACACACACACACACACACACACACACACACACACCCCGCCGGGGGGTGCGAACCTGTTACCACCCACCACTGTCCATTGCTGATGCTCTCTGTAAGTCTGCAAGCAAAGACCATGTTTCCAAGTGAGCAGTAACAGAATTGCCTAGGTAAGAGTAATTCCTAGAAGTCTAATTTGTACCTTCTTCTCCTGCTGTATCCGAATCCGAATATAGGCGATCATCATGGTTATCAGCCATGAAGACTGTCCCGAGAATATAATGCAGTAGCCTTTCATCTGCCTTCCACATCGCAGCATGACACCTATACCACTGATCCAGTTCCACAACCAACTTTCTGGTCCTATCCTGTATTGGCACACAAAGTTCTCATCAGCCCCAGGCCAGAATTGATGAAACTGCTGCCTTCCATCAAGATGGATTCAAGTAGGATTTAATCCATTTGGGGACCATCATCCTTCCCTGTGGACTTTGACACCCAAGGCCATTAGACTTCAGTGTGGTCAGGTTAGTTAACCGCAGCCTGACACTTGGCATTGAGTCACTGGCAATAGGGTCTGCTTTATTACCATAGCAGGATAACCTGGCCAAATTGGTAATTTGTACCTAGCGACAAAATATCTGCAGAGAAAATGTCAGGAATTGAATCTAGAAAATGGGGTAGATGAAAGTGAGGTGATGAAGGTGAAGAAGTTGCCTCCCATGTGCAGAATGGCCTTATGTCTTTAGGGGCTGGGGTTGGAAGAGTTGGGAGGTAATATGTATCCATCATCATGCACACCATGGAACACAATATACCCATCAACAAACAGATCAGTTTATAACCCTAATTAATAGGCTTCTCCGTGGTCTCAAATACTCCATGGCAGAACAGCCCAGCCTCTGTTTTGCTGAGGCAGATTAGAAAACTTGCGGGGCTGCTTCCGACAGAGCCTTTTTTCATCCAACCCATTCATTCAACACCTTTGCAAAGGGTTGCCGGCACAGGGAGGGGGTGAGTTTATACAGATGCCGGTGTCCCCAGGATCTGCCAGCAGGTGCCTCCTAATTTTTTCCTAGACCACCCTCACACTGAAGGGACTCTTTTCTCCCCGACCCTTTGAGCCTGTTTGAGTTACACCGTGGTGGTCTTTTCACCTCTCACACAGCCAGAAATTTATGGCCTCCTTGTTGATAACTGAGAGAAAGAGACGGACAGGCCGAGAAGGTGTTGCCAAAGCTGAGAGGTTTTAGAATGCCTTTTAAACCCCAGAAATTTGACCATGGAGGCTTCGCACATTTAAAAAAATTGGTATGTGAGTGTGCGTCTATTTTTAAAAGCACAGAAATACATAAAGGCCACTGGTATCTTTAAATGTTGCTGGAAAGAGTTATAATGTTCCTGACCATTAATTAGGAAGTTTTTCTTCAGAACAATGATTGTCAGTGTAGAAATGTTTTAATATACAGTACTGTATAAGCAAAAGCAGAATGGAAGAACAGACCAGATATTAACAACTACTGATAAAAGATTAGCTGTGGTCCAAACAGGAAAGAAGTAAGACTCCTTCCCACACATGTTTAGAACATTTGGTTGGGTTTTCTTTATATACAGACAAATCTATATGTATTTTCATCTCTTCAATAAGAATCAACTCCTACTTGAAATGAATGTATGATTTTTTTTAAAAAGGTCACTTTTACAAACTCCGTTCATGAGTAGCTGAAATGCATGGCCTTCAAAACAGATGCAGAACTAGTAAGTGACTCCAAGGTTTACTGAGGAACAGATGCTCATAGAGAGATTATCCCAACTCCTTAATCTTTTATATATTAAAATATTTCTATATTGACATTCATTGAAATGTATTGCAGGCTAGTTTACTGTAATACAAAAAAGATAACAACTGTACAGGGATGTTCCATATGATGCAGCTTTAAAATCATTTAAGGGCCTCCAGTTGATGCAGAATGCAGTTAGCTGGTAAATTAAGAGAGCTTAGCTACCAAAAGGCATCCTAACTCCATGAAATATTTTGTTGTCCTTTAGAGGAGAGTCTGGCAGACCACCACACCATGAACACTTTAATACATGCCTGGAGAAGTGGTCTTGAACCACAAAAGCTCACACAATGTTTTGGTTTTCTTAGTGACCCAATAAAGGTACTGTATCGCCTGTTTCCTGCATCTTTTGCATCTTTAGCAACCAAAAGGTATAACACTAGGGCCAGAATTGATTTGCTAGTTTTCACTAGAGTAGTCCACTGAATCCATGTAGTTTGCATTACTGTTGATTCACTATACTGCATTCAATTCAAAGGGTCTGTTCTAGTTGTGCCTAGCCACTGGACTTTAGCCTTATCCTGCACCAGCTCTCCTTATTTTCAGGCTGTTTCTGAGCCATGTTTAAAGTACTGTTTGTTATCTTTAAAACCCTAAACATCTCAAGACCACTACCAACCTACTTGAAACCCTGCTATCTGTACCCACATCAAATCTGTCTAATCTTTTCTGTGGTGGCTTCATTGTCACAGAATGTCTTCCCCTGGAAAGCAGTATGGTTTCCACCCCAGCTGTTTTTTATACAGGCTCAAAACCCAGCTGTTCTGGTTGTTTATCTCAACATAGGCCCTTAATTTAGATATTGATTTCTTTTAACTATTACAGCTATTTAAAATGTTTTTCCTCACAGGCACCCTTGCCTGTCCAGCATATATGTCTTCTTTCATCACACAAACTCAAGTATACGGATTTCACATCTATTCCAATAATCTAAGGCTATAAAGCTTTTCCAACGTTAAAAAAAGAGCTAATAGAGGAGAGAATCTGATCAAGTAGGCTGCTAAAATTATATAGAACAAGAATAGTTCATATAGTTTAATGAGTTCGGCACCTAGCTGGTGAGCCAAAGGTCAAGGCTTCAGTCCCCCACTCTGCCTGTCAGAAGAAAAGACAGCCCTGGGCAAGCTGCACAGTCCTAAAAGACACCCCCCCCCCCAAAGGAGGGAATGGTAAACCACTTCTGAGTGTGACTAGGAAACCCTGGAAAGGATCGCCACAAATCAGAATTGACTTGACAATCCATTGTTATCATTATAAAACTCTATCATTAGATTTGAAGACAGGCACAAAATTAACAGTTCAAGACCTAACCAAGGACCTAAGAACAGTTAAGGTAACATCTAAGTATATAGGCAGTTCCTAGCAAAGTTTTTGTAAAGTTAGAATCTTCAAGTCCATAAGTCCAAACATTTCCAAATATTTTATTAGTCCTTTAGGTATTGCTCCAAGGGCTCTGATCACTAAAGATGCAACAATGGATTTCTTCCTCCATAAGCACTCAACTACTTCAATCGACAAATTGCAATATTTTGTGATTTCTCTCTCTCTCTCCAGTTGTTTGTCCTCAATTTGTGTATCTCCTTGTATAGCAAATGTCAATAAACCAAGCCGTCTTCTTTTTCACAACAGTTAAATCAGGTGTGAATATACCATGGAACACAATTTCCTTCTTCAAGACTTCTGCTCTCAACCATCCCCATTTCAGCTTTTATCAGTCTTTTCTTCTATGCTGCTGCTGCTGCTGCTGTTGTTAGGTTTCTGATCCCATAAAAGAGAAGAGCTGTAGCACAGCAATAGGGCTCCTGCTTGGCATGAATATTGTCCCAAGTTTTGTCTCTAACAGCTCCAGGGAGGACCAGAACAGCCTGAAGTTCCTCTGCCAATCTTTGCTGACAGTCCTGGCTTGGATGGACCAATGGTCTGGAGGACCCCAGACGGTAGCTCTCTATGTTTACATGAACATAAACTCTGAAAGGATTTGTTTCTACACTTGCTCTCCCCACTGGTTCATTTTCTGGCTAAATGCAGAAATATGCAAATCAGTTTAAAGCAAGCTCACCTCGCCCCTTTGTTCACACTGCTTTGCAGGAGAGGGGAAAAGACACAGGGGCTCCGACAACTATTAAAAATGATTTGTTCCGCCTTTTCCAACCATCCTAATCCTCTATGCAACCTTCCCCCCCCCCTCTGTTATTAAACTATCTTGCCTGCTCCCAGCTTGGACATGTTTGGGGGTGGCAGAGGCCATGCCCACCTAGAAAGCTTTGAAGCCAACTTTCCAACTGTGGCAGGAACCTTCAGAAACCAGCAATCAGCTAAAGAGCTGGAAGGAAGATAGGGCGAGGGGGGCCAGAGGAACCCTTCCTCAGTTCCTTAGCCAGCTGATATCCCCCTGGCTGTATGGGTGTGTTAAATTACAGCTCATCATTGTGGTGCACAGGTGCAGGCAAAGCGCCCTGAGGATTCCCCCTGCCTCCCACTTTCCCAAAGTATCAGAATTACACAGTTCACTCAGGTGGCCCTTTGCTTTGATAGTGGGATGTTTTGTATGTTTAGAGTAGGAATCCTAAAAGTGGAAAATCTTTAAAACACACAGGCGTGAATGCCTTGAAGAGAGCTCTACACAGGGGGAGGACAAAGAGAATCCATACAATTCTCTTAGAAGGGGGCTCGGAAAATGAACATCAGGAAAACAATGGCCCATCCCCCTGATATTTTCAAATATGCATTTACAGGAGCCCATGCTAGATGCTGAACCTGCTCCCGGGATCGGTAATAATAATAATAATAATAATAATAATAATAATAATAATAATAATAATAATAATAATAATAATAATAATAATAATAATAATAATAATAATAATAATAATACAGTAAAACACCAGATAACGATTGGATCGGATAATGCTAGAATCGGATAATGATGCAAATTTTTTGGAAAAAAACTTGCATCAGATAACGATTCTGGATAACGATCCTTTAGCATTATAGGATTCAATCATCTGGGGGTGGGGGTGGATTGGGTAGAACATCTACCCAATCCACCCCCCACCCGTTGGGGGGTGGATTTGGTAGCCCAATTCACCCCCCACCACCACAGCGAATGCACGCTCATCAGCGCCTTTCCTCCAGAACCTACTGCGCTTGCAATAGCTGATGAGCGCTTTTCCCCCAATAGGCTAGGCTTTGGCTACAATCCTCCCCCGAACCAAGTTGTGGCTGGCGATCCAGAGAAGAGGTGCACGCTTGCACTCGAGAAGGCGCACGAGCGTGCACCTCTTCTGCCAACCCTACAGGATCCTTAACAAGTGCTAAGGGTCCCGTAGGCTCGACAGAACAGGAGCACGCTTGCACACGACCAGGCGTGCAAGCATGCGCCTCTTCTGCCGACCCTACAGCAGCCCACATGGGGTTCGGAAGAAGCCTAGCGCAGCCCAGCATGGCTGCGCTAAATTTCTTTCTAACCCCATCCAGGCTGTGAATGACTTCAGGTACAAACCGCTTGGTTTGCCCCCGAAGTCAAGCTGACCCTAGGCTAGCAATTGATAGCCTAGGGTCAGTTTGACTTCAGGGACAAACTGTGCAGTTTGTCCCTGACGTCAGGCCTTTTTATTTTATTTTTAGTGTTGTTCAATGCATGCACCGGACATCGCTAAAAATCAGATAATGTCATGACTTGTGGAACATGTTAAGTGCCAGTTTTTCAGTCCAGTTGGCTGCTCGGAGGCTGCAGCATCCCAAAAGGATATTACCCAACCGGACTAGAAATAACCACCAGAGCTGGCATTGGAAAATGCCATTTTGAGTGAAAAATTATGCCAAATATGTTCTGCACAGTCCTTCAGTGGTGGACGATTCAGCTGTTCAGGTTTCCTTCCCCGGGGGTACACCTCATGTTTATCACGGTCTTCAGGGAGGTATCTCCTATATAACCAGCAGAAGGTTACCATCTCCCATATGGGACACGAAAGACACTGGATAGACTGAGAAGTGGCTTGATGCAAAACAAACCTAAAAAGGTGCGGCCACATTGAATGATGGTGAACAATGTGAATATGGAGAGACAAGACTTTGAGCATCTGCTAATCTGTGACAATTTGCCTGAACCTTGATATTGAAGACTTGTTTGAAGTAAATGACAGGGTGATTCAAACTGCTGAATATCAGAAAAGCAGAGTGTAACTCTGTAGTTTATGTATGCATACATTTTAAGTAATTAGTGTTTTTTAAAATAATGTTGGTTTTAAATTTTAATGCTTCAGACAGATAAATTTTTAAAAAACAAATGAAAAGGGAGATGGTCAAAGTATCTAATTAGCTTATTTTCTTGAGCAGAATTTTGTGTTTTCCTCATTTGCGCTACGGTCCATTATCTGCATGGACCTTCCTTCCTTCCTTCCTTCCTTCCATGATTGGTTGGTTGGTTGGTTGGTTTTCACTTACTTACCTTAAGAAGGTAGTAACAGGGGACTGAAGTGGCTCAAGTAGCTAAGATGCTGAGTGGATGGTGGCAGGTCAGCAGTTTGATACCCAAGTACTGCAGGATGGAATGAGCTTCCATCTTTGCCCAAGTTCCTGCCAACCTAGCAGGTCAAAAGCAAGAAATTGCATGTAGATAAATAGGGACCACTTCGGTGGAAAGGTAAACAGCGTTTCATGCCTGCCACATGACCACGGAAACGTCTGCAGAAGCAGACAGCATTGGCTCTTCGACTATGAAACAGAAATGAGCACTGAACCCTCGAGTCGGATATTACTGGCTTTCGCGCAAAGGTGACCTTTATCTTTACCTATTTCCTCAATATTTAACTAGCTGCCAGGCATAAGCCTTTTAATTCATAATTTAACTCTTAAATAACAAATGTTTTCATCCTCTACAACTTGACAATCAAGGTTAGGGAAAGGAAAGACTGTGTAAGCACCCTGAGAAAAAGAATACTGTGAACGGAAGGTTTCCTTCACGTGGCTGAAAAGGTTCCCTTCCTGCCATGCTGAGATTCCTCTGTGGATCTAGTGGCTTGGCATCAAATTTTGCTGGCAAACTATTGTTCCCTTCCACCCACCCACCCACCCACCCAGCCAGCCAGGGAGCACTGTGAAGGAGCCAGATAAAGGGTTGCGATTATAGTAATCACCACTATAGAGTACTGTATGTTTAAAGAAGAGTTCCCTGCCAATGTGATGTTTTCAGTGAAATAGCTGTGTTGGATAGTCTCTGTCATCATGTATCTGAAGAACTGTAGTAAATCTGAAAGTCTTTAAGGCAGGCTTTCCGCAATGTTTTCCCTCCACAGGCCAGACACACCCACAACATGCAACTGCAGGGGCCAGAGGTGGGTTGTTCGTAGTGCTTATGTTTTCATCGTCATCATTGGCAGTTGTGGCGATTGCATTGGTTTTGTGGCTTTTTGCACAGTCTCCACTGCTTCTCGTGGTAGCAGGACGCTTTGGGGAGCATAATCACTCAATTTTCATACGGCATAATTCTTATTTTCATCAGTGCTGTAGTTTCATTGTGGCAACTCGTCAAAAGTACACAGTTGAATTCATGAACTAAATTCCTGATGTTAGTGTCCTTAGACTCTACTTGCCACACTTTTTTAAAGTTATCCATGGGTTTAAAAATATTCATTTAAAATCCCAGATGCATAACTAGAGCTGATCACTAGAGGCCACTGTCTGCAATGTAATGCTTACAAGAAATGGAGGCAGATATTTTTGTAGCTCTCATGTAGAATGATGGAGGCATTCAAAACCCTCTCCTACTTCTTTGACTCAGGTTATCTGTGTTAAATATAGAGTTTGCTGTTATCTGGGGTTTCAGGTATCAATGGAAGGTTTCAAAACATATTCCACATGAATACAGGGAGAGAACTATAGTGGCTGACATCTAGGTGTAAGTCACTACTAGGGTAGGTCCATTAAATCACTAAGGATTCAGTGGGTCTTTTATAATTGCAACTTACTATTAGATTACAACCATCATTTCTATTTCTCTATAAGATCACAAATCCAGCAAAATCCTATAAATATCTTATGGAAGTAAGATCAGCTGATTTCAATGAATCTTCTGGTCAGTTAAGAGGGTATAGGATTGCTGGCTCAGTGGACAGGTTGTAATATTCTTTCTTATTAATCTTACCACTAACACAAACACTGCAGTCTAAAACAAGCTAAAAGGCAGCAAGTTACTCAATGAACTCAATTTTAGGCCTCACATATATACTCCCAGTGTGACACAGTTGCTTCTTTGGCTTGGCTTGATTGCTCCACTGCACCAGTAGAGGACAATTGGAGAATATGGGCTGTCCATATCTATGTCACACATCTGGCAAAGATGTCTAATTGCCCTCTGCTTGCTTCATCTGGGTGGTATTGGTGAAATCTAGAGAAGTAGCAATAGTCAATGTCATAGAATTATGAATCAGAAAAATGAACTTTCCTATACTGTAGTGACAATTATGCTTGAGGATTCTGGGAATTACAGTCCAAAAAGCCTAGTGTTTCTGAGTTCTATCCTGAATAGATACTTGTCGATTGCATCATCTTCCCTCTTTCACACCCATTCTTTATTCTTCCTTTCACTCTCTCCTTGATATACAGCATCCTAAACTCTATAAATCAGAGTCCAGATGTGGGTGGCTTTATTCTCAGTCACACAAAGGCTTGTAAACCTTAATACACCTGACATTTTTGCGCCGCTACAATGCTTGAAACCCAAGCCTAGTTTTCCGCCATTTATGTATCCTTTCCCTTTACCAAAGCTCACCAAAGAATTCCTTCCTGCTTGAAGAAATCTGCGATGCATTTGAAATTCAGATGCGGACTTGTTTTTCTACAGAAATGGCATGATGGCAAATGATGAGGGGATTAAATTTCACTTCAATCAGCTCAAACTCAATCCAGTAGGGAATGAAGTCCCAGTGGAAAATATACACAGAGTTCCTTAGCTTCCTGATTTGAATCACTTTGTTTTCCTTCCAGACAGCATGTGTGTGTGAAGGGAGTGGGGGGACAACGACGAGGAAAATATAAAAAGGGGAGGAGATAGAATTTGGCCTCAAATGAAACATTTTCTTTTCAAGTTGAAGACTTGAAAAAGGCTTAAAGGAAAGAGCTGGAACATTGTAATAGCAGATACTGAGGACTAAACAACCGGGGCCAGAAATATTCGCCTTTTGAGAAGGGTGGGGCGGGGATTGAGAGGAAGGCCTCCGAAATGAGTGATGGGACAGGAACAAAATGCAGCCCTGGAGAACAAGGATATCTGCTGCATTTGATCTCCTCAGTCACTGAAACTTCCTGATTAGTTCCGCTGGGACCTTCTCATTCTTCTCCATCCGTTGGGAAAAGACGGCAAGGCGCAGTGGCCGCCTTCAGGAACAGTCATGTTATCTCTTCGCAGCACTAATGGCCATGGCAAAAGCTGGTTCAGATGTAACATTTCCCACTCACACCCTGCCTGTTTGAAGCCGCCTGAGAAGTTGCTGTTGACACCAACTGCCCTTGGAGCCTCTTTATAAAACAGTTACAGGAACCGTCTGCCATAAACCCAGCTTTCTCACATGTATGACCTACTAGGAATTGGCAACCTTACAGATGGGACTGGAATTATTATTCATACAGATATTTGCAGACAGACATCATATTTCTCATCCATACATTTCTCCCCTTAACTGTTGTTCAAAGTATCTTCATGGTTTCATCCCATTCGGACGATCAAATCAAGGCCATGTCTATTTGTAGAAGCAGACTTCCTTTCATAACTTGGAAAACTACTGTTTGAAGTATTATATTATATTATATTATATTATATTATATTATATTATATTATATTATATTATATTATATTATATTATATTATATTATATTATATTATATTATTAATTAGGTACAAGCTACTTTTTAACAACTTCCAGATTTTTCTAAAGTAGTTGCAATTTTTACATATAACAATTTGCTTTCTTGTTATTCGAAAGATACTAAAAAGGTGCATGTTTAATTATTATTTTTAAATGCACTCAAACACCAGAAGCTACTGGCCCGTGGTGTGAAAAACACACCCAAGTCTTGAGGCCAATTTACTACCACTCCGAAAGGAACTAAAATGTTAAGTTACATCACAAAATGAATGAAGTTATCAATTGCTATGTTGCAATTGTAATGTTACTGAGTTATGACTTAGAACTTTCCAGACAGGATTTCCCAGTTAGAAGACACTGCATCTTTCTGTCTTTTTTTCCCCACCTCAAAACATTTACCTTTGGAACAGAGCGTGAATCCAAGCCTATGTTTGCCCTCTTTTTCCCTACCTACAAGAATAGCAATGCCTGCTAGGACCTCCAAATTGTGACAATCTACACCAGGGATAGCCAACCTTATTTTTGCCATGGACCTGACCATGCCCCCAGACAGCTAAGTGGACCAGACCAGGCACCACAGAAGTGGAAGTGGGTGCATTTATGGCTGATGTAAATGCCCCCACTTCTGCATTTATGACAGTTGTGGGCATGTTTGTGTATGTGCAGGCGCATTTTACAGATGACGTAAATGCACCCACTTCCACTTCCCAGCGGTGGAGGCAGCGACGGGCAGATGGGATGGTATCAGGGGCCGGGGCTGGCCCAAAGGCCATAGGTTGGGAACCCTTGGTTTACACAAACTCAGTTAACTCGGCCATTGCTGGTCCCAAGCCTGGATGAGAAAGGAGGAGTGTTGGGAATTGAGTTAGCACCCTGGCACCATAAAACCTTACTGTTGAAGAAATAATGAGGAGCCTCATTGTCCAATATGCTGCAGTAGCAGAGATAGGAGAAACACAGTATGAGAAGGAACTACGACGACGACGACGATGGCGGCGGCGGCGGCGGCGGCGACGTCTACGACTACGACTATTATACAGGTTCAGTTGGAGGGGCCTGGGTAAGGCTAAATAGAGTCACTTAAGGCCAGGTAGAGATCAGATATGCCATTTGGTGTAATCCTTGCATCCAAATGACACATAAATTCAATTTTATTTACAGTCCTTGACCAGCATAAAATGACACATAAGCAACCCTATGTGTTCCAGCTTCTTTAAGGAGGCAAAAAATGAAAAGGAATCTTTGTCCTTGTCACCTCCTGTCTCCTCCCACTTCTGGAAGAAAGATTTCAGTTTTCCAAAAAAAATATTATTATTATGTAAGTCACAACCTGTGCTCAGTAGCACACTGCAGGCAGTAGGGTCCCAGGTTAATACGCCCACCCTTTTTAAACATCTTTTTAAGATGACCACAGGCTCTGTCACGAACAACATGAGCCTGTTCTCTAGGATCTGCCAGACCTTATGGCACAAACTTTCAATCCATTGGTAATGACATGGCCATTGTGGGAGCACAATGGGAGGAGAGCACTGGCCGGGAGCGCAAGAACTGTTTCCACCTGCTGGCGCTCCAGGGCCCCGCCTCCATGCCGGGCTCAAAAACTGCCAGTTACACCCATTACTGCCACCTCTGACTTCAGCTCTGCGGGACGGGAGGAGATTTGGACAGTAGCAGGGAATGGACTTAGTGGACTTAGTGAGTGGGGTAGAGTTAGGGATTTTTGTGAATTGTTCAAAGTGTTTTGATGTGTTTTTGAAATGTTTATGAATTCTTGGTTTTGTGATCGGGATGGGGTATTTCTTGTAATGTTCTTGATGTTTAATGCTTTGATGTGCTTTTGATATGTGATTTTTGTGATGTAATATTTGTACTTAATGAAACATTGTTTTGCTGTAAGCCGCCCAGAGTCGCTATAGGCGAGTGCGGCGACATAAAAGTCGAACAATAATAATAGTATGTGACAATCCTGTATAGTTACATACAGTGGGATAGAATTCCTCCATTAAACCTCTCTTGTGAAATGCTCATCTATCTCTAGTGTCTATTATTGGGAGGAAGATTTAAATTTTTAAAATGTTCTGTAAGTGATGCTGTTTATCAATGTTACCCTAGTTGGTTCAAATATGTATATATATGCTTCCTCCCTCTGCTCCTTGGAGGAATAGAGGAAGGAAGGTTTTTTTTAATTTTCATATTAAATTTCCTAATTTCCCCATATCATGGTGGTTAAGATGTCTGTTTAATCCACTAATGACATGGAGGTATTGAAATCAGCTGGAAAATGAAAGCTCACTTTGTTTGATCCCTGTAATCTCATGCAAAAGAAAATGAACCAAAGTGGAGTTATCCCACCTGCACCAAAAAGTATACACCCCTGACAGGGACTCAGAAAGATGCAGGTAAGAACACTGTAGGAATAGCCTGGTTCACTCCAAGAGTCATGTTGTGTGATTAACAGAAAATGAAGCAAATCAGCTGTTTCCCACAAGAGACCACAGAGGTCCTTCTGATTGGAACCTGGATTTCTGCTTAAGCACACTCCTTTCTGTAAGACAAATGTATTTTCTCATTTATATCCGATCTTTTAGTTCACACAGGAGCCAGCTATCTCTTTGCAACACAGAGCAGAAAGTAAGAACATAGGGAACCCTACACCACTGGCTCACACTTCTCTCTCCACTCTCATTTATGATGCCAGGCTTCCCTCCATTGTCTCAAGCTCTGATGCCATCCCGCAGCATATTCCAGGAGGAAGACAAGCCTGACAGAGTGCCACAGAGTTGTGCCAATGTGTCTGCAAACGCACAGGCATGCTTGGTTTGCACTAATGTAGAAGCTCTCTCTCCTTCCCATTTTTGAAACTCAATTTCTTATCCATTTCCTCCCCTTGAGGTAATAGATTTTGCCAAGTAAAGTGTTTTGTGGAACAAAATTGAAACAATAATCCCCAAGACATTGCTCACTCCCTCTGTTTCATGTCCAAGGCATTCACATTACACTTTGACTTTCCAGTGCCGAAATCAAGGGGAACACTTGGGGGTTGAGGGAAGGGAAGAGCAGGAACATTACATTCAAATCTGTTCAGCCACTCCGGAGAATGAAGATTCGGAAAAGAAGTATAAATTTAAATAACTTTTCATGAAAGGTGGCATTTCAAACAGCACCAGGATTGTTCCCTTTGAAATAAGCCATTATTTTCCACTTTTGAAAAATCACTGTCTTCGATGAGCATGGAGATCTAGACCACAGCGGAGAAAGGAAAGTTTGTGATGCAAATGAAGGAGGAAGGGAGAAGGAAAAAGAAGAAGGAAAATGCTCTTGTGCTCTCATTAGGCAATGGCTTCTGCAACAATCCTGGGGACTTCTGATCTTTATTAAGACAGAGAGCCAATTCACATACTACCAGGATGGATATATGCCATGTCACCCTCATGTCACCTAACACCCTAGAGTTTGAAAGTGAGGGAGATGGAGCTTTATGTAGGATTGCTAGCTTTTCAGTTTGTCTCTGCCCAGAAAGAGTCTTCTCAAAGACTGTGATGTTTTTGAACCACAATCTGGTGTACCATGGCAATGGCAACCTTGTGTTGCTGGCTAATCTTTCTCATACTAGGTCAGGTGAAAGGAACCGCAGAATGAACTCACCAAAAGGTGCCTTCCTTTTGGCAGTTTCACATCTGGCCCAGACACAGAAGAAGAAGTGCAGCTAGGTCATTTAACATGAGCCTCATGTTTAGTGCTGCAGGTTAAAGTCCAGTTAAAGGCACAGCTACAGTGGCCAGTGGAAAAGTTGGCAATCCTGTGTCTGTAAACGCCTCCACCATCTGCAGCTATCTAGTTATTTCCTTCCTACATTTATTTACAATACCATTTTCTACAAATAGCATCGATCATCACGAGGTAGGGTCCCTCCATCTTTGATGATTGTATAGAAATTCACCTTGTTATGCTTTTATGTGCAGGAACTGATATATAGTGACCCTAATAGAGCTTGCAAGTTAAGTGAGGTGTTTAAGGAGTGGTTTTATTAGTTCCACACCACTCAGTAAGTTTCTATGGTGGGTGGAGGGGGGGGGACATTTAAACCCAGGTCTCCTGACTCCTCAGACATGTCTTGTATAATGTTCAGCTCATTCCTAGAATGTGTTTTTGAGTAAACTACTGAAGTGAATGTAAGCATTTTCTTCTGTAGGGATTTCTTTTCTTTTCTTTTAACATAATACATATATCACCCAGTGCACTAAGGTCCTTGAGTCTGCCAGTCATCCCTTTTACAACTCACTCATTCTGCCAAAAGTACATTGTATTCGGTGCAGGTTTTTCACCTTTATTTTCCCTCAATGTATATTGCAAGAACGGTTTCCAAATGTCCCAAAATCTATTTTGTTTTATTAACCCCTTTTTTATATTTAGTTCCCATGTAAGTTTTTCGTTTAACGCCATGTCCCAAACATCAGTATACCATTTACTGATTTCTAAATTCATATCACCTTTCCAGTTTCTAGCCACTTGTTATCTTGCCAACGTTAAGAAAATAGATAATAACTCTTTTATATTTTCCTCTAAGTTCAATTCCTCTAAATCTGTTAGTAAAACAATTTTTTCATTCAACTTTAAGTTGAAGTTTAAAATGTTTGCTATCTTCTGTAGGGATTTCTGGATTAAATGATTTATCTAGTTTTATCTAAATCTGGCCATGGCTTCTTTAATTGACTCGTGAGATTATCTATGCCAGGAAATGTGTGAGGGACTGTGTTTTTCTGTGTTCACCTGGACTTTTCAGCTGCTTTCAGCAACATTGGCCATGTTACCTAAATCATTTGTCTAGGAGGGACTTAAAGGCATAGTTTTTCAGTGACACCAATCCTTTCTGAACGGGTGATTTCTGAAGATGGTATGGAGTTAGTTTTGTTTCAAACAGTAGTAATTAGACTACCATGTTTCTCAGAATTCTGATATATTCCACCTAGTTGTGTGACATACACATGAAACCCAAGGTAGGGAGAGATGGAGTCCTTGGGCATTCTCTCTCATTCATATGTTGATAACTGTCAACCTTCTCAGTTCTCTCAATGATAGACAGGGTCAATTGCTCCAGGTGGATTTAAAGAGTTAGGTTCATGGTATGGGTTTATTTCTGAATACAGTCCCAAGTCTGAATGCTAAGGTCATGGCAACAATCCACATGTATTTTCATACTTCAGGTTGAAAAACTAATCAACCCTATTCCTGGAAATACTGGATCTGGCCAGTATTGTTTGTTAGGTACAGTATTGTTTGTTAGGTACTGTTTGGGTCATTTAAATGTGCTGTATATTGAGCAGTCATTGAAAAATACATAGGATCTTTGCCTGGTCCAGAGGGCTTCCATAGCTGAATGATTACAGAGAGCAGTTTATTCCTGTCTTGCTGGCTAACTGGCCAACTCGCTGCCTCCAGGAGCAACGCAAAGCATGAGTTCCAACCTATAACTGCTCTTCCTTCTTCTTCTTCCACTGTTCAGGCCAGACATGAAACTGCCAAAATGATGCCACCTTTGTGGAGTTCATTGTGTAGTTCCCTTTGCCTCATAAGACATAGAAGAAGATTGTTTGAAAGATGGTGTTCTCCCATATGATGCTAGGTCTGCAGCAGGGGAGGCCATTCTCTTGGTCTCACTGAGAAACAGGTTTCATGGGGTCATAAGAAAGGTCTTTACACACCGCGTTGTCTTATTTCCAGCAAGCAAAGCTCTTTCAATTGAGACAGATACTTGGCTTTCAAGTGGGCTTTGCTGCTCAAGGGTGTTGGACTCTGTTTTGTTCTTGAGTTTGGGGTGTTTTTTTACTGATGTGTTTTCATCTCTTTGTTTGTTTTCTTTTAATCATGGCAGTTATTTATATTTTATTTATTACAAATAAATTTACATCCAGTCTTTCTGCCTAGAAGACAGCTTTCCATTAGGCAGAAAGTCAGGATGTAAATTCAAGAAACCAATAATATCAAGAGAGAGGGAGTCTAAACCTTTGTCTGGCATCCATTTATCTGGAAAAGAGAGGAAGACAAAGTAAGCAGATGTGATGGGAATGAAGGGCCCTCAATAAAACTGGCCGGAGCATACATAGCAAATGGCCTGCTTAATTCATATCCCTCCATTTAACAAGGGAACTCATTGATAAGCAAGCCACCTGATGCTTGCACAGCAGAAAAGCAAAACACCTGGTTCTGCCCATAGCTTGATAAGCCAATATCTTTAATCTCAACCTCCCCCCCCCCCTGCATTGCCTCAGATGACTGAAGTGCGTACTCTGCAAGACCCTCTGCTCTAGCCACACTGGTAATAGTGACAAAGCTTTTGATGTGCCCCTCATTCAACAGAATGTTGTTTAGTTCAAAGCAAAGAACAGAGGCGCTTCTTTGCTTTTAAATTATTAGCTCCCTAAGTCTTCTGTAATGATATAGTTTGACTGAAGTGTGCAGTTTATTAACTACATAAAGACGATATTATTAGAGCGGAGAAAGGCAGCTGAAAGTTTTGCCTTTCAGTTCAGCAGCAGGGGTTTTAAAATACTTTGATCTCAATCAATGCTAAATGTCTTTGTATGAGAGAGAGAGAGAGAGCCGTTGAAATTACTTTTGGCACTGATGCTGCATCAATTATTTAGCCCTTTTTCTTACAAATTAAAATCTTCTTCAGCTTTTAGCCTAATTTCTTCTGCCACCACCCCACCCCACCCCACCCCCTGCCCATACTCCCCTTTCAGAGGATGGTGAGAGGAGGACAAATTAGGAGTCATGACAATTTGCTTTATTTGTTAATGGTCGCCAGGCTGACCTTGAAATCCCCTACCTTTAAGTGGGCCTCAGGAACAGGCTAATGTTTGCAACTTTTTTTAAATGGCAGGCTTTAATTAATCTCTTGTTCAGCCTACCAGTGTTGAAATATGGCTCTGAACATAGGACTATGTTTTCCAAAACTTTGTTTTGCCATTGGCTTCAGAGTTGTCCACAACACTTCTCCTTATCTTCCACTGCCACATGAAACCTTCATGCGCTGATGCATCTCTAATTGCAACATCCACTCCTCCAGCTGGGGCCATCCCATAGGTCAAACTCCCTTACAGCAATTGAAATATACTGGGTTTCTGATTGTCTTTGCATCAGGGATTCTCAAACTGTGGCCTACAGGCCAGATGCGGCCCACGGTACCATTTCACGTCCCCCCCCCCACTGTCTCCACCACACCAGAAAGTGCCATGTGGTGAAGAAAGGAGAAAATGGCCGAAGCTGTCTGAGAGAGCATCACCTGATCTCTACCTGGCCTTAAGTGACTCTATTTAGCCTTACCCAGGCCCCTCCAATTGAACCTGTATAATAGCAGTCGCAGTCGTAGTCGTAGTCGTTCCTTCTCATACTGTGTTTCTCCTATCTCTGCTACTGCAGCATATTGGACAATGAACCCCTGCTTTACATCATGAGATAAAGTGGGAAGCAGGGTGTCGATGTCAGGCTGCTGCTGCTGTTTCTATGTCCAGGCCAGACATGGAACTGCCAAAATGAAGGCACCTTTTGGACTTTAAGTCAGTGGTGAGATTCAAATAATTTTACTACCTACTCTTTGGTCATGGTATGGTGGGTGTGGCCAAGAGGGAAGCCCTGTGTGGCCAAGGGGGAAGCCCTGTGTTGCCCCTGAATTAGGACTACTTTATTTCAAAACTTGGATGGGTGAGGCCAGCCGGAATTTCTGCTACCGGTTCTGGCAAACTGGGACGAACCTGCTGAATCCCTCCACTCAGCGATGGGATGTAACAGGTTCTCACCAGTTCGCCAGAACTGGTAGTAATTTTTCCCAGTGTCCCGGAGAACCGGTAGCAGCTTTTGGGGGTAACCACCTTTGGGGGTTACCTTTTCACAGTGCTTGGCACATATGCATGGCCTCCTTGCTGTCCTCCCAAGTGGGGAGGAGGAAGAGAAGCTGCTAGCCTGAAACTCCCTATAGCCTGCTCCCCAGGGTAAGTGACTCGCCTTTGGATGTGGTCTGTCTGTGTGTATTTTAATGTGTATTTAATACCTTGACCTATATTGACGTACTACCATAGTTCCTAAAAAAGCCTGGCGGCCTGGTTTGGGGTTTTTAAGCAAAGTCTTTGAGTTACCTCATCAATAAGCTACACCTGTGCTGTTCCAATTGCTGTTCCAATTGGAGAACCCTTAAGGAGTTACAGCTGTTTTACATTTACATTAAGGCATATTATCCTAGAGAACTGGTTTGGCAAAGACTTAGTACCTAACTTCTTTAAGTGTTGAAAAGTTGAAAAGTGCCAAAATAAAGCCATCTTGTGGTGAGTTCATTCTGTAGTTCCTTCCATCTGACTAGTGCGAGAAAGATTAGCCAGAATAACCTTTAAGCTCTGATTTAAAAGCTCTGGTTGATTTGTGTTTGGGGTGGGGTGGGGGTGTTTGGGTGGGTGGCTGTATTTTAATATATTTTATTTATTTATTTATTTATTTACAGATTTATGTTGAGGGTGGGTAGGTGAGTTGAGGTGTGTGTGTGTGTGTGCTTATTTTTACTTTACTTTATTATTTCTAACTTTTTATTTGGCCCCACCCACAATGTCATGACATCATGATGTCGGCTCCGCCCATGATGTTAGCTCCGCCCACACTGTGATGACATCACGGTGAGGTAGTAAAAATTTTGACATCCCACCACTGCCTCCACTGCTTTAAGAGATTGTAAGTATCTACAAAGGATGGTAACAAAACCACAACTTCATTTAGTTTATTAAAATAGGCAGCGCTGAGCTGGCCTTAGTTCTATGAGCAAAATCAACCTTCTTGAAAATTATATGTTATGAACAAATTTAAGTGGGATTTTTAAGACAGATTTATTTTAGAAAGGACAAATCAGATTGGCAGTCAGAATCACATGATCATTATAGAAGGATTTTGTCTTTGGAGTTCCCATCCTTACATTATCCACCAATATGGATTTTATTAGTTCCACTGATACAAATGGGCTTAATCTAACTATGACTTAGTTTGGCATAGTAATTCAGAGTTAGAACAGGTCCATTTGAATCAATGGAACTCGCAGAAAAGTTGATTTACCAAATCTCTATTAATTCAATTTACCTATGCTAATGTATTTTACTGCACTAAGCAGCAGGACTTTGGCCAATGAGGAACAAAATACAACTATTCTAGCACCATAGGCAGAAAATATGATGAAAATAAGCTCCAGCCTGGTTCAGCAGAGTGGGAGTTGGATTTACTTATGCTATTAGCCTGACTGAAGCAGTCGCCTCAGGTGGTGGAGAGCTGTGAATAGTGGCAGACTTACCATTCCCACCTACTCTTTGCTAGCCACGACAGCTGCAACTGCATCAACCTCTTTCTCCTTGCCCATATATCCTGGTAGGCCATATGGACCCAGCCCACAGGCTCACGGAGGCAAGAGGGAGGAAAGGACTCCTATGTTCCAAGCCAGCAAAATGGCACCAACACCAGTGGACAAGAGGAGGCTACCTGATAGGAAACAGGTGAAGGAAACTGGGCTCACAGGAATAACAGAGTAGGAGGGAGATGGCAGTGGGGTTGACTGTCATCATCAATTACTTCAGGAGAGGTGGATGTTTGGGAAGATGCAGGGAATGGTTGGGTCTCTGTCTTTTGCAGAGACAAGGGAAGAAAAAACAACAGACTTCTTCCTATCTAGCTTGTCTGGCAGAAGACAGAAGCCAAGGAGCCCAGTCACATGCTTGCCCAATCATAGCTGGAAAGGGTCTGGAAAGGGAGGACCAAGTGAGCCCTGCTCCTTCCACCCATCTAAAGAGGCCCTTTCTTCAAGGAATGTGATGTGGCATGAAGTTTACTTACACACCCAACTTGCTTCCCAGGACTTGGATTCAGGGGAACTCCAGTGGGATCCCAGCCTGTGAGATTTCGGGTGGGGGTGGAGCCATTGTGTTGACACACAGAGAGTTTAAGTGACAGTGTCTTTAATAAAAGCTGTTTCTAGCAAAGAAAGTGACCCAGAGCCGGTGGAGTTTCTCTCAACATCATGCTAAATAAAAGAGATGACGGACCTTGAAAATTGAAAGTTCTCTGCAGGTGACTAAAAGTAATCATCAGAATTGGTTAAATCAGCTGAGATCTAGATTACACTTCAGAGCAGCCAATGTGTTGCAAGTTATTGTAATTATCTAGACACATGATTGTATACTACTTGATTCTCGTTTCACTAGAAACCACAAATTGTCCCCAGTCTTGACCTTTCACAAGCTGAACATTGGGTAGGCAAATAATGAAAAAGAATGTAGCCAGAGAAGCACCCACTATTACAGACTTTCCTGATAAGACAATAGTAACATTTGTTTCACAAAGAATTCTGTGAAGGCCTCTTAGGTTTAGATGAAAAAGGTGTAATACATATCTAGTAAATGGCATTGCATACAAAATTTGGTCACAGGGCATTGGAATCAGACCACATCTGGAGGACCATAGGTCCACTGTTCTAAGTCAGCATTAGATTTTGGACTCAAGAACAACCACATCCTCTTGTCATCTTACGGTCCTGAGCAGATGTCAACGATCAGTATCTGGATAAGATACCACTAGGACATGCATATACATATACAACTCTCCATTCTAAAAGAAAAATCAGGATATACATATAATCAATACAAACACCAAAGACAGCAACTCCCCCCCCCCAAAAAAAAAAAACAACACAATAATACCCAAACCAAAAGAGTTAGATTATAGTTATGGTACTATAGAGTTAGGAAGAAACCAGCAAGTAGTGAGGATAAATTGCTAAGGACAAGAAAGAAAACAGTCTAAGAGGCGTCTCACTTTTCTTTTCTTTCTGAACTTTGAAAAAAACTGTGTATCTGAGATCATTATTTATTACCCACATAGTATAGACTGGATGATTCTCATTGATTATTCCAACACACTTCTTTTAACAGCGTGATCAATCAGTCAGACAGTAGGTGATTATACCTGCTGGTTCAAGGCTAAGGGGGGGGGGAACTAGTCATTTTTAAAGCATGTGACCTCCAGATAGCCTCAAATGCTCCCCATGTCACCCAGCTTTTCCTTCTTCTGTCAGATTCTCCCAGGGACAGATCACTTCTTTGACAGAATCCTTGTACGCCCAATGACTATTCTCCTCTTCTTCCTCAGAGACTATGGGATAGATTTTGCTCTCCAAAGAAACATCCATTTTTATTTGGAAGAAGCTACCGGTAGGAGGCAAAAGCAAAACAAAAGCATCAGTCAGTCACAGTCTAGCTATCTTGCAGAGTAAGAATATCAATCAATCAATCAAAGACCCTAAAGAACGCAGTAAACTTGCAACATTTCAAACAACTAGCTCAGGAGTTCTCATCCTTTTAAAGCTGGGTAGCTACCTCAGATAGCTTCAGGGCCCAGATGGCCATTTTGCCCTTCCTCCACCACATGGCATTTCCTAGTGTGGTGGGGGCACATGAAATGGTGTTGTGGGCCACATCCAACCTGTAGGCCGCAGGTTGAGAATCCTTGAGCTAGTTTAAAGATGAACACTAGGCATTTTTAAATGACCTTAACAATACTAGTGGGCTCAAGCCAGTGGTGGGCTCCAACAAATTTTTACTACCACTCTGTGGGCATGATATGGTGAGTGTGGCCAGAGGAAAAGCCCTGCGATGCACCCGAATTAGGACTACTGTACACTAGAACATCGGATAACATTATGACTTGGTTCCACAAGTCATGACGTTATCCGATTTTTAGCGTTGTCCGATGCATGCATCATACACGCTAAAAAAAAGCCCTGATGTCAGGGACAAACCACTTGTCCCCAAAGTCAAGCTGACCTCAGGTTTGTCCCTGAAGTCATTGCTGCGTTGGATTGAACGCAGCCCGTCCGGGCTGTGTTTGAAGCCTAGTGACGCCCAGGCTAGCTAGCCTGGGCACCGCTAGGCTTCAAACACAGCCCAGATGGGGTTCATAAGAAGCCTAGTGCAGCCCAGTGTGGCTGCGCTAGGCTTCTTCCGAACCCCATCTGGGCTGTGTTCGAAGCCTAGCAGCACCCAGGCTACATAGCCTGGGCGCCGCTAGGCTTCAAACACAGCCTGGGCGAGCTGTGTTCAAAGCTGCTAGGCTTCAAACACAGCCCACAAGGGGTTTGGAAGAAGCCTAGCGCAGCCCAGCGTCATTGCGCTAGGTTTCTTCCGAACCCCATCCGGGCTGTGTTCGAAGCCTGGGGTTCAAAGCGCTGGGTAGCACTAAGGGTCCAGTAGGGTGTGGAGAAGAGGCACTCACTCACACGCCTTGTCACACACCAGCAGACGCCTCTTCTCCAGATCCTACCTGAGCGCAATTGCACACCTAGGCAAAGCTCACCTTGGCCGAAATCACCCCTCCCCTGGGGGAGGTGATTTCAGCAAAGCCGAGCCTTGCCCGGGCGCGCAATTGCGCACCCAGGCAAGGCTCACCTTGGCCGAAATCACACACACACAGGGTGTGTGTGTGTGATTTCAGCCAAGGCAAGCCTTGCCTGGGCACACAATTGCATGCCCGGGCAAGGCTCGCCTTGGGCGACAATCCTCCCCCCCCCCGCACGGGGGGGGATTGTCACCCAAGCCAAACCGAGTTGTGACTGGCGATCCCTAGTCGCAGCTCGGTTCGTCTTGGGTAACAATCCTCCCCCCCCCCCCAATGGGGGAGGATTGTAGCCAAAGCCAAGCCTGTCGGGGGAAATGTGCTCGTGAGCACGCATTTCCCCCAACCCCACTGCACTCGCAACAATTCTTGCAAATACAGTAGGGTCGGGAAAACTGCGTTCTTGCGAGCACAGTAGGGTCAGGGGAAAAGGCTCTCATGAGTGCGCATTTTCCCCGACCCTACTGCGCTCGCAGAGATCGCTGCGGTTGGGGGGTTAATTGGACTACCAAATCCACCCCCCCAACGAGTGGGAGGTGGATTGGGTAGATGTTCTACCCAATCCACCCCCACCCCCCAGACAATTGAATCGGATAACGCTAAAGGATCGTTATCCAGAATCGTTATCCGATGCAAGTTTTTTCCAAAAAACTTGCATCATTATCCGATTCTAGTGTTATCCGATGCAATTGTTATCTGGGGTACTACTGTACCTTATTTCAAAATGTGGACAGGCGGGGCCAGCCAGAATTTCTGCTACTGGAGCAAACCTGCTGATGCCCACCACTGGCTCAAGCACTTTATGCCCTCATCTGAACAAGAATAAATACATTTTTAAGTTTACTTTAGTTTAAGCTAGATCTCATTCAAATCAATCTGCATTAAGCCAACAAGGCTCATAACTTGCGATTAGGCAAAATCTGGTGCATAGCCCTATTCCAGACTACTTTCAGAGAGCACAGATGAACAAGGAATTTTGGACTTGTTTTTTGCTATTTTAAGACACCAAAATAGGGGGCACGGTGCAGGGTCACCTATCAATTGCTGCCCCCATTCCTTTCTGAAATAACTGGCAAGTAAAGCATTGAAAGCAATTACAGTACAGTACTGTACTTGCATTCTGATTATATTATGTTGTTTGTACATCCTATTGAAGAAATGGAAACCTACACACTTGTTGATATAACAGCTCCCATTCATTTCATAGGTCTACCATTTGCAACTTAAATTGGATTTGGTATTTGGAATTAAAGTTTCAGTTTGCTTATTTACTTGTTTTCACCATTTTCTGCAGCAGAAGCTGATTAGCAGCTTATATAAAGCTCAATAAAACTCATTTAGTATAAACATCTTTCCCATCTCTTTCTTAAGCTGATGTGCAACACTCAACTTCACTGGAAAAGGCTGATTCATTACCAGTATTGAAGAAAACTCCCTTGCCAGGCTGACCAGATTCTACATATGAAAGGGACCATCCTGTCCTAAAGTGGGGAGTTTATCTGCATGCTTGTGATGGGACTGACATCAGCTGATAGTGATGGTCATGAATGATTATCTTACTGCTCTGCATGTGTTGTGTTTGCTATATTCTTAACTACTGGCATGTTTTTAATTGGACTTTCTGTGGTTTTAAACTGTTCTATGCTAATGAGGATAAACCACTTAAGCATCCTGTTGGGCATAAAGCAAGTGTACAAATTGAAACAATTAATGTATTTTATGCTTTTTATGGATTATGTTTGCATACCTGAAAAGGAACTTCAGTGTATTTCATGGCAAAATATGAATTTACAACTGACTCACTGCAACCATTTCCTACACATTGGGCTTAGAGACCAATGGATAGAGCTTCCTATCTCAGTGAGGACATGTAACAGTCATGATGTCATCACAGTGTGGGCGGAGCTAACGTCATGATGTTATTATGTGGGTGGGGGCAAAGAATTTTTTTAAAAAATAAAATAAAATAAAAATAAGCACACACACACACACACACACACACACACACACACACACCTCAACCCACCCACCCACCCACAACACAAACCCATAAATAAATAAATAAATAAATAAATAAATAAATAAATAAATAAAAATTACATTAAAATACACCCACCCACCCACCCCAAACATAAATCTGTATTTATGGTACTGTGGTAGTATGTCAATATAGGTAAAGGTATTAAATACACATTAAAATACACACAGACACACCACGTTCAAAGGTGAGTCACTTACCCTGGGGAGCAAACTATTGGGAGCTTCAGGCTAGCAGCTTCTCTTCCTCCTCCCTGTTTGGGAGGACAGCAAGGAGGCTGTGCATACATGCCAAGCACTGTAGGCATGCATGCACACCAAGTGCTTGGCGCACATGCGCAGTGGGGGAACCAGTGAAAAGATAAGCCCTGAAAGTGGTTCCCAAAAGCTGCTACCAGTTCTCCGGGACACTGAGAAAAGTTACTACCAGTTCTGGCGAACTGGTGAGAACCTGTTACATGCCATCACTGCTCGCAACCATTATCTCTCACAATTGGTTGTGGACTGAGGAGAGTTGGAGTCCAACGTCTAGAAAGCTACATGTTCCTCCTCCTCATGTTAGAGCTTGTGATCTTACTGGAAAGTTGTTGTCAGCAATAATAGTTTTATGCAGTGCTTTTGAATGTTAAACACTTTGCAGACATTTCACACTAATTTTTCCAACACAGTGACTTCTGTCTTTGCTACCTCTTAAAACCTGAAAGGGAACAATCCATGGAGATACTCACTTGGACATTTTTTTGGATTTCTGTTGCAGTTGTTGATTCAAATCATCCAATGGCTTGATTTTCCCATGAGTCATTGATGGACACTTGGGTGACAGAGTTGCAAACATGGCTGAGTTCACACATCCCCGTTTCAAGAATTTGCTGAGGGACAAGTTCATCCGGGACTTAGGCAGCAGCTTGAAGTAAGGGCTCATAGGATACTGGGAGATATTGCAGGTCGGTGGTTCAGAATCCATGGAGATCTCAGTGCCTTCTGTGGTATCCCAGTTTCTATCCTTGACAGAGGGACTGTTTAGGAGTGTATTGGTAGATAAGGAGTAACTAGTGCTGTTTGGCAAAGTAATGTGCCCAGAATGCTGAGGAGGACCATGGCAAGAAGAAGGAAGAGTACTGGAAGGAGATAGAGGATCAGAAGTACCAGGGTAAATGGCCAGATGAGGAACTGGAGCAGTAAACTGGCACAGCTGCAGAGGTGAGGGGGAAAGGAAATTATTTAACAATGCAAGAAGTGGCAAAACAGATTCATGAGGAGAAGCAGATTTTGAAAAGAAATTACTGTAGTTCTCTAATTCTTGGTCATTTCACTATTTGTCCACTTAGTACCAAACCCAATACTGTGTTATTCTCATGTGCAAAAACATGGGACCCACTACTGATCTTGTTGAGCCTTCATCACTTACTTACTTTTTTCTTTCAATGATTGTGGCCACCACATGAGAAGATGAGTCACTATCAATTTATGGTAGCCCTAGCAGGGTTTTCAATGTATGAGATGTTCAAGGAATGATTACCATTGCCACAGTTGCCCCCAGGAAGTTATCAAGCAAGAATATGAGTCTAGGTCTCACAAGCACTCTATTAGCCACTGCACCACATTAACTCTCATGAGTCATAAACAAAAGAAACAAGGGTTGTCGTTCAGTTGCACAGTCAAATATGACCCTTTGTGACCCCATGAACCACCACACGCCAGGCTCCTCTATCATCTGCCATCCTCCATAGCATGCCCAGATCTACGCCCACTGCATCTACGATGCCATCTAGCCATCTCATCCTCTGCCACCCCTTTCTCCTTTTGCCTTCAATCTTTCCCAGCATCAGGGCCTTCTCCAGTGAAACAAGGGAGACATTTCCTAACCAATAAATACAGGAAATGATATATCTAAAAGGTGGAGTGAAAAGGTCATCCAATATTTTATGCTAATGTTTTAAAATTAATTACAACAGTCCTGATAAAAATCTCAAACTATGTTTTCACTCAGGATAAAAACCTACTGCTGGCCATATAGCTTCCAGACAGATACTTGATTCATGATAAAACTAACATGACATTGTTAAACAGAATTAAGAATACAGACGCTCATGAAGGAAATTGTGTGAGTCAGTTTTCAGGATGCTCAAGAAAGTTGTTCTTTGAGAGGTCCAAGGCAAACTAGCACTAATGGTGGTGTCTTTTGTGTAATTCTCTGCTCATGAAATGTTAAAACCAAACTATTGATTTCTTGTTATTTTTAAGGTTACACTGAATAGCATAAACAGGTTTGACATTTCTATCTGCATTTATTCATTTATTTATTGGATTTATATACCACCCTTCTTTTCTTGCAGTTTAAAAGGAAAAAACCTCACATCTGTTTAGTAAATGTGTGTGTGATGCAGCCATGATAACTGAGGAATAAATTGCCAGAAGGAAGCAAATTTAGAATGTCAGGATGTTTATCACATAGAAAAGAGTTATTTGGGGTTGGTTACAATGGGGGTTGAAGAAGATGAGGTGTCTTTTGGGGCATTTGGGTGAGTTTTCCAAAGCATACCTCCTCAGCTAATGCTCATAACTGGCTAGTTATTAGAATTCCATATACTGCTGTTAGAACTTCAGCACAAAAGCCCTGCTAGAATTTGTCAAAAGACTGTTTTCCAAACACTGCATAATGAGAATAAATAGCATATTGTTTTATATATGTTTTCTACATATGCACAATGTATTCACATTTCAAAAGAAGGAAGTCAGGAGGGAGTTATAAAGTTATGAAAAGGTGGATTGTACACATTGTTTTTCCACGATGGGATAACATTTGCTTTTAAATATTGTAATTGCAGTAATACTTCCTGATTTTAAATTATTTTTAAATTTTATTTCGCTATGATCTCATCCCACATCATGTAATACTATGGCTGAAATTCTGTTTAACATTCCCAACTTTTGCCCAAAATGTGCTAAGGCTGTTGGGAAATCCCTTTTGTCACCCGGAAACTGTAGAAACTCCACTCCACTACTCCAGGGGAAAGAATCAACCTATGTATCCTTGGGAAACATAAGTCTCTGTAACCTCCTAGAAAACTGAAATAGTAAACCATCTCAGAATATTCTATACCTGGAAAACCCAGCAAAGAATCACCATGGGAATTGACTTGGGTGGCACATAATTATTAGATTTGTATAAACAAGAGTCCTGATTAGTGAACTCCATGCATATGAAGAAGTGGGTTGTAATCTGTGAAACAAATACCAAAATAAATCTGATAAGACCTGAAATGCCACAAGCCCTTTTTTATATATGTGAAAAAAAGATGAAATTAGGTTACATAGAGGAATCTAGGCATTAATTCATGAATCATAAATTTTTTTTAACACAAATTATTTTGATAGTTTAAGTAAGTGTTTGGAGGGAAATGAAATATATATATTCTAGACACGCAGAACCAGGATTTTACAGTATTAATACTGCGTTTCAGTGCAATTTATTGGCAAGTATTATAGTATTTAATTAATAGTCACAAGCTTTAGCCTTACTATTAGGCATAGCAGATGATTGCTTCAGGCAGCAAATTGTTGGTATCAGGAAGAGAACAAATTGTTACTTATTTAAATTAAAATGAAAAGTTTGTTTCTCATGCAACACATGCCAATATATGGAAAGACTTACTAAACTAAGGATATTAAAAGATGGAGGAAAAGGCACTTTAAAATGGTTGTTAATCTCCTTTAAAACAATCATTCTGTTTGCTGGGAAATCACTCGAGCCCAGTGGTAGGATTAAAAAATTGTTTACTACCTACTCTGTGGGTGTGGTATGGTAGGTGTGGCCAAGGTGAAAGCCCTGTGTTATTTCAAAACTTGGATGGGCGGAGTCAGTGAGAATTTCTGCTACCAGTTCTGGCGAACTGGGGCGAACCTGCTGAATCCAACCACTGTTCCAGCCCAACTTCAAAATGTTGAAGCCCTACAATTGGATGCAAAAGACCTAGCATGGACACATATGAAGATCAGGCTGGATCTCTCTTGCCTGTAAGTTAAGAAGATATTTGCCAGAAAATAGATTGTGCTGGGCTGCTCTGCAGGAAGTCCAAAATACTATTTTCCCATGTGATCTCATCCTTAGGTGATCACAATTAATTTACACTCCCTGCAATCTTTGATCTCATCCTACAGGTTTGTTATTGTATAAACTCAGGGTTATGTGCAGTGGTGGACTCCCCAAAAAAATTACTACCACACTGTGGGCGTGGTATGGTGGGCGTCGTCGGAGGGAAAGCCCTGTGTTGCACCCAAATTAGGACTTTATTTTAAAACTTGGGTGGGTGGGCCCAGCCAGAATTTCTGCTACCATTTCTGGCAAACTGGTACAAACCTGCTGATGCCCACCACTGGTTATTTGTATATTTTATACTACTAATAATGAATTTTTAAAAATAATTTCTATCTATCTATCTATCTATCTATCTATCTATCTATCTATCTATCTATCTATCTATCTATCTAGACAGCTGTATATACAATGTTGGACAGTTGTCTGGTTATCATCATCATCATTATTATTATCATTATCCTTAGAACTGCAGAGCTAGAACATGCTATGATTCATTGAGTCCAATCCCTGTCAAGGAGGCACAGTGGGAAATCAAACCTCTAACTTCTGGCTCTGCAGCAATTATCTAAACCACTGAGCTAGTTGGAGTTGCTTTGTGTTCAGCTAGTGCCGTGATGGCGAACTTTGGCACTCCAGGTGTTCTTGGACTTCAATTACCAGAAGCTCAAGTCAGCACTCCTGCTGATCACGGCTCCTGGGAATTGAATTTCAAGAAAACCTGGAGTGCCAAAGTTTGCCACCACTGTTTGCATCTGTGGTTTCAGGCACTTGTTGCTTCAGCCCATCCTTAGAGAAGAGAGGGATATATACCGTCACATGTGAGCTATCACTGTTATGCTCAACTGCACTCTCCCCTTTTCTATAACAGAGTCCTGTCACATCCAAGTATATGTGGTAGGCTAATCAGCCTGTGAGACCATAATACAATTTGGGTTTGTCCTGTTATGAAATATGGAAGTTCCACAGGAAGACATTTAGAGACATGACACTGAAATAGTAGGTCATCTTCCAGTGGTTCCATATAGATGTTTGCTAGACAGCATGCTATACAGGCATTGTATATCTGTATGTAGCCATGGGTGTTAATTTAAAATAACACATCCTCTTGAGTTTTTGCATGTTAAGACGTCTGTCAAAAAACAAAGTCTGCTAAAGTGCTGAAATGTCATTAGAATGATTGCAGTTGCTTTCTATAATGTTGCCGATTGCAGAATGGCCCCTGAGTCTCATTGTTCTCCTTAAAACTGCTGTATTTGAAACATTTATGCCCCAGAGGAGGGTGAGCTTCATTTCCCATGTAGGAGATGGAGAAAGAAGATGACCTGGGGCTTGTTCTGGGGCTCAGAAAATACCATATACCTGAATCTAAGCCAACCCAAATATAAGCCGAGGTACCTAATTTTGACCCTGAAACCCAGGAAAATAGATTGACCCAAGTATAAGCCGAGAGTGAGAAATGCAGCAGCTGCTAGTGAATTTCAGTAATTAAAATACATTAAAATACAGTAATATTAATTATTTTAGTGATTTTTAAAAAAAACTGTACTTGTACCACCCACCAGTCGTGGCGCTGCATGTAAAGTGGGTGGGCAGGTCAATTGAACTGAGGCAGGAAGTGTTGCTCTAGCCTAGCCTCTTGCTCCCCTTGCAAGGAAGGAGAATGGCTTCTTCCCTCCGTTTTGGACACATTGAGCAGGGACAAAGGCATGAATGTGCAGTAAGTAAAATCCTTTCTTTTTCCACACCAGTTTGAAAGGGGGATATGATTGCATTGTAGAGCTTCTTTCTTCATTTGCGGTTTTCCATAGGAATTAATTGAAAACAAACCAGAATAGGAGCATTTGATTTTCAATGTATTCTAATGGAAAATCGCAATTTGCACCCTCTTCTGGCCAGTTGTGTAATTACGCCTCAGATTCTTTTGCCACGGAAGTCCCGAAACTTACTTTTAAAGTGCCGAATAACTTTTTTAAAACCCATATTTGTGGACCTCGTAGTTGTTGACCCATGCATAGACTGAGTCTCCTTTTTGGACCTCATTTTTGGGGTTAAAAAACTCAGTTTATATTCAAGTATATACAGTAAGGAACTTACATTGCAGTATTGTAGAGGTCTTTTCTGAACTTCTGTGGAGCAATGAGTCCATATGGTGTAAACTGGATCAAAACTTAGCATAGGATGCCTTAATCCCATTTCCTGAATTATTTTTTTCCCTCATGTCATTACTGGCTTGAGGATGTCATGCTTGATAGTGACTTAACACATGAAACATTGGTTAGAAAATGCTATGCTATCCCAAAAAGGACACTCATCAGGAGATATGGATGTTTGATTTGAGACAGACCAAAATTTAGTGTTGCATACACATCCTAATCATCATTAATTCCTTGGTACATTGTCCATTATTATTATGGGCATCTTGAGAGCCTTGCACACAAGACTTGCACTAGACCTGGTGCAAATCTATGCCATCACATAGGAATCATATTCTAAAGCTGTGGGTGAATAATTTGAAGTGTCCCAAACTTTAACTTAAGGGTGTACTCCCCCAGCTCAAATAGAAAGTTTGGGGACATTGCCAATTTTTATTTAAAATATGAGATCATAAAACTTCAAGAATCAAAAATGACAAACCTACATATTAGTCTCTAAAGAAGCTACACTGTTGCTACAAAATCATTGCAGTTGTCATTATCATCTGTATGTCCACAACCAAAGAACAGTTATGGCCATCTCTAGGACAGCACATGGTTCAGGAAGCATCTGTCAGATTTTTTTACTTTTTTGAGTTTTGCAATTCATATGTTGAATCAAAGATTCTTCAAAGATGAAGAAGAAAAATTAATGTAACACAGGGGTGCCCAAACTACAGCCCACAGGTTGGATCTGGACCCTGATGCCAATTCACCTGGCCCACGAAGTCCTCGTCACTCCCGAAAGCGGACATAAAATGTGCCCGTACGGGCGCATTTTGCTTCCGCTTCCGGGAGCAATGATCCAGCTCATGAGCCATAGTGACTGGCCACCTGAAAAACATGGCCCAAAAAGTTTGGGCATCTCTGATGTAAAATCCAAATGTAATTTTTTTAAAATGTGAGAATGAGATGCAACCGAATTATGAGCAAATACACACAAAGTTGAAAAGACTGGAGATATATTAGTTTCTCCATTCTTAGTTACTACATAGAACTGGGCTGGCCCTATTGGACACAAGAAGAGATCTTGAAAGGGGATGCATCTTTGTTTATTTCACTTTCCATTCCTCACCAGGCATATGTTTTATTTCATTTAAATATTTTTACCATACCCTGTGACAAAAGATCTCAGGATAAAACACAGACAACAAAACAACACTAAAGAATGTAATGTTTTCCTTCTCTCAATTCTCCCATACAATTGAAGGCATTTCCAAGGCTCATAAAATCCTGGAATCAGCCCCATGTTCTGACTTCTTCTGCATCCCTCACTTGGCCATCAACATATAAGATGACTTGTGTTACTGCAACTAAGTTTTCTCAGATGCCTTTGGCAATTAAGTGTCATCTCCATTGTGTGACAGATTGTGCTTTATGGCTTATGACAGGAAAAGATGTTTTAAGGAACAGATAGCAATATATATATATATATATATGAACAGTAAATAAGTAAAATAATGAAGAAGGCCGTGCTGTGGTGTGAATCATGTGAAAATGCCATTCAAGGGCTACATCTATATTGAAAGAAAGGCTCCATGACTCCAGCTATGACACTAGTTTGAATTAAGAGAAATTTTTCATTTCCTCCACAATCATCTTGTACAACATTTTAATCTCAAATGGCACAAGGCTCTCTCTTTCACACATGCCCCACTTTCAGTGCAGTTCTGACAGATAAAATGGTGTCATCTTGCTCATGGGATCAAGCAATTTAAAATCTATGCAGTGCATTTCTTTGTTTTGCTTTAAAAAGAGTGTATTGTTTCCTATAGACTTTTTAAAAAATATATCTTAGTTACTTTTCTATAAAATTATATGGAAAGTGATATGCAAAATTTTTAAAAAATTAGGAAATGATAAAAACGTTGGGTTACAGGTAAGAAATCATTAAAATCTTTGCTACTCCCATCCAAATTATGCATGGGGAAAATCTCCTAAATTAGAAATGCTTAAATGGAAGTGGTAGGAGGTTTATCCATGCATATTATTGGTACAGATCAAAGCCAGGAAAATAGGGGAAACCAGAAAGGATGGTGATGAAAACCAGCTAGAAGTGATGTTAGACATACAGCAAGAGATGTACAAAAAAATCATTGTATTTTGAGATCACCACTTTTAAGGGAAAAACCACATGGGTAAGGACAACACTGGAGCAAATTTTCTCCACCCGTCTTGTTCCTGGGCAACAACCCACTTGCCCAAATTTGCACTCCGTCCAAGATCTGGTTTATGAAGGGGAGTTTGCAGAAGAGGAAATGCTTACACAACCATCCTCGTTCAATCACAGCAACGAAACAGGGCTCCAACTTTTGTTTAATGTAATTTCACATTACTGTATAGTTTTGTTAATCGGTGCAAAATGTTTATGTCTGTTAGGCTGTGTAAAGTAGGAGTACATATTCTGTAAAAAAATATATAATTATGCCAAGTATTTAAAGATGGCTTTATTTTTATCCTGGTTTTCTTTATTTTGAAGAATGTTTTCTTCTCAAGTGAATGCAAAGGCTCCAGCTGTGCAGTGGGAATAACATGATCAGACATGGATTGCTTCTGATTAAAGACTTTTGTGTGTGTGTGTTTTCGGGGTGCACATTGCTTTCAACTAATGCAAAGAAGTCACACGTGGGAATTTGCTGCTGCCAATGACAACATTCCCATTGTGCTTCTCCCCATGCCCAGGATAAAGATCGAATATGGCCCTTTCTAAATAAATTTATTTTCTAAGCAGTTAAAGGAGGACTGCAAGGTTTAAGCGATAGCTGGTAAATGTCCTGGACATTTCGTACTACCTGAACATTATGATCTCCATTGGAGACCCTCTGCCAGATTCCTGACCTGGCGAGACAAGGCAGGTAACTTCTGGAGAGACAGCCTTGTTGGTGATGACATCTCATCTTTAGGACTTCTCTCCAAGCATATCTGAGATGTGCCTTTTAAAAATCTCGTTAGGTGTCACCTAATATTTAATATGACTTTTATCTGAGCTTTTTAAAAATATCCAATTTTTAAAATTATTGTTTGAAATCCTCATTTTTATTATTTTTACTGTACTGCACATGTTTATAGGAGCCAGATTGTCTGTGTCCCTGGGCAAGCTACAGAGTCCCACAGCGCCCTACAGAAGAAAGGAATAGAAAACCACTTCTGTGTATTCTCTACCTAGAAAACTCTGGAACAGATTGCCATAAGTCAGCACTGACTTGACTACACACCATTGTTATTATTATAAATGTTTTGGGAAATATTGCACAGATACTGAGTTAACTTTGTAGGTGCTGACAACAGTGGCTGATTTATCATGAGGTCCGTGTGGTGAATTTAAGCCACCACACCTTGGAGAGCAGAACCAAGTGATGTTTTGTTTTTTTAAACAAGTTTTCTACAGGCCTGATTTCTTTGCATACTAGGGTGGCCTGTAAGTCCCTGTCTTCTCTGTGGTCATGCATGCTTTCTCCCCAGGATTCACCCCGCCCCTCTGCCCTGCAGTCCAGTGGGAGTGCTTCCTCCCTCATCCCAGCACAGAGTTTGCCCTGCCCCCTCTGCCCAGCAGGAGCACATCCTCCCTCCCCAGCAGAGCACTGCTCTCTACGGGTCAGGTCGGGACTTACAAGCCACCCTGTAGAACAGTGAGGTGAAGAAGCATGAAATGATACTTAAATTCTGTCCCCCACCCCCATGAACCTAAGTTCTTATGCACACTTACTTAGAGGTAAGATTCTCTTTCTTTCTTTCTTTCTTTCTTTCTTTCTTTCTTTCTTTCTTTCTTTCTTTCTTTCTTTTTCTTTCTTTCTTTCTATTTATTTTCTGATTTATTTTGCCACCCAACTTGGAAGGCTCTGGGCGGCTCACAGAGAATAAACCAATCGCAGTTTAAAAAGCAGTTTAAAAACTCATTAAAACTACTAACGAGGGTTAACAAAAGTTACCCCAACCCTTACAGATTAAAAAAGATTAAAAGAGAGTGTGTGTGTTCTTACTAAATTAGCCAGCAGACCAGGGTCACCACGTCTCTGGTGCCCCACACCTGCTTTGCCAGCCAAGTTTTTAAGCATAAGCGCATAGGATATGAATGTGAACACTTAAAATCAGGGTTTAAATGATGAGTTTCTAGAAATCATTAGGCACTATTACTGTTCCTGGTTGAAGGGCCTAATTAAACCATTTAAATACACATTTATGAGACAGCCCATTATCATCAAGACATGAAGCAAGACTTAATGTTGACAACACAAGTAGATACTCACATAACTTGGGGAGGTAGCAATGTTTGTTTCAGCAATGGCTAAAAAGCACTCTGGCACCGTTTAGATGAACAAATTGATTTTCGTATTAGCTGAATTGCAATCCACTTCTACAGACTGATGAAGCGCACTGTGTATCTGAAGGTGGATTGCAATTCAGAAAAGCTCAATGCAAAGTAAATTTGTTAGCCTCAAAATGCCACACTGCTTCTGTTACTGTTTCCATTTAATTTGATATTCTCTTAAAACCATGCTTTTTTCAAGTACTCATGGCATGGAGCATTATACCTTACACAGAGGTTCTCAACCTACGGCCCACAGGCTGGATCTGGCCCATGGCACCAACTCATCTGGCCCACAACCTCCCTCCAGCCGCTGCTTCCGCTCCCACCAGCAGCAGAAGCGGCAGCTAGAGCTACGTCACGGGCCATATGAGTTGGTGCCATTCAGTTCCTCTCAGCCGGTAAGCAGGGAAGTGGCGTGGTGGGGGGGGGGGAGTGGTGTGTGGCTCAGGGTGGTCAGTGGTGCATGTGTCAGTGTGGGTTAAGTGGTAGGTGGCTCACGAGTGGTCCTGCTTCTGCCGGCAGTGTGGGGAAGGGGGGGCTCGGGGTGGTCCCGCCGCCACTGGCAGTGGGGGAGAGTGGTGTGGGCTCGGGGTGGTCCTACCACCCTGAGCTCCTACCACTCCCCCTCACCATCACTGACAGCGGTGACACTTATCCGACCCTCCAACAGTCTGAGAGGTCCAGGCCCCAGCTTTAAAAGGTTGAGGATCCTTGCCTTACAGCTTCTTTGATAAATATTTTTACCAAAGAGATACAAACCAAAGTGATAAAAGTAAAATCGTGGATGGAACAATGACATATGGAAAAACAGACAAAAAATGTGATGGACAAGCAGAAATAATGGTATCACTTTTAGTTTTATTTGACTGGAGAAAATAAAGGAAATAAAACATGCAAATATGAGTGAGGAAGAAATAGAGCAGCATTCAGAAATTGTAGTAGAAGCCTACTGTTTCTTCATTTACAAGACAGTAAAGGCTAAATGGTCTTGGACATTTAGCAAAAAATGTCAAGCAATGACATCATATGTACATCAGGTTTTGTTGTTGTTGCACAAAATAACAAACTAGGAAGACAGTATGGCACTAGAGGTCACAATAGGTTTACAACTGTACTGTTTCTTAAATTTTATAAAAGAAATCATAGTCGTTGCATTTTCAAACTTCAGATTTATATGGATTTCTGCTTGAAAGTCTAGCAATGCTTCTTGGCTATATTTAAGCTGCTTTGATCTAATAGATATTATCACTCCTAACTGTTTTAAGATCACAATCATAGTATCTTTTCATGGCCTTTTGATAGTCATATTTTTAATTCTGCTGTTATCCCTGGGATTCCTAAAGTCTGTCTGGTACTTTGTAAAAGTTGATGAAATGCAGTGACAAAGAGAACAGAAAGCTCAAGCAGATGAATCAAATGACAAAGACTGAAACTGTGTAGTCATACTAGACTGATAGGAAAAAAAACAATTCAGGTGGTAAGAACCTAATGAGAACTTATATGATCTTTAATTCCAATAATTGCTCCTGGAATATTTTGAATACTTCTTGACCCAGACTCATTCATGTTACCCATTTAATTATCTTCTTCTGAAGTAAGGTAGCAACTGTCTAACAATCCACTCAGCTCAGGCAGGAGCAACTGGGCAGAAGACAGCTTTTGTCTCAATTCCTAAGAGATCAGTTTCCCCAAACAATTCATTGACTGAAACCCTGTTGTACATTGCACACAGGCATAGAGGCAAATTGCTATACCTCAAGAAATATAAATTTGAACTAATAAATAAATAAATAAATCTCTGTAGGCATTATCTCTTTCACACTGAGCAGCATAACTCAGCATGTCACAGAGAATGCCTTCCAAAAAACCCAACTCTTCTGTGTAACATGCAACAAGATTTCAGCCATTAGTTGGACTGGCCAAACCTTTCTTCTCTGCTCCTCCTTTCTTCCCCATTTCTTCTCTATCACAGGAGAAACTTTGATAATGTTACCTACAGAGGGAGATTGTCAGTAAAACACTCTCTACTGTGGCTTGTATGGTTTCAACACAATGAGACACGTTGGTCAAGCCATGAGGCAGAAGCAGAACATATTTACGGTAATTACTAAAGATTTCTCCCTGCTCTTCACATCATCATTATAGGTAAAGGTAAACGTCTCCCATGGTCGAAAACTAGTAATATCTGACCTTAGGGTGCATAGTGGCTCATCTCCATTTACAGCCAAAGAGCCATTGCCATCTGCATCTGCAGACATTTCCATGGACATGTGGCAGACATGACTAGAAACCGGAGCACACAGAACACTGTTACCTTCCCACTGAAGCAATACTTATATATCTACCTGCAATTTCTTGCTTTTGTACTGCTAGGTTGGAAGAAGCTGGGGCACATGATGATAGCTTACTCTGTCACACAGCACTCGGGGCTTGAACTGCTGACCTTCCAGTCGTCAACCTCAGCGTCTTAACCACTACGCCACCACGGCCCTACTCACAGGCATAATTTATGGAAAGGGTGTTGACCTATGTGTGCCTGTCTGTCTTTGTAGTGAGGAACTTGAACAAATATCCCTAAGTTCCAAAAACACAAGATTGAAGTATTGTCTAAGCCAGGGATTCTCAACCTGCAGCCTGTGGGCCAGATGCAGCCCATGACACCATTTCATGTGGGGGGCCCACTACCCCCACCATACCAGGAAGTGCCATGTGGTGGAAGAATGGTAAAATGGCTATCCACCCCCCAAAGCTGTCTGAGGGAGCATGACCTGGCCTCTGTCTTTAAAAGGTTGAGAACTCCTAGTCTAAGCTAAGGAGCAGGATAACAGCCAATGCTACCCAATGGACTAGTTCGATGTAAAGAGGCAGGTAGTAGTAAACTGGCTGAGTTAACCCAGGCTTGGTGGGGGAGTCTTTCACCTGCACTAACCGATCAGCTGCTACTACCGGTATATTACTACTGACAGATATATATTCGACATTTATTCTCACAACAGCTGAATAAAAGACATGAGCAGAAGGAAGCCAGTCTGGGATAAGACAGTCAAATAACTTGCCACATCCTACCTTAATTGTTTCAAGAAATCACCATACAACTGCTTATAAGAGTGGGCGGCCTTAGACATCCGTCTTATATGAATGTCTCTCCTTTGCTTTCCAGCAGCACCATGCTTCCCAGAAGGAAACAGAGGTTTCCCATTAGGCAGAGTGGTATGGCCAACTCATCGCAGGGAGTGGATTTTCACCACTAGAAGAGGAATGCAGAGTACTATTTTGTTGTCAGCAATGGGGAAAGGGGCTTATGGGGTCTATCACTCTCTATCTATCTATCTATCTATCTATCTATCTATCTATCTATCTATCTATCTATCTATCTATCTATCTATCTATCTATCTATCTATCTATCTATCTATTTTAGCCTCATGAACCAAAACAATATGGCTAGCTTTGAGTGCTATCTGCATTGATTCAAGACACTTATGTTACACACACACCCGTCCTCAGGCAGCCACATGTTTCAGACTTGCCCTCCTAAGAGCTGATTGGACACTTTTCTGCAATAAAAAGTAAAACGGATTTTGGACTAGGGGGAAAATGTTCTTCAGCTGTCAGCATTTCCTTAATACAAAATAAGGTGGTTCCTGCAGAACACAAATTGGCTTTATACAAATTTGTTTAAAAATAACAGGTACAGTATCTGAACCTGGACACCTGACAGTGCTCTCTATGACCAAGTTGTGGGGTGGTACTTAGAACTCTCTCAAATGAACCAGGAGATGCCTAAAGTTATTTAGAGCATTTGAAGTGTATGTCACGTATTCGGACATGGTTGCTCTGCGTGTCTATTAATCTGGACCAAGAACAATCCCTTAACTCCATGCTTATGCTTATTAATACTGAATTAAATCCCTACATATTTCACAAGCCTGTTTCTGAAAAGGAAATGGAAATAATCTACCTTTTATTAATTTTCACCACACTAAAGGTAAGGTGATTAAGTTGTATTAATGACTGTCGAATACGGATCTTTATTTAAGATTCTCCAGGACTCCTATTCTCTCTCTCCACTCTATTCGTACACCAGAGTAGCCTGAACTTTTCTTCTCCAACTGAGAAGAAAACAACCAGACAATGTGGTGTTGAACCTCCAGCTGTACAGCTGGAAACCAGATTCAGTTCTGTCTTGTGTCTCACGGCACACTGTTTTATTCTTCCCTTTTCTCCCATCACTCTCGGGCAGTGAGAGAACAGGCAGCCCAGTTGCCATGGCACCTAGACTTTTGAATGTTTAGGTCTGGGGAAGGATGTTGCAAGCCGTTTGCGGAAAATATTGTTTTCTTGGCTTCCCATTTGAAATGGGAAGAGTCAACGTGAGGCTCTCGCAAGGGCGACTCGTCTGCCATCTGCATTCTGTGGTTTTGGGGTTTTTTTTAAAAAAAAGAAAATCAGCCAGGGTTTATGAAGTGACAGCGCTCTGGATGCCATGGCAACAGCATCACTGCTGTGGGGAGGGGGGGCAGAGGCAAGAGAGAGAAAGAGAGAAGAAAGGGCACCTCCATTGTGAAGCACCACTGGCACCTGCAGGCTGGGGGGAGTAAACACAACCGTACGGGTGGCCATTATCCCTCTTGCCAGGCTGCTCCATCTTCCCCCTGCAAGGGACTTTAGAGCACCGGGGGCTGCCCTACTTAGCAGGCGGGGCCTCCTGTTTGAGCTGGCTTCTGCGATCCAGCTTGCTCATAACCTGGGTGATGTCCACGTTGGCCGCTGCTTCTTTCGCCTTGGCTTCTTCCTCCTGTTGCCTCAAGATGACCGGGCTGGGGCTGGAGCGGAGGTGTTTGCGCCCGAACGGATTATTAGAGCTAAAAGGAAACAGAGGGCAAAAACAAAACAGGGTTACTGATGATGGCAGATGACAAGGAAAAGCAAATATATTTGGAGGTGGCGGGATAGGCAGAGGGTGGATGAGATTGGGGTGGGGTGGAGGATCACATCAAAGCAGCTGTGTGCTGATGGGTTAATCAGCAGCAGTTTACAGAATCAATTATCCAGGAGTTGCATTCTTTAAACTCATCGATTTGTTTATAAGGAATGAATTAGACCGGGACTGAATCAAACTGAAAGGCAGACAGCAGCTGCTGATAAGACTGGATTCACACTTCGCCTCACTTTCATCCTAAATGAAACACAGTTTATGCACTATTTTTTTTTTCAAAATATAGCTTTTTGCTGCACACTTTTTATGGCAAATGTCTTTGCACACTAGCGATGCACATTGTAATCCCTTGCAGAAAGTACATGATGGATAGGCAATATGCATGTACGTAGATGAAAAGAACAAAACACCCATATCCATGGGTTTGGAAACGCTGATTAGGATTGAGGAATGAGTACCTGTTACTTGTAGGTGTAATTGCTACCTGTTGTGGGGAAACACTTTTATTAAATCAATATACATGCAGCAAACATCCCCCAGGTAAGAGAGAAAGCAGTTCTACATAGTTACAGTAAGAAAGGTAAAGTGGCAGTCTCTAATGGGCAATATTAACAGTACCACAGAAAAATATGAGCAAACTGCTAATTATCCAAGAGAGCCTGAAACATGACTGAAACATCCTAGAATTTCTTGAAGGGATAGGCTGAAATTGGCAATTACTGTTTGCAGTAGTAACATCTGCTCGCTGAGTGTGTAAAAATAATCTCTCTGGATCGAACAAACCACATTTCTAGAACATAATAACTGATTTACAGAGATATGCAGTCTGAAATCCACATCAAAGCATAATAGCAGACACCAGCACTGCTGTTATTAAGGTTGCAAGCCAAATTATGTTCTATTGTGCTAGGAGACGGGCAAGGCTATATCCTTTGGTCTTCCACATACATACTCATACAGATGTTTTAAATCAGGGGTGCCCAAACTATGGCCCATGGGCTGGACCCGGCCCCCCGACACCAATTCATCTAGCCCATGCCACCCTTGCCGGATGAATTGGTGTCGGGGGTTGGATCCAGCCCGTGGGCTGTAGTTTGGGCACCCCTGGTTTAAACAGAGAAAATGGCAGCATAAAAATCTATCTCATGCAGTTGCAAAACAGATTGCAAGGCACATTTTAATTCCACTTCTAATGGGAGGAACCACTTGACCGTCCCACTGAACCACATGACTGGCCCACGGTCCGAAAAGTTTGGGCACCCTTTTTAAATGATGATAGCTCACCACTTTCCCAGCTTACACTTACAACTATACATTTGATCTTTGCCAGCTATATGACATGATTTTAATATGTCTGTTTAGCCCATAAAAATATTTATCAGTACACAGTGAAAACTGCAAAGAGGAAACTTTACTCCTTAGTTCTTTCCATGCCTAAATCAAAGTGGTGGTCTCTGGAAAGAAGCCATATACTGCTGGATATTAAATCAATATTAGGTAAATGAGAGCCAGGCCTTCAAAAATTGTTTGTGTTTGAATAAGGAGCTCCTTGGGGAGGTTTGTATGGAAACGAGAAGGTAAATTGTTTCTAGAATTATGGGTGCTGTATTAAATATTTGCTCCATTAAAAGTGGTCTTCTTATTGACCAGCCTGGAAACTTTTCCCAAAAGCAGCTCCATTTAACTATGGAGCAGAAATAGATGGGTGGAATGGCTCTCTCTGGCTGCAAAGCTTGAGCATTCATAAAACTTTTCTTTAAAAACCCTTCAGTTATTTCTCCTGTTGACCCAGCATCCTTGATTTAAGTAAAAGGATGGTTTCCCTTCAGTTAGAGCCCATGTACTTAAAATATAATGTTCTATTCAACCATCTGGAGAAACTGAAAGATACCCTGGACAGTCAAAATATCAAAAAAAATGTGCTATAAAACTGAAGATGAGCTACGAAATTCCATAATTTATTCCAGTACTATACATTGTAGATCTTTCCAAAGCTGGCATTGAAATTCAAAATTGGACCTATGACCAAAATATTAAATTGTTTTTCCTGAGCTTATGTTAACACCTACATGCTTTGAAACCATGCCAATTACCATAATACTGTACCATCAAATTCTGTTGGTGCTGTGAGGTTGTGTTGGTAAAGCTGAAAGACCTCCTTAATTGAGCTTTCTATTCTCTAGGTAGCAGCCAAAGAACTAGAATTTTATTTTGCTGTACAAACTGACCCTTTTATTATCAACCAATAAGAAGGGAATCATGGAATTAGACATACCTGTTATAATAACACTAATTATATGCTGTAAAGTCAGTTCTGACTTATGACAACCCTCTCCAAGTTTTCCTAGGTACTGTATATTCAGATGTGATTTATTATTCCCTTCTTCTAGGGTGTACTGGGGCTATGCAGCTTACCCAAGTCTACACAGGCTGACTTTTCTTCTGCAAGGCTCAATGGGGAATTATACTCCCAGGAACTGGCTCTGCAGTCAGATACCAAATTCATGGAGATATCATTAGAGCTATTTAAATGTTACATACAAAATCAGTAATGGAATGGTCGCTTATCAGGGAAAAACATATTCCTTCTGTCCTTCTCTTTGAAATTAGAATACAGTAATTGCCAAATTTTTAACAATATCCATTAGACAGAAATACTACCTAGTCTACTCTAGGAAATAATTGTGGGTTTTTTTTAGCTCCTAAAAAGATAGTCCCCCTTTCTTTCTCCTTGCCTTTCTGGCTGCTGGCTATGTTGAGTACAGATGCGGTACAGATGCAGTAGAGCTGAATACCTATTTGGCTGTGGAAACTCATGAATGGGTAAAACCACTCCTCAAATATCAGTCATCTCAAAAGCTCTACTTAGATTGCTATGAGTTGGATCCAACTTGATGACACACATCAACAGCAACAAATTACATGAGGAAAAATGAGAGGCCTTCCATACAAGTTGTTTGCATAGAAAGTGAGAACATGCACATTCTGATCTTTGAGAAAACACTATTATTTAAGTGTTTCATGGTGTCGTAAAATACTTCAGGACTTTGCTCATAAGAAGCAGTATCAAAATATTACAAATAAAGCAGCAAACAATGTAGGTATGCACTATGCATTTTATTATTTTTGTTGTTGGTACTGCTGCTTTTGAATGCCAATCAGTCAGCCTTCCAACTGGGCTGTGGTAAAATAGTTCCCATGACAACCAGAAGCGGTAAAAGGTGCAGCTAACTCGGATCAGCTACATGTTAAGGTTCCCTACACAAAAGTAGGGGATTTGTATGTTACTAGTCAGATCATATATAAGATGTTGTTGAAGTAAAAGTCTTTTACCACCATAACAGCCAACCTACTCCTTCCTGGAGTTAAACATCTGGAGGCTGCTACAGCAGACATTCCCACTCCACTGAAATGCTTAATTTAAATTGTGCAGATATCTAAATCATAGTAATTTTTGCTCAGGCCCCAACATTTTGTTTTTAGGGCCCTCATTTAAATCCATAGCAATCACTCCATAATGATGTGCCATGCAACTTGCCTTTTTTTCACTACTTCTTGTGGTACAATTGCCTTGGACAACATTTCCTTGTATACTGGAGACTTTAAGTAACGACCATAAGAATCCTACTGGGGAGAAGAAAAGGAAACTGGTAGTTATAGATTACAAGCATCCTAATTAATATAATCTCTCGTTACAGCTGTTTAGGAGTCAAAGAGGCTGGGAGTGGGAGACAGGAAAGAGGAGAATCTCATAAATGGCACAAGAGAACATCTCTTCTTCCCATTAAACATGTATGTATTACGAAAACTAGTGGTTAAATTAATCCCATGTGGTTAGAAGTCGTAACCATGCCGGAGCCCTTTAAGTCATTTTCTCAAATGCCAAAGCATCTTGTAAGTGTTGGGAAAGTTCTTACCCTGCCTAGGAGGAATGAAACATACTGTTAGTGTCTCTCCTCCACTTTTCAAGTGTATGTTTTAATGACTTAAGATTGAAAATAAGGAAAGGGGGTCATATTATTATTAAAGTACAGTCAAACCTCGCATAAAGAGCGTTTCACTTAAAGAGTAACTCGCTTACAGAGCAGAATTTTCTCTGAATGGTCGCTTCGCTTAACAAATAAAACCAACCAAAAACTCGCTTAATAAATAAATCAGGGTTCGCAATCCCCCCCACAATTGGTCACTTACCATGGTGTTTCACTTAAAGAGCAAACTCGCTTAAAGAGCAATCCTGTGGAACACATAATGCTCTTGAAGCGAGGTACAACTGTATCTGTTCTGCAAAACCTCAAGGAGTACAGCTTAATCACTAGCAGCCAGTGTTGGGCTGGCCCAACAGGCTACTGGACTCAGCCTGGGGTGCCCCCCAGTACCATGGTGCCATCCTTGGGTGCCAATCCAAAGAGGAGAGCTGCGATGCCCTGAACGATCGAGCAAATGAGCAGGGCTCCATGTTCCTCTGGCTGCCTTCCTCCTCCTCTGCCACCAAAAATAAGCTTACAAAAGCAGCTCCATTTACAGTGGAGCCGCCGTGGCTTAGAGGTTGCAATTTTGCCTTGTAAGCAGCAAGTTGCTGGTTCGAATCCCCAGAGGAAAGTTGAAATTAGAAGGCGAGTGGAATTGTATATACAGTAATACCCTGATTAACGTTTGCACCGCACAATGCTAAAACCAGATAACGTTGGGAAATCTTGGGGAAAATTTGCACTGCACAACGTTAAATTAACATTGTGCTGTGCATCCATTTCCCCCCAGATTTCCTCGGGAGATCTTTGACCCAAAGCTGGCAGGGCTGCTCTCCACCTGAGAAGCGCCTTCCCAGGGGGAGACCAGCCCTGCCGGCTTTGGGACAGAGATCTCCGAGGTGCCCTCGCTGTTTCGAGGCTTGTCTTGAAACAGCAAGGGCACCACCGGAGATCCAAGCCCCAAAGCCCACAAGGCTGGTCTCCCCCTGGGAAGGCACTTCCCACGCAGAGAGCAGCCCTGCCGGCTTTGGGACTTGGGTCTCCTTTCACCTGCCTCCTCGAAAGGGAACCGGAGATCGGACACTTTGATCCCCAGTTCCCTTTCTGAAGAGGCAGGTAACCCACTCAGCCCCAGACAAGGCTTGTCTAGGAAGGGAAGGGGCCAAGCACACCCACAGATTGTCCTGGAAGGGAACAGGCATTCCCTTCTAGGAGAAGCCTAGTCTCACCTGCGCACACCTGCAGTTTGTCCTGGAAAGGAAGGAGCCAAGAGCTTGGACCTTTCCCTTCCAGGACATAAAAAAACTGCTTATCTTTGCATGGTCAAACTCAGGCATAAGCCAATCCTAGAAGGATTGAAAAGTAGAGACATCACCTTGCAAACAAAAATTCATATAGTCAAAGCAATGGTATTCCCTATGGCAATGTATGGTTGTGAGAGCTGGACCATTAGGAAAGCTGAGCACAGAAGAATAGATGCCTTTGAGATGTGGTGTTGGAGGAGAGTTTTGAGAGTCCCCTGGACAGCGAGGAGAACAAATAGGTCAATCTTAGAAGACATTAACCCTGACTGCTCCTTAGAAGGTCAAATAGTAAAGATGAAGCTGAAGTTCTTTGGACATCAAATGAGAAGAGAAGATTCACTTGAGAAGGCCTTGATGCTGGGAAAGGTGGAGGGCAAAAGAAAAAGGGGGGGCAAAAATGAGATGGCTAGATGGTATTGTAGACACAATGGGCACAAAGCTGAGCGAGTTGAGGAGGATGGTGAAGGACAGAAGTGCCTGGCGGACAGGGGTCCATGGGGTCACAAAGGGTCAGAATTGACTGTGCGACTGAACAACAACAGAAGGATCTGCACCAACTATTTTTCTTTCTCATGTCAGGAGGCATTGGGAGTACATGAAAATATTATTTGATTCAAATAAAATTACTGCAAGACTTATGTATGGCTCAAAAAGACTATTTGGATCGCAAAGCATCATGACAAACCTTTTTCATCAACATGTAAATATGAGTCTGTGCAGCGTCTAAGACATAGCGGTGAGGGTGTTTGAGGCCTCTGACCGTAATACCCATAGTAGTCCCATCAATATTGATCCACCGCCTTGCTCCTGGTGCCAGGAAGGTTCTGCAATAAAAATAGTCAAATGTAGAAGACAGAATAAAATAGAACTGAAGGAGATTCTTCAAGTTCCAAGGAAGACCTAAACATTCTCTTTCCCATCAGCAAAATCCCTTATTATTGATTAAGATTATGATTTCTCAGCATAAAGAGACAGAACAAAGGGTTAAACCTAAACATTAGGAGTTAATCCCTAAAAATTTGTGTGTGACACGATATGATTGAAAAAGCATTGAGCTTTGAATTTCAGGAAGCAAATTAGCAGCTATTGCCAATTGTTTTGAATTGGTAATCAAAGATTTTGGAATGACTCCAATTGCTGAAATTAGTGTGGGGGAAAAGGATGACTGACCTTACTTCCTTTTTCCAAATTATTTTCATCTCTTTGCAATTTCTGTGCTCTCTGTTTTTTTTTTTTTTAGTTTGCTTGCTAATGAAACTCCAATTTCTATCAGGTATATTTCTCTTTGTCACTTATCCAAAATATAATTGGTTTACTAAAACCCACTGTTTAATCTGTGATAACTCCCTTGTGCCAGGAGAGCATTGTAAAATTGGACTTGGTGGGAATTCGTTAATGGTGTCACTATATTGCTGAACAGCAACAAGTGTTTCACAGGAAGAATGTAGCTGGCCTGTAGCCCACCTCCTAAACCACAAATGTGGCCCTTGCTAACCCATCCAACAGTTGAACTTGTATAGAAATTATTGGTCCATACACAAAAGCTTGCTGTTTATTCCCAATGGCCAGGTGCTATAATGGATTCCCCCCCCCCAATTTGGGGACAGATATCACTGGCATCACTGTGCCTTGTGGTTCAGACACCACCAGCGATATTCTGTCAAGGTTTCCCTTCCCTTAGCCTTCGGGGGCCCCTACCTATGCACAAAGCAGCAGGAGCAGGACTCTGTTGGTGGTGGTGCTTCCATGCCCTGTCACAGCACTGTCATTAGGCCTAGTTGGTTTCTAATGAGTACAGTCCCGCCAAAAACTGCACTCCCATAAGCTGCTAGTCCTGCTGCCTTAGTATGGAACAGTTCAAATATTCTATTCATTATCACTGTTAGCCTACATATCTGTAGGCTTCTCTGTTATCCACTACCCAAGGATATGCCCATTACCTGTAGAGGAGGAGGAGAAAGACATGAGCATTGTGAGACTCCCTTGGGTGACAAATGTTCTTCTTCTCTACCTTGGTTCCAACACTAGTGGTAATTGTTCACTTGAGTTCTTTCAGGTGGTTAAGGTGCTGCAACATTTTAGGGTGCAGGGTAGAAATAGTGCTAAACGGAAAAACTTCAAAATAATGTAAGACTCCAGGAAGAGTTACGTAACTCTATGTTTTGCTCACTTGTAAATTTCTTCAGCTTTTTCTTTCACTTTGGATTGGTCTCCCCACTTCAGATCTTCACAAGCTTCCCAAAATCCCAAATTTTCTCCTAAATTAAAAGGGAACAAGTACTGCTTTGTATTAAAGGTTGTATATCAATACTCTAAACAGCATTAATTTAATTCTTAGATATGGAAAGAGGACCTTCAACAGTTTTTTTTTTTTTTGGGGGGGGGGAGAAAACTTACATAGGTGCAGCATCCTCAGTGCCCCCAAGCACAAGCTGCTCTTTCTCAAATTCCTTCTACTACATAAATATTAAAAGCATTTCTCTTTCATCTGGTCACATTATTTCGTTCCATTTCTTTGTGAACATCCAGATAGAGACACTGTAAAGTTCAGGAGCTGTGTATTTTTAATTCGTTTTAATACAACACAGAACCTCCAAGTTTTGCTTTTGTCCCAAGCTACTGGAAACTGCCTAGGTAAATATTCCACCTGTGTAGAAAAATTGGCCAAAACCAGTCACAAGACCTAACTACAGTGGCCCTCCCTATTTGGTGTAGTGTGGTTTTTAAAAAGCCATTTGTAGTCAAAGGGAAGAGCAAAATACCATTTGGCATGATCCTTGCATCCTAATTGCATTTCTCTCCCCCCACCCCCAATAGCAACTCAATTTCTAGTACAGTATCTGGAAGTAGCTGACAGCTGGTTCAGGATATTTTAAATCAATTATCTACTCTGATCATCTGCAGATGGACTGGGGAAATAAAATGTTCTTCTATAACAACTGTAAATGATCCACTGCATTGTTTTAGTGAAGGGGTGGGGGGGGGGGGATAGGCTGCTTACAATATGGAGATCTTTAGTTTAGCCCAGGGGTGGCCAAACTATGGCTCGCAGGCTAGACCCGGCCCGCAGCACTATTTCATGTGGCCCACGGCTGCCCTCACTGCTCCGTGAAGCGGAAGTGGTCACGTAGTTGAGCAGGCTGGTCACCTGGTTCCTCCTGTGGTAAAACACACCTGCACATGTGTAAATGTGTCCCACCTGCCATAAATGCATTTTACGACAACCACGGACGCATTTTACGGCAGGAGGAACCACGAGATTGGCCCGTTGAACCTCATGACCTGCCCGTAGCACGCAAAGTTTATGAACCCTTGGTTTAGCCCATCCCATACAAAGACAAAACAGTATAACTGCTAATGATTGCAGGGGAATGGCAGATCAGAGATGCAAAATTTGAGTTGCACCAAACCACTGCAAAAACAGTTGGGAGAGTGGGATATGTTTAAGTGTAGACAGCCTCACAATTTCACACTTACCACTAAATTCTTTCTTTAAGAACAGTTGAAAGTTCTGTCGGCCTTTGGGATCCCTCATCAGCTCACTAAAATTAAAGGCCCATCTCTCCACTCGTGCCTTCGTGGGAATTTCCACCCTGCAAAAGTGTAATTGCATATTAGAGTTGCTCTTTCTCTTTAAAATCAATTTCTCAGAGATTCAAGCTGCCCCTCTATTACATTTTCAACCTTGTTCTCCCAAAACACACACTCAAGTTGGAAGCAAAGATGTACTGTACTTTTCATTGCTTTCTAATGCGTCCTAATGAGCTCCAGTAAAATAACTGGTCACTATGCACTGTTGCATATGTTGGAATCATTATATCCAATGATTTGTGTCACTGCACTGGTATACTTGATTTTCATTGACAGAGAACAACTGTACTGGCTCTTGCAATTGGTGGCACTACCTGTGATAAATTATTGTTTGAAGTAACAACAAGACAACAATCTTCCTTTTTGCAGAATAATTTGCTGACTAGCAAAGTCATACATTTTTGTGTAACTACCAAAGTTGTTACTTTTGCATGCCATTTATCATTAGTGTCATGTGTTATTTGTGTGTGAAGATTGTGGCTGATTACCTTAATTACAGTGCTAGGCAGTGGTAGTGTCTGCTCCAATTTTGACTTTTTAGAAAAACACTCTGCTCATAGCAGTGTAAGGATCCTTCTCTTCCTGCTCTTCCAATCTCTATCCATACTTCAAAACAGCTACACCTTGCACAGTTACTTCCCAGAGTGGCTTGAGAGAGATGCACTACTTTGAAGCTACTACTAAATTCTGGCCTACCACCAGACACACCTCTTGGTATGACTTGAGACTGGTGGGTCTTTGTGTAATTCTGCATTCCAGGAATAAAAGTCAGGTAAATATTGGGTTTTGTTCTTATATTAAGAAAGCCTAGTGCCAATACACCTTTCTCTCTTCCCACAGCAAGTAAGGACAGCAACATAACTTTTAAAAACTATAGCAACAAATCACTTTTGAAAAGTAACTTTCTAAAGTCTGGCTCTTTCACATCACAATTCTCCCTGCTATTTTACAAGGAAAGTCATATCACATCAAAGTTGAACTTGAAAAAGAGAATCCCACCCACTCTGATTGGCTATTTTTTTCTCCCTTTAAAGGGTGCTTGTTCCTTGAAAAAAAAGTCTTGAGTTACTCTGTGTAGCAAAACCAACAAAGAGTTGTTTTGTACCTTCTTCTTCCATGTCTAGGCCAGACATGAAACTACCAAAATGTAGTCCCTTAAAAACTCTCATCTCAGCATCTGAATAAGCCCGCTACAATGTACAAAACCCTTTGCTAAATAAAATGTGCCCATCTTTAAGGTGCCATGAGGCTCTTTCTTGTTCCTGCGACTCCTTTAAAAGCTCTGAAGAATCAAGGAAGAATCCTGGCAGCGTATCTACTGCTCTGTCCATCCTTTGGCCACTCTGACACTTATAAAAGTAGGCAGAAAAAGAAAGTAAGCCCAAGATAGCAAGTAATAAACTAAATGCAACTTTTTGAGGGATCGAAGTGATTTTCATGAGAAGACAAGACAAGTCTGCTCCTCAAACATGTAAGCAGGAAAGAAAAGCAGCAAAGTTGGAGTTCTTAAACAACTAAAGTGCACAAAGTTAAAGAAACACAAAAGCTACGACCCATCTAACTCGTAAAGGGAAAGCAAAATGCTATACATACAGCTTTGCATTGAGGTCCCAAAAATCAACATCGTCTGAGACCCATGGGTTGTTGGGGAGGCATCCTGAAATGATGGCATCATTGGAGCGGAACTGCTCACAGTACTTCACTATTCTGAAAATATTGGGAGGCGAAAACAGGATGTGATCACATTATCCAGAACAAGAGCAATGAAGCAAAGGAAATGATGGACATGGTTCTTGGGTGATTTTGCAATGTGGGGAGCAATCAATGGTGTAGCGTGGAGTTCAGCCACCCGGGGCAGAGACCAAATTTGCCAGTGGTGTGAAATTTAGCCACCCCCAAAAAGTGCCTCCTGGGCGGGCCACCCCACCCGCTACGACAGCACACTGGCCTCCTCCTTTGCCTTCCCCAGGGATGTGGCGGCTTCCCTTGATGCAGGGCCGCTGGCGGGCTGGACCATGTACCCTGCTGCCCACTGTAACATTTTGCCACTCCCTGGAAAGTGCCGCCCGAGGCAGGCTGGACCACACGCCTGGCCTGGACCACATGCCCTGCCTCCCGCTGGAACATTTTGTCACCCCTGGAAAGTGTCGCCTGGGGCAGGTGCCCCCTGGCGGGCCCCCACGCCCACGCTACACCACCGGGGAGCATTCTGGAACCGTTGTTTTGCAAATTAGGACCCTTGGGGATCTCTCACTTCATCCGCTTGTGTTTTGATATCCAGTGTTTCATGAAATGTGTGACAGTAGAACACCCTCCTGAGAAAGGCTGCTTCAAAACATTCACTGTGAACATCTATGCAGATGTGCCGTATGACTACAGGAAGCTCAGTCACACATCCCAAAATAACATACGACACAACCTTTCTTGGACTCTAGTACTCTGAAGTACAGATGAGGGAAATCCCATGTTTCAATGTATTTCCACATTAAAACACAAACTTTCCACAGAAAGCTAGCATGCCAGTTAGATCCTAAATTCATTTTCTTCAAGTTTGATATATGGAAGCATTTTCTTGTTTAAAAATGAGAGCTCAGTCAAACATGCATCCTCTGGTTCTAGGAAGGAGGTGGAGGTTGATGAAGCTGCTGCAGATAAGGCCTTGTGTTGTTCTGAGTGGTTTGGAACCATTAACTCAACATTTTAATTAATGCAACTTTAAAAAACCACATCAGAATGTTATAGCAACAAATTACTTAGAGCACTGGCTTTTTCCATTATAAATATTTCTTCTTTACAAAGGAAGTTATATTACATCTGCATGCAGCTAGCAAATAAAATCTCATTCCAATATGTGTGTGTGTGTGTGTGTGTGTGTGTGTGTGTGTGTGTGTGTGTGTGTGTGATTAATCCTTTATTTACCACATTTATATGTTACCTTTCCTCAAACTAGCTTAATGCCACTTATATGGTTCACTTCCTTCTCTTCTCCTTGTGAAATAAATAGAAAGATGGAGTCACATCCTGCAATCCTGAAGTTTCTCCTGGTTGCAAAAAGAGTAGTTTGGGAATTGGCTGGTACAAAAGGAGGCAAGGAAGAGCCTGCAGCCTTGCAATTTCTCACAACTCTGTGAGAAGGAATGCTGCTTGAGGTCATTATATCAAGATGTTTGTGAAGTAGCTAACTGCCAATTAAGAGAGACTGGTACATGGAAGTTACCATGTTCAAGAAGCTTTCAAAGAGCTTTGGAAAATCCCAGAAGGTGGGCTTTCACACTTGCACCTGTGCTGTGCAGGGGACCTTTGCCGCCCCAACTGGGCTTCAAATTAATCAGATGACCAGTAGGGGCCAATTGGGTAGTACCATCACAAACGGAGGTGGAGTTTTCTGCTCTTCGAGACGTTTTTCTGACTTCAGCTGGGGCTGCTGCTTTTTATGTTCCACTGGAGCAGAAAGTGTGAATTACAACTTGGGGATGTGGTGTCGGAAATTGAGGGTTTAAAATTAAGGGGGCCCTGGGCATTGTAGTTGTGCACCTGGGGTTATGGCCGAGGGGGCCATTGTTGAAGGGGCAGTCCAAGCCTTTGCCTTCCTTCTGCAGACTAGGCCCGGTGTTTGTGTTTTATTCTCAGAAATCCTGCCAAGAAGGGGAGAAGGTCCTATTTCCATGTTCGTTTGCATCAAGAGATCACTTCTGTGCCTGAACAGCCAGTTTGGAGAACAGTGGCGTAGTGTGTGGGGAGGGGGCAGCCTACCCCGGGTGGCACTTTCCAGGGGGAGGCAAAATGTCCCAGCGGAAGGCGAGGCAATGAGGGTGCTCTTTCCCGGGTCTGCAGCGCTGATGCCATCGCGGCACAGGCCTTGGTTCTGGGATGGGTGGGAGGAGCCAGAGTCGGGAGACCTGGGATGAATGGAGGGGGAAGGAGAGTGGACTGGAAGGTTGAGGAGCGCTAAGCTGGGGCACCGGGACTGGCTCTGCCCCTGTGAAAGGAGTTGAGCTGCTCCTGCGTCCACACCTCCTCCTCCTCCTGCCTCTCCCCCCTGCCTTGCAGTGCCACTGGGTGTGCATGGGCCCCCCGGTCCTTCCCACCTGTCCCAGCTCCTGCCAACCTAGCAGTTCGAAGGCAAGAGATTGCAAGTTGATAAATAGGGGACCACGGGGGGCAGCAAGCCTAGGGGGGTGAGTTTGGCCTGCGCCCCAGAGGAGGCTAAAACCCACACTACGCCACTGTTGGAGAAGCTATTCTGTTACTTAAATGTAAAAATGTGCGTTTTGTGTCAAACCCTGGTATCCAGACAGTAAACCAAGAGTTGTTCAGAGGGGATGGAAGAATGCTCAATGCAGGGACATTTTTATTAGGGATCTGCGCAAGGGCATCTTGGGTTGTTCCTGAAAAGTGGGGGTTTCAGGCTAGTTGCCTGCCCTCTGGCCTTGGCAGGCAGTGTGGTGAGTGGCCTTTGGTGAGTCCTGGGGTGGAATAGATGTTCCCAGCCAAACAAAAGTTGGAGAGCTGGGAGGGCCTTGTCAGCTGGCCCAGGACTGACTTGGTGGGCCTTGTCTGACAACAGGTGGTGGCCGGACAGTATCACTCTTAGGGGATTTGAACTCAACCAGCCCTGCAGATAGTTTTGGCCCTTGGGCCCATTTTCTCAACCGCACTACCAATGCCTCTGCATTTGGTTAGAATTTTTGGTTACATGCTGTTAAGTTAATAAAGGCAGCTTTTAGTTTATCCATATACTGGTGTCTGTGTCTTTCTTATGGAGTGGAAAGGGTGGATGATGGGTGTAAAGTGAAGAAAGGAGAAGATTCCATGCTAGTTGCTCAATACTAGATGCTTATTGCTTGCCTGCTTGTTCTAGAACAGAACTCTGTCTATGCCCTGGGACTATGTTGCAATATAAATAAGAGAACAGTTCAGTCAGCTCTTTATTATTTTATAGGAGTTTGTTTGCTAGCTGCTCAGCACAGCATTTTTATAGAATAGCCTGGGTTAACTTATTAGCAGTATTTTTTTGAGATTTTGAATCTACTTTTGCAACTGTAGTTTCTTAAGCGTATTTTTATATTCTCAGCAACATCTTAAAATAAAATAATAAAAATTTACAATTTGCTTCATTCTTTGCTGCAAGTAGGTTCTCTGTGGTACTTTTTCCAGTCCAGTCATTCCATCCAGCATTTCTCAAACTATGTTCCACAGAACACTGGTGGACTTGAATTCCCAGAAGCCTAAGTCAGTAACTTGGCTGATCAGTGCTTTGGGGAAATGACTTAGGCTTCTGGGAGTTGACGTCCAAAAGCCAAAAGTTGGGACATACTGTGTGGCACAAGTCATATATTTTGTGAGTGTTTTGTCAGTGACTACATTGTTGGGCTGGTGTGCAAGCCCAAAGCATTTAGAACAGAGGTTTATTTATTTATTTTTATTATTTATTTATTATTTCAACTTGTTATCCCGCCCCAATCGGGTAAAACCCAACTCTGGGCGGCTTACACAACAAATTTAAAAATACATAGTTGAAAACCACAAATCAATATCCAATACCCTATTAACAGTTAAAAATATGAATCAATACAATATTAAAAGTTAGGCTAAAAGGAATTAAACATTTCCTAGTTATAAAATTACTAAAAATTGCTAAAAATTGCTAAAAAAAAAAAAAAAAAACCAAACAGGAGTAAGGGTAAGAGCAAAGGGTGGCTATATCATCTGATAAGCCACCCAACATGGGATCCAGTGTTCATTGATCCCCAAACTTGTCCTGCCAGCCAGGTTTTAAGGCCTTTCCGGAAGGGCAGGAGCTCTGTCTGTTGACGTAGATCGATTGGCAGGAGGTTCCACAGGGCCGGGGCGGTCACAGAGAAGGCCCTCCTCCTAGTGCTAGAGAGGTGAGCCTCTCTAGCTGATGGAATTGCAAGAGAGCCTCTCCGATCCGCCCTGGTGGGACGGACAGACGTTCTTGGGGTGACACGGTCTCTAAGGTATCCTGGCCCACTACCATATAGGGCTTTAAAGGTAATGACCAGCACCTTGAATTGCACCCGGAGACATACTGGCAGCCAGTGCAGCTCCCAAAGCAGTGGCGAGGCACGAGCGTAGCGCCCGCACCCCATCACTACCCGAGCAGCCGCATTCTGGGCCAGCTGGAGTCTCCGAATGGTCACCAAGGGCAGCCCCATGTAGAGCGCATTACAGTAATCAAATCTGGAGGTGACCAGTGTATGTGTGACCCTGAGCAAGGAGTCCCGGTCCAGGAGTGGGCGTAACTGGTATATTACACGAAGTTGTGCAAAAGCCCTCCTGGCCACGCCTGCCACCTGTTCTTCGAACAGTAGTCGTGAGTCCAGGAGGACACCCAGATTACGCACCGGATCTGTTTGGGGCAAGACTGCCCCATCCAGAACCTAAGGCCAACCTAAGGCCCAACCTAAGGCCCATGGGCTGGATCTGGCCCTTGGTGCTATTTCATGTGGGCTCCCACACCTCCAAGGGAATGCAAGAGACAAAATGGCCACCCCTTTGAAGCTGTTTGGACAAAATGGCCTCCTCCATTATGCAGGCAGGACATGATGGCCATCCAGACCATGAAGTTGACTGAGAGAACATGACCTGGCCCCCGGCTTGAAAAGGTTGGGAACCCCTGTCATAGAACTTTGGGATTCCATTAAGTCTCCCCGGGTCTCGGAGTATGGGAGAAGGGCCTGACAGGGAGATTTCCCTGGTCGCAGCACATTTAGTTGCCTGGAGTATACCCACACCAGGGATCTATTTAGATAGCAGAGCTCAGTGGTTCATGTGATCTTTTCTCCCCAGCCAAGTTCCTGATGCTCTTTTCAAGAACCTCTGTGAGGCAGGTTGGGCGGAGTTTGTGTGACCGGCCCAAGGTCACTCAGTGAGTTTTGCATCTGAGTAGGGGCAAGAATTCACATCTCCCAAGTCTCAATATAGCACTCTTACCACTAGATCTTACAGGCTCTCTTAAGTCACCTCACAGAATGTATTACATTCCTCACTAATCAAATGACAGGCACAAAGGATTTCAAAACTTACCCTCCCAGAGAGACAGAACATTTTACTGTAGTCTTCATGATTGCCTGCTGGTAATACATGATCTACAAAGGCAAATAGTTCTTTATTATGTTAGCAGAATAGCAGAGCTGAGTGAAAATTTTACCCACCAAGAAGCTAGTAACATTTTTCAATACAAATGAGGTGTCTGAAGGTACCCAGAAAGCACATTATTGAGATACTTCTATAATGTCTTCCCATAGAAAGTGTGAAAAATAAACAATACATGTTCTTTCCTTTAGGCTCACAGCAAAATGTGCTGTTTCTATGAACATCGGGTACATTTACTGAATAGACTCATAAGCGGGTAAATAATGGAAGTTAGATCTCCAAACTGACATGTTAAGTGACACCATGCAAACAAAGCTAGTGTGGAAAAATAACACAAGAGAGCCACTATCAAATAAAGTAGCCAGTGATTACCAGACTATTGATTGATAAGTTGAGATTTAAGCATATTAACATGCTAATGCGGTATGTTCAGAAAATACATTTCACCCACAGCAAAAGAAGATGGGGCAAAAAACTAAGTGCTTACTTCCAGTTTTGGAAAAAGTTCCTCACCAGCAGAGGCATAGCGTGGGGGGGGGGGCGAGGAGGGCCTGCCCTGGGTGGCACTTTGCGAGGGCCACCGCCACCCCAGACTTCCTGGCGGCCGGGGTGGGAAGTCCACCATGGGGATAGGCGCCAGGACCCTCTGTCACCACTGGCGCTCTGGGCTGGGCCCCACCCTGGGCTGGAGGGTGCGGGCCCAACAGTGCAGTGGGGACCAGGGGGTGCCTCCTCTGCCATCCCCTCCTCCTCTTCCCCAGGCGCCCCTCCTCATGGCTAGCTGGTGGCGCTGGGCGGTACTGTGCCAGTGCCGCCCCCGGGTCAAGACCCAGGGGCTGGGACGGTGTGGGGTGGCATGGTCCCAGCGGGGAACCCACCGTCGGGGTCCCAGGGGTGCAGCTTCCCTACCTCTGAGCCCGGCAGTGCCAGCTCATTCGCCTTTGGCGGCAGTGGCGCCCAGGAAGGTGGAAAGCGAGGCCAGCGGTCGCCACGGCCCAGCACCCACAGCTAGAGCAGCACCAGCCAGGCCTTGCTGGGGGGGGTGTCCTCGGCCTGGCCGGCGCTGCTCTGGCTGCGAGTGCTGGGCCACAGCGACCACCGGCCTTGCTTCCCGCCTTCCTGGGCGCCACTGCCACCAAAGGTGAACAAGCTGCCGCCACCATGCTCGGAGGCGGGTTGGCCGCTCACCTGGGATGCCAACAGTGGGCTCCCCACTGGGCCGAGCACCGCACTGCCCCAGCCCCTCGCCACAAGCTAGCCGTGAGGAAGCGGACGAAGGCGGCGGAGGAGGAAAAAGCACCCTACGCCACTGTTCACCTGGCCTTAAAACATGTTACAGTGAGCCAAAAAAATAATGCAACTGTTACGATGCAAGTGGCTTTTAAAACATCTGGGGATATGTACAGCTCCTAAATCTTTGGGAGCTGTCAATTTTGGGGCTAGACCCCAATTTCAGATTACCAAGAATATTAACCTTCCTGAGTGCAAAGAATTAATAACAACAGTTGGGCCTGATAATAAAATCTGACTTGTCTAATTTCATTCACAAGTTTTAATAAAATAAAATATCAACTCAAGCTAGTCTTGAAGACAACAAACATGAAGGCATCTGTGAGATACTAAAATAAGATACAGAAAATGAGAAAGATAATACTTTTATAGGGGGATAGATACTGACAATTATTAATGCAGACTACCACCATGGTTTAATATTTATTTTAGAAGTGAAAAATAAATTACCTCTCTCCTGTAAACATCCATTGTTTTTTTCTGTAAAAGGAGAAACAATAGTGAAATAAAAGTAAATACAATAGCCTTAGATGATATTTGAACAAAGCATATCACACAGACACCTTTAATAAGAAACACTAAATGCAGACTAACATCTACCCAGCTTGTCTGGGAGTAGTGATATGAACCATTTATACCCGCCATCTGATTTTGTTAAGAGTTATTTAACAGACAATATCGCCTGCTCCTTTTCTGCCTGCATATGTGTGCGCATTTATTTACAGGGTTATTCTAATGGAGCTAATATAGATTCGTTTAGGAGACAGTGATTAGATCATTTAGTATTCGTTGAAGGCGACAGGAACCAGCACATTGCAAAACATAAACACTGCAATTAAAAGCCTCAGAAACAATATCTGCTGTGCTTATGCTGTATTTAAATAGTTCCAATGATGTTATGTGTCATCCACCAGCCAGGGAGCAACTGAAAGATGGAAATTAACTGCAAGCTGTTTGTTCCAGCAGCTCCCTTTGAAGTCTCATGCCATGACTTTGTTTGGAGGAAGCTTATGGAAACAAAGGAAAGGCAACACCGTTTCCAAGGAAAGCCCCTGCACATTGTGGGGGCCCTTTGGGTTCTGTGATTCTTATCCAAATGCTTAGCAGCTCATGTCTTGCAAATCCAGCCATATGTGAGGAATTAACTACAGAAAATGTGAGTAATGGGGGCCTGGAAACCAGCTCCCCCCCCTCCCCATCATCTTTCTCTCTCCCTCTCTTTAAACAATGCCATGAGAAAGCCCATTCTGAACAGAAGCTCAGGGGGTGTCTTTCTTGTCAGACAGTTGTCTACAGTACTTGGAATCCTCAATTTGAAGATTTTGGTGACAACAACCACCCACCACCTGCCCCGGAGAAATTCCAAGTACATATTTACAGTAAATGGGGGGGGAGAGAGAGTATTTTTACATGGAGCTGGAGGCAAAAAGTTAAGCACGCTTCCTCTCTCCCCATTTTTGCTTCTGTTTTGTTTCTTGCCATAAATAGGAACCTTCCATCTGAAGAAAATATTAAATTTTGTATCTCTACCTCCTATACAAGGTCAATGTTGAAATCCACCCAACACTACTATTGCAGGTATGCAGGGCACCATGGGAAGGCGCTGGACAGGGAGTGGTGGGGGCGCCTATAGGTGGGTTGGGGGGAATCCCATACATTGCTATTGGCGCCACAGGGCACCAGAGGTGAGGGCCGGGTGGGACAAAGCCCGATTGTTCGATATACCAGCACCTGGCTACTATTAAACTTTTTTAAAAGTAGGACAGGAAGACAGATCTCCTGCTAAGACCACTGGTTCCTTTATCAAACCCTTCTGCTAAAGGACCATAAAGGTAAAAGTCGAACTTGCTTGAAAGCCAGTCGTATCCGACTCTAGGGTTCAATGCTCATCTCTGTTTATAGCCAAAGAGCCAGCGCTGTCTACGACTGCAGATGTTTCCATGGCATGCCTCAACAACAGAGTGCACAGAACGCTGTTTACCTTCCCATTGTGCATAATATATTTTATGGTGTTGTGGCATATTTTTGTAAGTCTTAAGTCTGCTAACAAGAAGAAGACAAGAAACAAGCAACTGCAAAAGGGGGAAATGCAAGCCACATAAAATACATGCTCCTGAACCGAATATTAAAACTAATAGGTGGCACTGCTTCCTAAGAAGTTTGTTATTTGTTTCCCCAAGTATCTTTCCTTGGGACTCCAAGAATATATATACACTACACAGTTACCAGTGGTGGGCTCCAAAAAAATTTACTACCACACTGTGGGCATGGCATGGTGGGCGTAGCCAGGGGGAAAGCCCTGCGTTTCACCCGAATTAGGACACTTTATTTCAAAACTTGGATGGGACAGCCAGAATTTCTGCTACCGGTTCTGGCGAACTGGTGCGAATTTGCTGATGCCCACCACTGGCAGTTACAGCTATTTCATAATAACTTTAAGTGTCACAGATTCCTCAAATGGAATCCTGGGATTTGTCATTTGGAGGAGTAACTAAAATTCTGAGCTAGACAACTAGCAGTGGCGTAGCGGGGGTTTCAGCCACCTGAGGTGTAGCCAAATTCACCACCCCCTGGGTGGGGCTCAGGATGCCAGTGGTGGTGGAGGATCCCGGTGCCTATCCCCGCAGCGGCCTCTTCGCCCCGGCCACTAGGAAGTCGGAGGGCAGTGGCGAAGTCTTGCTGCCATAGCGGCCTTTTGTGCCCTGGCCCGGGGTAGGGCCCAGTACACTGGCGGTGGTGGAGGGTCCCGGCACCTGTCCCCGCAGCGGCCACTTTGCCCCAACTGCTAGGAATTGCAGGGGCAATGACAAAGTCCTATTTATTGTGAAATTTTGCCAACCCCAAAAAGTGCCCCCATGCTATGTATGCCACTGCCAACTAGTTCACTTCTCTGAATTAAGGCACAAAAGGCCAACTCTTTCATCAAACTACAGATCACAGGATTCTGTATGACGGAGCCCTAACAGTTACAGTGGTATCAACCTGTTGTAACTGTGTAGTGCAGGTATAATTCTCAGCCAGAAGTGATGGATACAGCAATGTACAGGGAGGCCCCTAATTCCCTACCCAGCCCGTAAATCACTTCCCATCCTCTCTGTGGGCACACACCCCACCCCTCTGCCTAGCAGTCCAATGAGAGCACTTCCTCCCTCCTCCCAGCACAGAGTTCACCCCACCCCTCTGACAGCTGCCCAATGGGAGCACTTCCTCCCTCCCCAGCAGAGCCCTACTCTCTTTGTGACCAGATACGGACTTAAGGGCCACCCTGTACACAATAACCCTTAGCAAAGAGCAGCAGCTATTCAACTATATTTGAGAAAATGGAAGGCTTTATTGAGCTAGCTACCATACCAGCTTGTGAGTGTACAAGGATCTTCAGCAAACAACTGACTCTAAAACGAAACTTTCTCCGGCTCATCAGGACAATTTGTTACTCCATTAGAGAGCCCAGAGCCAAATCCCATTATAGTACCCAATAATCAAATAAAGGACAACATCCAGTCCGGTGCAGCTAATCCATGAGAAGGAAAGGTCTACCATTATTGTTTTTCAAGCCCACACAAATTAAGATAGATCCATGTTATGTTCCCATCAATGTCCATTTCCCCAGCCTGATGTTTCTCAAACATACAGTACAGTTTTATAAGGAGAACAGTGATGATATAACAGAATGACTCATGTGAAGGTTACAGTGTTTTAGTCTTCTAAAGTACACCCAGCCAAGGATTTCACAGACAGGAAAGCCATATATACTTCGAAGGGAAAACAGACTGGAGAGAAAGAGAAAAGAGAAGATGGAGGGCAAATATTAATTACCTATGTCAGAGGAAAAAGAGAGTTCTTAAAGAGCTGAGTGTTCTAAAGTGAACAGTTTCATCCATTTATTCATTTCATTCCAGGTACTTTATTACTTTGTTTAAGATCAAACTTTTTTCTTTCAATTATAATTTGCTTCCTAATACAACAAACTATTATTGTAGGATTGTCACTCTATGTCAGGGGTTCCCAACCTTTGCAAGCCAGGGGCCGGATAGCTATTTTGCCCTGCCTGCATGATGGGGAGTGGCCATTTTGTCCCAACAACTTCAAAGGGGTGGCCATTTTTCTCAAATGCCCTTGGAGGGATGGGGGCACATGAAATGGTGCCGTGGGCCAGATCCAGCCCACAGGCCTTAGGTTGGGAACCCCTGTTCTATGTCTTCTGAGTCTGAGATTCAACACTACACTACTCATCCAAGAAGTTACTGAGGACAATAGCAAAATGCCTAGCAAATTAAACAACTTAAAATTGATTCAGGAATTTCACAAGGTTTTCCTAATTGTTTTCACCCCAGAAATACCATAGCTCATGCAAATACCCCTCTAAATAAAACAAAACCACTCCCTTGACATTATCCTTGAGGTGCTTTATTGTTTGAATCTTTAAAAAATACATTTTTCACACTGTTGCCTTACTCTGGGGATCAGAAAGGTTTAAAACAAAGAGAAAATAGAAAATATAATAAAATATAACTACACATAAATATAAAGTAGAACTATATAAAATCAGAAAAAAAATGTTCAGTAAAATAGTATTTCAGATTTTAACTATAAAGTCAAAGACTTTAATTGGAAAGCTCATTTAAAAATTGGCCAGAAATCAGTTGTTAATCCCAATGAAATTTATATTATCATTGATTTATCAAGTCCCAATTAACTGAGTATAATCTAGGTGAAATCAACCACTGGATTTAGGTGGTAGTTTGTGTTGTTAGATGTCTTCTGATGTTGATGGAATTCTCATGCCATTCCCCCAAAAAGACCTTTTCAACCTGCAATGCATAGCTTGGCCGAGGCACTCGGTGAACAACTTGTAGCCCTTCAGAAATTACTGGATGACAACTGCTATCATTTTTTATCTTTGACTGGGTTTTCAATGATGGGAACTGCATTCTACAAATCTGCAGTACTTCAAGCAACCCACCTGCTGTTCAAAGATAATGTGTTTGTGATAGTGAGTAAAGTTCAGCCTATCTGAACCCCCAAAGGCCCAACAGTTTGTGTATCCAATGACAGCAGAGGAATTCTTCAGTTACTTTCAGTCATACATCCAAGACTTATTTTTGGTATATGCTGTGATGAGAATTTGTATCTGTACCTAATTCAGGATGGCGCGTTGTTCTTATGTGTCCTCAAGTTGCATGCAACTTACAGCAACCCTAGTAGGGTTTTCAAAGTATGTGAGATATTTAAACAGTGGTCTTCCCATGCCTTCCCTCAGTGAGTTTCCATGACAGAATGGGGATTTGAACCCTAGTCTCCTGAACGCTAGTCTGTCACACTGGCTCTCTTAGGAAACTGAGGCCAACAATTACCAACAAAAAAGTCCTTCCTTCTGCTTCTTTACTCATTTGCAGTTGGCTTTTCCTCATGACTGCCTATTTACAGATTTTAATAAGACTGTCATGAATGGTCCTCTCCTCCACTAACATACGTCCACTGTGGAGGAGTTTAGGTATCTCATATCCCACTAGTATGCCAAATGCTGAGGAGCTGCATTAAAGTCATCCATTGCTGTTGTGATGTGAAACCCAAACTCCCCCACAAACCAGTCTCATCAGTTTGCTCTGTGCCCCAGATCAGGGGGGATAATTTAATTTTTTCCACTAATCATAGGACTTCTATTTCTTTAAAATCCCCTCCTACAACAGCTCCTCATAATATATTTATGTTTTATTTATTTTTGGCAGTCCTCTTTAGTCAGCCTCACACTTCAGTCTACACCAGGGTTTTTCAACCTTGGGCCCTCAGATGTTATTGGACTTCAATTCCCAGAAGCTGTGATCATTAGGTGTGCTGAACTGAATTGAAACCCAAGAACAACTGGAGGCCCAAGGTTGAGAAAACCTGGCCAACACCATTGCCTAATTTGAAAGGGGGTTTCTTCCTTAAGTCTTGTTTGTACATAAGTGCTCACCTACTGAGGTTTTTAAAACTGGCAGCGATCTTGTTAGCAGAAATAGAGTGGGGGAGAGGGGAATGAATGGGACATTTTTAGAAACCACAGAGCTTGTGCATGTGAATAATTCCAGTAGCCTTTTGTTTTCTCTTTCTCACAAAAACTGAAAACCTTCTCTGTAGGACTGCAAATATGCAAGAACAAAACTTGATTCCATAACTTTTTTCTTTCACTTTTATGTTTCCTGAGGGTGACAGACTGTCCTTCTCCTTTCAAAGAGAGCACATCAACCACCTCCTGTTACAGTGAAAATGTACCGTCGTCTTTAGTTCTTCTCCACGGTCTCCGTGGCAACCAAACCCACTTGGCCACAGCAATTACCTGCCTCTGGCAGCTGAAATAGAAATACCCAAATGGAGACCCAGTGGAAGGGTTGGAAGAAAGCAATTGCTCCAAGCAAGGCTTTATTGGCATTCAAGCCAAGTGATGTCTGAACTTCACCTTCAAGCAGGGGACCTACTGGCCTCTAAATGTCAGATATGCTTGGTTTTCCCTCTCACCTATCTGGGGCCAAACATTACATGACTAGAATGCATCCATACCAAATCTTATATAAAATTACATCAACCAAAGGGGCCTACTTTCAACTGAGGCACTGAAACAAGGTCTGGAATATCCTGCCAATTGCAACTGATGGATTCTCAGTCTCTTAATAGGATATCTTCCCTCTTCTCTTAAGCCTCATTCAGTCTTTCTTAAAGTTTAAATCCTAGGCCCACTCCTTTATCATCTATTTAATCCAGTGGTGCCCAAACTAAGCCCCAGGTGCGGCCCCCAAAGCCAATTAATCCGGCCCGCAAAGCCCTCATCACTCCTGAAAGTGGAAGTAAAATGTACGGGCGCATTTTACTTCCGCTTCAGGAGCGACGAGGGCTTTGCGGGCTGGATAAATTGGCATCGGGGGCTGCACCCGGGCCCCGGGCCTTAGTGACTAGCTTCCTGAACCACATGATCAGCCCACAGCCCAAAAAGTTTGGCACCCCTGATTTAATCCCAGAAATGGAACTGTTTGAAGAAGAGAAGGCTCCCCACAGAAACCAGATGAAATTGTGCCGTGGGCCGCATTCAGCCTGTGGGCCACAGGTTGAGAATCCCTGTTTTAGTGGAAAGGCAGACTATACATATACTAAATAAATCTTATAAAATGTTTGCTATCAAAGAGGCCAAAACCAAGGATAGGTTTACAGTGCAAAAAAGAAGGAAAACTGTATCCTCCCCCCAGAGGTGTAGCTACCGCCGTATCTGCCGTATCAATTATACGGGGGGCCCGGGCCACGGGGGCCCCCAACGTGCGTAAGCAAAACAAATCTTTACCCTTCCTAAGGGCCCCCAAACAAATTTTTATACGGGGCCCCGCCAAGGCACGCTACTCTTCTGCCTTGCCCTCTCCTACCTCCACTGTCTTCCTATGGAAAGCAGCCTCCCTCCCATATACTGTATAAATGAGTTTCAGGGGGGAAATCCTATAAATGTTAGCAATCTATTAATGGTCCACCACAGCTCACTGTTCCTACCTATTTTTGCTATTGCCCTCTTGCTATCTTATCCTCAATAAGAATTACTTATCGCTTATGAATGCAGTTGTACAAAACATTCCTCATAATTCAAGAATATAATCAGGGCAATGCTGAAAAATAGAAGAATGGAAACTTACCTAGTTTACCTTATTTTCATGGGGATCAGTTGCACGGTCTAAACCATACTCAAGTGTGTCTTGCATCCCTGGCTATTGCAGAATGACAAAACAAACAACAACAACATATATTCATGACATATTTAAATATAATTTAAAATTTAGCTTACAATATTGCATTATTAAAAATGTGTGCCCTAATTCCAATATGTAGGCACCCAGAATGGTCCAGAACGCAGTTGGGGCCAGCAACGTAGGTGTGAAGACCTCTTTTAAAAAGAATGCTGCCTACTGTCCTTGGAACATTTGCTATAGGGTCCACTATCTCCCCAATGCTTAATGTCTACATGAAGCCACTGGGAGAAATCGAATGGTACAGTACTGCACAGGTGAGAGCAGCTGCAGCAGGCAAACTTCCCTGTTCTTGTTCTTCATTGCACATGACATTTCCTAATGATACGAGCATTTTGATATGTAGCCAAGTATGTTTTAGTATAATCTTGGCTTGTGAAATTAGTGCATATACAAAGGAAATTTCTCTCCAGCAAAGAGATGCCTTGACATGGCAAACAGATTGGTACTGCTGCTGCATCTGCTTTGAGCACAGCTGAGTTTTGATCAGCTGTCTGATGTCGGTTGAAGTTCGGTCATCAATAATTAAACTCCATCCATTGCTATCTTAAAAGGGAGAAAACTGCTCAAGAAAGAGAAAGATCCAAACGTAACTCTGGTGTGATCAAAGAAGCTCCAGCAGGGAGGATGAACCAGGAGCAAAGGGGATGCTGTGGCACCCAGGCCTTTGCTACAGAAGGTACTTTTTCAGCCCCCAAGCTAAGCTCCAATTACAGCCTGACATTTGCCGGAGGCTTATACCTTCTCTGTCTGTTAACTGCTGGGCTCTCAGTTGCCTGCTTACATAGTGCGCGCAATTAAAAGTGGGCCTTTGATTATGATTTGGGATTAGGGAACGTAGCTTCTTGGCATGTGTCAGTGCCATACGGCATGCTGTGATCAGTGTGGTGTGGCTCAGGAAACGCCCCACTGGCATCTGCCAAAAGTGCCTCCAAAATAACAGAAGTTTGGTGCCGCTGCATACCCAGCTTGGGGCTTTCCTCCAGCATGAAAGATTTACCAAAGGCACCTTTCAAGAGCGGCTCAAGACTGTTCAGATCAGTGTAAGGAAATTAGGTAGAAAGAAGGCGGATTCCCTGGACATCACAATTCAATTTTTGCTGCTTGAACTAGGGTTAAAATAACACTCCTGCAGAAAGAATTACAATTACTGAGGATATATATAGTCAAGGCACTTACACACCATATAGCTACCACCTCTTTTTTTAGATCCTTGGCTAGCTTGGCTATTAAAAATCTGAATACAATGGCAGAAAGGGACACCCATGTCATCAGTGCTTCTCTTCAGGAAGGCTACATGTCCTCCTGTTTGATAGAAACTATAATAGCAACAGCAATGGCAATTACACTTGTATACTTCCCCTTAACACTTAGTGCACTCTTTAGGAGATGCACAATATAATTAACATTTTGCCACCAACATGCTGACTACTCATTTTACCAACCTTAGAAGGATGGAAGAGAAAAGGTAGGATTTTTATCGCTTGATATTTTTAAAGCATTCGATTCGTTACAATGGGCAACAATTCACGAAATGATTAGATTATATGGATTTGGCAACAAATTTCAGGGAATAATTGCAAAATTATATCAACAAGGAATAGCCAGAGTTAAAGTTAATGATATATATACAGAGGATATAAAATTAGAAGAAGCATCTGACAGGGGTGCCCTCTATCCCCAATTCTGTTTATAATGGCAATGGAGTTTTTAGCTAACGCCATACGTCAAGATGAGGAAATAAGTGGAATAGAAGATAACAAAATAAATTTGTATGCAGATGATACACTTATAATTGTAAAGCACCCGAGGAAGGTGTTAGAAAGAATACACTCACATTTAAAAACGTTTGAGGAAACAACAGGTATGAGAGTAAATTAGGAAAAAACAGAAATGATTATTGCAATGGGGAAAGGGAAGAACGAGAAAATATAAAAGAAAAATATAAGATACAGGTTAAAACTAATTTAAAATATCTGGGAGTAACGATCTCAAGCAAAATTGGGGAGCTCAAAAATTTAAATTATGTTAAACAAAAGAAGGAAATTGAAAGGGAAATAGTACAATATAATAAATTGAATCTATCTTGGTTTGGCCGGGTAGCCTTAAGTAAAATGATGTTACCTAAATTAAATTTCTTATTCAATGTTTTACCAATAAAGCATAGTGATAAAGAATTGGAAGAATATCAAAAAATTATAAATAATTTTTGCAATGGAAAGCGAAGAGCAAGAATAGCTTAAAAACCTGTGGTATTTACCTCAAAAAGAAGGGGGATTGGGAATCCCAAGTATACATGATTATTATAGAGCTTTCCAGGTAAGAAATGTTGTAAAAATTCTAACTAGGGAAGAATCGATCTGGGGAAAAATTGAAAAGAGGGATTTTTCACAAATGGGTAAAGCAATGTTCTTAAGCGAAAGTGTAGGTAAAAAGTATAAAGATATTCAGAATAAGCTAATAAAAACAACTATAGAAGAATGGAATAAAGTAAAGGAAGATCTTATTCCAGGGATTTCACCAATTATAGAATTAGAAGACTTTAATAACTTCCAAATTAAAATAGACAGGGATACTAAGGCAATTCTATCAGAAAATGGGGTTTCGATGTTAAAAGACTGGGTTAAGATTTGTAGAGATCCGGAAAAAAGAAGAGCGCTTTTTTCACAATTGAAATTAAACTGGTTTAAGATTCTCCAGATAAATAACTGGAATATGAGATTTTTATTTCATAATGGTTTAGAAAGGCAACTCACAATTTTTGAAGAACTTTTGGTCAAAATAAGAAAGGGAAATATAGGAATTAAAGGGATAGTTAGTAAGATTTATAAGATCATGAATAAAAGAGAAAAATACAGGAAGTTTTGAAGAATACTTGGGAACAAGATTTGAATGTGATAATTTCGGAAGAAAGGTGGCAGAAAAAATGGAAAAGAAGAATTATGCAAACTATGTCTGTAAGAGTAAAAGAACATAATTACAAGATGCTCTGGCGATGGTATCTGACCCCAATCAGACTGCATCAGATAAATAAGGAAATAAGCGATAAATGTTGGAGGTGTAAGCAATCAATGGGGACATATGTGCATATGTGGTGGAGTTGCAATGTGTTGAGGGAGTTTTGGGGAAAAGTTGAAAAAGAAATTAAAAATATAATGGATATGCGGTTGGAATTGGGACCAGATACTGTATTGCTAACAGTAGTGGATAAATTTAAAATGAGTAATGACTGCAAAGAGCTGGTGGCTGTGATGTTATTCACGGCCAGACAATGTATTGCAAAGAACTGGAAAAACAATGTATCGTTAGATATACAAGATTGGTATAAGGAAATGTGGGAATTAGCTCTTAATGATAAGCTGACATGGGAAATAAACGTCAGGAAAGGCATAGCTCAAGTAAATAGATTTTGGGGAATCTGGAGAAAATTTGTGGAATACGTGATTGTTAAAAAGAAAGGTATCAATCCTGTACCGGAACAAATTAATTTTTGGAAAGTATAAATTGTTATAACCCCCCGGACATTGTATATAGCACAGAGGTGAATGAAGCAAAGAAGAATATATGTAGAAGAGGTAACAGTTGTGTTAGAAGTATATATATATGTACTGTATGTTTTCTTTGTCTTTTTTTCTTTTTCGGAAAATTCATAAATAAAATTCAAAAAAAAGAAGGATGGAAGGCTGAGTCAAAGTTGAGTCGGGTCAGGATCAAACTCAGATCATGAGCAGAGTTTTGGCTGAAGTACAGCGGTTTAACAACTGTGCTATGAGGACTCTTCTTCTAATGTCTATCTTAAGAAAACTAATTTGGCAATGGAGGATTTGAACTGCAGACTTGTTCCAAATAAAAAAATTTCAGCAGGTTTATTGAGAGAGTGCAGGCAATCTTGGAAGAAACTGATAGTCTGGATCCATTTCAATCAGAGTTTAGACCTTGACATGGTACTGAAACAGCATTGATCACCCTGAAAGATGATCTCTTAAGGGAAGTCGACAGGGCAAGTGTAATCTTGTTGGTACTCCTGGATCTTTCTGTGACCTTTAATACAATTGGCCATGGTATCCTTCTAGGAAGGCTATTGAGTTTAGGTACTAGGGGTTCTATTCTCCTCTGTTTCTAGTCCTTCCTTGATGGTCCTAGATAGTACAGCTTAAAGATGCTATCTACAAACTTGGGACATTTGCTATAGGGTCCAATATCTCCCCAATGCTTTTTAACATCTACATTGGGGTGCCAAAACTTTTTGGGCCGTAGGTTGGTCACGTGGTCAAGCATGCTGGTCACACGGTTCCTCCCACCAAGAAGCAGAAGTAAAATATGCATGTGCATGCACATAACACACCTGCGCAGAACGTTGCCATAAATGACCCATGACTGTTATAAATGTATTTACAACAGCCATGGGTCATTTAAGAGAGCATTCTGCGGATGTGCAGGCATTTTCTGCACACACACATTTTATTTCCACTTCCAAGAGTGGTGAGGGTGGTGTGGGCCAGTTTAATTGGTGCTGTGAGCTGGATCCAGCTCACAGGCCATAGTTTGGGCACTCCTGATCCTCATGAAGCCACTGGGAGAAGTGGCACAGTGTTTGGGTTCATTGTCAGCAAGATGCTAATGACACACCACTCTATCTCTCCTTCTCTTCATCTGCAGGTGATACTGTATAGGTTCTTGAGTGCTGCCTAGTGTTAGTGATGGACTGGGCAAGGGACAATACACTGAAACCAAACCAGATATGATGGAGGGGGTACATTAGGAAATGTATCTAGTTTTGATGGGGTTACACTTCTCCTGAACAATCAGGTCCACAACTTGGGGATACTTCTGAATCCAGCATGCTCTATAGCAGTGTTTCCCAACCTTTGGTTTTTAGAGTTCAATTCCCAGAAATCTAAGTCAATTCCCCAAAGCTCTGATCAGTCAATGTACTGATTTAGGCTTCTGGGAACTGAAGTCCCCCTGTAGGGCATGTTCCTCATGTTGGGAACCACTGCTCTATAGTCTCAAATATCTACCATGGCTAAGATTGCCTTTTATTAACTCTAGCTGATTGCCTACTTGCACCCTGACCTAGATAAGAAGTGCCTAGTAACTGTAGCTCATACACGGATAATTTCAAAAATAGACTAATGTAATGTTTTCTACTTAGGGCTGCCCTTAAAAGCAGCACAGAAACTTCAGCAGCGGTAGCCAGATGGATTATTTGGGATTAGTAAATCTGATCATATATCCCCAGTCTTGGTGTGTTTCTTTTGGCTACCTGACAGTTTCCATAATCAACTCAAGGTGCTGATCATGATTTATAAAGCCCTTAATGGTTTAGTACTTGGATACTTGTTGAAATGTCCCTCTTAGAAATGAGATACCTGTTTCACGCTTCCTCTCAGTCCATGTGGGACTGCAGTGGCTCAAGTCACTAAGACGCTGACTGGGAGGCGGAAGGTCAGCAGTTCGATTTCCGAGTACTGCAGGACGGAATGAGCTCCCGTCTCTGTCCCAGCTCCTGCCAACCTAGCAGTTCGAAAGCAAGAAATTGCAAGTAGATAAATATGGACCACTTCGGTGGGAAGGTAACAGCGTTTCATACGCTCCGGTGTCTAGTCATGCCTGCCACATGACCATGGAAACGTCTGCAGAAGCAGACAGCGCTGGCTCTTCGGCTTAGAAACAGAGATGAGCACTGACCCCTAGAGTCGGATACGGCTGGCTTTCGAGCAAGGGAAACCTTTACCTTTAAACCTCAGTCCATGTTGCTAAAAGTGGCCACACCAAGGAAGGCCAAAAAGGCAACATACAAAATATCAAAAACAATTAAAATGTCATTGTAAAATCGTAAAGTAGATCATAAAATACTACAAGTTAAATAACTCTCAGTCTGGCTACAAAACAAACTATTAAAAATATATCACAGTTGCCGTATGAGGAGAGGTGAAATATTGTGACATACCTCTCTAAACAATTCAGCTTTGATGGATTTGCAGAATTCCTTGGAAGGGAGACAGGTGGATATAAGTTGGAAGGGCTTTGAAGATTGTTGAGGCTACCACTAAGAAGACCTGGTTCCATGTCACAAGCTTCCAGGACAACCTCAGGATAGGAGCCCAAAAACCCTAGTGCCTTAGAAGGCCAGGTGGTCTGGGTTAGATTTATTAGGGACTGATGCTACACCCAGTACTGAGGTACCAACCCATGAAGAGCTTTATATGTTAATACCAACACCTTTAAAAGAGAACAGAAGCCTATAGGTAACCAACAGAGAGGAGGGCAAGGATTAAGGAAATACAATTGAATGTTTGACCCGCAGACACCAACCTGGCTGCAGCATTCTGTACCTACTGCAGCTTCTGTACTGTCTTCAAGGGTAACCCCACATAAACAGTGTTGTAGTAATCAGTCCTAGAGATTTTCAAGGTATGAACCAGCCTTGTCAAAGATCTCACATCAAGGAATGGGCACAACTGGGTGATCTACCTAAGGTGGAAAGGGGTAGAGTTGGCACAACAGATATCTGTTTCTCCAACAAGACAGCACACTTTTATCTATCTATCTATCTATCTATCTATCTATCTATCTATCTATCTATCTATCTATCTATCTATCTATCTATCTATCTCCGTCCGTCCATCCGTCTCTCTCTCTCTCAATCTATCAAAGATGTTTATACATTGTCCAACTGTCCAATGCTTGTACATTATACATTTTACACAGTCATACCGTCCTGTTCATGCTCTCCAGCAACTGGCATTCAGGAGTATATACTTCTGATATTTGAGACAGCAGACAGTTGTCATGTCTAGGAGCCTTTGCTAGCCTCATTTCTCACTTACAGGGGTCCGTTGCACTAGCCAATAAGCTTTCTCTTGACAGTCCAGCGTGAACCGATCTTCCTTTTTTCGTTCTTTTCCTGTCCTGCAAAGGCAAGAAGCTTTATTTTGACAAACCAAAAGTAGAAGTCTCCCGCCTTTGTGTGACTAGAGTTTACACATGTTTAACAGCAATTCCAACCAAATGGTATAACAATGGCAAAAGGATTTTCATTTGGACTGATATTGCTGATCAAGAACTGGTGTTTTAAATGTTGCTGTAACTATCTCCCTGCTTGGATTCAGGGATTCATTTACCCACCCTTTCCCTCCCATGTGCTTCAAATAGTTTTACAAACTCTATGCAAAGTATGGCTCTCCAGATGTTGTTGGATTGCAGCTCCAAGCATTCCCTCCACTTGCTGTGCTGGCTAGAGCCGAGGCAAGCTCTAGTTCAATAACATCTGGAAGGGCTCATTCACTGCCAGACAGTAATGACTGCAGTGGTTGGGCAGAATTTTTAAACTCCCAGTCAGCCAGCCTGATTCACAAACAGATAGAAGAACTACCCAAAGAATGATAGAATTAAGTAAGGGTTGTATACTGGAGTGGATGGATAGAGGGTTGGACAAGGACAAATTGGGTTCAAATTCCTACTTGATCAAGGAAAGTCATGAGGGGCTGGCACTGGTAAAACTACACCTTTAATATCTCAAACCCGGGCCACATAACTAGTACAGTCTGTATTTCGGATCTACCAGATATCTCTTAGTGCTCCTTTGCTTCCTTTAGAAAAACATTTGCCATATTTCCCCCTCAGAATATCCACTGGTAGCCATTTTTTCATGTTGAGCCTTCCTAAGACCCATGGAACCCCATATAACTGGAGGAGGAGGGAGGTTTAATTGAAAAACATTTTTTAACCAGCGGAGACTTTTTCAGATTAAAAAAAACCCTAGTTTTTTTTAATAACACCAATTTTTCATTGAATAGAAACCCAGTGTAGCAACCTTTTTAAAAAGAAATAAAATACTGTATTAAAATTAGCTTGTTTGGCCACACTCTCCCTATTTATCCCCTTTGTCTTGGGAATGTGGCCCTTTGACTGCCAGAAAATTGGAAAATGGCAGCCATCCCTGCTGAGATTGCCCACGCATGATCTAAATCTGGGGTCCCCGACCTTTTGTGCACCACAGCCCAGTTTCATGTAGTGAGGTATCACACTGCACACAGATGGAGGCAGAGACCCACTGTAGTTAAGCAACATGGAGAAGGGGCCAGACCACCTGCCTATCTGCTGTGTCTGAAGCCCATGCTCTCGCTTCATTCGCCAGGCAGTCCTAGCAGAGCACATTGAGGACAGAAGGCTGTCATTAGGGCTCCCAGCAACGTTCCGACATCAGCCATGGTGGCGGCGGCGATCACGCTTTGCTTCCACTAGTCCAAGCTGCCTCTGCTCGGCCCAATTGCTTCAGCAGCCTTGGCAATGTGTATTGCCCATGTGGACCGGTACGGGACAGTCCACTGCCCAGTACCATGGTCTGTGGGCTAGTGGTAGGGGAACCCTGGTCTAAATCATTATCTGGGTAGTATCAGGGTGAAATGACACAGAAAGTGTCCACTACATCTTATTATCCTAAGAACCAATCAAAAACACAACTCAGTCTCTAACTGTGCCACTGGAAAGGTTTCCATATCTCCCATTTACATTTGGGTACAATCCTGGTAACAGCATTGTCTTTGTATACATTTGTATGTGACTTTAACTTTTCTGTAACTTGGTTCATAACAGCTGAAAGGAGCAGATTGCTTTATTTTTTTTGCATTGTGCCATATATTTTATGTCATGTTACCAAATTGCCAAAAGGAATGGTACCTTGATACTGCTGCCCTGATACCAAAACATCTAGAAAGCCAAATGCCCTTATCCCTCCAGCATAAGGCTACCTTTAATGTTCCTGATTACCATCACTATGAGCTTTAAAGCAGGCTGGAACTTCCTGGCTCATATGAGACATTAACTCTAACATCTGCTACTGAGAGAAGATCAAGAAGAAAAAATTCCCTGCATATGGATTTCAGACTCAGTTACCTTCATTCACCAAGACAATAAAAAGGAAATAAAAAAAGACACAAAATGAGATTTACACCTTTCAAGGAGATCATACAAACCGCCGCCAAAGGGCTTCCTCGTGTGCAGAACTGCAAGCCACTCTAATGCTAGTTAGGTGCAAGAACACGTGATTCCATTTTTTTATCAAGAACCTGACAATAGCTGACTTCTGACACTATCACTCAAAGCAAAGAAAGCAAACCAAAACAACATTAAGAAATATCTCACCTATATTGCTCCTTGGCCTGCATGATAACAAAGTCCCATTTATGGTTGATTTTTTTGTTCAACATGTTATAGTATTCCTGGAAAAATAATAATACTAGTGAGAAGGCAGAAGATGTATATTTTCCCTCTCAATAGAAAAAATGTGCTAAATTGTTACAATAGCAGTGCCCAAACTACGGCCTGTGGGCCCAATTAGGCCCACGCATATCATTAATCTAGCCCAGGCCGAGTACCCGGGCTCTCCCAGGACCGCCACCCACCCACCCCACCACCTGATGTCACTTACAATAGTGGTAGTGATCACGCTTTGTCTCTGCTGGTCCGAGCAGCCTCTGCTGAGTCCCATTGCTTCAGCAGCCTTTGGCAACGTGTATCGTCGCATTGGGGAAATTTTCAGAGCCTTCCCCATTTCAAAATCTGCAGCGCTAAGGGAGCCCGTTGGCACACCAAGGCTGACCGAAAATTTCCCCAACGCGCGATACACATTGCCAAAGGCTGCTGAAGTGATAGGGCTGAGCAGAGGCAGCTCAGACCACCGGAGGCAAAGCATGATCGCCGCCGCCGCCAAGGCTGATGTCGGAACAGTCAGTAGAGGGAGCAGCCCGCCTCCGGCCCCCGCACCTGCGTGTCAGGGGCAGGACCAGACCAGCAAAAAAAAAAAGTTTGGGCACCACTGCTTTAGATTGATAACCCAACTTATTTACATAAACTACAGTGGTACATATTTAAAACAATGCACCTGTTTTTAACAGATGTATTTTAGAAAACAAAATTTTCATTAACTTTATAAAGAAGCAGGGGCAGAGTTTTACCTAAGCAGGACTATATGTTATCTTAAGCAAAGGGTTGCTACTAACTTTGGTCCCCAGTTATTAGAATAACCAAAGTAGGAAGATCTTAATTCTGAGTTAGAACATTGATCTGACTGAGTCCAAAATGGAAGGGGCTGTCCAAAGTTTTAGCAGACTTTTTCTCATTTCTGCCTATGTAAATACTAGTGACTGAACTTGAGATATTCTGAATGCAAAGTAGTTTTCAACTATCCCAATGCATGCCTCCTTCCTGCCCCATCCCATCCAGAAATGGGCTTCACTGAGTTCCTCCTCGTGCAATTCTGTTTCTGCAGTTTACACTGTGTTTTCCCCATCCATATATTGGCTGGAAAAGGCAAGGAAATACTTTGGCTAATGGGATAGGGACTCAAGGTCAATTAAGTCACCTACTATGGAGGTCAAGATATATGATTGCCATTTTTTCTGGCAAGGCATTTGTTCTGCGAGCTTGTCATTCCACTTTCATTCTAATCTTGCAGGGCAATTAGTCAATTATTCAATATAAACTAATGGGACCACTGATTTAACCTACCAGTTGACAACTCAAGGAGTTATGTGCATTTGTCAACATTATGCAACTACCACCATTCTATCAGTCACATTAACCATATTTGCTGTTCATCAAGTTATGAATGAATTCTGGATTTCTGGCTTAACAAATAAATACATTTAAACTTTTCCAGCCAACCTTTGGGTCAGATATAAGTACTTTGTGTCTCACTCAACGACAGAGGTACACAGTAGATAACGTCTTCTTTAAATCCACAGAACCATAAGCATCCCTCTTATGGTGTTCTTATATTGCACAAGTCTAAATACCAAGGATTATATCTAATTGATAGTTCCAGCTAAAGTACCTCCATTGAATTAATTGGAGAATGCTGAGTCAACACATGTACTGTTTGTTTGTTTGTTTGTTTGTTTATACAGTAAAACCTGACATAAAGAGTGCCTCGCTTAGAGACTAACTCGCTTAAAGAGCAAAATGTTCTCTGAATGGTCGCCCTCGCTTAACAATTAAAACAGGGTTCGCAATCTCCCCTACCAGAAGTCACAGTCAGTCACTTACAATGTCAGTGGTGGCGCTTTTTCCAAGTGTTTTGCTTAAAGAGCAACTCTCTTAAAGAGCAATCCCGTGGAACACATTATGCTCTTTAAGCGAGGTACCACTGTATATAAATGTCATGGGGGGGGGGAAATCAATAGGCCCACTGTAGATGGGGATTTTAATCAGATTCACTCTGTTTCCATTGTCTGAAAGTGAAGCTCTCAGAAGACTGCACTGCAATTAAATGATTTCAATTCAGAAAAATAATTCAGTTTATTAGGTAGTTGATGAAGAAAGAAAAGGTACAATTCTGGAAATCAGATTGCCAGACAAGTCTTCTCATCAATCAATATCTCACAACCTGGATTTCAGGGACTCCTCAACTTTCATCAGACCTGGGTAGAAATTTTGTGGCCAAGCCACATCTATTCAAGATCTTACTGATCTGAGCCATCCAGAAACAACAGATCTGATGAAAATCATTTGGCAAACTAACTCATAGTGGAAGCTGAGAAATTTAGTCACAGAGCATGAGGCAAGATGTTAATCAAAATCTTGTACAAGAAAACAGAACACTTTCCTACCTTTTCATACTCTTCTAGGATTCCTTTCCTCTTAATATTTTTCTTGGCTAGGTAGATGGCTGGGGATGTCAAGGGGAAACCCACAGAAACTTTATTTATAAAATTGCAAAAAACAAACAAACCCAGACATGGGCAATTGCCGCTATGACAGTACAGTAAGAAGACTCGAAATAACAACTCTTCCAAAGACAAGAGCTGAACTATAAGCATTTGTATAGCTTTTTAAAGAGGGTGGAAATAACACCAAGAACACAGGTATCAGTGTCTTCATTTCATTGACCTCAATAGATGTGACAAAAGCAATAGCAAATGTACCAGTAGTTATGATGACAGTGGAGGTAGAGATGGAAGTTAAGGGTTTGTGATGGAACGATATATCACACAGCCATACATCTTGGACAAACTCTCCTAGTCATGAGTTTGCTTCAGTAACAACATATCTATATATGGTTAAGATACTGAACACGCTGACTAGAAGGTCAGAGTTTGATTCCTGGGTACTGCATGATGGAGTGAGCACCCATCTCTGTCCTAGGTTCTGCCAACCTAGCTGTTTGAAAGAAAGAAATTGCAAGTAGATAAATAGGGACCACTTCGGTGGGAAAGTAAACAGTGTTCCATGCACTCTGGTGTGTTTGGGCATGCCTGCCACATGTCCACAGAAATGTCTGCAGATGCAGACAGTGCTGGCTCTTTTGCAATAAACAGAGATGAGCACTGAACCCAAGAGTTGGATACAACTGGCTTTCGACCAAGGGTGACCTTTATCTAAGAAAGCTTCAAAACTACCGTTTGCACAAGATATTCTCCAGTTTTCACTGGATAGCAATACAGCACTGTTGTGAGAAATTTAAAGCATATTTAAAGACCTTCCTTTTTAAAAAGGAATCTTGTAAAATTTATTACTTGCTGGAGACAACAACTGTATGGCCATTTTGATATTAAACCTGCACAAAACTCAGCATCTGGAAGATGGGGGGAATGGCTCTTGAAGATGCTAAACTTGCTCAGCCCTGCTTTAATGAAACACAAAGCTTCCTTTTTATTTAAGCTTAAAGTAAGCCAAATCAAGGGTAAAAAGTACATTGGCTCAATGCACTTACAGCAAACATATGGTGATATCTTTACCTTATGCAAGGTGAGGCAGCCAACTCAGAGACAGAGATTCTGAGTGTCACCAAAGAGTGGCAAGTGATTAGTTATGTGTTACTCTTGATAATTATCATGTCAAGTTTGGGAAGGAATGCTTGCAGGATTTTCTATCTCATACATGAAAATAACTTGGCTGGCTTTGGATACTACGTACCTTCACTTGGATGGGATTAGGGTACCATTTGCTATTCTGCCTCAGACAGCAAAATGCCTTAGGCCAACCCTGCAGCCATGATAACAACTTGAAAATGGATCAAGCTGCTTATGTATTTTGAGCTTTCCCTATGGATGGGCTTACTATGTCCTCATAACCCTCCTCCTTGGTAGTTTGTGATCATACCATGAACACTGCCAGAACTGTATGAGGTGGGGGGCACTGCACACCAAACAGCTTCCATTGAACTTCCATGTAGACTGAGCATCAAAAAGCAACCACACCTCAGGCAGAAAATGTATTTTTTTTTAGGATCATGTTGCAACTTCATACTAAATTAAAGTCCAACATTGAGATATGCTTCTGTTTCCATTCCATGGAAGGAATGCACAATGTGGAGTTATGGGAAAAGACCTTCAAGGTGGCCACATGTTGGTAGTGAAATGTATTGCAAAGGTCCAACTGGTATTATGGTCAGTTTCATTTGAGTGATATAGTAAAACCCCTACTTACATAAAAAGTCTGTTCCGTAGGCTTTTATGTAAATCGGTTTTTTACTTAACTCAAAGCAAACCCATAGGAAAAATGCATTTTTACTTAACATGAAGTGAACCCATAGGAAAATGATATTTATGTAAATTGAAGCAACCCCATAGGAAAAATGAATTTTTTACATAACTCAAAGCAACCCCATAGGAAATTCCTACTACTACTTACTTTATTACGGAAATTGTGTTATGTAAATTGGGACATTTATGTAAATCAGAACATGGCTTAAGTGCAAAAATCATTGTGTAAGTCAAATTTTAAGTAACTTGAGGCATATGTAAGTTGGGGTTTTACTGTATGTTGAAAGTTGACCATCCAGTCAAGCTTTGGATACCCAGTAGGTTCATTTTCACCTGTGAGATTTATTTTCTGATGTGTTGTCCATTTGTTTCTTTGAGTTTGTGTTTAATCAGTTTTGATTTTAGAACAGTTTTAAAGTCTTATTTCCTGATTGTATTCTGGCCTTAGATCTTCAGATACAGAGCAATATAAAAGAATATGATTGAATGAATAAATAAATGAATGAATGAATATTCTCAAAGGCGCTGCTATTTGAAAAATGCCCACTTTGTGAATTCTTGGCATGCGAGAGTAAAAGGCTTCTAATCTAGCTATCTTCCTAATCTGAGTACTTAGAGTACACTTGGATTCCATTTTTAGGGGAGGAAATTCATTCTTTTAATTTTTTTAAAATGTAACATAAATCAAGATACATAGAACAAATAACAACAATAATTCTACTATCAAAATGCCACCCTCCACCCTTGGAACACTGAAAATATATTTTCATTACATTAACTTCTCCTTCAAGTACCACATTCCACATCTCTCCAAAAAGATACTGACTCATTCACACCTTTCAATGGGACAACTGCTGTCAGGAAATGAACCTATTTCCTAAGGCTTGAAATTGCCAATTTTCAAATAGGCCTCAGAAAAATCCATTTTTCTCTCTCTGAGCCTCAAGGCTGTGTAACAGCATGTTTTTCAATCATGTTTTTAGTGTCAGTGTACCCGTCTTATCTCTTTAGCAGAGCAATGTTATGACTAGCCCCAGTTCATTCTGTGTACACGTGTGTAAACAATGTACTGTTGTTTTGAGAAAGTTTTCTCATTTTGCTTGCTGTTACCTGATTGGGTAAGCAGTCCCATCTGACTGCAAATTCTCCATTTTGGAGAGAAGAAAGAGTTCGTCTCTGTGTCTTCATGGATTAAGACCTGGTTTTGATTAGAGAGCTTTTGTTTCTAGTTCTCAATGGGCTAGAAATCTTTAGCCTAGGAGCTATGCATTTTTGCTCCTTAAAAATGGTTACCTAGCTTTGCCTGTGGACTTTATTGGACTGACCTGTGCTACTGACTTTTATGCTTTATGAACCTGATCAATAAATCTTCATCATTTTTCTGAACAACGTGTCTTCATTGGACTAAAAAGGGTAAGAGCTGCCTTTCACACACACAAATCTTTGAACACGCTACCAAATAAAAACCCCTTAAGAGCTGATAAGCAGCTGAGAATTCTATCTCTGTTCTAATTAGCCATCCAGCTCGCCCTGTGTAGGTTTGTTTTGGTTTCCAGGGGTTTTCCAGATGTGTGGGGGCCGGCTGGATTGTGACATGGAGGCAGCTGTGGCACGTCGCGCCTCTTGAAGAAGTTTTTTTTTGTGTGTGTGAGCATGCTCATCTCTGCCCGGCAAGAAGAAGCAAGCCTTGTTTGTTTGGCTGAAAGCCTGTGTGTGTCTCCAGCGCCGGCTGAGACTGAAAGTGCCTGTGTTTTGGAATGTATTTTCCTGAGATAAGGGTGCTGAAAGGAAAGCAGGATCGCAGCTGTTTGCTTCTTCGTTTTGAGTTTTGAGTCGGATTCTCAAACTCCCAGATCTGAGGGCCGTGGGCCGAGGGCCGTTTCCAGTGCTGGCAGTTCCAGAGGGACTGAGACGTCTTCCAAGCCTACAAGATGGAAGGTAAGCCAGTGGCTGATGAATGTACCCCCTCACCACAGTTAGCACCCCAAGACAGACTCCAATCCAGATGGGATCTTGGAGAAGGTGCCCAGATGATGTTTAGCCAAAAGGAAGGGCCCAGGGTGGGTGAAGCTTGTCCAGATGACTTCTGAGACTTCCCCAGACGCCCAGCAAGCCCCAAGCCCTAAATAAGACTCTTTTGTGTTGAATTGGAGTCAAAACTCCACAGAGTGCCTATTTTCACTCAGAAGCAGTTCTTTGAAGTTAGATTTCCCCCAAAGCCAAGAAGAGGGAGTGGAACCCTTCAGATAAGATTTATTTTCCTGCATTGAAGTTCCTAGTTGCTGATTACATGTGCTGTTTGGTCTTTGAAGACCTGGAGAAGTTGCAAATTGCCTCATTGTGTTTGAGATACCAGTGTAAAGGTGGAAGAGCTCCAACGGACTCCTCCACGTGTCCAAGGAAGAAGTTTGCTAGAGTGTGTGGGCCAGAGCCACCACTCTGAAAAGTGTTATCTACAGGCTGTTACACTACGCTGTTTTGGTCAGCTAGTGGGAAGTGGGAAATAATTGCCGGATGCAGTGTTTCCCTGAGTTTTACTACCCTTCGAGAAAGCCAAGAGCTGAAGAGGGGGGAGTACGTAAAGATGGCTATGGGAGAGCCCAACTAGCGGTTTCAGCAAAAGCAGAAGCCAGATCCAGATCCCCGACGTACTGAGGAGAGTGAATGGAACCCTGCGCGTTCTTGAGTTGAGAAGCTAGTCAAGCCATCAATTCTGTTGCCTGTTTAGTTCCCAAACCTCACAGGGATGAGGGTGATGGGTTGTTTGATTGATTCCTTTGGACTGTGTTCTGATAAATACCTTAAAGGTTGTTTCTTGAGTTTGTTTTACTAGGAGATGCACATGTTCCTGACGTCTGAAAGAAGAGCTGATAACGGAACTCTAAATGGACTTTGTTCAACTGGTTGTTTAATTGTTTGCAGGTGCAACATCGAAGAAGACGAAGAAGGGGGGAAATGTTATTGTTTCTTGCTAATCATCTGTTTATTTTTCCAGAGGCTCGTACAAGCGGCCTCTGTGACATGTGTGGTGTTACTGACCTGTTTTCTGATTTAAAGGTTGTTCTGTTTGGGCAAAATGTGTTTTGGAAAGGGAAAACCTTTGGTACCTGAAAATGCCCAAGTCTTTTGTTCCAGCAAGGTTTTATACCTGAGTTTGCTTGCAATGCAGAATGTAACTTATGTAACGTGTACCTCCAGTAACTAAAACTGGAAGAAGCTTTAACGCTTGATATCCTACATATATAAGGGATAGCTTGTTTGCTCAATTGCTTTGCTCACATTAGTAAACAATGCCTTTTGGTAAAGTCAAACCCCCGGTTTGCCTTTCCAGAAAGGAGGGCGTGTCAGGAAATGAACCTATTTCCTAAGGCTTGAAATTGCCAATTTTCAAATAGGCCTCAGAAAAATCCATTTTTCTCTCTCTGAGCCTCAAGGCTGTGTAACAGCATGTTTTTCAATCATGTTTTTAGTGTCAGTGTACCCGTCTTATCTCTTTAGCAGAGCAATGTTATGACTAGCCCCAGTTCATTCTGTGTACACGTGTGTAAACAATGTACTGTTGTTTTGAGAAAGTTTTCTCATTTTGCTTGCTGTTACCTGATTGGGTAAGCAGTCCCATCTGACTGCAAATTCTCCATTTTGGAGAGAAGAAAGAGTTCGTCTCTGTGTCTTCATGGATTAAGACCTGGTTTTGATTAGAGAGCTTTTGTTTCTAGTTCTCAATGGGCTAGAAATCTTTAGCCTAGGAGCTATGCATTTTTGCTCCTTAAAAATGGTTACCTAGCTTTGCCTGTGGACTTTATTGGACTGACCTGTGCTACTGACTTTTATGCTTTATGAACCTGATCAATAAATCTTCATCATTTTTCTGAACAACGTGTCTTCATTGGACTAAAAAGGGTAAGAGCTGCCTTTCACACACACAAATCTTTGAACACGCTACCAAATAAAAACCCCTTAAGAGCTGATAAGCAGCTGAGAATTCTATCTCTGTTCTAATTAGCCATCCAGCTCGCCCTGTGTAGGTTTGTTTTGGTTTCCAGGGGTTTTCCAGATGTGTGGGGGCCGGCTGGATTGTGACAACTGCTATAGGAAAAAGAATTCTAACATGTGATTTGTTCAGACACTAAAGTGGTACAATCTTAGGAAAGGCCATACTGTATAATTTATTTATTTATTTATTTTATTGCATTTATACCCCACCATTTATTGGCAAGGTTTCATCAAGAAGGCCAAATGTGCCCTCACATAACTGTGACTTACCATAGTCTGTATCATCTGCTGCCCACTGCTGAGTTGGCCAAAAGTAGGGTGTCTATAGGAAGAAATACATACACAAAAAGACCCTAATGTCAACCATACCTCATCAAAGTGCAAGGATATAATCCTACAATTGCTACAATGCCAGTTACCCTTTGTTTTAAATGATAATTTTGTTTTTATTTTATTGTTTTATTTCCATCTGCTTTGTTTTATCTTGGTTTATTTCAGCTCCCGGGCCCGGCGTGGGGATGGGGCCGGGGAGCGCCAACATGTGGAGAAGTCCTGGGTCTTCCAGCTGGAGGTCTTCTCTCCTCCTCCTCCTCCTCCTCTTCTTCTTCTTCTTTCTTCTTCTTCCTCCTCCTCTTCCCCCTCCTTCTGCTGCTGCTGCTGTGTCCCAATCAAACGCTTGGCTGCCAAAATTAAGCCACTTTCTTGACTTTGTAACTGGCCAAAATTAAGTCCTCATTGGTGCATGTTTCTGGCAGTAATATGAACCTGCTTAGCCATTCTGATCATTTGCAAACAACAAGCACTATCTATCTTTTCCTTACTGCCCCATTTGATCACAAAAGACAACCCCTGCTCATTAGTGATATTCAGGTTCTGAAACTTTTTTTTTTAAGCTGGACCAATCTCCTTTTTGGCTTACTGTTATACTAACATCATACTCTTCCAATGAGGTTTGAGGAGGCAGTTCAATAGCTGTCCTCCTACCTGCTGCCCAGTTTTACTCATGTCCCTTCTTTTAGCTGGGGTGCAAGCAGACAGCAGTAAGGACGTAAGAGATCCCAGGCGGTCTCCCAGCCAGGCACTGACAGAACTGAGACCAAGTTTACTTTAGAAGGTCTGCAGTAGCCTTTGGCTTTGGACAATATATATTTTATTGTTGTTTTATTATTACTTTCTGACCCATCTTTCAAGCATTTCATTTGTAACTGCAGTTTATCTCTGCAAGTTTGCTGTATCTTTGAGAAAGCTTTTCTCTTCTTCTTTCATGTCTCAATCAAACCCTTGACTATCAAAATGAAGTCACTTTCTTCACTTTGTTGTTGCCCAAACCCAAGTCCTCATCAGTGCATGTCTCTGGCAGCAATCAGCTGGACTCTGTGTCTCTCCACATTCACACCGTGTGTTGATGTCCGCCAGTAGTCCTCACTTGAGCTTGTTGGTCTTGTATTTAGGGACTCCAACACTCAGCTTATTCAGGGTCCTCCAAATGATGTAGGGGAGGTTGAGGTCCACAGCCATATCCTCCTTTAATGATGTACCTTACCCAATGAGCTTTTCTCTTATTATAGGTCAGCTGCTTGAAAGGCCATTTTGGTGGGAAATATTATAAACATTTATTTGTTTATAAATAAACACAGGGCTAAAATGTACTACTAGTCCAGTGTTGGCAAACCTTTTAGAGACCAAGTGCCCAAACTCAACAGGCTGTCGTCCATGCCATAGATGAATAGGGCAAAGCTCTGTGCTGGGGGAAGGGAGGAAGTGATCCCATTCGGCTGTTGGGCAGAGGAGCAGGGCAAACTCTGTGCTGGGAGAGAGAGGAAGTACTCCCACTGGGCTGCTGGGCAGAAGGGTGGGGTGAACTCTGTGATGGGGTGATGGCACAAGTCCCCATGGAGAGGGCTCTGGGTTCCCCCTCTGGCACACGTACCATAGGTTTGCCACAACTGTGCTAATCTAAGCTGAGATGACAGGTCTTACCTGTTAGGGCTAACAGAAGGTGCAGCCTAAAAAACCCTGGTGCGCCAGAGAGTGCCACTCTACTCCAAATCACAGCACATATCAGGCTTCTTGTCTAATACTTTGGCTCCCACTCCACTCACCTGGAATCTGTAGAGGCTGCTGTCTTGTTTGAGAGTGAGATTCTTTGGTTCCTGAAGTGGGTAAATGTACCCGTACCTGACAATCAGGCACCCCAAGTTCAGAGCCTCTAGAAATAATAATAAAGACAGATGATTTCATTGGTAGACGCCTCACAACCAGGTATCTGGAAACAACATATAATTTAAAAGATGGTGACCAATACTATGCTACTTGTCTTAATGAAGAGTAAACCCAGTTGATCCACTTGCCAAATATTAAGTCAACATGTCTGTAAATCTGACTGAGCCCTCAGAGCTATTCTGTTTATATACTAGGAAAAAGTTACTAGCAAATCACTCAGGTAATATGAACAATAATCCCATTTGGAGAGCCTGTCAAGGCACCAGTTGGTTTTACCACCCTACTCACCTTCAGTATCAATCTGTAGGCGCTGCATAATCCACTGTAACACATCAGAACCTGAAAGGCAAAGACAATAGCACATCCTTTAAAACATCCAAACCACTACATGTCACTTTGTGATCTCAGCAGCCTACCAGCAGGAAGCCCCTCCTAAAAACAGGCCTTCAGAGAAAGACAGATCCAGACATCTACATCTGATGAAGCTGGTTACAACTCACAAAGGCTTATGCCATAATAAATGTGCTACGTACTACTGCATTTTTGTTGGTTAGATGCAGCCATGTAATCACAATAGTTGTTTATCAAACTGGAGACAAACAATAAGAAGAGGGTGTTTGATGGAGCTGAAGATCGTGTGAAAAAGTGTTTGCTGTATATAGGGAATACATACCCATCATCCATTTGATAGCAATAAACAATTTTATAGGTCTTGCAATCAGCCATTAACTTTTCTAAACTTGCTTGAACAGAATGACAATATAAATGTGTATGTGCTGTAAGAAATAAAGCCCCCCCCCCTTCCCACCATAAACTTATCTCTGCAGCCTTGGACCATTTCTCTGCCTAACCAACCTCAGAGGTGGTTCCCAAGGTAAAAGGCAAGGAAATAATCATGTACTGTATGCTGCTTGAGGAAGCTTGAGGAAACATAAATGATTATGGAAGAAAAGGTCAGATATAGGGGGAATCAGTGATGGGATGTAACAGGTTCGCACCAGTTCGCCAGAACCGGTAGTAACTTTTCCCCAGTGTCCCGGAGAACCAGTAGCAGCTTTTGGGGGAAACCACCTTCAGGGCTTACCTCTTCACTGCACATGCACGCCAAGCACTTGGTGTGCATGCACTCCTACAGTGCTTGGCGTGTATGTACGGCCTCCTTGCTGTCCTCCCAAGCAGGGAGGAGGAAGAGAAGCTGCTAGCCTGAAGCTCCCTATAGCCTGCTCCCCAGGGTAAGTGATTCACCTTTGGATGTGGTGTGTCTGTGTGTATTTTAATGTGTATTTAATACCTTTACCTATATTTATGTACTACCACAGTTCCTAAAAAGGCCTGGCGGCCTGGCTTGGGGGTTTTAAACAAAGTCTTGGAGTTACCTCATCAATAAGCTATACCTGTGCTGTTCCAATTGCCTTATTCCGATTGGAGAACCCTTAGGGAGGTACAGCTGTTTTACATTTACATTAAGGCATATTATTCTAGAGAACTGGTTAGGCAAAGACTTAGTATCTAACTTCTTTAACTGTTGAAAAGTTGAAAAGTGCCAAAATGAAGCCATCTTGTGCTGGGTTCATTCTGCAATTCCTTCCATCTGTCCTAGTGTGAGAAAGATTAGCCAGAGTAAGCTTTAAGTTCTAGTTTAAAAGCTCTGGTTGATTTGTGTTTGGGATGGGTTGGTAGGTGTTTGAGTGGGTGGGTGTATTTTAATGTATTTTTATTTATTTATTTACAGGTTTGTGTCGTGGGTGGGTGGGTGGGTGGGTTGAGGTGTGTGTGTGTGTGCTTATTTTTATTTTATTTTTATTTTTTCCCTTTGGCCCCGCCCATGATGTCATGACATCATGATGTCATCTCCGCCCATGACATCATGGTGTCATGATGTTAGCTCTGCCCACACTGTGATGACATCATGGTGGGGTAGTAAAATTTTTGACATCCTACCACTGGGGGGAATAAATGATGCTGGTGAGGTCAATTAAAACACAACATTATGAAATTATTCACCTTTTAGACCCCGAGATAATTTTGTAAAATAATGGCTGATCAATAACTGCAGTGGCTCACATGGCTATGACGCTGACTGGAAGGCGGGAAGTCAGCAGTTCAATTCCCGAGTACTGCAGGACAGGATGAGCTCCCATCTCTGTCCCAGCTCCTGCCAACCTAGCAGTTCGAAAGCAAGAAATTGCAAGCAGATAAATAGGGACCACTTCGGTGAGAAGGTAAACAGCGTTCCATGCCTGCCATATGTCCATGGAAATGTCTGTAGAAGCAGACAGCACTGGTTCTTCAGCTTTGAAACAGAGATGAACACTGAACCCTAGGGTCGGATACAACTGGCTTTCTAACAAGGGAAATCTTTACCTTTACTAATAACCTTATAAACAGTTTCTCGCTGCTGCTTCTTCCATGTCTAGGCCAGATGTGAAACTGCCAAAATGAAGTCGCCTTTTGGGAGTTCATCCTGCAGTTCCTTTTGCCTGATGTAGTGTGAGAAAGATTAGCCATCAACACAAGGTTGCTGTTACCAGGGTACGCCCGATTGTGGCTAAAAAAATACCACAATCTTTGAGGAGGCTCTTTCTGTGTACCCCAACATCTCACTAGGAAAGAGCCATGAGGAAATTAAACTTCCCACCGGGGGGGGGGGGGGGGACAAATGGCAGTTTTATGCTGATATCATAAGACCATATATTATGACCTACAATAAAACTATTCTGAGCCTTTAGCACACGGAAACGTCCTTTAAAGACAACTGTCCCAAAACAAATGTAAACCAATCTCTGTGCCAATTTGAAGTGAATAGTGAGAACAGTGAACAAACACTTATGGCTTGCTTTCCTTTCCCTGGACCAGTAATCCTGCAAACTCCTCTATCACAGCTCTTGCTTGTCCTGATAGTAACCTTAAGCTGCTTACAGGTTTTTTATGGGCATGGGTGACACACCTGAGTAGCAATAGTTGTGTCTTTAATGACCTAAATCTGCTTCCTTTTCAAAAACTGCTCCTGCTGCTTCGCAGTGTGGTTGCTTTTTGCGGCATAATTTCTTCAAAGATAAACACACTGGAGTTGTGCAATTGACAAGCTAAACCATAAACCAGTGTCAGGGGAAATTGAAATTGAATTATGTTCCCTCGATAAGGTGACTCATTGGGAACACACTATTACCTGCATAAAAGAGAAAGGCTGAACTTGCCAGAAATTGTGCAACTCAAACTACTAGCTTGAAAAGAAAAGAAAAGAAAGAAAGAAAGAAAGAAAGAAAGAAAGAAAGAAAGAAAGAAAGAAAGAAAGAAAGAAAGAAAGAAGCACTGAGGATTTCAAATACTGTACTGTATAAGAAATGGGACTTCAAAAGTAAATGATACAGAAAGACAGAGGCCTATATCCGATGGTTTGCCCCAACCATACAGCTCCACTGAATCAATAGGAGTTTAGTAAGTAAACCTTCACAGAAGCTCTTACAATCAGTTTACTACAGTATTGGACAACTGAATAGTTTTAGGACCCAAATTGTTTGCTTCTATGTGGTCTTTAAAATAACAAGAATATAGGACCATTACCCTTCCCTGTGAATTTCGGTACTCAAAACCATTAGTCCTTACGGTTGTCAGGTTAGTTAACCGCTGCCTGACACTCAGCAGTAGACAGATGAAAGGCCACTGCATTATATTCTTAGGACAGTCACCATGAGGATCAGCAATACAGTAAAACCTTGCATAAAGAGAGCCTTGCTAGAAACTACCGGTAACACGCTTAAAGAGCAGAATTTTCTCTGAATGGTCACCTCGCTTAACAACTAAAACCAACTAAAAACTCACTTAACAAGTAAATCAGGGTTTGCAATCCCCCCCCCCCGTCACAATTGGCTACTTACAATGGTGTTTTACTTAAAGAGCAAACTCACTTAAAGAGCAATCCCATGGAATACATTGTGCTCTTGAAGCAAGGTACCACTGTATTCAGATAGAAGAAGAAGAAGAAGAAGAAGAAGAAGAAGAAGAAGAAGAAGAAGAAGAAGAAGAAGAAGAAGAAGAAGAAGAAGAAGAAGAAGAAGAAGAAGAAGAAGAAGAAGAAGAAGAAGAAGAAGAAGAAGAAGAAGAAGAAGAAGAAGAAGAAGAAGAAGAAGAAGAAGAAGCTTTCTGTATCCAAAAGTTCCACCATTTGCAGCTAATGCACTAGAATTTCAACCACTGTGCTGAACTGTACATTTTTTTTTAAAAAAAATCCTTAACAAAAACAAGCACCATTTCCAGATTTGCAGACAACCCTAGGGTTTTACAATCAAGAAGGTGGGTCTAAAAAGGGAGCACATGGCCAAAAAAGTTATTTTGCATATTTAATATTTCACTTTTTAAAATTAAATGGTTATATAATGCACAAAACTGTGTTCCGTGCACTCCAGTGTCTAGTCATGCCTGGCACGTGTCCACGGAAACGTCTTCAAACACAGACAGAAGTGGCTCTTTGGCTGTAAACATAGATGAGCACTGAACCCTACAGTCAGATACAACTGGCTTTCGAGCAAGGACAACATTTACCTTTACTAGAATACAAAGGTTCTGACTGAGTTTTTGTTAACTGAAAAGAGGGTTTAACTTTTTAAAATATTTAAAGTTGTGAGAAGTGCAGGGCCATGGTTCCTAGAGTGTTGGGCACTCCAGAATGAACCCAGAGAGTTTATGTGGCCAACAGTAACATGGTCCTCATCCCTATTTTAGGTTATATTAGAATCAAATGGCATGAACAGAGCAAAGACTGTACGAAATGCACCCACTCCTTGAGCACATACTAATCTTCATCTTCAAATGCTGTCAAAGTGGGGATTAAACTATAACCTCCCCTGACTTTATAGTGATTGCTTTAGACTTGCCCCAGCAGTCTAGAGTTCTTATCCCTTCCAACGGCTTCCTGAAATAGATCAAATTAAAAGATTAGCATGTCACTCAGACCTGACCTAGGCAACCCAACTTTTTTCCTTAAGTGGTGATATTTATTTTCACAATCCTAGGGGAACCTCATGAAAACCTTTTGCACCAGGTGAGTGGAACTGCTACCATTCGTCCCAGAGCATAGGTATCATCAGGTCTCCAAACAAGCCTCTTTTAAGGACATAGAAAAAGGCTTTCCAATCGTCAGTGTGGCGAAAAATCCCATAAAATACAGTGCTTGCAAAACTGTGAATATATTTCACAGCATGGAGAAAGGTAGTCATGACTTAAAGTGGAGAGAGAATGTATGAGACTGTTTGTATATAGCAGTGATGGTGAACCTTGGCACTCCAGTTGGCTCTTGGACTTCAATTCCCAGAAGCCCAAGTCTCTGTGAATCCACACGAATGGGTTTACTGCGCATATGCTGGCTTTTCCAAATGAGTGCTATTGTTTGGCACTGACCTGGAAATCTTAACCAGATATTCATGTACAGCAGGGGTGCCCAAACTATGGCCCGAGGACCAGATCCAGCCCATGACACCAAATCATCCGGCCCACAAAGCCATCATCACTCCTGGAAGCGGAAGTAAAACGTGCCCATACGAGCCTGTTTTACTTCCACTTCCAGGAGCGACGAGGGCTTCAGGGGCCGGATGAACTGGCAATGGGGGTGGATCTGGGCCCCGGGCCATAGTGACTAGCTACCTGAACCACGTGACCAGCCCACAGCCTGAAAGGTTTGGGCACCTCTGGTGTACAGCATGTAAATGAATGAATGAATAAATCTGCTTTGCACTTTTCTGTAAAGATAAGGAGTTTCTTGTTTTGAGGATTACGGATCTCATCAATCACATCCATTATCAACCACTAACATTCACTGGCGTTTCTCTGAATTTTAAGACATTCAAACATTTGTCTAGGACAAATGCTGGACATTTTTTTGTAGAATGAATGCACATAAAAACACAGAAATATGCTAAAAAGCAAAAAAATAAATCCCCACAAAAACAAATGAATAAAGCAGTGCAACAAGCTGACAGGTACTCATTCTTTTCCCGATCTATTGATCTGTGTGAAAGTTAGAATCAATGTTTAAAATGAAACTCAGAAAAACTTTTGCTTTTAAAAGCATAATTTGGTTGATCTGTATGTACAGTATATTATTTTGGCAGACATGCTCATAGTTAAAAATCCTCTGGAGACTGGAGTAGGATAAGATCAAAGATTACATTTTTCTAGATGAAACCTTTCCAAATACTCCTACAAAATCAGTAAGCTTCCGGCTGTACGTTCCTTTGATATAGTGAATCTAGGTATCTTTCAGTACTTCTGAGTAATTTCACTGAGTATAATGGCTCTGTCAACCAAGAAAAGACTTGCTTCTTCTTAATACCAGTCATGTCTTGCTCTTCTACTAATCTCATTGACTGCAACTTGTATCTGAGAATGCATTTTTTCCCTGAAGCAGGAAAAATGTCACTGCCGTGAATTTGTTTAAGGTAGATCCCATCTTGCCATGAAGTGACCCACACACTATGATCTCGGAACCATCTCCTGCGGCACACATGAAATGAGACATGCAGGATTTAACACCAGGACTGCAATGGACTGCCGCAGCCTTGAGGATATGGACAAAGTAAAGCCAGTCCATCTGGCATGGCCTCTTCCGCCTCCATGACCGTTAGGAATCAGAGTTCCTCCTCTGCTCATTTTGCCTTTGGGCCCAATATTATGGTTTCCAGTGGCATTTCCTCCACTGAGGGAGTCATTACCTCACCTAAAGGGGCTTATATGCCCGTAGTCATTGGCCCTTTTGGGTAGTAAGGTTAGTTAACCACTGCCTGACACCCGGCATTGAGTCGCTGGCTGTTATGGTCTACTCCATTACCATAACGGGAAATCTGGCAAGACTAACCACATTCCTACAATCAGGATCCGAGTGTTTCTAACTGAGGGGGGGGGAGACTCAACCCAAATTCTTTCCAGCAACTATAACCCTTGGGCTTCGGTTTGTATTGAGTTTGCTGGAAAGGAGACTCCAGTGGATGAAAAGCATGCAATTTCCCTCATTTAGTTCTTGGATTAGAAAGATGAAGCCAATAAAACAGTTCCTCGTGTAACATGGAGGGGTCACAGTGAACTGTTGTTATATGCTTGACCTGAAGTTGATGCTGCCATTTCCATGTAACTAGATAGACCACTTTATCTTCTGTGATGAAAGTTTGGTACATACAGCAAAGAGAAAAAAAATGGTATTTCTAATATGCTTTATATTCTTTTTTTACTGGGATGGAATTTTTATTGCATTTTATGTTAATTCAAGATATGGATTCCTACCTGCCAAATAACACAAAGCTTAAACTTGTGCCAACTGTGACAAAAGTGTTGCTGCAGCAGCAACAAAACCATCTGTTTTTCTATGCTTCCAGGAACCAACTCAGAGAGAGAGAGCTTTAGTACTTTCCCACTTAAGTAAATGAGAAACCATTAAAATCCAACAGATCATTTCTAGAGTCTCTTCCAGATTTTGAAAACAGTGGTTTCTGAAGGCAGCTGGTTTCAAAGGTGGATTAGCAGTGAATGTCTGCTACTGCTGAAACTCTTTAATTTAGCACAAATTTACTAAAACAATCCAGCAGACAAGCTCATTTTAAAGGTGTTTAAATGGTTACATCTAGTTTTTTGAAAAGTTTATTATCCATTCTTAAAGAACTCCTGGTTTCTTAATGAAGAAAATAAACGGGGTAGCATGACAGACATCCTAGTAAGTTTTTTCACTGGTCCATTGTTCCCAGCATAGTATAGACAACATTTAGAGTACATTCATTAAATCAACGGAACTTACATTAAAATGTCAACTTAACATGTCATATTCATTCAGTGGGTCTTCTTTGGTTTGACCTAGTGTGAGAAATATTAACCGGGAAAACAAAGTTGCTGTTGCTGAGGATACGCCCAATTGTGGTTCAAAAATGTAAAATGTATGCACAATCTTTGAGGCTCTTTCAGTCTTTAACAGCCTTGAATGTGCCTCACCACAGCTGGGAGACTGGGTTGTTGTGGCTGTTCTACCAAAATCATGTGGAGAAATAAAGTATTTATAAGTACCACGGGAAAGTTTTCATAAGAAGGAAGGATTCAGTGGCTGGTTTCATTTATATTGACACACTTACCAGTGATAGCATGTGGGATGCTGGCGACCATCACCTTCTGGGTATGCATATTGATGCCAGATTTTGGATCCTGCATCTCCACCAAGAAAGCTTCAAGCTGCAAATTACAGTAGATATATGTTAGAAATAAAACACAAGGAAAGCTAGAATAATTTAGGGAGAATAAAAGGAAAGGATGAAGAAGTCTCATCAATCTCAGTTTCTCAATCTTAGATTCCAAGTATCAAGAGTGGGGAATCCTACCACATGTTCTAGATTAAAATTCCTGGAGTCCTTTAGCATTAGCCATGCTGGGAGGGGATGCTAGAAGTTGATGCCAAAAACTTCTGGAAGGCAAAACTGTCCTTCCTATCCTTATGTCCTCAGTGTGATTCATAGTATGACTGGTTTGGAATGCTCTCATATTCACATCTCATTCCAACTAGCTTTTACGATAGAGAAGTCTACTGGCTATGGGGGACAAGTAGGTGACAAACAGGAGCTGTTGGTGTCACCATAATGCTGTGAGAGTTTTGCTGCTCGCAGTAAAGGTAGTTCATCATCTTTTTCCTACTTGGCAGAGCATCTTCCCCCCAGAAATCAGGCCCACTTCACTTGTTCTTCTCTGCTAACTCAACTCCAAGTACCAACTCCCAGCTTGGCTAGAAAGTCTGTTACCCGCCGGAAGGCTTTCTCAGTGGCTGCTCCGGCTTTGTGGAACGGTCTACCTGGGGAGCTGCATTTGATTGACTCTTTAGGGACCTTTAAGAAGCAATTGAAAACCTTTCTTTTCAAGGATGCCTTGGGCAGCTTGTTGAAGACCAAATAGGTGACCCTCCCATTGTTCCTTGCCACTCGGGCTAGCAGTCCTCGGTTTTCATTTTGACTGGTGGTGGTGGTGGTGGTTTTATTGCCTTCTGGCAGGCATGCTCAAACTATGGCCCGTGGGCTGGCCCTGGCCCCAGAAGTAATTTCATCCAGCCACCGACACCCTCACCAAACCAGGAAGTAAATACGGATGCTTTCGTGCATGCACAAAAAGCAACCATTTTATGTCCTGTTTGGCGCAGGACACAAAATGACCACTTTCACACATGCGCAGAAGCGTTCACACCAAACCAGGAAGTAAAATGGCCATTTCTGTGCATGTGCGAAAGTGGCCAGTTTATTTCCTGGGTTGCTGCAGACACTTCTGCGCATGTGCAAAGTGGCCATTTTGTGTCCTGCACCAAACCAGGACACAAAATGGCCACTTTTCTCACATGTGCAGAAGTGTCCATGTCACACATGCGCAAACAGCTCAGTTGTTCCGGAGGTGTGGTCAGGCCCCCGACCCGAAAAGTTTGGGCACTCCTGCCTTATGATGTCTGTTTCGCTCTTTTTAATATTGTGAGCTGCCCAGAGTAGGAGTGCAACCCAGATGGGCAGGGTATACATTTAATTAATAATTAATTAATTAAATGTCAATTGGATTACACAAGCAGAGCAAGAAAACAGCTGCATATTTCTGCTCATGTTTCCCAATAACTAATATTAAAAAGCACTATGTCCCTGTTGCTTTAAGTGAAATCAAGGGAGAAAAGGGCTTACCACCCCAAATGTAAAGAAAAGGAGAAGGAGATTTATGGGCCTTTTTCCTTATAAATTCCAGATAACAGGTATTGTGCCAGCTAAGTATTGAGAGCTTGAGCATTTGGATTTAACCCTGATATTAGATGGTAGCATAGATACTTTGCTCCCTTACTATATTATATTGGTTTCATTTCTGAAGAATATATGATATATATAAGAAAGGGGGTTAAGCAACTGTAGGGACACTTGACTTGTACGGAAAAAATTTCCTTCTGGAAGACGTTTGACACTACTTGATGTGTAGAACACAAAGGGCTCAACCAGTTCTTTTCTGCTGCTAAAGAACTGGTTGGCCTCTGCTCCACTCTTCTTTCTTAAGAAGGCTTTAGTTCTTCTTTTCTTTCAGCTTTTACAGAGAGAAGAGATTAATAGCGGTCCTCAATCCAATTGCTAGTACCCACTAGAATAGCTCCACTGTATTACTAGGATTAATATGTGTTCCCCATCAAACAACTGATTCAGTGTGTCTAGTCTAGTTGGGACTAGTAGTTGCCTTGAGGCTGCTGGCTCAAACTAAACAGTTGTCAAAAACAAACCAATGATAAATGGTGCAACTTTGAACTTCTTCCATACTCCACACACACACACACACACACACACACACACACACACACACACAAAATATGACATCCTTGATAGACATAGTAGAACACAGTAGTTTGCTTTAACTCATTGATAGCCCAAAGTGTTAGCTAAATAATCAAGAGATAAAAGAAAATTCAAGAAGGAATGACAATCCCATGTCTCCTGATGCTGTGCAGGACAGAGTTGTTTCATCCTGCTTATACAATCAAGAACACTTTTGTTCAGGATTTGGCATGCAATAATTTCTTAGCATCTACAGGTATAGATAAATAAAGGCAATTCCAAACGGTATAGCCATTGCAAAAAGCAAACTGTGCTACGTTCCCAGGCTGTGGTTCCTAAACCCTTGTACGGTACAGTACATACATGACATTCACATTGTATATATTTGCTGCAGGGAACCCAGGAGTAACATAGATAGTCATGAATTTGATATGCCAAAGACATTTTAAGTCAGGTAGGTCTTTAGCAATTACATTGGGTTGCTGTAGAAGGAGCTTTCAGCCAGATGGGTGCTGAATATCTTCTCTGACTGATGTGTTTTAAATTAAAGTGTTAGTCTTGGCTTTCAAAGAAGTTACATGTCATTCTATTTCAGCTATTATAATAACCAAATTAATGTGGCACCTTTAAGACCAATAAAATTATTTCAGTATGAGCTCCCCCGGTGGCTTAGTGGTTAAGGCGCTGAGTTGGAGACTGGAAGGTTGGGTTTTGATATCTGAGAGCTGCACTTGGGGACATGAAAGGAGCCTCATTTGGATGTCCCCTAAAAATCTTTTCAACCCAGAGTAATCTCACACAGTCTAAGTTTCTCTGGGTTACTACCCGTTAACTTCCTCCTTCCACCCTGATCCAAAGCTCCCTAGGGTTCCCTTTTGTTCTTGGGAAATCTCGGGAGCCTTGGGACTGGGGAGGGGAGCCTTTAATATTGGGAAATTACCATCGGATTGCTACTGGAGGTCCCAGTACAGTGGCAGGATCGCCAGCAGCAATTTTTCAACATACAGAGCTTCAGTTCCTAAGGTTTTCCAAAGGTAAAAGGGATCCTCAAAACCTGAAGTGGGAGAAGGAAACTTTTAGTTTAAATTAGGATATCCATTACCAGATGACATCATCTAGTTTGTCCAGTGAAAATTTAAGACAATAGGATTTAAACCAGTGTTTCAGACACGACAGAAGGACCATTTCCAAAGAAGTGGATTATAACCTACTAAATCAATTTGTTAGCCTTAAATGTGTCACAATACTTCTGCTTTTGTTTGAGTTGTGTTCTTTTTAATCTCTTCCATTTTGTGTCTTGGTTGTATTTACTGTATTGTGTTTTATATGCTAAACTCCCAATCACTTGTGCAGTAGGTCCTTCTTTGTGTGACCAGTCACGCACTGTTGCAAAAATGGGCACAGGACCTGCTGAAGGAGGAAAACTACAGCATGCTTTTTTCTCTACTTTTGTTAGCTGCCTTGAGTGCCAATACTGGAAGAAAAATTGGCTCTAAACCTAACCAATACAGACATGCTTCTTGTAGTCTTAAAGTAGAGGGCCTGATCCTTTCCCAGATTAAAGACGAACTAAGCAGACCAACACATCCACACACTGTCTCTCAGGCCTTGGAACATCACATACTAGAGTCACTCTGGAAATATCATTAGCTTCAAAACTTGCACAAGACACTACTGGTAAAGATTAAGGAGAATCTTCCATAGCTCTTCTTTCTACAAGTTTCAGCATGTTCAAAATAAAGCACTTTTTCCTTGGCTCTCTGCCACTTCGTCCAATATAATTAGGCCATGTTCTACTTCTTGATCCTGCATGTTCTGAAAAACAAAACAAAAAACCCTGTGTGTGTGCGTGCGTGCGTGCATGTGTGTGTGTGCACGTGTGTGTGCGCGCGCGCGTGCCCCTGCTTTGTCATACTGACACCCCCACCTCCCACTAAGGGCAAGCAGCTTGTTCAGGAAACCACATCAACCATCTAGTGCAAAACATACTATTTTCCTAATAAACAGAAAACTTCAGAGGCTTGTCACTTCCTTTTCCCTGCAAAGGAGGGAAGAAATGGTTACTGAAGAAATATCAAAGCGGAACAAGAATGATTAGCTAGAAAGCATCCATTGGGTACTACCCAGTGATTTCACCAAAAACCATGCCCTTTGCTGATGAAAACTCAGCAGGCCTTCTTCCTCTTTTCAGGAGAGAAGTGGTGGCTTACTAAAAAGTCCCAAATATTTTTTTTTTAAAAAATCCCTAGCCACGTAGCCAGGCTGGCTGTTTATAAGTAATAATGAGGATACCGGTCTTCTCTTTCCTAGTGTTGTTGCATTAAGTGAAAGAAGTGTGGCCAGAAAAATAATGTGTCGTTCCAAGTACACGTACAGTCCTTTAAGTCTAAAAACAGAAAGCAAATGGCTGTTTCGTTTGCTTAAAGAATGTCCTTTCTGGAAGTTCTGAGATCCTCTCCTCCTGTTTCAGAGATCAACTCCCCTCTCCTGAAAAGTACCCCTGCTGCATCAATGTCAGGACATGACTACCACTCCAAGGGCTTTGAGATTTTATATTAATGTTATCCAAGTGCTGACTCAAATTCCATCTGCATTCAAAGAAGGCCACAGTCAAACAATACTTATGATGTCTTCTTCTCCTCCATCCCACATCTCACCCAGGACATCACTGTCCAAACTACAGCCCCTCTTCCTAACCTGTTTTCAACCCAGTTTTCTTGCAGACATAATACAACAACAAAACTCTAGTATAAATTGATTTTTAAAAATTATGAGATGATGAAAGCTGACCACAAAGTACTTAGCGGAGTGAATACAGTTATAAGAGTGAATAAATACACAATGGCATTTTGAGCTACAATCTCGGACCTGGGGAGGGCAACATGCAGCTTTTCAGCTGTTGGACCACAGCTTTAATCAGCTCTACTTACATAGCTAGTGGTGAAGGATGATGGGAGTTGTAGTCCAACAACATTGGGCAGGCCACAAGTCATCTGCCTACAGCAGGGGTGGCCAAAGTTTTCATGCCGTGGGCCGACCACGTGGTTGAGTGGGCTGATTATGTGGTTCCTCCCATCATAAAACACATCCACGGCTATCATAAACGTAAACGTGTTTACATAAATGTAAATGTGTTTACAACAGCCAGAGGTCCATTTACTGCAGCATTTACACATACGCATGTGTGTTTTACTTCCATTTCCGGCGCAGACAGAATGGGCCAGATGATTTTGTGCTGTGGGCCGAGCCCGGTCCATGGGCCATATTTTGGCCATCCCTAGCATACAGCCTATAGACCCCTGATGGTGAACCTTGCAACTCCAGTTGTTCTTGGACTTTAATTCCCAGAAGCCCAAGTCAGCACTCCTGTTGATCAGAGCTTTTGGGAATTGAAGTTCAAGGACAGCTGGAATGCCCAGGTTCGCCATCTCTGCTATAGAGATTATGATGGTACAACAATCAATAGGTAAATGAAATAATACAAGCCCACAGATTATCCATTGATACCAATATTTTTCTTTACTCAAGACATTTAGCATTTCTTTGTGAGCTATCATACATTAGTTATTTTTGGATTCTTCCTTGATTTATATGTCTGCACACGTTTTCCCAGGCCAGTAACACAATTTCATTCTTGTTTGTTCATCCTCCTTCCAATGATAAACAATATTACTTGATGTTCAAAGACAGTCAAGATCACATGGTACTTTCACAAAGCTTCGCTGATCCATTAACCTTTTAATACTGTAGTTATATTTCTTTTTTAAAAAACCTCAGATGAAAGCATGTTTCCATGGCACCTAGGTCACATCTATTCTAGCAACGAGAGAATATAATGCTTCCAACATTTTTTACAAGCCAAAATCAAAATATCTAAAAATGAGCTATTAATAGACTTTTTTTTAACTCCCTGGCATTTCAACGTTTGACACTTTATTTAATAATGCTTTTTCTTTGCCATTTAGCAATGCATATACTAGAAAAATAGGTCACACTTTCTTTTCATAAGGAACCTGTTGAATTAAAATACAGAACTCACTTACAGTTTTCATTATGTGTCACAGTTTTGGATAAATGTCAGATACTGTATAATAATTCTTCCGACCAAGTGCACCTTCATCTCTCAATGTATTTCACTGTTAGCAAGAAAAGCATGCAACAGAGGCCAGCCTTGTTCTTTGAAAAGGCTCTTCTTTCTGTTATCTGCAAATGAATTGTGGAATATTCTAGCTATTTGCTTGAGCTTCCTCTGTGTTAGCTGAAGGTCTAATCTGTGCTTAGAAAAGTTCCATGGGTTTTTCTTTTTCTTTCTTTTTTTACTACAACTCTCAGACTTCCAAAACTACTTTTCCAGGTTCTGGGTTTAACAGATGAGAAAGAAATTATCGTCATCAACTGCAACTCGTATCCGAGAATACAGTTTTTCCCCCCTGAAGAAGTAAAAATGTAACTGGTGTGAATTTAAGGTGGATCCCAGTTTGCCATGAAGTGACCCACACACTATGACAGTGATGGTGAATCTTTTAGAAATCGAGTGCCCAAACTGCAACCAAAAAAACAAAACATCTGGCATGGCTTCTTCTGTCTCCTAAAGGGGCCAATGGCTATGGGTCGATGAGCCCCTTTAGGTGAGGTGATGGGTCCACTCAGTGGAGGAAATGCCACTGGAAACCATCAGATTGGGCCCAATGGCAAAATGAGCAGAGAAGGAACTCTGATTCCCAATGGAGAAAGAAATAAAATATTCTGGTTTGGAACAGTTGGGTTAGTAGTGAATGTTCACTAGTTTCTGTTCTTAGGGTTCAACTGGTAATTTCTCTCTAAAACCATTTTGTAGAAAGTGTTTTCTTTTCACATACAGTACCACTCCCCCCACTCCCCCAGCTACTGGCATTACTTCTTATCCTTCACCATCTAGCAATTAGCAATTACATTTATATACCACCCCAAAGCGCTTGGTGCACTCCTCTGGGTAGTTCACAAGTTAATTAATATTTTTGCCCATGACATGCTAGGTCCTCATTTTACCAACCTGGGAAGGATAGAAGGCGGAGTGAACCCTGATCCTCATCAGAACTTAATTCACAATTTTCTGGCTGCAGTACAGCATCTAGCCCAGGGGTGGCCAAACATTTTGCGCCGCAGGCCGGTCACATGGTTGAGCAGGAGAGTCACATGGTTCTTCCCACCGTAAAACACATCCGTGGCTGTCGTAAATGCATTTATGACAGCCGTGAGCACATTTACAGCAGTGTTATGTACAGGCGCATTATGTGGAGGCGTAGGCAAGTTTTACTTCTGCTTCCAGAAGCAAGGCTGGATGGTGGGGCTCCCTGATAGTTCCATCTGCTAGGGAGGCACACTTCTCTAGCACGAGAAGGAGGGCCTTCTCTGTGTCTGCTCTGGCCCTGTGGAACCTCCTGCCAACTGAACTTCGCCTCCAGGCAGAGCTTTTATCCTTTCGCAAGAGTCTTAAGACCTGGCTGGCGCAGCGGGGGGGGGGGGGCTGGGAACACAACCCCCTTGGGTTGGCTTGTTTAACTATTGCTCAGGCTGTCAGTTTAGTATGCGGTATTGGGAGGGCCTTTTTAAAAAAAATAATTTCTTAATTTTAAATAATTCAATTTTAATGCCATGTTTGTTTATTTATTATTTGTTTGTTTGTTCAGATTTATATTGCCGCCCACTCGCCGAGGTGACTCAGGGCAGCTTACAGTCAAAACAGCAACAGTACAGTAAAAATAATAAAATACAACCTCACAAAACTCCCCTCAGGCTGGAGGGGGCGATGTTCTCAGCCGCCTGCCAGGCCATGTAATCGTCTCCCCCTAAAAAAAAACATTTTGATGTTTTTATAGGTTTTTATTTGTTGTGAGCTGCCCAGAGTTGCCTCTGAGAGGGGGCAGTGGTAGAAATGCAAGTAATAAATAAATAAATAAATAAACAAACAAATAAATAAATGATTTGGTGTTGCGAGCAGGACCTGATCTAACCAATACTTGTTCCTCCTTCCTGGTTTTATTCGTTTGTCCAGGTAAAGGTAAAGGTTTTCCTTGCTCGAAAGCCAGTCGTATCCGACTCTAGGGGTCAGTGCTCATCTCTGTTTCTAAGCCGAAGAGCCAGCGCTGTCTGCTTCTGCAGACGTTTCCATGGTCATGTGGCAGGCATGACTAGACACCGGAGCGCATGGAACGCTGTTGCCTTCCCACCGAAGTGGTCCCTATTTATCTACTTGCAATTTCTTGCTTTCGAACTGCTAGGTTGGCAGGAGCTGGGACAGAGATGGGAGCTCATTCCGTCCTGCAGTACTCGGGAATCGAACTGCTGACCTTCCGCCTCCCAGTCAGCGTCTTCCAGACATTCCATTTAATTAAGAGGTCACAGTGTAAGATTACAGTACTTCAGCCTTAATGAGACTGGAGGTGTCACTGTCCCAGTCCCTCAAAGAGGCATGCTGAACGTACATATGTCAGAACGGGCATGTTAAATGTGGAGATTAGGTCTGTAAAAATCTTATGCACTTTGGTGTTTTCTTTTCCCAACTGCTTTCTGCATGTACAGAACCAGCAGCAGGGAAAGTTCCTGTCTGGACAAGTTTTTAGTCCAATGGACAGATGGGCACAGTTAACTCATGTGCTGAAACCTTATTTGGATGCTCAAATGACAGCTGTAACCATCTGACAAGTTTGATCAGGTGAAATGAACAGAATAGCATAGTTTTCACTCTGCAACCACCAGGGTCTGCAATGAAACATGACCTATAAGTTGGTGAAAATTAATCAGCAGCTAGGTATTGTGGCTCGTCAGATACTTCCGTCTTGGGCTGGACAGGCTGCAAAAACAAAGTGGATGTACTTATCACACCCTCCCTTTCAAAATCAATGGTTGTTGCTTTGCAGCAGTGTTTCACACATCAGACCTGTCTTCCCTCACCTATTCTCCCAGGATGTTTTTGTTGAACTTTTTCACCGTGTCCTAGGACTGCTAGATGTCCTATATTATATTACATTATAGAATATCCCCCACCCACAGAACACAACTAATATTCTTCTCCTCCCCAATAGACAATACAGTACAGTTGCGCTGAACAGAAGCTAAAGTTTTCAAGTATCCTTTCCTTATTTTAAAAATATTAACAAGGCATTCCTGGCAAATCCTCCCTTATTGACAATTTTTGGCAAGGTGTGGATTAGTCGTTAAGATGCTGACCTTGATGATCAGAAGGCTGGGAGGTCAGCAGTTATGGACCCAAGTGCTGTGCGACAGAATGAGCTCCCATCTCTGTCCCAGATCCCACCAACCTAGCCGTTTGAAAGCAAGAAATTGGAAATAGATAAATAGGTACCGCTTTGGTGGGAAGGCAACAGCATTCCATATGCTCCAGTGTCTAGTCATGCCTGCCACATAACCTTGGAAGCATTTGCAGACACAGACAACACTGGCTCTGGCTGTAAACAGAGATGAGCACCATCCCCTAGACTTGGACACAACTGGCTTTCAACGAAGGGCGACCTTTACCTTTACCTGGCCTTACAATATGATTCACTGGAAACATATGTCTAAATTCAATTTCTAATTTCAATTAGAACAGACCCACTAAACATTTTAAACAAATGTTGACTTGATATTATTATTATTATTATTATTATTATTATTATTATTATTATTATTATTATTATTATTATTATTATTATTATTATTATTATTGTTGTTGTTGTTGTTGTTGTTGTTGTTGTTGTTGTTGTTGTTGTTTATTGTTTATTACACTTGATACCCCGCCCCAATCGGGAGAACCCGACTCTGAGCATCAACAGGTGTACTCTAGTTGGTATTCACAGTTGGATTTAAGTCAAAATTTACAGCACAATTCTTTACACATCTACAGAAAAGTAAGTCCAATCCAATGGGACTTAGTCCCAGATAGATAGGAGTAGGACAGCAGCTTTCATTTTACTACTATGGGAATACTGTATTAGCTGGGAATGCATAAGATTTGCATAAGATTCTGCAAAAATAGATAGGAATAGTACCAAAAAGTTAGGAACAAGTTACACAAGCTAGTCAGTTGCAGCAATAGCAGTAAAGCTCAAAAGGTAGAAGGAGAGCGTTTTAAATGTCAGAGGGATGAAGGACAGAAACTCAAAAGTAAGAGTACATAGTCTCTGCCACGACAGCTGGATCCTGTCAAGACTGAGTGGCTTTGGGTCAGGGCCCCCGCATTATCATGGGAGCTACCATCTTTGGTTCTGAATGGGATTATTTTGCCTCAAACAAACCCAGTGCGTAATCTGGGGATCCTCCTGGACTGATGACTCCTGCTCAATGAACAGGTGGCAGTCGTGGCCAGGACAGCTTTTGCACAACTTCATGTCATACAACAGTTACACCCGCTCCTAGATTGGGACTCATTGCTCATGCTCATGCATGCTCAGGTCACCTCCAGACTGGACTATTGTAATGCATTCTACATGCGGCTGCCCTTGATGACCATTTGGAGACTGCAACTGGTCCAGAATGCAGCTGCCCGGGTTGTGATGGGGTGTGGGCATTATGCCCGTATCTCCCCACTGCTTAGGGAGCTGCACTGGCTACCAGTGTGCCTCTGGATACAATTCAAGGTGCTGGTATTAACCTTTAAAGCCCTACGTGGTAGTGGACCAGGATACTTAAGAGACCACGTCACCCTGAGAACATCTGTCCGTCCCACCAGAGTGGACCAGAGAGGCTCTCTCATTGTGCCATTTGCTAGAGAGGCTCACCTCTCTAGCACCAGAAGGAGGGCCTTCTCTGTGTCTTCTCCAACTCTATGGAACCTCCTGCCAATTTAGCTATGACTCCAGATGGAGTTGCTGCCCTTTAGGAAAGGACTAAAAACCTGGCTGGCAAAGCAGGTGTGGGACACCGGTGATGTGGTGACCCCCGCCTGCTGGCTGATAAAATAATAGCAATATCACTTCCTCACTCTTTTTAATCTTCATTCTTTTAATCTTTGTAGCTTTTTTAAATTGGTTTTTTTATTAGTTTTTAATGTTTTGGACTGCTGTGCTGTTTTTAATGTTGTGAGCCGCCCAGAGTCATTTTGAGTTGGGCGGGTATACAAATTGGAAAAATAAATAACCACAATCACACCATCCTCACTACCTTTGAACATTTGTAATGAGTTAATCTTAACAAATTTGTACCATCCTGTGTTGTGCCTTATTACAAATACACAATGGAATATCACTTCATGCAATCCGTGCCATTTTTGTTATTAACTCAGCAGATGCATTTTCTTCTAACACAAGTTTATATATTGATCTTTGTTGCTTGCAAATGTGATCTCCTTGCCTTCAGTGAAGTTCATGTGGGTATGAATCAAAACAGGTCATTGTCCAATTTCTCTTTGAAAGACAGTCTGGCCTTTCCAAATGAAAACATCATGTTATCCCTCTTTGAGCATTAAAAAAATGAGTACAGTACTGGTAATGTATGAACAAGATTTTGGCATTAAATATATTCTCACACTTGGTGTCTTAGTGGCTAAGATGCTTAATTTGATGACTGGAAGGCCAGCAGGTCAGCAGCTTGAGACCCGGGTACTGCACGACTGATGAGCTCCTGTCTCTGTCCCAGCTTCTGCCAACCTAGCAGTTCGAAAGCAAGAAATTGCAAGTAGATAAATAGGTACCACTTTGGTGAGAAGATAAACAGTGTTGCGTGCACTCCGGTGTTTAGTCATGCCTGCCACATGTCCACGGAAATGTCTGCAAACGCAGACAGTGCTGGCTCTTTGGTTATAAAGAGAGATGAGCACTGAACCCTAGAGTTTAATATGACTGGCTTTCGAGCAAGGGCGGCCTTTACTATTCTCACACCCTCTCACCTTTTCTATTTTACTCAAATGCCTGCCAGCTTCTATAATGATGCTTAACCAAATTCATGAGATGGGAATATCCTGTGCTACTACATAATCCTGAAATGGGCAGCTTGTACATGTCACTGGGAATCCAGCCAATTCCATTCATTAGGATAAGACAGAGCCCAGAAAAGGTAGAACACTCTTAGAAGAAAAGCTGGATTAATACCTTGCCCACTTGACATCTTTTCAGATACTGGCTATGTTAAAATACTCTGGCATACATAGCTCACAAGATAAAGAAGTAGTTAAACCCAATCATAGTTATCTTCAGCATGCTGTTTATAAGCTTCAATCAATTACAGAAGCATATGTAGCCTCCTCAGATCAGATTATAAACAGGCAGAGAAAAAGATCTGATATCAAGCTATGCAAAAAGCACCATCAATTTTCCATAAACAAACAGGTTGGATAGACAGACAGACAAAATAGGCATTAGTTAAGGATAGTTTTTCACCCTTTCTCTGTTCTCTTTAGAGTAAGTCTGGGGTTCTAAACTATATGGTGGGTCATGAATACATCCCCTGGGAAAAGTGGGTGTCCTGGATTAATTCATCAAGCATTAAGTCTCTGATCTAGCTATATGGTGCAAGCTATGCCTGAAGGAATCAAAGATGAGCTTAGTGGAAAGGAGGAAAATGAAATTAACTAGATTACAATTTGAAGCAGAATTAGACTTGCAAACTATAGATACAGTAATATTATGGGCCCTGGAAGCAAGAAAATTAAATACAGTATCTCAATAAAATATGCAAAGGCAAAACATCTGAACTGAAATAAAAACACCTATGCATGAGGTGAAATAGCAAGGTTTTAGATGAGCCAAATGGGTATAGCATTTTCAATATGCTCATAACTACCCACTCTGTCTCTGTTTTATTTCAAACAGTCCAATGTGCAAAAAGGACTACGTAACAGGTTGCTTTCCTTTGGAGTCTCCCAGGAGCACCATGGTATTTGTGTCTAACCACGCTGTATGAAAAGGATAGGGGAAAAGAAATAGAAACCATGCTTCCTAAAGACTAAATGTACTAAAATTATAAGACTCATTGAATGAATTTCGTGGGGGGGGGGGGATGACCATCCCTCTTTGACAGCAAGGAAACCTCTGGCATGCACAATCTTTAAAATACACCATCCCCACCAAAAGACATCGGTTTTGTAGATGTCTTTAGGGTTTCGTTTATAAAACAGAGTCTACAGATCTACAAGTGGATTACCTTTTTCAGAAATGCCATCCTTGGCCTGTAACGCTGCCCTTGATCTGCACGCCTGATGGTCATCGTGGTCTAATTCGGTCAAGCCAAAAAAGCCACAGAAGAAGATTTTAAACAACAAAATGAAATGAGACAATGGCTTAGCAACCAAAGGAGAAGACACAATGCTGCTGCTGTCGCCGCCGTGCCTGATTTCGGGCGATCTGCATTACTCCGAAGTCCCCCCAGCCTGGAGAATGAAGGAGAGCGATGGGATCGAGCGCAGTCCCCACGCAACCAATCGGCCAGGTGCCCCGGCGTCCTATTTGCATGCGCTTTGGAGCCTTTCCGACCTGCCGCGCATAGAGGGAGCCCGCGCACCTCGCCGCAAGCATCGTCGGGCTCGAAGGGGACCGCGGGAGGGCGCGCGTCTCAAGCAAGCGCTGCGCTGCGCCTCACCTGAGGTCTTGAGCGGCTCCTCCATCCCTAACCAGAAAATCCTCTTCCTTAACCTTGGCAAGAGGACCCGCAGGGGTGGAAAGGCGCTCACAGACCCAGTGATGGGATGTAACAGGTTCTCACCAGTTCTCCAGAACCGGTAGTAACTTTTCCCAGTGTCCTGGAGAACCAGTAGCAGCTTTTGGGGGGAACCACCTTCAGGGCTTACCTTTTAACTAGTTCCCCCGCTGCACATGTATGCCAAGCTCTTGGTGTGCATGCACAACTACAGTGCCTGGCGCGTATGAGCAGCCTCCTTGCTCTCCTCCCAAGCGGGGAGGAGGAAGAGAAGCTGCTAGCCTGTTTCCCAGGGTAAGTGACTCACCTTTGGATGTGGTGTGTCTGTGTGCATTTTAATGTGTATTTAATACCTTTACCTATATTGACATACTACCACAGTTCCTAAAAAGGCCTGGTGCCCTGGCTTGTGGTTTTTAAGCAAAGTCTTGGAGTTACCTCATCAATAAGCTACACCTATGCTGTTCCAATTGCTGTTCCAATTGGAGAACCCTTAAGGAGGTACAGCTGTTTTACATTTACATTAAGGCATATTACCCTAGAGAACCTGTATGATGACCATATCCATCTTGCAATATGGTGCTGCCCAGGCACTTATACTAACAGGTAAGTGACGGGTTTGTGTTTGGGGTGGATGGGTGGGTGGGTTGATTAATGTTTGGGGTGGGTGGGTGCGTTTTAATGTAATGGTTATTTATTTATTTCTTTATTTACAGGTTTGTGTTATGGGTGGGTGGGTGGGTGGGTTGAGGGTGTGTGCGTGCTTATTTTTATTTTATTTTATTTTTCTTTGGCCCAACCCACAACATCATGATGTCATGATGTCAGCTCTGCCCACACTGTGATGACGTCACAGTGGGGTAGTAAAATTTTTGACATCCCACCACTGCACCTAACCCAAATAGGGTCTAGATTGGAAGACATAGCATATGAGGCAACATTATAGGTCAGGGGTGTCCAAGCTTTTCAGGCCACAGGATGGTCATGTGATTCAGGGGGCCTGTCGCTATGGCCTGGGGGGGCTGGATCCGGCCCACAATGCCAATTCATCTTCCCCACGATGCCCTCATCACTCCCGGAAGCAGAAGTAAAACACGCCCGTACGGGCATGTTTTACTTCTGCTTCTGGGAATGACAGCATTGTGGGCTGGATGAATTGATGTCGGGGCGGATCTCCCCCCCTGGGCTGTAGTTTGAGCGCCCCTGTTACAGGTTCTCAGATAATAATAATAATAAAAACAAACAAACAGGTGGCACCTTAAAGACTACATTTTAAAAGTTGATATTTTAGTCTTTAGGGCAGAGGTACACAAACTGCAGCCTGGGGGCTAGATCCGACCCCCAACACCAATTCACCCGGCCTGCAAAGCCCATATGGGCACATTTTACTTCCACTTCCAGGAGCAATGAGGGCTTTGCGGGCCAGGTGAATTGGTGTTGCGGGCTGGATCTGGCCCCCAGACCATAGTGACAGGCTCCCTGAACCATGTGACCGGCCCATGGCCTGAAAAGTTTGGGCACCTCTGTTTTAGGGTGTAACAAATTGTCTTTTTTTAAAATTTACTATCTGATATGCTTGTACACACTAACACCACTACCACTTCAAAAATTATAGTTTCTTTTAAAGGAAAAGGTTTCCCTTGCTCAAAAGCTGGTTATATCCGACTCTAGAGTTCAGTGCTCATCTCTGTTTCAAAGCCAATGAGCCAGCGGTATCTGCTTCTGCAGACGTTTCCATGGTTATGTGGCAGGCATGACTAGACACCGGAGCACACTGAACGCTGTTTACCTTCCCACGGAAGTGGTCCCTATTTACTTTCAATTTCTTGCTTTTGAACTGCTAGATTGACAGGAGCTGGAACAAAAATGGGAGCTCATTCTGTCCTGCAGTACTCAGGAATCGAACTGCTCACCTCCTGCCTTCCAGTCAGTGTCTTAGCCACTTGAGCCACTGCAGTCCTTAGTTTCTTTTAAAGGTATGCAGAAGTAGGTGATACCTTTTCTGATATCACCTACTTCTGAATGCTGTATGTTTTATATATGGATCACACCGCTGACTTTGTTTATGAAACTTTTAAAAGTAGTTTCTAATGCAGAGTATGCAACACACAACAGCAATTATACTTCTATACCGCCCTATTAGGGGACTGTGGTGGCTTAATGGTTAAGACGCTGATCTTGACAACTGGAAGGTCAGCAGATCAACAGTTTGAGGCCCAAGTGCTGCACGATGGAGTGAGTTCCCATCTCTGTCCCAGCCCCCGCCAACCAAGCAGTTCGAAAGCAAGGCATTGCAAGTAGATAAATAAGTATTGTTTCATTGGGAAGGTAAACAGTGTTCCGGGCACTCCGATATGTAGTCATGACTGCCACATGTCCACATAAACTTATGCAGATGCAGACAGCACTCACTCTTTGGCTATAAACAGAGATAAGTACCAAACCCTAGAGTCAGATACAACTAGCTTTTGAGCAAGGGTGACCTTTACATTTACCCTTACCTTCCTGTATTGCTTAGAGTACTCCCTGTGAAGTTGACAGGTAAAAGGTAAATTAGCATTTTGCCCCCAACATCATTTTACTAACCTTCGAAGGATGGAATGCTGAGTCAACCTTGATCCCCATCATGACCAAATTCACAATGTTTTGGCTGCAGTATAGCAGTTTAACCAGTGTGCCATTAGACCCTGTTGCAGTCACCATCTGTTGTCTTCTCACCATCTTGGGCATCTCTCCAGTGGGCAGATAATCCTAGTTCACGGAATACCCACTAAAAATGCCATTGCCTGACCCTTATGAAGTGTATGTGGGGACGACAGGTATCTGGGGCTGAAGTAGCAGCCCCCCTCCCAGTCATCTTGTCTGAAACTCCCATCTCACCGGGAGGTCAATGGGATGTAAAGGGGAGCTCCCCTTCCCCTGTAAAGCAAGCAGCTTCTCCCAAGTAAAGGATGATGTCCTGTTTCCAGTGCTCATGCCCAGCAACCCTCTGAATCCTTTGCCCTCCAGAGCAGGGGGGGGGGGGCTGACTCTTCCCATGCTAAATACAGAGTGAGTTTGGGCCCAGATTACACCCCACATACACAAGAGTCACATTGGCTGCCAGTGCCTCGTTGTTTAACAAAACACAGAAGGGGCACATACCTTCCACTTCAGGGGCACAGTCATGACAACTCTGTTACTTGTTACCTACTGACTATCTATTTTACACAGTCCATACTGCATAAAGGATCTAAAGTACCATATAGATGTTTCTGCACAGCCAAGTGAAATTTGGGCTACTGGCCAGAATGCCAGCGATTATTTACACAGGTGCTGTATCTTAAGTGCCAATTATAGTAGCCAATTGTCATTAATTCCTGCATCACTGTTTGTATTCCTCATGACATGCCAAGTCATGCAACTGATATCCAGTAAGAAACACATGCAGTGACTTGTTATTTATTGGCACTTCACCACTTGATTTATGCCATTCACTTAGACTGGTATTTTTTTTAAAAAAGGATCCTGGCCTGTGTTTCTTGAACATGAGTCCTATACAGTATCTCAAACGCAGGCAAACTACTTGAGGGCCTTTCAAAGACTGGATATAATTTATTTGTTTGTTTGTTTGTTGTTTGTACTTATATGCCGCCCTCCTTGGGAAGCGACTCAGGGTGGCTAACAACAGCAATATAGTACAACAATCTGGCAATAAAATTCAGTTCATAAAAACCGTAACAATCCCCTAAAACTTTATCAGATTAAAAGATTTAAAAGATAAATCAGGTAAAACAATAGAAAAGGTTAAGAGAGGGAGAGGCATTCAAATCAACCAGCAGGTTGGTGTCGTCATATAGTTAGTTCCCCATGCTTGGCCTCCCAGCCATGTTTTTATGATATAGAAGTAAAGATCTTGTGCCAGAAATTTCACCGATTATTGAATTGGAGGACTTTAACACTTTCCTAATAAAAATTGACAGAAGGGTTAAGAATACAGTAATACCTCGGATAACGTTTACCTTGGATAAAGCTAAAATCGCATAACGTTAAGTAATCTGGGGAGGAGAATTGGATCGAATAACGGTCCTATGGGATGTATCGGACAACAACCGCTAAAGACTGTGCAGTTACAATGTATCTCTATGGAGCTTTAACGTTATCCAATACATCCCATAGGATTTTAACATGCATCAGATAACACTAAAAATTGGATAACACCAAGACTTGTGGAACCAAGTCTTAGCGTTATCCGAGGTATTACTGTATATTGATAGAAAATGGAGTCTTAATGTTGAAAGATTGGGTTAAAATTTGTAGGGAGCATGATAAAAAAATGGAGCTTTTTCGCAATTGGATTTAAACTGGCTTAAGATTCTCCAGATAAACAATTGGAATATTTTTTTTTTACATGAAAGGAGTTTAGAAAGGAAGCTAACGGTATTTGAAGATCTCTTAAGTAAGAAGAAAAGGAGAGATGGGTATTAAAGGGATGGTAAGTAAAATATATAAGATTTTAAATAGAGGAGAAAAAGTACAGGAGATTCTGAAAAATATTTGGGAACAAGATTTGAATGTGACAATCTCAAAGGAAACGTGGCAGAAAAAAATGGAAAAGAAGAATTATGAGAACTATGTCTATAAGGATTAAAGAGCATAACTATAAACTTTTATGGCGATGGTATCTGACCCCAATCAGGTTGCATCAAATAGATAACAAGATAAGTAATATATGTTGGAGATGCAAACAGTCAACAGGAACATATACGCATATGTGGTGGAGCTGTAATGTGTTGAAAGAATTCTGGGGAAAAGTAGAAAAGGAGATTAGAAATATGTTTGGAATGTGACTAGAATTGTGGCCAGAAACAGTATTGTTAACAGATGTGGATAAATTTAAAATGTGTAATGATGATAAAGAATTAATGACTGTGATGATATCAGCACCCAGACAATGTATTGCAAAGAATTGGAAAAATGATGTATTATTAAAAGTAGAAGATTGGTATAAGGAAATGTGGCAATTAGCACTTAATGACAAGTTAACACGGGAATTGAATATTAGAAAAAGCATAGTTCATGTAAATAGATTCTGGAGAATTTGGCGACAATTTGTGGAATATGTAATGTTAAAAATAAAGGTATTAAGCCTGTACCAGATCAATTTAACTTTTGGAAGATATGATATGTCATAACCTCCCGGACAATGTATATAGCACAGTGGTGATTTACATTAGAAGATTGATGTTTAGAATATAAAAGAAGCATATAAGTGTACCTTGTAACAATATGTTAGAAATTTAAATTTTATAAGCTTCTGTAGTAAATGTTTAATTTTATTTTTGTTTATTATCTTTTATTTTTACCTTATTTCTTTATATATTATGTATTCTTTGTTAATTTTTCTTGTAGACTTTGTTGTATTTTTTTTTGAAAATGCATATGAATAATAGAAATAAAATACACCCTTGGCTATTGCATTGAAGGGGTACTGTGCATTTCCTAATAAGTGAAGGTGGGTTGCAGTGGCATTTTCCAAACTCAATTTCATTTAAAAAAAAAGATTCCAGCAATCAAGACTGCTGTGGCCCAATGAGTAGGAGAGGGACAGATATGTGTTGGAGATGTGATAAAGAAGTTGGCACATACCTACATATGTGGTAGGGATGTGACTATGTGAATAAATTCTGGAAATTGATAGAAGGGGATATGGGGAAAATTACGGAGGTTACGGTCAGATTATGTACAAAAATGGCATTATTAGGGGAAGTTGATGATATTAAGTTGATGATATTAAGGTTAATAATAATAATAAGAAAGAGCTGATAGTTATATTGTTATCGGTGGCAAGGCAATTGATTGTTGCTGAATGGAAGAAAAAGTTCATAATAAGTAAAGATAGATGGTACAGAAACATTTGGCACTTGGCGCTAAATGACAAATTAACGACAGAACTGAAGATAAAGAAAGGAATTACTATAAAAAATACATTTTGGGAAATATGGAAGCCCTTTGTTATATTTGGATTGACAAACAAGGATGGAGTTAAGTCCTATCAGGAAGTGTGTAAATTTTGGGAAAAGTAAAAGAAGAAAATTGTATGTTAACAAGACAGAATAAGACTGCTGTGGCCCACCTACCCTCATCTATCCTAGTGATGCAGATAAAGTATAAACACCCTTTTTCATATGCAAGAAATGAACTTTATTATAACATGTTTGAAGACAATGCTCAGAACAAGTTTTAACTATTTGCAGTTGATAGTGGGCAACAGTTACTTTATTGTCCTACCTTCCGTTAATCTTTCACAGTTCTTTCAGCGCCATACAATGTGCTCCTGGTATGCTCCAGACATGCTCTTGTGCAATTGTCCATTGATCTGCTCAGTGATGGGCAGCAACAGGTTTGCACCAGTTTGCCAGAACCGGTAGTAACTTTCCCCAGTGTCCTGGAAAACCGGTAGCGGCTTTTGGGGGGAACCATCTCGAGAGCTTACCTTTTCACCAGTTCCCCCACTGCACATGCACGCCAAGCACTTGGTGTGCATGCACACCTACAGCACTTGGTGTGCATGCGTGCCTACAGCACTTGGCGTGCATGCGTGGGCTCCTTGCTGTCCTCCCAAGCGGGGAGGAGGAAGAGAAGCTGCTAGCCTGAATCTCCCTATAGCCTGCTCCCCAAGGTAAGTGACTCACCTTTGGGTGTGGGTGTGTATTTTAATGTGTATTTATTTATTTTTTTGAATTTTTTTTATTAGAGTTTAGCAAAAAAAAGAAAGTATTAATAAGAGAAAAAAACAGAAAACAGTTACAAACTACATCTTTACAATACTGAAAATAAAAAGAAAATACAAGCCAATATAACATAATGCAATAACATATTAATTCAATTATTTTCAATGCAGTCAATGTCTTAACCATACTGATTATATACATATATAGTGTATACTTTCACATTTTATATCAATTATCCCTTCAGCATGGTATTACAACTTAAAAAATAATAATACATATATCACCCAAGTGCGCTAAGGTCCTTGGGTCTGCCAGCCATCCCTTTTACAACTCAGTCATTCTGCCAAAAATACATTGTATTTGGTGCAGGTTTATCCCCTTTATTTTCCCTCAATGTATATTGCAAGAAAGGTTTCCAAATGTCCCAAAATCTATTTTGTTTTATTAAACCTCTTTTTATATTCAGTTCCCATGTAAGTTTTTCATAAAGTGCCATATCCCAAACATCGGCATACCATTTGCTAAGTTCTAAGTTCATAGCACCTTTCCAATTTCTGGCCACTTGTTGTCTTGCCAAAGTTAAAAAAATAGATAATAACTCTTTTATATTTTCCTCTAAGTTCAATTCCTCTAAATTTGTCAATAAAACAATTTTTTCATTCAGCTTTAAATTAAAGTTTATTTTTTTTTTGCTATTTCTTGTTCTATTTTATGCCAGAAATTGGAAATAATTTTACAATCCCACCACATATGTTTGTATGTCCCAATTTCCTGATGACATCTCCAACACTTTTTTGAGTTGCTACTATCTATTTGATTTAGCCGAACTGGCGTCATATACCACTGCCACAAAATTTTGTAGTAATGTGTATTTAATGTGCATTTATTTTTAATGTATATTTTATGTGTTTTATGTGTATTTAATTTGTATTTTTATGTGTTTTTATGTCTATTTAATGTGTATTTATTTTTAATATGTATTTTATGTGTTTTATGTCTATTTAATTTGTATTTTATGTGTTTTTATGTCTATTTAATGTGTATTTATTTTAACGTGTATTTTATATGTTTTATGTGTATTTTAATGTATTTTTATGTCTATTTAATTTGTATTTTTATGTGTACTAATTTTTATGGGTTTTTTATGTTGGTTCCACCCACATCATTGGCTCCACCCATGACATCATGACACTGGCCCCACCTATGATGTCATGATGTTGACTCCACCCACGATGTTGGCTCCTCCCATAGTGTGGTAGTAAATTTTTTGCTGCCCACCACTTATTGGCTCCCCCACTGGGCTTCCCAAGACTCTGTTCATCATTGCTCCAGATGCTCCCTTTGAGCAGTACTGAGAAGTACTTTTGCCCTGGCTTGTCGCTGTATTTTCCCCAAGACAACTTTCATGCAGACCAGCTCTCCATTCCATCTTCTTCTTCGAGTTCCATACCCGTTCTGGATACTGCTTGTCATTAACTCCTCGGAACAGTTCTTCCGAGGACATGTCACACCAGTATCTCAAGTTCTTCAACTGCAAAGTCCATCTACATTCAGGGCTTTTCCTCCCAGGGATCTTTCCTTGCAGAGCAAGTTGGAGTATTTTATACTTTATGTCGTTCCTAATGATATGACCAAGGTATTGGAGCTTTATTTGTTTAAAGGTCTTAAACAGTCCTTGTTCTTTATCCATCTGTGGCAACACTTCTACATTAGTCACATGGTCAACCCATGATATCCTTGGCAGCAGTCTATAGATCCACATTTCAAAGCTTTGATTTTCTTTAGTCAAGGGATTGTCAACCTGTGTCCCATGTGCCAGATGTGGTCTGTGGCACCATTTCATGTGCCCCCCCTGCCTCTGCCACACCAGGAAGTGCCATGTGGTGGAGAAAAGGCAAAATGGCTGTCTAGCCCCTGAAGCTGCCTGAGGGAGCGTGACCCAGCCCCCAGCTTTAAAAGGTTGATAACTCCTGCTTTAGTCAATGTCCAAGCTTTGATTCCATATAGCAGGGAGCTTGGAGACAGAAAGCATTCTCGATTCCCCGAGAACTGCATGATAGGGGACATGAAAGGCGCCTCATTCAGGTGTCTCATGCAAAAATCCTTTCAACCCAGAGTAATCTCTGACACAAAAACAGACACACTCACACACCTACGGCCCACGGGCTGGACCCGGACAGAGCACCAATCAATTTGGCCTATAGTTGAGCACCCCGCTGCCACAACTGGAAGCACCAAAAACATGCTGGAAGCACCAAAAACACTGCCAAAACACACCAGAAGTGCAAAAAATGCAGTGAAGAAAAGCCAAAAATGCAACGAAAAAGGCCAAAAATTTGGCAAAAATGCACCACTCTCATTCTCACCACCACAGGAAGTGGCAGAAGTAGCAAAACAGCAGAAAATGTGCCATGGTTTCACTCACTGCTGCCACCGTAAGTGGCAGAAGAAACAACGCCTCCGGCCTGCATATCTGTCTGAGGGGGCATGGTCCGGCCCACGATGTGAAAAGGTTGGCCACCCCTGCCATATAGCAACGCTTGGAATACATAACACTTCACTATTCAGATCTTTTTTTATTTATATTTTAATATTTACCTTGGGATCCCAATTTTCATTTAACATACTCCCCAAATAGATAATTTTATCAACTCTTTCAATTTCATGTGTTCCTGCCATGTTCTCCAGTCCATGGATACTCTTTAAAAAGTAATTTTCTACTCCACGTGTACTGTATTCTCAAGTCCCCCTGCTCTGGATGCCTTTCTCCAGATTCCTCCCCTTCTTTCTCCATCTCTGTCCCTTTCATGGTCTTCTTTTTCTTCTCTTTCCTCCTCCAGTCCCAGGGGCTCCACTCTTTTCTCCACAGCTGTTACCAGTAACTCTTTTCTTTCCTCTTCCACTGCTACATCTCTTTCACAACCACAAAGCACCCAGCCACTTCTGAATCATCCTAACCCCAATCCCCTGGGGGGGTAAAAAGGTTTCAGGCTCTGGACCATCATCTGCAGGGGGTGATGGGCCACCTTGTCCTCCAAAGTCTCCTCTACAACTGCTAAATACAACTTATTTTTAAAAGGTATTTCTAAAAAAATATGAGTAAATGTTGTTAGACTGCAATTTTCAGCAGCAGAGTAAATGGTGCCAGTCTGGTCTGGTTATTCTGTTACAATAATAGAGTAGACCATGCTGCCAGTGACTTCACACTGATCATCAGGTGGCAATTAACTAACTTGACAGCCTTGAGTGGCAAAGTCCACAGGGAGAGGTAATGGTCCCCAAGTACTGTAGGTTAAACCCCACTTGAATCCATCTTGATGGAGGGCAGCAGCTTCATCAATCCTAGTCTGGGGCTGATGAGGAATTTGTATGCCAAAAGGGCTCAGGACCAGAAAGTGATTTGCAGAACTGGATCAGTGGTACGGGTGTCACTCAATGATGTGGAAAGCAAATGGAAGACCACTGAATTATATTGTTCCCAGAACAATCTTCATGGCTGATCGCCAGAGGATAGCCAATATTCAGAATTGGATATGGCACAAAAAGAACAGTTAATGGTAAAGGAATCAAATGAATTGCAGTCCAAAGGGCTGCATTTTGCCTATCTCTGCCTTAATGTATGAGTTACAACAAGAAATTGATAAAAAGAGGAATTTTCTGGTAGTTACAGAGTTGAACTAAAATTTGTTAAGGATGTTTTTCTTGTGGAAAAAAAATATTTTGAGCACAGCTACCAGCTTGAGAAAAGGGCTATCATGAATCTTCCCAGATTATTTTGTCACTTAAGTGGCCACCAAGTCCTCTTAACAATGGCTGAAAACCATTAATTGTGGAGGGCATGATGAAAAATGTAAGACGTTTTCATTTAACACAAGCATATATGGATCAATATTTTCAAAAATAAAATCTGAAAGCAGATTGTAAACAGTGATCATAGGAGTAGGAAAAAAAGAGGAGAGAGAAGTTATGCTGCTGCCTCTGTCTCCAAGCTCTATCCCTGAGACACCGTTTTTCATCTTGCTGGAACAAATGGTGAAATGCCCCTACAGGATGGAAAGGTTGAACACTAGGTCATCTGCACAAAGCTATGCAGTGGAATCCAGTATTCTCTGTACTGTATTGCCTTGCAGGAACCTTCTCTGAAGGTACTGTTTTTCAGTAACTTATTTCCCTGAAGCTCTCTTAACTAACAAGAGTTGGCTTGTGTGTCACCTGTGAGTGTATGACAAAGATCTCTGCTTCACTCTGGAGCTGCTAACATGGAAGGTACTATCTTCTGGCTATGCCAATTAACACCCATGAAACCAGTAGGTAACGAATGAAAATGAGTAGAAGAGAAGTGTTAATTGGCAGCAAGAGTAATAAAAAATGATGCTGACAGAGCATCTTTCAGAGAACTGCAATGATAGCAAAAGCTAATTCTTGTTAATAATGTGTAGAAGGCAACAGCAAGCCATCCCTGAATATTTTATACAGTACAGTCAAACCTCGCATAAAGAGTGCCTCGCTTAAAGAGTAACTCGCTTAAAGAGCAGAATTTTCTCTGAATGTTCGCTTCGCTTAACAAATAAAACCAACCAAAAACTTGCTTAACAAATAAATCAGGGTTTGCAACCCCCCACCACCACCACCACCAGAAGTCACAATTGGTCACTTACAATGGTGTTTCGCTTAAAGAGCAAACTAGCTTAAAGAGCAAGCCTGTGGAATGCATTATGCTCTTTAAGTGAGGTACAACTGTACAGTACTGTACTGTAGTTTGAATATCCAGGGCCGTAGCCAGGGGGTGGCTATTGCCCACCTTAAGTTAGCAGTTTGCCCACCGTCAAACTCCCAGCTGCTTATATATACTGTATGTGATACATATATGAAATTGTTGTCCATCCTGAAGATGCCATGGCCTAGCAGGCAGTTGAGAACATCGCCCCCTCCTCTGGGCCCACAACAACAGCCTGAGGAAGTTAGTCTGTGTTCTGCTTTGGGTTGGGGTTTTTTTTTTTGGTGAGGTTGTATTTTATAATTTTTACTGTACTGTTGCTGTTTTGACTGTAAGCCACCCTGAGTCACCTCAGGGCGACTCTATTTATTTATTTATTTATTTGAATAAATAAATAAATAATATTCACCCACCCGCATCTAGAATCCTGGCTACAGCCCTGTAAATATCTTATGTTAGAGCAATCTTGAATTACATATGTGTAATTTAAAAGCTGGCTTAGGTATCTGGCAGCAGAGCCAAAGGTTGGGAGTGTTATACTCCATTGTATGTCCTACAAAAAGAGCTAGCCTGTGTGACCTCAAACAAGATGCATTGTCTCGAGAATTGCCTCCAGAAGAATGATAAACTGCTTCAGTTTATTCTGTACCTAGAAAACCTAGGAAAAAGGGTTGCCATAACTCAGAATTGACTTGATGGCAAAAAAAAGTATTAATGTACACACACAGAGGTCAATGTAATGCAGAAAATACAAACTGATAATTACTTCAGCAAGTGTTGATTACACTGTCATCCTTGTATCTGTGAGCTGATGAACACAGATAGTGTGTGTGTGTGTGGGAAACACCCTATATTTCTAAGTTGTAGATGATAACTGTTAACTCCAATGATGAATTGGAGTTTAGATCTTTTGTGTTGAGAGAACGATTCTTAAAAGCTTTCCTTTTAAAAAAAATCAGGCACTTTGACATTAGCGACAATAATCTGGAAGGCTGAAATTTTCCCCCATCAATTTTTGAATACATTACTGCTATCCTGAATGAACTTGAGGTAAGTGTACAGCTTGTACTATAGTTATGCTTCGAAAGCTAATTATCAACATTTAAGTGTTCTTTTTTTAAAAAAAATCAAGGACAAATTGGCTGAGAAGCGTCAAGTTATCCATTAAATGTAAACTATGTTCTGTAACTGGAGATGGATTTAAAATGTAGTTTTTCTCTTATGATAGGATAATACATTCAGATAAAACATGATTACAGCTTGTTGTTGTTCAGTTGCACAGTCGAGTCTGACCCTTTGTGACCCCATGAACCAACGCACTCCAGGTTCATCTGTCATCTGCCATCCTTGGTAGCCTGCCCAGCTCTATGCCCACTGGGTCAATGATGTCATCTAGCCATCTCATCCTCTGTAGCCCCCTTCTTCTTCTGCCATTGATCTTTCCCAACATCAAGGCCTTCTCCAGTGAGTCCTCTCTTCTCATTTGGTGGTCAAAGTACTTGAGCTTCAGCTTCAGTATTTGCTCCTCCAAGGTGCAGTCAGATTTGATTTTCTTTAGAATTGACTGCTCTTTGCAGTCCAGGGGACTCTCAAAAGTCTTCTCCAGCACCACAGCTCAAAGGCATCTATTCTTCTGCATTTTGCCTTCCTTATGGTTCAGCTCTCACAGCCATACTTTACTACTAGGAAGACCATTTCTTACTAGTATCCAATATCCAGTATCAAGTTGTCGTCGCTTTTAGCACAAAATGACTGAACTACAAAATGTTCTCTCCTTTGCTTTCCGTTTCCATCTCCGGCTCATCTCATTGTTTTCAAGGTCTGCCTAGTGGTCTTTTGTGGCTCCTTGGTATCTAGTCTGTTAGCCGAAAGATCCATCTGTTATCCTTTAGGCAGGTGATACGGCCTGCTCATCTTCTTTTTGCCACATGGTTAGCTCATTGACTACATCATGCAGTCCAGTTCTTTGGCGCAATTCCTTATTGCTGACCTTATCCCTGATTGTTACTCTGCACATCCATCTTTCAATTGCTCTTTGGGTTACCACCAGTCTTTATTCCTCTGATTTTGTTATTGCCCATGTTTTGGATGCATACAACATTGCTAGAATAAGTGTAATAAATTACACAACAGGTGGGGATGTCTTTAATGCTGACACGAGTGAGGCTGGTGGGCCCCATTTTCTCTGTCCTAATACCAACCAAGCACAAATTGCTCATGCCATCCAGCTTAGCAAGAGTTGCTGCGTTCCTATGCTGGGCGAGTAATTCAATTTCTGGAAAGGGGAATGGCGATATTCAGGCCCTACTAAAGCTGCAGCCATGCCTTCAGTAAACCTGAAACGAGGATCTCATTGTATTCTGCACATGCTCGAAGGAATAAACTGTTTATTACAGTGCTGTATTGTATTGTTTATATTTATTGTATCATGTTTTATGACCTTGATTATGGTATATTCTTTTGATTGTCTTTGTGTATGGTCTCTGTAAACCGCCCTGAGTCGGTTGTACCGAGTAGGGCGGTATATAAATCGAATAAATGAATGAAATGAATGAAATGAATCTCAAGTCGATGTACAACAAATGTTACAAGTGTAAACAGCTGAAATTTTTGAAGTGGTAGCCATATTAATCTGCATTTCAAGCATATCGGATAGTAAACAAAACAAAAAAAATGTTGTGGCACCTTAAAGGCTAACTGCTGTACATTAATGTTAGCTTTCATGGATCAAGTCAACTTCATCATAGGAGTGAGACTTCGTGGCATTAATTTATACACAATAGGTACAGAAGTACACAATGGTTGATTAGTATAACAGATAAGTTCTATTCTGACTGGTTGTAAAAAACCACTAATTTGTAATCATATATTAACCAACCATTGAGTCCTTCTGTATCTGATGTGTATAAATTAATACAACGAATTCTCACTTTTATGTCTGATTAAGTGGACTTGATCCACGAAAGCCCACGTTAAAATGTAGCAGTTACTCTTTAAGGATACAGTAATACCTCATATAACATTAGTATCGAATAACACTAAAATCGCATAACATTAAGGAATCTGGGGGGAAGAATTGCATCAGATAACATTAAGATCCTATGGGATGCATCAGATAACAACAGCTAAAGCCTGTGTGGTTACAATGTATCTCTATGGATCCCATAGGATTTTAACATGCATCAGATAACACTAAAAATCGGATAACACCAAGACTTGTGGAACCAGGTTTTAGTGTTATATGAGGTTTTACTTGTACTGATTTTTTTCTCTCTCTTTTTATATTTACATGATGTGTCTATAAATTTGCTGTTTACTCTGTGCTTGTGAACCGCCCTGAGTCGGCCCAACCGAGTAGGGGGGTATAGAAATTAGAGTAAATAAAAAATAAGGAGCCACAATATTTTCTGTCTTTTTGCTTTATTTATTGTTTTGTTTACTCTCTGATAAGCATAAACAGGTGGTAGAGCCAAGCCCGCCTCAGAGGAGAGGGGGGAAGCGATGCGCATGCGCGCGGAGTAAACCCCCCCACAGGTGACTTTTTTCAGGAAGGCAACAGCCATCGAACACGCCCCTCCCCTACGGAAAAGAAGAGGCACGCGACGCCGTGGTAGCAGCCCAGCTCCGGGATTGGAGGAGGCGCCGTCACGTGACGTCCTTCCTCGGGTGGGGGGGCGGCGGCGGCGGTCCCGCGTCACGCGGGGCTCGCGCGAGCGGGGGGGGGAGGGGAGGGGACGACGCGCGCAGGCGCACAGCGGCCGAGGGCCCGCGGCGGGCCGCTCCCTGGCTTGGCAAAGTCTTCGCTAAGATGGCGGATTTCCTGTCGTCGAGGTCCCCGTTGTCGGGCTGCTTCCCGGGCTGCCTGCTCAGCAGCAGCGAGGCCGAGCAGCAGCGCAAGTCCAAAGAGATCGACAAGTGCCTGTACCGCGAGAAGACCTACGTCAAGCGGCTGGTCAAGATCCTGCTGCTGGGCGCCGGCGAGAGCGGCAAGAGTACCTTCCTCAAACAGATGCGCATCATCCACGGGCAGGACTGGGACCGGGCCGCGCGCGAGGAGTTCCGCGCCACCATCTACAGCAACGTCATCAAGGGTGAGGGGGGGGCCCCCCGCGAGGCTGAGAACCGTTGGAAAAGGTGGGGGGGCGCCCCCTCCTCTCAGGCGACGGTTGGGGAGAGAGAGGGCACCACCCTAAACGGGGCGTGAAGGGAGGCGAGAAAGACCAAGGGGGCCTCCCGAGATGTGTGTGTGTGTAAAGCAGCGGTGCCCAAACTTTTTTGGCCGTGGGCCAATCATATGGTTCAGGGAGCCAGTCACTAAGGCCCCGGGGGCCGGGTGTGGCCCCCCGACACCAATTCACCCGGCCCGCGAAGCCCTCGTCGCTCCTGGAAGCGGAAGTAAAACGCGCCCGTACGGGCGCGTTTTACTTCCGCTTCCAGGAGCGACGAGGGCTTCGCGGGCCGGGTGAATTGGTGTCGGGGGCCATACCTGGCCCCCGGGCCTTAGTTTGGGCACCACTGGGGTAAAGGCTTGAGAGCGGGCGAGGGTTTGGAGGGGAGACGGGCAAACAAAACGGCGTCCCCCTTCAGGGGAATAATAATACAGTAATACCTCATATAACATTAGTATCGAATAACACTAAAATCGCATAACATTAAGGAATCTGGGGGGAAGAATTGCATCAGATAACATTAAGATCCTATGGGATGCTTCAGATAACAACCGCTAAAGCCTGTGTGGTTACAATGTATCTCTATGGATCCCAGAGGATCAGATAACACTAAAAATCATATAACACCAAGACTTGTGGAACCAGGTTTTAGTGTTATATGAGGTTTTACTGTACAGTAAAACCTCGAATAACGTTAAAACCTGGTTCCACAAGTCTTGGTGTTATCCGATTTTTAGTGTTATCCGATGCATGTTAAAATCCTATGGGATCCATAGAGATACATTGTAACCACACAGGCTTTAGCGGTTGTTATCCGATGCATCCCATAGGATCTTAATGTTATCCGATGCAATTCTTCCCCCCAGATTGCTTAATGTTATGCGATTCTAGTGTTATTCGATACTAATGTTATCTGAGGTATTACTGTAATAATAATTTCGTGTCAGAAATTATTCCGGGTTGAAAGGATTTTTTTTTTTTTTTTTGCTGGATGAACTCCGCTCAGGGGACGCTCAAATGAGGGCTCCTTTCATGTCTCCAAATCTTTTTCCCCACCGAAGTAGTCCCTGTTTATCTGCTTGCAATGTCTTCAGTGTCAAAAATTTTACTACCCCACCGTGATGTCATCAGTGTGGGCGGAGCTAACATCATGATGTCATGGGCAGGGCCAAAGGAAAAAATACAAAATAATAAAAATAGGGAGCTTCAGGCTAGCAGCTTCTCTTCCTCCTCCCAGTTTGGGAGGACAGCAAGGAGGCCGTGCATATGTTGCAAGCACTAGGCGTGCATGCACACCAAATGCTTGGCATGCATGCCCAGTGAAAAGGTAAGCCCCGAAGGTGGTTCCTCCCAAAAGCTGCTACAGGTTCTCTGGGACACTGGGAAAAGTAACTACCGGTTCTGGCGAACTGGTGAGAACCTGTTACATCCCATCACTGCTTCAGTGGTGGGATGTCAAAAATTTTACTACCCCACCATGATGTCATCAGTGTGGGCGGAGCTGATGTCATGATGTTGTGGGTGGGGCCAAAGGGAAAAAAAATAAAAAATACAAAAAAAATAAAATAAAAATAAGCACACACATACACACACCTCAACCCACCCACCCACCCACAACACAAACCCGTAAATAAATTAAAAAATAAAAATTACATTAAAATACACCCACCCAGTGGGGGAACCAGTGAAAAGGTAAGCCCTGAAGCTGGTTCCCCACAAAAGCTGCTACCGGTTCTCCGGGACACTGGGAAAAGCTGCTACCGGTTCTGGCGAATTGGTGAGAACCTGTTACATCCCATCACTGAATGTCTTGCTTTCGAACAGCTAGGTTGGCAGGAGCTGGGACAGACGACGGGCGCTCAAACAGTTATGCAGTATTCAGGTCTCGGAAGTGCCAGTTTGACGCCCTTCCAGCTAACAAGGCGAGCTTCTTAACCCCCGAGCCACTGCAGCCCCATGCCCTGAAGGTGACACAGGATTATTTTAAGTCTCTGCCCACCCTCCTCATAGGACACATGGCCCACCCAAAGAGTTGAGGATCCGCCGTTTTCCAATCTCCCTCCCCGCTTCTTTTCCTCGCCTGGTCTGGTTGGGAACTCATGCCAGGGCACGGGGTTGGTGCTATTGCTGTTGATGCCTCCGTTGGCCATTTTGGGAGGGTCCTTGAAGGAGGAGACGGGTGTGGTAGTGTCATGCGCTTGAGCAGGGGCAGATCTGGGTCGTTTTCTGGGCTGGTGGACTGGCACAGTTTGTGAATTGAGAGATGGGCTTCACAAGACCTCTTGCACGTTAGGTCAGAGGCTGGGATTTGGATGATTCTCTGGAGTTCAGTGGGTGGTTCTTTTTAAGGTAGATTCTATGCCAGATGTTGCTGTTGACACAGTAGTGATAATAATAATAATAATAGTGCATTATGGTAGTGGCAATGGTTGTTGAATGGAAGGAATAGAACATGTAGACTTGACATTGTAGAGGCAAGAAAATAGGCATATGTTCAGAGCACTTCCCACTGTGGTGAAAAGCTAAAATCAGACTACAGAGTACCTGTTTTGCATTCAAAAACACAAAGCAGACTGTGGATTTAAACATAAGGGTTATCCTTGTATTTCCATTGGTTGTAAAGTGTCCTAAAGCCTGAAGGCTGGCATGCTTGTTTTCCCTTGCAATCTACTAAAAAGACAAGGAGAAAATTTTGAGGAGATGGGCTGAGGTCTTGTGAAGGATGCACTGAGTACACCATAGTGACATTTAAAAGAGAATGGACCAGAACTGCCTAGTCTCTCTTTTACACTGAAGTGTAAAAGCAAATAGAACAAGATAAATATAGAACAAGAAAATCTGTAAGTGAAAGGGTTTTTAAAGAAAGATCAAATAATGAAAAAAATATATATCTAAAACTTTCCTTGTAATGGTGCAGTCATATCATAAGTTTAGTGTTCTTATATGTTGTCTTGTGACATGGAAGTGAGTAGTATAGGAACAAATTGTTTTTGCTTGTCATCTAGCTTGTGAGCTTGCTTTCCATTCTCCTTAGAAATATTTGTGTTTGGCTTATGCTGCAAATAGCAATGTGTGGTAGGACATAAGATTATAGCATAAACCTGCTCAGTTTTGTTTTGTTTTTCATTAGATCCTAGTAGTTTGAGCAGTATTTGACAAAATAGAACAAGCAATTGTTCACTAATACATACAGAATATTTTTTTATGACCAATGAGCTATTTACCGTAAAGCTAAAATGTATTCTGATCTATTAAAATAGTGTATATGGTATAAATTTTCTAAGATAGGCCAATTGAGAGAAGCTAGCAAAAGCTGCTATTAAAAAGGCGTTTTCTGTGCCAGGATTGGCCATATAATTATCTCAGGAAGAAGACTTAACAGGTGATTAACTTTAAGAACAAATTTGTTGCATGCAAGAACTACTTATATCACACTTAAAGCACCCCTGTTGCCAGGTATCTAAACAGTTGGGACCCATTTGTCAACAATATATCTTGAGAAAAAATAATAGCATGGAAATCTATGATTTTCAGGTTCCACCCCACCTCTTTGCTGCCACAAGATCCGTTGGAAATATGATTTGTCACCAAAAATTGGCACAGCATTATATAGCTGGTGACTGGGAATTAACAGAGGCATTTGGAGCAAATTATGTAAATCTTTAATGTGAATGTCCTTATTTTTCACTGTTTCCTTATTTTTTATTGTCAGTTAAACTTAACCAAGCTGTATTTTATCTTTTATTGAAGGTGTAAGAGTTCTTGTGGATGCTCGAGAAAAACTTCACATTCCGTGGGGAAATCCAGATAACCAAACACAGGGTAACAAGCTGATGGCCTTTGATACCCGCTCAGGAGTGGCAGTGCAGGGGATGGTGGAAACAGAGGTTTTCTTACATTACCTTCCAGCGATAAAAGCCTTGTGGGCAGATAGCGGTATCCAGCATGCCTATGACAGACGCAGAGAATTTCAACTGGTAAGAAGCATGCTTATTAATATTCTTGCCCTTGTTGAGGTGGCACTTTAAAAATATTTTTGCAACTGAAATGCTGGTTTCAAGTGTGATTGCTTTGCTTTTATTTTGGTATGATTATGAACATCTATAATGTCCATATCTCTTCACCTCTGAAATGTAAAATGACGAACTGTGATACGGCAGTTTCTATATTTCCCATTTGTAATAAAAGCAAGAAGCAGTTTCTAGTCAGTTTCTAGTCAGCCTCTATTAAGATTTAAAGTAGTGTTAGTTCCAGAGAAGTGACAGAACTCTACTGGTTCAATTAAGCTTTCCTGCTCTATCCAATCAGTCAGCAATCTCTAAATCACTAGAGAGTCTGCACCTGACTGGAGATGCTTTGCAGTGACAAAACATGTAATATATGGAGCTGCACTTGAAAGAGAGATATGGGGCAATGGCTTGTGTGAATAAAAAGTGTTTTTCCCCTTCCTTATACATAACAGTAATGGATCCAGATTGGTGCCAGCAACAGGCGCAGTTGGACAACAGAAAGCCTGCTTAACTTTGTATATAGTTCTTGTCAATGTTTTTGGAGGTAATAAATAAAAAAGGAAAGTGTCTCTTGAAATGCTTCATGTAGATTGTTAATGCAAACCACAACAATTAGTTAACGTTCTGATGTTTGAATATCTTGTCTTTTACGTTTATTGCAGATGATACCTGTTTTGTATTTGTGTAGTTTCAACCCATTTGACGCTGAATGTGGTTTCAAATGATATTTTATGTGTTGGCATCAGGGTACGTAAAGGCAGGAAGAGAATAGTTAATATGTTTCTCTTTTGTTTGCTTGCTCCACTGTTTCCTGCCTGTTGAATGGTGGCCTTTGCAAAGCTTGTCTCCTATCTCCATTTAAATACTGTATGAGCTTCAATACTCTCTGTAGCTGGCTACTGCAAAGTGCTTATACTCCAACTGTGTATGTAGTTGCACTGCTTTTATTGCTTTTGTCATCTCAGGGACATCTTACTGTTCTCCAGAATTCAAAAGTTGTTGATTATTTGATGCAATTCTTACTAGTTTTTAAGTATAATTCTACTAGCCACTCTTCATTTCCTTTCTTTGATTTGCCCATTTGTGGAATTATATGATGGGATGTTTAACACTACAGCTGTGGCTTTTGCTATGGATTTTTGCTAGTACGGCAGATCTGGATGTGATAATATTCATTGTCAGTAATTACATTTTAACACCCAAGTTTAGAGTGGTGTTTGTAACGTAAAAATTCTAGAGAACCTAGAAAGTTAATTTACTCTAGCTATGGTCTTATTCTAATTCATGCTCTGTCAAACAACGTATTTCCATGGGTTTTATGTAAGGAAAGTAATGAAGCAATGAATGAAGGTAGATGTAAGAATGACTTCTTTTAAAAAGTAATTGATAATAAAGGTTTTTTAGTGTGACACAGAAGATTTCATTTACTGTATGGGCAAACTGAGACTTGAAACCATTTTGCCAGATATATTTGACAAGGTGAACAATTTTAACCTCATGCCACTTACCTTTAGGATAAGACAAAATATATTTGTTGTTATTCCAGAAGATTAACATGGGTACTTATCTAGATACTGTTGTGTACTTTATTATGTATCTATACATAATATGCTATAAGTAAGCCTTTGTTTACTTAACTTCCAAGCTTTTATAAATTTCTGCATTATTTGGCCAAAGTAATGTGACTTTTGGAGGGGAAAGAATTTTGGTGCCCTTTTCACTGAGCCCTGGTGGCACAGTGGTTAAACTGCTGTACTGCAATCAAAACATTGTGAGTTGGATCCTGACCAGGGGTCAAGGTTGATTGACCCTTCCAAGGTCGATTAAAATGAGTACCCAGAATGTTGGGTGTAAAATGATAATTAACTTGTGAACCACCCAGAGGGTGCACAGAGCACTGTGGGGCGATATATAAGTGTGATTGCTTTGCACTTTAAATTTCAGGATAGAAATTTGTTGTATTCAATAAGAGATTTGTTGTGAGGATGCTTTGATCTAATCCACGCATGATGTACAATGCTATATAGGCAGAACAGTCTTCTTTAGAGATGTGAAATCTGGAGGGGGCACCAGAAAATTTAGGGGGAACTATTTTTTTCCCTAAAAGCATTTCCCCCCCCCCCCCAAAAAAAAAAATAAAAGGAAGAAAATCGATTATGGAATGTTTTGTTTTAGCATGATGAATAAAATATTTAAGACAATTATAACTCAGAAAATGAGTCTTCTTCCATGTCTAGACCAGACATGAAAATGCCAAAATGAAGCCACCTTTTGGTGAGTGTGAGAAAGATTAGCCATTGCCCTGGGTACACCCAATTGTGATTAAAAAATATGACAATCTCTGAGGAGGCTCTTTCTTCTGTCCTACCTATTCATTGACTCTTAGTCCCTTCTACACACTTTCTCCCCCTTAATTCTTTTTTATGTGAATGGGTGCTTTATATCTATTCGATATTGTGGAGACAGAATATAAATAATTTTCTTTGATACCAATGTTGATAGTTTCTTCTGTTTTTTACAAAAATAATTTTTGCCTGCACCACATAAACCAGCAAAAGCAAATAGATTCCAACCACACAGTCCAGGAGATTATTGTTCCATTTGTTACAATAAAAATAAAAGTAAATTTCTTTTGTAATAATTCTTTTGAATACACCATATTTTTATATACATAATCATGTTTTATGTTCCTAAAATAACAGAATGATTTTCAATCTGTAAAAAAAGGTTTATTTCTATTTTCAATTTTTCCAAATATTTCAATTTTCCCAGACACCCCCCCCCCGATTTGTTTCTGTAAATTATACATATCTAGTCATCTTGTTATTAATTTGCTCCTTGTGTTGTTTAGTAGGGAGTTGCACCAATATAGTGGCTGCTGTAGTTTTTGTAGGACTAATTATGGTTCAGGTGATGGAAATAATGAGAAGATCATGTGGAATTACTGTATACACATCTCCGTGTGCGCCCCCCCCCCCCTGCAGCTGTTGTGTTCTGTATTTTGAAGTAGATACCTATGCAGAAGGGTGCATGCATGCAAAAATAATGCTTTAGAATTTTTTGTTATTGGTTCGTACTTTTCCAAAATGACACCTGTAGCAGCAACTGTTGCTGGATCAAAATGAATTACAGTGGGACTCCAGGTTACGGATGCTTTGGGTAAGGGAAAACTCGACATACAGAAAGAAATCCATTGAAAATAATGCCTCAGCTTACAGAATTTTTTTGGAACTTTCCCCCCAATGCACTCCCTTGGGAAGCACTGATTCACTTTACAGATTTTTTTCCCGGTGCATTCCCATAGGAAACCACACAGTGCATTCTTATGGGTGCTTCACGATAAGGAATTTTCACTATAAGGAAAACCCCATGGAATGGATTAATTCCATAACCCAGGGTTTTTACTGTAATGGGAAGATGCAATTTTTGTTATTTTTCAAGTTGTAGGGTTTAGCTCATCAAGTGAAAAGACTGTCTGGCTACCAGGTAAACAGTGTTTGTGATTCTTTGAGATAAAGAATTTATGTTTGTAAAATTGATGAATGAATGATCTGGTCTTAAAATATGATAGTCCCTTTTTAATATTTTTCTTTTTTCCAAATCTCAATTGTGGTCATTCTAAATCATGTTTATGAGAAGCAAGGCAATCCACAAGTTTGTTTCTTTAAAATGGCGTAGTTTACTTAAAGCATTTTAGACCTTGATTAAAAATAAACTGATTAAATTCAGTTGCTGTAAAAAAGAAAGAGAGAGAACAGCCTAGCCCTAACTGTCAGCAGGGGAAGAAGCAGATTAAAATTTTGCTTTTTCCTCCTTCCAAGAAAAAAGGCTTGGCTCCAACTTCCAGTTGCTCAGCAGCAGCAAAAGGAAGGCTTTGTTTTGGCAGTGTCACATCATGTCTGGCCTGGACATAGAAGAAGAGGAAGAATCATCATCATCATCCTGCCCCATACATAGTGATCAAGAATATAGCCATGTAGGTGATCTTGGCCTTCATATTCCGTGACCCTTGATCTTTTCACGTTCCTCCTTTGCTTCCCTTCCAAGTGTCAGTCTTCTTTTTATTTCCTGTCTGCAGACTCCATTTGGATTGATGATTGAACCAAGGTGTACAGACCCAAAGTATACAAAAAGTGCTCTAGGAGCAGCTTTCTCTTTATTTTCTAAAACTCTAGGTTCTTCATCATAGGATTATTCTTCAAGGGAATGTCATTATTGTGTGTGTGCACATGCTCCATAGTCGCATGTGCTGCATAGTTCTTCAGTATATTGTTTCCACTTTGTTTTTATCTTATCAAATTATGTGTTTCCCTTTTGTCTTTCAGCATTTCTAATCTAGTTTTAAATTTTATTTTGATTTATTGCATCTTTTGGACAAAGTATCTTGTTTTTCCTCTTCTGTTCCTTTGCACTGGCCATTATGTTGTTGCTTTATTTAGCACAGAGTGTGTGACTTGGTCCATGCAGTTAATGTCTTAATGACACAATTCACTGCATCACAAAAAAATAAGTATTGTCTGCTACTTGGTCTAATCCATGTGTCCTATGCTAAATCATGTGCGCTGAATCCAAATCTGAAATCAGATTCTGCCTAGGACATCAGGATCTTAAGTAAATTACATGTATAGTTTTTCTTGCGATGATCACGCGGGATATATTTGCCACAAATGTAGCAAAAATTGTCTGGTTTATTAACACAGCTGTGCCTACTCAGCTTTAGCTCAAAACAGACTCACTATGACCAAGCTGTACTATCCAATAAGATGGTTTTGCACTAGAGACCAGCCCTTGGTCCAGCTCGCCTTATATACCTACAGTATTTCTGATGTCAGCTCACTGATTTTCCCAGACATGCATAGCCGCTGCTAGAACATGCATGCCACCAGGGGATGTGATTCAGCTGAGGTGGCAGCAGGCATAGTGGTAGCTGCAGCTGTTATAATGTTCCTATGTAAAAATACATTACTCAATTACCGACCATTTGAACATCTATAGCACACATTAAAATCTGTACGTGATAGGCAAATTCTTTGTTCAGATTTGGAATCAGCACATTCGATATGATGTAAATCACATGTGTTATTCCCTTTTGGACTGCAGTGGCTCAAGTGGCTAAGACACTGACTGAAAGGCAGCAGGTCAGCAGTTCAATACCCGAATACTGCAGGATGAATAAGCTCCCGTTTTTGTCCCTGCTCCTGCCAACCTAGCAGTTTAAAGCAAGAAATTGCAAGTAGAGAAATAGGGACCTCTTCGGTGGGAAAGTAAACAACGTTCCGTGCACTCCAGTGTCTAGTCATGCCTACCACATGACCATGGAAACGTCTGCAGAAGCAGACAGTGCTGGCTCTTCTGCTATGAAACAGATGAGCACTGAACCCTAGAGTCAGATACGACTGGCTTTTGAGCAAGGGTAACCTTTACCTATTCCCTTTAGCAAAATCATTGTTGTGCAATATTATTGATGCATTACATTTTGAGGTAAGGTTGGTAGTCAGATATTACCAATGTTTTTTGTTGTTAAAACATAACCATTAAAAGTGATAGACTCAGTAGCAGCTTATTGAGTAAGTAGCTTTGCATGTTATATGCTGGTGGTGCTTCTGACACGAATAAAGTAGGAAAGTGTTATGATTGTAATGGTCTTGTACTGACCTACAGTACTTCAGTAAGTATATTACAGAATATTTCAGGTATTGTGCTGGTTGTGAACTGGTCTGGTAAAAATTCTGCACTTTTAAGTTTGGCAAATAGTTATTCAAGCTGTTTCAGTGCAATAGATGAAACATGCAGTGTTCATTTCTTTGGGGAAAATGCCAGAATTAAAATGCAACAGGTGGTTTGAGCATGAGCATTTTAATTTTAGGCCAGAGGGGGGAGGAATTGGAGCAAGGAAGTGGGAAGAGGTAGGTAGCAGTGTGGTGATGCAAAGTGTTAAATCCATTGTTGTACCCATACTGCAGTGCTAGCTTGATGATTTCCCCACCACCACCTTTCTACTGTACTTCTCTATTGTTGTAGTATGCTGTCAAGTTGCTTTTTACTTATGGCGACCCAAAAGGTCTTATAGCCAGTATTGTACTTCTTGGCTTTTGCAAACTCAAGGCTGGTCTTCCTTTATCAAGTCAATGGCATTTCTCTACTGAGCTCAAAAACTAACTTTGGAAGGTGGGTTTCTCCACTTCCAGAACCATTGAGGGTATGCAGTGGTTATCAAAGTGAGGGGAGAATTGCTGCTTCTAGGTCCACAGTTTTACTAGCAGAGGTTGAACATCAAGTATTTATTTTGCATATTTCATAGGTATAGCTGTTAAGTGAGAATTCAAGTTATACACTGATTCCACCATTAAGGATATGGTTCAGTTATCTGTTCAGAATCCATCCTCTGTTTCTTTATTCAAACTGATTATAGGATACCGAGACGTAAAGGAAGTGGCTGGAGCACACAAGAGGAGAAGTTAGTGCCACAAATTAGAGGCTTAATATGAAAACAAAAAACCCAACACTTTTGACATTACATATTACTGAACCCTCAAAATGAAGTACAGTAATACCCCGGATAACGCGAGTATTGGATAGCACTAAAACCGCATAACGTTACAAGATTTTCAGAAAAATCTTGTATCAATTAACGCGATTTTAACATTATCCGATACAGTCGTTCTTAGCAGCAGGGTGGCTGGAAAGCTGAACGGGGTTCTCCGTTCTGCTTCCCAGCCACCCTGCAGCTACGGAGGCAGGGGTGGGGAGGCTGGAAAGCTGATGGGGGGCTCCCCCGTCGGCTTCCCCAGCCACCCCACAGCTGCGGAGGCAAGGGTGGGTGGCTAGGGAAGCCGACAGGGAGTCCCCGTCAGCTTCCCCAGCCACCCTGCAGCTGTAGATCGGGTCCTCTTATTTCTCTGGAGCAGGCAGGGGACACGATCCAAGCTGTTTCTGGGCTTCCCCGACGTCCTCAGCCAGTGCAGCAAGCCAGAATGTCAGGGTTCGAACCCTGACATTCTGGCTTGCTGCACTTGCTGAGGACGTCGGGGAAGCCCAAAAACAGCTTGGATCAGGTCTGCCCAATTCCCTGGACCCAGCAGGGGGGTCAGAAACCCCAAAATTGGTTTTAAAAAAGTCCACTTTTTTACAAATTTTGGGGTCTCTGACCCCCCCCCCCGCCGGGTCCAGGGAGGTGGGCAGACCCGATCCAAGCTGTTTCTGGGCTTCCCCGACATCCACAGCCAGAGAGTGCAGCAAGCCAGAATGTCAGAGTTCGAATCCCGACATTCTGGCTTGCTGCACTGGCTCAGGACGTCGGGGAAGCCCAGAAACAGCTTGGAGCGGGTCTGCCCACCTCCCTGGACCCAGCCGGGGGGGGGGGGGGTCAGAAACCCCAAAATTGGTTAAAAAAACATCCATTTTTTTTACCAATTTTGGGGTCTCTGACCCCCCTGCCGGGTCCAGGGAGGTGGGCAGAGCCGATCCAAGCTGTTTCCAAAGTTCCCCCTCCTCCCTGGAGGCTGCAGCAAGCCAAAATGTCAGGATTCGAATCCCGACATTCTGGCTTGCTGCAGCCTAAAAGAGGGTGGGGGAACTTCAAAATTAGCGCGCATCGGGTCTCCCGACCTCCCTAGAGCCAATGCGCGGTATTTTTGAAGTTCCCCCACCCTCTTTTAGGCTGCAGCAAGCCAGAATGTCGGGATTCGAACTCTGACATTCTGGCTTGCTGCACTGGCTGAGGACGTCGGGGTAGCCCAGAAACAGCTTGGATTGGGTCTGCCCACCTCCCTGGACCCGGCGGGGGGGTCAGAGACCCCAAAATTGGTAAAAAAAAATGGACTTTTTTTTTTTTACCAATTTTGGGGTCTCTGACCCCCCGCCGGGTCCAGGGAGGTGGGCAGACCCGATCCAAGCTACTTCCAAAGTTCCCCCACCTCCCTGGAGGCTGCAGCAAGCCAAAATGTCAGGATTCAAATCCCGACGTTCTGGCTTCCTGCAGCCTCCAGGGAAACAGGGCTTTTTTTAACATTGTGTGATCAATGTATCGCACAACGTTAAAAACCGGATAACGATGGGACTTGTGGAACCAAGTCATAACGTTATCCGGGGTTCTATTGTACTGTACTTGTGTTGTTGTAGTTATGTATAATATGTTAGGGAGCATCTAATAGAAGTGTCAGGATCAGTGGTGGGATGTCAAAAATTTTACTACCCCACCGTGATGTCATCACAGTGTGGGCGGAGCTAACATTGTGATGTCATGATGTGGGCAGGGCCAAAGGAAAAAATAAAAAATAAGCACACACACACACACCTCCCCTCAACCCACCCACCCACCCACAACCTGTAAATAAATTAAATAAATAAATAAATAAAATAAATAAATACACCCAGGCTAGTAGCTTCTCTTCCTCTTCCCCGCTTGGGAGGACAGCAAGGACGCTGTGAGTACGTGCGAAGCACAGTAGGCATGCATGCACACTGTTGGCACGCATGCACAGTGGGGGAACCAGTGAAAAGGTAAGCCCCGAAGGTGGTTCCCCCAAAAGCTGCTACTGGTTCTCCGGGACACTGGGAAAAGTTACTACCGGTTCTGGAGAACTGGTGAGAACCTGTTACATCCAATCACTGGTCAGGATGCTTTCAAAAATCATTAGTTAAGACTTCCAGTTCTATGATAGTTCAGACTTAAGTTCAGTAGCACATTAATTTGTGATCATTAAGTACAGTATTGAGCCTTAACACATTTAAATACAGCAGTGGTATAATCTGTTAAACAATTTTTAACAAACCTGAACAACAAAGGAAGAAAGGGGGAGGGAGGGGAGATACATTTCAAACTCTGATTTTATAGCAAGCATCTTAGAGCCAATTATGTGATATGTGTGGGATGGACTGATCTAAATTGATATTTAAAATTATATCTAAATTGAACAACTAATATGAAAGGAGCCTTATGCGGGCGTCCCCTACGTGGAGTTTCTCCAGCAAAACTCCTTTCAACCCAGAATAATTTCTGACATAAATTATTATATCCATTACTATTAGGCCTTTCAGAGCCTTGTTCCTTTGTCAATAGATTAGCCAGTTAAGTTAAGTTTTGGTGTCATCTGTTGCCAATTAGTTTGGTTTAGTTTAGTTTAGTTAATGTATTTGTTGGTGATGGGTTTTGATTTGTATTGTTGTCATTTATTCTGTTTGTTCACCGCCCAGAGTGGGATAACACCCAGATGGGTGGTATATCAATTCAATCAATAAGGAAAGCAAAACTAAACAGTTATTGTGGAACCTTTAGGACTAACTGAAGTGGTAGCCGTGTTAGTCTGTGCAAGCGTATCTGAGAGTAAAAGAAAGAACGGGGGGGGGGGGGACAAAAAATGTTGTGGCACCTTAAAGACTAACTCGTGTATTTAAATGTGAACTTTTGTGAACCAAGTTCACTTAATCAGACCTTAGGACTAACTGCTTTATTTCACAAATGAAAGAAGAGGTGATGCCTTTATCATACTAAAAAAAATCTATTAAGCAGCCAACTTTCATTATTAAAATACTACTACTTCAGTCTATGTACCAATATCTTGTGTGCAGTGCAGAAAAATAATAAATGAATGTCCCAAATTCATAGCAAAAGTTTGCTAAGTATGTTAAGTTGTGCTCAAAACTAGTTATAGCTGGGCTTTGGGGTGAGTAATTTAATACTCCAGCCCTAGTATCACGTGGTTGGAATTTTCCACCCGGTTATTCAGACAGAGGCCAGTTAGTCAATCTGGGTAACCCCGCTGCCAGCTACCTGTTTTTGAAACACAAGTTTTCTGTTTGTCTGTGGGGTTGGAAAATGAGCATAGAGAACCATGGTCGTCTCCATGAGAAATCTGGGGTAGAATTTGGATTATTCCTGTGGGCCATAGTTTGGGCACCCTTAGTTTAAGCAGAGAAAATGGCAGCTTAAAATCTATCTCATCCTGTTGCAAAACATTGCAAAGCACATTTTACTTCCACTTCTGGTGGGAGGAACCACATGACCGGCCCATTGAACCACATAACTGGCCCACAGCCTGAAAAGTTTGGGCATCCTGACAGTAGTCAGTGACTTGAAAATAAGGAACCTGAAGGAAGACTGGCTGGAGAATGAGGCTCAAAGAAAAAGTTAGAAGAAATGGTGAATTGTGTCTGAAAGAGGCAGTAAAGAAAACATTGTAAAGATCAGGAAGGACACCACTTTTGGGTTTTAGGGGGCCATAGAAGGTTGTGAACATACAGAAATAAGGAAAGGTAGGAAGTAATCTGTGGCAAAACTATGTACATGACCTAAAGAAGAGCAATGAATGTTTGGTAGGAAGGTGAGTGGCAGGAGAAGGTTTTAATCGGGATGCCAAGAACTATAGTGTTCTAGATTTTGAAAAAGGGTTTCTGACACTGTCCTATATGTGGAAAAAATCATTCAGCTTTAAAATACCAGAAGACACTTGGTTATTTGTTCCATAACAAACTAACATTACTACCAATTGGAAGGAAAGTTCTTGACTTACTGGAGTATTTGTGAAACCCTTAGGTCTTCTTATGAATTTGGCAATTCAAGATTGTTCTGTTTTCTCAGAAGTAGAAATTCAAGGTAGCATTGATACAATGCTCTGATATGTGACATCAGCCAGTGTAAGTTGGTTACAGTTCATTTACTGATCCTTCTCCAGTTAAATATATGTTGTGTGTATTCCAGATGTTTTTAAAATTGTGTGTGTGTGTTTACATATTGTAACCTACCCTAAGTGGTGCTCATACCAAAGGGTGGGATATAAAGGTAAATAAATAAATAAAATAACATGTTTCTAGATGTTTACCGTAATTATGCCACTTGGGATCTTTTTAGTCTTTAACATACTGCTATAGTTCAGTTTATTAAGTATTAACATTCTTCTGTTCTACTTTTGTACAAAGTACTGTGAGAAGTAAATTAATTTAAAGATAAGAATTCATTCTAAATTAAGACACATTGTACAGTCATATATGTTTTTTAAAAGGGAAATATGATTACACAAATTTGGCTACAAAAAATAAAGACCTGTTCAAATATGCATGAGTCTTCTACCTGATTTCCTCTCTCATAAAATAAAATAATCCAGATTGTATCATGTTTAATTGACAGCAGTACCACTTTGTCCTCTTCAGTCCATGTCACATAATGCTACCCAAGTAAGTACAGTAGAACCCTGCATAATGGGGGGGGGGGGGGGAGAGACTCTGTTCCACTGAGCTCTTTGCTATGTGGTTTTTTTCTGTTATGCGGTTCCCTATGGGAGATACCCTGCATAATGGAAAAATGCTCGTCAACTGTGGTTCCCATTAAGCGGGTATACCCCGGTTACCAAAAAACCCGCATACCATAATTCAATTATCTGTATTGATACTTCCCCGTAACTTTACTAAAGCTTCAAAGTTCACTTGATTCTCATTCCTTTACTAAAGTGAATGAAGCCTAAGCAGGATTGATATTTGGGGGAGATCATGTAGGACAGGGGTTCCCAACCTTTTTATGACAAGGGCCTGACCACACACCTACACCAGCTGAGCAGCTCCCCTCCCCCCCCCAAGCAGAAGTAAATGTGTCCACTTCTTTATTTAGGACAGCCATGGGTGCCATTTATGGCTGATGTAACCATGTCTACACATGCACAGGCACATTTTACAGCTGTTGTAAATGTGCCCGCTTCCACTTCTGGGTGTGATGGTGCCAGGCCACATGAAATGGTAGGGAGGCAGTAGGCCAGATGAAATGGTACCACGGGCAGCCTGGGTCCAGCCCATGGATTGTAGATTGGGAACCCCTGATGTAGGACTTCATTATGAGAAAAACATCATACAAATGAAAGAAACAGTGAAGTTATGAGTTCCAAGAAGGCTCTGAGATATACTTTGTGTTCAGTTGGGGTGGAAGTACAAGTTGTCCTGAGTATAAAACTACTGCAAAATATGCTGGGCAGTTCACAAATGCTGGGCAAGACTATCTAAAAGCAGCCTTTGAAAATGAATATTTGCTGTTTATGAATCAATGTACAGTAATACCTCGCAGAACGAGCATAATGTGTTCCACACAGTTATGAGTTATGCGAGTTATTCGTTAAGCGAAACACATTTCCCATAGGGAAATGTATTTCGCTGATCTTCGCCTGCGGTGCATTTGTGAAGGTATGGGGAAAATCCCCATACTCTTCCCAAAGGCCCCACAGGCACGCATGCATCAGCAGGGGTTTGGGAAGGGTACAGGGAAGATCCCCGTACCCTTCCCAAACCCCCAGCTGACACGCGCCACGCGTCTGTAGGGTGTTTGGAAAGGGTACAGGGAAGATCCCCATACCCTTTCCAAACACCCTGCAGACGCGTGGCGCGCGTCAGCTGAAGGTTTGGGAAGGGTACGGAGATCTTCCCCATACCCCCCCCAAACCCCGTCTGACGCATGCGCACCCGCACGGTGTTTGGAAAGGATACGGGGAAGATCCCCGTACTCTCTCCAAACACCGTGCAGACGCGTGGCGCATGTCAGCTGAGGGTTTGGGAAGGGTACGGACATCTTTCCAGTACACTCCCCAAACCCCATATGACGCACGCGCACCCGCATGGTGTTTGGAAAGGGTATGGGGATTTTCCCCATACCCTTTCCAAACACCCAGCTGACCCGTGCCGTGCAACTGCAAGGTGTTTTGGAATGCAGCGGGGAGCCCCCGTCTGCGTTCCAAAACACCCTGTAGCCAAGCAACCTGTTAGGTGGGTGTTTTGGAACATGGACGGGGGACTCCCCGCTGCGTTCCAAAACACCCAGCTGGCACGCTCTAGTCTGCAAGGTGTTTTGGAACGCGGCGGGGGAGTCCCCCGTTGCATTCCGAAACACCCCGCAAATGCAAAACTTCTCATTAAGCGAGTTTTTGCTCGTTCAACGAAGCAGACCTTTTGGGGAAAGGTCTGTTTGTTAAGTGAGTTACTCGCTATACGAGATGGTCGCTATGCGAGGCATTACTGTACTTAATAGTGGACATTAGTAGTTTATGCAGCTCTTTCAGTTAGAAAGAAGACTGAGCCTTGTAACTGAGGTTGGCCTTGAATGACACTGACATTTTCGATAAGAGAGTAGATGTCCTGTAAGCATTCAGAGGCACTGGCTGAAGTCCAGTTGGAGAATAGAGAGGCTGTTCTAATTTTCTAGCAAAAGGATGTATAAAGCTACTTTGTAGTCTTAGTTTGCAGCATGGAAGAGCAACTTGTGGCCCTACAAATGTTGTTGCAGAGCTGTAATATAATAGTTGTAGTATAACAACTTGTAGTATAACATTTGCAATGGAGTTGTAGTATATAACATTTGCAAGGTGACATCAGTCATTTGCAAGGTGACATTAGTCATAGTTGAGAATGATGGTCATCGTAGCAGCCAACGACTATGACCATCATTCTCAACTATGGCTGATGGGAGTTGTAGTATAACATTTGCAAGGTGACATATCTACCACCCCTAGTGTACAATAGATCTGCAGAGTGTTGAGTAATACACAGTGGCTTTAAAAAAATCTCTATTTTGTGTAATGCATTGGGAAATTTGGTGTCTAAATGGGTATGAAAAAATCTGTTGGCTGAGTTGAGTATTTACTGACAATAGCATGTTGCAGTGCAAGGAAATTGCACATGTACATGATACACAAAATTACTGGTGTACTGTTAAAATGAACCAAAGCCAAGCTCAGACCATTCAGTGTACTGAATTGCACTTTTTCCATTTCTAATGTTAAAACTTTGTAATATGCTTGATAAACAGTGAATTTTAACAAATATTGGAGTCATGTCCTCTGCTAGTCCCTTTGAATTTTCAGTATGTTTCATGAGAGTACAGTGATACCTTGTAAACAATGAAAGAATAGCAGATCAGTCGATTGCTTCAAATATAATGTTTTATGACAGTGATGGCGAACCTATGCCACACATGCCAGAGGTTGCACTCGGAGCCCTCCCTGTGGATACCCATGCAGTCACCCCAGCACAGAGTTTGTCCTGCCCCTCTGCCAAGCAACCCAATGGGAGAGCTTCCTCCCTCCCCCAGCACAAAGTTCACCCCACTCCTCTGCCCAGTAGTCCACTGGGAGCACTTCCTCACCCCAGCACAGAGTTCACTCTGCCCAGCAGCCCAATGGAAGTGTTTCCTTCCTCCCCTCTTGCTGTGTTGGAACTTTGTGATAAATAAGTGGGTTTTGGATTGCAGTTTGGACACTCGGTCTCTAAAAGGTTCACCATCACTGTTTGATGATATTTTTAGTAGCTGTACTATTCTTACAGTAAAAGATAACAGAAGAGAAAGTATAAATCCCCTAACTTTTAAAATGATGTAGACCAAGGGTGGCAAACCTTGGTGTTCCAGCTGTTCTTGGACTTCAATTCTCAGAAGCCCTGATCAGCAGGTGTACTGACTTGGGCTTCTGGGAATTGAACTCCAAGAACAGCTGGAGCATCAAGGTTGGCCACTCCTGATGTAGACTATAAGAAGCAACATACAGTAATACCCTGGATAACGTTATGACTTGGTTCCACAGGTTCCACAAGTCATGACGTTATCCGATTTTTAGCGTTGTCCGATGCATGCATCAAACAACGCTAAAAAAACGAAGCCCTGACTTCAGGGACAAACCACTTTAAAGGCAGGCAGGGAAAGAAAGAGACCGAATCGGGTCTCTTTTCCTCCCTGCCTTTAAAGCCACCACCCACCCGCAGCAGTCTCTGTGACTGCAGTAGGGTCAGGGGAAAGGTGCGCCTTTCCCCCGACCCTACTGCAGTCGCAGAGACTGCTTGTGTCTCTTTCCCTCCCTGTATTTAAACTGCAGGGAGGGGAAAAGAGAGAGACGTGATTGGGGTCTCTTCAGAACCAATCACGTCTCTCTCTTTCCCCCTCCCTGTAGTTTTAATACAGGGAGGAAAAGAAAGAGAAACAAGCAGTCTCTCCCTCCCTGTAGTTTAGAGAACCAATCACGTCTCTCTCTTCCCCTCCTCCCTGTAGTTTAAATACAGGGAGGGAAAGAGACACAAGCAGTCTCTCGTGTCTCTTTTCCTCCCTGTATTTAAACTACAGGGAGGGGGGAAGAGAGAGACATGATGGGTTCTCTAGAGAACCAATCATATCTCTCTCTTTCCCCCTCCCTGTAGTTTAAATACAGGGAGGGAAAGAGACACAAGCAGTCTCTGCGACTGCAATAGGGTCAGGGGAAAGGCGCATGCTTTTCCCCGACCCTATTGCAGTCACAGAGACTGCTGGTGGTGGGGGGTGGATTGGATAGTTCTACCCAAACCACCCCATAGCTGCAGACCATTGCCTCGGATAACGCTAAGAATCATTATTCAGAATCGTTATCCGATGCAAGTCTTTTCCAAAAAACTTGCATCGTTATCCGATTCTAGTGTTATCCGATGCAATCGTTATCCGGGGTATTACTGTATGTCAAACATGATTTAAGTCTTCTACCACAATTGAACAGCTTAAGGCTGTAATTGTCTACAATTTGAAGAGTCTGGACAAGACTGTCCTTCAAGCTAAATCTCACAAACAGGAATTTAAGCACAATATACTTACAGTAAACAAACAGAGCAATTTAATACAGTAATACCCTGGATAACGATTGCATCGGATAACGCTAGAATCGGATAATGATGCAAGTTTTTTGGAAAAAACTTGCATCGAATAACGATTCTGGATAACGATCCTTTAACGTTATCCGATTCAATCGTCTGGGGTGGGGTGGGGTGGATTGGGTAGAACATCTACCCAGTCCACCCCTCCAGCGATGGATCGGTATCGCTGTGAATGGAGGAAGGGTGAAGGAATACCTAGCGTGCTCGGTCAGGATCTCTTCACCCCTCCCTCATTCACAGAGATACTGCTGTGAATGGAGGAGGGGTGAGGGAATCCCCAGCGTGCTCGCTCAGGATCCCCCTCACCCCTTCTTCATTCACAGCGATACTGCTTTGAATGGAGGAGGGATGAGGGAATCCCCAGCGTGTTCCTCACCCCTTCTTCATTCATAGCGATATTGCTGTGAATGGAAGAGGGGGGGAGGGAATCCCCAGCGCGCTCCTCACCCCTTCTTCATTCACAGCAATACCACTGTGAATGGAGGAGGGGGGAGGCAATCCCCAGCGCGCGCGCTCGGGATCTCTTCACCCCTTCCTCATTTACAGTGATACCGCTGTGAATGGAGGAGGGGGGAGGGAATCCCCAGCGCGCTCCTCACCCCTTCTTCATTCACAGCGATACCACTGTGAATGGAGGAGGGGGGAGGCAATCCCCAGCGCGCTCACTCGGGATCTCTTCACCCCTTCCTCATTTACAGTGATACCACTGTGAATGGAGGAGGGAGGAGGGAATCCCCAGCGCGCTCCTCACCCCTTCTTCATTCACAGCGATACCACTGTGAATGGAGGAGGGGGGAGGGAATCCCCAGTGCGCTCAGTTTGTCCCTGAATTCAGGGCTTTTTTTTAGCGTTGTTCGATGCATGCATCAGACAATGCTAAAAATTGGATAACGTCATGACTTGTGGAACCAAGTCATAACATCCGGAGTATTACTGTATGTAAGACTCTGGCATTTGCTTTCCACAGTGATAATTGCAGGTGACAGAACTCAGTGCAGTTACTTATGTGAAAATGTTTGACATTACAGTCAAATTTCCTGTATCCTAGTAGCTGCTATCTTTGAACCTTAATTCTCAGGAAACAAAACCTGAAACTGACTATAAGAATTAATTGTATTTTTAAATAAACAGATGTTATTGTGAATTATGGGATTAGACAGTCAAGGAGATCTAACAACCTCTCTGCACAAAGACATGAAATGGTAACTTGAAGGGGTAAATATTGCATTTAACCTGTGGCATCTTACTTCATACATGAGATTTGAGGATGTTTTAGGCAACATACCAAAGGAATGGCAAATATTTGTCCAAATTGTTCTGGTTTTGATATTGTAGTATATGGTTTGCTGTGTGGTTTAAAAATCCAACTTTTAATGGTATCCTTGGCTGTAAGAAACCTCAATTCAACACACTCTTTCACCACAAAAATATTTGTGACCTCAGCAAATTACTGAGTGGTTGACTTCTTCCTCTTCCGAGGTGCAGATGAAATGCAGAGCAGTCTTTTTCATGGTGAACATCACAGTCCTTAGATATCTCTGTCAAGTCAAGTGCTGAATTTTCTACTAACTATGGAAGAAAATAGACCAATTTACAGTTAGTATTTTAACTAAGCTTTGAGAGGTATCTGAACGAGAATTTACTGATTGTATTGTATAGTGGAACCTCGTATAACAAATGTCCCCTGTAGCAAAAAAAATCGCATAATGAAAAGAAAATAAAAAAACATGGCCCTATCAGTTCTTAGAAAATAAATGTGGAAGAAGTAGAAGCTCACTGCAGATGATCAAAGCTCACTGCAGATGATCAAAGCTCACTGCAGATGGTGATTGCAGCCATGAAATAAAAAGGCCACTAACTCTTGGGAGGCAAGTGATGAGAAACCTGGGGAACATAGTGAAAAGTAGAGACATCACATTGCAAACAAAAATTCGTATAGTCAAAGCAATGGTATTCCCGGTGGCAATGTATGGTTGTGAGAGCTGGGCCATAAGGAAAGCTGAACGCAGAAGAATAGATGCCTTTGAATTGTGGTGTTGGAGGAGAGTTTTGAGAGTCCCCTGGACAGTGAGGAGAACAAATAGGTCAATCTTAGAAGAAATCAAACATGACTGCTTCTTAGAAGATCAAATAGTGAAGATGAAGCTAAAGTACTTTGGACATCAAATGAGAAGAGGATTTGCTTGAGAAGCCTTGATGCTGGGAAGGATGGAGGGCAAAAGAAGAAGGGGGTGGCCCAAAATGAGATGGCTAGATGGTATTGTAGACACAATGGGCACAGAGCTGAGCGAGTTGAGGAGGATGGTGGAGGACAGAAGTGTCTGGCGGATAGTGGTACATGGGGTTGCAAAGGGTCGGAATCAACTGTGTGACTGAATAACAACAAAGATCAGGAGACAAACATGGCTCTTCAGGTGTTCTTGGACTTCAGTTTCCAGAAGCCCAAGTCACTACACCTGCTGATCAGGTCTTCTGGTAATTCAAGTCCAAGAACATCTGGAGAACCATGTTTGCTGACCCTTGTCTAGATGATAGACAAACTGTTGGCATACAAAGTGTGTGAAACAATGTATCAGAAAGTAAGATAGCAAATGCAATTTGTTCTGACAGATATTGAAAGAGTAACCTAACTTTGACAAAGTAGCTTCTTTGCCCCTCAAGGAAGAATTCCTGTGTATCATTTTCTCATACTCAAATATTTGAGACTGTCATCTCTTAGCATTGAGACATTGTACCTTGTGTTAAAGTTAGTTACTGACGCCACAATGTTACGGATGTTATTTACCCAAATGGAAGATGTTAGTTTATAGTAACCAAAGCCCCTTGCTTAGTATAGTAAATTGCACTAGAGTAGGTTCATCAAATCAGTGGGATTTGATGAGTCAGCTCCTCTGTAAGTTCCATTGTTTCAAATGTGCCTGCTTTAACCATGACATGATATTGCTAACAACAGGATTTGGCCCAGCATTTAGATCATATCCTTCTGCTACTGTCTCCAAGCATTCAATTTCAGAACTAATATTGGAATTGAATGCAGTTTCAACATCAGTGTTCTCTCCTTTCTAAATGGCTATTTTCCTTTGCCTACAGTCAGATTTACCATTATTTGAAATAAAAGTTCCATTTTTTTGAAGATTATATCATTGATTTCAGCTGTAGCTCTTTTATATTAGCACCACTTATTTCAGGCATTCATCTTTACTCTTCTGTCTTTTTTCAACTTTCCATTTCATATCAAGTCCTTCAAGGTGAAACAGGACTTTAATCACTCCTCTGAAGATTCCTTTTTAGATGCTGAAAGTTCTTCTTTATGTTGTCTGTGAATGCACACTAATGGGTTCTGTGCTTGCATGGAGCTGTTATCGGAGCTTTAAAGCAAATTGGATAGAAAATTTTAAGGTTAGGATCACCCAGCATCTCCACCCATCCTTGGAGTCATTTCGCACTTCTTCCCCCAGTTTGTTTGTTTGCTTGCTTATTTATTTATTTTGTTTGACTTTTATCGCCTCCCCCTTGCCGAGGTGACTCGGGGCAGCTTACTGTCTGACCAATAAAAATACTAAAATATAAAAGTATCCCCACAATAACAATTAAAAGCATTAAAAACCATTAAAATATCCCTCCACATTCACAACAGTTAAAGACTAAAACCCAGATGGCCATTCATATGAACCGTGGTGGTGCTGCTGCTGCATAGCAGCACCCCACATCCACTGGGCCAGCCAAGTTTTGAGGACTTTTCTAAAAGCTAATAACTCTGACTGAAGGTGTAGTTCAGTCCTCAGGAGGTTCCACAGGACTGGAGCAAATACCGAAAAGGCCCTCCTCCTAGTGCTAGAGAGTCAAGCCTCTCTAGCCGTTGGTACCATTAGGGAGCCCCTCCGGTCCGTTCTGGTGGGACGGGGAGATATCCTTGGGGTGATGCAGTCTCTTAAGTAACCTGGTCCACTACCATGTAGGGTTTTTAAGGTAATGACCACCACCTTGAATTGCACCAGGAGGCACACCAGCAGCCAATGCAGCTCCCACAACAAGGGTGGGGCATGGGCATAACGCCCACACCCCATCACCACATGAACCGCTACATTTTGCACCATTTGCAGCATCTGAATGGTCATCAAGAGTAGCCCCATGTAGAGCGCATTGCAATAATCTAGTCTCACACTAGGTCAGGTGAAAGGAACTGCAGAATGAACTCACCAAAAAGTGCCCTCATTTTGGTAGTTACACATCTAGCCTACACACAGAAGAAGAAGATAGGTTAAAGTGGGACATATTTAATATTATCTCCCTTTACACTTGAGCAAGAGCAGGCATCTGGCTCCCATAAACCTAAATGGAATGGCACCCTAATTACTGTAATTCCTAACACCCATATATGGTTTATCTTACTATTAGATGGCAAAATGACTACTGTGTCTTTTACACCAGATTTGTATGAGTGAAGATTGAGCGTTTCATAGAGTACATGCACATTTTGTGTGACTGTAATTCATTGGAAGCTTGCTAATAAGACCAACTTTCAATCACATCATTCCAGTCAAAATGCCAAGGACCGCAGAATTTAACAGACATAAATCATTTTTGAATCAGCAAGGCCACTCTCCAAGGGAAATCAACAAACAAACTAGATACAGTACTCAACATGTGGTATTCAAGCTATTGTAAAGAAATACGAAAAATCAGGAATGTCAAGGGTGGAAAAAAGACTAAAAGGCCAAGAAATTTTTCAAAATCTGATGAGAAGTTCCTTGGAGTTTCTTCTTTGAGAGACTGGAGGAAGTCCAGGAAGGACCTGGCTCAGCATCTGGCAGCTTCCTTGTGATGCCAAGTTGACCCTTCTACATTCCTAAGAAGCTTGATCAGGAATGATCTTTACAGAAGGGTAGTAGCCAAGAAACCACTTTTGTGGAAGGGAAACAGGGTGAAAAGGCTAAGATATGCTAAAGCTCACAAAGATTGGAATGAGGATCAATGAAAAAGAATATTATGGAGTGATGCATCCAAGTTTGAGATTTTTGGGTCCAGTTGTTGACAATATGTGAGAAGAAGAGTTGGAGAAAGGTGGACGACTGAGTGCTTGCCCCCTTCATTGGATCATGGTGGAGAGTCTATCCTGATTTGGGGTTACATTTCTGCCAGTGGTGTTGGCAATACAGTCAAACCTCGCATAAAGAGTGACTCGCTTAAAAAGTAACTCGCTTAAAGAGCAGAATTTTCTCCGAATGTTTGCTTCGCTTAACAAATAAAACCAACCAAAAACTCGCTTAACAAATAAATCAGGGTTCGCAATCCCCCACACAATTGGTCACTTTCAATGGTGTTTCGCTTAAAGAGCAAACTCGCTTAAAGAGCATCCTGTGGAACGCATTATGCTCTTTAAGCGAGGTACCACTGTATTGCCTGTATCGAATGCTGAAAAGTGTAGACAGGCTTCAGTTCATCATGCCATTCTTTCTGGAAAGTGCTCGATTGGAATTGGTTTTATTATTCAGCATGATAATGATCCCAGGCACACTGCTAATTCAGTGAAATTATATTTGGCAAGAAAACAGCTTCTAAAATACTGGCAAATCGTGGACTGGCTTCCACAAAGTCCAGACATGAATAATATAGATACAGTATGGGATCACCTGGACAGAGAAATAAATAAAAGACGAAGTAAATCTAAAGAAGAACTCTGGAACTTGCTGAAGAAAGCCTGGTATAATATACCAGAATATTACTTCAGAAAACTTCACATTAGTCTCCTCAAAAGAGTTCAGCTTCCACTCCTTGTATAGCCATTTAGTATTTAAAACATTCTCATATTGGTTGAGGATTCAATCAATGGACTGTAATAGGCTTCCCAAATTATACTTAACCAAACAGATAAAATGGGATCACCCCAAGTCCTAGGTTAGTCAACTCTGTGAAGTAATTTCTCATTATGGGTTTTCAGTTCAGTATTTGCTTTCAGTGGCCACTCAGGCCAAGCAAATTTTTAAACAGAGAGTCTTAGATATCAGTGCGCAATCTACTGGCCAAAAATTGTTCTTTAAGGTGGCTGGCTGCTAACAAAATTGTTTCAACCTGAAAAATATTATTGATGTGCCTGCCTCATCCTTTAAGAAGGGCTTACTGTAGAGCCAGATTCAAGTTACTAGATTCTGTGAATAAATATGGGCATTTTCACCACTTACCATAACATGAAAGAACGTGCATAGGTGGTTCTCCAGATATTGAAAATAGCTGTCATACAGTATTTTATTCGATTGCCAGTTATACACTGATGCTGGATTTAAATACCTTGCATCTCTATTGGAAAAACAACTTTTTGGGACTCTAATAACAAACTGTCCTATCTCCTTCTGGGTTCTAGCATGCACATTGTATGTAGAACTGCCAAGTTTATAATTAAGGCAATGACTAAAATAATCCAGTATATAAATCAGATTGGGGTATCCTGCAAGGGAGAGTCACTTATTTGATTATGGATATAGATGTGTTAATTGTATTAAGGCAATTCTCCAGTTTACATTCCTTTTAAAAGTAGCTTAGATATGTTTGTATTATATTTTTATTGTATTTCATTGCACTCCATTGTATTGCACAGATTTTAATTCTTCTGCTATGTTATTGGTAAGGTCATATAAGACTAATCAGTTTATAAACATTCATTCATTCATTCATTCCAAAAGAGTTCAAAATGTGCTTAGAGCCAAAGGAGGTGGCACTAAATACTTGCCACTATAGTCTATGCAAAATATTTTTTTTCCTGATTCCCTCCCTGTTTTTGAATACTGCATACATATTTCCTGAATTTTCTAATTGTATTCTAGTGAAGATATTGAGAAATAATTGTACAGTATAGTCAGGTCCAGAAATAGTGGAACAAGGATAATTCTTTTGGCATGTGGCCTCTGTACCACACCACAGTGAAGAGGAAAGGAAACACTCCAGATGTGAGTGACTGTCAGTTTTAATGCAAAGGCTTTCACAAAAGTGGAGCATTAACCATTCAGGAAGTACAGCTATTGGCAGACACACACACACCTATTTTTTGGACCTCATTTTGGACCTTTTTGGATCTCACATGGAGAGTTCCATTGAACAGCTGCTATATGCATATTTAATCTTCAGAACCACCTCCAGGCCTTTTATCTGTTTGATTGACTATTGGGAACCCAAGAAATAGACCACACCTGGCCATGGAGCTGCTTGTCCGCCATTTGTTCCATTACTTATGAGCCACCAAAAGAGTGTGTGTGCGCGCACGCATGCATGTGCGTGCATGCACCAATGGCTGTTCTTCCTGCCTGGTTAATGACCCACTTTTGTGAAACTCATTGCATTAAGGCTGACAGTCTTGACTTCGCTCACATCTGGAATGTGGTAGGATGCAGAGGACATATGCAAAAAAAGTTAATCTTGTTCCAATATTTCTGGACCTGACTGTATATGGTCATTATGCCATTGCTAAAACAACAAATGTAATGGTGGCCTAAGACTTTTGCAAAAGTATGTGTACTGGTGGCAAGAGAGAATTTGTGTTTTTCCTGTTTGGATGGGAGGGGAGTGCCAAATGGCACATCATTCCTTCCCTCAACTGAAGTGGCTTCTTTAGCATCAAGAGAATAAGCAGACAAACTATTGATGAAAGAAACAGCAAAGGCCTTTATTATAATATTAACATGACAAGTTTGTAATGTGAATATGATTCAGAGGAATAACTCCCAAAGTCTGAATGAAAATCACAGCTTTGCATGGCTCTTTTATACCATACTTTCTGGAACACAGCCAGGTTAGATCATTGTTTAATTGTGATTTACAGAAGTAGAAACAAAGTAATTAGTTAACAAGGAAGCTTTTACAGTACAGATTAATTGTACAGGTAACTTAATAACATACAGTACTTTCATATCATAAGTATTTCCACTGTTTATCAAAGATGAACTTTACCAAGTTCATGACCTGTTCATAATCTAATTGGCTTTATCTGTGACTTCATCTAATTCATTTTATATCCACTCTGGATACTTCCTATCCAATAATACAATGAGGTAATACAAAGAGTAACTATGAAACATAGTGACAACCAGTTCCTTTTAGTTGGCTAGACATCTTAAATTGCCATCTTATTCTTTATAGCTATTCTGGCATTTCTTTCTATAGTGGTGACATCACTTCTTTCACCTTTTACATTTTTTAATTATTATGAACCCTGACCTCTTCACAACAGCAAGCAACACTTTTGCTGCTGGCCCACTTTTCACCTAAAGAGGCAGTCTGGACAGACTGTCAGTCTAGTAAATATCCCATTGTCTATTTGAATTTTTCAAGAAGATATGGACACACTAACAGCAATATGGTGATGAAAAATATCTGTTCAGCCCTATTTTCCAGTTTTGGTTTAGAAGCTCTTCCTCCGTTTGATATAAAAAATGTTGTAAATTCTTGGAAGCATTAATAAGATTCCCTTGATTGCTTTCAGCAATTTCCTTGAATTATGCTGATAATGTAGAATGGTCCTCTGTAACTTTGCCTAGATAAAATCAAGCCTTAATACTGTGTTTCTAAAAACGTTGGTGTACTTTAAAGGTAAAGGTTTCCCTTGCTCAATAGCCAGTCGTATCCGACTCTAGAGTTCAGTGCTCATCTCTGTTTCAAAGCTGAAGAGCCATCTCTGTCTGCTTCTGCAGATGTTTCTATGGTCAGGTGGCAGGCATGACTAGACACCGGAGCACCTGGAACGCTGTTACCTTCCCACCGAAGTGGTCCCTATTTATCTACAGTGGTACCTCGCTTAAAGAGTATAATGTGTTCCACAGGATTACTCTTTAAGCGAGTTTGCTCTTTAAGCCAAACACCATTGTAAATGACCAATTGTGTGGGGGATTGCAAACCCCGATTTATTTGTTAAGCGAGTTTTGGGTTGGTTTTATTCGTTAAGCAAAGCGAACATTCAGAGAAAATCCTGCTCTTTAAGCGAGTTACTCTTTAAGCAAGGCGCTCTTTATACGAGGTTTTACTGTACTTGCAGTTTCTTGCTTTCGAACGTGCTAGGTTGGCAGGAGCTAGAACAAAGACGGGAGCTCATTCCGTCCTGCAGTACTCGGGAATCAAACTGCTGACCTTCCGCCTCCCAGTCAGCATCTTAGCCACTTGAGCCAATGCAGTCCTTTAAGACAGTGGAAATACATTGAACTTAATCTGGACAAAGAGATTGTAAAAAATATATTAAATAACACATGAGTGTGCTTTGGGAAAATAAAATTAAATCCAGTCTTTTTGAGAAAAAGCTAAAATTATGTTTTACATTGCAGTAGAAATTAATGGCCAAAATCCTCTGGTGGGAGGGAAATGGTGTACTGTAATTCATCAGCAAATTGCTGGTAATTAACAAGTCTGTTGTATTGCTGGTTGCATGCAAAACCACTTAATTGGTGTGTAATGAGGAATCCAACTGGAGAGTTAAAATTTGTATTTGTATGCCGCTCTAGTCACCAAAGCAACTCAGAGCGGCTAACAACATAGAACACAAAATATCACATATTAAAACATATCAAAGTAACACATCACATATCAATGACATATCATACATTTCAAAAATCCCCCATCACAATCACAAGTTAATACATCATAAAAACATTTCAGAAAACACTTTCAGTTGCAAAATAATAATTATAGATAGATAGATACACACACACACACACACACACACACACACACACACACACACACACACACACACACACACACACACACACACACACAAAAGAACAATACAGTATCTGTTTGCCATTGGGAGTTACACCATTTTACTTTTACTAGCATATAAGTTTAATTAAATAAATAACTGCACAGAAATTTGACAAATTTGAATTAAATCAAACTAACCCTGCTGTCTACTCCTACTTGGGTTTTTTTAAGGAATAGTTTTACACTGACCAATTTTTCATTGCAAAAGAATATTCTGCAAGTGTGAAGAAGAAAATCTATGTTTATAAATTGTCATTTGGACCATTGGTTTGCAGTTTGCTTGCATTTTGCCTACATGTGTGGCTATTATTTTGTCTTGTGTTATCATATTTATTGATTCTCTGCCCATAAACATTTCAGATCACACAGTGTGCAATGCCTCTGCAATATACCTTGTGCCACATAAGGTCTCAATTGGCATAGTTACTATTTTATTTTATGTTCCTGCATTTAAGGAACACAAATTTAACAATCCCTCTACATATGATATCATTTCCGCAACAAGCAGAATATTAATAAAAATCTGTTCCACTATTGTGGGTGGCTCTTTTATACAAAACATAGTACTGAATATAAAAGCATGGATAACATCCAAATTTATATCACATTGACTGCAATGATGTTGCTCAACATAGACACTTCTACTGGGATCTGCCCATTTGGTTCATTTGGGCCTATTCTAATTGAAACTTACCTTAACCTAGCAAGTTACAACTAGAGTAGAACCATTTGAATCAATGAAACTTATGGAGGAATTGATTCATTAAATCCTAGCTTAGTGTGACTTACTGCACTAAGCAACAGGATTTCAGCCAATGAATCATCACAGAATGCTTTTGTTCTGCTACTATAGGTGACTTTGGTTATATTTATCAGATCCATTACATAGAACAGTTATTGTGCACAGTATCAGACCTGAGCGCTCTGCATTTGCAGTTGTATTAAGGTCAGAGTTATTTTATTTTGGAGACCAATTTTGCATAATTACAAAATGTATGCTTAGCCTTTTACTTTAAAGCCCTGAAGGCAAGGTGTGTTGTTGGCACAAGGTTACTGCTCTATTTTAATAGGCTTAACACAGACAAATATAGGTAGGTTAAAAGCATGTCATCATTACTCAGACCTACTTGGTTTTACATTTTAATTCTATAAATAGTTTGGCCTCCAGCAGTAGCCCTGGAGATTTCATGATAATTTTGTAAAAAAAATTGCATAGCTATTGTAATATTAACTTATAAAAGCACAAAATAATATGATGTTGGATAATAATGAATTCTGCACCTGAGATTCTGTCTCAGCTTGTTGACAAAACAGTTTATCATACCTGTATTCACTGAATCAAATTGTGTCTTTCATTGTGGCAGCTACTCTTGTCCAAACATACATTCCCCCCTGAAAGTCATTATTTTCTCCATTGATGGATGTGTCTCTGGTGACTCAGTAAGCTGATCCTAGCATGAAATATGCAACCACACACATTACACTGAATAGATGGTAGAGGACATGGTTGAGTTTGATGAAGCTTCCGTGCTTGATGAAGCTTCCGGGCAGGCTGCCTGCTTTAGGATCAGAATGGCTGGGGGTGCCTTCCACCCCCACCCACCCCAATCTCAAAGCAGAGAGCCCATAGCACCAGTTTGGCTGGGTGGGGGACAGGCATGCCCGATCTCCCCCCAACCAAACTGGCGGTCTAAGCCTCAGTAGATCTCTGCCCCAAAGCCCACAGGGCTGGTTTCTAGCACTGCAGGCTTTGGGCAGAGATCAACATCGGGGAATTTGAGGCAAACAATTGCATCGCACAATGTTGTCTTAATGTTGTGCGATGCAAATGTTTGCCTCAAATTCCCTGATGTTATCCAGTTTTAGCATTATTCGAGGCACTCGTTATCCAAGGTATTATTGTATCGTTACTCCTTCCCATCTGGTAACAGATGGAAGTTTCATTGTTCTTGCAGAATTCTTCCGAGACCCTTTACTTTTCTCCTTTTGAATGCTCATTAATGTTTGTTGAACAATGTGATTTTTCTTAACAAATTTGATAATTTTCTTGGCATCTGATTGAAGATCTTCCATTGCCTTTAACTTCATTATGTCATGAAACAGCAAATTTAAACCATGTGCTGCACAACCAAATGTTTTCACTTGCGGAAATTTTCCGCAAATGATGTTCCATGGACATTTCATGGCTGCTAAAAGTATTTTTTAGATTCTTATATATAAAAAACTCATTTTATTACATATTAATCTTTACCAAATTCACAATTCTTATACTGCTTATACACATATAAAATAAAAAATCTGAATGTAACTTGCAGAAATTTCAAAGAAATAGTATTTTCCCAATTTCCCCCAATCCCCCTCCCAAATAAATAAATGGGTTTTTCCCTCCTTTCAAAATTCCTGGAAATTTTACATCTCTAATTCTGCTACATGTTTACTCAGGAGTAAGCCCCAGTTCCACAGCTCACCTACAAAAGCTGCATACTGGTGATTTAAGACAGGGGTGCTCAAACTACATCCTGTGGGCCAGAAATGACCTGCTGTACTAATTTATCAGGCCTGCACCACCCTCGCTGCTTCTGGAAGTGGAAGTAAAATGTGAATGTGCAGAATGCTGCTGTAAATGACCTGTGGCTGTCATAAATAAATTTACGACAGTTGCAGGTCATTTACGGCAGTGTTCTGTGCATGCATGTTTTACTTCCACTTCTGGGAGCGGCAGGTCATTTACGGCAGTGTTCTGTGCATGCTTGGGCGGATTCTGCACATGTGCGTTTTACTTCCACTTCTGGGTGAAAGAAACCATGTGACTGGCACACTCAACCACATGACCAGCCCGCAGCCTGAAAATTTTGGGCACCCCTGATTTAAGGCATAAATAGCTTTAAATACCTTCTTATCTCTTGTCAGTGATTGACAATAATAGCAAAATAATTTTGCAGACTAGATGGTAGCTCCCCCCACTTGACTAGTCTTTGTTGGATTTGAGAAATCTTAAATTCTGTCTGCTTCTCTGTCTGATGACTGGTTTTAGGGAGATGAAATTTCTGCTTGCTGCTGCTTAGAGACAGTTTCATTTATTTGAAGTAAGACTGGTCCAGCTGATTCTTGAATTTCTTTTTACTGTACTAAGCTTCTCTGATACTGTACTCTTGTTTAAACTGGTGAGTGTAATGTTATGCAGAAATTCAGAAATCATTGTTAGGCTTAAAGTAACTTCTCCTTACGTCCCTTGTAAAAAGAACTGAAAAACTGCTGAATCCTCTCAGCCTGTAAATATTGGCCATGGTCTGATAAAGTTAGGAGTAGTGGGGTCTATTAAAAGTGTGTTTAATTCTAATTTTTACTGTTGGGATGATGAAAGTCTTGTACATTTTGACAGATCTTGCTTTCACTGCTTAATTTGTATTAAATTGATGTAAGTAAGTACATATCAGTGATAAATCAAAGACTATATTCTTCTTTAATTTTAGGGGGAATCTATCAAATATTTTCTGGATAACTTGGATAAACTTGGAGACCCAGTAAGTTTACTTTTTTTGTCCTGTTCATTAAAGCACCATTGCATGTAGAATGGGAACTTCTCTTGTCTTTGTGTAATAATAATATTTGTGTGTTGTCAAGTTTATTTTGTTTTCTAAGTAAAGAATATGCAGAAGTGGTTTTAACATTGTCTTCTTGGGGCAACGGGACTGTTCAACTTACTCAAAGCCACTTAGGATGGCTCTTCTCCTGGGAAGCATAGTGGGGACTTGAACTTCCAACCTCGGGCTCTACAGCATGATACTTAAACCACTGAGCTATCCGGCTTGCTGATATTCTAATACAGTGGAATCCTGTATAACAAATGTATCATACAATGAAAATATTGTACAACAAAGAAAATTTGAAAAAACCATTGTGTCCCACATAATGATTTTTTTTATTATACGATGCAATGCATCTCTATGGGGAAAATCATACAATCAAAATCTCTATGAGGAAAATCATACAACAAACATTTTTTTGTTGTACGATTTTTCTCATAGAGATTTTTGTTGTACGATTTTTTTCCCATAGAGATTTTTGTTGTATGACGCATGCATAGTATAACGAAAAAAATTGTATAATGAAGTGCCTCGTAGAATGAATTATTTTCATCATATGGGGTTGTACTGTATTTGACAAATAGTTTACTTATTTTGCAAATTAAAGGTTAAATAGCATGACAACATATTACTAGTGAATATCAGTTATTTGTTTTGTTTTTGCTTACAAAGTAATTCCTTTAAAGTCTTTTTTGAAAACAATTTGGACATGAGTACAGTGGTATCTCAGTTTACGAACACCTCGATTAATGTAATTTTTGGTTTATGAATGAAAATCCATTGAAAACAATGCCTTGGTTTATGAATTTATTTACAAAAAAACTCATAAACCAAAATCTGGTTTCCCATAGGGATGCATTGAAAACCAATTAATCCATTCCAGAGGTCAGACAAAAGGTTTTCATTGCATTCCTATGGGAAACCATGTTTCGGTTCACGAATTTATTGCAATACTAAATGTCCCGGGAAATGCATTAAATTCGTAAACCGAGGTACCACTGAATTTTTGCTCTGCCAATCAGTTTTAGCCTCACCCTCCTTTTGCATATACACTAGTACCCCAGATAACAATGAGACTTGGTTCTACAAGTCTCGTCGTTATCCGGTTTTTAACATTGTGCGATACATTGATCACACAATGTTAAAAAAAGCCCTGTTTCCTTGGAGGCTGCAGCAAGCCAGAACGTCAGGATTTGAATCCTGACGTTTTGGCTTGCTGCACTTGCTGAGGATGTCGGGGAAGCCCAGAAACAGCTTGGATCGGGTCTTCCTCCCTCCCTGGACCCGGCAGGGGGGTCAGGGACCCCAAAATTGGTTTTTTTTTTTTTTAAAAAAAAACTTTTTAAAACCAATTTTGGGGGCCCTGACCCCCCTGCCGGGTCCCGGGATGTGGGAAGACCCGATCTAAGCTGTTTCTGGGCTTCCCCGACGTCCTCAGCAAGTGCAGCAAGCCAAAACGTCAGGGTTCGAACCCTGACGTTTTGGCTTGCTCCACTGGCTGGGGACGTCGGGGAAGCCCAGTAACAGCTGTAGATCGGGTCCCCTGCCTGCTCCAGAGAGATCAGAGGACCCGATCTACAGCTGCAGGGTGGCTGGAGAAGCTGACGGGGACTCCCTGTCGGCTTCCCTAGCCACCCGCCCTTGCCTCCGCAGCTGTGGGGTGGCTGGGGGAGCCCCCCCCGTCAGCTTTCCAGCCACCCCACCCCTGCCTCCGTAGCTGCAGGGTGGCTGGGAAGCTGAACGGAGAACCCCGTTCAGCTTTCCAGCCACCCTGCTGCTAAGAACGACTGTATCGGATAACGCTAAAAAGAACGTTATCCGGTGCAAATCTTCCCCCCCCCAAATTTGTCGTCATTATGCGGTTTTAGTGTTATCCAATGCAATCGTTATCCGGGGTATTACTGTACCGTAAAATAATTTTATAACAAGAAAAATATGTACATGTATAGATAGTAAATTTAAATTTATTATTTAGTAAATGTATGTAATCTAAATTCTTCCGATCTTTAGCATCCCTCTCTGATATGGACCAAATGACTTCTATACCTTTCAGAAGTCCTCATGAATCCACTCCAAATTATTATGTGCCCTTAAATTGCACTTGACTCATGATGACAACCCTAACAAAATTATCAAGATAATGTGAGATGTTTAAGGAATGGTTTTGCCATTGTCGCATCTTTGGTCAAGTGGAGATTTGAGCCAAGTTTGCTGTGTCCTGGGCTATACCATACTAATTCCAAATACCGTACTTAAACATTTTCAATACCTTTCTACCTTCTATATGCTGATCATTCAGACTATCTCTGTTACCATTTCTTTGCTCAATAAGAACTTACACATCCAGTGTCTAAGGGTTGCCTATTTATTTTATTATTACATTTATATCCTACCCTTCTGGAATATTCTACCACTCTTATTTAGACATTAGAAAGTAGTCATGTCTTTTGAACAAATGTATAGGTATAGTCTGCTGGTTAGGGATGGAGGTTTATTCAGGTACAACATGGATTACATGAAATTTGTAGACAGATTTAAATGTCATATTTGTCTTGATGCAAATGTGACTTCCAGAGGGCTTCCACTGTAGCTTGAGCCTACAAATGGAGATCAGTTTCTCTAGCATTTATTGATGATAATTATGCTCAGGGCATGGAAGCAAGTAGAATTCCAATATTTCCTAAGCAACGGTATAAGACCCAACCTGAAAATCCAATACTAGAATCTTTACTGACTCAGATTGACTCAGCCTTCCATCCTTCAGACATTGGTAAAATGAGTACCCAGCATGTTGAGGCAAAATGCTAGTTAACTTGTGAACTGCCCAGAGAGTGCAATAAGCACTATGGAGCAGTATATAAGTATGATTGCTTAGCTTTATTGAGATCCACTAAGTAGAATGGGAAAGTTAGCTTTCTTTTTAGTGTTTTGATAATTTTTCTATGTGAAGAATTCTTATATATCCCCATATGGTTGATGCTGCTCTTTGGACCACAGTTTCCATCAGGATTGGAAAATTGTTCATAAGTTCCAAAAGACGTATGAAAAGTTAGAACTTAAAACTGTTACTTTTCAGATCATGTATTTTGTTACTTTTAAGGCAATGTGGTTATTTCCAAGCTGAAGGTCTATGTAACTTTCTGTTTTTGTTAATTTGGAGTTAGTTCCTGAAGGTATTCGAAACTTAGATAACATTCAGGGAAGGATAGGAGCACTTCTTTAATTTAATGGGTTTATTTCATGTTCAGCTGAAGGCTTGCCATTTTAGATCCATAGCTCTGTGTGTAGTTATTGCAAGATATCAGCAACTTGCATGAATGAATCAAGCTGAATAAAACATTTCCCCTTTCCCCAATATTTGCACTTTTTCTTTTTCTTTTTTAAAAAGTATGTTGCTGACACCTTTATCACTGAAATTGAATCATTTTGTGTCACTTCAATTGGGGATTTTTAGTGCTTGTTTTCATTATTTTGAGAAAGTCATTTTCAAAACGTTTCCCCAGTTTGTATATGCACATCCCAGTTTGAGGTTTCTTAAACATTTAGATGATGAACAACTTTTCCCCCATGTGCCTTCATGTGGCAGTTCATTTTTAGGGTTCAGTAACATACATAGTAAAAGTATTAATTCAAATATTGTTCTTTTTTCCCTTAGGATTACCTTCCCTCCCAGCAAGATATTCTGTTGGCAAGAAAACCTACTAAAGGGATCCATGAGTATGATTTTGAGATTAAAAATGTTCCTTTCAAGATGGTTGATGTTGGTGGCCAAAGGTCAGAGCGGAAACGTTGGTTTGAATGTTTTGACAGTGTCACTTCGATACTGTTCCTGGTGTCATCAAGCGAATTTGACCAGGTACTTATGGAGGATCGACTAACAAATCGCCTTACAGAATCTCTGAACATTTTTGAAACTATAGTAAACAACCGGGTTTTCAGCAATGTCTCTATTATTCTGTTCCTAAACAAGACAGACTTGCTTGAGGAAAAAGTACAAAAAGTGAGCATCAAGGACTACTTCCCAGAGTTTGAAGGAAATCCTCACAACTTAACAGATGTCCAAAAATTCCTGGTGGATTGTTTTCGTACCAAACGCCGGGACCAGCAGCAGAAGCCTTTATACCACCACTTCACCACTGCAATTAATACAGAAAATATTCGCCTTGTGTTTCGTGATGTTAAGGATACCATCCTTCATGACAACCTCAAACAGCTTATGCTACAGTGATGTGCAAAAAGACTTTGTGTTAACAGTTTACAGCAGGAGTTAGGGGAAAACTGGCCTTGCCAGACCTTGGGATGTGTGGGCAAAAGCTGCTGCTGTTCCAGTTATTGCCAGTTTCCGTGGAAATTCAGGCTTAAATCTTTTCCATTGTAACTTCATCTTAAATTGGTTTTAATTTCTTAAGACTTCAGTTTTTTTAAGCTAACTCCAAGTTTTAACATCTTCCATTTTTTTCAGACTGATAAAGCCTGTACTCCTCTAACATCTGGTAATATATAGACACATGGTTGAATACGCTTATTTTGGAGATTTGCTGCAGTTTGGCATGTGAAAGGGCTTATAAAAGGGATCTGATATATAACGCTTGACTGCTGTCCAAGCTTGGCCCACCACTTACCACTCAGTGTATACAGCAAAGAGTTCTGCTTTGTCCAGTAATTAAGATGTACTTGAAGTTTACAAATGTGTTTCCACCTCCATGCCAGTTGTGGGTGCTCACAAATGGTACCAGACAGGAATAGAGTTGTGTCCCACTCCTCCTAATTTTAATCAAAATGAATTTGTATAGACTTCTGATCCGGATTGGCAACTAATAGATTGTATGGTTTGATTAAATCATGTGACTGTGAAGCTAAATGGGTTTAAAATACACAGCTGCTTGCAGCTTTTGAATGCTCTTGTCAGTTGTTCAAATAAGCCATTGTTGAAGAATGTTCCCTGGTTAGGATAGAGCTTGTAGTTTGGGTAGTGCAGGAAGCCAAGTACACGTTTCATTTCGCTAAGCAGTGACAGAATTTATAGACATCAGATGCATCTTGTTAAGGTTGTGTGACAACACTGAGAATGCACACAGCTGTGTATATGTCATAGTACTGGTTATTATGTTGACAAAAAGGTGAAACTTGTCAAATAAAAGAGTAAAGCAATTGAATGATAGCCCAGGAATGGCATAATGCAAAAAACATCAACTGAAAAATGGATTCCACCTTCCATCTCAGTTGCTGCACATTTAAACAACTCAGCTTTGCAAGCAAACAGTTGCTGAAAATAAATTTATTAACTGATAGTTTTTCATCTCAGTTTTAAGGATGCTGGTGATACTTTGACTTCTCAGGAATTGGTTAAAAGCCCATATATTACCAGTTACTTGAGACATCCTAGTTTATGTGTAAACTTTTTTGCAGGCCTTATCATGCTGTTTTTAAAATAAAACTTCTACAAGAGGGATTAGCACTTAGCCTGTTCTAATGCTGTACTGCCATGAATGTGTGAATGGTTAACATGACTAGAAATTAATAGCACAGCTTCCTTTTTTTTTTTTTTTTTTTTTTGCACAACCCAAAGGTAATGCATCAGTATGCTTTCACATACTAAGTGCTACTGTTATGTAATCTTTGTGGAAGGAGATCAGTTAGCACAATTGCCATAAAGCCAACTTAATTTTTGTGACATATTAGATTCAGGTAATTTAAGAGCTTGTGCCAATTAAGTGTTTTAAAAGAATAGGCTCAGCTGTGTCAGCTCTTCAGTGGGTCTAGTCAGCATCAGTAAATGTTGTTAATTAATGAAGATCTTTTTACCCTGAAGTGCCTCTTCATTAATTTTTCCTTATAGTGGCCTTACCATGAATGCCAGTTTGCCTGATAGTGACCTTTTAGGGAGTGGGAGACCACTCACTCCACCTCCACACATACCAAGAAATATACAGACATTATGGTCAGATTTCAGTGAATTGGTATACATTTTGTGGGATTCCATTTTTCTCAAACAATAGTCCTGTCAGAATTTTATTAACATTTGTATGTTATGCAATTAAAATGCTTTTGCTAGACCTTTGTCTACTAAGTAGTATATAGATAAGGACAGTACTGATTTTAATTAAGTTCCCTCCTGTTGAAAGCCAACAAATCATGAGAGAAATAAAATTTGAGATCTGCATGAAGAATTAAGGATAACCAAAGCTGTTCATTAATTCAATTTTATTAGCTTTATAAGGAAAGTGCAGAACTTGCATTAATAAGGGAGAGTCTACTTTTCCATTGTACAAGGTCAAAAGTTAAGGCAATGTTTTACAAATAAAACTGAAAATGTTGCAGTGATTTTCATGTGTGATCAGTATGTGCCACAATTTCATACAGTATGCACATTTTCCTAATGCTTTCTGAAATCAAAACCATCTGAAAAGTTTCCAAGTGGAATGGAGGAATGGAAGAGAGATTAAATTTTACTCTTTCTCCTCAGACACCCCTCTTATATCTTTATAGGTCCCCTGCCCTTTCTGAGGTATCTGACAAATGCTAATTGAAATTGAAGTCCAGCAGCCTCTCTGTCAGCCATTTCTTTGTATAAACTTCCAGTGATTCATTTGATTAATAGAAATAAGTTTTAGGAAATATGTACCCAATAGTGATCTGCATGACAAAACATTTCCTATTTGTTTTGAATTGGAATATTTCAGTGGGTACCTCTTTCATTTTCTTGGGTTTTTTGTCCAGTGGCTCTTTCATTTTAGATGAAATGGACCACTTCTTTTGGCTCATTTTGTTTTTCCCCCATTTGTTTTTCTGGCATTAATTTAAAACTCCAAAGAATATCTAAAAACTAACTTAAAAAGCAGAGACAAACCAATTCATTCTAAAAGCAAGCGACTACCTGAGAAAGTAAAACCATGATACCTATTCAGTTACCCAGGCAGCCTGGTTGTACATTGGTGCAGTCATAGAGTCCTGTCCCCCCCCCCTTCCCCGCGGCTCTCTCTGACACAAAGCAAGCAAAATACTCCCCCAAACCCACAACGTACACTTTTAATGAAATAAATGCACAGTAAATTAAATAATTCTAAAATCAAATGGGAAACCATACACAGGATAATAGCAAAATAATACACACACAAACCTCCCCCAAAAGCCAAGAAAAGTAAAGAAGACAAGATATAAAAACTAAGTCCCTTTCCCAACTAAAACTATTAGAACATTGAGAGATTATGCGCACACACACACACACACACACACACACACACACACACTTTGATGTCTCTCTTTTAATGAGCCTAGCTGGCAGCAAAAAAATAGGAAAGGACCAAAGAGCGGGAGGAATATTCCCCCAAAGAAATCAGTGGAGGCAGTGGGGATCCAAAGAGTATTCCCAAGGAGGCACAGGCAAGCTGCCTGACAGCAGCAGCAGAAAAAATAATTTAAAATCTGAAAAGTCAACCATCCAAAATGCAAAAAATATATGGATCCAAGATGGAGTCACAAAAGCATGAAGTAGGTTACACAGCCTAAGATGAAGGACACCAGGAGCTCACTCGTTTACAGTGAATGACTAACGTAAAGAAAATACTTCACTAGATTCCAACCAGTCCAGATTCATTCATTTCTGCCTTCACCCCATTAATATTCTGGTTTGTAACACTTGGAAATTTCCTGGGCAATTTGACAAAGAGTGAAAGAAAGGTTAAATGAAAGATGGAAACATGAATTTTGTGTGTGCCACTTTTTCATTAATGTGAACCATATTTAAGAGAGACTGATTAGGTAATCAACAAAAGACAGAAAAACAAAACCCTCTTTTAGGGGGTTTTCATGTAAAAATGAAAGGCCCATCCCTAGTACCCAAATGTGTGCAGATAATTAAGAAATCTGAGTTGACATTAGAAACGTTGGGAGGGGTTCTGGATCTGGAATAAACAATGCATAGGCCAAACAAATATCCTATGTATAACCTTGCCTTCGGTCTCTAATCCAGAGCAGGTTTCCTCTGGTTTCCCACCTTTCACTTATAGCCCTATTTTTACACAGTGTACCCTTGGGCTGTAAAAGTAGGGACTTCTAAACTCCAAATCCAATTGGGGTTGCAGTGTCCTGTGTATTAGCCCTAGACATTCTATCCTTGACTTTTTGCCAGTCTCAGTAGCCTGTAGGGCAATTTAATAGTCCCTAATGGTGTAAAGTGAAGCTACCTAAAAATAGCATCTTGCTAACACGACTGGCTTAATCTGCCATTTAAAGTTATCCTAAGAATGTCAAACATTCTAAATAGAAACATTGGTCACATCTTATATTTTCAGTTGCACTTGTTTTAATACAGGGGTGTTTTGTTAGATAAAATATTGTAAAATGTTTTTAAAACTTATACAAGGTTATATTTTTTAAAAATTAATTTTACCTTTCTTCTTGCCACTGAAATAAGGGAGTAATTGATATTGCCTACATTTAGATTTTCAAAAAATGCTGTGTTTTTAGAAGTCACATTTCTTTTTAAAAAGAAACAGGGTAACTTTTAGGTATGCACGTGCAGACACACATGCATGGAGATATTACAGCCTCATGCCTCATTTGTACATAGAGGACTCTGAATCATTATACAGTTGTACCTCGCTTAAAGAGCATAATGCGTTCCACAGGATTGCTCTTTAAGTGAGTTTGCTCTTTAAGCGAAACACCATTGTAAATTATCAATTGTGGGGGGGATTGCGAACCCTGATTTATTTGTTAAGCGAGTTTTTTGTTGGTTTTATTTGTTAAGTGAAGCAAACATTCAGAGAAAATTCTGCTCTTTAAGCGAGTTACTCTTTAAGCGAGACACTCTTTATTCGAGGTTTGACTGTACTGTATATCAAGGGCAGGAAAAACAAAAAACAATGTGGAGGCTTTGAGGAAAAGCAGGGGTTGGCAAATTGCTAGGAACATTACATGAATATGGTCTCTCAACTTGCTATTCTTCCAACCTATAGTTTCCTTTCTTGCGAGGTTAGTGAGACAAACTCTAGGATTACTAGGCATCAAGGCATTGGCAGCATTTTTCCTAATCCACCAAATAAATTTCATGTATGCTAAGGTCAATTGGTCAGAAATCAGATTTTTAATCGTCCTTTCTCTATTGGAGGGTACCATGTCACAGACATCTTTTAAAATCAGACTTTTAAGAATTATGCAGCAGCATAATAGTGCCATTTGCAAATTTCTTACCTTGTACTTGAAAACAAGTAATTGCCACTTATTTAAATCTGCTTTCCCATTCTTCAGCACCCATGAGAGCTTATGTTCTATTAAGCATTTCTCTAAAACATGTATTTTGTAACAATCTCACAGAATCTTTAACAAAAACAAAATTTTTATTAGCTTTGTATAAATGTGGGGTGTATTTTGTGGCTTTACATTTTTATATGTATAACATTTCTTAACTTTCCAAGGAATAAAAGAATCTGCTATTTTGTAAATTTCCCCTTTGCCTTTTTTTAGTGTTGGCGATAAATTATTTCTAAATGTCTTAAGTCATAATTTTAAAATGGTTTGATTTACTAATAGATGAAATTCTCTTTTAGTTGTACATCACTCTCTGTACATAATTTGCAGGTGTTCCAACCATTAATATTGCCTTATGTAAAGTTAATTACTGACAGTAAATAAACAATATACATCCTCACTGTGTATATGGAGTGAGTTATTATTTTGCTTTATTTCTACTGGCACCCAAGTACTGTATTTATTTAAAAAACTACTATGTTTAGTGCTAGATGACATTGTTATTGATGCACATGTTTAGTGCTGGATGATCACTGCATAGACCTCCCTACCTCCAAATAAGAAAGGTGATCCAGGGATTGTCTGGTGGATAGTTTCAAAGAAAGGGAGGTTTTGGACACATCAAATCACATTGGATTGGTAGTCAGTTTGGATACTGACATTCAGTTTTAAGTAAAGAAACCCAGTGATCTTTGTAGTTCTTCATTGTGGTCTCTATGACTCGCACATATAGGTTCTACGCATGTAGACTCAGAATCTTCCAGTGAAGAATATAGCTATCAAGGACAAGTTAATGTGTAATAATGTTTATAAGAATTTTTATAGATGTGTGGGGAGAATTTATTGAGGAACGGACTGTGCGCCCTCACATAAGGCAATGCAGTTTTGGTTTCTGCAATTATAGGGGAAATTTTCTCATCGTCAGATGGTTTCTATAGGAGGCAACACTTTGATTCACAGTATTGTAGTGTAGTTATTTTTAAAATATTTTTGTTCTTTGGAAAGTTGAACAAATTCTCAGTGTAGACACTTCTTGCTCACATGATACAAAAAGTTGTGATAAAATCTCCACTTCTCTTCCTTGGGTGTATCACAGGAAATAACTATGATTTCTATGATAAGTCACACAAAACAGGTTTCCGAACACATACTTGTTTCAATTATATAATCTTGCTGCAAACAAAACTTTTGATTGTGTTACTGCTTCTGGAGATAAACTAATTCTTCATCACTAGAGACTTAGACCAAGATCACCTGTACCATGGAACTCAATTACAGTGTATGGATATGAAAGCTAGACTATTGAAAGAGCAGAGAGGAAAACATTTGACTCAAAATGTGCTAAAAAAAACCATTTCTAGATATGACTTGATAAGACAAATACAGTAAAACCTCATATAACACTAAAACCTGGTTCCACAAGTCTTGGTGTTATATGATTTTTAGTGTTATCTGATCCTCTATGGGATCCATAGAGATACATTGTAACCACACAGGCTTTAGCGGTTGTTATCTGAAGCATCCCATAGGATCTTAATGTTATCTGATGCAATTCTTCCCCCCAGATTCCTTAATGTTATGCGATTTTAGTGTTATTCGATACTAATGTTATATGAGGTATTACTGTAAGTGGTTGCTAGATCAAATCAAGTCTCACCTCATTGGAAAAGAAAATGCATAAATTGAGACTATCATATAATGAGAAGACAAGACTCACTGTAAAATATAGCAGTGTTGGGAAAGTTGAAGGCAGGAGAAAAAGAGGAAGACAAAACATGAGGTGACTTGACTCAATAAAGGAAAGTCAGCCTCCAGTTGGCAAGACCGGAACAGGGTTGTTAATGATTAGCTTTTGGATGTCAGGCATGGTAAGACATGATGCGAATTTGTAGTTGAAAAACATCTGGGGGCCACAAGTTTCCTGCTCTTGTAGATGATGCCATGTTTTCCCGAAAATAAGACACCGTCTTCTATTTTTCCTCAAGAAGACACACTGGCTTAATATCAGGGGATGTCTTATTTTTATTATACTGGCTGCCCGTCTTCTTTACCGCTCTGCGCCAGGAGGCTGCATAGCCACGCCTATCACCATATCTTATTTTCTGTGTATGGCTTTTATTGTGCAACTGCTGTGAAATCTTGCTACGGCTTATTTTATGGGTATGTCTTATTTTCAGGAAAAAAAGGGTAGCCTACTGTCTCAACAGACTCCAATGGCTGTACATTGTCTCCAAATGCAACAAAGGGAAAGGAAACAAATTTTCCACCCTGACGTACCCTTACTGTTTGACTTCAGTCCATAATATTGCATGTGATGAAGTACGCTGTAAGCTGTTGTCTTAGCACTCCCATCAACCCCACAGTTTGATCAATGGCAAAATATTATGAGAAACATCTGAAACATCTGGAGCAGTTCTCAACCTACAGCCCGCAAGCTGGATCCAGCCCACAGCACCAAATTATCCAGCCTGTGCCCTCACTCTAGCTGTCACTTCCACTGCCACCACCTCAATCCTTGTCTCCTCCACTTGGCATGTCCCTAACGGCACTCAATAGCGGGGGAGATGTTGTAAGCCTTACAACATTTGTTAAGGAGTTCCATTAGGGACAAGCCAAGCCAAGAGGAGGAGACAAGGAGTGAGGTGACAGCGGAGGCAGAAGCGGCAGCTAGAGTGAGGATGTGGTCCAGATGATTGGTGCCATGCAGCTCCTCCAGGCCAGTAAGCAGGAAAGTGATGGGGGGGGGGTGAGTGGCGTGTGTCTCAGGTTGGGTGGATGGGGGTGGTGTGGGTAGCTTGGGGGTGGCCTTGCTGCCATTGGTGGTGGTGGAGGCTCCGGGTGGTCACTGGTGGTGGTGGAAATGTAAGTGTGGGTGGAGTGGTGGGGGCTCAGGGTGGTTGCTTGAGCTGGTGGCGTGTGGGTGGAGTGGTGGGAGACTTTGGGGTGGTCCTGCCACTGGCAGCGGTGGTGGTGGGAGTGGTGGCAGCAGTGTGGCCACACCAAGCCCCCTCCACTCCCCGCCACTGCCACCACCTTTGGAGGTGGCGGTGGCACCTATCCGGCCTGCCAACAATCTGAGGGGGCATGATCCAGCCCCCACCTTAAAAAGGTTGAGGACCCTTGATCTGGAGGGTTAAATGTTCTTCATCTCTGATTTACAAAAAGATATAATACCTATTGGTACATTGCAAATGTAGTATTTAAAGTAAGGCTAGGCCACTTGTATGGGGCTGTGGTGGCTTAGTGGTTAAGACATTGAGCTTGATGATCAAAAGATCAAAAGATCAGCTGTTTGAGACCAAAGTGCTGTGCGACGGACTGAACTCCCTTAATCTGTCCCAGCTCCTGCCAAGCTAGCAGTTCAAAACAAATAAATCGCAAGTAGATAAATAGGTACCACTTTGGCAGGAAAGCTAACTGTTCCATGCACTCTAAATGGAGATGAGCACCTCACCCTAGAATCAGAGACTGATTTTCAAGCAAGAGAGACATTTACCTAGGCCACTTTTGGTCTTCCAGATGTTGCTGGATTACAACTGCCATGATCTGTGCTGGCTAAGGCAGATTGGTACTGCAGGCCATCTTCATTAGGTGAACCACACACAACCCACTCTTGAATCAAATTAATAGCAAAAACTGCTATGGAGGAACTGTTCTCATGTGAACCTGCTTTTGGACTCTTCTACAATAGTGAGCATGATACAACTGTCTAGCAGTAAATTACAGAAACATTATGCAAAAGCAAGACATCCTCTGGATCCTCTCCTCATTAACTATCTAGCCATTTTATTTCATCCTAAATCTAGGACTGAATTCTACGATTACTTCAGCCTGTTAAAATTAAGAAGAGTTGAGAAGAATACATTCTCAGACTACCCTATGCCATACACATACTGAATTTAGCCAGTATGGGGTTTTATGGTTTTTTTAACCTTTAGCAATGTGTTTATATATGGCATAGGGTCCTCTGAGAATGTATTTCTCTCAACCCTTCTTAATTTCCACAAACTGAAGTAATCATAGAACTCAGTCCCAGATTTACATAAAACAACACGGCCAGTTCAAGCTGAGACAGATCTGTGCAAAAAGCAGGATGCACAACTCAGTCCCAGCAAGATTGGGTAGAACAACTTCCTGAGGTAACAAGCCCAGAATAAATGTTTGAAGTAGTAGCCATGTTAGTCTGTGTTTCAAGCATAGCAGAGAATAAACAAAACAACAAAAAGCTTGTGACACCTTAAAGACTAACTCCTGTATTTAAATGTGAGTTTCCTGGAACAAGTCCACTTTGTCAGTGTCTGATGAAGTGAACTTGATCCACAAACGCCCACATTTAAATACAGGAGTGGGACTGTGGTGGCTCAGTAGTTAAAAAGCTCACCTTGTTAGCTGGAAGGTTGGCAAGTCAGCAGTTCAAGACCTGAGTACTGCATGACGGAACCCAGCCCCTGCCAACCTAGCAGTTCGAAAGCAAGAAATTGCAAGTACAGTAAAACCTCACATAAAGAGCGCATCGCTTAGAGACTAACTTGCTTAAAGAGCAGAAGTTTTTCTGAATGGTCACCTGTCACCTCGCTTAACAACTAAAAGCAACCAAAAACTCGCTTAACAACTAAATCGGGGTTCGCAATCTCCTCCACCAGAAGTCACAATTGGGCACTTACAATTGTGTTTCATTTTAAGAGCAAACTCGCTTACAGAACAATCCCATATAATGCATTATGCTCTTTAAGTGAGGTACCACTGTAGATAAATAGGGACTGCTTCAGTGGGAAAAAGATCTTGGGGACATGAAAGGAGCCTCATTCGGGCATCCCCTGAGTGGAGTTCCTCCAGCAAAAATCCTTTCAGTCCAGAAAGAACCTTTGTGTGCTTCTGATATAAACAAACAAACAAATAAATAAATAATTGAGTTAGTCTTTAAGGTGCCACAACTTTTTTTGTTGTTTTGTTTACTCTCTGATGTCTGGCTAGACATCCCACTAAGGTAATGGAGTAGAATGTACACCCAGCAACTCAATGTCAAGTGTTGTGTGGTGGTAAATAATCTGACTCCCTAAAGGAGCCAATGGCTAGGGGCGGATGAGACCCTTTAGGTGGGGTGATGCCCCCCCCCCCAGTGGTGGAAATGCCACTAGAAACTATCCTATTGGGTCCAAGGCAGTGATGGGATGCAACAAGTTCACACCAGTTTGCCAGAACCGGTAGTAACTTTCCCCAGTGTCCCGGAGAACTGGTAGCAGCTTTGGGGGGTAACCACCTTCAGGGCTTACCTTTTCACTGCGCATGCGCGCCAAACACTTGGTGTGCATGCACACCTACAGTGCTTGGCGCATATGCACGGCCTCCTTGCTGTCCTCCCCAGCGGGGAGGAGGAAGAGAAGCTGCTAGCCTGAATCCCCCTATAGCCTGCTCCCCAGGGTGACTCACCTTTGGGTGTGGTGTGTCTGTATTTTAATGTGTATTTAATACCTTTACCTATATTGACGTACTACCACAGTTCCTAAAAAGGCCTGGTGGCCAGCGGGCCTGGTGGCCCAGCTTGGGGTTTTTAAGCTGTCTTGGAGTTACCTAATTAATAAGCTACACCTGTGCTGTTCCAATTGCTGTTCCAATTGGAGAACCCTTAAGGAGGTTCAGCTGTTTTACATTTACATTAAGGCATATTATCCTAGAGAACTGGTACGATGACCATATCCATCTTGCAACATGGTGCTGCCCAGGCACTTATACTATCAGGTAAGTTAGTAACGGTTTTGTGTTTGGGGTGGGTGGGTTGATTTGTGTTTGGGGTGGGTGGGTGTATTTTAATGTAATTTTTATTGTATTTATTTATTTAATTTATTGACGGGTGGGTGGGTGGGTGTTGAGGGGTGTGTGTGATTATTTTTTATTTTTTTTGGCCCCACCCATGATGTCATGACATTAATTCTGCCCATACTGTGATGACGTCACATTGGGGTAGCAAAATTTTTTGACAACCCACCACTGGTCCAAAAAGGGCAAAATGAACTGAGAACTCTGATTCCCAACTGTCATGGAGGCGGAAGAGGTGGCGGGCTTCAAGAGCGAGGGGCGGGGCTGGGGAGCAAGGCCGGCCTCGGCGCGAGCTGGCAGGCGAGTGCCGTTACTGAGGAGGAGGGGACGCTTAGGGAGGGGGGGGGGGAACGGTGGTGGTGGGAGACCGTTGGTGTGTGTGTGTGTGTGTGTGGAAAGGGTCTGTGTGCGAGGGAGAAGCCGAGGGACGGCCACGGTCGCCATTTTCCCGAGTTAAAGACTGGGGCAGGTGGCTGTGCAGAGGCAGGGTTGTGTCAGCTACGAGCAACCCGCGTTGGCTTGGAGCGTCTCGGGGAGGTTTTTTTTTTTTTTTTTTGTTCATGATGGTCTGAACCTGGTTTCTGGTTTAATTGTACCTCTCATATGAACAAACAACCCCTTTTGTTTCGTAGGGAGCATTTAGATTTGAGCTCCTCCTGTCTTTGTCCCAGCTCCTGCTAACCTATCATTTTGAAAACAAATTGCAAGCAGATAAATAGGGACCACTTTGGTGCGAAGGTAACAGCGTTCCATGCGCCTCCGGGGTCTAGTCATGCCTGCCGCATGACCATGGAAACGTCTGCAGAAGCAGACAGCGCTGACTCTTCGTTTTTGAAACAGATGAGCACTGACCCCCTAGAGTCAGATACGACTGGCTTTCAAGCAAGGGAAACCTTTAACTTTAGTCTGTTTCTTCAGGCATTTCGGCGAATAAAGAAAACCTAAAACACTGTAGCACTTTGAAGACTTAACTGTTCTATTTTGATGTTAGCTTTCGTGGGTCAAGTCCACTGTCTGACGAAGTGGACTTGATCCACGAAAGCTAAAATTAAAACAGTTAGGTTTCAAAGTGCTACAGTGTTTTTTGTTTTGTTCTCTGATTAGCAATTACACTTATATACTGTACCTGCTTCATAGCGCTTAGTGTTCTCTTTGGATGGTTTGCAAGATAATTAGCACTCTGTCCCCAAAATGCTGGGTCCTCGTTCTATTGCCTTTGGGAGGTTGAGTCAACCTTATTCAATCAGGATTGAACTCACAACGTTTTGGCTGCAGTACCGCAGATTAACCACTGCGCCACCAGGACTCTATTGAAAGCTAGTGCATCTGGCAAAAAATAGAAAAACAAGCTTTAAAGCCCTGCTTGTGTGTCTTGGACATAAAGGTTTCCCTTGCTTGAAAGCCATCTCTGTTTCAAAGCCGAAGACCCAGCGCTGTCTGCTTTTGCAGATGTTTCCATGGTCATGTGGCAGGCATGACTAGACACCTGAACGCTGTTTACCTTCCCACCAAAGTGGTCCCTATTTATCTACTTGCAATTTCTTGTTTTCAAAATGATAGGTTAGCAGGAGCTGAGACAAAGACAGGAGGAGCTCAAATCTAACTGCTGACCTCCTGCCTTCCAGTCAGCGTCTTAGCCCCTTGAGACAGTGCACTCCCTCTATATGAAATGTATAAATGCATGGCATGAAAATCCACTCATGTCTGATGAAGTGGACTTGGTCCATGAAAGCTAACATTAAAATACAGGAGTTAGTCTTTAAGGTGCCACAGCATTTTTGTCTTTTTTACTCTCACAACCCCTCCCATCACTTGGTGGGAATGGGGCTCTTTCAATGCAAGACCAGCTTCCGCATTATGGGCCTACCTCAAGCCTGACTTTACCCTGTGGGGGAGGGGGTACTGAAGCCTTTCCAGGCCTTAAAGCTTCCCATTGCCTTTGATTCAGAGGTCTATTCACACAAGAAGACTTTTTTTTTACTTTTAAGTTGCTTGAGAACTTAAACCTTCCAAAATTGCACAGGATGTGGTGCGTGACTGTAAGCTGAAGCTTCAGTGTTGGTGGAAACTGAGGAGGACATTAGTATAGTAGTTGATAGCCTCTTATATAAATCAATTTTTAACCAGGATTTAGAATATTGTTTCTTTCCTTTGAGGACACCCCCCCAAAAAGAAAGAAAGAAATCCACCATATTGAATGGATCGTTTCAACAAGTAATTATTGACATTTTCTTTTCGTTTGACTTAGTTCTTCTAAAACTCTGAAATATTGTTTTACAATATCCCAAACTTTCCCAATTAACTGTGGAATCAATTGCAAAATTGTCTGACATGATTCAGACTCTTCATTATCCTTTAAAATAACATAAATCCACAAAGGAAGCAATCACACATCAGGCACCACAAAATACAGTTTCTTGGAAAATTCTTTTGTACTGTATATCTTGTGTATATGAATGCATAGAAAAAACAACTGATAGCTAATTATGTAATGTAATTATATCACCACACAGTCCTTACAGGCAGAGAGGCATTTTAATTTTTCATTTACTACATTTCAGTGCTAATAGCAATGGAAATTAAATGTTATTAATTTTATATTTAATCACAGTTAATATTAATAAATTTTAATTGCTAAAATTAAATACTTGCCCTGTTCTTTCTAAACTTCTGTGTACATCTGTAAATTTGTTTCAGGTGGAGATCTGTGTACCTTAAGTAATATTTTCTCAAGTGGCTCCAGAGCATGTAGCTGAGAATATGAAGATTAGTTCTGTACATGCAAGGTAAACCTACATTTCCATTTATTGAAGAGTTCACACCTCTCCTTGATATGTGGCAAATCTTTTTTGTAAAGTGGGGAACCTTTTAAGCAATACGGGATGGGGCATGATATACTGGTTGGATAACTCAGTAATTTAGGTAGAGGTTGGGAGTTCAATTCCCCATTGTGCCTCCCAAAAGAGCCACTCTGTCATTCCATATCCTGTCCTAACTGTTGCTTCTTGACTCATGTACAGATTTCTCATGAGGCATATAAGGTGTTATGGTATTCCTATCTCTTTAATTACTTGCCACATTTTGTTGTGGTCCACACAGTCAAAGGCTTTGGTGTAGTCATAATACGTGGCATAATTAAAAACGCTTGATTTTCTGAACTCAGTTTTAGAAATGTTTAAAATTCTGTACCACACAACTCCATAGGCAACAACAAAAAGAATTGAAATGCCCAAAGGGTTCCATCAAATGGCCTCCTTTTTGAGTTGGACCACCCAAAGATAACCCTCCATTTTTTGTGAAAGCCTGTCCTCCTGTTTAAGGCAATATATTGTAGGAGTCCCAAGGGTCCATTAAGTGATGTTTTTCATGTATGTCACATAGTCTACATTTTAAATCACAGCATCCTGAAAGCACCCTCCATATTTAGTGAAAATCCATCCATCCAATGATCAGAAATTAAATGGGGGGAAGCTCTCCCAAACCCCTCAGAGTAATTTTCATATGTGCTGCATAGATTGTTTAACTTGAATCATTCAAAACACAACCTTCAACTTTGTTGAAAAGTTCACCTAGGCATTTTTCATGACTGTCTAACAAATAGACACACAGACAAATGGAAACTTATTCTTATTTGTATAAATTTATAGTACAGAGTTGTTTTTGTAAAAGATGTAAGCATAGCTGTCATGACTTAGAAAACTGTAGTCATTTTAAAATTGGAATGACAAGATATGGTCTTAAACACTACAGTGAAATAGTCTCCTTGTCAGTATTTTTCCATTGTGACTATAAATATAATTACAGTAGTATATAAAGAAAAAATGCATGCAACTGGCCCAAACTCCTTACACTTCCTTTGCTTTGGAATGTCCCACTAGTGTTCAGATGCACCGTGGTTAAAGGCTGGGAGATAGATTCATAAATCCTTGTTTTGATTTGTTAGGATAGAGGTTTAAATGACTCATAATATAATACTGTATATGGAACTTGATTACTGGCTGAGCTTGCAGTAAGACTTTCCCATGCTAGGTTTGTCCAAAAGCAGAAGCTGATTGTGAAATGACAGCGGGCATGGAAAAAGGAAGGGAATGAGGAAGCTGAACATTGCATATGTAGAACACGATAGTTGCTGACTAAGAGACAAACTGCAAAAAGTTGCTGGTTTTGTTACTAATCTGCTCATAAAAAGAATTACAAAAAATTGCAAGGAGCGACTGGTGTTATGATGGAAAAAAAGGGAACTGCTCATAATAACAGTTTCCAGTGAGAGAGCCAGCTGTGCTAGTTTGTTTCGGCAGGTTTGTTTACCCTTTCCTCCACCATGAATTCTGCCCGTATAAACCTGTGGCCTAGTTATTGTACTTCATGTGACCAAGGAAGTGGGTTGTAATATGTGATATGTGCTATAATAATTTCACGTCAGAAATTATTCTGGGTTGAAAGGATTTTAGTGAGAGAAACTCTACTCAGGGGACACCTGAATGAGGCTCCTTTCATGTCCCCAAGATCTTTTCTCACCAAAGTGGTCCCTATTTATCTACTTGCAATTTCTTGCTTTCGATCTGCTAGGTTGGCAGGAGCTGGGACAGAGATGGGTGTTCAAATCATCATGTAGTCTCAAACTGCCAACTTGCTGGCCTTCCGGCTTACAAGGCAAACTTCTTAACCATTGAGCTACTGCAGCCCAAAAAAATTAGTGTTTAAGGTACAACAACAGTTTGGTTTTTCTTTTAATTATACATGTTCATAATAAAATCTTGTCTTGCTTTCTCATTATTAGATGAAGGCAATTAAACATTCTCAAGAAGTACTGAAGGTAGCCCTGATCTCTGAGGACGCAGAGCTTGCAAGGCTCTATGATGCATTTGAGCCCAAGGAGCAGCTCTTGCTAAATGAAGCATATCGACCAGACACCATTCTCTTTAAACCCATCATGCTCCATTCTGAATCAGATTGGATCTCCTCGCATCCTGAACCCACCCAGGATTTTGCACAGTTTTATCTTGATCCTCACCGAAACAGACCATCTCCCCAGAAGAATCGAATTTATGTCCAGCCAATTGGTAATGCCTGCTTAAATTAATTAAACAAATGATTGTAAGACCCCATGAGAGATGGGACATGAAGATTGGGTTATGCAAGTTCTTTTTACAAAGCATTACACTTGTACTAATTTAGTTGATGGTTTTCAAGCCTTTTGCTGTTATGGAAGCCTTTCCTCATAGAGTTGTCTGTTCAAGGACTGCTACAGGACATCTGCATACAGTAATACCTCGGATAATGTTAAGACTTGGTTCCACAAGTCTTAACGTTATCCAATTTTTAGCCTTATCCAATGCATGCATCAGATAATGTTAGAATCCTATGCAGATAACTCAGATAACGTCAACTCCATAGAGATACAGTACGTTGTAAACAACACAGACTTCAAGGGAAAGTCAAGGAAACATGCTGGAAACTTAAAGAACTGTAAGAAATAATTGTCTAAAGGGTAAATACATTACAAAAACATGCCATACCACCCTAGGAAAACTTTCAGAATCAGGCTTGCTTTGGGGCTTAGCTGAGGTCCCTTGCTGTAATAAAGGAAGTTCCCTCAGGGCTTTGCAGGGTGTGAAAAAAAACATGCCATGGGGGTGGGTGCCGCTGGGTGCCGCGATGGCAGCCTGCTATCAACGTCCTCCATTGGGTCTGCCTGGCAAACGGAGTGAGAGCACGCACTTCAGACACAGCAAATAAGGCAGGTGGCTGGGCCCCTCCTCCACGATGCTTAACTACGGCAGGGATCTGCCCCCCGCTTGTGTGCAGTGTGGTACTGGTCCATGGAAAAAATGTTTAGCATGAAACCGGGCCCTGGTGCAAAAAAGTTTGGGTACCCCTGATGTAGAGCATATTCTAGGGCAGTGGTGGCAAACCTATGGCACACATGCCAGACGGGACACTCCCAGCCCTCTCTGTTGGCACGTGCACTATTACCACTGCACAAAGTTTGCCCCACCCCTCTGCCCAGCAGCCCAATGGGAGTGCTTCCTCCCTTCCCCCCAGCACAGAGTTCACCCCGTAACTCTGTTTGGGCACTTGGTCTCTAAAAGTTTTGCCACCAATGCTCTAGGGTTTGTCACCACTTCCCCAGCCTAGTATTTTAAGAAGTAGTGTTTCTTTTTTGCTATGTCTGGAATAGGGGTGGGTGGATAGTGTTGAAATTGTAACCAATTGAATTGTCCCCCTCCCCCTTTTACATTTTTAAAAAGGCTCTTTTGGAGATTCCAGAGTCAGCACAGATGTCTTCATGAAATGGCTGAAGGATTACTGTGAAGCCTTTTACTGTGGCCTGACTGTAAGAATTCTGGACTCAGTGCCAGTTTCACATACAGATTGTGCTTTTCGAGTCAATGAGTATACTCATAATCTGCAGATTCATGCAGGTATGAGGAACAAACGAAACACTGTTGGTCTGGTATATGCTTTTAGCTCGGATCAGTTCTGTCTGCTCATACTTATATTTATTTAATATTTAAATTTATTTTATTTAAGTTAATTTTGTCTGTATTAAAGTAGCATTGTAGTTGTTATAACTACACCCAGCCCTTCTCCATTCTCATCCCTCTTGTTGGGAATTAATAGCTAATAGGAAGTGAAAGACAAATAAAAAGATAACCAGATTTTCAAAATCATATTGTTTTATGTTATCTATATGATTTTGAACCTCTGAGGTTTGAAACCATACTGTGTAACTCTTAACTGTGGTGGTGGTGGTGGTGGTACCTTCTCATGTAGTGTAGCAACTGTCTCCACCACTGCAGCATATCAGGCAACAAGGCTCCTCATTATTTCTTCAGCAGGTCGGCAGTTCGAGACCCGGGTACTGCACGACAGATTGAGCGCTCATCTCTGTCCCAGCTCCTGCCAACCTAGCAGTTTGAAAGCAAGAAATTGCAAGTAAATAAATAGAGACCAGCTCAGTGGGAAAAGATCTTGGGGACATGAAAGGAGCCTCACTCAGGCGTCCCATGAGCAGAGTTACTCCAGCAAAAATCCTTTCAACCGAGAATAATTTCTGACACGAAATTGTTGTTGTTGTTGTTGTTGTTGTTGATGATGATGATGATGATGTTGATGTTAATATTAATACAGTTGTACCTCGCTTAAAGAGCATAATGCGTTCCACAGGATTACTCTTTAAGTGAGTTTGCTCTTAAAGCGAAACTCCATTGTAAATGAGCAATTGTGGGAGGGATTGCGAACCCTGATTTATTTGTTAAGTGAGTTTTTGGTTGGTTTTATTTGTTAAGCAAAGCAAACATTCAGAGAAAATTCTGCTCTTTAAGCGAGTTACTTTAAGCGAGGCGCTCTTTATGCGAGGTTTGACTGTATACTACTTTTGGGTGGTGTTTGTATGTGGTAGTTCTAGGAATTGTTTCTTCTACTTCTGTTGAGAGAGAACAATGTGTGTTTTTGTACAGGGCACCTCTTGAACTACCTAAAGAAACAAAAACCAAAGGATGCTTTCTGCATTGTGGGAGTCACTATGATAGATCTTTACCCAAGAGACTCCTGGAATTTTGTCTTTGGGCAAGCTTCTTTGACAGAAGGTATGCACATTATTTACAGTTTTAAGTCTTCAAGCTGATAATATGAAATATATATCTTCAGTTGTTGGCTTAGGAAAAGCACAGGGGCTGAATGCAGTCAAAAATCTTATTGGAGTGGTGGGGCATCCTGGAAGTTCAAATAACAGTTTTCACCTTTCAAATTCACACTCAGGGAAAATTGAATCTGCATGTTTGCAGTAGAAGCTGGCAATGGAAATTACTAATTGACTTGTGTGTGATGTTACATATTTGCTCTCCATTCTTCCTCCGTATAGTACTATAGATTTAATAATAAGGTATTTAGATGGCAAGTGTTGCTTGAAATAGAAGTACTTTTCTCTGCAGATATTTCTTTGGAATAATTGTTGATAAATTTCCACAAGTCTGATTATGGCAAACTGAGACAGCAGTGTATAACTGTAGACATCCCAGTTCAGTGTGTGCTGCCAAACTAGATCAAAACAAGTGCTCAGCATTTTGGGAAGAATGCCCTCTGTGCAGCAGAGATCCCTCTAATAGCTTGTTCTGAAGTGATCTGTGTTATGTCTCCTAATGTACTTCAGATGGCTCTACTTAGCAACTATATCATCTCTACCTCTGGTTTGACATTCAGGTGTCACGTCCCTTCCCCAGATCCAGCTGAAGTTGGCTCCTATGTTCTGGCTTGGGTGTTTAGGAGGGACTTCACAGCCCACTAGAGGTGTCACCAATGATACCTCTCTCTCTCTCTCTCTCTCTCTCTCTCTCTCTCTCTCTCTCTCTCTCTCTCACACACACACACACACACACACACACACACACACACACACACACACACACACACACACACACACACACACACACACACACACACACACACACACACACACACACACACACACACACACGGATAATATCTGAAGTATTGCCAATGAAACAGTTATAATATAACTATCAGAAAAGGCACTGTAAAAAAAATGATATAATATCAAAACAATTAAAGTATTTCATTAATAAATTATGCAATGGCAAAATACATAGTACCAACCAAATAAAAGCAAGACAGGTATGATGTGTCCCAACTACCTTAAGCAAAAATTGTCAACATATTTTACTAATGTACTAGAAAACAAATGAAATATGCAGAAATCACAAGCTACCAAATAGGCACCAACCATAAAGGAGTAGGCCAGTTTGTAAAAGTGATGAGAATTGTCAAATCAACCTCTAGACCAGTGTTTCCCCAACCTTTGGTTTTGGGACTTCAATTCCCAGAAGTCTTAAGTCAATTGCCCAAAGCACTGATCAGCCAATGTACTGATTTAGGATTTTGGGAGTTGAAGTCCCACCCTGTGGGGCCTGGGCCCGCACTGGGAATGACTGCTGTAGACATTGGTGTAAGGTCATTCATTCTTGATACCCTAAATATCTTCAGGTCAATCTTATACAAGCACGCCCACCCTAATGTGAACATGAATTCAAAATGTAAATATCTGCCAAGCTTGAGATGTGATGGGTCTCTTGATACAAGGCAATTCTAAAAATTCAAAAATCAAGGTTTTCAGAAAATATAATAAAAAATAGGACTTGGAAAAACTCAGAATCCAGTACATATGAAAGTACATAAAAGGTGAAAAGCAAAGAACGATAATTGTCTCCAAACTCTATAGAATGCTGCTCAAAATAGGAGAAATTCAGGAGACAATGTCGACAAAGAATAGCTTTCTTTGTTCATTAAAAAAATCAGCAGTTGAAATAAGCAGCAGGGGAAAAATACTTTGAGTCTTTGCCCGATAATAACAGCTTCTACACTAGAAGTTCCCAACCTATGGCCCACGAGCCAGCCCCAGCCCACCCTTTCATCTGGCCCATTGTTTCTGCAGCTGCACCCAGAAGTGGAAGCGGATGCATTTACATCAGCCATAAAATGCACCCGTGCATGCGTAAACGTGCCCACAGCTGTCATAAATGTAGAAGTGGACGCATTTACAGCTATCGTAAATGTGCCCGCTTCTGGGGGCATGGCCAGGCCTGCTCAGCTGTATGGGGGCATGGTCAGGCCCACTTCATGAAAAGGTTGGGAATCCCTGTTCTAGATCATTTGAATTCTTCCTCAAGCCTCTCTTGCCTCTCCCAACTGGGCATGTCCGGTCTTTATCCAAACTCAAGATGGGTTTTGTATTAACTTATCATTGGCTTAAAAATTTTATTTCTTATTTTTTTAACCTAGTATCTGTCTTATCAAAATTCAGGAGTCATAAATGTCAATAACTTCATTTCTTTCCTGATACCAAGTGAAGCTAGTATGAAAATGGTGATTTGGCCAGAAAAAGGGTCAGGCTTTGAAATAAAATATAACAGCTTATTTGAAATGTGAATGTAAAGACCCATTTCATTGGCCATGAACTAAAAACATAAAATAACTTTAGGGGAAAACACCTATGTTGTGGACATACCTAACTGGTAGCCTTTAGTGAATGTACTATTAGACACTATTAGCAAGTAAGATGTGAGGACAGTGGGAGAAATATTACGGTATAAAGTGATACATATATTGAGTCAAAATATTTAAAAATCATTTGCCTGTATCCTGTTTCCTAAATGTGCAAGAGCGATTGTGTAAATGACCCCCTCACTCTAGTAGTCTCTTACTCTAGTAATGGTTGCAAACTCAAGTTGCACTATTGGATGCGTGATAGGAAGCTTGTAGAACAGGAGAGGGGACACTTAATTAAATAGCCATCCAATTCAAAACTAAGCTCTCATATCATTATTTCTAAGTGGGAGCAGTCCAGTGCAAAATAATGCAGTGTGTCCTATCATGAAACAGGCCTCGTTAATTTAAACCAAATGGATTATCTTGTCTGTCATTGCAGTCAAAGACATTTTAATAGTTTTTATATAGATACAAAAGAAGCCCAGTACAACCAAGGAAATGGGTCATACTTTTTGTGAACTAGAGGCTACTCAGAAAATATCCAGACCTTTATCAGCTTTTCCATGTTCAGAGCATCCAGGAAGAGAGAGAATGTCCTACTAGACAATTAGAAGTTGTTGTGCAAACAGAATGCTAAAGCAGTCCGGCTGATCTATGTTTAAGTTCTTGTTAAGTCTTTTTAAGATTCAAGTTTTCCCAGCTCTATAACTCTCATATTTCCTTTAGTTCCTGCCTAGTCCTATGTTGCCAAAGAAATTAATCACAAATAGCACTTCCGCAACAGACCTATCTATATCTAGGAATTGGCTCTCAGACCTGTATAGTGGTGAGCTTTTAAAGTAACTATACTGATGGGAACAGCACATATTGCTAGACTGCACAAATTTTTCTCTTTCTAACATACTAAATATAGAGGTACAGTATATGAGTCTGCTGTACTTGCACTGACCACAAGGGAGCAGTCATAGCACATACAAATAGTTTTATAAGGCCGTCAAAAATTAGGTTATGGGAGCAGTTGAATACCCTTGTCTTCAGGCAGGTATTTAATAACTTTTGGCAACTATGACTGAGTCCTATTCTGGTCTTTGGCTTTTTAAGATTTGGTTTTATAGTTTTAAATGTTTTTATTTAAGATGCCACCAAAGAGGTCATGTAACTGACAGGATTAAAAATCATAATATCATTTGTTGTTCAGTTGCATAGTCGAGTCCAACCCTTTGCAACCCCATGGACCACTACCATCCTCCTCAACCTGCCCTTTTTTGTGCCTATTGTGTCACAATACCATCTAGCCATCTCATTTTTGGCCAACTCCTTCTTCTTTTGCCCCCCTCCCTTTCCCAGCATCAAGGCTTTCTCAAGTGAATCCTCTCTTCTCATTTGATGTCCAGAGTACTTTAGCTTCATCTTTACTATTTGACCTTCTAAGGTGCAGTCAGGGTTGATTTCTTTTAAGATTGACCTATTTGTTCTCCTCGCTGTCCAGGGTATTCTCAAAATTCTCTGCCAACACCACATTTCAAAGGTGTCTATACTGCACTCAGCTTTCTTTATGGTCCAGCTCTCACAACCATACATTACTACTGGAAATACCATTGCTTTGACTATGAGGACTTTTGTTTGCAAGGTGATGTGTCTGTTTTGACTATATCAAGAGGTGTAGAAATCATAAAACTAAGATAGAGGTAACATTGGGTAACGTTGGAGTGGTCATAAAAGTTAATACGGCATAAAGTCACCTGTCATAAGTCTGCTATGTTATAGACAGGATCAGCTCAGACTACATTAATATGCTCCATGGCTTCTTAGCAACTAAATACAATTATCCAGTCAGTGGTTGTTGTTTTTTAAAAAAATAATTTATTTAGTTTTCTCATTCAGGTTCAGGCATGCAGTTACACATGTTTCTCTATGGTTCCAGTTTACAGTAATACCTCGGATAGCGTTTACCTCGGATAACGCTACAATCACATAACGTTAAGTAATCTGGGGAGGAGAATTGGATTGAATAACGTTAAGGTCCTATGGGATGGATCGGATAATAACCGCTAAAGCCTGTGCAGTTATAATGTATATCTATGGAGCTTTAACCTTATCCGATCCATCCCATAGGATTTTAACATGGATCAGATAACACTGAAAATCGGATAACACCAAGACTTGTGAAACCAAGTCTTAGCATTATCCGAGGTATTACTGTATGTACATTTCTTCTACAAAAGCAGTTGTATTATTTTACAACTTTACTATGGTATTTTATATTTATATCTCCAAAACAGCTGTTGTAATGATCAATATGAAAGTATATGTTAAATTAAAACAAATGTGAAAATATAAACTAGAACTTATTTGCCACACTCTTTGTATTGCTGGCAATCTCCAGTACTCAATCAAGCCTCTTGGGGGGCGGGAGGGGAGGGAGGTGAAAATTAAATTTAAACACTCTTCAAGCTACCCATAAATTACATTTTAATTAGATGGAGGTAAAGGTGAGTCCTCGGTTTAATAAATGAAAACTAATGTTTTATAGCCTGCAGTGGAATTGCAGTCTCTATGAAGGCTCCCAGCTATCCCTTGGCTTTTATAATCATGATTCATGTTTTAATGTGTCTCTTACATGATCCCACTTCTGTTCAATACAGCTGTCATCTTCTTTGCAGCATCTTACATTGGCTCCAGATGTTCTCTCACATTCACAAACATGAGCAATTTTTGGTGCTAATTGCTGTGAGATATTAACTGGCTTGAAGAGATTTAGGAATCCCTTGGGATGTTTTCTGCCTGCACCAAGATTTATTTTCCAGGCTGGTTTGTCTTGTAGCTGGGCTGGTTTCAAGGTAGGGGGGCATTAAGCTTAATGTCCCTATGTAATTTTTTTAGAAGCATTATCTGTCTTAGATGTAAATTTGCCATTCTACTCATTCATTTATTTGCCACAATACCCTGCAGCAATTTTAATCTGTTTTCTTTTAGGTATGGGGATCTTCAGCTTTGCTAGATATGACAGTGATTTTTACAGCACAAACTATAAGGGCAAACTTAAAACTACTAAAAGGCTTTCTCCAACTGATTATTCTGTATTCAATGGTTACTATACTCCTGAGATCACCAGTAAACTGCTTCTAAGATCCTGCAAAGTGAGTATGTTTCATATTCCTGGCATAATGTGTTCTGATAGTATCTAGATCAAATTTGTATGACTAAAGACCAATTTTCCTCTATTCTTGTGAAAATAAGGTAGTGTACAGTGGAAACCCAGGTTATTGAATTAATCCATGTTTTCTGTAAAGCAATTTATCTGTAACACGAAGCACAATTCCCCATAGGAATGCATTGAAAATTTAAAAAGTTCCAGAGGTTAGAAAAGAACCCCTCCCCCCCAAAAAAAACCTATAATTTTTCTGTTCAAAACTTTTTCTAAAGAGGCGAAAACACAGCCAAAAAAAAAAATCCAAAGTGCACTTTAGAAAGAATTTGGAACAGAAAAAAAGAAGTTGTTTTGGTTTTTTAGTGAGCTTCGGAGGTGATTTTTTTTCCCCCAAGGCATATTCGTCACATTTCTGTCAGTGTTATCTGACAGCCCTGATAATTGCAGGAGAAGTCCCCGCCTAACAGCTGATGAGGGGTGGGGTGGGGGGATTTCCAGCGCTTCCTCGTTGTGGGAAGAGCTTCTGCCGGAGCCAAAAAGCGACAATAATTTTCAAAAACGGAGCGGAAATGCTCCAAACATCCACCACCCTGGAAAGCATCAGAACACCCCCCCTCCCCCCCCAAAAAAACCTCCTTTCTGTATCATGAGTTTTTTCTTTAAACCGGAACGCCATTTCCTCAGAATTTCCTTCCGTAAGTCGAGTTTTCCATTACCCGACGCATGCATAACCTGGGATTTTACTGTATTGTTCTGTTAAAGTAAACAGAATGAAAATGTTCAAAACAAATTTAAACCTGGGTGATTCCACTCTATTGAGTGTAAGAAAGTCATAAAATTTATTTTCCTTTGGTCACATAGAATCTCTTGAGTCATACCTCATTTAACTTTTTTTAAAAAAAAATTAATATACAGTAATACCCCGGATAACGCGAGTACCGTATAGCGTGAAAACCGCATAATGTTACAAGATTTTTGGAAAAATCTTGTATCGAATAACGCGATTTTTAACATTATCCAATACAGTCGTTCTTAGCAGCAGGGTGGCTGGAAAGCTGAATGGGGTTCTCCGTTCAGCTTCCCAGCCACCCTGCAGCTACGGAGAACGTCAGGGTTTGAATCCCGACATTCTGGCTTGCTGCACTGGCTGAGGACGTCGGGGAAGCCCAGAAACAGCTTGGATCGGGTCTCCACACCTCCCTGGACCCGGCGGGGGGGGGGGTCAGAGACCCCAAAATTGTTTTTAAAAAGTCCTTTTTTAAACCAATTTTGGGGTCTCTGACCCCCCCACTGGGTCCAGGGAGGTGTGGAGACCCGATCCAAGCTGTTTCTGGGCTTCCCTGACATCCTCAGCCAGTGCAGCAAGCCAAAATGTCAGGGTTTGAATCCCGACATTCTGGCTTGCTGCAGCCTCAAAGAGGGTGGGGGAACTTCAAAATTAGCGTGCATCGGGTCTCCCGACCTCCCTAGAGCCAATGCACGCTATTTTTGAAGTTCCCCCACCCTCTTTGAGGCTGCAGCAAGCCAGAATGTCGGGATTTGAATCCTGACATTTTGGCTTGCTGCAGCCTCCAGGGAGGTGGGGGAACTTTGGAAACAGCTTGGATCGGGTCTCCCCACCTCCCTGGACCCGGCGGGGTGGGGTGGGGGGGTCAGAGACCCCAAAATTGGTTAAAAAAAACAGACTTTTTTTAAAAACCAATTTTGGGGTCTCTGACCCACCCCCCTCACTGGGTCCAGGGAGGTGGGGAGACCCGATCCAAGCTGTTTCCAAAGTTCCCCCACCTCCTTGGAGGCTGCAGCAAGCCAAAATGTCAGGATTCAAATCCCGACGTTCTGGCTTGCTGCAGCCTCCAGGGAAACAGGGCTTTTTTTAACATTGTGTGATCAATGTATCGCACAACGTTAAAAACCGGATAACGACGGGACTTGTGGAACCAAGTCATAAGGTTATCCGGGGTACTATTGTACTGTACTTTATTGCCATTGAAACAAGTAGAGCTGAGATCTTCATGCTCCAGCCAGGGGAAAAACTCTTTACCTCTCCTGTTCCTTTCTGCTCCAATCCTGGGACATAAGTGGTGCCCCAGCCCCCCCCCCCCAGCCTACTCTACTGGAAGGTATGTTCCAGGATTGGAGCAGAAAGGAACAGGATGGACTGGGAGTAGAAATGACATCTTGCTCCTAAAAGGAGTCACCACTATCAGGCACCAACTTTAAACAAAACAGTGCATCCATAACCAGCCTTTCTGCCCCGACAATATATAGCATTTCAGCCAGTTTAGGCATTTTCATATTAAAAACAAGCACAAATAATTTACATTCATTTCACTATTCAGCATGTTCAATAAGAGAAGAAAATAGTTGAAGTTTCAATTTTAGAGAAGGATTAGGTAAAGGTCACCCTTGCTCAAAAGCCAGTCGTATCCGACTCTAGGGTTCGGTGTTCATCTCCGTGTATAGCCAAAGAGCCAACACTGTCTGCATCTGCAGATGTTTTCGTAATCATGTGGCGTTCCGTGCATTCCAGTATCTAGTCATGCCTGCCACATGACCTCAGAAACTTCTGCAGAAGCAGACAGCACTGGCTCTTCGGCCCTTGAAGATAAATAAATACAATATTTCTAATGACACAGTGTAGTATCATGTAGATTGTCAGATTTGTGGGCAAAACACCATGTGTAGCCATTTATTAATTTTGTAATATCTGTTTTTCAGACCCTGACTCATGAGATTGGGCACATCTTTGGGCTCCATCATTGCCAGTGGTTGCAGTGTGTTATGCAGGGGTCTAACCACCTGGAGGAAGCAGACCGACGACCACTAGATCTTTGCCCCATTTGCCTGCGCAAACTGCAGTCTGTCCTTGGATTCAAGATTATGGAAAGATACCAGGTATGACAAGATTATTCTGAAACAGACCGCTTTGCCATTCAGGATGGTGGCATGCATCCTATTTGTCTCACATCCTATATTATTATGAGACTAAAGCCTATTGCTCACATTTATACTTCTGTTGTAGGACCTGCTATGGTGCACATGGGAGGTCCCAGAGATGAGCATATAACCTATACTAGGCTGAATTTTGTGCTAGCTGTATGAATAATGGTGTATGGGCAGAAGTTTGTATCAATATGTTAATCAGTAAATTGAGTGGACGATCCACACCCTACAAATGCTGCAAGGCAGTACTTGCTGGTGTACCATATTTTCAAGTATGTGAACTAATAAACAGTTCAGTCTAAACAGTCCTTTATAAGACTATTAGATTCAGAGTATAAAATTACCTGACTAACTTTGCTTCTGGGTATGAGAAGCTTTTATAGCATCCTGGTTTTCTTATTCTTGAGAAGGAAGAGATATGGAAAAGAAAGGTGTAGTTTTGGCTCTCATGGAGTGGAGCAAATAAACAGGATTTACAAGGCATATGAAATTCCTCTAAATCTCTCCAACATGACAATACAGTAATACCTCGGATAACGACTGCGTCGGATAACGCTAAAATCGGATAATGATCTGCTAGCATCTGATGCAGTCGTTCGCAGCAGCAGGGTGGCTGGAAAGCTGAACGGGGTTCTCCGTTCAGCTTCCCAGCCACCCTCCAGCTGCGGAGGCAGGGGTGGGATGTCTGGAAAGCTGATGGGGGGGGCTCCTCTGTCAGCTTCTCAAGCCACCCACAGCTGCGGTGGCAGGGGCGGGTGGCTAGGGAAGCCAACAGGGAGTCCCCGTCAGCTTCCCCAGTCACCCTGCAGCTGTTGATTGGGTCCCCCGACCTGCCCGGAGCCAGGGGGCAGAGAGCCCAAAATGGGTTAAAAAAACCAACATTTTTAACCCATTTCGGGCTCTCTGACCCCCCTGCCAGCTCGAGGGAGGTCAGGGGACCTGATCCGCGCTGTTTCTGGACTTCCCCGACCTCCCTGGAGGCTGCAGCAAGCCAGAACATCAGGATTTGAATCCTGACGTTTTGGCTTGCTGCACTGCCCCGGGAGCTGGAGGAACTTTGCAAACAGCTTGGATTGGGGGCCCCGGCCTCCCTGGAGCTAGCAGGGTTTTTTTTTTTTACCCATTTTTGGCTCCAGGGGTCCGGGGACCCGATCCAAGCTGTTTCCAAAATTCCCCCACCTCCCTGGAGGCTGCAGCAAGTCAAAACGTCAGGATTCAAATCCCGATGTTCTGGCTTGCTGCAGCCTCCAGGGGAACAGGGGTTTTTTTAACGTTGTGCAATCAATGCATCGCACAATGTTAAAAAACAGATAATGACAAGACTTGTGGAACCAAGTCTCATTGTTATCTGAGGTACTAGTGTACTTGCCTTGTAATATGCCAGTAACTACCACTATTTGAGGAGACTGCGGTGGCTTAATGGTTAAGATGCTGAACTTGAGGACTGGAAGGTCGGCAGGTCAACAGTTCAAGACCTGTCTGCATGACAGTGAGCTCCTGCTTCTGTCCCAGCTCCTGCTAACCTCGAAAGCAAGAAATTGCAAGTAGATAAATAGGTACTGCTTTGGTGGGAAGGTAACAGCACTCCGTGCTCTTCAGTGTCTAGTCATGCCTGTCACATGTTCACAGAAACATCTGCAGACGCAGACAGTGCTAGTTCTTTGGCTGTAAATGGAGATGATCCCCAGACTCTTGAGTTAGATATGACTAGCTTTCAAGCATAGCGACCTTTAGCTTTACCACTATTTGGTTTCAGAGGTTCACAGTATGAGCCAAAATTAGAAGTGAGCAATGAATACAATATCAGAGAGTTTTGCACAGGGAGAAATAGTTTGCCTAAAGACAACCTTGGTCAGTCAAGACAATGAGGTGTGATAAAAATTATTCAGAAACTTCAGTACCAAGATGGCATGGGATTTCCTTCCCTGCTTTCACAGCCAAAAATATAACTTAACAGTAAAATCCTGCATATGGCGGTAGGAGTTATTTACCAAGCTTCTTTATATAACGGGCTGCTTAGGTCCACTAAGTCTAAATAAGTACAGTAATCACTCCCCACCCAACACAAAGAAATTGTCATGGCTGTTTTTTGACAAATATGAAGGGAAATGAATGCAAAAGGGTATTCTGTAGTAGACCATCTTGATTGCTGCCATTGGTGTTGTCAGCATTTATGCTTGCCTTTGCTGTATAAACCTTGGCATCCTTTTATCTTGCTGGAAACACAGGCTTGATACTATGCAGCAATATTGGACCTTTTCCTGGTGTTTAGAACCATCGATACAGAAACACAGTATCCCACATCCATAAGATGGAGATGGTTTTTTTTTAAAAAAAGAATTGAATGTCTAGCCATGATACACTGAGTTTTACAGATACAGTTCATGATTGTAAATGGCTCACGATCTAGTTATATTTTTAAGATTCTTCTCTTAATGTGGAGATAAATATTAAACATTCCATTATGCTGAAATGTTTGAAGTGGGAGCCATATTAGTCTGTGCAAGCATGTCAGAGGGTTAAAAGAATAACAACAACAAAAAAAGACAAAATACCCATTGTGTCACCTTAAAGACTAACGCCTATATTTTAATGCTAGCTTTTGTGGCTCAGGTCCACTTCATCAGACATAAGAATAAGACTTTGTTATGCTGGTATTTGACAAATTAGTGTAGTGGAATTGCTATAGTTTGCTTTTCCACTTCTTACCTTCAAGAAATAAAAGAATGAAAACCAAGCCTGGAACTGGTAGAAGAAACTATTTTTGAGATATGCGCAAAAAGCAATCATTGTCGATACCGAAAAAAGGGTTAATCTCAATGAATATTGTTTGGGCTTTTAAAAATGTTGTCGGTGATTTAACCATTTTTATAAGAATTTGAAATAAGATGTCTAATTATAGTTTGTATTTCTTTAGGCACTACAGAAATGGATAGAGAAAGGAGCCACTGGAACGGAAGCAGGACTCAGTAATGATAGTAGATCAGGTTTGCAGAAGCCAGTAGAAGCGTTTAAAGAAAGTTATGATTGGATTTCCAAATGCCTAGATGTTCTACAGAAGTAAAACCTTTGGGTATGTAGGTATATTAAAAAAGGAACATTAGTTTAACTTAATGTTTCATTAAGGCTAAAATCAAATACTGTATCCTAAATATCTGCTGTTTTTCTGAGCAACGTTTTCCTTTCTACATCATTTTATAGTTACACTGAAATCCTGGGTTACGAATCTTTTGTAAAGCGATTTCGCTGTAACACAAAGCACAACTTCCCAAAGGAGTGCATTGAAAATTAAAAAAGAATGTTCCAGAGGTTAGAAAAGAGCCAAAAAAAAAAGGTAAATTTTCAGTTCCAAACTCTTTCTAAAGTGGCAAAAACGCAACGAAAAATTCCAAAGTCTACTTTAGAAAGAGTTTGGAACAGAAAAAACAAGTTGTTTTTGGCTTTTTCATGAGTTTTTAGAGCTGTCCCCCCCCACCCCAGGCATGTTCATCCCATTTCCGTCAGCACCATCTAGTGGTCAGCCCTGGTAATTGTAAAGAAAGCAAAGCAATCACACTTACATACTGCCTCATAGTGCTTAGTGCACTCTCTGGGCGGCTCACAAATTAATTAGCATTTTGCCCCCAACTGGGTACTCATTTTACTGACCTCGGAAGGAAGGCTGAGTCATCCTTGATCCCTGGTCAGAATCAGGGGAGTGCAGGGGACCATGGGAAGGTGCTGGACAGGGAGTGGTGGTGGTCCCTATTTGGGGGCTGGGAGCAATCCCATACATTGCTATTGGTGCCCCAGGGCACCAGAGGAGAGGGCAGGGTGGGTCAAAACCCGATCGCCTGATATATCAGAACTTCCTGGTAAGGATCAAACTCACAACCTTTTGGTTACAGGACAGTAGTTTAACCACTGTAGCACCAGGTGCAAGAAAAGTGCTCACCTAACAGCTGATGGAATGGGGAATTTCCAGCACTTCCTGGTTGTGGGGAGAGCTTCTGGTGGAGCCAAAAAGTGATGAAAATTTGCAAAAACAGAGCAGAACTGCTCCAAACACCCTCCCACAACCCTGGGAAGCATTGTAACACTTAAATAGAATTTATCTACTATGTATCTAGAGTTTGTAATATTTTTCCATTATACAGCCAATGGTTAGGAAGATGAGTTTTCAGAAGTAATTTGAAATGAAACCAGTGGAGTCCAATTCTGAATTGATGCTTTTGGAACTGGGGCATTAATTAAAAGGTGTGGGAATTTTCATTAATTTGAACCAACAGTGTTTCCTGTTTTGAATATCTTATACTTAATTGTGCAAATGCAATTCCTTTTAAAAGTAAAATCAGTAATGAACATCATACATAATAATTAGGATTAATAAGGAATGTAGAGACAGCAAACTTATATTTACTTGGGTGTAAGTCCCTTTGACTATAAGGCTGTCACCCAATTCTGGGTGATTGGATTCACTCTCTGGCAGAGGTACTAGAAAGACCCAAGAACTTACAATGAGGCAGGTTTTTCAGTCAGAACAAAATATGGTTTATTGGGAGCAAAAGCAAAGGGAAGCCTACTCAGGCATATAGTCTGGCCAGACCTATAATTCTAAATAGCTAACCTTCCCGCAACCGTTCTGAGGAAAAGGCCCCCTCGTGATCCCTGCTCACAAAATTTGGTGAACAGAAGATGCCCCCCACCCACCTGGAAGGGGTATTTAACTAATCTATCTAAACTAACTCTGCATGCAAGGGGAGGGGAGGAGTTTGGGAGGAGGTAAGGAAATTAACATATTTTAATTACATGCAAACATAAAACAAAGGCAGCTCTGAGGTCAGAGGCTTTAGTTACACAAAAGCGGCAGATTACAGCTATTGCTGAAAAAACCGGTTATAGAGAGTTTACATTAGGTCAAAGGAGCATATTTGTGGTTGACAGGAATATCTCTTTGTTCTCTGGAAGGCAGGACCGGCCAGTCCATCTTCGTTTGCATCAGCTTAATGTGGTGTGAATCTGCTTGGATGGACAGGAACAGATTAAGTAAATGCCTGTTACTTAAGTAAAGAGAAAAGTTTTAAGTTAAGTGGTCCCCAGGGTGAACTCCAGTTAACCTTTGTACCTTGCCAGGTGTGTGTGACTTGTCACGTCCTCTCTTCCCCCTCCCCCTTTTTTTTCCTGATCAACTTTGGGGTTGTTCCCCACAGAATTTTGCTATGTTTTATGCTTGGGTCAGTGTTCTAATCAATGTTTAATTGAACTTTAATCAAACCAGAGGAATGAGTCATTCAGCTTCCTTTGTGAAGGAATTTCTGCTTATCAGAAAACGTCATCAAACCGGTTTTAAGAACAATGGAGGCAATCAGGGCCATGTATACATTCCTTGCCAGAGTCTATTGACTATTGGGTAATCCCCCTTCCTCCTTGAGAGCATTCCAATCTTATGATTTAACTTTTGGCTTCTACCTTATTTTCCATGTGTGTGTGTTGTGATTTAATAAACGTTTTGATTAATTATAATGCTTTATTCAAAATTTTAGGTATCAACTCCTTCCCTTTTTCTCTTAAGATTCGACTGACCAGCGGGCAGTCGTATCTTAGGCTGAGTGGGTCCTGGTGTGGTATGCCCCCCCCCCTGGGGCCCTGGTCACGTGGGTCCTGGTACAGCGTTCTCAGGGATTACAAAAAGGGGCACACACACACAAATTAGAATTATAACTACAGCAATCCCAAACCCCGCTATGAATAGGTGTTTGAGGTATCCAAAATCCGGGAGCCAGCTGGTTAACCACCCCCACAATGAAAACCTAGTGTCTTGTTTAATTTCAGTGGTGAGATTTTGTAGCCCGTGGATGGCTTCCTCTACAATTTTTAGGCAGCACATCTATTTAAAATAAGGGGGTTGTCCAAACTACCAAATGAACATCCTAACATTCTATACATTCTACACCTGTTTAGAAGTTTTTAAACAAAAAAATACAGGAACACAGTGTGCTAGCAACACTTTAGAGAGAGAGAGAGAGGTAGAGAGAGTCGAAAAGAAACGAGGTGATAGGAATATTAATAATAAAAGACATGATACTCCTCCATTGAATTTTAGACATGCTCTGGAGCACTGTCATCCGTTCACTTTTGGGATCCAACACAGGGCTTCCACATCTTTAGCTTTTTCCTGTAGTGAGGGAGAGAAAACACAACACATCTCCCCAAAACCCTCCCACATTTACTTTTTAAACTTTTATTCCTTAACCCTAGTAACAATAAACGACAACCACTCATGTTTTCAATGTACTTCCATTGCATTCACTGTTCCCTGTGGATTTATGTAAGGGAATTTATGTAAGGAATTAAGATTCCAGGTTTAGTAGGAGAAGAGGGCTTTTATTGTGCAAACCCCATACTTACTCCAGAAGCCACTAATGCATGATCCAATTGCAACTGTGAGTGCTTTTTAGAGGCAGGAATTTACCTTCCTGGCCCAAACCAATGTAAACCAAATTAAATACTTTGAGTAAACAATTGTTTCACTCCCATCTGATCTGAGGAAGGTACTGCTTCCCTACCAAATTCAGCCTCCCCCTCCCCTTTGTGAGTCTGGGAGTCTCCTAACTAATTTCTAAACTGGCCTCATTGTGAAATCTATTTGTTTACCTTTACCCTGTTTTCCTTCTGGCATCCTGTATAATAAGAATGAGGGTTTAACAAACGCACTGCAGATGTTTTTGAAATAACTTTATTGTTGGAGTTGCAAAGCAATCTTTATGGTTCAGTTTCTTTAACTAGGATTCTTAACTGGGGACGGTGCATAGGGACGCTCAAATTTCCTTAAGATTGTGCACTTAGTAGGATGAGAGGAAATTTCCCATGTGCGATGTTCCAACAATCTTCAGAACCACTCACACAACACGCATGCAGACAAGACAAAATACAGCTTTTTAGGTTTAGCAACCGAACAGACTACACAGGGCACCTCTCCTGCCTTCCTTAAGGGAAATTTTGGCAGGGAGTTTGCCCAGAAATAAAACATTTGGCTTTATTAATTTTAATTAGGCAGACATCAGTTTGTGGTGTTAAAAACTTCAAGCTGCTCTTAAGGAGCAAGCTACTATGTGCTCATTTATTTACTATGCAAAACTTCTCCCACCTTTTTCCGGAATTCTTGTTGCAAGGTCCTGGGTTTGAATCACAATTTTTTTTTCTTTTTTTCAGATTGAAAATCAAATGTGCTTCCTGGGGCTTTTGCGATTCAGTTAATTCAACCCCAGTACATGTGTGTATTGAGCCACATTATACAAAATCAAATTTACAGCAACCATTTCAGAAATGCATATGTTTTCAAAAGGTTTTAATAGGTTTATGTTCAAATTAACTTTTCACTATGGAGCAGCAGTTTCAGACAAGCAGAGCTTTGCACAGACATGATTCCAAGTTTCCAATTTAAACTTATCCAGATTATAACACATGCATAGCCCCTCTGTTTAAGCAAGTATCCGATTATACAGGACAATGTTCCATTTCCCCTGTGCCACACATTAAAGGTTCCCCTTTATTTTCCATTATTTTCCTACTAGGCCATATCTCCTTTTATTTCTGAAATTGGGTCTCCACGTGCCATATTGAGACTTCAGACAAAACAAGTTCTGAGTTTACATGGCCCTTCTTAAGAGGTGGGCCTGATTCTCGAGATACAGTTTAGGCAGATGCTTCTCGAACCCCCCCCTTCCCACAAAACTGGGTTCTCAAGTGAGACTCCAATTGTCCTTTTTCCCAGGGAAAAAGACAAGCCAAAACCTCCATTTCCGCTATCTTCATGCCCTTTCTCGGGACAGACACTGGGCCACCCAGAACTCCAGGATTTGCTCCGAAGGCTTTCTTGGGGTCCCTTGCCTATCTGCAAGTTTTCCAATTCAATTATAATATTGCCAGGTTGAGCTGAGCACTTTAAATGAAAAAGGGTGGTTGAGGTGATTTGCCTTCTTGCATTGATATTTTGCGCAGGCCAATTCTGCCTGCGGGGAGTACCCTAAATTTCATCCATATGTGGGGCGTATGGCCAGGTAGCAAACTTATGTTTTAAAATTAGCCTTTCATCAGATGAGGCTCCTTATTTCATATTTGTCAGCCTTGCTGGGACAGCAGGGTGACACAGATTAATTTGAGGCACAACGAAAAGGAAGAAAAAAGTCCCCATTTCTTTGCCAACTAGGGCAGTGGAATCAGAATTTGGGTGGGGCAGTGCATATGCCTGTAATCTTGGACAGTATGCGACTTTGCTTTTTTTTTTTTTTTTGGTGGCCAAACAGGAAGTTCAGCTGATGGCCAAGCTTAGTGGAAGAGGAAGGAGGGGCTGCTTTCCCTTCAGGCTATTGTGATTAGAATGTTTTTTTTTTCTCAGCAGGAGGCAATTTCTTAACTTCTCTGCAGTGCTACAATGTTTGCACTCTGCACATGTTCTATGGAAAGTCCGAATTTTTACTTTGGAAGCCATTTCTTTAAAAACAAATGCATTTTCAAACACATATTGGTTGCAGTTGGCTTTGTATGGGAAAGAGGGACCTTTCTAATTAATCCATCCCAATTTCCAGCCTTTGCCAATCTCAAAAATTTTTTTAGATATACCAATCATCAAGTTAGTATATTTGTTTTGTTTTCCAATTAATTCCATTTTATTTGCTGCATTTTTCCACCATTTCTAAGTTCCAATTCTTTAATTTTCAAGACCTTTATTGCTTGATCAGTTCAATTTCAGGCCTTATTTTAAAGCAGCAATGCATTTGAGCGTTGCTAATTCACTAGCCTTATAATACTTTTGCCATGTCCCAATCTAAAGGACAACAATAATCCCGATTTATACATTTCCAATCTCTGTCTTAAAGTTTAAACTAGACAGAGAAAGGGATAACATCATTTTGTTAACCATACTTTTTATATACTTTTTACATTATATTTACAGATCTGCCACATATCCAGCATGCATCAGGCCTGGGTACTCTTTGGAAGCATAACTTCTTAAGGATATGCTTCCTTCCCCTTTGAATTAAAGCCTTCTGCAGAGCATGTTAATACCTCACAATGGCAGTTTAAAATTTCTAAGTTTCTAGTCCTCATTATTTACACATCACAAAAATGCAGGCACACATTTATTTCGTTCACACACACACACAGGGTACCCTTATTCATTCATTCATCATACATGCATGCATATTTACATATATTACACATTCATTCCGTTTTCAAACTGTGTATTAGACCTCTTTTTTTCCTGCAATGTTCCACGCAATCGCTAGAAAAGCAAGGGAAAATGCCATCCTTTCTCAGACCTTAAGGGCCATGTTTTACTGTGGTTCTCAGGAGGCTGGAATTACCTGCCACCTGGGCACAATGACTTTGATTTCATGGTTAATCATTACTATAAGCCATTCTCAGGCTGCCTCTTATGGCAATGGCCTGGGATTCTTCCAATTTGGGCTGCCCTGTGTTCGAATTCAGTTACACTTTAACAAATTGCTTTGACCTAATTGGGGCTATCCTTTGAAACAACGGACAAATTACAATTTATGTGGGTGCTGGGCTACCTTAACCCTTTGTTTAATCTATGACTGCTGTCCCCTTCAAGCCTCTCAGCCTGAATGGATTGCAGTGGGCTCAAATTTTAAATGCTTTTCTGTTCTGGTTTACTCTTTTTCATTCTGCTCTATTTAGCACCCCCCACTCAGCTAGCAGGGATGGATGGCAATAAACTATTCCTCCTTCCCTTTTCTCTTTTGACTGAGGGGTCCTGTTCTGCTTACTGGGTCCTAGCTTTCCCTTTTCCAACGAGTCCATTGAGATTGGCTCACTGTTTCAATTCGAGCTTTTAATTTTTACCTTTTTCTTTTTGATTTTATAGTGCCCAATTTTTCCTCATGATTTCCTTATTTCACTAAGGGCGCCTTCCATCATTCCTTTCAGCCCGCTCACTCCCGCAACTCCAGGAACTTCCATCTGTTCCCAAGGTCCGATATCTGCTTCTACAACTCCCCTTCCCAACATGCCCCGCTGGGGCATGTCTGAGAGGTCCAGTAGGTTTACCTCTGCGGTTTAACCCACTGTAACCTGGGGGGGCTGCAAAGTTAAGGACCCCAGACTCTCCCGACTGGATTTGTTCCTTTTGCTGGCAGGGGTGGTGGGCATCAAGGGCTGAGGAAGCACCCCAGGAGTTTTATGGAGACCATGAGCAGCGGGTTGAGGAATTGAAGGAGGCAGAAGGTGCAATGGACCCAAAACGGTCCTCTTCAATCCTCCTCAATTGCCTCTCTATACTTTGGGGAACCCCAAATTTGGGAGGAGGATTAGCCTTCTCCCATTACAATATAAAGATTGCCCTCGCAAGGGTATCGTTCAAGGTTTTGTGGGTGCAGCCTCACGGAGAGCGCTGCGTACTCCGAGTCCCCAGATCTCCCCAGACTCGCTTCTAGCCTTCTAATAAATTCCTTTAGGTGCCTTAAACTTAAGTTGCCTTCTCTAGGCCAGGCGGGCCTCAGGTCCCTTTGAAAGGGGCCGGTCTTGGGTGCTTAAAAGTTTCAACCTCCATTTGCTCAATTTTAGACTTGGGTCCCACCAAATTCTTCCAATTCTTGAGGACATTGCTGCGTGGCGTCCCACCAGCCTTTTCCTTCTTCCAGCCCAGCCTGAACTCTCAAAAAGCTCCTCCCATAGCTTGCCTTAGGCCTAGGTCTTGTGCTTACCGAGTTACCCCGCACAGCGAACTGCCAGGAGCGGACCACACAGATTCTTCCCTTGGTGTTTCTCAACGGGCATCACCCGTTTCTTGAAACGGAATTTACCCTGGCCTCAAAGGGCAACGAACCCCTTTCTTGACCAGGCCTGCCAATTGGCCACGTGCACTCAGTTAATCACTCTGGCACACCGTGCTTTTCCGAAGGTCCTCAATGGGCGCCACCCGTTTCTTGGACCCTCCGCCCAACTCGTAAAGACCCCAGTGTCAGGTGATGAATCTGCTCACTGGACCCTGAAATTTAAACTAAATTGCTCACGGGTGGACAATTCCCGTTCTTGCTTGATTTCTAGCTGGCTAGCGAGGCCAGACTAGTGGTCAATTCTTTGTGCAGCTCAGGTTCGTCAGACCGTATCTGCTGCACCCTCGGTGGGACTCTAACCCACGCTTTCAATACTCGAGCTGCCACCCGAGGGGAAGTTGAGTTCAGCTGGCTGTTTAAACTAACTTGGCAAGAATTTCAAAGGGACCCCAAAAATCAAAATTATACATTACCGATCCTGAAGTTTTCAGTTGTAGAGACGAAATGCCGATGAGTCTCTCAAAGTCTGATTGAAGATTTCAAGTAGGAGGTCGTTCTGGATCTTCTCTTCCTCACTTTGTGTCCTGCACCTCTTAAGGAGGTTGCAGGAGCCAGAGGTATCCCGGACGAGCCCCCAATTATGTCACCCAATTCTGGGTGATTGGATTCACTCTCTGGCAGAGGTACTAGAAAGACCCAAGAACTTACAATGAGGCAGGTTTTTCAGTCAGAACAAAATATGGTTTATTGGGAGCAAAAGCAAAGGGAAGCCTACTCAGGCATATAGTCTGGCCAGACCTATAATTCTAAATAGCTAACCTTCCCGCAACCGTTCTGAGGAAAAGGCCCCCTCGTGATCCCTGCTCACAAAATTTGGTGAACAGAAGATGCCCCCCACCCACCTGGAAGGGGTATTTAACTAATCTATCTAAACTAACTCTGCATGCAAGGGGAGGGGAGGAGTTTGGGAGGAGGTAAGGAAATTAACATATTTTAATTACATGCAAACATAAAACAAAGGCAGCTCTGAGGTCAGAGGCTTTAGTTACACAAAAGCGGCAGATTACAGCTATTGCTGAAAAAACCGGTTATAGAGAGTTTACATTAGGTCAAAGGAGCATATTTGTGGTTGACAGGAATATCTCTTTGTTCTCTGGAAGGCAGGACCGGCCAGTCCATCTTCGTTTGCATCAGCTTAATGTGGTGTGAATCTGCTTGGATGGACAGGAACAGATTAAGTAAATGCCTGTTACTTAAGTAAAGAGAAAAGTTTTAAGTTAAGTGGTCCCCAGGGTGAACTCCAGTTAACCTTTGTACCTTGCCAGGTGTGTGTGACTTGTCACGTCCTCTCTTCCCCCTCCCCCTTTTTTTTCCTGATCAACTTTGGGGTTGTTCCCCACAGAATTTTGCTATGTTTTATGCTTGGGTCAGTGTTCTAATCAATGTTTAATTGAACTTTAATCAAACCAGAGGAATGAGTCATTCAGCTTCCTTTGTGAAGGAATTTCTGCTTATCAGAAAACGTCATCAAACCGGTTTTAAGAACAATGGAGGCAATCAGGGCCATGTATACATTCCTTGCCAGAGTCTATTGACTATTGGGTAATCCCCCTTCCTCCTTGAGAGCATTCCAATCTTATGATTTAACTTTTGGCTTCTACCTTATTTTCCATGTGTGTGTGTTGTGATTTAATAAACGTTTTGATTAATTATAATGCTTTATTCAAAATTTTAGGTATCAAGGCCGTCACTTTCTGAGAATGCATGGATAGGATTATACCATTCAGTTAAAAAAACATATGACAAACTGATTTTTTATTTTAAAAAAGTGGTGTATTGGCATAACTTCTGTTTGATGAACTAAAGACATTAGAAAAGAACATACTGTATATACTGAAGTATTAAGCCTAATTTTTTAGTCCCAAAAATGAGCTCCCAAAAGGGGAAATGGCTTATGCTCGGGTGAGTGACCACATGGATCCCAAGAGTGCGTCACATTGAGACGCACCAACAATTTAATAAATTATACCATATTTTCATGTCTTTTGCTTACTGAAACTCACTAGCAGCTGCTGCATTTCCCTCTCAGCTTATATTTGGGTCAATCTATTATCTTGGGTTTTCAGGTCAAAATTAGGTACTTCGGCTTATATTTAGGTTGGCTTATATTTGAGTATATACGGTATTCATAAACAGTACAGTAATACCCCAAATAACGATTGCATCAGATAACGCTAGAATCAGATAACGATGCAAGTTTTTTGGAAAAAACTTGCATTGGATAACGATTCTGGATAATGATTCTTAGCTTTATCCGAGGCAATGGTCTGCCGGTGTGGGGTGGTTTGGGTCTCTGCGACTGCAGTAGGGTTGGGGAAAAGCACGCGCCTTAACCCTTAATTGATTAATCTGGTTAATTTTCAGCCCTTTTTAGTAAGACAGAGATCATTAGATAATCTTATTAGAAAAGATATACAATGTCTCAAAAATTCACAAACCCTGGTCCTTAGGCACAGTAGACATTCTGAAAACCACTACATAGTCTCTTTTTGATTATAGGTGGGGAACTTTGATAAATTCAAGGGCCAGATTTTGCTTTCCTGGCTGTGGACTGTATTCCTTCTCTCAGTTGCTTTGTGACTAAATTTCAGCAGCAGTCTGATAAAAGCTTATAAAATCATTTTTAAAAATCATTTGGAGGCTGCAACTAGTACAGAATGTGGCTGCTTGGTTGTGATGGGGTGTGGGCATTATGCTCGCACCTCACCATTGCTCAGGGAGCTGCACTGGTTGCCAGTATGCCTCTGGGTGCAATTCAAGGTCCTGGTTATTACATTTAAAGCCCTATATGGTAGTGGGCCAGGATACGTAAGAGACCACATCACCCTAAGAACATCTGTCCGTCCCACCAGAGCAGACCGGAGAGGCTATCTTGTTGTACCATCAGCTAGAGAGGTGCACCTCTCTAGCACTAGGAGGAGGGCCTTCTCTGTGTCCACCCCGGACCTATGGAACCTCCTGCCAATTGAGCTATGTCTCCAGTCAGAGTTGCTGCCCTTTAGGAACTGGGTTAAGACCTGGCTGGTGGGAAAAGAATGGGGTTTGGGTCAGACAGTTGTGTCGGCTTGTTGGCTCATCTGACCCCGCCCTCTCTCAATGTATGAATTTTTAATATTTTAACTTCGCTTAATTTTAATCTCTTTTAATATTAATTTTAGACAGGATTTTATATTGTGTTTTATGTCTCTTTCTGAAGCTTTGTTAGCCACCCTGGGTCTCTTTGAGGAGGGCGGCATATAAGTCTGATTAAATAAATAAATCAGATGTTTCTAAAGTTACTATCACATTTCACTTGCAAACTGCAAAACTACAAAACAATGCATTTTCTTCTTGTTGTAATGGTGTTTAACGGCATGCCTCTGAAATCAGGTAGGTGAGAAGCGAGACCTGCGGTAATTGCGGCCCAGCGGCCGGAGCAGCGCTGGCCAGGCGTTGGGGGGTGGTCCTCAGCCTGGCCAGCGCTGGGCTGCAGCGACCGCCAGCCTCGCTTGCCGCCTTTCTGGGCGCCGCTGCCGCCAAAGGCGGACGAGCTGCCGCTGCCGTGCTCAGAGGGCCTGCACCCTCCAGCCCGGCGGTGACAGAGGGTCCCGGTGCCCACCCCAGCTGCCAGGAAGTCCAGGGCAGCGGCGTTGTCACTTCCTGCAAAGTAGCACCCAGGGCGGGCCGCCCCCTTGCTACGCTTCTGCCTGGAGTGCCAATGTTAGCCATTACAGGACTTGGGCAAAAATGGGTGTGAGGACTAAATGTGGACTTCATTTCCCTCACCCCTGTTTTAGAGATGGCCCCTAAAAACTTGAAAATGGGAAGAATTAATGTAACAATTATGAAACTGCAAATAACAAGCTATTAAGATTTAACAGGTGTGAGGAGTTTAATTTCCTGTTACACGAATTATTGTTCTGGGAACCCAGAAGTACTTCTATTTCTATCTGTAATTCTATTAGCACACTTCCTTGCCTATTTATCACTTGAGTGAACTTTCCCTTTTTGCTACATAAAAAAGCCAGGTTTCCTGCAGTGCACAATTTTGTGGCTGAATTTTTGTTCATTATAGATTATTATATGCCTGCCATAAAACAATCAATCTAATGGCACCTGCAGGACAAATAAGTTTTATTCAGCAAAGCTTTTGTGAACTAATCAAGTTCTTAGGATTGATAGGAAGAAACTATGATTTTACTACAACAGGCTATAGAAGCTGTACCCTCTAAAAATTTCTATTAAAACTTGTCCACTATTAGTCATTAAGCCTCTGTTACAAAAGTGTAAAATATTATTGTTATTCTCATGGTGGTAATATAGGACAAACACAGTTTTGCAAGTATATAGAATGAAATGATGTTTAAATATTATTGCTCTAACTATAATTTCTTTTTAGTTTTGAGCTAGATGTGAGTGTTGTGTCATTGAATACTCTAATGTTTAGATACTTTTAGTAGCTATACAAGTGCCTAAAATGGATTGAAAAATGGCACTAAGGGATGTTTGCCCCACTTAAAATTCTCTGAAACTGTTACCTATGGGTAAAGACTATTCACTCTGTTCTGCCCACTAATTTTGTCCTGAATTGTGACTCAACTTGTGTAGATGGTTCCATCTCATGATATGTATGTTTGGAAACACTTTCTTGCTAAGCTGATACGAAATTCTGCCTTGAAGCTGCAATGTTGTACATGTTTCTCTGGCAGGACAATTCTTACTATAAGATGGGTTCCGAAACTAAGGGCTGTGGGTCGGATCTGGCCCCAAGCACCTCCTAGAGCATTACCTTCTTTGAAGCTGTTGGGGCAAAATGGCCACCCCCATTGTGCAGGCAGGTCAAAATGGCCATCAGGCCCTCAAAACTGACTGAGAGAGCATGACCTGTCCCCCGACTTGAAAAGGCTGGGAACCCCTGCTATAGGACTTTGTGGAAAACCAGTGCATTTGTCTTTCCATTCCTGTGAGGGTAGGATAAATGGCAATATATCCTTTGCCTATACTCTGAAGAAGTGTCACATTTTTCATTATTCTTATATCCTAGATAGAGGAGAAATCTCCAGGAAGAACTGGACTTTTCTCCAGGAAGAAATGGACAATACATTTATTAGAGTCAGCTGTGAATGTACAAAAACATTTGAGTTGACTAGAATGTTTTCATCAGTCTATGAGTTTGTCCTACCAAGTAGGGCAGTATAGAAATAATAATAATAATAATAATAATAATAATAATAATAATAATAATAATAATAATAATAATAATAATAATAATAATAATAATAATAGTAGTAGTAGTAGTAGTAGTAGTAGTAGTAGTTCCCAAAAGTGGGCCACATGCCTCACAGGGGGACAATTTACTTTGAAGGGGGGGCAATTAGAGCTTGTTTAGACCGAGTTGGTGGCCTTTTAGGCTTCCCCTATATGAATAATGTTCATTTTTTTAATAATAAGAATTATATGTCATGGGGGGAGGCATCACGGTTTTAGAGATGCTTAGGTGGGGCATGGCTAAAAAAAGGTTACACTGGGCGAGATGGTAAAAATCAGGACTGAAGGAAAAGGCACAATAGTACAAATATTTGCCTAGGTATCTTAAGTCATTGAAGCCAGCAGGCAAATTTAGTCTGAAGTTGGAAGATGGAGCTTGATGAATCAGAATTATCACATCACCTCTGGCAAAGCCCTCTGGGAAGGAGACAATATGGAGATTCTTCCCCCCCCCCCCCCTATAAAAATACTGTAATAGCAACATGTAGCCATTGGTGAAATTCATACGTTCCTTTGGAGGATTTAGGCAAAAGTAAAATCTCGAACCTCTGCTAATGAGCAATATTTATAATTGTTCACAATAATGGTAATTCCTATCTGTGGATTTTGGATTTTATTTTTTTCTTGTGAGTCAACAACGCCTTATTGTGTTTTGAACTGCTTTGAAATCAGGTTAATCTGGCTGGTATATGGGGTGAAGCCAGTCCTCCGGCTGAGCAGCAGAGTCAACTCCAGTTTCATTCTTGAAGAATTTAGCTGAGTTTCAGAAATGTTCCATTGTTTTGAAAATAAAATCGACATATGCCTTTAGTTAACTAAACCTGTCAGGATCCCAGGAGTAACTCACTAAAGTGGCTTTCAAGGCCTCTCAGAAAAGCTTTAGACCAGCCATGATTTTTAACTATCTACTTAAAGTAGCATTTTACATACTGATCAGATTAAATAGTGAAATGCCTGAACTCAATAGAATGGAACATCATGTCTTCTGATCCAAGGACTCTTCTTTGTCCTGTGTAACTGGAAGCACATTCCCTTGCACCACTGCAAAGCACTTACACACTCCAGCTAAATCCATGTACATACAGAATATTGTAGAAGGTATAAGATGGAGCAGTGTAGTCTCCTCCGTATCTCAAGTGGTAAGAAAACAAAGAACAGCAAATGCACTTGCACAGAATCCACCTCAGTTATGCTCACAACCCATAATCCTGTGTAACAGTGTTTCTGTACTTAGCTTTCAGCATTTTTCAAATATAGATACAGAATCCAGTTTCTTAAAAATCCTTAAAAGTTCCATTAGTTTCAGAATAACCTGTAGCCATATATATTGTATAGGTATATACAGGGGGCTGTTTTTGCTTAGTGGTTAAGATGCTGAACTTGATGACAGGAAGGTTGGCAGCTCAACAGTTTGAGACCCGAGTCTGCATGACAGAGTGGGCTCCTGTCTCTGTCCCAGCTCCTGCCAAACTAGCAGTTCGAAAGCAAGAATTGCTAGTAAATAGTTTGGTGGGAAGGTAAACAGCATTGAATGCACTCTGGTGTTGAGGCATGCCTGCCACATGTCCAGGGAAATGTCTACAGATACAGACAGTGTCCTTTGTCTATAAACAGAGATGAGCACTGAACCCTAGAGTTGGATACAACTGGCTTTCAAGCAAGGTTGACTTTTACCTTTACCTTCAAATAAATAAATAAATAAATAAATAAATAAATAAATGCACATTAAAAATGAATTCAGCTCTCTAAAAATGGTTTAGAACTCAGATGAAAAGTGTATTTCTAAATCTAGAAGATTCTGTTGCTTTTCTTTTTGGCTAAGCATCAGTGTGTTAAATCCAGTTGTTAGCCTCAATTACAGTAGACCAACAGAGTTTTTGTAAATATTGACTTACATAATAATAATAATATAATAATAATAATAATAATTTAGTGTGCTTCTTCAGAAAGTAAATACTTTTTAAAATGGGTATACTGTACTGTACAGTACTGTGAATAAAAACAGGTTTACTTTTTACTAATTCTTGTCAACTGAGAAATATGCCTTGCAAAACAAAAAGAAGAGAAAGAAGAAATGAGACACATCAAATCCCTATCACAATCATTATAGAGTGCATTTTACAGAATGCTAGTAAGACACAGATATCTTTTGAATTGGTATTGCTGTGTTTCTATTTTTCCAACAACGTATATATAATTTAAAGGCTTGGCATTTTTCCTGTTCAAGACTGCTGATTGATCCATCAATTTTGGCTGTGAAGGGAAAGGAAGGGCTGAAAAGGACTTGCTTCTCACCTCTACCCAGATGAACTAGATTGCCAGTGTAGTGTAGTGGGTACCCAATGTAGCATTGTTGTTGATAAGAGTCGGACTAGGACTGGGAGGCTTGGATTAGAATCCCTGCTCATCCATGGAAAGTCATGAGTGTACAGGTGTAGAACTGATCAAACCACCCCTTAAACATCACACTTATCTTGCAAACCCGACTTTCTATATGTTGGTTTTGACTTGAGGGCACATAGCATAAACTGTATCAGACATAAACTAGTTTGCCAGTAGTCATACCTATGCATGTTTAAGCCTAACAGAGGTCAGTGATGTCATTCCCTGGGTTTGAAGGAAAAGGGAAGGAAGGAGAATGATGGCAGAGTTTACATATCACAAAACAAAACAAAATAAAAAACACAGTAGCACTTTAAAGACTAACTGCTATATTTTTATTGTTAGCTTTCATGGATCAAGTCCACTTCATCAGACTGATGAAGTGGACTTGATCCATGAAAACTAACAATAAAAATATAGCAGTTAGTCTTTAAAGTGCTACTGTGTTTTTTATTTTATTTTATTTTGTTTTCTGAGATGCCTGAACCACAGACTAACACGGCTACTATTCCAAAGAGTTTACATAGAGCAGGTACACCCATACCTGCAAAACGGCTGGTCATATTTAAAAAAAAAAATACACCTGTTCCTGGCCAGAAAGGTTGTTGCTCAGAGATGCTTTGGTCTCCAATTAAGTCAGCAGTTTGAGACCAGAGTGCTGCATGATGGACTGAGCTCCCATCTCTGCCCCAGCTCCAGCTACCTAGTAGTTTGAAAGCAAGAAATTGCAAGTAGATAAATAGGTACCACTTCAGTGGGAAAGATAACAGCATTCTGTGCACTCTGGCATCTAATCATGCTTGCCACATGTCCACGGAAACGTCTGTAGATATAGACATTGCTGGCAATTTGGCTATAAACAGTGATGAGCACCCAAGGGCTACCTTTACCTATTAGGGCAACGAGAAACCGGTTTAGTTGCTCTTGCTCTGATGACATTCCGGAACGAAGTAACTAATTCAAAGGAAAACAGAGGGCGATGTATGTGTAAACTGAACTGGTATTATAAATTTGATTGTTGTCTGATATTGTTGTTTAGTGAATTTTGATGCTGTACTGACTTATATTACAGTATCTTTGATTATTTCTTAGAATGTTTTAATCTAATGTTTTGTAATTGTAACTGTTATTAGAGAAATATATTAATCTAATGTGTGTAATTGTAACTGTTAGTGGAGATATATATATATATTATATCCGATATTGTAATTTACTATGTGATATCTGTAATTGTAATTGTTTCTTCTGTAAGCCGCCCAGAGTCGCTCTGCGAGTGGGGCGGCATATAAGTCGAAAATACAAATACAAAATACAAATACAAAGGAAAAGAGCAGGGAGCTAATGTGGCTTGCCAAGGTCGCCCGGCTGGTCCAACGCTTCATCCGTGCCAAGTGTCGGGCGCTTGCCAAGGCAGGGTTGGTGCGGGCGCTGCGCGGGTCCACAGCCTGCCTTTCAGCTCCGCCGGGGAGGGAAGAGGCTGGGCACTCGCGATTGGCTCAGGCCCGAGAGAGAGAGAGAGGGAGGCGCCGTGGCCACGTTCACACGTGCCCAGGGATCGCGCGACATGGGAGCGAGTGGCCGGGAGCTGGTAGCTGAGCGCCAGAGAGTTGTGAGTGAACGGGCGATATATGGGGGGCGCCTTCTGGCTTTGACCCGGGTGGGGGTAAAACAGCTGTGCACACGGGGGGGGGGGGGGAGAAAGAAAAACAATGGGTGGACGGAGCCAAAAAAACCGGGAATTGTTATTAAATTGGGGCGCGCGGTCCTTGACAAAGGGTGGGGGGGCCGTGGACTTGGATGCAGGAGGGCGCGTGGAGGGGGAAAGCAAGATTGCCCCATGCTGCGCACAGGGAGTTGCTCTGTGGGATCGGGGGGGGGGGGGCGTGGGGGTTTTTTACAATCTGCTTGCACGGGATGGCGCTTGTGATTCTTTGTGGGGGCTCCCGTGCACGCCTATGTGTTCGCGGGGAGGAGCACCGCCCGGTCTTATTCTGCTCCTCGGCAGGATGGAAACCCCACCGGCCCTTGCAGGAGGATGGCAGCCGTAACCGTGGGCTTGGCCGCGTTTCCGGAGCGGAGAGAGTGGAAATTTCCTGCCTCGCTGCTCTGGAGCGCAGCCTTCTTGCGGCGGGTGCTGCGATTGGTGGAAGCCAGAAAAGGGGGGGCTAGTTTCCTCCGGGGCGAAGAAGGGGGGGCGGGTCGCTCTTGTGGCCTTGCGGGGGGGGCGGGGCTGGGTCTCCAAAGCTCAGGTTGCCCCTGGCAAGGAGGGGAGGAGGGAACCATGGCAAGGCAGACCACCCCGTGAAGAAGCTGGTCGCTCAGTGCTTTCGGGTTCCCCCGCCCCCCGTCCCAGACTGACGGTGGCCTCGGAAAAGCCCGTGCCTTTCGGCAGGAGGGAGAAATGGATGATGATGATGATGATGATGATGATGATGATGATGATGATGATGATGATGATGATGAACCCACTTTCTTCACAAAAGGGGGTCTTTGGAGCTCCGGCAGTCCATCTCTCTTCCCTGCCCAAGCTGTGGTTTTACACGGTCTCTCTACAAACCTGAGGTTCTTCTCTCTAGACTAGACCTTTTACATCATGGTACAGTATTCAGAATATCAGGTGGTTTGCAGTTTATTTTGTAAGTACAGTACATACAGTAAATGACATCCAAGCCCCCATAGCACCCTTTGCGATGGGGGCTTGAGTGCCGGGTTAAACAGGCGCCCGCCCGTTCAACCCGGCACCTAAGCCCCGATCGCAAAGGGTGCCTCGCGCATCAGCAGGGTGTTTGGGAAGGGTGTTGGGATCTTCCCCCGTACCCTTCCCAAACACCCTGCAGGCGCGTGCACGTCAGTGGGGATTTGGGAAGGGTACGGAGAAGATCCCCGTACCCTTTCCAAACACCCAGGTGATGCGCATGCACCGCAGGCAAAGTTAAGCGAAATACATTTCCCTATGGGAAATGTGTTTTGCTTAATGAATTACTCGCATAACGAGCAAGTGTGTGGAACGCGTTATGCGAGATATTACTGTAATTAATAATAATAATAATAATAATAATAATAATAATAATAATAATAATAATAATAATAATAATAATAATAATAATAATAATAATAATATGCCATAAATTATTCTGGGTTGAAAGGATTTTTTGCAGAAGAAACTCTGCTCAGGGAACGTCCAAATGAGGCTCCTTTCATGTCCCCAAGAGCTGGGACAGAGAGGCGCTCAATCCGTCATGCATTACCCGGGTTTTGAACTGCTGACTTACCAGCCTTTCAGCTAACAAGGCGAGCTTCTTAACCACTGAGCCACCACAGCCCCTTCCCATAATATATTGTGGATAGTGCACAAAAAAATTGAAAGGCCCAACACCTCCTCCAACACCACATCTCAAAGGCATCTATTCTGGTGTCAGATATGTTTCTTAAATATGAGTTCAAAAATGCAGGCTGCAAATGCCCCTTGGGGTTGTAGGCAGTGCTGGGCTCAAAAATGTTTACTACCACACTGTGGACGTGGTATGGTGGGCATGGTTAGAGGGAAAGCCCTGCGTTGCACGTGAATTAGGATTACTTTATTTCAAAACTTGGATGGACGGGGCCAGCCAGAATTTCGGTTCAAGAGAACTGGTTCAAGAGAACTGGTGCAAACCTGCTGATGCCCACCACTGGGTGTAAGGTAATGGTGAGGGGAGATAAATGCAGATTAATGGTGATCTTTTATTTGAAGGGTTGGAGATCCTACCAATGGCTACTGGAATAGAACTTGAAACCTACACTCCCCATGGGTGAGGCATTCCTTAAATGCATCTTATATCTTGAAAATCTTAATAGGCTACTGAAAGTGAGATGTGACTTAAAGGCAGGACCGTAGCCAGAATTAGCTCAGGAGCCCCCCACTCCCCAGCCCCACTCTAGCTACCGCCCTGCTTAAAGGCACATACAGTAAAACCTCGGCTAATGCTAAAACTTGGTTCCAGAAGTCTTAGTGTTATCTGATTTTTAATGTTATCCGATGCATGCATTGGATAATGTTAAAATCCTATGGGATGTATCGGATAATGTTAAAACTCCATAGAGATACATTGTAACCGGCACAGGCTTTAGTAAATGTTATCCAATGCATCGCATGGGATTTTAACATGCGATGCAATTTTTTTTTCAGATTGCTTAACGTTATGCGATGTTAGGGTTATCTGATGCAAATGTTATCCGAGGTATTATTGTAACTCATTTGAAATGTGGGATGTAGCTGTGAAGCATAGATGAGGTTTCTTCACATGCTTTACTTTTTATGTATATCAGAAAACAAAATAAAATAAACAAAATAAAAATAAAAAACACTGTAGCACTTTAAAGACTAACTGCTTTATTTTACTGTTTATGCTTTTCCTGCTGGCAAAAGCAGATTTCTGTCTGTGAGTCATTTTAGTGCATTTCTGTTTGCACTCTCTTTTAAAAGTGAACCAGGACTCCTCCATCCATAGTTTCAAAAGCCTGTACAGTACTTTGGAACCCAAGACAGAGTGTGGATTAGTGTATTGAAGATAAATAACAACAGCTCATTGATGGGGATGCTTTACTTTACTAATAATCACCATCATATCTAATGTGGTGCTTATAATGACGCAGGGCAGATTGTAATCTTCCAGGATCTGCTTCCTCTGCACCACCACCACCACCCCATAATCCAAAGATGTCAGCCATTTTCTGAAAGAAGGGTTTTGCTGTTAAGTGTGAAGGGGTGCTGGGAACTTATGTTCCAACTCTAGCTTGATCACTCCCAACCTTCCAGTGTAGTGCTGCAAGGGAAGAGTTACAGGCTGTTTGTGGGAAACACACTGTTCCGTTACCTAAGAAGTGCTGTTTGCCTGCCTATGCTTGAGGTAGATATGTAGCTGGCTGAGGATAGAATAGTCACCTCATTATAAGGGAAACATCATTTTAATACAGTAATACCTCGGATAACGCTAAAATTGTATAACGTTAAGTAATCTGGGGGGGGGAGATAATTGGATCAAATAACGTTAAGATCCTATGGGATGGATCGGATAACAACCGCTAAAGCCTGTGCGGTTACAATGTATCTCTATGGAGCTTTAACGTTATCCGGTCCATCCCCTAGGATTTTAAAATGGATTGGATAACACTAAAAATCGGATAACACCAAGACTTGTGGAACCAAGTCTTAGTGTTATCTGAAGTATTACTGTACCATTACTTTAGGTCAGGAGTTCCCAGCCTATGGTCCATGGCATCATTTCACGTGGCCCATGCCACTGCTGCCGCACCTGAAAGTGGACGCATTTACGTTAGCCGTAAAGTGTACCTGCGCATGCATAAACACCAAAGTGGGCACATTTACGACAGCCATAAATGTGCCTGCTTCTGGGCAGGGGTGTGGTCTGGCCCGCCCAGTTGTCCAGGAAGCATGGTTAGGCCTATGGCATAAAAAGGTTGGGAACCCCTGTTTTAGGTGGATTCAGAAGACCGTTATTGGAAGTAGAGGATTGTATGGGATAGGCTAGTTCACTAGTCAAGTGCCGGGTAGCCATTTCACCTAAGGGTGCAACAGGAAGAACCTGCTTACATGGATGAGATTTTGAGGGGATATGTTGGCCTAATTAGCATTGTCTCATGTGGAAAACTGCATGCATATACCTGCATGTACAGGTATATGAAAGGAACACCTCTTCTAACAAAATGCTCCTAACCATTTCCTGGTATTTCTACTTTTGCTTTTTTTTTAATGTGACACTTGGCAAATACATAATTTGTGTTTAATTTCTGCATTTTTCATTACGCTTAAGGTTTGGAACCCATTAAAGAAGTCACCATAGTAATTTAGCCCTTAGTCATGGCCTCATGAGATCATTTATTTATGACCCTGCCCTTTTTTTACTTTCTTCTTTTTTAGTCAGTACCACTGCCATATCTAAGAGGTGAGCCTGAGAAGTTTAAGAATGAAGAGTTAGTAAGACAGAATTTTCTTTCTTTAAAAAAAAGTTTATTGCAAAACTCAGTATTTGGTAGCACTTCCAGAGTTCACTAATTACAGTACAGAACTAGCAATCTTGCTACAACCTTGTTTAATTTTGGTTTTGGATCTGTTGTGCACACAGACGCACATGCTTTTGTTCATGCTAATGTGGTATATACATATGCAAGAAGTCATGCTGCAGTTAATTACCGATGCCATTATTTAGTAATGGAAATCCTTTAAAAAAGCATACAGTAGAACCTTGTTAATCTGCAGGACAGCTAGATTCCCCCATGTAACCTCTGGTGTTCCTTGGCAAGTTCAACTTCCACAAATGTATAGCAAAAGTACTGCATTTAGATCTTATGTTACTAAGGCATCATTAATTTTGCAATTATCATTGATTATACAGTATCTTTGCTGCTTTGCTAAAAGTATGTTGAACAATTAACAATGGTTTGCCTAATAAATAAATAAATAACAGTTTTACAAACACAAGCATCGTTTTTGTTTATTCATTCATTAACAGAAAAAACTAACCACCACCTTTTAAATGTGTCTCTTCTAGTTACTGCTACAATTTATCAAGGTTCTGCTGTACATGATAAAGTGCTGAAACTATACCAAGAATACTAAACTGCAACATATGATCTCCATAGTTTTCAGGCAGCAAGGGAAGGTGGATTGTTGAAATTGCTCTGATGCAAGAACACTCTTTTCTGTGTCTGAGGCATCAAAATTCTCTGAATTGAAAAGACTTTTGTGGAGGAACGAACGAAACATTCAATATTCTTAAGATTGTAACCGAGTATTTTGATATTAACAACCTTAAACTCACCAGTATGTTGCATCTTCATTGAAGAGCCTGAGTTCTGCTCCCATTGAAATTTAAGGATTTTTAAGAATGGATACAAGTTTATATTTTTAAAAACCCACAGAGGTTTAAGGAAGAAAAATAAAAAACCAAATTGTCCTGCATTTTTGTTTGGTAATCCACAAATATCTTCACAGAGCAGTTGTTGTACAATGCCACTCCCACTGAAATATGGAGATACTTCTTAATTTGTACTGTGTGTATTCAGAACCAAAACAGACCTTTTAACGTTCTTATTTTGACCCCCTGAGTTGTCTGCTGACAAAAAGATGCATAAAAATGGGGCTAGAAAGCTCATGTCATCTTTGAGAGCTATCTGTTAAAAGTGAGTGAATAGCTAACATGTTGCCATCTTCTGGAATTCCCTTTCTTTACATATAATTCCTGGTGGTAATGTATGGTTGTGAGAGCTGGACCAATAGGAAAGCTGAGCGTAGAAGAATAGACGCCTTTGGAATGTGGTGTTGGGGGAGAGTTTTGAGAGTCCCCTGGACATCGAGGAGAACAAATAGGTTGATTCTAGAAGAAATCAACCCTGTCTGCTCCTTAGAAGGTCAAATAGTAAAGATGAAGCTAAAGTACTTTGGACATCAAATGAGAAGATAGGGTTCACTTGAGAAAGCCTTGATGCTGGAAAGGGTGGAGGACAAAAGAAGAAGGGGGCAGCCAAAAATGAGATGGCTAGATGGTATTGTAGAGACAATGGGCACAGAGTCGGCAGGTTGAGGGGGATGGTGGAGGACAGAGGTGCCTGGAGGGCAATGGTCCATGGGGTCGCAAATGGTTGGAATCAACTGTGCGACTGAACAACAAAACAAAACAACAAAATGAGAGGAGGGTGGAGCCATTTGTGTTTCATTTGTGCTTCCCTGGACTCAGTGATAAAATGCTTAAGTTCTGTGCTACCATTGGAGGCCTGTGACAGCAGTTGGGTACTCTTCTAATATTGTAAAATTGAAAACTGCTGTAAATGGACACAGTCAAACCTTCCTTGATGAATGCCTTGCTTAGCAAAACCTCACATAATGAGCGGGCATTTCAAAAAGTGATCCGACTCGCATAACGAAATTTTTCGATATGCAAGTTGGACTTTTCCTATGGAAAAACTTCCATAACGAACATTTCTATGGGAAAAACTTGCATAATGAAAAATTTTCGCTATACGAGTTTTTCCATAGGAATTTTCACTATGCGAAAAAAACTCGCATAGCGAGCAGCCTCGCAGAACGAAATATTTTCGTTATGTGAGGTTTGACTGTACTTTTATTTCCCTTAATGGAAAGTTTTGCTTTACCCAGTTAGGTTCTCTGCTGTGATTTTTGCTTTGATTTGACCAGAATGGAAAGTATACAATATATTTAAGAGTCCAAGGTACATACATTTGATCCATAGATAATAATTTCCAAGTGGGCTCACAGCCAAGTGGAAATTACATGGAGTTAAAGACTGAGGCAGCTGTTTGTACAGTTTGACCAGCCATGGTGTCATGCACAACCTCTTTATGGAGGCACCTATGCATTCAGTCACTGCTTCCGTCTGATTAAGGGAGAACCCTGTACATTCCCATGGATTATGGCAGGGGAATAAGACATAAGAACACCACCACCCCCCCGGAAAATGCACAACTTCTCTTTCTCGGTTGATACAAAACTAGCTCAAGTCTATGGTGAAATTCTGATTCAATACAGCAATAGACATTGTAAAAAAAAAAAGCCTTATCTTGAAATTTCACATGCCCAATTTGTGAAAGTATTTAACTGTAGACCCTTCTGCTACATATATGATCTTATTAGAATACCTAACATGCTTGAAATGTTTCACTGGATCGAGAGTTAAGCAAGAGTCCTACCTCCAGGGTATAACCAGATGGATTACAATCCAGTTCTTTAGGGGACTATTCTAGACCAGATTGTGTGTGGTTTAAAAAAAAAGTTTGTTTCTTAACCCCAATGAATTTAGAACAGGCATAGATAGCAATACATCTGCACTTGTTAAAAACCCTCAGGAGTTTACAATATGCATTGAAGAAGCTGCCGGGGAAAGTTTAAAAACAAAAACAAAACAAATTTGACCCAGCTCCCAGGCACCCTTTAACGCTCTTAAAAATTAACATGATCTTGTTGTATTGATTTTTCAATTGCCCTAAGTGGAATCAAAGTATTTAATAGTGTACTCCTATACATGTCTACTTAAGAAGTTTGTCCCACTAAGCTCAGTGGCACTTACTCCAAGGTAGGTCAATACAGGATTGAAGTCTAAAATGGTAATAATTTTAATCTGGAGTAAAATGTATGCAAGGAATACCTAACTAATAACTGGCCATAAAATTATTACTGGTGCCCTCCAACCTCCCAGCATTTAAGAAGTTAAAGCAAGGGGTTTTTAATAAATAAATAAATAAATCTGGTAGTTCTAGTTATGTGACCCATACCATATTTAACTTTACCATAACCACTGGTTTTGTCCCATCATTTAGAACTGATAAGAGAATTTGTGTTTTGCCTGTAACCCATTAGGAATATGAGAATTTGAATCACTTCATGCTAGGAAGGAATGTGCAATGGCACTTAGCATTTCAGATGTTTACAAAAAGTTACATTAATGTCTAAAAAGAGTGGTAGTGTCTGTTCACATTTGTGATTTTGCATTCCCTTTAAGCTATAGTTTTCAGAAGGTGGATCAGATGACTTGCTTTATGCCCCAGTTTTTAAACATGGTATACATTTCAAGATTCAAGCAGTGGAGTCACCACTTCTTACAGAATCCTCATGTTTGCAAAGGTCAGGTTCTATAAAGTCATCCGGTACATCTTGCAAAGGTGCCGACACAATCTCTTGTACTGCTTCCTTCTTCCTTTTACGCTGTAGCTTCTTGGAAGGCCTCACCAATGAAAGGAATACAGCTGCGAGCAGCATGCCAGCAGCACAGGAATAGAATGCAGAGCTATAGTTCTTTGTGGTATCCACTAGCAAACCTGGAGTGGGAGAAGAAATATTGAACGCGTTAAAAACTTTGTTATATAACTAGCCTGTATCATCCTTTTGTCAGCCTTCTTTAATACTTTTACCTTTTCAGATTTATCCTTTCAAATCCATGTTTAGAGTACCAGACAGATCTTTCCCCAGACAGAAAAATAAAAATCTGGAAGTTAATAAACGCCTTCTTGAAAGAAAAGCCATGTAAGGATTATTCTACTACTGTATATTAGAAATGTTTCCCTTTAAACCAGTGTTTCCCAATTTAGGGTTTTGGACTTCAATTCCCAGAAGCCTAAGTCAGTACATTGGCTGATCAATGCTTTGGGGAATTGACTTTAGGATTCTGGAAATTGAAGTCCAAAAAAACCAAAGGTTGGCAAGCACAGCTTTAAACTCTTGTTATGCAATATCCCTGAATGTGTACTGTATGGTTGTATGCATGTTAAGGATCAGTTAGATTATGTGTAAATATATTTGGAAATTGCAAAGTACACAAAAAGAACATGCGTACCATCTTGAACTCCTTGTAGGACAGAAGGATGGAAATACAGTAATACGTCGGATAACGATTGCATCGGATAACACTAGAATCGATAGCGATGCAAGTTTTTTGGAAAAAACTTGCATGGGATGATTCTGGATAACGATTCATAGCGTTATCTGAGGCAATCATCTGGGGGGGGGAGGGTGGATTGGGTAGAACATCTACCCAATCCACCACCACTCCAGTGATGGATTGCTATGGGGGTGGTGCATTGGTTCGAATCCAGCACCCCTGTAGCGATTAAACTAGGGTCAGGGAAAAGTTCCTCTGACCTGTTTCATTGCTACAGGGACAAACCGTGCGGTTTGTCCCTGACGTCAGGGCTTTTTTTTCATTCATTTCATTTTTTTAAGCGTTGTTTGATGCATGCATCAGACAACACTAAAAACTGGATAACGACATGACTTGTGGAACGAAGTCATAATGTTATCCAATGTACTATTGTAATTTTAAAATTTTTAATGCAGTGTTCAAGGCTAAAAATAATAGTATATTGCCTTTTTAAAGTCCTCCTGCTTGTGAAGATCAAAGATTTTGTTCCCTTCCTTATTCTTAAAACTGTTTTCTGTTTGAAACAAAAATAATAGTATATAGTAATCCTACAAACCAGAGATTTGGATTGGTGTTGGAAACCTGGTTTCAAATATTATTTCAGTCCAAGTTGTGTCCTTTGACAGTCACTGCCCTGCCCGTTTAAGCTCCCTACTGTAAAACAGGAATAGCAGTAATCTGCCTTATGTAGTTTTGAGGGGTAAAACATAGATTGTGAATTGCTTTGTAAGTTAGGAGCAAACAGTGCCAGCTGACAATTTTTTTTTCTTTTGGTCCCAATAATAGTGTGTGAGTCACTTCATGGCAAGCTGGGATCCACCTTAAACAAATTCACACCAATGGTATTTTGCTGCCTCAGGAAAAAATGCATTCTTGGATCCTGCATCGAGATAGCTTGGAAGACTGTGCTTACAGTATCTGAATGCCTACTGTAGATAAAGTACTGTGGAGATGTATATTTACAGATTTCTGTAAATTGCTTAAACCTGTTTCATCTTGGTTTAAGATGACAGGCTTAGTCATTGAGTTAAGATTTTTAAAGAAGCTGAAGACACTCAAAGAGGGTTTGGAAATGTGCTACTCATGTTGAAGCTGCAGCTGCCACCTCTTGCTCACCTCCCCGTCACTGTGAGAAATATTCCCAACTTCCTTCTGTTGCCTCAAAATATATTTGTCTCTTCATGCTGTTCTCAGCCTACCCTAGTCATTTGGAAGCACTTGTTCCATTGCCTGGTTCTTCCTTCCTAGCACCTGCTGTCACTAAACTAACCACTGATAATAAACATTAGTAATAAGAGTGAACCACTGAGGGTATTGCTTTGATATGACTCAGTTTTACCTGCAAGGGGTGGTCCAGCCAACCCTGATAAACTTTGAATAAATATGTAGACCCCTGCAGCAGATGCCATCTTCTCAATGCCAACCACGTCGTCGTCTGCCAACATAGGAATGTGCGTGCCTGCTACAGTCCCAAGCATGAACCCGAAGAAACTGCTGCACATCATTAGTCCCCAAAATTCATAAGCAAAAGGGAAGGCAAAAAGGGCAATGACCAGCAGAATGACAGAGATTAGTTCAATGTAAATTTTGCGGATCGGCTTTCTGTTGAGGACCCAACCAGCACTGATTCTCCCAAAGACCTCAGCAATTGCCATCGCTGAAAGGATGTATGCTGAGCGATCCTTATCAATGCTGAGGCTCATGCTGAGAGGAATTATATAGAGGGAAGGAGCAAAAAATCCCAGCGTGGCAAATAAACCAAACAGTGCATAGCAAATAAAGCTGTACTCTTTCATCACAGAAAAGTCTATGAGTTGGATTTTTGGTTCCTTGGGTGGAATGCTAATAACTTCTATGAGCATCTCTGTGTTTTCCTTTGGTTCTTCACTTTTCAGTTCTAATTTGGCATCTCCAGGTGTTCTGTGAGGTGAGGTAGGTAGTTCTACACCTGAGTCAATGGAATCTATTGAGGTGCGTGTCTGTTCATTTTCAAGCATGTACTTTGTTTCTTTTTGCTCTTCCACTGGTGGTATTTTCACTACTTCCTGTGGTTTGACGATGATGATGGGTCGTAACACTGATCCGCAGACAACAGTTCCAAGCTGCAGCAGCCCAACAAACAAGAGGCTGTATCTCCAACCAATGTGTTCCTTCATAGCAGTGATAGCTACAAAATAGAAGAAAGTTTTAAAAAGAACCAATTAGTGGAAGCATAAGCTCTAATTTGTGTTGGTAAAATTTATAAAATTCAACTTGAAAGGTTGTGTCATGAATTAGTTGCGGGGCTGTGGTGGCTTAGTGGTTTAGATGCTGAAATTGATGGCTGCAAGGTCAGGAGTTCAAGACACAAATGCTGCACAATAGAGTGAGCTCTTGTCTCCATCCCAGCTCCTACCAACCTAGCAGTTTGAAAGCAAGAAATTGCAAGTAGATAAACAGGTACCACTTCAGTGGGAAAAGTAAACCACGTTCTTTGCACTCCAGTGTCTAGTCATGCCTGCCACATGTTTGCAGAAAAGTGTGCAGATGTAGATAGCACTGGCTGGCTATAAACAGATGAGCACTGAACCCTAGAGTTGAATAGAACTGGCTTTTGAGCAAGGGCACATTTACCTTACATGAATTAGTTAAAATAAGTATATGGGGCAGGTTTGCTGCACTCAGGCTCAATTACCTTGAGTGAAACTAGCAATGAGAGAAGCCAGCCCCAAGCTGTAAAAAGATATCATATAGAGTAGGTTTTGAACTCTATAAGGCTGCTTCAATGTTCAAGTAAATCACACTGCGTTTGCAAAGCATGCAGTTACCCACATTTGCTGTGCAGAAAGATTATGGGATGAGGATAGGAGGTATCAATGCAGTCCCATAGCTTGTCTGGGGGATTCCTAAATATACTCTACTTTCCCAACAATATTGATAGTTTATGAAGAAAAAGCATATATTGTATCGTCAGTCAAAAGTATGAGTTAAATGCCCACCAATAGTTAACCAGACTTTCCCTTAATTTAGTATAAATGAGGACAAATAAAGGCAAAATATATTCCAACTTGGAAAAGTACTGGTAGAAAATATATGTCCTCTTAGTGTGTTATAGTGGTCTTAGTGGAATCTGAGTAGCCTTGATGCAGTTCATCCTTCCAAAAGCCCAGGGTTTTCTTGGCACATAACCCCCATATAAGCATTATGTCTTTGCACCTGTGACTGCTGCTAAGTTTTATTTTTAGCTTGGAAGATCTATATCAGGTCTCACCTGCTTGTGCATAAGGTCAGTATGCTATGCAGAGATGGTAAAAATAGTGACACAGTGGTCTGAGTTTACAATAACCAAGGGAACAGATATAATTACAACGGAGGGGGGCGAATCTCCTTTGCAAGCAATACAGTCAAACCTCGCATAAAGAGCATTTCGCTTAAAGAGTAACTCATATAAAGAGCAGAATTTTCTCTGAATGGTCGCTTCGCTTAACAAATAAGACCAAACAAAACTCACTTAACAAATAAATCGGGGTTCACAATCCCCCCCACAATTGGTCACTTACAATGGTGTTTCACTTAAAGAGCAAACTTGCTTAAAGAGCAATCCTGTGGAACACATTATGCTCTTTAAGCGAGGTACAACTGTACCTTTTCTACATGTATCAGAAGCCATGGATATTCTGGGCAATACTTGGAGTTCCCTTCCTCTGCCAGGCTCTTTTGCAACTGAATCCACACCTCTCACTATCACTTTCCAGTTAACAGATGTTTCTGGGATTCACCAAGAGAGAAGACTTCAGTGCTTGGAGACTAATGATGAAAGACCTCTGGCTCTAGCTAAAAAAATAAAATCTCAACCCTTGACCTATATTTTGCCAAATTTTCTGAAACACGGAATGGGTGTTTAGTGAAGGCGACAGACAGCTGCTCCCTTTAGCCATGTGCCAAAATGTAATGTTCAATATGTTTGTGGTGTGCTAAGTTTCAGAATTAAGAGCACAGACAGTTCAGCTCACTAGAAGGCACATATTTAACGCCTTGTGAAGGATCACAGCCTCTAGGAATCTAGTTTGGAAGAGTGGTAACAACAGAAAGCAATAGGCTGTTCACTTGGCAATTTTTCTCATTTAATTGTTTTGGGCTTTTTTTGTTCTTATTAGTTGTTGTTTGGGTAAAGCCAGAACTGATCTGATCTGCAAGGATCTGGCTTTTAATAAGGAGCAGAACCATAGTAATCCAAAATCAGAGGATTTTTAATTTGGGAGCAAATCCACTGAAGCTAATTTCTATGCTGAAAACTCCTTACGGAAGACAGTTGAAATTTATCAAATATTTGTGCATGAATAAATGTTGATATGCTCATATAGAACCATGGAATCAAATGAGCTAAGGAAAGAGAAAAGATCTAAGTCAAGGATAGATAAGTCTGGCCTGGAGACCAAATAGAGCCCAGGTATATGGTATCTCTGTTGGGCAGGTGAAACCTTTTACCTCGAATGAGAAGCTCACCTTACCTTATACTTGCAATACAGAGAGTGGCAGCTTTTAAAAAGCCACTATTAGGGTTTACCCTGCTTGGAAAATAAGTCATCATCTTTCCCAGTGAAATGGAAACACAGAATCCCACCCTACCCCCATCCCACTGTTAGTTCCAAGAGAGGCTTTTTAAAAGCCTTAATAAAGCACACAGCATGTACCCGTAGTTCTCACTCTGCAGCCCTCTTTGGAAATCGCTGCCTTTATATTTTTTCAAAGTCTTAACTGCCCAGGCAGAATATTTTTAGTAACGGGAAAGTGTGTAAGTGTGTGTGTGAGAGAGAGAGGGAGGGAGGGAGACAATACGTGTGGTAGCTCCATCCTAGTGCTAACATGGGTCCCCCAGCATGATGTAACTCATCCCCCTGTCTGAAAAAGGCTTCTCTACCCCATCATAGGAAACATGCTTCAGTACCTGGTGCAAAACCGAAGACAGCAAAGCATTCTCCTGTAGAAGCCACTGCGGTAACTAATGAGCGCCTTTTATCGAAGTACTGTGACAGTATGGTGACAGTTGGGAGAAATGTAAGGCAGTATCCTAAGCCTGTTAATAAATGTCAAACAAACATCATTAGTCAGAAAATATGCTGCTATTAAACTATAGCTCTTGCAATTACTTGCTATAACCATAAAATCCACTGCTTTGCCCCTAGAGCTCTGGGACACTTAGTTTATCTCTCATGAACAGCTTGTGCCATTTTAAAAAAAATTATTGGCCTGTACTGTGGCAGGTGTCTTAGTAATATCTCAATGTATGCTTTGACAATGAGGAATAAGGTTTGTTAATGCAGTTCTATTTATTATGCGGTTACTAATATCTAGGGCAAGGATTCTCAGTCTGCGGCCTGTGGGCCGGATGCAGCCTGCGGCACCATTTCATGTCCGTCCGTCCCGTCCCCCCCCGGTCGCTACCACACCAGGAAGTGCCATGTGCTGGAGGAAGGGCAAAATGGCCATCTGGCTCCCAAAGCAGTCTGAGGGAGCATGACTCGGCCCCCGGCTTTAAAAAATTGAGAACTCTTGATCTAGGGTCATGCAACAAAACCAGGTAGCTCCACAAAATCCAGACTGCTTCTGGCCCTGAATGAAAACGTTTATTTATGTAGTGAAGATATGACATACAATTGTTTAAGAAATAGTTGGGACACACAACTCACCTGAGACTATGCCAATTGAAATGTACATTTCGACAACACCGCGTGCAAAGGAGGCTGCTACCATTCCAGTACTGATCAGTAGCCCTCCAACCATCACAACCAACCGGTGACCAAAACGATTAGATAGTACTGTCGAAAGAGGAGCTGCAAACAGAGAAATTATTATTATTTTCCTGTACCTTTCTTGGGCAGCAGTGTTGCAATGAGACACTTTACTGGCCTTTTGCAACATATGGTAATTTACTTGATATATGAGGAACAATGTTAATATTTAAGAACACCCAAGATGATGCTGTTCTCTCCCCCTCTGAACTTTGTGTTAAACAAAACATAAACATGGGGAGATGTAGATAATTCTAGCAATTAAAAATAAGTTGTTGCTGATTTTTGCTTAATTTCGGATAATTAAAAACAAAATGAAATCCCAAGTACAGTAATACCTCGGATAACGCTAAAATCGCATAACATTAAGTAATCTGGGGAGGAGAATTGGATCCAATAACGTTAAGGTCCTATGGGATGTATCGGATAACAACCGCTAAAGCCTGTGTGGTTACAATGTATCTCTATGGATCCCATAGGATTTTAACATGCATCGGATAACACTAAAAATCAGATAACACCAAGACTTGTGGAACCAGGTTTTAATGTTATCCGAGGTTTTACTGTATATCGGATAACACTAAAAATCGGATAACACCAAGACTTGTGGAACCAAGTCTTAGCGTTATACGAGGTATTACTGTAGTTACATATCAAATGATATTTTCTCCCACAAAGTCTCATTTTAAGCCATCGCATATAGCAGGTGCTATATATGCCTATGTGCATGTATGTACACAAACAAGAGAGATGGTTAACAACTATGTGTTGGAAACAAGCCCTCATTATTCAGGAATATTTTTCCAGAGTTATTTCCTTAAGAAGAGCTGGTTTGTTTGAATTATCTCACTTGGGATAAACAATAACAAACATCCATTGTCAGAAACATTTCCTGCTCTAAACATATTGAAGTTGGCAACTCTATGTAGTTCTCACACATTACAATGGACTTGGAGCAGACCAAGAAATGGGCTGTGTCTCAACAACTCATGTGATGTGCATCTCTCATTGCTCTTCTCAGTCTTTTTTATTTATTTCCTTGCCTTTCTAACAATCTGTTTCTTCTCAAAGATTTCCTTTCCCCCATTTTCATTCTAGTAAAATTACATATCCATGCCACTCAAGATTTGCTGTTTTAATGTGAGACATGGGTAGAAACTGCTGAAAGTAACTGTCCTTGTGACATCATAGAGCACTATTTTTAATGGATTCGGGCACAGAGCATGTCCAGAGTGCCCCTCACAAGGCTGTCTGGATTCACTCACTTTCAGGTCCAAACACACAGTTGACACTTTTGCTGTGTGGTGAAATGAATGACAGTTCTAATGAGGGGCAGGGAAACTGTTTATTTCCCCCCTCTCCTAGCCAATTGTTAGGACTGTGGTGGCTTAGTGGTAAAGATGCAGAGCTTGATGACTGGAAAGTTGGCAGATCAGTAGTTCGAGACCAGATTGCTGCATGACAGAGTGAGCTCCCATTATCTGCCCCAGCTCCTGCCAACCAAGCAGTTCAAAAACAAGAAATTGGAAGTAGATAAACAGGTATTGCTTTAGCAGGGAAGGTAACAGTGTTCCTTGTGTTCTGGGGTCTAATCATGCCTGCCTCATGACCATGGAAACATCTGCAAATACAGACAGGGCCAGCTCTTTGGCTGTAAATGGAGATGAGCACCGTCCCCTAGAGCTGGCTTTTGAGCAAGGAGACCTTTACTGTTACCTTACTTAGCTAATCGTTGTAGCACTGAATTACATAGAAGAGTAAGAAAAGATTTTGATTTGTGATAAATGAGAAAAATAGATACTTTTATGCTCCCATCCAAGCCAGTGTTACAGTGATCAGCTGGGGGGGGGGGGGAAATAAACAGTACCCCCGCCCCCCTTGTAGAATCATCATCCACTTCACCACATAGGCAAGAGGAGCAGGGGAACTGTTTAACCGCAACTCATTGGCTCTGTTAGCATACTGGATGTTTTGCCTGGAAGCAGCCTTTCAGCACCCAGCCTCCCTTATATGCCCTTCCTGACATCCAGGGGTACTGGGAATGGCCTATATTTTGGTGCTGAACTGCTGATAGGAGTTAAAAAAAGAAGTGCTCGGGGACAGTGGTGGCCTGCTGCCGGTTCGGACCGGTTCAATTGAACCGGTAGCAGAAATCCGGAGGGGGTTGCCAGGGGGTAGTAAACCCCAGGTGACCGGTTCAGTTGCCTCTCTGGCCACCCTCCGGATTGCTTTTCAAGGCAGCCCAAAATGGCTGCTCGGAAGTGTGCGTGCGTCAAAACTCCATTTGATGCATGCACACTGAAAAATAGAAGTGTGCATGTGTCAAATGGACTGCATGTGCACTTCCGAGCAGCCATTTTGGGCTGCCCAGAAAGGGCGCAGTGGCTGGAGGAGTGGCGGTGGCCTTTCCTTGGTGCACCGCCGGGCCGGGCCAGGCTGTGCTGCTGGGCTGGGCCAGTCCAGGCCACACTGCCAGTCCGCCGCTGTTCCTGCCTGCCTGCTGCTCCCCAACCAGGATAAGTGACGGGTTTGTGTTTGGGGTGGGTGGGTTGAGGTGTGTGTGTTTTATGTAGTGTGTTTTTATGTGTATTTAATGTCTATTTTAATTTGTATTTTAATGTGTTTTTATTTCTATTTTTATGTGTACTGTATTTTTATTTATTTTTTCTTTGGCTCCCCCCACAACGTCATGATGTCAGCTCCGCCCATGACATCATGATGTTGGCTCTGCCCACAGTGTGGTAGCAAAAATTTTGACAGCCCACCACTGCTTGGGGAGGTTGCAGTGGTCCGGGGTCCATGAAATCTGAACACATGGGAGTCCAAACTGACCTTTGACAGTTCAAAAGGGTGAACTAAATGCCTGTCTGGACAGGCTCACAGGATCAGGAAGTTAGGAAGCCTTAATTAAAATTCAAGATCTGCTGATTGCTCACCTGTAAATGTTAGTACAAAAACACATATTGAGATTATCCAAGATATCCTGGTATTGGTTTCTTTAAAACTTTCCACTAAATCTGTAAAGAAGACTCCAAAAGACTTAATAATTCCATATGTCAGGGCCTCGATAAAGAAGAAGGCAAAGGCCACAATCCAGCCCCATCCTCCATCAGGCACTTTAGTATAAACATTTGGACCAATCCATGGCATTCTTGTTGCTTTGACCGTCATCTTTGATCTGGAAAATAAGAGGAAGGGAAGGGATTATCAAACCATCTTCTAAGCTTTTGCCCTAAACACATTCTGCTGAGAAACACAACTGATGAACTTACTGAGGCTTCCTAGTAAATATACAGTTGTACTTGACTGTAAAAAGTAGCTGTGTTGTCATAGGATAGTGTGAAAGCAACAAACTTTATTTGATTGCTGCTTCATGATTAATGCAGTATCCCAAAACAAATTTCTCCTTTTATGTTCAGATTGGACTAGTTGAATTAAGGACCAGAAAAAAATCACTTACTCATAAGACTAACTGTTCCCATTTAGCAATTAAGGAACAGTCATCAATAGTACAACACAATTATGTGAAAAAACCATGATAAATCCAAAGGGCTTGTGAAACACTGTAGAAAGATAGTTCAGAATTTGTAATTTTGGACTGTATTTGCTGCTAATTAGAACGAACGGATATACTTTTTAGAGTTCTGTTGTTGCTATCAGACAGTTCCATATGTATTCTCTGTCACTGAAAATCTATGTAAAGTATCAACAGGATGAGTTTGCATATTCTTGTTTTTAAAATAATAACCACGATGGCCTGGGAGCTTAAAGTGCATTCAAGCAGCTTGGTCAATAACTTTGACTGTACGACCTAGTTCACTGTACAGTATTCTGAAACATCAAAACTAGCAGACTTGTATGGGGAAACTCTTTTAAATAGCAAATGTTTGTTTGAATCCAGTACATTGCCCTCTAGAGGGTCTTAGAATTACAAGTATGTTTTACATGTTCTCCAATCTTTTGATGTAACATCTTGCTACAAATAAACAGTTATTGTACCACTGTGCAAACATATCCTTTACAGTGGAAGCTCAAGTATTTCAAATTCTAGGAAATTTCTTATAACTACAGTATTTTTAATCACATACTGACTGTTTTTATGCTCAAGTAGTCAGAGTCCCACCAAGATGGTAACTTGACACACACTGTAGGACTTTAATGGCGAACCTTGGCATTCCAGATGTCCTTGGAATTAAATTCCCAGAAGCCCAAGCCCCAGTACAGGCGCGTTTTACTTCTGCTTCCAGGAGTGACGAGGGCGGTGCGGGACAGATGAATCGCAGTAAACCCATTTGTGCAGATTCTTGAGGGCTTGGGCTTCTGGGAATTGAAGTCCAAGAACATCTGGAGTGCCAAGGTTTGCCGTCACAGCTCTAGGATCTCATTATTTCATACTGCAGATGTCATGTAAATTAACTAGATTTTAATTTTTTTTAATGATCTGTGATTTTTCCATGTTTCTTCATGACCTTTTGTAATCTGCCCTGAGTCGCCTACGCGAGTAGGGCAGAATAGAAATTTGAAGAAATAAATAAATTAAATAAATAAACTAACATTCTGCAGTTTTGTATTTAGCCATGCTAGGATAAGAAAGAGGAGTAATAATTATTAATGAAATTAGAGTCTTCATTAAAGCAGTACCATGGACAAATATGACCTATGAGGCAATTTTGTTGCTCCCTGGATAGTTTATATAGGTTGCACCTCCTAAAGTAGCAAATTGTTCCTCACTGACTGTGATGCATCTTGAAACAGCAAAAGTAAAAATGCATCAGCCTAGAAGTTTTTCATAATATGAAAAACAAATTAAATACAGTATTGCAAATGATTTTGAGCATTTGGCCACTCTGTCATAGATTCTGAAAAAAACTGAAGGCGAGAGGTTCCCTGTCTTAGTACTCCTTGTATGTATAACAGAGTAAACAAAACAAAACACCAAAAACATTGTGACTCCTTAAAGACTACTATATTTTAATGTTAGCTTTAGTAGATCAAGTCCACTGATTGGACAGACCAACACTGTAAATTTGTTCTATATACTGTATAGTCTTCTAGGGACAAAGACCTTACTGTGAACATTAAAGCCAGCACTCCTCTTAGCTATTTCTGTACCCATCTGTATGTATATCTCTGTGTGTCTGTATCAGATTTGCCCTTTTGAATTATTTAAGAAACATCTGCATGTCTTAGAAGGGGAAATTCCTAAGTTGTTGTTGTCATCACTCGTTACATGTAGTTCCATGTATAAGTGATTCACATTTAACTAGATGCGATATGTAATTCTGTACGTATAATGCAGGGGTTCCCAACCTTTTCAAACCAGAGACCAGGTCATGTTCTCTCATCAGCTTCAAGGGCCAGATGGCCATTTTGCTGTGCCTGTATGATGGGTGTGTGTGTGTGTGGCCATTTTGTCCCAATAGCTTCAAAGGGGCAGCCATTTTGTTTCTCAAATGCCCTTGGAGGGGCACATGACATAGCACCATGGATTGGATCTGGCCCATGGGCCATTGGTTGGGAACTCCTGGTAGCAACTACCTTAGAGCTATCTCCTAGTAGGCATGTTTAAGAGTGGGTAATTTTAGCAATAGCAAACTTGTATAGCATGCAATAGTCCTTAGAGCACTCTCTGGGAAGCTCACAGGGTGTTTAGCATTTTGCCCAGCAAGTTGGATATTCATCTCACCCTTTAAAATAAAACCCACTAGAAAGTGATTTTACATCAAGTAGTGGATGAAACATGGGATATCATTAAGAATTATAGAATGGAGACTTTCCCCCAGTTTAATTGGCAAGCAACAGAGTAAAGGAAGACTGCCTTTTTACCCATTCATGAAATTCAAAGAAAAGGCAATGAAATGGTACCTTGGAGATCACTGGATACAAAGATATTATATAAACATTGAAAATAAGTAAATAGCATGCACACATAGTTAAGTTTATATACAAAATATACTTTAGCTAGAAACATCAATTATTATTTATAGTAAGCCCTGCAATGCGCAGGTGCTTATGAAACCACAGGACTAGACAGTCTATTTATTCCCCATTTGTCTCATGTTTCGAGGAATCCAAATCAGTTTTATAAATGCTGTGGGGGTAAAAAAAACAAAATGGTATATTGCAAACTTGATCAACTAAAACCATTCTTGATATTTTTTTTAAAAAAAAAACATGTCAAGTGATCTGCTAGGATTCAAATCTCCCTTCCTCAAATGGATGAGTTTTTCTGAATGGGCAGGAGGGGGGGGGGAGGAATCTAAATCAAATCCTAGGCTGTATCTGCCATATGGTTTTTCCTGTTTTTTGTACTGAGCTTGGCCACACAATGAATACACATCCTATGTGCCTTGAGGCATCTGTAGGACTGATCCGATCCTGAGCAAATCCCCTCTGTAATCTCAATGGCACAGGACAAGCTCTGATACCAGTTTGATCCAGTTTCTGCAAAGTCTGCAAAGTGTGCTGTGGGTCCTGTCCAAGGTACTCTACGTCAACCAAATACTGTACAGTACTGTACTTGATGCATTTTAACTTAAGCCCTCTACTTCTGTTGCTCAAGATTCGTTTGCAGCAGGGGAGAGGGGATTTTAAGCAACATATGAAGTGAAGGTGCTTGTTGAATTAGGATTAAGAAACCTGGGAGACTTTTGGTGGTCATGTTGCATCATGCAGTTATCCTCAATCTGGTTTTAAGTGCCTTGATCCCCAATTTTAATGCAGATCTCAAGCTTTGATGATAATGATAATAATGATAATAATGATAATAATGATAATAATGATAATAATAATCCAAAACTACAAGCAAAATTGAATAAAAATGAGGAGGCATGAACAAAAGGGGGAAGTTTTCTCACGGAAAAAAAATCAGGGTCTCGTGAGTGGGGGGGACAGGAGGATCCCATCCACAGTTCTGTGATGCAGAAAGAGTAAAAGTAACCATGCAGTTTCTCTATCACTTTGTCCACCTTTAAAAGGCACGTTTTAACAGGGTTCTTCAAATTGGGTTTCCTCTTTTTTTAAAAAAAGGCACTTGTAGTCTTCGGAGGAGAAAAATAAATAATTTTATTTTTTTTAAAAAACTCCAGTAAGACAACCAAACTTCGGTGTCTAGAAAAAAAGTCACTTACCAGGTCAGGAGATGTTGCTGCTGCAAGTTGGGGGGTGGGTGGGTGGGTGGGTGGAAGGAGAGACGCCGACCCCACCCCAAGGCGCAGAGAAGTGCAGCTTTTGCCCTGCTATGGCCAGATCAGCAACATGCTGAGGCGGCTGACGCGCGGCCCCTCTCTGGACCCGGCAAGGGCAAAATTGCCGCCTGGGACTTTATATCCCTCTCTGCCTCCTTTTGGAGAGGGTGGAGCCTGTGGCTAAAGCAGGGGTATAAAAAGGAGCCCACCCACCGCCCCTCACCCAACAACACGAGCCTCCCGCCGCCTGTGCCAAGGTCGCCCCATGTCCCCCTCTGACTGGGTACCCGGTGGGCGCCTGGCCTCGGAGAGGTTGGCCGTTCTCACTGACCACCGGTAGACCTCCCCCCTAGCCGGTCCCCTACTGCGGCCGCCTCTTCTGTTCACCTCCTCTCTCGTTCAGCTTTTTATACCGGCTCGAGCCGGTCTCTGCCGGCGGACCCGGCGCGCGCGGTGTGGCTCAGCAGCGCCATGTGCGCGCCGGGCTCGGCTGCTTTGGCAATTGCAGCAGGGCGGGCGCTTCCGCGTGCTCTTGTGAACGGGAGGCGCGGTGGGTGCGCGCCGGGAGGGAGGCCGCCCGGAAGGCGCTGCCAGCCAGGAGGACAAAAGTGTGTGCACATCTCCTTTGGACACGGCGCCCTCTTTGCCACGTCCCCCTACCTCATAAAACTGTGGCAGTTGGAACGGTGTATTAGTGTGATCACTTTGCTTTTAGAATATTTTTATGTCACACCACCTTCATGCTAGTTTTAAAGGACATCAGGCCTTTAAATGGCAAATAGATAAATAGGGACCACTTCGGTGGGAAGGTAAACAGCGCTCCGGTGTCTAGTCATGCCTGCCACATGGCCACGGAAACGTCCGCAAGAGCAGACAGCGGCTTTGAAACAGAGATGAGCACTGAACCCTAGAGTCGGATACGACTGGCTTTCGAGCAAGGGAAACCTTTACCTTGGCCTTCCCCCCCCCCCCCTCCAAACAGCATCCCTCGGGCTCCACGAAAGAGGTACTCATTGAGGGAAAGCTTTTCTGCCAGGGTTTAGGACACAACAACAAAAAACCCCAAAAAGGTGTGTGTGTGTCCTATGTAGTCTTTTTGAGTCACGGTTTTGGTCACATTTAGCGAACTATAGTCCAAATACTTGGGCGTCCTGTGACCTCTTTTTTTTTTTTTTTTTTTGAGGCACGGCTGCTTCGTTAAAACGAAGGTTAGGGAGGTTTGCCGTTCCAAAGAGTCCCGGCCAGGAAACTAGGAAGAGCTCGTTTTCTTGCGCCTTTCTTTTAATGCCCTCCTTTTAAATTCGTGGGTGGATGTCGGCTACCCCTTCGGGAGAAATGCTGCGCGTTTTGTCCCTCATGGAGACCCAAAAAATGGCCTTTCCTTCTTTCCAGCCGGAAAACCCTCCCAATCCAATCTGCTTATCCTATGAGCCTTTGGGGAAGTAACTTCTCCATCCTTGCACTGATGGCCGCAGCATGAACGATTTGCCCTGGGGAGATGGAAGGCGCGCTTTTCCTATTGCTCCAGGGTGTGTGTGTCTGTCCCAGTCTTTCAAGCAGGGGCCCGAGATTTGCTTGTCCGGCCGCGAGACAAGCCTTCCCGGCGCAGCGCATGCCTCCTTGCGTGAGGTCATGCAAGGTAAAGCGGCATAGATAGAAAGCTTTGGGGAAGCCGCTGGGCGCCAGCTTTCCTTCTGAGTCAACGTGGAGCTTTTTCCCGCTCGCTCAAATGCCCCCTTTGCCTTTCCACACACACCTCGCTTTCCTTTCAGATTTCGCCCGCTACTGACCCACATTCACACACACACACTCTCTCCCACAGGACCGAGGAAGGAGAGGCGGAGACCCCCGTCCGTCGCTCCTTCCCGGGCTTGTCTGAATGCGCCTTTCTCCGGGGCCAAACTGTGGCGGGAACCCGGTCCGCGACAGAGTGTGTGTGCGCGCGCGCGCATTTGGATCTGTGGCATCCTTTTAAGGCAAGAAAAAAACAAGCCGCTGCTCCCCATGCCAGTGAGGGGCTGCCGGGAGCTGCCCAGGAGGTGCTCCGGGAAAGAAGGCGACGGCGGGGGGGAGAGGGCCTTTTTGGCGGGGCTTCGAAGCAGGAACCAGACGCGGGTGTCAACTTGCTCGTGGAAATGAGTCGCCAGCAATGCCCGCTGCGCCTTGTTACGCCGAAAGAGCCCCTCGCAAGGGTCCATGTACATACACACACCGTTTCCCACTCCGACCTATGCATGGATCGCTCCTCGCCCGCCGGGGTCTCGAACTCGTCTGTCCCCGGCTTTCCTCGCGGGAAAAAGGGGATCCCCGGCGAGCGCCTCCCAGCGGCTAAGCTAAGCGGTCTCGGGCGCGAGCGCCGGCGCGTTCACTCCACACACACCACCACCCCTTTTAAAAAAATCCCTTCGGCGGCGCGAACGCGCTTCCTCCCCACCCCGGGTTCGAGCTCGTGGCAGCAGCGAGAGCTGATCCGGGCAGAACAGGTTTCTGCCGGTTTGGGTGTGTGGCTCGCCGTGGCCGTGTCGGCACTCGCGATTCGTAATCTCCCGGAAACTGAACTCCCCTTGTTGCAGTGGGTCGTGATGACGTCACGGTTTGGGGGGCGAAAAAGAGCCGGCGGATGGCATCCGACCTGTTTCTCTCCTCCCCGTCCTTCCCCCCACCAGTAGTTTATTATTATTATTATTATTTCGTGTCAGAAATTATTCTGGCTTGAAAGGATTTTTTTTTTTTTGCGGTAGAAACTCCGCTTAGGAAGCGCTCAAAACGAGGCTTCTTTCATGTCCCCAAGAGCTAGGACAGAGAACAGGCGCTCAATCCGTCATGCAATACCCGGGTCTCGAACTGCCAGCCTTTCCGCTAACAAGGCGAGCTTCTGAAGCACTGAACCACCGCAGCTCCAGCAGTTGTAATCAATTAGCATTAAAACTTCCCATTTGTCCAAGCCCTCCCTGGGTTTGGGCAGATTCTTCCTGCGGTGCTCAGACCCACTTTTGGAAAAGCCTTCTGAAAAAGACATTTACAGTAATACCTCATATAACATGAGTATCGAATAACACTAAAATCGCATAACATTAAGGAATCTGGGGGGAAGAATTGCATCAGATAACATTAAGATCCTATGGGATGCTTCAGATAACAACCACTAAACCCTGTGTGGTTACAATGTATTTCTATGGATCCCATAGGATTTTAACATGCATCAGATAACACTAAAAATCATATAACACCAAGACTTGTGGAACCAGGTTTTAGTGTTATATGAGGTTTTACTTGTATTTCCATCCCCAGTTTTCTGTCTCCATTAGTGTCGAATAGCTGCTACATTACAACAGAAAGCTAGTTTGCAGCTGTTCTGCTGCAATCGAGGAATTAAAAGTGTGAACACTATATAAACAAACAATTACACACAGGTTACAGTTTTTGTTTTAAGACAAATTCAAAAGATTGTAAATACTTTTTAAATTTCCAAAGCTGGCGAGGAAACAACTGACGATGGACCCGGTTTCTGTATGTAGAGATTTTTTTTTAAGCGGAAAGGAAGACGATGCGATTCTAGGTGTTTCGCATAGTTTGATAAATCAATGAGTAATAATCGCTGGGGTCCTCCGGATATTCTGAAACAAAATTCTACTTATTGTTCCCTTTGGTCATGGTAGTGGGAGCTGATGGGAGTTGTAGTCCAAAAGGTTTGGAGGGGGCAGCAAGTTGTGGAGGAGGAGGTCAAAGTCTCCAGAAAAATACAACTTCTGTTTGTAATGCAGTTTCTTTATGGAGGCAAACAGCAAAGCATACAATCACTCAGAATTTATTATAATGTGTTCCATAGGATTTGGAAATCAGTAAGCCTCACTGAAATAGGAGGGCATACTTTTAACAGGACATAGGATAGTGTGGGGCTGTGGGCTAAAGAACAGTAATAGCCAACTAGCCGAGTTGGGGTCTTCAAATCCTACTTTAGGTGACCTTTGATTGAGGATTTTCTGATAAGAGATTACATGAGTAACAAAAGTACCTGGTGTTAAAACTTTAAATTCATGACTGAGATTAGGGGCACACATTGCAATGTTGTTAGTCATGCCTGGGGCCAAGAAAGTAGATAAGCATGCTTTGTTCACTGTTAGGGAACCATCTTGTTCAGCATATATCAAGGTGAACCAATCAAATAGGAAAATTTATCATTTTCTTGATACTCTGTGTGGCAGCAGCTTTGCACTGGAAAAGGACTGCCTGTTGTGCTACTCTGGCACCAAAATAAAATTGCTTTGGCTTTGAAGAACTGGCTGTATCTTGTCTCCAGCCTGAGTAAGCCCTGAAACATTAATTAAAGTAACAATAGGGCTGTAAATCTGCAAGAATTGTTCCACTGGAACCAGGAATGCTCGGAATCTAGTTCAAGACCAAAGTGTTCAGTGGTCCCTGCAGTTTAGCGGCACATCCAGCAACAGGATAATTCTGAAAGATGGTGGCATGGCTGCCAATGTAAAGATGAGCGCATAACAGTACTTTTCATACCCAATTAAGGTCAGTTTAAATTTTTTTAAAAAAATTCAGAATTAATTTTCTTTGGTGCCTTTGTGGGAAAGAAACTCTCAGCCATTCTTAAGATACAGTACTGTCCCCATTAGTCTAGAAATTTTTGAAGTTGTAGCCGTGTTAGTTTGTGCAAGCATATCAGAATAAACAAAACAAAAAGACAAAAAAACATTGTGGCACTTTAAAGACTAACTCCTGTATTTTAATGTTAGCTTTCTTTGATCAAGCCCACTTTGTCAGACATAAGAGTGGATTTTGCACAATGTTTTTTGTCTTGTCTTGTTTTGTTTACTCTCTGATATCCCATTATTCTAATATTCTCAAGACTGCCAAAATGACCTGCAGGAATATTAATGGAAGAGTGGGTATTTTGTCTGGGAGCTCTTCCATCCACCACCCCACCCCATCACACCATGGACCAAAATAAATGAATTCTAAAATGTATATTTAGAAACCCCAAGTATTTTCAGAAAGTTAGTCATGTTAGTATAATAAAGAACAGAAGAAAACAAAGACTTCTGTTAAATAGATCTGTCCTGGTTTACAGGCCTCTTCAGAGACAAGTTATTAAGCTGGTGCATTTCACTGGAGCCAAATGTGTATGTGATCTTGCTAACTGCATTTGGGTATAGGTCTATTGTGGGATTACATTGCTCCATATTAAACCAGTGTTGCATTTTAAAAAATATTTTAAAAATTTGAACAGTGTAACAACACTACTGTTTTGTACTTTAAAAAAAAGCAGCACCTTCTTAATCTGCTTACATCAACATGCACCATCCTCAGACAATTATTCCATGAAAACATATATGTCAAAACACAAAGCCTTATAGGGCTGATCTGAGACGCCACACCCGGGTTTTATTCTCAGAGTAAGGACCAAAACAAAAGAAAAAAGCAGGTAACACAGAGCACTACTTAAAGTGGAGTGATCCAGATTAAGCCCTCCAAAGATGATCTTAACATCTGGCCAGTTTTATGTGATGGCAAGCAGTTGTTCTCACAGTCAGACTCCAAGCTCCTTAAACTACTTGAGAATCATTAGCAAAAAATGGTTTAAAAAATTAGCATCATTACTGCATGACAGAATGAGGGCTCATTGTCTGTCCCAGCTCCTGCCAACCTGGCAGTTCAAAAGTAAGAAATTGCAAGTAGATAAATAGGGACCACTTTGGTAGGAGAAAGATACTGGGGACTTGAAAGGGGCCTCATTTGGGCTTCCCATGAGTGGAGTTTCTCCAGCAAAAATCCTTTCAATCGAGAAAACACCTTTGTGTGCTTCTGACACAATTAGCAAAAACAAAACAAAAAACAACAAATACTCTACACTTGACATACTTTGATGTTGATGTGTTATGTATATTTTATTTATTTATACAATACTTGGGGTTTTTAAAACATTTTAAAATTAATTTTTAAAGTAAAATACAGAATAAAACACAAACAAGACAATGAAAAAATTACAAAAAATACATTCAATACACAACATACCGGTAATTACACTATAGCACAATAAAAACATTTAATCCTTAAACAATCAATACAATAAGTACTTCTTATTTTATGTATTTGTTCTCATTATCTAAATATTTATCTAAATATGAATTCATGACTGATTTTTTAATATGTGTACATATTTTCATTGTTTAGTTATTTTTCTTTCACAATACCATGAAACAAACAAACAGAAAGAAAAAACCAAACAAAAAACAAAATCATCATACACACCCCTGTGATATATACATTCTCCTCGAGATTGTGGTGTATCACAGTCATCTCTTACTTTTTCCAGAAACTCAGTTGATCAGGTACTGGCCTACTACTTTCACCTTTAATCAATGTACAGTCATACCTCGCATATCAAAATTAATTCATTCTGCAAGGCTGCTCGCTATGCGAGTTTTTTCCGCATAGCGAAAATTCCTATGGAAAAACATAGCGAAAATTTTTCATTATGCGGGTTTCCCCCATAGAAATACTCGTTATGTGAGTTTTCCCATAGGGAAAGTCCGACTTGCATAGCTCGTTATGCGAGTTTTTCGCTAAGTGAGTCACTCGCTAAGCGAGGTTTGACTGTATATTCTACAAATGGTTGCCATATATTCCAAAATTTATTTTCAACAATAATATCTTTTTATTCAACTCCCATGTTAGCTTATCATTCAAAGCAATCTCCCACATTTCCCTATACCAATCTTCAATTTTAACAACCCATCACTTTTCCAATTTCTTGCAATACATTGTCTGCCAGTTGTTAATATTATAGGTAATAACTCTGTTTTACACTTATCTATAATCATATTATACAAAGTGGTATCCAACCCCAGCTTAATGCTTATCCTCATTATTCTTGAAGTTTCTTCCTCAATTTTTCTCCAAAAATCTTTTACCACATTACAACTCCACCACATGTGTTAATAAGTACCCAGGGTATTCTTACATCTCCAACACATTTTACTCTTATTATTATCCATCTGAGGCAACCTAACTGGAGTCAGGTACCACCTCCATAACATTTTATAATTATGTTCTTTCACTCTGACAGACATAGTTCTCATGATCCTTCTCTTCCATTTGTTTTTCCAATCTATTTCTGTAATTTTGACATTCAAATCTTGTTCCCAAAATTTTCTCAATGTTTCCTGTGGTCTACCTTCTTGGTTTAGAATCTTGTACAACTTACTCACCAAGCCCTTATACTCCTTCAGTATTTTTATCCTCTCTTATGGTACTCACCAGCAATTCCATTGCCATAATGAACAATATTGGTGATAATACTAATACTAATACCACTAATACTAGAGAGTAGTGTAGTACACTAAAGAAATGCAACTCATCTCCCCACCTGCATCCTCATATACTTTTGGGTGCAGCACGGATGCATTTGTGCATGCACAAGCATGTCCGCATCCACTTCCAGGTGTAGCAAGGTAGGTGGTGGGCAACATGGCATGGGTCCATGAGCCATAGTTTGGGCATCCTTGCCCTAAATGGTTTGGGGCCTTCCTACCTGATGGACATACATGGTAGTGGGCCAGAATTCCTTAGAGACCGCATCACCCCAAGAATGTCTGTCCATCCCACCAGAGCGGACCGGAGAGCAAATGTCCTTGTGGTTTTTTTGGGGTGGGGTGGGGGGAGGGGTTGGTTAGGGCAGCAGGGGTGCGGGCGTGATCTGCAAATGAAATATTTGATTCATAGAAAACAGGGCTTCCCTATTTTCCCCCTCCCTAATTAGTCCCACATGTAGAAATGGCCAAAATCAATTAGCCTGCTGGGTTGGCACATGACTGCATTAAGTACAGATCCATTCAGCTCTGAATGTGGGGGGGGGGGGGGAGAAAGAAGAAAACCAGCTCTGTGGTTCAAGGTTTGGGTTTGTTAAAGTAACCCTTCTGGAGGTGTCACTTTGCAGAGAGTGTGTAATAATTGTTTTGTTCTTCTCCAAGTTCAAAGGAAACGAAGAAGGTGACCTCAAAGCCCAGGGATCGGGTTCAGTTGAGAAGCCAGTGCTTGGCTAGGTTCCTGGTGGGAGGCGAGGGTAGCATTGAACCAGCAAAAAGGGAATTAGGGAGGGGGGAATCTTCACGGCTGCTGTCAGAATCCGGAGATCGCGGAAGTGCCATTCCAAGGACCAAGCCTGCTCCGGGGCTCTCTGCTGGCAGCACTCCTTGGAGGCTGGAACATTTTGCCGCCCCCTGGAAAGTGCTGCCCGGGGCAACCCGCCCCCCTGACTCCCCATGCTACGCTGCTGCCTGAAACGAAACAGAGACAGATCAGTTTCACCTCCCAGGGAAAGGGAATTCCAAAAGGGAGGTGGAAGAACTGCCCTATGGTCTGACCAGCCTGATTGCTGTTAGAGACAGGAGATAAAGTAGTAGTTCAGAAAATGTTCATCATCTATAAACATGCTCATGAGGCTGGCTTCAGTCTTTCAGAGATCCTGATCCCAAGCCATTATGAACTTTGTAGGTAAGAACCAGCATCTTGAACTGGGACCAGAACCCGATTGGAAGCCTCCAAGGTTTGTGGTGCTTTTTTAAAAAACCCTGATGTATATAAAATAGACAGAGAGCAAATCTAAGTGCTCCATATAATATTAGCTGCAGTTTGTTTACGTTCCTCAAGGGCAACCCCACAGAATGAATTGCCATCACCAGGGAGGCATTTGCCAGCCTGGCCAGATTTGATTCAGCTGGGATTATTTTCTCTTTGGCAACAGCCAAAGTTAAACAAAGGTACTTCTGTGCATAGTACATGGGTATCAAACCTTGGCCTTCCAGTCTTCAAGCTCAGCTTCATAGCCACTTGAGCCACTGCAGTCCCTGGAGTAATGTATAGAGCAGTTTAAATGTGCCACTGCCACCTGCTGAGACAGCATTGACCAGTTTGGAGCAAACCATTGAGGCTGTGGCTTAGCAGGGAATTTGACTCCTTTGCGTTAAAAATAATAAGGCAGGTTTCAAATGTTGGCTCAGCTTCTGGAAACTAACTTGTGTGTACTTCAAACAAAAAGCATGACGCTGCATATGTTCTTTGTCTGTGTGCTGAATTTCTGGTTTTGCTCTGCGATGCATGTGCAATGGCATTGTTTAAAGATCAGGTTCTGGTTAGGCTAGTTCTTTTTTGTTGCAGTTCCCCTAAACAAACTCAACCAAATGTCTAGGCTCACATCATGCATGATCACCCACAACCTTTGCTATCATTTTAAAGCTCTGGATTTCTGAGCCTTAGAGTTATTGCTCTTCTTCTTCTTTAATTCCTCTTTAACCCCTTGACATTATTACTCACCACACTGCCTTTTTGTATTCAGAGTGTGTGACTTTTTTACCCTCCTGCAAAACATGATACAGTACATTTAATTTGTCTTGCATTAGCGAATTAAGCCTTGATTGATTTAGTCGACCGCATTTGTGGCTTGCGGAAACTTGCTATTTTGCCATGTTGATCATAAGTGAACTTCTATTTTGTTTAACCGGGGGGGGGGGGGGGGCGGCGGCGGCGGCGGCGGCGGCGGCGACAACACATAAAAGAATCAAGTAGGATACCTTAATTGAAATTAGATCTAAAAGCAGACTTCTTCAGCTTAGCCGTAGGAGATCAGATTTTGCTTTGTTTGCTGAAAAATAGAATTACATTAGGCACAAAGAAGTGCTCTAGTATTGCTAATTGACTTAATATGTTTTTTAACAATTAAATACACTCCATTCAATGCCGGGCATACCCTGGTAACAGCAAACTTGTGTTGCTGGCTAATCTTTCTCACACTAGGTCAAGCAAAAGGAACTGCAGAATGAACTCACCAAAAGGTGCCATCATTTTGGCAGTTTCATGTCTGGCCTAGACCCGGAAGAAGAAGAAGAAGTGTTCTTGCAAATAAGTTGAAACTTGCCAGTGTTGATAAAAAGAGCACTAATAACAGAATGGTAGGTAGAGCAGAGAGGCTGTGGCTGAGAGGAAAGGCTGATTAATTGAGATCAGAGTAAATAATTTTTTTCACCATGATTAACTCCTGTTGCTGGATACTTTTGGAACCCAATTGGTTAAAACCTTTAAGTACTTTTATATCCAGATTAAAGGGAATTGGGGGAGCATAGTGGGCTCAGGTTTGGAGCAGACTTGCGCAATAATGCAGTTTTCTTGCTGAGCAACATGATACAGCACCTGTTCCTTTATTGTAGCAATGAACTCTTATTTAACGACCACCTGATCTTTGTACCTATTGGTGTTCTTAAGATGAGGCTTTATTATAGAGTAATGCTCCTTTAAGAAGAGGTAAAGGTAAAGGTCACCCTTGCTCAAAAGCTAGTCCTATCGGACTCTAGGGTTCGGTGCTCATCTCCATTTATAACCAGCTCTGTGCGCCTGCAGATTTAAAGCCCTACGTGGTGTTACATGTTGCACTCTGAACCCTCTTCAAGAATAGCCAATTGCAATAGTCAGGACATTACATAACCATGATGTGGATGACTGTTGCTAAATCACATCCACGTTGGAAAGGTTCAACCCAGTGCGCTAGTTAAAGTTGTGCAATCACACTTACACCTAATCAGGCCTTCTGACTCAATACCTTCTCACCATGCTTGAGGTCCGTCAGCAATGATGCAAACCAGGCTTTTACATTTCCATTAGAGAAAGTTGATTTTGCCATCTTCTTGCTTGGTTTGGGAACCTTATGGCTTCCCTTGAATTTGATTAACAATTGCTGAATGTTTTGATAGCCAAATGACCAAAATTTAAGTCAGGGAAAAGGTCAAGGAAAGGAGAACGATCTTCCTTGACTTAACTTCAAAAGTACCTTTGGATGCATATCTTTGCTGATCTTATAGTTAAAATCAGTGGTTTAAAATACTTGTTCATTATCTGACAGGTCAAAAATCTAATTCCAGCAGTTTGTTTTTAAAGTTTTCTCTCTTTTAACACGCTAAGTTGTTTAAAATATGTTTAAAAACGGTTTCTTTACATTATTTAAAGGAAGAAATTTCAAGACACACAAAGGCCAGTTAACTGAACTGAATGGTTCAGAAATGTAGAAAATGAGACTTTGAAACACAAAAGCTGCACACTTCTATTCTGGATTATTATTGCAGCAATCCATTAGGAAGGCCAGGGTGACACAGGTTTGAACTTGCCTCTCACTAGAATGGGTTGGTGCAGGAAATCTAGGAATGGCCCCTTCTGTTTGGCTTTGTCCTGTTTAATGCTCCAAAATTTTATTGGGGATTATTTTGCTGTACATATGTGATAGAGGAATGGAGAGAGAAGTAGTCTTGTATTCTCTTAAAAAACCCTATCTATTGAGCAAAGTCTCAAGAGAGAGAGAAGTTCCCCTCACATATCTCTGATTTTTTTCATTTCTGTACTAAGCACAAAATGCTGTGGAAATGTTTTATCCTTTCACCAGCAAGGAATCCTGCAACTACCAACATATTTCCAATGCAGTTCTCTGTAGATTGTGCAAAACTAGTGTTTCCATTTAAGAAGGATTTCTCTCTCTCTCTTTCCTTGAGAGGTCAAGAAGCAAAGATTCATATTACAGTATTAGTTTCATGTAAAGAGCCCTGAATGGCTTTAGGATTAGGATGTTTGAAAGCCCACCTCCTCCCAAATGAGCCTCCCTGGAATTTAACCTCTTTAGTGGAAACTTCATTACTTGCCTCATCACCTGAGATGCTAACTTGACAGGTATGTCCAACCCTTTCTTTGTAGCAGCATTTCAGTCTCATACCTGCCTCTCAAACTGAGGTACACAGAAAGAGCCTTCTTGAAGATTGTGGTATTTTTGAGCCACCATTGGGCGTATCGCAGGCAACGACCACCTTGCTTTGCCAGTTAATCTTTCTCACACTAGGTCAGGCAAAAGGAACTATGGAATGAATTCACCCAAGGCGGCTTTGTTTTGGCAATTTAAAGTCTGTGCTAGACACAGAAGAAGAACTGCCTCTCAAGGAAAGACTTTCCCTTGTGTGCCTTCAGTGGGTATCCAGCACTGTATGATTTCAGAGGGACTTCAGTACATACAGTACAGTACTTGAAAACAGTATTAAAGCTGATTGTTAATGTTGCTTTTGATCTCTTTTTAAAAAGTTTAAGAGAGCAAAAAACTTGTTAAGAACAGTGTAGGTTTTAAATTTTTTTAATGGTCTTCTTAGATTTGTGTTTTAAAGTACAGTATGTTTTATCTTTTTCTTCATTGCAGGTTATGATAGACACTCTCATAGGCAGACTCATTAACACTCTTTTAATAAATATTGTAATACTAGTAAGACATATGGACTTACCCAGTGGTGGGATTCAGCAAGTTCGCCCTAGTTCACCAGAACCGGTAGCAGAAATTCCGTCTGGCCCCATCCATCCAAGTTTTGAAATAAAGTAGTCCTAATTTGGGTGCAATGCAGGGCTTTCCCCCTGCCCACACCCACCAACCACTCCCACAGAGTAGGTAGTAAAAAATTTTGAATCCCACCACTGGACTTACCCCACTGGCAATGCTGTAGAAACAGGTCTTGGAGTCTTCTTAAACATCTGTATGCACAAGAGCAACGGAGAGTGAATGACTTCTGCCACTCTGCCGTTTCAAGATGGGTGACAAGCAAGATGCCTTTACTGGGAGACCTTCGCTGCTCTGGACAGTTATGGTTGTTTTGAGCCAAGACTGTGATATTTATAGTCTTAAACCCCTCCTGCAAAGAAAGAGTTTTGAAGAAGTTTCTTGCTCTCCCCTCAAGCTAAAGATCTTTGTTGTCTACTTAAAATGAGCTAACATCTAACCTTGTCGAGCTGCAGTACATGACCTTAAGTGATATTGTCAGAGATTTGGCCCACCTATGAAGGGAAAATGGATTGGGCAATTAGTCCAGCTTGCCCAAATTCTGGTTGTGTCTGCTTTGTGCTAGATTTTGATTAAAGAATGGGTCAGTGAGCTTTTAGAGAATGTGAGTATGTGGAAAGGCAGCTGCACAGGATGCCATCTTGATATTTATGACCCCGTCACTGTGACCTGCATTCCAGAAGATAGGACTTCAAGCCTGTGTTGGTTGTCCACCTGGGACAGAGACACAGTGGCAGATTGGAGGCAGCAGATAATTCAAGGACATTAAAATTAATATTAGGAAATTTTTGACAAGTTGTGGTGTGATGTGAAATCTTCACTATTCTTCTTCTTGTGCTGTATCCAATTCCAAATATTGGCGATCATCATGATGATCAGCCATGAAGACTGCCCTGCAAATATAATGCCATGGCCTTTCATTTGCTTTCCCCATCGCGGCATGACCCCTGTACCACTGATCCACTTCCGTAAGTCATTTTTGGTCCTGAGCTCTTTTGGGATGCAAAGTCCTCCTCAGCCCCAGGCCAGTATGGATGAAGCTGTTGACCTCCATCAAGATGGATTCAAGTGGGATTTAATCCACTTGGGTTGGGGACCATCACTCTTACCCAGTGGTGGGTTGTCAAAAATTTTACTACCCCACCATGATGTCATCACAGTGTGGGCGGAGCTAACGTCATGATGTCATGGGCGGGGCCAAATAAAATAAAAATAAGTACACACACACACACCTCAACCCACCCAGCCACCCACCCAGCCACCCACCCACCCACAACACAAAACTGTAAATAAATAAATAAATAAATAAATAAATAAATATTACATTAAAAGACACCCACCCACCCACCCCAAACACAAACCCATCACTTACCTGCTAGTATAAGTGCCTGGGCGGCACCATGTTGCAAGATGGATATGGTTATTTTGCCAGTTCTGTAGAATAATATGCCTTAATGTAAATGTAAAACAGCTGAACCTCCTTAAGGGTTCTCCAATTGGAACAGCAATTGGAACAGCACAGGTGTAGCTTATTGATGAGGTAACTCCAAGACTTTGCTTAAAAACCCCAAGCCAGGCCTGCCGGCCACCAGGCATTTTTAGGAACTGTCAATATAGGTAAAGGTATTAAATGCACATTAAAATACACACAGACACACCACACCCAAAGGTGAGTCACTTACCCTGGGGAGCAGGCTATAGGGAGCTTCAGGCTAGCAGCTTCTCTTCCTCTTCTCTGCTTGAGAGAACAGCAAGGAGGCCGTGCATGTGCATACACGCCAAGCACTGTAGGCGTGCATGCACACCATGTGCTTGGCATGCATGTGCAGTGGAGGAACCAGTGAAAAGGTAAACCGCAAAGGTGGTTCCCCCCCCCCCCCCAAAGCTGCTACAAGTTCTCCGGGACACTGGGAAAAGTTACTACCGGTTCTGGCGAACTGGTGTGAACCTGTTACATCCCATTACTGCTCTTACCTAAGGACTTCACCAAGGCCGCTAGTCCTCAAGGTTGGCAGGTTAGTTAACTGCCATCTGACACTTGGCGTTGAGTCACTGGCAGTATGGTCTACTCTATTACCAAAGTTTGTATAAAATTGACATGCATCCAGTATTGGACCTTTTTGCTACCCCCCCCCCCCCAATGAATGGCTAACATCTATTCTAGCCAAAGTTGCTAAAATAGGAAGGAGGCAGATTAAGGTCAAATACCCGCTCCTAACGCCTTTCCCAACCTTGGCGTTTGTTCCTCAGTTAACTTGAGACGTGGTAAAGCTGTTCAGAGGCAGAGCAGGCTTATTGCACATGTGAGAGATACACACTTTCTGTATGTTTAATTTTTGGCATAGGTGGTAACCTTGCAAATAAGGACAAGGGGCAAAATGCCCTTTGCCAGTATGCCTCAGAGGCAATGCCGTTTTCAGTCCCATATATTTTTAAAAATGTCCTTGCTGTACCTCAGACCAGAAAGGGATCCCTCTGCATAAAGTTGTGGTAGTTCCTTTTCAAGTGCTTCCTTTACTTAAAAAAAAGCTGATCAGTCCAACACACGTATGAAGCCAACCCTCTGAGTAAGTAAAGGTAAAGGTTTCCCTTGCTCAAAAGCCAGTCATATTCGACTCTAGGGTTCAGTGCTCATCTCTGTTTCAAAGCCGAGGAGCCAGCGCTGTCTGCTTCTGCAAACATTTCTGTGGTCATGTGGCAGGCACGACTAGACATCAGAGCGCACAGAACACTGTTTACCTTCCCACCAAAGTGGTCCCTATTTATCTACTTGCAATTTCTTGCTTTCAAACTGCTAAGTTGGCAGAAGCTGAGACAAAGACAGGCGCTCATTCCATCCTGCAATATTTGGGAATCGAACTGCTGACGTCCCTCCTTCCAGTGAGCGTCTTAGCCACTTGAGCCACTGCAGTCCCTTCTCTGAGTAAGTAGGAGTGGTTAAATTGCTGTACTGCAGCCAAAACATTGTGAGGTTGATCTGAAGAAACTCAAGGTTGTATCAGACTTCCATCCTTCCAAGGTTGGCAGAATGAGTACCCAGCATGTTGAGGGCAAAATGCTAATTAACTTGTGAAGTGTCCATGCTCCAGAGAGTGCATTAAGCACTATGGGGCAGAATGTGAGTGTAATTGCTATTGCTGTTAAGATTTGCATCGATAGCCTGGGAATGAGTTTGGGAAAGAAAAATCAGTCACCCTTACTAGTGATCATGCAAATAGTTTTATTATTTATTTATTTATTATTTACACTTACTGTATACCCCGCCCCTCTAGGAAAAAACATAACATCATAAAATCAGTCATAAAGGCTAACATCATAAAACCAGCCATAAAGTTAAAATTTGCACACAATAAAACTCCCAATAAAATCGTTTAATGACCAGAAATAGGCAGCACATTCCCAAAGGCCTCCTCAAAGAGCAGTGTTTTTAGTTGTTTTTTATAAGACTGCAGGGATGTAGCCTGACGTAGCTCAGCTGGAATGGCATTCCACAGCATTGCTGCCGCCACCAAGAAGGCCCTTCTCCTTGTCATGGCCTTTCTAGCCAGTCACGGGGTCGGCACCTGAAGCTGCGCTGACATTAAGGAGCGAGTGATGTGGGCTACTGTCCTGAGGGGAAGATGTTCTGCAAAGTAAGCAGGTCCCAAACCATTTAGGGCTTTAAAAGTTAGCACTAACACCTCGTAACTGGTATGGAAAGGGATGGGTAGCCAGTGCAGGCTTGCCAAGGCTTGGAAGATATGTTCAAATTTTCTCACTCCCATAATCAGTCTGACTGCTGCATTCTGGACTCGTTGGAGTCTCCGTATCAGGGACAAAGGAAGCCCCACATAGAGAGCATTACAATAGTCAATACGAGAGACTACCAGTGAGATAACTACTGTTGTGAGGGACCACCTGTCCAAGAAGGGATGCAACTGAGCTGGGGAAAAACAGCTTTACACATTGCTGCAATCTGTGCCTCAAGGCTCAGATGCTGATCTAATATAACTCCTAATTTGTGTACCTGGTCCCTCAGGGAGAGAGCCATCCTGCCCATCACAAGGACCAGATCTCCCAGTCGAGCAGACGAGCCCCCCAACACCAGAATTTCCGTCTTGTCCGGGTTCAGCCTCAGCTTGTTAGCTCTGGTCCACGCCATTACGGCAGCCAGGCAATCATCCAGGCACAGGACCACCTTCACTGCAGGAGATGTAAAGGAGGGATAGAGTTGGGTGTCATCTGCATATTGGTGACACCACACTCCAAATCCCCGGATCAGCCCTCCCAGCGGCTTAACGTAGATATTAAATAGCAGTGGGGAGATAATGGACCCCTGGGGGACACCCCATTGCAGGGTCCAGGAAGCTGACAAAGGCTCCCTAAATTGGATTCTCTGGGAACGACCTCCCAGAAAGGAGTGGGGCCACTGTAGAACAGCTTCCCAAGCCCCCAACCCAGAAAGTCGACCCAGGAGGATACCGTGGTCAACGGTATCAAAGGCCGCGGAGAGGTCCAGGAGCACCAGAATAGACCAGGCTCCTCTTATCAGCTTCTCGAAGAAGGTCATCCTGCTGCACAAACAGAGTGGTTTCGGTGTCGTGACGAGGCCTAAAGCCTGATTGGAATGGATCCAGGCAGTTGGTTTCATCCAAGAACACCTGCAGCTGCTCTGCCACCACCCTCTCAATGACCTTGCTCAGGTCTATAGTTATTAAGGACATCTGTGCCCAAATTCGATTTCTTCGGGAGAGGGCATATTACAGTCTCTTTTTAGACCAGAAGGCATATGACACCTTCGGCGAGGCATTAATGATATTTCTTAGCCACTCCCCCACCTCCTTTGTTGATTTCACTAACCATGAAGGGCAAACATATAATAAACACTCACACTCCCCATCCTTCCAGAGCTAAGAGCTAGTTATCATTGTTTACTTTTGAACTACTGTTCGTTGGCCAACTGGTTCACTACTTCCTAGTGAGTTAAGACACTTGTACATTCTCAGACAATTGTTTGCCAACTTTGTACACATGACATTGCATAGGCAAGGCTGTGTTGAAATCAAAAGCCTGTGCCAAGGGTCAAAAATCACCCTTCGTGGAATAATGTGAAATTTATAAAATGGGTGTGTGTGCACACGTGTGCCTCAATATGTGAAAAAGGTCAGGACTCCTGTACTTCTCATAATTGTATGGAAGAAAGAATTTCAGCAGATACAGCATGAGTGACACCTTGTCACCTTTTTCATGTGGCCATAGTGGTGTAAACTCTCCTCTCCTCTTTACCCTATGAAACATTTTGCTTTGCCAAGAGGAACTTGACAACTTATCTCAGGGTTCTTTTCTATTCAACTGCTAGTTTTAGATTTTTGCCCAGTAATTTTTCTCACACACTCAAGCCCTTTACAGTCTAGACCAGTGATGACAAGCCTTTTAGAGGCCGAGTGCCCAAACTGCAACCCCAAACCCACTTATTTATCACAAAGTGCCAACACAGCAACAGGGGAGGGTGGAAGTGCTCCCATTGGGCTGCTGGACAGAGGGGCAGGGTGAACTCCGTGCTGGGGGGCGGGTGGAACTGCTCCTATTGGGCTGCCGGGCAGGGGATGGGGCAAATTCTGTGCTGGGGAGGCTGCAGGGGTGCTCACAGAGAGGGCTCCCTGTGCCCCCTCTGGAATGCATGCCATAGGTTTGCCACCACTGGTCTACATCAATGTTCCTCAAACTTGGCTCTCCAGGACTTACCAGAAGCCTAGGTCAGCACACCTGCTGATTAGGACTTCTGGGAATTGAAGTCCAAGAACATCTGGAGAGCCATGTTTGAGGAACCTTGGTCTAGAAGATGAGGATAAGAATGAATTTGTCTACAGTTTCAGACTCTGACTTTGTGTGTTGTGTTGACACAATTTTTGAGGTTTTGTGTGTGCACAGCAAAGGAATACTGAAGCACTAGGTTTACTTGCAATTGAAGAAAAGCACCTTGTGAGATAAAGTGGATGGTGCTTTTGTGAACTGTGTCTTCTGGTTTTCTGCCTTTGGCTTTCTGCCTCTGAAAGGCTCTCTCCAGAGAGGTCCATCTGCCTTTACAGGTACTGTACTGTACTTGTTTTGTTATTTAGGGCACCAGGCAAAGCTTGTAGTGTTCTCCAAAGATTTAAAAACCCTTTAATCTCTTCTGAAAGCTTTTACTTGCTTAAATTTATTATGTTTCAGCAGTTGCTTTTTGTCTTTTTTTTATAAACCAACCCACCCGGGTTTTAGTGCTTTTACTTTTGTACTGGGGATTGGCCGATATTTAAATAAATAAATCTTCCTCTGCTCCTAATTACCAGAGTTTGAGTGAGTCTCTTGCTTGACACTTAAGTAGTAAGTTGAATAATACTGTACAAGATTTCAGCATTAATTTCTTAGAATTTATGTAGCATGTTTCAGGAATTCCACAGTGGTTCACATATAATATCTTGGTTATTTTTAAAACAGCCTTTTGTGTTGGAAAGTAGTCATATTCCTATGTTGCTAGCCAGGCATGGAGACTGAAAAAGAAGTGGCTGGTCTAAGGCTACAAAATGGCTGAGGTAATCTGTAAGTAAAGGTAAAAGTTTTCCTTGCTCGAAAGCCAGTCGTATCCGACTCTAGGGGTCAGTGCTCATCTCTGTTTCTAAGCCGAAGAGCCAGCGCTGTCTGCTTTTGCAGATGTTTCCGTGGTCATGTGGCAGGCATGACTAGACACCGGAGCGCACAATACTGGAAACTCCGATTATGATGTACCAGTTCTCACTTATGTCTTTTATATGCCCTCCAACAGCTTCTACCTGTGAATAGTGCAAGGACTCTCATGAGAGGATTTGCTGAATACAAACATCAGCTTTTGTGGCAAGGGAAGCAAACACGTTCATGATTTAACAAGAGAATGTGGAATCTAGGCTTCAGTGTGATTATGTACAGTCTGTTCCTAGAGTCAACTTGCGCTCTTCATATGATGTGTTGTTGACTTCTGGCCATGAATATATAAATAGACACTTCTTACATGGGCTTTCTGATGCCTTTCCAGAAAAGCTGAATATTAGTACACAAAACAGATCGCAGTGGTCTTAGGCTTGGTTTAGTTGGCTTACTTTTTAGTACACCTGCTTTTCAGATGCTAAAAGCTTATACCAGTTGATGATGTAGACCAGTGTTTCCGAACCTTTGGTTTTTGGACTTCAATTCCTAGAAACCTGGGAATCAGCCAGTGTACTGACTTAAGTTCTGGGAATTGATCAGCCAGTGTACTGACTTAAGTTCTGGGAATTGAAGTCCCCTTGTGGGGAGTGGGCCCCACATTGGGAATCACTGATGTCGATGATGAAATGAGCACCTGCAGAGGCCTATGTTTAGAAAGGTTATTTATTATAATAAATCAATGGGTTGCAGTGGTTGGAGTGTTGAAGCAGGAATTGAGATTGAATCACAAAATTCATATAGTGACCTTGGACCAGACACCTGCTTTTTCTTTCAGCCTAACCTACCTTGCACAATTGTGAAGATAAAGTGGAGTGGGGAGGAAAGCTGTGTATGCTACTATGAGCCCTTTAGAGGAAATAACGGATAACAGTGATGAAATAAATATTTGTTGTTTACTTTTGCTTTATTGTTGATGCATCCTTGTCCTTTATTTCAGGTCAGTGCTATTGCTACTACTCCAGCTGTAATGCCAGTTTGAAACCAGGGCTCGGAACAATTGAAGATGTCAATTTTGGGTGCTGTTGTCATAGGGATGCGAATGACTGGATTGCTCAATAGGCTGGCCAGTGGAATTTGATATATAGTAATACCTCGGATAACACTAAGACTTGGTTCCACAAGTCTTGGTGTTATCCGATTTTTAGTGTTATCCGATGCATGTTAAAATCCTATGGGATGGATCAGATAACGTTAAAGCTCCATAGAGATACATTGTAACTGCACAGGCTTTAGGGGTTGTTATCCGATCCATCACATAGGACCTTAACGTTATTCGATCCAATTCTCCTCCCCAGATTACTTAACGTTATGTGATTTTAGCGTTATCCGAGGTAAACATTATCCGAGGTATTACTGTATCAAGTTTTGTAAATAGGAAGGATTAGTGAGCAAAGAGTCAAGTTGTTCTACTACTAGATAATGCCACACTCTATTAGGACTGAAGAACATGAAGTACCGCAGGGTGGATGAAGGGAAAGACATGATGACATGTCTCTAGAATCCCAATGATATTCCAAGGATTTTCAGCTTTTTCGTCTTGAATGCTGTATCTCTGCAAATTAGGACTGTAATGTATCAGGCTAAATCTGATTTCATTACTCCTGCACTCAAGATTTACTAAGGAGCCAGGGTTTGTGAACTACAGAAGGTGAACTTCTGGGGGTTTTAAATAAAGAAATGAAAATCATTTCAAGTTTTTGAACTTATGGATTTAGACTCTGTCAGCCGTGAGGGAGTTGTTATCCATAAAATTTGGAAACGCCCCATGCCTAGCCACTGCACTAACACAATAAGTCCTAGGACCAGGATGAGGTATTGGTGAGGTACTGAAGTACCTTCTCCCCAGATTCTACTCTGTGTTTGTGCTACTCAGGTATATTCCATGACATACGAGGAAGGGACAAAAGCCAATAATGCAAGTAAAGTTCCCTGTGGTCATACTAAAGAACAACATTCAGTTCCCATAGTTGCCAGCTGTTTGCCACTGGGAAGCCCGACAGGAAAGCCAGAACACTGCTCCATAGGGCATTTCCTGGCAATTGGTGCAATAAGAGGTACTATAACACCCCTGGAACTAACAGTGATGTTAGGGTAGTGTAGCATGGTAGAGAGGGTATGAGGCTAGAACTAGGGAAGCAAATTCAAATGCCATCTCTTGTCTATTAAAAAAGCCAGATGACTAAAGGCTAATGGCTTTCCCTCAGTTCTCTTTAGCCATTGCTGGAGAAATTTGTTGACCACATTTCTAAAGCCTTTATAGTTATGTTACCTGAAAACACAGGCCACAACTGGGAATCACACTGGTGGAAGTGTTCACAGGACCATACTAACTAAAGTGAGAGAAGATTCACAGGAGTCTACCAAGCCAAAACGTGCATCTTTCGGGTTGATAGGATCCTTTCCATAAAATGACCAAATGACCAAGAATTATATACATGAGCAGAAGATATTTTAATAATAAACGTATTTATCAGGAAAAAATATCTTCTAGAATAAAGACAAATCAGGAAATTATAAAAACCCAGACAAACACACCCTGGCCTATGGCCAAAGGTGAGGTTTCTGCATAGTTGAACAATATAAAACAGTATAAAAATGACCAGGGAGTATTCAAATTCATGCACAGAGGAGCTCATTCTGTGCCTGGAGTCAAATTCCCCCCAGGGGCTACCAACTACCTTGCCAAGTTGGCAATTAGTAGCCAGAAATCTAAGATCAATAAAACAATAAAAATACCAAGCTGTGTTTCAGCTAGGTTCCCCCTAGCCAGCCTGAATTCTCCTCTGAAGGGAAAATACCCATAAACAGCATTGTGTTGCACAATTAGCTTCACAATTGGCTCTATTGGAATGTCTTTAACTATATAGAGGCATTGGGTTTCTTTACATATGAATGAGTTAATTTGCCATTAACAACACTAGGGAAGTTTGCCTTTTATCTTCTATTGGCTCAAAGCAAAAGCCTTTCTGCCAGGCAGACTGGCCTAGGCGAAAAGGGTGTTTTTTCTCTGTTGATGAAAATATGAATATTAAAAAATAGACCTTCAGAAATAAGCTCACACTTATATAATCTCACACTTATATAATCTTCATTGTAGTTGTTGTCATTATCCTTCTTCATTACTACTCACAAAAGTCATTATAATAGTTAATGCTTGTTGGTTTTGTTTTAGGAGAGGCCTTTTTGCCTTTTTATGGGTCTATTTGGGTACTTTCAAAAAGCATATTGCATCCATCAACAGAAACCCCCTCACTGATGGACATTCGAAATCAGAGGTGGCCAACCTTGGGGGCCCAGGTGTTCTTGGACTTCAATTACCAGAAGCCCAAGTAAGCACACCTGCTGATCAGGGCTTCTGGGATTTGAAGTCCAAGAACACTTGGGACACCAAGGTTGGCCATCCCTGTTCTAATGTTTATATTGTTTCAGTGAGGGGCCGAAAACTTAGACTTGTCAACACTGCAAGAAATTCACAAAAGTCCCAATTAGGAACCAGCATTCCCATCTGTGATCTCATCTTTGGGGGGAATCACTTCAGGCTGTTGGTTCTGCAAAACCTTCCCCTAAACAACCTACAGTGGGACCTACTACTTAACCGGACATATATATTAAAGACAAAGAGAGGTCAAATTGACACCTGCCTGATCTTCTGGCTGAAACCAAGGGTCTGCTTTCAACATCAAGGGCACCTTCTTCTCAGTTATCTGCCAAAGAGATAGCAGTGCCAGAAACCATTCCCTCAGCTGCAGAAAAGCATAGAATGCATAATGATGCCAATTCCACAGCACCAAATACATCGAAGCCAAAGATGAAACAAAAATATAGAACTTCAAAAGACAAGGCAAGAACTTCGAAAAGATCTATGGTTCAGCCACTTACTTCAAGATTTCTTTTGACAGCATGAGAAAATCTGCAAGCCTGAAAAGAATAATTCATGACTTGCAGCAGCCTTCCACCGGACACCATTACAAATCCAAGGACAGGACCTCACTGTATGTGGTGTTGCTTTTCTCCTACACCTAAAATAAAATGGATTATCCTATTCCTCAGTCAAGGTTTATTTGTCTCCCATAGTGGGAAAATAATCGCCTGGCTCCAAAGCACAGTGATACTTCAAAAACCCAATTCAAGAAGTTCTTGTGGAGACTGCAGAACAGCTTTCCCTATGTGAGAGCTCCATAGTTCCCCTGTTAATTAACCAGCTTATGAAACAACCCTTTAGCTCAGAGGTTGGCAAACTATGGCCCACGGGGCCAAATCATCTAGTCCATGCCCTCACTCAAGCCAGAAGCAGATGCATTTATGACAGCTATGTTTATGGCAGTGTTTATGGCCGGAGGGGGGGCACCAGTCCAGCTCCCTCAACTGTCTGAGAGAGTGTAACCTCCCCCCCCCCGACTTAAAAAGGTTGCCAACCCCTGCTGTAGCTGATGGCTATGCCATACCAGAGACTCCGCATCAGCAAAATGGCATTCCTGATGACTATCACCTTGGCATGGATGGCAAGTGAACTGTGTGTCCTACAAAATGATCCACAGTTCCTACAGTTTTAGAAGGACAAGGTCACTCTTTTTCCAGGCTCATCTTTCCTCCTTATAGCTGTATCGAAATTTCAGTTCAACCAGCCTCTGCAATTCCCAGTTTTCTTCCCAGGGTGTACACAAAGGTTTGGATGTCTATGCTTCCTGAGCCAGAGTTAAAGTTAAGTACAGTACTGTAGTCTGATAGTAGACCCAGTACTGGAGAAGATGTTACAGCCTGTGTTTACATTACTAAAACATCTAATGTGGGGGAAGAATCCTTCCTACAGATGCTTTTAATGTGTATAATTAACTTCAGCCATTTCATCAGGGGCCATACCTATTCATTCATTAAATCTGGCCTTTGACAAATAACTTGGCAGGAAAGTTTGAGAAGAGTTTGCTTTTTAATTGTTGGCCTGCAGGGGGTTTTCCTTGAGATGTCTATCCTTTCTCCCTGCTATCTCAGAGTCCTTTGTCTTGTTTATTCAACAATTTACTCATGGCCCTCATTTAACTAGGTCACCATTTCTTCTTCTTTTGTCATGTTTACTGACCTACCAATTTTGTATCTTCAGCTGTACATTCTTTCCCCAAGGTCATTGATACACAACTGGAAACATCTGTCATAATACTGGTCTTAGCTGGACTCAGCTAGCCGTTTCCATCCATCTCCTAACTGCTTATATGCACAGAGTCTCCCACTCTTTGATATTCAAACTGGTTCTTTCCCCCTTTCAAGTGCCATCTTCTGATAACATTCTTACTGTCCTTGTAGATTAGGCTGCTGCTGATGGCTGGAATAGCTCTTAGCCCTGAAAGTGAAGTCAGTTTTGTCCAGTTCTCTGTAGCTCAGTTTTCGTGAAATTCAATTTTGACTTCTTAGCTGTCAGCTTAATGAGGTGTGTGTGTGTATGCACATCTATTTTACAATCATGGTGATCTGGTCTTGGAGGGGGAAAATACACACTTGGCAATTACCTTTTACTGACACAAGTATGTTTGGTAAAGTGGGTAGCTTTGGTGTTGTGGAGAAAGGCTTCTCTGGATAAAGCTTCTTCCATGTCTAGGCACCAAAATGAAAACACCTTTTGGTGAGTTCATTATATAGTACCTTTTTGCCTGACCTAGTGTGAGGAAGATTAGTCGGCAACACAAGGTTGCTGTTACCAAATACAGTAATATCTTGGATAACGCGAAGACTTGATTCCACAAGTCTTGGTGTTATCCGATTTTTAGTGTTTTTAGTGTTATCCGATGCATGTTAAAATCCTATGGGATGGACCGGATAACATTAAAGCTCCATAGAGATACATTGTAACCGCACAGGCTTTAGCGGTTGTTAGCCGATCCATCCCATAGGACCTTAACGTTATTTGATCCAATTCTCCTCCCCAGATTACTTAACGTTATGCGATTTTAGAGTTATCCGAGGTAAACGTTATCCGAGGTATTACTGTACAGTGAAACCTTGGCCAACGTAATTAATGCATTCTCTGGGATGTTTCTTATAGCAAAAATTACTTTGACCAAATTTCCTATATGAATGCATTGAATGGAATTTCCCATAGGAATGCACTGAAAACCAATCTGTTCCCATAAAAATATCTGTAAACTGAGCCACTATTTTCTACCGGTATGGATTTCCTTTTGTTATGTGATTTTTATGTTAACCAAGCCATTTGTTAACCAAGGTTCCACTGTAGATAGAAATATAAGGTAAGGTCTCCTTTGCTTGAAAGCCGGTTGTATCTGACTCTAGGGGGTGTTGTTCATCTCCATTTACAGCCAAAGACCCAGCGCCACAGATGTTTCCGTGCTCATGTGGTAGGCCTGACTAGACATCCGAGTGCATAGAATGCTGCTACCATTTATGCCAAAGTGATACCTGCTGACCTTTCAGTTGTCAAGTGAGGCATCTTAACCACTAAGCCTCCACAGTTCTTTTCATCAATTGTGTTCAGATTTCACCCAAACAGTTCGTTTGTTTCAGATTACAGAGAGGTTTCTGTGGCCAGTTGCTGGAACAGGAAAAGGCAGGATGTACCAAAACTATACCATTCTCATAGCTAGTTTTGAGATGATTGTAGGAAGTTCCCTAGAAAGAAGGGACATTTGCATCTTTCCCTGGTGGCAACCAAGCAGTCCTTTCAGAAAGCTTCCTTTACCACACTGAGTAAACAGACTCAGTTGTACAAGCTGGAGAAATGCTGTCCATTTGGTACAGGCAGCATTTCTCCCAGTAGATGCTATCATTTGCTTTATGATCAGGACACACTTACAAGATTACTGGAATAAATCCTTTAAAAGATGCAGTTGACATTTCAACAATTAGTTTTTCACACACAGATGCAAAACACTGAAAACTGATTCAGTCCTGCTTTTCAAGATGTCAACTTTGACATCTCTGGAATTGCCCATTTCCCCTCTCCAAAGTAAATTGTTGTTGCCTCAAAATTTTAACCCTGTAAGGGATTAAAACAGTGAGCACATGAAAGGTGAGAAAATACTTCTTGCATTAGGAGAAGAATAAGAATGGTTGTTAGACTGTATTGAATTTCTATGGATTATCCTTGTGGCCTATACATTTGTTCCCTGAGGAATAAATTTTAAAAGATTCTCATCTGCTTCTTATTTACTGGATAGCTCATATCTTCTGCAATATAAATACAATTTGCTCTGCCAAGAAGGACGCTTTAGCAGTCCAGAATGTAGTCGCTTTATGGCAGGGGTGCCCAAACTACGGCCCAGGGCCCAGATCCGGCCCCTGACACCAATTCATCTGGCCTGCGCCACCCTCATCATGACAAGGTTGGGGTGGGCTAGATGAATTGGTGTTGGGGCCGTAGTTTGGGCACCCCTGAACCATGTGACCAGTCCACGGCCCAAAAAGTTTGGGCACCTCTACTTTAGGAATGTGTCCCAGACAGAAGCGTAGCATGCCTTGGCGGGGCCCCGTATAAAAATTTGTTTGGGGGCCCTTAGGAAGGGTAAAGATTTCTCACAAAAGAAAAAAAATTGCATAAAATTAAAAGAAATATTTATTCATCATAATTATCTATCAATAGACACTGCTCTCCATCCATGGTTTATCATCGTATCATCGTATCGTATGTGCATCGATTATTGTGGGATTCCCCCGTTGAAGTAAATGACTTAAACGGGGAAATCTCGCAGCCCGTGATAACCGATGTAGGGTGTTGCCAACTTTTGAATGCACGCTTTACGCGAGAAAAAAAGAAATTGCTTTTTTTGACTTTTGTCATTTGTGAAATAAAAATTTTTTTGGGAAGTTTTTATTAATTTTTGCTTACGCACGTTGGGGGGCCCCTTGCCCCGGGGGCCCCGTATAATTGATACGGCAGATACGGCGGTAGCTACGCCCCTGGTCCCAGAATAAGAATTGGCTGAATGAGACTTGCAAAGACAAGACAAAACTGACGCCAAGTGCAAAAAGAGTCAGTCACGGAGCACTTTGAAAATGATGTGGTCTAAACTTGCTTATGTATTTAACCACTGTTATCTCATGAAATGCTAGTACTGTATAAGGTGGAAAGCTGGCAATCGACACAGACATTGTGGTCTGAAAGCTGATTGGTTTTTTAGCTGTAAAGTTCAGAAATGGAGGACATGAATTACATCTCAAAATGATATTTTAATTTTGGCAGCAAAGCTGAAGCATTGTTATTGTTTATCTCATAAACCAATAAACAGAGGCATCTATCATTTATCTAGCCATCTGGAAATGTCACAGTAGTTTATGTCAAAGATCACTCTTAGCAGCTGACAAAACAGACCAAGACCAGTTTCTACTGTGACAGAATGATGGCTGTTGGGCTTTTGAATCCAGAATTGAGTTGGACTTGCAAAGAGAGAATCAGTTAGTAGCCAGAAAAGTGAATCTATGGTTCTGGAACAAATTATATTTTTGTATGTTGCTCACTTACTTCTTATTTTTTTATATAAATCTGAATTTGCAAACTGTATGTTTGTTATTGTATTAATGCCTAACTTTAAAATATGATACTCTCTTTCTGTGCTTGCCTTTACACTGTCTACACAGACACTGGTGATTTATATGACCTAATTTTTTGCATGTCCTTTCTTCTTATCCTGCTGCAGATCTAGCCAAAATTACTTTTCCAATAACCTTCAGATCCTAATAAGTACAGAGGAAAGGCCAGACATAAGTTAGAATGTTTGCAACTGATATGTGGCAATGATTAGGAAGAACAGATGTTGTGCGTGATTCCACCTCCACCTTCGGTATTCATCTTGTTAAATGTGTGTGGGGAAACCCATATATAATAACCTAACTCAGGGGTGCTGAAAGTCTTTTGGGCCACGGGCAAGTGATGTGGTTGAGCAGGCCGGTCACGTGATTCCTCCCACCAGAAGTGGAAGTAAAACACGTCTGCGCCAGTGATGGGATGTAACAGGTTCTCACCAGTTCTCCAGAACCGGTAGTAACTTTCCCCAGTGTCCTGGAGAACCGGTAGCAGCTTTTTTTTTTTGGGGGGGGGGGGAAACCACCTCCGGGGCTTACCTTTACACTGGTTCTCCCACTGTGCATGCGCACCAAGCACTTGGTGTGCATGCACGGCTACAGTGCTTGGTGCGTATGCACGGCCTCCTTGCTGTCCTCCCAAGCAGGGAGGAGGAAGAGAAACTGCTAGCCTGAAGCTCCCTATAGCCTACTCCCCAGGGTAAGTGACTCACCTTTGGATGTGGTGTGTCTATGTGTATTTTAATGTGTATTTAATACCTTTACCTATATTGACGTACTACCACAGTTCCTAAAAAGGCCTAGTTGCCGGCAGGCCTGGCAGCCTGGCTTGGGGTTTTTAAGCAAAGTCTTGGAGTTACCTCATCAATAAGCTACACCTGTGCTGTTCCAATTGCTGTTCCAATTGGAGAAGCCTTAAGGAAGTACAGCTGTTTTATATTTACATTAAGGCATATTATCCTAGAGAACTGGTACGATGACCATATCGATCTTGCAACATGGTGCTGCCCAGGCACTTATACTAACAGATAAACGGGTTTGTGTTTGGGGTGGGTGGGTTGATTTATGTTTGGGATGGGTGGGTGTATTTTAATGTAATTTTTTATTTTATTTATTTATTTAATTTATTTATGGGTTTGTGTTGTGGGTGGGTTGAGGGGTATGTGTGTGCGCTTATTTTTATTATTTTTTGTTTGGCCCCGCCCAAGACATCATGGCATTAGCTCCACCCACACTGTGATGACATCACGGTGGGGTAGTAAATTTTTTGACATCCCACCACTGGTCTGCACAAAACGCTGCCGTAAATGTATACGTGGCTGTCACAAGCATGTTTATGACAGCTGCGGGTGCTTTATGGCAGTGTTTTGTGCATGTGTGGGCACATTTTACTTCCGCTCCCAGGAGTGGCAAGGTCGGCACTGGCTGGCTTATTACATGGCATGGGCTGGATATGGCTCGTAGGCTGTAGTTTGGGTACCCCTGACCTAAAATGTGCAATTCTAGTTCCTGGCAAAGTGTGGTATGTTCCCTCCAGCTTGATTTTCAATTATTTTTGACTCATTCTATTCTCTTCCCCAACCAAAAAATGAAGAGAATCCAATAGAAATGAAATTTTTGAAGAAGTAGCCATGTTAGTCTGGGCAAGCATATCAGATACCGTAGCATTTTTTGTTTTGTTTTGTTTTATTTACTACAGTATCTGATAAATGAGGATTCCCAAAGAAGAAATACTAACATTTTGTGATATCAAAGGGAGAGTTTATGATTTATAAAGATAATCTCTGTGATATAGATAATATCAGGGACATCAGTTGTGACAGTTCTGGGGAGTGACCTTGGTGCAAAAGTTTCCAAAACTTGAAAGATGCAAAACATGGGAAACGCATTCATCATTCCTCTCTTGAGGAAAGGGAGGTCAAATGAAAATATTAATAGACTGGGTTTCTTTGAAGCCAGATTAAATCCTGTTTATAGCAGGTACACTGAAATCAACAAGTCTTCAATTACTTATAATGCACCTGTCTCTCCATAGGATGTAGCATACATAGCATCAGATGAGAAATCAGGATACTTTCTGCTCACTTATAGAAACTCACTAGATAGTGGCTGCAATATATGATCTCACATACAGTGGTGGGCATCAGCAGGTTCACACTGGATCGCCAGAACCGGTAGCAGAAATTCTGGCTGGCACTGCCTATCCAAGTTTTGAAATAAAGTAGTCCTAATTCGGGTGCAACACAGAGCTTTCCCCCTGGCCACGCCCACCATACCACGCCCACAGTGTGGTAGTAAATTTTTTTTTTTGGACCCCCACCTTGAGAGGATTCTCTTGAGAAAGCCTTAATGCTGGGAAAGGTCAAGGGCAAAAGAAGAAGGGAGTGGCAGAGAATGAGAAGGCTAGATGGTATTGTTGACGCAGTGGGCACAGAGCTGGGTGGATTGAGGAGGATGGTAGAGGATAGAGGTTTCTGGCGTGTGATGGTCCATGGGGTTGCAAAGGGTCAGAATCGACTGTGTGACTGAACAACAACATACCTTGAAATTACTTACTGGGATCACTATAGTTTGAAAGCAACCTGACAGCAAGTAACAGTGAATTTTTCCCATCGATTTCCAGGCATTTGCTGTACTCCAGATTTATATTCTTCCAGAAGCCTTCTTTGAAATTTTAGGCAGATGGTGGATGAAAAAAAATGCCATTTTTATTATCTACAGTTTGTGTGTTGTTAAATGGGATCAACCAGATTCCAGCAATGGAGAAGAAGATACCCTTCTCTCTGATTCAAGGAATTAATTTAGTTGTTATGCTAATTGTCTCTGTGGCTTTTACTTCTCTCAACATTCTGCAAATTGTTATTTGCCCAAAGACTAATGGTCCATGTATTTATCCTTGGATGGGACTGCAGTGGCTCAAGTGGTTAAGACGCTGAACTTGATGACTGGAAGGTCGGCAGGTCAGCAGTTTGAGACCAAACACTGCACGACAGAGTGATCTCCTGTCTCTGTCCCATCTCCTGCCATCCTAGCAGTTTGAAAGCAAGAGATTGCAAGTAGATAAATAGGGACCACTTCAGTGGGAAGGTAACAGCTTTCCGTGCACTCCAGTGTCTAGTCATGCCTGCCACATGTCCATAGAAACATATGCAGACACAGACAGCACTGTCTCTTTGGGTCTAAACAGAGATGAACACTGAACCCTAGAGTTGGCTTTTAAGCAAGGGCAACATTTACCTTTGCATTACACTTGGGGTCACAGTGTAATGAAAAGTTCCCCTACAACCAGCAGGTTCCTTGTACAGATCAAGACTAGATTGGGGATCACGCTCCTCAGCCAGCTGAAGAGGCTTGGCTGCATGGAATAAGGAAGGCCTTATACAGATTGCATTACAAATTGCATAGGCAACTCATTTGATCTTAGCAGCAGTGGGATTCAGCAGGTTCACCCCAGTTCGCCAGAATTGGTCACAGAAATTCCAGCTGGCCCTGCCCATCCAAGTTATGAAATAAAGTACAGTAATACCCTGGATAATGTTATGACTTAGTTAGTTCCACAAGTCATGACGTTATCCGATTTTTAGCGTTGTCCAATGCATGCATCGAACAACGCTAAAAAAAAGCCCTGACTTCAGGGACAAACCGCTTTAAAGGCAGGCAGGGAAAGAAAGAGACCTCCCTGCTTTAAAGCCACCCCCCACACACACACAGGGGTCTCTGCGACTGCAGTAGGGTCGGGGAAAGCGCCTTTCCCCTGACCCTACTGCAGTCGCAGAGACTCCTTGTCTAAGGCGTCCAACACCTTACAAAACTGAGTCCGGGACAGTGGGGCGGGGCCAACATCACGACGTCATGGGCGGGGCCAACGTCACGACGTCATGGGCGGGGCCAACGTCACGACGTCACGACGTCATGGGCGGGGCCAAAAAAATAAAGGAGCAAAAAATGGCTCCAATAGTCAGCTGACATTTTTTGCCATTTTTGGGAGGAAAAAGAATATAAAAGCCATGGCTTATAATAGGGGAAACAGTATTGGACCAATACTGTTTCCTCTATTATAAGCCATGGCTTTTATTCTTTTTTCCCCCCCAAAAAATGGCAAAAAATGGCCTGATGGCTTCTTTTCGGGGGGTGGCTTATATTTCTATATACTGCATGCTCGGACACAGAGAATAACACCCCCCAACTCTGCTTACCTTCAAGCTCTGCTTATTTTCTCTCCCGACGAACAGCTGATGATCAGACTCACTCGGAGGCTTTTTTTAAAACTACAGTAGGCAGGGAAACAAGGAAGGGGGAGAAAAAATTCAGCGATTTGATTGGATCTCTATGTCAGCTGACATAGAGAGCCAATCACATTGCTGAATAGGGGAAACACCTATTCAGCGATGTGATTGGATCTCTATGTCAGCTGACATAGAGAGCCAATCAAATCGCTGAATTTCTCCCCCTTGTTGTAGTTTTAAAAAAAGCCTCTTTAGTCTGATCAGCTGTTCGTCGGGAGAGAAAAAAAGCAGAGCTTGAAGGTAAGCAGAGTTGGGGGGGGTGTATTATTCTCTGTGTCCGAGCAGGCAGTGGGGTGGCTGTGTTTTCATAACACATGGCTTATTTTCGGGGGGTGCCTTATATTTTTAGAGCCCCCCGAAAATCGGCACATGGGTGGCTTATTTTCCAATAAACTGTGCATGCGCAGAAACTCAATCTGATGCATGCGCAATGCATCAGATTGAGTTTCTGCGCATGCACAGTTTATTGGAGCCATTTTTTTGCTCCTTTTTTTTTTTAAATGCCTGCTGCCGAAGAGAAATCGGGACAGCCGGGACGTCATGGGGGAATTCCGTGACCATTTTCCTAAAAATGGTAACTCGGGATTCCCCCTCTCAAATCGGGACTGTCCCGGAGAATCCGTGACGGTTGGCCGCTATATCCTTGTCTCTTTCCCTCCCTGTATTTAAACTACAGGGAAGGGGGAAAGAGAGAGACGTGATTGGTTCTCACGATTGCGTCTTTTTTCCTCCCTGTATTTAAACTACAGGGAGAGAGAGAACTGCTTCTGTCTTTCTTTCTCTCCCTGTATTTAAACTACAGGGAGGGGGAAAGAGAGAGAAGTGATTGGTTCTCTAGAGAATCAGTCACATCTCTCTCTTTCCCCCTTCCCTGTAGTTTAAATACAGGAGGGAAAGAGACAAGGAGTCTCTGTGACTGCGGAAGGGTCAGGGGAAAGGCGGAAAGACCGCTGCGTGTGGGGGGGTGGATTGGTTAGTTCTACCCAAACCACCCCACATCCGCAGACCATTGCATCAGATAACACTAAGAATCATTATCCAGAATCGTTATCTGATGCAAGTTTTTTCCAAAAAAACTTGCATCGTTATCCGATTCTAGCGTTATCCGATGCAGTCGTTATCCGGGGTATTACTGTAGTCCTAATTTGGGTGCAACACAGGGTTTCCCCCCTGGCCATGCCCACCATACCACAACCACAGAGTAGGTAGTAAATTTTTTTGAATCCCACCACTGGATCTTAACCAAAAGACCAAGAAGCGATCATCTTAACTTCCATCTTTTGCTGTACCATGCAGGTCTTGATATGATTTGAAATTGGACAGACCTAGTCTTTCAGCAAGTGAAAACATCCTGACTGTTTGATATTCCCCCCATTCTTTGAGTCATGTAATAGTTGTGGTTTGCCAGCTGTTACGATGTTAGATGGCTTGATAAACCGAAAGATGGTGCTGTCTCCTTGGTGGCCAGGCACTTTTTTTTTTTTTTTGGCTGGAAAGAGGAAATTGGTGATTGATTAAACATGAAGTTCCTAATCTAGAGACTGTTAGTTGTTCATCAATCCCATGAAATCATAGAGTTTAGAGGGTTATTTTAAATATGCTCATGGTGGAGGAGAGTACTATAATTTGTGACCTGCCTATCCATTCATTTGGTGTTGGATGTTCAAAAAAACTTCACATTTGTGTCCTTGCTTACCACCCAGAGTCGGGTGAAGAAGGGTTGCTAAAAATGACTTTGGAATTGTGGAGAAAGAGGCAGAATTTCTCAGAAACATACCAAAATTCTGGGAGGTTTAAGAAGTGTATTTTCTGTGCAAGCAGAACCTCCACAGAGGTTCTCACAAACTACCATCAGTACAATCAACTTCTTGAGTTGACATAGTCTGAAGGCCAATCTGCCTAAAGACATGTCCTACCAACTTCTACTATTGCTGAACTTCTCTAATCTCTTTTTAACATTTCCTTTCCTCTAGGCATGTAGGGATGTTCCAGATGATATGATACACTCACATTGCCTCCAAAGAAAGAACAGAAAAGAAAATTCATCCCCTGAGAATATTTATTCTACCTATAACAGCTAATGTTCATGAGATGTCTCCCTGTGTTCTGATGTTATGGATGTTCTCCTACTTAAAGCACTATTGTTGGTACTGGCCAGCTTTTTCACTGGACTCTTCTACTGCTACCATCCAGATCTCTTTCTGGATGTGAAAAGATCAGCCAACAGAAAGCCAAATTTCATAATAATTTTCGCTGATGATATTGGATGGGGAGATCTTGGAGCCAACTGGAACCTAAGAAATGACACACCTAACCTGGATAAGATGGCAATGGAAGGAATGAGGTAGGCTTTAAGTTGAAGCTTAGTATCTGCTGTTCCTGTTATTTCCCACATATACTACTAACATTTAAGAATGGTACAGACCTGGCCCTTTACGTTTACAACATGAAATACCGGTATATAATAGAAATGGGGAAATTGTTTATCTTATATTCTTGGCTCCTGAAACTACTACAATATCGCAATCTTTGAGGATGCTCTTTCTGTGTACCCCACTATTTCAGCTAATCAAGGAACATATTTTGTTTCATTTTTTAAAAAGTGAAGTCTGCTTTTTGCATGAGATCTCCTAGTCATGTTTTCAAGCTTTCCTGTGTAACTCCCAGAGCTATGATATGTTGTAATGCAAAGATTCTTCCTATTAATTAATGGTTGGTTCTGTTTTTGGGTGGACAAAACATGTTAATGCCCTGAGAGTTTATGCTTTCTCCAACAACATCAGTGCTGGCTTGTAAAACCTGTCCAGGCAAATAGTCCAAGAGCTGTGAATCCAGTAGTGATTGGGACTTCTGTTTCACTTGGCCTTGCACCTTTTTCACGCAACATTATCCATCTTTGACATATTTGCTTCTTACCATGGTGGTTTGTAATCAAACTCTGGAAAGTGTCCGATTAAAAAGTATTATTTTGGCTAACTTGTCTTCTGCATCCTAATTATAGTGTGCCTTTCCATAACATGGCTAAGTATGTTTATCCAGTTCTTCAAAACTGTTCAGTAGAGCACAGCATAAGAAGAAGTGTGTGTGTGTGTGTGTGTGTGTGTGTGTGTGTGTGTGTGTGTGTGTGTGTGTGTGTGTGTATCCAGTTCTTCAAAACTGTTCAGTAGAGCACAGCATAAGAAGAGTGTGTGTGTGTGTGTCTTGGGCTCCATTGATTCTGTATCTGCTTCATATAGCATTTTTAGAGGCTGATTTATGTATTCCATTCCTTCTAAGAGCCTCTCCTAAAAGCGAGTGTCAAGTGAAAGAGGAAAATCCAAAAATCCCCAAATGGTATGCTGGTCATTTAGGGACTGATCCAGATAATTATCATTTCCCAAAGAGTTGCTCCTACATTGACTGAGAGCAGAAGCTGCCAGAAAATGCTAGAATCTCATATTCTTGGTGGGGGTAGGGTGGGGAATGTTTGTTGAAGGCAACTAGCACGGCAGGACTTCGCCATGGGGTGGAGAGGCTGGGGTATTGTTGTGTTGATGCTTTGTTTATGCATTTTTGAAATGCTTTGTATGATGTATTGATACAGTATTTTGTAATTGTTTTGTTATCTGATATTTTGTTATCTGATACTGTATTCGTAGCAGTGATATATTGTTTCATTGTGACTCCTGATCATTTTGTAACTTTGACTGGGGATTCTTTGAAATGTTCTTGTTTTTGATACTTTGTTATTTGATATTGTAACTGTGATGTATTGTTTCATTTTGAGCCATTCAGAGTTGCTATAAGCAATTGGGGCGGCATATAAATCGAACAACAACAACTACTACTACTACGACTTTAGCTGAAGTAAGATGGAATACTCACTGCAATGTAGTGACAACGAGGGTGTGGCTGCAAATGTGAATGGATGCATGGTGACATTGGCTCTGAGAAGTCTGATTTCCTCAGGTTAATTCACTTAGTCTTGCCCAGCCTACCTTAGGCAAAACCTGTGGTTTTGCACCACTCCAATATGTCTGAAGAAGTGGGTGAATCTGTTACCTAAAAATCGTTTGCTCTTTCCCTTACAGGAAAACCTGTGAGAGTTGAAACAGCTACTTGAATTTAAAAGTTTGTCTGCTGGCGGAGCCCTCCCCAAGAACTACAGAGATTTTAATTTCAGACAAATCAACTTTGGTTTATTGATAAAAAAAATAGCATTTAAACAACAGAGGGCCCACTGCTGATCAAAGACATAAATATCTTACCTGGGCTGTCCCTCTCTCCTCAAGCCGGCCAAGGCACTCGAGCGAAGCGGATCGCCTTGCTCTATCAAGGTGCCTCATTCCCGGCTATACTGCTTGGGAGCTCCCCTCTTCCCTGGTTCTCAACAGAGTCCTGGTATACCTAGCTTCTTTTAGACAGCCGTCTACCGACTTCCATCAGGCTGAGCGGGTCTTTCCACCTCTCTCTAGCCAGCTAAGGTGTCTTGTTCTCAGCCTCTAAAACTCAACGTCTTGGTCCCTGAAGAGTCCCCATCTACCTCCATTCATTTTAACGCGGGCTGGTCTACTTCCATAGACAATGCATGAGCCCTTCAATCGAAGCTCTGCCAGAGCGGAACTCCGATCTGTTCTCATTTAGGTGAATGGGTTTTTAGAATTTAAAGGGGGAAATGTTTAAATTGGGTTGCTCTTTGCAGTTATTTACCTGCAAAGTGTTGTGAATGAGTGCGTGTCAGTGTGGTCCTTTCTGCAGACAGAAGCCTGTCTGTATCGTGGATGGCAAAGTAAAATGAAAGAGCAACTATCTTTATTTAAAATAAACATAAAAATAAAAGGTGAATTCTGGAAACGGGGTGACAAATCCATGAAAGCTCACAGTGAAATGTAACAGTTTTAAAAGTGGAAGTACATTTTTTGTTTTTTGTTTTAATGTTGTTTGGATGGTGCAAAATGTCCACTCTGCCTCATAAGGCTAGAGTTCCAAGAATTTCCAGCTTATGTTTTGACCTTTGTCACGTCTTCAAAGGTTTTAGTGTTACCAAATTCGTCAAGGTTCTCATTGGAATCAATTACCCATGTAGCTGTCTTGATAGTCACATCTCTATTCATATGCCCTCATGTTATATGCTGTCTTATGGACGGTAACATCTCAGAATCTGTAATGACAACTGTAACCAGAGGCGTAGCTACCGCCGTATCTGCCGTATCAATTATACGGGGGCCCCGGGCCACGGGGGCCCCCAACGTGCGTAAGCAAAACAAATCTTTACCCTTCCTAAGGGCCCCCAAACAAATTTTTATACGGTGCCCCGCCAAGGCACGCTGCTCTTCTGACTGTAACACTCCCAAAACCAGATCAACCTTGTTTTGAGCTGACACAGTTAGAGGTTGGGTTTTTCAAGGGAGTGTTGAGTTAGATTCCACTCTGGCTAGAAATGCCACAGGAATGGGAAACTTGATTATAAAGATGATACAATTCTTAGCTTGTGAAGGCAGCAGTGCAAACAGCAATATCATCAAAAGATCTGATTTCCATTGAGGTGTGGCACCTGGACTGCCCTGACCTTCAGGACACCAATTTGGAGGATGTGCTGTCTAGTATTTCTTTTGACACTTTGGAGAATAAGTTTGTGTTTATGTGTACATAGTCACTGGCCCCTGCTACATTGTTACCCATTCACTTCTAAGCCCAAAAGAAAATGGTTGAGAATACAGTATGTTGTTTTTATCCACCAAGTCATAAGTGATTTTTTGATATTAATGCCTTCACCTCACAACTAGTCCTGAGGCTCCCAAAGGCTTCCTTCATATCACAAAAGATTCGTAGGAAGCCTTGAAACTTGGGGCAGGGGGAAATGTAGACAATTCTAAATCAAGGATTGACATCCGTGACTGATGACATCATCACCATTTACTACCACATGACTTCACATAGAGAATTCCCTCCAATATGTTGCAAAACTGGAGAAACAATTTACTTACATTACTTGTGTCTTCTTACTTCTTGTTGGGGGGAAAACATCTAAAAAGTAACATATAGTATCATCTCAAAATAATGCCACCCAAACCTCCTTAGGTCTCCAAAAATAACAAGTAGATGTTAAGAGGGAAACATATCCTCATATTATGGGATTTTGCTTACTACAGGAAAAGGACTGGTACCATGAGGTACTTCTAATCCAAAAAAGTAATCTGTTAGAGCTCCTACATCACTTGTAACTCATTATTTCAAAGATATGGTCAAGGATGATACCAAGGCAGGGCTGCTGGTGATAAAAAGTAGAGGTTGGAAGAGTTAGATTTTTGGACTGACACTAGAATCCTCTAGTCAGAATCGTCAGCAATATCAACAGGTAACTAGTTCAAGCTCTGATAAAAAGCCAGCCTCTTGGCAAAAAGTGTGTTGTATGATGCGGTGAGGGCCTGTGCATTTATTAAGAGTAGCCCACTAGCCAGGGACAACACTCTTTCCAACATAAACAATGTCAACACAAAATAGAGATGGCCATGCCATAGTTTGATCTAGAAAGCCAAAAGGTGTTATAAAGAAGAAGAAGAAGAAAGAAAGCAGGATGTTAAAACGAAGGGTAGGGAAAAACCTGATCTCATTAGGGTTAATTGTAAAATAATAATAATAGGAAGACAGTACAATACATTGATAGTAAGTGGAAACCTTTTTTCTCTTTCTTTCTCTAGATTTGCAGATTTTCACTCAGCTGCATCTACCTGCTCCCCATCACGTGCCTCTCTGCTTACAGGACGCCTTGGTCTTCGCAACGGTGTAACCCACAATTTTGCTGTGACCTCAGTGGGAGGCCTTCCATTGAGTGAGGTGACCCTAGCAGAAGTCCTAAAAGAAGCTGGCTACCTCACTGCTGTAATAGGTGATTTAATCCATGGTAGAAAGAAAACTAACCCAGCTTCAAGAGGCTCTGATTTTTTTAACTACTGATATATTTTTATCAGCTAATTTTTTTTGCTTTAATCTTTCTGTTGATATCTAATCTGGGTGTTGTACTTCTTCCCTGTTAGTTTTTTAGTTGTTGGAAGCTGTGCTGAGGACATTGGCAGCAAGAAGTGGGATATAAACTCTGTATGATATTATAAACCCAGGGGGTGGGGGCATTTCCAAGTACAACACCCCCAGTCTCTGTTGTACCCTGAGACCAAGATGAGGTGCCTACTATGCTTTCTATTTCGTTTGCATGTGAATCGAGTGATTTCTTCAATGTTGGGGTGAGACGTCTGTTGAAAAGCATCTGGAGAGGGTGGGAACTTTGGTCTAGTCAAGACCCCATCAAAATAAAAGAGACTTTGATGGGCAAAGTCAAAGAGACTTGTGGGAAGCCATTTTAGCCTGTCCTGTTTGTCATGTATTTGTGATAGGGGAGAAATGTGTGTATTGTATTCTTTTTTAGTACAGTAAAACCTTGGATAATGCTAAAACTTGGTTCCATAACTCTGATGCATGCATCAGATAATGTTAAAATCCTATGGGATGCATTGGATAGCGTTAAAACTCCATAGAGATATGTTGTAACCGGCACAGGCTTTAGCGAACATTATCCGATGCATCCCATATGATTTAATGTTATACAATGCAATGTTTTTCCCCAGATTGCTTAACATTATGCAATTTTAGCGTTATCTGATGCAAACATTATTCGAGGTATTACTGTAAATGAAAGGAAGGGTTCTTTGAAAATCTAGGCCTTCATGCTGACATTTAATTTACACGCCATAACCTTCCTTTACACTTTTGGGGCTTGTCATGCAGGAATGATGGCTGGATATTTCCTGGCTAGGTCTTTCCTCCTGTCTGTCATGTGCTTGAACAATGTTATCACAAGGCCCAAAAGAAAAAGTACACAGAAGATGGATTATTTGGCTTAATTAAGATCTTGGTGCTCATTAAATTTAGTACTAACTGAAAGGCATGTCAAGTCTGACAAGTAGCAGTGCCATAAGGCTGAGGAGTTCCAGCCTTTTCTTCAGTCTTATTAGTCACCTTACCAGTATTTCCCCAAGGGTACTGTAACAAGCACTGAGTATTGTATCTACTGCCTCGTACACTGATGGCAAATCTTGGCACTCCAGCTATTGTTGAACTTCAATTCCCAGAAGCCCAAGTCCCTATGAATCCACACAAATGAGTTTACTGTGCATACACAGGGACTTGGGCTTCTGGGAAATGAAGTTCAAGAACAGCGGGCATGTCAAGGTTCGCTATCACGAGCCTTGTATGCCTGATGTACTGTATGTGCTGCCACTGCCCCTCTGACAATATCTCCCAACTGCTTTATTGCAGGGAAGTGGCACTTAGGACATAATGGACTTTATCATCCCAATTTTCGTGGTAAGGATTGTATATTATATCTCTTGGTTCCTGGAAGGCAACTGTTGGCTTGGTTCTCTCTAAGAGCTGGTCATTCCCAACTGAAACTGCAAGTAGCACATCACAAGACTATATGTCCTCCATATAAGAAAACTAGTACATCAGGAAGAAAGGTACATTACAACCCAGATTCTCCCCAATTATGCTAGTTTTCTTGACAGTGGACACATTATGAAGAAGTTGTGTGGGACCCAATCTGAAATTGCACATTCAATCAGAAGTTAAGCTTTGACAAATGTCTGTGAAGGATAGTAGGAGCTTTCTCAATTCCCTATCTTTGTTTGATTATTATCCTCAAGGAGGTAAACATGAGATTAATCTTCAAGTCTGATTGTCTCGTAGAGCTGGATGGGATCTCTATTGACTTCTAACAACATTAACATGTGATTTAACTTGGTGCTGATGACCAGATGTATGAATTCAAAACAGAACTCAGTTTCCTTTAGGTCTTAGGTTTAGCTATTGATTTGTTCAGAACTCAAACTCCACCAAAGTATCCTCCATCGGATCCCTTGGGTAAGGTGAAAATGGAGGGCACACATCATGGTCTGTCTACCCAAATGGCTAAAAAAAAAAAGCATGCAAATGGACTTGATTTCTCAAGTTCATTTGCATGTATGGAATGTCGTCGCGGAGATGTCTACCAATGGGTGGACTCCTCACTGAAGAACAACTCCAAGGTATCCAAGGTATATGGAGTGATGCTGGAAAATATTAGAAATACTGTACCAGAAAGAGGTACACAGTGAAAGCCAAACTACTTGTCTTACCAGTAATGAATGTAATGAAAAGAACATCCACTCTGATTCTGCTTAGAAGCTCATACATCCCAGGCTCTGGGGTTTTGTTTGCTTAGAGCTGATTGCCAGTAATGTAACTTGGGCAGATGTTCTGCTAGGCAATATTATTTTTTCCGGTTGTGTTTGTGGAAGACCAAATTTACTAAATCTGTAAAAATATCATTGTATCTTAATGGACTTAGTGTTTTACAGCCTTTGCTGGCAAAGAAATTTAGGATCTCTGCCAATTTTCTGAAACTAGCTTCTGTGATTTTAGCAAGTAAAGCTATCGTTTATGCCTTGGCTTAAGGGAAGGGTTTGCAACCTGTGGCCCGGATCTGGACCATGGTGCCAAATAATCCGGCTCCCAACCTCGCTCCAGCCGCCTCGGCCGCCATTGGCCATGGACTCATTTACAGCCATGTAAACACATTTACGACAGCCATAAATGAGTCTGCATCAGTTGTAAATGCATTTACGACAGCTGTGGATGCTTTTTATGGAACCAGTCTGGCCCGCTCTGCTGTTTGAGGGGATGTAGTTCAGCCCATGACTGAAAAACGTTGAGAACCCCTGCCTTAAGGCAATGTCTCTCAAAAATCTAACAACAGGTAGATGATGCTTCGCAATGTTTTAATGACATTATAAAGCAGGGAAGGATCTGTCGAAATGAGCTGTAGTTCACAAAAGTTAATGTCAGATTACATTTATTTATCTTTAAGGCCCACCAAGACTGTGACAAGTTATAGACTGCTATGCCTAGCTAACCCTCTAGAAGTTCTGGTGGTGTAAGTTCTTCTTTGTGGTCCCTGTCAAGCTGTTAGTATGGCTTCACAAGTGACCACTTGAAGAACAGCAGTTACAGGTAAGCAACTTGCCCTTTTTATTGGGAGCTAGGATAGTTTAGGGAGGCACATGTCCCTGACCCTTTCATATTATCTCACACACTAGAAATGTGCTGGTGTGCTTGGATAGGAACAATAGAAGCAGTTAGAAGTCTATGTGAGTAGCACTTAATATTTTCTGAAGCAGGGGCTGAAGGGAAACAGAGAGCTAAGGAGAACCTTTAGCAGGAAAGATTCTAGTGGGTGGATGGGGAACGAAATCTTATGGAGTGTTAGCACTACAGATGCTCAAGTTGTACTCCATCTATACATGTGTAAATAACCCTGTACATGTGTAAACAAACCATGAAAACACTAGCTGACTCAATAGTAAGTTGAAAGTAGAGCAGGTTCATTGGGGATTTGGTGAGATCACACCTCTGTAAGTTCAGTTGATACAGTGGAACTACTCTAGTTGCAACTTTCTGCTGAATTCCAGCCAGTGTAACTTTCCTACAAACTGCTTTTACAGAAATTAAACATAAGTAAGTGAGCCACTGAAATTTCTTACAAAAATGTGGTATAAGTACATAACAGTATTAATATGTTTATGTAGGACAGTGAGAATTAATACTTCACCATTAATTCTAGGGTTTGATTACTACTTCGGGATACCCTACAGCCATGATATGGGCTGCACAGATACACCAGGCTATAATATACCTCCCTGCCCAGCTTGTGCACGGAACTCAACAAAAGGAAGGTATGGTTTTGCCTCTGATGATCTCTGGTGTCTGTGGAGGGAGGCTTCTAGTAGGCTTACATTCAAAGAGATTTTGGTCTGTCACCTGCCCCCTGTTCTGTTTCTGTCAGGAAGACCAGATTGGTCCAGTGGGTGGTGAGCCAAATGTTCTATAGAACCTCACTGCTGCCAGTGACTCATTGCTCTTGGTCTAAAGCTGTGAATAATACACGGAAATGAGCAAATAGTACTCCTGGGGTCAGAGAGGGCTTCTTCCTGGCAGAGAATGGCTCTTTGATTGCATCCCTTTGAATGGATAGAGGTGTCCCATTTCATGAGGGAAAAGTACAGAAGGCTCTATATGGTTATCAGGGCCTGTGCATTTGGAGGGAACCATATATCATAATTCTCCCTCTTTCCCAGTGCTGTAGCTGTATCCAAGTGCTTTCAGTGCAATTTATTTGCTTCTTTTCACCTTCAAAGTTTACTTTTCTTCTTTATGGCCTCTGTGAATTGAGCTTGTGGGACTTATGTCTGCTCAGAGTACCATTAGAACCTTTGAATCCTGAGTTAGATTATGGGTGGGGTCCTGCCTCTTTCACACTGCACATACAGGGCTGCTCTTGAGGAAGCCCACTCAGTTCCTTTCTGTCCAAAGAACATCCTCTTATTGCTCTTCCTTTGCTGAATATTTTCAAAGTTTTCTGCTCCCCTATTGGTTTTTGTTCTTAGATAGTTTTCTTTGTGGCTTTAAAATATTGGACAAAAACAGAAAACACCCTACCTGAAATTGCCCAGTCTGATGGGCACACCAAAAACATTTCCCCCCTGGGGTGTCCACCCAATCCACACTTGTTCTCTTTGCCAAGGATTCATCAGAAAACAACACTGAAAATTCACCAGCCTGATCAGGCTGTACTCAGAGGTATCACATCATTTTCTGTTTGTAGGAAACCACTGATTGCTGAAGTCAAACTATTGATTTTTCTACCAGCTTCCAAGATGTCTTCCATTTCAGTCTCCACTTTATCAGGGACCCCAATAAGACAACTGAGTCTACATCTATGTCAGCCACACCTATGTCAGCTCAGGTATCTTCCTTGGTAGAAGCAAGTTAGTCAACTTTGTTCCTGCAATAGGCCAGGATGTTCTGCAGCCATGGACCCTAAGAAAAGTCCAATTTCCACATATTGGAAACTTCCTCATTCCCAAAGAAAGAGAGAGAAAAGGATCAATAATGAGTTTTCAGTCTTCTACACTTCAGACCAATGTGACATTAGTGGTTCTGCCATCACTGTTTACAGGTTTCAGGTACAAAGAGCTTCATGTTGAACACCCACTTCCAAATGCTATCACTATCCAAGGGAAGGACAAATCTCACTTCATGAGGACAAAGAGGGTCCCAAGTTTGATCTCCCTGACAATTGTTTCTGTTCCTCCACTGCACCCACCATACAGGTCAGCATCTACCAGACCTGGATAGCAGTCTGTCACCAATTTTACTGAGTAAGGACCAGTGATGGGATGATAAAAAATTTTATACCCCACCCTGACGTCATCACAGTGGGGGCGGAGCTAACGTCATGACGTCATGGGTGGAGCCAACGTCATGACATCATGACGTTGTAGGCGGGGCCAAAAATAAAATAAATAAAATAAAAATAAAACACACACACACACACCCCTCAACCCCCCCCCACAAAACCGTTAATAAAATAAATAAATAAAATAATAATTAAATAAAAATACACCCAAACACCCACCCACCCCAAACACAAACCCCACTTACAATGGGGACCGTTGGGGCTGGCCCCCAGCCTTGGTGCCCGGCGCCGCGCCTAGCCAGGCGGCCCACGCTCCCGGCCGCAACGCTCCATGGGCGGCCCCGACCCTCGGCGCTCCGCGGCGCGCCTAGCCGGGCGGCCCACGCTCCCGGCCGCAACGCTCCATGGGCGGCCCCGACCCTCGGCGCTCCGCGGTGTGCCTAGCCGGGCGGCCCACGCTCCCGGCCGCAACGCTCCATGGGCGGCCCCGACCACTCGCACCTCCGTCCGCTCGCCCGCCCGGCTGGCCGTCGGGGGCTCTCCGCCGCCTGTTGCCCCTGGCAGCGGCTTTCAGGGGGCGGCAAAATGTCCCCTCCCCACCCTTTTGCTGGCGAGGAGGAGAAAAAGTGTTTTTTTTTAGGCGGACAATTCAAGGAGGGGCCCGTCCGCCGGGCTGGCTGTCGGTCGGGGGCTCTCCTGGCGGGCGGCCCGCGTGCGCGCACACGCTGCCCACCTCCTCCTGCCCAGCCAGCCCCCAGGGGCTCCCCGCCACGGCGCCACCCACCCCCGACGAGAGAGCTGGGCGGGCGACCGGGTGTGCCCCTCCTTGAATTGTCCGCCTTTTTCTCCTCCTCGCCAGCAAAAGGGTGGGGAGGGGACATTTTGCCTCCCCCTGAAAGCCGCTGCCAGGGGCAACAGGCGGCGGAGAGCCCCCGACGGCCAGCCGGGTGAGCGAGCGGATGGAGGTGCGAGCGGACGGAGGTGTGTGGCTTGGGGCGCCCGTGGAGCGTTGCGGCCGGGAGCGTGGGCCGCCCGGCTAGGCACACCGCCGGGCGGCGAGGCTTGGGGCGCCCGTGGAGCGTTGCGGCCGGGAACGCTGGGCCGCCCGGCTAGGCACGGCTCCTCCTCCTAAGCCCTCCGCCACTGCCAGAGCCACTTCAAAATGGTCTGGCTCCGGCAAAAACAAGTGCGCATGCGCAGAAACAGAATCTGACGCATGCGCAATTTAAAATTGCAGCACGCATGCGTCAGATTGACTTCTGCGCATGCGCACTGAATTGGAGCCATTTTGACTCCAATTTAAAAATTTTTTTTTCTTTTTTTCAGGCGTCCGGAACCGGACGCCTTAAAAATAGATTACCCTCTCGGAGAACCCTCTGAAATTGTTCTTACCGGTTCCAGGGAACCGTCTGGAACCGGTGACATCCCATCACTGGTAAGGACCCAACCTTTGCTGACCTATCTAAATGCAGTACACTTGCAAGCAGCAGTTTCAGTCCAGCTCCACCAGGACATTCTCTTCCATCTCAAAACACCATCTATGACCTGGGAGTTCTTTGTGCCTCCTCTCCTGTGCATCAATGCTGATTTCTCCACTTTGCTGTAAGACATCAAATGTTTCAATTCAGGGTTCTGCCTTTTAACTTTGCTATAGATCTCCCCCACGCTCAGTGTTCAAGATACGAATGCCAGTATAGTGTCCTTTCTGTGGCTCTCTTCCCTTACTCTGGTGATTGGATGCTGTTGTTTACTCACCCAGTGCCAACTACTAATGAATGTGATATTCAGGCTCCCAACTCGAGAGACTAACTGTGCACACAGTTCAAGGACTCCTTGGACACGTCACATTGGCTACAACAGTAGCTCCCTTGTCCTGTCTTTAGTTCTGCATGTTTCATGCCTATTTCCCTCATGGCTTTCATTTGGTTTTGGATCATCATAGAAGACAAGGATATTCATGTGGCCACCGACAATGTTGTTACAATGTTTTGTTTAAACAAGCAGGACAGCAGCCATTTGATAAACAAATCAGCTGTGTTATCCATATACAAAACAAATGCAGAAGGAGAAGGTAATACCTTTTTGGATCACTACATTAAAAAAAAAAACATTGCGAGCTTTCGTTCTTCAAGACCACTTCTTCAGGAATGCAAAGGCAGGGAAATCATAAATGAAAGTCCAAATGTTAATTGCATGGTGGTCCATTTGCCAGGCTCCATTTCTTAAAAATAAATGTAAAGTAGCAGTCCATTCTACATCCCTCCCACATTCAACAGACACAGCCATTTATATTCTCTCCTTCAACTCACCTGCATCTGTGGGCTGGAGCATTTCCTGCATATGATTTTGCACGTGATCATGCAACCACAGCCTTGCCAATGCCCTGAGTTGAGAGGCCCAGAAGAGCCACTGATGATTTCTTTTTGACTGGATATTTTGCTCCTTGGATTTATACTCTTCTGCAAGGGGCTGCTTTCATCCGCCCACTCCAAATGCCATTGTTATATTAGCAGGTTGTGATGCAAAATGCATTCTCTTTTCTTGGTGAATTCTTTCTTCTCAGGAAGTGGTTCAGTACCCTCCTCTATCAGTCTGCCCCACTCTCTCAAAATACAAGTCATAAGTAAGATCTAGGACAGGGATTCTCAACCTATGGCCCATGGGCCAGATGCAGCCCACAGCCCCATTTCATGTGGCCCCCTACCACCTCCACCACACCAGGAAGCGCCATGGCATGGAGGAAGGGGAAAATGGCTGTCCTACCCTCAAAGCTATCTGAGGGAGTGTGACCCGGGCCCTGGCTTAAAAAGGTTGAGAACTCCTGATCTAGGACTATATGAGCAGCACTCAGATTCTGCATGGCTTCTGAGCAGGCAGTACTGTTTTACCACAATTCCCTACAAGTCTCAGGGCAAGTTTTGGAGCCTCCTTGCTATCTGGGACCTCCCCTTATTCAGTCCTAAGGCATGGTTTTCTACTTGGAGATTTGTGTGGATCTTCTGTGTGCTGATCTGTGCTTGGCACTTTGGGGCACTTTGCCACTATCACAAGAGATCCAGTGAGAATCCAGATCAGTATTTTCCCAACCTTTGGTGTTTTAGACTTCAATTCCGAGAAGCATAAGTCAATTCCCAAAAGCACTGATCAGCCAATGTACTGACTGAGGCTTCTGGGAATTGAAGTCCAAAAACTAAAAGTTGGGAAACATTGATCTAGAATATGTTTTCCCACTGGAGCCTCTTATGGAAGTGGAAATCCTTGCGCTGGATTCAATTGCCCACCTCAGTGACAAAAAGTTTCTCAAGAGATTAAATAGAAATGTTTCCTTCGCTTATGTCCATATCCTTCTATCCTTGCTTGGCATCCTGCTTTGTCTGGTAAGTGAGCGTGCTAGGTTGTCCCTTTGTATGGGTTACAGAGATCACAGAAAACGACATAGCATTTAGTCTTTAAAGTGCTACAGTGTTTTTTATTTTGTTTTCTGATATTATCTGTAACAGTATTTCTTCCATGTGCATTTTTTTTGTTGAAAAAAAGCTGAAGTTATATATAAAGTGACTTAAGCTTAATAATAAATAAATAAATAATAAATAAATAAGCTTTAAAAAATTCACTTGAATAAATGGAACTTACAAAGAATTTGACTCGTTAAACCTCCATTGATTCAAAGGGCCTACTGGAGTGTGATTAACTATGCTAAGCAAAATAATATTTGCCAATGAAAGTAAAACTTAATAGATTTTTTTGGAAAAGTAGACTCAATTTAAACCTACCGCTGTATGTCCATAACTTTTCATTTAAATGGTTCTCTCCCCTCCCTCCAGACAGAATAAATATCACAAAGACTGCTATCCAGAGGTCTCAGTTCCCCTTTTTGAAAACCAGAAAATCATCCAACAGCCTGTCAATCTGACCAGCCTGACTGCAAAGTATACAGAGAAAGCCATTCAGTTCATCAACTATGCAAGGTAAGTTAAATATTAAAGATTAAACAGTAGCGAAGGGTTTCTGGGACATTATCAAATTTGATACACAGGTTGCTATATGTTGCTAAGATATTTTATACAGTATATTATATTTTGGTGTATTACAACCTTCCTGCCAATTCTCTTTAGCAAAACAGGAAGTAACCAAGTACAGTACAGTGTTTTTGTTTGTTTTCTGACATGCAAGTAAGAGGTTAATCAGAAACCAGAATGGGCTTTCTCCGCACCTTTGAAATTGAAAGGGAGACATTTAAAACTAATATGAAAAAATTATTGTTACTGATAGCTGTAGGAAGCTGTATTGTTATGCTTGCTTGTCTGTCATTCTGCTTGAGCAAACCCTTCTCCCTTTAACCCCTGAATTTGGTGTATATAAACCATGCCTGCAAGTTTTACTCCTTGTCTGAAGAAGTGGACTTGATCCATGAAAGCTAACAATAGAAATATATCAGTTAGTCTTTAAAGTGCTACAGTGTTTTTTATTTTGTTTTCTGATATGCCCGAACCACAGACTAACACGGCTACCATTCCAAAAAAATTATGCAAAGTAAAGATATCTTTGTAGTGGCTAACCTTGTCATGATAAACTTTTGTTTACCATGATGCAATAGGCCTTGGCAAGAAAGAGACTAAAAGGGATTGTTTTCATTTTTTAACCAATCACAGTTTAGCTTGGGGCCATTTTGCAGTTAACAGGAAACCATGGTTTAGTGCTGGATATATGAGCCTGAACAAGTCAGAGTGAAGCGCTAGACTTACAGTACTGTGCAAAAATCTTAGGCCACTATTTCATTTTTTGTTTCAGCGATGGTATGAAGACCATGTTTAATTATTTCTCAGTCTCTTCATTAGAATACAACCAGAAAATACAGGAAATGTGTATGCAGTATTAAAAAAAACAGAAACAAATCAGAAAAAGTAGCTTCTTCTGTTTGATATTTTATTAGACTCATCTTATTAAAGAATGGGGGTGGGGGACACAAAACATGTAAAAGTAAAAACAGAACCTAAACTCCCCAAAAGAGTTCAATATGTGCTTAGAGCCAAGAGAGGTCACAGTAAATCCTGATTTTTGCCTGAGGAAGTGTCAATCAATCAATCAATCTTTATTTATTACTGTCCAAGCCCAGCATAGAACAGCAAAGGGAACATAAGTTAAAATGGAGATACAGTACTTAAAATATGTCAGGAGACAAGAGTTAAAATGAGGGTGCTTTAAAAAGGAGCATTTCTGCTCAGAGTTAAGGAGTAGTAAAATTAGTACATAGATCAATAATGCTACAGCAGTTACTAAGCCTATGCTGAAGCGTTGGTAATTTAATTGGCTGAAGGGCCTTACATGATATAGCAGCCAGTGGGTGCATGTGCTGTTTGACTGGCCCGGATATTTGCAGAGCAGCAGAGATATGAACTTGTTCCGGATGTCGCTATAAAAAGGGCAGCTGCAGAGAATGTGTTCCATGGTTTCAGTTTCTCCATGGAGGTTACCAAGATCTGTTATGAAGTCCTTAGTGTTTACTTTATACATCAGTTTCTGTTAAATAGGTAGTTGTTGCTTTGTGGTCTTTGTCTATAAAGGTAATCACCTTAGACTGAGATGTATGATCACTTTGTTTGATCCTTGGTTTTAGCGTTTCTAAATCAGGGAACATGTAGCTCCTCATATGTTGTTGAACTGAAACTCCTGTCATCTCCAACCATTGGCTGAAGTGACCAAAACTCTAACTGGAGCTAGAGACTACAGATATCTGGAGGGTCAGCCCTACTCCATGTCTTGTCTGTTCACTTGCTGTTGTAGTGCATCACAGTTCTGATGGAATAGCTTGTGGTTTTATCTCTGTAATAGTCACCTTAGTATAGTGAGGTGTGTTTCTGGTTGTTACAATTTGTGTTTGTATGGTAGCTGTGAAGTGGTCTTGGTGGCACTGGTCTCTCGTACTCAAAATGGTACAATCAAATCAACAGATCTTAGTGCTAGCTTTGTCTTGATACTTCACTGAAATTATGCAATATCACACATTTCTCTGGCACTAGAAGGAGGGCCTTCTCTGTGTCCGCTCCTGTCCTATGGAACCTCTTGCCAATGGAGCTATGTCTCCAGATGGAGCTGCTGCCCTTTAGGAAGAATCTAAAAACATGGCTGGTTGGGCAGGTATTGGGCTCAGAAGGTATAATGACCCCAGCACACTGGATGATCTGAGCCCCTCTCACCCACTACTTTTTTAATTAGTAAGATGTAGCATTTGGTGTGCTTTTAATCTTTTTTAAATTTAAATTTTAAATTTAACAGTTTTGAGGTTTTTAGGTAGTGTTTTTGTTTTATTGTCGTGTGTGTGTTTTTTTTTTTTTTAATTACTTGTAAACCGCCCTGAGTCACTTCGGTGAGAAGGGCAGTGGAAAAATATGAACAAATAAATAAATTATGTGATTGATCACTAGTGAAGAATTCATGTAGATGATTCTTTCATTGTATCTAGGAATGTACATGTGATTCGAATTTGGAAAAATCTGTAGATTCATGTGTAGTATCTAAATTGTCATGGGCAGCAAAAACAGATCACATGGGTAATGTTATGCTCAAACTGGATTTTACCAGTATAAGTCAGATGTTGCAAACATCTAGCTGAATGCCTAAGAGTTTTTGAAAATCTCAAGTGTTCACTGTTACTATTTCCGAACAGGTTGTACCCATGTGAGATCAAGGTGCAGACTGCTGAGTGGAGGGTTAATGAAAAATCTTTTTTAACTAGTTGCAGGGATTCTCCTTAATTGGACATCAGAACTGGACTGATCTGGTTAATCTCTTACGCAAGTCAGAGACGTTAATCCAGGAAACAGTTCATTAGGGCACATTGTTATCTTAACACAGTTTAATAATTTAATATTTTCATTTTGCCTGATCTTGTTCTGATCTTAAGCTCTTAATGAACATTGGGTTATTGCTGCCCATAAAAAAAAAATAAGCTGTGTTGTTGATGATTGCTTTGAGGTAGCAGAGTTCGTGCTTAAAAGGTAAATGAACAATTGGGCAAATAACGTAGGGAGGAGAATAAAGGAGGCTCTTTTGAATGCCTGGTAACTACTGATTAAATTATCAAAGTTGATTGCATCTCCAAACTTTGCTTATCTAGTTTCCTGTGCATTTCCTTCCATCTTGAATATGGGAGGCAATCAAGAGTCATAATTGCATGGGACTGGTGCAAATCTTGTTATGATCACATTCTCCCTACCTAAACAGTAATAACAATTGTGTGCTATCAAGGCAATTGTGACTTATGGTGACCGTTTTATAGGGTTTTCTAGGTAAAGGATATTCAGAAATGGTTCACCATTCTCTTCTTCATAAGTGTATCTTCTCCATGGCTACACAGGCTGAGTTTTCTTTCAGGAAGCACAGAGGGGAATTGAACTCCCAACCTCAAGTTCTGCAGCCAGATACCTAGACCACTGAATCATACAGGCACTCCCACCAAAACAAATAGGTAAAATTCTGGTTAATGTCCTTCCATAAATATTCCAAAGATGCTTTAAATAAGGTAAAGGTAAAGGTCACCCTTGCTCGAAAGCCAGTCGTATCCGACTCTAGGGTTCAGTGCTCATCTCTGTTTCAGAGCCGAATAACCAGTGCTGTCTGCTTCTGCAGACATTTCCATGGTCATGTGGCAGGTATGACTAGACACTGCTAAGTTGGCAGGAGCTGGGACAAAGATGGGAGCTCATTCTGTCCTGCAGTATTTGGAGATCGAACTGCTGACCTGCCGCCTTCCAGTCAGCGTCTTAGCCACTTGACCCGCTGCTATAAATACAAAGTTTTAAAAATACACTAAGTAGCTCTTAAATTGTTTCTTTGGTTGTTCATATGTGTGAAATTTCAGGATTGTTGGCAATGATACCTTGTCCTGTTAACCCTTTTGTATGGGTGTATGATTTTGCTGGATACAACCAGACGTATATCCCAGACAAATTTATTCAGTAAACGTAAAACCCATTCTTCATTCTAGAGCAGGGAGAGTGAAACTATCCTACTGTCAAGAAAACACTACAGCAAAAAATTCCCTAGGTAAAATAGGTAGGTAGGTAGGTGGGTGGGTAGGAAAGGTAGGTATTTTGTGAACAGGATCTCCACAAGCCACTTCTATGGCACCTAAACACACAGAGTTATGTCAGTCACGACAGTTGCTCACTCTGCCTCTAGAACAGGCCTTGGTTTTGTGATAGGGCTATTTTCTCTCTCTTTCTGTATGAGTGGGAGAGAGAGAAGAGTCTCTTGTGTGTGTTGTGAGATTATGTCTCTGTGTATGTGTATACAGTGATACTTCGCTTAACGAGCAAAATGCGTTCCATGGGGGTTGCTTGTTAAGCTAGTTGCTTGTTAAGCAAAACACTGTTGTTAGCGAGATGGATTCGCCTGCCCACCCTGCTCAAGCAACAGGGTGGGCAGGTGAATCTGTCTCGCTAACAGCACTGGCTTGCCTTTGGCCAGAGAAGCGCTTTTCCTTGCTCACAGCACTGGTTTGGGAAGCAGAACAGGGAGCCCCCATTCTGCTTCCCAGCCACGCCACTGCTGCGAAGCGCCCCATTCTTCTCCCCAAACACGCCGCTGCTGTGCACGAGAGAACTGTTTGAGAAAGAGAAGGGGGTAAAAAACGAACAGTTCTCTCGCCTGCGCTGGTGGATAAAGGCAGGAAAAAGCTTGCTGTTGCTCTTCAGTGAGACTGGGACGCAAGCTCTTTCCTGCCTATATCCACCAGCTCAGGTGAGAGAACTGTTCGTTTTTTACCCCTTCTCTTTCTCGAACTGTTATCTCGTCTGCCCTGGACAATTCGCCAGCACAGGTGAGAGAACTGTTCTCATTAAGCGAGTTTTTGCTTGTTCAGTGAGGCAGACCTTTGGGGGGAAATCCTGCTCGTTAAGTGAGTTACTCGCTAAGTGAGATGCTTGTTATGTAAGGTATTACTGTACATTTGTGTGCATGTGTATTAATATATGTATTTATATTTTTGCCCTGTCTACTGCCTCCACTGATTATTGTGCCTTCTTTCTCATCACTATATTAGCTATCGACCATAATTGATTATGGGAGTCAAGTGTCTTGCAAACAATGCAATTGTTCTCTTAATATCTTACAGGTAATAATGAATGGTTTGTAGTTTGTTCCTTAAAGAAAGCAAGAGTGTTTTAAAGAGTAAAAAGCAAATTTCTTGACTTTTTTTAAGGTTGGCATGCAGTTTGTGCTTGCACTGGGCTTATGATTGAGCGACAATACTGGGGTGTTTTTAAAGATCTCGCTTCATAGCAAAACAAAAATTACTTCTAGATTTTAGCTGAATGAGTGCCTGTTTCTGTAAAATCAGTGGCGTGCAACAAGTGGTACAAGTTACTGAATGTTTGTGTCTGATGTAGAAAGGAGAAAGAAATTAAAACTATAGGGTATAAATAAGTATTTGAAATGTGACTAATATACATTTCCCATGAATATATACAGTGGGAATTGGAACAGTATTTGATATGATGGGGAAGATGTATTTCATGGGTGCTTTGTTTTGTTTTGAGAACTGTGAAGGTAGTCATATATTTGTTTGTTTGTGTCAGGTTCATGACCATATGCACCCACAAGCAGGCAAAACCACACACATATTTGTTATAACTCTGTTCCTCCCACCCTTTCCCCTTTGTATGTAGGGCCCTGAGGAAGACCAGGCCTTGTTTCAGCAGATAAATATAGCTGTAAACAAGAAAACAGGACATGTACCCTGGCTATTTAAAAATACATTGGCCTGGATGATGATAATTCTGTCCCCCTCCCCTTTTGTTTTTTCAAAAAAAGGACTTGGCTCCACTTTTCCATACATCTTCCCCCCTTTTTTGTTTAGTATTCTGTTACCATATTAAATGAGATGGCGAACCTATGGTACATGTGCCAGAAGTGGCACTCGGAGCCCTCTCTATGGGCACCCACGCAGTCACCCCAGCACAGAGTTCACCCCACCTCTCTGCCCAGCAGCCCAATGGCAGCACTTCCTCCTCCCCTCAGCACGGAGTTCACCCTGCCCTCTGCCCAGCAGCCCAATGGCAGCACTTCCTCCTCCCCACAGCATGGAGTTCACCCCGCCTCTCTGCCCAGCAGCCCAATGGCAGCACTTCCTCCTCCCCCTAGCACAGAGTTTGCCCCGCCCCTCTGCCCAGCAGCCCAATGGGAGCACTTCCTCCCTCCCTCCAGCACAGAGTTTGCCCTGCCCCTCTGCCCAGCAGCCCAATGGGAGCATTTCCTTCCTCCTCTGTTGCTGTATTGGCACTTTGTGATAAATAAGTGGGTTTTGGGTTGCAGTTTGGGCACTCAGTCTCTAAAAAGTTTGCCATCACTGCCATATGAGAATGCCAGAGCCTTCTGGTATTCACAAAGCCATAATGGTCTTTGGCTAAACTTTCTTTTTAATCAGCATGAACTTCTCTTTGGGTATGGACACATACCATTGGCTTGTGTGTGAGGACGTGGGCGTATGAAATTCAGGTACCAAAGATATACTTGGTTTCTCTGAGGGTATGTTTTCTTCATATGGATTGTCCATTGGCTCCTTAAATTGTTCTCTGGCTTTGCTCTGTGAAACATCTCTCTCCACGTCATGCTTCTTTTTCCTTGAAACAGTGAAAAGCTAGCCAAAAGAATCCTTACAGTCAGAGGACCAAATTCAAGGAAATGCATGAGCCAAATTTTCTGGTGTTATAGTGTTTGGTCTTCGGATTCTAGAATAGAAAATGCTGCCTTAGATCTTCTGTACTTGTCATGACATCTGATTTCCCAGGCAGTGTGGCAGATTGTGTTTTATAATTTTTTTTCCATATTAATTGTAGATCAGTCCTATGATATGGGCAAAGTAATAACATTGAAGGTCTTCCATAACTATACAGTGGTACCTTGCTTAAAGAGCATAATGCGTTCCACGGGATTGCTCTTTAAGAGAGTTTGCTCTTTAAGCAAAACACCATTGTAAGTGACCAATTGTGACTTCTGGTGTGTGAGTGTTTTGAACCCTGATTTAGTTGTTAAGTGAGTTTTTGGTTGGTTTTAGTTGTTAAGTGAGGCGACCATTCAGAGAAAATTCTGCTCTTTAAACGAGTTAGTCTCTAAGCGAGGCACTCTTTATGCGAGGTTTTACTGTACCTTTATTGTGAGCTGAACATCCTTTCCCCATTATTATATTCTCAAAATATGATAAACTTTGCATACACCAAAAATATGAACTTCTTAAGAAGATATATTAGAATATTAAACTTCTACAATCTAATAACTAAAAAGCGCATGTCCAACCTTCAAACAGATAAATATGTGGACCAATCATATAAAGCAATGTGTTCAAGCCTGCTTATGCCCTTTGAGCTTATCTTTTAGGTGTCAGGCCTGGGTTTTAGCTGTTCCAAAGAGGCCACTTGTGAACAAGTAGCCAGGCCTCTGTCTTCCTCTGCTGTTTGATCATCTATTAGGATCTACATAAGAAAGGGTGTGGGTCTTCAGTTAGCTTACTTTGAAAAACAACTTTTGTAACTTAGAAATGAATTTTATCATTTCAAAATGGCTCTGGTTCTGCTAACAGTCACAATACGATTAATCTTTTTCAGCACATGGTGTGAACCTTTAAAGGATTAAAACCTGTCTTTCTAATATACTTGACCCAAATTCTATCACTGTGATAACTGCCTGTATTAAGATGGTTAAGGAGTTGTCTCCCCTGCTAAATGAAAATAGCAGGAGACACATGGAGAAGGTTCAGATCTTAGTTGGAAAGGATTATGCTTTACATATCAGAGATCCTTGACTCAGTCTTAGGCTAAGAAAATTCTTTTTCACAATACCTTATAGAGTTAGTGACTTTCTTAAGACTTAAGTGTCATTATTAGGTACGGGGGTGGTGGTGGAAGAAGGCAGATTCTACTCACCCATCACAGCAGTAGAAGCTCTGCCCATCCATTGTACATAAAAAGGACATTATGCTACCTAGCAGTAGATGAGAACATAATTATAGTGTTTTGCTTCACTTGCCTAGAAACCCTATCATTTAGGAAGTCCTTTCAAATTTAGAGCTAAAATCTAACAAAGGAAAATCGATGAACAAATCTATTTAAAAACACACAAGAGAGGCTTGTGGAAATGCAGTGTCACATCAAGGGCTTCGGCGAGGAGAGTGGAGAGGAAGGCTGGCATTACTCAAGCTCTCCTTTGGCTTGTTGCAAAAGATGCAAAGAGGAGTGAGGTCTAGAGAAGCTACATCTGCTGGATGCTTCAGGGAAATGAGAATTCAAAATATCAAGAACCGTATTGTGGGGGAAGAAATGGCTCCTGATAGCTTTTTTAAAATTGGTTTTTTTCAGCAAGGGCGGAGGCCGTGGACATGTGGGTCCCAAACATGTAAGGCATGGATCCTCAACCTTTTAAAGCTGGGGGCTGGTTCACACACCCTCAGACTTTTGGTGGCCTGGACTGCTGCCAATGGCAGCGGGACCACCATGAGCCCCTACCACTTCCTCTCCCACCACCACCGCTACCGGCAGGACCACCCCGAGCCCCCACCAATCCTGCCACTGCCACCACTGGTAAGATCACCATGACCCACTGCTTCCCTACTTACCATACCAACGCAAGGAGGAAGGGGACAATGTGAAGGCGGTGCCCACCTTGACTTTCCAACCTTTGTGCAGTACACCTGAGGCAGTGAAAGGCTCCATCTCCTCTCACCTTTGGTCCCTCCCAGGAGCTGAGGCTCTGGCACTGGAGCGAGCCGGTGCAGCTTGTCCCGGGGCACCTCAGACTGGCTGCAGGACAGACAGACAGGCAGTGGGCAGGCAGGCACAGTGATGGGATGACAAAAAAATCTACTACCACGCCATGACGTCACTGACGTCATGGGCGTGGCCAATGTCATGACGTCATGGGCAGAGCTGACGTCATGACGTTGTGGGCGGGGCTAAAAATAAAAATAAAAATAATACAAAAAAATAACACACACACACACAACCTCAACTCAACCACCCAACCATCACAAACCCGTAAATAACTTGAATAAATAAATAAAATAAATAAATAAAATAAAAATTAAACAAAAATACAACCACCCGCCCAAAACACAAATAACTCGCCCACCCACCCCAAATACAAAACCCTCACTTACCTCCTCCTCCGAACGCGGCAGGCGCCACCGCCTACAGCCGCCGCCATAGCCGCAGCCGGGCTGAAAAGGCTCCTGCCCAGCCAGTCCTTCCATGCTGTCCTTCCTCCCGACGGGCGCCCGGTCCAGCCAGCCCAGTCCGGCTAATGGGATCTCCAAGCTGCTCAAGGAGGAGGCGTCCCAGGCCGGGGCTGGAGCGCTACCGCGGTGAGCAATGCTGCCGCCGCGCCCGGGCAGGGCCGCCCAAGGGGGGCAGGCAGGCTGGGGAGGGGTCTTTGGAAGGCGCGTTGGCTGAGGAACTGAGGACTGGTGCCGCCGCCGCCGCCGCCGCCGCCGCCGCCGCCGCCGCCGCCGCCGCCGCCGCCGGAGCTGCCCTGAAAAGGTGCAGCTCCGATGCCGAAAGAAAAAAAATTAAAATTGGAGCCAAAATGGCTCCAATTGACTGCGCATGCGCAGAAACTCAATCTGACGCATGCGCAATACATCAGATTGAGCTTCTGCGCATGCGCAGTCAATTGGAGCCATTTTTGCTCCGATTTTTTTTAAAAAAATTCTTTCAGTGAGGCGTCCGGAACCGGACGCCTCAAAAGTTGACTAACCTCCCGGAGAACCCTCCGGGATTGTTCCTAACGGTTCCAGGGAACCGTATGGAACCGGGGACATCCCATCACTGGGCAGGCAGTGGGACTGGTTCACGTGGGTGCTGAAGCTGAGCAGGAGGAGAATCAATTCATCTGGCCCACGCCCTTGCTCCGAGTGCCACTTCTGCTTCCGCCATCTCAATCCTTGTCCCTTTTGCTTGGTTTGGCATATCCCTAATGGCAATTTGTAGCAGGGCAGCAGTGGTGGGCTGCTCCCGGTTCAGACCGGTTCTCCCGAACTGGTAGCAGCAATACAGAGGGGATCACCGGGGGGGGGGGGTAGTAAACCCCTGGGCGACCGGTTGGGCCGCCTCTCTGGCTGCCCTCCAGATGTCTCTTCAGGGCAGCCCAAAATGGCTGCTCGGAAGTGTGCATGCATCAAAACTCCATTTGATGCATGCACACTGAAAAATAAAAGTGTGCATGCTTCAAATGGAGTTTTGACACATGCGCACTTCTGAGCAGCCATTTTTTGCTGCCCACAAAGGGTGCAGCGGCTGGGGGAGCGGCGGCGATGGCCTTTCCCTGGCGCACCGCCGGGCCTGCCCAGGCCGCGCTGCCGGGCTAGGTTGCTCTACGCTGCTTGGCCGGGCCAGGCAAGGCCGGACTAGGCTGTGCTGCCACACCGCCATGCCGCTTTGCTGCTGCACCGCTGCTGTTCCTGCCCCAGAAATCTTTACAAATGGTAACGGAGTCTGTTTGACTAATTGGAACTAATTGAGTAAGTAGAGTGACCACACTGCATTTCAGGCAGATTTTTAGAAATGCATGCTACTGTTGAGGGTGAGGCTGTTGTTTTAAAAAATGCGGGATTTTGTGAGGAAGCATTAGTGAGTACAGTATTTGTGATTGGGGAGACATAGCTTGCTTGCTAGAGAACTGTGGGAGCTGTAGTCCAAAAAGGTGATCCCCCCCTCCTCTAGTAGTGTTTAAGATACCTGGTGATGGTAGGCAATTGGGTGGAAAACCCCTAACTCTGATAGCACGCTTGACAGTACTGTTACTTATTCTGGCCTACTTAACAAGCACACAAAGGGAGAGCCTTTCCTTTATCTGTGCTGCTCCTGCGTGGTAGAACATGTTTGTCTTGGAGATGGAGTCTGTTCCTATGCCACGACTTTTAGGAAAATGCATCACTTAATTCTGATCTTTTGGATTTTATTTTGTGGCTTAATGACTACCATGTCTTAATTGTCTTTTTGCCAAATTTTGCTTGAGGTTTTGTGATTTTAGTGGTGTTATTGTTTAATTTTTAAAAAAGATTTTTGTTAGCTGCTTCAAGTGCAAGCAAACAAACAGACAGACAGACATACAGACAGATAGATAGACAGATAGATGGATGGATGGATGGATGGATGGTGGTGGTGAAATAAACAAACAGCAGGTTATGGCTTGTTTAAATGGCATTGATAGAGGTGTTGTCTTCCAATCTCCTTACCCAAAAATGCAAAATAGCGGTGAAGAAGCAATGTAATCCTCCCTCCAGGAATATGTGTCAATGAGGAAATGTTTCTGAAATTCCTACTTCGTTTCTACTTGCAGCAAGAACAGTTGATGACACTTGAAATTACAAGGTAGTTTATGGAATGAACGTAGAACACAGCACAAATGTATCAATCAGCTGTGTATTATTTCATGCCAATGCTTCAATGTCTCTGTGTTTTTAATGCCACAGCTCTAATCCAATTTAAATATTTTTATTTTGTTATTTATTTCATTTATCTATGTATATTACCACTGTCCCAAACCTGGGGCCCAATGTGGATTGCAGGTTATATCTTATCAAAATACAATAAAAATGAAAGAGTTTACTTAAAGTACCAAAACCAGTTTATCAGAGAGAGAAAGTGCTGGGTGGTGGTGGCGGCATCCAGAATTAGGGAGACATCACAGAAACGACTTTTTCTCAAGTCCACACCAAAGGGGCCTGTGAAGATGATGGGATTGTGAAATGGGCCTCTCCAGCAGATTACATAAAATATGATCTTTCAGATCACCTCAATCCAAGGCATAAAAGGCATTGTAAGTCGGAACCAGCACTTTAAATTGTCCCTTGAAATGGACTGTTAGCCAGTTAATCTGTAGCAGGGAAAGAGTTACAGTATAGGTTCCCTATTAGTCCCACTCAGCCATGTGGCTGAACTGCTTTGTACCCCCCTTTGAGTTCCCAAATACTCTTCAAAGGCAACTCCACGTGGACTCCCTTACAGTAATCCAGTCGGAATGTAAGTCAATCATATGTCACTGTAACAAAGACAAATATTTCCAGGAATGGGCACAACAGACATACTAGTTTTAACTGTGCATTTCTAGCTACGGTACTATTGAGACCTAAGCATCCCTGATTCACTCAGGGGTGAATCTGGGAGGATTCCCAAACTGCATACCTGAATAGAGATTGAATCTCTATTCTTTCATGTGGCTTTTGATTTGTAAGAAACACCTCTGTCTTGTGTGGATTAAGCGTCTGGTTGTTCATCCCCTTCTAGCCAATTATTGACTTCAGACACTTATTTGAAACTGAGACGGTGTCTTCATATTTAGACAGAAAGAAGGTTCATTTTATATTGGTGGCACCAAACTACAGTGAACATGTTCTTGCCTTTCTGACCAGGTCATGTTCTTCTCCACTAAATTGATCAGTGTTTTTTTCCTGTGGTTTTCCTTCTAGCCAGAACAGCCAACCTTTCTTCCTATATCTCGCTCTGGCTCATATGCATGTACCTTTGGTATCACCTGAGCAGCCACAGAGTTTGACTGGTCAAGATCTATATGGAGCTAACCTGCAGGAGATGGATGCCCTGGTGGGACACATTAAGGACAAAATTGACAGCATGGCAAAGGAAGACACATTCCTCTGGTTCACAGGTGAAGCAGCAAAACCTACTCACTGTCACAAAGATTGTTTAGACTTGTTCGTTGTTTGTATTTGGTTACATTTATATACCGCCTCTCTGGAGAAGCAGCAGATAGCTGGTTGTAGTGAGAACCAGCCAATGGTCTGTAGGAAACCCAGACAAGTTTGAGAGGGACTCAGTTGGATTACCTGGAACCAATGTGGATAAATTAACCTGTGGGAACAAATAATACACAAAAGCCATTGGGCCCAGTCTCTGGTTTAGCCTCTGCAGAATATACTTAAGAACTAATGGTTATAACGATGAGTTTATCTCATGGCACAGTTGAACAGGTGAGTCTATCACTGATACTCAGTTCAGTTAATCGGTTGAGACAGCCTTCACATATTATGCCACTGTTATTATTTTCTGTCTTTTCATATTTATTCATTTTTCAAAATCACTATTCTGATTTCCACAGCTACTGGAACTTCCCTCATGCTGTAACACAAGCTGCTCCCAAACCACAGCCTCCTACCTTCCTGTTCTGGGAATTTCTCCCTGCCCTCCTTCTCCCTCTCCATTTCCCCAGAGAATTTGGCCAGGGATTTATAGATAAAAACACAAGATAACCCTGAACTCTTTATATCAGTCAGAGTAAAGAACTGTCAAGTTGAACGTGTAAATGTATCTAATTCCTCAGCTTCACCTGAGTAGCTCTTAAATGATATTTTTCCTGCTTCGTCAATATATGTTTGTGACATTTCCAGGCCTCCTTGGAAGGCTTAATATCCTGAAATATGGAATAAGTAAATAGATATAAAAACATGGATATAGGTGAGTTTCAATTAACCGAATTTACCTAGTCAGGAATACAAGTAAAACCTCATATAACACTAAAACCTGGTTCCACAAGTCTTCGTGTTATATGATTTTTAGTGTTATCTGATCCTCTATGGGATTCATAGAGATACATTGTAACCACACAGGCTTTCGCGGTTGTTATCTGAAGCATCCCATAGGATCTTAATGTTCTCCTTCGTGTTGTTTGGGGATGCACACTGATGGGTTCTGCGCCTGCGCTGAATCCGGAGCGGAGCTGGAAAGCTGATTGGATAAAGAGTTTTGAATGTGGGACCGCCCACCATGCCCAACCCCTTTAGGCGCCATTTCGCGCTCTCCCCTCAGTTTGCTTTTTTCCGCTGCGCAAGCAGGAGCCTGGAAAAAAAGCTGTGAGTACTTTGCTGAGATTGTCTCAGAATCTTCCAATTTTTCCTACCTTACAATTTTTCTCGGACTAGGGGACTTGTTCCCTTGGTCCTCGTGTGGCTGGGGCTCGCCCTCAGCCGCCGGTAAAAAAAAAAAAAAAAGAAAGACCAACATCTCGTGTCGGGGCCTCCCGGCCGGGATAATTTTTTCTCTTCGGCCATCTACTTCGGTGGATGGCCTCAGCGGCAGCGTTCAAGCAGTGTCCGTCCTGCAAGAGAAAGTTCCCTAGCTCGGACGGGCACGTGCGTTGTCTTCGCTGCCTCGGGGAGAGTCACCAGGTCCAGACCTGCGAAGTCTGTCGCGGCTTCTCGAAGGCCGCCATCAAGAACCGCCAGTACCGCCTTCAAGCCTACCTCATGGAGGCCGCACTGGCACCACCGGCTCCCCCAGCTCCAGAGCAGGCCGCTTCCACGTCTGCTCCTTCAACCTCCGCTTCTTCTTCCAGGCCCTCGGCCTCTGAACTGTTCAGGCGGAAGAAGGAGCAGGAGAAGAAGAAGAAGGACAAAAAAGAGAAAAAGAAGCGCCGTAGCTCTTCGTCTTCTCTTCCTCCGACCCCGGCACCGGCTCACCTTTCGCCGCCACGCTCCCTAGCATCCGCCCCGGTCGCAGCTCCACCTACGCCGGGTAGGATGTCGACCGAGGCCCGGGACGCCACGCCGGAGAGGGCCCACAGCCCTCCACCGCCACCGGAGACTCCTCCACCTGTACCACCGCACAGGTCTTCCTCCCTCCGCAGCCCTTCCGTGGTTCCTGGTCCGGCTACCGAACCGCCGCCCCAGTTGAGCCTCATCGCCCCGTACATCGAGGCGATGGTGCGGAAACTGCACGCCGAGCTCCAGGGCCCGCAGACGACACCGTGGGAGCGCCCTCTGCCCTCACCACCAGCCACGGAGGCACCACCGCTCCGTGAGGAGGGCCCCGCACCGAAGCGGCAGAGGGTGGAACAGGCGCGGTCGGAGGCCTCTCTCCCTCCGTACCAGCTGCCTTTGCCGGTGAGCGATCCGAGATCCGCCAGGCCGTACTGGTCGGACTCGGACCCCGAGGTCTACCTGCCACCGCCCAGCGTCTCGGAGCGGTCAGGAGACTCCGACTCGTCGGATCAGGAGGAGGAGCAGCATCAGCCACCGCCGGTTGCGGTCGACAAGTCCCCGGACGACAACATCGGCGCCGTCCACGGGTCCCAGCCGGAGGATTTGAAGACCTACACCGGACTGATCACTCGCCTCGGATCCACCCTTGGGATTCGGGCGGAGGCTCCCCTGGACGACTGTGAGGATGTCGTCTGCGGCTTGGCCGACCGCAAGGAGTTGGTCCCCGTCCGCCTCGGACTGCTCCCTAAGATTGCTAAAGCGGCCAAGGAGGTGTGGAAGAAGCCGGTTTCTTCGCACTCCGTATCCAACAGAGTGGACTCTATGTACAGACTGCTGGACGATTCCAACTTTCTGCACATTCACCCGGCACCGAACTCCCGAGTGGTCAAGGGCTCCCAACACCGGACGCCGATCAGCAGCACTCCCATCCCGTCGACCCAGGAAGGGAAGAAGCTGGACGCACTGGGCAGGAGGTTCTACGCCAATGCCTCCTTGTCCTTCCGTGCGTCCAACTACGCGACGGCCATGGGAGGCTACCAGTGTCGACTCTGGGAGCAAGCGGAGTCGTTCAAGTCCCTGCTGCCACCTGATCGACAAGCGGACTTTGAAAAACTCTGCATGGAGGGCAACCACCTCGCCCTCCAGCAAATCCGCACCGGCCGCCACGTTACCGAGTCGGAGGCGAAAAACTTGGCCTCCGCCATCCAGCTCCGTCGCCACGCCTGGCTCCGTTCGGCTAACCTGCAGGACGATGTCAAGCGGCTCGTGGAGGAGCTTCCCTTCGATGGCGAGGGCCTCTTCGCCAAGGAGACCGACACCTCCTTGGGAGAGCTGAAAGGGGACTACGCCACGATAAAACAGCTCCGCCCTCCACACCGTGGGTCCGGCCGTTACCATCAGGACCAGCCGTCGACGTCTCAGGCGGGCCCATCCTATCAACCTCGCCCGCCACAGAGACAAGGGGACTACTCCCGGTACCAGCCCTACCGGCAGCGCCAACAACCCAACCGTCCACGCTACCAGCAGCGGCCTCAGACTGGCAAGCGTACGGAACGGAAGGGCAAACAACGTGTTTGACTCTTCCGTGACCGAGACTCTACCCTACCGCCCCCTTTCCGACTACCTATCGGCGTGGTCTGCCATCACCACAGACCGATGGGTTTTAACCATCTTAGACTCTGGCTACGCGATCGAGTTCGAGAGATGCCCTACTGTCGGACGGATCCGCATCACCGATCCATCCCCACCGCTCCAGGAGGAACTAACAGCTCTCCTAGAGAAGGGCGCCATAGAGCCGGTCGCAGCGTCGGAGTCTCACGAAGGGTTCTTCTCCCGATACTTCCTTGTGGACAAAAAAGACGGGGGGGCACGTCCCATCCTGGACCTCCGTCTTCTCAACAAGCATATCGACGCGAGGAAGTTCCGGATGGTAACCCTTCACTCCATCCTCCCGCTGATCAACCACGGGGACTGGTTCACCGTCATCGACCTGAAGGACGCCTACTTTCACGTGTCCATCAGGAGGGAACATCGTCGTTTCCTCCGATTCCAGGTGGGCGGCAACATCTACCAGTACACATGCCTACCCTTCGGCCTCTCCACCGCTCCGAGGGTATTCACGAAGTGCATGGCACCGGTGGCTGCTCATCTGCGACTGCAAGGCGTCCAAGTGTTCCCGTACATAGACGACTGGTTGATCTGCTCCCCAACCCAACTAAAAGCCAAGGACGACGTTGCACATTGCCTCGCCCTTATGCAGAGCCTCGGTCTGCGGGTCAACTTCAAGAAATCCCAGTTGACCCCCACTCAACGAATAGAATACATCGGAGCCATTCTAGACTCTCTGGCTCTAAGAGCCTACGCTCCAACCAAACGTCTGCTCGACATCCGCACAGTGGTGGCACGGATCCAGGGCAGACGTCGGGTCCGTGCGAGGGACGCCCTCCGTTTGCTAGGACTCATGGCGTCGACCACGGCGGTGGTCTCGCACGCCAAACTCAAGATGCGCTCCCTCCAGTCGTGGTTCCTCTCCTCCTTCAACGGCACCCACGACAACCTCGGGAAGTGGCTCACACCGACTCCCGAACTCCGAGACCAGTTAAACTGGTGGACAATGGACCAGAATGTGACCGCGGGGAGACTCTTCACCCTTCCCGCACCGTCCATCCAAGTCACCACCGACGCGAGCACCCACGGATGGGGTGCGTGCTGCCGCGGACTACGGATTCACGGCATATGGACGCCCGAGGAAGCCGACCACCATATCAACTTCCTCGAGCTGCTAGCGGTGTGGAAGGCGATGAGGTCCTTCAGACCGTCGATTGCGGGCAGTGTGGTGCAGATCGCCTCGGACAACACCACGACACTAGCCTATCTCAACCGGCAAGGAGGGACCAAGTCTCTCTCCCTCCTCTACCTGACCGTCCAGATGTGGGAGTGGTGCCTGAAGGTACACGTGTTCCCCATAGGTGTCCACATCCAGGGCACCCTGAACTCCGATGCAGACTCCCTGAGCCGCAAAGGGACGGCGATGCACGAGTGGGAACTGGACGAATCGGTGTTCGACCGCCTGTGCCGACGGTGGGGCACACCGACCCTAGACGTCTTTGCGTCACAGGCCAACTCCAAGTGCCGCCGTTACTGCTCCCGAGCAGGGATCGGCCACGGATCGGAGGGCGATGCCTTCATGGTGCCGTGGCACCAGGAACTGCTGTACATGTTTCCACCGATCCCTCTCATCCAACGGGTCCTGATACGGATCCGTGCGGAGAACGCCTGGACGATCCTGGTTGCCCCGTCCTGGCCGCGCCAGCCGTGGTTCCCACTACTCCAAACCCTGGCTTGCGATCGTCTCCGCCTACCCACCGATCCGAATCTCCTCCGCATGGAAGACGGTCGGATCCTTCACTCGGATCTGCCGAGCCTACACCTGACGGCCTGGCTTATCCGCCCAACATAACACGGATCCTTGATCTGTCCAGGAAACCTTCCACACGGAAGTCCTACGATGCCAAGTACCGTCGCTTCACTGACTTCCTAGCATCCAGCGACCGCACCGTGGACTCCGCATCCCTGCAGGATGTCATGTCCTACCTCCTGCACCTAGCCGAGTTGGGATCCGCACATTCATCATTGAAGGTCCACCTAGCTGCTGTGGTCGCCAAGGCCCCACCTTCTTCAGTATTGTCCTCCGCCTTCAGAGACAAAACTGTTAAAAGGTTCCTTCAAGGGCTACGCAACGCCTATCCTCCAGTGAAGATACCACCCCCTCAGTGGTCCCTCACTACAGTGCTCACCGCACTCACGAAGGCACCCTTTGAACCCATGGCTTCGGTGGACATTAAGTTTGTCTCTTACAAGACTGCTTTCCTTGTAGCTATCACTTCTGCCCGACGGGCAGGGGAGCTGGCAGCCCTTCGGTCTGACCCTCCTTTTCTCAAGTTCTACCCCGACAGGGCAGTGTTGCACCCAGATCTGACATTCCTGCCCAAGGTCCTGACTGAATTTCACCTGGCCCAAGCCATCACGCTTCCAGCATTCTTCCTGAATCCCTCGTCTCCACAAGAGAGAGTGTGGCACTCGTTGGATGTCAGGAGGGCTTTGCTGTTTTACACCCAGAGGACTGCGTCCTTCAGGAGAGCAAAACAACTGTTTGTGGCTTATGGTGGCAAAACTAAGGGACAGCCTCTGTCTGCCCAGAGACTATCTAAATGGATCTCAGGTACCATTTACCTGGCCTATCAGATGTCATCCCTGCCACCTCCGCCTCATGTCCGGGCTCACTCCGCCAGGACACTGGCTTCCTCCACTGCATTCCTAGAGGGCATCCCGATGGAGGATATCTGCAAGGCTGCCACTTGGTCCAGGTCCTCCACCTTCATCACCCACTACCGGGTTGATACAAGGTCCGCCCCTGATGTCAGACGGGGCACGTCCATCCTGACGGCTGGTCTCCGATTTTCTTCGTTGATGACCGCCCATCCATGATGACATCGCGCTCTCCTGCATCTCAGGACGCCGGCTGCCCACCATCCAAGTAAGTGAGCTTGTTAGTCACCCATCAGTGTGCATCCCCAAACAACACGAAGGAGAAGGACAGGTTTCACTTACCAGTAACTGTCGTTCTCCGAGTATGTTGTTTGGGGATTCACACAACCCAACCCTGCCTCCCCTCAGGGCTGCCGGCCTGAGATGGCCTTAGGCTTAGCGGGCAGCTTTAATATCAAACTGAGGGGAGAGCGCGAAATGGCGCCTAAAGGGGTTGGGCATGGTGGGCGGTCCCACATTCAAAACTCTTTATCCAATCAGCTTTCCAGCTCCGCTCCGGATTCAGCGCAGGCGCAGAACCCATCAGTGTGAATCCCCAAACAACATACTCGGAGAACGACAGTTACTGGTAAGTGAAACCTGTCCTTATCTGATGCAATTCTTCCCCCCAGATTCCTTGATGTTATGCGATTTTAGTGTTATTCGATACTAATGTTATATGAGGTATTACTGTACAGTGATACATTTGGTTGGGCCTTGGCTTAGCCTCGTGGAAAACTCTTGAACTGCATGTTCTATCCATGGCAGCAAGGATCCCCTATTGGCAAATAATGACGAGCTATCAAACTGATTTCAATTTTTGCTGGTTGTCCCAGGGTGTTTGAGGTATAAAGGACTCAGAAGTGGCTGTAGATGTTCTCTTTTTCTGATGCCAATCTCAGACTGCACAGTTTGCCCAAAACCACACATGTGTCAGGATATATAAACAGTCAGCCATACATGCTCAGGTGATCTTGGCTGGCCCCTTTCCCTGGAGTCCCAGTGGGGATTATAATTCTATGCTCCTCGCTCTTCGTCCTTGAGTAGGAAATGAAAACTGCCTAAATGTTATGTAGGGTGTATATCAATAACTGTGTACCATCAAGTCAGTTCTGACTTACGTTGACCTGTTTGAGGGTTTTCCAGGTAGAAAATACTCAAAAGTGGTTTACCATTCTCTTCTTCTCGGGGTGCCCTAGGTCTGTGCAGCTTGCCCATGGCTACGCAGGCTGGCTCTTCTGAAACCAAACTCCAAACCTCTGCTCTGCAGTCAGATTCCTAATTCACTGAGCTGTCCAGCCATCTTTTATGTGGCTACATAGAAGGGTCCATTTCATCTGTTTAGAAAGACCATTACAGGTGTCAGCAGTCCATTTGGGCCTCATACATTCTAACAGAGTCTGAGATTGGAAGAACGTAGCAAGTACTGGCTATCTTCAGTCAGCTGTGTTGTTTCATTCAAGAAGAGAAACTTTCATCAGCCAAGTCTAAATATAAAAACATAAATCCTCCTTAAGTAGGAACAAGATACTGTGTCCAGTTTCCTAAATCCTTCGTTAATGAGATTGCTTTATTCCAAATGACAGAAACTGATCCATGGTGCATTAAAACCAAGGGAAACTGTTTCTTAGAATTGTTTTATCTCCCCATGCTTGAGTTACCACTGAGAAAAATACTATAGTTTCTCTCTCCCCCCCCCCAAAAAAAAAAGTTGTTTCCATTATCTGGAGAAAGCAATAATTCAGATGTTTTTGAGCCTTTATATTTGATCAATGCTCTGGCCTGAACAATGTTTTTGGAAAGGCTTACACAGCTGAGGTGGTATTGGGACCTTCCACTATCCTTTTGATTTGTGGCTGGGGCCTGCCCTCCCCCTGAACATTTCCTTTGCCCCTCAAAATGAGTAGCAGACAGGATAGGGTTGCTCTTGTTAGCTAAACTGAGAGGAAAGTTTCTGCAAAATTATTTCATCCATGTTGTTGGTTTTTCTTAACATCTCAGTGTTGTTTGGGAGCCATTATTGTTAGTCTTCTTCCCAGCAAACTCCAAGATCTGTAAAATTGAGGTTTGTGTATTTATTTGTTAATGCTTGCAGGTCACCTTTCTTCAAAAGCGCTGAAGGTCTGCACACCTACATGTCATTATTATCCTCCCATGTCTTCATTTTTTGTTCTTATTACTATAATTTCCCCCTCCCTATTTAGTCTCTGCGAGATCCATATACAGATATTTTGCTTCAGAATGCAGGCTCTTAACAAGTGTTGGAGTCATGCCACTTCCTTTACAGTTACTGTAACACCTCTCCTATCGCATCTTGTCAAACCAGTTCTGTGTTGTTTTTGAGAGCTTGAATTGGGGACATCATGGGCAAACTGGATCTGGAAGAACAATGACTTGTTGCTTTTGCCACTGAAACCAAAAAATGGTTGAGAGTTTGTAGCTTATTTGTCAAGAATGCCATATAGGTGAGACCATCAATGAAGATTTGTTGGGAAAGATATGTTGGAGGGAAATACCAAATCTGGTGGGCCTTCCCTGTCAATCTACAATGTACAGCTTAACAGCTAAAATTGGTTGATTTTTGTTTGCACTGTGCTCCATTCATACTGAGCAAACAAAACTTAATCACAGTGAAAATGTTAATTGATGTTTTTTATATCTTCATGCTTCATTGAAGTTTTCTATGCCATTATTTTTGACAGTTTGCCTTGTTTCATACAAACTAATCTCTGAGCCAGCTTAATGTGAAGGAACCCTTTATAGCGCCTTAGAAGGAAATGTAATGAACACACACAAGATTTGTCCACACTCTTGCACTAGAGGCAGCTTTGTTTAATAAAAGTGATCTTCATTGGAAAGAAATGATGGACTATGTTTTGTGTTCCATTGTCACTGCCACCTGCCTCCTCCTTCTGAACAGTGTACACTTTCCTATTATGTTTCTCAACAAGGTGTTATCTTTTCCTCCTAGGAGACAATGGCCCTTGGTCTGAGAAGTGCCAGTATGCAGGGAGCATTGGCCCATATACTGGAACATGGCAAAGAAAAAGAGGTAACCACAAACACTCGCTCTTTTCAATTTTCTTGGCTGCTTTGGAGTGTGTGGTGGCAGAGGCCTTTTCTATAAGATCCCTTTTTGAAATTCAGGAATAAAGATGGGTGAGGAAATTGGCATCCCTTTGGTCTCCCAGGTCCTCCTTCACTGGCTACAGGAGGGGCAGACAATGTGTGGCTTAGCAGATGTGGTCAAAAGTGCATCTTCTTGCAGCCCTAGCCAGCAGAGCCAGAATGCTGGGACTTAGAGTCTGCTAGGATCTGAAAGGATACATTTTGCCCACCCCTGGATTGCAGCAAACTTGTCTTTTGACTCCCCAGATCTTGTTGGGATGTAGTTCTTCACTTTATCTGTCCCTGAAAATATTTCAGACTTTGGGGATACCTGGAGGCATGGGGAACAGGCCAGTGGTGGGCTAAAAAAAAGTTACTACCACACTGTGGGTGTGGTATGGTGGGTGTGGCCAGGGAAAGCCCTGCGTTGCACCTGAATTAGGACTACTTTATTTCAAAACTTGGATGGGGGGGCAGCCAAAATTTCTGCTACCGGTTCTGGCAAACTGCTGTGAACCTGCTGATGCCCACCACTGGAACAGGCTATAAAATTCAATAGGTGGTAAAAATGTAGCATTTGGGTCCTGCGTATAGAAGCACTTTCTATTCAGAACCTCCCTATAATAGCCTTTTTAGATGGGAGTGCCCTCTCCCCCCCACCCACTTGAGATGTACCTGACTGAGAGGGTGTGTATATGTCAGTCTATGTCTCTCTGTGAATGGGTCTCTGTTTATTGCCCCTCACAGGTGATACTGTATCATTATTTCCCAAACTTTAGTTTTTGGAAAGTGTACACTGTTCAGAAGAAGGAGACAGAAGCCTAAGTCAGTTCTCCAAAGCACTGATCAGCCAATGTACTGACTTAGGCTTCTGGAAATTGAAGTTCCCCGTGTGGAGCATGGGCCACACATTGAGAACCATTGCACTAGATCAGGGACTCTCAGCCTCTGACCCAGATGTGGGCCGCAGTGCCATTTCATGTGGGGCCCCCACCACCTCCACCACACCTGGAAGTGCCATGTAGTGGAGAAAGGGCAAAATGGCTGTCTGGCCCCCAAAGCTGTCTGAGGGAGCGTGACCTGGCTTAAAAAGGTTGAGAACTCTTGCACTAGATTTAGGTCTGAGGGCCAAAAAAGGCAATGCAACTTTAAGGCAAGTGAGGCCTCCTGTTTTGTCAGCCTCTGCCTCCCCACCCCCTACTCCCTTGGCCTGTTGTCCAATTATTCCCCCTCCAGGAAATAATAAAAAAAGATAAATTGATGCCATTAGGTATTTCAGGTGTGTGAGTTCATTTTTTTAAAGGTGGTTCTAGGATCACTACCCCCCTTTTTTTAAAAAAATAAAGTTCTTTGGTCCCCCCCCCCCTTTGGGGCATTTAGGGCAGCCAGTTTGGCCTCCAGGGGAGTCTTGTGGTTCAAAAATAAAAGGCTGAGAAGAGAAGGATTGGAGGTCTCCTTGGGAACTGGGCAGGATTTGTTTCCTCCGTCTGCAAGAGGAGTTGAAGCAAACATCACTTGCTGTTCCACAAAGAAATCACAGTTTGTGAGGAATAACCCAGAAGGCAGTTTGTATGGTGTTTTTTTAAAATGGAATCACTTGTAGAAGCAAACTATGAAATATGTATACATGTAAATTGTGCATTAGATGCAACTACAGAACAAACGTTTGGTAGAGACAAGTGTCTAGCTCAGGTGTTCTTGGACTTCAGTTACCAGAAGCCCAACTCATTTTACCTGCTGATGAAGGCTTCTGGGAACTGATGTCCCAAGAACAGCTGGAGAACCAAGTTTGAGGTCTAGTTGATATAATTCATTGTGGAAGAGGATTTGCTTTTGACCATTATCCGTTTCTTATATTTAACGACACTGAAATTGTCGTTGTTGCTTTTTGCAAGAGGCACCAAGTTCCCTAAGTGGCTTCTGTTGTCCCTGTCACTTTTTGTGTGGTACCAAAGAAGGTGCAAATCAAATCTGTGTATTGTCGGCTTCTGTCTTTCATTTCAACTAGAATTGGTGGGCTGAGTTGTTTACCCAGAGCTACTCAGGAGGATGTAGCATGAAGCAGCTCTTTCCTCGCTCTGCTGCTGTGACACTCGGTATATGTGTCGGTCTGTTTGCGTGTGTGTGTTTGAAGTCACATTTCCCCAGTTGCTCTTTGGGAATAAAGGCAACAGTGATTTTCACATCTGTTTCCTGTCAGTTCCCAAATATAGAACGTAATCTGCAGACTTGTGTGATAAAAAGTAGTTGGAGACCTCACAGTCCCAGGCATTTGCTGTCTTTTTTCACAATCTCTTCTTTGGTTGTGAATAATCATCTCTGGCAATGTGATGTGAACTTTTCAATTATGGAAATAAGTTAAATAGTCCAGCTCTTCTCCCCTCCCCTTTTAAAAAAGTAATTTGATTGAAAAATAACTTTTTATCATCCCACACATTTATTTAAAATAAAGGTAAAGGTCACCCTTGCTCTAAAGCCAGTCGTATCTGACTCTAGGGTTTAGTGCTCATTTCTGTTTATAGCCAAAGAACCAGCCCTGTCTGCATTTGAAGACGTTTCTGTGGACATGTGGCAGGCACGCCTAGACCAGAGTGCACGGAACATTGTTTACCTTCCCACCAAAGTGGTACCTATTTATCTACTTGCAATTTCTTGCTTTTGAACTACTAGGTTGGCAGGAGCTGGGACAGAGACGGAAGGTCACAACATCATACAGCACCCAGGTTTCAAACTGCTGACCTGCTGCCTTCCAGTCAGCGCCTTAACCTGATATATTTATTTAATATATTTATGGAATACGCTTGGAAGTCTGATTTGCATAAGCAGCAGCGTAAGCTGTTTATGGAATCAGGTTTTCCAGTCTGTGCTCTTTACCATCGTGTGGCAACTTGCATTTATAAATGAAGGAGATGCAAGGACTGCTTGAATTATATTATCTCCCTCTGTAGCAGATGTAGAGACACACGTGACCCTCCAGACTTTGTCAGACTACAGCTACCAACAGCCTTAGGCAGCAAAGACAACAGTGAGGCAGGATGGGGGCCATAGTTTAGTGACAGCAGGAAAACAACACCATCAAAGGCAGATTTACACAACTGTTAGCCTCTTGAAATAGTGCTTCGTGTGGTGCTGCATTTGTCTCCTGCTTGCACCCAAAAAGTGAAGTGAAGTTTGTCTTGTGTGATAGCAAATCTTCATTTTGTCTTAGTTTGCAGAGACTTTAATTCTGGGTCCGACAGATTGGATGACTGTGGGCAGGAAGATTACTCTAAACTACCTTTATCCCAGAGTTGGGATTACCCGATTGGGGCAGGATAACAAGTTAGAATAAATAAATAAATAAATAAATAAATAAGATTACACAACCTGCAATTTTAAGCAATCACTACAAGATCAGTGTCCAAATATCATTAGTCCGTGATTCCTGTCACCATCCCAAAGAGCCAGCACAATTGCTGTGTTTTAATCAATGAAGGGTGTTGTCATGAAAGAAAGTGCTGTGTTGCTTTTACCCACATCTCAAGATCATTTATAGGATTAGCTTGGATGGTTACGAATATCAATTAATTCTTCACTCGCTTGTTGGCATTGGTTCTGCACCATCTGTGGTCATTATTTTCTCCAGTCTTGCTTAATGAATTCTGCTTTCTCCAGACCTCCTGTCCTATATCTTCTGAGCATCTAAAGGTAGTTTAGAGTAAAATATTAAAATAATGTATCAACACAAAACCAGCCACAATACAACATATTAAAGCTTGGAATCCAATTTGGAATCAGCATGGCTATTTTTTTTTTTTTTGTATAGTTGAGATATAATTCCCTTACCTGATCTCATATTCTTCTTCTGTGTCTAGGCCAGATGTGAAACTGCCAAAAGGAAGGTACCTTTGGGCAAATTCATTCTGAAGTTCCTTTTGCCTGACCTAGTGTGAGAAAGATTAGCTGGCAACACAAGGTGGCCATTACCACGGTATGCCTGATTGCAGTTCAGAAATACCACAATCTTTGAGGAGGCTCTTTCTGTGTGCCCCCAATGCCCAGTTGTTATATTTTAGCCTAACTACATTTTTTAAGCAGTCTTCAAAGGAAGTCTTGGATATTATCAGACTGTGGCTCGTAGTCAAAATCTATGCTTCAGCTCAGTCACTAAGATCAAATCAGCCTCTAGTACCAAAGAAGGAATAACAACCATCCTTCAACTATCTGATTCTTTAGAAAGAGTGCAATCGCAATTAGAACGTCTTAAAAATTAGTGAAAAAGAAAAGAGTGCCGCATTTGCTGGTGTATAAAATGCGTTGGAGTATAAGCTGCTCCCTGTTTTTATACACATTTTAAAGGGAAATAACAATTTTCTACATTTTTTCATGAATTTCCAAAATTAACTCCAGGAGCCAGGGAGGAGGGGATGGGGGCGAGGGCTCCTTCTAAGCAACTTTCCCCACCATCCCACCACTGTGGAAAGTAGGATGGGGGGAGGAGAGAAGGATCCTTTAAGCCCATTTCTACCCCATCCCACCACCAGCCGAGGAGAATGGGATTTGGAGAAAAGAAGGACCCTTCCAGGAGGTAGAGAGGGCAGGATTCAGACAGGGCAAGATTGCTCCTTTAGGAGCCTCTTGCCTGACCGATCCCACCACTGCTGACCATCAGGTGTCAGGGAGGGCAGAATCGGCCAGACAAGAGAGCTCCTTTGGAAGCCGCCCTTCACCTGGCTCTTAGTGGTCAGCAGCGGCTAGCCACCAAACCACACTAGCTGTTTGTTACCGGAATGTAAGACACACTCCATTTCCCAGTGCATTTTTTTTGGGGGGGGGAGTGTGTCTTATACGGTAAATAAGGTATATACCAGCAATGCCTCTTAGCTTGCCAGGAGGTTATAGCTTTAGAGGGAATCTGTAAATGTTTACTCAAGAAAAGTGAGCTATTTAATGGGACCATTGACATTCCCTCCACTAGCAATTTTTCATTCTTTGCTTTTCCAAACCTTGTTTTTGGGTTTGTTTTCTTTTCCCCTAGCCTCCTTATACGGGAACATTCTGTTTTTGTCGACTGTCAAATTTTCCTCAGAAGCCTTGGCCTTTGAAATTTGATGCAATAGGATGCTTGCATAACATTTGATTGTTAATATAAATGCCATGGGGTTCTGTTAGTGTTTGGATGTGTGTTTCAGTTAAAAATAGACTCAGAAACAATCCACTTTAGGACTGGTATATCTTTGGTGCCAAAAAGATAGGCAAAATTATCAAAAGACCACCATCATACAAGTTCAGGGATTCTCAACCTGTGGCCCACAGGCCAGATGCGGCCTGCAGCACCATTTTATGTGGGGCCCCCACTGCCTCCACCACACCAGGAAGTGCCATGTGGTGGAGGAAGGGCAAAATGGCTCTCCGGCCCTCAAAGCTGTCTGAGGGAGCGTGACCCGGCCCCCAGCTTTAAAAGGTTGAGAACTCCTGTACTAGCTCATGGGATTTTGGAAAAATTAACTTGAATTGAGTTTGCTTCAATAATTGCAAAACAGGGCCTTTCCATTTTTAGAAACAACTTGACCAACAAAACTGCAAGAGAAAGCAACATACATTTATCTCAGTTCAAATGGATTAAGAAAAGTGAGCTATAGGCCTAGACAGCAATATCCAAGCCTATCCCCCAGGAACTGTTTTCCATCTTTGGATCTTCAGTTCAGAAGCATAGCATGGGGGGTGGTCGGGGGAGCGGATGGCCCCGGGCGGCACATTTCAGGGGGCGGCAAAAGGTCCCCACTGCTTTGGCCTCTCTCTGCCTGGGCTTAGGGAGCCGGACTTCCCAAGCAGTATATGGCCCTTTTGTTGCGCCGGCGGCCAGGCCGCCCCCTCTTTGCCTCCCGCTGGCCAGGGTTGCCCTTGCTCTGCCTCCTCCTCCCCCTGAGAGCGCCCCGCCGTGCGCCTTGTCCTGGCCATGTCCCTGGCGCCGGAGATGTAGCAGGCACCCGGGCTTGGTCTCGCCTCGCCTACTCGCCCCCACCTGCCCACCTAGCTGGCTGTCAGGGGCTCTCCTTGCGCGTTGGCACAGGCAGCAAGGGGTTAACTGGGTCCAGGGGGCGGCGGCGACGCCACTGCTTCAGTTACATTTTGTGAGGATGTGAGAGGAGATGGAAAGGAAAAGAGTAGCAGATGGAACTGTCAAATTGTCAGCCACTTGCTTAGCCCTCTTTGCAGGAATATAAATTCAAAATGTATCCATAAACAGGGAAAGGGAACAAAGAACAAAAAAAAGCCAAACCCAAAATATTTGAGGAAGAATAAGAAAATACAAGGTGAGGAACAATTGGCCAAGTAGCAGTATTTCTCGGGAGTATGTAGGTGCAGAACATGAGATCAGAAGGAACAAGTACTACTTGTCCAAGAGAGAGGTGTAACATCACAGTGGATTGGTGTATCTAGTTGTGGAGTCTGCAAGGACTATGCATTCTTAAAGTGGAGAGAAAGAAGACAAATGGCAAGAATCATATGATGCGCGTGTGTGGGACTCTGTTCGTTGTTGAGGAAACAAGAGTCGCAGTACAGGAATAACCTGATAGTTCAGATAGCTGAAAATTCTCAGATAGGGGCAAGTCAACAGTTGCTCTCCTTGTGGAGCAAAAATAAAAGTGGTTTTAAATATTAAAGTTATAGAAAGGGGTAGCATGGTAACAGAATAGGTTTTTAATGGCTGGTGCAGAAAATAGTGATTCCATATATTAAAGTATGATGAATCCTATGCTAATGATGAAGATTCCTTAAACCAAGAAAGTTGACCCAATTCCTTGGTTATTTACTTGCATCAGCAAGGTTTGGATTGCCAGCTCATCAGTTGATCAATCCCTTCCAGTTATACCTTTAATGCAGGCATTAGCAAGTGACGATTGTTTATCTCCATGCTGTGGTGATGTTTATCTCCTTGGAAATGCTGATTTCTACACATCAAGATGCTATTAAAGCAAACCTAGTTGAGACTTTTGTTCCTTATCATTATCGGTCACATGTGAAAGTGATGTAATAGCTTCTAGGGAAAGAAAGCATGCTAATTATTATAGTAAGGCTTCTCTATCTAAGTTATTTCAGTGTCTCCTTTCTTGGACTGCCAAAATGAAGCCACTGTCCTAGCTTTGATGTTGTCCAAACCCAAGTCCTCATCAGTGCATGTCTATGGCAGCAATCAGCATACCAGTAAATGATTGTGTCTCTCCACGTTCACACTGTGTGTTGTTGTCTGTCAGGAGCCCCCACTTGAGCACATTGGTCTTGCATTTCAGGTCAAAAGGAGAGAATAGTAGACTCCTTCCTTGCATGGAGTGGAATAGGGATAGTCTCAAAGGGCAAATGCTTCTGTGCCAACAGGAAGCACCCAGAGAATATCTGGGAGGTATTTTTCTTTAGTGCAGAACTCTTCCAAATCAACCCCAGTTCTTCTTCCTCCTCAAATGGTGAAAACAAACCTCCATCCTCCTCACAACCTGCTTCTGCCTATTCTTCTAAATCTATCCCTTTCTTCCTTGCCTTGCTGAGCTGCCATTGATTAAGTGCCGCCAGTTGGGTCAGGTTGTTCTGGTAGGCTTGTTCTCTGGGGGCTTCATCCTGCCCAGTACTGTACTTACTTCCCCCTTTGAAGAGGGCTGAAGTGGCTCACAGGAGGAACACACACTCTCACACACCTTCCTTTTTATGATTAAACTGAAATAGTGGAATATTTTGTATACCTTGGGTCAGTGGAGGGATGTCAAAAATTTTACTACCCCACTGTGATGTCATCACAGTGTGGGCAGAGCTAACATCATGACATCATGATGTCATGGGCAGGGCCAAAGAAAAAAACACAAAATACAAAAAAATAAAAATAAAATAAAAATAAGCACACACACAAACACCTCAACCCACCCACAACACAAACCCGTAAATAAAATAAAATAAAAAATACATTAAAATACAGCCACCCACACAAATACCCACCCACCCACCCCAAACACAAGTCAACCAGAGCTTTTAAACCAGAGCTTAAAGCTTATTCTGGTTAATCTTTCTCACACTAGGTCAGATGGAAGGAACTACAGAATGAACTCACCACAAGATGGCTTCATTTTGGCACTTTTCAACTTTTCAACAGTTAAAGAAGTTAGATACTAAATCTTTGCCTAACCAGTTCTCTAGGATAATAACCCTCCTTAAGGGTTCTCCAACTGGAACAGCACAGGTGTAGCTTATTGATGAGGTAACTCAAAGACTTTGCTTAAAAACCCCAAGCCAGGCCCCCAGGCCTTTTTAGGAACTGTGGTAGTACATCAATATAGGTAAAGGTATTAAATACACATTAAAAGACACACAGACACACCACATCCAAAGGTGAGTTACTTACCCTGGGGAGCAGGCTATAGGGAGCTTCAGGCTAGCAGCTTCTCTTCCTCCTCCCCGCTTGGGAGGACAGCAAGGAGGCCGTGCATACGCGCCAAGCACTGTAGGCGTACATGCACACCAAGTGCTTGGTGCACATGCGCAGTGGGGGAATCAGTGAAAAGGTAAGCCCCAAAGGTGGTTCCCCCCAAAAGCTGCTACCGGTTCTCCAGGTTGCTGGGAAAAGTTACTACCGGTTCTGGGGAACTGGTGAGAACCTGTTACATCCTATCACTGCCTCAGGTCAACCATTAGTCCAAATTGTGACCGGAGCCAAGAGATCAGAAGACTGAAACTCAGAAGGGCAGCAATGAATGAATTAGAAAAGAGAATCGAGGCTAAGGATGCATCACTGGAGACCAAGATCACCCTCACTCTTGTTTTCCTAGTCATTATGCATGGGAGCAAAAACTGCATAATAAAGAGAGCTAATAGGCATAAAATGACTCATATGAAATATGGTAAAGGAGGAGAGCTTTGCAGATACCCTGGACTGCCCAAAACCAACAAGCAGATCCTGGAGCAAACCAAGCCTGGAGAATCTTCTGAAGAAAAAAATGATGAAGCTGAAGCTGTCCTACCTTGGGCCCATCATGAGAAAAGAAGATTCTCTGGAAAAGACAATAATGTTGGGGAAAGTGGAAGGCAGCTGGAAAGGAGGAAGATTGAAGATGTGATGGACTGACTTCCTAAATTAAAGAAGCCACAGGTTTTAGTTTACAATAGCAGAGCAGGGTTGTTGAGGACCGGACATTTTGGAGATGATCATTCATAGGGCCATCATGAGTCAGAGACAATTTGATAGTTTCTCTGACTACAGGCATGGGGAAACTTACTGTAGTGCCAGCAGGAGGGATTTTTTAAAAAAGAGTCAGATGCTTTGCCAAGTGGTTTGTTATATAAATGTTTCTGCAATTTGGATGAAACATCTCCAAATACTGAACATTTCCAAAACTTTTTGAGCAAACAAAACAGGGACACACCCATCTCCTTCTAGCCCCATGAGGTTAAAATGGGTAAGCAGAATTGATATCAATGAAAGCATTTCCTATCTGACTCCTCTTCTGCTCAAACTGCATAAAAATAGTCTCCTAGAAACAAGGAAACAGCTTGGGGAAACATTGGCCTAAATTTAATCTGCTTGAGCAGATACATGAGATGTCTGAGGTTTCCTTCCTAAATGCTATGAATTTTAAATTTAACTGTAAAACCCATTATTTTTGTTTCCACTGGGAAGCCCTACAATCCTAATTACCTCATGGCCAGAGATCTACCCTGTTTCCCCGAAAATAGGACCTCCTCATATAGTAAGGCACCCCCTATTTTCCCCCACCTCGAAAATATAAGCCCCCCCCCTTGAAAATAAGGCACTCACCTAAATCTTGCCCTGGCAATCCGCTGTATCAGCAATAAATGTGTACTGTATTCTTTGTCATGGAAAAATAAGACATCCCCTGAAAGTAAGACCTCATGCATATTTTGGAGGTTTTAAAAATATAAGAGAGTGTCTTATTTTCGGGGAAACACAGTATACAGTTACTTTGGGGGGCATATTTTAACCAAATCTTCAGTTTGTGCCATGTGATTCTCCAAAGGGAACGTTTATAAACTCTGCTCCGAGATTAATCTTCTCCTTTACCACTTCTGTGCCTTGCCTCCATTTCTTTCCTTCCTAGTAGTGATATCTTATTTCACTTTACTATGCAGTGACTGCAGCATTTCTCAATCAAACTTTCAATGAAACTTTATTGCGGTCGATGACCAGTACAGTAAAAAGGGTTTTTAGGTGCATGAAATACCATCAAAATGCACCCCCGTAAACACATTCATTTGGATTAAAACAGAATAGAATAAAAATCAGTTTTTAAATTTATGCTACATTTGGGACAGGTATCTGGTTTTAAAAGAATAAAACAGCACATAAAACAGTTTAAAAGTTGTCTCAAGCTGTTCCTTTTCTGCCATGAAGGGGAGGTAAGTCAAGATGGGGAAATCTCCCAAAGCCAAGCCCAGGAAAACGTCTAGCAACTTTTCCTCAGCCACAGTCCAGAGCTGAAACTGCCATCCCAACCGGATTCCAGATGTGGCAGCACATTTGAGCTGTAGCTACTCACGTAGTCAGCCCCACCTAGTGATGGGCAGTAACAGGTACGCACCCCCCAGCAGGTTTTTTAAAAAGCCAAATTGGGTGACCACGCCCACCTCCCTACCCTGCCCAGACTAACACAGCTACCATTTAAAAAGTTTTATTCTGTGCAAGCATATCAGAGAATTAACAAAACAAAAAGACAAAAAGGTTGTGGCACTTAAAGACTAACTGCTGTACAGTAAAACCTCACATAAAGAATGCCTCGCTTAGAGACTAACTCGCTTAAAGAGCAGAATTTTCCCTGAATCTTCGCTTCGCTTAACTAAAACCAACCAAAAATTATCTTAACAACTAAATCGGGGTTCTCAATCCCCCCCTCCCCACCACCAGAAGTCACAATTTGTCCCTTACAATGGTGTTTTGCTCAAAGAGCAAATTCTCTTAAAGAGCAATTCCATGGAACGCATTATACTCTTTAAGCGAGGTACCACTGTATTTTAATATGAGCTTTTGTGGATCAAGTCCACTGGCTCTTTGGCTATAAACAGAGATGAGCACTGAACCCTAGAGTTGGTAACGACTGGCTTTCAAGCAAGGGCAACCTTTATCTAATAACAGAAAATCCCTGATTGGTATTCAAATTTGATGTCAGGTTTTGTCCCTGCAAGTGGTTCATGGTCTCCCTTCCTCAAAAGCCAGTCATATATGACTCTAGGGTGCAGGGCTCATCTCCATTTACAGCCAAAGAGCCAGTGCTGCCTGTGTTTGCAGATGTATACATGGCAGGCATGACTAGATCGCCCACGGTATAGGCTCCGCCCATGGCACAGGCTCCGCCCACAGCATAGTCTCATCCCATGATGTAAGCTCTGCCCATGACATAGGCTCCGCCCATGGTGTGGTAGTGAAATTTTTTGCTGCCTACCACTGGCCCTACCCGTTTGATGGTTATAGTGGCTGTTTACAGTCATAAGTGCAAACGGTAGTTGCTATGTAAAAATACCATTTGTTTCT